>CM049927.1:7636964-10236429 GCA_027405835.1 Asclepias syriaca | reverse complement strand
ACTAAAATTATGGTTATAGACAATTCCTAACCATGGTCTATTCATAACCTGTTTAGTTTAACAGGCATCAATTAGTATTGGTGTCTTCCATACTAGATAACATAACCTGCGGAACACCATGTTTGTTAGAGTAGTCTAGCTAGGCTGAGTAGAGCGTTATGCCGGCGGTTATGGGCAAGCGGCATGATCCCCGAAGTGACATAGGGCTTTCATAGCTGTCTTTAGTAGTAGCCGTGAGTAGGGCCATTTACCTTGGCGATGGGGCGGTAGCATAGAGACTCAGATGTGGTACACCTTTAGATTCAGAACATAGTTTCATTCCAGGCTAAGATATATCTAAAACACTCGAAGATAGGCCAATCAACATAGAGGAACAATATAACATAGAATCAGAACTTTGTCTATAAACACTTTTAGGCTTAATTAGACTTAAACCTAGTGGAGAATGGATCACCCCCTCTCATCAAAGTTATTGATGAAGATTGCATAACTGGATCATAAGATAAGAGTTAGGATAAAAGGCTAGTTACTACTAAGCCGTTACCACTTTCCTGGGAGTACGATATTTATTTAATAAAATCGTAGATACTTTCCAACAAACTAGCTACTCGATAGGTACTCTACCTTAGGTTCTGACTGATTAAGTGACACCATAGAGACTAAATGTGACAATTAGTCAATCCCAGTCCTTAATTACTCATAATCAACATAGGGTAAAATAACTCCTATTTAGCATATCAGTCGGAGAGCCATCAGATTTTTGGTGCCGTTGCCGGTGAAATATCATAATGAATTTAGGATTAAAGGCCACAATTCTAGAGACTTATGATAGGTAACGGTAGTAACCCAGACTTTTGACCTCCACTTATCTTACGCTAGTTAGACAATCAATTTCCGAAATATAGGATTATCATAACTAATTTATTTTAGATATTATCTGAAATTAAGACACTTAGGATAATCAAATTTTAGAAAATTATTCTAAAACCATATTGAGGAAATTTAACTGCTTTTGAAAAAAAAAAGAATTTTTTTTTTAAATTTAAAAACCGAAAAAATGTATTTTTCTTGCTCAATGGTAAGTTGTTCTTTTCCCTATCTCTTGTTCTTTCTTAGTTGTTTTCTTAATTGCACTTTTTTCGTGTTATTTAATTTCGAAGAAATAAAAATGGAAATGAGGATAAAATATATTTTCTTCTGAGTTGTAATATTTTGGCTTAGATTTTTATTGGGAAGAAACTCCATTTTAGAATTTTCTTAGAGCCATACCAGCTTTATTAGGACGAGTTATTTTTCCTTAATAGCCAGACCTCTAAATGTTCTATTGAAAAAAGGATGTTCCTTTTGTTTTGCTGATAATTGCATGAGATCTTTTAAACCAAAAGGAATTACTGCACCGATTATGGCATCACTTGATTGAAATCTGCTTTTTGAATGAATATGTGATGTAATGATGTAGTAAGAATTGTTTTAGGACAGAAATATGATAAGAAAGTTCATGTATGATAAATCCTGATCTTATCTAGTCTTGTCTGAAACAATAGGTTACATTGATAACTCCGAGATATCTGTGTTCAATAAAACTAATGCTGAACCATAATTGACTAAGTTAAGTTTTATTGTTACTTGAATTTGATATAGAATGAAGGGATAAGAAAAAGGGTTGAAAATCTAGAATGCAAACCATTAGTCTAGATTAGGAAACCCCGAGTTAGAGACTATTGTAATACTGATAAATTTTTGGAAGAAAACTTATTTGCATTGTTTGCTATGTATAATAAGTCTCATCTGTGGTTTATTGTTGTTGCAAATTATCTAGTTACCGAATGAGTCCCAAGTGATATGACTTATCAGCAAAAGAAGAAATTCTTTGCTGATTTGAAATATTACTACTGGGCAGATTTCTCTTCTATTTCAAATTTTTGCAGAGTAAGTGATAAGAGGATGTATCTCGGAAGGTGAAGGCCACATGGTTCTAAAGCATTGCAGGAATCTATGGGAGACCAATTAACTGCTATCAACACTGTCTGGAAAGTGTTGGAAGTAGAATCTTGTTGACCCACCATATTCAAGGATTTTGTATCACTGATACAGTACTGCGATGCTTGCCAAATAACAGGTAACACCTCTTCCAGAGATCGCCTACCCCAGCAAGGTATATAGAGTCTTGAAATCTTTAATATCTGAGGTATCGATTGAATCCTTTCCCTTCTTCCTTTGAAAATAATTACATCATAGTAGTCGTGGAACACTTTTCAAAAAAATGGCCTAAGCCACAGGCATTACCAACTAATGATATTAAAGTCATGTGCAGATTCTATGAGAAGTTGTTTTCCAGATTCAGAATGCCAAAGTCTTAGGAAAAAATGTTCAGACTGTGTATCGAATCTGTGAAGTCTGCCAAGTACCACACTTTAGCAGGGATTGCTATGGGAATGAAATACAAACCATTCCAAAAAGAGGTAGGAGTAGGTTACTGCAGAATGCTACTCCAATGGGAAATGCATACAATCCCAACTAGAGGAATCATACGGGATTTAGCTGAGGAATAATTTGGAAGCTGGAAACTTTCAGAAGATACCACCACAGCAAAACCCCTACCCGCAGAATCAACAGATGAGATACCGGTAACAATTAAAGCCAAACCAGTGCAAGCAAGTGATCTACCAAGTGATATCGAACGGTCGAAGGATATAGAGGAATTTGGTATTGTATCAGGAGCATAGCAATGGAGGAGCTTGCATCCCCTGCATACAATCAGCTGTGAGAAACTTCCCCCGAGAAAGTCTCAAATACTTGGGCCCAGATCTACACCACTGGAGCCTCCTACCACCACGGCTTAGCCAAAGCTTCAGGTATCTTTTCTACCATTCAAAACTTGCATGCAATACCTTCACTGACATTGGCAGGTAGGCACACCAATCCAAAGAAATCTCATTCCTAGACACGTTCCTTCTAGACACGTTGCTACGATTACGAGAAACTTTGCAAATGATTCGAGGAATCATTCCTTGGGGCTCGAGTCATTCATCAAATGGATAGGCCACTACCTGGAGCTCGACATTGAAGGATCGGAGCTGACGTCATCCGTTCCAATATCTAGAGCTTGCAGAGTCAAGAACACCTCATTAATAGCACATGGCTAAGGTGAAGAGCTAATTGACAGATCAGAGAAGACCCTTCTGCTCGCGACATGAAGGGAGTTTTTCTAACCCTCATATTCCTTCACTTTTATTTTATTTGCTTTGTGTTCTGTTTTGATATCCTTCTTCTTTTGTTGCCTTATTTCCTCTCTTACCCTTAGTTAGTCGAATAAGTGTGGGGTAAGAATCTTTTCTGTTTTCTTTCTTGTTTCCAAATAAGTGTGGGGTAATTAGAAATGCATGAACACTGAGGACAGTGTCAGACTTAAGTGTGGGGTAGCAGTGCACAGTGCACTGTAGTGGTTTGGTGAAAATTTTTGCATGATTTTGCTTGTTTTCCCCATATTTTCACACCCTTCCAAAATAGTTTTTCAAAAATATTCACTCTTTCAGAATTCTAAATGCGGTATGATTGGTGAACATTTGCTGATGTCTATGATATGTAGGTAGAATGTTATGGTTAGTAGGAGACAATTGAGAACTATTTTGAACTCATTGATTAGGAATAGGGAATTCCTGATAACTGAGCACAACTTAGTCTGGATTAGAAACCTCAGCCAATTACCTTTTCGAGACTTAACTAGATAAAATTAAGACCAGTTGTGGATGTTTTGACAATTAGAATGACTAGATGAGACTCTGAGCTAAAAATGAAAAGAAACAAAAGAAAGTTAATCAAATGAGGGTAGTTTGCCAGCGGCCTTTGCTACTCGAGCACCACTCCTTCGGGGAACTTAAAGCGTGATGCCCTAAAGTCGTGTAGGTCTGGGAGTCATCGGAGTGGGACTCGCTACATGGGTAGTTGAAGTTGACGTGTTCTAAGCAGACTCAAAATACCCTGCATCTATAAAGAAAATCAATAAATGCTAAATCATTAAATATCTGATCACGAAGGCTCAGAACTCAGAAAGTTGTCTATTGTTATTATGTCTAGCGACATGGTCGAAGTATTATCTGGTAGCAGGTAAGACGAGAGTATATTGTGTTGACTATTCGGTCTAGACTAGTACACACACTACACATCAGGAAGACCTTGTGACTAAGAAAGGAGTTCAACCTAGTTGTTAAGTTGTTTTCTGCTTGACTATAACCATCTGCTAGAGACATTTGAGACCTTGTCATAGCAACCCAACCAGTCAGACCTGTGTTAAGAATTGTCTGAATAAATTTTTGGAATAAAATCATGACTAGGAATTTAAGTGACTGTACTATGATTTAGAATCACTAACTTCAAGTAGACTTTGCTTGAGGACAAGCAAAAAGCTAAGTGTGGGGTTACCAGATATGCATAAATCATATCACGTTTTTAGCATGTTTTTAGGCATAATTTAAGGTGAAATTGATAGGAGATCGGTCTTAATTGATTTTTATCTACTAAATTTCACAATTTTTATGATTTTGGAAGTATCAGGTGAAAATTGGAAGAAAATGGCAAATTTCGGGGCAAAAACGCAATTTTTCCGAAGTTTGGACTTCGGGGAGGGCGTCCCGGTTCAGGACGGGCGTCCTGACCTGGTCAACAGGTCTGGACGGGCGTTCAGGACTCAGGACGGGCGTCCTGACCTGGTCAACAGACCGGGACGGGCGTCCCGAACCGGAATTCAAAATCCCACATCGAATTTTTGAGAGAAAATCACTCCAAAAAGCTGCTATAAATACCCCAGGCCTTCCTCAGTTGAATTCATCCCTCTCCACTCGATCTGAGTCATTCAGTGGTTTCCAGTGTACAATTCTCGAGTACACAACTCACTCGGAGACTCAGATTTCAGTATAAGTTTTCTTTCTTTCCTTTTTGTGTTTCGTTTTTCTTAGTTTCTGAGAAATAGTCTCAGATCCTAGGGTTCGATAGATAGGTTCATTTCTGGTATTCATAGAATACTCGGGATTTCGTTAGGAGATCCTAAGAGGGCTCTAGGCGTTCGAAGAGTCAGTCCATAGGGCTGGGCTTAAGATGGGTATTAAGGTAAAGCCCAGTTACTAGGCTGAGGAAGCGTCCTCCGAAGGTTCTGGCGAGCAGAGTCGGGTCGAGCAGTACGACATATATAGCAGTACGCTCCAACGGCATGACTACGTAAAGGGTGATTTCTTTATGGCATCAGTCCCCCATGTCCCTCTCTTTATATGTTTGTACTGTGTTTGTTCCAAATATTAATTATGAATATGAGATTATGAGTTTTATGAATATTTGTCATATATGTTGAAGTTCTTATGATTTTCCGAAAATAGCCACCTGCTAAATATTCATTATGTCTACATGTCTAATGCAGTTTCTTTTAAACTAAAATTAGGGTTATAGACAATTCCTAACCACGGTCTATTCATAACCTGTTTAGTTTAACAGGCATCAATTAGTATTGGTGTCTGCCATACTAGATAAAATAACTTGCGGAACACCCTATTTGTTAGAGTAGTCTAGGTAGGCTGAGTAGAGCGTTATGCCGGCGGTTATGGGCAAGCGGCATGATCCCCGAAGTGACATAGGGCTTTCATAGTTGTCTTTAGTAGTAGCCGTGAGTAGGGTCGTTTACCTTGGTGATGGGGCGATAGCATAGAGACTCAGATGTGGTAGACCTTTAGACTCAGAACATAGTTGCATTCCATGCTAAGATATATCTAAAACACTCGAAGATAGGTTAATCAACATAGAGGATCAATATAACATAGAATCAGAACTTTGTCTATAAACATTTTTAGGCTTAATTAGACTTAAACCTAGTGGAGAATGGATCACCCCCTCTCATCAAAGTTATTGATGAAGATTGCATAACTGGATCATAAGATAAGAGTTAGGATAAAAGGCTAGTTACTACTAAGCCGTTACCACTTTCCTGGGAGTACGATATTTATTTAATAAAATCGTAGATACTTTCCAACAGACTAGCTACTCGATAGGTACTCTGCCTTAGGTTCTGACTGATTAAGTGACACCATAGAGACTAAATGTGACAATTAGTCAATCCCAGTCCTTAATTACTCATAATCAACATAGGGTAAAATAACACCTATTTAGCATATCAGTCGGAAACGTATCAATGCTGCTCCAATGAGAAACACATACAATCCCTACCGAAGAAATCATCCGGGATTTAGTGGAGGAATAACTCTGGAGCTAAAAAATTCCAGAAAATATTACCACAACAAAGTCCCTAGCCGTAGAATCAATAGAGGAGATGTTGTTAATGGTCATACCTATTTATTGTTATAGAAGTGTCATCATGGGAAGCTTGTGTTATAATGGATCAAGACAACACTACTAAAAAGGTAAACAGGCAACAAGTAAAGCTGTACAAGTGTGAGCAAGTGACCTACAGACCAAGCGGTATCAATCAATTGATAGCTATGGAGGAGTGATATTCATAAATAATATCACATTTTAGCATGTTTTTAGGCATGATTTAGGGTGAAATTGAGGGCAAATTGGTCTTAATTGTTCATTATTAACTCAATTTCACAGTTTTTCTAATTTTGGAAGTGTCAGGTGAAAAGTGGAAGAAAATGGCAAATTTCGGGGAAAAACGCAATTTTTCAGAAGTTCTGACTTCAGGGAGGGCGTCCTGACCTGGTCAACAGACCGGGACAGGCGTCCCGAACCAGAATTCAGAATCCCGCATCAAATTTTTGAGAGAAAATCACTCAAGAAAGCTGCTATAAATACCCCAGGCCTTCCTCAGTTGAAATCATCCCTCTCCACTTGATCTGAGTCATTTAGTGACTTCAAGTGTACACTTTTCTCGAGTACATAAGTCACTGAGAGACTCGGGTTTAGTATAAGTTTTCTTTCTTCTGGTTAGTGTTTCGTTTTCTTAGTTTCTGAGAATTAGTCTCGGATCTTAGGCTTCGACAGATAGGTTCGTTTCTGGTATTCCTAAAATACCCAGGATTTCGTTAGGAGATCCTAAGAGGGCTCTAGGATTTCGAAGAGTCAGTCCACAGGGCTGGGCTTAAGCCCAGGATGTAAGGTAAAGTCCAGCTACTGGGCTGAGGAAGCGTCCTATGAAGGTTCTGTCGAGCAGAGTCGGGTCAAGCAGTACGACATATACAGAAGTACGCTCCATCGGCGAGACTAAGTAAAGGGTGATTTCTTTATGGCATCAGTCCCCCTGTCCCTCTCTTATATGTTATTACTGTGTTTGTCCAAATATCAATTATGAATATTTGTTTTATATGTTGAAGTTGTTATGATTTTCCTGAAATAGCCACCTGCTTAATATTCATTATGTCTGCATGTCTAATGTGCTCTTTTAAACTAAAATTAGGGTTATAGACAATTCCTAACCACGGTCAATTCATAACCTGTTTAGTTTAACAGGCATCAATTAGTATTGGTGTCTGCCATGCTAGATAAAATAACATGTGGAACACCCTTTTTGTTAGAGTAGTCTAGGTAGGAGCCGAGTAGACCGTTTATGCCGGTGGTTATGGGCAAGCAGCATGATCCCCGAAGTGACATAGGGCTTTCATAGCTATCTTTAGTAGTAACCGTGAGTAGGGCCGTTTACCTTGGCGATGGGGTGGTTTATCAGAGACCTCGGATGTGTTACGCCTTTAGACACGGAACATAGTTGCAATCCAGGCTAAGATGCATCTAAGATACTCGAATATAGGTCAATCAACATGTAGGAACAGTATAACATAGAATCAGGACCTCATCTATAAAACACTTTTAGGCTTAATTAGACTTAAACCTATTGGAGAATGGATCACCCTCTCATCAAAGTTATTGATGAAGATTGCATAACTGGATCATAAGATAAGAGTTAGGATAAAAGGCTAGTTACTACTAAGCCGTTACTATTTCCCTAGGAGTACGATATTTATTTAGTAAAATCGTAGATACTTTCCAACAGACTAGCTACACGATAGGTACTCTGCCTTAGGTTCTGGCTGATTAAGTGACACCATAGAGACTAAATGTGACAATTAGTCAATCTCAGTCCTTAATTACTCATAATCAACATAGGGTAAAATAACACCTATTTAGCATATAAGTCGGAAACGCATCAGATTTTTGGCGCCGTTGCCGGGGAAATATCATAATGAATTTAGGATTAAAGGCCACAATTCTAGACACTTATGATAGGTAACGGTAGTAACCCAGACTTTAGACCTCCACTTATCTTACGCTAGTTAGACAATCAATTTCCAAAATATAGGATTATCATAACTAATTGATTTTAGATATTATCTAAAATTAAGACACTTAGGATAATCAAACTTTAGAAAATTATTCTAAAACCATATTGAGGAAATTTAACTACTTTCGTAAAAAAAGAAAAAAAAAATTGAAAATTTTAAAATCCGAAAAAAATTGTACTTTTCTTGCTCAATGGTAAGTCGTTCTTTTCCCTATCTTTTGTTCTTTCTTAGTTGTTTTCTTAGTTGCTCTTTTTCGTGTTTTTCTTTTATTATTTAATTTCGAAGAAATAAAATTGGAAATGAGGATAAAATATATTTTTTTTTCTTTTTTTTCCTGAGTTGTAAAATTTTGGCTTAGATTTTTATTGGGAAGAAATTCCATTTTATAATTTTCTTAGAGTCATGCCAACTTTATTAGGACGAGTTATGAAATAATTTTTCCTTAATAGCCAGACCTTTGAATGTTCTATTGAAAAAGGATGTTCCTTTTGTTTTACTGATAATTGCATGAGATCTTTTAAACCAAAAGGAATTACTGCACCCATTATGGCATCACCTGATTGAAATCTGCTTTTTGAATGAATATGTGATGTAATGATGTAGTATTGTTTTAGGACAGAAACATGATAAGAAAGTTCATGTATGATAAATTCTGATCTTATCTAGTCTTGTCTAGAAACAATAGGTTACACTGATCACTCTGAGATATCTGTGTTCAATAAAACTGATGTTGAACCATAATTGATTAAGTCAGGTTTTATTGTTACTTGAATTTGATATAGAATGAAGGGGTAAGAAAAAGGGTTAAGAATCTAGAAAGCAAACCTTTGGTCTAGATTAGGAAACCCTGAGTTAGAGGCTATTAACGAGATAGTAGTATCTGATAAATTTCCGAATGAGGATCTATTTTCATTGTTTGCTATGAGTAATGATTCTCCTCCGTGGTTTACTGATATTACTAATTATCTAGCTGCTAATTATTCCCAAGTGATATGACTTATCAGCAAAAGAAGAAATTCTTTGCTTATTTGAAATATTACTACTGGGAAGATTTCTCTTCTATTTCAAATTTTTGCAGAGTAAAGTGATCAGAGGATGTATCTCGGAAAGCGAAGGCCACATGATTCTGAAGCATTGCAGGAATCTATGGGAGACCAATTAACTGCTATCACCACTGTCTGGGACTTTGTTGTGGTAATATTTTCTGGAATGTTTTAGCTCCAGAGTTATTCCTCCACTAAATCCCGGATAATTTCTTCGGTAGGGATTGTATGTGTTTCTCATTGGAGCAGCATTGATACGTTTCCGACTGATATGCTAAATAGGTGTTATTTTACCCTATGTTGATTATGAATAATTAAGGACTGTGATTGACTAATTGTCACATTTAGTCTCTATGGTGTCACTTAATCAGCCAGAACCTAAGGCAGAGTACCTATCGTGTAGCTAGTCTGTTGGAAAGTATCTACGATTTTATTAAATAAATATCGTACTCCCAGGGAAGTGGCAACGGCTTAGTAGTAACTAGCCTTTCTTCCTAACTCTTATCTTATAATCCAGTTATGCAATCTTCATCAATAATTTTGATGAGAGGGTGATTCATTCTCCACTAGGTTTAAGTCTAGCTAAACCTGAAAGTGTTTTAAAGATTAGATCCTGATTTTATGTTATACTGTTACTATACGTTGATTGACCTATATTCGAGTGTTTTAGACATGTCTTGGCCTGGATTGCAATTATGTTCTGTGTCTAAAGGCTACTGATGCGTTCCGATTGGTATGCTAAAAGATAGGCTTTATTTACCTATGTCGATTATGAGTAATTAAGGACTGAGTCTTACTAACTGTCACTTAGCATTCAATTATTGTCACTTAATCAATCAGAACCTAAGGCAGAGTACCTATCGTGTAGCTAGTCTGTTGGAAAGTATCTACGATTTTATTAAGTTAATTATCGTACTCCCAGGGAAGTGGCAACGGCTTAGTAGTAACTAGCCCTTTTATCCTAACTCCTATCTTATGATCCAGTTATGCAATCTTCATCAAATACTTTGATGAGAGGGTGATTCATTCTCCACTAGGTTTAAGTCTAATTAATCTTAAAAGTGTTTTATAGATGGGTCCTGATTCTATGTTATACTGTTCCTATACGTTGATTGACCTATATTCGAGTATTTTAGACATGTCTTGGCCTGGGTTGCAACTATGTTCTGTGTCTAAAGGTTACCACATCTGAGTTTCTACGCTACCGCCCCATCGTTAAGGGTAACGGCCCTACTCACGGCTCGGACTAAAGTCAGCAATGAACGGTACCCTATGTCACTTCGGTATCATGCTGCTCGTCTCATAACCGCCGGCATAACACTCTACTCAGCCTACCTAGACTACTTTCAACCAACAGGGTGTTCCGCAGATTATTTTATCTAGTATGGCAGACACCAATACTAATTGATGCTTGTTATGAATAGACCGTGGTTAGGAATTGTCTATAACCTTAAATTCAGTTTAAAAGAACGGCAATAGACATGCAGACATAATGAATATTTAAGCAGATGGCCATTTCCGGAAAAACATAACAACTTCAACATATAAACAAATATTCATAAGAATCGTAATCTGATATTCAAATTAATATTTAGATAAAACAATTCGTAAACATACAGAACCTCGTCTAGGGGACCCACTGTCATAAAGTAATCACCACTCTATGCAGGTCCAGCCGGCGCTGCAGCTCCTGTATGCTCCTGACTGCTCGATCCTACTCTGCTCGGCAGAGCCTTCGGAGAACGCTCCTCAGACCTAGTAGCAATTGCTTTACCTTACATCCCGGGCTTAAGCAAATTGCCCTAATCTGACTAAGAACACGCACCCTATCTCTCTCTTAGGATCTCCTAACGAAATCCCGGTATTCTATGAATACCAAAAACGAACCTATCTATCGAAGCCTAAGATCTGAGACTATTTCTCAGAATCTAAGAAAACGAAACACTAAAGAAAGAAAGAAAACTGAAACTGAAACCCGAGTCTCTCAGTGACTTGTGTACTCGAGAATTGTACACTGGAAGTCTCTGAATGACTCAGATCAAGTAGAGAGGAATGATTTCAACTCCTGGAGGCCTGGGGTATTTATAGCAGCTTTCTGGAGTGAAAAATTCTAAAAAATTCGATGTGGGACAAATTCTGGTGCTTCGGGACGCCCGTCCTGGATTGGGACGCCCGTCCTGGTGGTCTGACTGGGTCGGGACGCCCGTCCCGAATTCGGGACGCCCGTCCCGGACCGTTGACCAAGTCAACATTTCCAAAAATTGCATTTTTGCCCCAAAATTTGCTGTTTTCGTCCAATTTGCTCCTGAAACTTCCAAAATCGAAATTTAAGCAATATTATGTCAATTTGATTCAATTAAGATCAAATACATTCAAATATTGCCCTAATTTATGTCTAAAAACATGCTAAAAAGGGTATATGATTTGTGCACATCAAATAACCCCACACTTAGCTTTTTGCTTGTCCTCAAGCAAAGTCTACCTAAAGTTAGTGATTTTAAATCATATGTGCAGTCACTTAAATTTCTAGTCATGTTTTTATTCCAAAAATTCTTCAGACAATTCTTAACACAGGTCTGACTGGTTTGGTTGCTATGACAAGGTCTCAAATGTCTCTAGTAGATTATTATGATCAAGTAGGTTTAACAATTTAACAACTAGATTGAACTCTTCTCTTAGTCACAAGGTCTTCCTGATGTGTAGTGTGTGTACTAGTCTAGACCAGATAGTCAACAAAATATACTCTCATCTTAACTACTACCAGATAACACTTCGACCCGTCGCTAGACACACTGACAACAGATAACTTTCTGAGTTCTGAGCTTTGGTGATCAGATTTTAATTATTTCGCTCTTAGTGATTTCTTTCGTTTATAGATTAAGGGTATTTTGAGTTTGCTTAGAACACGTCAACTTCAACTACCCATGTAGCGAGTCCCACTCCGATGACTCCCAGATCTACACGACCTTAGGGCATCAGGCTTTAAGTTCCCCGAAGGAGTGGTGCTCGAGTAGCGAAGGCCGCTGGTAAACTACCCTATTTAATTAGCTCATTCACTTTTTTTTCTTTTCTTTTCACTTTTAGCTCAGAGTCCCATCTAGTCAATCTAATTGTCAATGCATCCACAACTGGTCTAATTTTATCTAGTTAAGTCTTGAAAAGGTAATTGGTTGAGGTCTCTAATCTAGACTAGGTTGTGCTCATTTACCAGGGATTCCCTACTCCTAATCAATAAGTTCAAAATAGTCATCAATTGTTTCCTACTAACCATAACATCCTACCTACATATCATAGACATAAGCAATTGTTTAACCGATCATACTGCATTTAGAAGTCTGAAAGACGGAAAAATTTTGAAAAATTTTGGAAGGGTGTGAAAATACGGGGAAAACAAGCAAAGCATGCAAAAATTTTGTTTAAACTACTACAGTGCACCGTGCACTGCTACCCCACACTTAAGCCTGACACTGTCCTCAGTGTTCATGCATATCTAATCTACCCCACACTTATTTGAAAATAGGAAACAAATAAAAACAAAACAAAGAACTCTTACCCCACACTTATTCGACTAACTAAGGGTAAGAAGGGAAATAAAGCAATGAAAAAAAATAACAAATAACAAAACACGAAATAAAATGAAAAGAGATACTCCCTTTACTCGTTGAGCAGAAGGACTTGCTCAGATCTGTCCATTGGCTCTCGGTATGGTTTTAAACGTTGTCCGTTTACTTTCTGAGAGATGTTATCTTGATCCACGATGATGACTGCTCCAAATGGTGACACCTCTGTAATGGTAAACGGACCTGACCAATAACTGTTTAGTTTTCCTGGAAACAATTTCAAACGTGAGTTGTATAATAACACTTTATCACCTGGTTCAAAATTTTTCTGGGATCTAAGTCTGTTATCATGTCGAATTTTACTCCTCATTTTAAATTGGAGAGAATTCTCATATGCATTAAACCTCCACTCATCCAATTCATTGAGTTGTAACATCCTATTTTCCTTAGACAAATTATCATCTAGATTGCATTTCTGCAAAGCCCAAAATGCTTTATGCTCTAGTTCGACAGGCAAATGGCATGCTTTTCCGTAAACCAATTTGTAAGGTGAAAATCCTGTAGAGGTTCTATATGCTGTACTGAAGGCCCATAAGGCATCATCTAATTTTATGGCCCAATCTTTACGGTTAACTCCTACAGTTTTTTCTAAAATTCTTTTGATACCTCTATTGGTTACCTCAACCTGCCCATTGGTCTGTGGGTGATAGGCCGTGGAAAAGTGATGATGAACTCCATATTGCTTGAGTGCTTTCTGCAATTGTGAGTTGCAGAAGTGCGCACCTCTGTCGCTTATGAGGGCTTTGGGACATCCAAATCTGGAAAACAATTTCTTAAGGAATCTGCACACAGCTATAGCATCATTAGTAGGCAATGCCTGTGCTTCAGGCCATTTTGAAAAATAATCTACAGCTACTATGATGTAATTATTTCCAAAGGAAGAAGGAAAAGGACCCATGAAGTCAATACCCCAGATATCAAATATTTCGACACTTTGTATCACCTGCTGGGGTAGACCGTCTCTAGAAGAAATATTACCTGTTCTCTGGCAAGCATCACAGGACTGAATGTATGCTGCTGCATCCTTGAAAATAGTAGGCCAATAGAATCCTGCTTCCAACACTTTCCTGGTAGTGTTGGTGGCAGCCAGATGGCCTCCAGTAGGTCCACAATGACAATGCTCCAGGATCTTATATCCTTCTTCTTCTGAAACGCACCTTCTGATCATCTGATCTTTACAAATTCGAAATAGAAAAGGATCTTCCCAATAGTAATTTTTCAATTCAGCAAAGAATTTCTTTCTTTGCTGCTTATCCATATTACTTGGGAGGGAGTGAGCAACTAAGTAATTGGCAATGTCAGCAAACCACGGAGGAGAAAGGATAGTAGATAATGCAAATAAGTTCTCATCCGGAAATTTATCTGATATTACTGTTTCATCTATTGCTCCTAATCCAGGGTTTTCTAATCTAGACAGATGATCTGCAGCTAAATTTTCAGCCCCTTTCTTATCTCTTATTTCTATATCAAATTCCTGTAGCAATAAAACCCATCTAATCAATCTTGGTTTTGCATCAGTTTTATTGAACAGGTATTTCAAAGCAGAATGATCAGTGTAAACTATTGTTTTAGACAAGATTAGATAAGATCTAAATTTATCAAAAGCATATACTACAGCTAGTAATTCCTTTTCGGTAGTTGTGTAATTCTCCTGAGCATCAGTTAAGGTTTTACTAGCATAGTAAATTACATGAAATTTCTTATCACGTCTTTGTCCTAAAACAACTCCTATTGCATAATCACTAGCATCACACATCAATTCGAAGGGCAAACTCCAATCAGGTGATGTCATAATAGGTGCAGTAGTTAATAGTTCCTTAAGTTTATTAAATGATTTCATGCATTTCTCATCAAAAACGAAAGGAACATCTTTACCCAATAAGTTTGTCAAAGGTCTGGCTATTACTGAAAAATCTTTTATGAAACGCCTATAAAAGCCAGCATGACCTAAGAAACTTCTCACAGATCTTACAGATTTAGGCGGAGGTAGTTTTGAGATCACTTCAATTTTAGCTTTATCTACCTCCATACCTCTCTGCGAAATCTTATGTCCTAAAACAATTCCTTCTTTAACCATGAAATGACATTTCTCCCAGTTTAGAACCAAATTAGATTTTATACAACGTTTAAGCATAGATTCCAGGTTATTCAAACAGATAACAAATGAGTCACCGAACACTGAGAAATCATCCATAAATACTTCCATAGACTCTCCTAACATGTCATCAAAAATAGAGGTCATGCAACGCTGAAATGTAGCAGGGGCATTACATAATCCAAAAGGCATCCTTCTATATGCAAATGTTCCAAAAGGGCAAGTAAACGTAGTTTTATGCTGATCTTCAGGAAGATAGGAATTTGAAAATAACCAGAAAATCCATCAAGAAAGCAATAAAACATGTGTCCCGATAACCTTTCTAACATTTGGTCAATAAAAGGAAGGGGGAAGTGATCTTTTCGTGTGGCAGTTTAGTTTCCTATAATCAATGCATACACGATGACCAGTGACAGTTCTAGTAGGAATTAGTTCATCATTTTCATTCCTAATAACTGTTATTCCTCCCTTTTTGGGTACTACTTGCACTGGGCTAACCCATTCACTATCAGAAATAGGATAGATTAGTCCGGCATCTAGTAATTTAATTACCTCTTTCTTCACCACATCACACACATTAGGATTCAACCTCCTTTGAGGTTGCACACAAGGCTTATACTCATTTTCTAAAAGGATCTTATGCGAACAAAAACTAGGATTTATACCTGGTATATCCGCAATTTTGTATGCAAAGGCTCTTTTATTCCTTCTGAGTATGTCCAGTGTTGACTTCTTTGTTCTGCAGTCAGGTCTGCTGCAAGAATAATGGGAAGCTTTTGTTCAGCGTCTAGGAAGTCGTAACACAGATGGCTTGGTAATTCCTTCAATTCCACTTCTGGGGGCTCTTCTAAAGAGATCTTTTCTAATCCCAACTCATGAGCACCTATCTCAACGAAATCGTTAGTACTGGTTTCATAATCAGAAGTGTCAAAGTCAGGTTTTTCCAGGGCCAAAGAGTCTATATTTAAGACTGGATAATCGGAGATTAAGTCCAACAGGTTAGTTCCAATCAAATGGTCAAATGCATCCACAGAATAACAATCATCATCTAAATGCATAGGATACTTAAGGGTTTCATTCAAGTTGAAAGTCATATCTTCATTTCTACCCTTAGTTTTATTTGACCATTGTTGACGTCAATCAATGCCTTAGAGGTAGCTAGAAAAGGTCGACCTAGAATCAAGGGTACATCACTTTCACCATTCATATCCATGACAACAAAATCCACAGGAAAGACAAATTTTCCAACCTTTACTAAGAGATCTTCAATTATCCCCCTAGGAATTTTTACTGTCCTATCAGCAAGTTGTATGCACATTCTAGTCGTTTTCAAATCATGCAACCTAATTTATCAAATAAACTAGATGGCATTACATTTATGCTAGCTCCTAAGTCTGCTAACGCATGCATATTAGTAATATTACCTATTGTACATGGCAAAGTGAAACAACCTGGATCTTCTTTTTGGAAGGCAATTTGTTCAAGAGAACTGCCGAACATCCTTCATTAAGAATTACTTTGTCCATGTCAATCTTTCTTTGTTACTAATAATATCCTTCAGAAATTTAGCATATTTAGGCATTTCAGAAATAACATCAAGAAAAGGTAAATTAACTGAATTTTACCAAAAGTTTTGAAAAACCTCTCGAGTTGCTCCTTATCTTTATTCTGCATTAGTCTTGTAGGGTAAGGTACTCTTGGCCGGTACTCAAGGATGGACTCTTTCTTCTCTTTCTCTGCTACTTTGTTTTCAACTACTGACATTCCTCAGAGCTATCTTCTTTTTCCTGTACAAAAGTAGAAGTGTGAGAAGATTTTGGGAAAGAAGGATTTAGAGTTTTACCAGATCTCAGAGTTAAGGTCTTGCAATCATTTAATGGGTCGGTCCCAGTGTTGCTGAATAGCGTTCCTTGTGACTGATGGGTTGATAACTGTCCCATTTGTCTTTCTAATGTCTGCAAGGAGGCTTGTGTGTCCCTGACTATCTGCTCAATCTGCGTCTGCCTATTCTCATTTTGTTGAATTCTTTCTGCATGAGCTTCCTGGACCTTCCTGTTTGACTCTATCATCTCCTTGTTAGAGTCGGCAATGCCTTCAGTATGTCCCTGAATTCTTGCATGGGGTCGATTGGAATGATGTAATTCCTTGGTGCGGGCAGAGCGACTTGATATACTGCTGAACGCTTTTCCCTTGTTGAAAGCATTCAATTGATTAGTAATGCTGGCCTTCAGTGCCTCAAATTGATCATCAGTGGAGGCGATGGCCGCATTTACTAGTTGCTTCTTAGCTCGATCACTTGTCCGCCAGTTCTTGCTATTCCTATATAGTCTCTCCAGAGCGTTTCTAGCATCTACATCACTCATTCCATTGAAACCGCTCTGGGGATTGAGTCTATCAAGAACTTGCTTGCCCATGTCCGTCATACCCCCGTAGAATTGCTGGATCAGCAAGGCTTCGGTAAGTCCATGTTGGGGGCAGAGCCTGAGTAGCTCCTTGAATCTGTCCCAAGCTTCGATCACTGTCTCATCAGCAGCTTGAGTAAAACTGGACAGAGCCCTTCGGTATTCTAGGACTCTTGCTGCAGAGTAGTACTCTTCTAGGAAGGCTTTGCTTAACTCGTCCCAAGAGGTGATGGAGTTATTGGGTAGCTGGGCCAACCATCTCTTAGCTCTGTCCCTCAGTGAGTAGGGAAAAAGGTTGAGTTTGGTTACTTCTGCAGTATGATCTCCCTTGAGGCCTTCGCAGAGAGAAGAGAAATCAGATAGGTGTTCCAGTGGATTCTCGGTTGCAGTTCCTCCAAACTGAACTCGATTAATGATCAACTGGATCACATTCGGTTTAAGATCATAGCGAGGGTTCCCAGGGATTTGGATGGCCGATGATACTGGAACAGTCTGTGGCTGGATGTAGGATTCGAGGGGAGGTCTTTCAGCAGCCATTTCTGTTCTTCGTCTATTAGCTGTACGAATGAGACGTTCAGGATTCTCAACTGGTGTTTCAAGGTTAGCTTCTGAAGTTCGAGTCATACAACTACAGAGAAGAATACGTTTGAGCCTGAGCAAACTGGTTAGTGGAGTTACACGGGAAGTGAGAAAAAAAATCGGAAGAAAAACAACTATTTAACTATGAAAGGGAAAAAGAAAAAAAAAATAATATAAAAGATAGGAAACTTACCATTGAACAAGAAAAATACAATCTTTTTGGATTTTAAATTTTTAACATTTTTTTCTTTTATGTTTAATTTCGAAAGCAATTAAATTCCCTCAATATGGTTTTAGAATAATTTTCTAAAATTTGATTATCCTAAGTGTCTTAATTCCAGATAATATCTAAAATTAATTAGTTATGATAACCCTATATTTCGGAAAGTGATTGTCTAACAGTATAAGATAAGTGTAGGTCTAAGTCTAGGTTACTACCGTTACCTATCATAAGTCTCTAGAATTTTGATCAGGAATCCTAAATTCATTATGATATTTCCCCGGCAACGGCGCCAAAAATCTGATGCGTTCCGATTGGTATGCTAAAAGATAGGCTTTATTTACCTATGTCGATTATGAGTAATTAAGGACTGAGTCTTACTAACTGTCACTTAGCATTCAATTATTGTCACTTAATCAATCAGAACCTAAGGCAGAGTACCTATCGTGTAGCTAGTCTGTTGGAAAGTATCTACGATTTTATTAAATAAATATCGTACTCCCAGGGAAGTGGCAACGGCTTAGTAGTAACTAGCCTTTTATCCTAACTCCTATCTTATGATCCAGTTATGCAATCTTCATCAAATACTTTGATGAGAGGGTGATTCATTCTCCACTAGGTTTAAGTCTAATTAATCTTAAAAGTGTTTTATAGATGGTCCTGATTCTATGTTATACTGTTCCTATACGTTGATTGACCTATATTCGAGTATTTAGGACATCTTGGCCTGGATTGCAACTATGTTCTGTGTCTAAAGGCTACCACATCTGAGTTTCTATGCTACCGCCCCATCGTTAAGGGTAACGGCCCTACTCACGGCTCGGACTAAAGTCAGCAATGAACGGTACCCTATGTCACTTCGGTATCATGCTGCTCGTCTCATAACCGCCGGCATAACACTCTACTCAGCCTACCTAGACTACTTTCAACCAACAGGGTGTTCCGCAGATTATTTTATCTAGTATGGCAGACACCAATACTAATTGATGCCTGTTAAACTAAACAGGTTATGAATAGACGTGGTTAGGAATTGTCTATAACCTTAAATTCAGTTTAAAAGAACGGCAATAGACATGCAGACATAATGAATATTTAAGCAGTGGCCATTTCCGGAAAACATAACAACTTCAACATATAAACAAATATTCATAAGAATCGTAATCTGATATTCAAATTAATATTTAGATAAAACAATTCGTAAACATACAGAACCTCGTCTAGGGGACCCACTGTCATAAAGTAATCACCACTCTATGCAGGTCCAGCCGGCGCTGCAGCTCCTGTATGCTCCTGACTGCTCGATCCTACTCTGCTCGGCAGAGCCTTCGGAGAACGCTCCTCAGACCTAGTAGCAATTGCTTTACCTTACATCCCGGGCTTAAGCAAATTGCCCTAATCTGACTAAGAACACGCACCCTATCTCTCTCTTAGGATCTCCTAACGAAATCCCGGTATTCTATGAATACCAAAAAACGAACCTATCTATCGAAGCCTAAGATCTGAGACTATTTCTCAGAATCTAGGAAAACGAAACACTAAAGAAAGAAAGAAAACTGAAACTGAAACCCGAGTCTCTCAGTGACTTGTGTACTCGAGAATTGTACACTGGAAGTCTCTGAATGACTCAGATCAAGTGGAGAGGAATGATTTCAACTCCTGGAGGCCTGGGGTATTTATAGCAGCTTTCTGGAGTGAAAAATTCCAAAAAATTCGATGTGGGACAAATTCTGGTGCTTCGGGACGCCCGTCCTGGTGGTCTGACTGGGTCGGGATGCCCGTCCCGAATTCGGGACGCCCGTCCCGGACCGTTGACCAAGTCAACATTTCCAAAAATTGCATTTTTGCCCCAAAATTTGCTGTTTTCGTCCAATTTGCTCCTGAAACTTCCAAAATCGAAATTTAAGCAATATTATGTCAATTTGATTCAATTAAGATCAAATACATTCAAATATTGCCCTAATTTATGTCTAAAAACATGCTAAAAAGGGTATATGATTTGTGCACATCAGCTACCACATCTGAGTTTCTACGCTACCTCCCCATCGTTAAGGGTAACGACCCTACTCACGGCTCGGACTAAAGTCAGCAATGACCGCCCTATGTCACTTTGGGGATCATACTGCTCATCGCATAACCACCGGCATAAAACTCTACTCAGCCTACCTAGACTACTTTCAACCAACGGGGTGTTCCGTAGATTATTTTATCTAGTATGGCAGACACCAATACTAATTGATGCCTGTTAAACTAAACAGGTTATGAATAGACCGTGGTTAGGAATTGTCTATAACCCTAATTTCAGTTTAAAAGAACGGCAATAAACATGCAGACATAATGGATATTTAAGCAGGTGGCCATTTCTAGAAAAACATAATACTTCAACATAAATAACAAATATTCATAAAAACATAATCTGGTATTCAAACAGTTATTTGGACAAACACAATAACAACATATAAGAGAGGGACAGGGGCACCGATGCCATAAAGAATTCACCCTTCACGAAGTCTCGCCGATGGAGCATACTGCTGTATATGCCGTATTGCTTGACCCGACTTTGCTCACCAGAACCGTCGGAGGACGCTTCCTCAGCCTAGTAACTGGGCTTTACCTTAATACCCAGCTTAAGACCAGCCCTGTGGACTGACTCTTCGAACGCCTAGAGCCCTCTTAGGATCTCCTAACAAAATCCCGGGTATTCTATGAATACCAGAAACGAACCTATCTATAGAAACCTAAGATCTGAGACTATTTCTCAGAAACTAAAACAAAACACTAACAAGAAAGAAAACTGAGATCCGAGTCTCTGAGTGAGTTGTGTACTAGAGAATTGTACACTGGACACCACTTAATGACTTAGATCGAGTGGAGAGGAATGAATTCAACTACTGGAGGCCTGGGGTATTTATAGCAGCTTCCCGGAGTGAAAATCTCTGAAAAATTCGATGTGGGACAGCTTCTGGCGGCTCGGGACGCCTGTCCCAGATTGGGACGCCCGTCCTGATCAGTTGACCAGGTCGGGACGCCCGTCCTGATCAGTTGACCAGGTCGGGACGCCCGTCCCGGTGCCTTGACTTGGTCGGGACGCCCGTCCTGACCTTTTGACCGAGTTAACATTTCCAAAAATTGCATTTTTGCCCCAAAATTTGCTGTTTTCGTCTACTTTTCACCTGACACTTCCAAAATCATAAAAACTGTGAAATTAAGTGAATAATGAACAATCAAGACCAAATTACCCTCGATTTCACCCAAATTCATACATAAAAACATGCTAAAAAAGTGATACGATTTTCGCGTATCAAATAACCACACACTTAGCTTTTTGCTTGTCCTCAAGTAAAGTCTACCTGAAGTTACTTAAATTCCTAGTCATGTTTTTATTCCAAAAATTCTTCAGACAAGTCTTAATACAGGTCTGTCTGGTTAGGGTGCTATGACAAGGTCTCAAATGTCTCTAGTAGCTTGTTATGATCAGGCAGAAAATAAATCAACAACTAGGTTGGACCTTTTTCTTAGTCACAGGGTTTTCCTGATGTGTAGTGTGTGTACTAGTCCAGACCAGATAGTCAACACAATGTACTCTTGTCTTAACTACTACCAGATAACACTTCGACCTATCGCTAGACATATTAACAACAGACAACTTTTTGAGTTCTGAGCTTTGGTGATCAGATTTTTAATGTTTTAGCATTTAGTTATTTTCCTATAGATTCAGGGTATTTTGAGTCTGCTTAGAACACATCAACTTCAACTACCCATGTAGCGAGTCCCACTCCGATGACTCCCAGATCTACACGACCTTAGGGCATCAGGCTTTAAATTCCCCGAAGGAGTGGTGCTCGAGTAGCGAAGGCCGCTGGCAAACTACCCTTATTTGATTAACTTCTTTTAATTTCTTTTCACTTCTAGCTTAGAGTCTCATCTAGTCATCCTAACTGCCCATATATCCACAACTGGTCTAATTTTATCTAGTTAAGTCTCGAACAGGTAATTGGTTGAGGTCTCTAATCCAGACAAAGTTGTGCTCAGTTATCAGGAATTCCCTATCCCTAATCAATTAGTCCAAGATAGCTATCAATTATCTTCTACTAACCATAACATACTACCTACATATCATAGACATAAGCAATTGTTTAACCAAGCATACTGCATTTAGACGTCTGAAAGAAGGAAAAATTTTGAAAAACTTTTTTGGAAGGGTGTGAAAGTACGTGAAAACAAGCAAAATCATGCGAAAAATTTTGCAAACTGCTACAGTGCACCGTGCACTGCTACCCCACACTTAAGTCTGGCACTGTCCTCAGTGGTCATGCATATCTAATTACCCCACACTTATTTGAAAATAGGAAATAAAACAGAAAAGATTCTTACCCCACACTTATTTGAAAATACGAAGTAAAACAGAAAATAAAGGATTCTGTATGGGTAAGTAAGACATAAAATAAAATAATGCAAACAATTCTGTATGTCATATAAATCAAATTTGTACATAGATTCATACGTTATACAGCCCAGACATGTTTATACACATAGAACAAGAAAAACAAAAACAAAAGAAAGGAAAGAAAAGGAAAGAAGGAGAGAGAGACTAAGAACCCGGCGGATCGTTGTCCAGTGGACCTAAGTCTGCTAAGTCAAACTCGAAGTTTTCCGCCACTCGGGAAGTCTACTGATGTATCTCCTCAATCCTGCTGGTGTTCATGGCGATCCTGTCATCTATCATCGCCAACCGTCTGTCAATCCTGTCTTCCATCATCGTCAGCCGTCTGTCAATCCTGTCCATGTCTCGACTGTATTGGGCCGATAGTTCTGCCAATCCGTGCGACATGTGTCGTTCGAAGGCAGTACGTGGCACGAACGTCTCGGATGGAGGGATATGCACTGGAAATGCTTTCGATACCGATGCCTGTCCTGTCTGCTCCGTGTGGATGGTGTCGCGGCCATTCGCATCTTGGACAACCATTCCCATGTTCCGTAGAATGGTAACATCTGTGGGAATGGTGGTCGGGGCGACCAGAGTAAGCTCCGAGCCCTCTATGTCCAACTCCAGGTAGCGGGCTAGCCTGGTGATGTATGGTCCGAGTCCTAGATACTGTTTCCTAGTGTCTGTAGCGAATCCTCGCATAACGACCGCTATGAGTCTAGCCATCTCTACTGTAGATCCCATGTGCATGTTGGCTAGAAGGAACGTCTGTGGCTTTTGCAAAGCCATGCTGGTATGGGATACCCGTCATGCAGATTTGAGCCCAAGCAGTGGAGACGTCTGCAGACGTGAAGTCTCGAACTGCTGTGGTGTATGCGGGCGTATCCAGCTCATCTCTCTACCAGATGCCTAGGGCAATGCCGAACTCGGCCATGCTCATCGATCGATCTATTCCGCCTAAACGGAATGTGATCTACTCCTGGTGGCAAGTAAAAGACGCATAGAAATCACATACCAGCTCCAGGTATGTGGGCTCTGTGACGATGAATACTCGACTGTAGGGTGGCACGTCGAGTATGCGTCTGACTTCCGGCTCTACTCCCAGTGTCTGTACTGCTGCCCAATCCAGCGTTCTGCCCGTCAGTATCGTACGCCCGATGTACCCAGTGCATCTCTCTTGGTATGCTGTGCTGGAGGGAAACATCATAAAAGGATGTACCACTGAGGTAACTGTCATGGTAGATGTGGTACGAGCACGTTTGGGAGCCATTGAAAACGTACGAGAGAAGTTAGGTGGGAAGGATGAAATTAGGTTAGGGAAGGAATTTTTGGCGGGAAAATCGAATTTTGGAGGGAAATTCGAGTTTTTGGGAAAATTCAAATTTTGGAGGGAAATTCGAATTTTTAAACTTTGAAGAGTTTGCCAAAAATTTGTAGAGAGAAGGTAGAGAGAAATATTTAGAGAGATGAATTTTTTGTTGTAGATTTGAGAGAAAATGAAAAAAAATTGGACTTTTATAGAAGGGTGGCCCTCGGGACGCCCGTCCCGGAGGAAGGACTCCCGTCCCGCTGGACGCCCGTCCCGGGTTGCATCGGGATGCGTGCCAATTCTGGAAATTTTTTTTTTCGTAATTCCCTGAAAATCTCAAGATACCAAAAATAATCATAATTCTTAACAAGGCTTCATGTTTATCCAATGAAATTCATAAGTTGTTAAAAACTCTATGCAAAAATTCCTCAGTCTTTTTTTTGAAAATTGTGACTACCCTAATTTTATCCTAACTTAAATTCAGCAAGAATTCCAGAAAAACAAAACTGAGTTTGTGCAATGTAATTAGTGGAAAATAAACTGTATTTGCAAAACTCTTGTTTTTCATAGAAATTCGAAATAAAATGTCTGAAGAAAATTGTTGAATATAAAGGACCCTTTAAAAATGTTTGAAAGATAGAAAAATTAAGGGTCCATTATTCAAGTTTCAGTTCAAATGAATTATTTGTTGAAAGTAAAAGAATCTTCCCTTTTTAACGAATCCTATATCTGATCTCCTGTAGTTCTGTTCGAATGCTTCGCATTTCTATGCGTATGGTTCTCATCTCATCCCTCTGCCTGTTCTGCTCACTACGTAAATTAGCCATCTCTCGGAGTAGTTGTGCACCTTGGTTCTCCTGTAGATTGACCGTGGCTCTGAGTCGGTCTACGTTAGTTGTGATATTCAGACTGAGTTGGTCTAAATGACACAGTCTGCTGGCAATCCCTTGGTCCATCTCATAGACCCTTTGAGTTAGCGTGTCTATCTGCACGGACAACATTGAATAATAACCATTAGTACTCCCCCAGATGAAGGGGTACGCTCGTTAGGTGTTGGGGTGTATGCAGGAGAGGTTGGTGAATTTTGGGTTTGGTCAGTAGGGGGTGGATTTATAGGAACTCTCTGGGCATGAGGGTGAATTGGAGATCTCTGGGGTACTTCTCTAGGAGGGAAGGTATCCTCAGAAGGATCTTCTTCCGTGGGACTATGCTCACGGGTGTTCAGGAATCGTCTCACTAGTTCACTGGCATCAGGGCTTGAGTTTACTTCCACTGGTTGTGAAGGAAGAGTCCCTCGTGGTACTTCTGGTGCAGGCCTAGAGGGGCCCTCTGGCTTTGTCTTCTTCGGTCCTGGAGTGTCAGGGTTTTCTGTCTTCTTTGCCTGATTAGTAGCTGCTCTTGTTCTCTTCATCTTTGAGTGCAAAGTCTGGTTAGAAATAACAAATAACAAAAGTAGGAAAGTGAAACAAGAAAGCAAGAAAAATATTTTTATGGATTTTGATTTATTTAGAAAGCAAGTAAATTTCCTTAATATGGTTTTAGAATAATTTTCTAAAATTTGATTATCCTAAGTGTCTTAATTCCAGATATTATCTAAAATTAATTAGTTATGATAATCCTATATTTAGGAAAGTGATTGTCTAACTAGTATAAGATAAGTGTAAATCAAAAGTCTAGGTTACTACCGCTACCTATCATAAGTTTCTAGAAATGTGGCCAATAATCCTAAATTCATTATGATATTTCCCCGACAACGGTGCCAAAAATCTGATGGGGTTTTCGACCGATGTGCTAAATAGGTGTTATTTTACCCTATGTTGATTATGAATAATTAAGGACTGTGATTGACTAATTGTCACATTTAGTCTCTATGGTGTCACTTAATCAGCCAGAACCTAATGCAGAGTACCTATCGTGTAGCTAGTCTGTTGGAAAGTATCTACGATTTTATTAAATAAATATCGTACTCCCAGGGAAGTGGCAACGGCTTAGTAGTAACTAGCCTTTCTTCCTAACTCTTATCTTATAAGCCAGTTATGCAATCTTCATCAATAATTTTGATGAGAGGGTGATTCATTCTCCACTAGGTTTAAGTCTAGCTAAACCTGAAAGTGTTTTAAAGATTAGATCCTGATTTTATGTTATACTGTTACTATACGTTGATTGACCTATATTCGAGTGTTTTAGACATGTCTTGGCCTGGATTGCAATTATGTTCTGTGTCTAAAGGCTACCACATCTGAGTTTCTACGCTACCGCCCCATCGTTAAGGGTAACGGCCCTACTCACGGCTCGGACTAAAGTCAGCAATGACAGCCCTATGTCACTTTGGGGATCATACTGCTCGTCGCATAACCGCCGGCATAAAACTCTACTCAGCCTACCTAGACTACTTTCAACCAACGGGGTGTTCCGCAGATTATTTTATCTAGTATGGTAGACACCAATACTAATTGATGCATGTTAAACTAAACAGGTTATGAATAGACCGTGGTTAGGAATTGTCTATAACCCTAATTTCAGTTTAAAAGAACGGCAATAAACATGCAGACATAATGGATATTTAAGCAGGTGGCCATTTCTAGAAAAACATAATACTTCAACATAAATAACAAATATTCATAAAAACATAATCTGGTATTCAAACAGTTATTTGGACAAACACAATAACAACATATAAGAGAGGGACAGGGGGACCGATGCCATAAAGAATTCACCCTTCACGAAGTCTCGCCGATGGAGCGTACTACTGTATATGCCGTATTGCGTTGAATATCTGGTCTAGACTAGTACACACACTACACATCAGGAAGACCTTGTGACTAAGAGAAGAGTTCAACCTAGTTGTTAAGTTGTTTCTGCTTGATCATAACAATCTACTAGAGACATTTGAGACCTTGTCATAGCAACCTAACCAGTCAGACTTGTGTTAAGAATTGTCTGAATAATTTTGGGAATAAAAACATGACTAGGAAATTTAAGTGACTGCACAATGATTTAGAATCACTAAATCCAGGTAGACTTTGCTTGAGGACAAGCAAAAAGCTAAGTGTGGGGTTATCTGATATGCATAAATCATATAACATTTTTAGCATGTTTTTAGGCATGATTTAGGGTGAAATTGAGGGCAAATTGGTCTTAATTGTTCATTATTAACTCAATTTCATAGTTTTTATGATTTTGGAAGTGTCAGGTGAAAAGTGGAAGAAAATGGCAAATTTCAGGGTAAAAACACAATTTTTCAGAAGTTCGGACTTCGGGGAGGGCATCCCGGTTCAGGACGGGCATCCTGACCTGGTCAACAAGTTGGGACGGGCGTCCAGGACTCGGGACGACTGTCCTGACCTGATCAACAGATCGGGATGGGCATCCCAATCCGGGATGTGCGTCCCAATCCGGGATGTGCGTCCCAAACTAGAATTCAGAATCCCACATCGAATTTTTGGGAGAAAATCACTCCAGAAAGCTGCTATAAATACCCTAGGCCTTCCTCAGTTGAAATCATCCCTCTCCACTTGATCTGAGTCATTTAGTGAATTCAAGTGTACACTTTTCTCGAGTACATAAGTCACTGAGAGACTCGGGTTTAGTATAAGTTTTCTTTCTTCTAGTTAGTGTTTCGTTTTCTTAGTTTCTATCGAGCAGAGTCGGGTCCAACAACTAGGCTGAGGAAGCGTCCTCTAAAGATTCTGTCGAGCAGAGTCGGGTCAAGCAGTACGACATATACAACAGTACGGTCCATCGGCGAGACTAAGTAAAGGGTGATTTCTTTATGGCATCAGTCCCCCTGTCCCTCTCTTATATGTTGTTATTGTGTTTGTCCAAATATCAATTATGAATACTGGATTATGATTTCTATGAATATTTGTTTTATATGTTGAAGTTGTTATGATTTTCCAGAAATAGCCACCTGCTTAATATTCATTATGTCTGCATGTCTAATGTGCTCTTTAAAACTCAAATTAGGGTTATAGACAATTCCTAACCACGGTCTATTCATAACCTGTTTAGTTTAACAGGCATCAATTAGTATTGGTGTCTGTCATGCTAGATAAAATAACCTGCGGAACACCCTGTTTGTTAGAGTAGTCTAGGTAGGAGCCGAGTAGAGCGTTTATGCCGGCGGTTATGGGCAAGCAGCATGATCCCCGAAGTGACATAGGGCTTTCATAGCTGTCTTTAGTAGTAACCGTGAGTAGGGTCGTTTACCTTGGCGATGGGGCGGTTTATCAGAGACCTCGGATGTGGTACGCCTTTAGACACAGAATATAGTTGCAATCCAGGCTAAGATGCATCTAAAATACTCGAAGATAGGTCAATCAACATGTAGGAACAGTATTACATAGAATCAGGACCTCATCTATAAAACACTTTTAGGCTTAATTAGACTTAAACCTAGTGGAGAATGGATCACCCTCTCATCAAAGTTATTGTTGAAGATTGCATAACTAGATCATAAGATAAGAGTTAGGATAAAAGGCTAGTTACTACTAAGCCGTTACCACTTCACTGGGAGTACGATATTTATTTAGTAAAATCGTAGATACTTTCCAACAGACTAGCTACACGATAGGTACTCTGCCTTAGGTTCTGGCTGATTAAGTGACACCATAGAGACTAAATGTGACAATTAGTCAATCTCAGTCCTTAATTACTCATAATCAACGTCGGGTAAAATAACACCTATTTAGCATATCAGTCGAAAACGCATCAAGGAGCTTGCGTCCCCTTCATACTAGTTAGCTGTGTGAAACTTCCCCGAGGAAGTCTCAACTATTTAAGCTCAGATCTACACTATTGGAGCCCTTACCACCACGGCTTTGCCAAATCTTCAGGTATCTTTTCTGCCCTTCAATACTTGCATACAATACTGTCACATGTAGGTGCACCACTCCAGAGAAGTCACGTTCCTAGACACGGTCCTCCTGGACACGTTACTCTGATTGCGAGAAAACTTCACAAATAATTTGAGGAAGCAGTCCATGGGGCTTGGGCCATTCATTACACTGATAGCCACTACTCGTAGCTCAACATTGAAGGAAATGAGCTGACAAGGATAGCTCCATCTACTAGACCCTCCGACATGAATGTTCTTGATATGCATAAATCATATCACATTTTTAGCATGTTTTTAGGCATAATTTAGGGTGAAATTTATAGTAAATCGGTCTTAATTGATTGTTATTAACTCAATTTCATAGTTTTTGTGATTTTGGAAGTGTCAGATGAAAAGTAGAAGAAAATGGAAAATTTCGGGGCAAAAACGCAATTTTCAGAAGTTAAAGAGTCGGGGTGGGCGTCCCGAAGTCAGGATGGGCGTCCCGAAGTCAGGATGGGCGTCCTGACCTGGTCAACAGGCCGGGACGGGCGTCCCGGGTCACAATTCAGAATCCCACATCGAATTTTTGAGAGAAAATCACTCCAAAAAGATCTATAAATACCACAGGCCTTCCTCAGTTGAAATCATTCATCTCCACTGGATCTAAGTCATTTAGTGACTTCAAGTATACAGTTTTCCAGTATACAAGTCACTTAGAGACTCAGATTTCAGTATAAGTTTTCTTTTATTTCTAGATAGTATCTCGTTTTCTTTGTTTATGAGAATTAGTCTCACATCCTACAATACGACTAGATAGATTCTTTTCTGGTATTCATAGAATACCTGGGATTTCGTTAGGAGATCCTAAGAGGGCTCTAGGCGTTCGAAGAGTCAGTCCACAGGACTGGGCTTAAGCTGGGTATTAAGGTAAAATCCAGCTACTAGGCTGAGGAAGCGTCCTCCGAAGGTTCTGTCGAGCAGAGTTGGGTCGAGCAGTCCAACATATACAAGCAGTTGCTCCATCGGTGAGACTAAGTAAAGGGTGAATTCTTTATGGCATCAGTCCCCCTGTCCCTCTCTTTATATGTCTGTACTGTGTTCATCCAAATATTGATTATGTTTATTAGATTATGATTTTATGAGTATTTGTTATACATGTTGAACTTCTTTATGATTTTCTGGAAATGGCCACCAGCTTAATATTCATTATGTCAGCATATCTAATGTATTTTCTTTTAAACTAAATGTAGGGTTATAGACAATTCCTAACCGCGGTCTAATCATAACCTGTTTAGTTTAACAGGCATCAATTTAGGACTTTCCCATTGGAAAGCATTGATGTCTGCCATATTAGATGAAATAACCTATAGATCACCATGTTTGTTAGAGTAGTCTAAGTAGGCTGAGTTTGTGTGTTTATGCCGGCGTTAGGGCGAGTGGTATGATCCCCTAAGTGACATAGGCTTTCATGGATGCCTTTAGCTCGAATCGTGAGTAGGGCCGTCAATGGCGATGAGGCAGTTTATCAGGTAACTCAGATGTGGTACACCTTTAGACTCAGTACATAGTTGCAATCCAGGCCAAGATACATCTAAAATACTTGAAGATAGATCAATCAAGATGTAGGAATAGTATAACATAGAATCAGGACATTATCTGTAAAACACTTTTAGGCTTAAATAGATTTAAACCTAGTGGAGAATGAATCACCCTCTCATCAAAGATATTGAAGAACGATTGCATAACTGGTTCATAAGATAAGAGTTAGGGTAAGAGGTTAGTTACTACTACGCTGTTACCACTTCCCTGGTAGTACGATATTTAATTTAAATAAAATCGTAGATACTTTCCCGACAGACTAGCTACACAATAGGTACTCTGCCTTAGGTTCTGACTGATTAAGTGACAACATAGAGACTAAATGTGACAATTAGTCAATCTAAGTCCTTAATTACTCATAATCAACATAGGGTAAAACAACACCTATTTTAGCATATCAGTCGAAACGTCATCAGATTTTTGGTGCCGTTGTCAGGGAAATATCATAATGAATTTAGGATTATTGGCCACAATTCTAGAGATTTATGATAGATAACGGTAGTAACGTAGACCTTAGACCTAACACTTATTTTATGCTAGTTAGACAATCAATTTCCGAAATATAGGGTTATCATAACTAATTAATTTTAGACATTATCTGAAATTAAGATATTTAGGATAATCAAATTTTAGAAAATTATTCTAAAACCATATTGAGGAAATTTAAATGCTTTCGAAATAAAATATATAAAGAAAAAAATTTTAAAATTTAAAACTCGAAAAAAATTGTATTTTTCTCGTTCAACAGTAAGTTGTTCTTCAACCCTATCTCTTGCCTTATAAGTTTTTTCCTTAGTTGTACATTTGTTGCTCTTTTTCGTGTTATTTCTATTTTCGAAAAAAAAATTGGAAATGAGGAAAGAATATTTTTCTTTTGAGCTGTCAATTTTTGGCTTAGGTGTTAATTTGGAAGAAATATCATTATAGAATTTTCTTAGGTCATGCTAGGTTTATTAGATGAATCATGAAATAAAATTTTCTTTAATAGACAAACCTCTGAGTATTCTAATGAGAAAGGATGTTCCTTTTTTTTGATAAATGCATGATATCTTTTTACTGAAGGAATTGTTTATTACTGCACCCATTATGACATCACTTGATTGGAGTTTTCTTTCTGAGTTGATATGTGATGCTATTGACCATGTAGTAATGATTATTTTAGGAAATAGGCATGATTAGAACCTTCATGTTATACACTATGCAAGTAAGACCTTTTACTGATGCCTAGTAGAACCATACCACTACTGAAAAGGGATTACTAGTCATTTTATATGATGATAGATTCATACCATATCTAGTTTCATCTAAAATAATAGTATGCACTGATCACTTTGAGATATCTGTTCAATAAAACTGTTGATGAACCATAATTGATTAAGTTAAGTTTTATTGTTACTTGAATTTGATATAGAAAGACGGGATAAAGAAAAAGGGCTAAAAATCTAGAAAGCAAACCATTGGTCTAGATTAGAAAACCCCGAGTTAGAGGCTATTGACGAGACAGTAGTATCTGATAAATTTCTGAATGAGAATTTATTTTCATTGTTTGCTATGAATAATGATTCTCCTCCGTGGTTTACTGATACTACTAATTATCTAGTGCTAATTATTCCCAAGTGATATGACTTATCAGCAAAAGAAGAAATTCTTTGTTGATTTGGAATATTACTACTAGGGAGATCCGTTTTTCTATTTCGAATTATTGCAGAGTAATTGATCAGAAGATGTGTCTCGGAAGGCGAAGACCACAAGATTCTAGAGCATTGCCATAAAAAATCTACGGGAGACCAATTGACTGCTATCAACACTGTCCGGAAAGTGTTGAAAGCAGGATCTTATTGGACCACAATATTCAAGAATTCTGTATCCTTGATACAGTCCTGCGATGCTTGCCAAATAACAGGTAACGTATCCTTCAGAGATCGTCTACCCCAGCAAGGTACACAAAGTGTTGCAATCTTTTGATATCTGGGGTATTCATTGAATTCTTTTTCTTTCTTCCCTTTGGCAACAAGTACATCATAGTAGTTGTAGAACACTTTCAAAATGGCCTGAACCACAGGCATTACCTACTAATGATGTTAAAGTCATGTGCAGATTCTATGAGAAGTTGTTTTCCATATTCAGAGTGCCAATATCTTAGGAAGAAACGTTCAGTCTGTGTATCAAATCTGTGAAGTCTGCCAAGTACTTCACTTTAGCGGGAATTGCTATGTGAATGGAATACTGACCATTCCAACAGAAGTAGGAGCAGGTTGTTGCAGTCAATGCTGCTCTAATGGGAGACGCATACAATCCCAGCTAGAGAAATCATACGGGATTTAGCTGAGGAATAATTCAGAAGCTGGAAACTTTCAGAAGATACCACCACAGCAAAACCCCTACCCGCAGAATCAACAGATGAGATACTAGCAACAATTAAAGCCAGACCAGTGCAAGCAAGTGATCTACCAAGTGGTATCGAAGGGTCGAGGGATATGAAGGAATTTGGCGTTGTATCAGGAGCATAGCAATGGAGGAGCTTGCATCCCCTGCATACCAATCAGCTGTGAGAAACTTCCCTGAGGAAGTCTCAAATACTTGGGCCCAGATCTATACCACTGGAGCCTCCTACCACCACGGCTTCTCCAAAGCTTCAAGTATCTTTTCTGCCATTCGAAACTTGCATGCAATACCTTCACTGACATTGGCACGTAGGCACACCAATGCAAAGAAGTCTCATTCCTAGACACGTTCCTTCTGGACACGTTGCTACGATTACGAGAAACTTTGCAAATGATTCGCGGAAACAGTCATTAGGGCTTGAGTCATTCATCAAATGGATAGGCCACTACCTGGAGCTCGACATTGAAGGATCGAAGCTGATGTCATCCGTTCCAATATCTAGAGCTTACAGAGTCAAGAACACCTCAGCAATAGCACATGGCCAAGGTGAAGAGCCAATTGACAGATCAGAGAAGACCCTTCTACTTGAAACATGAAGGGAGTTTTTCTAATCCTCATCTTCCTCTACTTTTATTTTATTTTCTTTGTTTTGTGTTCTGTTTTGTTATTTCTATTATCCTTCTTGTTTTGTTGCTTTATTTTCTCTCTTACCCTTAGTTAGTCAAATAAGTGTGGGGTAAGAATTTTCTATTTTGTTTTTATCTCTTCTTATTTTCAAATAAGTGTGGGGTAATTTAGATATGCATGAACACTGAGGACAGTGTCAGACTTAAGTGTGGGGTAGCAGTGCACGGTGCACTGTAGTAGTAGAAATGTTTTTGCATGATTTTGCTTGTTTTCACCGTATTTTCACAACCTTCTGAAATGTTTCAAAATTTTTCATTCTTTCAGACTTCAAAATGCAGTATGATTGGTAAAACATTGCTGATGTCTATGATATGTGTGTAGAATGTTATGATTAGTAGGAGACAATGTGATGACTATTTTGAACTTATTGATTAGGAATAGGGAATTCCGGATAATTGAGCACAACTTAGTCTGGATTAGAGACCTCAGCGAATTACCTTTTCAAAACTTAACTAGATAAGATTAGATCAGTTGCGAATGTCTTGGCAATTAAATAACTAGATGAGGCTCTGAGATGAAAGTGAAAAGAAAAAAGAGAGAGTTAATTAAATAGGGTAGTTTGCTAGCGGCCTTTGCTACTCGAGCACTACTCCTTAGGGGAACTTAAAGCCTGATGCCCTAAGGTCGTGTAGGTCTGGGAGTCATCGGAGTGGGACTCGCTACATGGGTAGTTAAAGTTGACGTGTTAAAGCAGACTCAAAATACCCTGAAAATCTATAAAAGAGAAAAAAATCAATAAATGCTAAATAATTAAAAATCTGATCACCAAGGCTCAGAACTCAGAAAGTTGTCTGTTGTTAGTATGTCTAGCGACGGGTCGAAGTGTTATCTGGTAGTAGTTAAGAGGAGAGTATATTGTGTTGACTATCTGGTCTAGACTAGTACACACACTACACATCAGGAAGACCTTGTGATTGAGAGAAGAGTTCAATCTGGTTGTTAAGTTGTTAAACCTGCTTGATCATAATAATCTACTAGAGACATTTGAGACCTTGTCATAGCAACCTAACCAGTCTGACCTGTGTTGTGAATTGTCTGAATAATTTTTGGAATAAAAACATGACTAGAAAATTTAAGTGACTCCACATATGATTTAAAATCACTAACTTCAGGTAGACTTTGCTTGAGGACAAGCAAAAAGCTAAGTGTGGGGTTATATGATATGCATAAATCATATCACATTTTTAGCATGTTTTTAGGCATAATTTAGGGTGAAATTGATAGTAAATCGGTCTTAATTGATTGTTATTAACTCAATTTCATAGTTTTTGTGATTTTGGAAGTGTCAGATGAAAAGTAGAAGAAAATGGCAAATTTAAGGGCAAAAACACGATTTTTAGAAGTTCATGAGTCGGGGGGGCGTCCCGAAGTCAGGATGGGCGTCCTGACCTGGTCAACAGGCCAGGACGGGCGTCCAGGACTCGGGACAGCCATCCTGACCTGGTCAATAGGCCGGGATGGGCATCCTAATCCAGGATGGGCCTCCCGAGCCACAGTTCAGAATCCCACATCGAATTTTTGAGAGAAAATCACTCTAGAAAGCTGCTATAAATACCCCAGGACTTCCTCAGTTGAAATCATTCCTCTCCACTGGATCTAAGTCATTTAGTGACTTCAAGTATACAGTTTTCTAGTATACAAGTCACTTATAGACTCAGATTTCAGTATAAGTTTTCTTTTATTTCTAGATAGTGTCTCGTTTTCTTTGTTTCTGAGAATTAGTCTCAGATCCTACAATACGACTAGATAGGTTCATTTCTGGTATTCATAGAATACCCGGGATTTCGTTAGGAGATCCTAAGAGGGCTCTAGGCATTCGAAGAGTCAGTCCACAGGGCTAGGCTTAAGCTGGGTATTAAGGTAATGTCCAACTACTAGGCCGAGGAAGCGTCCTCTGAAGGTTCTTTCGAGTAAAGTCGGGTCGAGCAGTCCAACATGCACAAGCAGTTGCTCCATCGGCGAGACTAAGTAAAGGGTGAATTCTTTATGGCATCAGAGTCCCTGTCCCTCTCTTTATATCTCTGTACTGTGTTCGTCCAAATATTGATTATGTTTATTAAATTATGATTTTATGAGTATTTGTTATACATGTTGAAGTTCTTTATGATTTTCCGGAAATGGCCACCAGCTTAATATTCATTATGTCTGCATGTCTAATGTAGTTTCTTTTAAACTAAATGTAGAGTTATAGACAATTCCTAACCATGGTCTAATCATAACCTGTTTAGTTTAACAGGCATCAATTTAGGACTTTCCCGTTGGAAAGCATTGGTGTCTGCCATATTAGATGAAATAACCTACAGATCACCATGTTTGTTAGAGTAGTCTAAGTAGGCTGAGTTTGTGTGTTTATGCCGGCGTTAGGGAGAGCGGCATGATCCCCTAAGTGACATAGGGCTTTCATGGATGCCTTTAGCTCAAACCGTGAGTAGGGCCGTCAATGGCGATGAGGCAGTTTATCAGGTAACTCAGATGTGGTACACCTTTAGACTCAGTACATAGTTGCAATCCAGGCCAAGATATATCTAAAATACTTGAAGATAGGTCAATCAACATGTAGGAACAGTATAACATAGAATCAGGACATTATCTGTAAAACACTTTTAGGCTTAAATAGACTTAAACCTAGTGGAGAATGAATCACCCTCTCATCAAAGATATTGATGAATGATTGCATAACTGGTTCATAAGATAAGAGTTAGGGTAAGAGGTTAGTTGCTACTAAGTTATTACCACTTCCTTGGGAGTACGATATTTAATTTAAATAAAATCGTAGATACTTTCCAACAGACTAGCTACACGATAGGTACTCTGCCTTAGGTTCTAACTGATTAAGTGACAACATAGAGACTAAATGTGACAATTAGTCAATCTAAGTCCTTAATTACTCATAATCAACATAGGGTAAAACAACACCTATTTTATCATATCAGTCGGAACTTCATCAGTTCTTCAGAAAATGGGGATGGTAGTTCACGAACCAGAAGGTAGACACACCCTCCATACGAAGCACACTACAGAGTCAGAAGCTCCAACATTCAGAATTTACAGAGTCGAGGACATTTCAGCAATAGCACATGGCTGAGGTGAAGAGCCAATTGATAGATCAGAGAAGACCCTTCTGCTCGAGACATGAAGGGAGTTTTTCTAATCCTCATCTTCCTCTACTTTTATTTTGTTTTCTTTTAATTTTTATCTTCATTTTGTGTTCTGTTGTGTTATTTCTATTACCCTTATTGTTTTGTTGGTCAAATAAGTGTGGGGTAAGAGTTTTTTGTATTTTTCCAGCTTATGTTTTTCAAATAAGTGTGGGGTAATAGGATATGCATAAACACTGAGGACAGTGTAAACCTTAAGTGTGGGGTAGCAGTGCACAGTGTACTGTAGTACTAAAATTTTGCATGTTTTCACATATTTCTCACTAAAATTGCTCCCTTCCAAAAAAATTTCAAAAATTTTCACTCTTTCAGACTTCAAAATACAGTAGTGATTGGTATGCGAAATGCTTATGTCTATGATATATGTTTAGTAGAGCATTATGATCAGTAGGAAACAAGTTGATAACTTTTCTGAATTCCTCGATCAGAAATAGGGAATTCCTGATAATTGAGCACAACCTAGTTTGGATTAGAGACATCAACCAAATACCTTTTCAAGACTTAACTAAATAATATTAGACCGGTTGAGGATGTATTAGCAATTTGAATGACTAGATGATGCTCTGAGCTGGAAGTAAAAAAAAGCTAAATAAATAGGGTAGTTTGCAAGCGTCCTTTGCTACTCGAACACCCTTCTTAAGGGAAATTAAAGCCTGATACCCTAAGGTCGTGACTAAGAGTAGAGTTTAGTCTAGTTATTAAATTGTTAAACATGCATGACCATGATAATCTACTACGACATTTGAGACCTTGTCTTAGCAACTTGACCAGTCAGGCCTATTTTGTGAATCATCTGACTCAATGATTAATTTTGGCTAAAAACATTGCTAGAAATTTTAAGTGACTGCACCTATGATTTAAATTATCAATAGTTTCATATAGACTTTGCTTGAGGACAAGCAAAAAGCTAAGTGTGGGGTTATATGATATGCATAAATCATAGCACTTTTTTAGCATGTTTTAGGCACAATTTAGGGCAAAATTGGAGATAAATCATTCATAATTGACTATTATTAATACAATTGTGCAGTTTTTGTGATTTTGGAAGTCTTACGTGAAATGTGCAAGAAAACGGAAAAATTTTGGGGCAAAAACGTGACTTTCCAAAGTTTGTAGATCAGGACGGACGTCTCGACCCAGTCAAAAACCCGGGACGGGCGTCCTGACCCGGTCAATAGATCAGGACGGGGGTCTTGAACCCCTGAACAGTATCCCACATTGATTTCTGCATAAAACATCACTTAGCTTCCCTACTATAAATACCCTAGGCCTTCCTCAGTTGAAATCATCCCTCTCCACTTGATCTGAATCATTCAGTGGCTTCAAGTATACATTTTCCTACTATATACGAGTCATTTAGTGATCTCAGGTGTTTTCTTTCAAATAGTTTAGTATACGAGAGTTTCTCGTGTTCTATGCTTTTGGAGAGTCTGTCTCATGATCTTAGAATACGACTGATGCGTTCCGACTGATATGCTAAAATAGGTGTTATTTTACCATATGTTGATTATGAATAACTAAGGACTTAGAATGACTAATTGTCACATTTAGTCTCTATGCTGTCACTTAATCAATCAGAACCTTAGGCAGAGTACCTATCATGTAGCTAGTCTGTTGGAAAGTATCTACGATTTTAATTAAATCAATTTATCGTACTCCCAGGGAAGTGGTAACGGCTTAGTAGTAACTATCCTTCTACCCTTACTCTTATCTTATGATCCAGTTATGCAATCGTTCATCAAATTCTTTGATGAGAGGGTGATTCATTCTCCACTAGGTTCAAGTCTATTTAAGCCTACAAGAGTGTTTTACAGGTAGTGTTCTGATTTATGTTATACTGTTCCTACATGTTGATTGACCTATCTTCGAGAATTTTAGATATATCTTGGTCTAGATTGCAATTATGTACTGAGTCTACTTGTGTACCACATCTGAGTTACCTAATAAACCACCATACCTTAATGATGGCCCTACTCACGGTTCGAGCTAAAGGCATCCATGAAAGTCCTGTGTCACTCAGGAGATCATGCCGCTCACCCTAATGCCGGTATAAACACACAAACTCAGCCTACTTATACTACTTTAACAAACATGGTGATCTATAGGTTATTTCATCTAATATGGCAGATATTAATGCTTCCGACGGGAAGTCCTAAATTAATGCCTGTTAAACTAAATAGGTTATGATTAGACCATGGTTATGAGTTGTCTATAACCATTCATCTAGTTTAAAAGAGACTAAAGTAGACATGCTGTCATAATGATAGTTAAGCTGGTGACCTTTTCGGAAAAATGTAAATGACTTCAACATGCAAAACACATATTCATAAAATCATAGCTTAATATTCATAATGATTATTTGGATGAACACAATACAGACATATAAAGAGAGGGACAAGGGGACTGATGCTATAAAGTATTCACCCTTTACGTAGTCCGCTGATGGAGCAACTGCTTGTATATGTTGGACTACTCGACTCGACTCTGCTCGAAAGAACCTTCGGAGGACGCTTCCTCAGCCTAGTAGCTATGCTTTACCTTAATACCCAACTTAAGCACATCCCTGTTGACTGACTCTTCGAACGCCTAGTGCTCTCTTAGCATCTCCTAACGAAATCTCGGGTATTCTAAGAATACCAAAAACGAACCTATCTAGTCGTATTCTAAGATCTAAGAAAGACTCTCAGAAACGAAGAACACGAGACACTCTCTAGAACTATAAATATACCTATACTAAAACCTGAAATCACTAACTGACTTGTATACTATAGAAAATTGTATACTTGAAGTCACTATGTGACTCAGATCAAGTGGAGAGGAAAGATTTCAACTGAGGAAGGCCTAGGGTATTTATAGCAGGGGAACTGGGTGAATGTTTCTGCAAAAATCGATGTGAGACTTTGACCAGGCAACTGAGGATGCCTGTCCTGGCTCTGGGACGCTCGTCCAGACCTATTGACCAGGTCAGGACGCCCGTCCTGGGTTCTGGACGCCCATCCCGACTTCTGAACTTCTGAAAATCACGTTTTGACCAGCTTTTTGCTTGTCCTCAAGCAAAGTCTTCCTGAAGTTATTGATTTTAAATCATAGGTGCATTCACTTAAAATTTCTAGCAATGTTTTTATTCCAAAATTGATCTCTGAGTCAGATAGTTCACAACACAGGTCGGAAAGGTTAAGTTGCCATGACAAGGTCTCAAATATCTCTAGTAGATTATCATAGTCAAGCAGGGTTAACAACTTAATAACTCGATTGAACTCTTCTCTTATTCACAAGGTCTTACTGATGTGTAGTGTGTGTACTAGTCCAGACTAGATTGTCAACACAATATACTCTTATCTTGACTCTTACCAGACAATAATTCGACCAGTCGCTAGACATACCAGCAACAAACAACCTTCTGAGTTCTGAGCTTTGGTGACAAGATTTTCAATTAAGCATTTCAATATAAGTGATGCGTTCCCGACTGATATGCTAAAATATGTGTTGATTTACCCTATGTTGATTATGAGTAATTAAGGATTGGGATTGACTAATTGTCACGTTTAGTCTTTATAGTGTCACTTAATCAGTCAGAACCTAAGGCAGAGTACCTATCGTGTAGCTAGTATGTTGGAAAGTATCTACGATTTTATTAAGTTAAAGATCGTACTCCCAGGGAAGTGGTAACGGCTTAGTAGTAACTAGCCTTTTATCCTAACTCTTATCTTATGATTCAGTTATGCAATCGTCATCAATAACTTTGATGAGAGGGTGATTCATTCTCCACTAAGTTTAAGTCTATTTAAGCCTAAAAGTGTTTCATAGATAATGTCCTGATTCTATGTTATACTGTTACTATATGTTCATTGACCTATCTTCGAGTATTTTAGATATATCTTAGCCTGGATTGCAACTATGTTCTGAGTCTAAAGGTGTACAACATCCGAGTTATCTGATAAACCGCCCCATCGCCAAGGTAAACGGCCCTACTCACGTTCGAGCTAAAGGCATCCATGAAAGCCCTATGTCACTTAGGGGATCATGCCGCTCGCCCCTAACCACCGACATAAACGCTCAACTCAGCCTACATAGACTACTCTAACTAACAGGGTGTTCCGCAGGTTATTTTATCTAATATTGCAGACACCAATACTAATTGATGCCTGTTAAACTAAACAGGTTATGAATAGACCGTGGTTAGGAATTGTCTATAACCCTAAATTTAGTTTAAAAGAAACTACATTAGATATGGAGACATAATGAATATTAAGCAGGTGGCTATTTCTGGAAAATCATAAGAACTTCAACATATAAAACAGATATTCATAAAAATCATAATGTCATATCCATAACAAATCTTTGGACAAACACAATACAAACATATAAAGAGAGGGACAGGGGGACTGATGCCATAAAGAAATCACCCTTTACTTAGTCTCGCCGATGGAGCAACCACTTGTATATGTCGTACTGCTCGACCCGACTCTGCTCGACAGAACCTTCGGAGGACGCTTCCTCAGCCTAGTAGCTGGACTTTACCTTAATACCCAGCTTAAGCCCAGCCATGTGAACTGACTCTTCGAACGCCTAGAGCCCTCTTAGGATCTCCTAACGAAATCCCGGGTATTCTATGAATACCATAAACGAACCTATCTATCGAAGCCTAAGATCTGAGACTAATTCTCAGAAACTAAGAAAATGAAAACACTAACTAAAAATAGAAGAAAACTTATACTGAACCCGAGTCTCTAAGTAACTTGTGTACTCGAAAGATGTACACTAGAAGTCACTAAATGACTCAGATTGAGTGGAGAGGAATGATTTCAACTGAGGAAGGCCTGGGGTATTTATAGCAGCTTTCTGGAGTGATTTTTCATCAAAAATTTGATGTGGGACTTGGAATTGCAGCTCGGGACGCCCGTCCTGGACTGTTGACCAGGTCAGGACACCCGTCCCAAGTCCTGGATGCCCGTCTTGGCCTGTTGACCAGGTCAGGATGCCCGTCCTGATTCGGGACGCCCTCCCTGAAGTCTGAACTTTTGAAAAATTACATTTTTGCCACGAAATTTGCCATTTTCTTCTACTTTTCACCTGACACTTCCAAAATCACAAAAACTGTGAAATTGAGTTAATAATAAACAATTAAGACAGATTTTCCCTCAATTTCACCCTAAATCATGCCTAAAACATGCTAAAAATGTGATATGATTTATGCATATCAATAAGAATACACTAGGCTATGTAATTTTATATTGTTTTTTCAGGGTATCTTATGTTTGCTTTCACACGTCAACTTTAACTACCCATGTAGCGAGTCCCACTCTGATGACTCCCAGACCTGCACGACCTTAGGGCATCAGGCTTTAAGTTCCCTTAAGGAGTGGTGCTCGAGTAGCAAAGGCCGCTTGCAAACAACCCTATTTATTTAACTTTTTTCACTTTCAGCTCAAAGCATCATCTAGTCAGTTAGACTGCTAATATATCCTCAACTGGTCTAATATTATTTAGCTAAGTCTTGAAAAGGTATTTGGTTGAGGTCTCTATTCCAAACTAAGTTGTGCTCAAGTATTAGGAATTCCTTATTTCTAATCGATAAATTCAATAAAGTTATCACGCTGTCTCCTATTGATCATAATATTCTACATACATATCATAGACATCAGCATTTCTTTACCAATCATAACTGTATTTTGAAGTTTGAAAGAGTGAAAATTTTTGAATTTTTTTTGAAGGGTGTACTTCTAGTGAAAATATGGGAAAACATGCAAAACATTTTTACTGCTACAGTGCACTGTGCACTGCTACCCCACACTTAAGGTTGACACTATCCTCAGTGTTCATGCATATCTAATTACCCCACACTTATTTGAAAAACAAGAAGAAATAAAAACAAAACAGAAAATTCTTACCCCACGCTTATTTGACTAACTAAGGGGAATAGAAAAATAAAACAACAAAAGAAATTACAAAATAGAACACAAAATGAAGATAAAAATAAAAAGAAAACAAAATAAAAGTAGAGGAAGATGAGGATTAGAAAAACTCCCTTCATGTATCAAGTAGAAAGGTCTGCTCTGATCTGTCAATTGGATGTTCACCTCAGCCATGTGCTATTGCTGAAATGCCCTCGACTCTGTAAGTTCTAGATGTTGGAGCGGCTAACTCTGTAGTATACTTCGTATGGAGAGTGTATCCACCCTCTGGGTTGCGAACTACCATCCCCATGTTTTGAAGAAAGGTCAGGTCTGGTAGATGGAGCTATCCTCGTCATCCATGATTCCTTAATGTCAAACTCCAGGTATTGTCCTATTCGTTTGATGAATGGCTCGAGCCCCAAGGACTGCTTCCTCGAATCATTTGCAAAGTTTCTTGCAATCATAGTAACGTGTCCAGGAGGAACATGTCTAGGATTGTGACTTCTTTGGATTGGTGTGCCTATCTGCCAATATATGTGAAGGTATTGCATGCAAGTTTCGAATGGCAGAAAAGATATCTGAAGCTTTGGCGAAGCTGTGGTGGTAGGAGGCTCCAGTGGTGTAGGTCTGGGCCCAAGTATTTGAGACTTCCTCGGGGAAGTTTCTCACAGCTGATTGGTATGTAGGGGATGCAAGCTCCTCCATTGCTATGCTCCTGATACAACGCCAAATTCCTCTATATCCATCAACCGTTCGATACCACTTGGTCAGTAGGTCAATTGCTTGCACTGGTATGGCTTTAATTGTTACCTGTTTACTTTTTGAGAAGTGTACTTTTATAATAGTAAACGGGTTGACCAATAACATTATCTCATCCGTTGACTCTCCGGGTAGGGACTTTGCTGTGGTGGTATCTTCTAGAAGTTTTCAGCTTCATAATTATTCCTCAGCTAAATCCCATATGATTCCTCCAGTTGGGATTGTATGCGTTTCCCATTGGAGCAGCACTGACTGCAGCAACTTGCTCCTACTTCTTTTGGAATGGTCAGTATTCCATTCCCATAGCAATCCCTACTAAATGCGGTGCTTGGAAGATTTCACAGATTTGATACATAGGCTGAATGTTTCTTCTTTGTTGAAAGGCATTAATTCGACTATTATCATTAGCTATTAATGCCTCCAACTGCCCATCAGAGGAAGCGTTAGCTGTGTTAACTGGCGGACAACCATTTATCACTCATCAAGACATTGGCACATCTGAATCTGGAAAACAGTTTTTCAAGGAATCTGCACATGTCTTTAACATCATTAGTAGGTAATGCCTGTGCTTCAGGCTATTTTTGAAAAGTGTTCCACGACTACTATGATGTAATTGTTTTCACATGAAGGAAGAGAAAAGGATTCAATCAATACCCTAGATATCAAAGATTGCAACACTCTGTATACGTCGCTGGGGTAGACGATCTTTGTAAGACGTGTTACCTTTAATTGGCGAGCATTGAGGGACTGTATCAAGGATATGGAATCCTTGAATATTGTAGGCCAATAAGATCTTGCTTCCAACACTTTCCTGACAGTGTTGATAGCAGTCAATTGGTCTTCCGTAGATCTTTGATGGCATTGCTCTAGAATCTTGTGGGCTTCGTCTTTTTGAGACACATCTTCTGATCAATTACTCTGCACAATTCAAAATAGAGAAGGGATCTTCCTAGTAGTAATATTTCAATTCAACAAAGAATTTCTTCTTTTGCTGATAGGTCATATCACTCGGGAATATTTCAGCAACTAGATAATTTGCAATATTGATAAACTGAGGAAGATGATTATTATACATAGCAAACAATGAAAATAAATTCTCGTCCAAAAGTTTATCAGATATTACTGTCTTACCAATAGCCTCTAACTCGGGGTTTTCTAATCTAGACCAATGGTTTTCTTTCTAGATATTCAGCCCCTTTTCTTTTCCCTTATTTCTATATCAAATTATGGTAACAATAAAACTCAATAAATCTTAGTTCAACATCAGTTTTATTGAACACATATCTCAGAGTGATCGGTGTATATTATTGTTTTGGATGGAGCTAGGTATGATATGAATTTTTCACAATGTATACAACAACTAGTAATCCCTTTTCAGTAGTGTTATGGTTATACTGGGCATCGGTAAAGGTTTTACTTGCATAGTATATAACATGAAATTTTTAATCATGCCTTTTTCCTAAAACAATTCTTACTGCATAATTACTAACATCACATATCAATTCAAAAAAAACAACCTCCAATCGAGTGATGTCAGAATGGGTGCAGTAATAAATAGTTCCTTTAGTTTGTTTAAAAAGATATCATGCAGTTATCAGCAAAAACAAAAGGAACATCTTTTCTCATTAGAATATTCAAAGGCATGTCTATTAAAGAAAACTTATTTCATGATTCATCTAATAAACCTAGCATGACCTAAGAGAATTCTAAAAGGATATTTCTTCCAAACACGAAAATTGTAAACAGGAAAATTTTATTTCTTTTATCTTCTGGAAAATAATATTTTTTAGAAAATAAAATTTTATAGGAGAAAAGAAAAGAAAAGATTAAATTTAAATTTTTAAATTTTTGAATTGTTTTTTTCTAAACCAATGTAAATTTCCTTAATACCGATTTAGAATAGTTTTCTAAAATTTGATTATCCTAAATGTCTTAATTTCAGATAATATCTAAAATTAATTAGTTATGATAACCCTATATTTCGGAAACTGATTGTCTAACTAGCATAAAATAAGTAATAAGTGTTAGGTCTAAGGTATAGATTACTACCGTTACCTATCATAAGCTTCTAGAATTGTGGCCAATAATCCTAAATTTTTATGATATTTCCCCGGCAATGGCACCAAAAATCTGATGCGATCCGACTGATATGCTAAAATAGGTGTTATTTTACCCTATGTCGATTATGAATAACTAAGGACTTAGAATGACTAATTGTCACATTTAGTCTCTATGCTATCACTTAATCAATCAGAACCTAAGGCAGAGTACGTATCGTGTAGCTAGTCTGTTGGAAAGTATCTATGGTTTTAATTAAATCAATTTATCGTACTCCTAGGGAAGTGGTAACGGCTTAGTAGTAACTATCCTTCTACCTTTACTCTTATCTTATGACCCAGTTATGCAATCGTTCATCAAATTCTTTGATGAGAGTGTGATTCATTCTCCACTAGGTTGAAGTCTATTTAAGCCTACAAGAGTGTTTTACAGGTAGTGTTATGATTTATGTTATACTGTTCCTACATGTTGATTGACCTATCTTCGAGTATTTTAGATATATCTTGGTCTAGATTGCAATTATGTATTGAGTCTACTTGTGTACATGATATGCATAAATCATATCGTATTTTTAGCATGTTTTTAGGCATAATTTAGGGTGAAATTGAGGGTAAATCGGTCTTAATTGATTGTTATTAACTCAATTTCACAGTTTTTGTGATTTTGGAAGTGTCAGGTGAAAAGTAGAAGAAAATGGCAAATTTCGGGGTAAAAACGCGATTTTCAGAAATTCATACGTCGGGGTGGGCGTCCCGAATCAGGATGGGAGTCCTAACCTGGTCAATAGGTCAGGACAGGTGTCCAGGACTCGGGCCAGCCATCCTGACCTGGTCAACAGGCCGGGACGGGCGTCCCAATCCAGGACGGGCGTCCTGGATGCCTAGTCAAAGTCCCACATCGAAATGTTTGGAGAAATTCACTCCAGAAAGCTGCTATAAATACCCCAGGCCTTCCTCAGTTGAAATCATTCATCTCCACTCGATCTGAGTCATTTAGTGACTTCAAGTATACAGTTTTTCAGTATACAAGTCACTTAGAGACTCTGATTTCAGTATAAGTTTTCTTTTATTTCTAGATAGAGTCTCATTTTCTTTGTTTCTGAGAATTAGTCTCAGATCCTAGAATACGATAGATAGGTTCGTTTCTGGTATTCATAGAATACCCGGGATTTCGTTAAGAGATCCTAAGAGGGCTCTAGGCGTTCGAAGAGTCAGTCCACAGGGCTGGGCTTAAGCTGGGTATTAAGGTAGAGTCCAGCTACTAGGCTGAGGAAGCGTCCTCCGAAGGTTTTGTCGAGCAGAGTCGGGTCGAGCAGTCCAACATATACAAGCAGTTGCTCCATCGACGAGACTAAGTAAAGGGTGAATTCTTTATGACATCAGTCCCCCTGTCACTCTCTTAATATGTCTGTACTGTGTTCGTCCAAATATTAATTATGTTTATTGGATTATGATTTTATGAGTATTTGTTATACATGTTGAAGTACATTATTATTTTTTGGAAATGGCCACCTACTTAATATTCATTATGTCTACATGTCTAATGTAGTTTCTTTTAAACTAAATGTAGGGTTATAGACAATTCCTAACCACGGTCTAATCATAATATGTTTAGTTTAACAGGCATCAATTTAGGACTTTCCCATTGGAAGCATTGGTGCCTGCCATATTAGATAAAATAACCTACAGAACACCCTGTTTGTTAGAGTAGTCTAAGTAGGCTGAGTTTGTGTGTTTATGCCGGCGTTAGGGCGAGCGGCATGATCCCCTAAGTGACATAGGGCTTTCATGGATGCCTTTAGCTCGAACCGTGATGTGGTACACCTTTAGACTCAGTACATAGTTGCATTCCAGGCCAAGATATATCTAAAATACTCGAAGATAGGTCAATCAACATGTAGGAACAGTATAACATAGAATCAGGACATTACCACTTCCCTGGGAGTACGACATTTAATTTAAATAAAATCGTAGATACTTTCCAACAGACTAGCTACACGATAGGTACTCTGCCTTAGGTTCTGACTGATTAAGTGACAGCATAGAGACTAAATGTGACAATTAGTCAATCTAAGTCCTTAATTACTCATAATCAACATAGGATAAAACAACACCTATTTTAGCATATCAGTCAGAGCAGCATCACTACCACGTCTGAGTTACCTAATAAACCACCCTACCTTAATGATGGCCCTACTCACGGTTCGAGCTAAAGGCATCCATGAAAGTCCTGTGTCACTCAGGATATCATGCCGCTCGCCCTAACGCCGGCATAAACACACAATCTCAGCCTACTTAGACTACTTTAACAAACATGGTGATCTATAGGTTATTTCATCTAATATGGCAGACATTAATGCTTTCGACGGGAAGTCCTAAATTAATGCCTGTTAAACTAAACAGGTTATGATTAGACCGTGGTTAGGAGTTGTCTATAACCATTCATCTAGTTTAAAAGAGACTAAAGTATTCATGCAGTCATAATGATAGTTAAGCTGGTGACCTTTCTGGAAAAATGTAAATGACTTCAACATGCAAAACACATATTCATAAAATCATAGTTTAATATTCATAATGATTATTTGGACGAACACAATACAGAAATATAAAGAGAGGGACAAGGGGACCGATGCCATAAAGTATTCGCCCTTTACGTAGTCCGCTGATGGAGCAACTACTTGTATATGTTAGACTGCTCGACCCGACTCTGCTCGACAAAACCTTCGAATGACGCTTCCTCAGCCTAGTAGCTATGCTTTACCTTAATACCCAGCTTAAGCACAACACTGTTGACTGACTCTTCGAACGCCTAGTGCTCTCTTAGGATCTCCTAATGAAATCCCGAGTATTCTATGAATACCAAAAACGATCCTATCTAGTCGTATTCTAAGATCTGAGACAGACTCTCAGAAACGAAGAACACGAGACACTCTCTAGAACTATAAATTTACCTAGACTAAAACCTGAAATCACTAAGTGACTTGTATACTATAGAAAATTGTATACTTGAAGTCACTAAATGACTCAGATCGAGTGGAGAGGAATGATTTCAACTGAGGAAGGCCTGGGTATTTATAGCAGGGGAACAAGGTGAATTTTTCTGCAAAAATCGATGTGGGACTTTGACTAGGCGTTGGGGACGCCCGTCTTCGATCTAGGATGCCCATCCAAGCCTGTTGACCAGGTTAGGACGACCGTCCTGATATGCATAAATCATATCACATTTTTAGCATGTTTTTAGGCATGATTTAGGGTGAAATTGAGGGAAAATCGGTCTTAATTGTTTATTATCAACTCAATTTCACAGTTTTCATGATTTTGGAAGTGTCAGGTGAAAAGTAGAAGAAGATGGCAAATTTCAGGGTAAAAACGCAATTTTTCAGAAGTTCGGAAGTCGGGGAGGGCGTCCTGACCTGGTCAACAGGTCGGGACGACCGTCCTGACCTAGTCAACAGACCGGGATGGGTGTCCCAATCCAGGACGGGCGTCCCGAACCAGAATTCCAAGTCCCACATCAAATTTTTGAAGAAAAATCACTCTAGAAAGCTGCTATAAATACCCCAGGCCTTCCTCAGTTGAATTCATCCCTCTCCACTTGATCTGAGTCATTTAGTGACTTCAAGTGTACACTTTTCTCGAGTACATAAGTCACTGAGAGACTCGGGTTTAGTATAATTTTTCTTTCTTTCTAGTTAGTGTTTTGCTTTCTTAGTTTCTGAGAATTAGTCTCAGAACTTAGGCTTCGATAGATAGGTTCATTTATGGTATTCATAGAATACCCGGGATTTCGTTAGGAGATCCTAAGAGGGCTCTAGGCATTCGAAGAGTCAGTCCACAAGGCTGGGCTTAAGCTGGGTATTAAGGTAAAGCCCAACTACTAAGCTGAGGAACCGTCCTCCGAAGGTTCTGTCGAGCAGAGTCGGGTCGAGCAGTACGACATATACAAGAAGTTGCTCCATTGGCGAGACTCAGTAAAGGGTGATTTCTTTATGGCGTCAGTCCCCCTTGTCCCTTTCTTTATATGTTTGTATTGTCATCGTCCAAATAACAATTATGTTTATCAGATTATGATTTTTATGAATATTTGTTATACATGTTGAAGTTCTTATGATTTTCCAGAAATAGCCACCTGCTTAATATTCATTATGTCTGCATGTCTAATGTAGTTTCTTTTAAACTAAATGTAGGGTTATAGACAATTCCTAACCATGGTCTATTCATAACCTGTTTAGTTTAACATGCATCAATTAGTATTGGTGTATGCCATATTAGATAAAATAACATGTGGAACACCCTGTTTGTTAGAGTAGTCTATGTAGGCTGAGTAGAGCGTTTATGCCGACGGTTATGGGCAAGCGGCATGATCCCCGAAGTGACATATGGCTTTCATAGCGGTCTTTAGTTCGAACCGTGAGTGGGGCCGTTTACCTTGGCGATGGGGCGATTTATTAGATACTCAGTTGTGGTACACCTTTAGGCTCAGAACATAGTTGCAATCCAGGCTAAGATGCATCTAAAATACTCGAAGATAGGTCAATCAACATGTAGGAACAGTATAACATAGAATCGGGACGTTATCTATAAAACACTTTTAGGCCTAATTAGACTTAAACCTAGTGGAGAATGGATCACCCTCTCATCAAAGTTATTGATGAAGATTGCATAACTGGATCATAAGATAAGAGTTAGGATAAAAGGCTAGTTACTACTAAGCCGTTACCACTTCCCTGGGAGTACGATATTTAACTTAATAAAATCGTAGATACTTTCCAACAGACTAGCTACACGATAGGTACTCTGCCTTAGGTTCTGGCTGATTAAGTGACACCATAGAGACTAAATGTGACAATTAGTTAATCTCAGTCCTTAATTACTCATAATCAACATAGGGTAAAATAACACCTATTTAGCATATCAGTCGGAAACCCATCAGATATTTGGTGCCGTTTCCGGGGAAATATCATAATGAATTTAGGATTCCTGATCACAATTCTAGAGAATTATGATAGGTAACAGTAGTAACCTAGACTTTAGACCCAACACTTATCTTATGCTAGTTAGACAATCACCTTCCAAAATATAGGGTTATCATAACTAATTAATTTTAGATATCATCTAGAATTAAGAAACTTAGGATAATCAAATTTTAGAAAATGATTCTAAAACCATATTGAGGAAATTTAACTGCTTTCTAAATAAAAAAAAAGAAAAAAAAATTTAAAAATTTAAAAACCGAAAAAAGAATGTATTTGTTTTTTTGCTCAATGGTAAGTTGTTCTTTTTCCTATCTCTTGTACTATTTGTTCTTTTTCTTTCATAGTTGAACATTTGTTTTCTTTCAATTTTTTCTTTTCTTTTCTTTTCTTCTATAAAAGTTTTCTGAAAAATATTATTTTCCAGAAGATAAAAGAAATAAATTTTTCGTGTTTACAGTTTTCCTGTTTGTTTGTTTTTATTTAATTTCGAAAAAAATAAAAATGGAAATGAGGAAAGAATATTTTTCTTTTGAGCTGTCAATTTGGCTTAGGTTTTAATTAGGAAGAAATGTAATTCTATTGATTGAATCCTTTTCTTTTTCTTCCTGTGAAAACATTTACATCATAGTAGTCGCGGGACACTTTTCAAAAATGGCCTGAAGCACAGGCATCACCTACTAATGATGTTAAAATCATGTGCAGATTTTAAGAAATTGTTTTCTAGATTCAGATGTGCCTATGTATCAAATCTGTGAAGTCTGCCAAGTACCACACTTTAGAAGGGATTGCTATGGGAATGAAATACGAACCATTCCAAAAAGAGGTAGGAGTAGGTTACTGCAGAATGCTACTCCAATGGGAAATGCATACAATCCCAACTAGAGGAATCATACGGGATTTAGCCGAGGAATAATTCGGAAGCTGGAAACTTTCAGAAGATACCACCACAGCAAAACCCCTACCCGCAGAATCAACAGATGAGATACTGGCAACAATTAAAACCAGACCAGTGCAAGCAAGTGATCTACCAAGTGATATCGAACGGTCGAAGGATATAGAGGAATTTGGCATTGTATCAGGAGCATAGCAATGGAGGAGCTTGCATTCCCTGCATACAATCAGCTGTGAGAAACTTTCCCGAGGAAGTTCCAAATACTTGGGCCCAGATCTACACCACTGGAGCCTCCTACCACCATGGCTTCGCCAAAGCTTCAGGTATCTTTTCTGCCATTCAAAAATTGCATGCAATACCTTTACTGACACTGGCATGTAGGCACACCAATCCAAAGAAGTCTCATTCCTAAACACATTCCTTCTGGACACGTTGCTACGATTACGAGAAACATTGCAAATGATTCAAGGAAACAGTCCTTGGGGCTTGAGTCATTCATATAATGGACAGGCCACTACCTGCAGCTCGACAATGAAGGATCGGAGCTGACGTCATCCGTTCCAGTATCTAGAGCTTACAGAGTCAAGAGCGCCTCAGCAATAGCACATGGCTAAGGTGAAGAGCCAATTGACAACCCAGAGAAAACCATTATGCTCGAGGCAAGAAGGGAGTTTTTCTAATCTTAATCTTCCTCTACTTTGTGTTCTTTTAATTTTTATCTTCATTTTATGTTTTGTTATTTCTATTACCTTCCTGTTTTGATTTCTTTCATTGCTTTATTTTCATTCCTACCCATAGTTATTCGAATAAGTGTGGGGTAGTTTAGGTATGCATGAACACTGAGGACAGTGTCAGACTTAAGTGTGGGGTAGCAGTGCACGGTGCATTGTAGTAGTTAGAGAAAAATTTTGCATGATTTTGCATGTTTTCCCCGTATTTTCACACCCTTCCGAAATTTTTCAAATTTTTTCATTCTTTCAGACTTCTAAATGCAGTATGATTGGTAAACATTTGCTGATGTCTATGATATGTAGGTAGAATGTTATGGTTAGTAGGAGACAATTGAGGACTATTTTGAACTTATTGATTAGGAATAGGGAATTCCTGGTAACTGAGCACATTTTAGTCTGGATTAGAGACCTCAGCCAATTACCTTTTCAAGACTTAACTAGATAAAATTAGACCAGTTGTGGATGTATTGACAATTAGAGTGACTAGATGAGACTCTGAGCTAAAAGTGAAAAGAACACAAAAGAGAATTAATTAAATATGGTAGTTTGCCAGCGGCCTTCACTACTCAAGCACCACTCCTTCGGGGAACTTAAAGCCTGATGCCCTAAGGTCGTGTAGGTCTGGGAGTCATCGGAGTGGGACTCGCTACATGGGTAGTTGAAGTTGACGTGTTCTAAGCAAACTCAAAATACCCTGAATCTATAAAAGAAAAAAATCAATAAGTGCTAAATAATTAAAATATGATCACCAAGGCTTAGAACTCAGAAAGTTATCTATTGTTAGTATGTCTAGCGACAGGTCGAAATATTATCTGGTAGTAGTTAAGACAAGAGTATATTGTGTTGACTATCTGGTCTAGACTAGTACACACACTATACATCAGGAAGACCCTGTGACTAAGAGAAGAGTTCAACCTAGTTGTTAAGTTGTCAACTGCTTGACTATAACAATCTACTAGAGACATGTGAGACCTTGTCATAGCAACCTAACCAGTCAGACCTTTATTAAGAATTGTCTGAATAATGTTTGGAATAAAAACATGACTAGGAAATCTAAATGACTGCACAATGATTTAGAATCACTAACTTCAGTTAGACTTTGCTTGAGGACAAGCAAAACGCTAAGTGTGGGGTTATCTGATATGCATAAATCATATCACATTTTTAGCATGTTTTTATGCATGATTTAGGGTGAAATTGAGGGAAAATCGGTCTTAATTATTTTTTATTAACTCAATTTCATAGTTTTCATGATTTTGGAAGTGTCAGGTGAAAAGTAGAAGAAAATGGCAAATTTCGGGGCAAAAACACAATTTTTCAGAAGTTGGGAAGTCGGGGAGGGCGTCCCGAATCGGGACGGCCGTCCAGGACTCAGGACGGCCGTCCTGACCTGGTCAACAGACCGGGACGGGCGTCCCAATCCAGGATGGGAGTCCTGAACCAGAATTCCAAGTCCCACATCAAAAGTTTGAAGAAATATCACTCCAGAAAGCTGCTATAAATACCCCAGGCCTTCCTCAGTTGAATTCATCCCTCTCTACTTGATCTGAGTCATTTAGTGACTTCAAGTGTACACTTTTCTCGATTACATAAGTCATTGAGAGACTCGGGTTTAGTATAAGTTTTCTTTCTCTCTAGTTAGTGTTTCGTTTTCTTAGTTTCTGAGAATTAGTCTCAGAACTTAGGCTTCGATAGATAGGTTCGTTTCTGGTATTCATAGAATACCCGGGATTTCGTTAGGAGATCCTAAGAGGGCTCTAGGCGTTCGAAGAGTCAGTCCACAAAGCTGGGCTTAAGCTGGGTATTAAGGTAAAGCCCAGCTACTAGGCCGAGGAAGCATCCTCCGAAGGTTCTATCGAGCAGAGTCGGGTCGAGCAGTACGACATATACCAGAAGTTGCTCCATTGGCGAGACTAAGTAAAGGGTGATTTCTTTATGGCGTCAGTCCCCCTTGTCCCTTTCTTTATATGTTTGTATTGTGATCGTCCAAATAACAATTATGTTTATCAGATTATGATTTTTATGAATATTTGTTATACATGTTGAAGTTCTTATGATTTTCCGGAAAAAGCCACATGCTTAATATTCATTATGTCTACATGTCTAATGTAGTTTCTTTTAAACTAAATGTAGGGTTATAGACAATTCCTAACCATGGTCTATTGATAACCTGTTTAGTTTAACAGGCATCAATTAGTATTGGTGTCTGCCATATTAGATAAAATAACCTGCGGAACACCTTGTTTGTTAGAGTAGTCTAAGTAGGCTGAGTAGAGCGTTTATGCCGGCGGTTATGGGTGAGCGGCATGATCCCCGAAGTGACATAGGACTTTCATAGCTGTCTTTAGTTCGAATCGTGAGTAGGGCCGTTTACCTTGGCGATGGGGCGGTTTATTAGATACTCAGATGTGGTACACCTTTAGGCTCAGAACATAGTTGCAATCCAGGCTAAGATGCATCTAAAATACTCGAAGATAGGTCAATCAACATGTAGGAACAGTATAACATAGAATCAGGACGTTATCTATAAAACATTTTTAGGCTTAATTAGACTTAAACCTAGTGGAGAATGGATCACCCTCTCATCAAAGTTATTGATGAAGATTGCATAACTGGATCATAAGATAATAGTTAGGATTAAAGGCTAGTTACTACTAAGCCGTTACCACTTCCCTGGGAGTACGATATTTAACTTAATAAAATCGTAGATACTTTCCAACAGACTAGCTACACGATAGGTACTCTGCCTTAGGTTTTGGCTGATTAAGTGACACCATAGAGATTAAATGTGACAATTAGTCAATCTCAGTCCTTAATTACTCATAATCAACATAGGGTAAAATAACACCTATTTAGCATATCAGTCGGAAACCCATCACGTCCCAAGTCCTGGATGCCCGTCCTGGTCTGTTAATCAGGTCAGGACGCCCGTCTTGGGTTCTGGACGCCCATCCCGACTTCCGAACTTCTGAAAATCACGTTTTTGCCCTAAAATTTGCCATTTTCTTGCACTTCTCACCTGACACTTCCAAAATTACAAAAACTGTGAAATCGAGTTAATAACAGTCAATTGAGAATGATTTAACACCAATTTCGTCCTAAATTGTTCCTAAATACATGCTAAAAAAGTGATATGGTTTGTGCATATCAACGACTAGATAAGGTTCGTTTTTGGTATTCATAGAATACCCGAGATTTCGTTAGGAGATCCTAAGAGGGCATTAGGTGAGCGAAGAGTTAGTCAACAGGGCTTTGCTTAAGCCCGGGACGTAAGGTAAAGCAATAGCTACTAGGCTGAGGAAGCATTCTTCTAAGGTTCTGTTGAGCAAAGTCGGGTCAGGCAGTCCAGAATATACAAGTAGTTGCTCCATCAGTGGACCTAATAAAGGGTGAATACTTTATGGTGGTGGTCCCCTTGTCCGTCTCTTTATATTTTGTATTGTGTTTGTCCAAAGACCCATTTGAATATTAAACAATGATGTTATGAATATGTGTTTTGCATGCTGAAGATATTTACATTTTTCCGAAAAGGTCACCGGCTTAATTATCATTATGATTGTATGTCTACTTGCACTTTTAAATTAGATGAACGGTTATAGATAATTCCTAACCACGGTCTAATCATAACCTGTCTAGTTTAACAGGCCTTAATTTAGGGCTTTATGTGCGGATAGAAGCATTAAGGTCTGCCATATTAGATAAAATAATCTATAGATCACCATGTTTGTTAGAGTAGTCTAATGAGGCTGAGTTCATTTGTTTATGCCGGCGTTAGAGCGAGTGGTGTGATCTCTTGAGTGACACAAGGCTTTCATGGATGCCTTTAGCTCGAACCGTGAGTAGGGCCGTCAATGGCGATGGGGCGGTTTATCAGATAACTCAGATGTGGTACACAAGTAGAATCAGTATATAATTGCAATCTAGACCAAGATATATCTAAAATACTCAAAGATAGGTCAGTCAACATGTAGAAACAATATAACATACATCAGAACACTTGTCTGTAAAATACTCTTGCATGCTTAATGAACTTGATTCTTGTGTAGAAAGGATCACCCTCTCATCAAAGATATTGATGAATGATTGCATAACTAATTAATAAAATGAGAGTTAGGGTAAAAGGATAGTTGCTACTAAGCCGTTACCACTTCCCTAGGAGTACGATAAATTCTTAAATTAAAATCATAAGTACTTTCCAACAGACTAGCTACACAATAGGTACTCTGCCTTAGGTTCTAATTGATTAAGTGACAACATAGATGCTAAATGTGACAATTAGTAAATCTCAGTCCTTAATTATTCATAATCAATATAGGGTAAATAAAACCTATCAATCGGAAACGCATCAATGGGAATTGTGCTATTAAACATCAATACAAAATCAAAAGAAAATTAAGAGTAAGAAGATGTACAACAATAAGAACAAACTCTTGAACTTCAACTTATTTTGTAGATGTGATGAATCTTCAATAATCACCAACTTCTTCCAATATCTTGTTGTAGCAACTTCCTTATTGTTGAGGCAAGTTGCTATCACAAAAACCTTGGAGGAGTAGTGATATAAATGGATCAAAATTCTCTCCAAGTGGATGAATCTAAAAAGCATCTTGGTTTAGATAACTTTCTAAGCTCACAACACTTAAAGAAAATTATGAAAAATCACTCAACACACAACAACAAAAACTCTCCTAAAAGCCTTCTTGATTTAGACAAAATTCTAAGAGAATTTGAGAAGAGATGAGAGCAATTTTGAGAAAAATATGTGAATACACAAACCGACAGAGTTTCACTAGCCTTAAAATAATTTCACACAATCTCTATAGAATTACACATATTTTGGGTAAACTACATGGGGTAAAAGTGGAATTTCACAGGATAAAAGTTTCTCAAAATTTCGGTGATGTGTTCTTGATCCCCGTCAAGAGCATTTCAGTGATGCCCGTTAAGAACATGGCTATCAAGAACAACATGGCGATTCCTGTCAAGGGCTCCACGTAGCGCGTTGAGATGATGCAATGTGGTATTTAGGTATTTCTCTAAAATATTTACATTTTGACCCCAAAACTTGCTCTTTTGTGCAATTTTTCTCCAACACCTTTCTGAAATCACTTTTATCACAAACGAAAGTCAAAAGTGATTAATTCCAATTAAATTGATGAACAATTAAGCACAAAATATCACTAAAATATTGTTATATTTTAGTGTTATCAAATACCACACACTTTGCCTTTTGCTCATCTTCAAGCAAATAACTAGCATGAAAAATCAATCAAATCATGTAAAACTAAAATGTAGGAAAAATGTTCTTCAAAGTGATGAATGAATGAAATTTCTTCAACTATCTCAAACTAATTAATTCACTCTTCAAGATTCTCTTCCCTAGTTACTCAAAGAATAATCTCTATCCCAAGTAGAGTTGTAAACGAGCTGAGTCGAACTGAACAGGGGATATTTTGAGTTTGTTTGTTTATTACTCAAGCCCTATTTGAGTTTGCTCGTTTAGTATTTCGAACATAAATATTTGTTCGAGTTTGTTCGCTTATATTTTTCTATTGTTTGAGTTTGAGCTCGAGTTCGCTCGTTTAAGTTTAAAAAATTTTCAAATTTAAATTTGAATTTGAATATTAATTTTTTTTTTTCAAAACTTCAAATTTATAAAATAAAAAAAATTATAATTTAAATATTTAACTATTTAATAAATTCTTATAAAACTATTAAATCACCCCTAAAAATTAAGAAAAAAAATTTTAAAAAATCTCTAATTTAAATATTATATATTATTAAAAATAATGTATATAATATATATAAATATTTATAATTTGTTCGTGAATGTTCGGTATGTTGGCGAACAGTATTTGAATAAAATTGTAATTTAATTGAGTCTAAAATTTTGTTCGAGTTTGTTTATTTAATAAATGAACGAGCCCGAACCGAGCATAAACGAACTCGAACGAGCTTTGTTCGCAAACAGTTTGATTCGTTTACAACTCTAATCCCAAGTGTCTCTTAATTGTCCTCACATAATTCAAGAAGATATAACTCAAAAATTTCATATCCACTTAACACTTATAAAAATCAAAGAATTTCTCTAAATGTTGTGTGTGACTACTCATACTTCATCATCCAACTAACAAACATTTTCTCAAAGCAATTCAATCAAGAAGTAATTTGATCAATTCTATAAATTATAACAACTACTCCTAATCACCTTTCAAGAGCTCAAGAATAAATGACCACTTTATTCATCATATTTTTCATATTATATATTTGTTATATAGGGTTTTTACATTCACGTACACTTGTCAACTTCAACTACTCATATATCGAACCTCATTCCGGTGACTTCCAGATCCCGAAGACCTTAGGGCACCAAATATTAAGTTCCATTCAGAAATGATGTTCAAGTAGCGAAGGACACTTATGAATTAACCTTTATTCAACAAGTAAAGTAAATGTAACAAGTGGTGGTCAATATTTCCAAAACTTGATGCGTTCCGACTGATATACTAAAATAGGTGTTGTTTTACCCTATGTTAATTATGAGTAATTAAGGACTTAGCTTGACTAATTGTCACATTTAGTCTCTATACTGTCACTTAATCAATCAGAACCTAAGGCAGAGTACCTATCGTGTAGCTAGTCTGTTGGAAAGTATCTACGATTTTAATTAAATCAAATATCGTACTCCCAGGGAAGTGGTAACGGCTTAGTAGTAACTATCCTATTTCCCTAACTCTTATCTTATGATCCAGTTATGCAATCGTTCATCAATATCTTTGATGAGAGGGTGATTCATTCTCCACAAGGTTTAAGTCTATTTAAGCCTAAGAGTGTTTTACAGATAATGTCCTGCTTCTATGTTATACTGTTCCTACATGTTGATTGACCTATCTTCGAGTATTTTAGATATATCTTGGCCTAGATTGCAACTATGTACTGAGTCTAAAGGTGTACCACATCCGAGTTACCTGATAAACTGCCCTACCTTAATGACGGCCCTACTCACGGTTCGAGCTAAAGGCATCCATGAAAGTCCTATGTCACTTAGGAGATCATGTCGCTCGCCCTAATGCCGGCAGAAACACACAAACTCAGCCTACTTAGACTACTCTAACAAACATGGTGATCTATAGGTTATTTCATCTAATATGGCAGACATTAATGCATCCCAACGGGGAAGTCCTAAATTAATGCATGTTAAACTAAACAGGTTATGATTAGACCATAGTTAGGAATTGTCTATAACCCTACATTTAGTTTAAAAGAAACTACATTAGACATGCAGACATAATGAAAGTTAAGCTGGTGGCCATTTCCGGAAAATCATAAAGTACTTCAACATGCATAACAAATATTCATAAAATCATAATCCAATAGACATAATAAATGTTTAGACGAACACAGTACAGACATATAAAGAGAGGGACAAGGGGACTGATGCCATAAAGTATTCACCCTTTACGTAGTCACACCGATGGAGCAACTGCTTGTATATGTTGGACTGCTCGACCCGACTCTGCTTGACAGAACCTTCGGAGGACGCTTCCTCAGCCTAGTAGCTGGACTTTACCTTAATACCCAACTTAAGCACAGCCCTGTTGACTGACTCTTCAAACGCCTAGAGCCCTCTTAGGATCTCCTAACGAAACCCCGGGTATTCTATGACTACCAGAAATGAGCCTATCTAGTCGTATTCTAGGATCTGAGACAAACTCTCAGAAACAAAGAACACGAGACACTATCTAAGAATATAAATAAACCTATACTAAAACCTGAGAACACTAAGTGACTTGTATACTATGGAAAACTGTATACTTGAAGTCACTAAATGACTCAAATCGAGTGGAGAGGAATGATTTCATCTGAGGAATGCCTGGGGTATTTATAGTAGGGGAGCTGGGTGATTTTCTCTAAAAAGTTTGATGTGGGATTCTGAATTGGGGCTCGGGACGCCCGTCTTGGATCTGGGACGTCCGTCCCGGCCTGTTGACCAGGTCAAGACGGCCGTCCCAAGTCCTGGATGCCCGTCCTGGCTTGTTGACTAGGTCAGGATGCCCATCCTGGGTTCGAGACGCCCATCCCGACTTCCGAACTTCTGAAAATCATGTTTTTGCCCCGAAATTTGTGATTTTCTTCTACTTTTCATCTGACACTTCCAAAATCACAAAAATTGTGAAATTGAGTTAATAAAAATCAATTAAGAACAATTTACCATCAATTTCACCCTAAATTATGCTTAAAAACATGCTAAAAATGTGATATGATTTATGCATATCATATAACCCCGCACTTAGATTTTTGTTTGTCCTCAAGCAAAGTCTACCTGAAGTTAGTGATTTTAAATCATATGTGCAGTCACTTAAAATTTCTAGCCATGTTTTTACTCCCAAATTCTTCACTGAATCAGATAATTCACAACACAGGTCTGACTGGTTAAGTTGCTACGACAAGGTCTCAAATGTCTCTAGTAGACTATCATGATCAAGCAGGTTTAACAACTTAATAACTAGATTGAACTCTTCTCTCAGTCACAAGGTCTTCCTGATGTGTAGTGTGTGTACTAGTCCAGACTAGATAGTCAACATAATATACTCTCATCTCGACTCTTACCAGATAATACTTCGACCCGTCGCTAGACATACTAACAACAAACAACTTTCTGAGTTCTGAGCCTTGGTGACCAGATTTATAATTAAGCATTTATTGATTTTTCTCTTTTATTGATTTTTCAGGGTATTTTGTGTCTGCTTTCACACGTCAACTTTAACTACCCATGTAGCAAGTCCCACTCTGATGATTCCCAGACCTACACGACCTTAGGGCATCAGGCTTTAAGTTCCCCTAAGGAGTGGTGCTTGAGTAGCAAAGGCCGCTTGCAAACTACCCTATTTAGTTAACTCTCTTTATTTTTCTTTTCACTTTCAGCTCATAGCATCATCTAGTCATTTTGATTGCCAATACATCCTCAGCTGGTCTAATCTTATCTAGTTAAGTTTTGAAAAGGTATTTGGTTGAGGTCTCTAATCCAAACTAAGTTGTGCTCAAGTATCTGGAATTCCCTATTTCTAATCGATAAATTCAAGAAAGTCATCACATTATCTCCTACTGAGCATAACATTCTACCTACATATCATAGACATCAGCAATTCTTTACCAATCATACTACATTTTGAAGTATGAAAGAGTGAACAATTTTGAAAAATTTTGGAAGGGTGTGAAAATACGGGAAAAATATGCAAAATTGTTTTCCTACTACAGTACACTGTGCACTGCTACCCCACACTTAAGTCTGACACTGTCCTCAGTGTTCATGCATATCTAAATTACCCCACACTTATTTGAAAACAAGAAGAAATAAAAACAAAATAGAGAATTCTTACCCCATACTTATTCGACTAACTAAGGGGAAGATAGGAAACAAGACAAACAAAACTCTTACCCCACACTCATTTGAGAAATAAGAGTTTAAAAACAAAAATTGGAAAGACAAACAAACCACAAAATGAAAATAAAATAGAAAGAAAACAAAATTTTAAATAAAGTAGCGAAAGATGAGGGTTAGAAGAACTCCCTTCATGTATCGAGTAGAAGGGTCTGCTTTGATCTTCCAATTGGCTCTTCACCCCAGTCATGTGCTATCACTGAAGTGCCCTTGACTCTTGGCTCGAGCCCGAAGGACTGCTTCCTCGAATCATTTGCAAAGTTTCTCGTAATTGTAGCAATGTGTCCAGAAGGAACGTGTCTAGGAATGAGACTTCTTTGGATTGGTGTGCCTACCTGCCAATGTCAGTGAAGGTATTGCGTGCAAGTTTCAAATGGCAGAAAAGATACCTCAAGCTTTGGCGAAGCCGTGGTGGTAGGAGGCTCCAGTGGTGTAGATCTGGGCTCAAGTATTTGAGACTTCCTCGGGGACGTTTCTCACAACTAATTGGTATGCAGGGGATGCAAGCTCCTCCATTGCTATGCTCCTGATACAACGCCAAATTCCTCTATATCTGTCGATCGTTCGATACTACTTGGTAGGTCACTTGCTTGCACTGGTATGACTTTAATTGTTGCCCGTTTACTTTTGAGAAGTGACGTCTTGCTCCATTATAACATATGCTCCATATGGCTACACTTCTGTAATAGTAAAACGGGCCTGACCAGTATCTCATCTGTTGATTCTGTGACTAGGGACTTTGTTATGGTGGTATTTTCTTGAAGTTTTTGGCTCCAGAGTTATTCCTCCACTAAATCCCGGATGATTTCTTCGGTAGGGATTGTATGTGTTTCCCATTGGAGTAGCATTCTGCAGTAACCTACTCCTACCTCTTTTTGGAATGGTCAGTATTTCATTCCCATAGCAATCCCTGCTAAAGTGTGGTACTTGGCAGACTTCACAAATTTGATACATAGGCACATCTGAATCTAGAAAGCAGTTTCTCACAGAATCTGCACATGACTTTAACATCATTAGTAGGTAATGCCTGTGGTTCAGGCCATTTTTGAAAAGTGTTCCATGACTACTATGATGTAATTGTTTTCACAGGAAGAAAGAGAAAAGGATTCAATCAATGCCCCATATATCAAAGGTTGCAACACTCTGTATACGTCGCTAAGGTAGACGATCTCTGAAGGATGTGTTACCTGTTATTTGGCAAGCATCTCATGACTGTATCAAGGATACCGAATTCTTGAATATTGTGGACAAATAAGATCTTGCTTTCAACACTTTCCGGACAGTGTTGATAGCAGTCAATTGGTCTCCCGTAGATCCTTGATGGCATTGCTCCAGAATCTTGTGGCTGTCATCTTCTGAGATACATCTTCTGATCAACTGATCTGCAAAAATTTGAAATAGAATTTCTTCTTTTGCTGATAAGTCATATCACTTGGGACTAATTTAGCGACTAGATAATTTGCAACATCGATAAAGAAATTCATCAATATTACTGCATCAACAATAGCCTCTAACTCGGGGTTTTCTAATCTAGACCAATGGTTTGCTTTCTAGATTTTCATCCCCTTGTCTTTTCCCCTTACTTCTACATCAAATTCAAGTAACAATAAAACTTAACTTTATCAATTATGGTTCATCAACAATTTTATTGAACAGATATCTCAGAGTGATCAGTGCATACTATTGTTTTAGATGAAACTAGGTATGGTATGAATCTATCATCCTATACAACGACTAGTAATCCCTTTTCAGTAGTGGTATGGTTCTACTGGGCATCAGTAAAAGGTCTTACTTGCATAGTGTATAACATTAAGGTTCTAATCATGCCTATTTCCTAAAACAATCATTACTACATGGTCACTAGCATAACATATCAATTCAGAAAGAAAACTCCAATCAAGTGATGTCATAATGGGTGCAGTATTAAACAGTTACTTCAGTAAAAAGATATCATGCATTTATCATAAAAAAGGAACATCCTTTCTCAATAGAATTTTCAAAAGTCTGGCTATTAAGGAAAAATTATTTCATAGCTTGTCTAATAAAGCTAACATGACTTAAGAAAATCCTAACATAGAATGACATTTCTTCCTAATTAAAACCTAAGCCAAAATTGACAGCTCAAAAGAAAAATATTCTTTCCTCATTTCCATTTTTTTTTCGAAATTTAAAAAAAATAGAAATAACACGAAAAAGAGCAACAAATGTACAACTAAGAAAACAACTAAGAAAGAACAAATAATATAAGAGATAGGGAAGAAGAACAACTTACTGTTGAGCAAGAAAAATACATTTTTTTTTCGGGTTTTAAATTTAAATTTTTTTTCTTTTTTCATATTGTATTTCGAAAGCAATTAAATTTCCTCAATATGGTTTTAGAATAATTTTCTAAAATTTGATTATCCTAAATGTCTTAATTTCAGATAATGTCTAAAATTAATTAGTTATGATAACCCTATATTTCGGAAATTGATTGTCTAACTAGCATAAAATAAGTGTTAGGTCTAAGGTCTAGGTTACTACCATTACCTATCATAAGCTTCTAGAATTGTGGCCAATAATCCTAAATTCGTTATGATATTTCCCCAGCAACGGCGTCAAAAATCTGATGCGTTCCAACTGATATAGTAAAATAGGTGTTGTTTTACCCTATGTTGATTATGAGTAATTAAGGGCTTAGCCTGACTAATTGTCACATTTAGTCTCTATACTGTCACTTAATCAATCAGAACCTAAGGCAGAGTACCAATCGTGTAGCTAGTCTGTTGGAAAGTATCTAAGATTTTAATTAAATCAAATATCATACTCCCAGGGAAGTGGTAACGATTTAGTAGTAACTATCCTCTTACCCTAACTCTTATCTTATGATCCAGTTATGCAATCGTTCATCAATATCTTTGATGAGAGGGTGATTCATTCTCCACTAGGTTTAAGTCTATTTAAGCATAAGAGTGTTTTACAGATAATGTCCTGATTCTATGTTATACTGTTCCTACATGTTGATTGACCTATCTTCGAGAATTTTAGATATATCTTGGTCTAGATTGCAACTATGTATTGAGTCTAAAGGTGTACCACATCTGAGTTACCTAATAAACCGTCCAACCTTAATGACGGCCCTACTCACGGTTCAAGCTAAAGGCATCCATGAAAGTCCTATGTCACTTAGGAGATCATGCCGCTCGCCCTAACTCCAGCATAAACACACAAACTCAGCCTACTTAGACTACTCTAACAAACATGGTGATCTATAGGTTATTTCATCTAATATGGCAGACATTAATGCATCCCAACGGGGAAGTCCTAAATTAATGTCTGTTAAACTAAACAGGTTATGATTAGACCATGGTTAGGAATTGTCTATAACCCTACATTTAGTTTAAAAGAAACTACATTAGACATGCAGACATAATAAAAGTTAAGCTGGTGGCCATTTTTGGAAAATCATAAAGTACTTCAACATGCATAACAAATATTCATAAAATCATAATCCAATAGACATAATAAATGTTTGGACAAACACAGTACAAACATATAAAGAGAGGGACAGGGGGACTGATGCCATAAAGTATTCACCCTTTACGTATTCACGCCGATGGAGCAACTGCTTGTATATGTTGGACTGCTCGACCCGACTCTGCTTGACAGAACCTTCAGAGGACGCTTCCTCAGCCTAGTAGCTAGACTTTACCTTAATACCCAACTTAAGCATAGCACTGTTGATTGACTCTTCGAACGCCTAGAGCCCTCTTAGGATCTCCTAACGAAACCCTGGGTATTTTATGACTACCAGAAACGAACCTATCTAGTCGTATTCTAGGATCTGAGACAAACTCTCAGAAACAAAGAACACGAGACACTATCTAAGAATATAAAAAAACCTATACTAAAACCTAAGAACACTAAGTGACTTGTATACTATGAAAACTGTATACTTGAAGTCACTAAATGACTCAAATCGAGTGGAGAGGAATGATTTTAACTGAGGAATGACTGGGGTATTTATAGTAGGGGAGCTGGGTAATTTTCTCTCAAAATTTCGATATGGGATTCTGAAGTGGGGCTCGGGACGCCCGTCCTGGATTTGGGACGCTCGTCCCGGCCTATTGACCAGGTCAAGAAGGCCGTCCCGAGTCCTGGACGCCCGTCCTGGCTTGTTGACCAGGTCAAGACGCCAATCCTGGGTTCGGGATGCCCATCCTGGGTTCGGGATGCCCATCCCGACTTCCGAACTTCTGAAAAATCACGTTTTTGCCCCGAAATTTGCCATTTTCTTCTACATTTCACCTGACACTTCCAAAATCACAAAAGCTGTGAAATTGAGTTAATAACAATCAATTAAGAACGATTTACCATCAATTTCACCCTAAATTATGCCTAAAAACATGCTAAAAATGTGATATGATTTATGCATATCAAAACTCCTTCAAGTAAATCGGAATGTCTTCACAAAATACGGAAGATCAAATACTAAGAAATCAAATAGTCCAAGAATTAGTCTATCAATCAAATAATTGATACAAGTAGCGTGCTCAAATAGGTGTTCGAGATTTCCTATAATTGTGTTCGTGTCAAGTTTTAATAGTTCAATTGAGTTTAATAAAAAGAATTATATAAAATATATTATTTCTATCAGTGGCGGGACTAAAACCAAACTCTAATACCAAGAAAAATTAATTTTCAAAATAAATCAAAGAGTTTAAAGCTTGAAAATATTTGAAAGTTTTGAAAAATATTACAAGTTTGAAAATTGTTGAATTTTTGAAATATTTGGAAGAATTTTGAAAAATGAGTGAAAATGTGTTTGAATTTGATGAAATCGAGTGAAATCTCACCCACATTTAACATTCATAACGTTTTGGAAAAACCAGAGGAAATAAAATAATAGATAATAAAATAAAATAAATAGGCCCCATAAATAATAAAATAACATAATTTTAAAAAAATAGGCTAAATAAAAAAAACAAAAAATATAATTAAATAAATATACAAAATAAATAATAAAATAACAAAATTAAAGGTAAATTATTTTGATAACACCTAAACTTTTTCCGAATCCAACTTTAACACCTCAATTGTTTTTGTCCTGCTAGCGACACTCAAACTTTTAAATTGTCCCATGAAGTGTCCTTCTGTCCATGTTGATTGTTATGCCAACTTTTTGCCATTAACTTCCATTTTTCATTGCTTTTGGCTATGGACATTTTTGTTTGAAAAATATTGTGCTAGAAACTTTTTATTTTAATTGTGACCTTTCAATTTGTGTATCGTTTTGGATGACGTCGTTTTACCATAAAAAAATAAATTTCTTTTCAAACAAAAATTAACTCTAACACTAATTATTTTATCTCATTATTATTATTCTTCTTCATGTCTATACAACTTTACAGTGACGACTGGCACAGTAATAGCAGCTGATGTTGCCGGATTAGAGATCTTCCAAATTATTTTCCTCAGAACTGTTCCTAGGGCTTTTGAATCCCAAAACCTCTCTCCTTTATTCTATCAACGGAGAAGGTATTTATAATATACATAATAATATGAATTTCCTAAATTACCCTTAGGTAAAAGGATGTACACTATATATATATCAGCTGCAACCGACAACAGCTCCAACGACATTGGGCTTCATTAATGTGACAGTAGTAGCAGTGATAGCATTGGAAGTGAATACGATACTTGGTTCGATTAATGTGGCTTTCAATTTAATGATTTATGCATTGAGACTTCAATTTGGGTTGAACAAAACTTCAATTTGGGTAAATTTTGTTCAACCCAATTGATGAAAAGTTTTGTCTATGCTATTAAGCAAATTTTTTTTTCTAAATTTGTTGCATGCGAGAGAGGAGTTTCGATTTGGATGAATTTTGTAGGACCCAGTTGAGAAAAGATTTATCTTTGGTATCAAGCAATTTATTTTATTTATTTGGGATGAATTTATTTTGAGAATATTTGAATACAAAAATAATAAATTAAAATATTTATGAGAAAGTTGAAGACTTTAGGAACTCTAAATGGTGTTGTAGAAGAATAAAATGGTGCCTGTTAATGAGTTGTTTGTTGTTGTCGCTGGGGTGTCTGTTAATGAGTTTTTCACCGCCCATAAGTTAAAAATTAAATGACAGCTTTTGTTGCCGCTATCGGTTGCCGTCGTTGTCGCCGCACCTGTCGTCACCAATACTTGTAACTGACACGGCTGTGTTGTTGTATATCTTCTTAAGTGAAAAAAAAACACTAAGAATGAAATAAAATAATTAGGATTAAAGTTTATTTTCAGGTTTTTATTTTATTTTTTATTTGATAGAATTTTTTTATTATTATTTAAAATTTAGGTTTAATTCGATTTTAAACGTGGATATGTTTTTTTTTTTTTGAAAATTAATGATTATTTTTGTATTTATAGAATATTTTAAAATTCTATAAATATAAAAAATTATAATAATATTTTACTTGAAGAAAAACAATAATAATAATGAGATAAAATATGGTTAGGGTTTATTTTTTTGTTTGAAAAAAAAAAGTTTTATTTGTATTTGGCAAAACAACATTGGAATTGAAAGGTAAAAATTAAAAAATAAATCCCACACAGCAATTAGGATTAGGAAGTTTGTGGTTCAAAAGAAGGAAATGAATTTTTAAAGAGTTTTAACTTTGACCATTAGCCTTGAAGGTGGAACCATCTTTAATTATTATTTCACATGTTCCATAAGAAGAAACTTGTTTAATGGTGAAAGGTACATTCCAGAAGTTTCTTAAATTATATGAAAATAACTTTAATGGAGAATTAAATAATAAGGATAGTAAAAATTATAATAATTATAATAATTAAAAATTGTTATGAATCCCGAAAATTCATTAAATTAGTGAATGTCCATCGCATAATCGTTATTATCCTTTAATCCCAAAATAATTACGTACTTAATGAAAGGTGATAAGTGTCACTTGATGTCTATCTCTAAGGTGACACATATCACCTCATACTTATGACTTTGGTGACAAGTGTCACTTTTAGTGCTTATCTTTATCCCCTATTCACCCCTATAAATAGAGGGCTCTATGCCTTTTGTAGAAACAACCAACAACAACAAGAAATCACATAATAATATTCTTTCTATTTTCTACATTTCTTGTTTAATTTTCATCTTGTTTATTTTATTATTTTTTATATAATTTTGTAATACGTTATCAGCCCGAGTCTCTACCACCGGGTAAAGTATTTTTGAAGTTTATCAAACAGGTACGTTTTCTATTATTATTATGGAAAATCTTACTAAACTCAAATTTGTGGTTCTTGATGTCACGGAAAGAACTACTTGTCATGGACACTAGATGCCGAAATGCATCTTGCTCCAGTGGGTCTAGCATACACCGTTGTGTAAAATAATATGTCATCAACACAAGATCGTGCCAAAGCTATAATATTTCTCCGTCGTCATCTTCATGAGGATTTAAAAAATGAATATCTTACCGTGAAAGATCCTCTTATTTTGTGGGGAAATTTAAAAGAAAGATTCGACTACCAAAAGATGGTCGTTCTCCCAAAAGCACGGTATGATTGGTTGCACCTGAGGTTGCAAGATTTCAAATCCGTGATTGAGTATAATTCTACAATATTTAAAATAGTTTCACAGTTGAAACTATGTGGAGTTGATATAACGGATGATGATATACTGGAGAAAACATACTCCACTTTTCATGCCACGAATATTGTCCTGCAGCAACAATATCGTGAGAAAGGTTTTAAGAAATACTCTGAATTGATTTCTTATCTTCTTGTTGCGGAACAAAATAATGAACTACTGATAAAAAATTACGAGACTCGACCTACTAGCTCTACTCTATGCCCTAAAGTGAATGCTGTTAGAAATCATGATCCCAGAAGAGATTGTGGTCGTGGTTGTGGTCGTTACCGTGGTCATGGTTGAAAATATGATCTTGAACGTCATGATAAATTTAGCCCTTATAATCGTAATAATAATTTAGGTGCCAAAAATGTTAATGACCACCTGAAATGGACAAAACATAATGAGAAAGGAAATATTGTTCCGAAAAATTATGAAGACAAATGTTATCGTTGTGGCATGAAAAGTCACTGGTCTCGTGTTTGTCGTACGATAAAACATCTTGTTGATTTATATCAAGCATCTATTGAAAAGAAAGGCAAAGATGCTGAGACAAATTTTACTTCTCAAAATTTGTGTCATGAAAGAAATGATGACGACCTTGAAAATATTGATGTTGATGTGGCTCACTTGGATATTGCTAATTTTTTCGAACATCCAAAAGGAAAAATTGACCACTTTGGAAATGAAAGTGTCCAAAATAATTAGAATATTATATTATGTGTTATATATTTATATTACTTTTTGTTGTTTGTAATATAATATATTTAATTTTTATGTTTGTAAATATTTTGTTAATAAATAGATGTTGTTGTTTAATTTTCTAGTTTGAACAACGGTATCAAAAGTGTCTGTCTTATTGACAGTGGAACTATGCACACCATATTGAAATACGAGAAATATTTTTCTCATTTGAATGTGGGAGAAACAAGTGTTACCCCTAATAAATGATAGTGCAAAACTTATTGAAGGCTCTGGAAGAGCTAATATAATATTACGGGGAGGACCTATGATTGCTATTGATAAAGCATTATATTCCTCAAAGTCTCAAAGAAATTTATTGAGTTTTAAAGATATCTGACGTAATGCATATCATGTTGAGACTATGGATGATAATGGTCATGAATATTTGGGTATCACAAAAATGACCTCCGGTAATAAGTTTTTGTTGGAAAAAACTACCATCTCTATCCTCTGGCCTATATTATGCGAAAATAAATGCTATTGAGGCGCATCATTTAGTAAACCAAAAGCTTACTAATCTCGTTACTTTTAAAGCTTACTAATCAATTATGATGTGAAAAATTATAGAGACAACGCACGGTCATCCTTTGAAAAATCAAAGGATTTTAACTTCTGATAAACTTTCATGTGCTGCATGTTACAAAATAAAATTGATTATAAGACCATCATCATTGAAAGTAGGAGCTGAAAGTCCTACATTTCTAGAACGGATTCATGGAGATATATGTGGACCGATTAGTCCACCATGTGGGCAATTTCGATATTTCATGGTCTTGATTGATGCATCGACCTGATGGTCGCAAGTTTGTTTATTATCAACTCGCAACCTGGCGTTTGTGAGATTACTTGCCTAAATAATTCGCTTAAGAATGCACTTTCTTGATTATCCTATTAAGTGAATCGGTCTAGACAATGCTGGTGAATTTTCTTCGCATGCATTTGATTCTTATTGCATGTCGATTGGAATAATTGTAGAACATCCTGTAGCTCATGTTCACACACAGAATGGTCTAGCTGAATCATTTATTAAAAGGCTACAATTAATTGTTAGACCATTATTGATGAAAACAAATCTCCCTACAGCAGCTTGGGGACATGCAATTTTGCATGATGCAGCACTTGTGTGTTTAAGGCCATCCAGTTACCATAAATTTTCTCCCATACAGTTGGCTTTTGGTTCAGAGCCAAATAGTTCTTATTTGAGAATTTTTGGGTTTGCTGTATATGTTCCAATTGAACCACTCCAACGGACAAAGATGGGTCTGCAAAGAAGATTAGGGATATATGTTGGGTATGACTCCCCGTCCATTATAAGGTATCTTGAACCTTTAACAGGGGATGTGTTTACAGCAAGATTTGTTGATTGCCATTTTGATAAAAATTTGTTTCCCAAATTAGGGGGAGAGAATAAATGGCATAAGATTGAACTTGTGTGGAAAACATCTTTGAATCATTTAGATCCACACACAAATATGAGTGAACTTGAAGTTCAAAAGATTATACATTTGCAACAAATTGCAAATCAACTGCTAGATTCTTTTGCTGACTCCAACAGAGTCACTAAATCACATAATCCAGCAATAGATGCTCCCATACGGATAGAAGTTCCTGAAGGACAAAAAGTTAATCCTATAGCTATTGAATCAAAAACACGTCAGAGGCGTGGGCGACCCCTTAGTTCCAAAAATAAAAGTCCTCGAAAGAAAAGAGGATTAAATGATCCAGAAAATCATATTGATGAAACAGAAAAAGAAAACCAAGGAAAACTGATGAAAAGATTCCAACTACAAATGATGAAGAGAATTTTGAAATCTCTATTAATTATACCAGTTCGAATCAAATTTGGGATCGAAGAAATGTTGTTATTGATAATGCTTTTGCATACAACGTAGCCCTTGATATTTTCAAGGATAATGAGGATTTATATCCTTCATCAGTTGAAGAATGTCGGCATAGAATTGATTGGCCTCAATGGAAAGATGTGATTCAATTGGAGTTAAATTCGCTTGCAAAGCGAGAAGTTTTTTGACCTGTAGTCCAAACGCCAAAGGATGTAAAACCGGTTGGCTATAAATAGGTGTTTGTGCGAAAACGAAATGAGAATAATGAAGTCGTAAGATATAAAGCACGACTCGTCACACAAGGTTTTTCGCAAAAGCCAGAAATTGATTATGATCAGACTTATTCACCCATTATTGATGCTATTACACTTCGATATCTTATAAGTTTGGCAGTTCATGAAAAGGTGGACATGCGTCTAATGGATGTTGTTGTAGCTTATCTTTATGGAAGCCGTGAAAATGAGATTTATATGAAAATCCCTGAAGGATTCAAATTATCAAAGGCTTCTAAAGGCCCTCGTGAAAATTATTCTATAAAATTACAGAAGTCATTATATGGGCTTAAATAGTCTGGACGCATGTGGTACAATCGCCTTAGTGAATTCTTATTGAATTCAGGATATAAGAATGACCAAATCTGTCCATGTCTTTTTATTAAGAAAACAGATTTTGATTTTGTGATTCTTGTTATATATGTTGACGATATCAATCTCATTGGAACTCCAGAAGAGCTCCGAGAAGCAATAGATTGTTTGAAACGAGAATTTGAAGTTAAAGCTTTTGGAAAAACCAAGTTTTGTCTTGGGCTCCAAATTGAACATATGAAAGATGGAATTTTTGTTCATCAGTCAACATATACAACTAAAGTGTTGAAAATATTTTTCATGGATAAAGCATATCCATTGAGTATTCCAATGGTCGTAAGGTCACTAGATATAAATAAAGATATATTTAGACCTCGAGAAAATGATAAAAAACTACTTGGTCTTAAAGTACCATATTTGAGTGCTATTAGTGCACTAATGTATCTTGCAAATAATACTCAACCTGATATAGCATTTTCTATAAATCTATTAGCAAGATTTAGTTCTTCGCCAACACGACGACATTGGAATGGTGTTAAACACGTCCTTAGATACCTCCAAGGGACAATTGACCTCGGATTATTTTATTCAAATGTAAATGACCCAAAACTGATTGGGTATGCAGATGCGGGTTATCTTTATGATCCGCATAAGGCACGTTCTCAGAATGACTATTTATTTTCATATGGTAATACTACTATATCATGGCGCTCCACGAAGCAAACAATACAGCAATTTCTTTTAATCATGCTGAGATAATAGTCATTCATGAAGCAAGTCGAGAATGTGTATGGTTGAGGTCAATAATACATTATATTAGAGAGAGTTGTGGTTTATCCTCCTGAAGAGAGATTCCAACTCCTCTATATGAAGAAAATGCAGCGTGTATAGCTCAATTTAAAGGAGGGTATACCAAAGGAGATAGGACGAAACACATTTCACCTAAATTCTTCTTTACTCATGAACTTCAAAAAGGATGGTGAAATTGATGTACTCCAAATTCGATCATGTGATAATCTTGTAGATATATTCACTAAAGCTCTTCTGACTGTAATCTTTGAGAAATTGAGATATAAAATTGGTTTACGTCGGTTTAAAGATCTCGAGAATTCATCTCATCAGGGGGAGAAATCTACACATAAAGAATAGTGTACTACTATCTTTCCTTCACTAGAGTTTTTTCCCACTGGGTTTTTATCTAGTAAAGTTTTAACGAGGCATATTCTTTATGTAATGAACATCCAAGGGGGAGTGTTATGAATCTTGAAGATTTATTAAATTAGTGGATGGTCCATCGCATAATCGTTATTATTCTTTAATCTCAGAATAATTACGTACTTAATGAAAGGTAATAAGTGTCACTTGATGTCTATCTCTAAGGTGACACATATCACCTCGTACTTATGACTTTGGTGACAAGTGTCACCTAGCACTTAATACCGGGTGATAAATATTACTTTTAGTACTTATCCTTATCCCCTATTCACCCCTATAAATAGAGGGCTCTATGCCTTTTGTAGAAACAACCAACAACCAACAAGAAATCACATAATAATATTTTTTCTATTTTCTACGTATCTCATTTACTTTTCATCTTGTTTATTTTATTGTTTTTTATATAATTTCGTAATAAAAACAATTTAACTCTAATTTACATAAATCAAACTAAAAATTATAAAAAGTTCAGCCACAAGCTGAAGGTAAGAAGGTGAAAAACTACTAAACAACCAAACATTACTTAGACTGTATTAAGTACAATATTTAATTAATTAAAAACAGAGGAATTTGGTTTTGTAGGCACTGAAAATTGAGAATAAAATGAATAGAAAAGAAATGAGAAGCAAAGGTGCTTCTAGGGTCACTTTGATAACCCTCGGGTAGCACCATAGTGATTCAACATTAATGGCTGCCAAATTCTTTTTTTCTAAAATACAAAGTGTAAATCAACTTTTGTCACTAAAAATGGGATTGAAATTGAAATTGAAACTCGAAATGATTTGAACTGGAATTCAATTGAAATCAATTCCAATTTGATCAAACAAAGGCTGCTCTCCGGAATTACCTGAGAACTTGAAAATATCAACAATGGCAGCTTTTCTTTTTTTTTTTTCTTTTTCTAAAAAAAAAACAAAACATACAGAGGAGAAATGGTAACTACTGGAAATGGAAATGCATTTGAAATTTGGAATTGAATAGAAACTAATTTCAATTTGGCAAACCAAGGAAGCTCTCGGGTTGGAAACATGAACAATGGCAGCACCTGCAATAAAACATGCTAAAAAAAATGCACAAATTGCAGAGAGCAAAGGATTACAAAAACAATGCAACAAACATTTCATGTTTCTATCATAAGTTATGCACTAAATTGGTTACATGATTAATGACTAAAACTAATCTTAATTAAACATACCAAGACATGCAATACTATTGAATCTAAGATGACATTACATATGATCAAAACATGAATTAGATCATAAAAAATGCAGACCTAAAACATAACAAAAGATGCAGCAAATTGAAAGACAAAACATAGCACGGTGCATCAAAATGACACTTAAGAGCTTTTAACATAAAACACATAAAAAATCTATTAAATCACATAATTTAGAGAAATCAAAAACTACTGAAAGTTTGAAAAAATTAAATATGCTCAAAAGATGAAATAAGTGATCAAAAACTACTGCCTAAAGACATATAAATCAAACTAGTGATCAAAACATAGCAAAGTGTATAAAACTTGTTTCTAAAAACTACTAAGATCATGCAATTGCTAAAATACACTTAAATACACTAAAAACATACTTAACTAAACATAAATATCCAGAATATAAAAGTTAAGAAAACTCAAAAACTAAGGAAATCAAGAAAAACATTGCCTAGATCAAATTCTATGAAAAACAAGCTCCTAGAAGATCAAATATGGTAATGATTTTAAAAGCTATGCATAAAATTCATTTTAAAACCTAAATTAACAAGAAATATATCATCTAAATCCTAAGATCAAGAAGAATAATCAAAAATAACAATTTACTAAAATCATCAAAAATGACAAAACTAAAGCAAACAAACTAGTAACTTTTCATGCAACAAAAATTTCCAACAAAGTGAACTAGTGTCAAATTAGATAATAATGTTACTAGATGATTTAAAAACCTAAAAATGAAATGCATAGGACATATAATGAGCAAACCTAAGTATTGAACTAATACTCAAGTATCTAAAATGATCAATTAAGAGAATCAAAGTGATAAAAAACTCATATAATACTAAACATGCAAAACATGCTAATGAAGAAAATATATAGCCTAAAACATAAAATTCTAAGGATATATCAAGTTCTAAAAATGAAAACTCATAAGAATCATACAAATATCTAACCTAAGAACATAAAAACATACTAAAAATAAGAAAATCTTTGAAAGAAAACCTATACTAAAGAAGACTAAACAAAGAAAACGAGAATATAGAAAGTTCAAGTACTTGAAAATTATTCAAAAGATCTTAGATCATTTACATCAAGTAAATCTAAGAGCCTATTGAATAAATATCAAAGTAACATAAATAAGAACATAAATATCATAGATGAATCATGAAGTTTAAAATAAACATAATTATGAAAGACTAAACTAGAATAATATATCAAGTAGGGTATCATGGCATCATAAAATACATACTCAATCAAATCATATAAGCCATGTAAACATGATATTAAAGCAAGAAAAACCTAAAGACATAATATCTAAAACAAATAATAAGAAGTAAAATATGTATGTAATTAAATAATGTAAAAGTAAGAGTGATATATGATTGAATAGGCAAACGTAACATTTAAAACCTAAGAACATAACATCTAAGATTAAGTAGACATACATTAACGATTAAAATCATCAAAGAAATGTTGAGTAAAATCAACCATAAAATAATAGATCTCACATAGATGTATATCAACTACATAATGTATTATCTACTATCTATGTGAAAAACAAGTAAACTAGTATTGAAAAACCAAAACTAACTATCTTAAACCTAAAGCAAGGCAACTTAAACCTAAAACAAATCAAAATAAATATTGAAAGACAAGTAAACTAACCTAAACAAAGCACTAAAAACTGAACTAAATGAAGATATAAGTGACTTAAAAACATCATAAAACTAAACTAAAGCAAAATCTAACTAAACCAAACATAAAACCTATATTAGAAGTATCAATTAAACACATAACTAACCGAAAAACTTAAAAACTTGAAATCACTAAAAAATCACAGCCGAGAGCTGCTAAGAAACAGGGGAAAAACAGAGATTGCTTGCTGGAATTTGAAAATTAAAGCTGCTAAACAAAACAAAACAAGAAAACCGTTAGTAAACAAAACAAACTATAAACAAGTAAACTACGATATAACCAATAAAACTATACAATTAACTCTAATTAAAGTCATTTAAACCATGTTAGACTAAAAATTAGATGTTAACTAAGTATAAAATCATATTAGAATTAAAGTTGATTAGAAGATTAGAAGATTAGATTAGACTATGTCAAGTTACTAGTTAGAGAAGATTAGATCAAAGCTATTAAAATCAATCACTATTAAGAATTTACCGTAATAGTGGTTATACAATTCCAGTTCTCAAATGTAGGCATACTTTCTTACCTCCTCCCTATTTTCACCTTTCTTTGAATAATGTTTTACATGCTCCTCATTTAATTAAAAAACTTATCTCTATTTGTCAATTTACTATTGACAATGATGTTTTTGTAGAATTTGATCCAGGACCCCACTCACGAGATGTAACAATACAAGCAATCTTTATCCCATCACTCATCAGCCTCAACTCCACTCTGCCTCTCCCTCTCACTCATCGGTCATCCTAATGTCTCTATTTTATGTAATTTTTATCAACGTAATTTGATTTCTTATAATAATTTTTAGGATAAATTTTTTTGTCAACCTTGTCCACTTGATACTGTGCACAATGATCTATAGACTTCTCTTGTCCCTTGTAAAGGTAGACATCATTACTATATTTTATTTCTCGATAATTTTACAAATTTTTATAGAGTTTTCCTATTGTCCATAAATATCAGATTTATTCTATTTTTTAATCTTTACATGCCTATATATTTGCGCAATTTGGACTACGAATAATTTCAATGTGACTATGGTAAAGAATTTGACAATGGTCCTTACATAATTTTTTTGATTCTTATGGAATTCACCTCTACTTCTCATGCTTGTACCCTTCACCTCAAAACGGAAAAGGTTAACACAAATTAGCATCATTAATAATATTGTCTACAAACTTCATCATGTATCTATCCCATCTTTGTTTTTGCCACATGCCTTCAAATGGCTACCTATCTTCTCAATATTCTTCCCTCAAAAATTATTAATTTTCACACTCCTACCTCTTTACTCTACCACAAAATTCTCTCCTATTCTCACCTTCGAATTTTCGGTATGTGAATATACGTGGCTGGTCAACAAAGTGCATGGACATACGACTTGACATGTGGTTAGAAAGATTGGGTCAATGGACCAAATCACCAACCAATGCAAGGTGCGACACCAACCAATGCAAGGTGTGACACCATCCAAAGCTCAAATGAGGCGCGGGGCATGCATAGGTTTGGAGCTCGGCCTCCCGCCCTTAGCAAGTGGCGTAGTCCAATGACCACCTGGTGTACTCAAATAAGTGAAATTCTCTATAAATAGGGAGGATTTCTGTTATAAGGGAAGCGTTCTGATAATAATTTGTTATGACAAACGTAAGTTATGACATATGTGAAAAAGATAATTAACCAAATAAAAGAATAAAACACACATAATTACGTGATTTGCTATTGATTAGATAGCTACATTCACGTTAGAAAAATATCTTGATTTTTATTCAGATGGGGCAAATATTACAGATAATCTTCTAATGAAGAATAAATTAGTGATGAACTGGTGATTACATGTGTTTCTAAACTGATCTATTTATAGACATATTTGAGGATTGCCTCAATCCTAATTAAATTAGGAATCAATGTCCTAATCATCTTAGAAGATAATATTCTAATTAGAATAGGAGATGATATTCTAGTAAAGAGATAATTATCGTAGAAATAGGAGATAATTATCTTTTAAGATATGAAACTCTTCTACATGAAATCCCAATAAAGTATGAAACATAGTTGATTCAAGGCATTATTAACAAATCTCCACCCTGACTTGGAATCATCAGAATAAATAAATGTACCAGATGTAAATGCACAATAATTGTGCCAGATGTACAATTACTTCTAGAGAATAATTGATTAAAGACATTACTAACAAATCTACACCTTAACCTGAATCCTCAAAATAAATAAATGTAGTAAATACAGATGCGTAATAATATTACCGGATGTAAAATTATCTCTTGAACCTTTAACCTCCACCTTCACTTGAATCCATCAAGAATAAACAGATATACCAGATATACTATAATAGTGCCAGAGTTCAAAATAAACAGATGTACCATATGTACTATATAGTGCTAGAGTTCAGAATAAGTGGATGTACCAGATGTACTATAACAAGAAGATGTATCAGATGTACTATATAATGCCATAATTTAGAATAAGCGGATGTACCAAATGTACTATATAGTGACAGAGTTCAGAATAAGTAGATATACCAGAATTTAGAATAAGCGGATGTACCAAATGTACTATATAGTGATAGAGTTCAGAATAAGTAGATATACCAGATGCACTATGATAATATAAGACATTCAGAATAAACAAACGTACTATGATTGTGCTAAACGTACATAACTAATAGATGTACCAGATGCACCATGATGATTCCAGATGTATCAGATGCATCATGACGATATCATATGTACCAGATGCATAATTAGAATGTCAGAATAAATAGATGTATCAGATGTTCCAAAATTATTCCATACATATACATATATATACCAGATGCACCATGATAGTGACAGATGTATGAAATAAATAGATGTACCCGATGCACCATTATAATGCTAGACATGAATAGATATACCAGATGTACCAAGATAATTCCATACCTACAAAATAAACAGATATACCAAATGCACCATGATAGTGCCAAATGTATGAAATAAACAGATGTATCCGATGCACCACTACAATGACAGATATAAATAGATATACCAGATGTATCAAGATAATTCCATACCTACAAAATAAACAAATATACCAGATGCACCATGATAGTGCCAAATGTATAACTATCTCTTTTGTTATAGTTAGGTCATATCATCTATCTGAACCTTAGATGATATAACATCAGCATAACCTGCTATGGTACAACTTTGAAAAATATACACACTACCTTGCTGAATACCTTTCAAAGTTATATCAGAACCATTGCAAACATGTATAACACCATCACCACCTTGAAAATTAAAACCATTATTGTCTAGATCTATTAATGATATCAGATTCTTGGTCTTTTGTGGGACATGTCTCACATTGTTTAATGTACATAATGTACCATCATGTGTTTGTATCTTAATAGAGCCTATTCCAAACACCTTGCAGACATAGTCATTTGCCATGGAGAGGCTATCTTTGTCTACCTACTCGTAAGTTGTGAACCATTCTTTGTGCATACACATATGGTAGGATACCCCATAATCTAGAATCCACACATCGTTGTGACGATGGTGTTCTCCAACCACTAAAGATATATCGTCCTCAAAATTTGTATCTACTTCTACTCTAGCTGTAGTATCTGACTAATGTTCAAGCTGTTTCTTCTTCTTCTTCTTCTTCGGGCATTCATTCTTCCAATGCGCTTTTTTTACAATAGTTGCATATATCATTAGGTTTTGGGCCCTTGCTAGTTGACTTTTCATAGCTACCACTCACACTAGCTAATAACCCAACATCACTATTATCAAAACCTATACCAGTTGCCTTGTGACGTAACTCTCTAGATGAAGGGATGATCTAACATCTTCTAGAGAAATAATATCTTTTCCAAGAATAAAAGATTACACAAAATTCTCATATGATAATGGTAAAAATACTAATAGAACTAGAGCTGTATCCTCATCTTCAACCTTAACATCAATATTTCACAATTTTAAAAATTGTGTTCAATTGATCTAAGTGATCTCTGAGTTGTTGCTTCAAGATGTTGCATTCGTAGACTAAAAAGATGTTGCTTCAAGAGTAATTTGTTAGTTAAAGACTTCATCATGTAGAGACTTTCAAGTTTTAAGTACAGACCAGAAGCAGATTATTCATCAGCGACTTCAATGATTACTTCATCATCAAGGCATAACATAATTGTCGAGTATACCTTATTGATATGCATAAATCATATCACTTTTTTAGCATGTTTTTAGGCACAATTTAGGGCAAATTTGGAGTTAAATAATTCTTAATTGACTATTATTAACACAATTTTGTAGTTTTCGTGATTTTGGAAGTTTAAGGTGAAATTTGCAAGAAAATGGCAAAATTCGGGGCTAAAACATGATTTTTGGAAGTTCGTGGATCAGGACGGGCGTCCCGGACTCAGGATGGGCGCCCCGAACCCCTGAACAATATCCCACATAGTTTTATGAAGAGAAAATCACTTAGCTTCCCTGCTATAAATACCCTAGGCCTTCCTTAGTTGAAATCATCCCTATCCACTTGATCTGAATCATTTTGTGGCTTCCAGTATACATTTTCCTATTGTATACGAGTCATTTAGTGATCTCAGGTATTTTCTTTCAAGTAGGTTTAGTATACGAGAGTTTCTCGTGTTCTTTTTTTCTGAGAATCTGTCTCAGGATCTTAGAATACGACTAGATAGGGTTAATTTTTGGTATTCATAGAATACCTGAGATTTTGTTAGGAGATCCTAAGAGAGCATTAGGTGAGCGAAGAGTTAGTCAACAGGGCTTTGCTTAAGCCCGAGACGTAAGGTAAAGCAATAGCTGCTAAGCTGAGGAAGCGTTCTCCGAAGGTTCTATCGAGCAGAGTCGGGTCAAGCAGTCCAGGATATACAAGTAGTTGCTCCATCAGCGGACCTAATAAAGGGTGAATACTTTATGGTGGTGGTCCCCTTGTCCCTCTCTTTATATTTTGTATTGTGTTTGTCCAAAGACCCATTTGAATATTAAACTATGATGTTATGAATATGTGTTCTGCATGTTGAAGATATTTACATTTTTCCAGAAAGGTCACCAGCTTAATTATCATTATGACTGTATATCTACTTGCTCTTTTAAATTAGATGAACGGTTATAGACAATTCCTAACTACGGTCTAATCATAACTTGTCTAGTTTAACATGCCTTAATTTAGGGCTTTGTGTGAGGACAGAAGCATTAAGGTCTGCCATATTAGATAAAATAACCTAGAGATCACCGTGTTTGTTAGAGTAGTCTAATGAGGCTGAGTTCGTGTGTTTATGCCGTTGTTAGGGCGAGCGGCATGATCTCCATGCCTTTAGCTTGAACCGTGAGTAGGGCCGTCAATGGCGATGGGGCGATTTATCAGATAACTCAGATGTGGTACACAAGTAGAATCAGTATATAATTGCAATCTAGACCAAGATATATCTAAAATACTCGAAGATAGGTCAATCAACATGTAGAAACAATATGACATACATTAGAACACTGTGTATAAAATACTCTTGCATGTTTAATGAACTTGAATCTTGTGTAGAATGGATCACCCTTTCATCAAAGATATTGATGAATGATTGCATAACTAGATAATAAAATGAGAGGTAGGGTAAAAGGATAGCTGTTACTAAGCCGTTACCACTTCCTTGGGAGTACGATAATTTCTTAGATTAAAATCGTAGGTACTTTCCAACAGACTAGCTACGCGATAGGTACTCTACCTTAGGTTCTGATTGATTAAGTGACAACATAGATGCTAAATGTGACAATTAGTAATTCTAAGTCCTTAATTATTCTTAATCTATATGGGGTAAATAGAACCTATTTTTAGCATATCAATCGGAATCCCATCAGATTTTTTGCGCCGTTGCCAGGGAAATATCATAAGAAATTTAGGATTCCTGATCAAAATTCTAGAGGCTTATGATAGGTAGCGGTAGTAATCTATACCTTAGACATAACACTCACTTTATTCTAGTTAGACAATCAGTTTCTTGAAATATAGGGTTATCATAACTAATTAATTTTAGACATTATCTAAAATTAAGATATTTAGGATAATCAAATTTTAGAAAATTATTCTAAAACTTTATTAAGGAAATTTAAATTGCTTTCGAAATAAATACCCAAAAAATATTTTATTGTTTTTCAATTTCTTTGTTTCACTCCTTTGATTATGAATTTGTTTGTTTTTTTTCTCGATTTCCTTCATCTTTCAATTCTATTTTACTCCACTAACCAATCTGCTCAGACTTAACGTATTTTTCTCTGTAGTTGCAATACTCGAATCTCAGAAGCTAACCTTGAAACCCCAGTTGAAAATCCCGAATGTCTCATCCGTACAACTAACAGACGAAGAACCAAGATAGTTGCCGAAAGACCTCCCCTCAAATCTTATATCCAGCCACAGACTATTCCAGTGTTGTCCGCCATTAGATTCCTTGGAAACCCTCGCTATGACCTTAAACCGAATGTGATCCAGCTGATAATAAATCGGGTCCAGTTTGGAGGAACTGCAGCCGAAAATCCGCTCAAGCACTTGTCCGAATTCTCCTCTCTTTGCAAAGGTCTCAAGGGAGATCACACTGCAGAAGTAACCAAGCTGAACCTCTTCCCCTACTCGCTTAGGGATAGAGCTAAGAGGTGGCTGGCACAGTTACCTACTAACTCAATCACAACATGGGATGAGTTAAGCAAGGCCTTCTTGGAAGAATACTATTATGCAGCAAGAGTCCTAGAATATCGAAGGGCTCTGTCCAGTTTCACTCAAGCTGCCGATGAGACAATAATTGAAGCCTGGGACAGATTCAAGAAACTACTCAGGCTCTGTCCACAACATGGACTTACTGAGGCACTGCCAACAATTCTATGGAGGTATGACAAAAATGGGCAAGTAAGTTCTTGATGGACTTAACCCCAGAGCGGTTTCAATGGACTGAATGACGTAGATGCTAGAAACACCCTGGAGAGACTCTATAGGAACAACAAGAACTGGCGCACCAGTGACCGAGCCAAGAAACAACCAGTTAATGCGGCACATGCCTCCACCGATGAACAATTCGAGGCATTCAAGGTCAGTATTACTAATCAACTGAATGCCTTCCAACAGGGAAAGAGCATGCAGCCAGTATATCAAGTCTATAAATTTTTCCAAGGATCGCATTTCAGTGGAGATTATTATGGTAATGGAATACTAACTATTCAAGAGGATATGGAACAAGTGGAAGCAGTTAACTCTACCTGATATGCACAAATCATATGACTTTTTAACATGTTTTTAGGCACAATTTAGGGTGAAATTGGTGTTAAATCATTCTCAATTGACTATTATTAACATAATTTTGCAGTTTTTGTGATTTTGGAAGTGTCGGGAAAAATATGCAAGAAAATGGCAAATTTCAGGGCAAAAACGTGATTTTTGGAAGTTTGGAAGTCAGGATGGGTGTCCAGAACCCGGGACGGGAGTCTAGGACTCAGGACGACCATCCTGACCTAGTCAACAGGCCGGGACGAGCGTCCCAGATCCAGAACGGGTGTCCCGAATGCCTGGCCAAACTCCCACATCGATTTTTGAAGAGAAATTCACCCAGTTCCCCTACTATAAATACCCCAGGCCTTCCTTAGTTGAAATCATTCATCTCCACTCGATCTGAGTCATTTAGTGACTTCAAGTATACAATTTTCTATAGTATACAAGTCACTTAGTAATTTCAGGTGTTTTTAGTTTAGGTAGATTTATAGTTTTCGAGAGTGTCTCGTGTTCTTCGTTTCTGAGAGTATGTCTCAAATCTTAGAATATGACTAGATAGGTTCATTTTCGGTATTCATAGAATACCTGGGATTTCGTTAGGGGATCCTAAGAGAGCACTAGGCATTCAAAGAGTCAGTCAACATGGCTTTGCTTAGGCCGGGTCATAAGGTAAAGCATAGCTACTAGGCTGAGGATGCATCCTCCGAAGGTTCTGTCGAGCAGAGTCGGGTCAAGCATTCCAGCATATACAAGTAGTTGATCCATCAGCGGACCTAATAAAGGGTGAATACTTTATGGCGATGGTCCCCTTGTCTCTCTCTTTATATGTATGTACTGTGTTTGTCCAAAGACCCATTTTGAATATTAAATTATGATGTTATGAATATGTGTTATGCATGTTGAAGTCATTTACATTTTTCTGGAAAGGTCACCAGCTTAACTATCATTATGACTACATGTTTACTTGCTCTTTTAAACTAGATGAATGGTTATAGACAACTCCTAACCACGGTCTAATCATAACCTGTTTAGTTTATCAGGCCTTAATTTAGGACTTCCCGTTGGAAGCATTAAGGTCTGCCATATTAGATGAAATAACCTATAGATCACCATGTTTGTTAAAGTAGTCTAAGTAGGCTGAGTTTGCGTGTTTATACCGGCGTTAGGGTGAGCGGCATGATCTCCTGAGTGACACAGGACTTTCATGGATGCCTTTAGCTCGAACCGTGACTAGGGCCGTCAATGGCGATGGGGCGGTTTATTAGGTAAATCAGATGTGGTACACAAGTAGAATCAGTACATAATTGCAATCTAGACCAAGATATATCTAAAATTCTCGAAGATAGGTCAATCAACATGTAGGAACAATATAATATAAATCAGAACATTATCTGTAAAACACTCTTGTAGGCTTAAATAGACTTGAACCTAGTGGAGAATGAATCAACCTCTCATCAAAGATTTTGATGAACGATTGCATAACTGGATCATAAGATAAGAGTTAGGGTAGAAGGATAGTTACTACTAAACCGTTACCACTTCCCTGGGAGTACGATAAAATTATTAAATTAAAATCATAGATACTTTCCAACAGACTAGCTACACGATAGGTACTCTGCCTTAGGTTCTGATTGATTAAGTGACAACATAGATACTAAACGTGACAATTAGTAATTTTAAGTCCTTAGTTATTCATAATCGATATAGGGTAAGCAACACCTATTTTTAGCATATCGATCGGAACGCATCAAATTTTTGGCGCTGTTGCCGGGGAAATATCATAATGAATTTAGGATTCCTGATCAAAATTCTAGAGACTTATGATAGGTAACGGTAGTAATCTATACCTTAGACATAACACTTATTTTATGCTAGTTAGACAATCAGTTTCCGAAATATAGGGTTATCATAACTAATTAATTTTAGAAATTATCTGAAATTAAGACATTTAGGATAATCAAATTTTAGAAAATTATTCTAAAACCGTATTATGGAAATTTAATTGCTTTCGAAAAAAGTATTAAAACTCAAAAATATTTTTCTTTTTTTAAAATTTATCCGTATTTTGTTTTTCCTTTTTGTTTGTTCTATTATTTGTTATTTTTATCCTAACTAGACTTTACACTCGTAGATGAAGAGAGAAAGATTGAGTAAGCCCCAAACCCTCTTCTGTAGAACCAAAAGAGTAAAAAGATGCCCCGATCCAATAGAAAGCTCTGATGAGGAAAGTGAAATAAAAGCATTTACATTCTTGGAAACCATTAGAACAAGAGCTCAGAATATTCTGGACCAACTAGAAAACAACATTAACCCTTTCCCAGAGATCCAAATAGCTCATGCATCTCCGGAATATACTCCAAAGTCCCCTGAGTATACCCCAAAATTACCTGAGTACACTCATGCATCTCCAGAGCATACTCCAAAATCTCCTGAGTATACTCCTGCATCCCCAGCATCTAACAATCAAACACCTTCATCAGGGGATAGCACTAACGGGTTCCAATCAGCATTGTTTTCCCAGGTAGATGATATGACTCACAGGATATGCGCCATGGCTCAAACAATAGCGAGCAGATTCAGTCGCTCAGATCAAAATGTTCTAGCCGTAAGTTCTGACGTAAACCAACTCAGAACCACAGTAGATCTCCAAGAGAGTCAAGGTGCACGTATACTCCAGGAGATAATCGAAATCCTAGAAGAGCAAAGGAAACAGTAGGAAGAGATGAGAGCCATACGAGCTGAACTGCGGGATTTGAGAAATAAAGGCCATTAAAAAGGGAAGATTCTTTTTATTTTTCAACAAATAAATTGTTTGAACTAAAGTTTAATAATTGACCCCTACTTTTTATTTTCAAAATTTTAAAAGGGTCTTTTATTTTATTCAGAAATTTTTCTTCAGACATTCTATTTTTCAATTCTTTACGAAAAACAAATATGTTAAAAATTCAGTTTATTTTTCATTAATTAAATTGTATAAATTTAGTCTTTTGTTTTTCTAGAATTTTTGCTGAATAGAAGTTAGGATATGATTAGGGTAGTTATGCTTTTTGAAAAGAGATTGAGAATTTTTGCAAGGGTTTTTAACAACTTCTGAATTTTATAGGCTAACCGTGAAGACTCGTTAAAGATTATAATTGTTTTTTGTGTATTAAGATTTGTAGGGAATTGTGGAAAAAAAATCCGGAAGTGGCACGCATCCCAAGGTAGTTAGGACGGGGGTCTCGAGGGCGGTCCCCTTCTATAAAAACCCAATTTTTTCCCATTTCCTCCCAAATCAACCACAAAAAATCATCTCTCTACAAAATTCTCTCCACCTTCTCTCTACAAATTTTTGGCAAACTCTTGAAATTTCAAAATTCAAATTTCCCTCAAAAATTTGAACTTTTGAATTTCCTTCCAAAATTCGAATTTTCCTCCAAAATTTGAATTTCCTGCCAAAAACTCAAAATCCTCCCCTAACCAAAATCCATCTTTCTAAATTCGAATTTACCTCCAGAATTCAAATTTGAATTTTCTTTCCCACCAGAATTCTCAAACTCTCTCGAACGTTTTCGAACAGATGGCTCCAAAACGCACTCGTATTACTTCTTCTATGACCGTCACATTTGTGGCACATCCTTTTATGCTCATTCCTTCCATTCCGGCATATCAGGAGAGGTGCCATGGACACATCAGGCTTAGCGTATTAGTTGGCAGAATGCTTGACTGGGCAGCAGTCCAGACACTAGGAGTTGAGCAGGAGGTCCGACGCATACTCGATGTACTACCCTACAGTCGAGTATTCATCGTCACCGAGCTGACCTACCTCGAGCTGGTATGTGAGTTCTATGCTTCCTTTACATTCCAGCAGGAGCATATCACATTCCGGGTGGGTGGAATGGATTGATCGATGAGCATGGCCGAGTTTGGCATCGCCTTGGGTATTTGGCAGAGGGAAGAGCTGGATACGCCCGCCTACACCATAGCAGTTCGAGACTTCACTTCTGCAGACGTCTCCACCACTTGGGCTCAGATTTGTATGACGGGCATTCCCTACCAGCATGGCTTCACGAAAGCCACAGGACGTCGGGCGGCCCCCGGGAATGTCACCCAGATGGAGACATTCCTCCTGGCCAACATGCATATGGGTACTACAGTAGAGATGGCTCGATTCTTCACCGTCATCATGCGGGGTTTCGCTACAGACACTCGGAAGCAGTGTTTGGGGCTCGGGCCGTTCATCACTAGGATAGCCCACTACTTGGAATTGGACATCGAGAGCTCAGAGTTGACCTAGGTTGCCCCGACCACCATTCCTACGGACCTTACCATTCTACGGAACATGGGGATGGTCGTATGGGATGCAACTGGTTGCTACTCCATCCACACAGAGCAGCAGGGAGAGGCATCGATACCGGGATTGACCCTAGCGTATATACCTCCGACCCAGACATTCGTCCCACGCACCGCCTTTGAGCGACATATGTCGCAAGGATTGGTGGAACTCACAGCCCGACATAGCCGGGATATGGCAAACATCAAGAGGCAGATGTCGATGATGGAAGATAGAATCAACATGTCCAACAGCAGGGTCAAGGAGGTTTTTCAGCAGACTTCCCGGTTGGTCGAAGACCAAGAGGTCTACTTCTGTGCACCCGATGACGATGAGCATGGTTCTTAGTTTTTCTTTCTTTCATTTTTTCTACTTTATGTGTGATCATGTCTGGGCTGTATGAAATATGAATCTTTGTATGACGTTGATTTATATGACATAACATCATTGTTTCTGTTATTACATTTTGTTATTTCTATTACCTGCTTTGTTTTATTTCTCTTCCCCTTAGTTAGTCAAATAAGTGTGTGGTAAGAATTTTATGCTCTTTTTTATTTTTGTTTTTCAAATAAGTGTGGGGTGTTTAGATATGCATGAACACTGAGGACAGTGTCAAACTTAAGTGTGGGGTAGCAGTGCACAGTGCACTGTAGCATTAAAATTATTTTTGCATGTTTTCCCATATTTTCACTAGAATTACACCCTTCCAATAAATATTTTTCTTCAAAAATTTTCACTCCTTCAAACTTCAAAATGTAGTTATGATTGGTAAAGAAATGCATATGTCTATGATATGTATGTAGAGCATTATGATTAGTAGGAAACAACGTGATAACTATATTGAATTCATCGATTAGAAATAAGGAATTCCTGATACTTGAGCACAACTTAGTTTGGATTAGAGACCTCAACCAAATACCTTTTCAAGACTTAGCTAAATAATATTAGACCAGTTGAGGATGTATTAGCAATCTAAATGACTAGATGATGCTCTGGGCTGAAAGTGAAAAAAGTTAAATAAATAGGGTAGTTTGCAAGCGGCCTTTGCTACTCGAGCACCACTCCTTAAGGGAACTTAAAGCCTGATGCCCTAAGGTCGTGTAGATCTGGGAGTCATCGGAGTGGGACTCGCTACATAGGTAGTTAAAGTTGACGTGTGAAAGCAAACACAAAAATACCCTGAATAATCAATCTGAAAATACATAGCCCAGTGTATTCTTATATTGAAATTCTTAATTGAAAATCCTTGTCACCAAAGCTCAAAACTCAGAAAGTTGTTTGTTGCTGGTGTGTCTAGCGACCGGTCGAGGTATTATCTGGTAAGAGTCAAGAGAAGACTATATTGTGTTGATAATCTAGTCTGGACTAATACACACACTACACATCAGGAAGACCTCGTGACTAAGAGAAGAGTTCAGTCTAGTTATTAAGTTGTTAACCCTGCCTGACCGTAATAATCTACTAGAGACATTTGAGACCTTGTCATGGAAACTTAACCAGTTAAACTTGTGTTGTGAATTATCTGACTCGGTAATCAATTTTGGAATAAAAACATTGCTAGGAATTTTAAGTGACTGCACCTATGATTTAAAATCAATAATTTCATGTAGACTAAGCTTGAGGACAAGCAAAAAGCTAAGTGTGGGGTTATATGATATGCACAATTCATATCACCTTTTAGCATGTTTTCAGGCACAATTTAGGGTGAAATTGGTGTTAAATAGTTCTCAATTGACTGTTATTAACACAATTTCACAGTTTTTGTGTTTTTCGAAGTGTCAGGTGAAATATGCAAGAAAATGGCAAATTTCGAGGCAAAAACGTGATTTTCAGAAGTTTGAAAGTCGGGATAGGCGTCCAGAACTTGGGACGGGCGTCCTGACCTGGTCAACAGACCAGGACGGGCGTCCAAGACTCGGGACGGCCGTCCTGACATGGTCAACAGACCAGGAAGGGCGTCCAAGACTCGGGACAACCATCCTGACCTGGTCAACAGACCAGGACGGGCGTCCAGGACTCGGGACGGCCGTCCTGACCTGGTTAACAGGCTGGGATGGGAGTCCCAGATCCAAGACGGGCGTCCCGAACGCCTGGTCAAACTACCACATCGATTTTTGAAGAGAAATTCACCCAGTTCCCCTACTATAAATACCACAGGCCTTCCTCAGTTGAAATCATTCCTCTCCACTCGATTTAAGTCATTTAGTGACTTCAAGTATACAATTTTCTATAGTATACAAGTCACTTAGTGATTTCAGGTGTTTTTAGTTTAGGTAGATTTATAGTTTTCGAGAGTGTCTCGTGTTCTTCGTTTTTGAGAGTCTGCCTCAGATCTTAGAATACGACTAGATAGGTTCGCTTTTGGTATTCATAGAATACCCGGGATTTCATTAGGAGATCCTAAGAGAGCACTAAGCGTTCGAAGAGTCAGTCAACAGGTCATAAGGTAAAGCATAGCTACTAGGCTGAGGAAGCGTCCTCCGAAGGTTCTGTAAAGCGGAGTTGGGTCAACCAGTCCAGCATATACAAGTCGTTGCTCCATCAGCGAACCTAATATAGGGTGAATACTTTATGTCGGTGGTCCCCTTGTCCCTCTCTCTATATGTCTGTACTGTGTTTGTCCAAAGACCCATTTTGAATATTAAATTATGATGTTATGAATATGTGTTATGCATCTTGAAGTCGTTTACATTTTTTCGGAAAGGTCACCAACTTAACTATCATTATAACTGCATGTTTACTTGCTCTTTTAAACTAGATGAATAGTTATAGATAACTCCTAACCACGTTCTAATCATAACCTGTTTAGTTTATCGAGCCTTAATTTAGGACTTCCCGTTGGAAGCATTAATGTCTGCCATATTAGATGAAATAACCTATAGATCACCATGTTTGTTAAAGTAGTCTAAGTAGGCTGAGTTTGCGTGTTTATACCGGCGTTAGGGCGAGCAGCATGATCTCCTGAGTGACACAGGACTTTCATGGACGCCTTTAGCTCGAACCGTGAGTAGGGCCATCAATAGCGATGGGGTGGTTTATTAGGTAACTTAGATGTGGTACACAAGTAGAATCAGTACATAATTGCAATCTAGACCAAGATATATCTAAAATACTCGAAGATAGGTCAATCAACATGTTGGAACAATATAACATAAATCAGAACACTATCTGTAAAACACTCTTGTAGGCTTAAATAGACTTGAACCTAGTGGAGAATGAATCAACCTCTCATCAAAGATTTTGATGAACAATTGCATAACTGGATCATAAGATAAGAGTTAGGGTAGAAGGATAGTTACTACTAAGCCGTTACCACTTCCCTGGAAGTACGATAAAATTATTAAATTCCCTGGGAGTACAATAAAATTATTAAATTAAAATCGTAGATACTTTCCAACAGACTAGCTACACGATAGGTACTCTGCCTTAGGTTCTGATTGATTAAGTGACAACATAGATACTAAACGTGACAATTAGTAATTCTAAGTCCTTAGTTATTCATAATCGATATATTGTAAGCAACACCTATTTTTAGTATATCAATCGGAACATATCACTGCCCCTATGGGAAATACCTACAATCCCACTTGGAAGAACCACCCAGGATTTAGTTTGAGAAATAATTCCGGGAATGTCAACTTCTAGAAAAGAGAACCTCAACAGTTACCTTATCTGTAGAATTAGCAAGTCGCTCTGCCCGCACCAAGGAACTAGATAGTTCCAGTCGACCCCATGCAAGAATTCCGAGACATATTGAAAAGCATTGCTGACTCTAACAAGGAAATGATAGAGTCAAATAGGAAAGTCCAGGAAGCTCATGCAGAGAGAATTCAGTAGAACGAGAATAGATAGAAGCAGACCAAGCAAACAGTCAGAAACACACAAGCTGCTCTGCAAACTTTGGAGAGATAAATGGGTCAGCTATCCACCCATCTCTCTCACAGGTCACAAGGAACGCTACCAAGCAACACTGAGACCAACCCACAAACTGAATGCAAGACCATTACTCTAAGATCTGGTAAAATTCTATCCCCATGTCCTTCAAAACCTTCTGACCCTCCTATTCTCATGCAATTGTTCATCAAACTAAACTATTCTCGTGCAGGAACTACAGAAAGCTAGAAGAGACTGAGCTCAGCTCCTCAGATTACGAAATTAACTCTGATAGTTTCACTGAGATATGTACTAATGAGATGAAGAAAGAGCAAACTTCATTTGAAGATCCACCAGACTTGGAGCTAAAGGAATTGCCCACTCATTTGTGCTATGAATTCCTAGATGACAACAGGAAACTTCCCATCATTCTCGTAGCTGATCTGACTGCAGAACAACGGAAGTTAACCGTGGACATGTGCAAAAAGTACAAAAGAGCCTTTGCCTACAAAATTGCAGATATTCCAGGTATTAATCCAAGCTTTTGTTCGCATAAGATTCTTTTAGAAAATGATTATAAGCCATGTGCGCAACCTCAAAGAAGGTTGAATCCTAATGTGTGTGACGTTGTTAAAAAAGAAGTAACAAAGTGTTGGATGCTGGACTTATCTATCCAATTTCGGATAGTGAATGGGTAAGCCTAGTGCAGGTAGTACCTAAGAAAGGTGGAATAACAGTTGTCAGAAATGAAAATAATGAATTAATTCCTACGAGAACTGTTACTGGTCATCGTGTATGCATTGATTACAGAAAACTAAATATTGCTACATGAAAAGACCATTTCCCTCTTTCTTTTATTGACCAAATGTTAGAAAGATTATCTAGACATATGTTTTACTGGTTTCTTGATGGGTTTTCTAGATACTTTCAAATCCCCATTTCCCTAGAAGACCAGCATAAAACTACTTTCACATGCCCTTTTGGAACATTTGCATATAGAAGAATGCCTTTTGGTTTGTGTAATGCACCTGCTACTTTCCAACGTTGTATGACTGCTATTTTTTAGGACATGTTAGGAAAGTCTATGGAAGTGTTCATGGATGATTTCTCGGTTTTTGGAAATTCATTTGGGATTTGTCTAAAGAACTTAGAATTAATGTTAAAACATTGTATAAAATCAAATTTGGTTTTGAATTGGGAAAAATGTCATTTCATGGTAAAAGAGGGGATTGTATTAGGACATAAGATCTCACACCGAGGTATGGAAGTAGATAAGGCTAAAATCAAAATTATTTCAAAACTACCTCCACCCAACACTGTGAGAGCCATTAGAAGTTTTTTGGGACACGCTGGTTTTTATCGTAGATTTATAAAAGATTTTTCACTAATAGCCAGGCAGTTGACCAATTTACTTGGTAAGGATGTTCCTTTTATTTTTGATGAAAAATGTCCAAAAGCTTTTAATAGACTTAAGGAACTTCTAACTAATGCACCTATCATGACATCACCTGACTGGAGTTTACCGTTTGAATTAATGTGTGATGCCAGTGATTATGCAGTAGGAGTTGTTTTAGGACATAGACATGATAAGAAATTTCATGTAATATATTACGCTAGCAAAACCTTAACTGATGCTCAGGAAAATTACACTATGACAGAAAAGGAATTATTAGCAGTAGTATACGCGTTTGATAAATTCCGATCTTATCTGGTCTTGTCTAAAACAATAGTTTATACTGATCATTCTGTATTAAAATACTTGTTCAATAAAACTGACGCAAAACCAAGACTAATCAGATGGGTTTTATTGCTTCAAGAATTTGACATAGAAATCAAGGATAAGAAAGGGGCAGAAAACCTAGCTGCAAACCACTTGTCAAGGAAAGAAAATCTGGCCCTAGAAGCTATAGAAGAATCGATCATATCTGACAAATTTCCGGATGAGAATTTATGCGCTTTGTTTGCTATTTTCTCACCCCCATGGTTTGCAGATATAGTGAATTACTTGGTAGCTTAGACTTTTCCTAGTGATATCACTGCCCAACAGAGAAGAAAATTCTTTGCTGATCTTAAATATTACTATTGGGAGGATCCCTTTTTGTTTCGCATATGTGCAGATCAGATGATCAGGAGATGCGTCTCTCAAGAAGAAGGTTTCCAAATTCTGGAACACTGTCACTGCGGACCCGCAGGCGGTCACTTAGTTGCAGCTAATATTGCCCGGAAAGTACTGGAAGCAGGCTTCTATTGGCCTACGATATTCAAAGACGCCGCAGCATTTGTAAGATCTTGCGATGGCTATCAGAAAATAGGAAACATATCTTCTCGAGATGGTCTACCCCAACAGGTAATTCAAAGTGTAGAGATATTTGACATGTGGGGTATAGACTTTATGGGTCCATTTCCTTCTTCCTATGGTAAGAAGTACATCATAGTAGCTGTAGAATATTTCTAAAAGTGGCCTGAGGCACAAGCACTACCTACTAATGATGCTAGAGTCGTGTACAGATTTCTTAGACAGCTATTCGCTAGATTCGGATGCCCAAAAGCCCTAATTAGTGACCGGGGTACACACTTTTGCAACTCTCAAATGCAGAAGGTACTTCAGCAATATGGAGTTCAACATAGCCTTTCCACAGCATACCACCCTCAAACCAATGGGCAGGTTGATGTAACTAATAGAGGAATTAAACGAATACTAGAAAAGACTGTAGGTGTTAATCGTAAGGATTGGGCCATAAAACTTGATGATGCATTATGGGCCTTTCGTACGACATATAGAACCTCTACATGATTTTCACCTTATAGATTGGTCTATGGAAAAGCATGTTATCTTCCTGTTGAAATTGAACATAGAGCTCACTGGGCAGTGCAAAAATGCAATCTAGACAATACCTTGACTAAGGAAAACCGGATTTTACAACTCAACTAATTGGATGAATAGAGGCTCAAAGCCTATGAAACTTCACATCACTTCAAGATGACAAGTAAACTCCGGCATGACAGGCGACTCAAAGCCCAGAAGAATTTTGAACCAGGGGATAAAGTACTTTTATACAACTCGCAGTTAAAATTATTCCCAAGAAAGTTATGTAGCTGTTGGTCAGGACCGTTCACTATCACAGAAGTATCACCCTTTGGAGCATGTGTCATAATGGATTCTGACGGTACAACTCAAAAAGTGAACGGGTAACGCTTAAAGTTCTACAGAGAACCACTCGATTTTTCCGAGCAGATTGTTGACTTCTCAGAATAAGGGAGTATTCTTTTCATTCTCTTTTGTTTCTTTTATTTCATTTGATTTATTATTTCTATTACCCTTCTTGTTTTTTTGTTTTGTTTTCTTTCTCTTCCCCTTAGTTACTCAAATAAGTGTGGGGTAAGAATGTTTTATGTTTTCCAACTTTTGTTTTTCAAAAAAGTGTGGGGTGATAGGATATGCATGAACACTGAGGACAGTGTAAACCTTAAGTGTGGGGTAGCAGTGCACAGTGCACTGTAGTAGTAAAATTTTGCATGTTTTCACATATTTCTCACTAAAATTGCACCATTCCAAAAAAATTTCAAAATTTTTCACTCTTTCAGACTTCAAAATGTAGTAGTGATTGGTATAAGAAATGCTTATGTCTATGATATATGTTGAGTAGAGCATTATGATCAGTAGGAAACAAGTTGATAACTTTACTGAATTCCTCGATTAGAAATAGGGAATTCCTGATAATTGAGCACTGATACGCGAAAATCGTATCACCTTTTTAGCATGTTTTTATATATGATTTAGGGTGAAATTGAGGGTAAATTGATCTTAATTATTTATTATTTACTTAATTTCACAGTTTTTATGATTTTGGAAGTGTCAGGTGAAAAGTAGACAAAAACAGCAAATTTTGGGGCAAAAACGCAATTTTTGGAAATGTTGACTTGGTCAAAGGCTCAGGACGGGCGTCCCGACCCAGTCAAAGCACCGGGACGGGCATCCAGGACTTGGGACGGGCGTCCCGACTTGGTCAACAGACCAGGACGGGCGTCCCGAACCCCCAGATCAAGTCCCACATCGAATTTTTGATGAAAAATCACCCCGGGAAGCTGCTATAAATACCCCAGGCCTCCAGCAGTTGAACTCATTCCTCTCCACTCGATCTGAGTCATTCAGTGGTTTCCAGTGTACAATACTCTAGTACACAACTCACTCGGAGACTCAGATTTCAGTAGAAGTTTTCTTTCTTTCCTTTTTTGTTTTTCGTTTTTCTTAGTTTCTGAGAATTAGTCTCAGATCCTAGGGTTCGATAGATAGGTTCGTTTCTGGTATTCATAGAATACCTGGGATTTCGTTAGGAGATCCTAAGAGGGCTCTAGGCGTTCGAAGAGTCAGTCCACAGGGCTGGGCTTAAGCTGGGTATTAAGGTAAAGCCCAGTTACTAGGCTGAGGAAGCGTCCTCCGAAGGTTCTGGCGAGCAAAGTCGGGGCGAGCAATACGACATATACAGCAGTACGCTCCATCGGCGAGACTACGTAAAGGGTGATTTCTTTATGGCATCAGTCCCCATGGCCCTCTCTTATATGTTGTTATTGTGTTGTTCCAAAAATTGATTATGAATACGAGATTACGATTTTTATGAATATTTGTTTATATGTTGACGTTGTTATGTTTTTCCAGAAATGGCCACCTGCTTAATATTCACTATGTCTGCATGTCTAATTTGCTCTTTTAAACTAAAGTTAGGGTTATAGACAATTCCTAACCACGGTCTAATCATAACCTGTTTAGTTTAACAGGCATCAAATAGTATTGGTGTCTGCCATGCTAGATAAAATAACCTGCTGAACACCTTGTTTGTTAGAGTAGTCTAGGTAGGGGTCGAGCTGAGTCCGATTATGTCGGCGGCTAGGGCAAGCGGTATGATCCCCGAAGTGACATAGGGCTTCCATGGATACCTTCGTCCCGAACCGTGAGTAGGGCCGTCATTAAGGTAGGGCAGTTTATTAGAGACCTCGGATGTGGTACGCCTTTAGACACAGAACATAGTTGCAATCCAGGCCAAGACATGTCTAAAATACTCGAAGATAGGTCAATCAACATGTAGGAACAGTATAACATAGAATCAGGACCTCATCTATAAAACACTTTTGGGCTTAATTAAACTTAAACCTAGTGGAGAATGGATCACCCTCTCATCAAAGTTATTGATGAAGATTGCATAACTGGATCATAAGATAGGAGTTAGGATAAAAGGCTAGTTACTACTAAGCCATTACCACTTCCCTGGGAGTACGATATTTAACTTAATAAAATCGTAGATACTTTCCAACAGACTAGCTACACGATAGGTACTCTGCCTTAGCTTCTGGTTGATTAAGTGACAATAATTGAATGCTAAGTGACAGTTAGTAAGACTCAGTCCTTAATTACTCATAATCGACATAGGTAAATAAAGCCTATCTTTTAGCATACCAATAGGAACGCATCAAGCACAACCTAGTTTGGATTTGAGACATCAACCAAATACCTTTTCGAGACTTAACTAAATAATATTAGACCAGTTGAGGATGTATTAGCAATTTGAATGACTAGATGATACTCTGAGCTGGAAGTGAAAAAGTTAAATAAATAGGGTAGTTTGCAAGTGTCCTTTACTACTCGAGCACCACTTCTTAAGGGAACTTAAAGCCTGATGCCCTAAGGTCGTGTAGGTCTGGGAGTCATCGGAGTGGGACTCACTACATGGGTAGTTAAAGTTGATGTGTGACAGCGAACAAAAAAATACCCTGAACAATCAATCTAAAAATACATTACCCAGTGTGTTCTTTTATTGAAAATTTTAATGGAAAAACCTTGACACCAAAGCTCAGAACTCAGAAGGTTGTTTGTTGCTGTTATGTCCAGTGATTGGTCGAAGTATTATCTGGTAAGAGTTAAGAGAAGACTATATTGTGTTGATAATCTAGTCTAGACTAATACACACACTACACATCAGGAAGACCTCGTGACTAAGAGTAGAGTTCAGCCTAGTTATTAAATTGTTAAACATGCATGAACATGATAATCTACTATGACATTTGAGACCTTGTCATAGCAACTTAACCAGTTAGGCCTGTTTTGTGAATCATCTGACTCAGTGATTAATTTTTGGCTAAAAACATTGCTAGAAATTTGAAGTGACTGCACCTATGATTTAAATTATCAATAGTTCCATAAAGACTTTGCTTGAGGACAAGCAAAAAGCTAAGTGTGGGGTTAAATGATATGCATAAATCATATCACTTTTTTAGCATGTTTTTAGGCACAATTTAGGGCAAAATTGGAGTTAAATCATTCTTAATTGACTATTATTAACACAATTTTGTATTGTTTGTGATTTTGGAAGTTTCAGTTGAAATATACAAGAAAATGGCAAAATTCGGGGCAAAAACGTGATTTTCTGATGTTCGTGGATCAGGACGGGCGTCCTGATAACTCTAGAATAATAGAGTTATTCACATCTAATTTACCACATTTTATTCCGGAATTAATTGACTTTATTTGGAAAATGGAATAAAAATGTGTTGATTTGATATTTTCTCTCTTTTTACCTAAAAATGTGGATTTATGGTTAAAAGTCAATTTAATTGAATAAATTTCTCAACATGTGGATAAGTTGTATTATTTGTTATTTGGGAATTTATTTGAATTGACTTATTGTGACAAGGGTAAAAAGGGAATGTGGATGGTTGACATTGTTGGATAAAAGTGACCGAAAGGAAAGTGAAGAATGTGTGGAAAATTTGCATCTCTACATATATGTATCTATACGTATCTATATATATATATATATATATATATATATATATATATTACACACCCACACACCATTTGTCATTTAAAATCCAGCTGGGCATATTTAAAGATGCACACTTTCGGTCCTATGTATTCATTTCTTTGGTCCCATCCATTATACACATATATACATACATATATATATATATAAAAGGTACACATGTTGAAATCTTTGTTATATGTATATATATATATATATATATATATTTGTGGGAGTACAAGTTGGCAAGGTAGACAAAAAGATAGAAGATAGTTGTTGTCCAACAATATATATATATATACATATATATACATACATATGATGAGATTCCTCTCAATTTTCTAGCAGATTTTCAGGAAAAAAAGGTGCAGTGGCAGCTGCATTATACAAAAAAGAAGAAGCATCTTTCCTAGTGGGTATATATATATATATGTATGTATATACATTCACATGATGACAACTCTCAATTTCTGGCTGGTTTTGTGAGAGTAGGTGGAGAAAAGGGGCAGCATTCGGTGGAAGATTCCAGAAGGCAGCTGCAAAATTAATTTTTTATTTTGCTGGAATCTTTGGGAAGAAAAATAAGAGCATTATGGACAGTGGGCACGACAAAGAAGAAGTGACGGGAGAGAGGAGGAGAAATATTGTTTTGTGTTTAGTTACGGGCAACTTAGGACTTAGGCAGTAGGTAGTTTGTTTTGAAGTTGTTTTTGAGCTTAGATTAGGGTGGAAAATAATGTTTGTATGTTTGTATGTGTGTATCTAGTATTAGCTTAGAATTTAGGCAGTGGGTAGTGTGTTTTAGAGTGTTTTAGAGTCTAGATCGAGTGGAAACGAACCTGAGAAAGCTGGGGAGACTTTGCTGGAATTTTTCGGGCTGTTCATGATCGAAGGCAGCAGCATCACGCAGAGGAAACGAAGGACAGCAGCAGCTTGATTAAATCCGATTTGGGGCAGTAGGGTGATCTCCAACCCGAGTAACCCTCTTTCCATTTCTTCAAGTTGTTTACTGTTTTGTAATTGAATGTTCTTCAATTTATTACTGTTTTGTAATATAATGATCTTTGTAATATGAAAATGTTTACATGTGTTCAAGGTTTGATTAAAAATGTTTTGGGAGTAATATGTTTTCCGTCTTAGGCTTGACTCCGTTGATTGGTGTCACTACGGACCTAGGGACTATTTTTCCTATTACGTTAGTCCTTGTCTTTCATGATTCTTGGTTCAAGGGTTGATTAAAAATGTTTTGGGAGTGATTTGTTTTCCGTCTTAGGCTTGACTCCGTTGATTGGTGTCACTACGGACCTAGGGACTATCTTTCCTATTACGTTGATTCTTGTTTTCCATGATTCGTTTCAGCATAATACATATTCTTAACCTGAAGATGTTGTGGTGTAGTTAAGCATGAGCATGTTGAATACATTGTTTTAACTATGATGATAGGTATGTTGCAGCATTACTTTCTATTTTTTTATGTTTAATGCTTGTATGGAGCAATGCTTGGTTTATTCATGTAATCACATTAGGATTATGTGGCGCTATATTTGAGAACTGCGTGAACAGCGGTAATCATATAGCAGTGGATTTGATAACTGCGTGAACAGCGGTACATTCACTGCCTAGCGTTGCGCTGGGTCCAAGGTATGTTATCGGGGATCTAGACTAGTAGATCAAGTAGTCTGGGTGAAACCAGACATGCTGTAGCATTGATATGGAACTGAAAGCATGCTTTGTATACTTACATTCACCTCTGGTTTGTACTTACATTTTTGGCTTGATTTTTACAGCATTGTATTACCTGTTGTATTCTCATGGTGATTTTCCAGTAGGCTGACCTGTAGTAGTAGTTAGGTAGAATTGCTGCGGCATTGGTGATGCTGCAGCATTTCCGTTGCTGTAGTAATATCTTAGCAGTAGCTTAACCTCCGAATCTCCACCCAATATTCATCATTCTTTATTCTTTTATTCTTTTAACCAAATGTAAATCATGTTTGCATGTATAATTGGCATACAAAATCTCTGTGGGATCGATAATCTTGTACTTAGGTACATATATTACTTGTTGACCGGTGTATACTTGCACTTGTTAAGATTGCGTTGATTTATTCTATTTTATTATCTTCTCAATTTGTGACACACGCACACAACGCAACACGTCCCAAGGTCAAGAAAGGCATCCCGACCCGGTCAAAGACCCGGGACGGGCGTCCCAAACCCTTGAACAGTATCCCACATCATTTTCTGAAGAGAAAATCACTTAGCTTCCCTACTATAAATACCCTAGGCCTTCCTCAGTTGAAATCATCCCTCTCCACTTGATCTGAATCATTCAGTGGCTTCCAGTATGCATTTTCCTACTATATACAAGTCATGTAGTGATCTCAGGTGTTTTCTTTCAAGTAGGTTTAGTATACGAGAGTTTCTTGTGTTCTTTGTTTTCTGAGAATCTGTCTCAAGATCTTAGAATACGACTAGAGAGTGTTCGTTTTTGGTATTCATAGAATACCCGAGATTTCGTTAGGAGATCCTAAGAGAGCATTAGGTGAGCGAAGAGTTAGTCAACAGGGCTTTGCTTAAGCCTGGGACGTAAGGTAAAGCAATAGCTGCTAGGCTCAGGAAGCGTTCTCCGAAGGTTCTGTCGAGCAGAGTCGGGTCAAGCAGTCTAGGATATACAAGTAGTTGCTCCATCAGCGGACCTAATAAAGGGTGAATACTTTATGGTGGTGGTCCCCTTGTCCCTCTCTTTATATTTTGTACTGTGTTTGTCCAAAGACCCATTTGAATATTAAACTATGATGTTATGAATATGTGTTTTGCATGCTGAAGATATTTACATTTTTCCGGAAAGGTCACCAGCTTAATTATCATTATGAATGTATATCTACTTGCTCTTTTAAATTAGATGAACGGTTATAGACAATTCCTAACCACAGTCTAATCATAACCTGTCTAGTTTAACATGCCTTAATTTAGGGCTTTGTGTGAGGACGGAAGCATTAAGGTCTGTCATATTAGATAAAATAACCTATAGGTCACCATGTTTGTTAGAGTACTCTAATGAGGCTGAGTTTGTGTGTTTATGCCGGCGTTAGGCCGAGCGGCATGATCTCCTGAGTGACACAGGACCTTCATGGATGCCTTCAGCTCGAACCGTGAGTAGGGCCGTCAACGGGGATGGGGCGGTTTATCAAATAAGTCAAATGTGGTACACAAGTAGAATCAGTATATAATTGCAATCTAGACCAAGATATATCTAAAATACTCGAAGATAGGTCAATCAACATGTAGAAACAATATGACAGACATCAGAACACTGTCTATAAAATACTCTTGCATGCTTAATAAACTTGAATCTTGTGTAGAATGGATCACCCTTTCATCAAAGATATTGATGAATGATTGCATAACTATATAATAAAATGAGAGCTAGGGTAAAATGATAGTTTCTACTAAGCCGTTACCACTAACCTAGGTGTACGATAATTTCTTAAATTAAAATCGTAGGTACTTTCCAACAGACTAGCTGCACGATAGGTACTCTACCTTAGGTTCTGATTGATTAAGTGACAACATAGATGCTAAATGTGACAATTAGTAATTCTAAGTCCTTAATTATTCTTAATCGATATGGGGTAAATAAAACCTATTTTTAGCATATCAATCGGAATCCCATCACTTATCCTCTAGATTGGCCATCTCAGCGATTTTGGAACCCGTTGCCTTTCCTGTCAACGGTGCACATAGCCCTTGTTGCTTTAACAAGGCATGCATCTTGACCTGCCACCGACTAAAATTATTTCTCCATGTAAACTTGTCCATCGTAAAGTTTAAAGATGACATCTTTCTCACCAAAATTATAACCTCAATAGAACCTTGGCTCTGATACCTGTTTGTTATAACGAAAGCATTTTGATAATAATTTGTTTTGACATATGTGAAAAAGATAATTAATAGAATAAAAGAATAAAAGATATAGAATTATGTGGTTCTCTATTAATTAGATAGTTACATCCACGACAGAAAAATGTCTTGATTTTTATTCAGATGGGGCAAAGATTACAAATAATCTTCTGATGAAGAATAGATTACTGATGAACTAATGATTACATATGTTTCAAAACTGATCTATTTATAAAACATTTTGAGGATTACCTCAATCCTAATCAAATTAGGAATCAATGTCCTAATCATCTTAGAAGATAATATTCTAATTAGAATATGAGATGATATTCTAGTTAAGAGATAATTATCCTTGGAAATAGGAAGTAATTATCCTTAGAAATAGGAGATAATTATCCTTGAAGATAGGAAACTCTTCTACATGATATCCCAATAAAGTATGAAACATAGTTGATTCAAGGCATTACTAACAATTTCCTATCTGTTACAAGTAGTCAAGACACACTCAATTCAAGAAAATATTCTTTGCTTCTATTCTCTCTATCTCTCTCACACACTTTATAGGGTTTGTTTATAACCAGTTTGTGTTTTAAACTCTAACTTCCTTGTGCAAGAAGTCTAGTAAGATCAAGATCTTGTCTTATTGCACCCTTTCGATCCTATATTTATCTTTAGAGGGTTCAAACAAAAATAAAAACTCCATATGGATTGTTTTACATGGTTTCATGCTTAGTTGAGAGAGACAATTGACAAGAGTACTTTCATTCCACCTTCAAACGAGTAGGGAGAAAATTAGCTACTCGTTCACGTCAAACACATTGTCATCCATTTTGCTAATTCATCAGCCAACTCACTTTTGGCCCTATCAAGTTGTCTAGTCATTCTCTTATTTCATCCACCTCTCGAAATAAATTACAAGCTCGGTCAATCCCATATATCTTTTTGGCCTATCCATCTAATTATTGTGGCCACAAGTGCATCGATCTGTCCACCCGTAAATTTTTTTTACTTCTCGACATGTTTTATTTAATAAGCATTATTTTCCTTTCTCAACTACAAATGTTTCTCATTTTGTTTCTAACATTTCTAGCTTATTTTTTTCTCGCCCAACAATTCCACATGACCCAAGTTCTCACTTGCGTCTGATCCAACTATGCTGCCTATTTTGGATCTCCTTTCTTCCTCGGCCCAAGCTCAACAGTAACCCTCACTATCTATGGCTCCCTCTCAATCATTTTCCTAGGCCCACTCGCTAGCACCCCCTCCTTTGGCCCACGTCTCTCCTCTAGAGCAACCCACGTCTTATTCTCCCTAGCCCAACTACATTACACGAGTTGCCTCCACTTCTTCACTTTCTCCAGTACAACTGACCCAATCAATACAATTCCCTACTTCCCAGTCGCTCACCTTCTCCTGTTGGCCCAACTTCAATTTCTCCTCAAATGGTCACTAGAACCCAACATGGAATTTTCAAGCCCAAAACTTTAGTCAGCAAGTCAACAATTCGACATCGATTGTGGTGAGACTTTTAGTCTGGTTGTTAAACTGGCCACCATTTGTATTGTTCTCAATTTGGCTCTTTCTAAAAATTAGTCTTTTCATTAGTTAGATGTGAAGAGAACGCTTATTCTTCATGATAATCTCACTAAGACTGTCTATATGCAACAACCTCCAAGATTTTGTGATCCTCAATATTTAGACTATGTCTACTTGCTCAAAAAGTCTCTTTATGGTCTCAAGCAAGCTCCCTATACCTGGTATCAAAAGTTTGATGATTATATATGTACTATAGGATTTTCTCACAATATTTTAGACCATTCATTATTATTTACCTTAAAGGTACTAATATGACATATCTTCTTTTTTATGTTGATGACATTATTCTTACTATTTCTGAGGCGCTTTGCAAATCTATTATGTCCAAGCTTTGTTCAGAATTTGCTATAAAAGACTTAGCACCACTCAGCTATTTCTTGTGTATCTCAATTACTCATACTTCCTCTAGTCTATTTATATCACAAAAGAGGTATGCTCAAAAAATTATTGATCGCGCAAACTTGTCCGCTTGCAAGTCTCTCCTATACCGATCAACACCAAATCCAAACTTAGTGCTTCAACCGGGAATCAATACCATGATCCCACTATCTACTGGAGTCTCACCTATGCTCTTCAATATTTACTTTTATCAACCCGACATATGTTATGTCATTCAACAATTTTTCTTGTTTATGCGTGATCCTCAGACTCATCATATGTTTGTTGTAAAGCGTATTATTCGATACGTTAAAGATACTCTTGATTTTGGGCTTAACTTATCTACATTATCTACTACTTCTCTTCTATCCTATATTTTGGGGTGATTGATTGGATACTCGTCATTCTACTTCCGGTTGTTACATGTATCTTGCCGATAACTTGATCTCTTGGTCTGCAAAACACCAACCTACACTTTCTGGTTCTAGGGTCTTCGAATATTGTGAAATTGCCAATGTTGTCTCTAAATCTTGTTAGCTTTGTAACCTTTTGCTCAAACTTCATTGTCCTATCAAGAAAGCAACTTTGGTTTACTATGACAATGTGAGTGGAGTTTATCTTTTTGATAACCTAGTTCAGCATCAATGCACAACACACATTGAGACCTTTACATAGCAACTCGATCAATCCATGCCTATTTTTTGAATTATCTGACTCAATGAGAGATTTTGCTAAAAACATTGTTGAGAACTTTATTGTGATTACACCTATGATTTAGTCCTTCATTAATTTCATATAGGTTTTGCTAGAGGACAAGCAAAAAGCTAAGTGTGGGGTTATATGATATGCACAAATCATATCACATTTTTAGCATGTTTTTAGATACAAATTAAGGCATAATTGGGACCAAATTGATCTTAATTGATTGAAATTGACATCTTTTTGCATAATTTGTGATTTTGAAAGTTTCAGGAGTAAATTGCATGAAAACGGAAAATATTAGGGCAAATTGCGATTTTTGGAAATTCTGAGCTCGAGGCGGGCGTCCCCAAGGCAAGACGGGCGTCCTGACCCGGTCAAAGCGTCGGGACGGGCGTCTCAAGCTCGAGACGGACGTCCCGAGTAGAAAAGTTCTGTCCCACATAAAAAATTCATGTAAAACCTCTTCCTTTTCACCCCTATAAATACCCTAGGGGTTGGAAGGTTAGAGATATCCCTCAGCATTCAACACAAGCCATCTAGCAATAAAGAGTGTCTCATTTTCTCTATTTTCTGAGTGTTTATCTCAGATCGTGAGAATTCGATTAGATAGTGTTTATTTTTTGTATTCATAGAATACTCGGGATTTCGTTAGGATATCTTAAGAGAGCATTAGGTGAGTGAATAGCTCCTAAAACAATAGACGGATCTAACACAATCTTCCACAACCACTAAGCTAACTTAGTAAATGTGTCGTTCTCAATGATGACTTAATTGTTCTTTCTAGTCGCTAGTTAAGGCTCTTTCTTTGTTCAGTGCTATTGACTTAGTAGCTTGAAAACCTGATAACAATCAAGAAGCAAGAAGTAGATGCATTATCCTTTCTTAGTCTATCAAGGTAATCCGAAATATTGAATTTATAGTATGACACAATGGAAGAACTTCACATATCTATATTCTATATGCCACAAAGTAATATAGAACTTGCTTTCCTCCAGGATTAGCTTTCTTGCCTGGAATACCTTCGAGAAGTCATTTCTACGGTCTGTCCAATTGGCTTGGTTTGAGTAAGTGGGGGGATATTGAAAGAGCTAGGATAGCAATCAGTCAATCTCAAGGGCTGGCATTCTTCTTAGTTCTGAGGTATCTAATGTCCAGATTGATTCTTATATAAGATGTATAAATCACCTATCTGTTCTCTCTCTTTCTACTTCTTCCTTAATCCGAAAGAGAACAAGGACGTAAGTTAGAATAAACGACATTGGAGGTAAGTAATGAAAAAGACCGATCTTGCCCCCGCCAGAGCCAATTCGTACACTATAGTATATAGTATAAGTCTCGCAAAACCCACCCATTCGACTAGTCTTACCAGGCCTAGCGAAAGATCAAAGGCCAGGCTCCAATCAAAAGGAAGCGCTAGAAAGACGTATAGGCTGGATAGCTTTTCGTGACTCTTTTATCTAGATTGCAGTCGGTTACCGAGAATCCTTCTTTTTATCTGCCTCGTCGATGCTTCTCTTCTCACTACCAGGCCGCGAAAGAGTAGTATGTATTTTGGTGCATTCATCACCACATGAATGAGTAACCTTAGACCCTATTCTACCAGAGTCTAGTATTGGATGATTGACCTTGCAATAATATTCAATCTCGACATCACTTATTCAGTCCTTCTATTTAATATTTAAGAGAGCATCCTTTCCCTGTGTCCTCTAAACAGTCCTCATAAAGCTTCTTTGATTCTGGATTCTCGAATTTAGTCAGACTAGTCAATATGGTATTACTTAAGCCTAGGATGTAAGATAAAGCAATTGCTACTAGGCTAAGGAAGCATTCTCCAAAGGTTCTACCGATCAGAGTCAGGTCGAGTAACCCAAAGTATACAAGTATTAGCAACATCAGCGGACTTGATAAAGGGTGAATACTTTATGGTGGTGGTCCCCTAGATCCTCTCTATATATCTTTGTGTTGTGTTCGTCTAAATATCGATTTGATTACTGAATTATGATTGTTATATTATACATGTTTTGCACGTTGCGGTTCTACTCATTTTTCCTTAAAGGTCACCTGCTAAATTAACATTATGCTTGATAATCTATTTGCTCTTTTAAACTAAATGAACGGTTATAGACAATTCCTAACCATGGTCTACATCATAACCTATTTAGTTTAAAGGCCTTAAGTTAGGGTAGAATATATTAAGGTCTGCCATATTAGGTAAAATAACATACATATCACCATGTTTGTTAAAGTAGCCTAATGAGGCTGAGTTTGGGCGCTATGCCGGCATTAGGGTGAGTGGTATGATTTCCTGAGTGACACAGGCTTTCATGGATACTTTAACCTGAAACGTGAGAAGGGTCATCATTAAGGTAGGGTGAATACATAAGGTAACTCAGATGTGGTACACATGCAGATACAGTACATAATTTCATTCCAAACCAAGATATATCTAAAATATTCAAAGATAGGTCAACCAACTTGTAGAAATAGTATATATACATCAGAATATATGTCTAGAGGATAACTCTTGTATGCTTGATAAGTGCTTGTTATGTGTGATTGGGATCACCAACCAATCCAAGATATTGATAATCGATTGACTGATTGAAAAATAAGCTGATTGTTAGGATTAAGGGAAAGTTGCTACAAAGTTGTTACCAGTTCCCTGGGAGTACGATATTTATAATTTTAAAATCGTAGATACTTTCCAAAAACTAGCTATACGATAGGTACTCTGCCTTAGGTTTTGATTGATTAAGTGAGAACAATTAAATGCTAAAGTAACAGTTAGTAAGACTAAGTCCTTAATTACTCATAATCAATATAGGTAAATAAATCCTATCTTTTACCAATCGGAACGCATCACCCCTGATAAAATACTTTACTTTGAGTTACACTTCGAGTTTATTTGAGTTAATCTCATCTTATTTCAGTTCGAGTTAAACTTGAATTGTTCAATAAAATACTTTACTTCGAGTTACACTTGGAGTTTATTTGAGTTACTCTCATCTTATTTCACTTTGAGTTAAACTTGAATCGTTCTATAAAATACTTTACTTCGAGTTACACTTGGAGTTTATTTGAGTTAATCTCATCTTACTTCACTTCGAGTTAAACTTGAATTGTTCGACAAAATACTTTACTTCGAGTTACCCTTGGAGTTTATTTGAGGTAATCTCATCTTATTTCACTTTGATTTAAACTTGAATTGTTCAATAAAATACTTTACTTCAAGTTACATTGGGAGTTTATCGGAGTTAGTCTCTATCTTATGTCACTTCGAGTTATGCTTGAGGAATTTGAATTAAGTGTTTTACTTCGAGTTACACTTGGAGCTACACGTACATGGTTTAAGAGGAATGTTGCACTTTGAGTTAAGCTTTAAAAATTTGGCAAAATTGTAGAGTGCCGAAGTAAGCAAACTTAAATGAAAATAAATAAGAAGACGAGAATGAAGAAAAGTGAATTTCATTATATATAAGCCCTACAAACTATTACACATCGGAGGGCCCTTCAGCCAAAGCCTGACCTACCTCAACCGAGGGACCCTCCTCTACTGCGGGGCTCTCCACCACAAATGGCACCTTGGCTACAGGAGGCTCCTCCTGGGATGGCTCCGCCACCACCACAGCCCCTCTAAACCGGGCACACAACTTCGACAGAATCGGTGACACCGACGCATGCGGACTCCACTGCCTTCCCTCCTTCAGGTCAATGGCAGCAATCTCCGCCAGCTCACTTTCGTTGAATGGGACAAAATCACAACCACCCTTGAACGTGGGGTCTGCATAGGAACCTTCATACGCCCTGCACATTAGGGCTTTGTCGGGTATGTGCTAGTGGATCTGGCGAAGTATGTGCGCGTAACCTTGGTCGTAAAAGGTATTGGACTTCTCATAGAGTTCATCTTCGTATTCAGAAGAACTCCGGTAGATGTCCACAACCTTAGTAGTGTATTCCACCGACTCATAATATGACACCTTATTGTTAGCCTCCCTACACTTGAACTCTGATTCCTTCAATCTCCTATCAAGGTCTCGGAGTTGGGCCTTGAGGTCTTCATTGGCGCTCTAGAAGGAAATGAGGTCAGCAGATTGTTTATCTTTTTTGGCTATCACTAAGGTCATGTTCTCTTCTGAAGAGCGAAGTTTCTCCTCAGTCAAGTCCAGAGCCTTGTTCTTCCATGAGAGTTGGCCCTCCAAGTCAGCACACTTCTTCTCCAGGTTTATCTACATAGACTTGGAGGTATTCGCCAAGATGCCATCTCTAGTCCAGGGGAAGTTGGAGGGGCCTTGGGAGCTCTCCCCGACGAAGCATGAAGAACCAAAACTTGAGCTGTGGCAGGCGCTGCTTCCCTCAGCTCAGTGGACTCCGCTAAACGAGGACCATGCGAAGTTCTCTTCCTCGAAGTTTTAGCATCTCCCCCCCTCGCGAGCCCTTTTCAGTTTGGGGGCAATCTGGATGGGGTCCTTGCCCTTGGACTTGCCTATTTACCTGGCCACCTGGGGAGACCGCCCCGTCGGAGCACATAGAGTTATGGTCAAAGTAGTAGTTGATGTGCACAAATCATATCACTTTTTTAGCATGTTTTAGATACAAATTAGGGCATAATTGGAACCAAATCGATCTTAATTGATTGAAATTGACATGTTTTTGCATAGTTTGTGATTTTGGAAGTTTCAGGAGAAAATTGCAAGAAAATAGCAAATATCGGGGCAAAAGTGCGATTTTTGGAAATTCTGAGCTCGGGGCGGGCGTCCCGGATCCAGAACGGCCACCCCGACTGAGTCAAAGGCTCGGCGCGGGCATCCCCAAGCCAGGATGGGCATCTCGACCCGGTTAAAGTACCGGGACGGGCGTCCCGAGCAGAAAACTCTTGTCCCACATCGAAAAATCATGTAAAACCTCTTCCTTTTCACCCCTATAAATACCCTAGGGGTTGGAAGGTTAGAGATATCCCTCAACACTCAATACAAGTCATTTAGCAACTTCGAATGTATTATTTTCTCTCATCTCTGAGTATTTATCTCAGTATTTGAGAATTCGATTAGATTAGTATTCAGTTTTTGGTATCACAGAATACTGGGATTTCATTAGGAGATCCTAAGAGAGAGATAGGGTGCGTGTTCTTAGTCAAATTAGGGTAATTTTCTTAAGCCCTGGATATAAGGTAAAACAATTGCTACTAGGTCTAAGAAGCGTTCTTCGAAGGCTCTGCCGAGCAGAGTAGGATCGAGCAATCAGAGGCATACAGGAGCTGCAGTGCTGGCTAGACCTGCATAAACTGGTGACTACTTTATGATATTGTGTCCCCTAGACGAGTTTCTATATGTTTATGATTTGTTTTATCTAGATAAATATTTGATATTGAATTCATATATCATACATGTTTTACAATTTGAGATGTTGTTCATTTTCCCGAGAAGATGATAGATCTAGAATTATCATTATGAATGTTGAACTGTCGTGTCCTTTTAAATTAAACTAGGGTTATAGACAACTCCTAACCAAGGTCTGAATCATAACTGGTTTAGTTTAACAGACTGTAAAAGGTCTACCAGATTAGGAAGAAATAACAAAACATATCACCATGTTTGTTAGAGTACCCTAATAAAGCTGAGTTTGTATGTTATGCCAATCCTAGGGTTAAGTGACATGATACCGAAGTGACATAGGGGACCGTTCATGGATACTTTAATCTGACAGATGAGAAGGATCATCCTACAGTAGGGGTGAATACAGCAGGTAATTCAGATATGGTAAACAGATGGTTACATTTCATAATTGCCTTAGAGATTAAGATATATCTAAAATATTCGAAGATAAGGTCAAACAAGTTGTAATAACTGAGTTTAAATTGATGAATGCATGTCTACTCTTGAATGCTTATTTCCAATCAATCAGATGTATTGTTAATCGATTAACTGATTAAATAAATAAGATGAATGTTAGGATTAATGGATAGTTGCTACTAAGTCGTTACCAGTTCCCTGGGAGTACGATATTTATATTTTAAAATCGTAGATACTTTCGAAGAACTAGCTACACGATAGGTACTCTGCCTTAGGTACTGATTGATTAAGTGACAACAATTGAATGCTAAAGTGACAGTTAGTAAGACTAAGTTCTTAATTATTCATAATCAACATAGGTAAATAAATCCTATGTTTTAGCATACTAATCGGAAAGCATCAGTAGTATCCTCCGACGAGGCAGCAGCAGCAGCAAGCGAAGATCGATCCACAGCCTTGGTAGGGTTGACTGTGGTGTTCCTCAAGGTAGCTTCGCTAGCACGCCTCTCCGCTTCGCGACGTTCGACGAAGTTTACAACCATTTCTGTCAAGAAGGAAAAAGGGTGTTAGAATCCCAAAGCAAAACACAGAAAAGGTGAAGTGCCAAGACAACAAAAATTCTTCAAGTTAAATCTACCCTTCGCCACTGGACACCCGGGATTATTAGGGTTGGAGCACTCCATGCACTCATTGGAAAACACCCTATTCGGGTGCAACCTCCACACCGGGTACTCTTCATTATCCTCCAGACAAAGCTCTCTTCGACGAGCATCAACCGACAGACCTCCTATCCCGCAGGAGTACCTACTCTCGTTAGCTATGAGGTATAAAGTCAAGAAAATCTTGGACTGGTTCCTAGGGTCATCTTCGAGCTCACTCCTAATGTAATCTAAGAATTTCCTATCCAAATCGGAGTATTTAGTGTTCTTCTTCACGGGATGCCATGTCCGAAGAGCTTTACACTTCGGGTAGAAGGGAAATTCCGATTTGGACTCCACGCACACCCATCTCTCTCTCCATAGTCTTAATTTATTTGGTGGGGGTTCAAAAAGGGTAATCATACTAGGTCTTGGCCGAAGTGAGAAGGTAAGGTTGTTTATGCGGAGCATGGAGAAAAATGTACGAAGGATAAGCTCAGACGCTTCGACTCCTATCCTCCTACACAAGACGGTTAGGGCCATGAAGTACCTAACTCCATTTGGGTGGACATAGGCGGGCTGGGAGCTAATCATGGTTAGAAAATTGCAGAATGCAGGGTCTAAAGGTATGCTAAGACCTGTTAAAAAGTGTCAACGGGTATGGGAATGAAGTAATTAGACATGGCCCTGCATGCAGTCATGTACAACATCATAAACCTAGTCTGATCTACTTCTAAGGCTAGGGTAGGCAGTTCGTGCCCCACCGTGTTGTTTTTTAGGAAGAAGTGCCCAAGGAGCCGTTTTATTTGTTTTGGGGAGTTCTTCACTGGAATCGAAGTCATCAACCTCCCTATGTAAGATGTTGGAGTTAGGAAGTTCCCTAGTGGTTAAACCAGTGGCTATCACTCCGCCATAGGAGGTCTTGGGGAACTTGGTGTCTAAGGGGATGGCTACACGAATAGTCAGTCAATCAAAGGAGGTGTTGTTCGAAGCTCGAACTCTGGGCACAACAAGGATCCCGTCATTTGTCTGAGGGAAGATTTCAGCACTGGTCCCTATGCTCTCTTCACTCGAAGTGTCGGATTCATCACTAGACACCCTATCCACCGAAGTAGACGCTAAGGGACTAGACTCGACTTCGACTATGGGAATTAATGCTTCAGTATTTTCAGAGTTCGACATGTTAACCTGAGAAAAAAGGTTTCTATTAGTCTTTTAGAATTCATTTTTCTTGAAGGTCCGATACTTCGCCTTCAAGGAGTTCTTCCTCCCAAAAGAGGTCCACTCAAAAGACAAAAAGAAAACGCATGCAACTACACCTAAAAGCCTTAACTACCTAGTATTTTTCTTCAAGAGACTTGAGTTTTCCTTACAAAACACCTACCTTCCCTAAAAAAACTACGAAAACCCAGAAAAATGCCTAAAACAATGAACACCTTGCTTCTCACTCCTCATTTACGAAACTTGGTTGTCATCTCAGTAACCGAACCGACATCCGGCGCTTCTCATTCAACCACAGACCGCCGAAGTCCCCTCCAACTCTTCGGCTTCTGTGTCTGATAGCGATCCCCGGAGCAAGGCGAGCTCAGCCGTTTTTCAGAGCAAAAGGGAACGAGCCGAACTACTGTGTGAAGGAAAATGCAACGGCTCCAAAGTTACATCAAAGCAAAAGCCCGATCAGCCATTCACTTTGATGAGGGGTCACTGAAGAGTAAAAAATGCTCATAAACTGACGTGGCAAGAAAGCTGACGTATCGAGTTGACATGGCGAGTGGGATGACGTGTCAAGCTATGTGGATGGCAAGACCCACGACTCATCCAAACAATACAACGAAGCACCAACTGACCCCAATCTGGCGAAGTACTTCGCCCGCCGAGACTTGATTCTAGAAACTTCCTAAAAGTTCTGTTGACTAAAATCAAGCCTTAAAAGGCTATGAGAGAATCTCCAAAATACCCCTAAATTCGAGGACAATCAGATTTAGATACAAAATATGGTAATTGTCAGATTCTCTAAATCACACCACCGAACTTACCTATTCTCCAGCGTAGCTTGCAACTATAAAAGCTATCCCGTAAAAGTAAAAGTAAAAGGCTAGTTATTTTACCAAAGCTCTGAGCAAATGCACTCTTTTTTAACCAAGACTAGATGACTAACTTAATCATCAGAGGGTTTATCAGAGTCTCTTAACAATCTGTTTGAACTTATTTGTTTTGTAGATACTCTCAGACGAATCGTTCGAGCGACACGTGGTGTATAACCAATTTTTGACCCATCAAAATATGAAAAATTGAATAGATTCTCATGAAAGATGGTTAAATATTATTTATAATTATTTTTTGAAATTAAAAATCATATATTTATTAAAATTTTAAATAATATATTAGCGTATGTTTTATGAAATATGACCGATTATATATATATATATATATATATATATATAATATATATATATGTTTTTTACCAATTCAAAAGTATTTTTTCCTTCAAAATAATAATAAATAAAACATTGTTCAAGTACGTGGTAAACTCTTTTTTTTTTTTTTTCTTTGAAACCGTGGTAAATAAACTCTTAATATTTTAATAACTTCGTTCAGTTAAATACCTGAAAACAGAGAGAAACAGCGGCGGGAGCTAGCACCAAATAAACGTTGACGCAGACCTCGTCTCATTCCCATCTGTACCGGTCTTCTGCGCCATAAAGAATTCCAACGCCGATTCTATTATCGTAAAGCCGGTTTTGTCTGGTTTCGTCTTCTCGAATCGATCGGGGCCATGAGCGAAGAAGGTGGAGGAGGGAAGATTAAAGGCGGACCGGTGGCAGCTGACGCAGTCGCCGGTGAGCCAGTGAACCCGCAGCACTCTTACTATGGGACGTTTCAAGGCGTTGCCAATTATTCGCAACCCGTTCATCCACTTCCTCCCCTGTCTCAGCATGTCATAGGTTTCCCGCAGCCCGTTCCTCCTTCTACCGATTCTGTACTTCCTACCCATTATTATAACACTGGTTATCAGATTGTTCCAGGTATTTATTTTAAATCTTGCAGAATTTATCCCGTTGGTTTCTCTCTGGTGTTATTGTCTTTGTAGCAAGATATGTTATCTGAATAACGAGCTCAATGATGAAATCTTTCATGGTAATCTTGGGAGATAACGAGGGATTTGTGTCTAGATTGAAATGTTAATTAGTTGGATCTGACTCTACATTTGAAGCCAAAATAACAAATTTAAAAGGAAATGAGCTACGCCTATGTGCTACAAAACGATCCATCTTTCACGAAGAGAGGAGTTCTAATAAAAGAAACTAAAGCAAGGCGTAATAAGTAGTTTAAAATTTTCAATTCTAATCACAGAGAACATAACAATCTTAAAGCAAACAAGTACTGAGAACTAAGTAATCAAAACCATTTTAGGGAATTTCTAAACTAGTATAAAACACGAGGAAAATTCTCTATAATTTAGTCTTGGAGGATGGTAATTTTGTTGATATTGAGGCCCCTGATGAAGAGATCAAATATTTTAAATTTCTGGATGGATTGTGAGAATATGGTTAAGCTCACATTGAATTGTAATAATTTTACTTTGGATGTAGTATCAATCATATCACATCCTTGTAAAAGAAATATATTATAAGAGGCCTTGTACGCAGTTTTAACTGAGACAATGGTTTCGGAAAGAAATCTTCTGCTGCAATTCAATTATGTCTTACATTGGCTTACTTCCCTTCATATGCAGACATCAGATTTTTTTTTTTATTTAGTTATTATTTTTTTAACAAAAACTTTCCTGTGATCATCTTTTTGTAAGATAGGTTTTAAGCTAGGAGAATTGAGATAATTGACAATTTGGTTATTCTTAATTGTCTATGTTACCAACTTCATCTGGTTTTGGCTTTATTTTTGTTATAGGTTATGCTGTCATTGAACACCAACTTATAAGAGAGGCTCGCCTTCCTTGCTGTGGTATGGGTATTGGTTGGCTCTTGTAAGTTCATGTCTTGCTCTTTGCTGATCGTCATCTCTCACTCATGATTGGAAAATTGTATGCTTTTCTATTCTGCTAAATGCATGATCTCATACAGTGTTTTCTTATCTTTCTTTTTTTCTTTCCACCCTTTGGGAAACCATGGTGTGGATGTGGCTCTTGTTCAAAATGAATAGGATTTTTTTTTTGGTTTTCCCGATTTGTTATCGGTAATGAAGTCATTAACTGCACTACTCCTGACCTGAAAAGTTGTTATTTCTACAAAGGGAGATATGGAAATAAATATATATGTAACACCTCTAGGCTTCACACTGACCACATGCAGCAAAAGATGAATGATAATGTACACATATAAGCGTGAACATTGCAGAAAATGATTTTTGGCCCTGAGTGATCTCTTAAAAAGGAAAGCTATATATTTCAGTAGTTTACGAAATCATTGCACTGTAATTTAGTGGGTGCCCTTTGAGGTTCTTGTGCCACTTACCTGCATAAGTATTTTGGTGTAAAGTAGAGATAATCTGGTTTGGGTTTTTGTTGATACAGGGATTAAAGAAATATTAGATTCTATAGTAAAAATGCGTCTTTTCTGGTTAAGATGTTACTGAAGATTACTAATATAATTTGTGGGGGAAAGCCGTTTGCTTCAAATTATGTTTTTCGTGAGCTATCTCAGAAGGACGTGATTGAATTCTTTGATTGTTGTTTTCCAAGGTTTATTACTGGTTTTGTACTTGGTGCGGTTCCCTGGTACATTGGAGCATTTCTCTTGTTCTGTGTTCGGATGGACTACAGAGAAAAACCTGGACTTATTGCATGCACATTGGGTGTAAGTTTTTTCTTACTCATGAAATTATTTGTTTCTCTTTTGAGAGAGCCCTACAGGACATGGTAAATAAATGGTCATGCTGTTTTACACTTAGAGCACTTCTCTGTTAAATGGTAGTAGGTAGTCATATGGTCGGTCATTCCTTGTTAATCAGGCCAGGTTGTTCAGTAAGTCAAGAAAACCTGTACAAGTGAAGTGATTAACATCATGAGTTTTGTTTTGTCAATGGACCGAGGGTTAAGTGAAGATACTATTAGTTGCCCAGTACTCTTTCATGAATTAACAAAAGATCCTCTTTTTGTAATTTTAAAAGGGTTCTTAGATCATACTGATTTTTGATATATTTGTAGCACCACAATGTCATAATAATGTTCTATAATCTCTAAGGCTCAATATTAGTTATTAAGTTGATTATACATTTATTATTATTATTATTTTTGCAGGGGATACTGTCACTGATTGCTGTTACACTTGGTGTGACAAATGCTGCTCATTCTTGGTGATCGTTCAGGATTTTGTACAGGGCATGGAAAATTTAAAAGGGAAAAAAATATGGAGAGGAAGTGATTTATATATACATAAGTGGATGCAATATTACTGTGTACTCTTGTAATTTCGCATTTGTGCATGTGTAAAGTGATTTAGAAATTCAGAAACTGTTAATAAATTTGTCTGCGTATATCTATATCTATATCTATATATGTATTCTATTTATCAACCACAGTATTGACGGAATTTCTATGCCTCTCATTTTTTTGTGAATTATTTTATTTTTATATTTAAACTGAGTAACCTTTCGGGAGATAACATTTAATTTAAGTTAAAAATATTTATATCAACGTGAAGATGCAAAAATTGAAAAGAAAATATTTAAATTTTCATAAATCATTATTTTACCCTTATAAAAATATTTAGAAGTCCAAAGATTTTCAACCATCATGATTTTACCCTTGACAAAAAACAAGGTTTACTATATCGGCTAGATTTGGACCGATATAGTAAATCTGGTTTTAAATCAATCGAGTCAAACGAAATCATTTTAAAATCAAAATACAATTAGAAAGGTGTATGGTTTCTGAGAGGAGTCTCATCAACCAATAGGACTTTTATGTCTATCTTTTTTATTTTTTTATTTTAATTTTAATTTTAATTTTTTGACAAAATGTCTATCTAAATTATTATTTTTAATTTTATAAAATAAATATATATATATATAATATATATATATTTTTAATTTGAAATATTTTGGTTTACTAAATCACTACAAATTAAATTATATTTTTGTACTAATAAAAAATATATATATAATAATTTTTTTTCTAACAAATTTAATTTTCTAACGAATTTGAGAAATATTTTGTATTAATATATATTATGTGAAAATATATTAAAGGATATTAATTTAATTTTTTATATTAAACCTTTAATTATAATAAAAATATATTATTTTAATTATGAATGTAGAGGATATTAATTATATTATCTATAAATTTCACAAATTCTCAACACTCATAACCCTATCCAATTATAACTTTTAGTAACTTTACATTTCTAATTATTTTCCTCTTCAAGATGGAATAATATAAAGTTACACGTGCCATTTGCATCATCATTTGAATTTATTACAAAGGTGATGTGGTCTGACTCTGGCTACTCTAATTTCCTTTCCTTTGTTCCTCCTTTCTCCTGGGATATGTCTTTCTTGAAGGTGCTTCGTTGTTCTTGATGAGTTCTTTCTTGGAGATATCACGTTGTTCTTGGTGTCTGTTTTCTCTCGGGTTCTCTCTCTTTGATTCTTGGTGTGTGTATTTCGTCCTCCTTTCTCTCTCCTCTCAGAGAGGTATTTATCTGCCATTGCCTACAAGAAGTGAGCTTTTTGTGTTATGGGCTTTTTTAGATATTTTATGTTTTTGTGTTGTATCTGCAGTGTTTGTGTGCTATTGCTTTTGTGTGATTGTGCTTGGACTGTTTGTGCTAAACATGGCTCCTCGACGAATTTCAGGTACTTGTTGTTATGTTGCTTTGCATTTTCTTAGTTAGGGCTTGGGAAAACGAGGGAAGGAAGATAAAGGATTGCCTAGATTTAGGGGAAAGAAAAGGAAAAGAAAAGAAAGAAGAAAAAGAAAAAGAAGAAAGAAAAAGAACAGGGGGGGGAAATGAGTTCTCCTGACAAGACAGTTTTGGCTAGTGGGCAAGAGGGTTCGTCTGAAGAGTCTGAAAGGTCTTTGGGGTTTGAAGAATTAGTGGAATGGATAGGTCCTGTGGGTTCGTCTGGGGATCGGGACGCTAGTGTATTATATAGGATGGATGGGGAGGACTTCTATTTCCCTCTCCTAGACGAGAAAGATGTAAGTTCTGGGATGGCTTACCGGAGGCCAATAGATGAAGTGGGACTGGTAAGAAGAGAACCAAAAACGAAAGGGTGTGAGGAAAAAGATAACCCACAAATTCCTTAGTATAAGACGACTGTATTCGAATCTAAAAACTTGGAGGGCATTCGGAAATATTATCATTTTCCCATAACTTATAAGACTATGTGCCCAGAGGAGTCTCAACAGATCCATACGCCACCTGCAGATTGTGTGATGACATATGTGGCTCACCTTCGGGTAGGGTTACGCTTTCCGTTGCACCCTTTGTTTGTAGATATATGTAAGTACTATCGGGTGCAATTGGGGTAATTGATGCCGAACGTCATTCGGACGACTGTAGGGTTCTTGATGGCGTGTAGGGCCTTCGGGTGTGAGTGTCGGCTGGAATTATGGCGAAGGCTTTATTACTTGTGTCAAAAGTGTACAACGCCGGAAGGTCGAGGATTTTTTTATATAGCTCAACATAGCTCTCGGCCTTTGATTTTGGGGCCGTCTAGTATTCATTCATGGAAGAATGAATTTTTTATGTGAAGCATCATAGTTTCGGTAATAATGGACTTCTGTTGCCCTGGAATGACCGTAAGAGCTTGAGTAATGATGTGCCGGAGGGGTATGGGCGGGACTATCATGATGCTGAGACTCTCTCGAAGTATCAGTTTGAGCTATCTGTGGGGGAGGATTGGTCGGAGACGCTGATGAGGCATGCGGGATTGGAATGTGACTCCAGACTGGACATCCAGAAATTACATGGGTGGAATGGAGGGAGCGGGAATGGGAGGGTTCTATGATCGTTGTGTTTTTTCTTTAAGTTTATTTGTCGAAAGCTAATGTTTTGAAATGCTTGATTTTGTTGTTTTTAGGGAAAAACTTGGTGATGGAAATGGTCCAGAACAACCCTGATAAGCGCAAAAAGAAGACTACCGGTAAAGTTAAAAATTCTTTCGGTTATGCTTGACAAAGGGAGCTTTAGCTTTATTACCAGAACTCATAGGTATTATTGTCCAGGGATGTTCCAGGATGCTGAAAAGAAGGAGGGGGGGGGTTGCGGACAAGATGGTTAGGGGAGAAGGGGTGGTAATTGGGGACAAGAAGAAAACTGAAGTGTACTCCCCGGTAGATAGGAAAGAGGTTGTGAAGGAAATGGGGAAGGGGAAGGGGAAGGAGAAGGAGGTGGTGGTGGAGGTTTCGACTAATGTGTCCCCGCCTAAGAAGCGATTGAAGGTTGGGGGTGGGGTTTCGGGGGAGGTTGGGGGTCAGGTGGAGTGGGGGAATGGAGATATGTCCCTGCTTGGGACATACCATCGAATTTGACGATGGGGGATCTGAGGGTTACCATGACCTTTTTTCAGCATTGTTTTCCCACGGGTATGAAGGAGGTTATGAAGGAAGTGCCTACGGAGGTGCTTATTGGACAGATGTACCAGCAGAAGTTTGAGGTAAGTTTGTTGGTTAACTTCAGGGTGGAAAATAGTAACACACTTGTCTTGAATGTACTTATTCACTTGTCATTTGTTTGGGTTGTGTCGTGCAGGCAATGCTTTCGGAGGTTGAGATTCTGGACCGCTTCCTGCTGACTCATTATAACTATGAGAGTTTGGAAGTGGAAAAGGACTTGGCTTGGAAAGTGAGGGAAATTGCTTTGGTGGCTAGGGATGCTGCTGAAAGCAGGGTGCGGGAGCTCGAAGAAGCGCTGCGGTAGCAAGGGAGGGAATTGGAGGAGGTGCGGCAGGAAGTGTTGAGGGAAAAGCTGAAGGTGGGGGAGCTGGGGCTGGCAAGAAGGAAATGTGAAGAGGAGGCTGTGAGGTTACGAGACCGCTATGAGACACCGGAGGGTATGATCAATGCTAAAATCGAGAAAGCGATTGTGACTTCATTTTTTAAGGATGAACATTGTTACTGGCTGGTTTCTCGAGTGGCGGCTCCCGTAGCTGGTGATACTTTGGCTGTGTTGAGGGATCACATTCAACGGATCGATCCTTCGTTTGAACTGCCATAACAATTTCAAGGTTTGGTGGCATCGTCAGAGGGGATGTGTATCCCTGGAAGGGGGACCTTTCAATTTTGACAAGTTAGTTGCCCAAACCGGTGGTAGGCGGGAGGATTTGGGGGAGGGGGGGAGGTAGGAGAAAATGCCCCAGTGGAGGGGAATGTAGCGGGTGGGGAGGAGGGTGAGGTTGTTGTTTTGGGGGATGAATCAGTGAACAAATAGTTTGTATATATTGTAAATTTTGTTGAAATAAAATATCAATATATGTTGTTCCTTTTGGTTGTTTATGGGTGTGTGGTGGAATTTGTTTTACGTTGGCTAATTATTTTATATGTATATCTTCTAACAATTGGTATTATGGAATCATATGTGGGGTAATTGTGATTTTTGAACTTGATATGTGATCATTCAATGTTGCGAGAAATGGGTATGGATTATGTTCAAGTGTAAATGCCGATTCTTTAGTTAGGTTCGTTGTTTGGTTTGGGAGATATGGGTGATACGGATAAAACTCACGGAGGTTGGCGGCGTTCCACGTTCGAGTGAGAATGTTGCCTTTGTGGTCTTTCAATGGAAGCTTCCGTTTGGATTTACTTTAGTAAAGATATAAGGTCCTTCCCAATTTGCGTTGAGCTTTCGGGTTGGCTCTTGATGGCTGATGGAATTTTTTCGAAGGACCAGATCGCCTATCATTAGAGCATGAGGTCGCATCCGTGAGTTTTTGTGTTTGGCTAGGGAACGTTTGTAATTGTATTCTCGGACGGCTGTGTTGGATCGAATATGATCAAGTAATGCCAGGTTTTCGGTGATTTTAAGGTCGTTCCAGTCGATGGAAAAGTTATCCACTCGGAGGAATGAGGATCAAATATCTACTGGGAGTAACGCTTCTGTACCGAAACATAATGAGAATGGGCTTTCTAGGGTGCGAGAGTGGGGTGTTTGATATGTAAAAATCATATCACTTTTTCGGCATGTTTTTAGACATAATTTAGGGTGAAATTGATAGGAAATCGGTCTTAATTGATTGTTATTAACTCAATTTCACAATTTTTATGATTTTGGAAGTGTCAGGTGAAAAGTAGACGAAAACAGCAAATTTTGGGGCAAAAATGCAATTTTTGGAAATGCTGACTTGGTCAACGGTTCGGGACGGGCGTCCCGACCCAGTCAAAGCACCAGGACGGCCGTCCCAATCCAGGATGGGCATCCCGAAGCACCAGAAGTTGTCCCACATCGAAATTTTTGGAGATTTGCACTCCAGAAAGCTGCTATAAATACCCCAAGCCTCCAGGAGTTGAAATCATTCCTCTCCACTCGATCTGAGTCATTCAGTGGTTTCCAGTGTACAATTCTCTAATACACAACTCACTCGGAGACTCAGATTTTAGTAGAAGTTTTCTTTCTTTCCTTTTTTGTTTTCGTTTTTCTTAGTTTCTGAGAATTAGTCTCAGATCCTAGGGTTCGATAGATAGGTTCATTTCTGGTATTCATAGAATACCCGGGATTTCGTTAGGAGATCCTAAGAGGGCTTTAGGCGTTAGAAGAGTCAATCCACACTGCTGGGCTTAAGCTGGGTATTAAGGTACAGCCTAGTTACTAGGCTGAGTAAGTGTCCTCCGAAGGTTCTGGCGAGCAGAGTCGGGGCGAGCAATACGACATATACAGCAGTACGCTCCATCGACGAGACTACGTAAAGGGTGATTTCTTTATGGCATCAGTCCCCATGTCCCTCTCTTATATGTTGTTATTGTGTTGTTCCAAAAATTGATTATGAATACGAGATTACGATTTTTATGAATATTTGTTTTATATGTTAACATTGTTATGTTTTTCCGGAAATAGCCACCTGCTTAATATTCACTATGTCTGCATGTCTAATGTGCTCTTTTAAACTAAAGTTAGGGTTATAGACAATTCCTAACCACGGTCTAATCATAACCTGTTTAGTTTAACAGGTTTCAATTAGTATTGGTGTCTGCCATGCTAGATAAAATAACCTGCTGAACACCCTGTTTGTTAGAGTAGTCTAGGTAGTGGCCGAGCTGAGTCCGATTATGCCGGCGGCTAGGGTGAGCGGCATGATCCCCGAAGTGACATAGGGCTTTCATGGATGCCTTTAGCCCGAACCGTGAGTAGGGCCGTCATTAAGGTAGGGCGGTTTATTAGAGACCTCGGATGTGGTACGCCTTTAGACACAGAACATAGTTGCAATCCAGGCCAAGACATGTCTAAAATACTCGAATATTGGTCAATCAACATATAGGAACAGTATAACATAGAATCAGGACTCATCTATAAAACAGTTTTGGGATTAATTATAGACTTAAACCTAGTGGAGAATGGATCACCCTCTCATCAAAGTTATTGATGAAGATTGCATAACTGGATCATAAGATAGGAGTTAGGATAAAAGGCTAGTTACTACTAAGCCTTTACCACTTCCCTGGGAGTACGATATTTAACTTAATAAAATCGTAGATACTTTCCAACAGTCTAGCTACACGATAGGTACTCTGCCTTAGGTTCTGATTGATTAAGTGACAATAATTGAATGCTAAGTGACAGTTAGTAAGACTCAGTCCTTAATTACTCATAATCGACATAGGTAAATAAAGCCTATCTTTTAGCATACCAATCGGAACGCATCAGATTTTTGGCGCCGTTGCCGGGGAAATATCATAATGAATTTAGGACTCCTGATCAAAATTCTAGACACTGATCAAAATTCTAGATACTTATGATAGGTAACGGTAGTAACCTAGATCTTAGACCTAACACTTATTTTCTGCTAGTTAGACAATCAATTTCCGAAATATAGGATTATCATAACTAATTGATTTTAGATATTATCTAAAATTAAGACACTTAGGATAATCAAATTTTAGAAAATCATTCTAAAACCATATTGAGCAAATTTAACTGCTTTCGAAAAAAAAAGAGAATTTTTTTTTAAAATTTAAAATCCGAAAAAAAAAATGTATTTTTCTTGCTCAATGGTAAGTTGTTCTTTTTCCTATCTCTTGTTCTTTCTTAGTTGTTTTATTAATTGCTCTTTTTTCGTGTTATTTAATTTCGAAGAAATAAAAATGGAAATGAGGATAAAAAAATATTTTCTTCTGAGTTGTAAAATTTTGGCTTAGATTTTTATTGGGAAGAAACTCCATTTTAGAATTTTCTTAGAGTCATACCGGCTTTATTAGGATGAGTTATTTTTCCTTAATAGCCAGACCTTTAATTGTTCTATTGAAAAAAGGGATGTTCCTTTTGTTTTGCTGATAATTGCATGAGATCTTTTAAACCAAAAGGAATTACTGCACCCATTATGACATCACCTGATTGAAATATGGTTTTTGAATGAATATGTGATGTAATGATGTAGTAAGAATTGTTTTAGGACAGAAACATGATAAGAAAGTTCATGTATGATAAATCCTGATCTTATCTAGTCTTGTCTAAAACAATAGGTTACACTGATCACTCTGAGATATCTGTGTTCAATAAAACTAATGCTGAACCATAATTGATTAAGTTAGGTTTTATTGTTACTTAAGTTTGATATAGAATGAATGGGTAAGAAAAATGGTTAAGAATCTAGAAAGCAAACCTTTGGTGTTGATTAGGAATCCCTGAGTTAGAGGCTATTGACGAGATAGTAGTATCTGATAAATTTCTGAATGAGGATCTATTTTCATTGTTTGCTATGAATAATGATTCTCCTCTGTGGTTTACTAATATTAGTAATTATCTTGCTGCTAATTATTCCCAAGTGATATGACTTATCAGCAAAAGAAGAAATTCTTTGCTGATTTGAAATATTACTACTGGGCAGATTTCTCTTCTATTTCAAATTTTTGTAGATTAAAGCTATCAGAGGATGTATATCGGAAAGTGAATGCCACATGATTCTGAAGCATTGAAGGAATATGTGGGAGACCAATTAACTACTATCAACACTGTCCGGAAAGTGTTGAAAGCAGGATCTTGTTGACCCACCATATTCAAGGACTTTTGTATCTCTGATACAGTCCTGCGATGCTTGCCAAATAACATGTAACACATCTTCCAGAGATCATCTACCCCAGCGACGTACACAGAATGTTGCAACCGTTGATATCAGGGGTATTTCGAATCCTTTTCTATTTCTTCCTTTGAACATAATTACATCATAGTAGTCGTGGAACACTTTTTAAAATGGCATGAACCACAGGCATTACCTACTAATGATGTTAAAGTCATGTGCAGATTCTAGTTGTTTTCCAGATTCAGAGTGCCGATGTCTTAGGAAGAAATGTTCAGCCTGTGTATCAAATCTGTGAAGTCTGCTAAGTACCACACTTTAGCAGGGATTGCTATGGGAATGACTGACCATTCCAAAAGAGGTAGGAGTAGGTTACTGCAGAATGTTGCTCCAATGGGAAATGCATACAATCCCAACTAGAGGAATCATACGGGATTTAGTTGAGGAATAATTCGGAAGCTGCAAACTTTCAGAAGATACCACCATAGCAAAACCCCTACCCGCAGAATCAACAGATGAGATACTGGCAACAGTTAAAGCTAGACCAGTGCAAGCAAGTGATCTACCAAGAGGTAACGAAGGGTCGAAGGATATAGAGGAATTTGGCGTTGTATCAGGAGCATAGCAATTGAGGAGCTTGCATTCCCTGCATACCAATCAGCTGTGAGAAACTTCCCCGAGGAAGTCTCAAATACTTAGGCCCAGATCTACACAACTGGAGCCCCCTACCACCACAGCTTCGCCAAAACTTCAGGTATCTTTTCTTCCATTCGAGACTTGCATGCAATACCTTTACTAACATTGGCAAGAAGGCACACAAATCCCAAGAAGTCTCATTCCTAGACACGTTCCCCCTGGACACGTTGCTATGATTATGAGAAATCTTACAAATGATTCGAGGAAACAGTCCTTGGTGATTGAGCAATTCCTCAAATGGATATGCCACTACCTGGAGCTCGACAATGAAGGATCGGAGTTGACGTCATCCGTTCCAATATCTAGAGATTGCAGAATCAAGAACACCTCAGCAATAGCACATGGCTAAGGTGAAGAGTCAATTGACAGCCCAGAGAAAACCCTTCTGCTCGAGGGAAGAAGGGAGTTTTTCTAATCTCATCTTCCTTTACTTTTATTTTCTTCATTTTTGTGTCCTGTTTTGTTATTTCTTTGGTTATTTTATTTTCTCTCTTACCCTTAGTTAGTCAAATAAGTGTGGGGTAAGAGTTTTCTATTTTGTTTTTGTTTCTTGTTTTCAAATAAGTGTGGGGTAGTTTAGATATGCATGAACACTGAGGACGGTGTCAGACTTAAGTGTGGGGTAGCAGTGCACGGTGCACTGTAGTAGGATTTGAAAAAAAAATTTCATGATTTTGCATGTTTTCCCTGTAATTTCACACCCTTCCAAAATGTTTTTCAAAATTTTTCATTCTTTCAGACTTCTAAATGCAGTATGATTGGTTAAACATTGCTTATGTCTATGATATGTAGGTAGAGTATTATGATTAGTAGGAGATGATTTATGACTATTTTGAACTTATGGATTAGGAATATGGGATTCCTGATAACTGAGCACAATTTAGTCTGGATTAGAAACCTTTGCCAATTACCTTTTCAAGACTTAACTAGATAAAATTAGACCAGTTGTGAATGTATTGACAATTAGAATGACTAGATGAGACTCTGAGCTAAAAGTGAAAAGAAACAAAAGAGAGTTAATTAAATAAGGGTAGTATGCCAGCAGAAAGCTAAGTGTGGACAAGCAGACTTTGCTTGAGGACAAGCAGAAAGCTAAGTGTGGGGTTATCTGATATGCAAAAATCATATCACTTTTTAAATATTTTTAGACATAATTTAGGGTGAAATTGATAGGAAATCAGTCTTAATTGATTGTTATTAACTCAATTTCACAGTTTTTATGATTTTGGAAGTGTCAGGTGAAAAGTAGACGAAAATAGCAAATTTTGGGTCAAAAATGCAATTTTTGGAAATGCTGACTAGGTCAACGGTTTGGGACGGGCGTCTCGACCCAGTCAAAGGACCAGAACGGCCGTCCCAATCCAAGACGGGCGTCCCGAAGCACCAGAAGTTGTCCCACATCGAAATTTTTGGAGATTTTCACTCCAGAAAGCTGCTATAAATACCCCAGGCCTCCAGGAGTTGAAATCATTCCTCTCCACTCGATCTGAGTCATTCAGTGGTTTCCAGTGTACAATTCTCTAGTACACAACTCACTCGCAGACTCAGATTTTAGTAGAAGTTTTCTTTCTTTCCTTTTTTGTTTTCATTTTTCTTAGTTTCTGCGAATTAGTCTCAAATCCTAGGGTTTGATAGATAGGTTCGTTTCTGGTATTCATAGAATACCCGGGATTTCGTTAGGAGATCCTAAGAGGGCTCTAGACGTTCGAAGAGTCAATCCACAGGGCTGGGCTTAAGCTGGGTATTAAGGTAAAGCCCAGTTACTAGGCTGAGGAAGCGTCCTCCGAAGGTTCTGGCGAGCAGAGTCGGGGCGAGCAAGACGACATATACAGCAGTACGCTCCATCGGCGAGACTACGTAAAGGGTGATTTCTTTATGGCATCAGTCCCCATGTCCCTCTCTTATATGTTGTTATTGTGTTGTTCCAAAAATTGATTATGAATACGAGATTACGATTTTTATGAATATTTGTTTTATATGTTGACGTTGTTATGTTTTTCTAGAAATAGCCACCTGCTTAATATTCACTATGTCTGCATGTCTAATGTGCTCTTTTAAACTAAAGTTAGGGTTATAGACAATTCCTAACCACGGTCTAATCATAACCTGTTTAGTTTAACAGGCATCAATTAGTATTGGTGTCTACCATGCTAGATAAAATAACCTGCTGAACACCCTGTTTGTTAGAGTAGTCTAGGTAGTGGCCGAGCTGAGTCCGATTATACCGGCGGCTAGGGCGAGCGGCATGATCCCCGAAGTGACATAGGGCTTTCATGGATGCCTTTAGCCCGAACCGTGAGTAGGGCCGTCATTAAGGTAGGGCGGTTTATTAGAGACCTCGGATGTGGTACGCCTTTAGACACAGAACATAGATGCAATCCAGGCCAAGACATGTCTAAAATACTCGAATATAGGTCAATCAACATATAGGAACATTATAACATAGAATCAGGACTCATCTATAAAACAGTTTTGGGATTAATTATAGACTTAAACCTAGTGGAGAATGGATCACCCTCTCATCAAAGTTATTGATGAAGATTGCATAACTGGATCATAAGATAGGAGTTAGGATAAAAGGCTAGTTACTACTAAGCCGTTACCACTTCCCTGGGAGTACGATATTTAACTTAATAAAATCGTAGATACTTTCCAACAGTCTAGCTACATGATAGGTACTCTGCCTTAGGTTCTGATTGATTAAGTGACAATAATTGAATGCTAAGTGACAGTTAGTAAGACTCAGTCCTTAATTACTCATAATCGACATAGGTAAATAAAGCCTATCTTTTAGCATACCAATCGGAACGCATCAGATTTTTGGCGTCGTTGCCGGGGAAATATCATAATGAATTTAGGACTCCTGATCAAAATTCTAGACACTGATCAAAATTCTAGATACTTATGATAGGTAACGGTAGTAACCTAGATCTTAGACCTAACACTTATTTTCTGCTAGTTAGACAATCAATTTCCGAAATATAGGATTATCATAACTAATTGATTTTAGATATTATCTAAAATTAAGACACTTAGGATAATCAAATTTTAGAAAATCATTCTAAAACCATATTGAGGAAATTTAACTGCTTTCGAAAAAAAAAGAGAAAAAAAATTTTAAAATTTAAAATCCGAAAAAAATGTATTTTTCTTGCTCAATGGTAAGTTATTCCATTTCCTATCTCTTGTTCTTTCTTAGTTGTTTTCTTAATTGCTCTTTTTTTTCGTGTTATTTAATTTCGAAGAAATAAAAATGGAAATGAGGATAAAAAAATATTTTCTTCTGAGTTGTAAAATTTTGGCTTAGATTTTTATTGGGAAGAAACTCCATTTTAGAATTTTCTTAGAGTCATACCGGCTTTATTAGGACGAGTTATATTTCCTTAATAGCCAGACCTTTGAATGTTCTATTGAAAAAAAGGGATGTTCCTTTTGTTTTGTTGATAATTGCTTGAGATCTTTTAAACTAAAAGGAATTACTGCACCCATTATGACATCACCTGATTGAAATATGCTTTTTGAATGAATATGTGATGTAATGATGTAGTAAGATTTGTTTTAGGACAGAAACATGATAAGAAAGTTCATGTATGATAAATCCTGATCTTATCTAGTCTTGTCTAAAACAATAGGTTACACTGATCTCTCTGAGATATCTGTGTTCAATAAAACTAATGCTGAACCATAATTGATTAAGTTAGGTTTTATTGTTACTTGAGTTTGATATAGAATGAATGGGTAAGAAAAAGGGTTAAGAATCTAGAAAGCAAACCTTTGGTCTAGATTAGGAAACCCTGAGTTAGAGGCTATTGACGAGATAGTAGTATCTGATAAATTTCTGAATGAGGATCTATTTTCATTGTTTTCTATGAGTAATGATTCTCCTACGTGGTTTACTGATATTAGTAATTATCTAGCTGCTAATTATTCCCAAGTGATATGACTTATCAGCAAAAGAAGAAATTCTTTGCTGATTTGAAATATTACTACTGGGCAGATTTCTCTTCTATTTCAAATTTTTGCAGAGTAAAGCTATCAGAGGATGTATCTCGGAAAGCGAAGGCCACATGATTCTGAAGCATTGCAGGAATCTGTGGGAGACCAATTAACTACTATCAACACTGTCCGGAAAGTGTTGAAAGCAGGATCTTGTTGACCCACCATATTCAAGGACTTTTGTATCTCTGATACAGTCCTGCGATGCTTGCCAAATAACATGTAACACATCTTCCAGAGATCATCTACCCCAGCGACGTACATAGAATGTTGCAACCGTTGATATCAGGGGTATTTCGAATCCTTTTCTCTTTCTTCCTTTGAACATAATTACATCATAGTAGTCGTGGAACACTTTTCAAAATGGCGTAAACCACAGGCATTACCTACTAATGATGTTAAAGTCATGTGCAGATTCTAGTTGTTTTCCAGATTCAGAGTGCCGATGTCTTAGGAAGAAATGTTCAGCCTGTGTATCAAATCTGTGAAGTCTGCTAAGTACCACACTTTAGCAGGGATTGCTATGGGAATGACTGACCATTCCAAAAGAGGTAGGAGTAGGTTACTGCAGAATGCTGCTCCAATGGGAAATGCATACAATCCCAACTAGAGGAATCATACGGGATTTAGCTGAGGAATAATTCGGAAGCTGCAAACTTTCAGAAGATACCACCATAGCAAAACCCCTACCCGCAGAATCAACAGATGAGATACTGGCAATAATTAAAGCTAGACCAGTGCAAGCAAGTGATCTACCAAGAGGTAACGAAGGGTCGAAGGATATAGAGGAATTTGGCGTTGTATCAGGAGCATAGCAATGGAGGAGCTTGCATTCCCTGCATACCAATCAGCTGTGAGAAACTTCCCCGAGGAAGTCTCAAATACTTGGGCCCAGATCTACACAACTGGAGCCCCCTACCGCCACAGCTTCGCCAAAACTTCAGGTATCTTTTCTTCCATTCGAGACTTGCATGCAATACCTTTTCTAACATTGGCAAGAAGGCACACAAATCCCAAGAAGTCTCATTCCTAGACACGTTCCCCCTGGACACGTTGCTATGATTATGAGAAATCTTACAAATGATTCGAGGAAACAGTCCTTGGGGATTGAGCCATTCCTCAAATGGATATGCCACTACCTGGAGCTCGACAATGAAGGATCGGAGCTGACGTCATCCGTTCCAATATCTAGAGATTGCAGAATCAAGAACACCTCAGCAATAGCACATGGCTAAGGTGAAGAGTCAATTGACAGCCCAGAGAAAACCCTTATGCTCGAGGCAAGAAGGGAGTTTTTCTAATCTCATCTTCCTTTACTTTTATTTTCTTCATTTTTGTGTCCTGTTTTGTTATTTCTTTGGTTGTTTTATTTTCTCTCTTACCCTTAGTTAGTCAAATAAGTGTGGGGTAAGAGTTCTCTATTTTGTTTTTGTTTCTTGTTTTCAAATAAGTGTGGGGTAGTTTAGATATGCATGAACACTGAGGATAGTGTCAGACTTAAGTGTGGGGTAGCAGTGCACAGTGCACTGTAGTAGGATTTGAAAAAAAAAATTTCATGATTTTGCATGTTTTCCCTGTAATTTCACGCCCTTCCAAAATGTTTTTCAAAATTTTTCATTCTTTCAGACTTCTAAATGCAGTATGATTGGTTAAACATTGCTTATGTCTATGATATGTAGGTAGAGTATTATGATTAGTAGGAGATGATTTATGACTATTTTGAACTTATGGATTAGGAATAGGGGATTCATGATAACTGAGCACAATATAGTCTGGATTAGAAACCTCAGCCAATTACCTTTTCAAGACTTAACTAGATAAAATTAGACTAGTTGTGAATGTATTGACAATTAGAATGACTAGATGAGACTCTGAGCTAAAAGTGAAAAGAAATAAAAGAGAGTTAATTAAATAAGGGTAGTTTGCCAGCGGCCTTCGCTACTCGAGCACCACTCCTTCGGGGATCTTAAAGTCTGATGCCCTAAGGTCGTGTAGGTTTGGGAGTCATCGGAGTGGGATTCGCTACATGGGTAGTTGAAGTTGACGTGTTCTAAGCAGACTCAAAATACCCTGAAAAATCTATAAAAGAAAAAACTCAATAAATGCTAAATAACTAAAAATCTGATCACCCAAGCTCAGAACTCAGAAAGTTGTCAGTTGTCAGTATGTCTAGCGACGGGTCGAAATGTTATCTGGTAGGAGTTAAGACGAGAGTATATTGTGTTGACAATCTGGTCTAGACTAGTACACACACTACACATCAGGAAGACCTTGTGACTGAGAGAAAAGTTCAACCTAGTTGTTAAGTTGTTTTCTCCTTGATCATAACAATCTACTAGAGACATTTGAGACATTGTCATAGCAACCTAACCAGTCAGACATGTGTTAAGAATTGTCTGAGTAATTTTTGGAATCAAAACATGACTAGGGAATTTAAGTGACTGCACATATGATTTAGAATCACTAACTTCAAGTAGACTTTACTTGAGGACAAGTAGAAAGCTAAGTGTGGGGTTATCTGATATGCAAAAATCATATCACTTTTTAAATATTTTTAGACATAATTTAGGGTGAAATTGATAGGAAATCAGTCTTAATTGATTGTTATTAACTCAATTTCACAGTTTTTATGATTTTGGAAGTGTCAGGTGAAAAGTAGACGAAAATAGCAAATTTTGGGTCAAAATGCAATTTTTGGAAATGCTGACTTGGTCAACGGTTTGGGACGGGCATCCCGACCCAGTCAAAGCACCAGGACGGCCGTCCTAATCCAGGACGGGCGTCCCGAAGCACCAGAAGTTGTCCCACATCGAAAGTTTTGGAGATTTTTACTCCAGAAAGCTGCTATAAATACCCCAGGCCTCCAGGAGTTTAAATCATTCCTCTCCACTCGATCTGAGTCATTCAGTGGTTTCCAGTGTACAATTCTCTAGTACACAACTCACTAGGAGACTCAGATTTTAGTAGAAGTTTTCTTTCTTTCCTTTTTTGTTTTTGTTTTTCTTAGTTTCTGAGAATTAGTCTCAGATCCTAGGGTTTGATAGATAGGTTCGTTTCTGGTATTCATAGAATACCTGGGATTTTGTTAGGAGATCCTAAGAGGGCTCTAGGCGTTCGAAGAGTCAATCCACAGGGCTGGGCTTAAGCTGGGTATTAAGGTAAAGCCCAGTTACTAGGCTGAGGAAGCTTCCTCCGAAGGTTATGGCGAGCAGAGTCGGGGCGAGCAATACGACATATACAGCAGTACGCTCCATCGGTGAGACTACGTAAATGGTGATTTCTTTATTGCATCAGTCCCCATGTCCCTCACTTATATGTTGTTATTGTGTTGTTCCAAAAATTGATTATGAATACGAGATTACGATTTTTATGAATATTTGTTTTATATGTTGACGTTGTTATGTTTTTCCAGAAATAGCCACCTGCTTAATATTCACTATGTCTGCATGTCTAATGTGCTCTTTTAAACTAAAGTTAGGGTTATAGACAATTCCTAACCACGGTCTAATCATAACCTGTTTAGTTTAACAGGCATCAATTAGTTTCGGTGTCTGCCATGCTAGATAAAATAACCTGCTGAACACCCTGTTTGTTAGAGTAGTCTAGGTAGTGGCCGAGCTGAGTCCGATTATGCCGGCGGCTAGGGCGAGCGGCATGATCCCCGAAGTGACATAGGGCTTTCATGGATGCCTTTAGCCCGAACTGTGAGTAGGGCCGTCATTAAGGTAGGGCGGTTTATTAGAGACCTCGGATGTGGTACGCCTTTAGACACAGAACATAGTTGCAATCCAGGCCAAGACATGTCTAAAATACTCGAATATAGGTCAATCAACATATAGGAACATTACAACATAGAATCAGGACTCATCTATAAAACAGTTTTGGGATTAATTATAGACTTAAACCTAGTGGAGAATGGATCACCCTCTCATCAAAGTTATTGATGAACATTGCATAACTGGATCATAAGATAGGAGTTAGGATAAAAGGCTAGTTACTACTAAGCCGTTACCACTTCCCTGGGAGTACGATATTTAACTTAATAAAATCGTAGATACTTTCCAACAATCTAGCTACACGATAGGTACTCTGCCTTAGGTTCTGATTGATTAAGTGACAATAATTGAATGCTAAGTGACAGTTAGTAAGACTCAGTCCTTAATTACTCATAATCGACATAGGTAAATAAAGCCTATCTTTTAGCATACCAATCGGAACACATCAGATTTTTGGCGTCGTTGCCGGGGAAATATCATAATGAATTTAGGACTCCTGATCAAAATTCTAGACACTGATCAAAATTCTAGATACTTATGATAGGTAACGGTAGTAACCTAGATCTTAGACCTAACACTTATTTTCTGCTAGTTAGACAATCAATTTCCGAAATATAGGATTATCATAACTAATTGATTTTAGATATTATCTAAAATTAAGACACTTAGGATAATCAAATTTTAGAAAATCATTCTAAAACCATATTGAGGAAATTTAACTGCTTTCGAAAAAAAAAGAGAAAAAAAATTTTAAAATTTAAAATCCGAAAAAAAATGTATTTTTCTTGCTCAATGGTAAGTTGTTCTTTTTCCTATCTCTTGTTCTTTCTTAGTTGTTTTCTTAATTGCTCTTTTTTTCGTGTTATTTAATTTCGAAGAAATAAAAATGGAAATGAGGATAAAAAAATATTTTCTTCTGAGTTGTAAAATTTTGGCTTAGATTTTTATTGGGATGAAACTCCATTTTAGAATTTTCTTAGAGTCATACCGGCTTTATTAGGACGAGTTATATTTCCTTAATAGCCAGACCTTTGAATGTTCTATTGAAAAAAAGGGATGTTCCTTTTGTTTTGCTGATAATTGCATGAGATCTTTTAAACTAAAAGGAATTACTGCACCCATTATGACATCACCTGATTGAAATATGCTTTTTGAATGAATATGTGATGTAATGATGTAGTAAGATTTGTTTTAGGACAGAAACATGATAAGAAAGTTCATGTATGATAAATCCTGATCTTATCTAGTCTTGTCTAAAACAATAGGTTACACTGATCTCTGAGATATCTGTGTTCAAAAAACTAATGCTGAACCATAATTGATTAAGTTAGTTAGGTTTTTTGTTATTGTTACTGAGTTTGATATAGAATGAATGGGTAAGAAAAGGGTTAAGAATCTAGAAAGCAAACCTTTGGTCTAGATTAGGAAACCCTGAGTTAGAGGCTATTGACGAGATAGTAGTATCTGATAAATTTCTGAATGAGGATCTATTTTCATTGTTTAATATGAGTAATGATTCTCCTACGTGGTTTACTGATATTAGTAATTATCTAGCTGCTAATTATTCCCAAGTGATATGACTTATCAGCAAAAGAAGAAATTCTTTGCTGATATGAAATATTACTACTGGGCAGATTTCTCTTCTATTTCAAATTTTTGTAGAGTAAAGCTATCAGAGGATGTATCTCGGAAAGCGAAGGCCACATGATTCTGAAGCATTGCAGGAATCTGTGGGAGACCAATTAACTACTATCAACACTGTCTGGAAAGTGTTGAAAGCAGGATCTTGTTGACCCACCATATTCAAGGACTTTTGTATCTCTGATACAGTCCTGCGATGCTTGCCAAATAATAGGTAACACATCTTCCAGAGATCATCTACCCCCAGCGACGTACACAGAATGTTGCAACTGTTGATATCAGGGGTATTTCAAATCCATTTCTCTTTCTTCCTTTGAACATAATTACATCATAGTAGTCGTGGAGCACTTTTCAAAATGGCGTGAACCACAGGCCATTTTATTAGAGACCTCAGATGTGGTACGCCTTTAGACACATAACATAGTTGCAATCCCGGGCAAGACATGTCTAAAATACTCGAATATAGGTCAATCAACATATAGGAACAGTATAACATAGAATCATGACTCATCTATAAAACACTTTTGGGATTAATTAGACTTAAACCTAGTGGAGAATGGATCACCCTCTCATCAAAGTTATTGATGAAGATTGCATAACTGGATCATAAGATAGGAGTTAGGATAAATGGGTAGTTACTATTAAGTCGTTACCACTTCCCTGGGAGTACGATATTTAACTTATTAAAATCGTAGATACTTTCCAACAAACTAGCTACACGATAGGTACTCTGCCTTAGGTTCTGATTGATTAAGTGACAATAATTGAATGCTAAGTGATAGTTAGTAAGACTCAGTCCTTAATTACTCATAATCGACATAGGTAAATAAAGCCTATCTTTTAGCATACCAATCGGAACACATCAGTGTTGTTCGGTATGACCACAACACGTTTGGCAGTTCGTCGATCCATTTTGTTTTGGCTAAATCCAACAATTTTTAAGCCTTGTACGATAGTTCGATTAGTAACGTATGATGACGTCATTCCAGAAAAAATCTTTGACAACCTGCGCTGTGATGGAGGCTACGGGTTTTGCTTCCACCCACTTGGTGAAGTGATCGATGGCGAAGATAAGAAATTCTTTGTTGCCCTTAGCTTTTTGGAAAGGGCCTACAATATCCATTCCCCATTGGTAAAAAGGAATTGGGTTGCTAATAGAGTGGAACTCCACAGTGGGCATGTGATGTATGTTGGCGTGTAATTGATATTTTGAACAGTGTTGTATTAGTGTTGTAGCGTCGGTTTCTATAGTGGGCCAAAAATATCCTGTACGCATGACCTTGCAGGCTAGGCTTCGTGCGCCAATGTGAGATCTGCATATGCCTTCGTGAATTTCTCGCAAAATGTAATTTCCTTCAGTTTCGGGTACACATTTAAGGAGAGGCCATGAGTAATGTCGTCGATATAATTGATCGTTTATGAGGACATATCGCGCTGTGGACTTTTTGAGTTGTTGTGCTTGGATTTTGTTAGCTGGGCTTGTGTTGTTGGTGATGTATTGTATAATAGGTGTCATCCATGATGGTTCTTGGGAAACAGTCAAGATTGGGATGTCGTCGATGGATTTTTGCATAAGGGGCTCTATCCATGTGCCGTCTAAGGTATCGTCGGTGTGTAATTTGGATAAGGCATCGACTTCAGTGTTTGCTTTTCGGGTTATGTGTTCGATTTTTAAAAACTGAAAATGCTTGAGGAAAACGGATACTAATTGTAAATATTTTTGCATGTTGTCTTCTTTTGCTTCGAATTCTCCGTTGACTTGTCCGACAACGACTTGAGAATCTGTAAGTATTTGGAGGTTTCGGATGTGTAAGTTATGGGAATTCGTAATCCCGCAAGTACAGTTTCTTATTCAGATTTGTTGTTGTTGATAGAAAATGTGTATTTTAATGCGTAAAATAGTTTGGAGCCTTCGGGTGATGTTATGGCGATACCGGTGCCTCGAATGGTTTCGGCTGCAGAACCGTCTACGTGGATGGTACAGTAATCGGCCGGGATGCTATTGTCTTGTAGATTTTGGGTGAATTGGGGGAGTAAGTCGGTGCACTCTACGATGAAGTCGAATAATGTGTTGACATTTATATATCTTTTGTGAGTGTACTCGATATCATATTCTGAAAGTTCTATGGCCCATCGCATAATACGGCCGGTAATGTCGGCTTTGTATAATGACTGGCGAATAGGGACATGTGTGTGCATACAGATATGGTGTGTTTGGAAGTAATGTCGAAGTTTTTGTGTTACCATTATTAGGGCAAAGATATGCTTTTCTAGAGGTGAATATCTAGTTTCGGCAGGTTGTAGGACATAGCTGATGTAATAGATGGGGTGAAAATCTTTCTCGCGTTCAGTGCAGAGGACGGCGCTGATAGCTGAAGGTGAAATGGATACGTAAAGGTGGAGAGTTTCATTGGGTTTCAGGGGGACTAGGATAGGTGAATTTTGTAAGTATTGTTTTATGTCTTGGAAGGATTTCTCACATTCGGGAGTCCATTCGAAATATTTGCGTTTGCTGAGGAGTGAAAAGAACAAGAGAGATTTTTCTCCTAATTTTGACAAGAAACTGTTGATGGCCGCGATCTTTCCGTTGAGCCGTTGTACTTCTTTGATATTTCTTAGGGATTTGAGGTTTTGTATTGCTGCAATTTTGGATGGGTTTATTTTTAAACCGTGTTGGGAAATCATGAAACCTAAGAATTTTCATGTGCTTACTCCGAATGTGCATTTTCTTGGGTTGAGCTTTAGACTGAAATCTTGTATGGTTTGGAACGTTTCCCGAAGGTCTTGGGTTATATTCAATGTTGAGAGGGTCTTGACTAATATATCGTCGATATATGCTTCGACGTTTTTGCCGATTTATGAACTAAACATCCAATTGATCATGTCTTGAAAATCTGCTCCGGTATTTTTTAATCTGAAAGGCATACATTTGTAACAGAAAAGTCCTTATGGTGTGATGAAAGTAGTTTTTTCTTCGTTTTCTTCTGCCATTAGGATCTGATGGTAGCCTGTGTGAGCATCTAGGAATGATAGCAAGCTATACCCTGCTGTGGCGTCAGCGAGTAGGTCCGTGCGGGGGAGGGGGTATGGCTTTTTTGGGATGACCTTGTTAAGGGAAGCAAAGTCGATACAAACTCGCCATTTCCACCTGGTTTTGGTACGACTATTGGGTTGGCTAACCACTGGGGGAATTGGACTCTACGGATGACGTCGGCTAGAAGCAGGTTTGATATTTCTTTGCGAATGATGTTTTATTTTTTAGGATTGAAAGAACGGTGTTTTTGTGTGATGGGTTTTGCAGATAGGGGAATTTCGAGCTTGTGTTCCATGAAGGAGTGCGGAATGAGTCCTAGGTCTGTGGGTGTCCAAGCGAAAATATGGGAAAATTCTGTGGCAAGATCTAAAATTTGTCGTTGTAATTGATTCGGGAGGGAAGCGCCTATTCTGATCTGGCGTTCTGGATGTTTGGCATCGATGCTGAGGGTTTCGAAGTGGTCGACGGGGGTTAGGTTGCGGTCGGGTTCATCAGAAGAATCGGCCGAAACTTTGGTTGGTGTATTTTTTGTGAGGTAGCAGGTTTGTTGGATTGGCTTGTCTCCGGGAATGATCCAGGGTCCGGAAGGTAACAACATGATTATATCGTTGCGAAATGTGCAAATTTGTGCCTGCATTGTGTTCAGGGCTAGGCGACCAAGGATGATGTTGTAAGGTGCTGGTGAATCGACGATGACAAAAGTGGTTGTGTGCTGTTGGAGGTGGGAAGGTGGTCCCCATTGGAGTAATAATTGAGCGATGCCGCAAGGGTGGGTGGTGGTGCCGGAAAAGTCAATTATTGGTGTAGAGTATAGTTGTATGAGGTTGTCGTTTAGGTGCATTTTTCTCCAAGTTTCGTAGTACATGATGTTGGCAGAACTACCCGTGTCTACTAATATGCGTCGGACGAAAAACGACTGGATGTGTAAAGAAATTATTAGTGGGATATTGGTATTTCGATCAGGCTCGGCAGATTTGACGCATTTTTGTGGTGGTTTTCCAGATTGGTGGTTATGGTCGTCTATGAGGTTATTGATGTGGGGGGGGGGGGGAATGTGTCGATATGTGGGATATTATCAGAAGTTGGTGTAGTTGTGTTTGGCATACGGATGTATTCTCGTAACTGTCCTTTTTGGATTGCTGCTTCGATTGCGTGTTTCATAGCGTAGCAATTTCCTGTCGTGTGCCCGACTTCTTTGTGGAACGTGGAGAAATGTTGTTGGTTTCGGTGTTCAATTGGGGATGGCATCGGGCGTGGGGCTTGTAATATGCCTGACGATTCTATATTCTGCCAGATGGTGGCACTATCAGAAGTTAAGGGGGTAACTAGGGGGTATTGTATTTGGGGTAACGGGGAGTCCGTTGGTCGGTGTTAGGTGTTGTCATTCGGGTTGGAGGTTGAGTGTTTCTGGCTTGGGGATATCTGGACGTGGCTATTGCACTATTTCGGGCATTGTCTTGTGCTTGAGTGGTTGCCATGGAGGAGGATAGTTTTTCGGCTTTTATCCATGCTCTGATCTGTGTGAGCAATTCTTGTGTGGTCCGTAGTTCCTGGATGTTTAATTAGTGCGAGTATTCTCCTTTGATGAGGCCGTTGAGGAATGCTTCGACATAAAAGGAGTCCATGCAGTCTTTAGTGAGCAATACCTCTTTGTTTAACCGCTGAAGGTATGAGGACAGGGATTCCCCTATGTTCTGGTGAATTTGTAAGAGTTCGAGACGTGTTTTTTTGTCTGTTCGGAATGCTTCAAAGTATTGTAGAAAACTGTTGCCGAGTTGGTGGAAGGAGAAAATAAATCTGGTGGGTAGGCTGCCGAACCATGCTTGTGCCTGTTCGGCTAGCATCATCGGGAAGCATCGGCATAACAAGAAATCATTTGCTCCGTGCATGACCATTGTTGTTGTGAACTGCCGGAGGTGAGTTTCGAGATCGGTATATCCGGTATATTGGGTGAATGTGGGAATCTGGAACGTTGGTGGTAACATACCCTTGGCGTAAGTCCAATCACCCTTTGTCTTTTGTATCATTTAGTTAGGGCAAACCGCCGAAAAAGAGGCAATAATTAATTAATATGTCTACACTATAATTACCAATCAATTTTTTCAATCAATGTAACCAAAAATAATAATAATTCCATGTATGGTAGCCCAATGATATATATATATATATGAGCCAAAGGGCAAGAAAGGTTTCCCCCTAGTGATGGGGGAAGAAATACCTGCGGAAGAAGAAGTAAGGAGGAAGCAAGGAAGAACACAATAAAATTACAGATTAGTTTAGGCGGTTAAACCAACCATATATGGATATAATAAATATACAGATGCAACAATTATGTTTAGGAGGAATAACCGACCATATGCATGAAATGCAAGAATAATATAAGATAATATTGAAAATAAAACTTGATATTAAATATAAACTAAAAGATACAAGAATTACAAGTTAGATAAGAAATCTAACCAAAGGAGTATGATAGGGAGATAAATGTAGGGTTTTCTCTCTCTAACATATATTTGGAATGGAAAAATGAAAGTCCCTTCTTACAAAGAGATGTAAGGTATTTATAGAAAATTTTTGGCAAAAAGCCACTATAGTGTATAGTAGTGAGTGATGTCATGGATGATGTCATCTTTTGGATGATGTAAGCGCTTATGTCATTTTTTGGTGATGTAAGCGCTTATGTCATTTTTTGGTGATGTAAGCGCTTATGTCATTTTTTGGTGATGTAAACGCTTATGTCATTTTTTGGTCATTGAAAACTATACTGGAGTATAGTCTGGATCATCGTCGTCGTCATTGTCTTCATCATGGTTTAAAGATCCGGAAGAAGAGGAAGCTTTAGATGGTGATGTTGTGGTATCTTCTTTGAGTTGATTGAGAAGTTGTTCCATTTGGCGAACAAATTCATCTTTGTTGTTGGAAGATGCCAATTGAGCTGCACCAATAGACTTTTGTTGCAGAAATGTGAGATGGGCCGTATCTGTTAGGGACAAAACCCCGGGGTTCTGTTGGAACCATCTGGTAATTGAAGGAATATGAGCTTCTTCAGCATTCCATTGTTTGTACCATTTAGTATGGCCTTGAAGACATAACCAGGGAAGACCAAGTTCAACAATCTTCTAGAATGCAAATTTCTGGGAAAATATCCATGGGATATGAAACCTGCAAGAAAATTGAAGCAAAGGAGGGATTCTTTGCTAATGGATATTGTGAAATTTTTCACAAAAATATTTGTAACCTTCTTGTACGGGAGGAGGTAGAATTTGTTGATGTAGACCATAAATGGGCCACTGATACGCGAAAATCGTATCACCTTTTTAGCATGTTTTTATATATGTTTTAGGGTGAAATTGAGAGTAAATTGATGTTAATTGTTTATTATTTACTTGATTTCACGGTTTTTATGATTTTGGAAGTGTCAGGTGAAAAGTAGACGAAAATAGCAAATTTTGGGGCAAAAACGCAATTTTTGGAAATGTTGACTTGGTCAACGGTCCGGGACGGGCATCCCTCAGGACGGGCGTCCTTCGGGACGGGCGTCCCGAACCTGGTCAACGAATCAGGACGGGCGTCCCGAACCGGGACGGGCGTCCCGAGCCGCCAGAAGCTGTCCCAAATCGAATTTTTCACTCCGGGAAGCTGCTATAAATACCCCAGGCCTCCAGCAGTTGAATTCATCCCTCTCCACTCGATCTTTGAGTCATTAAGTGGTTTCCAGTGTACAATTTCCAGTACACAACTCACTCAGGACTCAGATCTTAGTTTCTTCTTATTAGTGTTTGTTTTAGTTTCTGAGAAATAGTCTCAGATCTTAGGTTTCTATAGATAGGTTCGTTTCCGGTATTCATAGAATACCCGGGGTTTCGTTAGGAGACCTTAAGAGAGCTCTAGGCGTTCGAAGAGTCAGTCCACAGGGCTAGGCTTAAGCCCAGGATGTAAGGTAAAGTCTAGCTACTAGGCTGAGGAAGCGTCCTCCGAAGGTTCTGGCGAGCAGAGTCAGGGCGGGCAATACGACGTATACAGCAGTACGCTCTGTAGGCGAGACTAAGTAAAGGGTGATTTCTTTATGGCATCAGTCACCATACCCCTCTCTTATATGTTTTATTGCTTTGTCCTAAACATCAATTATGAATATCAGATTATGATTTTATGAATAGTTGTTTTGTATGTTGAAGTTATTATGTTTTTCCAGAAATAGCCACCTGCTAAATAATCATTATGTCTGCATGTCTAATGTAGTTTCTTTTAAACTAAAATAGGGTTATAGACAATTCCTAACCACGGTCTATTCATAACCTGTTTAGTTTAACAGGCATCAATTAGTATTGGTGTCTGCCATACTAGATAAAATAACATGCTGAACACCTGGCTTGTTAGAGTAGTCTAGGTAGGCTGAGTAGAGCGTTATGCCAGCGATTACGAGCCTTCAGAGTGATCCCCGAAAGTGACATAGGGCTTTCATAACTGTCTTTGTTCGAACCGTGAGTAGGGCCGTTTACCTTAATGATAGGGGGCGGTAGCATAGAGACTCAGATGTGGTACACCTTTAGACACAGAACATAGTTGCATTCCAGGCTAAGATGCATCTAAAATACTCGAAGACAGGTCAATCAACATATAGGAACAGTATAGCATAGAATCAGAACTCATCTTTAAAACACTTTTAGGATTAATTAGACTTGAACCTAGTGGAGAATGGATCACCCTCTCATCAAAGTATTTGATGAAGATTGCATAACTAGATCATAAGATAAGAGTTAGGATAAGAGGCTAGTTACTACTAAGCCGTTGCCACTTCCCTGGGAGTACGATAATTAACTTAGTAAAATCGTAGATACTTTCCAATAGACTAGCTACACGATAGGTACTCTGCCTTAGATTCTGGCTGATTAAGTGACACCATAAGACTAAACGTGACAATTAGTCAATCACAGTCCTTAATTAATCATAATCGACATAGGGTAAAATAACACCTATTTAGTACGTCAACCGGAATCGCATCAGATTTTTGGCGCCATTGCCGGGGAAATATCATAATGAATTTAGGATTCCTGATCAAAATTCTAGAGACTTATGATAGGTAACGGTAGTAACCTAGACCTTAACCCAACACTTCTCTTATACTAGTTAGACAATCACTTTCCAAAATATAGGGTTATCATAACTAATTAATTTTAGATATTATCTGGAATTAAGACACTTAGGATAATCAAATTTTAGAAAATTATTCTAAAACCATATTGAGGAAATTTAATTGCTTTCGAAATATAAAAAGAAAAAAAAATGTTAAAAATTAAAATCCAAAAAGAATGTATTTTTCTTGCTCAATGGTAAGTTGTTCTTTTCCCTATCTCATGTTTTTTTTAGTTGTTTTCTTAATTGCTCTTTTTCATGTTTTTCTTCCTTTAGTTAATTTCGAAGAAATAAAAATGGAAATGAGGATAGAATATGTTTTCTTCTGAGTTGTAAAATTTTGGCTTAGATTTTTATCGGGACGAAACTCTATTTTAGAATTTTCTTAGAGTCATGCCGGCCTTATTAGGATGAGTTATGAAATAGTTTTTCCTTAATAGCCAGACCTTTGAATGTTCTATTGGAAAAGGGATGTTCCTTTTGTTTTGTTGATAATTGCATGAGATCTTTTAAACCAAAAGGAATTACTGCACCTATTATGGCATCACCTGATTGAAATCTGCTTTTTGAATGAATATGTGATGTAATGATGTAGTACGAATTGTTTGATGATAAGAAAGTTCATGCATGATAAATTCTGATCTTATCTAGTCTTGTCTAAAAACAATAGGTTACACTGATCACTCTGAGATATCTGTGTTCAATAAAGCTGATACTGAACCATACTTGATTTAGTTAAGTTTTGTTGTTACTTGAACTTAATATAGAATAAAGGGATAAGAAAAAGGGTTGAAAATCTAGAAAGCAAACCATTGGTCTAGATTAGAAAACCCCGAGTTAGAGGCTAGTGTAATACTGATAAATTTTTGGATGAAAACTTATTTGCATTGTTTGCTATGTGTAATAATTCTCATCTTTGATTTATTGCAATTTATCTAGTCACTGAATAAGTTCCAAGTGATATGACTTATCAGCAAAAGAAGAAATTCTTTGCTGATTTGAAATATTACTACTGGGTAGTTTCTCTTCTATTTCAAATTTTTGCAGATCAGTTGATCAGAAGATGTGTCTCAGAAGATGAAGGACACAAGATTTTGGAGCATTGCCCTAAAGAGTCTACGGGAGACCACCACCACATTCAAGGACTCTTGTATCTCTGATACAGTCATGCGATGCTTGCCAAATGACAGGTAACACATCCTCCAGAAATCATCTACCCCAGCGACATACACAGAATGTTGCAACCGTTGATATCAGGGGTATTTCGAATCCTTTTCTCTTTCTTCCTTTGAACATAATTACATCATAGTAGTCGTGGAACACTTTTCGAAAATAGCCTGAACCACAGGCATTACCTACTAATGATGTTAAAGTCATGTGCAGATTCTAGTTGTTTTCCAGATTCAGAGTGCCAATGTTTTAGGAAGAAATGTTCAGCCTGTGTATCAAATCTGTGAAGTTTGCTAAGTACCACACTTTAGCAGGGATTGCTATGGGAATGACTGACCATTCCAAAAGAGGTAGGAGTAGGTTACTGCAGAATGCTGCTCCAATGGGAAACGCATACAATCCCAACTAGAGGAATTGTACGGGATTTAGCTGAGGAGTAATTCGGAAGCTGGAAACTTTCAGAAGACACCACCACAGCAAAACCCACACTCGTAGAATCAATAGATGAGATACTGGCAACAATTAAAGCTAAATCAGTGCAAGCAAGTGATCTACCAAGAGGTAACAAACGGTCGGCAGATATAGAGGAATTTGGCATTGTGTCGGGAGCATAGCAATGGAGGAGCTTGCATTCCCTACATACCAATCAGCTGTGAGAAACTTCCTCGAGGAAGTCTCAAATACTTGGGCCCAGATCTACACAACTGGAGCCCCCTACCACCACAGCTTCGCCAAAACTTCAGGTATCTTTTCTTCCATTCGAGACTTGCATGCAATACCTTTACTAACATTGGCAGGTAGGCACACCAATCCAAAGAAGTCTCATTCCTAGACACGTTCCTTCTGGACACGTTGCTACGATTACGAGAAACTTTGTAGATGATTCGAGGAAACAGTTCTTGGGGCTTGAGTCATTCATTAAATGGATATGCCACTACCTAGAGCTCGACAATGAAGGATCGGAGCTGACGTCATCCGTTCCAATATCTAGAGCTCGCAGAGTTAAGAACACCTCAGAAATAGCACATGGCTAAGGTGAAGAGCCAATTGACAGATCAGAGAAGACCCTTCTGCTCGCGACATGAAGGGAGTTTTTCTAGCCCTCATATTCCTTTACTTTTATCTTATTTTTGTTTTGTGTTCTGTTTTGCTATCCTTCTTGTTTGTTTTCTCTCTTACCCTTAGTTAGTCGAATAAGTATGGGGTAAGAGTTCTTTGTCTTGTTCTTGAGTTCTTTGTTTTGTTTTTGTTCTTATTTTCAAATAAGTGTGGGGTAATTAGCTATGCATGAACACTGAGGACAGTGCCAAACTTAAGTGTGGGGTAGCAGTGCACAGTGCACTGTAGCAGTTTGAAAAAAATTTTCGCATGCTTTTGCTTGTTTTCCCCGTATTTTCACACCCTTCCAAAATTTTTCAAAATTTTTCCGTCTTTCAGACTTCTAAATGCAGTATGCTTGGTTAAACAAGTCTATGATATGTAGGTAGTATGTTATGGTTAGTAGGAGATAATTGATAGCTATCTTGGACTAATTGATTAGGAATAGGGAATTCCTGATAACTGAGCACAACCTTGTCTGGATTAGAGACCTCAACCAATTGCCTATACGAGACTTAACTAGATAAAATTAGACCAGTTGTGGATATATTGGCAGTTAGAATGACTAGATGAGACTCTGAGCTAAAAGTGAAAAGAACTTAAGGAAGTTAATTACAATAGGGTAGTTTGCCAGCGGCCTTCGCTACTCGAGCACCACTCCTTCGGGGAACTTAAAGCCTGATGCCCTAAGGTCGTGTAGATCTGGGAGTCATCGGAGTGGGACTCGCTACATGGGTAGTTGAAGTTGACGTGTTCTAAGCAAACTCGAAATACCCTGAATCTATAAAGAAAATAACTAAGTGCTAAAACATTAAAAATCTGATCACCAAAGCTCAGAACTCAGAAAGTTATCTGTTGCCAGTATGTCTAGCGATAGGTCGAAGTATTATCTGGTAGCAGTTAAGATAAGAGTTCATTGTGTTGACTATCTGGTCTAGACTAGTACACACACTACACATCAGGAAGACCCTGTGACTAAGAAAAAAGTCCAACCTAGTTGTTGATTTATTTTCTGCCTGATCATAACAAACTACTAGAGACATTTGAGACCTTGTCATAGCAACCTAACCAGTCAGACCTGTGTTAAGAATTGTCTGAAGAATTTTTGGAATAAAAACATGATAGGAATTTAAGTGACTGCACTACGGTTTAAAATCACTAACTCCATGTAGACTTTGCTTGAGGACAAGCAAAAAGCTAAGTGTGGGGTTATCTGATACGCGAAAATCGTATCACCTTTTTAGCATGTTTTTATATATGTTTTAGGGTGAAATTGAGAGTAAATTGATGTTAATTGTTTATTATTTACTTGATTTCACGGTTTTTATGATTTTGGAAGTGTCAGGTGAAAAGTAGACGAAAATAGCAAATTTTGGGGCAAAAACGCAATTTTTGGAAATGTTGACTTGGTCAACGGTCCGGGACGGGCATCCCTAAGGACGGGCATCCCTCAGGACGGGCGTCCTTCGGGACGGGCGTCCCGAACCTGGTCAACGAATCAGGACGGGCGTCCCGAACCGGGACGGGCGTCCCGAGCCGCCAGAAGCTGTCCCACATCGAATTTTTCACTCCGGGAAGCTGCTATAAATACCCCAGGCCTCCAGCAGTTGAATTCATCCCTCTCCACTCGATCTGAGTCATTAAGTGGTTTCCAGTGTACAATTTTCCAGTACACAACTCACTCAGAGACTCAGATCTCAGTTTTCTTTCTTGTTAGTGTTTTGTTTTAGTTTCTGAGAAATAGTCTCAGATCTTAGGTTTCTATAGATAGGTTCGTTTCCGGTATTCATAGAATACCCGGGGTTTCGTTAGGAGACCTTAAGAGAGCTCTAGGCGTTCGAAGAGTCAGTCCACAGGGCTAGGCTTAAGCCCAGGATGTAAGGTAAAGTCTAGCTACTAGGCTGAGGAAGCGTCCTCCAAAGGTTCTGGCGAGCAGAGTCAGGGCGGGCAATACGACGTATACAGCAGTACGCTCTGTAGGCGAGACTAAGTAAAGGGTGATTTCTTTATGGCATCAGTCCCCATACCCCTCTCTTATATATTTTATTGCTTTGTCCTAAACATCAATTATGAATATCAGATTATGATTTTATGAATAGTTGTTTTGTATGTTGAAGTTATTATGTTTTTCCGGAAATAGCCACTTGCTAAATAATCATTATGTCTGCATGTCTAATGTAGTTTCTTTTAAACTAAAATAGGGTTATAGACAATTCCTAACCACGGTCTATTCATAACCTGTTTAGTTTAACAGGCATCAATTAGTATTGGTGTCTGCCATACTAGATAAAATAACATGCTGAACACCTGGCTTGTTAGAGTAGTCTAGGTAGGCTGAGTAGAGCGTTATGCCAGCAATTACGAGCCTTCAGAGTGATCCCCGAAAGTGACATAGGGCTTTCATAACTGTCTTTGTTCGAACCGTGAGTAGGGCCGTTTACCTTAATGATAGGGGGCGGTAGCATAGAGACTCAGATGTGGTACACCTTTAGACACAGAACATAGTTGCATTCCAGGCTAAGATGCATCTAAAATACTCGAAGACAGGTCAATCAACATATAGGAACAGTATAGCATAGAATCAGAACTCATCTTTAAAACACTTTTAGGATTAATTAGACTTGAACCTAGTGGAGAATGGATCACCCTCTCATCAAAGTATTTGATGAAGATTGCATAACTAGATCATAAGATAAGAGTTAGGATAAGAGGCTAGTTACTACTAAGCCGTTGCCACTTCCCTGGGAGTACGATAATTAACTTAGTAAAATCGTAGATACTTTCCAATAGACTAGCTACACGATAGGTACTCTGCCTTAGATTCTGGCTGATTAAGTGACACCATAAGACTAAACGTGATAATTAGTCAATCACAGTCCTTAATTAATCATAATCGACATAGGGTAAAATAACACATATTTAGTACGTCAACCGGAATCGCATCAGCCACCATTGATGAATAAACCACTGTGGAAAATCAAGGATAACCTTCTTATCCCACAGAAGGAACCAAGAATGCTTACGAATATCATTCTGGTATGTGAATGCATTCATCCAAGCAGCTTGGTAGTCATAGTAATTGTAGAATTGGGGTTCAAAAGGCTGAGACAGCTTCTTGTACTTTAATGGATGGATGCCCCATTCTTTAGGTGACAGAATCTTCTTCAGCCATACAGTTGTATGAGTTATCCTCTTCGTATCCTGTTTATCTACATGGGGTTTAAATAAACAAGACTGAGTATCTACTAGAATAAATTCATAAAACCGTTGAGTAGCAGAACATTGTTTGGGGAGGAAATTGGTCGAGGGGCTAAGCATGTGGTTAGCAACTTCTTGGGGATTTTGACTCCAAAATTCGGGTTCAATTTGGAGCAATGGATAGACAGCATCATTTTTAATGTAAATAGGATCTTCAGAAGAAGGTCCTTTGGAACGAAGAGATTGTGGCACAGGTGAAGAAAGTGCCGTTGTGGGTGCCAAATGCACCATGCTGTGTTGTGAAGTGTTAAGGCGAGCCTTACCACGTGATGTGGGGTTATGAGCCACCACAGATGAAGAGGTTGCCCTGTACTAAAGAGAAAATGTTAGTATCTTGAGATAGTTCAAGTGACCTAAAAAGAAAGGAATTAGAATTATTGAACTCTCTTGATGTGAAAGTTTCTTCATCAAAGTGATTGATGATAAGGTTTATTTTCTTTTCCAAATTGATGATGGCTTCTTGTTGAGTTAAGAGAAAATCTTCTGTCTTAATCATCCTTTCTTCGAATTTTTGATCTTTTCTTCATGATGTTCTTGTAATCTTTGGTTGGACTCGACAATTTCTTGATTAGATTTTATTATTTCCTTCATCATGAGCTTCATTTCCTTTGAGTGATCTAAGGATAGGAAAGTGTTATACATTGAAAATATCCCTACAAGGTGAAGGCAAATCAACCAATTTTGGAGTGTAAATCAAGAGTTAGGATTAAAGGAAAATAAAAATAAATAAACAATAAACAATAAACAACAAAGTCCATTGTTACAAGGGCCAACACTAGCCAAAGAAAGGATAACTAGGTTACAAAGAACTAAGCAATGTCTAAGAACAAGTTAAGTAATTTAAGGAGAAGAATAAAATACTAACTATTACAAGACAAATTAAATGAGGTTAAAAATAAATAAATTAATTAATTTAGACTAAAAAAAAATAAAATAAAACAGGAAGAAAAGAAAAGCAAGTAAAAAAAAGTAAAAAGAAAATTAAATATCGGAAAAGAAAAGAAAAAGAAAAGTGTTATGAATCCCGAAGATTCATTAAATTAGTGGATGTCTATCGTATAATCTTTATTATTCTTTAATCTCTCAAGATAATTGCGTACTTAATGAAAGGTGATAAGTGTCACTTGATGTTTATCTCTAAGGTGACACATATCGCCTAGTACTTATGACTTTGGTGACAAGTGTCACTTAGCACTTAATATCGGGTTACAAGTGTCACCCTTAGTGCTTATCCTTATCCCCTATTCACCCCTATAAATAGTGGGGCCCTATGCCCTTTTGTAGTCAAAATCAACAACCAACAAGAAATCTCATAATAATATTCTCTCTATTATCTACATATCTCGTTTACTTTTCATCTTGTTTATTATTTTTATATAATTTTACAATACATTATCAGCACGAGTCTCTACCACCGAGTAAAGTGTTTTTGAAGTTTATTTGAAGATCAAACATGTACATTTTCTACAGGTATATTTTTTTATTATTATGGCAAATCTTACTAAGCTAGAATTTGTGGCTCTTGATGTCACCGGAAAGAACTACTTATCATGGATGCTAGATGCCGAAATGCATCTTGCTGCAATGGGTCTGGCAGACACCATTGTACAAAATAATGTGTCATCAACACAAGATCGTGCCAAAGCTATAATATTTCTCCGTCATCATCTTGATGAGGATTTAAAAATGAATATATTACCATGAAAGATCCTCTTGTTTTATGGGGAAATTTGAAAGAAAGATTCGACCACGAGAAGATGGTCATTCTCCCAAAAGCACGGTATGATTGGTTGCACCTGAGGCTGCAAGATTTCAAATCCGTGAGTGAGTATAACTCCGCAATGTTTAAAATAGTTTCATAGGTAAAACTATGTGGAGTTGATATAACAAATGATGATATGCTGGAGAAAATATATTCTACTTTTCATGCCACGAATATTGTCCTGCAGCAACAATATTGTGAGAAAGGTCTTAAGAAATACTCTAAATTGATTTCTTGTCTTGTTGCGGAACAAAATAATGAATTATTGATGAAACATTATGAGACTCGACCTACTGGCTCTACTCCATTCCCAGAAGTGAATGATGTTAGAAATCATGATCCCAGAAGAGATCGTGGTCATGGTCGTACTCATGGTTGTTACCGTAGTCATGGTCGAAAATATGATCATAGACGTCGTGATAAATTTGGCTCTTATAATCGTAATAATAATTTAGGTGCCAAAAATGTTAGTGACCACCTAAAGTGGACAAAACATAATGAGAAAGGAAATATTGTTTCGAAAAATTATGAAGACACATGTTATCATTGTGGCATGAAAGATCACTAGTCTCGTGCCTGTTGCACGACAAAACATCTTGTTGACTTATATCAAGCATTTATTGAAAAGAAAGGCAAAGATGCTGAGGTAAATTTTACTTCTCAAAATTTATCTTATGAAAGAAATGATGTTGACGATCTTGAAAATGTTGATGTTGGTGTGGCTCACCTAGATGTTGCTGACTTTTTTGAACATCCAGAAGGAAGAATTGATCAGTTGATTGAAAAAAAAAAGTGTCCAAAATAATTAGAATATTATATTATATGTTATATGTTTATATTACTTTTTGTTGTTTGTAATATAATATGTTTAATTTTTATGATTGTAAATATTTTGTTAATAAAACAAATGGCAATTGTTCAATTTTCTGGTTTGAATAACGATATCGAAAGTGCCTGTCTTATTGACAGTGGAACTACGCACACCCTACTGAAAGATGAGAAATATTTTTCTCATCTAAATGTGAGAAAACAAGTGTTACCACAATAAATGGTAGTGCAAAACTTATTGAAGGCACCGAAAGAGCTAATATAATATATTACCAGGAGGAACTGTGATTGCTATTGATAAAGCATTATATTCCTCAAAGTCTCAAAGAAAGTTATTGAGTTTTAAAGATATCCGACGTAATGGATATCGTGTTGAGACTATGGAGGATAATGGTCATGAATATTTGGGTATCACAAAAGTGACCTCCGGTAATAAATTTTTGTTGGAAAAACTACCATCTCTATCCTCTGGCCTATATTATGCTAAAATAAATACTATTGAGGTGCATCATTTAGTAAACCAGAAGTTTACTAATTATGTTACTTTTAAAGTTTGGCATGACCGTTTGGGTCATCCGGGATCAATTATGATGCGAAAAAAATATCGAGACAACGCACGGTCATCCTTTGAAAATCAAAGGATTTTGACTTCCGATAAACTTTCATGTGCTACATGTTCCAAAGGAAAATTGATTATAAGACCATCACCATTAAAAGTAGGAGCTGAAAGTCCTACATTTCTAGAACGGATTCATGGAGATATATGTGGACCGATTAGTCCACCATGTGGGCAATTTCGATATTTCATGGTCTTGATTGATGCATCGACCCAATGGTCACATGTTTGTTTATTATCAACTCGCAACCTTGTGTTTGTGATATTAATTGCCCAAATAATTTGCTTAAGAGCTTAGTTTCTTGATTATCCTATTAAGCAAATCTGCCTAGACAATGCTGGTGAATTTTCTTCGCATGCATTTGATTCTTATTGCATGTCGATTGGAATAATTGTTGAACATCATGTATCTAATGTTCACACATAGAATGGTCTAGCTGAATTATTTAATAAAAGGCTGCAATTAATTGCTAGACCATTATTGATGAAAACAAATCTCCCTACAGCAGCTTGGGGATATGCAATTTTGCATGCTGCAGCACTTGTGCATTTAAGAAATATTTGGCTTTTGGTTCAGAGCCAAATATTTTTTATTTGAGAATTTTTGGGTGTGTTGTATATGTTCCAATTGAACCACCCCAACGCACAAAGATGGGTCCGCAAAGAACATTGGGGATATATATTGGGTATGACTCCCCGTCCATTTAAGGTATCTTGAATCTTTGACAGAGGATGTGTTTACAACAAGATTTGCTAATTTCCATTTTGATGAAAATTTGTTTCCCAAATTAGGGGGAGAGAATAAATGGCATAAGATTGAACTTGCGTGGAAAACATCTTTGAATCATTTAGATCCACGCACAAATATGAGTGAACTTGAAGTTTAAAAGATTATACATGGGCAACAAATTGCAAATCAACTGATAGATTCTTTTGCTGACTCTAGCAGAGTCACTAAATCACATATTTCAGCTATAAATGCTCCTATACGGATAGAAGTCCCTGAAGGACAGAAAGTAAATCCTATAGTTGTTGAATCAAAAGCACACCAGAAGCGTGGCAGACCCCTTGGTTCCAAAAATAAAAATCCTCGAAAGAAAAGAGGATTAAATGATCCAGAAAATCATATTGATGAAATAGAAAAAGAAAACCAAGGGAAAACTGATGAAAAGATTCCAACTACAAATGATGAAGAGAATTCTGGAATCTCTATTAATTATACCAGTTCAAATAAAAGTTGGGATCGAAGGAACGCTGTTATTGATAATGCTTTTGCATATAATGTAGCCCTTGATATTTTCAAGGATAATGAGGATTTATATCCTTCATCAGTTGAAGAATGTTGACATAGAATTGATTGGCCTCAATGGAAAGATGCGATCCAATCAGAGTTAAATTTGCTTGCTAAGCGAGAATGTTTTAGACCTGCAGTCCAAACGCCAAATGGTGTAAAACCTGTTGGCTATAAATGGGTGTTTATGCGAAGACGAAATGAGAATAATGAAGTCATAAGATATAAAGCACGACTCGTCGCACAAGGCTTTTCGCAAAAGCCAGGAATTGATTACGATCAAACTTATTCACCCGCTATTGATGCTATTACACTCCGATATCTTATAAGTTTGGTAGTTCATGAAAAGGTGGACATGTGTCTAATGGATGTTGTTACAGCTTATCTTTATGGAAGCCTTGAAAATGAGATTTATATGAAACTCCCTGAAGGATTCAAATTACCAAAGGCTTCTAAAGGCCCTCGTGAGAATTATTCTATAAAATTACAGAAGTCATTATATGGGCTTAAACAATCTGGACGCATGTGGTACAATCGCTTTAGTGAATTCTTATTGAATTCAGGATATAAGAATGACCAAATCTATCCATGTACTTTTATTAAGAAAACAGATTTTGGTTTTGTGATTATTGCTATATATGTTGACGATATCAATCTCATTGAAACTCCAGAAGAGCTTCGAGAAGCTATAGATTGTTTGAAACGAGAATTTGAAGTTAAAGATTTTGGGAAAACCAAGTTTTATCTTGGGCTTCAAATTGAACATATGAAATTGATGTGCTCCAAATTCGATCATGTGATAATCTTGCAGATATATTCACTAAATCTCTTCAGACTCCAACCTTTGAGAAATTGAGATATAAAATTGGTTTGCGTCGGTTTAAAGATCTCGAGAACTCATCTCATTAGGAGGAGAAATCTACACAGAGAATATTCTACTCTTTTTCCTTCACTAGAGTTTTTTTCCCACTGGATTTTTATTTAGTAAGGTTTTAAGGAGATATATTCTTTATGTAATGAACATCCAAGGGGGAGTGTTATGAATCCTGAAGATTCATGAAATTAGCGGATGTCCATCATATAATCATGATTATCCTTTAATCTATCGAGATAATTACGTACTTAATGAAAAGTGATAAGTGTCACTTGATGTCTATCTCTTAGGTGACACATATCACTTAGTACTTATGACTTTGGTGACAAGTGTCACTTAGCACTTTAGACTAACCAAATATACATATAAAGAAAAATGACCAAAATAGTAGGCAAAAACAACGGGCTAGTGATTTCTAAAAGATAATGCAATCCTAGAAGAAATTAATTAAGGAATCCTAAAAGCAAGGTTAAATATCAACAATTCCAGAATGCATATAATTTAGGATAGATTAAAAACAAAGCAAAGCAAATAAAAGATCAAAAAGTTAAGCAAAATAGGTAAAAAGGCAAAGGCTATTCCAGATCTGGCAATGATTTTCAAAAATTCATAAGAAATTCGTTTTAAAGCCAAATTTAATGAAACTTATTCCATCTTAATCCTAAGATCAAGATGTTTTTGCAGTTAATATAATTTTTGAAAATTCAAAAAGAAAATAAAACAGTAGCAAAAACGAAACAGGTTACATGCTGTACAAAATTTACTGTGAGTTGCATTAATATATACCTATATTATTGTGTTATACTAGATGCTATATACGTTAAACATTAAGTGGTAAACACAAATAAGAACAGTGTCCTAATAAAGACTAATCAATAAGAATTAAGATAGATCAATTAGAACAAGATGTGTATTGTTTTAGATAATTAGAACATATAGATCATGCAAAACAAACAAGTGAAGGACTAATGCATAGTCTCTAGAGCAATTGAAAAATATCTTATACCAGATACAAGAAACCTAAAGCATTAACTTAAAATCATTTGTACTAACTTATAAAAGGAAAACATGCTACATAATCTTAAAAATGAACAATATGCAATGAATCAACCACTTAAAGTGCAAACTCAAGATTCAAGTATCATTAAGCATATGGAGATTTAGTTAAATCCAAAACATTTTGAAAGTTCAAACCTCAACACAAATCATCCAAGAATTAATCTAAGCAATTCTAAAGATAAAAAACACATCACACACACACACACACACACACACACATATATATATCAAATAAATCAAAAATTGACAAAAATAAATTTACAAAAAGTTCGTAGAGAACTGTACCTTATGCTCTTGAATTCAATCATGTGCAACTGACAAAAATAGTTAAGTAATATATCAAAATAAAGACAAAAACAAGTACTATTATTATACATACATATATCCTAAGCATAATTCAATTAATATTAATAAAATATACAACAAAGATCATGCATATATTTCATATAAAAACAAAAGTACTGCAGTAGAAATTTTTATCAAAAGCACTCTAAACTTAACTAATTTAAAAACTAATCAAATAATATCTAAAATAAACATATAATATACCAAAAGAAAGCTAAAAAGAAGTAGAATACAAAAATAACAAGATTTGAAATTCAGGCAGTAGGCATCTGAAAATCAGAGGAAAAACATTACAAAACAGAGGAAGCTTGCAGGAATTTTTTGAAAACTTTGAAAAATGATCATATACAACTAATTATGCAATCTAAAATCAATCAAAGTAAAACAAGAACAAAAGAAACAAGTTATGAAGATAAATTCTAAATCTGAAGACCTAATTAATACTAGGTTAAGAGTTATGTGTTATGTAAGATCAAATATTCCTAAGGTTATATTAAAGTAAGAATTGATTATGAATTATACTAGACTAGATTAGAACTAGTTAAAAATTAGAAGAAGTTAGATTAAAGCTATTTAAAACTAAACTAGATTAACCTATTCTAAGGCCAAAACTCTACATCTAAGCTAACCTAAACTAACCAAAACCTAGGACCTAATCCTATACTAACCGAAAACAAGGAAAACTAAAGGCTAAGAAAACTAAACTAAACTATCTAACCAACACTAAAGGAAGAAAGTAAGTAAAGGAATCTAAACTCAAAAGTTTCTAAGTTCAATTAAGCTAATTCAATTCATCCTAAACTAATTATTAGATTGTCTAGAACCCTAGAAATTCTAGATTACTAATCAATTATGATTGACATCCCCAGCAACGGCGCCAAATTCATGGTGAGCATTGTTTTAGCCAACATTTTCTTCGGATAGTTAGATTATGTTGAGGCTCAATTATCATATATGATTGATTATGAATGTTTATTATTTTAAGAGAAGGGTTGAACACCATCACTTAAAATTTACAAAAATTGTTTCCCAAGGAAGTTAGGAATCCTCTACTAATAATGAAACTTAGACAAATCCAAGGTTTAGGTTCCAGCAACAAGTGAAGATAGGAGAAATCTAATCTAAAAAGCATTAAAGGAAAGCAATAAAGGAAAAATGAAATGCAAAACAACTTAGGACCTTTAAGAAATCAAGCAAACACACATGACTTATGAGAGGTGATGCATTTCGATCGACATGCTAAATGATAGGATTTATTTACCTATTTTGATTATGTATAATTAAGGACCGAGTCTTACTAATTGTCACTTTTAGCAATAATTGTTGGCACTTAATCAATTAGAACCTAAGGCAGAGTACCTATAGTGTAGCTAGTTCTTTGGAAAGTATCTATGATTTTAATTTATTACTATCGTACTCCCGGGGAACTAGTAACGACTTAGTAGTAACTATCCCTTAACCCTAACATTTATCTTATCATGCAATTAATCAATCATTTAATCAATATCTTTGAGATTGATTGGTGATCCCAACCACACATAGCACATAAGTATTTAGCATGCAAGAGTATCAAATAGATATGTGTTATGATATGTTTTATAGTTTCTACATGTTGATTGACCTATCTTCGAGTATTTTAGATATATCTTGGTCTAGAATGCAATTATGTACTGTATCTTGCTTGTGTACCACATCTGAGTTACCTGATAAATCAACCTACCTTAATGATGACCTTACTCACGGTTCGAGTTAAAGGTATCCATGAAAATCTGTGTCACTCAAGAATTCATGCCACTCACCCTAACACCGGCATAGAGAACAAACTCAGCCTCATTAGATTACTCTAACAAATATGGTGATTTGTAAGTTATTTTACCTAATATGGCAGACCTTAATGATTTTTTATCCTAAATTAAGGCTTGTTAAACTAAACATGTTATGATTAGACTATGGTTAGGAATTGTCTATAACTGTTCATTTAGTTTAAAAGAGCAAGCATATAATTCAGTCATAAAGTAAATTTAGCATGTCACCTTTCCGGAAAAATGAATATCACTTCAACATGCAAAACATATATAACAGAGCAATCATAATTTGGTATTCAAATCGGTATTTAGACGAACACAACATAAAGTATACATAGAGGATCTAGGGGACCACCACCATAAAGTATTCACCCTTTATCAGGTCCACCGACCGAGCGACTACTTGTATACCCTTGGTTGCTCGACCTGACTTTGATCAGCAGAATCTTTAGAGAACGCTTCCTTAGACTAGTAGATTGCTTTACCTTACATCCTGGGCTTAAGCAATGCCTTGTTGACTAGCTCTTCACTCACCTAATGCCCTCTTACGATCTCCTAACGAAATCCTGGGTATTCTATGAATACTAAATATGAACCATATCTAATCGAATTCTAAGAACCTGAGATAAACACTCAGGGAACAAAGAAAACGAGACGCTCTTATATTGCTAACTACTCATGTGAGTGCAGAAAAATGCACTTGAGTCACTGAATGACTTATATCGAGTGTAAAAATATACACTTGAAGTCACTAGATGACTCAGATCGAGTGATGAGGGATCATTACAACTGAGGAAGGCCTGGGGTATTTATAGTAGGGGAAATGAGTAATTTTCTCTTGAATTTCTGATGTGGGACAGCATTCTGCGATTCAGGCCACCCGTCCCAACAGTTTGACTGGGTCGGGATGGCCGTCCCGAGCTTGGGACGCCCGTCCCGAACTCAGAAAGTTTGAAAATTGTGTTTTTCCCCAATATTTGTTGTTTTCTTGCACATTTCACTTGAAACTTCCAAAATCACAAATTTTGCAAAAATGTGTTAATATCAATCAATTAATATCGATTTGGTTCACATTTTGTCTTAATTTGTGCCTAAAAACATGCTAAAAAAGTGATATGATTTGTGCATATCATATAATCCCACACTTAGCTTTTTGCTTGTCCTCAAGAAAAACCTATATGAAATTAGGGAATGCTAAATCATAGGTGCAATCACACAAGGGCCTTAGCAATGTTTTTAGCAAAATTTCTCACAAAGTCAGATGATTCAGAAAATAGACATGAACTGATCGAGTTGCTATGGAAAGGTCTCAAATATCCTAGTAAATGTGTCATGACCATGTAGCTAAAGCAGTTTAATAACGTGATTGAACTCTACGCTTAGTCATAAGGTTTTCATGAGGTGTAGTGTGTGAACTGGTCTAGACTAGATTGTCAACTCAGAATAAACTTTCCTAAATCGTTACCACATAATAATTCGACCAATTTTCGAATATATTAGCAAAACAAACAACCTTATGGGTTCTATGCTTTTGGTGCCAATGCTTTCTAGTTACGATTCCTAATAAAAGAATACACTAGGTGTTATTTTTGAATTGATTTTCCAGGGTATTTTTGTGTTTGCTTTCACACATCAACTTTGACTACCCCAGTATCGAGCCCCACTTCGATGACTCACAAATCTACATGACCTTAGGGCACTAGGCATTAAATTCCCTTCAGAAGGGGTGCTCGAGTAGTAAAGGATGCTTGTAAACTACCCCTTTTTTACTTTTAAGCTTTTACACTTTCAGCTTAGAATATCATCTAGTCATTCATGTTGCTAACACATTCTCGACCGGTCTAATATTATTTAGCTTTGGTTTGAAAAGATATTGGGTTGATTTTTCTAATCCAAACTAAGTTGTGCTCAAGAAAATCAGGAATTCCCTACTTCTAAGTGATGAATTAAATAAAGTTATCAAATTGTTTCCTAATGCTCCTAACACTTTATTGAACGTATATCACAGACATAAGCAGTTCTTCAATCAATCAATACTGATTTTGAAGTCTGAAAGAGTGAAAATTTTTGAAATATTTTTTGGAAGGGTGCAATTTTAGTGAAAAGTATGGAAAAATATGCAAATTTTTACTTGTAAGTGCACTGTGCACTACTACCCCACACTTAAGATTAACACTATCCTCAGTTATCATGAATATCCTATCACCCCACACTTATTTGAAAAATAATAGAAAAATGAAAAACAAAGAAAATAAAATAGTAAAATCAAGAAAACAATCTAAAGGAAAGAAACAAAGAGAAAAGAAAAATTTGAAGAACTCCCTTATTCGGAAAATACAACAGTTTGCTCGGACTTGTCGAATGACTCTTTGTAAATTTTCAAGAGTTGTCCGTTAACTTTTTGAGTAGTGTCTTCTAAATCCATTATTACACATGCACCAAAGGGTGACACTTCTGTGATAGTGAACGGGCTTGACCAATAGCTTCGCAACTTTCCTGGAAACAACTTCAAACGTGAATTGTATTACAATACTTTATCTCCCGGTTTGAAATTTTTCTGGGATCTAAGTAGCCTATCATGTCGGAGTTTACTTGTTATTTTAAATTGGTGTGAATTTTCATAGGCTTTGAGCCTCCATTCATCCAATTCATTGAGTTGTAAAGTCCGATTCTCCTTAGTTAAGGTATTATCTAGATTGCATTTTTGTACTGCACAGTATGCTCTATGTTCATGTTCGATAGGTAAATGACATGCTTTTCCATAAACCAATCTATATGGTGAAAATCTTGTAGATGTTCTATATGCCGTAAGGAAGGCCCATAAGGCATCATCAAGTATTATAGCCCAATCCTTACGGTTAACACTTACAGTCTTTTTTAATATCCGTTTAATTCCTCCATTGGTTACCTCAACCTGCCCATTGGTCTGTGGGGTGGTATGCTGTGGAAAAGCGATGCTGAACTCCATATTGTTGAAGTACTTTCTGCAATTATGAGTTGCAGAAGTGTGTACCCCTATAACTAATTAGGGCTTTAGGACATCCAAATCTAGAAAATAACTGTCTAAGAAATCTGCACACGACTTTAGCATCATTAGTAGGTAATGTTGTGCCTCAGACCATTTGGAAAAATATTCTACAGCTACTATGATGTATTTATTTTTGTAGGAAGAAGGAAACGGACCCATGAAGTCTATACCGCATATGTCGAATATTTCAACACTTTGATAGGCATCACAGGACCTTACATAAGATGTAGCATCTTTGAATATTGTGGGCCAATAGAATCCTGCCTCTAACACCTTCCTGGTGGTGTTAGCTGCAGCTATATGGCCTCCAGTAGGTCCGCGCTGAGGGCAGAGTCTGAGGAGTTCCTTGAATCTGTCCCAGGCCTCGATTACTTTCTTGTCTGCAGCTTGAGTAAAACTAGAAAGAGCTTTGCAATATTCTAAAACTCTTGCTAAGGAATAGTATTCCTCCAAGAATGCCTTACTTAACTCATCCCAAGTTGTGATTGAGTTAGTAGGCAACTGTGCCAGCCATCTTTTAGCTCTGTCCCTAAGTGAATAGGGAAAGAGGTTTAGCTTAGTTACCTTAGCAGTGTTGTCTCCTTTAAGACCTTCGTAGAAAATTCGGTCAAGTGCTCAAGAGGATTCTCGGCAGCAGTTCCTCCAAACTGAACCCGATTTATTATAAATTGGAGCACATTTGGCTTAAGGTAATAACGAGGATTTCTAGGAATCCTAATAGCTGAGGACATCAGAATGGTTTGTGGCAAGATGTAAGATTCAAGTGGAGGTCTTTCAGCAGCCATTTTTGCTCTTCTTCTGATAGCTATACGGATGAGGTTTTCCAGATTTTCAACTGGGGGTTCAAGGTCAGCTTCTGAGGTTCGAGTCATAAAACTACAAAAGCACACGTTAAGTCTGAGCAAGAAGTTAGTGGAGTTAAAACAATTCAAAGAGAATGACTTTGGGAAATTCTTTTAAAAATTGAATAACAAACAAGTAGAGAAAAAAATGGTAACGATGAAATTTTTTTAGTTTTTTGTATTTTCTCGATAATTATATTTTCAGAAAATAGAATTTATAGAAGAAAGGAAAAGTGCGAAAAGAAATTATTTTGTTTTTAACTCTTTCTATTTTTATATTTTGTTTTTCACTTTGATTTCCTTAGTAGGGTTTTTATATGCATAAATCATATTACTTTTTTAGCATGTTTTTAGGCACAATTTAGGGCAAAATTGGAGTTAAATCATTCTTAATTGATTGTTATTAACATAATTGATATGCATAAATCATATCACATTTTTAGCATGTCTTTAGGCATGATTTAGGGTGAAATTGAGGGTAAATCGGTCTTAATTGTTTATTATTAACCCAATTTCACAGTTTTTATGGTTTTGGAAGTGTGAGGTGAAAAGTAGAAGAAAATAGCTAATTTTGGGGTAAAAACGCAAATTTTCAAAAGTTTGGACTTCGGGGAGGGCGTCTCGGTTCAGGACGGGCGTCCTGACCTGGTCAACAGGTTGGGACGGCCGTCCAAGACTCGGGACGGGCGTCCTGACCTGGTCAACAGACCGGGACGGGCATCCCGAACCAGAAATTCAAGTCCCACGTCGAATTTTTGATGAAAAATCACTCCATGAAGCTGCTATAAATACCCCAGGCCTTCCTCAATTGAATTCATCCCTCTCCACTTGATCTGAATCATTCAGTGGTTTCCAGTGTACAATTCTCGAGTACACAACTCACTCAGAGACTCAGATTTCAAGTTTTCTTTCCTTTTTAGTGTGTCATGTTTCTTAGTTTCTGAGAAATAGTCTCAGATCCTAGGGTTCGATAGATAGGTTCATTTCTGGTATTCATAGAATACCCGTGATTTCGTTAGGAGATCCTAAGAGGGCTCTAGGCGTTCGAAGAGTCAGTCCACATGGTTGGGCTTAAGCTGGGTATTAAGGTAAAGCCCAGTTACTAGGCTGAGGAAGCGTCCTCCGAAGGTTCTGGCGAGCAGAGTCGGGTCAAGCAATACGACATATACAGCAGTACGCTCCATCAGCGAGACTAAGTAAAGGGTGATTTCTTTATGGCATCAGTCCCCCTGTCCCTCTCTTATATGTTGTTATTGTGTTTGTCCAAATATCAATTATGAATACTGGATTGTGATTTTTATGAATATTTGTTTTACATGTTGAAGTTGTTATGTTTTTCCGGAAATTGCCACCTGCTTAAATATTCATTATGTCTGCATGTCTAATGTAGTTTCTTTTAAACTAAAATTAAGGTTATAGACAATTCCTAACCACGGTCTATTCATAACCTGTTTAGTTTAACATGCATCGATTAGTATTGGTGTCTGCCATACTAGATAAAATAACCTGCAGAACACCCTGTTTGTTAGAATAGTCTAGGTAGGCTGAGTAGAGCGTTTATGCCAACGGTTATGGGCCAGCGGTGTGATCCCCGAAGTGACATAGGGCTTTCATAGTTGTCTTTTGTTCGAACCGTGAGTAGGGCCGTTTACCTTGGCGATGGGGCGGCATATCAGATTACTCAGATGTGGTACACCTTTAGACTCAGAACATAGTTGCAATCCAGGCTAAGATATATCTAAAATACTCGAAGATAGGTCAATCAACATATAGGTACAATATAACATAGAATCAGGACTTTGTCTATAAACACTTTTAGGCTTAATTAGACTTAAACCTAGTGGAGAATGGATCACCCTCTCATCAAAGTTATTGATGACGATTGCATAACTGGATCATAAGATAAGAGTTAGGATAAAAGGCTAGTTACTACTAAGCCGTTACCACTTTCCTGGGAGTACGATATTTATTTAATAAAATCGTAGATACTTTCCAACAGACTAGCTACACGATAGGTACTCTACCTTAGGTTCTGACTGATTAAGTGACACCATAGAGACTAAATGTGACAATTAGTCAATCTCAGTCCTTAATTACTCATAATCAACATAGGGTAAAATAACACCTATTTAGCATATCAGTCGGAAACGCATTAGATTTTTGGCTCCGTTGCCGGGGAAATATCATAATGAATTTAGGATTATTGGCCACAATTCTAGAAACTTATGATAGGTAGCGGTAGTAACCTAGACTTTAGACCTACACTTATCTTATACTAGTTAGACAATCACTTTCCGAAATATAGGATTATCATAACTAACTAATTTTAGATATTATCTGAAATTAAGACATTTAAGATAATCAAATTTTAGAAAATTATTCTAAAACCATATTGAGGAAATTTACCTGCTTTCTAAATAAAATATAAAAGAAAAAAAATGTTAAAAAATTTAAAATCCCTAAAAATATTTTTTCTTGCTTTTCTTTCTTTTCTTCCTATTTTTGTTATTTGTTATTCCTAATCAGACTTTGCACTCAGAGATGAAGAGAACAAGAGCAGCTACTAACCAAGCAAAGAAAACAAAAATCCCTGACACTCCAGGACCAAAGAAGACAAAGCCAGAAGGACGATCTAGGCCTCAACCAGAAATACCACGAGGGACTCTTCCTTCACAACCGGTAGAAGTAAACTCAAGCCTAGATGCTAGTGACCTAGTGAGAAGATTCCTGAACGCCCGTGAGCCTAGTCCCACAGAAGAAGATCCTTTTGAAGATACCTTCCCTCCTAGAGAGGAACCTCAAAGATCTCCAGTTCATACTCCTGCCCAGAGAGTTCCTATAAATCCACCACCCCTTGACCAAACCCATAATTCACCAACATCTCCTGCATACACTCCAACACCTAACGAGCACACCCCTTCATCCGGGGGAAGTACTAACGGTTTTCACTCAGTGTTGTCCGTGCAGATAGATACCTTGGCTCCACAGATCTATGAGATGGATCAAGGAATTGCAAGCAAATTGTGTCATTTAGACCAAATCAGTCTAAATATCACAACCAACATGGACCGACTCAGAGCTATGGTCGGTCTCCAGGAGAACCAAGGTACACAACTACTCCGGGAGATGGCTGACTTACGAAGTGAGTAGGGCAGGCAAAGGGATGAGATGAGAGCCATGCGCATAGAGATGCGAAACATACAAGTAGAGATACGAGAGATCAGAGATAAGGGACGTTGAAAAGGGAAGATTCTTTTACTCTTATTCTCAGCAAATAAATGGTTTGAACTCAAATTAAATAATTGACCCCTATTTTCTATTTTTCAAACTTTTTAAAGGGTCCTTTATTTTATTCAACAATTTTTCTTCAGACATTTTTCAATTTTCTATGAAAAACAAATGTTTTGCAAATGCAGTTTATTTCTCACTAATTAAATTGCATAACTTCAGTTTTTTTTCTGAAATTCTTGCTGAATTTAAGTTAGGATAAGATTAGGGTAATCATGATTTTCGAAAAAAGAGATTGAGGAATTTTTGCATATAGTTTTTAACAGCTTCTGAATTTGATTGGATAAACATGAAGACTTGTTAAATATTATTTTTGGTGTACTGAGATTTGCAGGAAATTACGAAAGAAAAAAATATATTTTATTTCGGAATTGGCACACATCCCGAAGCAACCCGGGACGAGCGTCCCTATTCTGGACTGGCGTCTAGCGGGACAGGAGTCCTGCCTCCGGGACAGGCGTCCTGAAGGCCGCCCCTCCTACAAATATTCCATTTTTCTCATTTTCCCTCAAATCAACTTCCAAAAAATTCATCTCTCTAAAAATTTTCTCTTTACCTTCTCTCTACAAATTTTTGGCAAACTTCCCAAAGTTCAAAATTTGAATTTCCCTCCAAAATTTGAATTGTAGACTTCCTTCCAAAATTTGAATTTCCCTCCAAAATTCGAATTGCCCGCCAAAAATTCAAAATCATTCCCTAACCAAAATCCATCCTCCCGAATTCAAATTAACCTCTATAATTCGAATTTGAATCTTCCTTCCTGCTTAAATTCTCAAAACCTCTCAAACGCTCTCAATCCAAATAGCTCCCAAATGCGCCCGTATCACATCTACCATGACCGTCACTTCAGTGGCACATTCTTTCATGCTGTTTCACTCCAGCCCAGCATACTAGGAGAGATGTCACGGATACATCGGACGCACAATACTGACGGGCAGAACACTTGACTGGGCAGCAGTACAGAGGCTAAAGGTGGAGCAGGAAGTCAGACGCATGCTTGACGTACTACCCTACAGTCGAGTATTCATCGTCACTGAGCCGACATACCTAGAGTTGGTATGTGAGTTCTATGCGTCATTTACGTACCATCAGGAGCAGATCACATTCCGCTTGGGCGGAATAGATCGGTCGATGAGCATGGCCAAGTTCGGCATTGCCCTGGGTATCTGGCAGAGAGACGAGCTGGATACGCCCGCCTACACCACGGCAGTTCGAGACTTCACGTCTGCAGACGTCTCCACTGCTTGGGCTCAGATCTGTATGACAGGTGTCCCCTACCAGCATGGCTTTGCGAAAGCCACAGGTATTTATCCTGCTCTTCGCTACTTACATGCCATTATCGCACACATATTATCAGGACAACGGACGGCCCCTGGGGAATGTCACCCAAATGGAGACATTCCTCTTGGCCAACATGCACATGGGATCCACAGTAGAGATGGCTCGACTTATCACGGTCATCATGCGGGGTTTCGCTACGGACAGGCGGAAACAGTGTCTGGGGCTCGGGCCATTCATCACCAGGATAGATCACTACCTGGAGTTGGACATCGAGGGCTCGGAGCTGACCCAGGTTGCCCCGACCACTATTCCTACGGACCTCACCATTCTACGGAACATGGGGATGGTCGTATGGAATGCAAATGGATGCTACTCCATCCACACGGAGCAGCCAGGACAAGCCTCGGCACCAGGAGCAGTTCCAACGCATATACCTCCGTCCGAGACATTTGTTCCACGCACTACCTTCGAACGACATATGTTGCACGGATTGGCAGAACTGTCAGCCCGATATAGTCGAGACATTGACAGAATCGAGAGACGGCTGACGATGATGGATGACAGAATCACTATGAACACCAACAGCATCGAGGAGATCTATCAGCATACTTCCCACTTGGTGGAAAACACCGAGGTCCACTTTCCGGTAGACTTTGGTCCACCTAACGACGGCGAGCCGGGTTCTTAGTTTTTCTTTCCTTTTCCTTTTCTTTTGTTGTTTTCGTTCTATGTGTGTGATCATGTCTAGGCTGTATGAAATATGAATCTCTGTGTAACATTGATTGATATGACATAACAACATTGTTTTCTCTATGTTTTCTTGTTATTTCTTTTATTTCCTTATTTTCCTTCATACCCATAGTTATTCAAATAAGTGTGGGGTAAGAATCTTTTATGTTTTGTTTCTTGTTTTCAAATAAGTGTGGGGTAATTAGAAATGCATGAACACTGAGGACAATGTCAGACTTAAGTGTGAGGTAGCAGTGCACGGTGCACTGTAGTAGTTTGAAAATTTTTGCATGATTTTTTCTTGTTTTCCCCGTATTTTCACACCTTTCAAAAAAAAATTCAATTTTTTTCATTCTTTCAGACTTCTAAATGCAGTATGATTGGTTAAACATTGCTTATGTCTATGATATGTAGGTAGAGTGTTATGGTTAGTAGGAGATGATCTATGACTATTTTGAACTTATTGATTAGGAATAGGGAATTCCTGATAACTGAGCACAACTTAGTCTAGATTAGAGACCTCAGCCAATTACCTTTTCGAGACTTAACTAGATAAAATTAGACCAGTTGTGGATGCATTGACAATTAGAATGACTAGATGAGACTCTGAGCTAAAAGTGAAAAGAAATAAAAGAAAGTTAATTAAATAAGGGTAGTTTGCCAGCGGCCTTCGCTACTCGAGCACCACTCCTTCGTGGAATTTAAAACCTGATGCCCTAAGGTCGTGTAGGTCTGGGAGTCATCGGAGTGGGACTCGCTACATGGGTAGTTGAAGTTGACGTGTTCTAAGCAGACTCAAAATACCCTAGAAAATCTATAAAAGGAAATCAATAAACGCTAAATAAGTAAAAATCTTATCACCAAGGCTCAGAATTCAGAAAATTGTCTATTGTTAGTATGTCTAGCGACGGGTCGAAGTATTATCTGGTAATAGTTAAGACAAGAGTTTATTGTGCTGACTATCTAGTCTGGACTAGTACACACACTACACATCAGGAAGACCTTGTGACTAAGAGAAGAGTTCAACCAAGTTGTTAAGTTGTTTCCTGCTCAATCATAACAATCTACTAGAGACATTTGAGACCTTGTCATAGCAACCTGACCAGTCAGACCTGTTTTATGAATTATCTGAAAAAATTTTGGAATAAAAATATGACTAGGAATTTAAGTGATTGCACTATGATTTAGAATCACTAACTTCAGGTAGACTTTGCTTGAGGACAAGCAAAAAGCTAAGTGTGGGGTTATTTGATATGCATAAACCATATCACATTTTAGCATGTTTTTAGGCATGATTTAGGGTGAAATTGAGGGTAAATTGGTCTTAATTGTTTATTATTAACCCAATTTCACAGTTTTTATGATTTTGGAAGTGTCAGGTGAAAAGTAGAAGAAAATGGCAAATTTTGGGGCAAAAATGCAATTTTTCAGAAGTTTGGACTTCGAGGAGGGCGTCCCGGTTCAGGACGGGCGTCCTGACCTGGTCAACAGGTCGGGACGGGCATCCAGGACTCGGGACGGCCGTCCCGAACCAGAAATTCAAGTCCCCCATCGAATATTTAATGAAAAATCACTCCATGAAGCTGTTATAAATACCACAAGCCTTCCTCAGTTGAATTCATCCCTCTCCACTTGATCTGAGTCATTCAGTGGTTTCCAGTGTACAATTCTTGAGTACACAACTCACTCAGAGACTCAGATTTCAAGTTTTCTTTCCTTTTTAGTGTTTCATTTTTCTTAGTTTCTGAGAAATAGTCTCAGATCCTAGGGTTCGATAGATAGGTTCGTTTTTGGTATTCATAGAATACCCGGGATTTCGTTAGGAGATCCTAAGAGGGCTCTAGGCATTCGAAGAGTCAGTCCACAGGGCTGGGCTTAAGTTGGGTATTAAGGTAAAGCCCAGTTACTAGGCTGAGGAAGCGTCCTCTAAAGGTTCTGGCGAGCAGAGTCGGGTCAAGCAATACGACATATACAGTAGTACGCTCCATCGGTGAGACTAAGTAAAGGGTGATTTCTTTATGGCATCAGTCCCCCTGTCCCTCTCTTATATGTTGTTATTGTGTTTGTCCAAATATCAATTATGAATACTGGATTATGATTTGTTTGAATATTTGTTTTACATGTTGAAGTTGTTATGTTTTTTCGGAAATAGCCACCTGCTTAAATATTCATTATGTCTGCATGTCTAATGTAGTTTCTTTTAAACTAAAATTAGGGTTATAGACAATTCCTAACCACGGTCTATTCATAACCTGTTTAGTTTAATAGGCATAGATTAGTATTGGTGTCTGCCATACTAGATAAAATAACCTGCGGAACACCCTGTTTGTTAGAGTAGTCTAGGTAGGCTGAGTAGAGCATTTATGCCGGCGGTTATGGGCCATCGGCGTGATCCCCGAAGTGACATAGGGCTTTCATAGTTGTCTTTTGTTCGAACCGTGAGTAGGGCCGTTTACCTTGGCGATGGGGCGGTATATCAGATTATTCAGATGTGGTACACCTTTAGACTCAGAACATAGTTGCAATCCAGGCTAAGATATATCTAAAATACTCGAAGATAGGTCACTCAACATATCGGTACAATATAACATAGAATTAGGACTTTGTCTATAAACACTTTTAGGCTTAATTAGACTTAAACCTAGTGGAGAATGGATCACCCTCTCATCAAAGTTATTGATGACGATTGCATAACTGGATCATAAGATAAGAGTTAGGATAAAAGGCTAGTTACTACTAAGTCGTTACCACTTTCCTGGGAGTACGATATTTATTTAATAAAATCGTAGATACTTTCCAACAGACTAGCTACACGATAGGTACTCTGCCTTAGGTTCTGACTGATTAAGTGACACCATAGAGACTAAATGTGACAATTAGTCAATCTCAGCCCTTAATTACTCATAATCAACATAGGGTAAAATAACACCTATTTAGCATATCAGTTGGAAACGCATCAATAATTTTATAGTTTTTGTGATTTTAAAAGTTCCAGGTGAAATGTGCAAGAAAACGGCAAATTTCAGGGCAAAAATGTGATTTTCAGAAGTTCGTGGATTAGGACGGGCGTCCTGACTCAGTCAACAGATCGGGACGGGCGTCCCGAACCCCTGAATAGTATCCCACATAGTTTTCTGAAGAGAAAGTCACTCAGCTTCCCTGCTATTGATAACTCTAGAATAATAGAGTTATTCACATCTAATTTATCACATTTTATTCGGGAATTAATTGACTTTATTTGGAAAATGGAATAAAAATGTGTTGATTTGATATTTTCCCTCTTTTTACCTAAAAATGTGGATTTATGGTTAAAAGTCAATTTAATTGAACAAATTTCTCAACATGTGGATAAGTTGTATTATTTGTTATTTGAGAATTTATTTGAATTGACTTATTGTGACAAGGGTAAAAAGGGAATGTGGATGGTTGACATTGTTGGATAAAAGTGACCGAGAGGAAAGTGAAGAATGTGTGGAAAATTTGCATCTCTACATATATGTATCTATACGTATCTATATGTATATATATATATATATATATATATATATATATATTACACACCCACACACCATTTGTCATTTAAAAATCCAGCTGGGCATATTTAAAGATGTACACTTTCGGTCCTATGTATTCATTTCTTTGGTCCCATCCATTATACACATATATATACATACATATATATATAAGGTACATATGTTGAAATCTTTGTTATATGTATATATATATATATTTGTGGGAGTACAAGTTGGCAAGGTGGACATAATGATAGAAGATAGTTGTTGTCCAACAATAAATATATATATATACATATATATACATACATATGATGAGATTCCTCTCAATTTTCTGCCAGATTTTCAGGACACAAGGTGCACGGGCAGCTGCATTATACAAAAGAAAGAAGAAGCATATTCCCTAGTGGGTATACATATATATATATGTATATACATACACATGATGACAACTCAAAATTGCTGGCTGGTTTTGTGAGAGTAGGTGGAGAAAAGGGGCAGCATTCGGTGGAATATGAAAAGAAAATTCCAGAAGGCAGCTGCAAAATTAATATTTTATTTGCTGGAATTTTTGGAAAGAAATATAACAGAATTATGGACAGTGGGCACGGCATAGGGTGAGAGTAGTTCAGTTTTGGCTTTTGGCCATTTGAGAATAGGATAGTTTTTTCTTAGTTTTTTAGACTAACTTTTGAGAGGGAAGAACCTAAGAGTGAGCAGGGTGACTTGCTGCAACATTTATCAGCTGAGCAGTAGAAAGGCAGCATCACAGCAGAGGAAACGAAGGGCAGCAGATTGATTAAACTGATTTGGGCAGTGGGTGATCTTCCGGCCAGAAGTAATCCTCTCTTCATTTCCTCAATTTGCTACTTTTTTTTGTAACTAAATGTTCTTTGTATTTTGAGAATGTTTACATGGATTCAAGGATTGATTAAATATGTTTTAGGAGTCATATGTTTTCCATCTTAGGCTTGACTCCATTCATTGGTTTCACTTTGGATCTCGGGACTATGCTTCCTATTACTTTAATCCTTGTATTTCATGATTCTTGGTTCAAGGAATGATTAAATATGTTTTGGGAGTGATATGCTTTCCGTCTTAGGGTTGATTCCGTTGATTGGTGTCACTATGGACCTAGGGGCTGTTTTTTCCCATTACGTTATTCTTTGTTTTCCATGATTCGTTTCAGCATAATATATATCTTTAACCTGAAGATGTTGTGGTGTAGTTAAGTATGAGCATGTTGAATACATTTTTTGACTATGATAAGTATGCTGTAGCATTACTTTCTGTTTTTATGTTTAATGCTTGTATGGGGCAAAGCTTGGTTTATTCATGTAATTACATTAGAATTATGTGGCGTTAGATTGAGCACTGCGTGAACAGCGGTAACTCATATAGTAGTGGAGTGATAACTGCGTGAACAGCGGTACATCCACTGACTAGCGTTGCGCTAGGTCCAAGGTATGTTATCGGGGATCTAGACTAGTAGATCAAGTAGTCTGGGTGAAACCAGACATGCTGTAGCATTGATATGGAACTGAAAGCATGCTTTGTATACTTAGAATCATCTTTGGCTTGTACTTACATTTTTGGCGTAAATGCTGCAGCATTGTATTACCTGCAGTACTCTTGTGGTAATTTCCAGTAGGCTGACTTTTAACTGTTAACTGTAGTTAGGAGTAGGAATGCCGTAGCATTAGACCACTCTCCATTCATGATTTATCATTCTTTATTCTTTTATTCTTTTAACCATTTGTACAATTGTATTTGCATTTGTAATTGGCATACATAGTCCCTGTGGGATCGATAATCTTGTACTTAGGTACATATATTACTTGTTGACCGGTGTATACTTGCACTTGTTAAGATTGCGTTGATTTATTCTATTTTCTTTATCTTTACAAATTGTGACACACACAAATCACGCGCAACAGCTATAAATACCCTAGGCCTTCCTCAGTTGAAATCATCCCTCTCCACTTGATATGAATCATTCAGTGGCTTCTATTATACATTTTCCTACTGTATACGAGTCATTTAGTGATCTCAGGTGTTTTCTTTCAAGTAGGTTTAGTATACGAGAGTTTCTCGTATTGTTTGCTTTCTGAGAGTCTGTCTCAGGATCTTAGAATACGACTAGATAGGGTTCATTTTTTGTATTCATAGAATACCTAGGATTTCGTTAGGAGATCCTAAGAGAGCATTATGTGAGCAAAGATTTAGTCAACATGGCTTTGCTTAAGCCCGAGGCGTAAGGTAAAGCAATAGTTGCTAGGCTAAGGAAGTGTTCTCCGAAGGTTCTGTTGAGCAGAGTCGGGTCAAGCAGTCCAGGATATACAAGTAGTTGCTCCATCAGTGAAACTAATAAAGGGTGAATACTTTATGGTGGTGGTCCCCTTGTCCTTTTCTTTATATTTTTGTACTGTGTTTGTCCAAAGACCCATTTGAATATTAAATTATGATATTATGAATATGTGTTTTGCTTGTTGAAGATATTTACATTTTTCCAGAAAGGTCACCAGCTTAATTATCATTATGACTGCATGTCTACTTGCTCTTTTAAATTAGATGAACGGTTATAGACAATTCCTAACCACGGTCTAATCATAACCTGTCTAGTTTAATAGGCCTTAATTTAGGGTTTTGTGTGAGGACGGAAGCATTAAGGTCTACCATATTAGATAAAATAACCTATAGATCACCATGTTTGTTAGAGTAGTCTAATGAGGCTGAGTTCGTGTTTTTATGCCGGCATTAGGGCGAGCGGCATGATCTCCTGAGTGACACATGACTTTCATGGATGCCTTTAGCTCAAACCGTGAGTAGGGCAGTGATGCTGTTCCGATTGGTATGCTAAAAGATATGCTTTATTTACCTATGTCGATTATGAGTAATTAAGGACTGAGTCTTACTAACTGTCACTTAGCATTCAATTATTGTCACTTAATCAACCAGAACCTAAGGCAGAGTACCTATCGTGTAGCTAGTCTGTTGGAAAGTATCTACGATTTTATTAAGTGAAATATCGTACTCCCAGGGAAGTGGTAACGACTTAGTAGTGATACGCGAAAATCGTATCACCTTTTTAGCATGTTTTTATGTATGATTTCGGGTGAAATTGAGGGCAAATTGATCTTAATTGTTTGTTATTTACTCAATTTCACGGTTTTTATGATTTTGGAAGTGTCAGGTGAAAAGTAGACAAAAACAGCAAATTTTGGGGCAAAAACGCAATTTTTGGAAATGTTGACTTGGTCAAAGGTTCAGGACGGGCGTCCCAAACCCCCAGAACCAGTCCCACATCAAATTTTTGATGAAAAATCACCCCGGGAAGCTGTTATAAATACCCCAGGCCTCCAGCAGTTGAAATCATTCCTCTCCACTCGATCTGAGTCATTTAGTGGTTTCCAGTGTACACTTCTCCAGCACACAACTCACTCAGAGACTCGAATCTCAGTTTTCTTTCTTATTAGTGTTTTGTTTTAGTTTCTGAGAAATAGTCTCAGATCTTAGGTTTCTATAGATAGGTTCGTTTCTGGGATTCATAGAATACCCGGGATTTCGTTAGGAGATCCTAAGAGGGCTCTAGGCGTTCGAAGAGTCAGTCCACAGGGCTGAGCTTAAGCTGGGTATTAAGGTAAAGCCCAGTTACTAGGCTGAGGAAGCGTCCTTCGAAGGTTCTGGTGAGCAGAGTCAGGGCGAGCAATACGACATATACAACAGTACGCTCCATCGGCGAAACTACGTAAAGGGTGATTTCTTTATGGCATCAGTCCCCATGTCCCTCTCTTATATGTTGTTATTGTGTTGTTCTAAATATCTATTATGAATACGAGATTACGATTTTTATGAATAGTTGTTTTATATGTTGACGTTGTTATGTTTTTCCGGAAATAGCCACCTGCTAAATATTCACTATGTCTGCATGTTTAATGTGCTCTTTTAAACTAAAGTTAGGGTTATAGACAATTCCTAACCACGGTCTAATCATAACCTGTTTAGTTTAATAGGCATCAATTAGTATTGGTGTCTGCCATGCTAGATAAAATAACCTGCTGAACACCCTACATGTTAAAGTAGTCTAGGTAGGGGCCGAGCTGAGTCCGATTATGCCGGCGGCTAGGGCAAGCGGTATGATCCCCGAAGTGACATAGGGCTTTCATGGATGCCTTCGTCCCGAACCGTGAGTAGGGCCGTCTTTAAGATAGGGCGGTTTATTAGAGACCTCGGATGTGGTACGCCTTTAGACACAGAACATAGTTGCAATCCAAGCTATGATGCATCTAAAATACTCGAATATAGGTCAATCAACATATAGGAACAGTATAACTAGAATCAGGACTCATCTATAAAACACTTCTAGGATTAATTAGACTTAAACCTAGTGGAGAATGAATCACCCTCTCATCAAAGTATTTGATGAAGATTGCATAACTGGATCATAAGATAGGAGTTAGGATAAAAGGCTAGTTACTACTAAGCCGTTGCCACTTCCCTGGGAGTACGATAATTAACTTAATAAAATCGTAGATACTTTCCAACAGACTAGCTACACGATAGGTACTCTGCCTTAGGTTCTGGCTGATTAAGTGACACCATAGAGACTAAATGTGACAATTAGTCAATTACAATCCTTAATTATTCATAATCAACATAGGGTAAAATAACACCTATTTAGCACATCGGTCGGAAACCCCATCAGATTTTTGGCGCCGTTGCCGGGGAAATATCATAATGAATTTAGGATTATTGGCCACAGTTCTAGAGACTTATGATAGGTAACGGTAGTAACCTAGACTTTTGATTTACACTGATCTTATACTATTTAGACAATCACTTTCCGAAATATAGGATTATCATAACTAATTAATTTTAGATAATATCTGAAATTAAGACACTTAGGATAATCAAATTTTAGAAAATTATTCTAGAACCATATTGAGGAAAATTACCTGCTTTCTAAATTAAACATAAAAAGAAAAAAAATGTTAAAAATTTAAAATCCCAAAAAGAATGTATCTTTCTTGCTCAACGGTGAGTTGTTCCTTTTCCCTATCTCTTGTTTTTTTAGTTGTTTTCTTAGTTGCTCTTTTTCGTGTTTTTCTTCCTTTATTTGATTTGGAAGAAATAAAAATGGAAATGAGGATAAAATATATTTTCTTCTGAGTTGTAAAATGTTGGCTTAGATTTTTATCGGGAAGAAACTCTATTTTAGAATTTTCTTAGAGTCATGCCGGCCTTATTAGGATGAGTTATGAAATAGTTTTTCCTTAATAGCCAGACCTTTGAATGTTCTATTGAAAAAAGGATGTTCCTTTTGTTTTGCTGATGATTGCATGAGAACTTTTAAACCGCAAGGAATTACTGCACCCATTATGGCATCACCTGATTGAAATCTGCTTTTTGAATTAATATGTGATGTAATGATGTAGTACAAATTGTTTGATGATAAGAAAGTTCATGCATGATAAATTCCTATCTTATCTAGTCTTGTTTAAAAAACAATAGGTTACATTGATCACTCTGAGATATCTGTGTTCAATAAAACTAATGATGAACCAAGATTGATTAGTTAAGTTCTATTGAATTTGATATAGAAAGAAGGGATAAGAAAAAGGGTTGAAAATCTAGAAAGCAAACCATTGGTCTAGATTAGAAAACCTTGAGTTAGAGGCTAGTGTAATACTGATAAATTTTTGGATGAAAACTTATTTGCATTGTTTGCTATGTATAATAATTCTCATCTGTGGTTTATTGCAAATTATCTAGTCACTGAATAAGTTCCAAGTGATATGACTTATCAGCAAAAGAAGAAATTCTTTGCTGATTTGAAATATTACTACTGGACAGATTTCTCTTCTATTTCAAACCTTTGCAGATCAGTTGATCAGAAGATGTATCTCGAAAGGCAAAGGCCACATGATTCTGAAGCATTGCAGGAATCTATGGGAGACCAATTAACTGCTATCAACACTGTCCGGAAAGTGTTGGAAGTAGAATCTTGTTGACCCCCCATATTCAAGGATTTTGTATCTCTGATACAGTCCTGCGATGCTTGCCAAATAACAGGTAACACCTCTTCAAGAGATCACCTACCCCAACAAGGTATATAGAGTCTTGAAATCATTGATATCTGGGGTATCGAATCCTTTTCTTTTTCTTTCCTTTGAAAATAATTACATCATAGTAGTCGTGGAACACTTTTCGAAAATAGCCCGAACCACATGCATTACCTACTAATGATGTTAAAGTCATGTGCAGATTCTAGTTGTTTTCCATATTCAGAGTGCCAATGTTTTAGGAAGAAATGTTCAGCCTGTGTATCAAATCTGTGAAATCTGCTAAGTACCACACTTTAGCAGGGATTGCTATGGGAATGACTGACCATTCCAAAAAGAGGTAGGAGTAGGTTACTACAGAATGCTACTCCAATAGGAAATGCATACAATTCCAACTAGAGGAATCATACGGGATTTAGATGAGGAGTAATTCGGAAGCTGGAAACTTTTAGAAGACACCACCACAGCAAAACCCCTACTCGCAGAAGCAATAGATGAGATACTGGCAACTATTAAAGCCAGACCAGTGCAAGCAAGTGATATACCAAGTGGTATCGAATGGTCGAAGGATATAGAGGAATTTAGCATTGTATCAGGAGCATAGCAATGGAGGAGCTTGCATTCCCTGCATACCAACCAGCTGTGAGAAACTTCACCGAGGAAGTCTCAAATACTTGGGCCCAAATCTACACAACTGGAGCCCTCTACCACCACAGCTTCGCCAAAACTTCAGGTATCTTTTCTTCCATTCGAGACTTGCATGCAATACCTTTACTAACATTGGCAAGAAGGCACACAAATCCCAAGAAGTCTCATTCCTAGACACGATCCCCCTGGATACGTTGATATGATTATGAGAAATATTACAAATGATTCGAGGAAACAGTCCTTGGGGATTGAGCCATTCCTCAAATGGATATGCCACTACCTGGAGCTTGACAATGAAGGATCGGAGCTGACGTCATCCGTTCCAATATCTAGAGCTTGCAGAGTCAAGAACACCTCAGCAATAGCACATGGCTAAGGTGAAGAGCCAATTGACAGATCAGAGAAGACCCTTCTCCTCGCGACATGAAGGGAGTTTTTCTAATCCTCATATTCCTTTACTTTTATTTTATTTGTTTTGTGTTATGTTTTGCTATCCTTCTTCTTTTGTTGCGTCATTGTCTCTCTTACCCTTAGTTAGTCAAATAAGTGTGGGGTAAGAGTTCTTTGTTTTGTTTTCATTTCTTCTTGTTTGCAAATAAGTGTGGGGTAGTTAAGGTATGCATGAACACTGAGGATAGTGTCAGACTTAAATGTGGGGTAGTAGTGCACGTTGCACTGTAGTAGTTTGAGAAAATTTTTGCATGATTTTGCATGTGTTCCGCGTAATTTCACACCCTTCCAAAAGTTTTCAAAATTTTTCCGTCTTTCAGACTTCTAAATGCAGTATGCTTGGTTAAACAATTGCTTATGTCTATGATATGTAGGTAGTATGTTATGGTTAGTAGGAGATAATTGATGACTATTGCTGAACCTATTGATTAGAAATAGGGAAGTCCTGATAATTGAGCACAACTTAGTCTGGATTAGAAACCTCAATCAATTACCTTTTCAAAACTGAACTAGATAAAATTAGACCAGTTGTAGGATGCATTGACAATTGGAATGATTAGATGAGACTCTGAGCCAAAAGTGAAAAAGAAAAAAAAAGTGAGCTAATTAAAATAGGGTAGTTTGCCAGCGGCCTTCGCTACTCGAGCACCACTCCTTCGGGGAACTTAAAGCCTGATGCCCTAAGGTCGTGTAGATCTGGGAGTCATCGGAGTGGGACTCGCTACATGGGTAGTTGAAGTTGACGTGTTCTAAGCAGACTCAAAATACCCTAGAAAATCTATAAACGAAAGAAACCAATAAATGCTAATTGATAGAATCTGATCACCAAAGCTCAGAACTCAGAAAGTTATCTATTGTCAGTGTGTCTAGCGATAGGTCAAAGTGTTATCTGGTAATAGTTAAGACAAGAGTTTATTGTGTTGACTATCTGGTCTGGACTAGTACACACACTACACATCAGGAAGACCTTATGACTAAGAGAAAAGTTCAACCTAGTTGTTAAGTTACTTTCTGCTCAACCCTAACAAACTACTAGAGACATTTGAGACCTTGTCATAGCAACCTAACCAGTCAGACCTGTGTTAAGAATTGTCTGAAGAATTTTTGGAATAAAAACATGACTAGGAATTTAAGTGACTGCACTACGATTTAGAATCACTAACTTCAGGTAGACTTTGCTTGAGGACAAGCAAAAAGCTAAGTGTGGGGTTATTTGATACGCGAAAATCGTATCACCTTTTTAGCATGTTTTTATGTATGATTTCGGGTGAAATTGAGGGCAAATTGATCTTAATTGTTTGTTATTTACTCAATTTCACAGTTTTTATGATTTTGGAAGTGTCAGGTGAAAAGTAGACGAAAACAGTAAATTTTGGGGCAAAACCGCAATTTTTGGAAATGTTGACTTGGTCAAAGGTTCAGGACGGACGTCCCGACCTGGTCAACAGATCAGGACGGGCGTCCCAATCCGGGACGGGCGTCCTGAACCCCCAGAACCAGTCCCACATCGAATTTTTGATGAAAAATCACCCTGGGAAGCTGCTATAAATACCCCAGGCCTCCAGCAGTTGAAATCATTCCTCTCCACTCGATCTGAGTCATTTAGTGGTTTCCAGTGTACACTTCTCCAGTACACAACTCACTCAGAGACTCAGATCTCAGTTTTCTTTCTTATTAGTGTTTTGTTTTAGTTTCTGAGAAATAGTCTCAGATCTTAGGTTTCTATAGATAGGTTCATTTTTGGGATTCATAGAATACTCGGGATTTCGTTAGGAGATCCTAAGAGGGCTCTAGGCGTTCGAAGAGTCAGTCCACAGGGCTGGGCTTAAGCTGGGTATTAAGGTAAAGCCCAGTTACTAGGCTGAGGAAGCGTCCTTCGAAGGTTCTGGTGAGCAGAGTTAGGGCGAGCAATACGACATATACAGCAGTACGCTCCGTCGGCGAGACTACGTAAAGGGTGATTTCTTTATGGCATCAGTCCCCATGTCCCTCTCTTATATGTTGTTATTGTGTTGTTCTAAATATCTATTATGAATACGAGATTACGATTTTTATGAATAGTTGTTTTATATGTTGACGTTGTTATGTTTTTCCAGAAATAGCCACATGCTAAATATTCACTATGTCTGCATGTTTAATGTGCTCTTTTAAACTAAAGTTAGGGTTATAGACAATTCCTAACCACGGTCTAATCATAACCTGTTTAGTTTAACAGGCATCAATTAGTATTGGTGTCTGCCATGCTAGATAAAATAACCTGCTGAACACCCTACATGTTAAAGTAGTCTAGGTAGGGGCCGAGCTGAGTCCGATTATGCCGGCGGCTAGGGCAAGCGGTATGATCCCCGAAGTGACATAGGGCTTTCATGGATGCCTTCGTCCCGAACCGTGAGTAGGGCCGTCTTTAAGATAGGGCGGTTTATTAGAGACCTCGGATGTGGTACGCCTTTAGACACAGAACATAGTTGCAATCCAGGCTATGATGCATCTAAAATACTCGAATATAGGTCAATCAACATATAGGAACAGTATAACATAGAATCAGGACTCATCTATAAAACACTTCTAGGATTAATTAGACTTAAACCTAGTGGAGAATGAATCACCCTCTCATCAAAGTATTTGATGAAGATTGCATAACTGGATCATAAGATAGGAGTTAGGATAAAAGGCTAGTTACTACTAAGCCGTTGCCACTTCCCTGGGAGTACGATAATTAACTTAATAAAATCGTAGATACTTTCCAACAGACTAGCTACACGATAGGTACTCTGCCTTAGGTTCTGGCTGATTAAGTGACACCATAGAGACTAAATGTGACAATTAGTCAATTACAATCCTTAATTATTCATAATCAGCATAGGGTAAAATAACACCTATTTAGCACATCGGTTGGAAACCCCATCAAGTAGTAACTAGCCTTTTATCCTAACTCCTATCTTATGACCCAGTTATGCAATCTTCATCAATGATTTTGATGAGAGGGTGATCCATTCTCCACTGGGGTTAAGTCTAATTAATCCTAGAAGTGTTTTATAGATGAGTCCTGATTCTATGTTATACTGCTCCTATATGTTGATTGACCTATATCAGAACACTGTCTGTAAAATACTCTTGCATGCTTAATGAACTTGAATCTTGTGAGAACGGATCAACCTCTCATCAAAGAATTGATGAATGATTGCATAACTAGATAATAAAATGAGAGTTAGGGTAAAAGGATAGTTGCTACCAAGCTGTTACCACTTCCCTGGGAGTACCATAATTTCTTAAATTAAAATCGTAGGTACTTTCCAACATACTAGTTACACGATAGGTACTCTACCTTATCTCTTTTTTCCTCAATCATGACTACCCTAAATGAGAGTTAGGGCAAAAATTCCTCAATCTCTTTTTTCAAAAATCATGACTACCCTAATCTTATCCTAACTTATATTCAGCAAGAATTTCAGAAAAACAAATACTGAGTTTATACAATTAGTGAAAAATAATCTGCATTTGAAACACCTTTATTTTTCATAAAAATTTGAGAAATAAAATGTATGAAGAAAAATTGTTGAATAAAATAAAAGATCCTTTTGAAAAGTTTGAAAACAAAAACGTAGAGGTCAATTATTTAATTTTAGTTCAAACAATTTATTTGCTGAAAATAAGAGTAAAAAAAATCTTCCCTTTTTCAACGGCCCTTATTTCTGATCTCTCGTATCTCTATGCGCATGGCTTTCATCTCATCCCTTTGTCTGCCCTACTCACTTCGTAAGTCCACCATCTCTCGGAGTAGCTGTGTATTTTGATTTTCCTAAAGACTGACTGTGGCTCTGAGTCGGTCCATGTTGGTTGTGATATTCAGACTAACTTGGTCTAAATGACACAATCTGCTTGCAATTCCTTGATCCATCTCATAGATCCTTTGAGCCAAAGTGTCTATCTGCACGGACAACACTGAATGAGAACCGTTAGTACTTCCCCCGGATGAAGGGGTGTGCTCATTAGGTGTTGGAGTGTACTTAGGAGATGTTGGTGAGTTTTGGGTTTGGTCAAGGGGTGGTGGATTTATAGGGACTCTCTGGGCAGGAGTGTGAACTGGAGATCTTTGAGGTTCTTCTCTAGGAGGAAAGGTATCTTCAGAAGGATCTTCTTCCATGGGACTAGGCTCACGGGCGTTAAGTAATCTTCTCACTAAGTCACTGGTGTCTAGGCTTCAGTTTATTTCTATAGGTTGTGGAGGAGGATTCTCCCGTTGTATTTCTGGTTCAGGCCTAGATGGTCCTTTTGGTTTGGTCTTCTTTGGTCTTGGAGTGTCAGGGTTTTCTGTTTTCTTTGCTTGATCAGTAGCTGCTCTTGTTCTCTTCATCTATGAGTGCAAAGTCTGGTTAGGAATAACAAATAACAAAAATAAAATAGAAAGAGAAAAGAGAGATATTTTTCGGTTTTTAAAATTTTTAACAATTTTTTTTCTGTTAGATTTTATTTAGAAAGCAGATAAATTTCCTCAATATGGTTTTAGAATAATTTTCTAAAATTTGATTATCCTAAATGTCTTAATTTTAGATAATATCTAAAATTAGTTAGTTATGATAACCCTATATTTCGGAAAGTGATTGTCTAACTAGCATAAGATAAGTGTAGGTCTAAAGTCTAGGTTACTACCGTTACCTATCATAAGTTTCTAGAATTGTGGCCAATCATCCTAAATTCATTATGATATTTCCCTGGCAACGGTGCCAAAAATCTGATGTGTTCCCGACTGATATGCTAAATAGGTGTTGTTTTACCCTATGTTGATTATGAGTAATTAAGGACTTAGATTGACTAATTGTCACTTTTAGTCTCTATGCTGTCACTTAATCAGCCAGAACCTAAGGCAGAGTACCTATCGTGTAGCTAGTCTGTAGGAAAGTATCTACGATTTTATTAAGTTAAATATCGTACTCCCAGGGAAGTGGTAACGACTTAGTAGTAACTAGCCTTTTACCCTAACTCTTATCTTATGATTCAGTTATGCAATCGTCATCAATAACTTTGATGAGAGGGTGATTCATTCTCCACTAGGTTTAAGTCTATTAAAGCCTACAAGTGTTTTATAGATAATGTTCTGGTTCTATGCTATACTATTCCTACATGTTGATTGACCTATCTTCGAGTATTTTAGATATATCTTAGCATGGATTGCAACTATGTTCTGAGTCTAAAGGTGTACCACATTCGAGTTATCTGATAAACCGCCCCATCGTCAAGGTAAACGGCCCTACTCACGGTTCGAGCTAAAGGCATCCATGAAAGCTCTATGTCACTTCGGGGATCATGCCGCTTGTCCCTAACCGCCGGGATAAACGCTCAACTCAGTCTACTTAGACTACTCTAACAAACATGGTATTCCGCATGTTATTTTATCTAATATGGCAGACACCAATACTAATTGATGCCTGTTAAACTAAACAGGTTATGAATAGACCGTGGTTAGGAATTGTCTATAACCCTAATTTTAGTTGAAAAGAAACTACATTAGACATGCAGACATAATGAATATTAAGCAGGTGGCTATTTCCGGAAAATCATAAGAACTTCAACATATAAAACAGATATTCATAAAAATCATAATCTCATAACCAAAACAAATCTTTGGACAAACACAATACAAACATATCAAGAGAGGGACAGGGGGACTGATGCCATAAAGAAATCACCCTTTACTTAGTCTCGTCGATGGAGCAACTGCTTGTATATGTCATACTGCTCGACCCGACTCTGCTCGACAGAACCTTGGGAGGACGCTTCCTCAGCCTGCACGACCTGATTCAGGACGCCCTCCCCGAAGTCCGAACTTCTAGAAAATTGCGTTTTTGCCCCGAAATTTGCCATTTTCTTCTACTTTTCACCTGACACTTCCAAAATCACAAAAACTGTGAAATTGAGTTAATAATAAACAATTAAGACCGATTTGCCCTCAATTTCACCCTAAATCATGTCTAAAAACATGCTAAAAATGTGATATGATTTATGCATATCAGGGCTCTAGGCATTCGAAGAGTCAGTCCATAGGGATGGGCTTAAGCTGGGTATTAAGGTAAAGTCTAGCTACTAGGCTGAGGAAGCGTCCTCCGAAGGTTCTGTCGAGCAGAGTCGGGTCGAGCAGTCCAACATATATAAGCAGTTACTCCATCGGCGAGACTTCGTAAAGGGTGATTACTTTATGGCATCGGTCCCCCTGTCCCTCTCTTTATATGTATGTACTGTGTTCGTCCAAACATTTGTTATGATTACTAGATTATGATTTTATGAATATTTGTTATGCATGTTGAAGTACTTTATGATTTTCTGGAAATGGCCACCAGCTTAACTTTCATTATGTCTTCATGTCTAATGTAGTTTCTTTTAAACTAAATTTAGGGTTATAGACAATTCCTAACCATGGTCTAATCATAACCTGTTTAGTTTAAGAGGCATTAATTTAAAACTTCCCTGTCGGGTTGCATTAATGTCTGCCATATTAGATGAAATAACCTATAGATCACCATGTTTGTTAGAGTAGTCTAAGTAAGCTGAGTTTGTGTGTTTATGCCGGCGTTAGGGCGAGCGGTATGATCTCCTAAGTGACATAGGTTTTCATGGATTCCTTTAGCTCGAACCGTGAGTAGGGCCGTGATTAAGGTAGGGCGATTTATCAGGTAACTCAGATGTGGTACACCTTTAGACTCAGTACATAGTTGCAATCTATGCCAAGATATATCTAAAACACTCGAAGATACGTCAATCAACATGTAGGAACAGTATAACATAGAATCAGGACATTATCTGTAAAACACTTTTAGGTTTAAATAGACTTAAACCTAGTGGAGAATGAATCACCCTCTCATCAAAGATATTGATGAACGATTGCATAACTGGATCATAAGATAAGAGTTACGGTAAGAGGATAGTTACTACTAAGCCGTTACCACTTCCCTAGGAGTACGATATTTAATTTAAATAAAATCGTAGATACTTTCCAACAGACTAGCTACACGATACGTACTCTGCCTTTGGTTCTGATTGATTAAATGAAAGTATAGAGACTAAATGCGACAATTAGTTAGGATAAGTCCTTAATTACTCATAATCAACATAGGGTAAAACAACACCTATTTTAGTATATCAGTCGGAACGTCATCAGCGGCATGATCTCCTGAGTGACACAGGACTTTCATGGATGCCTTTAGCTCGAACTGTGAGTAGAGCTGTCAATGGCGATGGGGCAGTTTATTAGATAACTCAAATGTGGTACACAAGTGATATGCATAAAACATATCCCCTTTTTAGCATGTTTTTAGACACAAATTAGGGCAATATTTGAATGTATTTGATCTTAATTGAATCAAATTGACATAAAATAGCTTAAATTTTGATTTTGGAAGTTTCAAGAGTAAATTGCATGAAAACAGCAAATTTTGGGGCAAAAATGTAATTTTTGGAAATGCTGAGTTCGGGACAAGTGTCCCGAGCACCAGAAGTTGTCCCACATCGAAATTTTTGGAGAAATTCACTCCAGAAAGCTTGTATAAATACCCCAGGCCTCCAAGAGTTGAAATCATCCCTCTTCACTCGATCTGAGTGATATGCATAAATCATATCACATTTTTAGCATGTTTTTAGGCATAATTTAGGGTGAAATTGAGGGCAAATCGGTCTTAATTGATTATTATTAACTCAATTTCACAGTTTTTATGATTTTGGAAGTGTCAGGTCAAAAGTAGAAGAAAATGGCAAATTTCGGGGCAAAAACGCAATTTTCAGAAGTTCGAAAGTCGGGGAGGGCGTCCCGAATCAGGATGGGCATCCTGACCTGGTCAACAGGCCAGGACGGGCGTCCCGAGCTGCAATTCCAAGTCCCACATCGAATTTTTGAAGAAAAATCACTCCAGAAAGCTACTATAAATACCCCAGGCCTTCCTTAGTTGAAATCATTCCTCTCCACTCAATCTGAGTCATTTAGTGACTTAAGTTGTACATTTTTCTCGAGTACATAAGTCACTTAGAGACTCGGGTTCAGTATAAGTTTTCAACTATTTTTAGTTAGTGTTTCGTTTTCTTAGTTTCTGAGAATTAGTCTCAGATCTTAGGCTTCGATAGATAGGTTCGTTTCTGGTATTCATAGAATACCCGGGATTTCATTAGGAGATCCGAAGAGGGCTCTAGGCATTCGAAGAGTCAGTCCACAGGGCTGGGCTTAAGCTGGGTATTAAGGTAAAGTCCAGCTACTAGGCTGAGGAAGCGTCCGCCAAAGGTTCTGTCGAGCAGAGTCGGGTCGAGCAGTACGACATATACAAGCAGTTGCTCCATCGACGAGACTAAGTAAAGGGTGATTTCTTTATGGCATCAGTCCCCATGTCCCTCTGTTTATATGTTTGTATTGTGTTTGTCCAAAGATTTATTATGAATATGAGATTATGATTATTATGAGTATCTGTTATATGTGTTGAAGTTTTTATGATTTTTTGAAAATAGCCACCTGCTTAATATTCATTATGTCTGCATGTCTAATGTAGTCTCTTTTAAACTAAAATTAGTGTTATAGACAATTCCTAACCACAGTCTATTCATAACATGTTTAGTTTAACAGGCATCAATTAGTATTAGTGTCTGCCATATTAGATAAAATAACCTACAGAACACCATGTTTGTTAGAGTAGTCTAAGTAGGCTTAGTTGAGCGCTTATGCCGGCGGTTAGGGCGAGTGGCATGATCCCCTAAGTGACATAGGGCTTTCATGGATGCCTTTTGCTCGAACCATGAGTAGGGCCGTTAACCTTGGCGATGGGGCGGTTTATCAGATAACTCGGATGTGGTACACCTTTAGACTCAAAACATAGTTGCAATCCAGGCCAAGACATGTCTAAAATACTCGAAGATAGGTCAATCAACATGTAGGAACAGTATAACATAGAATCAGGACATTATCTATAAAACACTTTTTAGGCTTAAATAGACTTAAACCTAGTGGAGAATGAATCACCCTCTCATCAAAGTTATTGATGACGATTGCATAACTGAATCATAAGATAAAAGTTAGGGTAAAAGGCTAGTTACTACTAAGTCGTTACCACTTCCATGGGAGTACGATATTTAACTTAATAAAATCGTAGATACTTTCCAACAGACTAGCTACACGATAGGTACTCTGCCTTAGGTTCTGACTGATTAAGTGACACTACTAAGACTAAACGTGACAATTAGTCAATCCTAGTCCTTAATTACTCATAATCAACATAGGGTAAATCGACATCTATTTTAGAATATCAGTCGGGAACGCATCAGATTTTTGGCGTCGTTGCCGGGGAAATATCATAATGAATTTAGGATTATTGGCCACAATTCTAGAAACTTATGATAGGTAACGGTAGTAACCTAGACCTTAGACCTAACACTTGTTTTTTTGCTAGTTATACAATCAGCTTCCGAAATATAGGGTTAACATAACTAACTAATTATAGACATTATCTAAAATTAAGACATTTAGGATAATCAAATTTTAGTAACTTATTCTAAAATCATATTGAGGGAATTTAACTGCTTTCGAAATAAAATATAAAAAAGAAAAAAATTTAAAATTTAAAAACCCCAAAAATAATGTATTTTTTTCGTTCAACAGTAAGTTGTTCTTCAACCCTATCTCTTGCCTTATTTGTTTTTTTCCCTTAGTTGAACATTTGCTGCTCTTTTTCGTGTTATTTCTATTTTCGAAAAAACAATTTTTGGAAATGAGGAAAGAATATTTTTTTCTTTTGAGCTGTCAATTTTTGGCTTAGGTGTTAATTTGGAAAAAAAATATCATTTTATTAGGTCATGCTAGGTTTATTTGATTACTTTACTCTGAGATATCTGTTCAATAAAACTAATAATGAACCAAGATTGATTAGTTAAGTTCTATTGAATTTAATATAGAAAGACGGGATAAGAGAAAGGGCTAAAAATCTAGAAAGCAAACCTTTGGTCTAGATTAGAAAACCCCGAGTTAGAGGCTATTGACGAGACAGTAGTATCTGATATATTTCTGAATGAGAATTTATTGGTTGCTATGAATAATAATTCTCCTCCGTGGTTTACTGATATTACTAATTATCTAGTTGCTAATTATTCCCAAGTGATATGACTTATCAACAAAAGAAGAAATTCTTTGTTGATTTGGAATATTACTACTCGGAAGATCCGTTTTTTCTATTTAGAATTATTGCAGAGTAAGTAAGCAGAGGATGTATCTCGGAAGGGCGAAGGCCACACGATTCTGAAGCATTGCAAGAATCTACGGGAGACCAATTGACTGCTATCAACACTGTTCGGAAAGTGTTGAAAGTAATATTCAAGAATTATGTATCCTTGATACAGTCCTGCGATGCTTGCCAAATAACAGATTCTATGAGAAGTATTTTCCAGATTCAGAGTGCCAATGTCTTAGGAAGAAACGTTCAGTCTGTGTATCAAATCTGTGAAGTCTGCCAAGTACTTCACTTTAGCGGGAATTGCTATGTGAATGGAATACTGACCATTCCAACAAAGGTAGGAGTAGGTTACTGCAGAATGCTACTCTAATAGGAGACGCATACAATCCCAGCTGGAGAAATCATAAGGGATTTAGCTGAGGAATAATTCGGAAGCTGGAAACTTTCAGAAGATACCACCACAGCAAAACCCCTACCCACAGAATCAATAGATGAGATACTGGCAACAATTAAAGCCAGACCAGTGCAAGCAAGTGATCTACCAAGAGGTATCGAACAGTTGAGGGATATAGAGGATTTTGGCGTTGTATCAGGAGCATAGCAATGGAGGAGCTTGAATCCCCTGCATACCAATCAGCTGTGAGAAACTTCCCTGAGGAAGTCTCAAATACTTGGGCCGAGATCTACACCACTGGAGCCTCCTACCACCACGGCTTCGCCAAAGCTTCAGGTATCTTTTCTGCCATTCAAAACTTGCATGCAATACCTTCACTGACATTGGCAGGTAGGCACACCAATCCAAAGAAGTCTCATTCCTAGACACGTTCCTTCTGGACATGTTGCTACAATTACGAGAAACTTTGCAAATGATTCGAGGAAACAGTCCTTGGGGCTTGAGTCATTCATCAAATGGATAGGCAACTACCTAGAGCTCGACATTGAAGGATCGGAGCTGACGTCATCCATTCCAATATCTAGAGCTTACAGAGTCAAGAACACCTCAGCAATAGCACATGGCTAAGGTGAAGAGCCAATTGACAGATCAAAGAAAACCATTCTGCTCGAGACAAGAAGGGAGTTTTTCTAATCCCCATCTTCCTTTACTTTTATTTTCCTTTTATTTTTATCTTCATTTCATGTTTTGTTTGTTTTGTCTTGTTTGTGTTGTTATTTCTATTACCCTTATTGTTTTGTCGTATTTCTTTTCTTTCTCTTCCCCTTAGTTAGTGAAATAAGTGTGGGGTAAGAGTTCTTTGTTTTGTTTCTATTTCTTCTTGTTTTCGAATAAGTGTGGGGTAGTTTAGATATGCATGAACACTGAGGACAGTGTCAGACTTAAGTGTGGGGTAGCAGTGCACGGTGCACTATAGTAGTTTGAGAAATTTTTGCATGATTTTGCTTGTTTTCCCCATATTTTCACACCCTTCCAAAAATTTTCAAACTTTTTCATTTTTTAGACCTCGAAATGCAGTATGATTGGTAAAACAATGCTGATGTCTATGATATGTGTGTAGAATGTTATGATTAGTAGGAGACAATGTGATGACTAGTTTGAACTTATTGATTAGGAATAGGGAATTCCTGATAATCGAGCACAACTTAGTCTGGATTAGATACCTCAGCCAATTACCTTTTCAAAACTTAACTAGATAAGATTAGATCAGTTGAGGATGTATTGACAATTAGAATGACTAGATGAGGCTCTGAGCTAAAAGTGAAAAGAAAAAAAAGAGAGTTAATTAAATAGGGTAGTTTGCTAGCGGCCTTTGCTACTCGAGCACCACTCCTTCAGGGAACTTAAAGCCTGATGCCCTAAGGTCGTGTAGGTCAGGGAGTCATCGGAGTGGGACTCGTTACATGGGTAGTTAAAGTTGACGAGTTAAAGCAGACTCAAAATACCCTGAATCTATAAAAGAAAAAAAATCAATAAATGCTAAATAATTAAAATTTGATCACCAATGCTCAGAACTCATAAAGTTGTCTATTGTTAGTATGTTTAGCGACGGGTCAAAGTGTTATCTGGTAGTAGTTAAGACGAGAGTAAATTATTGACGATCTGGTCTAGACTAGTACACACACTACACATCAGGAAGACCTTGTGACTGAGAGAAAAGTTCAACCTAGTTGTTAAGTTGTTTTATGCTTGATTATTACAATCTACTAGAGACATTTGAGACTTTGTCATAACAACCTAACCAATCAGACCTGTGTTAAGAATTATCTGAATAATTTTTGGAATAAGAACATGACTAGGAAATTTAAGTGACTGCACATATGATTTAGAATCACTAACTTCAGGTAGACTTTGCTTGAGGACAAGCAAAAAGCTAAGTGTGGGGTTATTTGATATGCATAAATCATATCACATTTTTAGCATGTTTTAGGCATAATTTAGGGTGAAATTGAGGGAAAATCAGTCTTAATTATTATTATTAACTCAATTTCACAGTTTTTATTGTTTTGGAAATGTCAGGTGAAAAGTAGAAGAAAATTGCAAATTTCAGGGCAAAAACGCAATTTTCAGAAGTTTAGAAGTCGGGGAGGGCGTCCTGACCTGGTCAACAGGCCAGGACAGGTGTCCAGGAATCGGGACGGCCGTCCTGACCTGGTCAACAGTCCAGGACGAGCGTCCAAATCCAAGACGGGCGTCCCGAACTGCAATTCCAAGTCCCACATCGAATTTTTGAAGAAAAATCACTCTAGAAAGCTACTATAAATACCCCAGGCCTTCCTCAGTTGAAATCATTCCTCTCCACTCAATCTGAGTCATTTAGTGACTTAAGTTGTACATTTTTCTCGAGTACATAAGTCACTTAGAGACTCGGGTTCAGTATAAGTTTTCATCTATTTTTAGTTAGTGTTTCGTTTTCTTAGTTTCTGAGAATTAGTCTCAGATCTTAGGCTTCGATAGATAGGTTCGTTTCTGGTATTCATAGAATACCCGGGATTTCGTTAGGAGATCCTAAGAGGGCTCTAGGCGTTCGAAGAGTCAGTCCACAGGGCTGGGCTTAAGTTGGGTATTAAGGTAAAGTCCAGCTACTAGGCTGAGGAAGCGTCCTCCGAAGGTTCTGTCGAGCAGAGTCGGGTCGAGCAGTACGACATATACAAGCAGTTGCTCCATCGGCGAGACTAAGTAAAGGGTGATTTCTTTATGGCATTAGTCCCCCTGTCCCTCTATTTATATGTTTGTATTGTGTTTGTCCATAGATTTATTATGACTATGAGATTATGATTATTATGGGTATCGGTTATATGTGTTGAGGTTTTTATGATTTTCCGGAAATAGCCACCTGCTTAATATTCATTATGTCTGCATGTCTAATGTAGTCTCTTTTAAACTAAAATTAGGGTTATAGATAATTCCTAACCACGGTCTATTCATAACCTGTTTAGTTTAACAGGCATCAATTAGTATTGGTGTCTGCCATATTAGATAAAATAACCTACAGAACACCATGTTTGTTAGAGTAGTCTAAGTAGGCTAAGTTGAGCGTTTGTGCCAGCGGTTAGGGCGAGCGGCATGATCCCCTAAGTGACATAAGGCTTTCATGGATGCCCTTAGCTCGAACCATGAGTAGGGCCGTTAACCTTGGCGGTGGGGCGGTTTATCAGATAACTCGGATGTGGTACACCTTTAGACTCAGAACATAGTTGCAATCCAGGCCAGGACATGTCTAAAATACTCGAAGATAGGTCAATCAACATGTAGGAACAGTATAACATAGAATCAGGACATTATCTATAAAACACTTTTTAGGCTTAAATAGACTTAAACCTAGTGGAGAATGAATCACCCTCTCATCAAAGTTATTGATGATGATTGCATAACTGAATCATAAGATAAGAGTGAGGGTAAAAGGCTAGTTACTACTAAGCCGTTACCACTTTCCTGGGAGTACGATATTTAACTTAATAAAATCGTAGATACTTTCCAACAGACTAGCTACACGATAGGTACTCTGCCTTAGGTTCTGACTGATTAAGTGACACTATTAAGACTAAACGTGACAATTAGTCAATCCTAGTCCTTAATTACTCATAATCAACATAGGGTAAATCGACACCTATTTTAGCATATCAGTCGGGAACGCATCACTGAGTCATTTAGTGACTTCAAGTATACATTTTTCCATAGTATACAAGTCATTCAGTGATCTCAGGTGTATCACACGAGTAGTTTAGTATTTCGAGAGTGTCTCGTTTTCTAAGCTTTCTGAGTGTTTATCTCAGAATCTTAGAATTCGACTAGATAGGGTTCATTTTTGGTATTATAGAATACCGGGATTTCGTTAGGAGATCCTAAGAGAGGGATAGGGTGTGTGTTCTTAGTTAGATTAGGGCAATTTACTTAAGCCCGGGATGTAAGGTAAAGCAATTGCTACTAGGTCTGGGAAGCATTCTCCGAAGGTTTTACCGAGAAGAGTAGGATCGAGCAATCAGAAGCGTACAGGAGCTGCAGCACCGGCTGGACCTGCATAAAGCAGTGACTACTTTATGATAGTGGGTCCACTAGACGAGTTTCTGTATGTTTATGAATTGTTTTATCTGGATATTGATTTGATACTGAATTTATATATCATGCATGTTTTACAATTTGAGATGCTATTCATTTTCCCGAGAAGATCATAGAGCTAGAATTATCAATATGAATGTTGAACTGTCAAGTCCTTTTAAATTAAACTAGGGTTATAGACAACTCCTAACTAAGGTCTGAATCATAACCAGTTTAGTTTCACAAACTGTAAAAGGTCTGCCAGATTAGGAAGAAATAACAAAACACATCACATGTTTGTTAGAGTACCCTAATAAAGCTGAGTTTGTACGCTAGGCTAATCCTAGGGTTAAGTGGCATGATACCAAAGTGACATAGGGGACCGTTCATGGATACTTTAATCCGACATATGAGAAGGATCATCCCAAGGTAGGGGTGAATACACCAGGTAACTCAGATATGGTAAACAGATGGTTACATTTCATAATTACCTTAGAGATTAAGATATATCTAAAATGTTCGAAGATAAGGTCAAACAAATTGTAATAACTGAGCTTAAATTGATGAATGCATGTCTACTCTTGAATGCTATTTGCTTGTTATGTGTGATTAGGATCACCAATCAATCTCAAAGAATTGATTAACTACATTAATAAGATGAATGTTAGGATTAAGGGATAGTTGCTACTAAGCCGTTACCAGTTCCCTGGGAGTACGATATTAATAAATTAAAATAGTAGATACTTTCCAAGAACTAGCTACACGATAGGTACTCTGCCTTAGATTCTGATTGATTAAGTGACAACAATTAATGCTAAAGTGACAGTTAGTGAGACTCAGTCCTTAATTACTCATAATAAATATAGGTAAATAAATCCTATCTTTTAGCATACTAATCGGAACGCATCAACAAGTAGAATCAATATATAATTGCAATCTAGACCGAGATATATCTAAAATACTCGAAGATAGGTCAATCAAGATGTAGGAACAATATAACATATATCAGAACACTATCTATAAAACACTCTTGCATGCTTAAGTAAACTTGAACCTAGTGTAGAATGGATCAACCTCTCATCAAAGATATTGATGAATGATTGCATAACTGGATAATAAAATGAGAGTTAGGGTAAAAGGATAGTTACTACTAAGCCGTTACCACTTCCCTGGGAGTACGATAAATTCTTAAATTAAAATCGTAGGTACTTTCCAACAGACTAGCTACACGATAGGTACTCTGCCTTAGGTTCTGATTGATTAAGTGACAACATAAATGCTAAATGTGACAATTAGTAATTCTGAGTCCTTAGTTATTCATAATCGATATAGTGTAAATAAAACCTATTTTTAGCATATCGATCGGAACACATTAGATTTTTGTATAACCCCACACTTAGCTTTTGCTTGTCCTCAAGCAAAGTCTACATGAAATTATTGATTTTTAAATCATAGGTGCAGTCACTTAAAATTCCTAGCAATGTTTTTATGCCAAAATTGATCACTGAGTCAGATGATTCACAAAACATGACTGACTGGTTAAGTTGCCATGACAAGGTCTCAAATGTCTCTAGTAGATTATCATGGTCAGGCAGGGTTAACAATTTAATAACTAGACTGAACTCCACTCTTAGTCACAACGTTTTCCTAATGTGTAGTGTGTGTATTAGTCCAAACTAGATTGTCAACATAATATAGTCTTCTCTTGACTCTTACCAGATAATACTTCGACCAATCATTGGACATAACAGCAATAAACAACCTTCTGAGTTCTGAGCTTTGGTGTCAAGGCTTTTCAATTAAAATTTTCAATAAAAGAACACACTGGGCTATGTATTTTTAGATTGAGTGTTTAAGGTATTTTTGTGTTCGCTTTCACACGTCAACTTTAACTACCTATGTAGCGAGTCCCACTCCGATGACTCCCAGATCTACACGATCTTAGGGCATCAGGCTTTATGTTCCCTTAAGGAGTGGTGCTCGAGTAGCAAAGGATGCTTGCAAACTACCCTATTTATTTAACTTTTTTCACTTTCAACTCAGAGCATCATCTAGTCATTTAAATTGCTAATGCATTTTCAACCGGTCTAATATTATTTAGCTAGGTCTCGAAAAGGTATTTGGTTTATGTCTCGAATCCAAACTAAGTTGTGCTCAATTATCTGGAATTCCCTATTTCTAATCGAGGAATTCAATAAAGTTATCATGTTGTCTCCTACTGATCATAATGCTCTACTCACATATCATAGACATAAGCATTTTCTTTACCAATCATAACTGCATTTTGAAGTCTGAAAGAGTGAAAAATTTTGAAATTTTTTTGGAAGGGTGTAATTTTAGTGAGAAATATGGGAAAACATGCAAAAAGTTTTACTGCTACTACAGTGCACAGTGCACTGCTACCCCACACTTAAGGTTTACACTGTCCTCAGTGTTCATGCATATCTAATCACCCCACCCTTATTTGAAAAACAAAAGTTTAAAATATAACATATAAAACTCTTATCCCACACTTATTTGACTAACCAAGGGGAAGAGAAAGAAAATAATACAACAAAACAAAAGTAGAAGAAATAACAAAAGAAACAATGTTGTTATGTCATATAAATCAACGTTTTGAATACAAAGATTCATATTTCATATAGCCCAGACTTATCACATAAACATAAAGCAGAAAAATGAAAGAAAGATAAAGAGAAAAGGAAAAAGAGAAACTAAGAATCGGGCACATCATGATCGGGTGCCCATAAGTAGACCTCGGGGTCTTCAACCAACGGGGAAGTCTGCTGAAAATCCTCCTTGATCCTACTGCTGGTCATGCTGATTCTGTCTTCCATCATCGTCATCCGCCTCTCAATGTTTGCCATATCCCGGCTATGTAGGGCGATGAGTTCCGCCAATCCTTGCGACATATGTCGCTCAAAAGCGGTGCGAGGCACGAATCTCTGGGTCGGTGGTATATGCTTTGTGGCTAATCCCAGTACCGATGACTCTACCTGCTGCTCCATGTGGATGGAGTAGCACCCAGTTGCATCCCGTACGACCATTCTCATGTTTCTTAGAATGGTCAGGTCTGTAGGAATGGTGGTCGGGGCTATCTGGGTTAACTCTGAGCCCTCAATGTCCATCTCCAGGTAATGGGCTATCCGAGTAATGAACGACCCGAGCCCCAGACACTGCTTCTGAGTGTCTATAGCGAAACCTCGCATGATTACGGTAATGAGTCTGGCCATCTCTACCGTAGTACCCCTGTGCATGTTGGCCAAGAGGAATGTCTCCATCTGGGTGACATTCCTGGGGGCAGTCCGATGCCTTGATAGAGTATGTGCTATAATAGCATGTAAATAGCGAAGGGCAAGATGAATACCTGTGGCTTTCGTGAAGCCATGTTGTAGGGGACGCCAGTCGTACATATCTTAGCCCAAGCGGTGGAGACGTCCGCAGAGGTGAAATCTCGCACTGATGTGGTGTAGGCGGGTGTATCCAGTTCCTCCCTCCGCCAGATACCCAAGGCGATGCCGAACTCGGCCATGCTCATCTATCGATCCATTATGCCTAGTCGGAATGTGATATGCTCTTGCTGGAATGTAAAGGAAGCATAGAACTCACATACCAGCTCGAGGTAGGTTAGCTCGGTAACGATGAAAACTCGACTGTAGGGACCTCCTGCTCGACTCCCAATGTCTGAACTACTGCCCAATCGAGTGTTCTTCCAACTAGTACACTGCGCCCGATGTGTCCATGGTACCTGTCCTGATATGTCGGAATGGAAGAAAAAAGCATGAAAGGATGTGCCACAGATGTGACAGTCATGGAAGAAGTAATACGAGTGCGTTTTGGAGCCATTTGTTTGAAGAAGTTTGAGAGAGTTAGAGAATTTGGCACGAAAGAAAATTCAATTTCGAATTCTGGAGATAAATTTGAATTCATGAGGGTGGATTTTGGTTAGGGAAGGATTTTTAGTCTTTGGCGGGGAATACGAATTTTGGAGGCAAATTCGAATTTTGGAAGGAAATTCAAAAGTTTAAATTTTTGGAGGAAAATTGAATTTTGAAATTTCAAGAGTTTGCCAAAAATTTGTAGAGAGAAGTTGGAGAGAATTTTGTAGAGAGATGATTTTTGGTGGTTGATTTGGGAGGATATGGGAAAACTTTGGATATTTATAGAGAGTGGCCGCCCTCGGGACGCTCGTCCCTACTAGACGGCCGTCCAGAAGCGGGACCCCCATCCTAGATGTCTCGGGATACATGCCACTTCCAGAAAAAAAAATTTATTATTTTTTTTCGAAATTCCCTGCAAATCCTTGTAGACAAAAATATTATAATCTTTAACAACTCATCATGGTTAGTGTCACGGAGTGCCTCTTCCTGGTACGACCACCAGTTCACGACACTCAACCTTCCTTGCACGCAGCACGTGCGCAAGTGCAAGTACACACACAGCGGATAAAATCACAAGTAAAGGTAAGCCAACAATAATTACAGGCAACTCGCCCAACCTTTCTATATCATTCAATAGTAAGGAATTACAAATGATATGCACAAATCATATCACTTTTTTAGTATGTTTTTAGGCACAATTTAGGGCAAAATTAGAGTTAAATCATTCACAATTGACTGTTATTAACACAATTTTGTAGTTTTTGTGATTTTGGAGAGGAATAATTTCAACTGAGGAAGGCCCGGTGTATTTATAGCAGGGGAACTGGGTGAATTTCTCTTCAAAAATTGATGTGGGAGTTTGACCAGGCATTCGGGACACCCGTCCTGGATCTGGGACGCCCGTCCCGGCCTGTTGACCAGGTCAGGATGGCCGTCCCAAGTCCTGGACGCCCGTCCCGGGTTTTGGACGCCCATCCCGACTTTCGAACTTCCGAAAATCACCTTTTTGCCCCGAAATTTGCCATTTTCTTGCATATTTCACCTGACACTTCCAAAATCAAAAAACTACGAAATTGTGTTAATAACAGTCATTTGAGAACGATTTAACACCAATTCCGCCCTAAATTGTGCCTAAAAACATGCTAAAAAGTGATATGATTTGTGCATATCATATAACCCCACACTTAGCTTTTTGCTTGCCCTCAAGCAAAGTCTACATGAAATTATTGATTTATTCCAAAATTGATCACTGAGTCAGATAATTCACAACACAGGTCTGACTGGTTATGTTGCCATGACAAGGTCTCAAATGTCTCTAGTAGATTATTACGGTCAGGCAGGGTTAACAACTTAATAACTAGACTGAACTCTTCTCTTAGTCACGAGGTCTTCCTGATGTGTAGTATGTGTTTTAGTCCAGACTAGATTGTCAACACAATATAGTCTTCTCTTGACTCTTACCAGATAATACCTCGACCGGTCGCTAGACACACCAGCAACAAACAACCTTCTGAGCTTTGGTGAGAAGGATTTTCAATTAAGAATTTCAATATAATAATACACTGGGCTATGTATTTTTAGAGTGATTGTTCAGGGTATTTCGTGTTTGCTTTCACACGTCAACTTTAACTACCCGTGTAGCGAGTCCCACTCCGATGACTACCAGATCTACACGACCTTAGGGCATCAGGCTTTAAGTTCCCTTAAGGAGTGGTGCTCGAGTAGCAAAGGCCGCTTGCAAACTACCCTATTTGTTTAACTTTTTTCACTTTCAGCTCAGAGCATTATCTAGTCATTTAGATTGCTAATACATCCTCAACTGGTCTAATATTATTTAGCTAAGTCTTGAAAAGATATTTGGTTGAGGTCTCTAATCCAAACTAAGTTGTGCTCAAGTATCAGGAATTCCTTATTTCTAATAGATGAATTCAATAAAGTTATCACGTTGTTCCCTACTGATCATAATGCTCTACATACATATCATAGACATAAGCATTTCTTTACCAATCATAACTGCATTTTGAAGTATGAAAGAGTGAAACATTTTGAAATTTTTTTTGAAGGGTGCAGTTCTAGTGAAAAAATAGGAAAACAAGCAAAATGTTTACTGCTACAGTGCACTGCTACCCCCACACTTAAGTTTGACACTGTCCTCAGTGTTCATGCATATCTATCTACCCCACACTTATTTGAAAAAAAAAGAAATAAAACAAAACATAAAATTCTTACCCCACACTTATTTGACTAACTACGGGGAAGAGAAATAAAACAAAGCAGGTAATAGAAATAACAAAATGTAATAAAAGAAACAAGTGTTGTTATGTCATATAAATCAACGTCATACAAAGATTCATATTTCATACAGCCCAGACATGATCACACATAAAGCAGAAAAACGAAAGAAAGAAAAAGAAAATGAAAAGAAAAACTAAGAACCAGGCTCATCGTCATCGGGTGCACAGAAGTAGACCTCTGGGTCTTCGACCAACCGGGAAGTCTGCTGAAAACTCTCCTCGACCTTGCTGTTGGTCATGCTGATTCTATCTTCCATCATCGACATCCGCCTCTCGATGTTTGCCATATCCCAGCTCTGTCGAGCTGTGAGTTCCACCAATCCTTGCGACATATGTCGCTCAAAAGCGGTGCGAGGAACGAATATCTGGGTCAGTGGTATGTACTCCGGGGCCGATCCTGGTACCGATGACCCTTCCTGTTGCTACGTGTGGATGGAGTAGCGCCCAGTTGCATCCCGTATGACCATCCCCATGTTCCGTAGAATGGTAAGGTCCGTAGGAATGGTGGTCGGGGCAACCTGGGTCAACTCTGAGCCCTCGATGTCCAACTCCAAGTAGTGGGCTATCCTGGTGATGAACGGCCCAAGCGCCAAACACTACTTCCGAGTGTCCATAGCGAAACCCCGCACGATGATGGTGATGAGTCGAGCCATCTCTACTGTAGTACCCATATGCATGTTAGCCAAGAGAAATGTCTCCATCTGGGTGACATTCCTGGGGGCCGCCCGACGTCCTGACAGAGCATGCGCTATAATAGCATGTAAATAGCAAAGTGCAGGATGAATACCTGTGGCTTTCGCCAAGCCATACTGGTAGGGAATTCCCGTCGTACAAATATGAGCCCAAGCGGTGGAGACGTCTGCAGAAGTGAAGTCTCAAACAGCTGTGGTGTAGGCGGGCGTATCCAGCTCTTCCCTCTGCCAAATACCCAAGGCAATGCCAAACTCGGCCATGCTCATCGATCGATCTATTCCGCCTAGTCGGAATGTGATATGCTCCTGCTGGAATGTAAAGGAAGCGTAGAACTCACATACCAGCTCAAGGTAGGTCGGCTCGGTGATAATGAAAACTCGACTGTAGGGTAGTACGTCGAGTATGCGTCGGACTTCCTGCTCAACTCCCAGTGTCTGGACTACTGCCCAGTCAAGTGTTCTACCAACCAGTATGCTACGCCCGATATGGCACCTCTTCTGATATGCCGTAATGGAAGGAAAGAGCATAAAAGGATGTGTCACAGATGTGATGATCATAGAAGAAGTAATACGAGCGTGTTTTGGAGCCATATGTTGGAAAACGTTCGAGAGAGTTTGAGAATTCTGGTGGGAAATAAAATTTGAATTCGAATTCAGAAGGATGGATTTTGGTTAGGGGAGGATTTTGAGTTTTTGGCGGGAAATTCAAATTTTGGAAGGAAATTCAAAAGTTCAAATTTTGGAGGGAAATTTGAATTTTGAAATTTCAAGAGTTTGCCAAAAATTTGTAGAGAGGTGGAGAGAATTTTGTAGAGAGATGATTTTTGGTGGTTGATTTGGGAGGAAATGGGAAAAAATTGGGTTTTTGTAGAAGGAGGCTGCCCTCGGGACGCCCGTCCCTAACAGCCTCGGGATGCGTGCCACTTCTGGATTTTTTTTTCATAATTCCCTGCAAATCTTAATACACCAAAAATAATTATAATCTTTAATAAGTCTTCACGGTTAACCTATAAAATTCAGAAGCTGTTAAAAACCCTTGCAAAATTTCTCAATCTCTTTTCAAAAACCATTACCTTAATTATATCCTAACTTTTTATTTCGTAAGCAATTAAATTTCCTTAATACAGTTTTAGAATAATTTTCTAAAATTTGATTATCCTAAATGTCTTAATTTCAGATAATTTCTAAAATTAATTAGTTATGATACCCCTATATTTCGAAAACTGATTGTCTAACTAGTATAAAATGAGTGTTATGTCTAAGGTATAGAATACTACCGTTACCTATCATAAGTCTCTAGAATTTTGATCAGGAATCCTAAATTCGTTATGATATTTCCCCAGTAACGGCGCCAAAAATCTGATGTGTTCTTATCGATATGCTAAAAATAGGTGTTGTTTACCCTATATCGATTATGAAGCTAAGGACTTAGAATCACTAATTGTCACATTTAGTATCTATGTTGTCACTTAATCAATCAGAACCTAAGGCAGAGTACCTATCGTGTAGCTAGTCTGTTGGAAAGTATCTACGATTTTAATTTAATAATTTTATCGTACACCCAAGGAAGTGGTAACGGCTTAGTAGTAAGTATCCTTCTACCCTAACTCTTATCTTATGATCCAGTTATGCAATCGTTCATCAAAATCTTTGATGAGAGGTTGATTCATTCTCCACTAGGTTCAAGTCTATTTAAGCCTACAAGAGTATTTTATAGATAGTGTTCTCATGTATGTTATATTGTTCCTACATGTTGATTGACCTATCTTCGAGTATTTTAGATATATCTTGGTCTAGATTGCAATTATGTACTGATTCTACTTGTGTACCACATTTGAGTTACCTAATAAACCGCCTCATCGCCATTGACGGCCCTACTCACGGTTCGAGCTAAAGGCATCCATGAAAGTTCTGTATCACTCAGGAGATCATGTCGCTCACCCTAACGCCGGCATAAACATGCAAACTCAGCCTACTTAGACTACTTTCACAAACATGGTGATCTATAGGTTATTTCATCTAATATGGCAGACCTTAATGCTTCCAACGGGAAGTCCTAAATTAAGGCCTGATAAACTAAACAGGTTATGATTAGACCGTGGTTAGGAGTTGTCTATAACCATTCATCTAGTTTAAAAGAGCAAGTAAACATGCAGTCATAATGATAGTTAAGCTGGTAACCTTTCCGGAAAAATGTAAATGACTTCAACATGCATAACACATATTCATAACATCATAATTTAATATTCAAAATGGGTCTTTGGACAAACTAAGTACAGACATATAAAGAGAGGGACAAGGGGACCACCGCCATAAAGTATTCACCCTTTATTAGGTCCGCTGATGGAACAACTGCTTGTATATGATAGACTGCTTGACCTGACTCTGCTCGATAGAAGCTTCGGAGGACGCTTCCTCAGCCTAGCAGCTATGCTTTACCTTATGACCCGGCCTAAGCAAAGCCCTATTGACTGACTCTTCGAACGCCTAGTGCTCTCTTAGGATCTCCTAACGAAATCCAGGGTATTCTCTGAATACCAAAAATAAACATATCTAGTCGTATTCTAAGATCTGAGACAGAGTCTCAGAAATGAAGAACATGAGACACTCTCGAAAACTATAAATCTACCTAAACTAGATTCACCTGAAATCACTAAGTGACTTGTATACTGTAGAAAAATGTATACTTGAAGTCACTAAATGACTCAGATCGAGTGGAGAGGAATGATTTCAATTGAGGAAGGCCCGGGGTATTTATAGCAGTGGAACTGGGTGAATTTCTCTTCAAAAATCAATGTGGAGTTTGACTAGGCGTTCGGGAACCCCGTCCTGGATCTGGGACGCCCGTCTCAGCCTGTTGACCAGGTCAGGACTGCCGTCCCGAGTCTTGGATGTCCGTCTTGGTCTGTTGATCAGGTCAGGATGCTCGTCCCGGGTTCTAGATGCCCATCCCGACTTCCGAACTTCCAAAAATCACGTTTTTGCCCTAAATTTTGCCATTTTCTTGCATATTTCACCTGACACTTCCGAAATCACAAAAACTGCAAAATTGTGTTAATAACAGTCAATTGAGAACGATTTAACACCAATTTCGCCCTAAATTGTGCCTAAAAACATGCTAAAAAAGTGATATGATTTGTACAGATCAGCTATAAATACCCCAAGCCTTTCACAGTTCAAATCATTCCTCTCCACTTGATCTGAGTCATTCAGTGACTTCAAGTATACATTTTTCTATAGTATACAAGTCATTTAGTAATTTCAAGTGTTTTTCGTTTAAGTAGATTTCTAGTTTTCGAGAGTGTCTCGTGTTCTTCATTTCTGAGAGTCTGTCGCAGATCTTAGAATACCACTAGATAGGTTCGTTTTTATTATTCATAGAATACCCAAGATTTCGTTAGGAGATCCTAAGAGAGCACTAGGCGTTCGAAGAGTTAGTCAACAAGGCTTTGCTTAAGCCCGGGACGTAAGGTAAAGCATTAGCTACTAGCTTGAGGAAGCGTCCTCCGAAGGTTTTGTCGAGCAGAGTCGGGTCAAGCAGTCTAGGATATACAAGCAGTTGCTCCATCAACGGACCTAATAAAGGGTGAATACTTTATGGCGGTGGTCCCCTTGTCCCTCTCTTTATATGTATGTATTGTGTTTGTCCAAAGACCCATTTTGAATACTAAATTATGATGTTATGAATATGTGTTATGCATGTTGAAGTTATTTACATTTTTCCAGAAAGGTAACCAACTTAACTATCATTATGACTGCATATCTATTTGCACTTTTAAACTAGATGAATGGTTATAGACAACTCCTAACCACGGTCTAATCATAACCTGTTTAGTTTATCAGGCCTTAATTTAGGGCTTCGTGTGCGGACAGAAGCATTAAGGTCTGCCATATTAGATGAAATAACTTATAGATCACCATATTTGTTAAAGTAGTCTAAGTAGGCTGAGTTCGTGTGTTTATGCCGGCGTTAAGGCGAGCGGCATGATCTCCTGAGTGACACAGGACTTTCATAGATGCCTTTAGCTCGAGCCGTGAGTAGGACCGTCAATGGCGATGGGGCGGTTTATTAGATAACTCATATGTGATACACAAGTAGAATCAGTACATAATTGCAATCTAGACCAATATATATCTAAAATACTCGAAGATAGGTCAATCAACATGTAGGAACAATATAACATATATCAGAACACTGTTTGTAAAACACTTTTGTAGGCTTAAGTAAACTTGAACCTAGTGTAGAGTGAATCAACCTCTCATCAATGATTTTGGTGAACGATTGCATAACTGGATAATAAAATGAGAGTTAGGGTAAAAGGATAGTTGCTACTAAGCCGTTACCACTTCCCTGGGAGTACGATATAATTCTTAAATTAAAATCGTATGTACTTTCCAACAGACTAGCTACACGATAGGTACTCTGCCTTAGGTTCTGATTGATTAAGTGACAACATAGAGACTAAATGTGACAATTAGTAATTCTAAGTCCTTAGTTATTCATAATCGACATAGGGTAAATAACACCTATTTTAGCATATCAGTCGGAATCACACTAGATTTTTGGCGTCGTTGCCGGGGAAATATCATAACGAATTTAGGATTCCTGAAAAAAAATCTAGAGACTTATGATAGGTAACGGTAGTAATCTATACCTTAGACACAACACTCATTTTATGCTAGTTAGACAATCAGTTTCCGAAATATAGGGTTATCATAACTAATTAATTATAGAAATTATCTGAAATTAAGACATTTAGGATAATCAAGTTTTAGAAAATTATTCTAAAACTGTATTAAGGTAATTTAATTGCTTTTGAAAAATTAAAAATTTGAAAATATTTTTCTTGTTTTTAAATTATTTCGTATTTTGTTTTTTCCTTTAGTTCATTTTATTTTGCTTTTATTTTTCATTATCTGTATTATTTGTTTTAATCTAACCTGATTTTACACTCATAGATGAAAAGAACAAGAGCAGCTACAAACCAAGCAAAGAAAACAGAAAATCCCGACGCTCTAGGTTGAAAGAAGACGAAACCAAAAGGACCATATAGGCCTGAACCAGAAGTACCACGGGAGAACATTCCTCCACAACCTATAAACGTAGACTCAAGCCTAGATACCAGTGATTTAGTAAAAAGATTTCTGAACACCCGTGAACCTAGTCCCACGGAAGAGGACCCTTCTGAAGAAACCTTTTCTCCAAGAGAAGAACCTAAAAAAATCTCCAGTTCACACTCCTGCCCAAAGAGCTCCTAGAAATCCACAACCCCTTGACCAGACCCAAAACTCACCAACATCTCCTGAATACACTCCAACACCTAACGAGCACACACCTTCATCAGGAGGAAGTACTAATGGTTTTCAGTTAATTTTGTCCGTGCAGATAGATACTTTGACTCACAGGATCTACCAGATGGATCAAGTGATCGCAAGCAGAATGTGTCACTCAGAACAGAGCATTCTGAATATCACAGCCAACATGGACCAACTCAGGGCCACGGTAAACCTCCAAGAAAGCCAAGGTGCACAGATACTACGGGAGTTAGCTGAAATACGAAGTGAGCAAGGCAGGTAAAGGGATGAGATGAGACCTATGCGAGTAGAGATGCGAGAGATAAAGAATAAAGGTAATTAAAAATGGAAGATTCATTTTATTTTTCAGCAAATAAACTGTTTGAACTAAAGTTTAATAACTGACCCCTACTTTTTATTTTCAAACTTTAAAAGGGTCTTTTATTTTATTCAGAAATTTTTCTTCATACATTTTATTTTTGTAATTCTTTTCGAAAAACAAATGTGTTAAAAATACAATTTATTTTTCATTAATTAAAATTGTATGAATTTTCGTCTTTTGTTTTTCTAGAATTTTTGCTGAATAGAAGTTAGGATATGATTAGGGTAGTTATGGTTTTTGAAAAGAGATTGAGAATTTTTGCAAGGGTTTTTAACAACTTCTGTATTTCATAGGCTAACCATGAAGATTTGTTAAAAGATTATGATTATTTTTTGTGTGTAAAGATTTGCAAGGAATTTCAAAAAAAAATTCCGGAAGTGGCACACATCCCGAGGTAGCCGGGACGGGCGTCCCGCTTCTGGACGGCCGTCCAGCCGGAACGGACGTCCCGGGGTGGTCCCCCTTTATAAAATTCAAATTATTTCCCATTTCCTCCGAAATCAACCACCAAAAATCATCTCTCTACAAAATTCTCTCCACCTTCTCTCTACAAATTTTTGGTAAACTCTTGAAATTTCAAATTTTAAATTTCCCTCAAAAATTCGAATTTCTAGCCCAAAACTCAAAATCCTCCCATAACCAAAATCCATCCTTCTGAATTCGAATTTACCTCCAGAATTCGAATTTGAATTTTCCTTCCCGCTAAAATTCTCGAACCCTCTCAAACTCTTCAAACAAATGGCTCCAAAATGCGCTCGTATTACTTCTTCTATGGCCGTCACATCTGTGGCACATCCTTTTATGTTGTTTCCTTCCATTCCAGCATATCAGGAGAGGTTCCATGGACACATCGGACGCAGCGTACTGGTTGGTAGAACGCTCGACTGGGCAGCAGTCCAGACACTGGGAGTTGAGTAGGAGGTCCGAAGCATACTCGACGTACTACCCTACAGTCGAGTTTTCATCGTCACCGAGCCAACCTACCTTGAGCTGGTATGTGAGTTCTACGCTTCCTTTACATTCCAGCAGGAGCATATCACATTCCGACTAGGTGGAATAGATCGATCGATGAGCATGGTTGAGTTTGGCATCGCCTTGGGTATCTGGTAGAGGGAAGAGCTAGATACGCCCACCTACACCACAGCAGTTCGAGACTTCACTTCTGCGGACGTCTCCACCGCTTGGGCCCAGATCTACACCATTGGAGCCCCCTACCACCACAGCTTTGCCAAATCTTCATGTATCTTTTTTTCCCTTCGATACTTGCATACAATACCATCACAGGTAGGCGCACCACTCTAGAGCAGTCACATTCCTAGACACCTTCCTCCTAGACACGTTGCTCTGATTGTGAGAAAACTTCACAAATAATTTAAGGAAGCAGTCCATGGGGCTCGGGCTATTCATCACATTAATAGCCACTACTTGGAGCTCGACATTGAAGGATCGGAGCTGACGAGGATAGCTCCATCTACCAGACCCACCGACTTGAATGTTCTTGATGCGGTTTCCGACCGATATGCTAAATAGGTGTTATTTTACCCTATGTTGATTATGAATAATTAAGGACTGTGATTGACTAATTGTCACATTTAGTCTTTATGGTGTCACTTAATCAGCCAGAACCTAAGGCAGAGTACCTATCGTGTAGCTAGTCTATTGGAAAGTATCTACGATTTTATTAATTTAATTATCGTACTCCCAGGGAAGTGGCAACGGCTTAGTAGTAACTAGCCTTTTATCCTAACTCCTATCTTATAATCCAGTTATGCAATCTTCATCAAATACTTTGATGAGAGGGTGATCCATTCTCCACTAGGTTTAAGTCTAATTAATCCTAAAAGTGTTTTAAAGATGAGTTCTGATTCTATGTTATACTGTTCCTATATGTTGATTGACCTATATTCGAGTGTTTTAGATATATCTTAGTCTGGAATGCAACTATGTTCTGTGTCTAAAGGTGTACCACATCTGAGGTCTCTACGCTACCGCCCCATCGTTAAGGTAAACGGCCCTACTCACGGCCCGAACTAAAGTCAGCAATGAACGGTACCCTATATCACTTCGGGGTCATGCTGCTCGTCGCAAAACCGCCGGCATAACTCTCTACTCAGCCTACCTAGACTACTCTACAACAACAAGGTGTTCCGTTGGTTATTTTATCTAGTATGGCAGACACCAATACTAATTGATGCCTGTTAAACTAAATAGGTTATGGATAGACCGTGGTTAGGAATTGTCTATAACCCTAGTTTTAGTTTAAAAGAGACTTACATTAGACATGCAGACATAATGAATATTTAGCAGGTGGCTATTTCCGGAAAAACATAAAAACTTCAACATATAACACAACTATTCATAAAATTGTAATCTGATATTCATAATTCATATTTAGAACAAAGCAATAACACATATAAGAGAGGGACATGGGGACCGATGCCATAAAGAAATCACCCTTTACGAAGTCTCGCCTACGGAGCGTACTGTTGTATTCGTCGTATTGCTCGCCCTGACTCTGCTCACCAGAACCTTCGGAGGACGCTTCCTCAGCCTAGTAGCTAGACTTTACCTTACGTCCTGGGCTTAAGCCTAGCCCTGTGGACTGACTCTTCGAACGCCTAGAGCTCTCTTAGGATCTCCTAACGAAATCCCAGGTATTCTATGAATACCAGAAACGAACCTATCTATAGAAACCTAAGATCTGAGACTATTTCTCAGAAACTAAAACAAACACTAATAAGAAAGAAAACTGAGATCCGAGTCTCTGAGTGAGTTGTGTACTGGAAAATTGTACACTGGAAACCACTTAATGACTCAGATCGAGTGGAGAGGGATGAATTCAACTGCTGGAGGCCTGGGGTATTTATAGCAGCTTCCCGGAGTGAAAATCTCTGAAAAATTCGATGTGGGACAGCTTCTGGCGGCTCGGGACGCCCGTCATGGTCTGTTGACCAGGTCGGGACGCCCGTCCCTAGTTCTGGACGCCCGTCCCTCTGGCTTGGCTTGGTCGGGACGCCCGTCCTGGACCTTTGACCGAGTCAACATTTCCAAAAATTGTGTTTTTGCCCCAAAATTTGCTATTTTCGTCTACTTTGCACCTGACACTTCCAAAATCATAAAAACTGTGAAATCAAGTAAATAATAAACAATTAATGTCAATTTACTCTCGATTTCACATTAAAACATACATAAAAACATGCTAAAAATGTGATACGATTTTTGTGTATCAGATAACCCCACACTTAGCTTTTTGCTTGTCCTCAAGCAAAGTCTACATGGAGTTAGTGATTCTAAACCGTAGTGCAGTCACTTAAATTCCTAGTCATGTTTTTATTCCAAAAATTCTTCAGACAATTCTTAACACAGGTCTGATTGGTTAGGTTGCTACGACAAGGTCTCAAATGTCTCTAGTAGCTTGTTATGATCAGGCAGAAAACAAATCAACAACTAGGTTAGACTTTTTTCTTAGTCACAGGGTCTTCCTGATGTGTAGTGTGTGTACTAGTCTAGACCAGATAGTCAACACAATGAACTCTTATCTTAACTGCTACCAGATAATACTTCGACCTATCGCTAGACACACTGACAACAGATAACTTTCTGAGTTCTGAGCTTTGGTGATAAGATTTTTAATGTTTTAGCACTTAGTTATTTTCTTTATGGATTCAGGGTATTTTGAGTCTGCTTAGAACACGTCAACTTCAACTACCCATGTAGCGAGTCCCACTCCGATGACTCCCAGATCTATACGACCTTAGGGCATCAGGCTTTAAGTTCCCCGAAGGAGTGGTGCTCGAGTAGCGAAGGCCGCTGGCAAACTACCCTTATTTGATTAACTATCTTTTGTTTCCTTTCACTTTTAGCTCAGAATCTCATCCAGTTATTCTAATTGTCAAAACATCCACAACTGGTCTAATTTCATCTAGTTCAGTCTTGAAAAGGTAATTGGTTGAGGTCTCTAATCTAGACAAAGTTGTGCTCAGTTATCAGGAATTCCCTATTCCTAATCAATTAGTCCAAGATAGCTATCAACTATCTCCTACTAACCATAGTATACTACCTACATATCATAGACATAAGCAATTGTTTAACCAAGCATACTGCATTTAGAAGTCTGAAAGACGGAAAAAGTTTGAAAAACATTTTTGGAAGGGTGTGAAAATACGGGGAAAACAAGCAAATTCATGCGAAAAATTTTGCAAACTGCTACAGTGCACCGTGCACTGCTACCCCACACTTAAGTCTGGCACTGTCCTCAGTGTTCATGCATATCTAGCTACCCCACACTTATTTGAAAATAAGAAATAAAACAGAAAAATAAAGGATTCTGTATGGGTAAGTAAGACATAAAATAAAATAATGCAAACAATTCTGTATGTCATATAAATCAAATTTGTACATGGATTCATACGTCATATAGCCCAGACATGTTTATACGCATAGAACAAGAAAAACAAAACAAAAGAAAAAGAAAGAAAAGGAAAGAAGGAGAGAGAGAGACTAAGAACCCGGCGGATCGTTGTCCAGTGGACCTAAGTCTGCTAAGTCAAACTCAAAGTTTTCCGCTACTCGGGAAGTCTGCTGATGTATCTCCTCAATCCTGCTGGTGTTCATGGAGATCCTATCATCTATCATCGCCAACCGTCTGTCAATCCTGTCCATGTCTCGACTGTATCGGGCCGATAGTTCTGCCAATCCGTGCGACATGTGTCGTTCGAAGGCAGTACGTGGCACGAACGTCTCAGATGGAGGGATATGCACTGGAAATGCTTCCGATGCCGATGCCTGTCCTGCCTGCTCTGTGTGGATGGTGTCGCGGCCATTCGCATCCCGTACAACCATTCCCATGTTCCGTAGAATGGTAACGTCTGTGGGAATAGTGGTTGGGGCGACCAGAGTAAGCTCCGAGCCCTCTATGTCCAACTCCAGGTAGCGGGCTAGCCTGGTGATGTATGGTCCGAGTCCCAGACACTGTTTCCTAGTGTCTGTAGCGAATCCTCGCATGACGACCGCTATGAGTCTAGCCATCTCTACTGTAGATCCCATGTGCATGTTGGCTAGAAGGAACGTCTCCATCCGGGTGACAATTTCGGGCGCTATCAGTCGTCCTGACAATGTGTGTGCAATGATATCATGCAGGTAACGAAGAGTAGGATAAATACTTGTGGCTTTTGCAAAGCCATGCTGGTATGGGACACCCGTCATGCAGATCTGAGCCCAAGCAGTGGAGACGTTTGCAGTCGTGAAGTCTCGAACTGCTGTGGTGTATGCGGGCGTATCTAGCTCATCTCTCTGCCAGATGCCTAGGGCGATGCCGAACTCGGCCATGCTCATCGATCAATCTATTCCGCCTAAACGGAATGTGATCTGCTCCTGTTGGCAAGTAAAAGACACATAGAACTCACATACCAGCTCCAGGTATGTGGGCTCGGTGACAATGAATACTCGACTGTAGGGTGGCACGTCGAGTATGCGTCTGACTTCTGGCTCTACTCCCAGTGTCTGTACTGCTGCCCAATCCAGCATTCTGCCCGTTAGTATCGTACGCCCGATGTACCCAGTGCATCTCTCTTGGTATGCTGTGCTGGAGGGAAACAGCATAAAAGGATGTGTCACTGAGGTAACTGTCATGGTAGATGTGGTACAAGCACGTTTGGGAGCCATTTAAAACGTATGAGAAAGTGTAGGTGGGGAAGAAAGCTTTAAACTCAAATTCTGGAGGTGAATTTGAATTCAGAAGGATGAAATTAGGTTAGGGGCGAATTTTGAATTTTTGGCGGGAAAATCGAATTTTGGAGGGAAATTCGAATTTTTTGGGTGAAGTTTAAAATTCAAATTTTGGAGGCAAATTCGAATTTTTAAACTTTGAGGAGTTTGCCAAAAATTTGTAGAGAGAGGCTAGAGAGAAATGTTTTTTAGAGAGATGAATTTTTGGTTGTAGATTTGAGAGAAAATGAAAAAAATTGAATTTTTATAGAAGGGTGACCTTCGGGACGCCCGTCCCGGAGGGAGGACTCCCGTCCCGCTGGACGCCCGTCCCGGGTTGCATCAGGACGCGGCCAATTCCAGGAAAAATTTTTTTTTTTTTCGTAATTCCCTGAAAATCTCAAAATACCAAAAATTATCATAATTCTTAACAAGGCTTCATGTTTATCCAATAAAATTCAGAAGTTGTTAAAAACTCTATGGAAAAATTCTCAGTCTCTTTTCAAAAATTGTGACTACCCTAATTTTATCCTAACTTAAATTCAGCAAGAATTTCAGGAAAATAAAACTGAGTTTGTGCAATGTAATTAGTGGAAATAAACTGTATTTGCAAAACTCTTGTTTTTCATAGAAATTCGAAATAAACTGTCTGAAGAAAATTGTTGAATATAAATGACCCTTTAAAAATGTTTGAAAAATAGAAAATAAGGGTCAATTATTCAAGTTTCAGTTCAAACGAATTATTTGTTGAGAGTAAAAGAATCTTCCCTTTTTAACGAATCCTATCTCTGATCTCCTGTAGTTCTGTCCGAATGCTTCGCATTTCTATGCGTATTGTTCGCATCTCATCCCTCTGCCTGTTTTGCTGACTGCGTAGATCAGCCATCTCTCGGAGTAGTTGCGCACCTTAGTTCTCCTGGAGATTGACCGTGGCTCTGAGTCGGTCTACGTTAGTTGTGATGTTCAGACTGAGTTGGTCTAAATGACACAGTCTGCTGGCAATCCCTTGGTCCATCTCATAGACCCTTTGAGTTAGTGTGTCTATCTGCACGGACAACATTGAATAATAACCGTTAGTACTCCCCGCAGATGAAGGGGTGCGCTCGTGAGGTGTTGGGGTGTATGCAGGAGAGGTTGGTGAATTTTGGGTTTGATCAGTAGGGGGTGGATTTAGAGGAACTCTCTGGGTAGGAGGGTGAATTGGAGATCTCTGGGGTACTTCTCTAGGAGGGAAGGTATCCTCAAAAGGATCTTCTTCCGTGGGACTATGCTCACGGGTGTTCAGGAATCGTCTCACTAGTTCACTGGCATCAGGGCTTGAGTTTACTTCTACGGGTTGTGAAGGAAGAGTCCCTCGTGGTACTTCTGGTACAGGCCTAGAGGGGCCCTCTGGTTTTGTCTTCTTCGGTCCTGGAGTGTCAGGGTTTTCTGTCTTCTTTGCCTGATTAGTAGCTGCTCTTGTTCTCTTCATCTTTGAGTGCAAAGTCTGGTTAGAAACAACAAATAGCAAAAAGTAGGACAATGAAACAAGAAAGTAAGAAATATTTTTATGGATTTTGATTTATTTAGAAAGCAGGTAAATTTCCTTAATATGGTTTTTAGAATAATTTTCTAAAATTTGATTATCCTAAGTGTCTTAATTTCAGATATTATCTAAAATTAATTAGTTATGATAATCCTATATTTAGGAAAGTGATTGTCTAACTAGTATAAGATAAGTGTAAGTCAAAAGTCTAGGTTACTACCGCTACCTATCATAAGTTTCTAGAATTGTGGCCAATAATCCTACATTCATTATGATATTTCCCCGGCAACGGCGCCAAAAATCTGATGCGGTTTCCGACCGATATGCTAAATAGGTGTTATTTTACCCTATGTTGATTAAATAATTAAGGACTGTGATTGACTAATTGTCACATTTAGTCTTTATGGTGTCACTTAATCCCAGAACCTAAGGCAGAGTACCTATCGTGTAGCTAGTCTATTGGAAAGTATCTACGATTTTATTAATTTAATTATCGTACTCCCAGGGAAGTGGCAACGGCTTAGTAGTAACTAGCCTTTTATCCTAACTCCTATCTTATAATCCAGTTATGCAATCTTCATCAAATACTTTGATGAGAGGGTGATCCATTCTCCACTAGGTTTAAGTCTAATTAATCCTAAAAGTGTTTTAAAGATGAGTTCTGATTCTATGTTACTGTTCCTATATGTTGATTGACCTATATTCGAGTGTTTTAGATATATCTTAGCCTGGAATGCAACTATGTTCTGTGTCTAAAGGTGTACCACATCTGAGGTCTCTACGCTACCGCCCCATCGTTAAGGTAAACGGCCCTACTCACGGCCCGAACTAAAGTCAGCAATGAACGGTACCCTATGTCACTTCGGGGTCATGCTGCTCGTCGCAAAACCGCCGGCATAACTCTCTACTCAGCCTACCTAGACTACTCTAACAAACAAGGTGTTCCGTTGGTTATTTTATCTAGTATGGCAGACACCAATACTAATTGATGCCTGTTAAACTAAATAGGTTATGGATAGACCGTGGTTAGGAATTGTCTATAACCCTAGTGTTAGTTTAAAAGAGACTTACATTAGACATGCAGACATAATGAATATTTAGCAGGTGGCTATTTCCGGAAAAACATAAAAACTTCAACATATAACACAACTATTCATAAAATCATAATCTGATATTCATAATTCATATTTAGAACAAAGCAATAACACATATAAGAGAGGGACATGGGGACCGATGCCATAAAGAAATCACCCTTTACGAAGTCTCGCCTACGGAGCGTACTGTTGTATACGTCGTATTGCTCGCCCTGACTCTGCTCACCAGAACCTTCGGAGGACGCTTCCTCAGCCTAGTAGCTAGACTTTACCTTACGTCCTGGGCTTAAGCCTAGCCCTGTGGACTGACTCTTCAAACGCCTAGAGCTCTCTTAGGATCTCCTAACGAAATCCCGGGTATTCTATGAATACCAGAAACGAACCTATCTATAGAAACCTAAGATCTGAGACTATTTCTCAGAAACTAAAACAAACACTAATAAGAAAGAAAACTGAGATCCGAGTCTCTGAGTGAGTTGTGTACTGGAAAATTGTACACTGGAAACCACTTAATGACTCAGATCGAGTGGAGAGGGATGAATTCAACTGCTGGAGGCCTGGGGTATTTATAGCAGCTTCCCGGAGTGAAAATCTCTGAAAAATTCGATGTGGGACAGCTTCTGGCGACTCGGGACGCCCGTACCTGGTTCTGGACGCCCGTCCCTCTGGCTTGGCTTGGTCGGGACGCCCGTCCCTGGTTCGGGACGCCCGTCCCGGACCTTTGACCGAGTCAACATTTCCAAAAATTGCGTTTTTGCCCCAAAATTTGCTGTTTTCGTCTACTTTGCACCTGACACTTCCAAAATCATAAAAACCGTGAAATCAAGTAAATAATAAACAATTAATGTCAATTTACTCTCGATTTCACATTAAAACATACATAAAAACATGCTAAAAATGTGATACGATTTTCGCGTATCAGTTCCTCAGAAAACGGGGATGGTAGTTTGCGAACCAAAAGGTAAATACACCCTCCATACAAAGCACACTACAGAGTCAGCAGCTCCAACATTCAGAACTTACAGAGTCGAGGACATTTCAGCAATAGCATAGGGCTGAGGTGAATAGCCAATTGACAGATCAGAGAAGACCCTTCTGCTCGAGACATGAAGGGAGTTTTTCTAATCCTCATCTTCATCTACTTTTATTTTGTTTTCTTTTAATTTTTATCTTCATTTTGTGTTCTGTTTTGTTATTTCTATTACCCTTCTTGTTTTGTTGTTATGTTTTCTGTCTCTTCCCCTTAGTTAGTCAAATAAGTGTGGGGTAAGAGTTTCATATGTCATGTTTTCCAACTTTTGTTTTTCAAATAAGTGTGGGGTGTTTATATATGCATGAACACTGAGGACAGTATCAAACTTAAGTGTGGGGTAGCAGTGCACTGTGCACTGTAGCAGTAGCAGTAAAAGTTTTGCATGTTTTCCCATATGTTTCACTAAAACTACACCCTTCCAAAAAAATTCAAAAATTTTCACTCTTTCAGACTTCAAAATGCAGTTATGATTGGTAAAGAAATGCTTATGTCTATGATATGTATGTAGAGCATTATGATCAGTTGGAGACAATGTGATAACTTTATTGAATTCATCGATTAGAAATAAGGAATTCCTTATACTTGAGCACAACTTAGTTTGGATTAGAGACCTCAACCAAATACCTTTTCAAGACTTAGCTAAATAATATTAGACCAGTTGAGGATGTATTATCAATCTAAATGACTAGATGATGCTCTGAGTTGGAAGTGAAAAAGTTAAATAAATAGGGTAGTTTGCAAGCGGCCTTTGCTACTCGAGCACCACTCCTTAAGGGAACTTAAAGTCTGATGCCCTAAGGTCGTGTAGATCTGGGAGTCATTGGAGTGGGACTCGCTACATGGGTAGTTAAAGTTGACGTGTGAAAGCGAACACAAAAATACCATGAACAATCAATCTAAAAATACATAGCCCATTGTATTCTTATATTGAAATTCTTAATTGAAAAACCTTGACACCAAAGCTTAGAACTCAGAAGGATGTTTGTTGCTGTTATGTCTAGCGACCGGTCGAGGTATTATCTGGTAAGAGTCAAGAGAAGACTATATTGTGTTGACAATCTAGTCTGGACTAATACAAACACTACACATCAGGAAGACATGGTGACTAAGAGAAGAGTTCAGTCTAGTTATTAAGTTGTTAACCCTACTTGACCGTGATAATCTACTAGAGACATTTGAGATCTTGTCATGGCAACTTAACTAGTCAGACCTGTTTTATGAATCATCTGACTCAGTGATCAATTTTGGAATAAAAACATTGCTAGGAATTTTAAGTGACTGCACCTATGATTTAAAATTAAAAATTTAATGTAGACTTTGCTTGAGGACAAGCAAAAAGCTAAGTGATATGCATAAATCATATCACATTTTTAGCATGTTTTTAGGCATAATTTAGGGTGAAATTTATGGTAAATCGGTCTTAATTAATTGTTATTAACTCAATTTCATAGTTTTTGTGATTTTGGAAGTGTCAGGTGAAAAGTAGAAGAAAATGGCAAATTTCCAGGCAAAAACGTGATTTTTAGAAGTTCGGAAGTCGGTGTGGGCGTCCCGAAGTCAGGATGGGCATCCTGACCTGGTCAATAGGCCGGGACGGGCGTCTCGAGCCGCAGTTCAGAGTCCCACATCAAATTTCTGAGAGAAATTCACTCCAGAAAGCTGCTATAAATACCCCAGACCTTCCTCAGTTGAATTCATTCCTCTCCACTCGATCTGAGTCATTTAGTGACTTCAAGTATAAAGTTTTCCAGTATACAAGTCACTTAGAGACTCAGGTTTCAGTATAAGTTTCTTTTTATTTCTAGATAGAGTTTTCGTATTATTTGTTTCTGAGAGTTAGTCTCAGATCCTAGGATACAACTAGATAGGTTCATTTAGAATACCCGGGGTTTCGTTAGGAGATCCTAAGAGGGCTCTAGGCGTTCGAAGAGTTAGTCCACAGGGCTGGGCTTAAGCTAGGTATTAAGGTAAAGTCCAACTACTAGGCCGAGGAAGCGTCCTCCGAAGGTTCTGTTGAGCAGAGTCAGGTCGAGCAGTCCAACATATATAAGCAGTTGCTCCATCGGCGAGACTTCGTAAAGGGTGATTACTTTATGGCATCGGTCCCCCTGTCCCTCTCTTTATATGTATGTACTGTGTTCGTCCAAACATTTGTTATGATTACTAGATTATGATTTTATGAATATTTGTTATGCATGTTGAAGTACTTTATGATTTTCCAGAAATGGCCACCAGCTTAACTTTCATTATGTCACCATGTCTAATGTAGTTTCTTTTAAACTAAATTTAGGGTTATAGACAATTCCTAACCATGGTCTAATCATAACCTGTTTAGTTTAACAGGCATTAATTTATGACTTCCCCGTCAGGTTGCATTAATGTCTGCCATTGATATGTATAAATCATATCACGTTTTTAGCATGTTTTAGGCATGATTTAGGGTGAAATTGAGGGTAAATTGGTCTTAATTGTTTATTATTAACCCAATTTCACAGTTGTTATGATTTCGGAAGTGTCAGGTGAAAAGTAGAAGAAAATGGCAAATTTCGGGGCAAAAACTCAAATTTTCAGAAGTTCGGAAGTCGCGGAGGGCGTCCTGACCTGGTCAACAGGTCGGGACGGGCGTCCAGGACTCGGGACGGCCGTCCTGACCTGGTCAACAGACCGGGACGGGCGTCCCGAACCAGAAATTCAAGTCCCACATCAAATTTTTGATGAAAAATCACTCCATGAAGCTGTTATAAATACCCCAGGCCTTCCTCAGTTGAATTCATCCCTCTCCACTTGCAATCCAGGCTAAGATGCATCTAAAATACTCGAAGATAGGTCAATCAACATGTAGGAACAGTATAACATAGAATCAGGACGTTATCTATAAAACACTTTTAGGCTTAATTAGACTTAAACCTAGTGGAGAATGGATCACCCTCTCATCAAAGTTATTGATGAAGATTGCATAACTGGATCATAAGATAAGAGTTAGGATAAAAGGCTAGTTACTACTAAGCCGTTACCACTTTCCTGGGAGTACGATATTTATTTAATAAAATCGTAGATACTTTCCAACAGACTAGCTACACGATAGGTACTCTGCCTTAGGTTCTGACTGATTAAGTGACACCATAGAGACTAAATGTGACAATTAGTCAATCTCAGTCCTTAATTACTCATAATCAACATAGGGTAAAATAATACCTATTTAGCATATCAGTCGGAAACGGATCAGCCATATTAGATGAAATAACCTATAGATCACCATGTTTATTAGAGTAGTCTAAGTAGGTTGAGTTTGTGTGTTTATGCCGGCGTTAGGGCGAGCGGCATGATCTCCTAAGTGACATAGGTTTTCATGGATGCCTTTAGCTCGAATCGTGAGTAGGGCCGTCATTAAGGTAGGGCGGTTTATCACGTAACTCAGATATGGTACACCTTTAGACTAAGTACATAGTTGCAATCTAGGCCAAGATATATCTAAAACACTCGAAGATAGGTCAATCAACATGTATGAACAGTATAACATAGAATCAGGACATTATCTGTAAAACACTTTTAGGCTTTAATAGACTTAAACCTAGTGGAGAATGAATCACCCTCTCATCAAAGATATTGATGAACTATTGCATAACTGGATCATAAGATAAGAGTTAGGGTAAGAGGATAGTTACTACTAGGCCGTTACCACTTCCCTGGGAGTACAATATTTAATTTAAATAAAATCGTAGATACTTTCCAACAAACTAGCTACACGATAGGTACTCTACCTTAGGTTCTGATTGATTAAGTGACAGTATAGAGACTAAATGTGACAATTAGTCAGGATAAGTCCTTAATTACTCATAATCGTAGATACTTTCCAACAAACAACACCTATTTTAGTATATTAGTCGGAACGCATGAGATTTTTAGTGCCGTTACCATGGAAATATCATAATGAATTTAGGATTATTGGCCACAATTATAGAGACTTATGATAGGTAACGGTAGTAACCTAGACCTTAGACCTAACACTTATTTTATGCTAGTTAGACAATCAGTTTCCGAAATATAGGGTTATCATAACTAATTAATTTTAGATATCATCTGAAATTAAGACATTTAGGATAATCAAATTTTAGAAAATTATTCTAAAACCATATTGAGGAAATTTAACTGCTTTCAAAATATAAAAAAATAAAAGAAAAAAATTTTAAATTCAAAACCCGGAAAAAAAATTTATTTTTCTTGCTCAACAGTAAGTTATTATTCTTCCCTATCTCTTATATTATTTGTTCTTTTTTAGTTGTTTTCTTAGTTGTACATTTGTTGCTCTTTTACGTGTTATTTCTATTTTTTTTTATTTTGAAAAAAAAATGGAAATGAGGAAAGAATATTTTTCTTTTAAGCTGTCAATTTTTGGCTTAAGTGTTGTTAATTTGGAAGAAATATCATTATAGAATTTTCTTAGGTCATGCTAGGTTTATTAGGATGAGTTATGAAATGATTTTTCCTTAATAGCTAGACCTTTGAATGTTCTATTGAGAAAGGATGTTCCTTTTGTTTTTTTATTGCGTGATATCTTGTTGAACAAATTAAAGGAACTAGTTATTACTGCACTCATTCTGACATCACTTGATTGGAAATTGCTTTTTGAATTTATGTTAGTAATTATGCAGTAAGAATTGTTTAGGACAAAGGCATGATTAGATATTATTCATATCATACCTAGTCTAGACAATATTATACCCTGATTACTCTACTCTGAGATATATGTTCAATAAAACTGATGCTGAACCAAGATTAATTAATTGAGTTTTATTGAATTTGATATAGAAAGACGGGATAAATAAAAAGGGCTGAAAATCTAGAAACCAAACCATTGGTCTAGATTAGAAAACCCCAAATTAAAGGCTATTGATGAGACAGTAGTATCTGATAAATTTCTGAATGAGAATTTATTTTCATTGTTTGCTATGAGTAATGATTCTCCTCCGTGGTTTACCGATATTACTAATTATCTAGCTGCTAATTATTCCCAAGTGATATGACTTATCAGCAAAAGAAGAAATTCTTTGTTGATCTGTAATATTACGACTAGGGAGATCTGTTTTTCTATTTCGAATTTGATACGCGAAAATCGTATCACCTTTTTAGCATGTTTTTATGTATGAATTTGGGTGAAATTAAGGGTAAATTGATCTTAATTGTTCATTATTTACTTAATTTCACAGTTTTTCTGATTTTGAAAGTGTCAGGTGAAAAGTAGACGAAAACAGCAAATTTTGGGGCAAAAACGCAATTTTTGGAAATATTGACTTAGTCAACGGGTCAGGACGGGCGTCCCGAACCCGGGACGGGTGTCCAGGACTCGAGACGGGCATCCCAATCCGGGACGGGCGTCCCGAGCCCCTAGAACCAATCCCACATCGAATGTTTGCTGAAAAATCACCCCGGGAAGCTGCTATAAATACCCCAGGCCTCCAGCAGTTGAATTCATTCCTCTCCACTCGATCTGAGTCATTTAGTGGTTTCTAGTGTACTCTTCTCTAGTACACAACTCACTCAGAGACTCGGATCTCAGTTTTGTTTCTTATTAGTGTTTTGTTTTAGTTTCTGAGAAATAGTCTCAGATCTTAGGTTTTTATAGATAGGTTCGTTTATGGTATTCATAGAATACCCGGGATTTCGTTAGGAGATCCTAAGAGGGCTCTAGGCGTTCGAAGAGTCAGTCCACAGGGCTGGGCTTAAGCTGGGTATTAAGGTAAAGCCCAGTTACTAGGCTGAGGAAGCGTCCTCCGAAGGTTCTGGTGAGCAGAGTCAGGGCGAGCAATACGACATATACAACAGTACGCTCCATCAGCGAGACTACGTAAAGGGTGATTTCTTTATGGCATCAGTCCCCATGTCCCTCTCTTATATGTTGTTATTGTTTTGTTCTAAATACTTATTATGAATACAAGATTACGATTTTTATGAATAGTTGTTTTATATGTTGACGTTGTTATGTTTTTCTGGAAATAGCCACCTGCTAAATATTCACTATGTCTGCATGTTTAATGTGCTCTTTTAAACTAAAGTTAGGGTTATAGACAATTCCTAACCACGGTCTAATCATAACCTGTTTAGTTTAACAGGCATCAATTAGTATTGGTGTCTGCCATGCTAGATAAAATAACATGTTGAACACCCTGCCTGTTAAAGTAGTCTAGGTAGGGGCCGAGCTGAGTCCGATTATGCCGGCGGCTAGGGCAAGCGGTATGATCCCCGAAGTGACATAGGGCTTTCATGGATGCCTTCATCCCGAACCGTGAGTAGGGCCGTCATTAAGGTAGGGCAGTTTATTAGAGACCTCGGATGTGGTACGCCTTTAGACACAGAACATAGTTGCAATCCAGACTAAGATATATCTAAAATACTCGAATATAGGTCAAACAACATATAGGAACAGTATAACATAGAATCAGGACTCATCTATAAAACACTTCTAGGATTAATTAGACTGAAACCTAGTGGAGAATGAATCACCCTCTCATCAAAGTATTTGATGAAGATTGCATAACTGGATCATAAGATAGGAGTTAGGATAAAAGGCTAGTTACTACTAAGCCGTTGCCACTTCCCTGGGAGTACGATATTTAACTTAATAAAATCGTAGATACTTTCCAACAGACTAGCTACACGATAGGTACTCTGCCTTAGGTTCTGGCTGATTAAGTGACACCATAGAGACTAAATGTGACAATTAGTCAATCACAGTCCTTAATTATTCATAATCAACATAGGGTAAAATAACACCTATTTAGCACATCGGTCGGAAAACCCATCAGAATTATTGCATAGTAATTTATCAAAAGATGTATCTCGGAAGGTGAAGACCACAAGATTCTGGAGCAATGCCATCAAGGATCTACGGGAGACCAATTGACTACTATCAACACTGTCCGAAAAGAGTTGAAAGCATGATCTTATTGGTCCACAATATTCAAGAATTCTGTGTCCTTGATACAGTCCTGCGATGCTTGCCAAATAAAGGTAACACATCTTTCAGAGATCATCTACCCCAACAAGGTACACAAAGTGTTGCAATCTTTTGATATCTGGGGTATTCATTGAATCCTTTTTCTTTCTTCCTTCTAGCAACAAGTACATCATAGTAGATGTAGAACACTTTCAAAATGGCCTGAACCACAGGCATTACCTACTAATGATGTTAAAGTCATGTGCAGATTCTATGAGAAGTTATTTTCCAGATTCAGAGTGCCAATGTCTTAGGACGAAACGTTCAGTCTGTGTATCAAATTTGTGAAGTCTGCTAAGTACTTCACTTTAGCTGGAATTACTATGGGAATAGAATACTGACCATTCCAACAGAAGTAGGAGCAGGTTGCTGCAGTCAATGCTGCTCCAATGGGAGACGCATACAATCCCAACTAGAGAAATCATACGGGATTTAGCTGAGGAATAATTCGGAAGCTGGAAACTTTTAGAAGATACCATCACAGCAAAGTCCCTACCCGCAGAATCAACAGATGAGATACTGGTCATACCCATTTTACTATTACAAAAGTGTAGCCATACAGAGCATATGTTATAATGGAGTAAGACGACACTTCTCAAAGAGTAAACGGGCAACAATTTGAGCTATCCAAGTGCGAGCAAGTGACATACAAACCAAGCAGTATCAACCGGTCGTTAGATATAGAGGAGCTTGGCGTTGTATCAGGAGTATAGCTGTGGAGGAGCTTGCATCCCCTGCATACTAGTGAGCTGTGTGAAACTTCCCTGAGGAAGTCTCAAATACTTGGGCCCAGATCTACACCACTGGAGCCTCCTACCATCACAGCTTCGCCAAAGCTTCAGGTATCTTTTATGCCATTCAAAACTTGCATGCAATACCTTCACTGACATTGGCAGTAGGCACACTGATGCGATTCCGGTTGACGTACTAAATAGGTTGTTGGGTTTTAGGAGTGTCTAAACCCTGTTGTTGTGTTTTGATGAATGGCAAACCAAACTTGGAAAAGATAAGTCTGTGTAATGTGCTAAATGCTATGTGCATAGGTTTGCATGCAATAATTTTTGTGCATACTGATTCTGTGTCTGAGCCATATGTCATTAGAAACTATATTTCATTAGCTTTCTGTATGCTTTTGAATCACTTGAATCAGACTTAAAATGAGAAAGTTACGCACTATCAAAGTTGGGACTGTGCAATCTGAAATTTCTGCAGAATTCTGCAATCTGAAATTTCTGCAGAATTCTGATATAACCCATGTTGAGTTTTTGATGCATAACCTTCTCCACAGGTTGAATTTTTGTATGATTAATATGTCATTAGAAACTATATTTCATTAGCTTTCTGTATGCTTTTGAATCACTTGAATCAGACTTAAAATGAGAAAGTTACGCACTACCAAAGTTGGGACTGTGCAATCTGAAATTTCTGCAGAATTCTGATATAACCCATGTTGAGTTTTTGATCCACAGGTTGAATTTTTGCATGATTAATATGTCATTAGAAACTATACTTCATAAGCTTTCTGTAGGCTTTTGAATCACCTCAATCGGACATCATATGTGAAAGTTATGAATTTTTTTATTTGACAGTATACTGCAGGTGTCTGCAATCAACTACAGAATTTCAGAAAGCCGTATTTAAATTGTTTAAGTCCGTTTTGGGCCTGTTTTAGGTGCTTTTGCAAAAAGCCTATTAAAATAATGCAAAAAAGGCCCGAGATACGATGGAACAACTTAGCGAGGCTTGAGCGAACCCAAAAACCCTAGCAGAGCCAGAAAGAACCCTGAGAGAACCCTAGCAGAGCTGATTCAGAGCAAATTCATCCAGAGAGGAGTCCGTTCAGCGAAGCAAAGCCGAATCCTACGTTCTGCGGTTCGAGTTCCAAGGCAAGCCAGAGCAGATCCGAGATTGGTCAAGCTGTTTGCAGAGAGAAGAAGAGGAGGAGTTCTTCGCAGAAGCTTTCTGATACTACTCCTTCTTGTGACTGATTGTTTGTTTGTTGTTTGAAGGATTTACAGTAGCCTAATTACAGCTGGATCGGATTAACAGTAGCCAGATTACTGTTGGATTATTGGGAAGCAGTAGGGAGATTTGGATTGCTGTGCAGACCAGGTTGGTGAAGGCGTCACCGGGGGTCGACGGAGCCAGGGAATCCGTTGGGGTCTGGGACAGTAGATAGCAGTTTCTCTTGTACTGAACACTGATAATTCTAGTAGAACCAGGACTAGTTGGTCCTGAGGAGGAGAGGTCGTCTCCAGCCGTGGATGTAGCCAACAGGGAGTTGGTGAACCACGTATATCTTGTCTTGATTGCATTGCTTGTTTGCTATTCCTTTGCTTATTCTCGTGCTTTATATATTTCCGCTGTGTATCTGCCAATATATCAATCCGAGGGCTTTAGAGGGAACGAAAGCGTTGTGAGAAAGCGGTTAGAATCTATTCACCCCCCCTCTAGATTCCAACAGTGGTATCAGAGCAGGTAAAGCCAATGGATAAGCTGATTAGAAATTCTGAAAATTACAGTTCTGTGGAGTTTAAAGAAGGAAAGAGCATAACGAAGCCGCCTATGTTTGAAGGCAGTAATTTCAAGAAATGGAAAATAAGGATGATGCATTGGATTAAAGCTCAAGACTATAGAGCTTGGATGATCATTGAAAAAGGCCCGATTAAGATTTGGAAGGATGTGGAAGGGCAGAGAATTGAGAAGCCTTGGGAAGAGTACACCGGGGCAGATTTTGAGATAATGAGTGCAAATGAAAAGGCCATGGTGCTGCTGACGAATGCCCTGAATCCTGTTGATGCCAGTGCTGCAGATTCTCTTAATACAGCCCAAGAAGTATGGGAGTACCTTCAGAACACTTATGAAGGTACCAAAAACATGAGACTGCATAACAGAGATAGGCTGATTGCCAAGTATGAGGATTTTCACATGTCTGAGGGCGAGCTTGTACAAGAGATGAGAGCCCGGTTCATGGAAATAGTGAATGAGTTGTCTCACTTGGGCACTGTTTATCCGACTTATGACTTGATAAGGAAGATCCTGAGGGCGCTGCCAGACAGCTGGAGCACATTCAAGATAGTCACTGAAAGCCAGGATCTTGAGAACATGAAGCTAGAAACCCTCATGTCAAATATGTACTTGCATGAGGAGGACAGAAAAACAAAGGGACTGCTGCCCATAGCTGAGAAGAAAAATGTGGCACTGAAAAGTAAAGTTGAGAAAAAGAAAACAGCTGTGGCCCCTGAGTCAGAAGAGAGCAGTAGCAGTTCTGAGCTTGATCAAGAAAAACTGGCCCTGTATGTGAGAAAAATTGTGAAACATTCAAAGAAAAAGTCTGCTGGAAAGAGAAGTTCAGATAAGCCTAAGTGGGAGCAAATCCGTTGCTTCAACTGCAATAAGCCAGGCCACATCAAGGACAACTGCCCTGATTTGAAGAAGAGCAAGAGCCGCAGTAAGAAGGAGAAGGTAATGCTGACCTGGACTGATTCTGAACAGGAAACGGACTCTGAATCAGAACCTGAAACCTCACAAAAAGCCACCTGCCTTATGGCTCATACCGAGTCATCTGAACATGAGGTAACTGATTCTGACACCGCTTCTGAGAGTGAGAGAGAGAGTGCCACTAAAAGACTTATTTTTGACTTGGCTGGGAGACTGAAGGAGGCACAAAGAAAATGTAAATCACTTAAGGAAGATAAAAATCAACTAGTGCTTAGGATAAGTGATTTAGAAAACAAGGAGAAAGAGCTAGCTGAGGAGAGTAGGCAGCTAGGCGAGAGTAAGAAAGATATGGAGGCTAGGATCAGGGACCTTGAGGAAACGTGCAGTAAGTTTGGAAGGGGAACTGATAAGCTTAATCATATCCTAGTAAGCCAGTTGCCTGCTGGCCAGAAAACAGGGCTGGGGTATCCCTCTACCGTAGAGCCAAGCGCTAGTTTAACCCCTGTGTTTGTAGCTGCCTCCAAAACTGTTCGGTGTGCTAAGTGTAGCGCGGAAGGGCATCACTCTTTTGAGTGTACCTTTACCACGCAATGGTCTAAAGGAAAAGCCATCGATACGAGTGAGCAAGCATCTAGGGAGGTAGCACCTGCTGCCAACACTGCAGCAGCTGCTGCCAGCACCTCTTCTGGGAGCAGCTCCAATTCTGCACAAAAATTGATTAATAACAAAACTGGGACAATAAAATCTGAAGCTAACAAGTCAAACCAGTTTGTTGCTAAGCATGTGCAGGTACAGAAGCAGCCAAATCAGCAACAGCGGCAGAAGCAGCAGTTTAGGCTACGAAGAGCGGGGCTAGGATACGTTCCTAAGCCCAGGAGTGCACCAAGGAGGCCACAGCAAGAGGCGCAGAGGTCACTGTCAAAGAGGAATGTGCAGCAGACTAGAAGACAGCCCAAAAGGCAACAGCGGAGTCACCGCAGGTCAGAGACAGTGCTCGCTGCCATAGAGCAGAAAGGGGTAAGAATTCGATCTGTGTGGATTCCGAAATCTATAGTTTCTGCTTATATCACCTGCTCGTCTAACCAGAAAGGACCCAAACTGATTTGGGTACCTAAATCTATTCATCTGTGATGCAGGATGGTGAGGTCCCCAAGGAGAGCAGCCAGAAGTGGTTTCTGGACAGCGGCTGCTCTCGGCACATGACCGGAGAAGAAAAGAGGCTCATGAATGTGGTGCCATCATGTGAGGGGACGGTGAAATATGGAGACGGCAGCAAAGGAAAGATCCTTGCTGAAGGTGAGTTAGTTCATGATAATGTGCATATTGAACATGTTCTGCTAGTTCAGGGGTTAAGGTCCAGTTTATTATCGATAAGCCAACTTTGTGATGCTGGTTTTCTTGTGCAATTTGATGAAAAATTTTGTATGATATTTGACAAGAAAACACATGAGCTGAAACTGCTAGGCTATAGGTCATGCAATGTATACATCATTGACCTAAATGATGTTGACTACCCTGATGCAGTATGTTTTAATGCATGTGTGGAAAATTCTGATCTTTGGCATAAGCGTTTAGGACACATCAGCATGCATACACTCCAAAAACTCCTTAGAAAACAGTTAGTCAAAGGTCTGCCAGCATTACATACACGAGCATTTGCCTGTATGTGATGCTTGTAGAAAGGGCAAACAGACTCGAGCCGCTTTCAAGTCTGTTCTCACTCAAGCCACCAGCTGCCCATTAGAGCTTTTGCATATGGATTTGATAGGACCTATACAGGTCACTAGCTTAGGGGGAGCAAGGTATGCCTATGTTATAGTAGATGACTATTCTAGGTACACCTGGGTGCGCTTTCTTGGTCAGAAGAGTGAAACCTTTGAAAACTTTGAAAAATTGGTGCATTTAATTGAAAATCAATCTGGATTCAAGATAAAAACAATAAGGAGTGATCGTGGGACTGAGTTCATTAATAAGAACTTTCAATCATTCTGTGAAGGGAAGGGGATCAAGCATCAGTACTCTGTTGCGCGGACCCCTGAACAGAATGGAGTGGTTGAGAGGAAAAACAGAAGTTTGATTGAAATGACCCGTACCATGCTGTGTGATTCCTCTCTTCCCAAACTTTTGGGCTGAGGCGATGAACACTGCATGTTACATTATTAACAGAACCACCATAAGAGCTAAAACTGACAAAACATCATATGAACTGTGGAAGGGTAGGAAGCCTGCTTTAGGACATGTTCGTGTGTTTGGATGCAAGTGTTTTGTGCATGTTAATGATAGAGAACAGGGACAAGTTTGATCCTAAAGTTGATGAGGCATATTTGGTTGGCTATTCTAGTACTAGCAGGGCATATCGAGTATTTAATAGACGGACATTAACTCTTGAAGAAAGCATTCATGTTACTTTTGATGAACATGCCATAATGTCCAAGGAAGGTACTGTGTGAGTGTTGCAGGTTCAAAGGTGGAAGATGACACCGAATTTCTGCAGCAAAGGTGGCTGGACTTTTCCGAACAAGGTGTAGGTCCTGATGCACCAGCAGCAGATGCAGCAGAAGAAAATGAAGCCGTTCAGCCTCTCGGAGCTGAAGAAACTGCAGCAGCTGAGCCTACACACAGCAGCAACTACCTAGGGATTGGAAATATGCAGCGGGTCACCCTAGGGAGCAGATTCTAGGAGACCCAGGAGATCGTGTGCAGACCCGATCTTCCTTTAGACATGCCTGTCAAGCTGCATTTGTATCTACTGTGGAACCGCTAGACACCGATGAGGCATTGCAGGACGCAGCATGGGTAAGTGCTATGCAGGAGGAGCTGGTACAATTCGAGAGAAATCAGGTATGGGAACTAGTGCCAAGACCAGAAAATTACCCAGTTGTTGGCTGTAAGTGGGTGTTTAGGAACAAGCATGATGAACATGGCAAAATTGTTAGAAATAAGGCTAGGCTTGTAGCAAAGGGTTATTCACAGGTGGAAGGAATTGATTTCCATGAGACTTTTGCCCCTGTAGCTAGGATAGAAGCTGTCCGTTTGTTGATGGCCTATGCATGCGCTAAAAATATAACACTTTGCCAAATGGATGTTAAATCTGCGTTTTTGAATGGTATTCTGGATGAACTTGTTTTTGTAGAGCAGCCCCCTGGTTTTGAGTCGCATGAGCATCCTCAGCATGTCTTTAAGCTTAAGAAAGCATTGTACGGACTTAAGCAAGCTCCACGTGCATGGTATTCTAGGCTTAGTTCATACTTGCTTGATCATGGCTTTAAAAGAGGCACAATAGACAAAACTCTCTTTATTAAAAATTCTAGTTCAGACATATTACTTGCACAGGTCTATGTTGATGACATAATCTTTGGTGCTACTAACCAGTCTTTGTCAGATGAGTTTTCCAGGTTGATGTCTATTGAATTCGAGATGAGCCTTGTAGGTGAGTTGAGGTTGTTTTTGGGGCTGCAGGTAAAGCAAACTTCTAATGGTGTTTTTATATGTCAAACTCAATACATTAAAGATTTGCTAAAGAAATATGGTTTGGAAAACTATTAAACCAGCAAACACACCAATGGGAACTAACTGTAGGCTAGAGAAGACAGATTCAAGTGATGAAGTAGATCAGACCCTGTATAGAGGCATGATAGGATCTCTTCTGTATTTAACTGCTTCTAGGCCAGATATAGCTTTTAGTGTTGGTGTTTGTGCTAGATATCAGGCATGTCCTAGGGAGTCGCACCTAAAATGTGTTAAGCGTATTTTTAAGTACTTGCATGGAACTAGAGATTTAGGATTATTTTATCCACGCAATAGCTCACTTGATCTTGTAGGTTATTGTGATGCAGATTATGCAGGGTGCAAAATGGACAGGTGCAGCACTTCGGGATTGTGTCACTTTCTAGGCTCAAGCCTAATCAGCTGGTCTTCCAAAAAGCAGATGTGCGTAGCGCTATATCCACTGCTGAGTCAGAATACATAGCTGCTGGAAGTTGTTGCACTCAGTTGTTGTGGCTACAATATCAGCTAAGGGACTTTGGTGTTGAGGTAAAGTGTAGCCCTATACTCTGTGACAACTCAAGTGCAATTAACATTTCCAAAAATCCCGTGCAGCATTCTAGGACAAAACATATTGATGTCAGATATCACTTTTTAAAAGAGCACGTGGAACAAGGTGATGTGGTTCTAAATTTTGTTAAAACTGAAAATCAGCTTGCTGATATTTTTACTAAACCACTACCTTTTGATAGATTCTGTTGCATAAGAGGAGAGTTAGGGATGCTACTTGAACCGAAACATTAATTGTTCTGTCAAGTGACTAAAAGAAAAGTTCGTGACTGTATTTTGGGCTGCCATTGCTCATTGGCTTGCCTGCTTATGGTCTGAACAACATTTTTACTAACTCTCACATAATTGGTACTTTAGTATTTGTTTTATGTAGCAGCAGCAAGTACCCTACTTGAGATGACAGCCGAGTTACTCATAATAGTCAAGCAGAGGTATTTGTCCGTTGGGAAGGTAACTTCCATTGTATTGAAGGGTAAGGTATGGATAAGTAGTGCTAGCCTGTTCAGTCACCAGGTTTGCACTTTCTACCTTCATTTCCTGTTTTTGGCATGATGTACTGCATATCTTCTATTTTTCAGCATGTCATAACAGAAGAACAGCTAACCGTCTTTGGAACTGCTCATGTTTGCTTGCATGGACCCATAAGCTTCTTTTCCCGTTCTTTTCCCTGCTTGCCCATTTTTGCTAATGTCAAAGGGGGAGAATATAAATGAAAGGGGGAGAACACCTGTGCTTCATGGGGAGAATATGTATGTCTCTAGAGTGAGAATATGCATGCTTTTAGGGGGAGAAGCGAGATAGGGGGAGAAATGGACATAGGGGGAGAGAATACCTGTAAGGGTGTGAGATTAATGCCGAGTATCCATGTTCTTTATTGTTTTTGGTTGCCATTATCAAAAAGGGGGAGATTGTTGAGTTTTAGGAGTGTCTAAACCCTGTTGTTGTGTTTTGATGAATGGCAAACCAAACTTGGAAAAGATAAGTCTGTGTAATGTGCTAAATGCTATGTGCATAGGTTTGCATGCAATAATTTTTGTGCATACTGATTCTGTGTCTGAGCCATATGTCATTAGAAACTATATTTCATTAGCTTTCTGTATGCTTTTGAATCACTTGAATCAGACTTAAAATGAGAAAGTTACGCACTATCAAAGTTGGGACTGTGCAATCTGAAATTTCTGCAGAATTCTGCAATCTGAAATTTCTGCAGAATTCTGATATAACCCATGTTGAGTTTTTGATGCATAACCTTCTCCACAGGTTGAATTTTTGTATGATTAATATGTCATTAGAAACTATATTTCATTAGCTTTCTGTATGCTTTTGAATCACTTGAATCAGACTTAAAATGAGAAAGTTACGCACTACCAAAGTTGGGACTGTGCAATCTGAAATTTCTGCAGAATTCTGATATAACCCATGTTGAGTTTTTGATCCACAGGTTGAATTTTTGCATGATTAATATGTCATTAGAAACTATACTTCATAAGCTTTCTGTAGGCTTTTGAATCACCTCAATCGGACATCATATGTGAAAGTTATGAATTTTTTAATTTGACAGTATACTGCAGGTGTCTGCAATCAACTACAGAATTTCAGAAAGCCGTATTTAAATTGTTTAAGTCCATTTTGGGCCTGTTTTAGGTGCTTTTGCAAAAAGCCTATTACAATAATGCAAAAAAAGCCCGAGATATGATGGAACAACTTAGCGAGGCTTGAGCGAACCCAAAAACCCTAGCAGAGCCAGAAAGAACCCTGAGAGAACCCTAGCAGAGCTGATTCAGAGCAAATTCATCCAGAGAGGAGTCCGTTCAGCGAAGCAAAGCCGAATCCTACGTTCTGCGGTTCGAGTTCCAAGGCAAGCCAGAGCAGATCCGAGATTGGTCAAGCTGTTTGCAGAGAGAAGAAGAGGAGGAGTTCTTCGCAGAAGCTTTCTGATACTACTCCTTCTTGTGACTGATTGTTTGTTTGTTGTTTGAAGGATTTACAGTAGCCTAATTACTGCTGGATCGGATTAACAGTAGCCAGATTACTGTTGGATTATTGGGAAGCAGTAGGGAGATTTGGATTGCTGTGCAGACCAGGTTGGTGAAGGCGTCACCGGGGGTCGACGGAGCCAGGGAATCCGTTGGGGTCTGGGACAGTAGATAGCAGTTTCTCTTGTACTGAACACTGATAATTCTAGTAGAACCAGGACTAGTTGGTCCTGAGGAGGAGAGGTCGTCTCCAACCGTGGATGTAGCCAACAGGGAGTTGGTGAACCACGTATATCTTGTCTTGATTGCATTGCTTGTTTGCTATTCCTTTGCTTATTCTCGTGCTTTATATATTTCCGCTGTGTATCTGCCAATATATCGATCCGAGGGCTTTAGAGGGAACGAAAGCGTTGTGAGAAAGCGGTTAGAATCTATTCACCCCCCCTCTAGATTCCAACATAGGTGTTATTTTACCCTATGTCGATTATGATTAATTAAGGACTGTGATTGACTAATTGTCACGTTTAGTCTTATGGTGTCACTTAATCAGCCAGAATCTAAGGCAGAGTACCTATCGTGTAGCTAGTCTATTGGAAAGTATCTACGATTTTACTAAGTTAATTATCGTACTCCCAGGGAAGTGGCAACGGCTTAGTAGTAACTAGCCTCTTATCCTAACTCTTATCTTATGATCCAGTTATGCAATCTTCATCAAATACTTTGATGAGAGGGTGATCCATTCTCCACTAGGTTCAAGTCTAATTAACCCTAGAAGTGTTTTAAAGATAAGTTCTGATTCTATGTTATACTGTTCCTATATGTTGATTGACCTATATTCGAGTGTTTTAGATATATCTTAGCCTGGAATGCAACTATGTTCTGTGTCTAAAGGTGTACCACATCTGAGTCTCTATGCTACCGCCCCCTATCATTAAGGTAAACGGCCCTACTCACGGTACGAACAAAGACAGTTATGAAGGCCCTATGTCACTTTCGGGGATCACTCTGAAGGCTCGTAATCGCTGGCATAACGCTCTACTCAGCCTACCTAGACTACTCTAACAAGCCAGGTGTTCAGCATGTTATTTTATCTAGTATGGCAGACACCAATACTAATTGATGCCTGTTAAACTAAACAGGTTATGAATAGACCGTGGTTAGGAATTGTCTATAACCCTATTTTAGTTTAAAAGAAACTACATTAGACATGCAGACATAATGATTATTTAGCAGGTGGCTATTTCCGGAAAACATAATAACTTCAACATACAAAACAACTATTCATAAAATCATAATCTGATATTCATAATTGATGTTTAGTACAAAGCAATAAAACATATAAGAGAGGGGTATGGGGACTGATGCCATAAAGAAATCACCCTTTACTTAGTCTCGCCTACAGAGCGTACTGCTGTATACGTCGTATTGCCCGCCCTGACTCTGCTCGCCAGAACCTTCGGAGGACGCTTCCTCAGCCTAGTAGCTAGACTTTACCTTACATCCTGGGCTTAAGCCTAGCCCTGTAGACTGACTCTTCGAACGCCTAGAGCTCTCTTAGGATCTCCTAACGAAATCCCGGGTATTCTATGAATACCGGAAACGAACCTATCTATAGAAACCTAAGATCTGAGACTATTTCTCAGAAACTAAAACAAACACTAATAAGAAAGAAAACTGAGATCCGAGTCTCTGAGTGAGTTGTGTACTGGAAAACTGTACACTGGAAACCACTTAATGACTTAGATCGAGTGGAGAGGGATGAATTCAACTGCTGGAGGCCTGGGGTATTTATAGCAGCTTCCCGGAGTGAAAATCTCTGAAAAATTCGATGTGGGACAGCTTCTGGCGGCTCGGGACGCCCGTCCCAGTTCGGGACGCCCGTCCTGATTCGTTGACCAGGTTCGGGACGCCCGTCCCGGTTCAGGACACCCGTCCTGGCGATTTGACTGGGTCGGGACGCCCGTCCCGAACCTTTGACCGGGTCAACATTTCCAAAAATTGCGTTTTTGCCCCAGAATTTGCTGTTTTCGTCTACTTTTCACCTGACACTTCCAAAATCATAAAAACCATGAAATCAAGTAAATAGTAAACAATTAATGTCAATTTACTCTCGATTTCACATTAAAACATACATAAAAACATGCTAAAAATGTGATACGATTTTCGCGTATCAGATAACCCCACACTTAGCTTTTTGCTTGTCCTCAAGTAAAGTCTACATGGAGTTAGTGATTTTAAACCGTAGTGCAGTCACTTAAATTCCTAGTCATGTTTTTATTCCAAAAATTCTTCAGACAATTCTTAACACAGGTCTGATTGGTTAGGTTGCTATGACAAGATCTCAAATGTCTCTAGTAGTTTGTTATGATCAGGCAGAAAACAAATCAACAACTAGGTTGGACTTTTTTCTTAGTCACAGGGTCTTCCTGATGTGTAGTGTGTGTACTAGTCTAGACCAGATAGTCAACACAATGAACTCTTATCTTAACTGCTACCAGATAATACTTCGACCTATCGCTAGACACACTGACAACAGATAACTTTCTGAGTTCTGAGCTTTGGTGATAAGATTTTTAATGTTTTAGCACTTGGTTATTTTCTTTATAGATTCAGGGTATTTCGAGTCTGCTTAGAACACGTCAACTTCAACTACCCATTGTAGCGAGTCCCACTCCGATGACTCCCAGATCTACACGACCTATAGGCATCAGGCTTTAAGTTCCCCGAAGGAGTGTGTGCTCGAGTAGCGAAGGCCGCTGGCAAACTACCCTATTGTAATTAACTTCCTTAAGTTCTTTTCACTTTTAGCTCAGAGTCTCATCTAGTCATTCTAACTGCCAATATATCCACAACTGGTCTAATTTTATCTAGTTAAGTCTCTAATCCAGACAAGGTTGTGCTCAGTTATCAGGAATTCCCTATTCCTAATCAATTAGTCCAAGATAGCTATCAATTATCTCCTACTAACCATAACATACTACCTACATATCATAGACATAAGCAATTTGTTTAACCAAGCATACTGCATTAGAAGTTGAAAGACGGAAAAATTTTGAAAAAAAATTTTGGAAGGGTGTGAAAATACAGGGAAAACAAGCAAAAGCATGCGAAAATTTTTTCAAACTGCTTCAAACTACTACAGTGCACCGTGCACTGCTACCCCACACTTAAGTCTGACACTGTCCTCAGTGTTCATGCATAGCTAAACTACCCCACACTTATTTGCAAACAAGAAGAAATGAAAATAAAACAAAGAACTCTTACCCCACACTTATTTGACTAATTCAGGGTAAGAGAGAAAATAAAACAAGAAGGATAATAAATAGCAAAACAGACACAAACAAAGAAAACAAAGTAAAGGATCATGAGGATTAGAAAAAACTCCCTTCATGTCGCGAGCGAAGGGTCTTTCTGATCTGTCAATTGGCTCTTCACCTTAGCCATGTGCTATTGCTGAGGTGTTCTTAACTCTGCAAGCTCTAGATATTGGAACGGATGACGCCAGCTCCGATCCTTCATTGTCGAGCTCTAGGTAGTGGCATATCCATTTGATGAATGACTCAAGCCAAGGACTTTTCCTCGAATCATCTACAAAGTTTCTCGTAATCGTAGCAACGTGTCCAGAAGGAACGTGTCTAGGAATGAGGACTTCTTTGGATTGGTGTGCTACCTGCCAATGTTAGTAAAGGTATTGCATGCAAGTCTCGAATGGAAGAAAAGATACTGAAGTTTTGGCGAAGCTGTGGTGGTAGGGGGCTCCAGTTGTGTAGATCTGGGCCCAAGTATTTGAGACTTCCTCGAGGAAGTTTCTCACAGCTGATTGGTATGCAGGGAATGCAAGCTCCTCCATTGCTATGCTCCCGACACAATGCCAAATTCCTCTATATCTGTCGACCGTTCGTTACCTCTTGGTAGATCACTTGCTTGCACTGATTTGGCTTTAATTGTTGCCAGTATCTCATCTATGATCTGCGAGTGTAGGTTTTGCTGTGGTGGTGTCTTCTGAAAGTTTCCAGCTCCGAATTACTGCTCAGCTAAATCCCGTACGATTCCTCTAGTGGGATTGTATGCGTTTCCCATTGGAGCAGCATTCTGCAGTAACCTACTCCTACCTCTTTTGGAATGGTCAGTCATTCCCATAGCAATCCCTACTAAAGTGTGGTACTTAGCAAACTTCACAGATTTGATACACAGGCTGAACATTTCTTCCTAAAACATTGGCACTCTGAATCTGGAAAACAACTAGAATCTGCACATGACTTTAACATCATTAGTAGGTAATGCCTGTGGTTCAGGCTATTTTCGAAAAGTGTTCCACGACTACTATGATGTAATTATGTTCAAAGGAAGAAAGGAAAAGATTCGAAATAGAGTGATCGGTGTAACCTATTGTTTTTAGACAAGACTAGATAAGATCGGAATTTATCATGCATGAATGTTTTGTCCTAAAACAATTCGTACTACATCATTACATCACATATTCATTCAAAAAGCAGATTTTAATTAGGTGATGTCATAATGGGTGCATTAATTCCTTTCGGTTTAAACAATCTCATGCATTTATCATCAAACAAAAGGAACATCCTTTCTCATTAGAATACTCAGAGGTCTGTCTATTAAAGAAAATTTATTTTCAGGATTCTGTCTAATAGACTAAGCATGACCTAAGAAAACTCCACAATGATATTTCTTCCAGATTAAAACCTTAGCCAAAAATTGACAACTCAGAAAAATATTCTATCCTCATTTCCATTTTATTTTTTCGAAAAAGAGCAACAAATGTACAACTAAGAAAACAACTAAGAAAGAACAAGAGATAGGGAAAAGAACAACTTACCATTGAGCAAGAAAAATACATTCTTTTGGATTTTAAATTTTAACATTTTTTTTCTTTTATATTTCGAAAGCAATTAAATTTCCTCAATACGGTTTTAGAATAATTTTCTAAAATTTGATTATCCTAAGTGTCTTAATTCTAGATAACATCTAAAATTAATTAGTTATGATAATCCTATATTTCGGAAACTGATTGTCTAACTAGCATAAGAGAAGTGTTGGGTTAAGGTCTAGGTTACTACCGTTACCTATCATAAGTCTCTAGAATTGTGGCCAATAATCCTAAATTCATTATGATATTTCCCCGGCAACGGCGCCAAAAATCTGATGCGATTCCGGTTGACGTACTAAATAGGTGTTATTTTACCCTATGTCGATTATGATTAATTAAGGACTGTGATTGACTAATTGTCATGTTTAGTCTTATGGTGTCACTTAATCAGCCAGAATCTAAGGCAGAGTACCTATCGTGTAGCTAGTCTATTGGAAAGTATCTACGATTTTACTAAGTTAATTATCGTACTCCCAGGGAAGTGGCAACGGCTTAGTAGTAACTAGCCTCTTATCCTAACTCTTATCTTATGATCCAGTTATGCAATCTTCATCAAATACTTTGATGAGAGGGTGATCCATTCTCCACTAGGTTCAAGTCTAATTAACCCTAGAAGTGTTTTAAAGATAAGTTCTGATTCTATGTTATACTGTTCCTATATGTTGATTGACCTATATTCGAGTGTTTTAGATATATCTTAGCCTGGAATGCAACTATGTTCTGTGTCTAAAGGTGTACCACATCTGAGTCTCTATGCTACCGCCCCTATCATTAAGGTAAACGGCCCTACTCACGGTACGAACAAAGACAGTTATGAAGGCCCTATGTCACTTTCGGGGATCACTCTGAAGGCTCGTAATCGCTGGCATAACGCTCTACTCAGCCTACCTAGACTACTCTAACAAGCCAGGTGTTCAGCATGTTATTTTTCTAGTATGGCAGACACCAATACTAATTGATGCCTGTTAAACTAAACAGGTTATGAATAGACCGTGGTTAGGAATTGTCTATAACCCTATTTTAGTTTAAAAGAAACTACATTAGACATGCAGACATAATGATTATTTAGCAGGTGGCTATTTACGGAAAAACATAATAACTTCAACATACAAAACAACTATTCATAAAATCATAATCTGATATTCATAATTGATGTTTAGGACAAAGCAATAAAACATATAAGAGAGGGGTATGGGGACTGATGCCATAAAGAAATCACCCTTTACTTAGTCTCGCCTACAGAGCGTACTGCTGTATACATCGTATTGCCCGCCCTGACTCTGCTCGCCAGAACCTTCGGAGGACGCTTCCTCAGCCTAGTAGCTAGACTTTACCTTACATCCTGGGCTTAAGCCTAGCCCTGTGGACTGACTCTTCGAACGCCTAGAGCTCTCTTAGGATCTCCTAACGAAATCCCGGGTATTCTATGAATACCGGAAATGAACCTATCTATAGAAACCTAAGATCTGAGACTATTTCTCAGAAACTAAAACAAACACTAATAAGAAAGAAAACTGAGATCCGAGTCTCTGAGTGAGTTGTGTACTGGAAAACTGTACACTGGAAACCACTTAATGACTCAGATCGAGTGGAGAGGGATGAATTCAACTGCTGGAGGCCTGGGGTATTTATAGCAGCTTCCCGGAGTGAAAATCTCTGAAAAATTCGATGTGGGACAGCTTCTGGCGGCTCGGGACGCCCGTCCTGATTCATTGACCAGGTTCGGGACGCCCGTCCTGGCGGTTTGACTGGGTCGGGACGCCCGTCCCGGGTTCGGGACGCCCGTCCCGGACCTTTGACCGGGTCAACATTTCCAAAAATTGCGTTTTTGCCCCAGAATTTGCTCTTTTCGTCTACTTTTCACCTGACACTTCCAAAATCATAAAAACCGTGAAATCAAGTAAATAGTAAACAATTAATGTCAATTTACTCTCGATTTCACATTAAAACATACATAAAAACATGCTAAAAATGTGATACGATTTTCGCGTATCACACACCAATCCAAAGAAGTCTCATTCCTAGACACGTTCCGCCTGGACACGTTGCTATGATTGTGAGAAACCTTACAAATGATTCGAGGAAGTAGTCCGTGGGGCTCGAGCCATTCATCAAACTGATAGGCCACTACCTGGAGCTCGACAATGAAGGATCGGAGCTGACGTCATCCGTTCTAGTATCTAGAGCTTACAAAGTCAAGAGCGCCTCAGCAATAGCACATGGCTAAGGTGAAGAGCCAATTGACAGCTCAGAGAAAACCCTTTCTGCTCGAGACATGAAGGGAGTTTTTCTAATCCTCATCTTCCTCTACTTTTATTTTGTGTTCTTTTAATTTTTATCTTCATTTTGTGTTTTGTTTTTTTTATTTCTATTACCTTCCTGTTATTTGTTATTTCTTTCATTGTTTTATTTTCTTTCTTACCCTTAGTTAGTCAAATAAGTGTGGGGTATGAGTTCTCTATTTTATTTTTATCTCTTCTTGTTTTCAAATAAGTGTGGGGTAATTTAGATATGCATGAACACTGAGGGAAGCGTCAGACATAAGTGTGGGGTAGCAGTGCAAAGTGTGCACTGTAGTAGGAAAAAAATTTTGCATGATTTTTGCATGTTTTTCCCTTATTTTCACACCCTTCCAAAAATTTTCAAAATTTTTTTATTCTTTCAGACTTCAAAATACAGTATGATTGGTAAAACATTGCTGATGTCTATGATAAGTGTGTAGAATGTTATGATTAGTAGGAGACAATGTGATGACTATCTTGAACTTATTGATTAGGAATAGGGAATTCCTGATAATTGACCACAACTTAGTTTAGATTAGAGACCTCAGCCAATTACCTTTTCAAAACTTAACTAGATAAGATTAGACCAATTGAGGATGTATTGGTAATTAAAATGACTAGATGAGGCTCTGAGCTGAAAGTGAAAAGAAAAAAAGAGAGAGTTAATTAAATAGGGTAGTTTGCTAGCGGCCTTTGCTCCTCGAGCACCACTCCTTAGGGGAACTTAAAGTCTGATGCCCTAAGGTCGTGTACGTCTAGGAGTCATCGGAGTGGGACTCGCTACATGGGTAGTTAAAGTTGACGTGTTAAAGCAGACTCAAAATACCCTGAAAAATATATAAAAGAAAAAAAATCAATAAATGCTAAATAATTAAAAATCTGATCACCAAGGCTCAGAACTCAGAAAGTTTCCTGTTGTTAGTATGTATAGTGATGTTGCTCCGACTGATATGCTAAAATAGGTGTTGTTTTACCCTATGTTGATTATGAGTAATTAAGGACTAAGATTGACTAAGTGTCACATTTAGTCTCTATGGTGTCACTTAATCAGTCAGAACCTAAGGCAGAGTACCTATCGTGTAGCTAGTTTGTTGGAAAGTATCTACGATTTTATTTAAATTAAATATTGTACTCCCAGGGAAGTGGTAACGGCTTAGTAGTAACTAGCCTTTTACCCTAACTCTTATTTTATGATCCAGTTATGCAACCGTCATCAATAACTTTGATGAGAGGGTGATTCATTCTCCACTAGGTTTAAGTCTATTTAAGCCTAAAAGTGTTTTATAGATAATGTCCTGATTCTATGTTATATTGTTCCTACATGTTGATTGACCTATCTTCGAGTGTTTTAGACATATCTTGGTCTGGATTGCAACTATGTACTGAGTCTAAAGGCGTACCACATCTGAGTTACTTGATAAACCGCCCTACCTTAATGACGGCCCTACTCACGGTTCGAGCTAAAGGCATCCATGAAAGCCCTATGTCACTTCAGGGATCATGAGGCTCGCCCTAACGCCGGCATAAACACACAAACTCAGATTACTTAGACTACTCTAACAAACAGGGTATTCTGTAGGTTATTTTATCTAATATGGCAGACACCAATACTTCCAACGGGAAAGTCCTAAATTGATGTCTGTTAAACTAAACAGGTTATGATTAGACCGTGGTAAGGAATTGTGTATAACCCTAAATTTAGTTTAAAAGAGACTACATTAGACATGCAGACATAATGAATATTAAGAAGGTGGCCATTTCCGGAAAATCATAAGAACTTCAACATGTAAAACAAATACTCATAAAATCATAATCCGATATACATAATCAATATTTGGACGAACACAGTACAAACATATAAAGAGAGGGACAGGGGGACTGATGCCATAAAGAATTCACCCTTTACTTAGTCTCGCCGATGGAGCAACTGCTTGTATATGTCGTACTGCTCGACCCGACTCTGCTCGACATAACCTTTGGAGGACGCTTCCTCAGCCTAGTAGCTAGACTTTACCTTAATACCCAACTTAAGCCCAACCCTGTGGACTGACTGTTCGAACGCCTAGAGCCCTCTTAGGATCTCCTAACGAAATCCCGGGTATTCTATGAATACTAGAAACGAACCTATCTATCGTATCCTAGGATCTGAGACTAATTCTCAGAAACAAAGAAAACGAGACACTATCTAAGAAAAATAAACTTCTACTGAACCTGAGTCTGTAAGTGACTTATGTACTCGAGAAAAATGTACACTTGAAGTCACTAAATGACTCAGATTGAGTGGAGAGGAATGATTTCAACTGAGGAAGGCCTGGGGTATTTATAGCAGCTTTCTGGAGTGAAGTTTTCCAAGAATTTCGATGTGGGACTTTGACCAGGCATCCGAGACGCCCGTCTTGGATTGGGACTCCCGTCCCAGCCGGTTGACCAGGTTAGGACGCCCATCCTGATTCGGGACGCCCACCCCGACTTATGAATTTATGAAAATTGCGTTTTTGCCCCCAAATTTGCCATTTTCTTCTACTTTTCACCTGACACTTCCAAAATCACAAAAACTGTGAAATTGAGTTAATAACAAACAATTAAGACCGATTTCCTATCAATTTCACCCTAAATTATGCCTAAAAACATGCTAAAAATGTGATATGATTTATGTATATCATCTAGCGACGGGTCGAAGTGTTATCTGGTAATAGTTGAGATGCGAGTATATTGTGTTGACTATCTGGTCTAGACTAGTACACACACTACACATCAGGAAGACCTTGTGACTGAGAGAAGAGTTCAATCTAGTTGTTAAGTTGGTAAACCTGCTAGATCATAATAATCTACTAGAGACATTTGAGACCTTGTCATAGCAACCTAACTAGTTAATCCTGTGTTGTGAATTGTCTGATTCAGTGAAGCAATTTTTGGAGTAAAAACATGACTAGAAAATTTAAGTGACTGCACATATGATTTAAAATCTCTAATTTCAGGTAGACTTTGCTTGAGGACAAGCACAAAGCTAAGTGTGCGGTTATATGATATGCATAAATCATATCACATTTTTAGCATGTTTTTAGGCATAATTTAGGGTGAAATCGATAGTAAATTGGTGTTAATTGATTGTTATTAACTCAATTTCATAGTTTTTGTGATTTTGGAAGTGTCAAGTGAAAAGTAGAAGAAAATGGCAAATTTCGGGGTAAAAACGTGATTTTCAGAAGTTCAGAAGTCGGGGTGGGCGTCCCGAAGTCAGGATGGGCGTCCTGACCTGGTCAACAGGCCAGGACGGGCGTCCAGGACTCGGGACGACCATCCTGACCTGGTCAACAGGCTGGGACGGGCGTCCCAATCTAGGACGGGCGTCCCGAGCCACAGTTTAGAATCCCACATCGAAATTCTGAGAGAAATTCACTCCAGAAAGCTCCTATAAATACCCCAGGCTTTCCTCAGTTGAATTCATTCCTCTACACTCGATCCGAGTCATTTAGTGACTTCAAGTATACAGTTTTCCAGTATACAAGTTGATGGCTTCCCGACTGATATACTAAATAGGGGTTATTTTACCCTATGTTTGATTATGATTAATTAAGGACTGTGATTGACTAATTGTCACATTTAGTCTCTATGGTGTCACTTAATCAGCTAGAACCTAAGGCAGAGTACCTATCGTGTAGCTAGTCTGTTGGAAAGTATCTACAATTTTATTAAATAATTATCGTACTCCCAGGAAAGTGGTAACGGCTTAGTAGTAACTAGCCTTTTATCTTAACTCTTATCTTATGATCCAGTTATGCAATCTTCATCAATAACTTTGATGAGAGGGTGATCCATTCTCCACTAGGTTTAAGTCTAATTAAGCCTAAAAGTGTTTTGTAGATTAGGTCCTGATTCTATGTTATATTGTTTCTACATGTTGATTGACCTATATTCGAGTATTTTAGACATGTCTTAGCCTGGATTGCAACTATGTTCTGAGTCTAAAGGTGTACCACATCTGAGTAATCTGATATACCGCCCCATCGCCAAGGTAAATGACCCTACTCACGGTTACTACTAAAGACAGCTATGAAAGCCCTATGTCACTTTGGGGATCATGTCGCTTGCCCATAACCGCAGGCATAAACGCTCTACTCAGCCTACCAAGACTACTCTAACAAACAGGGTGTTTCGCCGGTTATTTTATCTAGTATGGCAGACACCAATACTAATTGATGCATGTTAAACTAAACAGGTTATGAATAGACCGTGGTTATGAATTATCTATAACCATAATTTTAGTTTAAAAGAAACTGCAGGTGGCCATTTCCGGAAAATTATAAGAACTTCAACATATATGACAAATATTCATAACAATCATAATCTCATATTCATAATTAATATTTGGAACAAACACAGTACAAACATATAAAGAGAGGGACAGGGGGGACTGATGCCATAAAGAAATCACCCTTTACGTAGTCACGCCGTTGGAGCAACTGCTTGTATATGTCGTACTGCTCGACCCGACTCTTCTCGCCAGAACCTTCGGAGGACGCTTCCTCAGCCTAGTAACTAGGCTTTACCTTAATACCCAGCTTAAGCCCAGCCCTATGGACTGACTCTTCGAACACCTAGAGCCCTCTTAGGATGTCCTAATGAAACCCCGGGTATTCTATGAATACTAGAAACGAACCTATCTATCGAACCCTAGGATCTGAGACTATTTCTCAGAAACTAAGAAAAATGAAACACAAAAAGGAAACAAAGAAAACTTATACTGAAATCTGAGTCTCCGAGTGAGTTGTGTACTCGAGATTTGTACACTGAAAACCACTGAATGACTCAGATCAAGTGGAGAGGGATGAATTCAACTCTTGGAGGCCTAGGGTATTTATAGCAGCTTTCTAGAGTGAAAATCTCCAAACATTTCGATGTGGGACAACTTCTGGTGCTTCGGGACGCCCATCCTAGATTGGGACGGCCGTCTTGGTGCTTTGACTGGGTCAGGACGCCCGTCATGACTCGTTGACCAGGTCACCATTTCCAAAAATTGCATTTTTGCCCCAAAATTTGCTATTTTCGTCTACTTTTCACCTAACACTTCCAAAATCATAAAAATTGTGAAATTGAGTAAATAACAATCAATTAAGACCGATTTCCTATCAATTTCACCCTAAATTATGCCTAAAAACATGCTAAAAAAGTGATATGATTTATGCATATCACAAGTCACTTAGAGACTCAGGTTTCAGTATAAGTTTCTTTTTATTTATAGATAGTGTTTTCGTGTTCTTTGTTTTTGAGAGTTAGTCTCAGATCCTAGGATACAACTAGATAGGTTCATTTCTGGAATTCATAGAATACCCGGGGTTTCGTTAGGAGATCCTAAGAGAGCTCTAGGCCTTTGAAGAGTCAGTCCACAGGGTTGGGCTTAAGCTGGGTATTAAGGTAAAGTCTAGCTACTAGGTTGAGGAAGCATCCTCCGAAGGTTCTGTCGAGCAGAGTCCAGTCGAGCAGTCCAACATATATAAGCAGTTGCTCCATCGGCGAGACTTCGTAAAGGGTGATTACTTTATGGCATCCATCCCCCTGTCCCTCTCTTTATATGTCTGTACTGTGTTCGTCCAAACATTTGTTATGATTACTAGATTATGATTTTATGAATATTTGTTATGCATGTTGAAGTACTTTATGATTTTCTGGAAATGGCCACCAACTTAACTTTCATTATGTCTGCATGTCTAATGTAGTTTCTTTTAAACTAAATTTAGGGTTATAGACAATACCTAACCATGGTCTAATCATAACCTGTTTAGTTTAACAGGCATTAATTAAGGACTTCCCCGTCGGGTTGCATTAATGTCTGCCATATTAGATGAAATAACCTATAGATCACCATGTTTGTTAGAGTAGTCTATGTAGGCTGAGTTTGTGTGTTTATGTCGGTGTTAGGGCAAGCAGCATGATCTCCTAAATGACATAGGTTTTCATGGATGCCTTTAGCTTGAACCGTGAGTAGGGCCATCATTAAGGTAGGGCGGTTTATCAGGTAACTCAGATGTGGTACACCTTTAGACTCAGTACATAGTTGCAATCTAGGCCAAGATATATCTAAAACACTCGAAGATAGGTCAATCAACATGTAGGGACAGTATAACATAGAATCAGGATATTATCTGTAAAACACTTTTAGGCTTAAATAGACTTAAACCTAGTGGAGAATGAATCACCCTCTCATCAAAGATATTGATGAACGATTGCATAATTGGATCATATGATAAGAGTTAGGGTAAGAGGATAGTTACTACTAAGTCGTTACCACTTCCCTGGGAGTACGATATTTAATTTAAATAAAATCGTAGATACTTTCCAACAGACTAGCTACACGATAGGTACTCTGCCTTAGGTTCTAATTGATTAAGTGACAGTATAGAGACTAAATGTGACAATTAGTCAGGATAAGTCCTTAATTACTCATAATCAACATAGGGTAAAACAACACCTATTTTAGTATATCAGTCGGAACGTCATCAACATTTGAATATTAAACTATGATACTATGAATATGTGTTATGCATGTTGAAGATGTTTACATTTTTCTGGAAAGGTCACCAGCGTAATTAACATTATATCTGTATATCTATTTGCTCTTTTAAATTAGATGAACGGTTATAGACAACTCCTAACCACGGTCTAATCATAACCTGTCTAGTTTATCAGGCCTTAATTTAGGGCTTTATGTGCGGACGGAAGCATTAAGGTCTGCCATATTAGATGAAATAACCTATAGATCACCGTATTTGTTAAAGTAGTCTAAGTAGGCTGAGTTCGTGTGTTTATGCCAGCGTTAGTGCGAGCGGCATGATCTCCTGAGGGACACAGGACTTTCATGGATGCCTTTAGCTCGAACCATGAGTAGGGCCATCAATGGCGATGGGGCGGTTTATTAGATAACTCAGATGTGGTACACAAGTAGAATCAGTACATAATTGCAATCTAGACCAAGATATATCTAAAATACTCGAAAATAGGTCAATCAACATGTAGGAACAATATAACATATATCAGAACACTATCTGTAAAATACTCTTGTAGGCTTAAGTAAACTTGAACCTAGTGTAGAGTGAATCAACCACTCATCAAAGAGCTTGATGAACGATTGCTTAACTGGATAATAAAATGAGAGTTAGGGTAAAAGGATAGTTACTACTAAGCCGTTACCACATCCCTGGGAGTACGATAAAATTCTTAAATTAAAATCGTAGGTACTTTCCAACAGACTAGCTACACGATAGGTACTCTGCCTTAGGTTCTGATTAATTAAGTGACAACATAGATGCTAAATGTGACAATTAGTAATTCTAAGTCCTTAGTTATTCATAATCGATATAGGGTAAATAAAAGCCTATTTTTAGCTTATGAGTCGGAACGCATCACTTAATAAACACTCATTCTTATTTGAATTAGTCAATCACTTTCCTGAAATATAGGGTTAGCTTTAAATAATTAATTTTAGAAATGATCTAAGATTAAGAAATTTAGGTTAATCAAATTTTAGAAAATAATTCTCAAACCATACTAAGGAAATCAAATTTAAAAACAAAATAAAAAAATAAAAAAATTTTAAAAAACAAAATAATATCCTTTTCTTTTATAAAATCTATTTTCTGAAAATGATTATTTTCCAGAAAGTACAAAATAAAATATTTTACATGTTTACAATTTTTTCCTTTTCTGCTTGTTTTTAATTTTTGAAAATTTTTTCTTCCCTCAATTATTCGTTTTAAATTGTTTTAACTCCACTTACGTGTGCACCAAGGAACGTGTGCTTTTGTAGTTGAAAACCCCGAAAACTTCATCCGTACAGCTAACCGAAGAAGAGCATAAATGGCTGCCGAAAGACCTCCACTTGAATCTTACATTCAGCCACAAACCATTCTGATGTCCTCCGCTATCAGGATTCCTGGAAATCCTCGTTATGACCTTCAGTTGATAATAAATCAGGTTCAGTTTGGAGGAACTGCTGCCGAAAATCCGCTCGAGCACTTGACCGAATTCTCAACCCTCTGTGAAGGTCTTAAGGGAGACAACACTGCGGAAGTGACTAAGCTGAACCTCTTTCCCTATTCACTTAGGGACAAAGTTAAAAGATGGTTGGCACAACTACCTACTAACTCAATCACAACTTGGGATGAGTTAAGTAAGGAATTCTTGGAGGAGTACTATTCTACAGCAAGAGTTTTAGAATATTGAAAAGCTCTTTCTAGCTTCACTCAAGCTGCAGATGAGACGGTGTTCGAGGCTTGGGACAGATTCAAAGAACTTATCCGACTCTGCCCTCAGCATGGACTTACTAAAGCAATGCTAATTCAACAATTTTATGGGGGTATGACAGAAATAGGCAAGCAAGTTCTTGATGTACTCAATCCTCAATGTGGTTTCAATGGCCTTAATGAAGTAGACGCTAGAAACGACCTGGAGAGACTCTACAAGAACACTAAGAATTGGTGCACAAGTGGTCTAACCAAGAAACAATCAGTAAATGCGACTAATGCTTCTATTGATGAGCAGTTCGAGGTATTCAAGGCTAGTATAACTAGTCAGTTAAATGCCTTCCAACAAGGAAAGAGCATTCAGCCTGTAAATCAAATTTGCGAGTTCTGCCAAGGACCACATTTCAGTGGAGATTGCTATAGAAATGGAATGTTAACTATTCCAGATGAGATGGAACAAGTTGAGGTAGTCAACTCTACCCCTATGGGAAACATATACAATCCCATCTGGAAGAACCATCTAGGATTTAGCTGGAGAAAAAATTCTGGAAATGCAAATATCCAAAAGCGAGCACCTCAGCAAATGCCTGATCCGTAGAACCAATAATTCACTTTGCCTTAAACCAAGGAATTATGTTGTTTCAGTCGACCCCGAACGGGCGTCCCAAGACTAGAACGGGCATCCCGACCCTATCAAAAACCTAGGACGGGCGTCCAGGACCCGGGATGGGTGTCCTAACCTAGTCAAAGCTCCAGGACGGGCGTCTTGACCCAGTCAACCGGTCGGGACGAGCGTCCCAAATCCATGAATAGTATCCCACATCGATTTCTGAAGAGAAATTCACTCAGTTCCCCTGCTATAAATACCCCAGGCCGTTCACAATTGAAATCATTCATCTCCACTTGATCTGAGTCATTCAATGACTTCAAGTATACATTTTTCTATAGTATACAAGTCATTTAGTGATTTCAGGTATTTTTCGTTTAAGTAGAATTATAGTTTTCGAGAGTATCTCGTGTTCTTCATTTCTGAGAGTCTGTCTCAGATCTTAGAATACGACTAGATAGGTTCGTTTTTATTATTCATAGAATACCCAGGATTTCGTTAGGAGATCCCCAAAGAGCACTAGGCATTCGAAGAGTTAGTCAATAGGGCTTCACTTAAGCCCGGGACGTAAGGTAAAGCATTAGCTACTAGGCTGAGGAAGCGTCCTCCGAAGATTCTGTCGAGCAGAGTCGGGTCAAGTAGTCCAGGATTGATATGCATAAATTATATCACTTTTTAGCATGTTTTTAGGCACAATTTAGGACAAAATTAGTGTTAAATCATTATCAATTGACTGTTATTAACTCGATTTCGCAGTTTTTGTGATTTTGGAAGTGTCAGGTGAAAAGTGCAAGAAAATGGCAAATTTCAGGGCAAAAACGTGATTTTAGACGTTCGGAAGTCGGGATGGGCGTCCTGACCTGGTCAACAGACCAGGACGGGCGTCCAGGATATGGGATGGGCATCCTGACCTGGTCAACAGGCCGGGGCGGGCGTCCCGAATGCCTGGTCAAAGTCCCACATCGAATTTTTGAGAGAAATTCACCCAGTTCCCCTGCTAAAAATACTTCAGGCCTTCCTTAGTTGAAATCATTCCTCTCCACTCGATCTGAGTCTTCTAGTGACTTCAAGTATACAATTTTATATAGTATACAAGTCACTTAGCGATCTCAGGTTTTAGTATAGGTATATTTATAGTTTTAGAGAGTGTCTCGTATTCTTCGTTTCTGAGAGTCTGTCTCAGATCTTAGAATACGACTACATTGGTTCATTTTAGGTATTCATAGAATACCTGGGATTTCGTTAGGAGATCCTAAGAGGGCACTAGGCATTTGAAGAGTCAGTCAACAGGGTTGTGCTTAAGCTGGGTATTAAGGTAAACCATAGCTACTAGGTTGAGGAAGCGTCCTCCGAAGGTTCTATTTTAGCAGAGTCAGGTCAAGTAGTCCAACATATACAAGCAGTTGCTCCATCAGCGGACTACGTAAAGGGTGAATACTTTACGACATCGGTCCCCTTGTCCCCCTCTTTATATGTCTGTACTGTGTTCGTCCAAATAACTATTATGAATATTAAACTATGATTGTATGAATATATGTTTTGCATGTTGAAGTTATTTATATTTTTCCGGAAATGGTCACCAGCTTAACTATCATTATGACTGCATGTCTAATGTAGTTTCTTTTAAACTAGATGAATGGTTATAGACAACTCTTAACCACGGTCTAATCATAACCTGTTTAGTTTAACATGCATTAATTTAGGACTTCCCGTCGGAAGTATTAATGTCTGCCATATTAGATGAAATAACCTATAGATCACCATGTTTGTTAAAGTAGTCTAAGTAGGCTGAGTTTGTGTGTTTATGCCGGCGTTAGGGCGAGCGGCATGATCTCTTGAGTGACACAGGACTTTCATGGATGCCTTTAGCTCGAACCGTGAGTAGGGCCGTCATTAAGGTATGGCGGTTTATCAGGTAACTCAGATGTGGTACACCTTTAGACTTAGTACATAATTGCAATCTAGACCAAGATATATCTAAAATATTCGAAGATAGGTCAATCAACATGTAGGAATAGTATAACATCAAATCAGAACATTATTTGTAAAACACTCTTTTAGGCTTAAATAGACTTGAACCTAGTGGAGAATGAATCACCCTCCCATCAAAGAATTTGATGAACGATTGCATAATTGGATCATAAGATAAGAGTTATGGTAAGAGGATAGTTACTACTAAGCCGTTACCACTTCCCTGGGAGTACGATAATTGATTTAATTAAAATCGTAGATACTTTCCAACATACTAGCTACACGATAGGTACTCTGCCTTAGGTTCTAATTGATTAAGTGACAAAATAGAGACTAAATGTGACAATTAGTCATTCTAAGTCCTTAGTTATTCATAATCAACATAGGGTAAAATAACACCTATTTTAGCATATCAGTCGGAACGCATCAGATTTTTGGCGCCGTTGCCGGGGAAATATCATAATGAATTTAGGATTCCTGATCAAAATTCTAGAAGCTTATGATAGGTAACGGTAGTAAGCTATACCTTAGACCCAACAGTTATTTTATGCCAGTTAGACAATCAGTTTCCGAAATATAGGGTTATCATAACTAATTAATTTTAGACATTATCTGAAATTAAGACATTTAGGATAATCAAATTTTAGAAAATTATTCTAAAACCATATTAAGGAAATTTATCTGCTTTTGAAAATTTTTTAAAACTCAAAAATATGTTTTCTTGTTTTTATTATTTATCCGTATTTTGTTTCTTCTTTCTGTTTTTGTTATTGTTATTATTATCCTAACCAGACTTTACACTCATAGATGAAGAGAGAAATATTGAGTAAACCACAAGCATCCTTTCGTAGAACCAAGAGAGTGAAAAGATGTCCCGATCCAAAAGAAAGTTCTGATGAGGAAAACGGGATACAACCATTTGCATTCTTAGAAACCATTAGAGCAAGAGCCCATGATATTCTGGACAAATTAGAAAACAACATCAATCCTTTCCCAGAGATCAAAACAGCTCTTGCATCGCCTGAATATACTCATGTACTTCCAGAGTATACTCCCAAATCTCCCAAATATACTCCTGCATCTCCGAAGTATACTCCAAAATCCCCTGAGTATACTCCAAAATCTCCTGAGTATACTCCTGCATCCCCAGCACCTAACAGTCAACCACCTTCATCAGGGGATAGCACTAACGGTTTCCAATTAGCCTTGTCTGCCCAGGTAGATGATATGTCTCACAGGATATGCGCCATGGCTCAGATAATAGCAAGCAGACTCAGTCATTCAGATCAGACTATTCTAACCATAAGTTTTGAAGTAAACCAACTCAGAACCACAATAGAACGCCAAAATGCGCATATACTCCGAGAGGTGACTGAAATCATAGAGGAACAAAGGAACCAGCAGGAAGAGATGCGAACCATGCGAGTTGAACTGTGAAATATGAGGAATAGAGGCCATTGAAAAATGGAAGATTCTTTTTACTTTTCAGCAAATAAATTGTTTGAACTAAAATTAAATAACTGACCCTTACTTTTTATTTCCAAACTTTTTAAAGGGTCTCTTATTTTATTCAGTAATTTTTCTTTAGACATTTTTCAAAATTCTTTATGAAAAAAAAATGTGTTAAAAATACAGTTTATTTTTCATTAATTATATTGTATAAATTTAGTGTTTTGTTTTTCTAGAATTTTTGCTGAATAGAAGATAGGATATGATTAGGGTAATGATTTTTTTAAAAGAAAGAGATTGAGAATTTTTGCAAAGAGTTTTTAACAACTTCTGAATTTTATAGGCTAAACGTGAAGATCAGTTAAAAATTGTAATTGTTTTGGTGTATTAAGATTTGTAGGGAATTATGAATTTTTTTTTCTGGAAGTGGCATGCATCCCGAGGCAGCCCGGAACGGGCGTCCCGAAGGCCGCCCTCTTCTACAAAAATGTCATTTTTTCCCATTTCCTCCCAATTCAACCACCAAAAATCATCTCTCTACAAATTTCTCTCCACCTTCTCTCTACAAATTTTTGGCAACCTCTTGAAATTTCAAAATTCGAATTTCCCTCCAAAATTTGAATTCAATTCTTCTTTCCCGCCTAAATTCTCAAATTCTCTCGAACGCTCTCAACCAAATGGCTCCCAAAAGCGCTCGTATTACTTCTTCCATGACCGTCACATCTGTGGCACATCCTTTTATGCTTTTTCCTTCCATTCCAGCATATCAGGAGAGATGTCATGGACATATTGGACCCAGTGTACTGGTTGGCAGAACGCTTGATTGGGCAGCAGTCCAGACACTAGGAGTTGAGCAGGAGATTCGACGCATACTCGACGTACTACCCTATAGTCGAGTCTTCATCGTCACTGAGCCGACTTACCTAGAGCTGGTATGTGAGTTCTATGCTTCATTTACATTCCAGCAGGAGCACATCACATTCCGTCTGGGCGGAATGGATCGGTCGATGAACATGGCTGAGTTCAACATCGCCTTGGGTATCTGGCAGAGGGACGAGCTGGATACTCCCGCCTACACCACAGTAGTTCGAGACTTCACTTCTACAGACGTCTCCACCGCTTGGGCTCAGATTTGTATGACGGGCACTCCCTACCAGCATCGCTTTGCAAAAGCCACAGGTATTCATCATGCTCTTTGATGCTGCTCTGACTGATATGCTAAATAAGTGTTATTTTACCCTATGTTGATTATGAGTAATTAAGGACTGAGATTGACTAATTGTCACATTTAGTCTCTATGGTGTCACTTAATTAGCCAGAACCTAAGGCAGAGTACCTATCGTGTAGCTAGTCTGTTGGAAAGTATCTACACTTTTATTAAATAAATATCGTACTCCCAGGGAAGTGGTAACGGCTTAGCAGTAGCTAACCTTTTATCCTAACTCTTTATCTTATGATCCAGTTATGCAATCTTAATCAATAACTTTGATGAGAGGGTGATCCATTCTCCACTAGGTTTAAGTCTAATTAAGCCTAAAAGTGTTTTATATATAACGTCATGATTCTATGTTATACTGTTCCTACATGTTGATTGACCTATCTTCGAGTATTTTAGATGCATCTTAGCCTGGATTGCAACTATGTTCTGAGTCTAAAGGTGTACCACATCCGAGTATCTAATAAACCGCCCCATCGCCAAGGTAAACGGCCCTACTCACGTTTCGAGCAAAAGTCAACTATGAAAGCCCTATGTCACTTAGGGGATCACGCTGCTGGCCCTTAACGCCGGCATAAACGCTGTACTCAGCCTACTTAGACTACTCTAACAAACAGGGTATTCCGCAGGTTATTTTATCTAATATGGTAGACATCAATACTAATTGATGCCTGTTAAACTAAACAGGTTATGAATAGACCGTGGTTAGGAATTGTCTATAACCCTACATTTAGTTTAAAAGAAACTACATTAGACATGCAGACATAATGAATATTAAGCAGGTGGCTATTTCCAGAAAATCATAAGAACTTCAACATGTATAACAAATATTCATAAAAATCATAATCTGATAAACATAATTGTTATTTGGACGATCACAATACAAACATATAAAGAAAGGGACAAGGGGGATTGACGCCATAAAGAAATCACCCTTTACTTAGTCTCGCCAATGGAGCAACTTCTTGTATATGTCGTACTGCTCGACCCAACTCTGCTCGACAGAACCTTCAGAGGACGCTTCCTCAACCTAGTAGCTGGGCTTTACCTTAATACCCAGCTTAAGCCCAGCCATGTGGACTGACTCTTCGAATGCCTCGAGCCCTCTTAGGATCTCCTAACGAAATCCTGGGTATTCTATGAATACCAGAAACGAACCTATCTATCGAGTTTCTCAGCAACTAAGAAAAATGAAACACTAACAAGAAAGAAAGAAAACTTATACTGAAATCTGAGTCTCTGAGCCACTTGTGTACTCTAGAATTGTACACTGGAAGTCACTGAATGACTCAGATCAAGTGGAGAGGGATGATTTCAACTGAGGAAGGCCTGGGGTATTTATAGCAGCTTTCTGGAGTGATTTTTCTTCACAAATTCGATGTGGGACTTGGAATTCTGGTTCGGGATGCCCATCCCGGTCTGTTGACCAGGTCAGGATGGCCGTCCCGAGTCCTGGACGCCCGTCTCGACCTGTTGACCAGGTCAGGATGCCCATCCTGAACCGGGATGCCCTCCCCGAAGTCCGAATTTCCAAAAAATTGCGTTTTTGCCCCGAAATTTGCCATTTTCTTCTACTTTTCACCTGACACTTCCAAAATCATAAAAACTGTGAAATTGAGTTAATAATGAACAATTAAGACCAATTTACCCTCAATTTCACCCTAAATCATGCCTAAAAACATGCTAAAAATGTGATATGATTTATGCATATCAGATAACCCCACACTTAGCTTTTTGCTTATCCTCAAGCAAAGTTTACTTGAAGTTAGTGATTCTAAATCATAATGCAGTCACTTAAATTTCCTAGTCATATTTTTATTCCAAAAATTATTCAGACGATTCTTAACACAGGTCTGACTGGTTAGGTTGCTATGACAAGGCCTCAAATGTCTCTAGCAGATTGTTATAGTCAAGCAGTTGACAACTTAACAACTAGGTTGAACTTTCCTCTTAGTCACAAGGTCTTCCTGATATGTAGTGTGTATATTAGCCTAGATCAGATAGTCAACACAATATACTCTCATCTTAACTACTACCAGATAATACTTTGACCATGTCGCTAGACATAATAACAATAGACAACTTTCTGAGTTCTGAGCCTTGGTGATCAGATTTTTAATGATTTAGCATTTATTGATTTTCTTTATAGATTCAGGGTATTTTGAGTCTGTATAGAACACGTCAACTTCAACTACCCATGTAGCGAGTCCCACTCCGATGACTCCCAGACCTACACGACCTTAGGGCATCAGGCTTTAAGTTCCCCGAAGGAGTGGTGCTCGAGTAGCGAAGGCCGCTGGCAGACTACCCTTATTTACTTAACTCTCTTTTTGTTTCTTTATACTTTTAGCTCAGAGTCTCATCTAGTCATTCTAATTGCCAATATATCCACAATTGGTCTAATTTTATCTAGTTAAGTCTCGAAAAGGTAATTGGCTGAGGTCTCTAATCCAGACTAAGTTGTGCTCAGTTATCAGGAATTCCCTATTCCTAATCAATTAGTTCAAAATAGTTCTCAATTGTCTCCTACTAACCATAACATTCTACCTACATATCATAGACATAAGCAAATGTTTACCAATCATACTGCATTTAGAATTTCGAAAGAATGAAAATTTTTGAAATTTTTTTGGAAAGGTGTGAAAATACGGGGAAAACAAACAAAAATCATGCAAAAATTTTCAAACTACTACAGTGCACTGTACACTGCTACCCCACACTTAAGTCTGACACTGTCCTCAGTGTTCATGCATTTCTAATTACCCCACAGTTATTTGAAAATAAGAAACAAAACAGAAAAGATTCTTACCCTACACTTAATTGAATAACTATGGGTAAGTAGGAAAATAAGGAAATAAAAGAAATAACAAGAAAACATAGAGAAAACAATGCTGTTATGTCATATCAATCAATGTTACACAGAGATTCATATTTCATACAGCCAGACAAGATCACACACATAGAACAAAAATAACAAGAAAAAGAAAAGGTAAGAAAAACAAAGAACCCGGCTCGTTGTCGTTAGGTGGACCGAAGTCTGCCGGAAAATCTACAGGAAAGTGGACCTCAGTGTTTTCCACCAGGTGGGAGGTATACTGATGAATCTCCTCGATCCTGCTGGTGTTCATAGAGATTCTGTCATCTATCATTGATATCCGTCTCTCGATCCTTTCCATATCCCGGCTATATCGGCCTGAAAGTTTTGCCAATCCGTTTGACATGTGTCGTTCGAAGGCAGTACGTGGAACAAATGTCTCAGACGGAGGTATGTGTGCTGGAACTGCTCCTGGTGCCGAGGCCTATCCTGGCTGCTCCGTGTGGATAGAGTAGCACCCATTTCATCCCGTACGACCATTCCCATGTTTCGTAGGATGGTAAGGTCCATAGGAATGGTGGTCGGGGGAACCTGGGTCAGCTCCGAGCCCTCGATGTCCAACTCCAAGTAGTGAGCTATCCTAGTGATGAATGGCCCGAGCTCCAGACACTGTTTCTGAGTGTCCGTAGCTAAACCCCGCATGATGATCGTGATAAGTCGAGCCATCTCTACTATGGATCCCATGTGTATGTTGGCCAAGAGGAATGTCTCCATTTGGGTGACATTCCCAGGGGCCGTCCGTCGTCCTGACAATGTGTGTGCGATAATGGCATGTAAGTAGCAAGGAGCAGGATAAATAGATGTGGCTTTCACAAAGTCATGCTGGTAGGGAACACCCGTCATACAGATCTGAGCCCAAGCAGTGGAGACGTTTGCAGACGTGAAGTCTCGAACTGCCGTGGTGTAGGCGGGCGTATCCAGCTTGTCTCTCTGCCAGATACCCAGGGCAATGCCGAACTCGGCCATGCTCATCGATCGATCTATTCTGCCTAAGTGGAATGTGATCTGCTCCTGATGGTACGTAAATGACGCATAGAACTCACATACCAACTCTAGGTATGTCGGCTCAGTGACGATGAATACTCGACTGTAGGGTAGTACGTCGAGCATGCGTCTGACTTCCTGCTCCACCTCTAGTGTCTATACTGCTGCCCAGTCAAGTGTTCTGCCCGTCAGTATGGTGCGTCCGATGTATCCGTGACATCTCTCCTGGTATGCTGGGCTGGAGTGAAACAGCATAAAAGGGTGTGCCACCGATGTGACGGTCATGGTAGACCTGATACGAGCGCGTTTGGGAGCCATTTGAGAAGTTCGAGAGACTTTGAGAATTTAGGTGGGAAGGAAGATTCGAATTCGAATTCTAGAGGTGAATTTTAATTAGGAAGGATGGATTTTGTTTAGGGAAAGATTTTGAATTTTTGGCGGGTAATTCAAATTTTGGAGGGAAATTCGAATTTTGAACTTTGGGAAGTTTGCCAAAAATTTGTAGAGAGAAGGTAGAGAGAAAGTTTTTAGAGAGATGAATTTTTGGAAGTTGATTTGAGGGAAAATGAGAAAAATGGAATATTTGTAGGAGGGGCGGCCTTCGGGACGCCCGTCCCGGAGGCAGGACTCCCGTCCCGCTGGACGCCCGTCCCGGGTTGCTTCATGATGCGTGCCAATTCCGAAATTTTTTTTTCGTAAACCCCTACAAATCTCAGTACACCAAAAATGATCATCACATTTAACAAGTCTTCATGTTTATCCAATCAAATTCAGAAGCTGTTAAAAACTATGTGAAAAATTCCTCAATCTCTTTTTTTTTTCGAAAATCATGATTACCCTAATCTTATCCTAACTTAAATTCAGCAAGAATTTCAAAAAAAACAAAAACTGAAGTTATGCAATTTAATTAGTGAAAAATAAACTGCATTTGCAAAACCTTTGTTTTTCATAGAAATTTGAAAAATGTCTGAAGAAAAATTGTTGAATAAAATAAAGGACCCTTTAAAAGTTTGAAAACAAAAAATAGGGGTCAATTATTTAATTTGAGTTCAAACCATTTATTTGCTGAAAATAAGAGTAAAAAGAATCTTCCCTTTTTCAAAGACCCTTATCTCTGATCTCACGTAGCTCTGCCTGAATGTTTCGCATCTCTTGTAGTTCTGCTCGTATGTTTCGCATCTCCTCCTGCTGGTTCCTTTGTTCTTTCAAGATTTCCATCACCTCTCGGAGTATTTGCACATTTTGGCGTTCTATTGTGGTTCTGAGTTGGGTTACTTCAGAACTTACGACTAGAACAGCCTGATATGACCGTCTTAGTCTGCTTGGTATTGTCTGAGTCATGGCGCTTATCCTGTGAGATATACCATCTACCTGGGCAGACAAGGCTGATTGAGAACTGTTAGTGCTATCCCCTGATGAAGGTGGTTGGTTGTTAGGTGCTGGGGATGCAGGAGTATACTCAGGAGATTTTGGAGTGTATTCGGGGGATTTTAGAGTATATTCGGGAGATGCAGGAGTTGTTTGGATCTCTGGGAAATGATTGATGTTATTTTCTAATTCGGCCAGAATATCCTGGGCTCTTGCTCTCGTCATCTATGAGTGTAAAGTCTGGTTAGAAATAACAAATAACAAAAATAGAAAGGAAAGCAAGATAGAAAAGCAAGAAAAATATTTTTAGGGATTTTAAATTTTTTTAAATTTTTTTTCTTTTATATTTTATTTAGAAAGCAGGTAAATTTCCTCAATATGGTTTTAGAATAATTTTCTAAAATTTGATTATCCTAAATGTCTTAATTTCAGATAATATCTAAAATTAGTTAGTTATGATAATCCTATATTTCGGAAGGTGATTGTCTAACTAGTATAAGATAAGTGTAAATCTAAAGTCTAGGTTACTACCGCTACCTATCATAGGTCTCTAGAATTGTGGCCAATAATCCTAAATTCATTATGATATTTCCCCGGCAACGACGCCAAAAACCTGATGGCTTTCCGACTGATATGCTAAATAGGTGTTATTTTACCCTATGTTGATTATGAGTAATTAAGGACTGAGATTGACTAATTGTCACATTTAGTCTCTATGGTGTCACTTAATCAGTCAGAACCTAAGGCAGCGTACCTATCGTGTAGCTAGTCTGTTGGAAAGTATCTACGATTTTATTAAATAAATATCGTACTCCCAGGAAAGTGGTAACGGCTTAGTAGTAACTAGCCTTTTATCCTAACTCTTATCTTATGATCCAGTTATGCAATCGTCATCAATAACTTTGATGAGAGGGTGATCCATTCTCCACTAGGTTTAAGTCTAATTAAGCCTAAAAGTGTTTGTAGACAAAGTCCTGATTCTATGTTATATTGTTCCTATATGTTGATTGACCTATCTTCGAGTATTTTAGATATATCTTAGCCAGGATTGCAACTATGTTCTGAGTCTAAAGGTGTACCACATCTGAGTAATCTGATATACCGCCCCATCGCCAAGGTAAACGGCCCTACTCACGTTCGAACAAAAGAAAGCTATGGAAGCCCTATGTCACTTAGGAGATCACGCCGTTGGCCCATAACCGCAGGCATAAACGCTCTACTCAGCCTACCTAGACTACTCTAACAAACAAGGTGTTCCGCAGGTTATTTTATCTAGTATGGCAGACACCAATACTAATTGATGCCTGTTAAACTAAACAGGTTATGAATAGACCGTGGTTAGGAATTGTCTATAACCCTAATTTTAGTTTAAAAGAAACTACATTAGACATGCAGACACAATGAATATTTAAGCAGGCGGCTATTTCCGGAAAATCATAAGAACTTCAACATGTAAAACAAATATTCATAAAAATCATAATCCATTATTCATAATTGATATTTGGACAAACACAATAACAACATATAAGAGAGGGACAAGGGGACTGATGCCATAAAGAAATCACCCTTTACTTAGTCTCGCCGATGGAGCGTACTGCTGTATATGTCGTATTGCTTGACCCGACTCTACTCGCCAGAACCTTCGGAGGACGCTTCCTCAGCCTAGTAGCTGGACTTTACCATACGTCCTGGGCTTAAGCCCAGCCTTGTGGACTGACTCTTCGAATGCCTAGAGCCCTCTTAGGATCTCCTAATGAAATCCCAGGTATTCTATGAATACCAGAAATGAACCTATCTATCGAACCCTACGATCTGAGACTATTTATCAGAAACTAAGAAAAACGAAACACAAAAAGGAAATAAAGAAAACTTATACTGAAATCTGAGTCTCCGAGTGAGTTGTGTACTCGAGAATTGTACACTGGAAGTCACTGAATGACTCATATCGAGTGGAGAGGGATCATTTCAACTGAGGAAGGCCTGGGATATTTATAACAGCTTTCTGGAGTGATTTTCTCTCAAAAATTCGATGTGTGATTCTGAATTCTGGTTCGGGACGCCCGTCCCAGTCTGTTGACTAGGTCAGGACGGCCGTCCCGACCTGTTGACCAGGTCAGGACGCCCGTCCTGAACCGGGACGCCCTCCCCGAAGTCCGAACTTCCGAAAAATTGTGTTTTTGCCCGAAATTTGCCATTTTCTTCTACTTTTCACCTGACACTTCCAAAATCATAAAAACTGTGAAATTGGGTTAATAATGAACAATTAAGACCAATTTACCCTCAATTTCACCCTAAATCATGCCTAAAAACATGCTAAAAATGTGATATGATTTATGTATATCAACAGCAAAACCCCTACCCGTAGAATGAACATATGAGATACTGGCAACAATTAAAGCCAGATCAGTGTAAGCAAGTGATCTACCAAGTGGTATCGAAGGGTCGAGAGATATGGAGGAATTTGGCGTTGTATCAGGAGCATAGAAATGGAGGAGCTTGCATCCCCTACATACCAATCAGCTGTGAGAAACTTCCCCGAGGAAGTCTCGAATACTTGGGCCCAGATCTACACCACTGGAGCCTCCTACCAAATTCGAAACTTGCATGCAATACCTTCACTGGCATTGGCAGGCAGGCACACCAATCCAAAGAAGTCTCATTCTTAGACACGTTCCTTCTGGACACGTTGCTACGATTACGAGAAACTTTGCAAATGATTCGAGGAAACAATCCTTGGGGCTTGAGTCATTCATCAAATGGATAGGCCACTACATAGAGCTCGACATTGAAGGATCGGAGCTGACGTTATCCGTTCCAATATCTAGAGCTTACAGAGTCAAGAACACCTCAGCAATAGCACATGGCCAAGGTGAAGAGCCAATTGACAGATCAAAGAAGACCCTTCTGCTCGAGACAAGAAGGGAGTTTTTCTAATCCTCATCTTCCTTTACTTTTATTTTATTTTCTCCATTTTGTGTTCTGTTTTGTTATTTCTATTACCCTTCTTGTTTTGTTGCTTTATTTTATCTCTTACCCTTAGTTAGTCAAATAAGTGTGGGGTAAGAGTTTTCTGTTTTGTTTTTATTTCTTCTTGTTTTCAAATAAGTGTGGGGTAATTTAGATATGCATGAACACTGAGGACAGTGTCAGGCTTAAGTGTGGGGTAGCAGTGCACAGTGCACTGTAGTAGAAAATTTTTGCATGACTTTTGCATGTTTTTCCTGTATTTTCACACCCTTCCAAAAAAAATTCAAAAGTTTTCACTCTTTCAGACTTCAAAATGCAGTATGATTGGTAAAGAATTGCTGATGTCTATGATATTGATGCTGCTTCGACTGATATGCTAAATATGTGTTATTTTACCATATGTTGATTATGAGTAGTTAAGGACTGGGATTGACTAATTGTCACATTTTGTCTCTATGGTGTCACTTAATCAGTCAGAACCTAAGGCAGAGTACCTATCGTGTAGCTAGTCTGTTGGAAAGTATCTACGATTTTATTAAATAAATATCGTACTCCCAGAAAAGTGGTAACGACTTAGTAGTAACTAGCCTTTTATCCTAACTCTTATCTTATGATCCAGTTATGCAATCTTCATCAATAACTTTGATGAGAGGGTGATCCATTCTCCTCTAGGTTTAAGTCTAATTAAGCCTAAAAGTGTTTATAGACAAAGTTCTGATTCTATGTTATATTGTTCCTATATGTTGATTGACCTATCTTCGAATGTTTTAGATATATCTTAGCCTGGAATGCAACTATGTTCTGAGTCTAAAGGTGTACCACATCTGAGTAATCTGATATATCACCCCATCGCCAAGGTAAACGGCCCTACTCACGGTTACTACTAAAGACAGCTATGAAAGCCCTATGTCACTTCGGGGATCATGCCGCTTACCCATAACCGCAGGTATAAACGCTCTACTCAGCCTACCTAGACTACTCTAACAAACAAGGTGTTCCGCAGGTTATTCTATCTAGTATGGCAGACATCAATACTAATTGATGCCTGTTAAACTAAACAGGTTATGAATAGACCATGGTTAGGAATTGTCTATAACCCTAATTTTAGTTTAAAAGAAACTACATTAGACATGCAGACATAATGAATATTTAGCAGGTGGCTATTTCCGGAAAATCATAAGAACTTCAACATATATGACAAATATTCATGAAAATCATAATCTCATATTCATAATTAATATTTGGAACAAACACAGTACAAACATATAAAGGGAGGGACATAGGGGACTGATGCCATAAAGAAATCACCCTTTACGTAGTCGCGCCGTTGGAGCAACTGTTTGTATATGTCGTACTGCTCGACCCAACTTTGCTAGCTAGAACCTTCGGAGGACGCTTCCTCAACCTAGTTACTGGGCTTTACCTTAATACCCAGCTTAAGTCCAGCCTATGGACTGACTCTTCGAACGCCTAGAGCCCTCTTAGGATCTCCTAACGAAATCCCGGGTATTCTATGAATACCATAAATGAACCTATCTTTCGAACCCTAGGATCTGAGACTATTTATCAGAAACTAAGAAAAATGAAACACAAAAAGGAAAGAAAGAAAACTTATAATGAAATCTGAGTCTCTGAGTGAGTTGTGTACTCGAGAATTGTACACTGGAAACCACTGAATGACTCAGATCGAGTGGAGAGGGATGAATTCAACTGAGGGAGGCCTGGGGTATTTATAGCAGCTTCCTGGAGTGATTTTTCATCAAACATTTGATGTGGGACAACTTCTGGTGCTTCGGGACGCCCTTCTTGGATTGGGACGGCCGTCCTGGTGCTTAGACTGGGTCAGGAAGCCCATCCTGATTCGGGACACCCGTCCTGACTCGTTGACCAGGTCAGCATTTCCAAAAATTGCATTTTGCCCCAAAATTTGCTGATTTCGTCTACTTTTCACCTGACACTTCCAAAATCAAAAATATTGTGAAATTGAGTAAATAACAATCAATTAAGACCGATTTCCTATCAATTTCACCCTAAATTATGCCTAAAACGTGATATGATTTATGCATATCAGATAACCCCACACTTAGCTTTTTGCTTGTCCTCAAGCAAAGTCTACTTGAAGTTAGTGATATGTGCCGTCACTTAAATTCTTAGTCATATTTTTATTTCAAAAATTATTCAGACAATTCTTAACACAGGTTTGACTGGTCAGGTTGCTATGACAAGGTCTCAGATGTCTCTAGTGGACTGTTATGATTGAGCAGAAAACAACTTAACAACTAGGTTGAACTCTTCTCTTAGTCACAAGGTCTTCCCGATGTGTAGTGTGTGTACTAGTCCAGACTAGATAGTCAGCACAATAAACTCTTGTCTTAACTATTACCAGATAATACTTTGACCCGTCGCTAGACATACTAACAGTAGACAACTTTCTGAGTTCTGAGCCTTGGTGATATGATTTTACTTATTTAGCGTTTATTGAGTGTTTTCTTTTATAGATTTTTCAGGGTATTTTGAGTCTGCTTAGAACACGTCAACTTCAACTACCCATGTAGCGAGTCCCACTCCGATGACTCCCAGACCTACACGACCTTAGGGCATCAGGCTTTAAGTTCCCTGAAGGAGTGGTGCTCGAGTAGCGAAGGCCGCTGGCAGACTACCCTTATTTAATTAACTTTCTTTTGTTTCTTTTCACTTTTAGCTCAGAGTCTCATCTAGTCATTCTAATTGCCAATATATCCACAACTGGTCTAATTTTATCTAGTTAAGTCTTGAAAAGGTACTTGGCTGAGGTCTCTAATCCAGACTAAGTTGTGCTCAGTTATCAGGAATCCCCTATTTCTAATGTTCAAGATAGCTATCACATTACCTCCTACTAAGCATAACATTCTACCTACATATCATAGACATAAGCAATGTTTAACCAATCATATTGCATTTAGAAGTCTGAAAGAATGAGAATTTTGAAATTTTTTTGGAAGGGTGTGAGAATATGGGGAAAACAAGCAAAATCATGCAAACATTTTCTCACTACTACGGTGCACTGTGCACTGCTACCCCACACTTAAGTCTGACACTGTCCTTAGTGTTCATGCATTTCTAAGCTACCCCACACTTATTTGAAAACAAGAAACAAAACAGAAAAGATTCTTACCCCACACTTATTTGAATAACCATGGGTAAGACGAAAAATAAGGCAATAAGGGAAATGACAAGAAAACATAGAGAAAACAATGCTGTTATGATTCATATTTCATACAGCCCAGACAAGATCACACACATAGAATGAAAACAACAAAAGAAAAAAAAGGAAAAGGAAAGAAAAACTAAGAACCCGACTCGCCGTTGTTAGGTGGACCGAAGTCTGCCGGAAAGTCTGCAGGAAAGTGGACCTCGGAGTTTTCCACCAGGTGGGAGGTATGCTGATGAATCTCAGCGATCCTGCTGGTGTTCATAGCGACTCTGTCCTCTATCAACGCCAGCCGTCTCTCGATCCTATCCATATCTCGACTGTATCGGGCTGAGAGTTCTGCCAATCTATGCGACATGTGTCGTTCGAAGGCAGTATGTGGAACAAACGTCTCGGACGGAGGTATGTGCGTTGGAACTGCTCTTGGTGCCGATACTTGTCATGGCTGCTCCGTGTGAATGGAGTAGCACCCATTTGCATTTCGTATGACCTTACCCATGTTCCGTAGGATAGTATGGTCCGTAGGAATGGTGGTCGGGGGAACCTGGGTCAGCTCCGAGCCCTCTATGTCCAACTCCAGGTAGTGAGCTATCCTGGTGATGAATGGCCCGAGTCCCAGACACTGTTTCTGAGTGTCCGTAGCGAAACCCCGCATGATGACCGTGATAAGTCGAGCCATCTCTACTGTAGATCCCATGTGCATGTTGGCCAAGAGGAATGTCTCTATTTGGGTGACATTCCCAGGGGCCGTCCGTCGTCCTGACAATGTGTGTGCAATAATGGTATGCAAGTAGCGAAGAGCAGGATAAATACATGTGGCTTTCGCAAAGCCATGCTGGTATGGAACACCCGTCATACAGATCTGAGCCCAAGCAGTAGAGACGTTTGCAGACGTGAAGTCTCAAACTGCCGTGGTGTAGGCGGGCGTATCCAGCTCGTCTCTCTGCCAGATACCCAAGGCAATGCCGAACTTGGCCATGCTCATCGACCGATCTATTCCGCCCAAGCGGAATGTGATCTGCTCCTGATGGTACGCAAATGAGGCATAGAACTCACATACCAGCTCTAGGTATGTCGGCTCAGTGACGATGAATACTCGACTGTAGGGTAGTACGTCGAGCATGCGTCTGACTTCCTGCTCCACCTCTAGCGTCGGTACTGCTGCCCAGTCAAGTGTTCTGCCCGTCAGTATGGTGCGTCCGATATATCCATGACATCTCTCCTGGTATGCTGGGCTGGAGTGAAACAGCATGAAAGGATGTGCCACCGATGTGACGGTCATGGTAGATGTGATAAGGGCGCATTTGGGAGCCATTTGGGTTGAGAGCGTTTGAGAGATTTTGAGAATTTAGGCAGGAATGAAGATTCGAATTCGAATTCTGGAGGTGAATTTGAATTCGGGAGGATGGATTTTGGTTAGGGAATGATTTTAAATGTTTGGCGGGAAATTCGAATTTGGAAGGAAATTTAAAATTCAAATTTTGGAGGGAAATTTGAATTTTTAACTTTGGGAAGTTTTCCAAAAATTTGTAGAGAGAAGATAGAGAGAATTATTTGAGAGAGGTGAATTTTTGGAAGTTCATTTGAGGGGAAATGAAAAAAATAGATTATTTGTAGGAGGGGCGGCCTTCGGGAAGCCCATCCCGGAGGCAGGACTCCTGTCCCGCTAGACTCTCGTCCAGAATAGGGACGCCCGTCCCAGGTTGCTTCGGGATGCGTGCCAATTCCGAAAAAAAAAATTTCCATCATTCCCTGCAAATCTCAGTATACCAAAAATAATCATCACTTTTAACACGTCTTCATGCTAATTCAATCAAATCGGAAGCTGTTAAAAACTCTATGCAAACAATTCCTCAACCTTTTTCGAAAATCATGACTACCCTAATTTTATCCCAACTTGAATTCAGCAAGAATTTCAAAAAAACAAAAACTGAGTTTATACAATTTAATTAGTGAAAAATAAACTGCATTTGCAAAACTTTTGTTTTTCATAGAAATTTGAAAATAAAATGTCTGAAGAAAAATTGTTGAATAAAATAAAGGACCCTTTAAAAAGTTTGAAATTAGAAAATAGGGGTCAATTATTCAGGTTTAGTTCAAACAATTTATTTGCTGAGAATAAAACTAAAAGAATCTTCCCTTTTTCAACGACCCTTATTTTTTATCTCACGTAGCTCTGCCTGAATGTTTCGCATCTCTATGCGTATGGCTCTCATCTCATCCCTTTGCCTACCCTGCTCACTTCGTAAGTCAGCCAGCTCCCGGAGTAGTTGTGCACCTTGGTTCTCCTGAAGACTGACCGTGGCTCTGAGTCGGTCCATGTTGGTTGTGATATTCAGACTGATTTGGTATAAATGACACAATCTGCTTGCAATTCCTTGATCCATCTCATAGATCCTTTGAGCTAAAGTATCTATCTGCACGAACAACACTGAATGATAACCATTAGTACTTCCCCCGGATGAAGGGGTGTGCTCGTTAGGTGTTGGGGTGTATGCAGGAGATGTTGGTGAATTATGGGTTTGGTCAATGGGTGGTGGATTTATAGGAACTCTCTGGGCAGGAGTGTGAACTGGAGATCTTTGAGGTTCTTCTCTAGGAGGGAAGGTATCTTCAGAAGGATCTTCTTCTGTGGGACTAGGCTCACGGGCGTTCAGGAATCTTCTCACTAGGTCACTGGCATCTAGGCTTGAGTTTACTTCTACCGGTTGCGAAGGAAGAGTCCCTCGTGGTATTTCTGGTTCAGGCCTAGATGGTCCTTCTGGCTTTGTCTTCTTTGGTCCTGGAGTGTCAGGGATTTTTGTTTTCTTTGCTTGGTTAGTAGCTGCTCTTGTTCTCTTCATCTCTGAGTGCAAAGTCTAGTTAGAAATAACAAATAACAAGAATAGGAGGAAAAGGACGATAGAAAAGCAAGAAAAATATTTTTAGGGATTTTAAATTTTATTTAGAAAGTAGGTAAATTTCCTCAATATGGTTTTAGAATAATTTTCTAAAATTTGATTATCCTAAATGTCTTAATTTCAGATAATATCTAAAATTAGTTAGTTATGATAATCCTATATTTCGGAAAGTGATTGTCTAACTAGTATAAGATAAGTGTAAATCTAAAGTCTAGGTTACTACCGCTACCTATCATAAGTTTCTAGAATTGTGGCCAATAATCATAAATTTATTATGATATTTCCCTGGCAACGGCGCCAAAAATCTGATGCTGCTCCGACTGATATTCTAAATAGGTGTTATTTTACCCTATGTTGATTATGAGTAGTTAAGGACCGGGATTGACTAATTCTCACATTTAGTCTCAATGGTGTCACTTAATTAGTCAGAACCTAAGGCAGAGTACCTATCGTGTAACTAGTCTGTTGGAAAGTATCTACGATTTTATTAAATAAATATCATACTCACAGGAAAGTGGTAACGACTTAGTAGTAACTAGCCTTTTATCCTAACTCTTATCTTATGATCTAGTTATGCAATCTTCATCAATAATTTTGATGAGAGGGTGATCCATTCTCCACTAGGTTTAAGTCTAATTAAGCCTAAAAGTGTTTTATAGATGAAGTCCTGATTCTATGTTATATTGTTCCTATATGTTTATTGACCTATCTTCGAGTATTTTAGATATATCTTAGCCTGGATTGCAACTATGTTCTGAGTCTAAAGGTGTACCACATCTGAGTAATCTGATATACCGCCCCTTCGCCAAGGTAAACAGCAAAACTCACGGTTACTACTAAAGACAGCTATGAAAGCCCTATGTCACTTCAGGGATCATGCCACTTGCCCATAACCGCAGGCATAAACGCTCTACTCAGCCTACCTAGACTACTCTAACAAACAGGGTGTTGCGCAGGTTATTCTATCTAGTATGGCAGACATCAATACTAATTATGCCTGTTAAACTAAACAGGTTATGAATAGACCATGGTTAGGAATTGTCTATAACCCTAATTTTAGTTTAAAAGAAACTACATTAGATATGTAGACATAATGAATATTTAGCAGGTGGCTATTTCCGAAAAATCATAAGAACTTCAACATATATGACAAATATTCATGAAAATCATAATCTCATATTCATAATTAATATTTGGAACAAACACAGTACAAACATATAAAGAGAGGGACATGGGGGACTGATGCCATAAAGAAATCACCCTTTACGTAGTCGCGCCGTTGGAGCAACAGCTTGTATATGTTGTACTGCTCGACCTGACTCTGCTCGCCAGAACCTTCGGAGGACACTTCCTCAGCCTAGTAACTGGGCTTTACCTTAATACCCAGCTTAAGCCCAGCCCTATGGACTGACTCTTCGAACGCCTAGAGCCCTCTTAGGATCTCCTAACGAAATCCCGTGTATTCTATGAATACCAGAAACGAACCTATCTATCAAACCCTAGGATCTGAGACTATTTCTCAGAAACTAAGAAAAACGAAACACAAAAAGGAAAGAAAGAAAACTTATACTGAAATCTAAGTCTCCGAGTGAGTTGTGTACTCGAGAATTGTACACTGGAAACCACTGAATGACTCAGATCAAGTGGAGAGGGATGAATTCAACTGAGGGAGGCCTGTGGTATTTATAGCAGCTTCCTGGAGTGATTTTTCATCAAAAATTCGATGTGGAACAATTTCTGGTGCTTCGGGACGCCCGTCCTGGATTGGGACGGCCGTCCTAGTGCTTAGACTGGGTCAGGACGCCCGTCTTGATTCGGGACACCCGTCCTGACTCGTTGACCAGGTCAGCATTTCCAAAAATTGCATCTTTGCCCCAAAATTTGCTGTTTTCGTCTACTTTTCACCCGACACTTCCAAAATCATAAAAATTGTGAAATTGAGTAAATAACAATCAATTAAGACCGATTTCCTATCAATTTCACCCTAAATTATGCCTAAAAACGTGATATGATTTATGCATATCAGATAACCCCACACTTAGCTTTTTGCTTGTGCTCAAGCAAAGTCTACCTGAAGTTAGTGATATGTGCCGTCACTTAAATTCTTAGTCATGTTTTTATTTCAAAAATTATTCAGACAATTCTTAACACAGGTCTGACTGGTCAGGTTGCTATGACAAGGTCTCAGATGTCTCTAGTAGACTGTTATGATTGAGCAGAAAACAACTTAACAACTAGGTTGAACTCTTCTATTAGTCACAAGGTCTTCCTGATGTGTAGTGTGTGTACTAGTCCAGACTAGATAGTCAGCACAATAAACTCTTGTCTTAACTATTACCAGATAATACTTCGACCCGTCGCTAGACATACTAACAATAGACAACTTTCTGAGTTCTGAGCCTTGGTGATAAGATTTTACTTATTTAGCGTTTATTGAGTTTTTTCTTTTATAGATTTTTCAGGGTATTTTGAGTCTGCTTAGAACACGTCAACTTCAACTACCCATGTAGCGAGTCCCACTCCGATGACTCCCAGACCTACACTACCTTAGGGCATCAGGCTTTAAGTTCCCTGAAGGAGTGGTGCTCAAGTAGCGAAGGCCACTGGCAGACTACCCGTCCTGACTTTTGAACTTCCAAAAATCACATTTTTGCCTTGAAATTTGCCATTTTCTTCCATATTTCACCTGAAGCTTCCAAAATCACAAAAACTGCGAAATTGCATGAATAACAATCAATTGAGAATGATTTAACTCCAATTTCCCCCTAAATTGTGCCTAAAACATGCTAAAAAGTGATATGATTTGTGCATATCATATAACCCCACACTTAGCTTTTTGCTTATTCTCAAGCAAAGTCTACATGAAATTATTGATTTTTAAATCATAGGTGCAGTCACTTAAAATTCCTAGCAATGTTTTTATGCCAAAATTGATCACTGAGTCAGATGATTCACAAAGCAGGCCTGACTGGTTAAGTTGTCATGACAAGGTCTCAAATGTCTTTAGTAGATTATCATCGTCAGGCAGGGTTAACAATTTAATAACTAGACTGAACTCCACTCTTAGTCACGAGGTTTTCCTGACGTGTAGTGTGTGTATTAGTCCAGACTAGATTGTCAACATAATATAATCTTCTCTTGACTCTTACCAGATAATACTTCGACCAATCGTTGGACATAACAACAATAAACATCCTTTTGAGTTCTGAGCTTTGGTGTCAAGGCTTTTCAATAATTGTCAAATGCATATACTACTGCTAATAATTCCTTTTCTGTCGTGGTGTAGTTTTCCTGAGCATCAGTTAAGGTTTTACTAGCATAATATATTACCTGAAATTTCTTATCATGTCTGTCCTAAAACAACTCCTACTGCATAGTCACTAGCATCACACATAAGCTCAAAAGGTAGACTCCAGTCAGGTGACGTCATGACAGGTGCAGTAGTTAAAAGTTCCTTAAGTCTATAAAAGGCTTTTAGGCATTTTTCATCGAAGACAAATGGAACATCTGTACCGAGTAAATTAGTTAACGGCCGGGCTATTAAGGAGAAATTTTTTATAAACCTACGATAAAAGCCAGTGTGTCCCAAAAAACTTCTAACGGCTCTCACATTCTTGGGTGGAGGTAGTTTTGAAATAACTTCAATTTTGGCTATATCTACTTCCATACCTAGGTGTGAGATCTTATGTCCTAAGACGATTCCCTCTTTTACCATGAAGTGGCATTTTTCCCAATTTAAAACCAGGTTAGATTTTATACAACGTTTCAACATTAATTCCAAGTTCTTTAGACAAACGTCAAATGAATTACCAAAAACAGAAAAGTCATCCATAAATACTTCCATAGATTTTCCTAACATGTCCTCAAAGATAGCAGTCATACAACGTTGAAATGTAGCAGGTGCATTACACAAACCAAAAGGCATCCTTCTATATGCAAATGTTCCAAAAGGGCATGTGAAAGTAGTTTTATGATGATCCTCATGGGAAATAGGAATTGAAAATAACCAGAAAACCCATCAAGAAAGCAATAAAACATATGTCCAGATAATCTTTCTAACATTTGGTCAATAAAAGGAAGGGGGAAGTGGTCTTTTCGTGTGGTCGTATTTAGTTTTCTATAGTCTATGCATACACGATGACCAGTTACAGTTCTCGTAGGGATTAGTTCATTATGTTTCATTCCTGACAACTGTTATTCCACCTTTCTTAGGTACTACCTGCACCGGGCTTACCCACTCACTATCTGAGATAGGGTAGATAAGTCCCGCATCTAACAATTTGATTACTTCTTTCTTAACAACATCACACATATTAGGATTCAACCTCTTTTGAGGTTGCACACATGGCTTATACTCATTTTCTAGAAGAATCTTATGCGAACAAAAACTTGGATTAATACCTGGAATGTCTGCAATTTTGTAGGCACAGGCTCTTCTATACTTTCTGCACATGTCCACGATCAGCTTCCTTTGTTCTACAGTCAGATCGGTTGCAAGAATAATGGGAAGTTTCTTGTTGTCATCTAGGAATTCGTAGCACAGATGAGTGGGCAGTTCCTTCAGTTCCAAATCTGGTGGATCTTCAAACGTAGTCCGTTCTTTCTTCATCTCATCATCACCTATCTCAGTGAAACTATCAGAAGTAATTTCATTTTCAGAAGAGCTAAGTTCAGTCTCCTCTAATTCTAGGGAGTCCTCACTCAGGATTTGATAGTTTGAGCATAGGTCTGTCACGTTAATTGCAACCAAGTGTTCCATGGCATCCACACAAAAACAAGTATCATCTAAATGCATGGGATACCTAAGGGTCTCATTCAGGTCAAAAGTAATGTCTTCATTGCCTACCCTTAACTTGATTTGGCCATTACTGACGTCTATTAATGCTTTTGAGGTAACTAGAAATGGTCGACCTAGGATCAGGGGCACTCCTCCTTCCCCATTCATATCCATGACAACAAAATCCACAGGGAATACAAATTTCCCGACCTTTACTAAGAGATCTTCAATTATTCCGTTGGGGATTTTGACTGTCCTATCTGCAAGTTGGATGCACATCCTAGTCGTTTTCAAATCATGCAGTCCTAATTTATCAAATAAACTAGAAGGCATAAGATTAATACTAGCTCCTAAGTCTGTTAATGCATGCATGTTAGTAATATTTCCAATTGTACATGGCAAGGTAAAACAACCAGGATCTTTCTGTTTAGAAGATAGTTTATTCAACAGAACTGCCGAACATTCTTCATTAAGAACCACCTTGTCCATGTCAAATTTTCTTTTATTACTAACAACTTCTTTTAAAAACTTAGCATACTTTGGCATTTCAGAAATAACATCAAGTAAAGGCAAATTAACATGAATCTGACTAAAATTCTTAAGAAAATTTTCAAATTGCTCCTTATCTTTATTGTGCATAAGTCTGGCAGGGTAAGGTACTTTTGGCCGGTACTCAGGAATAAACTCCGTCTTCCCTTTCCTTGCTACTTTGATTTCGACATCCGTCAGCATTGGTTCCTGCACAAGAATAGGAGGGTCAGATGGTTTGGGTGGAGATGGAGATAGAATTTTACCAGATCTTAGAGTGATGGTCTTGCATTCAGTTTGAGGGTTGGTCTCAGTGTTGCTTGGTTGCGTTCCCTGGGACCTGTGAGAGAAATGGGTGGATAGCTGACCCATTTGTCTCTCTAAAGTTTGTATAGCAGCTTGTGTGTTTCTGATTGTTTGCTCGGTCTGCTTCTATCTATTCTCGTTCTGCTGGATTCTTTCTACGTGAGCTTCGTGGACTTTCCTGTTAGATTCTATCATTTCCTTGTTAGAGTCGGAAATGCTCTTCAGCATGTCTCTGAATTCTTGCATGGGGTCAGTTGGAACGATGTAGTTCCTCGGTGCAGGCAGAGCGACTTGCTGGTTCTGCGGATATGGCAGTTGCTAAGGTACCCTTTTCTGGAAGTTAGTAGTCTCGGAATTGTTTCTCCAGCTGAATCCCGGATGGTTCTTCCAAGTGGGATTGTAGGTGTTTCCTATAGGAGCAGAGTTAATTGCATCCACTTGTTCCATATCCTCTGGAATAGTTAATATCCCATTACCATAACAATCTACACTGAAATGCGGTCCTTGGCAAAATTCGCAGACTTGGTATACTGACTGAACGCTTTTCCCTTGTTGGAAAACATTCAGCTAATTAGCAATGCTAGCCTTCAGTTCCTCAAATTGATCATCAGTGGAGGCAATGGCCGCATTTACTAGTTGCTTCTTAGCTCAGCCACTTGTGCGCCAGTTCTTGCTATTCCTATAGAGCCTCTCCAGAGCGTTTCTAGCATCTACATCACTCATTCCATTGAAACCGCTCTGGGGATTAAGTCCATCAAGAATTTGCTTACCCATGTCTGTCATACCCCCGTAAAATTGCTGGATCAGCAATGCTTCAGTAAGTCCATGTTGGGGGCAGAGCCTGAGTAGTTCCTTGAATCTGTCCCAAGCTTCGATCACTGTCTCATCAGTAGCTTGAGTAAAACTGGACAGAGCCCTTCGATATTCTAGGACTCTTGCTGCAGAGTAGTACTCTTCTAGGAAGGCTTTGCTTAACTCGTCCCAAGAGGTGATGGAGTTAGTAGGTAGCTGGGCCAACCATCTCTTAGCTCTGTCCCTCAGTAAGTAGGGAAAGAGATTTAGTTTAGTTACTTCTGCAGTATGATCTCCCTTGAGGCCTTTGCAGAGAGAAGAGAAATCAGATAAGTGTTCTAGCGGATTCTCGGCTGCAGTTCCTCCAAACTGAACCCGATTTATAATCAACTGAATCACATTCGGTTTAAGATCATAGCGAGGGTTTCCAGGGATTTGGATGGCGGATGATACTGGAACAGTCTGTGGTTGGATGTAGGATTCGAGGGTAGGTCTTTCAGCAGCCATCTCTGTTCTTCGCCTATTAGCTGTACGAATGAGACGTTCAGGATTCTCAACTGGTGTTTCAAGGTTAGCTTCTGAAGTTCGAGTCATGCAACTACAGATAAGAATACATTTAAGCCTGTGAAAACTAGTTAGTGGAGTTACATGGAAAGTGAAAAATTAAAAATTTGGAAGCAAAACAACTATTCAATTATGAAAGGGAAATAACACAAGATATAGGGAAAAGAATAACTCACCATTGAACAAGAAAAGTACAATTTTTTTTCGGATTTTAAATTTTAACATTTTTTTTAATATTTTGAAAGCACTTAAATTCCCTCAATATGGTTTTAGAATAATTTTCTAAAATTTGATTATCCTAAGTGTCTTAATTCTAGATAATATCTAAAATTAATTAGTTATGATAACCCTATATTTCGGAAAGTGATTGTCTAACTAGCATGAGATAAGTGTAGGTCTAAGGTCTAGGTTACTACCGTTACCTATCATAAGTCTCTAGAATTTTGATCAGGAATCCTAAGTTCATTATGATATTTCCCCGGCAACGGCGCCAACAATCTGATGCGTTTCCGACTGATATGCTAAATAGGTGTTATTTTACCCTATGTTGATTATGAGTAATTAAGGACTGAGATTGACTAATTGTCACATTTAGTCTCTATGGTGTCACTTAATCAGCCAGAACCTAAGGCAGAGTACCTATAGTGTAGCTAGTCTGTTGAAAAGTATCTACGATTTTATTAAATAAATATCGTACTCCTAGGGAAGTGGTAACGGCTTAGTAGTAACTAGCCTTTTACTCTAACTCATATCTTATGATTCAGTTATTCAATCGTCATCAATAACTTTGATGAGAGGGTGATCCATTCTCCACTAGGTTTAAGTCTAATTAAGCCTAAAAGTGTTTTATAGATAACATCCTGATTCTATGTTATACTGTTCATACATGTTGATTGACCTATCTTCGAGTATTTTAGATGCATCTTAGCCTAGATTCCAACTATGTTCTGAGTCTAAAGATGTACCACATCTGAGTCTCTACGCTACCGCCCCATCGCTAAGGTAAACGGCCCTACTCACGGTTCAAACAAAAGACTGCTATGAAAGCCCTATGTCACTTCGGGGATCTCGCCGCTGGCCCATAACCGCAGGCATAACGCTCTACTCAGCCTACCTAGACTACTCTAACAAACAGGGTGTTCCGCAGGTTATTTTATCTAGTATGGCAGATGATGTGCACAAATCATATACCCTTTTTAGCATGTTTTTAGACATAAATTAGGGCAATATTTGAATGTATTTGATCTTAATTGAATCAAATTGACATAAAATTGCTTTAATTTCGATTTTGGAAGTTTTAGGAGCAAATTGCACGAAAAAGGCAAATTTTGGGGCAAAAATGCAATTTTTGGAAATGCTGACTTGGTCAACGGTCCGGGACGGGCATCCCTCAGGACGGGCATCCCTCAGGACGGGCGTCCTGAACCGGGACGGGCGTCCCGAACCTGGTCAACGAATTAGGACGGGCGTCCCGAACTGGGATGGGCGTCCTGAGCCGCCAAAAGCTGTCCCACATAGAATTTTTCAGAGATTTTCACTCCGGGAAGCTGCTATAAATACCGCCAAAAGCTGTCCCACATCAAATTATCAATTAGTATTGGTGTCTGCCATACTAGATAAAATAATCTGCGGAACACCCTGTTGGTTGAAAGTAGTCTAGGTAGGCTGAGTAGAGTGTTATGTCGGCGGTTATGAGACGAGCAGCATGATACCGAAGTGACATAGGGTACTGTTCATTGCTGACTTTAGTCCGAGCCGTGAGTAGGGCCGTTACCCTTAACGATGGGGCGGTAGCGTAGAAACTCAGATGTGGTAACCTTTAGACACAGAACATAGTTGCAAACCAGGCCAAGACATGTCTAAAATACTCGAATATAGGTCAACCAACATATAGAAACAGTATAACATAGAATCAGGACATTATCTAGAACACACTTTTAGGATTAATTAGACTTAAACCTAGTGGAGAATGGATCACCCTCTCATCAAAGTATTTGATGAAGATTGCATAACTGGATCATAAGATAAGAGTTAGGATAAAAGGCTAGTTACTACTAAGCCGTTACCAGTTCCCTGGGAGTACGATATTAATAAATTAAAATCGTAGATACTTTCCAAGAACTAGCTACACGATAGGTACTCTGCCTTAGGTTCTGATTGATTAAGTGACAACAATTGAATGCTAAAGTGACAGTTAGTAAGACTAAGTCCTTAATTACTCATAATCGACATAGGTAAATAAAGCCTATCTTTTAGCATACCAATCGGAATGCATCAGATTTTTGGCGCCGTTGCCGGGGAAATATCATAATGAATTTAGGATTCCTGATCAAAATTCTAGAGACTTATGATAGGTAACGGTAGCAACCTAGACCTTAGACCTACACTTATCTTACACTAGTTAGACAATCAGTTTCCAAAATATAGGGTTATCATAACTAACTAATTTTAGACATTATCTAAAATTAAGACATTTAGGATAATCAAATTTTAGAAAATCATTCTAAAACCATATTGAGGGAATTTAAGTGCTTTCGAAATATATAAAAAGAAAAAAAATGTTAAAAATTTAAAAATCCGAAAAAATTTGTATTTTTCTTGCTCAATGGTAAGTTGTTCTTTTCCATATCTCTTGTTTTTTCTAGTTGTTTTCTTAGTTGCTCTTTTTCGTGTTTTTCTTCTTTTATTTAATTTCGAATAAAAATGGAATTGAGGATAAAATATGTTTTCTTCTGAGTTGTAAAATTTGGCTTAGATTTTTTGGGAAGAAATTCCATTTTAGAATTTTCTTAGAGTCATACCGGTTTTATTAGGATGAGTTATGAAATAATTTTTTTTTTCTTAATAGCCAGACCTTTGAATGTTCTATTGAAAAAGGATGTTCCTTTTGTTTTGCTGATAATTGCATGAGATCTTTTAAACCAAAAGGAACTACTGCACCCTTATAACATCACCTGATTGAAATCACTACTTTTGAATGAATATGTGATGTAATGATGTAGACTTGTTTTAGGACAGAAACATGATAAGAAAGTTCATGTATGATAATTCCGATCTCATCTGGTTTTGTCTAAAAACAATAGGTTTTCCTGTGAAAATAATTACATCATAGTAGTCCGTGGAACACTTTTCGAAAATAGCCTGAACCACAGGCATTACCTACTAATGATGTTAGAGTCATGTGCAGATTCTAGTTGTTTTCCAAGTTCAGTGCCGATGTCTTAGGAAGAATTGTTTAGCCTGTGTATCAAATCTGTGAAGTCTGCTAAGTACCACACTCTAGCAGGGATTGCTATGGGAATGAAATACGAACCATTCCAAAAGAGGTAGGAGTAGGTTACTGCAGAATGCTGCTCCAATGGGAAATACATACAATCCCAGCTAGAGGAATCATACGAGATTTAGCTGAGGAATAATTCGGAAGCTGGAAACTTTCAAAGACCACCACAGCAAAACCACCACTCGCAGAATCAATGATGAAGATACTGGCAACAATTAAAGCCAGCCAGTGCAAGCAAGTGATCTACCAAGAGGTAACGAAGGGTCGAAGGATATAGAGGAATTTGGCGTTGTATCAGGAGCAGCAATGGAGGAGCTTGCATTCCCTGCATACCAATCAGCTGTGAGAAACTTCCCCGAGGAAGTCTCAAATACTTGGGCCCAGATCTACACAACTAGAGCCCCCTACCACCCACAGCTTCGCCAAAACTTCAGGTATCTTTTCTTCCATTCGAGACTTGCATGCAATACCTTTACTAACATTGGCAAGATGGCACCAAATCCCAAGTCTCATTCCTAGACACGTTCCCCCTGGATACGTTGCTATGATTATGAGAAATCTTACAAATGATTCGAGGAACAGTCCTTGGATTGAGCCATTCCTCAAATGGATATTCCACTACCCGGAGCTCGACAATGAAGGCTCGGAGCTGATGTCATCCTTCCAATATCTAGAGCTTGCAAGTCAGAACACCTCAGCAATAGCACATGGCTAAGGTGAAGAGCCAATTGACAGATCAGAGAAGACCCTTCTGCTCGCGACATGAAGGGAGTTTTTCTAATCCTCATGATCCTTTACTTTTGTTTTTCTTTGTTTGTGTTCTATTTTGCTATTTCTATATCCTTCTTGTTTTATTTTCTCTCTTACCCTGAATTAGTCAAATAAGTGTGGGGTAAGAGTTCTTTGTTTTATTTTCATTTCTTCTTGTTTGCAAATAAGTGTGGGGTAGTTTAGCTATGCATGAACACTGAGGACAGTGTCAGACTTAAGTGTGGGGTAGCAGTGCACAGTGCACTGTAGCAGTTGACAAAAGTTTTGCATGATTTTGCTTGTTTTCCCCGTATTTTCACACCCTTCCAAATATTTTTTTTTTCAAAATTTTTCCGTCTTTCAGACTTCTAAATGCAGTATGCTTGGTTAAACATTGCTTATGTCCACGATATGTAGGTAGAATGTTATGGTTAGTAGGAGACAATGTGATGACTATTTTGAACTTATTGATTAGGAATAGGGAATTCCTGATAAATGAGCACAACTTAGTCTGGATTAGAGACCTCAGCCAATTACCTTTTCAAAACTTAACTAGATAAGATTAGACCAGTTGAGGATGTATTGACAATTAGAATGACTAGATGAGACTCTGAGCTAAAAGTGAAAAGAAACAAAAGAGATTAAATTAAATAAGGGTAGTTTGCCAGCAGCCTTCGCTACTCGAGCACCACTCCTTCAGGGAACTTAAAGCCTGATGCCCTAAGGTCGTGTAGGTCTGGGAGTCATCGGAGTGGGACTCGCTACATGGGTAGTTGAAGTTGACGTGTTCTAAGCAGACTCAAAATACCCTGGAAAAGCTATAAAAGAAAAAATCATCAATAAGCGCTAAATAAGTAAAAATCTGATCACCAAGGCTCAGAACTCAGGAAGTTGTCTGTTGTCAGTATGTCTAGCGACGGGTCGAAGTGTTATCTGGTAATAGTTAAGACAAGAGTTTATTATGTTGACTATCTGGTCTAGACTAGTACACACACTACACATCAGGAAGACCTTGTGACTAAGAGAAGAGTTCAATCTAGTTGTTAAGTTGTTAAACCTACTTGATCATAATAATCTACTAGAGACATTTGAGACCTTGTCATAGCAACCAAACCAGTCAGACCTGTGTTAAGAATTGTCTGAAGAATTTTTGGAATAAAAACATGACTAGAAACATAAGTGACTGCACATATGATCACTAACTTCAGGTAGACTTTGCTTGAGGACAAGCAAAAAGCTAAGTGTGGGGTTATTTGATGTGCACAAATCATATACCCTTTTTAGCATGTTTTTAGACATAAATTAGGGCAATATTTGAATGTATTTGATCTTAATTGAATCAAATTGACATAAAATTGCTTTAATTTCGATTTTGGAAGTTTTAGGAGCAAATTGCACGAAAACAACAAATTTTGGGGCAAAAATGCAATTTTTGGAAATGCTGACTTGGTCAACGGTCCGGGACGGGCATCCCTCAGGACGGGCATCCGCCAGGACGGGCGTCCTGAACTGGGACGGGCGTCCAGAACTGGGACGGGCGTCCCGAGCCGCCAGAAGCTGTCCCACATCGAATTTTTCAGAGATTTTCACTCCGGGAAGCTGCTATAAATACCCCAGGCCTCCAGCAGTTGAATTCATTCCTCTCCACTCGATCTGAGTCATTTAGTGGTGTCAAGTGTACAATTCTCTAGTATACAACTCACTCAGAGACTCGGATCTCAGTTTTCTTTCTTATTAGTGTTTTGTTTTAGTTTCTGAGAAATAGTCTCAGATCTTAGGTTTCTATAGATAGGTTCGTTTTTTGTATTCATAGAATACCGGGATTTCATTAGGAGATCCTAAGAGAGAGATAGGGTGCGTGTTCTTAGTCAGATTAGGGCAATTTGCTTAAGCCCGGGATGTAAGGTAAAGCAATTGCTACTAGGTCTGAGGAGCGTTCTCCGAAGGATCTGCCGAGCAGAGTAGGATCGAGCAGTCAGGAGCATACAGGAGCTGCAGCGCCGGTTGGACCTGCATAGAGTGGTGATTACTTTATGATAGTGGGTCCCCTAGACGAGGTTCTGTATGTTTACAAATTGTTTTATCTAAATATTAATTTGAATATCAGATTACGATTCTTATGAATATCTGTTTTATATGTTGAAGTTGTTATGATTTTCCGAAAATGGCCACCTGCTTAAATATTCATTATGTCTGCATGTCTAATGCCGTTCTTTTAAACTGAAATTAGGGTTATAGACAATTCCTAACCACGGTCTATTCATAACCTGTTTAGTTTAACAGGCATCAATTAGTATTGGTGTCTGCCATACTAGATAAAATAATCTGCGGAACACCCTGTTGGTTGAAAGTAGTCTAGGTAGGCTGAGTAGAGTGTTATGCCGGCGGTTATGAGACGAGCAGCATGATACCGAAGTGACATAGGGTACCGTTCATTGCTGACTTTAGTCCGAGCCGTGAGTAGGGCCGTTACCCTTAACGATAGGGCGGTAGCGTAGAAACTCAGATGTGGTAACCTTTAGACACAGAACATAGTTGCAATCCAGGCCAAGACATGTCTAAAATACTCGAATATAGGTCAACCAACATATAGAAACAGTATAACATAGAATCAGGACATTATCTAGAACACACTTTTAGGATTAATTAGACTTAAACCTAGTGGAGAATGGATCACCCTCTCATCAAAGTATTTGATGAAGATTGCATAACTGGATCATAAGATAAGAGTTAGGATAAAAGGCTAGTTACTACTAAGCCGTTACCAGTTCCCTGGGAGTACGATATTAATAAATTAAAATCGTAGATACTTTCCAAGAACTAGCTACACGATAGGTACTCTGCCTTAGGTTCTGATTGATTAAGTGACAACAATTGAATGCTAAAGTGACAGTTAGTAAGACTAAGTCCTTAATTACTCATAATCGACATAGGTAAATAAAGCCTATCTTTTAGCATACCAATCGGAACGCATCAGCAGACACCAATACTAATTGATGCCTGTTAAACTAAACAAGTTATGAATAGACCGTTGTTAGGAATTGTCTATAACCCTACATTTAGTTTAAAAGAAACTACATTAGACATGCAGACATAATGAATATTAAGCAGGTGGCTATTTCCGGAAAATCATAAGAACTTCAACATGTATAACAAATATTCATAAAAATCATAATCCGATATTCAAAATCATTCTTTGGACAAACACAATAACAACATATAAGAGAGGGACAGGGGGACTGATGCCATAAAGAAATCACCCTTTACTTAGTCTCGCCGATGGAGCGTACTGCTTGTATATGTCGTACTGCTTGACCCGACTCTGCTTGACCCGACTCTGCTCGACAGAACCTTCAGAGGACGCTTCCTCAGCCTAGTAACTGGGCTTTACCTTAATACCCAGCTTAAGCCCAGCCCTGTGGACTGACTCTTCGAATGCCTATAGCCCTCTTAGGATCTCCTAACGAAATCCCGGGTATTCTATGAATACCAGAAATGAACCTATCTATCGAAGCCTAAGATGTGAGACTATTTCTTAGAAACTAAGAAAACGAAACACTAATTAGAAAGAAAGAAAACTTATACTAAACCTGAGTCTCTCAGTGACTTATGTACTCGAGAAAAGTGTACACTTGAAGTCACTAAATGACTCAGATCAAGTGGAGAGGGATGAATTCAACTGAGGAAGGCCTGGGGTATTTATAGCAGCTTCCTGGGGTGATTTGTCATCAAATATTCGATGTGGGACTTGATCCTGGATGGGGACGCCTGTCCTGAACTATTGACCAGGTCAGGACGCCCTCCCTGAAGTCTGAACTTCTGAAAAATTGCATTTTTGCCCCGAAATTTGCCATTTTCTTCTACTTTTCACCTGACACTTCCAAAATCATGAAAACTATGAAATTGAGTTAATAATAAACAATTAAGACCGATTTATCCTCAATTTCACCATAAGTCATGCCTAAAAACATGCTAAAAATATGATATGATTTATGCATATCATTAACCGTAAGGATTGGGCCATTAAGCTGGATGATGCATTATGGGCCTTCCCTATAACATACAAGACCACTACGGGGTTCTCACCTTATAGACTAGTCTATGGAAAACCATGCCACCTTCCGGTAGAAGAAAATGGCAAATTTTGGGGCAAAAACGCAATTTTCAAAAGTTCGGAAGTCGGGGAGGGCGTCCCGAATCAGGATGGGCGTCCTGACTTGGTCAACAGGCCAGGACGGGCGTCCAAGACTCAGGATGGCCGTCCTGACCTGGTCAATAGGCCGGGACGGGCATCCCAATCCAGGACTGGCGTCCCGGGTGCCTGGTCCAAGTCCCACATCGAAATTCTTGGAAAAATTCACTCCAGAAAGCTGCTATAAATACCCCAGGCCTTCCTCAGTTGAAGGCATTCCTCTCCACTCGATCTGAGTCATTTAGTGACTTCAAGTGTACATTTTGCTCGAGTACACAAGTCACTTAGAGACTCGGGTTCAGTATAAGTTTTCTTTTATTTCTAGTTAGTGTTTCATTTTCTTAGTTTTTGAGAATTAGTTCAGATCTTAGGCTACGATAGATAGGTTCGTTTCTGGTATTCATAGAATACCCGAGGGCTCTAGGCGTTCGAAGAGTCAGTCCACATGGCTGGGCTTAAGCTGGGTATTAAGGTAACGTCCAGCTACTAGGCTGAGGAAGCATCCTCCGAAGGTTCTATCGAGCAGAGTCGGGTCGAAACTAAGTAATGGGTGATAAAATAACCTACAAAACACCCTATTTGTTAGAGTAGTCTAAGTAGGCTGAGTTGAGAGTTTATGCCGGCGTTAGGGCGAGCGGCATGATCCCCGAAGTGACATAGGGCTTTCATGGATGCCTTTAGCTAGAACCGTGAGTAGGGCCGTCATTAAGGTAGGGCAGTTTATTAGTTAACTCGGATGTGGTACACCTTTAGACTCAGAACATAGTTGCAATCCAGGCCAAGACATGTCTAAAATACTCGAAGATAGGTCAATCAACGTGTAGGAACAGTGTAACATAGAATCAGGACATTATCTAAATAACACTTTTAGGCCTAAATAAACTTAAACCTAGTGGAGAATGAATCACCTTATCATCAAAGTTAATGATGACGATTGCATAACTAGATCATAAGATAAGAGTTAGGGTAAAAGGCTAGATACTTTCCAACAGACTAGCTACACGATAGGTAATCTGCCTTAGGTTCTAGTTGATTAAGTGACAACATAGAGACTAAAAGTGACAATTAGTCAATCTAAGTCCTTAATTACTCATAATCAACATAGGGTAAAACAACACCTATTTAGCATATCAGTCGGGAAGCCATCATTATTGAACAAGTACTTTAATGCAGAATGATCAGTATAAACAATGGTTTTAGACAGGACCATATAAGATCGAAATATGTCAAATGCATATACTACTGCTAATAATTCCTTTTCTTTCGTAGTGTAATTTTCCTGAGCATCAGTTAAGGTTTTACTAGCCTAATATAATACATGAAATTTCTTATCATGTCTTTGTCCTAAAACAACTCCTACTGCATAGTCACTAGCATCACACATTAGTTCAAAAGGTAGACTCCAGTCAGGTGACGTCATGATAGGTGCAGTAGTTAAAAGTTCCTTAAGTCTATTAAAGGCTTTTAGACATATTTCATCAAAGACAAATGGAACATCTTTTCCGAGTAAATTGGTCAACGACCTAGCTATTAATGAGAAATCCTTTATAAACCTACGATAAAAGCCAGTGTGTCCCAAAAAACTTCTAGGTGTAAGATCTTATGTCCTAATACGATTCCCTCTTTTACCATGAAGTGGCATTTTTCCCAATTTAAAACCAAGTTAGACTTTATACAACGTTTCAACATTAGTTCCAAGTTCTTTAGAAAAACCTCAAATGAATTATCTGATACGCAAAAATCGTATCACCTTTTTAGCATGTTTTTATATATGATTTAGGGTGAAATTGAGGGTAAATTGATCTTAATTGTTTATTATTTACTTAATTTCACAGTTTTTATGATTTTGGAAGTGTCAGGTGATAAGTAGACGAAAACAGCAAATTTTGGGGCAAAACGCATTTTTTGGAAATGCTGACTTGGTCAAAGGCTCGGGACGGGCGTCCCGACCCAGTCAAAGCACCGGGACGGGCGTCCAGGACTCGGGACAGGCTTCCCGACTTGGTCAACAGACCAGGACGGGCGTCCCAATCCGGGATGGGCGTCCCGAACCCCTAGATCAAGTCCCACATCGAATTTTTGATGAAAAATCACCCCGGGAAGCTGCTATAAATACCCTAGGCCTCCAGCAGTTGAAATCATTCCTCTCCACTCGATCTGAGTCATTCAGTGGTTTCCAGTGTACAATTCTCTAGTACACAACTCACTCGGAGACTCAGATTTCAGTAAAAGTTTTCTTTCTTTCCTTTTTGTTTTCGTTTTTCTTAGTTTCTAAGAATTAGTCTCAGATCCTAGGGTTTGATAGATAGGTTCGTTTCTGGTATTCATAGAATACCCGAGATTTCGTTAGGAGATCCTAAGAGGGCTCTAGGCGTTCGAAGATTCAGTCCACAGGGCTGGGCTTAAGCTGGGTATTAAGGTAAAGCCCAGTTACTAGGCTGAGCAAGCGTCCTCCGAAGGTTCTGGCAAGCAGAGTCGGGGCGAGCCATACGACATATACAGCAGTACGCTCCATCGGCGAGACTACGTAAAGGGTGATTTCTTTATGGCATCAGTCCCCATGTCCCTCTCTTATATGTTGTTATTGTGTTGTTCCAAAAATTGATTATGAATACGAGATTACGATTTTTATGAATATTTGTTTTATATGTTGACGTTGTTATGTTTTTCCAGAAATAGCCACCTGCTTAATATTCACTATGTCTGCATGTCTAATGTGCTCTTTTAAACTAAAGTTAGGGTTATAGATAATTCCTAACCACGGTCTAATCATAACCTGTTTAGTTTAACAAGCATCAATTAGTATTGGTGTCTGCCATGCTAGATAAAATAACCTGTTGAACACCCTGTTTATAAGAGTAGTCTAGGTAGGGGCTGAGCTGAGTTCGATTATGCCGGCGGCTAGGGCAAACGACATGATCCCCGAAGTGACATAGGGCTTTCATGGATGCCTTTAGCCCGAACCGTGAGTAGGGCCGTCATTAAGGTAGGGCGGTTTATTAGAGACCTCGGATGTGGTACGCCTTTAGACACAGAACATAGTTGCAATCCAGGCCAAGACATGTCTAAAATACTCGAATATAGGTCAATCAACATATAGGAACAGTATAACATAGAATCAGGACTCATCTATAAAACACTTTTGGGATTAATTAGACTTAAACCTAGTGGAGAATGGATCACCCTCTCATCAAAGTTATTGATGAAGATTGCATAACTAGATCATAAGATAGGAGTTAGGATAAAAGGCTAGTTACTACTAAGTCGTTACTACTTCCCTGGGAGTACGATATTTAACTTAATAAAAACGTAGATACTTTCCAACAGAGTAGCTACACGATAGGTACTCTGCCTGAGGTTCTGATTGATTAAGTGACAATAATTGAATGCTAAGTGACAGTTAGTAAGACTCAGTCCTTAATTACTCATAATCGACATAGGTAAATAAAGCCTATCTTTTAGCATACCAATCGGAACGCATCAGATTTTTGGCGTCGTTGCCCGGGAAATATCATAATGAATTTAGGATTATTGGCCATAATTCTAGAAACTTATGATAGGTAGCGGTAGTAACCTAGACTTTTGATTTACACTTATCTTATGCTAGTTAGACAATCACTTTCCTAAATATAGGGTTATCATAACTAATTAATTTTAGATGTTATCTGGAATTAAGATACTTAGGATAATCAAATTTTAGAAAATTATTCTAAAACCATATTGAGGAAATTTACCTACTTTCTAAATAAAATTCAAAATCCCTAAAAATAATTTTTTTCTTGCTTTTCTATTTTACCTCCTATTTTTGTTATTTGTTATTTCTAACCAGACTTTGCACTCAGAGATGAAGAGAACAAGAGCAGCTACTAACCAGGCAAAGAAAATAGAAATCCCTGACACTCCAGGACCAAAGAAGACAAAGCCAGAAGGACCATCTAGGCCTGCACCAGAAATACCACGAGGGACTCTTCCTTCACAACCGGTAGAAGTAAACTCAAGCCTAGATGCCAGTGACCTAATGAGAAGATTCCTGAACGCCCGTGAGCCTAATCCCACGGAAGAAGATCCTTCTGAGGATACCTTCCCTCCTAGAGAAGAACCCCAAAGATCTCCAGTTCACACTCCTGCCCAAAGAGTTCCTATAAATCCACCACCCACTGACCAAACCCAAAATTCACCAACATCTCCTTCATCCGGGGGAAGCACTAACGGTTATCATTCAATGTTGTCCATGCAGATAGATATGTTGGCTCAAAGGGTCTATGAGATGGACCAAGGAATTGCAAGCAGATTGTGTCATTTAGACCAACTCAGTCTGAATATCACAACTAACATGGACCGACTCAAAGCCACGATCAGTCTTCAGGAGAACCAAGGTGCACAACTACTCCGGGAGATGGCTGACTTACGCAGTGAGCATGGCAGGCAGAGGGATGAGATGAGAGCCATACGCATAGAAATGCGAAGCATTCGAGCAGAGCTACAGGAGATTAGAGATAAGGGTCGTTGAAAAAGGGAAGATTCTTTTACTTTTATTCTCAGCAAATAAATCGTTTGAACTAAACCTGAATAATTGACCCATAATTTTCAAACGTTTTAAAGGGTCCTTTATATTCGACAATTTTCTTCAGACATTTTATTTTCAAATTTCTATGAAAAACAAAAGTTTTGCAAATACAGTTTATTAAATTGTACAAACTCATTTTTTGTTTTTCTGAAATCCTTGCTTAATTTAAGTTGGGATAAAATTAGGGTAGTCATGATATTCGAAAAAGATTGAGGAATTTTTGCATAGAGTTTTTAACAGCTTCTGAATTTGATTGGATAAACGTGAAGACTTGTTTAAAAATTATGATTATTTTTGGTATCCCGAGATTTGCAGGGAATTACCCTGAGGTTTGCAGGGAGTTACGAGAAAAAAAAATTATTTTTTGAAATTGGCACGCATCCCAAAGCAACCCGGGATGGGCGTCCCTATTCTGGAAGGGCGTCCAGCGGGACGGGAGTCCTACCTCCGGGACGGGTGTCTCGAAGGCCACCCCTTCTATAAAAATTCATTTTTTTCATTTTCTCTCAAATCTACAACCAAAAATTCATCTTTCTAAAAATATTTCTCTCTACTTTCTCTCTACAAATTTTTGGCAAACTCCCCAAAGTTTAAAAATTCGAATTTCCCTCCAAAATTCGCTTTTCCCGCCAAAAAATTCAAAAATCCTTCCCTAACCTAATTTCATCCTTCTGAATTCAAATTCACCTCCAGAATTTGAGTTTAAAGATTCCTTCCCACCTAAACTCTCTCGTACGTTCTTAATGGCTCCCAAACGTGCTCGTACCACATCTACCAAGACAGTTACCTCAGTGGCACATCCTTTTATGTTGTTTCCCTCTAGCACAGCATACCAAGAAAGATGCCTTGGGTACATCGGGCGTATGATACGCAAAAATCGTATCACCTTTTTAGCATATTTTTATGTATGATTTCGGGTGAAATTGAGGATAAATTGATCTTAATTGTTTGTTATTTACTCAATTTCACGGTTTTTATGATTTTGGAAGTGTCAGGTGAAAAGTACATGAAAACAGCAAATTTTAGGGCAAAAACACAATTTTTGGAAATGTTGACTCGGTCAAAGGGTCAGGACGGGCGTCCCGACCCAGTCAAACTGCCGGGACGGGTGTCCAGGACTCGGGACGGGCATCCCAAACCCCCAGAACCAGTCCCACATCAAATTTTTGATGAAAACTCACCCCGGGAAGCTGCTATAAATACCCCAGGCCTCCAGCAATTGAAATCATTCCTCTCCACTCGATCTGAGTCATTTAGTGGTTTCCAGTGTACACTTCTCTAGTACACAACTCACTCAAAGACTCGGATCTCAATTTTCATTCTTATTAGTGTTTTGTTTTAGTTTCTGAGAAATAGTCTCAGATCTTAGGTTTCTATAGATAGGTTCGTTTCTGGTATTCATAGAATACCTGGGATTTCGTTAGGAGATCCTAAGAGGGCTCTAGGCGTTGGAAGAGTCAGTCCACAAGGCTGGGCTTAAGCTGGGTATTAAGGTAAAGCCCAGTTACTAGGCTGAGGAAGAGTCCTCCGAAGGTTCTAGCGAGCAGAGTCAGGGCGAGCAATACGACATATACAGCAGTACGCTCCGTCAGCGAGACTACGTAAAGGGTGATTTCTTTATGGCATCAGTCCCCATGTCCCTCTCTTATATGTTGTTATTATTTTGTTCTAAATACATATTATGAATACGAGATTACGATTTTTTATGAATAGTTGTTTTATATGTTGACGTTATTATATGTTTCCGGAAATAGCCACCTGCTTAACATTCACTATGTCTGCATGTTTAATGTGCTCTTTTAAACAAAAGTTAGGGTTATAGACAATTCCTAACCACGGTCTAATCATAACCTGTTTAGTTTAACAGGCATCAATTAGTATTGGTGTCTGCCATGCTAGATAAAATAACCTGCTGAACACCCTGCATGTTAAAGTAGTCTAGGTAAGGGCCGAGTAGAGTCCGATTATGCCGGTGGCTAGGGCAAGCGGTATGATCCCCGAAGTGATATAGGGCTTTCATGGATGCCTTCGTCCCGAACCGTGAGTAGGGCCGTCATTAAGGTAGGGCGGTTTATTAGAAACCTCGGATGTGGTACGCCTTTAGACACAGAACATAGTTGCAATCCAGGCTAAGACATGTCTAAAATATTCGAATATAGGTCAATCAACATATAGGAACAGTATAACATAGAATCAGGACTCATCTATAAAACACTTCTAGGATTAATTAGACTTAAACCTAGTGGAGAATGAATCACCCTCTCATCAAAGTATTTGATGAAGATTGCATAACTGGACCATAAGATAGGAGTTAGGATAAAAGGCTAGTTACTACTAAGCCGTTGCCACTTCCCTGGGAGTACGATATTTAACTTAATAAAATCGTAGATACTTTCCAACAGACTAGCTACACGATAGGTACTCTGCCTTAGGTTCTGGCTGATTAAGTGACACCATAGAGACTAAATGTGACAATTAGTCAATCACAGTCCTTAATTATTCATAATCAACATAGGGTAAAATAACACCTATTTAGCACGTCGGTCGGAATCCCCATCAGCGTACGATACTGACGGGCAGAACGTTGGATTGGGCAGCAGTACAGACGCTAGGAGTAGAGCCGGAAGTCAGACGTATACTCGACGTGCCACCTTACAGTCGAGTATTCATCGTCACAGAGCCCACATACCTGGAGCTGGTATGTGAGTTCTATGCGTCTCTTACATACCACCAGGAGCAAATCACATTCCGCTTGGGCGGAATAGATCGGTCGATGAGCATGGCCGAGTTCGGCGTCGCCCTAGGTATCTGGTAGAGAGATGAGCTGGATACGCCCGCATACACCACAGCAGTTCGAGACTTCACGTTTGCAGACGTCTCTACTGCTTGGGCTCAAATCTGCATGACGGGTGTCCCCTACCAGCATGGCTTTGCAAAAGCCACAGGTATTTATCCTACTCTTCGTTACCTGCATGCTATCATTGCACATACATTGTCAAGACGACGGACGGCTCCCGGAACTATCACCCAAATGGAGACTTTCCTTCTGGCCAACATGCACATGGGATCTACAGTAGAGATGGCTAGACTCATCACGGTCATCATGCGAGGATTCGCTACAGACACCCGGAAATAGTGTCTGGGGCTCGGACCGTACATCACCAGGCTAGCCCGCTACCTGGAGTTGGACATAGAGGGCTCGGAGCTGACCCTGGTCGCCCCGACCACCGTTCCCACTGATCTTACCATTCTACGGAGCATGGGAATGGTTGTTCGGGATGCGAATGGCCGCTACACCATCCACACGGAGCAGCCAGGACAGGCATCGGCATCGGAAGCATGTCCAGCGCATATCCCTCCGTCCGAGACGTTCGTGCCATGTACTACCTTCGAACGACACATGTCGCACAGATTGGCAGAACTCTCAGCCCGATACAGTCGAGACATGGACAGGATTGACAGACGGCTGACGATGATGGATGACAGGATCGCCATGAACACCAACAGGATTGAGGAGATACATCAGCATACTTCCCGACTGGTGGAAAACTTCGAGTTTGATTTTACAGCAGACTTCGGTCCACTGGACGACGACCCGCCGGGTTCTTAGTCTCTCTCTCCTTCTTTCCTTTCCTTTCTTTTGCTTTTGTTTTTCTTGTTCTATGTGTATAAACTTGTCTGGGCTGTATGACGTATGAATCTATGTACAAAGTTGATTTATATGACATACAAAATTGTTAGCATTATTTTGTTTTTTTTTAATGTCTTTCTTACCCATAGTGTGGGTAAGAATCTTTTCTTTGTGTTTTATTTCTTGTTTTCAAATAAGTGTGGGGTAATTAGATATGCATGAACACTGAGGACAGTGTCAGAATTATGTGTGGGGTAGCAGTGCACGGTGCACTGTAGTAGTTTGTAAAAATTTTGCATGTTTTTTCTTGTTTTCCCCATATTTTCACACCCTTCCAAAATTTTTCAAAATTTTCCGTCTTTCAGACTTCTAAATGCAGTATGCCTGGTTAAACAATTGCTTATGTCTATGATATGTAGGTAGTATGTTATGGTTAGTAGGAGATAATTGATGACTATTGCTGAACCTATTGATTAGAAATAGGGAAGTCCTGATAATTGAGCACAACTTAGTCTGGATTAGAGACCTCAACCAATTACCTTTTCGAGACTTAACTAGATAAAATTAGACCATTTGTAGGATGCATTGAAAATTGGAATGACTAGATGAGACTCTGAGCAAAAAGTGAAAAAGAAAAAAAAAGTGAGCTAATTAAAATAGGGTAGTTTTCCAGCGGCCTTTGCTACTCGAGCACCACTCCTTCGGGGAACTTAAAGCCTGATGCCCTAAGGTCGTGCAGATCTGGGAGTCATCGGAGTGGGACTCGCTACATGGGTAGTTGAAGTTGACGTGTTCTAAGCAGACTCAAAAAACCCTAGAAAATCTATAAACGAAAGAAATCAATAAATGCTAAATAGAATCTGATCACCAAAGCTCAGAACTCAGAAAGTTATCTGTTGTCAGAGTGTCTAGCAATAGGTCGAAGTGTTATCTGGTAACAATTAAGACAAGAGGTTATTGTGTTGAGTATCTGGTCTGGACTAGTACACATACTACACATCAGGAAGACCTTATGACTAAGAGAAAAGTTCAACCTAGTTGTTAAGTTACTTTCTGCTCAACTCTAACAAACTACTAGAGACATTTGAGACCTTGTCATAGCAACCTAACCAGTCAGACCTGTGTTAAGAATTGTCTGAAGAATGTTTGGAATAAAAACATGACTAGGAATGCACATATGGTTTAGAATCACTAACTTCAGGTAGACTTTGCTTGAGGACAAGCAAAAAGCTAAGTGTGGGGTTATTTGATATGCAAAATTCGTATCACCTTTTTAGCAAATTTTTATATATGATTTAGGGTGAAATTGAGGGCAAATTGATCTTAATTATTTATTATTTACTTAATTTCACAGTTTTTATGATTTTGGAAGTGTCAGGTGAAAAGTAGACGAAAACAGCAAATTTTGGGGCAAAAATGCAATTTTTGGAAATGCTGACTTGGTCAAAGGCTCAGGACGGGCGTCCCGACCTAGTCAAAGCACCAGGACGGGCGTCCAGGACTCAGGATGGGCGTCCCGACTTGGTCAACAAACCAGGACAGGCGTACCGAACCCCCAGATCAAGTCCCACATCAAATTTTTGATGAAAAATCACCCCGAGAAGCTGCTATAAATACCTTAGGCCTCCAGTAGTTGAAATCATTCCTCTCCACTCGATCTGAGTCATTCAGTGGTTTCCAGTGTACAATTCTCTAGTACACAACTCACTCGGAGACTCAAATTTCAGTAAAAGTTTTCTTTATTTCCCTTTTGTTTTCGTTTTTCTTAGTTTCTGAGAATTAGTCTCAGATCCTAGGGTTCGATAGATAGGTTCGTTTCTGGTATTCATAGAATACCCGGGATTTCGTTAGGAGATCCTAAGAGGGCTCTATGCGTTCGAAGAGTCAGTCCATATGGCTGGGCTTAAGCTGGGTATTAAGGTAAAGCCCAGTTACTAGGCTGAGGAAGCGCCCTCCGAAGGTTCTGGCGAGCAGAGTCGGGGCGAGCCATACGACATATACAGCAATACGCTCCATCGGCGAGACTACGTAAAAGGTGATTTCTTTATGGCATCAGTCCCCATGTCCCTCTCTTATATGTTGTTATTGTGTTGTTCCAAAAATTGATTATGTATACGAGATTATGATTTTTATGAATATTTGTTTTATATGTTGAAGTTGTTATGTTTTTCCGGAAATAGCCACCTGCTTAATATTCACTATGTCTGCATGTCTAATGTGCTCTTTTAAACTAAAGTTAGGGTTATAGACAATTCCTAACCACGGTCTAATCATAACCTGTTTAGTTTAACAGGCATCAATTAGTATTGGTGTCTGCCATGCTAGATAAAATAACCTGCTGAACACCCTATTTGTTAGAGTAGTCTAGGTAGGGGCCAAGCTGAGTCCGATTATGCCGGTGGCTAGGGCAAGTGGCATGATCCCCGAAGTGACATAGGGCTTTCATGGATGCCTTTAGCCCAAACCGTGAGTAGGGCCGTCATTAAGGTAGGGCGGTTTATTAGAGACCTCGGATGTGGTACGCCTTTAGACACAGAACATAGTTGCAATCCAGGCCAAGACATGTCTAAAATACTTGAATATAGGTCAATCAACATAAAGGAACAGTATAACATAGAATCAGGACTCATCTATATAACACTTTTGGGATTAATTAGACTTAAACCTAGTGGAGAATGGATCACCCTCTCATCAAAGTTATTGATGAAGATTGCATAACTGGATCATAAGATAGGAGTTAGGATAAAAGGCTAGTTACTACTAAGCCGTTACCACTTCCCTGGGAGTACGATATTTAACTTAATAAAATCGTAGATACTTTCCAACAGACTAGCTACATGATAGGTACTCTGCCTTAGGTTCTAATTGATTAAGTGACAATAATTGAATGCTAAGTGACAGTTAGTAAGACTCAGTCCTTAATTACTCATAATCGACATAGGTAAATAAAGCCTATCTTTTAGCATACCAATCGGAACGCATCATTACCAAAAACAGAAAAACCATCAATGAATACTTCCATAGACTTTCCTAACATGTCCTCAAAGACAGCAGTCATACAACGTTGAAATGTAGCAGGTGCATTACACAAACCAAAAGGCATCCTTCTATATGCAAATGTTCCAAAAGGGCATGTGAAAGTAGTTTTATGCCGGTCCTCAGGAGAAATAGGAATTTGAAAATAACCAGAAAACCCATCAAGGAAACAGTAAAACATATGTCCAGACAATCTTTCTAACATTTGGTCAATAAAAGGAAGGGGGGAGTGGTCTTTTCGTGTGGCCGTATTTAGTTTCCTATAGTCTATGCATACACGATGACCAGTTACAGTTCTCGTAGGAATTGGTTCATTATGTTCATTTCTGACAACTTTTATACCGCCTTTCTTAGGTACTACCTGCACAGGGCTTACCCACTCACTATCTGAGATAAGGTAGATAAGTCCTGCATCTAATAGTTTGATTACTTCTTTCTTAACAACATCACACACATTAGGATTCAACCTCCTTTGAGGTTGCACACATGGCTTATAATCATTTTCTAGAAGAATCTTATGCGAACAAAAGCTTGGATTAATACCTGGAATGTCTGCAATTTTGTAGGCAAAGGCTCTTCTATACTTTGTGCACATGTCCACGGTCAGCTTCCGTTGTTCTGCAATCAGATCATCTGCAAGAATAATGGGAAGTTTCTTGTTGTTGTCTAGGAATTCATAGCACATATGAGTAGGCAGTTCCTTCAGTTCCAAGTATGGTGGATCTTCAAATGAAGTCTGTTTTTTCTTCATCTCATCATCACCTATCTCAGTGAAACTATCAGAGTTAATTTCATATTCAGAAGAGCTAAGTTCAGTCTCCTCTAATTCTAGGGAATTCTTACTCAAGACTTGATAGTTTGAGCATAGGTCTGTCACGTTAATTGCAATCAAGTGCTCAATAGCATCCACACAAAAGCAAGTATCATCTAAATACATGGGATACCTAAGGGTTTCATTCAGATCAAAAGTGATGTCCTCATTACCTACCCTTAACTTGATTTGACCCTTACTGACATCTATTAACGCTTTTGAGGTAGCTAGAAATGGTCGACCTAGGATCAGGGGTACTCCTCCTTCCCCATTCATATCCATGACAATATAGTCCACAGGGAACACAAATTTTCCGACCTTTACTAAGAGATCTTCAATTATTCCTTTGGGGATTTTGACTGTCCTATCTGCAAGTTGTATGCACATCATGCAATCCTAATTTATCAAATAAACTAGATGGCATGAGATTAATACTAGCTCCTAAGTCTGCTAATACATGCATGTTAGTAATATTTCCATTTGTACATGGCAAGGTAAAGCAACCAGGATCTTTCTGTTTAGACGGTAGTTTATCCAGCAAAACTGCCGAACACTCTTCATTAAGAACTACCTTGTCTATGTCAAATTTTCTTTTATTACTAACGACTTCTTTTAAAAACTTAGCATACTTTGGCATTTTAGAAATAACATCAAGTAAAGGCAAATTAACATGAATCTGACTAAAATTCTTAAGAAACTTTTCAAATTGCTCCTTATCTTTATTGTGCATAAGTCTGGCAGGGTAAGGTACTTTTGGCCGGTACTCAGGAATAAACTCTGTCTTCCCTTTCCTTGCTACTTCGGTTTCGACATCCATCGGCGTTGGATCCTTGGAGCCTTCTTCTGGTTCCTGCACAAGAATAGGTTTAAGTCTAATTAAGCCTAAAAGTGTTTTATAGATAACGTCCTGATTCTATGTTATACTGTTCCTACATGTTGATTGACCTATCTTCGAGTATTTTAGATGCATCTTAGCTTGGATTGCAACTATGTTTTGAGTCTAAAGGTGTACCACATCTGAGTAATCTGATAAACCACCCCATAGCCAAGGTAAATGGCCCTACTCATGTTTCGAGCAAAAGTCAACTATGAAAGCCCTATGTCACTTAGGGGATCACGCTGCTGGCCCTTAACTCCGGCATAAACGCTCTACTCAGCCTACTTAGACTACTCTAACAAACAGGGTGTTCCGCAGGTTATTTTATCTAATATGGTAGACACCAATACTAATTGATGACTGTTAAACTAAACAGGTTATGAGTAGACCGTGGTTAGGAATTGTCTATAACCCTACATTTAGTTTAAAAGAAATTACATTAGACATGCAGACATAATGAATATTAAGCAGGTGGCCATTTCCAGAAAATCATAAGCACTTCAACATATAAAACAAATATTCATAAAAATCATAATCCAGTATTCATAATTGGTATTTGGACAAACACAATACAACATATAAAGAGAGGGACAGGGGGACTGATGCCATATAGAAATCACCCTTTACTTAGTCTCGCCGATGGAGCGTACTGCTTGTATATGTCATACTGCTTGACCCGACTCTGCTCGACAGAACCTTCGGAGGACGCTTCCTCAGCCTAGTAGCTGGACTTTACCTTAATACCCAGCTTAAGCCCATCCATGTGGACTGACTCTTCGAATGCCTCGAGCCCTCTTAGGATCTCCTAACGAAATCCTGGGTATTCTATGAATACCAGAAACGAACCTATCTATCGAAGCCTAAGTTCTGAGACTAATTCTCAGAAACAAAGAAAACGAAACACTAACTAGAAAGAAAGAAACTTATACTGAAATCTGAGTCTCTGAGCGACTTGTGTACTCGAGAATTGTACACTGGAAGTCACTGAATGACTCAGATCAAGAGGAGAGGGATGAATTCAACTGAGGAAGGCCTGGGGTATTTATAGCAGCTTTCTGGAGTGATTTTTCATCAAAAATTCGATATGGGACTTGGAATTTCTGCTCGGGATGCCCGTCCCGGTCTGTTGACCAAGTCAAGATGGCCGTCCCGAGTCCTGGACGCCCGTCCCGACCTGTTGACCAGGTCAGGACACCCGTCTTGATTCGGGATGCCCTCCTCGAAGTCCAAACTTTTGAAAAATTGCGTTTTTGCCCCGAAATTTGCCATTTTCTTCTACTTTTCACCTGACACTTCCAAAATCATAAAACCTGTGAAATTGAGTTAATAATGAACAATTAAGACCAATTTGCCCTCAATTTCACCCTAAATCATGCCTAAAAACATGCTAAAAGTGTGGTATGATTTATGCATATCAATGCGCATAGAGATGCGAACCATACAAGCAGAGATACGAGAGATCAGAAATAAGGGCCATTGAAAAAGGGAAGATTCTTTTCACTATTCTTTAAGCAAATAAACTGTTTGAACTAAAATTAAGTAATTAACCCCTACTTTTTTGTTTTCAAACTTTTTAAAAGGCTCTCTTATTTTATTCAGCAATTTTTCTTCAGACATTTTATTTCTCAAATTTTTATGAAAGACAAAGGTGTTGCAAATGCAGTTTATTTTTCACTAATTAAATTGTATAAACTCAGTTTTTGTTTTTTTTTTTGAAATTCTTGCTAAACAGAAGTTAGGATAAGATTAGGGTAGTCATGATTTTCGAAAAAGAAGTTGTGAAATTTTTGCACAGAGTTTTTAACAGCTTCTGAATTTGATAGGATAAACATGAAGACCTGTTATATATTGTTTTTTTGGTGTACTGAGATTTGCAGGAAATTATGGAAAAAAAAATTCCGGAACTGGCACACATCCTGAAGCAACCCAGGACGGGCGTCCAGCGGGACGGGCATCTTGCCTCCGGGACGGGCGTCCCGAAGGCCGCCCCTCCTACAAATATTCCATTTTTTTCATTTTCTCTCAAACCAACCACCAAAAATTCATCTCTGTAAAAAACTTCTCTCTACCTTCTCTCTACAAATTTTTGGCAACTCCCCAAAGTTTTAAAATTTGAATTTCCCTCCAAAATTTGAATTTTAAATTTCCTTCCAAAATTTGAATTTCCCGCCAAAAAAATTCAAAATCCTCCCCTAACCAAAATCCATCCTTCCGAATTCAAATTCACCTCCAGAATTCGAATTCAAATCTTCCTTCCTGCCTAAATTCTCAAAGTCTCTCGAATGTTCTCAACCAAATGGCTCCCAAACGCGCTCGTATCACGTCTACTATGACCGTCACATCGGTGGCACACCCTTTCATGCTGTTTCCCTCCAGTCCAGCATTCCAGGAGAGATGTCATGGATATATCGGACGCACCATACTGATTGGCAGAACGCTTGATTGGGCAGCAGTACAGATATTAGAGGTTGAGCAGGAAGTCCGACGCATACTCGACGTACTACCCTACAGTCGAGTCTTCATCGTCACTGAGCCGACCTACCTAGAGCTGGTATGTGAGTTCTATGCTTCGTTTACATTCCATCAGGAGCATATCACATTCCGCTTGGGCGGAATAGATCGATCGATGAGCATGGCCGAGTTCGGCATTGCCTTGGGTATCTGGCAGGCCATTATAGCACACACTCTGTCAGGACGTCGGACGGCCCTCGGGAATGTCACCCAAATGGAGACATTCCTCATGGCCAACATGCACATGGGTTCTACAGTGGAGATGGCTTGACTCATCACTGTCATCATGCGGGGTTTTGCTACAGACACTCGGAAACAGTGTCTAGGGCTCGGACCGTTCATCACCAGGATAGCCCATTACTTGGAGTTGGACATCGAGGGCTCAGAGCTGACCCAGGTTACCTCGACCACCATTCCTACGGACCTTACCATTCTACAGAACATGGGGATGGTCGTACGGGATGCAAATGGGCGCTACTCCATCGAGGGCTCAGAGCAGCCAGGATAGGCATCGACACCAGGAGCAGTTCCAGCACACATACCTCCGACCGAGACGTTCGTTCCACGCACTGCCTTTGAACGACATATGTCACACGGATTGGCAGAACTTTCAGCACGATATAGCCGGGATATGGAAAGAATCGAGAGACGAATGTCGATGATGGACGACAGAATCGCTATGAACACCAGCAAGATCGAGGAGATTTATTAGCATACCTCCCAACTGGTGGAAAACACAGAGGTCTACTTTCCAGCAGACTTCAGTCCACATGACGACGACGAGCCAGGTTCTTAGCTTTTCTTTTCCTTTTCTTTTTCTTTTATTATTTTTGTTCTATGTGTGTGATCATGTCTAGGCTGTATGAAATATGAATCTCTGTATAACGTTGATTGATATGACATAACAGCATTGTTTCCTCTATTATATCTTGTTATTTCATTTATTGCTTTATTTTCCTTCTTACCCATAGTTAGTCGAATAAGTGTGGGGTAAGATTTTTATGTTTTATTTCTTCTTGTTTTCAAATAAGTGTGGGGTAATTTAGAAATGCATGAACACTGAGGACAGTGTCTGACTTAAGTGTGGGGTAGCAGTGCACGGTGCACTGTAGTAGTTTGAGAAATGTTTGCATGATTTTGCTTGTTTTCCCCGTATTTTCACACCCTTACAAAAATTTTCAAAATTTTTCATTTTTTTCAGACTTCAAAATGCAGTATGATTGGTGAAACATTGTTGATGTCTATGATATATGTGTAGAATGTTATGATTAGTAGGAGACGATGTGATGACTATTTTGAACTTATTGATTAGGAATAGGGAATTCCTGATAGTTGAGCACAACTTAGTCTGGATTAAAGACCTCAGCCAATTACCTTTTCAAAACTTAACTAGATAAGATTAGATCAGTTGAGGATGCATTGACAATTAGAATGACTAGATGAGACTCTGAGCTGAAAGTGAAAAGAAAAAAAGAGAGTTAATTAAATAGGGTAGTTTGCTAGCGGCCTTTGCTACTCGAGCACCACTCCTTAGGGGAACTTAAAGCCTGATGCCCTAAGGTCGTGTAGGTCTGGGAGACATCAAAGTGGGACTCGTTACATGGGTAGTTAAAGTTGACGTGTTAAAGGAGACTCAATATACCCTGAATCTATAAAAGAAAAAAATCAATAAATGCTAAATAATTAAAATCTGATCACAAAGGCTCAGAACTCAGAGAGTTGTCTGTTGTTAGTATGTCTAGCGACGGGTCGAAATGTTCAGGAATTCAGGTGCTGGGGTGGGCGTCCCGAATCAAGATGGGCGTCCCGAATCAACATGAGCGTCCTGACCTGGTCAATAGGCCGGGACGGGCATCCCAATCCAGGACAGGCATCCCGGATGCCTGGTCAAAGTCCCACATGAAAATTCTTGGAAAACTTCACTCCAGAAAGCTGCTATAAATACCCCAGGCCTTCCTCAGTTGAAATCATTCCTCTCCACTCGATCTGAGTCATTTAGTGACTTCAAGTGTACATTTTTCTCGAGTACATAAGTCACTAAGAGACTCGGGTTCAGTAGAAGTTTATTTTTCTTAGATAGTGTCTCGTTTTCTTTGTTTCTGAGAATTAGTCTCAGATCCTAGGCTACGATAGATAGGTTCGTTTCTGGTATTCATAAAATACTCGGGATTTTGTTAGGAGATCCTAAGAGGGCTCTAGGCGTTCGAAGAGTCAGTCCACAGGGCTGGGCTTGAGCTGGGTATTATGGTAAAGTCCAGCTACTAGGCTGAGAAAGCATCCTCCGAAGGTTCTGTCGAGCAGAGTCGAGTCGAGCAGTACAACATATACAAGCAGTTGCTCCATCGGCGAGACTAAGTAAAGGGTGAATTCTTTATGGCATCAGTCCCCATGTCCCTCTCTTTATATGTTTGTATTGTGTTCGTCCAAATATAGATTATGTATATTGGATTATGATTTTATGAGTATTTGTTATGCATGTTGAAGTTCTTATGATTTTTCGGAAATGGCCACCTGCTTAATATTCATTATATCTGCATGTCTATTGTAGTTTCTTTTAAACTAAATTTAGGGTTATAGACAATTCCTAACCACGGTCTATTCATAACCTGTTTAGTTTAACATGCATCAATTTAGGACTTATTAGTGTCTGCCATATTAGATAAAATAACCTACAGAACACCGTGTTTGTTAGAGCAGACTAAGTAGGCTGAGTTGTGTCTTTATGCTGGCGTTAGGGCGAGTGGCATGATCCCCGATGTGACATAGGGCTTTTATGGATGCCTTTAGCTCGAACCGTGAGTAGGGCCGTCATTAAGGTAGGGCGGTTTATTAGGTGACTCAGATGTGGTACACCTTTAGAGTCAGTACATAGTTGCAATCCAGGCCAAGACATGTCTAAAATATTTGAAGATAGGTCAATCAACATGTAGGAACAATATAACATAGAATCAGGACATTATCTGTAAAACACTTTTAGGCTTAAATAGACTTAAACCTAGTGGAGAATGAATCACTCTCTCATCAAAGTTATTGATGACGATTGCATAATTGGATCATAAGATAATAGTTAGGGTAAAAGGCTAGTTACTACTAAGCCGTTACCACTTCCCTGGGAGTACGATATTTAATTTAAATAAAATCGTAGATACTTTCCAACAGACTAGCTACACGATAGGTACTCTGCCTTAGGTTCTGACTGATTAAGTGACAGCATAGAGACTAAATTGACAATTAGTCAATCCCAGTCCTTAATTACTCATAATCAACATAGGGTAAAACAACACCTATTTTAGCATATCAGTCGGAAGCACATCAATTCTATATCCTTGATACAGTCCCGCAATGCTCGCCAACTAAAACAATTCTTACTACATCATTACATCACATAATCATTCAAAAAGCAGATTTCAATCAGGTGATGCCATAATGGGTGCAGTAATTCCTTTTGGTTTAAAAGATCTCATGCAATTATCAGCAAAACAAAAGGAACATCCTTTTTTCAATAGAACATTCAGAGGTCTGGCTATTAAGAAAAAATTATTTCATAACTCGTCCTAATAAAGCCGGTATGACTCTAAGAAAATGCTAAAATGGAATTTCTTCCCGATAAAAATCTAAGCCAAAATTTTACAACTCAGAAGAAAATATATTTTATCCTCATTTCCATTTTTATTTCTTCGAAATTAAATAACACGAAAAAAGAGCAATTAAGAAAACAACTAAGAAAGAACAAGAGATAGGGAAAAGAACAACTTACCATTGAGCAAGAAAAATACATTTTTTTTCGGTTTTTAAATTTTAAAAAAACAAATTTCTTTTTTTCGAAAGCAGTTAAATTTCCTCAATATGGTTTTAGAATGATTTTCTAAAATTTGATTATCCTAAGTGTCTTAATTTCAAATAATATCTAAAATCAATTAGTTATGATAATCCTATATTTCGGAAATTGATTGTCTAACTAGTAGAAAATAAGTGTTAGGTCTAAGGTCTAGGTTACTACCGCTACTTATCATAAGTCTCTAGAATTGTGGCCTTTAATCCTAAATTCATTATGATATTTCCCCGGCAACGGTGCCAAAAATCTGATGGGTTTCCAGCCAATATGCTAAATAGGTGTTATTTTACCCTATGTTGATTATGAGTAATTAAGGACTGAGATTGTCTAATTGTCACATTTAGTCTCTATGGTGTCACTTAATCAGCCAGAACCTAAGGCAGAGTACCTATCGAGTAGCTAGTCTATTGGAAAGTATCTACGATTTTATTAAATAAATATCTTACTCCTAGGGAAGTGGTAACGGCTTAGTAGTAACTAGCCTTTTATCCTAACTCTTATCTTACGATCCAGTTATGTCTAATTAAGTCTAAAAGTGTTTTGTAGATTAAGTCCTAATTCTATGTTATATTGTTCCTATATGTTGATTGACCTATCTTCGAGTATTTTAGATATATCTTAGCCTGGAATGCAACTATGTTCTGAGTCTAGAGGTGTACCACATCTGAGTCTCTATGCTACCGCCCCATCGCCAAGGTAAACGGCCCTACTCACGGCTACTACTAAAGACAGCTATGAAAGCCATATGTCACTTCGGGGATCATGCCGCTTGCCCATAACCGCCGGCATAACGCTCTACTCAACCTACCTAGACTACTCTAACAAATAGGGTGTTCCGTAGGTTATTTTATCTAGTATGGCAGACACCAATACTAATTGATGCTTGTTAAACTGAACAAGTTATGAATAGACCGTGATTAGGAATTGTCTATAACCCTAATTTTAGTTTAAAAGAAACTGCATTAGACATGCAGACATAATGAATATTTAAGTAGGTGGCTATTTCCAGAAAATCATTAGAACTTCAACATATATGACGAATATTCATGAAAATCATAATCTCATATTCATAATTAATATTTGGAACAAACACAGTACATACATATAAAGAGAGGGACAGGGGGACTGATGCCATAAAGAAATCACCCTTTACGTAGTCACGCCGTTGGAGCGTATGCTATATATGTCGTACTGCTCGACCCGACTCTGCTCGCCAGAACCTTCGGAGGACGCTTCCTCAGCCTAGTAACTAGGCTTTACCTTAATACCCAGCTTAAGCCCAGCCCTATGGACTGACTCTTCGAACGCCTAGAGCCCTCTTAGGATCTCCTAACGAAATCTCGGGTATTCTATGAATACCAGAAACGAACCTATCTATTGAACCCTAGGATATGAGACTATTTCTCAGAAACTAAGAAAAACGAAACACAAAAAAGAAAGAAAGAAAACTTATACTGAAATCTGAGTCTCCGAGTGAGTTGTGTACTCGAGAATTGTACACTGGAAACCACTGAATGACTCAGATCGAGTGGAGATGGATGATTTCAACTGAGGAAGGCCTGGGGTATTTATAGCAGCTTTCTGGAGTGATTTTCTCTCAAAAATTCGATGTGGGACTTGAATTTCTGGTTCGGGACGCCCGTCCCGGTCTGTTGACCAGGTCAGGACAGCCGTCCCGAGTCCTGGACGCCCGTCCCGACCTGTTGACCAGGTCAGGACGCCCTCCCCGAAGTCTGAACTTCCGAAAAATTGCGTTTTTGCCCCGAAATTTGCCAATTTCTTCCACTTTTCACCTGACACTTCCAAAATCATAAACATTGTGAAATTGAGTAAATAACAATCAATTAAGACCGATTTCCTATCAATTTCACCCTAAATTATGCTTAAAACATGCTAAAAACGTGATATGATTTATGCATATCAGTCCCCTTGTCCCTCTCTTTATATGCCTGTACTGTGTTCGTCCAAACATTAATTATGAATATTGAATTATGATTTTCTGAATATGTGTTATGCATGTTGAAGTACTTCATGATTTTTCGGAAATGGTCACCAGCTTAACTCTCATTATGTCTACATGTCTAATGTAGTTTCTTTTAAACTAAATGTAGGGTTATAGACAACTCCTAACCATGGTCTAATCATAACCTATTTAGTTTAACAGGCATTAATTTAGGACTTTCCCGTCGGAGAGCATTAATGTATGCCATATTAGATGAAATAACCTATAGATCACCATGTTTGTTAGAGTAGTCTAAGTAGGCTGAGTTTGTGTGTTTATGCCAGCGTTAGGGCGAGCGGCATGATCTCCTGAGTGACATAGGACTTTCATGGATGCCTTTTGCTCGAACCGTGAGTAGGGCCGTCATTAAGGTAGGGCGGTTTATTAGGTAACTCAAATGTGGTACACCTTTAGACTCAGTACATAATAGCAATCTAGGCCAAGATATATCTAAAATACTCGAAGATAGGTCAATCAACATGTAGGAACAGTCTAACATAGAATCAGAACATTATCTGTAAAACACTTGTAAGGCTTAGATAGACTTAAACCTAGTGGAGAATGAATCACCCTCTCATCAAAGATTTTGATGAATGATTGCATAACTGGATCATAAGATAAGAGTTAGGGTAAAAGGATAGTTACTACTAAGCCGTTACCACTTCCCTGGGAGTACGATAATTAATCTAATTAAAATCGTAGATACTTTCCAACAGACTAGCTACACGATAGGTACTCTGCTTTAGGTTCTGATTGATTAAGTGACAGTATAGAGACTAAATGTGACAATTAGTCAGGCTAAGTCCTTAATTACTCATAATCAACATAGGGTAAAACAATACCTATTTTAGTATATCAGTCAGAAACCCATCAAAAGGCATCCATGAAAGTCCTGTGTCACTCAGGAGATCATGCCGCTCGCCCTAACGCCGGCATAAACACACGAACTCAACCTACTTATACTACTTTAACAAACATGGTGATCTATAGGTTATTTCATCTAATATGGCAGACCTTAATGCTTCTGTCCTCACACAAAGCCCTAAATTAAGGTCTGTCAAACTAGACAGGTTATGATTAGACCGTGGTTAGGAGTTGTCTATAACCGTTCATCTAATTTAAAAGAGCAAGTAGACATGCAGTCATAATGATAGTTAAGCTGGTGACCTTTCCGAAAAAATGTAAATAACTTCAACATGCATAACACATTCATAATATCATAATTCAGTATTCAAATAGGTTTTTGGACACACACAGTACATACATATTGATGGGCTTTCGACTGATATACTAAAATAGGTGTTGTTTTACCCTATGTTGATTATGAGTAATTAAGGACTTAGCCTGACTAATTGTCACATTTAGTCTCTATACTGTCACTTAATCAATCAGAACCTAAGGCAGAGTACCTATCGTGTAGCTAGTCTGTTGGAAAGTATCTACGATTTTAATTAGATTAATTATCGTACTCCCAGGGAAGTGGTAACGACTTAGTAGTAACTATCCTCTTACCCTAACTCTTATCTTATGATCCAGTTATACAATCATTCATCAAAATCTTTGATGAGAGGTTGATTCATTCTCCACTAGGTTTAAGTCTATTTAAGCCTAAGAGTGTTTTACAGATAATGTCTTGATTCTATGTTATAATGTTCCTACATGTTGATTGATCTATCTTCGAGTGTTTTAGATATATCTTGGCCTAGATTGCAATTATGTACTGAATCTAAATGTGTACCACATCTGAGTTACCTGATAAACCGCCCTACCATAATGACGGCCCTACTCACGGTTCGAGCTAAAGGCATCCATGAAAGTCCTATGTCACTTAGGAGATCATGCTGTTCGCCCTAACACCAGCATAAACACACAAACTCAGCCTACTTAGATTACTCTAACAAACATGGTGATCTATAGGTTATTTCATCTAATATGGCAGACATTAATGCATCCCGACGGGGAAGTCCTAAATTAATGCCTGTTAAACTAAACAGGTTATGATTAGACCGTGGTTAGGAGTTATCTATAACCCAACATTTAGTTTAAAAGAAACTACATTAGACATGCAGACATAATGGAAGTTAAGCTGGTGGCCATTTCTGGAAAATCATAAAGTTCTTCAACATGCATAACAAATATTCATAAAATCATAATCCAATAGTCATAATAAATGTTTAGACGAACACAGTACATACATATAAAGAGAGGGACAAGGGGACCGATGCCATAAAGTATTCACCCTTTACGTAGTCCGCTGATGGAGCAACTGCTTGTATATGTTGGACTTCTCGACCCGACTCTGCTCGACAAAACCTTTGGAGGACTCTTCCTCAGCCTAGTAGCTGGACTTTACCTTAATACCCAGCTTAAGCACAGCCCTGTTGACTGACTCTTCGAACGCCTAGTGCCCTCTTTGGATCTCCTAACGAAATCCCAGGTATTCTATGAATACCAGAAACGAACCTATCTAGTCGTATCCTAGGATCTGAGACAAACTCTCAGAAACAAAGAACACGAGACACTATCTAAGAATATAAATAAACCTATACTAAAACCTGAGAACACTAAGTGACTTGTATACTATGGAAAACTGTATACTTGAAGTCACTAAATGACTCAGATCGAGTGGAGATGAATGATTTCAACTGAGGAATGCCTGGGGTATTTATAGTAGGGGAGCTGGGTGATTTTCTCTCAAAATTTCGATGTGGGATTCTGAACTGGGGCTCGGGACGCCCGTCCTGGATTTGGGACGCCCGTCCCGGCCTGTTGACCAGGTCAGGACTACCGTCCCAAGTCCTAGACGCCTGTCCTGGTCTATTGACCAAGTCAGGACGCCCATCCTGGGTTCAAGACGCCCATCCCGACTTTCGAACTTCTGAAAATCACGTTTTTTCCCCAAAATTTGCCATTTTCTTCTACCTTTCACCTGACACTTCCAAAATCACAAAAACTGTGAAATTGAGTTAATAACAATCAATTAAGAATGATTTACCATCAATTTCACCCTAAATTATACCTAAACACATGCTAAAAATGTGATATGATTTATGCATATCATATAACCCCACACTTAACTTTTTGCTTATCCTCAAGCAAAGTCTACCTGAAGGTAGTGATTTTAAATCATAAGTGCAGTCACCTAAATTTTCTAGTCATGTTTTTACTCCAAAATTTATCACTGAATCAGATAATTCACAACACAGGTCTAACTGGTTAAGTTGCTATGACAAGGTCTCAAATGTCTCTAGTAGATTATCATGGTCAAGCAAGTTTGACAACTTAATAACTAGATTGAACTCTTCTCTCAGTCACAAGGTCTTCTTGATGTGTAGTGTGTGTGCTAGTCTAGACTTGATAGTCAACACAATATACTCTCATCTCGAGTATTACCAGATAATACTTCGACTTGTCGCTAGACATACTAACAACAAACAACTTTCTGAGTTCCGAGCCTTGGTGACCAGATTTTTAATTAAGCATTTATTGATTTTTCTCTTTTATTGATTTTTCAGGGTATTTTGTGTTTGCTTTCACACGTCAACTTCAACTACCCATGTAGTGAGTCCCACTCCGATGACTCCCAGACCTACACGACCTTAGGGCATCAGGCTTTAAGTTCCCCTAAGGAGTGCTGCTCGAGTAGCAAAGGCCGCTTGCAAACTACCCTATTTAGTTATCTCTCTTTATTTTTATTTTCACTTTCAGCTCAGAGCATCATCTAGTCATTTTGATTGCCCATACATCCTCAACTGGTCTAATCTTATCTAGTTAAGTTTTGAAACGGTATTTGGTTGAGGTCTCTAATCCAAACTAAGTTGTGCTCAAGTATCAGGAATTCCCTATTTCTAATCGATAAATTCAAGAAAGTCATCACGTTGTCTCCTACTGATCATAACATTCTACCTACATATCATAGACATCAGCAATGTTTTACCAGTCATACTGCATTTTGAGGTTTGAAAGAATGAAAAATTTTGAAAAATATTTGGAAGGGTGTGAAAATACGGGAAAAACATGCAAAAATCATGCAAAAAGTTTCTCCTACTACAGTGCACTGTGCACTGCTACCCCACACTTAAGTCTGACACTGTCCTCAGTGTTCATGCATATCTAAATTACCCCACACTTATTTGAAAACAAGAAGAAATAAAAATAAAACAGAAACTTCTTACCCCACACTTATTTGACTAACTAAGGGGAAGACAGGAAATAAAACAAGTCAAACAAAACTCTTACCCCACACTTATTTGAGAAATAAGAGTTTTAAAAAACAAAAATAGGAAAGACAAACAAACCACGAAATGAAAGTAAAATAGAAAGAAAACAAAATTTTAAATAAAGTAGCGAAAGATGAGGGTTAGAACTCCCTTCATGTATCGAGTAGAAGGGTCTGCTCTGCTATTTCAATTGGCTATTCACCTCAGCCATGTGTTGTCGCTGAAATGTCCTTGATTTTGTAAGCTCTGAATGCTGGAGCTGCTAACTCTGCAGTGTGCCTCGTATGGAGGGTGTGTCTCCCTTCTGGGTCGTGAATTGCCATCCCCATTTTCTAAAGGATATTCAGGTTTGTGGGTCTGGTCGATGGAGCTATCCTTGTCAGCTCCGATCATCAATGTCGAGCTCCAGGTAGTGGCTATCAGTGTGATGAATGACTCGAGCCCCATGGACTGAAGATTTGGCGAAGCCGTGGTGGTAGGGGGCTCCAGTGGTGCAGATCTGGGCCCAAATAATTGAGACTTCCTCAGGGAAGTTTCACACAGCTGACTAGTATGCAGGGGATGCAAGCTCCTCCACAGCTATACTCTTGATACAACGCCAAGCTCCTCTATATCTATTGACCGGTTGATACAGCTTGGTTTTTAGGTCACTTGCTCGCACTTGGATAGCTCAAATTATTCCCCGTTTACCTTTTTAGTAGTGTTGTCTTGATCCATTATAACACAAGCTTCCTATGATGGCACGTCTGTCATAGTAAACAGGTTTGACCATTAACAGCATCTCATCTGTTGACTCTGTGGCTAGGGACTTTGTTGTGGTGGTATTTTCTGGAAGTTTTTAGCTCCAGAGTCATTCCACCACTAAATCCTGGATGATTTCTTCGGTAGGGATTGTATGTGTTTCCCATTGGAGTAGCATTTTGCAGTAACCTACTCCTACCTCTTTTTGGAAGGGTCCGTATTTCATTCCCATAGCAATCCCTGCTAAAGTGTGGTACTTGGCAGACATCACAGATTTGATACATAGGCACATCTGAATCTAGAAAATAATTTCTCACAGAATCTGCACATGACTTTAACATCATTAGTAAGTAATGCATGTGGTTCAAGCCATGTTGAAAGTGTTCTACAGCTACTATGGTGTACTTGTTGCCAAAAGGAAGAAAGAAAAAGGATTCAATGAATACCCCATATATCAAAAGATTGCAACACTTTGTGTACCTTGCTGGGGTAGACGATCTCTAAAGGATGTGTTACCTGTTATTTGGCAAGCATAGCAGAACTGTATCAAGGATACCGAATTCTTGAATATTGTGGACAAACAAGATCCTGCTTTCAACACTTTCCGGACAGTGTTGATAGCAATCAATTGGTCTCCCGTAGATTCTTGCAATGCTTCAGAATCGTGTGGCCTTCGCCTTCCGAGATACATCCTCTGATCACTTACTCTACAACAATTCGAAATAGAAAAGGGATCTTCCCAGTAGTAATATTTCAAATCAACAAAGAATCTCTTCTTTTGATGATAGGTCATATCACTCGGGAATATCTTAGCTACTAGATAATTTATAGTATCGATAAACCAAGGAGGAGAAATATTATACATAGCAAGCAATGAAATAAAATTCTCATCCAAAAATAATTTATCAGATATGCAGTCTCATCAATAGACTCTAACTCATGGTTTTCTAATCTAGACCAATGGGTTGCTTTCTAGATATTCATCCCCTTATTTTTTCCCTTACTTCCACATCAAATTCAAGTAACAATAAAACTCAACTTAATCGATTATGGTTCATCAACAGTTTTATTGAACAGATATCTCAGAGTGATCAGTGCATACTATTGTTTTAGATGAAACTAGATATGATATGAATCTTTCATCATATACAACGACTAGTAATCCTTTCCGTAGTAGTATGGTTCTACTGGGCATCAGTAAAAGGTCTTACTTGCATAGTGTATAACATGAAATATCTAGTCATGCCTTTTTCCTAAAACAATTCTTACTGCATCGTTACATCACATATTAATTCACAAAGCAAATTCCAATTAGGTGATGTCATAATGGGTGCAGTAATTCCTTTTGGTTTAAAAGATCTCATGCACTTATCATCAAACAAAAGGAACATCCTTTCTCATTAGAATGCTCATAGGTCTGTCTATTAAAGAAAATTTTATTTCATGATTCGTCTAATAAACCTAGCATGACCTAAGAAAATTCTATAATGATATTTCTTCCAAATTAACACCTAAGCCAAAAATTGACACCTCAAAAGAAAAATATTCTTTACTCATTTCCAATTTTGATATGCATAAATCGTATCACATTTTTAGCATCTTTTTAGGCATGATTTAGGGTGAAATTGAGGGTAAATTGGTCTTAATTGTTTGTTATTAACTCAATTTCACAATTTTATAATTTTGGAAGTGTCAGGTGAAAAGTAGAAGAAAATGGTAAATTTCGGTGCAGAAACGCAATTTTTTAGAAGTTCGGACTTCGGGGAGGGCGTCCCCAATCAGGACGGGCGTCCTGACCTTGTCAACAGGTCGGGACGGGCGTCCAGGACTTGGGACGGGCGTCCTGACTTGGTCAACAGACCGGGACGGGCGTCCCAATCCAGGACGGGCGTCCCGAACCAGAAATTCAAGTCCCACATCGAATTTTTGATGAAAAATCACTCCAAGAAGCTGCTATAAATACCCCAGGCCTTCCTCAGTTGAAATCATCCCTCTCCACTTGATCTGAGTCATTCAGTGACTTCCAGTGTACAATTCTCGAGTACACAAGTTGCTCAGAGACACAGATTTCAGTATAAGTTTCTTTCGTTCTAGTTAGTGTTTCATTTTTCTTAGTTTCTTAGAATTAGTCTCAGGTCCTAGGGTTCGATAGATAGGTTCGTTTCTGGTATTCATAGAATACCCGGGATTTCATTAGGAGATCCTAAGAGGGCTCGAGGCGTTCGAAGAGTCAGTCCACAAGGCTGGGCTTAAGCTGGGTATTAAGGTAAAGTCCAGCTACTAGGCTGAGGAAGCGTACTCTGAAGGTTCTGTCGAGCAGAGTCGGGTCTAGCAGTACGACATATACAAGAAGTTGCTCCATTGGCGAGACTAAGTAAAGGGTGATTTCTTTATGGCATCAGTCCCCCTTGTCCCTTTCTTTATATGTTTGTATTGAGTTTGTCCAAATATTTGTTATGAATACGAGATTATGATTGTTATGAATATTTGTTGCATATGTTGAAGTGCTTATGATTTTCTGGAAATAGCCTCCTGCTTAATATACATTATGTCTGCATGTCTAATGTAGTTTCTTTTAAACTATATGTAGGGTTATAGACAATTCCTAACCACGGTCTATTCATAACCTGTTTAGTTTAACAGGCATCAATTAGTATTGGTGTTTGCCATATTAGATAAAATAACCTGCGGAACACCCTGTTTGTTAAAGTAGTCTAAGTAGGCTGAGTAGAGCGTTTATGCCGGCGTTAAGGGCCAGCAGCGTGATCCCCTAAGTGACATAGGGCTTTCATAGTTGACTTTTGCTTGAAACGTGAGTAGGGCCGTTTACCTTGGCGATGGGGTGGTTTATTAGAGACTCAGATGTGGTACACCTTTAGACTCAGAACATAGTTGCAATCCAGGCTAAGATATATCTAAAATACTCGAAGATAGGTCAATCAACATGTAGGAATAGTATAACATAGAATCAGGACCTCATCTTTAAAACACTTTTAGGCTTAATTAGACTTAAACCTAGTGGAAAATGGATCACCCTCTCATCAAAGTTATTGATGATGATTGCATAACTGAATCATAAGATAAGAGTTAGGATTAAGGGATAGTTGCTACTAAGCCGTTACCAGTTCCCTGAGAGTACGATATTAATAAATTAAAATCGTAGATACTTTCCAAGAACTAGCTACACGATAGGTACTCTGCCTTAAGTTCTGATTGATTAAGTGACAACAATTGAATGCTAAAGTGATAGTTAGTAAGACTCTGATACGCAAAAATCGTATCACCTTTTTAGCATGTTTTTATATATGTTTTAGGGTGAAATTGAGAGTAAATTGATGTTAATTGTTTATTATTTACTTGATTTCACGGTTTTTATGATTTTGGAAGTGTCAGGTGAAAAGTAGACGAAAATAGCAAATTTTGGGGCAAAAACGCAATTTTTGGAAATGTTGACTTAGTCAACGGTCCGGGACGGGCATCCCTAAGGACGGGCATCCCTCAGGACGGGCGTCCTTCGGGACGGGCGTCCCGAACCTGGTCAACAAATCAGGACGGGCGTCCCAAACCGGGACGGGCGTCCCGAGCCGCCAGAAGCTGTCCCACATCGAATTTTTCAGAGATTTTCACTCCGGGAAGCTGCTATAAATACCCCAGGCCTCCAGCAGTTGAATTCATCCCTCTCCACTCGATCTGAGTCATTAAGTGGTTTCCAGTGTACAATTTTCCAGTACACAACTCACTCAGAGACTCGGATCTCAGTTTTCTTTCTTATTAGTGTTTGTTTTAGTTTATGAGAAATAGTCTCAGATCTTAGGTTTCTATAGATAGGTTCGTTTTCGGTATTCATAGAACACCCGGGATTTCGTTAGGAGATCCTAAGAGGGCTCTAGGCATTCGAAGAGTCAGTCCACAGGGCTAGGCTTAAGCCCAGGATGTAAGGTAAAGTCTAGCTACTAGGCTGAGGAAGCGTCCTCCGAAGGTTCTGGTGAGTAGAGTCGGGTCAAGCAATACGGCATATATAGCAGTACGCTCCATCGGCGAGACTTCGTAAAGGGTGAATTCTTTTTGGCATCGGTCCCCCTGTCCCTCTCTTATATGTTATTGTGTTTGTCCAAATAACAGTTCTGAATACCAGATTATGATTTTTATGAATATTTGTTAGATATGTTGAAGTTATTTTTCTAGAAATAGCCACCTGCTAAATATTCACTATGTCTGCATGTTTAATGTGCTCTTTTAAACTAACGTTAGGGTTATAGACAATTCCTAACCACGGTCTAATCATAACCTGTTTAGTTTAACAGGCATCAATTAGTATTGGTGTCTGCCATGCTAGATAAAATAACATGCTGAACACCCTGCTTGTTAAAGTAGTCTAGGTAGGAGTCGAGCTGAGTCCGATTATGCCGGCGGCTAGGGCAAGCGGTATGATCCCCGAAGTGACATAGGGCTTTCATGGATGCCTTCGTCCCGAACCGTGAGTAGGGCCGTCATTAAGGTAGGGCGGTTTATTAGAGACCTCGGATGTGGTACGCCTTTAGACACAGAACATAGTTGCAATCCAGGCTAAGATGCATCTAAAATACTCGAAGATAGGTCAATCAACATATAGGAACAGTATAACATAGAATCAGAACTCATCTTTAAAACACTTTTAGAATTAATTAGACTTGAACCTAGTGGAGAATGGATCACCCTCTCATCAAAGATATTGATGAAGATTGCATAACTGGATCATAAGATAAGAGTTAGGATAAGAGGCTAGTTACTACTAAGTCGTTGCCACTTCCCTGGGAGTACGCTATTTATTTAATAAAATCGTAGATACTTTCCAATAGACTAGCTACACGATAGGTACTCTGCCTTAGGTTCTGGCTGATTAAGTGACACCATAGAGACTAAATGTGACAATTAGTCAATCACAGTCCTTAATTATTCATAATCAACATAGGGTAAAATAACACCTATTTAGTACGTCAACCAGAATCGCATCAGATTTTTGGCGCCGTTGCCGGGGAAATATCATAATGAATTTAGGATTAAAGGCCACAATTCTAGAGACTTATGATAGGTAACGGTAGTAACCTAGACCTTAGACCTACACTTATCTTATACTAGTTAGACAATCAATTTCCGAAATATAGGGTTATCATAACTAATTAATTTTAGATAATATCTGAACTTAAGACACTTAGGATAATCAAATTTTAGAAAATTATTCTAAAACCATATTAAGGAAATTTACCTGCTTTCTAAATTAAAGATAAAAAGAAAAAAAATGTTAAAAATTTAAAATCCCAAAAAGAATGTATCTTTCTTGCTCAGCGGTGAGTTGTTCCTTTTCCCTATCTCTTGTTTTTTTTAGTTGTTTTCTTAGTTGCTCTTTTTCGTGTTTTTCTTCCTTTATTTAATTTCGAAGAAATAAAAATGGAAATGAGGATAAAATATATTTTCTTCTGAGTTGTAAAATGTTGGCTTAGATTTTTATCGGGAAGAAACTCTATTTTAGAATTTTCTTAGAGTCATGCCGGCCTTATTAGGATGAGTTATGAAATAGTTTTTCCTTAATAGCCAGACCTTCGAATGTTCTATTGAAAAAAAAGATGTTCCTTTTGTTTTGCTGATGATTGCATGAGAACTTTTAAACCAAAAGGAATTACTGCACCCATTATGGCATCACCTGATTGGAATCTGCTTTTTGAATTAATATGTGATATAATGATGTAGTAAGAATTGTTTTAGGACAGAAAGATGATAAGAAAGTTCATGCACGATAAATTCCGATCTTATGTAGTCTGGTCTAAAAACAATAGGTTACACTGATCACTCTGAGATATCTGTGTTCAATAAAACTAATGTTGAACCATAATTGATTATGTTAGGTTTTATTGTTACTTGAGTTTGATATAGAATAAAGGGATAAGAAAAAGGGTTGAAAATCTAGAAAGCAAACCATTGGTCTAGATTAGAAAACCCCGAGTTAGAGGCTAGTGTAATACTGATAAATTTTTGGATGAAAACTTATCTGCATTGTTTGCTATGTATAATAATTCTCATCTGTGGTTTATTGCAAATTATCTAGTCACTGAATAAGTTCCAAGTGATATGACTTATCAGCAAAAGAAGAAATTCTTTGCTGATTTGAAATATTACTACTGGGCAGTTTCTCTTCTATTTCAAATTTTTGCAGATCAGTTGATCAGAAGATGTGTCTCAGAAGATGAAGGACACAAGATTTTGGAGCATTGCCCTAAAAGAATCTACGGGAGACCAATTGATGGCTATCAACACTGTCCGGAAAGTGTTGAAAGCAGGATCTTGTTGACCCACTATATTCAAGGATTTTGTATCTCTGATACAGTCTTGCGATGCTTGCCAAATAACATGTAACACATCCTTCAGAGATCATCTACCCCAACAAGGTACACAAAGTTTTACAATCTTTTTGATATCTAAGGGTATTCATTAAATCCTTTCTTTTTCTTTCCTTTGAAAATAATTACATCATAGTAGTCGTGGAACACTTTTCGAAAATAGCCTGAACCACAGGCATTACCTACTAATGATGTTAAAGTCATGTGCAGATTCTAGTTGTTTTCCAGATTCAGAGTGCCAATGTTTTAGGAAGAAATGTTCAGCCTGTGTATCAAATCTGTGAAGTTTGCTAAGTACCACACTTTAGCAGGGATTGCTATGGGAATGACTGACCATTCCAAAAGAGGTAGGAATAGGTTACTGCAGAATGCTGCTCCAATGGGAAACGCATACAATCCCAACTAGAGGAATCATACGGGATTTAGCTGAGGAGTAATTCGGAAGCTGGAAACTTTCAGAAGACACCACCACAGCAAAACCCACACTCGCAGAATCAATAGATGAGATACTTGCAACAATTAAAGCCAGATCAGTGCAAGCAAGTGATATACCAAGAGGTAACGAACGGTCGGCAGATATAGAGGAATTTGGCATTGTGTCGGGAGCATAGCAATGGAGGAGCTTGCATTCCCTGCATACCAATCAGCTGTGAGAAACTTCCTCGAGGAAGTCTCAAATACTTGGGCCCAGATCTACACAACTGGAGCCCCCTACCACCACAGCTTCGCCAAAACTTCAGGTATCTTTTCTTCCATTCGAGACTTGCATGCAATACCTTTACTAACATTGGCAGGTAGGCACACCAATCCAAAGAAGTCTCATTCCTAGACACGTTCCTTCTGGACACGTTGCTACGATTACGCGAAACTTTGTAGATGATTCGAGGAAACAGTCCTTGGGGCTTGAGTCATTCATCAAATGGATATGCCACTACCTAGAGCTCGACAATGAAGGATCGGAGTTGGCATCATCCGTTCCAATATCTAGAGCTGGCAGAGTCAAGAACACCTCAGCAATAGCACATGGCTAAGGTGAAGAGCCAATTGACAGATCAGAGAAAACCCTTCTGCTCGCGACATGAAGGGAGTTTTTCTAATCCTCATGATCCTTTACTTTTGTTTTCTTTGCTTTGTGTTCTGTTTTGCTATTTCTATTATCCTTCTTGTTTTAATTTCTCTCTTACCCTGAATTAGTCAAATAAGTGTGGGGTAAGAGTTCTTTGTTTTATTTTCATTTCTTCTTGTTTGCAAATAAGTGTGGGGTAGCTAGATATGCATGAACACTGAGGACAGTGCCAGACTTAAGTGTGGGGTAGCAGTGCACGGTGCACTGTAGCAGTTGGCAAAATTTTTGCATGATTTTGCTTGTTTTCACCGTATTTTCACACCCTTCCAAAAAAATTTCAAAATTTTTCTGTCTTTCAAACTTCTAAATGCAGTATGCTTGGTTAAACAATTGCTTATGTCTATGATATGTAGGTAGAATGTTATGGTTAGTAGGAGATAATTGATAACTATTGCTGAACCCATTGATTAGAAGTAGGGAATTCCTGATAATTGAGCACAACTTAGTCTGGATTAGAGAACTCAACCAATTATCTTTTCAAAACTTAACTAGATAAAATTAGACCAGTTGCAGGATGCATTGACAATTGGAATGACTAGATGAGACTCTGAGCCAAAAGTGAAAAAAAATGAGCTAATTAAATTAGGGTAGTTTGCCAGCGGCCTTCGCTACTCGAGCACCACTCCTTCGGGGAACTTAAAGCCTGATGCCCTAAGGTCGTGTAGATCTGGGAGTCATCGGAGTGGGACTCGCTACATGGGTAGTTGAAGTTGACGTGTTCTAAGCAGACTCAAAATACCCTAGAAAATCTATAAACGAAAGGAATCAATAAATGCTAAATGATAGAATCTGATCACCAAAGCTCAGAACTTAGAAAGTTATCTATAGTCAGTGTGTCTAGCAATAGGTCGAAGTATTATCTGGTAATAGTTAAGACAAGAGTTTATTGTGTTAACTATCTGGTCTGGACTAGTACACACACTACACATCAGGAAGACCTTATGACTAAGAGAAAGGTTCAACCTAGTTGTTGACTTGTTTTCTGCCTGATCATAACAAGCTACTAAAAACATCTGAGACCTTGTCATAGCAACCTAACCAGTCAGACCTGTGTTAAGAATTGTCTGAAGAATTTTTGGAATAAAAACATGACTAGGAATTTAAGTGACTGCACTACGGTTTAGAATCACTAACTCCATGTAGACTTTGCTTGAGGACAAGCAAAAAGCTAAGTGTGGGGTTATCTGATACGCGAAAATCGTATCACCTTTTTAGCATGTTTTTATATATGTTTTAGGGTGAAATTGAGAGTAAATTGATGTTAATTGTTTATTATTTACTTGATTTCACGGTTTTTATGATTTTGGAAGTGTCAGGTGAAAAGTAGACGAAAATAGCAAAATTTTGGGGCAAAAACGCAATTTTTGGAAATGTTGACTTGGTCAACGGTCCGGGACGGGCATCCCTAAGGACGAGCATCCCTCAGGACGGGCGTCCTTCGGGACGGGCATCCCGAACCTGGTCAACAAATCAGGACGGGCGTCCCGAGCCGCCAGAAGCTGTCCCACATCGAATTTTTCAGAGATTTTCACTCCGGGAAGCTGCTATAAATACCCCAGGCCTCCAACAGTTGAATTCATCCCTCTCCACTCGATCTGAGTCATTAAGTGGTTTCCAGTGTACAATTTTCCAATACACAACTCACTCAGAGACTCGGATCTCAGTTTTCTTTCTTATTAGTGTTTGTTTTAGTTTCTGAGAAATAGTCTCAGATCTTAGGTTTCTATAGATAGGTTCGTTTCCGGTATTCATAGAACACCCGGGATTTCGTTAGGAGATCCTAAGAGGGCTCTAGGCGTTCGAAGAGTCAGTCCACAGGGCTAGGCTTAAGCCCAGGATGTAAGGTAAAGTCTAGCTACTAGGCTGAGGAAGCGTCCTCCGAAGGTTCTGGTGAGTAGAGTCGGGTCAAGCAATACGGCATATACACCAGTACGCTCCATCGGCGAGACTTCGTAAAGGGTGAATTCTTTATGGCATCGGTCCCCCTGTCCCTCTCTTATATGTTGTTATTGTGTTTGTCCAAATAACAGTTCTGAATACCAGATTATGATTTTTATGAATATTTGTTAGATATGTTGAAGTTATTATGTTTTTCTAGAAATAGCCACCTGCTAAATATTCACTATGTCTGCATGTTTAATGTGCTCTTTTAAACTAACGTTAGGGTTATAGACAATTCCTAACCACGGTCTAATCATAACCTGTTTAGTTTAACAGGCATCAATTAGTATTGGTGTCTGCCATGCTAGATAAAATAACATGCTGAACACCCTGCTTGTTAAAGTAGTCTAGGTAGGAGTCGAGCTGAGTCCGATTATGCCGGCGGCTAGGGCAAGCGGTATGATCCCCGAAGTGACATAGGGCTTTCATGGATGCCTTCGTCCCGAACCGTGAGTAGGGCCGTCATTAAGGTAGGGCGGTTTATTAGAGACCTCGGATGTGGTACGCCTTTAGACACAGAACATAGTTGCAATCCAGGCTAAGATGCATCTAAAATACTCGAAGACAGGTCAATCAACATATAGGAACAGTATAGCATAGAATCAGAACTCATCTTTAAAACACTTTTAGAATTAATTAGACTTGAACCTAGTGGAGAATGGATCACCCTCTTATCAAAGATATTGATGAAGATTGCATAACTGGATCATAAGATAAGAGTTAGGATAAGAGGCTAGTTACTACTAAGCCGTTGCCACTTCCCTGGGAGTACGCTATTTATTTAATAAAATCGTAGATACTTTCCAATAGACTAGCTACACGATAGGTACTCTGCCTTAGGTTCTGGCTGATTAAGTGACACCATAGAGACTAAATGTGACAATTAGTCAATCACAGTCCTTAATTATTCATAATCAACATAGGGTAAAATAACACCTATTTAGTACGTCAACCAGAATCGCATCAGACTCAGTCCTTAATTACTCATAATCGACATAGGTAAATAAAGCCTATCTTTTAGCATACCAATCGGAACGCATCAGATTTTTGGCGCCATTGCCGGGGACATATCATAATGAATTTAGGATTATTGGCCACAATTCTAGAAACTTATGATAGGTAGCGGTAGTAACCTAAACTTTAGACCTACACTTATCTTATGCTAGTTAGACAATCACTTTCCGAAACGATCTCTGGTAGACGAGAATGGATCACCCTCTCATCAAAGTTATTGATGAAGATTGCCTAACTAGATCATAAGATAAGAGTTAGGATAAAAGGCTAGTTACTACTAAGTCGTTACCACTTCCCTGGGAGTACGATAGTTATTTAATAAAATCGTAGATACTTTCCAACAGACTAGCTACACGATAGGTACTCTGGCTTAGGTTCTGGCTGATTAAGTGACACCATAGAGACTAAATGTGACAATTAGTCAACCTCAATCCTTAATTACTCATAATCAACATAGGGTAAAATAACACCTATTTAGCATATCAGTCGGAAACGCATCAGATTTTTGGCGCCGTTGTTGGGGAAATATCATAATGAACTTAGGATTCCTGATCAAAATTCTAGAGAATTATGATAGGTAACGGTAGTAACCTAGACTTTAGACCTAACACTTATTTTCTTCTAGTTAGACAATCAAATTCCGAAATATAGGGTTATCATAACTAATTGATTGTAGACATTATCTAAAATTAAGACACTTAGGATAATCAAATTTTAGAAAATCATTCTAAAACCATATTGAGGAAATTTAATTGCTTTCGAAAAAAAAGAAAAAACAAATTTTAAAATTTAAAACCCGAAAAAAATGTATTTTTTCTTGCTCAATGGTAAGTTGTTCTTTTCCCTATCTCTTGTTCTTTCTTAGTTATTTTCTTAATTGCTCTTTTTCGTGTTTTCTATTATTTCGAAGAAATAAAAATGGAAATGAGGATAAAATATATTTTCTTCTGAGTTGTAAAATTTTGGCTTAGATTTTTATGGGGAAGAAACTCAATTTTAGAATTTTCTTAGAGTCATGCCGGCTTTATTAGGACGAGTTATGAAATAATTTTTCCTTAATAGCCAGACCTTTGAATGTTTTATTGAAAAAAAGGATGTTCCTTTTGTTTTGCTAATAATTGCATGAGATCTTTTAAACCAAAAGGAATTACTGCACCCATTATGGCATCACCTAATTGAAATCTGCTTTTTGAATGAATATGTGATGTAATGATGTAGTAAGAATTGTTTTAGACAGAAACATGAAAAGAAAGTTCATGTATGATAAATTCCGATCTTATCTAGTCTTGTCTAGAAATAATAGGTTACACTGATCACTTTGAGATATCTGTGTTCAATAAAACTAATGCTGAACCATAATTGATTAAGTTAAGTTTTGTTGTTACTTGAATTTGATATAGAATGAAGGGATAAGAAGAAGGGTTAAAAATCTAGAAAGCAAACCATTTGTCTAGATTAGAAAACCCCGAGTTAGAGGCTATTGTAATACTGATAAATTTTTGGATGAAAACTTATTTGCATTGTTGGCTGTGTATAATAATTCTCATCTGTGGTTTATTGTTGTTGCAAATTATCTAGTCACTGAATGGGTTCCAAGTAATATGACTTATCAGCAAAAGAAGAAATTCTTTGCTGATTTGAAATATTACTACTGGGCAGATTTCTCTTCTATTTCAAATTTTTGCAGATCAGTTGATCAGAAGATGTGTCTCGAAAGACAAAGGCCACAAAATTTTAGAGTATTGTCATTGACGATCTACGAGAGGCTATTTGACTGCTAGCAACACTGTCCGAAAAGTGTTGGAAGCATGATATTACTGGCCCACTATTCAAAGATTTTGTATCCTTGATACAGTCCGATGATGCTTGAAAAATAACAGTTGTTTTCCAAATTCAGAGTGCCAATGTCTTAGGAAGAAACGTTCAGTCTATGTATCAAGTCTGTGAAGTCTGCCAAGTATCACACTTTAGCAGGGATTGCTATAGGAATGAAATACGAACCAATCCAAAAAGAGGTAGGAGTAGGTTACTGCAAAATGCTACTCCAATGGGAAATGCATACAATTCCAACTGGAGAAATCAGTTTGCCAGCGGCCTTCGCTACTCGAGCACCACTCCTTCGGGGAACTTAAAGCCTAATGCCCTAATGTCGTGTAGGTCTGGGAGTCATCGAAGTGGGACTCGCTACATGGGTAGTTGAAGTTGACGTGTTCTAAGCAGACTCAAAATACCCTACATCTATAAAGAAAATCATAAATGGTAAATCATTAAAAATCTGATCACCAAGGCTCAGAACTCAGAAAGTTGTCTTTTGTTATTATGTCTAGCAACAGGGTCGAGATATTATCTGGTGATAGTTAAGATGAGAGTATATTGTGTTGACTATCTGGTCTAGACTAATACACACACTACAGATCAGGAAGACCTTGTGACTAAGAAAGAAGTTCAACCTAGTTGTTAAGTTGTTTTCTGCTTGACTATAACAATCTGCTAGAGACATTTGAGACCTTGTCATAGCAACCCGACCAGTCAGACCTGTGTTAAGAATTGTCTGAATAACTTTTTGGAATAAAAACACGACTAGGAATTTAAGTGACTGCACTATGATTTAGAATCACTAACTTCAAGTAGACTTTGCTTGAGGACAAGCAAAAAGCTAAGTGTGGGGTTATCTGATATGCATAAATCATATCATGTTTTTAGCATGTTTTTAGGCATAATTTAGGGTGAAATTGAGGGCAAATCGGTCTTAATTGTTTATTATTAACTCAATTTCACAATTTTCATGATTTTGGAAGTGTCAGGTGAAAAGTAGAAGAAAATGGCAAATTTCGGGGCAAAAACACAATTTTTCAGAAGTTTGGACTTTGGGGAGGGCGTCCCAGTTCAGGACGGGCGTCCTGACCTGGTCAACAGGTCGGGACGGGCGTCCAAGACTCCGGACGCCCGTCCTGACCCGGTCAACAGACCGGGACGGGCGTCCCGAACCAGAAAGTCAAGTCCCACATCGAATTTTTGAGAGAAAATCACTCGAAGTAACTAAATGACTCAAATTGAGTAGTGAGGGATGATTACAACTGAGGAAGGCCTGGGGTATTTATAGTAGGGAAATTGAGGGTTTTTCTCTTCCATTCCCGATGTGGGACTTGTATCTGCCGCTTGGGACGCCCGTCGCGGCAGTTTGATTGGGTCAGGACGCCCGTCCTGAACTCAGAAGTTCCAAAAATTATGTTTTTACCCCAATATTTGCTATTTTCTTGCACATTTCACTTGAAACTTCCAAAATCACAAATTATGCAAAACTATGTTAATATCAATCAATTAAGATCGATTTGGTTCCAATTTTTGCCTTAATTTGTGCCTAAAAACATGCTAAAAAAGTTATATGATTTGTGCATATAATTAAGCTTGAGAAATTTTAAATTTCAAAGTACCGAGTTAAGCTTGGGAAATTGTAAGAAAATCCATTGAGTTAATATTAAGGCTACGGAGTATCGAGTTAAGCTTGGGAAATTTTAAATTTCAAAGTACCGAATTAAGCTTGGGAATTTGTAAGAAAATCCATTGTGTTAATCTTAAGGCTATGGAATACCGAGTTAAGGTTGGGAAATTTTAAATATAATTTTAGAGTACCGAGTTAAGCTTGGAAATGTTAAATATAATTTCAGAGTATCGAGTTAAGCTTGGGAAATATTAAATATAATTTCAGAGTACCGAGGTAAGCTTGGGAAATTTTAAATTTCAAAGTACCGAGTTAAGCTTTAGAAATTACAAGTTAGGCTCATCCTACGGCTTCGAAGTATCAGGTTAAGCTTGAGAAATTACGAGTTAAGTTCATCCTATTATTTCGAAGTATCATGTTAAGCTTGTGAAATTACAAGTTAAGCTCATCCTACAAAGTTTCAAGTTACAGCCATCAAGTCGGAAATTAAGAGACAAATATGTTGATAACTTGAAATATGCAAGGAAGTAACAAAATGAAAATATTCATTGAAATTCAAAAGTCGTTATACAAAAGTGGTTGAGACAAAAAAACAAGTTAAGAGCCCGAACCACCAAGCATATCCCAGAAGGTAGGGGTGGTCGGAGGTGGAGGATTCCAACTAGGCCTCCCCCGTTGCTCGTCCAATTCTCGAAGAGCATCCATCTCTTTGACAGTAAAAGGAATGAAATCTGCACCTTGTCTGCAGACTTCATTATCAAAGTTGGCTTGAAATGCCCGCAAGAGAATGGATTTATCTTCAAAGTACGGGTGGAGTTGGTGGATAATGTGAACACAACTTTTGTCCAAGAAAGATCCAGCTTCGCGTCCTATCTCTTCATTATACTCAGCTGAACTCTTGAAGTCATCAATAATGTTCTTTTTAAATCTATCCGACTTGTAATACTTCAGCTCTTCTTGTGTAGAGATTCAGCTAGCGATAGCTTAATCCCGGGCTGTGTTCAAATCAATGTTGGCAGCCTCCAACTCCGCAATCCTCTCCTCTGCTAACCAACTTCTCCCTTAAGTCAGCCATCTCACTTGTCAATTGAGACTTTTCTCCCTCGGCTAACTCCTAGCGAGTAGCTTGCTCAACGAGGTTCATTGGTAGCCCACCATTCTTCATTGGCTTCAGCCTGCTGATCTGCCTCGGGAGATCGGGAGTTGGTGATGAAAATAATGTATGAAGAGATATGTCCAGAAAGATGATGTGTTAAAAAAATAAACGTTAAAAGATGAAATACACATCATTCTAAAGATAAACTTGCCTGAGCAAGGAGAGCACCGACTTAGTTGGTGGCTTCGTCCACCCCATGCCACCTGTGAGCCCCTTTGTCCCGATGGTGCGAGGCAGCACTGGCAGCGGCCGAGCAAGTGTGCAGCAACTGAGCAAGTGTGCAGCAGTGAATGGTTTTGGGGTTGGCTATGCGTCCCTTTTATAGAAGGAAGGCATGCGTGGATTGCGGAGTTGTAGTGTGGGCTGAGGCCCAGACCCAGACTATTGGAAACCCTAATGGTGCCCTAAGTGGCATGAGTCAGACCGAGGATGCAGGGAACCCTAGTGTTGCCCTAGTGGCATGGGTCGTGGCCCATGGATTGACTCAAACCCTACCCATCCCTAGTGGCTATAAATAGGGGCAGATGGGCAAGGGAGAAGCAGCGAGCGAGAAGCGAGCGAGAGAGATAGAGTGATAGACTAGGATTGTTCTATCTTGTAGGCCTGTGTGGCCGTGCAGCCTTGTGTATGGTTGCGAATACTTGTAATTCCTTACTATTTGATTAATATAGAAAGGTTAGGTGAGTTGCCCGTAATTATCGTTGTCTATCTCTATACTTGTGATTTTATCCACTGTGTGTGTGTGTACTTGTGCGTGCGCACGTGCATGTGCAAGTTGGGTTGAGTGTCGTGAACTGGTGGCCGGACCAGGAAGAGGCACTTCGTGACAAATTGGTATCTGAGCGCAGTCCGACCCTTGTGGAAATGTCTAGTTCATCCGAAGATTCGCGTAGGGCAATACCGATACGCCTTGATAGTATGTCGAACCCTCATGCCGCTACTGCAGAGCGGTTGACAAGGTTGGAGACGTTGTTCTCACATCATGTGCAGGCGATTGGTGTGTTAGAGCATGTGTAAAATGCTCGTCCCTTGATAGATCAGATCCAAGGGCCACCAGATGTGGTGGCGGATTTGCACCAACTACAAGAGATTGTCGATAATATGAAGGTAAGCATCGACGCACTCCAAGCTAGTGTTGCGGCACTGCAATCTAATACTGCTGGGACCAGTGTTAGACAACCATTGTTCATGGTGCTTGAGCCTAGAACATATTCGATTGCAGTGCCGGTGATCAGGAGTTTCTTGTGGGATTTGGAGAAGTACTTTACAACGGCTAGAGTCCCGGAGAGTGAACAAGTGGCGATTACATCGTTGTTCCTCGTAGACACTGCCAAGTTATGGTGGCAGATAAGGGAAGTGGACCCTACGAAAGAAGTAGTCCGATCTTTCAGACACATGAAGGAGGAATTGATGGAGCAATTCTTGCCAAAGAATTCCGCGTGGATGGCTCGTGAGAGCTTGAAGAGACTAGAACAGACGGGAACTGTTCGAGAGTACGTGAATCAGTTCTCTACAATCCTTCTAAACATACCTAACATGTCCGAGGAGGACAAGTTGTTCAACTTTTTGTCAGGGTTGAAGAAGTGGGCTAGGATCGAGCTAATGAGACAGAACCCTAAGGATGTGAGGGAGGCCTATTCAATGGCGAAAAGATTGACGGACTTACAATCTTCAGCTCGTCCTACCCCTGAGAGAAAGAGTGTTCCATCGAAGAACAAGGGTAAGTCTTGGAATGACAGACCCAAGAAGAGAGATGTTGTTGTTGGGAAAACTAAGGATTTCCGTGTCAAGTGCTTCAATTGTAAGGAGACTGGACACATGTCATATCAATGCCCTAAGCCGAGGAGGAATCAAAATTTGGCTGTTGTTCAAATTGAAGATGAGACCGAAAAGGATCCACCTGCTCGTGTGAATCCCATTCAGTTGTGCAATGCCATTCAAGTGTCGGAGCGACCACAATCAGTACGTGGGTTGGTGTACGTGCATGTGGTTGTGAATGGTGTGAAGCTGTGGGCGATGATAGACTCTGGCGCAACAAACAATTTTGTGGCTGATCGAGAAGCCACACGCTTGCAGTTGGCGCTGCAAGAAAGTTCCCATACCATAAAGACTGTTAATGCCGCACAACAACGGGTGAGAGGCAGTGCCATGGTGTCATTGAAGGTGGGAGCTTGGGAAGGCCAGTGCAAGGTGACGGTCGTTCCATTGGATGATTTTGATCTCATTCTAGGGATTGAATTCTTGGCTATGGCCAAGGTGGCAGTGATGCCACATTTGCGTGGATTGATGATCATGGACGAGGGGACACCAAACTTTATACAATGCACGTACAAAGACTTGGATCAAAAGGATGCAAAGGGGATGTAGTCGACAATGCAGTTGAAGGATGGGTTGAGACAGGGTGAACCAACATTTGTGGCTGTCTTGTTGGAAGAGACGGGTGGGGATCACTCAGAGTTGCCCGAATTTGTGTCCAAAGTGTTGGACGAGTTTGCTGATTTGATGCCCGATGAGTTGCCCAAGATGCTGCCCCCAAGGAGTGCCATTGATCACCAGATTGAGTTGGTACTTGGAGCAGTACCACCCGCGCAAGCACCATATCAGATGGGACCAGCAGAGCTGTTGGAATTGAGGAAGTGGTTGGGTGAATTGCTGGACGCGCAATTTATCAGACCCTCAAAGGCCCCTTATGGTGCCCCTGCCTTGTTCCAGAAGAAGGCAGATGGCTCGATGCGATTTTGTGTGGATTACCGAGCCTTGAACAAGTTGACAGTGAAGAATAAGTACCCTATCCCAAATCAGTTGGATTTGTTCGATAGGCTAGCAAAAGGGAGGTACTTCACTAAGATTGATCTGCGGTCAGGATATTGGCAAGTACGGATTGCCAATGGTGATGAAGCCAAAACCACGGTAGTGACAAGGTATGGCTCATTCAAATTTATAGTGATGCCGTTTGGCTTAACTAATGCCCCTGCGACATTTTGCAAATTGATGAATGATGTTCTGTATGAATTTTTGGATAAATTCGTAGTTGTCTATTTGGATGATATTGTTATCTATAGTGAGTGCTTAGAGGAGCATGTTAGACATCCAAGACTTGTGTTTGCAAAATTGAGGGAGTATGTACTCTATGTCAAGAGGGAGAAGTGCGAATTTTGTAAGGAGGAAATTAAGTTCCTCGGGCACATAATTAGCCATGGGTCAGTGAGAATGGATCCTCGAAAGGTGGATGCTATTGAAAGTTGGTCTGCCCCGATGTCAGTGGCAGAGTTGAGATCTTTCTTGGGATTGGCCAATTACCATCGAAGATTCATTGGTGGGTATGCAAGTGTGGCAAGCCCTTTAACCGACCTCTTGAAGAAGGGAGTAGATTGGAAGTGGAGCAAAGGAGTATGTGGAAGCATTCCAGAAGCTCAAGAGGGCTATTGTGACAGCCCCTGTGCTACAGTTGCCTAGTTTTGATGTGCCCTTCGAGGTGCACACGGATGCGTCTGATCGTGGAATTGGAGGAGTGTTGATGCAAGGACAACACCTAGTAGCATTTGAGAGCCGCAAGATGAAGGATTGTGAGCAGCGTTATTCTGCCCATGAGAAGGAGATGACGGCTGTGATCCATTGCCTTACGATTTGGAGGCACTACTTGTTGGGATCGTCTTTCACAGTGGTAACAGACAATGTGGCAAACATATATTTTAAGACGCAGAAGAAGCTGTCCTCAAAGCAAGCTCGTTGGCAAGAGTTCTTGGCAGAATTTGACTTCGAGTGGGTGCATAGGGCAGGCAAGGCAAACGTGGTGGCAGACGCACTGAGTAGGTGAACTGAGTGCATGACACTGTCGGTAGTTTCGATTGTGGAATCAGACTTTGTGGCAAAAATACGTGAGTACGCACCTAAAGACCCTATCTATCAACAATTGATATCTTTAGTGCAGAATGGCACTGTGAGAAGGTATTGGCTCGACGATGGCTTGTTGTATGCCAAAGGTGGATGAGCCTATGTCCCTAGTGGAGAGCTAAGAAGGATGTTGCTTAAGGAAGCACATGATTCGTTGTGGGCTGGTCATCCCGGTATTGAAAGAACTAGTTCTTTGCAAGCAAGAAGATTCTTTTGGCCAAAGATGGAGGATGACATTGAAGCATACGTCCGAACGTGTTTGGTGTGTCAACAAGACAAGGTGGAAAGGCAAAGGGAACCTGGTTTGCTACAACCTCTTCCTATTCCTGAGGGACCGTGGCAGAGTATTTCGATGGACTTCATCTCTGGATTGCCCAAGGTGAATAACTTGAGTTCTATTTTTGTAATAGTGGATAGGTTTTTGAAATATGCTGTATTTGTCCCTGCTCCATCATCTTGTCCAGCTGATGTAGCAGCTGAATTGTTTTTCAAATACGTTGTAAAGTACTTTGGTATTCCAAAGGACATAGTTAGTGATGTGTTTCCGACCGATGTGCTAAATAGGTGTTATTTTACCCTATGTTGATTATGAATAATTAAGGACTATGATTGACTAATTGTCACATTTAGTCTCTATGGTGTCACTTAATCAGCCAGAACCTAAGGCAGAGTACCTATCGTGTAGCTAGTCTGTTGGAAAGTATCTACGATTTTATTAGATAAATATCGTACTCCCAGGGAAGTGGCAACAGCTTAGTAGTAACTAGCCTTTCTTCCTAACTCTTATCTTATAATCCAGTTATGCAAACTTCATCAATAATTTTGATGAGAGGGTGATTCATTCTCCACTAGGTTTAAGTCTAGCTAAACCTGAAAGTGTTTTAAAGATTAGATCCTGATTTTATGTTATACTGTTACTATACGTTGATTGACCTATATTCGAGTGTTTTAGACATGTCTTGGCCTGGATTGCAATTATGCTCTGTGTCTAAAGGCTACTACATCTGAGTTTCTACGCTACCGCCCCATCGTTAAGGGTAACGGCCCTACTCACGGCTCGGACTAAAGTCAGCAATGACCGCCCTATGTCACTTTGGGGATCATACTGCTCGTCGCATAACCGCCGGCATAAAACTCTACTCAGCCTACCTAGACTACTTTCAACCAACGGGATGTTCCGTAGATTATTTTATCTAGTATGGCAGACACCAATACTAATTGATGCCTGTTAAACTAAGCAGGTTATGAATAGACCGTGGTTAGGAATTGTCTATAACCCTAATTTCAGTTTAAAAGAACGGCAATAAACATGCAGACATAATGGATATTTAAGCAGGTGGCCATTTCTAGAAAAACATAATACTTCAACATAAATAACAAATATTCATAAAAACATAATCTGGTATTAGAACTGTTATTTGGACAAACACAATAACAACATATAAGAGAGGGACAGGGGGACCGATGCCATAAAGAATTCACCCTTCACGAAGTCTCGCCGATGGAGCGTACTGCTGTATATGCTGTATTGCTTGACCCGACTCTGCTCACCAGAATTGTCGGAGGACGCTTCCTCAGCTTAGTAACTGGGCTTTACCTTAATACCCAGCTTAAACCCGGCCCTGTGGACTGACTCTTCGAACGCCTAGAGCCCTCTTAGGATCTCCTAACGAAATCCCGGGTATTCTATGAATACCAGAAAGGAACCTATCTATAGAAACCTAAGATCTGAGACTATTTCTCAGAAACTAAAACAAAACACTAACAAGAAAGAAAACTGAGATCCGAGTCTCTGAGTGAGTTGTGTACTAGAGAATTGTACACTGGAAACCACTTAATGACTCAGATCGAGTGGAGAGGAATGAATTTAACTGCTGGAGGCCTGGGGTATTTATAGCAGCTTCCTGGAGTGAAAATCTCTGAAAAATTTGATGTGGGATAGCTTCTGGCAGCTCGGGACTCCCATCCCGGATTGGGACGCCCGTCCTGATCTGTTGAACAGGTCGGGACGCCCGTCCCGGTGCCTTGACTTGGTCGGGACGCCCGTCCCGAGTTCGGGACACCTGTCCTGAACCTTTGACCGAGTCAACATTTCCAAAAATTGCGTTTTTGCCCCAAAATTTACTGTTTTCGTCTACTTTTCAACTGACACTTCCAAAATCAGAAAAATTGTGAAATTAAGTAAATAATGAACAATTAAGATCAAATTACCCTCGATTTCACCCAAATTCATACATAAAAACATGCTAAAAAGGTGATACGATTTTCGCGTATCAGATAACCCCACACTTAGCTTTTTGCCTGTCCTCAAGCAAAGTCTACCTGAAGTTACTTAAATTCCTAGTCATGTTTTTATTCCAAAAATTCTTCAGACAAGTCTTAATACAGGTCTGTCTGGTTCGGTTGCTATGACAAGGTCTCAAATGTCTCTAGTAGCTTGTTATGATCAGGCAGAAAATAAATCAACAACTAGGTTGGGCTTTTTTCTTAGTCACAGGGTCTTCCTAATGTGTAGTGTGTGTACTAGTCCAGACCAGATAGTCAACACAATGTACTCTTGTCTTAACTACTACCAGATAACACTTCGACCTATCGCTAGACATATTAACAACAAACAACTTTTTGAGTTCTGAGCTTTGGTGATCAGATTTTTAATGTTTTAGCATTTAGTTATTTTATAGATTCAGGGTATTTTGAGTCTGCTTAGAACACGTCAACTTCAACAACCCATGTAGCGAGTCCCACTCCGATGACTCCCAGATCTTCACGACCTTAGGGCATCAGGCTTTAAATTCCCCGAAGGAGTGGTGCTCGAGTAGCGAAGGCCGCTGGCAAACTACCCTTATTTGATTAACTTTCTTTTGTTTCCTTTCACTTTTAGCTCAGAGCCTCATCTAGTCTTTCTAACTGCCAATATGTCCACAACTGGTCTAATTTTATCTAGTTAAGTCTCGAACAGGTAATTGGTTGAGGTCTCTAATCCAGACAAAGTTGTGCTCAGTTATCAGGAATTCCCTATTCCTAATCAATTAGTCCAAGATAGCTATCAATTATCTCCTACTAACCATAACATACTACCTACATATCATAGACATAAGCAATTGTTTAACCAAGCATACTGCATTTAGAAGTCTGAAGGACGGAAAAAATTTTGAAAAAAATTTTGGAGGTGTGAAAATACGGGGAAAAACAAGCAAAAGCATACAAAAACTGCTACAGTGCACCGTGCACTGCTACCCCACACTTAAGTCTAGCACTGTCCTCAGTGTTCATGCATATCTAGCTACCCCACACTTATTTGAAAATAAGAAATAAAACATAAAAGATTCTTACCCCACACTTATTTGAAAATAAGAAGTAAAACAGAAAAGAAAGGATTCTGTATGGGTAAGTAAGACATAAAAAATAATGCAAACAGTTCTGTATTTCATATAAATCAATTTTGTACATAGATTCATACGTCATACAACCCAGACATGCTTATACACATAGAACAAGAAAAACAAAAGCAAAAGAAAGGAAAGCAAAGGAAAGAAGGAAAGAGAGACTAAGAACCCGGCGGATCGTCGTCTAGTGGACCTAAGTCTGCTAAGTCAAACTCGAAGTTTTCTGCCACTCGAACCTTTGACCGAGTCAACATTTCCAAAAATTGCGTTTTTGCCCCAAAATTTGCTATTTTCGTCTACTTTTCACCTGACACTTCCAAAATTAGAAAACTGTGAAATTAAGTAAATAATGAACAATTAAGATCAAATTACCCTCGATTTCACCCAAATTCATACATAAAAACATGCTAAAAAGGTGGTACGATTTTTGCGTATCAGTTAGTGACAGGGATGCGAGATTTACTGGTAGATTTTGGGTGGCGTTGTTTGGATTATTGGGATCCGAATTGAAGTTTTTGACCGCCAACCATCCTCAAATTGATGGTCAGACAGAGAGGATCAATGCCTTGTTGGAAGAGTACTTGAGGCGTTATGTGACGGCAAGTCAGAAGAATTGGGTGAATCTTCTTGACTCAGCTTAGTTTTGTTACAATCTTCATCGATCTTCTGCAACGAAGATGAGTCCATTTGAGCTAGTGAATGGACAACAACCAAAGACACCGCAAGATTTGGCATTGGTGGTGCCAAGTGTTGGAACATGTCCAGTAGCTCAGAGATTTACCAAGGCAAAGCAGGTGATGATTGCCGAATCAAGAGACAGTTTGGAGATGGCTCAAAGGAGGATGAAGAAGTATGCTGATAAGCATCGACCTGATGTGCAATTTGAGGTAGGTGACTTGGTGTTGCTGAAATTGACTCCTCAAATTTGGAAAAAGATCAGTTGGAAAGCTGTTCATCGTGGATTGATACCTTAGTATGATGGACCATTCGAGGTAATCAAAAGGGTAGGAAATGTTGCATATCGACTTAAGCTACTTGACAGGTTCAAGATTCATCCTACTTTCCATGTGAGTTACTTGAAGAAGTACAACAAGGATGAATTTGAGAGAGAAAGGCAGAAGTCTAGGAGGGCTCCACCTGTGATTCGGAAACAGTTTGACAAGCTGGTTGAAAAGATTTTGGACCATTGGACTATGGGCCAAAGTAAGAAGAATCGTAGGACTGACTTCCTTGTACATTGGAAGGGGGAGGCCGAGATTGATGCCACGTGGGAAAGAGATGTGACCCTTTGGCAATTTGAGGATCACATTGCTGACTATTGGAAGCAGCAGAGGTCGATGAGGACGTCGACAGCTTAAGTGGGGGAGGTTTGTGAGCCCCTTTGTCCCGATGGTGCGGGGCAGCGCTGGCAGCGGCCGAGCAAGTGTACAGCAACTGAGGAAGTGTGCAGCAGCGAATGGTTTTGGGGTTGGCTATGCGTCCCTTTTATAGAAGGAAGGCAGGCGTGGGTTGCGGAGTTGTAGTGTGGGCTGAGGCCCAGACCCAGACTATTGGAAACCCTAATGGTGCCCTAAGTGGCATGAGTCAGACCGAGGATGTAGGGAACCGTAGTGTTGCCCTAGTGGCATGTGCCATGGCCCATGGGTTGACTAAAACCCTACCCATCCCTAGTGGCTATAAATAGGGGTAGATGGGTAAGGGAGAAGCAACGAGCGATAAGCGAGCGAGAGAGATAGAGTGATAGACTAGGATTGTTCTATCTTGTAGGCCTGTGTGGCCATGCAACCTTGTGTATGGTTGCGAATACTTGTAATTCCTTACTATTTGATTAATATAGAAAGGTTGGGTAAGTTGCCCGTAATTATCATTGTCTATCTCTATACTTGTGATTTTATCCGCTGTGTGTGTGTACTTATGCGTGCGCATGTGCATGTGCAAGTCGGGTTGAGTGTCGTGAACTGGTGGCCGGACCAGGAAGAGGCACTTCGTGACACCACCCATAGTTGCCAGGCACTCCACATCTACAACTCGATCAAGGATGGAGCTCCCAAGGAAAGATGCCGCAAACCGATTGGTAAATTGGATGTTGTCCAGAGATGGAGTTCTATTCAAAATTTCCATAGACAAAGCCCTCAGAGCCTCCCCCTCTATAGGCATCTCGAACCCCTATTGCAACCACAAAGGTCCGAAGTTCTCAGTAGGTACCCCATCCTCAGTAGCGGCAGCAGGAGTTGAGCTCGGAGCTTCCTCCTGAGCTTCCAAAGATAAGTGCTCCTCTAGAACTTCACCATGGGAGGAAGGAGGAGAAGGTGAAACAGGAATTACCTCGGTAGAGGGAGGAATAGGTGAAGTTCTCCTCCTTTGACGACGACGAAGCTGCTCCTCTTCGTCTTCCCCGCCTTCAAAAAGAGCAACCTTAGCCACCTCATGAATTAACTCCCTTCGAGAACCAGAGGGAGCAGACCGGTGAGTGATACGCGAAAATCGTATCACCTTTTTAGCATGGTTTTATGTATGAATTTGGGTGAAATCGAGGGTAATTTGATCTTGATTGTTCATTATTCACTTAATTTTACAGTTTTTCTGATTTTGGAAGTGTCAGGTGAAAAGTAGACGAAAACAGCAAATTTTGGGGCAAAACGCAATTTTTGGAAATGTTGACTCGGTCAAAGGTTCAGGACGGGCGTCCCGACCAAGTCAAGGCACCTGGACGGGCGTCCAGGACCCGGGACGGGCATCCCAACCTGGTCAACAGATCAGGACGGGCGTCCCAATCCGGGACGGGCGTCCCGAGCCGCCAGAAGCTGTCCCACATCGAATTTTTCAGAGATTTTCACTCCAGGAAGCTGCTATAAATACCCCAGGCCTCCAGCAGTTGAATTCATTCCTCTCCACTCGATCTGAGTCATTTAGTGGTTTCCAGTGTACTCTTCTCTAGTACACAACTCACTCAGAGACTCAGATCTCAGTTTTCTTTCTTATTAGTGTTTTATTTTAGTTTATGAGAAATAGTCTCAGATCTTAGGTTTCTATAGATAGATTCGTTTCTGGTATTCATAGAATACCCAGGATTTCGTTAGGAGATCCTAAGAGGGCTCTAGGCGTTCGAAGAGTCAGTCCATAGGGTTGGGCTTAAGCTAGGTATTAAGGTAAAGCCCAGTTACTAGGCTGAGGAAGCGTCCTCCGAAGGTTCTGGTGAGCAGAGTCAGGGCGAGTAATACGACATATACAGCAGTACTCTCCGTCGGCGAGACTACGTAAAGGGTGATTTCTTTATGGCATCAGTCCCCATGTCCCTCTCTTATATGTTGTTATTGTTTTGTTCTAAATACTTATTATGAATACAAGATTACTATTTTTATGAATAGTTGTTTTATATGTTGACGTTGTTATGTTTTTCCGGAAATAGCCACCTGCTAAATATTCATTATGTCTGCATGTCTAATGTGCTCTTTTAAACTTAAGTTAGGGTTATAGACAATTCCTAACCACGGTCTAATCATAACCTGTTTAGTTTAACAGGCATCAATTAGTATTGGTGTCTGCTATGCTAGATAAAATAACATGTTGAACACCCTGTCTGTTAAAGTAGTCTAGGTAGGGGCCGAGCTGAGTCCGATTATGCCGTCGGCTAGGGCAAGCGGTATGTTCCCCGAAGTGACATAGGGCTTTCATGGATGCCTTCGTCCCGAACCGTGAGTTGGGCCGTCATTAAGGTAGGGCGGTTTATTAGAGACCTCGGATGTGGTACGCCTTTAGACACAGAACATAGTTGCAATCCAGGCTAAGATGCATCTAAAATATTCGAATTCAGGTCATTCAACATATAGGAACAGTATAACATAGAATCAGGACTCATCTATAAAACACTTCTAGGATTAATTAGACTGAAACCTAGTGGAGAATGAATCACCCTCTCATCAAAGTATTTGATGAAGATTGCATAACTGGATTATAAGATAGGAGTTAGGATAAAAGGCTAGTTACTACTAAGCCGTTGCCACTTTCCTGGGAGTACGATATTTAACTTAATAAAATCGTAGATACTTTCCAACAGACTAGCTACACGATAGGTACTCTGCCTTAGGTTCTGGTTGATTAAGTGACACCATAGAGACTAAATGTGACAATTAGTCAATCATAGTCCTTAATTATTCATAATCAACATAGGGTAAAATAACACCTATTTAGCACATCGGTCGGAAAACCCATCAGATTTTTGGCGCCGTTGCCGGGGAAATATCATAATGAATTTAGGATTATTGGCCACAATTCTAGAAACTTATGATAGGTAGCGGTAGTAACCTAGACTTTTGATTTACACTTATCTTATACTAGTTAGACAATCACTTTCCTAAATATAGGATTATCATAACTAATTAATTTTAGATAATATCTGGAATTAAGACACTTAGGATAATCAAATTTTAGAAAATTATTCTAAAACCATATTGAGGAAATTTACCTGCTTTCTAAATAAAAAATTCAAAATCCATAAAAATATTTTTCTGGCTTTCTTGTTTCACTTTCCTACTTTTGCTATTTGTTATTTCTAACCAGACTTTGCACTCAGAAATGAAGAGAACAAGAGCAGCTACTAACCAGGCAAAGAAAACAGAAAACCCTGACACTCCAGGACCGAAGAAGACAAAGCCAGAGGGCCCCTCTAGGCCTGCACCAGAAGTACCACGAGGGACTCTTCCTTCACAACCAGTGGAAGTAAACTCAAGCCCTGATGCCAGTGAACTAGTGAGACGATTCCTGAACACCTGTGAGCATAGTCCCACGGAAGAAGATCCTTCTGAGGATACCTTCCCTCCAAGAGAAGAACCCCAGAGATCTCCAATTCACCCTCCTGCCTAGAGAGTTCCTATAAATCCACCCCCTACTGACCAAACCCAAAATTCACCAACCTCTCCTGCATACACCCCAACACCTAACGAGCGCACCCTTTCATCTACGGGGAGTACTAACGGTTATTATTCAATGTTTTCCGTGCAGATAGACACGTTAACTCAAAGGGTCTATGAGATGGACCAAGGGATTGCCAGCAGACTGTGTCATTTAGACCAACTCAGTGTGAATGTCACAATTAACGTGGATCGACTCAGAGCCACGGTCAATCTTCAGGAGAACCAAGGTGCACAACTACTCCGAGAGATGGCTGAATTACGCAGTGAGCAGAACAGGCAGAGGGATGAGATGAGAACCATACGCATAGAAATGCGAAGCATTCGAACAAAACTACAGGAGATCAGAGATAGGAGTCGTTAAAAAGGGAAGATTCTTTTACTCTCAAATTCGTTTGAACTGAAACTTGAATAATTGACCCATATTTTTCTATTTTCAAACATTTTAAAAGGGTCCTTTATATTCAACAACTTTCTTCAGACATTTTATTTCGAATTTCTATGAAAAACAGGAGTTTTGCAAATACAGTTTATTTTTCACTAATTAAATTGTACAAACTCAGTTTTTGTTTTTCTGAAATTCTTGCTCAATTTAAGTAGGGACAACATTAGGGTAGTCATGATTTTCGAAAAAAAAAGAGAAGAGAGACTGAGAAATTTTTGCATTGAGTTTCTAACAACTTCTGAATTTCATTGGACAAACATGAAGCCTTGTTAAGAATTATGATTATTTTTGGTATCTTGAGATTTTCAGGGAATTACGAAAAAAGGAAAAAAAAATTCGGAATTGGCACGCGTCCCGAAGCAACCCGGGACGGGAGTCCTGCCTCCGGGACGGGCGTCCCGAAGGTCGCCCCTTCTATAAAAATTCAATTTTTTTCACTTTCTCTCAAATCTAAAACCAAAAATTCATCTCTCTACATATTTCTCTCTAGCTTCTCTCTACATATTTTTGGCAAACTCTTCAAAGTTTAAAAATTCGAATTTCCCTCCAAAATTTGAATTTTAAACTTCACCCAAAAATTTGAATTTCCCTCCAAAATTCGACTTTCCCGCCAAAAATTCAAAATCCTTCCCTAACCTAATTTCATCCTTCTGAATTCAAATTCACCTCCAGAAATTGAGCTTAAAGCTTTCTTTCCCACCTAAACTCTCTCGTACGTTTTCAATGGCTCCCAAACGTGCTCGTACCACATCTACCATGACAGTTACCTCAATGGCGCATCCTTTTATGCTGTTTCCCTCCAGCACAGCATACCAAGAGAGATGCCTTGGGTACATCGGGCGTACGATACTGACGGGCAGAACGTTGGATTGGGCAGCAGTACAGACGCTAGGAGTAGAGCTAGAAGTCAGACGCATACTCGACGTGCCACCTTATAGTCGAGTATTCATCGTCACAGAGCCCACATACCTGGAGCTGGTATGTGAGTTCTATGCGTCTTTTACTTGCCACCAGGAGCAAATCACATTCCGTTTAGGCAGAATAGATCGGTCGATGAGCATGGCCGAGTTTGGCGTCGCCCTAGGTATCTGGCAGAGAGATGAGCTGGATACGCCCGCATACACCACAGCAGTTCGAGACTTCACGTCTGTAGACGTCTCCACTGCTTGGGCTCAGATCTGCATGATGGGTGCCCCATACCAGCATGGCTTTGCAAAAGCCACAGGTATTTATCCTACTCTTCGTTACCTACAAGCTATCATTGCACATACATTGTCAGGACGACAGATGGCTCCCGGAACTGTCACTCAGATGGAGACATTCCTTCTGGCCAACATGCACATGGGATCTACGGTAGAGATGGCTAGACTCATCACGGTCGTCATGCAAGGATTCACTACAGACACCCGGAAACAGTGTCTGGGGCTCGGACCGTACATCACCAGGCTAGCCCGCTACCTGGAGTTGGACATAGAGGGCTCGGAGCTGACCTTGGTTGCCCCGACCACCATTCCCGCTGATCTTACTATTCTACGGAACATGGGAATGGTTGTCCGGGATGCGAATGGCCGATACACCATCCACACGGATCAGCCAGGACAAGCATCGTCATCAGAAGCATTTCCAGCGCATATCCCTCCGTCCGAGACGTTCGTGCCACGTACTGCCTTCGAACGACACATGTCGCACGGATTGGCAGAACTATCGGCCCGATACAGTCGAGACATGGACAGGATTGACAGACGGCTGACGATGATGGAGGACAGGATTGACAGACGGCTGGCAATGATGGATGACAGGATCGCCATGAACACCAGCAGGATTGAGGAGATACATCAGCAAACTTCCCGAGTGGCGGAAAACTTCGAGTTTGACTTAGCAGACTTAGGTCCACTGGACAACGATCCGCCGGGTTCTTAGTCTCTCTCCCCTTCTTTCCTTTCCTTTCCTTTCCTTTCCTTCCTTTTGCTTTTGTTTTTCTTGTTCTATGTGTATAAACATGTCTGGGCTGTATGACGTATGAATCTATGTACAAAATTGATTTATATGACATACAGAATTGTTTGCATTATTTTATTTTTTTTATGTCTCACTCACCCATACAGAATCCTCTCTTTTCTGTTTTACTTCTTATTTTCAAATAAGTGTGGGGTAAGAATCTTTTCTGTTTTATTTCTTATTTTCAAATAAGTGTGGAGTAGCTAGATATGCATGAACACTGAGGACAGTGCCAGACTTAAGTGTGGGGTAGCAGTGCACGGTGCACTGTAGCAGTTTTTGTATGCTTTTGCTTGTTTTTCACGTACTTTCACACCCTTCCAAAAAAAAATTCAAAATTTTTTTCGTCTTTCAGACTTCTAAATGCAGTATGCTTGGTTAAACAATTTCTTATGTCTATGATATGTAGGTAGTATGTTATGGTTAGTAGGAGATAATTGATAGCTATCTTGGACTAATTGATTAGGAATAGGGAATTCCTGATAACTGAGCACAATTTTGTCTGGAGTAGAGACCTCAACCAATTACCTGTTCGAGACTTAACTAGATAAAATTAGACCAATTGTGGATATATTGGCAGTTAGAATGACTCGATGAGACTCTGAGCTAGAAGTGAAAAGAAATTAAAGAAAGTTAATCAAATGAGGGTAGTTTGCCAGCGGCCATTGCTACTCGAGCACCACTCCTTCGGGGAATTTAAAGCCTGATGCCCTGATGCGATTCCGGTTGACGTACTAAATAGGTGTTATTTTACCCTATGTCGATTATGATTAATTAAGGACTGTGATTGACTAATTGTCACGTTTAGTCTTATGGTGTCACTTAATCAGCCAGAATCTAAGGCAGAGTACCTATCGTGTAGCTAGTCTATTGGAAAGTATCTACGATTTTACTAAGTTAATTATCGTACTCCCAGGGAAGTGGCAACGGCTTAGTAGTAACTAGCCTCTTATCCTAACTCTTATCTTATGATCCAGTTATGCAATCTTCATCAAATACTTTGATGAGAGGGTGATCCATTCTCCACTAGGTTCAAGTCTAATTAACCCTAGAAGTGTTTTAAAGATAAGTTCTGATTCTATGTTATACTGTTCCTATATGTTGATTGACCTATATTCGAGTGTTTTAGATATATCTTAGCCTGGAATGCAACTATGTTCTGTGTCTAAAGGTGTACCACATCTGAGTCTCTATGCTACCGCCCCCTATCATTAAGGTAAACGGCCCTACTCACGGTACGAACAAAGACAGTTATGAAGGCCCTATGTCACTTTCGGGGATCACTCTGAAGGCTCGTAATCGCTGGCATAACGCTCTACTCAGCCTACCTAGACTACTCTAACAAGCCAGGTGTTCAGCATGTTATTTTATCTAGTATGGCAGACACCAATACTAATTGATGCCTGTTAAACTAAACAGGTTATGAATAGACCGTGGTTAGGAATTGTCTATAACCCTATTTTAGTTTAAAAGAAACTACATTAGATATGCAGACATAATGATTATTTAGCAGGTGGCTATTTCCGGAAAAACATAATAACTTCAACATACAAAACAACTATTCATAAAATCATAATCTGATATTCATAATTGATGTTTAGGACAAAGCAATAAAACATATAAGAGAGGGGTATGGGGACTGATGCCATAAAGAAATCACCCTTTACTTAGTCTCGCCTACAGAGCGTACTGCTGTATACGTCGTATTGCCCGCCCTGACTCTGCTCGCCAGAACCTTCGGAGGACGCTTCCTCAGCCTAGTAGCTAGACTTTACCTTACGTCCTGGGCTTAAGCCTAGCCCTGTGGACTGACTCTTCGAACGCCTAGAGCTCTCTTAGGGTCTCCTAACGAAACCCCGGGTATTCTATGAATACCGGAAACGAACCTATCTATAGAAACCTAAGATCTGAGACTATTTCTCAGAAACTAAAACAAAACACTAATAAGAAAGAAAACTGAGATCCGAGTCTCTGAGTGAGTTGTGTACTGGAAAATTGTACACTGGAAACCACTTAATGACTCAGATCGAGTGGAGAGGGATGAATTCAACTGCTGGAGGCCTGGGGTATTTATAGCAGCTTCCCGGAGTGAAAATCTCTAAAAAATTCGATGTGGGACAGCTTCTGGCGGCTCGGGACGCCCGTCCCGGTTCGGGACGCCCGTCCTGATTTGTTGACCAGCTTCGGGACGCCCGTCCCGATTCAGGACGCCCGTCCTGGCGGTTTGACTAGGTCGGGACGCCCGTCCCGGACCTTTGACCGGGTCAATATTTCCAAAAATTACGTTTTTGCCCCAGAATTTGCTGTTTTCGTCTACTTTTCACCTGACACTTCCAAAATCATAAAAACCGTGAAATCAAGTAAATAGTAAACAATTAATGTCAATTTACTCTCGATTTCACATTAAAACATACATAAAAACATGCTAAAAATGTGATACGATTTTCGCGTATCAGATAACCCCACACTTAGCTTTTTGCTTGTCCTCAAGCAAAGTCTACATGGAGTTAGTGATTTTAAACCGTAGTGCAGTCACTTAAATTCCTAATCATGTTTTTATTCCAAAAATTCTTCAGACAATTCTTAACACAGGTCTGATTGGTAAGGTTGCTATGATAAGGTCTCACATGTCTCTAGTAGTTTGTTATGATCAGGCAGAAAATAAATCAACAACTTGGTTGGACTTTTTTTTAGTCACAGGGTCTTCCTGATGTGTAGTGTGTGTACTAGTCTAGACCAGATAGTCAACACAATGAACTCTTATCTTAACTGCTACCAGATAATACTTCGACCTATCGCTAGACATACTGATAACAGATAACTTTCTGAGTTCTGAGCTTTGGTGATCAGATTTTTAATGTTTTAGCACTTAGTTATTTTCTTTATAGATTCAGGGTATTTCGAGTTTGCTTAGAACACGTCAACTTCAACTACCCATGTGGCGAGTCCCACTCCGATGACTCCCAGATCTACACGACCTTAGGGCATCAGGCTTTAAGTTCCCCGAAGGAGTGGTGCTCGAGTAGCGAAGGCCGCTGGCAAACTACCCTATTGTAATTAACTTCCTTAAGTTCTTTTCACTTTTAGCTCAGAGTCTCATCTAGTCATTCTAACTGCCAATATATCCACAACTGGTCTAATTTTATCTAGTTAAGTCTCGAATAGGCAATTGGTTGAGGTCTCTAATCCAGACAAAGTTGTGCTCAGTTATCAGGAATTCCCTATTCCTAATCAATTAGTCCAAGATAGCTATCAATTATCTCCTACTAACCATAACATACTACCTACATATCATAGACATAAGCAATTTGTTTAACCAAGCATACTGCATTTAGAAGTCTGAAAGATGGAATTTTGAAAAAAATTTTGGAAGGGTGTGAAAATACAGGGAAAACAAGCAAAAGCATGAAAAATTTTTCAAACTGCTTCAAACTGCTACAGTGCACTGTGCACTGCTACCCCACACTTAAGTTTGGCACTGTCCTCAGTGTTCATGCATAGCTAATTACCCCACACTTATTTGAAATAAGAAATAAAAAAAAAACAAGAAATAAAACACAATTAAAAGATCCTACCCCACACTTATTCAACTAACTACGGGTAAGAAGGAACATAGAAATAACAAAAACAAGAAATAAAATGAAAGAGATACTCCCTTAGTCTGTGAAGTCCACAATCTGCTCGGACGAGTCAAACGGCTCTCTGTAAATCTTTAGGCGTTGTCCGTTTACTTTTTGAACAATACCATCAGAACCATGATGTCACATGCCGAAAGGTGATACTTCCTTGATTGTGAACGGTCCCTGACCAATAGTACGCAGCTTTCCTGGGAAAAATTTTAAACGTGAGTTGTATAACAATACCTTATCACCTGGTTCAAAATTTTTTTGGGCTCTGAGTCGTCTGTCATGCCGGAGTTTACTTGTCTTTTTGAACTGATGTGAGTTCTCATATGCTTTGAGCCTCCACTCATCCAATTCGTTGAGCTGTAAAATCCGGTGTTCCTTAGTCAAGTTATCGTCGGATTGCATTTCGTACTGCCTAGTAAGCTTATGTTCAAGTTCAACCGGAAGGTGGCATGCTTTTCCGTAGAACTAGTCGATAGGGTGAGAACCCTGTAGTGGTCTTGTACGCTGTACGGAAGGCCCATAATGCATCCTCCAGTTTATTGGACCAATCCTTACGGTTAATACCCACGGTCTTTTCTAGGATTCTCTTTATTCCCCTATTGGTTACCTCAGCCTGCCCGTTGGTTTGAGGATGGTAGGCTGTGGAAATGCGATGCTGAATTCCGTAATGCTGGAGTACTTTCTGCAATTGAGAGTTGCAGAAGTGCGTACCTCGATCACTGATTAGGGCTTTTGGACATCCAAACCTGGCGAAAATCTGCTTAAGGAATCTGCATACGGCTCGAGCATCATTAGTAGGTAGGGCCTGTGCCTCAGGCCATTTTGAAAAATATTCTACAGCTACTAAGATGTACTTCATACCAAAAGAGGAAGGAAACGGACCCATGAAATCTATACCCCATATGTCAAATATTTCTACACTTTGAATTACCTGTTGGGGTAGATTATCTCGAGAAGATATGGTTCCCGCTTTCTGACAGGCATCGCACGATCCTGTAAATGCTGCGGCGTCTTTGAATATGGTGGGCCAGTAAAAGCCTGCTTCTAATACTTTTCGGGCCGTATTAGTTGCAGCTAAGTGACCGCCTGTTGGTCCGCAGTGACAGTGTTCCAGAATTCGGAAACCCTCTTCTTGAGATACACATCTTCTGATCATCTGATCTGCACATATTTTAAATAGAAAAGGATCTTCCCAATAGTAATATTTCAGGTCAGCAAAGAATTTTCTTCTTTGTTGAGCAGTGATATCACTAGGGAGAGTCCGGGCTGCCAAGTAATTTGCTATATCTGCAAACCAAGGGGGTGAGAAACTAGCAAATAATGCACATAGATTCTCATCCGGAAATTTATCAGATATGATTGTTTCATCAATGGCTTCTAGGGTCGGATTTTCTAACCTAGACAAATGGTCTGCGGCTAAGTTTTCTGCCCCTTTCTTATCCCGGATTTCTATGTCAAATTCTTGAAGCAATAAAACCCATCTAATCAATCTTGGTTTTGCGTCGGTTTTATTAAACAAGTATTTTAGTGCCGAATGATCAGTATAAACAATAGTTTTAGACAGGACTAGATAGGATCGAAACTTATCAAATGCATATACTACTGCTAATAATTCCTTTTCTGTCGTAGTGTAATTTTCCTGAGCATCAGTTAAGGTTTTACTAGCATAATATATTACATGAAACTTCTTATCATGTCTTTGTCCTAAAACTACTCCTACTGCATAGTCACTAGCATCACACATAAGCTCAAAAGGTAGACTCCAATCAGGTGATGTCATGATAGGTGCAGTAGTTAAGAGTTCCTTAAGTCTATTAAAAGCTTTTAGACATTTCTCATCAAAGACAATGGAACATCTTTTCCGAGTAAATTGGTCAACGGCCTGGCTATTAATGAAAAATCTTTTATGAACCTACGATAAAAGCCAGCGTGTCCCAAAAAACTCCTAACGGCTCTCACATTTTTGGGAGGAGGTAGTTTTGAAATTACTTCAATTTTTGCCTTATCTACTTCCATACCTAGGTGTGAGATCTTATGTCCTAAAACGATTCCCTCTTTTACCATGAAGTGGCATTTTTCCCAATTTAAAACCAGGTTAGATTTTATACAACGTTTCAACATTAACTCCAAGTTCTTTAGACAAACCTCAAATGAATTTCCAAAAACAGAAAAGTCATCCATAAATACTTCCATAGATTTTCCTAACATGTCCTCAAAGATAGCAGTCATACAACGTTGAAATGTAGCAGGTGCATTACACAAACCAAAAGGCATCCTTCTATATGCAAATGTTCCGAAAGGGCATGTGAATGTAGTTTTATGCTGGTCCTCAGGGGAAATAGGAATTTGAAAATAACCAGAAAACCCATCAAGAAAGCAATAAAACATGTCCAGATAATCTTTCTAACATTTGGTCAATAAAAGGAAGGGGAAAGTGATCTTTTCGTGTGGCCGTATTTAATTTTCTATAGTCTATGCATACACGATGACCAGTTACAGTTCTTGTAGGGATTAGTTCATTATGCTCATTCCTAACAACTGTTATACCGCCTTTCTTAGGTACTACCTGCACCGGGCTTACCCACTCACTATCCGAGATAGGGTAGATAAGTCCTGCATCTAACAGTTTAATGACTTCTTTCTTAACAACATCACACACATTAGGATTCAACCTCCTTTGAGGTTGCACACATGGCTTATACTCATTTTCTAGAAGAATCTTATGCGAACAAAAGCTTGGATTAATACCTGGGATATCCGCAATTTTGTAGGCAAAGGCTCTTCTATGCTTTCTGCACATGTCCACAGTCAGCTTCCTTTGTTCTGCAGTCAGATCAGCTGCAAGAATAATGGGAAGTTTCTTGTTGTCATCTAGGAATTCGTAGCACAGATGAGTGGGTAGTTCCTTCAGTTCCAAGTCTGGTGGATCTTCAAACGAGGTTCGCTCTTTCTTCATCTCATCATCACCTATCTCAGTGAAACTATCAGAAGTAATTTCATTTTCAGAAGAGCTAAGTTCAGACTCCTCTAATTCTAGGGAGTCCTCACTTAGAATTTGATAGTTTGAGCATAGGTCTGTCACGTTAATTGCAATCAAGTGTTCCATGGCATCCACACAAAAACAAGTATCATCTAAATGCATGGGATACCTAAGGGTTCATTTAGATCAAAAGTGAGTCATCATTTCCTACCCTTAACTTGATTTGACCATTACTGACGTCTATTAATGCTTTTGAGGTGGCTAGAAATGGTCGACCTAGGATCAGGGGCACTCCTCCTTCCCCATTCATGTCCATGACAACGAAATCCACAGGAAATACAAATTTTCCGACCTTTACTAAGAGGTCTTCAATTATTCCCTTGGGGATTTTGACTGTCCTGTCTGCAAGTTGTATGCACATCCTAGTCGTTTTCAAATCATGCAATCCTAATTTATCAAATAAACTAGATGGCATAAGATTAATACTAGCTCCTAAGTCTGCTAATGCATGCATGTTAGTAATATTTCCAATTGTACATGGCAAGGTAAAACAACCAGGATCTTTCTGTTTAGACGGTAGTTTATTCAACAGAACCGCCGAACATTCTTCATTAAGAACCACCTTGTCCATGTCAAATTTTCTTTTATTACTAACAACTTCTTTTAAAAACTTAGCATACTTTGGCATTTCAGAAATAACATCAAGTAAAGGTAAATTAACATGAATCTGACTAAAATTCCTAAGAAACTTTTCAAATTGCTCCTTATCTTTATTGTGCATAAGTCTGGCAGGGTAAGGTACTTTTGGCCGGTACTCAGGAATAAACTCCGTCTTCCCTTTCCTTGCTACTTCGATTTCGACCTCCGTCGGCGTTGGGTCCTTGGAGCCTTCTTCTGGTTCCTGCACAAGAATAGGAGGGTCAGATGGTTTGGGTGGAGATGGAGATAGAATTTTACCAGATCTTAGAGTGATGGTCTTGCATTCAGTTTGAGGGTTGGTCTCAGTGTTGCTTGGTAGCGTTCCCTGGGACCTGTGAGAGAAATGGGTGGATAGTTGACCCATCTGCCTCTCTAAAGTTTGTATAGCAGCTTGTGTGTTTCTGATTGTTTGCTCGGTCTGCTTCTGTCTATTCTCGTTCTGCTGGATTCTTTCTGCGTGAGCTTCCTGAATCTTTCTGTTGGACTCTATCATTTCCTTGTTGGAGTCGGAAATGCTCTTCAGCATGTCTCTAAATTCTTGCATGGGATCAGCTGGAACGATGTAGTTCCTTGGTGCAGGCAGAGCAACTTGCTGATTCTGCGGATATGGCAGCTGCTGAGGTACTCTTTTCTGGAAGTTAGTAGCCCCGGGATTGTTTCTCCAGCTAAATCCCGGATGGTTCTTCCAAGTGGGATTGTAGGTATTTCCTATAGGAGCAGAATTTACTGCGTCCACTTGTTCCATCTCTTCTGGGACAGTTAATATCCCATTACCATAACAATCCCCACTGAAATGTGGTCCTTGGCAAAACTCGCAGACTTGGTATACTGACTGAATGCTTTTCCCTTGTTGGAAAGCATTCAGCTGATTAGTAATGCTGGCCTTCAGTGCCTCAAATTGATCATCAGTGGAGGCAACGACCGCATTTACTGGTTGCTTCTTAGCTCGGCCACTTGTGCGCCAATTCTTGCTGTTCCTGTAGAGTCTCTCCAGAGCGTTTCTAGCATCTACATCACTCATTCCATTGAAACCGCTCTGAGGATTGAGTCCATCGAGAATTTGCTTACCCATGTCTGACATACCCCCGTAAAATTGCTGAATCAGCAATGCCTCGGTAAGTCCATGTTGGGGGCAGAGCCTGAGTAGCTCCTTGAATCTGTCCCAAGCTTCGATCACTGTCTCATCAGCAGCTTGAGTGAAACTAGACAGAGCCCTTCGATATTCTAGGACTCTTGCTGCAGAGTAGTACTCTTCTAGGAAGGCTTTGCTTAACTCGTCCCATGAGGTGATGGAGTTAGTAGGTAGCTGGGCCAACCATCTCTTAGCTCTGTCCCTAAGTGAGTAGGGAAACAGGTTGAGTTTAGTTATTTCTGCAGTATGATCTCCCTTGAGGCCTTCGCAGAGAGAAGAGAAATCAGATAGGTGTTCCAGCGGATTCTCGGCTGCAGTTCCTCCAAACTGAACTCGATTTATAATCAGCTGGATCACATTCGGTTTCAGATCATAGCGAGGGTTCCCAGGGATTCGGATGGCAGATGAGACTGGGATCGTCTGTGGCTGGATGTAGGATTCAAGGGTAGGTCTTTCAGCAGCCATTTCTGTTCTTCGCCTATTAGCTGTGCGAATGATTCGTTCAGGATTTTCAACTGGTGTTTCAAGGTTAGCTTCTGAAGATCGAGTCATGCAACTACAGAGAAGAACACGTTTTAGCCTGAGCAAACTGGTTAGTGAGGTTACAGGGAGAGTGAAAACTAAAGAAAAACTTGGAAGAAAGACAAAACAAAACAACTATTCACAGGGAGAAAACACAAAAGATAGGGAAAAGAGAATAACTTACCGTTAAACAAGAAAAAGTACAATTTTTTTCGGATTTTTAGATTTTAAAAAAAAAATTTCTTTTAATATTTTGAAAGCAATTAAATTCCCTCAATATGGTTTTAGAATGATTTTCTAAAATTTGATTATCCTAAATGTCTTAATTCCAGATAACATCTAAAATTAATTAGTTATGATAATCCTATATTTCGGAAACTGATTGTCTAACTGGTATAAGATAAGTGTAGATCTAAGGTCTAGGTTACTACCGTTACCTATCATAAGTCTCTAGAATTTTGATCAGGAATCCTAAATTCATTATGATATTTCCCCGGCAACGGCGCCAAAAATCTGATGCGATTCCGGTTGACGTACTAAATAGGTGTTATTTTACCCTATGTCGATTATGATTAATTAAGGACTGTGATTGACTAATTGTCACGTTTAGTCTTATGGTGTCACTTAATCAGCCAGAATCTAAGGCAGAGTACCTATCGTGTAGCTAGTCTATTGGAAAGTATCTACGATTTTACTAAGTTAATTATCGTACTCCCAGGGAAGTGGCAACGGCTTAGTAGTAACTAGCCTCTTATCCTAACTCTTATCTTATGATCCAGTTATGCAATCTTCATCAAATACTTTGATGAGAGGGTGATCCATTCTCCACTAGGTTCAAGTCTAATTAACCCTAGAAGTGTTTTAAAGATAAGTTCTGATTCTATGTTATACTGTTCCTATATGTTGATTGACCTATATTCGAGTGTTTTAGATATATCTTAGCCTGGAATGCAACTATGTTCTGTGTCTAAAGGTGTACCACATCTGAGTCTCTATGCTACCGCCCCCTATCATTAAGGTAAACGGCCCTACTCACGGTACGAACAAAGACAGTTATGAAGCCCTATGTCACTTTCGGGGATCACTCTGAAGGCTCGTAATCGCTGGCATAACGCTCTACTCAGCCTACCTAGACTACTCTAACAAGCCAGGTGTTCAGCATGTTATTTTATCTAGTATGGCAGACACCAATACTAATTGATGCCTGTTAAACTAAACAGGTTATGAATAGACCGTGGTTAGGAATTGTCTATAACCCTATTTTAGTTTAAAAGAAACTACATTAGACATGCAGACATAATGATTATTTAGCAGGTGGCTATTTCCGGAAAAACATAATAACTTCAACATACAAAACAACTATTCATAAAATCATAATCTGATATTCATAATTGATGTTTAGGACAAAGCAATAAAACATATAAGAGAGGGGTATGGGGACTGATGCCATAAAGAAATCACCCTTTACTTAGTCTCGCCTACAGAGCGTACTGCTGTATACGTCGTATTGCCCGCCCTGACTCTGCTCGCCAGAACCTTCGGAGGACGCTTCCTCAGCCTAGTAGCTAGACTTTACCTTATGTCCTGGGCTTAAGCCTAGCCCTGTGGACTGACTCTTCGAACGCCTAGAGCTCTCTTAGGGTCTCCTAACGAAACCCCGGGTATTCTATGAATACCGGAAACGAACCTATCTATAGAAACCTAAGATCTGAGACTATTTCTCAGAAACTAAAACAAAACACTAATAAGAAAGAAAACTGAGATCCGAGTCTCTGAGTGAGTTGTGTACTGGAAAATTGTACACTGGAAACCACTTAATGACTCAGATCGAGTGGAGAGGGATGAATTCAACTGCTGGAGGCCTGGGGTATTTATAGCAGCTTCCCGGAGTGAAAATCTCTAAAAAATTCGATGTGGGACAGCTTCTGGCGGCTCGGGACGCCCGTCCTGATTTGTTGACCAGGTTCGGGACGCCCGTCCTGGCGGTTTGACCGGATCGGGACGCCCGTCCCGGACCTTTGACCGGGTCAATATTTCCAAAAATTGTGTTTTTGCCCCAGAATTTGCTGTTTTCGTCTACTTTTCACCTGACACTTCCAAAATCATAAAAACCGTGAAATCAAGTAAATAGTAAACAATTAATGTCAATTTACTCTCGATTTCACATTAAAACATACATAAAAACATGCTAAAAATGTGATACGATTTTCGCGTATCATGCCCTAAGGTCGTGTAGATCTGGGAGTCATCGGAGTGGGACTCGCTACATGGGTAGTTGAAGTTGACGTGTTCTAAGCAGACTCAAAATACCCTGAATCTATAAAGAAAATAACTAAATGCGAAAACATTAAAAATCTGATCACCAAAGCTCAGAATTCAAAAAGTTGTCTGTTATTAATATGTCTAGCGATAGGTCGAAGTGTTATCTAGTAGTAGTTAAGACAAGAGTACATTGTGTTGACTATCTGGTCTGGACTAGTACACACACTACACATCAGGAAGACCCTGTGACTAAGGAAAAAAGTTCAACCTAGTTGTTGATTTGTTTTCTGCCTGATCATAACAAGCTACTAGAGACATTTGAGACCTTGTCATAGCAACCTAACCAGACAGACCTGTGTTAAGACTTGTCTGAAGAATTTTTGGAATAAAAACATGGCTAGGAATTTAAGTGACTGCACTACGGTTTAGAATCACTAACTTCAGGTAGACTTTGCTTGAGGACAAGCAAAAAGCTAAGTGTGGGGTTATCTGATACGCGAAAATCGTATCACATTTTTAGCATGTTTTTATGTATGAATTTGGGTGAAATCGAGGGTAATTTGATCTTGATTGTTCATTATTCACTTAATTTCACAGTTTTTCTGATTTTGGAAGTGTCAAGTGAAAAGTAGACGAAAACAGCAAATTTTGGGGCAAAAACGCAATTTTTGGAAATGTTGACTCGGTCAAAGGTTCAGGACGGGCGTCCCGAACCCGGGACGGGCGTCCCGACCTGGTCAACAGATCAGGACGGGCGTCCCGAGCCGCCAGAAGCTGTCCCACATCGAATGTTTCAGAGATTTTCACTCCAGGAAGCTGCTATAAATACCCCAGGCCTCCAGCAGTTGAATTCATTCCTCTCCACTCGATCTGAGTCATTTAGTGGTTTCCAGTGTACTCTTCTCTAGTACACAACTCACTCAGAGACTCGGATCTCAGTTTTCTTTCTTATTAGTGTTTTGTTTTAGTTTCTGAGAAATAGTCTCACATCTTAGGTTTCTATAGATAGGTTCGTTTCTGGTATTCATAGAATACCCGGGATTTCGTTAGGAGATCCTAAGAGGGCTCTAGGCGTTCGAAGAGTCAGTCCACAAGGCTGGGCTTAAGTAGGGTATTAAGGTAAAGCCCAGTTACTAGGCTGAGGAAGCGTCCTCTGAAGGTTTTGGTGAGCAGAGTCAGGGCGAGCAATACGACATATACAGCAGTACGCTCCGTCGGCGAGACTACGTAAAGGGTGATTTCTTTATGGCATCAGTCCCCATGTCCCTCTCTTATATGTTGTTATTGTTTTGTTCTAAATACTTATTATGAATACAAGATTACAATTTTTATGAATAGTTGTTTTATATGTTGACGTTGTTATGTTTTTCCGGAAATAGCCACCTGCTAAATATTCATTATGTCTGCATGTCTAATGTGCTCTTTTAAACTAAAGTTAGGGTTATAGACAATTCCTAACCACGGTCTAATCATAACCTGTTTAGTTTAACAGGCATCAATTAGTATTGGTGTGTGCCATGCTAGATAAAATAACATGTTGAACACCCTGCCTGTTAAAGTAGTCTAGGTAGGGGCCGTCATTAAGGTAGGGCTGTTTATTAGAGACCTGATACGCGAAAATCATATCACCTTTTTAGCATGTATTTATGTATGAATTTGGGTGAAATCGAGGGTAATTTGATCTTGATTGTTCATTATTCACTTAATTTCACAGTTTTTATGATTTTGGAAGTGTCACGTTAAAAGTAGACGAAAACAGCAAATTTTGGGACAAAAACGCAATTTTTGGAAATGTTGACTCGGTCAAAGGTTCAGGACGAGCGTCCCGACCAAGTCAAGGTACCGGGACTGGCGTCCAGGACCCGGGACGGGTGTCCAAGACCCGGGACGGGCGTCCCGACCTGGTCAACAAATCAGGATGGGCGTCCCAATCCAGGACGGGCGTCCCGAGCCACCAGAAGCTGTCCCACATTGAATTTTTCAGAGATTTTCACTCCAGGAAGCTGCTATAAATACCCCAGGCCTCTAGCAGTTGAATTCATTCCTCTCCACTCGATCTGAGTCATTTAGTGGTTTCCAGTGTACTCTTCTCTAGTACATAACTCACTCAGAGACTCAGATCTCAGTTTTCTTTCTTATTAGTGTTTTGTTTTAGTTTCTGAGAAATAGTCTCAGATCTTAGGCTTCTATAGATAGGTTCGTTTCTGGTATTCATAGAATACCCGGGATTTCGTTAGGAGATCCTAAGAGGGCTCTAGGCGTTCGAAGAGTCAGTCCACAGGGTTGGGCTTAAGCTGGGTATTAAGGTAAAGCCCAGTTACTAGGCTGAGGAAGCGTCCTCCGAAGGTTCTGGTGAGCAGAGTCAGGGCAAGCAATACGACATATACAGTAGTACGCTCCGTCGGCGAGACTACGTAAAGGGTGATTTCTTTATGGCATCAGTCCCCATGTCCCTCTCTTATATGTTGTTATTGTTTTGTTCTAAATACATATTATGAATACGAGATTACGATGTTTATGAATAGTTGTTTTATATGTTGACGTTATTATGTTTTTCCAGAAATAGCCACCTGCTAAATATTCACTATGTCTGCATGTTTAATGTGCTCTTTTAAACTAAAGTTAGGGTTATAGACAATTCCTAACCACGATCTAATCATAACCTGTTTAGTTTAACAGGCATCAATTAGTATTGGTGTGTGCCATGCTAGATAAAATAACATGTTGAACACCTTGCCTGTTAAAGTAGTCTAGGTAGGGGCCGAGCTGAGTCCGATTATGCCGTCGGCTAGGGCAAGCGGTATGATCCCCGAAGTGACATAGGGCTTTCATGCATGCCTTCATCCCGAACCGTGAGTTGGGCCGTCATTAAGGTAGGGCGGTTTATTAGAGACCTCGGATGTGGTACGCCTTTAGACACAGAACATAGTTGCAATCCAGGCTAAGATATATCTAAAATACTCGAATATAGGTCAAACAACATATAGGAATACTATAACATAGAATCAGGACTCATCTATAAAACACTTCTAGGATTAATTAGACTGAAACCTAGTGGAGAATGAATCACCCTCTCATCAAAGTATTTGATGAAGATTGCATAACTGGATCATAAGATAGGAGTTAGGATAAAAGGCTAGTTACTACTAAGTCGTTGCCACTTCCCTGGGAGTACGATATTTAACTTAATAAAATCGTAGATACTTTCCAACAGACTAGCTACACGATAGGTACTCTGCCTTAGGTTCTGGCTGATTAAGTGACACCAGAGAGACTAAATGTGACAATTAGTCAATCACAGTCCTTAATTATTCATAATCAACATAGGGTAAAATAACACCTATTTAGCACATCGGACGAAAACCCATCAAGACCTCGGATGTGGTACGCCTTTAGACACAGAACATAGTTGCAATCCAGGCTAGGATGCAAGTAAAATATTCGAATTCAGGTCATTCAACATATAGGAACAGTATAACATAGAATCAGGACTCATCTATGAAACACTTCTAGGATTAATTAGACTGAAACCTAGTGGTGAATGAATCACCCTCTCATCAAAGTATTTGATGAAGATTGCATAACTGGATCATAAGATAGGAGTTAGGATAAAAGGCTAGTTACTACTAAGCCGTTGCCACTTCCCTGGGAGTACGATATTTAACTTAATAAAATCGTAGATACTTTCCAACAGACTAGCTACACGATAGGTACTCTGCCTTAGGTTCTGGCTGATTAAGTGACACCATAGAGACTAAATGTGACAATTAGTCAATCACAGTCCTTAATTATTCATAATCAACATAGGGTAAAATAACACCTATTTAGCACATTGGACGAAAACCCATTAAGACCTCGGATGTGGTACGCCTTTAGACATAGAACATAGTTGCAATCCAGGCTAAGATGCATCTAAAATATTCGAATTCAGGTCATTCAACATATAGAAACAGTATAACATAGAATCAGGACTCATCTATAAAACACTTCTAGGATTAATTAGACTGAAACCTAGTGGAGAATGAATCACCATCTCATCAAAGTATTTGATGAAGATTGCATAACTGGATCATAAGATAGGAGTTAGGGTAAAAGGCTAGTTACTACTAAGACGTTGCCACTTCCCTGGGAGTACGATATTTAACTTAATAAAATCGTAGATACTTTCCAACAGACTAGGTACACGATAGGTACTCTGCCTTAGGTTCTGGCTGATTAAGTGACACCATAGAGACTAAATGTGACAATTAGCCAATCACAGTCCTTAATTATTCATAATCAACATAGGGTAAAATAACACCTATTTAGCACATCGGTCGGAAAACCTATCTGTGAGTTCTAACCCTTGCTTCCCTAGGACACCGGGGGTTCCTACCCTGGCGAGATGATGATTTGGATGGAGGTGGACAAGAAGGCACAGCATCACCAGAAGCTCCACGGTCAACCAACCTTGGAGGAAATCGGGGCAAGGAATCGAGGTGCGACTGGCGCACATTCCTACCTTCTTCACGGTTAGTCCAAGCTATACCAAACATAGTAGGACCTGATGTGCACAAATCATATACCCTTTTTAGCAAGTTTTTAGACATAAATTAGGGCAATATTTGAATGTATTTGATCTTAATTGAATCAAATTGACATAAAATTGCTTAAATTTCGATTTTGGAAGTTTCAGGAGCAAATTGGACGAAAACAGCAAATTTTGGGGCAAAAATGCAATTTTTGGAAATGTTGACTTGGTCAACGGTCCGGGACGGGCGTCCCGACCCAGTCAGACCACCAGGACGGGCGTCCCAATCCAGGACGGGCGTCCCGAAGCACCAGAATTTGTCCCACATCGAATTTTTTGGAATTTTTCACTCCAGAAAGCTGCTATAAATACCCTAGGCCTCCAGGAGTTGAAATCATTCCTCTCCACTCGATCTGAGTCATTCAGAGACTTCCAGTGTATAATTCTTGAGTACACAAGTCACTGAGAGACTCGGGTTTCAGTTTCAGTTTTCTTTCTTTCTTTCTTGTTTCATTTTCTTAGTTTTTGAGAAATAGTCTCAGAGCTTAGGCTTCGATAGATAGGTTCATTTTTGGTATTCATAGAATACCGGGATTTCGTTAGGAGATCCTAAGAGAGAGATAGGGTGCGTGTTCTTAGTCAGATTAGGGCAATTTGCTTAAGCCCGGGATGTAAGGTAAAGCAATTGCTACTAGGTCTGAGGAGCGTTCTCCGAAGGCTCTGCCGAGCAGAGTAGGATCGGGCAGTCAGGAGCATACAGGAGCTGCAGCGCCGGCTGGACCTGCATAGAGTGGTGATTACTTTATGACAGTGGGTCCCCTAGACGAGGTTCTGTATGTTTACGAATTGTTTTATCTAAATATTAATTTGAATATCAGATTACGATTCTTATGAATATCTGTTTTATATGTTGAAGTTGTTATGATTTTCCAGAAATGGCCACCTGCTTAAATATTCATTATGTCTGCATGTCTAATGCCGTTCTTTTAAATTGAAATTAAGGTTATAGACAATTCCTAACCACGGTCTATTCATAACGTGTTTAGTTTAACAGGCATCAATTAGTATTGGTGTCTGCCATACTAGATAAAATAATCTGCGGAACACCCTGTTGGTTGAAAGTAGTCTAGGTAGGCTGAGTAGAGTGTTATGCCGGCGGTTATGAGACGAGCAGCATGATACCGAAGTGACATAGGGTACTGTTCATTGCTGACTTTAGTCCGAGCCGTGAGTAGGGCCGTTACCCTTAACGATGGGGCGGTAGCGTAGAAACTCAGATGTGGTAGCCTTTAGACACAGAACATAGTTGCAATCCAGGCCAAGACATGTCTAAAATACTCGAATATAGGTCAATCAACGTATAGTAACAGTATAACATAGAATCAGGACTCATCTATAAAACACTTTTGGGATTAATTAGACTTAAACCTAGTGGAGAATGGATCACCCTCTCATCAAAGTTATTGATGAAGATTGCATAACTGGACCATAAGATAGGAGTTAGGATAAAAGGCTAGTTACTACTAAGTCGTTGCCACTTCCCTGGGAGTACGATATTTAACTTAATAAAATCGTAGATACTTTCCAACAGACTAGCTACACGATAGGTACTCTGCCTTAGGTTCTGGTTGATTAAGTGACACCATAGAGACTAAATGTGACAATTAGTCAATCATAGTCCTTAATTATTCATAATCAACATAGGGTAAAATAACACCTATTTAGCACATCGGTCGGAAAACCCATCAGATTTTTGGCGCCGTTGCCGGGGAAATATCATAATGAATTTAGGATTATTGGCCACAATTCTAGAAACTTATGATAGGTAGCGGTAGTAACCTAGACTTTTGATTTACACTTATCTTATACTAGTTAGACAATCACTTTCCTAAATATAGGATTATCATAACTAATTAATTTTAGATAATATCTGGAATTAAGACACTTAGGATAATCAAATTTTAGAAAATTATTCTAAAACCATATTGAGGAAATTTACCTGCTTTCTAAATAAAAAATTCAAAATCCATAAAAATATTTTTCTGGCTTTCTTGTTTCACTTTCCTACTTTTGCTATTTGTTATTTCTAACCAGACTTTGCACTCAGAAATGAAGAGAACAAGAGCAGCTACTAACCAGGCAAAGAAAACAGAAAACCCTGACACTCCAGGACCGAAGAAGACAAAGCCAGAGGGCCCCTCTAGGCCTGCACCAGAAGTACCACGAGGGACTCTTCCTTCACAACCAGTGGAAGTAAACTCAAGCCCTGATGCCAGTGAACTAGTGAGACGATTCCTGAACACCTGTGAGCATAGTCCCACGTGGTACTCTGCCTTAGGTTCTGGTTGATTAAGTGACAATAACTGAATGCTAAGTGACAGTTAGTAAGACTCAGTCCTTAATTACTCATAATCGACATAGGTAAATAAAGCCTATCTTTTAGCATACCAATCGGAACGCATCAGGACCTACACAAGGAAAGTGATAAGTGTAAGCAAAACAAAATTAAGGACAAGAGCAATCACCCTGGCTGGTGCAACAACCCCGCGCAGTGGAAATGCAGAGATCGCATTGAAAAGAGAAAACACCCCCGGGGTGAATGGGATAGTCATGGTTAGGAGTTTCCACTTCAAAACCTAACTCCCTCTTTTGGGCGTAAAAACCTACCTCCACACCACACTACCTCAAATTGTCTTCTCTTAACAGGTCAGGGGTGGAGTATACCAGGGTTTGGTGTTGGTGACTATCACCTAAGTCTCGGATAGTAGTTTCCAAAAAATTCCTCTCGGAATGGTTAAGGGAAGACGTGTGTTTGATTTGAGTCCACTGATAGTCTTCGCTCACACTAGGATGGAAAGGAAATCCTATCCTAGACTCAACCATTACCCACCTCCCCTTAAAGTCTACCTTGTTCGGAGGAGAATCAAAAAGTTGAACCCTATTCCTATGGGGACAAAGTGAAAGGGTGTTATCAGACATCCTTAGGGAAGAGAAAAATATTCTAAGGATGTTCATAGAAAGTTCAAATCCTAATCTATGACATAAGCAAATTAAAGCAAAAAGAGTCCAAACAGCGTTGGGATGGATTTACCCAGGCTGTACTTGGGCGAACACTAGGAAATCTACAAAGGCAGGATCCATAGGAAGCCTAAGTCCTACCTCGAAATGAGCTAAAGGAAATGGAATATGACTAAGGGACATCCTACCTGCTTTAGGAACTACGAAAATCCTATATACGTTTGGGTCTATACTATAGCTTAGGGCAAAAGAAAGTGCTTGATCATGGGTAATCCTACTTCACCAGAAAGCAAATTTAGTAGTAAGGGGTGCGGGTATCGAAGGTTGAAAAGGAACACCCAGAGGGACCTTGGCCACTGGATTCTCTCTAACCACCGCCACAGATACTTCACCAGGTTGGGGAGCAGGCAGAAGGTCCCCAAAACCCTCGGCCATCAATTCATCAATCTCTTCCCTAGCTACGTTTTCTCCCCGAGCAGCCATTATGACCTGCGAATGGAAGTTCAAACTTTAGAACCCCATTTTAAAAACTACCCAGAAAAATATGACAATCCTTTAAAACCCAGAACAGGTTGGTTACTGAAACTCTTAACCAAGAAGACGACGGGAAGAAATAAACCTAAACCCATAACTAATCCTATCAACCATACCCTAGTTCAGGAGAACATTTAAATCTCCAAACCCAGGAAGATCTCCACAAAAACCCATCACTCTCATATCACATATATAAACTCAAATAAAGGAAAGCAAACCCATATTTTTCCATATCATCTAAAGGATGGAGCAGCAGAAGGATGTTCAGGCTTTAGAAATGATAAACAAAAAGTAACTTGATGAAACTTACACACAGGACAACAATGGTGGAAAATAAGAAAACAATAAAAATTAACCATTGAGAACACAAAAGATACCTTTTGGTGGTTGAAGTAGAAGTCTGAGAGTGAAATACGAGACTGAACTTACGACGAGAACAAAGATGGAGGAATCTTCAGGGAAATGTAGAGACAGTAATGGCAAGAATAATCTGAGAGGAAGAAAAGGTGTTAAGAAAGACGAGAAGTTTTCTTTCTCTCTTGAAGAAAACTAAAAGGTTCTGAACGACAATAAAAGTTATACCACAAAGTTGTAAAGATTATTTGTTGGATTCAAACGCATCGAAGAAGGTGAAAGGTATCTTGTCGACTGACAAAAATCTGGCATTAATGGCAGAAATGTAGGATATGAAGCGACAGCGGTCACCATCAAAAACCCTAAAAATATGCGAAGTCCCATATCGGCAAAATTAATAGCTCGGAAAGACTCCAAAACACGAGTTGTCCATCGAAGAACAACATCGAACCGTGTCGTGCTTTGCTGAGGGGCCACTGAATAGCAAATAACACGTATGAAGGGCAAATGCATCATTTAGCATTGAAACTAACCGCCTAATCATTTCGTACTTCGTGATCGTTGACTATAAGTCAACAATCAATGTAAAAGGTGGACTTTATGACTCCACCACCCTTGATAATGTAATTCCCCCACTTCCTCTCCATGATCCAAGCCCGTTTTCCATAAATGGCAATAGTCAAACATACCACGTTCTACTTACAAGAGACGTAGACATAATTTCCTTTCTTCCTCTCTCACCTCCTCAAGAGAAGATTATAAAAGGGAGGAAGATTAGAGAGGTAAGACATTCAATTTCAGTTATCCTAAATTACTTATTACACTCTAAGCTGACTTGATCGTCGGAGAGTTCACGGGGAATCCACATCCCCATTGAACTTCCTCTATTTTGCAGGTATTCGGTACTTTGTTATTCTCGAAGCACAATCAGCACTAACCTACTTGACCAATTCTCGATAAACCAACCCATTTCTCAGATATATCCTAAGCTCGATTAATACGAATTTACCTTTTTCTCGTTAAAATTATCTGTACTGATTTTTGATGAATCAATATATATATATATATATTAATTATGGATATCTGTAATCCCTCCTTCCTATAATACACATACATGTATACATGTTATGGATATATTAATGTAATATATTATATAACATTAATTTCCTATTGTAATTTCACGAGACAAGTTCCTTATATAAATAGGGATGGGTATATATGTAATTTACACCCTTTTACTTAAGGGTACTTTAGGAAATTTATATTATTCTATTATTTATTTATTATTTAAAATAGATAATTATATCAAAAAGAAAATTAGAATTTAAGATAATGTTAAACTTATAAATATCCCTCCTTTGATAGAAGAGGGGAAGGAGTTTTGGGATTCAAGAGCCTTGAGAACAGGTTTGAGGAAAATAATTTAAAAAATCTTTAATCCGGTAACATCTCATTGGTGCCCACCGTGTCTTTTCAATTTTTTTTCGAAAAGATGACAACCATAGCAGCCGAGATTCGAATAATTTTGAAATACTCAGAGCAGTTCCTACAGACTAAAATCTCTTAACCTATCGAAGCAAGTAAAGGCAAACCTTGGATGAAGAGGATAGGCTCTCTCAGAGGTAAATATGTAGAAACTCTAATTTTAGCGTCGTTTATTCAAGTATGCTTCCGTAAACTATTTAATTGATTAATTGATATTTATTATATAAATTCACACTTTTACTGCACAAAAGCTCCACGCTTTCTTACACAAAAAAAATTCTATGCTTTGGTACAAACAACAAAGCTCCATGCTTTGGTACCACGCTTTACTACACAACAAAAACCTTTGTGCTTTGGTACAAATAACATAGCTCCTTGCTTTGGCGCGCTTTCCTACCAAAAAAGCCCCGTGCTTTGGTACAAACAACAAAACTCCTTGCTTTGGTACCGCATTTTTCTAAACAAAAAAAGCTCCGTGCTTTGGTACAAATAACAAAGCTCCTTGTTGTGGTACAACTTATACTAATTTTAATATTTATGACTTTTTAGATTAACTATTTATATGATTGATAGATTTATTGACCTATACTCTTCATGTTTACAGTAGATCATTTTATTATTACTAATATTTTATCATAATATTTCTCATAATTTTCACCTCAGGTAATAAGGGCTTTCGTACAAACAAGAAAGCTCTGTGCTTTTGTACAAACAAAATGTTTCGTGCTTTCTTACAGATTAACTATTTATATAATTCATAGATTTACTAATAGATCCTTGAAATGCACAAATCATATCACTTTTTTAGCATGTTTTTAGGCATAATTTAGGGCGAAATTGGTGTTAAATCGTTCTCAATTGACTGTTATTAACACAATTTCGTAGTTTTTGTGATTTTGGAACTGTCAGGTGAAATATGCAATAAAATGGCAAAATTCGGTGTAAAACGTGATTTTCGGAAGTTCGAAAGTCGAGATGGGCATCCAGAACATGGGACGGGCGTCCTGACCTGGTCAACAGACCAGGACGGGCGTCCAAGACTCAGGACGGCCGTCCTGACCTGGTCAACAGGCCGAGACGGGCGTCCCAAATCCAGGACGGGCGTCCCAGATCCAGGACGGGCGTCCCGAATGCCTGGTCAAAGTCCCACATCAATTTTTGAAGAGAATTTCACCCAGTTCCCCTGCTATAAATACCCCCAAGCCTTCCTCAGTTGAAACCATTCCTCTCCACTCGATCTGAGTCATTTAGTGACTTCAAGTATATAATTTTCTATAGTATACAAGTCACTTAGTGATTTCAGGTTTTTAGTTTAGGTATATTTATAGTTTTCGAGAGTATCTCGTGTTCTTCGTTTCTGAGAGTCTATCTCAGATCTTAGAATACGACTAGATAGGTTCGTTTTTGGTATTCATAGAATACCCAGGATTTCGTTAGGAGATCCTAAGAGAGCACTAGGCGTTCGAAGAGTCAGTCAACAGGGTTGTGCTTAGGCTAGTAAAGCATAGCTACTAGGCTGAGGAAGCGTCCTCTGAAGGTTCTGTCGACCAGAGTCGGGTCGAGCAGTCCAGTATATACAAGCAGTTGCTCTATCAACGGGCCTAATAAAGGGTGAATACTTTATGGCAGTAGTCCCCTTGTCCCTCTCTTTATATGTCTGTACTGTGTTTGTCCAAATACTGATTTTGAATATTAAACTATGATTTTGTGAATATGTGTTTTGCATGTTGAAGTCATTTACATTTTTCCGGAAAGGTCACCAGCTTAACTATCATTATGATTGCATATCTACTTGCTCTTTTAAACTAGATGAATGGTTATAGACAACTCCTAACCACAGTCTAATCATAACTTGTTTAGTTTATCAGGCCTTGATTTAGGACTTCCGGTTGGAAGCATTAAGGTCTGCCATATTAGATGAAATAACCTATAGATCACCATGTTTGTTAAAGTAGTCTAAGTAGGCTGAGTTTACGTGTTTATGCTGGCGTTAGGGCGAGCGGCATGATCTCCTGAGTGACACAGGACTTTCATGGATGCCTTTAGCTCGAACTGTGAGTAGGGCCGTCAATGGCAATAGGGCGGTTTATTAGGTAACTCAGATGTGGTACACAAGTAGAATCAGTACATAATTGCAATCTAGACCAAGATTTATCTAAAAAACTTGAAGATAGGTCAATCAACATGTAGGAACAATATAACATAAGTCAGAACACTACCTCCACCCAAGAATGTGAGAGCTGTTAGAAGTTTTTTGGGACACGCTGGTTTTTATCGTAGATTTATAAAAGATTTCTCACTAATAGCCATGTCGTTGACTAATTTACTTGGAAAAGATGTTCCTTTTGTCTTTGATGAAAAATGTCTAAAAGCCTTTAATGGACTTAAGGAACTTCTAACTACTGCACCTATCATGACGTCACCTGGCTGGAGTCTACCTTTTGAACTAATGTGTGATGCTAGTGATTATGCAGTAAGAGTTGTTTTAGGACAGAGACATGATAAGAAATTTCATGTAATATATTATGCTAGCAAAACCTTAACTGACGCTCAGGAAAATTACACTACGATAGAAAAGGAATTAGTAGTAGTAGTATACGCATTTGATAAGTTTTGATCTTATCTAGTCTTGTCTAAAACCATAGTTTATACTAATCATTCTGCATTAAAGTACTTGTTCAATAAAACGGACGCAAAGCCAAGATTAATCAGATGGGTTTTATTGCTTCAAGAATTCGATACATAAATTCAGGATAAGAAAGGGGCAGGAAACCTAGCCATAGACCACTTGTCAAGGCTAGAGAATCCAACCCTAGAAGCTATAGATGAATCGATCATATCTGACAAATTTCCGGATGAGAATCTATGTGCATTGTTTTCTATTTTCTCACCCCCTTGGTTTGCAGATATAGCAAATTATTTGGTAGCTCAGACTCTTCCTAGTGATATCACTGCTCAACAGAGAAGAAAATTCTTTGCTGACCTTAAATAATACTATTGGGAAGATCCCTTTCTGTTTTGAATATGTGCAGATCAGATGATCAGGAGATGTGTCTCTCAAGAAGAAGGTTTCCAAATTCTAGAACATTGTTACTGCGGACCCCGCAGGCGGTCACTTAGCTGCGCTAATACCTCTCGAAAAGTATTAGAAGCAGGCTTCTACCGACCTATGATATTCAAAGACGTCGCAGCGTTCACAAGATTTTGCGATGCCCGTCAGAAAGTTGGAAATATATCTTCTCGAGACGGTCTACCCCAATAGATAATTCAAAGTGTAGAGATATTTGGCATATGGGGTATAGACTTTATGGGTCCATTTCCTCCCTCTTTTGGTAAGAAGTACATCATAGTAGTTGTAGAATATTTCTCAAAATGGCCTGAGGCACAGGCCCTACCTACTAATGATGCTAGAGTCGTGTGCAGATTTCTTAGACAGCTATTTGCTAGATTCGGATGCCCGAAAGCCCTAATTAGTGACCGAGGTACACACTTCTGCAACTCTCAATTGCAGAATGTACTTCAGCAATATGGAGTTCAACATCGCCTTTCCACAGTATACCATCCTCAAACCAATGGGCAGGCTAAGGTAACCAACAGAGGAATAAAGAGAATCCTAGAAAAGACTGTATGTGTTAATCGTAAGGATTGGGCCATGAAGCTGGATGATGCATTATGGGCCTTCCGTACGGCAAACAAAACCTCTATGGGATTTTCACCTTATAGACTGGTCTATGGAAAAGCATGTCACCTTCCTGTTGAACTTGAACATAGAGTTTATTGGGCAGTGCGAAAATGCAATCTAGACGATAACTTAATTAAGGGACATCGGATTTTACAACTCAACGAATTGGATAAGTGGAGGCTTAAAGCCTATGAAAACTCACATCAATTCAAGTTGACAAGTAAACTCCGGCATGACAGATGACTCAGAGCCTAGAAGAATTTTGAACCCGGGGATAAAGTACTGTTATACAACTCGCGATTCAAATTTTTCCCAAGAAAGTTGCGTAGCTGCTGGTCAAGACCGTTCACTATCACAGAAGTATCGCCCTTTGGAGCATGTGTCATCATGGATTCTAACAGTACTACTCAAAAAGTGAATGGGCAACGCTTAGAGATCTACAGAGAACCATTTGACTTGTTCGAGCAGACTGTCGACTTCGCAGAATAAGGGAGTATTTCTTTCATTGTATTTCGTTTTCTATTATTTTGTTATTTCTTTTGTTGTTTTATTTTCTCTCTTCCCCTTAGTTAGTCAAATAAGTGTGGGGTAAGAATTTTCTGTTTTATTTTTATTTCTTCTTGTTTTTCAAATAAGTGTGGGGTAATTTAGATATGCATGAACACTGAGGACAGTGTCAAACTTAACTGTGGGGTAGCAGTGCACAATGCACTGTAGCAGTAAAAATTTGTTTGCATGTTTTCCCATATTTTCACTAGAATTACAACCTTCCAAAAAAAATTTCAAAATTTTTCACTCTTTCAGACTTCAAAATGCAGTTATGATTAGTAAAGAAATGCTTATGTCTATGATATGTATGTAGAGTATTATGATCAGTAGGAGACAACGTGATAATTTTCTTGAATTCATCAATTAGAAATAAGGAATTCCTGATACTTGGGCACAACTTAGTTTGGATTAGAGACCTCAACCAAATACCTTTTCAAGACTTAGCTAAATAATATTAGACCAATTGAGGATATATTAGCAATCTAAATGACTAGATGATGCTCTGAGCTGAAAGTGAAAAAAGTTAAATAAATAGGGTAGTTTGCAAGCAGCCTTTGCTACTCGAGCACTACTCCTTAAGGGAACTTAAAGCCTGATGCCCTAAGGTCGTGTAGATCTGGGAGTCATCGGAGTGGGACTTGCTACATGGGTAGTTAAAGTTGACGTGTGAAAGCTAACACAAAATACCCTGAAAAATCAATCTAAAAATACATAGCCCAATGTATTCTTATATTGAAATTCTTAATTGAAAATTCTTGTCACCAAAGCTCAGAACTCAGAAGGTTGTTTGTTGCTAGTGTGTCTAGTGACCGGTCGAAGTATTATCTGGTAAGAGTCAAGATAAGATTATATTGTGTTGACAATCTAGTCTGGACTAGTACACATACTACACATCAGGAAAACCTTGTGACTGAGAGAAGAGTTCAATCTAGTTATTAAGTTGTTAGCCCTGCTTGATCGTGATAATCTACTAGAGACATTTGAGACCTTGTCATGGCAACTTAACCACTCGGACCTATGTTGTGAATTATCTGACTCAGTGATAAATTTTGGAATAAAAACATTGCTAGGATTTTAAGTGACTGCACCTATGATTTAAAATCAATAATTTCACTTAGACTTGGCTTGAGGACAAGCAAAAAGCTAAGTGTGGGGTTATATGATATGCACAAATCATATAACTTTTTAGCATGTTTTTAGGCACAATTTAGGGCGAAATTGGTGTTAAATCATTCTCAATTGACTGTTATTAACACAATTTCACAATGTTTGTGATTTTGGAAGTATCAGGTGAAATATGCAAGAAAATGGAAAAATTCAGGGCAAAACATGATTTTCGGAAGTTCGAAAGTCGGGATGGGCGTCCAGAACCCGGGACGGTCATCCTAACCTGGTCAACAGACTAGGACAGGCATCCAGGACTCAGGACGGGCATCCTGACCTGGTCAACAGGCCGAGACGGGCGTCCCAGATCCAGGACGGGCGTCCTAAATGCTTGGTCAAAGTCCCACATCAATTTTTTAAGAGAATTTCACCCAGTTCCCCTGCTATAAATACCCCAGGCCTTCCTCAGTTGAAATCATTCCTCTCCACTCGATCTGAGTCATTTAGTTACTTCAAGTATACAATTTTCTATAGTATACAAGTCACTTAGTGATTTCAGGTTTTTAGTTTAGGTATATTTATAGTTTTCGAGAGTGTCTCGTGTTCTTCGTTTCTGAGAGTCTGTCTTAGATCTTAGAATACGACTAGATAGGTTCGTTTCATAGAATACTCAGGATTTCGTTAAGAGATCCTAAGAGAGCACTAGGCGTTCGAAGAGTCAGTCAACAGGGTTGTGCTTAGGCCGGGCTATAAGGTAAAACATAGCTACTAGGCTGGGGAAGCGTCCTCCGAAGGTTCTGTCGAGCAGAGTCGGGTTGAGCAATCCAGCATATACAAGCAGTTGCTCCATCAGCAGACCTAATAAAGGGTGAATACTTTATGGAGGTGGTCCCCTTGTCCCTCTCTTTATATGTCTGTACTGTGTTCGTCCAAATACTGATTTTGAATATTAAACTATGATTTTATGAATATGTCTTTTGCATGTTGAAGTCATTTACATATTTTCGGAAAGGTCACCAGCTTAACTATCATTATGACTGCATGTCTACTTGCTCTTTTAAAGTAGATGAATAGTTATAGACAACTCCTAACCATGGTCTAATCATAACCTGTTTAGTTTATCAAGCCTTGATTTAGGACTTCCCGTTGGAAGCATGAAGGTCTGCCATATTAGATGAAATAACCTATAGATCACCATGTTTGTTAAAGTAGTCTAAGTAGGCTGAGTTTGCGTGTTTATGTCGGCATTAGGGCGAGCGGCAAGATCTCCTGAGTGACACAGGACTTTCATGGATACCTTTAGCTCGAACCGTGAGTAGGGCCGTCAATAGCGATGGGGCGATTTATTAGGTAACTCAGATGTGGTACACAAGTAGAATCGGTACATAATTGCAATCTAGACCAAGATATATCTAAAATACTCGAAGATAGGTCAATCAACATGTAGGAACAATATAACATAAGTAAGAACACTATCTGTAAAACACTCTTGTAGGCTTAAATAGACTTGAACCTAGTGGAGAATGAATCAACCTCTCATCCAAGATTTTGATCAACGATTGCATAACTGGATCATAAGATAAGAGTTAGGGTAAGAGGCTAGTTACTACTAAGCCGTTACCACTTCCCTGGGAGTACGATATATTGATTAAATTAAAATCGTAGATACTTTCCAACAGACTGGCTACACGATAGGTACTCTGCCTTAGGTTCTGATTGATTAAGTGACAACATAGAGACTAAATGTGACAATTAGTCATTCTAAGTCCTTAAGTTATTCATAATCGATATAGGGTAAATAACACCTATTTTAGCGTATCAGTCGGAAACGCATCAATCCTCTTTATTTTTTACAGATTATTTTATTATTTCTAATATTTTCTCATAATTTTCCCCTTTTGCGGGTAATAAGTGCTTTGGTACAAACAACAAAGCTCTGTGCTTTAGTACAAACACTGAGGACAGTGTCAGACTTAAGTGTGGGGTAGCAGTGCACGGTGCACTGGTAGTAGTTTGAGAAAATTTTTGCATGATTTTGCATGTTTTCCCCGTATTTTCACGCCCTTCCAAAACAATTTTCAAAATTTTCATTCTTTCAGACTTCTAAATGCAGTATGATTGGTTAAACATTTGCTGATGTCTATGATATGTATGTAGAATGTGATGGTTAGTAGGAGACGATTTATGACTATTTTGAACTTATTGATTAGAAATAGGGAATTCCTGATAACTGAGCACAACTTAGTCTGGATTAGAGACCTCAGCCAATTACCTTTTCAAGACTTAACTAGATAAGACTAGACCAGTTATGGATGTATTGACAATTAGAATGACTAGATGAGACTCTAAGCTAAAAGTGAAAAGAAACAAAAAGAGAGTTAATTAAATAAGGGTAGTCTGCCAGCGGCCTTTGCTACTCGAGCACCACTCCTTATGGGTACTTAAAGCCTGATGCCCTAAGATCGTGTAGATCTGGGAGTCATCGGAGTGGGACTCGCTACATGGGTAGTTGAAGTTGACGTGTTCTAAGCAGACTCAAAATACCCTGAAAAATCTATAATAGAAAAGAATCAATAAATACTAAAATCTGATCACCAAGGCTCAGAACTCAGAAAGTTGTCTGTTGTTAGTATGTCTAGCGACAGGGTCTAAGTGTTATCTGGTAATAGTTAAGACAAGAGTTTATTGTGTTGACTATCTAGTCTGGACTAGTACACTGATGCGATTCCGGTTGACGTACTAAATAGGTGTTATTTTACCCTATGTCGATTATGATTAATTAAGGACTGTGATTGACTAATTGTCACGTTTAGTCTTATGGTGTCACTTAATCAGCCAGAATCTAAGGCAGAGTACCTATCGTGTAGCTAGTCTATTGGAAAGTATCTACGATTTTACTAAGTTAATTATCGTACTCCCAGGGAAGTGGCAACGGCTTAGTAGTAACTAGCCTCTTATCCTAACTCTTATCTTATGATCCAGTTATGCAATCTTCATCAAATACTTTGATGAGAGGGTGATCCATTCTCCACTAGGTTCAAGTCTAATTAACCCTAGAAGTGTTTTAAAGATAAGTTCTGATTCTATGTTATACTGTTCCTATATGTTGATTGACCCATATTCGAGTGTTTTAGATATATCTTAGCCTGGAATGCAACTATGTTCTGTGTCTAAAGGTGTACCACATCTGAGTCTCTATCTAGCTACCCGCCCCCTATCATTAAGGTAAACGGCCCTACTCACGGTCGAACAAAGACAGTTATGAAAGCCCTATGTCACTTTCGGGGATCACTCTGAAGGCTCGTAATCGCTGGCATAACGCTCTACTCAGCCTACCTAGACTACTCTAACAAGCCAGGTGTTCAGCATGTAATTTTATCTAGTATGGCAGACACCAATCTAATTGATGCCTGTTAAACTAAAGGTTATGAATAGACCGTGGTTAGGAATTGTCTATAAACCCTATTTTAGTTTAAAAGAAACTACATTAGACATGCAGACATAATGATTATTTAGCAGGTGGCTATTTCCGGAAAACATAATAACTTCAACATACAAAACAACTATTCATAAAATCATAATCTGATTTCATAATTGATGTTTAGGACAAAGCAATAAAACATATAGAGAGGGTATGGGGACTGATGCCATAAAGAAATCACCCCTTTACTTAGTCTCGCCTACAGAGCGTACTGCTGTATACGTCGTATTGCCCGCCCTGACTCTGCTCGCCAGAACCTTCGGAGGACGCTTCCTCAGCCTAGTAACTAGACTTTACCTTACATCCTGGGCTTATGCCTAGCCCTGTGGACTGACTCTTCGAACGCCTAGAGCTCTCTTAGGGTCTCCTAACGAAACCCCGGGTATTCTATGAATACCGGAAACGAACCTATCTATAGAAACCTAAGATCTGAGACTATTTCTCAGAAACTAAAACCAAACACTAATAAGAAAGAAAACTGAGATCTGAGTCTCTGAGTGAGTTGTGTACTGGAAAACTGTACACTGGAAACCACTTAATGACTCAGATCGAGTGGAGAGGGATCATTTCAACTACTGGAGGCCTGGGGTATTTATAGCAGCTTCCCGGAGTGAAAAATTCTGAAAACTTCGATGTGGGACAGCTTCTGGCGGCTCGGGACGCCCGTCCCGGACCTTTGACCGGGTCAACATTTCCAAAAATTGCGTTTTTGCCCCAGAATTTGCTGTTTTCGTCTACTTTTCACCTGACACTTCCAAAATCATAAAAACCGTGAAATCAAGTAAATAGTAAACAATTAATGTCAATTTACTCTCAATTTCACATTAAAACATATATAAAAACATGCTAAAAATGTGATACGATTTTCGCGTATCATACACACACTACACATCAGGAAGACCTTGTGACTAAGAGAAGAATTCAACCTAGTTGTTAAGTTGTTTTCTACTCAATCATAACAATCTACTAGAGACATTTGAGACTTTGTCATAGCAACCTAACCAGTCAGACCGGTGTTAAGAATTATCTGAATAATTTTTGGAATAAAAACATGACTAGGAAAGTTAAGTGACTGCACTATGATTTAGAATCACTAACTTCAGGTAGACTTTGCTTGAGGACAAGCAAAAAGCTAAGTGTGGGATTATCTGATATGCATAAATCATATCACATTTTTAGCATGTTTTTAGGCATGATTTAGGGTGACATTGAGGGAAAATCGGTCTTAATTGTTTATTATTAACTCAATTTCATAGTTTTCATGATTTTGGAAGTGTCAAGTGAAAAGTAGAAGAAAATGGCAAATTTCGGGGTAAAAACGCAAATTTTCAGAAGTTCGGACTTCGGGAAGGGCGTCCTGGTTCAGGACGGGCATCCTGACCTGGTCAACAGGTCAGGACGGGTGTCCAGGACTCGGGACGGCCGTCCTGACCTGGTCAACAGACTGGGACGGGCGTCCCAATCCAAGACGGGCGTCCCGAACTAGAAATTCAAGTCCCACATCGAATTTTTGATGAAAAATCACTCCAAGAAGCTGCTATAAATACCCCAGGCCTTCCTCAGTTGAAATCATCCCTCTCCACTTGATCTGAGTCATTCAGTGACTTCCAGTGTACAATTCTCGAGTACACAAGTCGCCCAGAGACTCAATTTCAGTATAAGTTTTCTTTCTTTCTTTTTAGTGTTTCGTTTTTCTTAGTTTCTAAGAATTAGTCTCAGATCTTAGGGTTCGATAGATAGGTTCGTTTCTGGTATTCACAGAATACCCTGGATTTTGTTAGGAGATCCTAAGAGGGCTCTAGGCGTTCGAAGAGTCAGTCCACATGGTTGGGCTTAAGCTGGGTATTAAGGTAAAGTCCAGCTACTAGGCTGAGGAAGCGTCCTCCGAAGGTTCTGGCGAGTAGAGTTGGGTCAAGCAGTACGACATATACAGCAGTACGCTCCATCGACGAGACTAAGTAAAGGGTGATTTCTTTATGGCATCAGTCCCCATGTCCCTCTCTTATATGTTGTTATTGTGTTTGTCCAAAGAATGATTTTGAATATCGGATTATGATTTTCATGAATATTTGTTATATATGTTTAAGTTATTATGTTTTTCCGGAAATAGCCACCTGCTTAATATTCATTATGTCTGCATGTCTAATGTAGTCTCTTTTAAACTAAAGATAGGGTTATAGACAATTCCTAACCACAGTCTATTCATAACCTGTTTAGTTTAACCGGCATCAATATGTATTGGTGTCTACCATACTAGATAAAATAACCTGCGGAACACCCTGTTTGTTAGAGTAGTCTAGGTAGGCTGAGTTGCGTTTTTATGCTGGCGTTAGGGCGAGCAGCATGATCCTCGAAGTTACATAGGGCTTTCATGGATGCCTTTAGCTCGAACCGTGAGTAGGGTCGTCATTAAGGTAGGGAGGTTTATTAGTTGACTCGGATGTGGTACACCTTTAGACTCAGAACATAGTTACATTCCAAGCTAAGATATATCTAAAACACTCGAAGATAGGTCAATCAACATGTAGGAACAGTATAACATGGAATCAGGACTTTGTCTATAAACACTTGAGGCTTAATTAGACTTAAACCTAGTGGAAAATGGATCACCCTCTCATCAAAGTTATTGATGAAGATTGCATAACTGGATCATAAGATAAGAGTTAGGATAAAAGGCTAGTTACTACTAAGTCGTTACCACTTTCCTGGGAGTACGATATTTATTTAATAAAATCGTAGATACTTTCCAACAGACTAGCTACACGATAGGTACTCTACCTTAGGTTCTGACTGATTAAGTGACACCATAGAGACTAAATGTGACAATTAGTCAATCTCAGTCCTTAATTACTCATAATCAACATAGGATAAAATAACACATATTTAGCATATCAGTCGGAAACGCATCATGCTCAAAAATCAGGAATTCCCTACTTCTAAGTGATGAATTCATCAAAGAAATCGAAATTTCCCTAATGGTCATAACACTCTACTGAATACATATCACGGGTAGAAGCAGTTTTCAATCAGTCAATACCGTTTTTGAAGTCTAAAAGAGTGAAAATTTTTGAAATGTTTTTTGGAAGGGTGCATTTTCAATGAAAATCAGAGGAAAACATTCAGATAATCATAAATTTGAGTGCACTATGCACTACTACCCCACACTTAAGATTTACACTGTCCGCAGTGTTCAAGCATATCCTATCACCCCACACTTATTTGAAAAATAAGAGTAAAAACGAAAATTAGAAAAGTAAATGAAACAACTAAAACAAAAAATTGAAACAAACAAAATAAGAAAAGAATCAAATAGAAACAAAAGAATTTACTCCCTTATTCATCGAACACAATAGTCTGCTTGGACTAGTCGAGTGGCTTTTTGTAAAATTTTAAGCGTTGCACGTTCACTTTTTGAGTAGTGCCGTCAGAATCTGTTATGACACATGCGCCAAAGGGCAACATTTCTATAATAGTGAACTGGTCTGACCAATAGCTTCGTAACTTTCTTGGAAACAATTTCAAATGTGAATTGTATAACAACATCTTATCTCCTAGTTTGAAATTTTTCTGGGATCTAAGTTGCCTATCATGCCGGAGTTTACTTGGCATTTTGAATTAGTGTGAGTTTTCATAGGCCTTGAGCCTCCATTCATCCAATTCATTGAGTTGCAAAGTCTAGTTTTCTTTAGACAAAGTATTCTCTAGATTGTATTTTTCTACTACCTAGTATGCTCTACGTTCAAGTTTGACAGATAAATGACATGCTTTTCCATAAATCAATCTATATGGTGAAAAACCTATAGATGTTTTATATGTCGTACGGAAGCCCCATAAGGCATCATCAAGTTTTATAGTCCAATTCTTATGATTAACACCTACAGTCTTTTCTAATATCCATTTAATTCCCCTATTGGTTACCTCAACCTACCCATTGGTCTGTGGGTGGTATGCTGTGGAAAAACGATGTTGAACTCCATATTGCTGGAGTACTTTCTGCAATTGTGAGTTGCAAAATGTGTACCTTTGTCACTGATGAGGGCCTTAGGACACCCTAATCTAGAAAACATTTATCTAAGAAACCTGCACACTACTCTAGCATCATAAGTAGGTAATGCATGTGCCTCAGGCCATTTTGAAATATACTCTACAGCTACTATGATGTATTTATTTCTGAAGAAAAAGGAAATGGTCTCATAAAGTCTATACCCAAATATTTCAACACTTTGAATCATCTGTTGGGGTAGACCATCTCGAGAAGATATGTTCCCTGCTCTCTGACAAGCATCGCAGGACCTTACGTAAGATGTAACATCTTTGAATATGGTGGGCCAGTAGAATCCTGCTTCTAACACCTTCCTGGCAGTGTTAGCTGCAGCTAAATGGCCACCTGTAGGTCCTCATTGGCAATGTTCCATGACCTGGAACCCATCTTCTTGAGATGCTCATCTCTTGATCAGTTGGTCTGCACAAATTCAAAACGGAAAAGGGTCCTCCCAATAGTAATATTTTAGATCAACAAAGAATTTCTTCCTTTGCTAGGCTGTGATATCATTGGGAAGAGTTTGAGCTACCAAATAATTCGCAATATCAGCAAACCACGGAGGAGAGTAGATAGCAAATAAAACACATAAGCTCTCATTCGGAAACTTGTATGATATTATCGATTCATCTATAGCTTCTAGTGCAGGGTTCTCTAATATAGACAGATGATCTGCACCTAGATTTTTCGCCCCTTTCTTATCCCTGATTTCTATGTCAAATTCTTGTAACAATAAAACCCATCTGATAAGTCTTAGTTTTGCATCAATTTTATTGAACAAATATTTTAATGCAGAGTGATCAGTATAAACTATTGTTTTGGACAAGACTAGTGATATGCATAAATCATATCACTTTTAGCATGTTTTTAGGCACAAATTAAGGCAAAATGAGAACCAAATTGATATTAATTGATTGATATTAATTGATTGATATTAACACATTTTTGCAGAATTTGTGATTTTGGAAGTTTCATGTGAAATGTGCAAGAAAATAGCAAATATTGGGGGGAAAACATAATTTTCGAACTTTTTGAGTTCGGGAAGGGCGTCCTGACCCAGTCAAACAGTCGGGACAGGCGTCCTGACCCGATCAAAGCACCAGGATGGGCATCTCAAACCGTAGGATGCTGTCCCACATTACAAATTCAAGAGAAAATCACTAATTTCCCCTATTATAAATACCCCATGCCTTCCTCAGTTGTAATCATCCCTCATCACTCGATCTGAGTCATCTAGTGACTTCAAGTGTATATTTTTACACTCGATATAAGTCATTCAATGACTCGACTGCATCTTTTTGCACTCACATGAGTAGTTAGCAATATAAGAGCGTCTCATTTTCTTTGTTCCTTGAGTGCTTATCTTAGGTTCTTAGAATTCGATTAGATTGGGTTTGTCTTTGGTATTCATAGAATACCCGGGATTTCGTTAGGAGATCCTAAGAGGGCATTAGGTGAACGAAGAGCTAGTCAACAGGGCATTGCTTAAGCCTAGGATGTAAGGTAAAGCAATCACTACTAGTCTAAGGAAGCATTCTCTGAAGGTTCTGGTATTCAGAGTTAGGTCGAGCAACCCAGGGTATACAAGTAGTCGCTTCGCCGACGGACCTGATAAAGGGTGAATACTTTATGGTGGTGGTCCCCTAGATCCTCTTTGTAAACTTTATGTTGTGTTCGTCTAAATACTTATTTGAATACCAAATTATGATTGCTCTGTTATATATGTTTTGCATCTTGAAGTGATATTTATTTTTCCGGAAAGGTCACCTACTAAATTTACATTATGACTGAATTATCTACTTGCTCTTTTAAACTAAATGAACGGTTATAGACTAACCATGGTCTAATCATAACCTGTTTAGTTTAACAGACCTTAATTTAGGATAAAATTGCATTAAGGTCTACCATATTAGGTAAAATAACTTACAGATCACCATGTTTGTTAGAGTAATCTAATGAGGCTGAGTTTATTATCTATGCTGGTGTTAGGGTGAGTGGCATGAATTCTTGAGTGACACAGGTTTTCATGGATACCTTTAACTCGAACAGTGAGTAGGGTCATCATTAAGGTAGGGTGATTTATCAGGTAACTCAGATGTGGTACACAAGCAAGATACAGTACATAATTGCATTCTAGACCAAGATATATCTAAAATACTCGAAGATAGGTCAATCAACATGTAGAAACTATAAAACGTACATCAGAACACATGTCTATTTGATACTCTTGCATGTTAATTACTTATGTGCTATGTGTGATTGGGATCACCAACTCATCAAGATTATTGATGAATGATTGATTAATTGCATGATAAGATAAATGTTAGGGTTAAGGGATAGTTACTACTAAGCCGTTACTAGTTTCCTGGGAGTACGATATTAATAAATTAAAATCGTAGATACTTTCCAAAGAACTAGCTACACGATAGGTACTCTGCCTTAGGTTCTGATTGATTAAGTGGCAACAATTATTGCTAAAAGTGACAATTAGTAAGACTCGGTCCTTAATTATTCATAATCAATATAGGTAAATAAATCCTATCTTTTAGCATGTCGATTAGAACGCATCAACTAGATAAGATCAAATATTGTCAAAAGCATATACTATAGCTAGTAATTCCTTTTTTGTGGTAGTGTAATTCTCTTGAGCGTTAGTCAAGGTTTTACTAGCATAGTATATCACATGGAATTTCTTATCATGTCGCTATCCCAAAACAACTCCTGCTGCATAATCACTAGCATCACACATCAATTCAAAAGGTAAATTCCAATCAGGTGATGTCATGATGGGTGCAATAGTCAATAGTTCCTTAAGTTTGTTAAAAGCTTTCCGACATTTTTCATCAAAAACGAAAGGAACATCTTTACTAAGCAAATTGGTCAATGGTCTGGCTATTAGAGAAAAATCTTTTATGAATCTCCTGTAAAAACCAGCATGTCCAAAAAAATTTCTAATGGATCTTATAGAGTTGGGTGGAGGTAGTTTTGAAATGACTTCAATCTTTGCTTTATCTACTTCCATACATTTCTGTGAGATTTTATGTCCTAGAACAATTCCTTCTTTTACCATGTAATGACATTTTTCCCAGTTCAGAACCAAATTAGATTTTATACAACATTTAAGCATTGATTCCAAGTTTCTCAGGCAAACCACAAATGAATTACCAAAAACTGAGAAATCGTCCATGAATACTTTCGTAGAATCTCCTAACATGTCATCGAAAATAAAGGTCAAGCAACGTTGGAAAGTAGCAGGTGCATTACATAAACCAAAAGGAATCCTTCTATATGCAAATGTTCCAAAAGGGCATGTGAATGTAGTTTTATGTTGGTCCTCCGGAGAAATTGGGATTTGGAAATACCCAGAAAATCCATCAAGAAAGCAATAAAACATATATCCAGATAATCTTTCTAACATTTGGTCAATAAAAGGGAGAGGGAAATGGTCTTTGCGTGTAGCAGTGTTTAACTTCCTATAATCAATGCAAACACGATAACCAGTAATAGTTCTAGTAGGGATTAATTCATTATGCTCATTTCTAACAACTGTTATTCCGCATTTCTTAGGTACCACCTGTACCGGGCTTACCCATTCACTATCAAAGATAGGATAGATAAGTCCAGCATCCAACAATTTGATTGCCTCCTTTTTAACTACATCACACACATTAGGATTCAACCTTCTTTGAGGTTGCACACATGGCTTATACTAATTTTCTAAATGAATCTTATGCGAGCAAAAGCTTGGATTGATACCTAGAATATCCGTATGCAAAGGCTCTTTTATACTTTTTGAGTATGTCCACAGTAACTTCCGTTGTTCTACAGTTAAGTCAACTGCAAAAATGATGTGAAGTTTCCTGTTGTCGTCTAGGAATCCATAACATAAATGTTTTGGTAGTTCCTTTAGCTCCAAATCTGGTGGATCTTCAAACGATGTTTGCTCCTTCTTCAGCTCATGAGCACCTATCTCAACAAAATTGTCAGAGCTACTTTCATAATTGGAAAAACTGAGATCAGGTTTTTCCAATTCCAAAGAGTCTTCTTTCAAGACTAGATAGTTAGAGCACAGATCTGTCATGTTATCTTCAATTAACTGATCGATAGCATCCACACAAAAAAAGTTACCATCTTAATGCATGGGATACTTAAGGGTTTCATCTAGATCAAACACGATATCCTCATTTTCCACCCTCAATTTATTTGACCATTGCTAACATCGATCAATGCCTTAGAGGTAGCTAGAAAAGGTCGGCCTAGAATCAAAGGTACACCACCTTTACCATTCATATCCATGACAATAAAATCCATAAGAAAGATAAATTTTCCAACCTTTACTAAGAGGTCATCAATTATCCCCCTAGGAATCTTGACTGTCCTATCAACAAGTTTTATGCACATTCTAGTCGTTTTCAAATCATGCAAACCTAATTTATCAAATAAACTAGATGGAATTAAATTGATACTAGCTCCTAAATATGCTAATGCATGCAAATTAGTAATATTTCCAATCGTACATGGCAAAGTAAAACAACTTGGATCTTTTTGTTTGGAAGGCAGTTTGTTCAGTAGAACTGCCAAGCATTCTTCATTAAGAACCACTTTGTCCATGTCAAATTTTCTTTTATTACTAATAATTTCCTTCAAAAACTTAGCATATTTAGGCATTTCAGAAATAACATCAAGCAAAGTAAAATTAACATGAATCTGACTAAAAGTTTTAAAAAAAATTCTCAAATTGCTCCTTATCTTTATTCTACATTAGTCTTGCAGGGTAAGGTACTCTTGATCGGTACTCAAGGACGAACTCCTTCTTCCCTTTCCTTGCTACTTTTGTTTCAACCACCGTCGGCGTTGGTTCCTTGGAGCTATCTTCTTCTTCATTTGTTCAGTGGGGTTGGTCTCAGTGTTGCTTGGCAGTGTCCCTTGTGACTTGTGAGATAAATGGGTCGATAGCTGCCCCATCTGTCTTTCAGAGGTCTGCAAGGCAGCTTGTGTGTTTCTGACTATCTACTCAGTCTGCTTCTGCCTATTCTCATTCTGTTGAATTCTTTCTGCATGAGCCTCTAGAACCTTCTTGTTTAACTCCATCATCTCCTTGTTGGAGTTTGCAATCTAAGTATATCTCAGAATTCTTGCATGGGGTTGACTGGAACAACATAGTTCCTTGGTGCAGGCAGAGCGACTTGTTAGATCTTCGGATAGGGCATTTGTTGAGGTGCTCGCTTCTGGAAATTTGCAGTTCCAGAATTATATCTCCAAATAAATCCCTAATGATTCTTCCAGCTGGGATTGTATGTGTTTCCCATAGGGGCAGAGTTGACTGCCTCAACTTGTTCCATCTCATGTGGAATAGTTAATGTTCCATTTCCATAGCAATCCCCACTGAAATGTGGTCCTTGGCAGAACTCGCAAATTTGATATACAAGCTGAATGTTCTTTCCTTGTTGGAAGGTATTAAGCTGACTAGTGACACTAGCCTTGAATGCCTCGAATTGCTCATCAATAGAAGCATTAGCCGCACTTACTGATTGTTTCTTGGCGCGACCACTTGTGCGCCAATTCTTCCTGTTCTTGTATGGTCTCTCTAGGATGTTCTTAGCGTCTACTTCGTTAAGGCCATTGAAAACGCACTGAGGGTTGAGTCCATCAAGAACTTCCTTACCTATTTTTGTCATACCCCCATAAAATTGTTGGATCAGTAGAGCTTCTGTAAGTCCGTGCTGAGGGTAGAGCCTGAGGAGTTCCTTGAATCTATCCCAAGCCTCGATTACCGTCTCATCTATAGCTTGAGAAAAATTAGAAAGAGCCTTGCGATATTCTAAAACTCTTGCTGCAAAATAGTACTCCTCCAAGAATGCCTTACTTAACTTATCCCAAGTTGTGATTGAGTTAGTAGGTAGTTGTGCCAATCACCTCTTAGCTCTGTCGAATAGGGAAAGAGGTTCAGCTTAGTCACCTCTGTAGTGTTGTCCCCTTTAAGACCTTCGTAGAGAGCCAAAAATTCGGTCAAATGCTCGAGAGAGTTCTCGACAGCAGTTCCTCCAAACTGGACCCAATTTATGATCAACTGCAGCACATTTGTCTTAAGGTCATAATGAGGATTTCTAGGAATCCTAATAGCGGAGAACATCGGAATAGTTTGTGGTTGGATGTAGGATTCAAGTGGAGGTCTTTCGACAGCTATTTCTGCTCTTCTTCTATTAGTTGTACGGATAAGGTTCTCAGGATTTTCAACTGGAGGTTCAAGGTCAGCTTCTGATGTTCAAGTCATAAAACTATAAAAGCACACGTTAAGTCTGAGCAAGAAATTATAATCTGAATTAAAGGAGTAATAAAAGATAAAAGAGAAGAAATAAACTTGAAAATGTGTAAACATGAGGATATTTTTTATTATTTATTTATTTATTTATTTATTTCCTTAGTAACGTTTTAGAATAATTTTCTAAAATTTGATTAACCTAAATTTCTTAATTTTACATAATTTCTAAAATTAATTATTTAAAATAACCCTATAGTTTAGGAAATTGATTGACTAATTCAATTAAGTGTGATTATTTACTAAGGTATAGATTACTACCGTTACCTATCATAATTTTCTAGAATTTTGATCAGGAATCCTAAAATTTTATGAATGTTCCTCGACAACGGTGCCAAAATCTGATGCATTCCGATTGGTATGCTAAAAGATAGGATATATTACCCTATATTGATTATGAATAATTAAGGACTTAGTCTTACTAACTGTCACTTTAGCATTTATTGGGTGTCACTTAATCAATCAAAACCTAAGGCAGAGTACCTATCTTGTAGCTAGTTCTTGAAAAGTATCTATGATTTTAAATTATTAATATCGTACTCCCAGGAAACTGGTAACGGCTTAGTAGCAACTATCACTTAATCCTAACAATCATCTTATTCACAAATCAGTCAATCGATTATCAATATCTTTGAGATTGATGTGAGATCCCAACAACACATAACAAGCACTTATCAAGCATGCAAGAGTTATCCTCTTAGACATGTATTCTGATGTATATTAATATTTCTACAAGTTGGTTGACCTATTTTCAAATATTTTAGATATATTTGGGTTTGGAATGTAATTATGAATTGTATCTACCTGCGTACCACATCTGAGTTACCTTTTGTATCTTCTCACGTTTCGGGTTAAAGTATCCATGAATGCTTATGTCACTCAGGAAATCATACAACTCACCTAATGCCGCCATAGAGCCCAAATTCAGCCTCATTAGGCTACTTTAACAAACACAGTGATATGTGATGCGATTCCGGTTGACGTGCTAAATAGGTATTATTTTACCCTATGTTGATTATGAATAATTAAGGACTGTGATTGACTAATTGTCACATTTAGTCTCTATGGTGTCACTTAATCAGCCAGAACCTAAGGCAGAGTACCTATCGTGTAACTAGTCTGTTGGAAAGTATCTACGATTTTATTAAGTTAAATATCGTACTCCCAGGGAAGTGGCAACGACTTAGTAGTAACTAGCCTTTTATCCTAACTCTTATCTTATGATCCAGTTATGCAATCTTCATCAATAATTTTGATGAAAGGGTGATCCATTCTCCACTAGGTTTCAGTCTAATTAATCCCAGAAGTGTTTTATAGATGAGTTCTGATTCTATGTTATCCGCCAGATACCCAAGGCGATGCCGAACTCGGCCATGCTCAACGATCGATCTATTCCACCCAAGCGGAATGTGATATGCTCCTGATGGAATGTAGACGAAGCATAGAACTCACATACTAGCTCTAGGTAGGTCAGCTCAGTGACGATGAAGACTCTACTGTAGGGTAGTACATCGAGTATGCGTCGGACTTCCTGCTCGACCTCTAGTGTCTGTACTACTGCCCAGTCAAGCGTTCTACCTATCAGTATGGTGCGTCCGATATATCCATGACATCTCTCCTGGTATGCTGGACTGGAGGGAAACAGCATGAAAGGGTGTGCCACCGATGTGACGGTTATGGTAGACGTGATACGAGTGCGTTTGGGAGCTATTTGGACGTTTGAGAGACTTTGAGAATTTAGGCGGGAAGGAAGATTTGAATTCGAATTCTGGAGGTGAATTTGAATTCGGAAGGATGGATTTTGGTTAGGGAAGGATTTTAAATTTTTTGTGGGAAATTCGAATTTTGGAGGGAAATTTAAAATTCAAATTTTGGAGGGAAACTCGAATTTTGAAACTTTGGGGAGTTGCCAAAAATTTGTAGAGAGAAGGTAGAGAGAATTTTGTAGAGAGATGAATTTTTGGTGGTTGGTTTGAGAGAAAATGAAGAAAAATTGCATATTTGTTGGAGGGACGGCCTTCGGGACGCCCGTCCCGGAGGTAGGATGCCCGTCCCACTGGACGTCGTCCCGGGTTACTTCAGGATGCGTGCCACTTCCAGATTTGTTTTCATAATTCCCTGCAAATCTCAGTACACCAAAACAATATATAATAGGTCTTCATGTTGAACCTATCAAATTCAGAAGGTGTTAAAAACTCTGTGCAAAAATTTCTCAATCTCATTTTCGAAAATCATGACTACCCTAATCTTATCCTAGATTCTGTTCAGCAAGAATTTCAGAAAAACAAAAACTGAGTTTATACAATTTAATTAGTGAAAAATAAACTGCATTTGCAACACCGTTGTTTTTCATAAAAATTGAGAAATAAAATGTCTGAAGAAAAATTGCTGAATAAAATAAGAGACCCTTTTAAAAAGTTTGAAAACAAAAAAGTAGGGATCAATTATTTAATTTTAGTTCAAACCATTTATTTGCTGAAAAGAATAGTGAAAAGAATCTTCGCTTTTTCAATGGCCCTTATTTCTGATCTCTCGTATCTCCACTTGTATGGTTCGCATCTCTATGCGCATGGCTCTCATCTCATCCCTTTGCCTACCCTGCTCACTTCGTAAGTCAGCTAACTCCCGGAGTATCTGTGCACCTTGGTTTTCATGGAGACTTACTGTGGCACTGAGTTGTTCCATGTTGGTTTTGATATTCAGAATACATTGGTCTGAATGACACAATCTGCGTGCAATTCCTTGATTCATCTCATAGATCCTGTGAGCCAAAGTATCTTTCTGCACGGACAACACTGAATGAGAACCGTTAGTACTTCCCCCGGATGAAGGGGTGTGCTCGTTAGGCATTGGAGTGTACTCAGGAGATGTTGGTGAGTTTTGGGTTTGGTCAAGGGGTGGTGGATTTATAGGAACTCTCTGGGCAGGAGTGTGAACTGGAGATCTTTGAGGTTATTCTCTCGGAGGAAAGGTATCTTCAGAAGGATCTCCTTCTGTGGGACTAGGCTCACGGGTGTTCAGTAATCTTCTCACTAAGTCACTAGTGTCTAGGCTTGAGTTTATTTCTATAGGTTGTGAAGGAGGGTTCTCCCGTGGTATTTCTGGTTCAGGCCTAGATGGTCCTTCTGGTTTGGTCTTCTTTCGTCCTGGAGTGTCAGGGTTTTCTATTTTCTTTGCTTGATTTATAGCTGCTCTTGTTCTCTTCATCTATGAGTGCAAAGTCTGGTTAGGAATAACAAATAACAAAGACAGAAATAAAACAAAATAGAAAAAGAAAAGTAAACAAGATATTTTACGGGTTTTTAAATTTTTAACATTTTTTTTCTTTTTATACTTTATTTAGAAAGCATTTAAATTTCCTCAATATGGTTTTAGAATAATTTTCTAAAATTTGATTATCCTAAATGTCTTAATTTTAGATAATGTCTAAAATTAATAAGTTATGATAACCCTATATTTCGGAAGTTGATTGTCTAACTAGCAGAAAACAAATGTTAGGTCTAAGGTCTAGGTTACTACCGCTACCTATCATAAGTCTCTAGAATTGTGGCCAATAATCCTAAATTTATTATGATATTTCCCCGGCAATAGCGCCAAAAATCTGATGGCTTCCCGACTGATATGCTAAAATAGGTATTGTTTACCCTATGTTGATTATGAGTAATTAAGGACTTGGATTGACTAATTGACACATTTAGTCTCTATGCTGTCACTTAATCAGTCAAAACCTAAGGCAGAGTACCTATCGTGTAGCTAGTCTGTTGGAAAGTATCTACGATTTTATTTAAATTAAATATCGTACTCCCAGGGAAGTGGTAACGGCTTAGTAGTAACTATCCTCTTACCCTAACTCTTATCTTATGATCCAGTTATGCAATCGTTCATCAATATCTTTGATGAGGGGGTGATTCATTCTCCACTAGGTTTAAGTCTATTTAAGCCTAAAAGTGTTTTACAGATAATGTCCTGATTCTATGTTATACTGTTCCTACATGTTGATTGACCTATCTTCGAGTATTTTAGATATATCTTGGGCTAGATTGCAACTATGTACTGAGTCTAAAGGTGTACCACATCTGAGTTACCTGATAAACTGCCCCATCGCCATTGACGGCCCTACTCACGGTTCGAGCTAAAGGCATCCATGAAAGCCCTATGTCACTTAGGGGATCATGCCGCTCGCCCTAACGCCGGCATAAAGACACAAACTCAGCCTACTTAGACTACTCTAACAAACAGGGTGTTCTGTAGGTTATTTTATCTAATATGGCAGACATCAATGCTTCCAACGGGAAAGTCCTAAATTGATGCTTGATGGGTTTCCAGCCAATATGCTAAATAGGTATTATTTTACCCTATGTTGATTATGAGTAATTAAGGACTGAGATTGACGAATTGTCACATTTAGTCTCTATGGTGTCACTTAATCAGCCAGAACCTAAGGCAGAGTACCTATCGAGTAGCTAGTTTGTTGGAAAGTATCTACGATTTTATTAAATAAATATCGTACTCCCAGGAAAGTTGTAACAGCTTAGTAGTAACTAGCCTTTTATCCTAACTCTTATCTTATGGTCCAGTTATGCAATCTTCATCAATAACTTTGATGAGAGGGGTTAATCCATTCCCCACTAGGTTTAAGTCTAATTAAGCCTAAAAGTGTTTATAGACAAAGTTCTGATTCTATGTTATATTGTTCCTATATGTTGATTGACATATCTTCGAGTGTTTTAGATATATCTTAGCCTGGAATGCAACTATGGTCTGAGTCTAAAGGTGTACCACATCTGAGTCTCTATGCTACCGCCCTATCGCCAAGGTAAACGGCCCTACTCACGGCTACTACTAAAGACAGCTATGAAAGCCCTATGTCACTTCAGGGATCATGCCGCTTGCCCATAACTGCCGGCATAACGCTCTACTCAGCCTACCTAGACTACTCTAACAAACAGGGTGTTCCGCAGGTTATTTTATCTAGTATGGCAGACACCAATACTAATTGATGCCTGTTAAACTAAACAGGTTATGAATAGACCGTGGTTAGGAATTGTCTATAACCCTAATTTTAGTTTAAAAGAAACTGCATTAGACATGCATACATAATGAATATTTAGCATGTGGCTATTTCCGGAAAATCATAAGAACTTCAACATATATGACAAATATTCATGAAAATCATAATCTCATATTCATAATTAATATTTGGAACAAACACAGTACAAACATATAAAGAGAGGGACAGGGGGGGACTGATGCCATAAAGAAATCACCCTTTACGTAGTCACGCCGTTGGAGCGTACTGCTATATATGTCGTACTGCTAGACCCGACTCTGCTCGCCAGAACCTTCGGAGGACGCTTCCTCAGCCTAGTAACTGGGCTTTACCTTAATACCCAGCTTAAGCCCACCCCTATGGACTGACTCTTTGAACGCCTAGAGCCCTCTTAGGATCTCCTAACGAAATCCCGGGTATTCTATGAATACCAGAAACGAACCTATCTATCGAACCTTAGGATCCGAGACTATTTCTCAGACACTAAGAAAAACGAAACACAAAAAGGAAAGAAAGAAAACTTATACTGAAATTTGAGTCTCCGAGTGAGTTGTGTACTCTAGAATTGTACACTGGAAACCACTGAATGACTCAGATCGAGTGGAGAGGGATGATTTCAACTCTTGGAGGCATAGGGTATTTATAGCAGCTTTCTGGACTGAAAATCTCCAAAATTTCGATGTGGGACAACTTCTGGTGCTTCGGGACGGCCGTCCTGGATTGGGACGGCCGTCCTGGTGCTTTGACTGGGTTAGGACGCACGTCCTGACCCGTTGACCTGGTCAGCATTTCCAAAAATTGCATTTTTGCCCCAAAATTTGATGTTTTCATCTACTTTTCACCTGACACTTCCAAAATCATAAAAATTGTGAAATTGAGTAAATAACAATCAATTAAGACCAATTTCCTATCAATTTCACCCTAAATTATACCTAAAAACATGCTAAAAAAGTGATATGATTTATGCATATCAATGCCTGTTAAACTAAACATGTTATGATTAGACCGTGGTTAGGAATTATCTATAATCCTACATTTAGTTTAAAAGAAACTACATTAGACATGCAGACATAATGAATATTAAGCAGGTGGCAATTTCCGGAAAATCATAAGAACTCCAACTTGAATAACAAATACTCATAAAAATCATAATCTAATAAACATAATCAATATTTGGACGAACATAGTACAGACATATAAAGAGAGGGACAGGGTGACTGATGCCATAAAGAATTCACCCTTTACTTAGTCTCACCGATGGAGCAACTGCTTGTATATGTTGGACTGCTCGACCCGACTCTGCTCGACAGAACCTTCGAAGGACGCTTCCTCAGCCTAGTAGCTGGTCTTTACCTTAATACCCAGCTTAAGCCCAGCCTTGTGGATTGACTCTTTGAATGCCTAGAGCCCTTTTAGGATCTCCTAACGAAATCTTGGGTATTCTATGAATACCAGAAACGAACCTATCTATCGTATCCTAGGATCTAAGACTAATTCTCAGAAACAAAGAAAACGAGACACTATCTAGAAATAAAAGAAAACTTATACTGAAATCTGAGTCTCTAAGTGACTTGTATACTGGAAAACTGTATACTTGAAGTCACTAAATGACTCAGATCGAGTGGAGAGGAATGATTTCAACTGGGGAAGTCCTGGTGTATTTATAGCAGCTTTCTAGAGTGATTTTCTCTCAAAAATTCGATGTGGGACTTTGACCAGGCATCCGGGACGCCCGTCCCGGCCTGTTGACCAGGTTAGGACGGCCGTCCTGAGTCCTGGACACCTATCCTGGCCTGTTGACCAGGTCAGGACGCACATCCTGATTCGGGACGCCCACCCCGACTTCTGAATTTCTGAAAATCACGTTTTTGCCCTGAAATTTGCCATTTTCTTCTACTTTTCACCTGGCACTTCCAAAATCACAAAAACTGTGAAATTGAGTTAATAACAATCAATTAAGACCGATTTCCTATCAATTTCACCCTAAATTATGCCTAAAAACATGCTAAAAATGTGATATGATTTATGCATATCATATAACCCCACACTTAGCTTTTTGCTTGTCCTCAAGAAAAGTCTACCTGAAGTTAGTGATTTTAAATCATATGTGCAGTCACTTAAATTTTCTAGTCATGTTTTTACTCCAAAAATTATTCAGACAATTCACAACACAGGTCTGACTGGTTAGGTCTCTATGACAAGGTCTCAAATGTCTCTAGTAGATTATTATGATCAAGTAGGTTTAACACTTAACAATTAGATTGAACTCTTCTCTCAGTCACAAGGTCTTCCTGATGTGTAGTATGTGTACTAGTCTAGACCAGATAGTCAACACAACATACTCTCGTCTTAACTACTACCAGATAACACTTCGACCCGTCGCTAGACATACTAACAACAGACAACTTTATGAGTTCTGAGCCTTGGTGATCAGATTTTTAATTATTTAGCATTTATTGATTTTTTTATTTTATAGATTTTTCAGGGTATTTTGAGTCTGCTTTAACACGTCAACTTTAACTACCCATGTAGCGAGTCCCACTTCGATGACTCCCAGACCTACACGACCTTAGGGCATCAAGCTTTAAGTTCCCCTAAGGAGTGGTGCTCGAGTAGCAAAGGCCGCTAGCAAACTACCCTATTTAATTAACTCTCTTTTTTTCTTTTCACTTTCAGTTCAAAGCCTCATCTAGTCATTCTGATTGCCAATACATCCTTAACTGGTCTAATCTTATCTAGTTAAGTTTTGAAAAGGTAATTGGCTGAGGTCTCTAATCCAGATTGAGTTGTGCTCAATTATCAGGAATTCCCTATTCCTAATCAATAAGTTCAAGATAGTCATCACATTGTCTCCTACTAATCATAACATTCTACCTACATATCATAGACATCAGCAATGTTTTACCAATCATACTGCATTTTGAAGTCGGAAAGAATGAAAAATTTTGAAAAAGTTTGGAAGGGTGTGAAAATACGGGGAAAACAAGCAAAATCATGCAAAAATTTCTCAAACTACTACAGTGCACCGTGCACTACTACCCCACACTTAAGTCTGATACTGTCCTCAGTGTTGATGCATATCTAAATTACCCCACACTTATTTGAAAACAAGAAACAAAAACAAAACAGAAAAGACTCTTACCCCACACTTATTCGAATAACTATGGGTAAGAAGGAAAATAAAGCAATAAATGAAATAACAAGATATAATAGAGGAAACAATGTTGTTATGTCATATCAATCAACGTTATACAGAGATTCATATTTCATACAGCCCAGACATGATCACACACATAGAACAAAAACAACAAAAGAAAAAGAAAAGGAAAAGAAAAGTTAAGAACCAGGCTCGTCGTCGTCAGGTGGGGTAAAGTCCGCTGGAAAGTAGACCTCTGTGTTTTCCACCAATTGGGAGGTATGCTGATAAATCTCCTCGATCCTGCTTGTGTTCATAGCGATTCTGTCGTCCATCATCGACATCCGTCTCTTGATTCTTTCCATATCCCAGCTATATCAGGCTGAAAGTTCCGCCAATCCGTGCGACATATGTCGTTCAAAGGCAGTGCATGGAACGAATGTCTCGGTCAGAGGTATATGTGCTGGAACTGCTCCTGGTGTCGATGCCTGTCCTGGCTGCTCCGTGTGGATGGAGTAGCACACATTTGCTTCCCGTATGACCATCCCCATGTTCCGTAGAATGGTAAGGTCCGTAGGAATGGTGGTCAGGGCAACCTGGGTCAACTCTGAGCCCTCGATGTCCAACTCTAAGTAGTGGGCTATCCTAGTGATGAACGGTCTGAGCCCCAGACACTGTTTCCGAGTGTCCGTAGCGAAACCCCGCATGATGACAGTGATGAGTCGAGCCATCTCCACTGTAGAACCTATATGCATGTTGGCCAGGAGGAATGTCTCCATTTGGGTGAGATTCCTGGGGGCCGCCCGATGTCCTGACAGAGTGTGTGCTATAATGGCATGTAAATAGCGAAGGGCAGGATAAATACTTGTGGCTTTCGCAAAGCCATGCTGGTGGGGAACACCCGTCGTACAGATCTGAGCCCAAGCGGTGGAGACGTCTGCAGAAGTGAAGTCTCGAACTGTTGTGGTGTAGGCGGGCGTATCCAGCTCGTCTCTATGCCAGATACCCAAGGCGATGCCGAACTCGGCCATGCTCATCGATAGACCTATTCCACCCAAGCGGAATGTGATATGCTCCTGATGGAATGTAAACGAAGCATAGAACTCACATACCAGCTCTAGGTAGGTCGGCTCAGTGACGATGAAGACTCGACTGTAGGGTAGTACGTCGAGTATGCGTCGGACTTCCTGCTCGACCTCTAGTGTCTGTACTGCTGCCCAGTCAAGCGTTCTGCCAATCAGTATGGTGCGTCCGATATATCCATGACATCTCTCCTGGTATGCTGGACTGGAGGGAAACAGCATGAAAGGGTGTGATACCGATGTGACGGTCATGGTAGACGTGATACGAGTGCATTTGGGAGCTATTTGGTTGAGAACGTTCGAGAGACTTTGAGAATTTAGGCAGGAAGGAAGATTTGAATTCGAATTCTGGAGGTGAATTTGAATTCGGAAGGATGGATTTTGGTTAGGGAAGGATTTTGAATTTTTGGCGGGAAATTCAAATTTTGGAGGGAAATTCGAATTTTGAAACTTTGGGGAGTTGCCAAAAATTTGTAGAGAGAAGGTAGAGAGAATTTTGTAGAGAGATGAATTTTTGGTGGTTGGTTTGAGAGAAAATGAAGAAAAATTGCATATATGTAGGAGGGGCGGCCTTCGGGACGCCCGTCCCGGGTTGCTTCGGGATGTGTGCCACTTCCGGATTTTTTTTTCATCATTCCCTGCAAATCTCAGTACACCACAAAATATAACAGGTCTTCATGTTGAACCTATCAAATTCAGAAGCTGTTAAAACTCTGTGCAAAAATTTCTCAATCTCTTTTTCGAAAATCATGACTACCCTAATCTTATCCTAACTTCTATTTAGCAAGAATTTCAGAAAAACAAAAACTGAGTTTATACAATTTAATTAGTGAAAAATAAACTGCATTTGCAACACCTTTGTTTTTCATAAAAATTTGAGAAATAAAATGTCTGAAGAAAAATTGCTGAATAAAATAAGAGACCCTTTTAAAAAGTTTGAAAACAAAAAAGTAGGGGTCAATTATTTATTTTTAGTTCAAACCATTTATTTGCTGAAAAGAATAGTGAAAAGAATATTCCATTTTTCAATGGCCCTTATTTCTGATCTCTCGTATCTCTACTTGTATGGTTCGCATCTCTATGCGCATGGCTCTCATCTCATCCCTTTGCCTACCTTGCTCACTTCGTAACTCAGCTAACTCCCGAAGTATCTGTGCACCTTGGTTTTCCTGGAGACTTACTATGGCCCTGAGTTGTTCCATGTTGGTTTTGATATTCAGAATACATTGGTCGGAATGACATAATTTGCGTGTAATTCCTTGATCCATCTCATAGATCCTTTTAGCCAAAGTATCTATCTGCACGGACAACACTGAATGAGAACCGTTAGTACTTCCCCCGGATGAAGGGGTGTGCTCGTTAGGCGTTGGAGTGTACTTAGGAGATGTTGGTGAGTTTTGGGTTTGGTCAAGGGGTGGTGGATTTATAGGAACTCTCTAGGCAGGAGTGTGAACTGGAGATCTTTGAGGTTCTTCTCTCGGAGGAAAGTTATCTTCAGAAGGATCTTCTTCTGTGGGACTAGGCTCACGGGTGTTCAGTAATCTTCTCACTAAGTCACTGGTGTCTAGGCTTGAGTTTATTTCTATAGGTTGTGAAGGAGAGTTCTCCCGTGGTATTTCTGGTTCAGGCCTAGATGGTCCTTCTGGTTTGGTCTTCTTTCCTCCTGGAGTGTTAGGGTTTTCTATTTTCTTTGCTTGATTTGTAGCTGCTCTTGTTCTCTTCATCTATGAGTACAAAGTCTGGTTAGGAATAACAAATAACAAAGACAGAAATAAAACAAAATAGAAAAAGAAAAGTAAGAATGATATTTTTCGGGTTTTTAAATTTTTAACATTTTTTTTCTTTTTATACATTATTTAGAAAGCATTTAAATTTCCTCAATATGGTTTTAGAATAATTTTCTAAAATTTGATTATCTTAAATGTCTTAATTTTAGATAATGTGTAAAATTAATAAGTTATGATAACCCTATATTTCGGAAGTTGATTGTCTAACTAGCAGAAAACAAGTGTTAGGTCTAAGGTCTAGGTTACTACCGCTACCTATCATAAGTCTCTAGAATTGTGGCCAATAATCCTAAATTTATTATGATATTTCCCCGGCAACGGCGCCAAAAATCTAATGGCTTCCCGACTGATATGCTAAAATAGGTGTTGTTTACCCTATGTTGATTATGAGTAATTAAGGACTTGGATTGACTAATTGACACGTTTAGTCTCTATGCTGTCACTTAATCAGTCAGAACCTAAGGCAGTACCTATCGTGTAGCTAGTCTGTTGGAAAGTATCTACGATTTTATTTAAATTAAATATCGTACTCCCAGGGAAGTGGTAACGGCTTAGTAGTAACTATCCTCTTACCCTAACTCTTATCTTATGATCCAGTTATGCAATCATTCATCAATATCTTTGATGAGGGGGTGATTCATTCTCCACTAGGTTTAAGTCTATTTAAGCCTAGAAGTGTTTTACAGATAATGTCCTGATTCTATGTTATATTGTTCCTACATGTTGATTGACCTATCTTCGAGTATTTTTGATATATCTTGGCCTAGATTGCAACTATGTACTGAGTCTAAAGGTGTACCACATCTGAGTTACCTGATAAACTGCCACATCGCCATGGACGGCCCTACTCACGGTTCGAGCTAAAGGCATCCATGAAAGCCCTATGTCAATTAGGGGATCATGCCGCTCGCCCTAACGCCGGCATAAAGACACAAACTCAACCTACTTAGACTACTCTAACAAACAGGGTGTTTTGTAGGTTATTTGATCTAATATGGTAGACACCAATGCTTCCAATGGGAAAGTCCTAAATTGATGCCTGTTAAACTAAACAGGTTTTGATTAGACCGTGGTTAGGAATTGTCTATAACCCTACATTTAGTTTAAAAGAAACGACATTAGACATGCAGACATAATGAATATTAAGCAGGTGGCCATTTCCAGAAAATCATAAGAACTCCAACATGTATAACAAATACTCATAAAATCATAATCTAATAAACGTAATCAATATTTGGACGAACACAGTACAGACATATAAAGGGAGGGACAGGGGGACTGATACCATAAAGAATTCACCCTTTACTCAGTCTCGCCGATGGAGCAACTGCTTGTATAAGTTAGACTGCTCGACTCGACTCTGCTCGACAAAACCTTCGGAGGACGCTTCCTCAGCCTAGTAGCTGGACTTTACCTTAATATCCAGCTTAAGCCCAACCCTGTGGACTGACTCTTCGAAAGCCTAGAGCCCTCTTAGGATCTCCTAACAAAATCCCGGGTATTCTATGAATACCAGAAACGAACCTATCTATCGTATCCTAGGATCTGAGACTAATTCTCAGAAACAATGAAAACGAGACACTATCTAGAAATAAAAGAAAACTTATACTGAAATCTGAGTCTCTAAGTGACTTGTATATTGGAAAACTGTATACTTGAAGTCACTAAATGACTCAGATTGAGTGGAGAGGAATGATTTCAACTGAGGAAGGCTTGTGGTATTTATAGCAGCTTTCTGGAGTGATTTTCTCTCAAAAATTCGATGTGGGACTTTGACCAGGCATCCGAGACGCCCATCCTGGATTGGGATGCCCGTCCCTGCCTGTTGACTAGGTCAGGACGGCCGTCCCGAGTCCTAGACGCTCGTCCTGGCCTGTTGACCAGTTCAGGACGCCCACCCCGACCTCTGAATTTCTGAAAATCGCATTTTTGTCCCCAAATTTGCCATTTTCTTCTACTTTTCACCTGACACTTCCAAAATCACAAAAACTATGAAATTGAGTTAATAACAATCAATTAAGACCAATTTCCTATCAATTTCACCCTAAATTATGCCTAAAAACATGCTAAAAATGTTATTTTTGGATTCTCCATGATACGCATAAATCATATCACTTTTTTAGCATGTTTTTAGGCATAATTTAGGGTGAAATTGGTGTTAAATCGCTCTTAAACGTGATTTTGGGGCAAAAACGTGATTTTTAGAAGTTCGGAAGTTAGGATGGGCGTCCCGAACCTAGGATGGGAGTCCTGACCTAGTCAACAGGCCGGGACGGGCGTCCCGGATGCCTGGTCAAAGTCCCACATCAAAATTTTGAGAGAAATTCACTCAGTTCCCCTACTAAAAATACCCCAGGCATTCCTCAGTTGAAATCATTCCTCTCCACTCGATCTGAGTCATTTAGTGACTTCAAGTATACAGTTTTCCATAGTATACAAGTCACTTAGTGTTCTCAGGTTTTAGTATAGGTTTATTTATATTCTTAGATATTGTCTCGTGTTCTTTGTTTATGAGAGTCTATCTCAGATCCTAGAATACGACTAGATAGGTTCGTTTTCGGTATTCATAGAATACCCGGGATTTCGTTAGGAGATCCTAAGAGGGCACTAGGCGTTCGAAGAGTCAGTCAACAGGGTTGTGCTTAAGCTGGGTATTAAGGTAAAGTCCAGCTACTAGGCTGAGGAAGCGTCCTCCGAAGGTTTTGTCGAGCAGAGTCGGGTCGAGCAGTCCAACATATACAAGCAGTTGCTCCATCAGCGGACTACGTAAAGGGTGAATACTTTATGGCATCGGTCCCCTTGTCCCTCTCTGATGTGTTTCCGACCGATGTGCTAAATAGGTGTTATTTTACCCTATGTTGATTATGAATAATTAAGGACTGTGATTGACTAATTGTCACATTTAGTCTCTATGGTGTCACTTAATCAGCCAGAACCTAAGGCAGAGTACCTACCGTGTAGCTAGCCTGTTGGAAAGTATCTACGATTTTATTAGATAAATATCGTACTCCCAGGGAAGTGGCAACGGCTTAGTAGTAACTAGCCTTTCTTCCTAACTCTTATCTTATAATCCAGTTATGCAATCTTCATCAATAATTTTGATGAGAGGGTGATTCATTCTCCACTAGGTTTAAGTCTAGCTAAACCTGAAAGTGTTTTAAAAATTAGATCCTGATTTTATGTTATACTGTTACTATACGTTGATTGACCTATATTCGAGTGTTTTAGACATGTCTTGGCCTGGATTGCAATTATGTTCTGTGTCTAAAGGCTACCACATCTGAGTTTCTACGCTACCGCCCCATCGTTAAGGGTAACGGCCCTACTCACGGCTCGGACTAAAGTCAGCAATGACCGCCCTATGTCACTTTGGGGATCATACTACTCGTCTCATAACCGCCGGCATAAAACTCTACTCAGCCTACCTAGACTACTTTCAACCAACGGGGTGTTCCGCAGATTATTTTATCTAGTATGGCAGACACCAATACTAATTGATGCTTGTTAAACTAAACAGGTTATGAATAGACCGTGGTTAGGAATTGTCTATAACCCTAATTTCAGCTTAAAAGAACGGCAATAGACATGCAGACATAATGGATATTTAAGTAGGTGGCCATTTCTAGAAAAACATAATACTTCAACATAAATAACAAATATTTATAAAAACATAATCTGGTATTCAAACAGTTATTTGGACAAACACAATAACAACATATAAGAGAGGGACAAGGGGACCGATGCCATAAAGAATTCACCCTTCACGAAGTCTCACCGATGGAGCGTACTGCTGTATATGCCGTATTGCTTGACCCGACTCTGCTCGCCAGAACCGTCGAAGGACGCTTCCTCAGCCTAGTAACTGGGCTTTACCTTAATACCCAGCTTAAGCCCAGCCCTGTAGACTGACTCTTCGAACGCCTAGAGCCCTCTTAGGATCTCCTAACTAAATCCCGGGTATTCTATGAATACCAGAAACGAACCTATCTATAGAAACCTAAGATCTGAGACTATTTCTCAGAAACTAAAACAAAACACTAACAAGAAAGAAAACTGAGATCCGAGTCTCTGAGTGAGTTGTGTACTAGAGAATTGTACACTGGACACCACTAAATGACTCAGATCGAGTGGAGAGGAATGAATTCAACTGCTGGAGGCCTGGGGTATTTATAGCAGCTTCCTGGAGTGAAAATCTCTGAAAAATTTGATGTTGGACAGCTTCTGGCGGCTCGGGACGCCCGTCCTGGATTGGGACGCCCGTCCTGATCTATTGACCAGGTCGGGACGCCCGTCCTGAACCTTTGATCGAGTCAACATTTCCAAAAATTGCGTTTTTGCCCCAAAATTTGCTGTTTTCGTCTACTTTTCACCTGACACTTCCAAAATCAGAAAAACTGTGAAATTAAATAGATAATGAACAATTAAGATCAATTTACCCTTAATTTCACCCTAAATCATATATAAAAACATGCTAAAAATGTGATACGATTTTCGCGTATCAGATAACCCCACACTTAGCTTTTTGCTTGTCCTCAAGCAAAGTCTACCTGAAGTTACTTAAATTCCTAGTCATGTTTTTATTCCACAAATTCTTCAGACAAGTCTTAATACAGGTCTGTCTGGTTAGGTTGCTATGACAAGGTCTCAAATGTCTCTAGTAGCTTGTTATGATCAGGCAGAAAATAAATCAACAACTAGGTTGGACTTTTTTCTTAGTCACAGGGTCTTCCTGATGTGTAGTGTGTGTACTAGTCCAGACCAGATAGTCAACACAATGTACTCTTGTCTTAACTACTACCAGATAACACTTCGACCTATCGCTAGACATATTAACTACAGTCAACTTTTTGAGTTCTAAGCTTTGGTGATCAGATTTTTAATGTTTTAGCATTTAGTTATTTTATAGATTCAGGGTATTTTGAGTCTGCTTAGAACACGTCAACTTCAACTACCCATGTAGCGAGTCCCACTCCGATGACTCCCAGATCTACACGACCTTAGGGCATCAGGCTTTAATATTCCCCGAAGGAGTGGTGCTCGAGTAGCGAAGGCCGCTGGCAAACTACCCTTATTTGATTAACTTTCTTTTGTTTCCTTTCACTTTTAGCTCAGAGCCTCATCTAGTCTTTCTAACTGCCAATATGTCCACAACTGGTCTAATTTTATCTAGTTAAGTCTCGAACAGGTAATTGGTTGAGGTCTCTAATCCAGACAAAGTTGTGCTCAGTTATCAGGAATTCCCTATTCCTAATCAATTAGTCCAAGATAGCTATCAATTATCTCCTACTAACCATAGCATACTACCTACATATCATAGACATAAGCAATTGTTTAACCAAGCATACTGCATTTAGAAGTGTGAAAGACGGATAAATTTTGAAAAAATTTTGGAATAGTGTGAAAATACGGGGAAAAACAAGCAAAAGCATACAAAAACATGCAGTGGACCGTGCACTGCTACCCCACACTTAAGTCTGGCACTGTCCTCAGTGTTCATGCATCTCTAGCTACCCCACACTTATTTGTAAACAAGAAATAAAGCAGAAAAGATTCTTACCCCACACTTATTCAACTAACTACGGGTAAGAAAGAACATAGAGTACAGAAAGAAATAACAAAACATGAAATAAAATGAAAGAGATACTCCCTTATTCTGTGAAGTACATAGTCTGCTCGGACGAGTCAAACGACTCTCTGTAAATCTTCAGGCGTTGTCCGTTTACTTTTTGAATAATGCCATCAGAATCCATGATGTCACATGCTCCGAAAGGTGATACTTTCGTGATTGTGAATGGTCCTGACCAACAGCTACGCAGCTTTCCTGGGAAGAATTTTAAACGTGAGTTGTACAATAATACCTTGTCTCCTGGTTCAAAATTTTTCTGGGCTCTGAGTCGTCTGTCATGCCGGAGTTTACTTGTCACCTTGAACTGATGTGAATTTTCATAGGCTTTGAGCCTCCACTCATCCAATTCATTTAGTTGTAGAATCCGGTGTTCCTTAGTTAAATTTTCATTGAGATTGCATTTTTGTACTGCCCAGTAAGCTCTATGTTCGAGTTCAACTAGAAGGTGGCATGCTTTTCCATAGACAAGTCGATAAGGTGAGAATCCCGTAGTGGTCTTGTATGCGGTACGGAAGGCCCATAATGCATCTTCCAGCTTATTGGCCCAATCCTTACGGCTAACACCCACAGTCTTTTCTAAGATTCTCTTTATTCCCCTATTGGTTACCTCAGCCTGCCCATTGGTTTGGGGGTGGTAGGCTGTGGAAACGCGATGCTGAACTCCGTACTGCTGGAGTACCTTTTGCAATTGGGAGTTGCAGAAGTGCGTACCTCGATCACTGATTAGGGCTTTTGGACATCCAAACCTAGCGAAAATCTGCTTAAGGAATCTGCATACGGCTCTAGAATCATTAGTAGGTAGGGCATGTGCTTCAGGCCATTTTGAAAAATATTTTACAGCTGCTATGATGTACTTCATACCAAAAGAGGAAGGAAACGGACCCATGAAATCTATACCCCATATGTTAAATATTTCTACACTTTGGATTACCTGTTGGGGTAGACTGTCTCGAGAAGATATCGTTCCCGCTTTCTGACACGCGTTGCACGATCCTGTAAATGCTGCGGCGTCTTTGAATATGGTAGGCCAGTAAAAGCCTGCTTCTAATACTTTTCAGGCGGTATTAGCTGCAGCTAAGTGACCGCCTGTTGGTCCGCAGTGACAATGTTCCAGAATTTGGAAACCTTCTTCTTGAGATACACACCTTCTGATCATCTGATCTGCACATATTCGAAATAGAAAAGGATCTTCCCAATAGTAATATTTCAGGTCAGCAAAGAACTTTTTTCTTTGTTGAGCAGTGATATCACTAGGGAGAGTCCGGGCTGCCAAGTAATTTGCTATATCTGCACACCAAGGGGGTGAGAAAACAGCAAACAACGTGCATAAATTCTCATCCGGGAATTTATCAGATATGATTGTCTCATCAATGGCGGCTAAGTTTTCTGCCCCTTTCTTATCCCGAATTTCTATGTCAAATTCTTGAAGCAATAAAACCCATCTAATCAATCTTGGTTTTGCGTCGGTTTTATTGAACAAGTATTTTAGTGCAGAATGATCAGTATAAACAATAGTTTTAGACAGGACTAGATAAGATCGAAACTTATCAAATGCATATACTACTGCTAATAATTCCTTTTCTGTCGTAGTGTAATTTTCCTGAGCATCAGTTAAGGTTTTACTAGCATAATATATCACATGGAATTTCTTATCATGTCTTTGTCCCAAAACTACTCCTACTGCATAGTCACTAGCATCACACATAAGCTCAAAAGGTAGACTCCAGTCTGGTGACGTCATAATAGGTGCAGTAGTTAAGAGTTCCTTAAGTCTATTAAAAGCTTTTAGACATTTCTCATCAAAGACAAATGGAACATCTTTTCCGAGTAAATTGGTCAACGGTCTGGCTATTAATGAAAAATCTTTTATAAACCTACGATAAAAGCCAGCATGTCCCAAAAAACTCTTAACGGCTCTCACATTTTTGGGAGGAGGTAGTTTGAAATAACTTCAATTTTTGCCTTATCTACTTCCATACCTAGGTGTGAAATCTTATGTCCTAAAACGATTCCCTCTTTTACCATGAAGTGGCATTTTTCCTAATTTAAAACCAGGTTATATTTTATACAACGTTTCAACATTAACTCCAAGTTCTTTAGACAAACCTCAAATGAAATACCAAAAACAGAAAAGTCATCCATAAATACTTCCATAGATTTTCCTAACATGTCCTCAAAGATAGCAGTCATACAACGTTGAAATGTAGCAGGTGCATTACATAAACCAAAAGGCATCCTTCTATATGCAAATGTTCCAAAAGGGCATGTGAATGTAGTTTTATGCTGGTCCTCAGGGGAAATAGGAATTTGAAAATAACCAGAAAACCCATCAAGAAAGCAATAAAACATATGTCTAGCTAATCTTTCTAACATTTGGTCAATAAAAGGAAGGGGGAAATGGTCTTTTCGTGTGGCTGTATTTAGTTTTCTATAGTCTATGCATACACGATGACCAGTTACAGTTCTTGTAGGGATTAGTTCATTATGCTCATTCCTAACAACTGTTATACCGCCTTTCTTAGTTACTACCTGCACCGAGCTTACCCACTCACTATCTGAGATAAGGTAGATAAGTCTTGCATCTAGCAATTTAATGACTTCTTTCTTAACAACATCACACACATTAGGATTCAACCTCCTTTGAGGTTGCACACATGGCTTATACTCATTTTCTAGAAGAATCTTATGCGAACAAAAGCTTGGATTAATACCTGGGATGTCTGCAATTTTGTAGGCAAAGGCTCTTCTATACTTTCTGCACATGTCCACAGTCAGCTTCCTTTGTTCTGCAGTCAGATCAGCTGCAAGAATAATGGGAAGTTTCTAGGAATCCGTAGCACAGATGAGTGGGCAGTTCCTTTAGCTCCAAGTCTGGTGGATCTTCAAACGAGGTTCGTTCTTTCTTCATCTCGTCATCACCTATCTCAGTGAAACTATCGGAAGAAATTTCATTTTCAGAAGAGCTAAGTTCAGGCTCCTCTAATTCTAGGGAGTCCTCACTCAGGAGTTGATAGTTTGAGCATAGGTCTGTCACGTTAATTGCAATCAAGTGTTCCATGGCATCCACACAGAAATAAGTATCATCTAAATGCATGGGATACCTAAGGGTCTCATTTAGATCAAAAGTGATGTCATCATTTCCTACCATTAACTTGATTTGACCATTACTGACGTCTATTAATGCCTTTGAGGTAGCTAGAAATGGTCGACCTAGGATCAGGGGTACTCCTCCTTCCCCATTCATGTCCATGACAACGAAATCCACAGGAAATACAAATTTTCCGACCTTTACTAAGAGATCTTCAACTATTCCCTTGGGGATTTTGACTGTCCTATCTGCAAGTTGTATGCACATCCTAGTCGTTTTTAAATCATGCAATCCTAATTTATCAAATAAGCTAGATGTCATAAGATTAATACTAGCTCCTAAGTCTGCTAATGCATGCATGTTAGTAATATTTCCAATTGTACATGGCAAGGTAAAACAACCAGGATCTTTCTGTTTAGACGGTAGTTTATTCAACAGAACCGCCGAACATTCTTCATTAAGAACCACCTTGTCCATGTCAAATTTTCTTTTATTACTAACAACTTCTTTTAAAAACTTAGCATACTTTGGCATTTCAGAAATAACATCAAGTAAAGGTAAATTAACACGAATCTGGCTAAAATTCTTTAAGAAACTTTTCATTTTGCTCCTTATCTTTATTGTGCATAAGTCTGGCAGGGTAAGGTACTTTTGGCCGGTACTCAGGAATAAACTCCGTCTTCCCTTTCCTTGCTACTTCGATTTCGACATCCGTCGGCGTTAGGTCCTTGGAGCCTTCTTCTGGTTCCTGCACAAGAATAGGAGGGTCAGATGGTTTGTTTGGAGATGGAGGTAGAATTTTACCAGATCTTAAAGTGATGGTCTTGCATTCAGTTTGAGGGTTGGTCTCAGTGTTGCTTGGTAGCGTTCCCTGGGACCTGTGAGAGAAATGGGTGGATAGCTGACCCATTTGCCTCTCTAAAGTTTGTATAGCAGCTTGTGTGTTTCTGATTGTTTGCTCGGTCTGCTTCTGTCTATTCTGGTTCTGCTGGATTCTTTCTGCGTGAGCTTCCTGGATCTTTCTGTTGGAATCTATCATTTCCTTGTTAGAGTCGGAAATGCTCTTCAGCATGTCTCTGAATTCTTGCATGGGATCAGCTAGAACGATGTAGTTCCTTGGTGCAGGCAGAGCGACTTGCTGGTTCTGCGGATATGGCAGTTGCTGAGGTACTCTTTTCTGGAAGTTAGTAGTCCCGGGATTGTTTCTCCAGCTAAATCCCGGATGGTTCTTCCAAGTGGGATTGTAGGTATTTCCTACAGGAGCCGAATTCACTGCGTCCACTTGTTCCATATCTTCTGGGATAGTTAATATCCCATTACCATAACAATCCCCACTGAAATGTGGTCCTTGGCAAAATTCGCAGATTTGGTATACTGACTGAATAGAGTCTCTCCAGAGCGTTTCTAGCATCTACATCACTCATTCCATTGAAACAGCTCTGGGGATTGAGTCCGTCAAGAATTTGCTTACCCATGTCTGACATACCCCCGTAAAATTGCTGAATCAGCAATGCCTCGGTAAGTCCATGTTGGGGGCAGAGCCTGAGTAGTTCCTTGAATCTGTCCCAAGCTTCGATCACTGTCTCATCAGCAGCTTGAGTGAAACTAGACATAGCCCTTCGATATTCTAGGACTCTTGCTGCAGAGTAGTACTCTTCTAGGAAGGCTTTGCTTAACTCGTCCCAAGAGGTGATGGAGTTAGTAGGTAGCTGGGCCAACCATCTCTTAGCTCTGTCCCTTAGTGAGTAGGGAAAAAGGTTGAGTTTAGTTACTTCTGCAGTGTGATCTCCCTTGAGGCCTTCGCAGAGCGAAGAGAAATCAGATAGGTGTTCCAGCGGATTCTCGGCTGCAGTTCCTCCAAACTGAACCCGATTTATAATTAGCTAGATCACATTCGGTTTAAGATCATAGCGAGGGTTCCCAGGGATTCGGATGGCAGATGAGCCTGGGATAGTCTGTGGCTGGATGTAGGATTCAAGGGTAGGTCTTTCAGCAGCCATTTCTGTTCTTCTCCTATTAGCTGTGCGAATGATTCGTTTAGGATTCTCAACTGGTGTTTCAAGGTTAGCTTCTGAAGATCGAGTCATGCAACTACAGAGAAGAATACGTTTTAGCCTGAGCAAACTGGTTAGTGGGGTTACAGGGAAAGTGAAAACTTAAAAATTTGGAAGAAAGAGAAAACACAACAAAACAACTATTCAATTATGAAAAGGAGATAACACAAAAGATAGAGAAAAGAGAACAACTTACCATTAAACAAGAAAAAGTACAATTTTTTTCGGATTTTTAAATTTTTAAACTTTTTTTTCTTTTAATATTTTGAAAGCAATTAAATTCCCTCAATATGGTTCTAGAATAATTTTCTAAAATTTGATTATCCTAAATGTCTTAATTCCAGATAACATCTAAAATTAATTAGTTATGATAATCTTATATTTCGGAAATTGATTGTCTAACTGGTATAACATAAGTGTTGGGTTAAGGTCTAGGTTACTACCGTTACCTATCATAAGTCTCTAGAATTTTGATCAGGAATCCTAAATTCATTATGATATTTCCCCCGGCAACGGCGCCAAAAATCTGATGTGTTTCCGACCGATGTGCTAAATAGGTGTTATTTTACCCTATGTTGATTATGAATAATTAAGGACTGTGATTGACTAATTGTCACATTTAGTCTCTATGGTGTCACTTAATCAGCCAGAACCTAAGGCAGAGTACCTATCGTGTAGCTAGTCTGTTGGAAAGTATCTACGATTTTATTAGATAAATATCGTACTCCCAGGGAAGTGGCAACGACTTAGTAGTAACTAGCCTTTCTTCCTAACTCTTATCTTATAATCCAGTTATGCAATCTTCATCAATAATTTTGATGAGAGGGTGATTCATTCTCCACTAGGTTTAAGTCTAGCTAAACCTGAAAGTGTTTCAAAGATTAGATCCTGATTTTATGTTATACTGTTACTATACGTTGATTGACCTATATTCGAGTGTTTTAGACATGTCTTGGCTTGGATTGCAATTATGTTCTGTGTCTAAAGGCTACCACATCTGAGTTTCTACGCTACCGCCCCATCGTTAAGGGTAACGGCCCTACTCACGGCTCGAACTAAAGTCAGCAATGACCGCCCTATGTCACTTTGGGGATCATACTGCTTGTCTCATAACCGCCGACATAAAACTCTACTCAGCCTACCTAGACTACTTTCAACCAACGGGGTGTTCCGTAGATTATTTTATCTAGTATGGCAGACACCAATACTAATTGATGCTTGTTAAACTAAACAGGTTATGAATAGACCGTGGTTAGGAATTGTCTATAACCCTAATTTCAGCTCAAAAGAACGGCAATAGATATGCAGACATAATGGATATTTAAGCAGGTGGCCATTTCTAGAAAAACATAATACTTCAACATAAATAACAAATATTTATAAAAACATAATCTGGTATTCAAACAGTTATTTGGACAAACACAATAACAACATATAAGAGAGGGACAGGGGGACCGATGCCATAAAGAATTCACCCTTCACGAAGTCTCGCCGATGGAGCGTACTGCTGTATATGCCGTATTGCTTGACCCGACTCTGCTCGCCAGAACCGTCGGAGGACACTTCCTTAGCCTAGTAACTGGGCTTTACCTTAATACCCAGCTTAAGCCCAGCCCTGTGGACTGACTCTTCGAACGCCTAGAGCCCTCTTAGGATCTCCTAACTAAATCCCGGGTATTCTATGAATACCAGAAACGAACCTATCTATAGAAACCTAAGATCTGAGACTATTTATCAGAAACTAAAACAAAACACTAACAAGAAAGAAAACTGAGATCCGAGTCTCTGAGTGAGTTGTGTACTAGAGAATTGTACACTGGACACCACTAAATGACTCAGATCGAGTGGAGAGGAATGAATTCAACTACTGGAGGCCTGGGGTATTTATATCAGCTTCCTGGAGTGAAAATCTCTGAAAAATTCGATGTGGGACAGCTTCTGGCGGCTCGGGACGCCCGTCCTGATCTGTTGACCATGTCGGGACGCCCGTCCCGGGTTCGGGACGCCCGTCCTGAACCTTTGATCGAGTCAACATTTCCAAAAATTGCGTTTTTGCCCCAAAATTTGCTGTTTTCGTCTACTTTTCACCTGACACTTCCAAAATTAGAAAACCTGTGAAATTAAATAGATAATGAACAATTAAGATCAATTTACCCTTAATTTCACCCTAAATCATATATAAAAACTTGCTAAAAATGTGATACGATTTTCGCGTATCACTCTCTTTATATGTCTGTACTGTGTTCGTCCAAACATTAATTATGACTATTGGATTATGATTTTATGAATATGTGTTATGCATGTTGAAGTACTTTATGATTTTCTGGAAATGGTCACCAGCTTAACTTTCATTTTGTCTGCATGTCTAATGTAGTTTCTTTTAAACTAAATGTAGGGTTATAGACAACTCCTAACCACGGTCTAATCATAACCTGTTTAGTTTAACAGGCATTAATTTAGGACTTTCCCGTCGGAAAGCATTAATGTCTGCCATATTAGATGAAATAACCTATAGATCACCATGTTTGTTGGAGTAGTGTAAGTATGCTGAGTTTGTGTGTTTATGCCGACGTTAGGGCGAGCGACATGATCTCCTAAGTGACATAGGACTTTCATGGATGCCTTTAGCTCGAACCGTGAGTAGGGCCGTCATTAAGGTAGGGCGGTTTATCAGGTAACTCAGATGTGGTACACCTTTAGACTCAGTACATAATTGCAATCTAGGCCAAGATATATCTAAAATACTCGAAGATAGGTCAATCAACATGTAGGAATAGTATAACATAGAATTAGAACATTATTTGTAAAACACTCTTAGGCTTAAATAGACTTAAACCTAGTGGAGAATGAATCACCCTCTCATCAAAAGATTTTGATGAATGATTGCATAACTGGATCATAAGATAAGAATTAGGGTATGAGGATAGTTACTACTAAGCCGTTACCACTTCCCTGGGAGTACGATATTTGATTTAATTAAAATCGTAGATACTTTCCAACAGACTAGCTACACGATAGGTACTCTGCCTTAGGTTCTGATTGATTAAGTGACAGTATAGAGACTAAATGTGACAATTAGTCAAGTTAAGTCCTTAATTACTCATAATCAACATAGGGTAAAACAACACCTATTTTAGTATATCAGTCAGAACGCATCACTCCGTATCACTCGGAAGTGATCCTTGTGGTCTATTTCTCATCTCTTGGGCTAACTGCCCCATCTGGGTTTCCAAGTTTCGAACAATAGATGATAGTCCTTGTATAGTTGTTTCTGTTCTTGCCATGAAGTCTCTCATCATATTTTCTAAAGTATTTGAAGGGGGTGGTGGTTGTTGTTGAGGCCTTTGCTGAAGTTGTTGTTGCTGCTGAGGGTACTGCTGTTGCTGGAACATTGGCCTCTGGTTAATACATTGGTTGTGTTGCATCCCCTGGTCTCTCCAAGAAAAGTTGGGATATTGCCGCCAAGTAGGATTGTAAGAATTGGATTGTAAACCATTGCCTCTGTTCTGGTTCCCCATGTAGCATACTGATGCTGGATTGTGAACACAATCCTTAAAAGAGTGTCCTTCACCACAGTAGACAGAACACACATCTTGCACCTGGCTTACATTAGACTGGTTTGGTTGCTCAGCCGTCTGCCCGCTATGCTGCTGCAGACTCAGTATTTTCAGCATATTAGACATGGATGATACTTGGGCTGAAAGTGAAGTTATTGGGTCTAACTCCAACACTCCAGCCACCCTTCTTCCACTTGGTTGTCTTGTTGTAGGCCATTGATAGTTATTATTGGCAATTCTCTAGATTAATTCATAAGCTTCATTGTATGTTTTAGCCAATAATGCACCATTTGCTGAAGTATCAACTATCATTCGTGTGTGTGCATTTAACCCATTGTAAAATATTTCCATTTGAATGCAATGTGGGATCCCATGATGTGGGCATCTTCTTAACAACTCCTTAAATCTTTCCCATGCCTCGTACAATGATTCTTTTTCTAATTGATGAAAAGAGGTAATTTCGTTTCTTAACCTAGCATTTTTTGTAGGAGGAAAATATTTCATTAAAAATCTCTCAGTAAGCTGCTGCCATGTAGTTACACTACCCGAGGGTAGAGAGTTAAGCCATGCTCTAGCTTTGTCTCTCAGGGAATATGGAAACAATTTCAGCCTCAAAGCATCGTCTGTCACCCCTGGTAACTTAAAATAGTCGCTTACTTCCATGAATAATCGTAGGTGCAAGTGTGGATCCTCAACAAGTAGTCCACCAAACTGCCCTACTGTTTGCAACATTTGAAACATTACTGGTTTCAACTTAAACTGTGCTGCGACAATCTCCAATTGCACAATGCTTGGGTTCAGTTCATTGAACATAGGGATAGCGTACTGCCGAATGGCATGGTCCTTATCATCTGCCATTACCACTGGATTGTAGATAGGTTCAGGTTGAATTTCACGCTGTTCCACCATAGCTGCCTTATCCGTGGTTTGTTTCTTCTTCCTTAACGCCTTGGTTGTTCTCTCAATTTCTGGATCAAGTGGCAGCAATGTAGTTTGAGAGCCCTTGCGTGTTTTACTCATGCAAAACAGCACACGTTAAGGAATGAATGATATACACAAGCTGAAAATTAACCAATGATCAATATCAATAATATTCAATTAAAATTCAGCCTATGCACAAATATTCGTCACTCATACACTAAATCAATAGACTACTAAGCACAAGTATGAGTATAAAAATAAACTGAAAAATAAAAGTAACCAAATGCAAACAATTAATATTTACAAACAATTGACTCCAAAGTCCCCGGCAACGGCGCCAAAAACTTGTTGCGTTGTGTGCGTGTGTCACAATTTGTAAAGATAAAGAAAATGAAGTAAATCAACGCAATCTTAACAAGTGCAAGTATACACCGGTCAACAAGTAATATATGTACCTAAGTACAAGATTATCGATCCCACATGGACAATTGTACGGTCATGCGATTGTACAATTGGTTAAAAGAATAAAAGAATAAAGAATGATGAATAATGAATAGAGATTGGTCTAATGCTACGACAATGCTACTCCTAAAGAAAAACTAAACTAACAGTTAAGGGTTAGCCTACTGGAAATAACCACAAGAGTATTGCAGGTAATACAATGTTGTGGCATTCACGCCCAAAATGTAAGTACAAACCAGAGATGAATCTAAATATACAAAACATGCTTTTAGTTTCCAGATTAATGCTACAGCTGATCTGGTGCCACCCAGATTACTTGATCTACTAGTCTAGATCCTCGATAACATCGTCTCATGGAGTACGGAGTACCGTTGACCTAGAACAACACTAGTCAGTGAATTTGGTCATGTCCCCTGCAATGTTGAGCGCACGGTCATGCGTCTCAATCTAGTGCCACATAATTATCATGTCCTCTAGCTCCCCTCCGTTAGAAGGCCAGATACTAGTTCGATTCATACGTTGGACAGTCGTAACCGCAAGTGATGCTAAATCAATTTAAGTAATTACATGAATAAACCAAGCATGCCCCATACAAGCATTAATCATAAAAACAGAGAATAATGCTACAACATATTCATCATCATATTCAAAACAGTGTAACCAACATGTTCATACTTAACTATGCCACAACATCTTCAGGCTATAAAATATATGTTCAGTACAAAGAATAACGAAATCCATGAATTAAAGTAATGTAACAAAAATACTCCCATCGTCATGGTACATAATTCCATTACAAAACAAGTTTAATTAATTCATAAAAGTCACCTTCAACTCATGCCCAATATTCAAGCAAGAATCTATACAAGACAATGAACAATAATGAGGAAATGGGCAGAGAATTACTCGGGTCTGAGATCACGCTACTGCCCAGATCAGTTTAATCACACTTGCCCAGTGCTACTCTCCTCTGACTGATGTCGCGACGTCTTTTCTACTCAGCTGATGAACACTCAGCAAGTCACCCTGCTCACTCTTGGGTTTTTCCCTACAGAAATTAATCTAAAGCTAAAAGGAACTGCTAAACTATACTACCGAAATGCTACTGAGCTATCTAACAAAGAGTAAAAAACCAATCTCTCTTCAAAAGGCTAAGAGTTTAATCTCCCCAAAAGCTTTTTCCTCTCTCGGTTTCTCAAGTATATATAGTGTATCATCTTGTACCGAGATTCAGCCTCAATCTGCCATCTGTCCATATTTCTGGAATTTTCTTATAATATTTAGCAAATAAATTGAATAATCCAAAAATTAATTCCAGTTGCGTTCTGAGTTCTTTTGTCCTTTTCCTCCATGCTGTAGGATTCTCTGCGAGATTCCCGCTCCAGCTGCCACGTTTTGAATAAGTTAAAAATAAAATATATTCTGAAAAATAGCTTAATAATAAATATGAAATCTTATTCCCTTTTTACCCTTTTTACAATAAATTACTCCAAATTAAATCCCAAATAATAATCCAATAAATACAACTTGTACACATATTTGGAAAATAATTAAATTGACATATTAACAATAAAATCACATTTTTCGTAAAAAGAGAAAGAATATCAAATAAACGCATTTTAACTCCAATTTCCAAATAAATTCAGTTATTTCAAAGGAAAAATGTGGCAAATAGAATGTGAATAACTCTATTATTCTAGAGTTATCAATATCTCAGAGTGATCAGTGCATACTATTGTTTTAGATGAAACTATATATGATATGAATCTATCATCATATACCTTTTCAGTAGTGGTATGGTTCTACTGGGCATCAGTAAAAGGTCTTACTTGCATAGTATATAACATGAATTTCTAGTCATGCCTTTTTCCTAAAACAATTCTTACTGCATGGTTACATCACATATTAATTCAAAAAAGCAAATTCCTATTAGGTGATGTCATAATGGGTGCAGTAATTCCTTTTGGTTTAAAAGATCTCATGGATTTATCATCAACAACAAAAGGAACATCCTTTCTCATTAGAATACTCAGAGGTCTGCCTATTAAAGAAAACTTATTCCATGATTCGTCTAATAAATCTAGCATGACCTAAGAAAATTCTACAATGATATTTCTTCCAAAACCAAAGCCAAAATTGACGGCTCAAAAAAAATATTCTTTCCTCATTTCCATTTTTATTTTTTTCGAAATTAAATAATAGAAATAACAAATGAACACGAAAACTGTAAACATGAAAAATTTATTTCTTAAATTTTCTGGAAAATAATATTTTTCAGAAAATATAATTTTTAAAAGCAAAATTGTAAACAAGAAAAGAATTTGTTTTATTTTTAACTTTTTAACTTTTTATATTTTGTTTTTTTCCTAAAGAAATTAAATTTCCTTAATACGGTTTTAGAATAATTTTCTAAAATTTGATTATCCTAAATGTCTTAATTTCATATAATATCTAAAATTAATTAGTTATGATAACCCTATATTTCGGAAACTGGTTGTCTAACTAGCATAAAATAAGTGTTGGGTCTAAGGTATAGATTACTACCCTTACCTATCATAAGTTTCTAGAATTGTGGCCAATAATCCTAAATTTATTATGATATTCCCCCGGCAACGGTACCAAAAATCTAATGTGTTCCGACTGATATGCTAAAATAGGCGTTATTTTACCCTATGTTGATTATGAATAACTAAGGACTTAGAATGACTAATTGTCACATTTAGTATCTATGTTGTCATTTAATCAATCAGAACCTAAGGCAGAGTACCTATCGTGTAGCTAGTCTGTTGGAAAGTATCTACGATTTTAATTAAATCAATTATCGTACTCCCAGGGAAGTGGTAACGGCTTAGTAGTAACTATCCTCTTACCCTAACTCTTATCTTATGATCTAGTTATGCAATCGTTCATCAAATTCTTTGATGAAAGGGTGATTCATTCTCCACTAGGTTCAAGTCTATTTAAGCCTAAAAGAGTGTTTTACAGATAATGTTCTAATTTTATGTTATACTGTTCCTACATGTTGATTGACCTATCTTCGAGTATTTTAGATATATCTTGGTCTGGATTGCAATTATGTACTGATTCTACAGGTGTACCACATCTGAGTTACCTAATAAACCGCCCTACCTTAATGACGACCCTACTCACGGTTCGAGCTAAAGGCGGATGAAAGTCCTGTGTCACTCAGGAGATCATGCCGCTCGCCCTAACGCCGGCATAAATGCACAAACTCAGCCTACTTAGAATACTTTAACAAACATAGTGATATATAGGTTATTTTATCTAATATGGCAGACATTAATGCTTCCAACGGGAAGTCCTAAATGAATGCCTATTAAACTAAACAGGTTTTGATTAGACTGTGGTTAGGAATTGTCTATAACCATTCATCTAGTTTAAAAGAAACTACAGTAGACATGCAGTCATAATGATAGTTAAGCTAGTGACCATTTCCGGAAAAATATAAATTACTTCAACATGCAAAACACATATTCATACAATCATAATTTGATATTCATAATAGTTATTTGGATGAACACAGTACATACATATAAAGAGAGGGACAAGGGGACCGATGCCATAATGTATTCACCCTTTACGTAGTCCGCTGATGGAGCAACTGCTTGTATATGTTGGACTGCTCGACCCGACTTTGCTCGACAGAACCTTTGAGGACGCTTCCTCATCCTAGTAGCTATGCTTTACCTTAATACCAGCTTAAGCACAGCCCTGTTAACTGACTCTTCGAACGCCTAGTGCCCTCTTAGGATCTCCTATTGATGGGTTTCCGATTGGTATGCTAAAAGATAGGCTTTATATACCTATGTCGATTATGAGTAATTAAGGACTGAGTCTTACTAACTGTCACTTAGCATTCAATTATTGTCACTTAATCAACCAGAACCTAAGGCAGAGTACCTATCGTGTAGCTAGTCTGTTGGAAAGTATCTACGATTTTATTAAGTTAAATATCGTACTCCCAGGGAAGTGGTAACGACTTAGTAGTAACTAGCCTTTTCTCCTAACTCCTATCTTATGATCTAGTTATGCAATCTTCATCAAATACTTTGATGAGAGGGTGATTCATTCTCCACTAGGTTTAAGTCTAATTAATCCTAGAAGTGTTTTATAGATGAGTCCTGATTCTATGTTATACTGTTCCTATATGTTGATTGACCTATATTCGAATATTTTAGACATGTCATAGCCTGGATTGCAACTATGTTCTATGTCTAAAGGCGTACCACATCCGAGGTCTCTAATAAACCGCCCTACCTTAATGACGGCCCTACTCACGGTTCGGGACGAACGCATCCATGAAAGCCCTATGTCACTTCGGGGATCATACCGCTTGCCCTAGCCGTCGGCATAATCGGACTCGGCTCGACTTACCTAGACTACTCTAACAAATACGGTGTTCAGCAGGTTATTTTATCTAGTATGGCAGACACCAATACTAATTGATGCCTGTTAAACTAAACAGGTTATGATTAGACCGTGGTTAGGAATTGTCTATAACCCTAACTTTAGTTTAAAAGAGCAAATTAGACATGCAGACATAGTCAATATTAAGCAGGTGGCTATTTCCGGAAAAACATAACAACGTCAACATATAAAACAACTATTCATAAAAATCGTAATCTCGTATTCATATAAGAGAGGGACATGGGGACTGATGCCATAAAGAAATCACCCTTTACGTAGTCTCGCTGACGGAGAGTACTGATGTATATGTCGTATTGCTTGCCCTGACTCTGCTCACCAGAACCTTCAGAGGACGCTTCCTCAGCCTAGTAACTGGGCTTTACCTTAATACCCAGCTTAAGCCCAACCCTGTGGACTGACTCTTCCAACTCCTAGAGCCCTCTTAGGATCTCCTTACGAAATCCCGGGTATTCTATGAATACCAGAAATGAACCTATCTATGTAAGCCTAAGATCTGAGACTATTTCTCAGAAACTAAAACAAAACACTAACAAGAAAGAAAACTGAGATCCGAGTCTCTGAGTGAGTTGTGTAGTGGAGAAGTGTACACTGGAAACCACTAAATGACTCAGATCGAGTGGAGAGGAATGATTTCAACTGCTGGAGGCCTGGGGTATTTATAGCAGCTTCCCGAGGTGATGTTTCATCAAATATTCGATGTGGGACTGGTTCTGGGGGTTCGGGACGCCCATCCCGGATTGGGACTCCCGTCCTGATCTGTTGACCAGGTCGGGATGCCCGTCCCGATGCTTTGACTGGGTCGGGACGCCCATCCCGGGTTCGGGACGCCCGTCCTGACCCTTTGACCAAGTCAACATTTCCAAAAATTGTGTTTTTGCCCCAAAATTTGTTGTTTTTGTCTACTTTTCACCTGACACTTCCAAAATCATAAAAACTGTGAAATTGAGTAAATAACAAACAATTAAGATCAATTTGCCCTCAATTTCACCCCGAAATCATATATAAAAACATGCTAAAAATGTGATACGATTTTCGCGTATCACCTATCGAAATACCGAGTATTCTATGAATACCAAAAACGAACCTATCTAGTCGTATTCTAAGATCTGAGACAGACTCTCAGAAACGAAGAACACGAGACACTCTCTAACACTATAAATATACCTATACTAAAACCTGAAGTCACTAAGTGACTTGTATACTATAGAAAATTGTATACTTGAAGTCACTAAATGACTCAGATCGAGTGGAGAGGAATGATTTCAACTGAGGAAGGCCTGAGGTATTTATAGCATGGGAACTAGGTGAATTTCTCTCAAAAATTCGATGTGGGACTTTGACCAGGCATTCGGAACTCCCGTCCCGGCCTGTTGACCGTGTCAGGACGGCCATCCCAAGTCTTAGACGCCCGTCCTGGTCTGTTGACTAGGTCAGGACACCCATCTTGGGTTCTGGACGCCCATCCCGACTTCCGAACTTCTGAAAATCACATTTTTGCCCCAAAATTTGCCATTTTCTTGCACTTTTCACTTGACACTTACAAAATCACAAAAACTGCGAAATCGAGTTAATAACAGTCAATTGATAATGATTTAACACCAATTTTGCCCTAAATTATGCCTAAGAACATGCTAAAAAAGTGATATGATTTGTGCATATCAACTAAACACTGCCACGCGAAAAGACCATTTCCCTCTTCCTTTTATTGACCAAATGTTAGAAAGATTATCAGGACATATGTTTTACTGCTTTCTTGATGGGTTTTCTGGATATTTTCAAATCCCCATTTCCCCAGAAGACCAGCATAAAACTACTTTCACATGCCCTTTTGGAACATTTGCATATAGAAGAATGCCTTTTGGTTTGTGTAATGCACCTGCTAATTTCCAACATTGTATGGCTGCTATTTTTGAGGACATGTTAGGAAAGTCTATGGAAGTATTTGATACGCGAAAATCGTATCACATTTTTAGCATGTTTTTATATATGTTTTAATGTGAAATTGAGAGTAAATTGACATTAATTGTTTACTATTTACTTGATTTCACGGTTTTTATGATTTTGGAAGTGTCAGGTGAAAAGTAGACGAAAACAGCAAATTTTGGGGCAAAAACGCAATTTTTTGAAATGTTGACCCGGTCAAAGGTCCGGGACGGGCGTCCCGACCCAGTCAAACTGCCAGGACGGGCGTCCTGAACCGGGACGGGCATCCCGAACCTGGTCAACGAATCAGGACGGGCGTCCCGAACCGGGACGGGCGTCCTGAGCCGCCAGAAGCTGTCCCACATCGAATGTTTTGGAGATTTTCACTCTAGGAAGCTGCTATAAATACCCCAGGCCTCCAGCAGTTGAAATCATCCCTCTCCACTCGATCTGAGTCATTAAGTGGTTTCCAGTGTACAATTTTCCAATACACAACTCACTGAGAGACTCGGATCTCAGTTTTCTTTCTTATTAGTGTTTGTTTTAGTTTCTGAGAAATAGTCTCAGATCTTAGGCTTCTATAGATAGGTTCGTTTCTGGTGTTCATAGAACACCCGGGATTTCGTTAGGAGATCCTAAGAGAGCTCTAGGCATTCGAAGAGTCAGTCCACAAGGCTAGGCTTAAGCCCAGGATGTAAGGTAAAGTCTAGCTACTAGGCTGAGGAAGCGTCCTCCGAAGGTTCTGGTGAGTAGAGTCGGGTCAAGCAATACGGCATATACAGCAGTACGCTCCATCGGCGAGACTTCGTAAAGGGTGAATTCTTTATGGCATCGGTCCCCTTGTCCCTCTCTTATATGTTGTTATTGTGTTTGTCCAAATAACAGTTCTGAATACCAGATTATGATTTTTATGAATATTTGTTAGATATGTTGAAGTTATTATGTTTTTCTAGAAATAGCCACCTGCTAAATATTCACTATGTCTGCATGTTTAATGTGCTCTTTTAAACTAACGTTAGGGTTATAGACAATTCCTAACCACGGTCTAATCATAACCTGTTTAGTTTAACAGGCATCAATTAGTATTGGTGTCTGCCATGCTAGATAAAATAACATGCTGAACACCCTGCTTGTTAAAGTAGTCTAGGTAGGAGTCGAGCTGAGTTCGATTATGCCGGCGACTAGGGCAAGCGGTATGATCCCCGAAGTGACATAGGGCTTTCATGGATGCCTTCGTCCCGAACCGTGAGTAGGGCCGTCATTAAGGTAGGGCGGTTTATTAGAGACCTCGGATGTGGTACGCCTTTAGACACAGAACATAGTTGCAATCCAGGCTAAGATGCATCTAAAATACTCGAAGACAGGTCAATCAACATATAGGAACAGTATAGCATAGAATCAGAACTCATCTTTAAAACACTTTTAGGATTAATTAGACTTGAACCTAGTGGAGAATGGATCACCCTCTCATCAAAGATATTGATGAAGATTGCATAACTGGATCATAAGATAAGAATTAGGATAAGAGGCTAGTTACTACTAAGCCGTTGCCACTTCCCTGGGAGTACGATATCTATTTAATAAAATCGTAGATACTTTCCAACAGACTAGCTACACGATAGGTACTCTGCCTTAGGTTCTGGCTGATTAAGTGACACCATAGAGACTAAATGTGACAATTAGTCAATCACAGTCCTTAATTATTCATAATCAACATAGGGTAAAATAACACCTATTTAGCATGTCGGTCGGAAACCCATCAGATTTTTGGCGCCGTTGCCGGGGAAATATCATAATGAATTTAGGATTAAAGGCCACAATTCTAGAGACTTATGATAGGTAACGGTAGTAACCTAGACCTTAGACCTACACTTATCTTATACTAGTTAGACAATCAATTTCCGAAATATAGGGTTATCATAACTAATTAATTTTAGATAATATATGAAATTAAGACACTTAGGATAATCAAATTTTAGAAAATTATTCTAAAACCATATTAAGGAAATTTACCTGCTTTCTAAATTAAACATAAAAAGAAAAAAAAATGTTAAAAATTTAAAATCCCAAAAAGAATGTATGTTTCTTGCTATACGGTGAGTTGTTCCTTTTCCCTATCTCTTGTTTTTTTAGTTGTTTTCTTAGTTGCTCTTTTTCGTGTTTTTCTTCCATTATTTAATTTCGAATAAAAATGGAAATGAGGATAAAATATGTTTTCTTCTGAGTTGTAAAATTTTGGCTTAGATTTTTATCGGGAAGAAACTCTATTTTAGAATTTTCTTAGAGTCATGCCGGCCTTATTAGGATGAGTTATGAAATAGTTTTTCCTTAATAGCCAGACCTTTGAATGTTCTATTGAAAAAAGGATGTTCCTTTTGTTTGCTGATAATTGCATGAGAATGTTTAAAACCAAAAGGAATTATTGCACCCATTATGACATCACCTGATTGAAATATGCTTTTTGAATGAATATGTGATGTAGTAAGAATTGCTTTAGACAGAAACATGATAAGAAAGTTCATGTATGATAAATCCTAATCTTAGCTAGTCTTGTCTAAAAACAATAGGTTACACTGATCACTCTGAGATGACTGTGTTCAATAAAACTGATACTGAACCATAATTGATTAAGTTAGGTTTTATTGTTACTTGAATTTGATATAGAATGAAGGGATAAGAAAAAGGGTTGAAAATCTAGAAAGCAAACCATTGGTCTAGATTAGAAAACCCCGAGTTAGAGGCTAGTGTAATACTGATAAATTTTTGGATGAAAACTTATTTGCATTGTTTGCTATGTATAATAATTCTCATCTGTGGTTTATTCCAAATTATCTAGTCACTGAATAAGTTCCAAGTATATGACTTATCAGCAAAAGAAGAAATTCTTTGCTGATTTGAAATATTACTACTGGACAGTTTCTCTTCTATTTCAAATTTTTGGCAGATCAGTTGATCAGAAGACGTGTCTCAGAAGATGAAGGACACAAGATTTTGGAGCATTGCCCTAAAGAATCTACGGGAGACCAATTGACTACTATCAACACTGTCCGGAAAGTGTTGAAAGCAGGATCTTGTTAACCCACCATATTCAAGGATTTTGTATCTCTGATACAGTCCTGCGATGCTTGCCAAATAATAGATTCTAGTTGTTTTCCAGATTCAGAGTGCCAATGTTTTAGGAAGAAATGTTCAGCCTGTGTATCAAATCTGTGAAGTCTGCTAAGTACCACACTTTAGCAGGGATTACTATGGCATCAGTCCCCATGTCCCTCCCTTATATGTTGTTATTGTTTTGTTCTAAATACATATTATGAATACGAGATTACGATTCTTTATGAATAGTTGTTTTATATGTTGACGTTGTTATGTTTTTCCAGAAATAGCCACCTGCTAAATATTCACTATGTTTGCATGTTTAATGTGCTCTTTTAAACTAAAGTTAGGGTTATAGACAATTCCTAACCACGGTCTAATCATAACCTGTTTAGTTTAACAAGCATCAATTAGTATTGGTGTCTGCCATGCTAGATAAAATAACCTGCTGAACACCCTGCATGTTAAAGTAGTCTAGGTAGGGGCCGAGCTGAGTCCGATTATGCCGGCGGCTAGGGCAAGCAGTATGATCCTCGAAGTGACATAGGGCTTTCATGGATGCCTTCGTCCCGAACCGTGAGTAGGGCCGTCATTAAGGTAGGGCGGTTTATTAGAGACCTCGGATGTGATACGCCTTTAGACACAGAACATAGTTGCAATCCAGGCTAAGATATATCTAAAATACTCGAATATAGGTCAAACAACATATAGGAACAGTATAACATAGAATCAGGACTCATCTATAAAACACTTCTAGGATTAATTAGACTTAAACCTAGTGGAGAACGAATCACCCTCTCATCAAAGTATTTGATGAAGATTGCATAACTGGATCATAAGATAGGAGTTAGGATAAAAGGCTAGTTACTACTAAGCCGTTGCCACTTCCCTGGGAGTACGATATTTAACTTAATAAAATCGTAGATACTTTCCAACAGACTAGCTACACTATAGGTACTCTGCCTTAGGTTCTGGCTGATTAAGTGACACCATAGAGACTAAATGTGATAATTAGTCAATCACAGTCCTTAATTATTCATAATCAACATAGGGTAAAATAACACCTATTTAGCACGTCAACCGGAATCGCATCAGATTTTTGGCGCCGTTGCCGGGGAAATATCATAATGAATTTAGAATTCCTAATCAAAATTCTAGAGACTTATGATAGGTAACGGTAGTAACCTAGACCTTAACCCAACACTTCTCTTATGCTAGTTAGACAATCAGTTTCCGAAATATAGGGTTATCATAACTAATTAATTTTAGATGTTATTTGGAATTAAGATACTTAGTATAATCAAATTTTAGAAAATTATTCTAAAACCATATTGAGGGAATTTAATCGCATTCGAAATATTAAAAGAAAAAAAATTTTTTAAATCCGAAAAAAATTGTACTTTTTCTTGTTTAATGGTAAGTTGTTCTCTTTTCTCTATCTTTTGTGTTTTCTTCTTTTGAATAGATGTTTTGTTTTGTTTTCTCTTTCTTCCAAATTTTTAAGTTTTCACTTTCCCTGTAACCCCACTAACCAGTTTGCTCAGGCTAAAACGTGTTCTTCTCTGTAGTTGCATGACTCGATCTTCAGAAGCTAACCTTGAAACACTAGTTGAAAATCCTGAATGAATCATTCGCACAACTAATAGGCGAAGAACATAAATGGCTGCTGAAAGACCTACCCTAGAATCCTACATCCAGCCACAGACTATCCCAGTCTCATCTGCCATCCGAATCCCTGGGAACCCTCGCTATGATCTTAAACCTAATGTGATCCAGCTGATTATAAATCGAGTTCAGTTTGGAGGAACTGCAGTCGAGAATCCGCTGGAACATCTATCTGATTTCTCTTCTCTCTGCGAAGGCCTCAAGGGAGATCATACTGCAGAAATAACTAAACTCAACCTTTTTCCCTACTCACTTAGGGACAGAGCTAAGAGATGGTTGGCCCAGCTACCTACTAACTCCATCACCTCTTGGGACGAGTTAAGCAAAGCCTTCCTAGAAGAGTACTACTCTGCAGCAAGAGTCCTAGAATATCGAAGGGCTCTGTCTAGTTTCACTCAAGCTGCTGATGAGACAGTGATTGAAGCTTGGGACAGATTCAAAGAGCTACTCAGGCTCTACCCCCAACATGGACTTACCGAGGCATTGCTGATTCAGCAATTTTACGGGGGTATGTCAGACATGGGTAAGCAAATTCTTGATGGACTCAATCCCCGGAGCGGTTTCAATGGAATGAGTGATGTAGATGCTAGAAACGCTCTGGAGAGACTCTACAGGAACAGCAAGAATTGGCGCACAAGTGGCCGAGCTAAGAAGCAACCAGTAAATGCGGCCGTTGCCTCCACTGATGATCAATTTGAGGCACTGAAGGCCAGCATTACTAATCAGCTGAATGCTTTCCAACAAGGGAAAAACATTCAGTCAGTATACCAAGTCTGCGAGTTTTGCCAAGGACCACATTTCAGTGGGGATTGTTATGGTAATGGGATATTAACTATTCCAGAGGAGATGGAGCAAGTGGACGCAGTAAATTCTGCTCCTATAGGAAATATCTACAATCCCACTTGGAAGAACCATCCGGGATTTAGCTGGAGAAACAATCCCGGGACTACTAACTTTCAGAAAAGAGTACCTCAGCAACTGCCATATCCGCAGAACCAGCAAGTCGCTCTGCCTGCACCAAGGAACTACATCGTTCCAACTGACCCCATGCAATAATTCAGAGACATGCTGAAGAGCATTTCCGACTCCAACAAGGAAATGATAGAGTCCAACAGAAAGATTCAGGAAGCTCATGCAGAAAGAATCCAGCAGAACGAGAATAGACAGAAGCAGACCGAGCAAACAATCAGAAACACACAAGCTGCTATACAAACTTTAGAGAGGCAAATGGGTCAGCTATCCACCCATTTCTCTCACAGGTCCCAGGGAACTCTACCAAGCAACACTGAGACCAACCCTCAAACTGAATGCAAGACCATCACTCTAAGATCTGGTAAAATTCTATCTCCATCTCCACCCAAACCATCTGACCCTCCTATTCTTGTGCAGGAACTAGAAGAAGGCTCCAAGGACCCAACACCGACGGATGTCGAAATCGAAGTAGCAAGGAAAGGGAAGACGGAGTTTATTCCTGAGTACCGGCCAAAAGTACCTTACCCTGCCAAACTTATGCACAATAAAGATAAGGAGCAATTTGAAAAGTTTCTTAAGAATTTTAGTCAGATTCATGTTAATTTACCTTTACTTGATGTTATTTCTGAAATGCCAAAGTATGCTAAGTTTTTAAAAGAAGTTATTAGCAATAAAAGAAAATTTGACATGGATAAGGTGGTTCTTAATGAAGAATGTTCGGCGGTTCTGTTGAATAAACTACCGTCTAAACAGAAAGATCCTGGTTGTTTTACCTTGCCATGTACAATTGGAAATATTACTAACATGCATGCATTAGCAGACTTAGGAGCTAGTATTAATCTTATGCCATCTAGTTTATTTGATAAATTAGGATTGCATGATTTGAAAACGACTAGGATGTGCATACAACTTGCAGATAGGACAGTCAAAATCCCCAAGGGAATAATTGAAGACCTCTTAGTAAAGGTCGGAAAATTTGTTTCCTGTGGATTTCGTTGTCATGGACATGAATGGGGAAGGAGGAGTGCCCCTGATCCTAGGTCGACCATTTCTAGCTACCTCAAAAGCATTAATAGACGTCAGTAATGGTCAAATCAAGTTAAGGGTAGGAAATGATGACATCACTTTTGATCTAAATGAGACCCTTAGGTATCCCATGCATTTAGATGATACTTGTTTTGTGTGGATGCCATGGAACACTTGATTGCAATTAACGTGACAGACCTATGCTCAAACTATCAAGTTCTAAGTGAGGACTCCCTAGAATTAGAGGACCTGAACTTAGCTCTTCTGAAAATGAAATTACTTCTGATAGTTTCACTGAGATAGGTGATGATGAGATGAAGAAAGAACGAACCTCGTTTGAAGATCCACCAGACTTGGACTGAAGGAACTACCCACTCATCTGTGCTACGAATTCCTAGATGACAACAAGAAACTTCCCATTATTCTTGCAGCTGATCTGACTGCAGAACAAAGGAAGCTGACTGTGGACATGTGCAGAAAGCATAGAAGAGCCTTTGCCTACAAAATTGCAGATATCCCAGGTATTAATCCAAGCTTTTGTTCGCATAAGATTCTTCTAGAAAATGAGTATAAGCCATGTGTGCAACCTCAAAGGAGGTTGAATCCTAATGTGTGTGATGTTGTTAAGAAAGAAGTCATTAAACTGTTAGATGCAGGACTTATCTACCCTATCTCAGATAGTGAGTGGGTAAGCCCGGTGCAGGTAGTACCTAAGAAAGGCGGGGTATAACAGTTGTTAGGAATGAGCATAATGAACTAATCCCTACAAGAACTGTAACTGGTCATCGTGTATGCATAGACTATAGAAAATTAAATACGGCCACACGAAAAGATCACTTTCCCCTTCCTTTTATTGACCAAATGTTAGAAAGATTATCTGGACACATGTTTTATTGCTTTCTTGATGGGTTTTCTGGTTATTTTCAAATTCCTATCCCCTGAGGACCAGCATAAAACTACATTCACATGCCCTTTTGGAACATTTGCATATAGAAGGATGCCTTTTGGTTTGTGTAATGCACCTGCTACATTTCAACGTTGTATGACTGCTATCTTTGAGGACATGTTAGGAAAATCTATGGAAGTATTTATGGATGACTTTTCTGTTTTTGGTAATTCATTTGAGGTTTGTCTAAAGAACTTGGAGTTAATGTTGAAACGTTGTATAAAATCTAACCTGGTTTTAAATTGGGAAAAATGCCACTTCATGGTAAAAGAGGGAATCGTTTTAGGACATAAGATCTCACACCTAGGTATGGAAGTAGATAAGGCAAAAATTGAAGTTATTTCAAAACTACCTCCTCCCAAAAATGTGAGAGCCGTTAGGAGTTTTTTGGGACACGCTGGCTTTTATCGTAGGTTTATAAAAGATTTTTCATTAATAGCCAGGCCGTTGACCAATTTACTCGGAAAAGATGTTCCATTTGTCTTTGATGAGAAATGTCTAAAAGCTTTTAATAGACTTAAGGAACTCTTAACTACTGCACCTATCATGATCACCAGACTGGAGTCTACCTTTTGAGCTTATGTGTGATGCTAGTGACTATGCAGTAGGAGTAGTTTTAGGACAAAGACATGATAAGAAATTCATGTAATATATTATGCTAGTAAAACCTTAACTGATGCTCAGGAAAATTACACTACGACAGAAAAGGAATTATTAGCAGTAGTATATGCATTTGATAAGTTTCGATCTTATCTAGTCCTGTCTAAAACTATTGTTTATACTGATCATTCGGCACTAAAATACTTGTTCAATAAAACCGACGCAAAACCAAGATTGATTAGATGGGTTTTATTGCTTCAAGAATTTGACATAGAAATTCGGGATAAGAAAGGGGCAGAAAACTTAGCCGCAGACCATTTGTCTAGGTTAGAAAATCCGACCCTAGAAGCCATTGATGACAATCATATCTGATAAATTTCCGGATGAGAATCTATGTGCATTATTTGCTATTTTCTCACCCCCTTGGTTTGCAGATATAGCAAATTACTTGGCAGCCCGGACTCTCCCTAGTGATATCACTGCTCAACAAAGAAGAAAATTCTTTGCTGACCTGAAATATTACTATTGGGAAGATCCTTTTCTATTTCGAATATGTGCAGATCAGATGATCAGAAGATGTGTATCTCAAGAAGAAGGTTTCCAAATTCTGGAACATTGTCACTGCGGACCAACAGGCGGTCACTTAGCTGCAGCTAATACCGCCCGAAAAGTATTAGAAGCAGGCTTTTACTGGCCTACCATATTCAAAGACGCCGCAGCATTTACAGGATCGTGCGATGCCTGTCAGAAAGCGGGAACCATATCTTCTCGAGATAATCTACCCCAACAGGCAATTCAAAGTGTAGAAATATTTGACATGGGGTATAGATTTCATGGGTCCGTTTCCTTCCTCTTTTGGTATGAAGTACATCTTAGTAGCGTAGAATATTTTTCAAAATGGCCTGAGGCACAGGCCCTACCTACTAATGATGCTAGAGCCGTATGTAAATTCCTTAAGCAGATTTTCGCCAGGTTTGGATGTCCAAAAGCCCTAATCAGTGATCGAGGTACGCACTTCTGCAACTCTCAATTGCAGAAGGTACTCCAGCAATACGGAATTCAGCATCGCATTTCCACAGCCTACCATCCTCAAACCAACGGGCAGGCTGAGGTAACCAATAGGGGAATAAAGAGAATCCTAGAAAAGACCGTGGGTGTTAACCGTAAGGATTGGGCCAATAAACTGGAGGATGCATTATGGGCCTTCCGTACAGCATACAAGACCACTACGGGGTTCTCACCCTATCGACTAGTCTACGGAAAAGCATGCCACCTTCCGGTTGAACTTGAACATAGAGCTTACTGGGCAGTGCAAAAATGCAATCTCGACGATAATTTAGCTAAGGAACACCGGATTCTACAACTCAACGAATTGGATGAGTGGAGGCTCAAAGCCTATGAGAACTCACATCAGTTCAAAATGACAAGTAAACTCCGGCATGACAGACGACTCAGAGCCCAGAAAAATTTTGAACCGGAGAAAGGTATTGTTGTACAACTCACGTTTCAAATTCTTCCCAGGAAAGCTGCGTAGCTGTTGGTCAGGACCGTTCACGATCACGGAAGTATCACCTTTCGGAGCATGTGACATCATGGATTCTGACGGCATTATTCAAAAAGTAAACGGACAACGCCTGAAGATTTACAAGAGCCGTTTGACTCGTCCGAGCAGATTGTGGACTTCACAGACTAAGGGAGTATCTCTTTCATTTTATTTCTTGTTTTGTTATTTCTAGATTCCATCTTACCCGTAGTTAGTTGAATAAGTGTGGGGTAAGAATCTTTGTGTTTTATTTCTTGTTTTCAAATAAGTGTGGGGTAATTAGATATGCATGAACACTGAGGACAGTGCCAGACTTAAGTGTGGGGTAGCAGTGCACGGTGCACTGTAGCAGTTTGCAAAATTTTTCGCATGATTTGCTTGTTTTCCCGTATTTTCACACCCTTCCAAAATTTTCAAAATTTTCCGTCTTTCAGACTTCTAAATGCAGTATGCTTGGTTAAACAATTGCTTATGTCTATGATATGTAGGTAGTATGTTATGGTTAGTAGGAGATAATTGATAGCTATCTTGACTAATTGATTAGGAATAGGGAATTCCTGATAACTGAACACAACTTTGTCTGGATTAGAGACCTTAACCAATTACCTGTTCGAGACTTAAATAGATAAAATTAGACCAGTTGTGGATATATTGGCAGTTAGAATGACTAGATGAGACTCTGAGCTAAAGTGAAAAGAAATTAAGGAAGTTAATCAAATAAGGGTAGTTTGCCAGCGGCCTTCGCTACTCGAGCACCACTCCTTCGGGGAACTTAAAGCCTGATGCCCTAAGGTCGTGTAGATCTGGGAGTCATCGGAGTGGGACTCGCTACATGGGTAGTTGAAGTTGACGTGTTCTAAGCAGACTCAAAATACCCTGAATCTATAAAGAAAATAACTAAATGCTAAAACATTAAAAATCTGATCACCAAAGCTCAGAACTCAAAAGTTGTCTGTTGTTAATATGTCTAGCGATAGGTCGAAGTGTTATCTGGTAGTAGTTAAGACAAGAGTACATTGTGTTGACTATCTGGTCTGGACTAGTACACACACTACACATCAGGAAGACCCTGTGACTAAGAAAAAAAGTTCAACCTAGTTGTTGATTTGTTTTCTGCCTGATCATAACAAGCTACTAAAAACATCTGAGACCTTGTCATAGCAACCTAACCAGTCAGACCTGTGTTAAGACTTGTCTGAAGAATTTTTGGAATAAAAACATCACTAGGAATTTAAGTAACTTCAGGTAGACTTTGCTTGAGGACAAGCAAAAAGCTAAGTGTGGGGTTATCTGATACGCGAAAATCGTATCACCTTTTTAGCATGTTTTTATGTATGAATTTGGGTGAAATTGAAGGTAATTTGATCTTGATTGTTCATTATTTACTTAATTTCACAGTTTTTATGATTTTGGAAGTGTCAGGTGAAAAGTAGACGAAAATAGCAAATTTTGGGGGTAAAAACGCAATTTTTGGAAATATTGACTTAGTCAACGGGTCAGGACAGGCATCCCGAACCCCCAGATCCAATCCCACATCGAATTTTTGCTGAAAAATCACCCCGGGAAGCTGCTATAAATACACCAGGCCTCCAGCAGTTGAATTCATTCCTCTCCACTCGATCTGAGTCATTTAGTGGTTTCTAGTGTACAATTCTCTGGTACACAACTCACTTAGAGACTCGGATCTCAGTTTTCTTTCTTATTAGTGTTTTGTTTTAGTTTCTGAGAAATAGTCTCAGATCTTAGGCTTCTATAGATAGGTTCGTTTATGGTATTCATAGAATACCCGGGATTTCGTTAGGAGATCCTAAGAGGGCTCTAGGCGTTCGAAGAGTCAGTCCACATGGCTGGGCTTAAGCTGGGTATTAAGGTAAAGCCCAGTTACTAGGCTGAGGAAGCGTCCTCCGAAGGTCTTGGTGAGCAGAGTCAGGGCGAGAAATACGACATATACAGCAGTACGCTCCGTCGGTGAGACTACGTAAAGGGTGATTTCTTTATGGCATCAGTCCCCATGTCCCTCCCTTATATGTTGTTATTGTTTTGTTCTAAATACATATTATGAATACGAGATTACGATTCTTTATGAATAGTTGTTTTATATGTTGACGTTGTTATGTTTTTTCAGAAATAGCCACCTGCTAAATATTCACTATGTCTGCATGTTTAATGTGCTCTTTTAAACTAAAGTTAGGGTTATAGACAATTCCTAACCACGGTCTAATCATAACCTGTTTAGTTTAACAGGCATCAATTAGTATTGGTGTCTGCCATGCTAGATAAAATAACCTGTTGAACACCCTACATGTTAAAGTAGTCTAGGTAGGGGCCGAGCTGAGTCCGATTATGCCGGCGGCTAGGGCAAGCGGTATGATCCCCGAAGTGACATAGGGCTTTCATGGATGCCTTCATCCCGAACCGTGAGTAGGGCAGTCATTAAGGTAGGGCGATTTATTAGAGACCTCGGATGTGGTACGCCTTTAGACACAGAACATAGTTGCAATCAAGGCTAAGATATATCTAAAATACTCGAATATAGGTCAAACAACAAATAGGAATAGTATAACATAGAATCAGGACTCATCTATAAAACACTTCTAGGATTAATTAGACTTAAACCTAGTGGAGAACGAATCACCCTCTCATCAAAGTATTTGATGAAGATTGCATAACTAGATCATAAGATAGGAGTTAGGATAAAAGGCTAGTTACTACTAAGCCGTTGCCACTTCCCTGGGAGTACGATATTTAACTTAATAAAATCGTAGATACTTTCCAACAGACTAGCTACACGATAGGTACTCTGCCTTAGGTTCTGGCTGATTAAGTGACACCATAGAGACTAAATGTGACAATTAGTCAATCACAATCCTTAATTATTCATAATCAACATAGGGTAAAATAACACCTATTTAGCACGTCAACCGGAATCGCATCAATAACTTTGATGAGAGGGTGATCCATTCTCCACTAGGTTTAAGTCTAATTAATCCCAAAAGTGTTTTATAGATGAGTCCTGATTCTATATTATACTGTTCCTATATGTTGATTGACCTATATTCGAGTATTTTAGACATGTCTTGGCCTGGATTGCAACTATGTTCTGTGTCTAAAGGTGTACCACATCCGAGGTCTCTAATAAACTGCCCTACCTTAATGACGGCCCTACTCACGGTTCGGGCTAAAGGCATCCATGAAAGCCCTATGTCATTTTGGGGATCATGCCGCTCGCCCTAGCCGCCGGCATAATCGGACTCAGCTCGGCCCCTACCTAGATTACTCTAACAAACAGGGTGTTATGCAGGTTATTTTATCTAGCATGGCAGATGATACGCGAAAATCGTATCACATTTTTAGCATGTTTTTATATATGTTTTAATGTGAAATTGAGAGTAAATTGACATTAATTGTTTACTATTTACTTGATTTCACGGTTTTTATGATTTTGGAAATGTCAGGTGAAAAGTAGACGAAAACAGCAAATTCTGGGGCAAAAACGCAATTTTTGGAAATGTTGACCCGGTCAAAGGTCCGGGACGGGCGTCCCGACCCGGTCACACCGCCAGGACTGGCGTCGTGAACCGGGACGGGCGTCCCGAACCTGGTCAACGAATCAGGACGGGCGTCCCGAGCCCCCAGAAGCTGTCCCACATCGAATTTTTCAGAATTTTTCACTCCGGGAAGCTGCTATAAATACCCCAGGACTCCAGCAGTTGAAATCATCCCTCTCCACTCGATCTGAGTCATTAAATGGTTTCCAGTGTACAATTCTCTAGTACACAACTCACTCAGAGACTCGGATCTCAGTTTTCTTTCTTATTAGTGTTTGTTTTAGTTTCTGAGAAATAGTCTCAGATCTTAGGCTTCTATAGATAGGTTCGTTTCTGGTATTCCTAGAATACCCGGGATTTCGTTAGGAGATCCTAAGAGGGCTCGAGGCGTTCGAAGAGTTAGTCCACAGGGCTGGGCTTAAGCCGGGTTGTTAAGTAAAGCCCAGCTACTAGGCTGAGGAAGCGTCCTCCGAAGGTTCTGACGAGCAGAGTCGGGTCAAGTAATACGGCATATACAGCAGTACGCTCCATCCCGGCGAGACTTCGTAAGGGTGAATTCTTTATGGCATCGGTCCCCCTGTCCCTCTCTTATATGTTGTTATTGTGTTTGTCCAATACTGATTGGAATACCAGATTATGTTTTTATGAATATTTGTGATATACGTTGAAGTTATTGTTTTTCTAGAAATGGCCACCTGCTTAAATATCCATTATGTCTGCATGTCTATTGCCGTTCTTTTAAACTGAAATTAGGGTTATAGACAATTCCTAACCACGGTCTATTCATAACCTGTTTAGTTTAACAGACATCAATTAGTATTGATGTCTGCCATACTAGATAAAATAATCTGCGGAACACCCTATTGGTTGAAAGTAGTCTAGGTAGGCTGAGTTGAGTATTATGCCGGCGGTTATGAGACGAGCAGTATGATCCCCAAAGTGACATAGGGCGGTCATTGCTGACTTTAGTCTGAGCCGTGAGTAGGGCCGTTACCCTTAACGATGGGGCGGTAGCGTAGAAACTCAGATGTGGTAACCTTTAGACACAGAACATAGTTGCAATCCAGGCCAAGACATGTCTAAAATACTCGAATATAGGTCAATCAATGTATAGTAACAGTATAACATAGAATCAGAACTCATCTTTAAAACACTTTTAGATTAATTGGACTTGAACCTAGTGGAGAATGGATCACCCTCTCATCAAAGTATTTGATGAAGATTGCATAACTGGATCATAAGATAGGAGTTAGGATAAAAGGCTAGTTACTACTAAGCCGTTGCCACTTCCCTGGGAGTACGATAATTATTTAATAAAATCGTAGATACTTTCCAATAGACTAGCTACACGATAGGTACTCTGCCTTAGGTTCTGCCTGATTAAGTGACACCATAGACTAAATGTGACAATTAGTTAATTCACAGTCCTTAATTATTCATAATCAACATTGGGTAAAATAACACCAATTTAGCACGTCGGTCGGAAACCGCATCAGATTTTTGGCGCCGTTGCCGGGGAAATATCATAATGAATTTAGGATTCCTGATCAAAATTCTAGAGACTTATGATAGGTAACGGTAGTAACCTAGACTTTAGACCCAACACTTATGTTATACCAGTTAGACAATCAGTTTCCGAAATAGGATTATCATAACTAATTAATTTTAGATGTTATCTGGATTAAGACACTTAGGATAATCAAATTTTAGAAAATTATTCTAAAACCATATTAAGGAAATTTACCTGTTTTCTAAATTAAAATAAAAAGAAAAAAAAATGTAAAAATTTAAAATCCCAAAGAAGTATGTTCTTGCTATACGGTGAGTTGTTCCTTTTCCCTATCTCTTGTTTTTTTAGTTGTTTTCTTAGTTGCTCTTTTTCGTGTTTTTCTTCCTTTATTTAATTTCGAAGAAATAAAAATGGAAATGAGGATAAAATATATTTTCTTCTGAGTTGTAAAATGTTGGCTTAGATTTTTATCGGGAAGAAACTCTATTTTAGAATTTTCTTAGAGTCATGCCGGCCTTATTAGGATGAGTTATGAAATAGTTTTTTCCTTAATAGCCGACCTTTGAATGTTCTATTGGAAAAAGGATGTTCCTTTTGTTTTGCTGATGATTGCATGAGAAATTTTTAAACCAAAAGGAATTAATGCACCCATTATGACATCACCTGATTAAAATCTGCTTTTTGAATGAATATGTGATGTAATGATGTAGTACGAATTGTTTTAGGACAAAAACATGATAAGAAAGATCATGTATGATAAATTCCAATCTTATCTAGTCTTGTCTAGAAACAATAGGTGACACTGATCACTCCAAGATATCTGTGTTCAATAAAACTAATGTTGAACCATCCTTGATTAAGTTAAGTTTTATTGTTACTTGAACTTGATATAGAATAAAGGGATAGAAAAAGGGTTGAAAATCTAGAAAGCAAACCATTGGTCTAGATTAGAAAACCCCGAGGTAGAGGCTAGTATAATATTGATAAAGTTTTGGATGAAAACTTATTTGCATTATTTGCTATGTATAATAATTCTCATCTGTGGTTTATTGCAAATTATCTAGTCACTGAATAAGTTCCAAGTGATATGACTTATCAGCAAAAGAAGAAATTCTTTGCTGATTTGAAATATTACTACTGGGCAGTTTCTCTTCTATTTCAAATTTTTGCAGATCAGTTGATCAGAAGATGTGTCTCAGAAGACGAAGGTCACAAGAGTTTGGAGCATTGCCCTAAAGAATCTACGGGAAACCAATTGACTACTATCAACACTGTCCGGAAAGTGTTGAAAGCAGAATCTTGTTGACCCACCATATTCAAGGACTTTTAATCTTTGATACAGTCCTGCGATGCTTTCCAAATAGCAGGTAACACATCTTCCAGAGATCACCTACCCCAGCAAGGTATATAGAGTCTTGAAATCTTTGATATCTGGGGTATCGAATCCTTTTCCTTTCTTCCTTTGAAAATAATTACATCATAGTAGTTGTGGAACACTTTTCAAAACAAATGGCCTGAGCCACAGGCATTACCTACTAATGATGTTAAAGTCATGTGCAGATTCTATGAGAAGTTTGTTCCAGATTCAGAGTGCCAATGTCTTAGGAAGAAACGTTCAGCCTGTGTATCAAAATCTATGAAGTCTGCCAAGTACCACACTTAGCAGGGATTGCTATGGGAATGAAATACAACCATTCCAAAAAGAGGTAGGAGTAGGTTACTACAGAATGTGCTCCAATGGGAAACGCATACAATCCCAACTAGAGGAATCGTACGGGATTTAGCTGAGGAGTAATTCGGAACGGCTGAAACTTTCAGAAGACACCACCACAGCAAAAACCCACACTCGACAGAATCAATAGATGATACTGGCAACAATTAAAGCCAGATCAGTGCAAGCAAGTGATCTACCAAGAGGTAACGACGGTCGGCAGATATAGAGGAATTTGGCATTGTGTCGGGAGCAGAGCAATGGAGGAGCTTGCATTCCCTGCATTACCAATCAGCTGTGAGAAACTTCTCGAGGAAGTCAAAACTTGGGCCCAGATCTACACAACTGGAGCCCCCTACACCACAGCTTCGCCAAAAACTTCAGATGATTCGAGGAAAAGTCCTTGGGGCTTGAGTCATTCATCAAATGGATATGCCACTACCTAGAGCCGACAATGAAGGTCGGAGCTGGCGTATCAGTTCCAATATCTAGAGCTTGCAAAGTCAAGAACACCTCAGCAATAGCACATGGCTAAGGTGTGAAGAGCCAATTGACAGATCAGAGAAGACCCTTGCTCGCGACATGAAGGAGTTTTTCTAATCCTCATGATCCTTTACTTTGTTTTTTGTTTTGTGTTTGATTTGCTATTTCTATATCCTTCTTGTTTTATTTCCTCTCTTACCCTGAATTAGTCAAATAAGTGTGGGGTAAGAGTTCTTTGTTTTATTTTCATTTCTTCTTGTTTGCAAATAAGTGTGGGGTAATTAGCTATGCATGAACATTGAGGACAGTGCCAAACTTAAGTGTGGGGTAGCAGTGCATGGTGTACTGTAGCAGTTTGAAGCAGTTTGAAAAATTTTTCGCATGTTTTGCTTGTTTTCCCTGTATTTCACACCCTTCCAAAATTTTTCAAAAATTTTTCTCGTCTTTCAGACTTCTAAATGCAGTATGCTTGGTTAAACAAATTGCTTATGTCTATGATATGTAGGTAGTATGTTATGGTTAGTAGGTGATAATTGATAGCTATCTTGGACTAATTGATTAGGAATAGGGAATTCCTGATAACTAAGCACAACCTTGTCTGGATTAGAGACCTCAACCAATTGCATATTCGAGACTTAACTAGATAAAATTAGACCAGTTGTGGATATATTGGCAGTTAGAATGACTAGATGAGACTCTGAGCTAAAAGTGAAAAGAACTTAAGGAAGTTAATTACAATAGGGTAGTTTGCCAGCTGCCTTCGCTACTCGAGCACCACTCCTTCGGGGAACTTAAAGCCTGATGCCCTAAGGTCGTGTAGATCTGGGAGTCATCGGAGTGGGACTCGCTACATGGGTAGTTGAAGTTGACGTGTTCTAAGCAAACTCAAAATACCCTGAATCTATAAAGAAAATAACTAAGTGCTAAAACATTAAAAATCTGATCACCAAAGCTCAGAACTCAGAAAGTTATCTGTTGTCAGTATGTCTAGCGATAGGTCGAAGTATTATCTGGTAGCAGTTAAGATAAGAGTTCATTGTGTTGACTATCTGGTCTAGACTAGTACACACACTACACATCAGGAAGACCCTGTGACTAAGAAAAAAGTCCAACCTAGTTGTTGATTTATTTTCTGCCTGATCATAACAAACTACTAGAGACATGTGAGACCTTGTCATAGCAACCTAACCAATCAGACCTGTGTTAAGAATTGTCTGAAGAATTTTTGGAATAAAAACATGATTAGGAATTTAAGTGACTGCACTACGGTTTAAAATCACTAACTCCATGTAGACTTTGCTTGAGGACAAGCAAAAAGCTAAGTGTGGGGTTATCTGATACGCGAAAATCGTATCACATTTTTAGCATGTTTTTATATATGTTTTAATGTGAAATTGAGAGTAAATTGACATTAATTGTTTACTATTTACTTGATTTCACGGTTTTTATGATTTTCGAAGTGTCAGGTGAAAAGTAGAAGAAAACAGCAAATTCTGGGGCAAAAACGCAATTTTTGGAAATGTTGACCTGGTCAAAGGTCCGGGACGGGCATCCCCAACCCGGGACGGGCGTCCCGACCCGGTCAAACCGCCAGGACTGGCGTCCCGAACCTGGTCAACGAATCAGGACGGGCGTCCCGAACCGGGACGGGCGTCCCGAGCCGCCAGAAGCTGTCCCACATCGAATTTTTCAGAATTTTTCACTCCGGGAAGCTGCTATAAATACCCCAGGCCTCCAGCAGTTGAAATCATCCCTCTCCACTCGATCTGAGTCATTAAGTGGTTTCCAGTGTACAATTCTCTAGTACACAACTCACTCAGAGACTCGGATCTCAGTTTTCTTTCTTATTAGTGTTTGTTTTAGTTTCTGAGAAATAGTCTCAGATCTTAGGCTTCTATAGATAGGTTCATTTCTGGTATTCCTAGAATACCCGGGATTTCGTTAGGAGATCCTAAGAGGGCTCGAGGCGTTCGAAGAGTCAGTCCACAGGGCTGGGCTTAAGCCGGGTTGTTAAGTAAAGCCCAGCTACTAGGCTGAGGAAGCGTCCTCCGAAGGTTCTGACGAGCAGAGTCGGGTCAAGCAATACGGCATATACAGCAGTACGCTCCATCGGCGAGACTTCGTAAAGGGTGAATTCTTTATGGCATCGGTCCCCCTGTCCCTCTCTTATATGTTGTTATTGTGTTTGTCCAAATACTGATTGGAATACCAGATTATTGTTTTTATGAATATTTGTGATATACGTTGAAGTTATTATGTTTTTCTAGAAATGGCCACCGGCTTAAATATCCATTATGTCTGCATGTCTATTGCCGTTCTTTTAAACTGAAATTAGGGTTATAGACAATTCCTAACCACGGTCTATTCATAACCTGTTTAGTTTAACAGACATCAATTAGTATTGATGTCTGCCATACTAGATAAAATAATCTGCGGAACACCCTATTGGTTGAAAGTAGTCTAGGTAGGCTGAGTTGAGTATTATGCCGGCGGTTATGAGACGAGCAGTATGATCCCCAAAGTGACATAGGGCGGTCATTGCTGACTTTAGTCTGAGCCGTGAGTAGGGCCGTTACCCTTAACGATGGGGCGGTAGCATAGAAACTCAGATGTGGTAACCTTTAGACACAGAACATAGTTGCAATCCAGGCCAAGACATGTCTAAAATACTCGAATATAGGTCAATCAATGTATAGTAACAGTATAACATAGAATCAGAACTCATCTTTAAAACACTTTTAGGATTAATTGGACTTGAACCTAGTGGAGAATGGATCACCCTCTCATCAAAGTATTTGATGAAGATTGCATAACTGGATCATAAGATAGGAGTTAGGATAAAAGGCTAGTTACTACTAAGCCGTTGCCACTTCCCTAGGAGTACGATAATTATTTAATAAAATCGTAGATACTTTCCAATAGACTAGCTACACGATAGGTACTCTGCCTTAGGTTCTGCCTGATTAAGTGACACCATAGACTAAATGTGACAATTAGTTAATTCACAGTCCTTAATTATTCATAATCAACATAGGGTAAAATAACACCTATTTAGCACGTCGGTCGGAAACCGCATCAGCAGACACCAATACTAATTGATGCTTGTTAAACTAAACAGGTTATGATTAGACCGTGGTTAGGAATTGTCTATAACCATAACTTTAGTTTAAAAGAGCACGTTAGACATGTAGACATAGTGAATATTAAGCATGTGGCCATTTCCGGAAAAACATAACAACGTCAACATATAAAACAACTATTCATAAAAATCGTAATCTCATATTCATAATCAATTTTTGGAACAACACAATAACAACATATAAGAGAGGGACAGGGGGACTGATGCCATAAAGAAATCACCCTTTACGTAGTCTCGCCGATGGAGCGTACTGCTATATATGTCGTATTGCTTGCCCCGACTATGCTCGCCAGAACCTTCGGAGGACGCTTCCTCAGCCTAGTAACTGGGCTTTACCTTAATACCCAGCTTAAGCCCAGCCATGTGGACTGACTCTTCGAACGCCTAGAGCCCTCTTAGGATCTCCTAACAAAATCCTGGGTATTCTATGAATACCAGAAACGAACCTATCTATCGAACCCTAGGATCTGAGACTAATTCTCAGAAACTAAGAAAAACAAAAAACAAAAAAGGAAAGAAAGAAAACTTCTACAGAAATCTGAGTCTCCGAGTGAGTTGTGTACTAGAGAATTGTACATTGGAAACTACTGAATGACTCAGATCGAGTGGAGAGGGATGATATCAACTGTTGGTGGCCTGGGGTATTTATAGCAGCTTCCCGGGGTGATTTTTCAATAAACATTTGATGTGGGACTTGATTTGGGGGTTCGGGACGCCCGTCCTGGTTTTTTGACCAAGTCGAGACGCCCGTCCCGGTGCTTTGACTGGGTCGGGACGCCTGTCCCGGATTCGGGACACCCGTCCTGAGCCTTTGACCAAGTCAGCATTTCAAAAAATTGTGTTTTTGCCCCAAAATTTGCTGTTTTCGTCTACTTTTCACCTGACACTTCCAAAATCATAAAAACTATGAAATTAAGTAAATAATAAACAATTAAGATCAAATTACCCTCAATTTCACCCTAAATCATATATAAAAACATGCTAAAAAGGTGATATGATTTTCGCGTATCAGATAACCCCACACTTAGCTTTTTGCTTGCCCTCAAGCAAAGTTTACCTGAAGTTAGTGATTCTAAATCATAGTGCAGTCACTTAAATTCCTAGTCATGTTTTTATTCCAAAAAGTTATTCAGAAAATTCTTAACACTGGTCTGACTGGTCAGGTTGCTATGACAAGGTCTCAAATGTCTCTAGCAGATTGTTATAGTCAAGCAGAAAACAACTCAACAACTAGGTTGAACTCCTTTCTTAGTCACAAGGTCTTTGATGCAGTTCCGGTCGACGTGCTAAATAGGTGTTATTTTACCCTATGTTGATTATGAATAATTAAGGACTGTGATTGACTAATTGTCACATTTAGTCTCTATGGTGTCACTTAATCAGCCAGAACTTAAGGCAGAGTACCTATCGTGTAGCTAGTCTGTTGGAAAGTATCTACGATTTTATTAAATAAATATCGTACTCCCAGAGAAGTGGTAACGGCTTAGTAGTAACTAGCCTTTATTCCTACTCTTATCTTATAATCCAGTTATGCAATCTTCGTCAATAATTTTGATGAGAAGGTGATTCGTTCTCCACTAGGTTTAAGTCTAACTAAACCTGAAAATGTTTTATAGACGAGATCCGGATTTTATGTTATACTGTTACTATCAAGAAAGCCCATCAAGAAAGCAATAAAACATATGTCCAGCTAATCTTTCTAACATTTGGTCAATAAAAGGAAGGGGGAAATGATCTTTTCGTGTGGCTGTATTTAGTTTTCTATAGTCTATGCATACACGATGACCAGTTACAGTTCTCGTAGGGATTAGTTCATTATGCTCATTCCTAACAACTGTTATACCACCTTTCTTAGGTACTACCTTCACCGGGCTTACCCACTCACTATCTGAGATAGGGTAGATAAGTCCTACATCTAACAGTTTAATGACTTCTTTCTTAACAACATCACACACATGGCTTATACTTATTTTCTAGAAGAATCTTATGCGAACAAAAGCTTGGATTAATACCTGGAATGTCTGCAATTTTGTAGGCAAAGGCTCTTCTATACTTTCTGCACATGTCCACAGTCAGCTTCCTTTGTTCTGCAGTCAGATCAGCTGCCAGAATGATGGGAAGTTTCTTGTTGTCATCTAGGAATTCGTAGCACAGATGAGTGGGCAGTTCCTTCAGCTCCAAGTCTGGTGGATCTTCAAACGAGGTTCGTTCTTTCTTCATCTCATCATCACCTATCTCAGTGAAACTATCAGAAGTATTTTCATTTTCAGAAGGGCTAAGTTCAGGCTCCTCTAATTCTAGGGAGTCCTCACTCAGGACTTGATAGTTTCAGCATAGGTCTGTCACATTAATTGCAATCAAGTGTTCCATGGCATCCACACAAAAACAAGTATCATCTAAATGCATGGGATACCTAAGGGTCTCATTTAGATCAAAAGTGATGTCATCATTTCCTACCCTTAACTTGATTTGACCATTATTGAGGTCTATTAATGCTTTTGAGGTCGCTAGAAATGGTCGACCTAGGATCAGGGGCACTCCTCCTTCCCCATTCATATCCATAACAACAAAGTCCACAGGAAACACAAATTTTCCGACCTTTACTAAGAGGTCTTCAATTATTCCCTTGGGGAATTTTACTGTCCTATCTGCAAGTTGTATGCACATCCTAGTCGTTTTCAAATCATGCAATCCTAATTTATCAAATAAACTAGATGGCATAAGATTAATACTAGCTCCTAAGTCTGCTAATGCATGCATGTTAGTAATATTTCCAATTTTACATGGCAAGGTAAAACAACCAGGATCTTTCTGTTTAGACGGTAGTTTATTCAACAGAACCGCCGAACATTCTTCATTAAGAACCACCTTGTCCATGTCAAATTTTCTTTTATTACTAACAACTTCTTTTAAAAACTTAGCATACTTTGGCATTTCAGAAATAACATCAAGTAAAGGTAAATTAACATGAATCTGACTAAAATTCTTAAGAAACTTTTCAAATTGCTCCTTATCTTTATTGTGCATAAGTCTGGCAGGGTAAGGTACTTTTGGTCGGTACTCAGGAATAAACTTCGTCTTCCCTTTCCTTGCTACTTCGATTTCGACATCCGTCGGCGTTGGGTCCTTGGAGCATTCTTCTGGTTCCTGCACAAGAATAGGAGGGTCAGATGGTTTGAGTGGAGATGGAGGTAGAATTTTACCAGATCTTAAAGTGATGGTCTTGCATTCAGTTTGAGGGTTGGTCTCAGTGTTGCTTGGTAGCGTTCCCTGGGACCTGTGAGAGAAATGGGTGAATAGCTGACCCATTTGCCTCTCTAAAGTTTGTATAGCAGCTTGTGTATTTCTGATTGTTTGCTCGGTCTGCTTCTGTCTGTTCTCGTTCTGCTGGATTCTTTCTGCGTGAGCTTCCTGAATCTTTCTGTTGGACTCTATCATTTCCTTGTTGGAGTCGGAGATGCTCTTCAGCATGTCTCTGAATTCTTGCATGGGGTTAGTTGGAACGATGTAGTTCCTCGGTGCAGGTAGAGCGACTTGCTGGTTCTACGGATATGGCAGTTGCTGAGGTCCTCTTTTCTGGAAGTTAGTAGTCCCGGAATTGTTTCTCCAGCTAAATCCCGAATGGTTCTTCCAAGTGGGATTGTAGGTATTTCCTATAGGAGCAGAATTCACTGCGTCCACTTGTTCCATCTCCTCTGGAATAGTTAATATCCCATTACCATAACAATCCCCACTGAAATGTGGTCCTTGGCAAAATTCGCAGATTTGGTATACTGACTGAATGCTTTTCCCTTGTTGGAAAGCATTCAGCTGATTAGTAATACTGGCCTTCAGTGCCTTAAATTGATCATCAGTGGAGGCAACGACCGCATTTACTGGTTGCTTCTTAGCTCGGCCACTTGTGCGCCAATTCTTGCTGTTCCTGTAGAGTCTCTCCAGAGCGTTTCTAGCATCTACATCACTCATTCCATTGAAACTGCTCTGGGGATTGAGTCCATCAAGAATTTGCTTACCCATGTCTGACATACCCATGCCTCGGTAAGTCTATGTTGGGGGCAGAGTCTGAGTAGCTCCTTGAATCTGTCCCAAGCTTCGATCACTGTCTCATCAGCAGCTTGTGTGAAACTAGACAGAGCCCTTCGATATTCTAAGACTCTTGCTGCAGAGTAGTACTCTTCTAGGAAGGCTTTGCTTAACTCATCCCAAGAGGTGATAGAGTTAGTAGGTAGCTGGGCCAACCATCTCTTTGCTCCGTCCCTCAGTGAGTAGGGAAAAAGGTTGAGTTTAGTTACTTCTGCAGTATGATCTCCCTTGAGGCCTTCGCAGAGAGAAGAGAAATCAGATAGGTGTTCCAATGGATTCTCGGCTGCAGTTCCTCCAAACTGAACCCGATTTATAATCAGCTGGATCACATTTGGTTTAAGATCATAGCGAGGGTTCCCAAGGATTTGGATGGCGGATGATACCGGAACAGTCTGTGGTTGGATGTAGGATTCTAGGTGGTCTTTCCAGCCATCTGTGCGAATGATTCGTTCAGGATTCTCAACAGGTGTTTCAAGGTTAGCTTCTGAAGATCGAGTCATGCAACTACAGAGAAGAATACGTTTTAGCTTGAGCAAACTGGTTAGTGGGGTTACAGGGAAAGTGAAAACTTAAAAATTTGGAAGAAAGAGAAAACACAACAAAACACTAATCAATTATGAAAAGGAGATAACACAAAAGATAGGGAAAAGAGAACACTTACCATTAAACGAGAAAAGTACAATTTTTTTTTCGGATTTTTAAATTTTGAAAAAAAATTTTCTTTTAATATTTCGAAAGCAATTAAATTCCCTCAATATGGTTCTAGAATAATTTTCTAAAATTTGATTATCCTAAATGTCTTAACTCCAGATAATATCTAAAATTAATTAGTTATGATAATCTTACATTTCGGAAACTGATTGTCTAACTAGTATGAGGTAAGTGTTGGGCTAAGGTCTAGGTTACTACCGTTACCTATCATAAGTCTCTAGAATTTTGATCAGGAATCCTAAGTTCATTATGATATTTCCCCGGCAACGGCGCCAAAAATCTGATGCAGTTCCGGTCGACGTGCTAAATTGGTGTTATTTTACCCTATGTTGATTATGAATAATTAAGGACTGTGATTGACTAATTGTCACATTTAGTCTCTATGGTGTCACTTAATCAGCCAGAACCTAAGGCAGAGTATCTATCGTGTAGCTAGTCTGTTGGAAAGTATCTACGATTTTATTAAATAAATATCGTACTCCTAGGGAAGTGGTAACGGCTTAGTAGTAACTAGCCTTTATTCCTACTCTTATCTTATAATCCAGTTATGCAATCTTCATCAATAATTTTGATGAGAAGGTGATTCATTCTCCACTAGGTTTAAGTCTAACTAAACCTGAAATGTTTTATAGACGAGATCCTGATTTTATGTTATAACTGTTACTATACGTTTGATTGACCTATATTCGAGTATTTTAGACATGTCTTGGCCTGGATTGCAACTATGTTCTGTGTTCTAAAGGTTACCACATCTGACTTTCTACGCTACCCGCCCCATCGACAAGGTAAATGGCCCTACTCACGGCTCGGACTAAAGTCAGCAATGAATGCCTTATGTCACTTTGGGGATCATACCGCTTGTCTCATAACCGCCGGCATAAAACTCTACTCAGCCTACCTAGACTACTACTTTCAACCAACAGGTGTTCCGCAGATTATTTTATCTAGTATGGCAGACACCAATACTATTTGATGCCTGTTAAACCAAACAGGTTATGAATAGACTGTGGTTAGGAATTGTCTATAACCTTAATTTCAGTTTAAAAGAACGGCAATAGACATGCAGACATAATGGATATTTAAGCAGGTGGCCATTTCTAGAAAAACATAATAACTTCAACATATATCACAAATATTCATAAAAACATAATCGGTATTCAAATCAGTATTTGGACAAACATAGTAACAACATATAAGAGAGGGACATGGGGGACTGATGCCATAAAGAAATCACCCTTTACGTAGTCACATCGTTGGAGCGTACTGCTATATATGCCGTATTGCTTGACCCGTCTCTGCTCGCCAGAACCGTCGGAGGACGCTTCCTCCAGCCTAGTAACTGGGCTTACTTAACAACCCGCTTAAGCCCAGCCCTGTGGACTGACTCTTCGAACGCCTCGAGCCCTCTTAGGATCTCCTAACGAAATCCCGGGTATTCTATGAATACCAGAAACGAACCTATCTATAAAAGCCTAAGATCTGAGACTATTTCTCAGAAACTAAAACAAAACACTAACAAGAAAGAAAACTGAGATCCGAGTCTCTGAGTGAGTTGTGTACTGGAGAAGTGTACACTGGAAAGCACTTAATGACTCAGATGGAGTGGAGAGGAATGAAATCAACTACTGGAGGCCTGGGGTATTTATAGCAGCTTCCCGGGGTGATTTTTCATCAAAAATTCGATGTGGGACTGGATCTGGGGGTTCGGGATGCCCGTCCCTGATTGGGACGCCCGTCTTGATCTATTGACCAGGTCGGGACGCCCGTCCCGGTACTTTGACTAGGTCGGGACGCCCGTCCCTGGTTCGGGACGCCCGTCCTGACCCTTTGACCAAGTCAACATTTCCAAAAATTGCATTTTTGCCCCAAAATTTGCTGTTTTCGTCTACTTTTCACATGACACTTCCAAAATCATAAAAACTGTGAAATTGAGTACATAACAAACAATTAAGATAAATTTACCCTCAATTTCACCCGAAATCATACATAAAAACATGCTAAAAAGGTGATACGATTTTCGCATATCAGTCTTCCTGATGTGTAGTGTGTGTACTAGTCTAGACCAGATAGTCAACACAAAAAGGTGATACTACCCTCGTCTTAACTATCACCAGATAATATCGCGACCCTGTTGCTAGACATAATAACAAAAGACAACTTTCTGAGTTCTGAGCCTTGGTGATCAGATTTTTAATGATTTAGCATTTATGGATTTTCTTTATAGATGTAGGGTATTTTGAGTCTGCTTAGAACACGTCAACTTCAACTACCCATGTAGCGAGTCCCACTCCGATGACTCCTTGATGCGATTCCGGTTTACGTACTAAATAGGTGTTATTTTACCCTATGTCGATTATGATTAATTAAGGACTGTGATTGACTAATTGTCACGTTTAGTCTTATGGTGTCACTTAATCAGCCAGAATCTAAGGCAGAGTACCTATCGTGTAGCTAGTCTATTGGAAAGTATCTACGATTTTACTAAGTTAATTATCGTACTCCCAGGGAAGTGGCAACGGCTTAGTAGTAACTAGCCTCTTAGCCTAACTCTTATCTTATGATCCAGTTATGCAATCTTCATCAAATACTTTGATGAGAGGGTGATCCATTCTCCACTAGGTTCAAGTCTAATTAACCCTAGAAGTGTTTTAAAGATAAATTCTGATTCTATGTTATACTGTTCCTATATGTTGATTGACCTATATTCGAGTATTTTAGATGCATCTTAGCCTGGATTGCAACTATGTTCTGTGTCTAAAGGCGTACCACATCCGAGGTCTCTAATAAACCGCCCTACCTTAATGATGGCCCTACTCACGGTTCGGGACGAAGGCATCCATGAAAGCCCTATGTCACTTCGGGGATCATACCGCTTGCCCTAGCCGCCGGCATAATCGGACTCAGCTCGGCCCCTACCTAGACTACTTTAACAGGCAGGGTGTTCAACATGTTATTTTATCTAGCATGGCAGACACCAATACTAATTGATGCCTGTTAAACTAAACAGGTTATGATTAGACCGTGGTTAGGAATTGTCTATAACCCTAACTTTAGTTTAAAAGAGCACATTAAACATGCAGACATAGTGAATATTTAGCAGGTGGCTATTTCCGGAAAAATATAACAACGTCAACATATAAAACAACTATTCATAAAAATCATAATCAGATGTTCATAATAAGTATTTAGAGAAAAACAATAACAACATATAAGAGAGGGGTATGGGGACTGATGCCATAAAGAAATCACCCTTTACGTAGTCTCGCCGCAGAGCGTACTGCTGTATATGTTGTACTGCCTCCTCTGACTCTGCTCACCAGAACCTTCGGAGGACGCTTCCTCAGCCTAGTAACTGGGCTTTACCTTAATACCCAGCTTAAGCCCAGCCCTGTGGACTGACTCTTCGAACGCCTAGAGCTCTCTTAGGGTCTCCTAACGAAACCCTGGGTATTCTATGAATACCGGAAACGAACCTATCTATAGAAACCTAAGATCTGAGACTATTTCTCAAAAACTAAAACAAACACTAATAAGAAAGAAAACTGAGATCCGAGTCTCTGATTGAGTTGTGTACTGGAAAATTGTACACTGGAAACCACTTAATGACTCAGATCGAGTGGTGAGGGATGAATTCAACTGCTGGAGGCCTGGGGTATTTATAGCAGCTTCCCGGAGTGAAAAATTCTGAAAAATTCGATGTGGGACAGCTTCTGGCGGCTCGGGACGCCCGACCTGATTCGTTGACCAGGTTCGGGACGCCCGTCCCGGTTCAGGACGCCCGTCCTGGCGGTTTGACTGGGTCGGGACGCCCGTCCCGGACCTTTGACCGGGTCAACATTTCCAAAAATTGCGTTTTTGCCCCAGAATTTGCTGTTTTCGTCTACTTTTCACCTGACACTTCCAAAATCATAAAAACCGTGAAATCAAGTAAATAGTAAACAATTAATGTCAATTTACTCTCAATTTCACATTAAAACATATATAAAAACATGCTAAAAATGTGATACGATTTTCGCGTATCATCTGCCATGCTAGATAAAATAACCTGCATAACACCCTGTTTGTTAGAGTAATCTAGGTAGGGGCCGAGCTGAGTCCGATTATGCTGGCGGCTAGGGCAAGCGGTATGATCCCCGAAGTGACATAGGGCTTTCATGGATGCCTTCATCCCGAACCGTGAGTAGGGCAGTCATTAAGGTAGGGCGGTTTATTAGAGACCTCGGATGTGGTACGCCTTTAGACACAGAACATAGTTGCAATCAAGGCTAAGATATATCTAAAATACTCGAATATAGGTCAAACAACAAATAGGAATAGTATAACATAGAATCAGGACTCATCTATAAAACACTTCTAGGATTAATTAGACTTAAACCTAGTGGAGAACGAATCACCCTCTCATCAAAGTATTTGATGAAGATTGCATAACTAGATCATAAGATAGGAGTTAGGATAAAAGGCTAGTTACTACTAAGCCGTTGCCACTTCCCTGGGAGTACGATATTTAACTTAATAAAATCGTAGATACTTTCCAACAGACTAGCTACACGATAGGTACTCTGCCTTAGGTTCTGGCTGATTAAGTGACACCATAGAGACTAAATGTGACAATTAGTCAATCACAGTCCTTAATTATTCATAATCAACATAGGGTAAAATAACACCTATTTAGCACGTCAACCGGAATCGCATCAATAACTTTGATGAGAGGGTGATCCATTCTCCACTAGGTTTAAGTCTAATTAATCCCAAAAGTGTTTTATAGATGAGTCCTGATTCTATATTATACTGTTCCTATATGTTGATTGACCTATATTCGAGTATTTTAGACATGTCTTGGCCTGGATTGCAACTATGTTCTGTGTCTAAAGGTGTACCACATCCGAGGTCTCTAATAAACTGCCCTACCTTAATGACGGCCCTACTCACGGTTCGGGCTAAAGGCATCCATGAAAGCCCTATGTCACTTTGGGGATCATGCCGCTCGCCCTAGCCACCGGCATAATCGGACTCAGCTCGGCCCCTACCTAGATTACTCTAACAAACAGGGTGTTATGCAGGTTATTTTATCTAGCATGGCAGATGATACGCGAAAATCGTATCACATTTTTAGCATGTTTTTATATATGTTTTAATGTGAAATTGAGAGTAAATTGACATTAATTGTTTACTATTTACTTGATTTCACGGTTTTTATGATTTTGGAAATGTCAGGTGAAAAGTAGACGAAAACAGCAAATTCTGGGGCAAAAACGCAATTTTTGGAAATGTTGACCCGGTCAAAGGTCCGGGACGGGCGTCCCGACCCGGTCACACCGCCAGGACTGGCGTCGTGAACCGGGACGGGCATCCGAACCTGGTCAACGAATCAGGACGGGCGTCCCGAGCCCCAGAAGCTGTCCCACATCGAATTTTCAGAATTTTTCACTCCGGGAAGCTGCTATAAATACCCCAGGACTCCAGCAGTTGAAATCATCCCTCTCCACTCGATCTGAGTCATTAAGTGGTTTCCAGTGTACAATTCTCTAGTACACAACTCACTCAGAGACTCGGATCTCAGTTTTCTTTCTTATTAGTGTTTGTTTTAGTTTCTGAGAAATAGTCTCAGATCTTAGGCTTCTATAGATAGGTTCGTTTCTGGTATTCCTAGAATACCCGGGATTTCGTTAGGAGATCCTAAGAGGGCTCGAGGCGTTCGAAGAGTTAGTCCACAGGGCTGGGCTTAAGCCGGGTTGTTAAGTAAAGCCCAGCTACTAGGCTGAGGAAGCGTCCTCCGAAGGTTGACGAGCAGAGTCGGGTCAAGCAATACGGCATATACAGCAGTACGCTCCATCGGCGAGACTTCGTAAAGGGTGAATTCTTTATGGCATCGGTCCCCCTGTCCCTTCTTATATGTTGTTATTGTGTTTGTCCAAATACTGATTGGAATACCAGATTATGTTTTTATGAATATTTGTGATATACGTTGAAGTTATTATGTTTTTCTAGAAATGGCCACCTGCTTAAATATCCATTATGTCTGCATGTCTATTGCCGTTCTTTTAAACTGAAATTAGGGTTATAGACAATTCCTAACCACGGTCTATTCATAACCTGTTTAGTTTAACAGACATCAATTAGTATTGATGTCTGCCATACTAGATAAAATAATCTGCGGAACACCCTATTGGTTGAAAGTAGTCTAGGTAGGCTGAGTTGAGTATTATGCCGTCGGTTATGAGACGAGCAGTATGATCCCCAAAGTGACATAGGGCGGTCATTGCTGACTTTAGTCTGAGCCGTGAGTAGGGCCGTTACCCTTAACGATGGGGCGGTAGCGTAGAAACTCAGATGTGGTAACCTTTAGACACAGAACATAGTTGCAATCCAGGCCAAGACATGTCTAAAATACTCGAATATAGGTCAATCAATGTATAGTAACAGTATAACATAGAATCAGAACTCATCTTTAAAACACTTTTAGGATTAATTGGACTTGAACCTAGTGGAGAATGGATCACCCTCTCATCAAAGTATTTGATGAAGATTGCATAACTGGATCATAAGATAGGAGTTAGGATAAAAGGCTAGTTACTACTAAGCCGTTGCCACTTCCCTGGGAGTACGATAATTATTTAATAAAATCGTAGATACTTTCCAATAGACTAGCTACACGATAGGTACTCTGCCTTAGGTTCTGCCTGATTAAGTGACACCATAGACTAAATGTGACAATTAGTTAATTCACAGTCCTTAATTATTCATAATCAACATTGGGTAAAATAACACCAATTTAGCACGTCGGTCGGAAACCGCATCAGATTTTTGGCGCCGTTGCCGGGGAAATATCATAATGAATTTAGGATTCCTGATCAAAATTCTAGAGACTTATGATAGGTAACGGTAGTAACCTAGACTTTAGACCCAACACTTATGTTATACCAGTTAGACAATCAGTTTCCGAAATATAGGATTATCATAACTAATTAATTTTAGATGTTATCTGGAATTAAGACACTTAGGATAATCAAATTTTAGAAAATTATTCTAAAACCATATTAAGGAAATTTACCTGCTTTCAACATAAAAAGAAAAAAAAATTGTTCAAATTTAAAATCCAAAAAGAATGTATCTTTCTTGCTCAACGGTGAGTTGTTCCTTTTCCCTATCTCTTGTTTGTTTTAGTTGTTTTCTTAGTTGCTCTTTTCGTGTTTTTCTTCCTTTATTTAATTTCGAAGAAATAAAAATGGAAATGAGGATAAAATATATTTTCTTCTGAGTTGTAAAATGTTGGCTTAGATTTTTATCGGGAATAAACTCTATTTTAGAATTTTCTTAGAGTCATGGGCCTTATTAGGATGAGTTATGAAATAGTTTTCCTTAATAGCCAGACCTTTGAATGTTCTATTGGAAAAAGGATGTTCCTTTGTTTTGCTGATGATTGCATGAGAAATTTTTAAACCAAAAGGAATTAATGCACCTTATGACATCACCTGATTAAAATCTGCTTTTTGATGAATATGTGATGTAATGATGTAGTACGAATTGTTTTAGGACAAAACATGATAAGAAAGATCATGTATGATAAATTCCAATCTTATCTAGTCTTGTCTAGAAACAATAGGTGACACTGATCACTCCAAGATATCTGTGTTCAATAAAACTAATGTTGAACCATCCTTGATTAAGTTAAGTTTTATTGTTACTTGAACTTGATATAGAATAAAGGGATAGAAAAAGGGTTGAAAATCTAGAAAGCAAACCATTGGTCTAGATTAGAAAACCCCGAGGTAGAGGCTAGTATAATATTGATAAAGTTTTGGATGAAAACTTATTTGCATTGTTTGCTATGTATAATAATTCTCATCTGTGGTTTATTGCAAATTATCTAGTCACTGAATAAGTTCCAAGTGATATGACTTATCAGCAAAAGAAGAAATTCTTTGCTGATTTGAAATATTACTACTGGGTTTTCTCTCTATTTCAAATTTTGCAGATCAGTTGATCAGAAGATGTGTCTCAGAAGACGAAGGTCACAAGAGTTTGGAGCATTGCCCTAAAGAATCTACGGGAAACCAATTGACTACTATCAACACTGTCCGGAAAGTGTTGAAAGCAGAATCTTGTTGACCCACCATATTCAAGGACTTTTAATCTTTGATACAGTCCTGCGATGCTTTCCAAATAGCAGGTAACACATCTTCCAGAGATCACCTACCCCAGCAAGGTATATAGAGTCTTGAAATCTTTGATATCTGGGGTATCGAATCCTTTTCCTTTCTTCCTTTGAAAATAATTACATCATAGTAGTTGTGGAACACTTTTCAAAACAAATGGCCTGAGCCACAGGCATTACCTACTAATGATGTTAAAGTCATGTGCAGATTCTATGAGAAGTTGTTTTCTAGATTCAGAGTGCCAATGTCTTAGGAAGAAACGTTCAGCCTGTGTATCAAATCTATGAAGTCTGCCAAGTACCACACTTTAGCAGGGATTGCTATGGGAATGAAATACAAACCATTCCAAAAAGAGGTAGGAGTAGGTTACTACAGAATGCTGCTCCAATGGGAAACGCATACAATCCCAACTAGAGGAATCGTACGGGATTTAGCTGAGGAGTAATTCGGAAGCTGGAAACTTTCAGAAGACACCACCACAGCAAAACCCACACTCGCAGAATCAATAGATGAGATACTGGCAACAATTAAAGCCAGATCAGTGCAAGCAAGTGATCTACCAAGAGGTAACGAACGGTCGGCAGATATAGAGGAATTTGGCATTGTGTCGGGAGCATAGCAATGGAGGAGCTTGCATTCCCTGCATACCAATCAGCTGTGAGAAACTTCCTCGAGGAAGTCTCAAATACTTGGGCCCAGATCTACACAACTGGAGCCCCCTACCACCACAGCTTCGCCAAAACTTCAGATGATTCGAGGAAACAGTCCTTGGGGCTTGAGTCATTCATCAAATGGATATGCCACTACCTAGAGCTCGACAATGAAGGATCGGAGCTGGCGTCATCCGTTCCAATATCTAGAGCTTGCAAAGTCAAGAACACCTCAGCAATAGCACATGGCTAAGTGAAGAGCCAATTGACAGATCAGAGAAGACCCTTCTGCTCGCGACATGAAGGGAGTTTTTCTAATCCTCATGATCCTTTACTTTTGTTTTCTTTGTTTTGTGTTCTGATTTGCTATTTCTATTATCCTTCTTGTTTTATTTCCTCTCTTACCCTGAATTAGTCAAATAAGTGTGGGGTAAGAGTTCTTTGTTTTATTTTCATTTCTTCTTGTTTGCAAATAAGTGTGGGGTAATTAGCTATGCATGAACATTGAGGACAGTGCCAAACTTAAGTGTGGGGTAGCAGTGCACGGTGCACTGTAGCAGTTTGAAGCAGTTTGAAAAATTTTTCGCATGCTTTTGCTTGTTTTCCCTGTATTTTCACACCCTTCCAAAAATTTTTCAAAATTTTTCCGTCTTTCAGACTTCTAAATGCAGTATGCTTGGTTAAACAAATTGCTTATGTCTATGATATGTAGGTAGTATGTTATGGTTAGTAGGTGATAATTGATAGCTATCTTGGACTAATTGATTAGGAATAGGGAATTCCTGATAACTAAGCACAACCTTGTCTGGATTAGAGACCTCAACCAATTGCATATTCGAGACTTAACTAGATAAATTAGACCAGTTGGATATATTGGCAGTTAGAATGACTAGATGAGACTCTGAGCTAAAAGTGAAAGAACTTAAGGAATTAATTACAATAGGGTAGTTTGCCATGGCCTTCGCTACTCGAGCACCACTCCTTGGGGACTTAAAGCCTGATGCCCTAAGGTCGTGTAGATCTGGGAGTCATCGGAGTGGGACTCGCTACATGGTAGTTGAAGTTGACGTGTTCTAAGCAAATCGAAAATACCCTGAATCTATAAAGAAAATAACTAAGTGCTAAAACATTAAAAATCTGATCACCAAAGCTCAGAACTCAGAAAGTTATCTGTTGTCAGTATGTCTAGCGATAGGTCGAAGTATTATCTGGTAGCAGTTAAGATAAGAGTTCATTGTGTTGACTATCTGGTCTAGACTAGTACACACACTACACATCAGGAAGACCCTGTGACTAAGAAAAAGTCCAACCTAGTTGTTGATTTATTTTCTGCCTGATCATAACAAACTACTAGAGACATGTGAGACCTTGTCATAGCAACCTAACCAATCAGACCTGTGTTAAGAATTCTGAAGAATTTTTGGAATAAAAACATGATTAGGAATTTAAGTGACTGCACTACGGTTTAAAATCACTAACTCCATGTAGACTTTGCTTGAGGACAAGCAAAAAGCTAAGTGTGGGGTTATCTGATACGCGAAAATCGTATCACATTTTTAGCATGTTTTTATATATGTTTTAATGTGAAATTGAGAGTAAATTGACATTAATTGTTTACTATTTACTTGATTTCATGGTTTTTATGATTTTCGAATGTCAGGTGAAAAGTAGAAGAAAACAAAATCAATTCTGGGGCAAAAACGCAATTTTTGGAAATGTTGACCTGGTCAAAGGTCCGGGACGGCTCCCACCCAACCGGACGGGCGTCCCGAACAGGGACGGCGTCCCGAACCTGGTCAACGAATCAGGACGGGCGTCCCGAACCGGGACGGCGTCCCGAGCCGCCAGAAGCTGTCCCACATCGAATTTTTCAGAATTTTCACTCCGGGAAGCTGCTATAAATACCCCAGGCCTCCAGCAGTTGAAATCATCCCTCTCCACTCGATCTGAGTCATTAAGTGGTTTCCAGTGTACAATTCTCTAGTACACAACTCACTCAGAACTCGGATCTCAGTTTTCTTTCTTATTAGTGTTTGTTTTAGTTTCTGAGAAATAGTCTCAGATCTTAGGCTTCTATAGATAGGTTCATTTCTGGTATTCCTAGAATACCCGGGATTTCGTTAGGAGATCCTAAGAGGGCTCGAGGCGTTCGAAGAGTCAGTCCACAGGGCTGGGCTTAAGCCGGGTTGTTAAGTAAAGCCCAGCTACTAGGCTGAGGAAGCGTCCTCCGAAGGTTCTGACGAGCAGAGTCGGGTCAAGCAATACGGCATATACAGCAGTACGCTCCATCGGCGAGACTTCGTAAAGGGTGAATTCTTTATGGCATCGGTCCCCCTGTCCCTCTCTTATATGTTGTTATTGTGTTTGTCCAAATACTGATTGGAATACCAGATTATTGTTTTTATGAATATTTGTGATATACGTTGAAGTTATTATGTTTTTCTAGAAATGGCCACCGGCTTAAATATCCATTATGTCTGCATGTCTATTGCCGTTCTTTTAAACTGAAATTAGGGTTATAGACAATTCCTAACCACGCACGTCTATTCATAACCTGTTTAGTTTAACAGACATCAATTAGTATTGATGTCTGCCATACTAGATAAATAATCTGCGGAACACCCTATTGGTTGAAAGTAGTCTAGGTAGGCTGAGTTGAGTATTATGCCGCGGTTATGAGACGAGCAGTATGATCCCCAAAGCATAGGGCGGTCATTGCTGACTTTAGTCTGAGCCGTGAGTAGGGCCGTTACCCTTAACGATGGGGCGGTAGCATAGAAACTCAGATGTGGTAACCTTTAGACACAGAACATAGTTGCAATCACTCCAGGCCAAGACATGTCTAAAATACTCGAATATAGGTCAATCAATGTATAGTAACAGTATAACATAGAATCAGAACTCATCTTTAAAACACTTTTAGGATTAATTGGACTTGAACCTAGTGGAGAATGGATCACCCTCTCATCAAAGTATTTGATGAAGATTGCATAACTGGATCATAAGATAGGAGTTAGGATAAAAGGCTAGTTACTACTAAGCCGTTGCCACTTCCCTGGGAGTACGATAATTATTTAATAAAATCGTAGATACTTTCCAATAGACTAGCTACACGATAGGTACTCTGCCTTAGGTTCTGGCTGATTAAGTGACACCATAGACTAAATGTGACAATTAGTTAATTCACAGTCCTTAATTATTCATAATCAACATAGGGTAAAATAACACCTATTTAGCACGTCGGTCGGAAACCGCATCAGCAGACACCAATACTAATTGATGCTTGTTAAACTAAACAGGTTATGATTAGACCGTGGTTAGGAATTGTCTATAACCATAACTTTAGTTTAAAAGAGCACATTAGACATGTAGACATAGTGAATATTAAGCATGTGGCCATTTCCGGAAAAACATAACAACGTCAACATATAAAACAACTATCATAAAAATCGTAATCTCATATTCATAATCAATTTTTGGAACAACACAATAACAACATATAAGAGAGGGACAGGGGGACTGATGCCATAAAGAAATCACCCTTTACGTAGTCTCGCCGATGGAGCGTACTGCTATATATGTCGTTTGCTTGCCCCGACTATGCTCGCCAGAACCTTCGGAGGCGCTCCTCTCCTAGGGCTTTACCTTAATACCCAGCTTAAGCCCGGCTGTGTACTGGACAGAGCCCTTTAGCTCTCAGGTCCTAACAATCCTTATTCTATGAATACCAGAAACGAACCTATCTATCAAACCCTAGGATCTGAGACTAATTCTCAGAAACTAAGAAAAACAAAAAACAAAAAAGGAAAGAAAGAAAATTTCTACAGAAATCTGAGTCTCCGAGTGAGTTGTGTACTAGAGAATTGTACATTGGAAACTACTGAATGACTCAGATCGAGTGGAGAGGGATGATATCAACTGTTGGTGGCCTGGGGTATTTATAGCAGCTTCCCGGGGTGATTTTTCAATAAACATTTGATGTGGGACTTGATTTGGGGGTTCGGGACGCCCGTCCTGGTTTGTTGACCAAGTCGAGACGCCCGTCCCGGTGCTTTGACTGGGTCGGGACGCCTGTCCCGGATTCGGGACACCCGTCCTGAGCCTTTGACCAAGTCAGCATTTCAAAAAATTATGTTTTTGCCCCAAAATTTGCTGTTTTCGTCTACTTTTCACCTGACACTTCCAAAATCATAAAAACTGTGAAATTAAGTAAATAATAAACAATTAAGATCAAATTACCCTCAATTTCACCCTAAATCATATATAAAAACATGCTAAAAAGGTGATATGATTTTCGCGTATCAGATAACCCCACACTTGGCTTTTTGCTTGCCCTCAAGCAAAGTTTACCTGAAGTTAGTGATTCTAAATCATAGTGCAGTCACTTAAATTCCTAGTCATGTTTTTATTCCAAAAAGTTATTCAGAAAATTCTTAACACTGGTCTGACTGGTCAGGTTGCTATGACAAGGTCTCAAATGTCTCTAGCAAATTGTTATAGTCAAGCAGAAAACAACTCAACAACTAGGTTGAACTCCTTTCTTAGTCACAAGGTCTTTGATGCAGTTCCGGTCGACGTGCTAAATAGGTGTTATTTTACCCTATGTTGATTATGAATAATTAAGGACTGTGATTGACTAATTGTCACATTTAGTCTCTATGGTGTCACTTAATCAGCCAGAACTTAAGGCAGAGTACCTATCGTGTAGCTAGTCTGTTGGAAAGTATCTACGATTTTATTAAATAAATATCGTACTCCCAGAGAAGTGGTAACGGCTTAGTAGTAACTAGCCTTTATTCCTACTCTTATCTTATAATCCAGTTATGCAATCTTCATCAATAATTTTGATGAGAAGGTGATTCGTTCTCCACTAGGTTTAAGTCTAACTAAACCTGAAAATGTTTTATAGACGAGATCCGGATTTTATGTTATACTGTTACTATCAAGAAAGCCCATCAAGAAAGCAATAAAACATATGTCCAGCTAATCTTTCTAACATTTGGTCAATAAAAGGAAGGGGGAAATGATCTTTTCGTGTGGCTGTATTTAGTTTTCTATAGTCTATGCATACACGATGACCAGTTACAGTTCTCGTAGGGATTAGTTCATTATGCTCATTCCTAACAACTGTTATACCACCTTTCTTAGGTACCTTCACCGGGCTTACCCCCACTCACTATCTGAGATAGGGTAGATAAGTCCTACATCTAACAGTTTAATGACTTCTTTCTTAACAACATCACACACATGGCTTATACTTATTTTCTAGAAGAATCTTATGCGAACAAAAGCTTGGATTAATACCTGGAATGTCTGCAATTTTGTAGGCAAAGGCTCTTCTATACTTTCTGCACATGTCCACAGTCAGCTTCCTTTGTTCTGCAGTCAAATCAGCTGCCAGAATGATGGGAAGTTTCTTGTTGTCATCTAGGAATTCGTAGCACAGATGAGTGGGCAGTTCCTTCAGCTCCAAGTCTGGTGGATCTTCAAACGAGGTTCGTTCTTTCTTCATCTCATCATCACCTATCTCAGTGAAACTATCAGAAGTATTTTCATTTTCAGAAGGGCTAAGTTCAGGCTCCTCTAATTCTAGGGAGTCCTCACTCAGGACTTGATAGTTTTAGCATAGGTCTGTCACGTTAATTGCAATCAAGTGTTCCATGGCATCCACACAAAAACAAGTATCATCTAAATGCATGGGATACCTAAGGGTCTCATTTAGATCAAAAGTGATGTCATCATTTCCTACCCTTAACTTGATTTGACCATTATTGAGGTCTATTAATGCTTTTGAGGTCGCTAGAAATGGTCGACCTAGGATCAGGGGCACTCCTCCTTCCCCATTCATATCCATAACAACAAAGTCCACAGGAAACACAAATTTTCCGACCTTTACTAAGAGGTCTTCAATTATTCCCTTGGGGAATTTTACTGTCCTATCTGCAAGTTGTATGCACATCCTAGTCGTTTTCAAATCATGCAATCCTAATTTATCAAATAAACTAGATGACATAAGATTAATACTAGCTCCTAAGTCTGCTAATGCATGCATGTTAGTAATATTTCCAATTTTACATGGCAAGGTAAAACAACCAGGATCTTTCTGTTTAGACGGTAGTTTATTCAACAGAACCACCGAACATTCTTCATTAAGAACCACCTTGTCCATGTCAAATTTTCTTTTATTACTAAAAACTTCTTTTAAAAACTTAGCATACTTTGGCATTTCAGAAATAACATCAAGTAAAGGTAAATTAACATGAATTTGACTAAAATTCTTAAGAAACTTTTCAAATTGCTCCTTATCTTTATTGTGCATAAGTCTGGCAGGGTAAGGTACTTTTGGTCGGTACTCAGGAATAAACTTCGTCTTCCCTTTCCTTGCTACTTCGATTTCGACATCCGTCGGCGTTGGGTCCTTGGAGCATTCTTCTGGTTCCTGCACAAGAATAGGAGGGTCAGATGGTTTGAGTGGAGATGGAGGTAGAATTTTACCAGATCTTAAAGTGATGGTCTTGCATTCAGTTTGAGGGTTGGTCTCAGTGTTGCTTGGTAGCGTTCCCTGGGACCTGTGAGAGAAATGGGTGAATAGCTGACCCATTTGCCTCTCTAAAGTTTGTATAGCAGCTTGTGTATTTCTGATTGTTTGCTCGGTCTGCTTCTGTCTGTTCTCGTTCTACTGGATTCTTTCTGCGTGAGCTTCCGGAATCTTTCTGTTGGACTCTATCATTTCCTTGTTGGAGTCGGAGATGCTCTTCAGCATGTCTCTGAATTCTTGCATGGGGTCAGTTGGAACGATGTAGTTCCTCGGTGCAGGCAGAGCGACTTGCTGGTGATGCGGTTTCCGACCGACGTGCTAAATAGGTGTTATTTTACCCTATGTTGATTATGAATAATTAAGGACTGTGAATTAACTAATTGTCACATTTAGTCTATGGTGTCACTTAATCAGCCAGAACCTAAGGCAGAGTACCTATCGTGTAGCTAGTCTATTGGAAAGTATCTACGATTTTATTAAATAATTATCGTACTCCCAGGGAAGTGGCAACGGCTTAGTAGTAACTAGCCTTTTATCCTAACTCCTATCTTATGATCCAGTTATGCAATCTTCATCAAATACTTTGATGAGAGGGTGATCCATTCTCCACTAGGTTCAAGTCCAATTAATCCTAAAAGTGTTTTAAAGATGAGTTCTGATTCTATGTTATACTGTTACTATACATTGATTGACCTATATTCGAGTATTTTAGACATGTCTTGGCCTGGATTGCAACTATGTTCTGTGTCTAAAGGTTACCACATCTGAGTTTCTACGCTACCGCCCCATCGTTAAGGGTAACGGCCCTACTCACGGCTCGGACTAAAGTCAGCAATGACCGCCCTATGTCACTTCGAGGATCATACTGCTCGTCTCATAACCGCCGGCATAATACTCAACTCAGCCTACCTAGACTACTTTCAACCAACAGGGTGTTCCGCAGATTATTTTATCTAGTATGGCAGACATCAATACTAATTGATGTCTGTTAAACTAAACAGGTTATGAATAGACCGTGGTTAGGAATTGTCTATAACCCTAATTTCAGTTTAAAAGAACGGTAATAGACATGCAGACATAATGGATATTTAAGCAGGTGGCCATTTCTAGAAAAACATAATAACTTCAACATATATCACAAATATTCATAAAAACATAATCTGGTATTCCAATCAGTATTTGGACAAACACAATAACAACATATAAGAGAGGGACAGGGGGACCGATGCCATAAAGAATTCACCCTTTACGAAGTCTCGCCGATGGAGCGTACTGCTGTATATGCCGTATTGCTTGACCCGACTTTGCTCGTCAGAACCTTCGGAGGACGCTTCCTCAGCCTAGTAGCTGGGCTTTACTTAACAACCCGGCTTAAGCCCAGCCCTGTGGACTGACTCTTCGAACGCCTAGAGCCCTCTTAGGATCTCCTAACGAAATCCCGGGTATTCTAGGAATACCAGAAACGAACCTATCTATGGAATCCTAAGATCTGAGACTATTTCTCAGAAACTAAAACAAAACACTAATAAGAAAGAAAACTGAGATCCGAGTCTCTGAGTGAGTTGTGTACTAGAAAATTGTACACTGGAAACCACTTAATGACTCAGATCGAGTGGAGAGGGATGAATTCAACTGCTGGAGGCCTGGGGTATTTATAGCAGCTTCCCGGAGTGAAAATCTCTGAAAAATTTGATGTGGGACAGCTTCTGGTGGCTCGGGACGCCCGTCCCGGTTCGGGACGCCCGTCCTGATTTGTTGACCAGGTTCGGGACGCCCGTCCCGAAGGACGCCCGTCCTGAGGGATGCCCGTCCTTAGGGATGCCCGTCCCGGACCGTTGACCAAGTCAACATTTCCAAAAATTGCGTTTTTGCCCCAAAATTTGCTATTTTCATCTACTTTTCACCTGACACTTCCAAAATCATAAAAACCGTGAAATCAAGTAAATAATAAACAATTAACATCAATTTACTCTCAATTTCACCCTAAAACATATATAAAAACATGCTAAAAAGGTGATACGATTTTCGCGTATCAGATAACCCCACACTTAGCTTTTTGCTTGTCCTCAAGCAAAGTCTACATGGAGTTAGTGATTCTAAACCGTAGTGCAGTCACTTAAATTCCTAGTCATGTTTTTATTCCAAAAATTCTTCAGACAATTCTTAACACAGGTCTGACTGGTTAGGTTGCTATGACAAGGTTTCAGATGTTTTTAGTAGCTTGTTATGATCAGGCAGAAAACAAGTCAACAACTAGGTTGAACCTTTCTCTTAGTCATAAGGTCTTCCTGATGTGTAGTGTGTGTACTAGTCCAGACCAGATAGTCAACACAATGAACTCTTATCTTAACTGTTACCAGATAACACTTCGACCTATCGCTAGACATACTGACAACAGATAACTTTCTGAGTTCTGAGCTTTGGTGATCAGATTTTTAATGTTTTAGCACTTTGTTATTTTCTTTATAGATTCAGGGTATTTCGAGTTTGCTTAGAACACGTCAACTGCAACTACCCATGTAGCGAGTCCCACTCCGATGACTCCCAGATCTACATGACCTTAGGGCATCAGGCTTTAAGTTCCCCGAAGGAGTGGTGCTCGAGTAGCGAAGGCCGCTGGCAAACTACCCTATTGTAATTAACTTCCTTAAGTTCTTTTCACTTTTAGCTCAGAGTCTCATCTAGTCATTCTAACTGCCAATATATCCACAACTGGTCTAATTTTATCTAGTTAAGTCTCGAATAGGCAATTGGTTGAGGTCTCTAATCCAGACAAGGTTGTGCTCAGTTATCAGGAATTCCCTATTCCTAATCAATTAGTCCAAGATAGCTATCGACTATCTCCTACTAACCATAACATACTACCTACATATCATAGACATAAGCAATTGTTTAACCAAGCATACTGCATTTAGAAGTCTGAAAGACGAAAAAATTTTGAAAAATTTTTGGAAGGGTGTGAAAATACAGGGAAAACAAGCAAAAGCATGCGAAAATTTTTTCAAACTGCTACAGTGCACTGTGCACTGCTACCCCACACTTAAGTTTGGCACTGTCCTCAGTGTTCATGCATAGCTAATTACCCCACACTTATTTGAAAACAAGAAATAATGAAAATAAAACAAAGAACTCTTACCCCACACTTATTTGACTAATTCAGGGTAAGAGAGAAAATGAAACAAGAAGAATAATAGAAATAGCAAAACAGAACACAAAACAAAGAAAACAAAAGTAAAGGATCATGAGGATTAGAAAAACTCCCTTCATGTCGCGAGCAGAAGTGTCTTCTTTGATCTCTCAATTGGCTCTTCACCTTAGCCATGTGCTATTGCTGAGGTGTTCTTGATTCTGCAAGCTCTAGATATTGGAACGGATGACGCCAGCTCCGATCCTTCATTGTCGAGCTCTAGGTAGTGGCATATCCATTTGATGAATGACTCAAGCCCCAAGGACTGTTTCCTCGAATCATCTACAAAGTTTCTCGTAATCGTAGCAACGTGTCCAGAAGGAACGTGTCTAGGAATGAGACTTCTTTGGATTGGTGTGCCTACCTGCCAATGTTAGTAAAGGTATTGCATGCAAGTCTCGAATGGAATAAAAGATACCTGAAGTTTTGGCGAAGCTGTGGTGGTAGGGGGCTCCAGTTGTGTAGATCTGGGCCCAAGTATTTGAGACTTCCTCGAAGAAGTTTCTCACAGCTGATTGGTATGCAGGGGATGCAAGCTCCTCCATTGTTATGCTCCTGATACACTGCCAAATTCCTCTATATCCTTCGACCCTTCGTTACCTCTTGGTAGATCACTTGCTTGCTCTGATCTGGCTTTAATTGTTGCCAGTATCTCATCTATTGATTCTGCGAGTGTGGGTTTTGCTGTGGTGGTGTCTTCTGAAAGTTTCCAGCTTTCGAATTATTCCTTAGCTAAATCCCGTACGATTCCTCTAGTTGGGATTGTATGCATTTCCCATTGGAGCAGCATTCTGCAGTAACCTACTCCTACCTCTTTTGGAATGGTCAGTCATTCCCATAGCAATCCCTGCTAAAGTGTGGTACTTAGCAGACTTCATAGATTTGATACACATGCTGAACATTTCTTCCTAAAACATTGGCACTCTGAATCTGGAAAACAACTAGAATCTGCACATGACTTTAACATCATTAGTAGGTAATGCCTGTGGTTCAGGCCATTTTGAAAAGTGTTCCACAACTACTATGATGTAATTAGTGTCAAAGGAAGAAAGGAAAAGGATTCGAAATACCCCTGATATCAAAGGTTGCAACATTCTGTGTACGTCGCTGGGGTAGATGATCTCTGGAAGATGTGTTACCTGTTATTTTGCAAGCATCGCAGGACTGTATCATAGATACAAAAGTCCTTGAATATGGTGGGTCAACAAGATCCTGCTTTCAACACTTTCCGGACAGTGTTGATAGCTATCAATTGGTCTCCCGTAGATTCTTTAGGGTAATGCTCCAAAATATTGTGTCCTTCATCTTCTGAGACACATCTTCTGATCAACTGATCTGTCAAAAATTTGAAATAGAAGAGAAACTGTCCAGTAATAATATTTCAAATCAGCAAAGAATTTCTTCTTTTGCTGATAAGTCATATACTTGGAACTTATTCAGTGACTAGATAATTTGAAATAAACCACAGATGAGAATTATTATACATAGCAAACAATGCAAATAGGTTTTCATCCAAAAATTTATCAGTATTACACTAGCCTCTACCTCGGGGTTTTCTAATCTAGACCAATGGTTTGCTTTCTAGATTTTCAACCCTTTTTCTTATCCCTTCATTCTATATCAAATTCAAGTAACAATAAAACTTAACTTAATCAAGGATGGTTCAACATTAGTTTTATTGAACACAGATATCTTGGAGTGATCAGTGTCACCTATTGTTTCTAGACAAGACTAGATAAGATTGGAATTTATCATGCATGAACTTTCTTATCATGTTTCTGTCCTAAAACAATTCTTACTACATCATTACATCACATATTAATTTAAAAAGCAGATTCCAAACCGGTGATGCCATAATGGGTGCAGTAATTCCTTTCGGTTTAAACAATCTCATGCATTTATCATCAAACAAAAGGAACATCCTTTCTCATTAGAATACTCAGAGGTTTGTCTATTAAAGAAAATTTTATTTCATGATTCTGTCTAATAGACTAAGCATGACCTAAGAAAACTCCACAATGATATTTCTTCCAGATTAAAACCTTAGCCAAAAATTGACAACTCAGAAAAATATTCTATCCTCATTTCCATTTTTATTTTTTCGAAAAAGAGCAACAAATGTACAACTATGAAAACAACTAAGAACAAGAGATAGGGAAAAGGAACAACTCACCGTTGAGCAAGAAAGATACATTCTTTTTGGGATTTTAAATTTTTAACATTTTTTTTCTTTTTATGTTTAATTTAGAAAGCAGGTAAATTTCCTTAATATGGTTTTAGAATAATTTTCTAAAATTTGATTATCCTAAGTGTCTTAATTCCAGATAACATCTAAAATTAATTAGTTATGATAATCCTATATTTCGGAAATTGATTGTCTAACTGGTATAACATAAGTGTTGGGTCTAAAGTCTAGGTTACTACCGTTACCTATCATAAGTATCTAGAATTTTGATCGGTGTCTAGAATTTTGATCAGGAGTCCTAAATTCATTATGATATTTCCCCGGCAACGGCGCCAAAAATCTGATGCGGTTTCCGACTGACGTGCTAAATAGGTGTTATTTTACCCTATGTTGATTATGAATAATTAAGGACTGTGAATTAACTAATTGTCACATTTAGTCTATGGTGTCACTTAATCAGCCAGAACCTAAGGCAGAGTACCTATCGTGTAGCTAGTCTATTGGAAAGTATCTACGATTTTATTAAATAATTATCGTACTCCCAGGGAAGTGGCAACGGCTTAGTAGTAACTAGCCTTTTATCCTAACTCCTATCTTATGATCCAGTTATGCAATCTTCATCAAATACTTTGATGAGAGGGTGATCCATTCTCCACTAGGTTCAAGTCCAATTAATCCTAAAAGTGTTTTAAAGATGAGTTCTGATTCTATGTTATACTGTTACTATACATTGATTGACCTATATTCGAGTATTTTAGACATGTCTTGGCCTGGATTGCAACTATGTTCTGTGTCTAAAGGTTACCACATCTGAGTTTCTACGCTACCGCCCCATCGTTAAGGGTAACGGCCCTACTCACGGCTCGGACTAAAGTCAGCAATGACCGCCCTATGTCACTTTGGGGATCATACTGCTCGTCTCATAACCGCCGACATAATACTCAACTCAGCCTACCTAGACTACTTTCAACCAACAGGGTGTTCCACAGATTATTTTATCTAGTATGGCAGACATCAATACTAATTGATGTCTGTTAAACTAAACAGGTTATGAATAGACCGTGGTTAGGAATTGTCTATAACCCTAATTTCAGTTTAAAAGAACGGCAATAGACATGCAGACATAATGGATATTTAAGCAGGTGGCCATTTCTAGAAAAACATAATAACTTCAACGTATATCACAAATATTCATAAAAACATAATCTGGTATTCCAATCAGTATTTGGACAAACACAATAACAACATATAAGAGAGGGACAGGGGGACCGATGCCATAAAGAATTCACCCTTTACGAAGTCTCGCCGATGGAGCGTACTGCTGTATATGCCGTATTGCTTGACCCGACTCTGCTCGTCAGAACCTTCGGAGGACGCTTCCTCAGCCTAGTAGTTGGGCTTTACTTAACAACCCGGCTTAAGCCCAGCCCTGTGGACTGACTCTTCGAACGCCTCGAGCCCTCTTAGGATCTCCTAACGAAATCCCGGGTATTCTAGGAATACCATAAATGAACCTATCTATAGAAGCCTAAGATCTGAGACTATTTCTCAGAAACTAAAACAAACACTAATAAGAAAGAAAACTGAGATCCGAGTCTCTGAGTGAGTTGTGTACTAGAGAATTGTACACTGGAAACCACTTAATGACTCAGATCGAGTGGAGAGGGATGATTTCAACTGCTGGAGGCCTGGGGTATTTATAGCAGCTTCCCGGAGTGAAAAATTCTGAAAAATTCGATGTGGGACAGCTTCTGGCGGCTCGGGACGCCCGTCCCGGTTCGGGACGCCCGTCCTGATTCATTGACCAGGTTCGGGACGCCCGTCCTGAGGGATGACCGTCCTTAGGGATGCCCGTCCCGGACCGTTGACCAAGTCAACATTTCCAAAATTGCGTTTTTGCCCCAAAATTTGCTATTTTCGTCTACTTTTCACCTGACACTTCCAAAATCATAAAAACCGTGAAATCAAGTAAATAATAAACAATTAACATCAATTTACTCTCAATTTCACCCTAAAACATATATAAAAACATGCTAAAAAGGTGATACGATTTTCGCGTATCAGTTGGTTCTACGGATATGGCAGTTGCTGAGGTCCTCTTTTCTGGAAGTTAGTAGTCCCGGAATTGTTTCTCCAACTAAATCCCGAATGGTTCTTCCAAGTGGGATTGTAGGTATTTCCTATAGGAGCAGAATTCACTGCGTCCACTTGTTCCATCTCCTCTGGAATAGTTAATATCCCATTACCATAACAATCCCCACTGAAATGTGGTCCTTGGCAAAATTCGCAGATTTGGTATACTGGCTGAATGCTTTTCCCTTGTTGGAAAGCATTCAGCTGATTAGTAATACTGGCCTTCAGTGCCTTAAATTGATCATCAGTAGAGGCAACGACCGCATTTACTGGTTGCTTCTTAGCTCGGCCACTTGTGCGCCAATTCTTGCTGTTCCTGTAGAGTCTCTCCAGAGCGTTTCTAGCATCTACATCACTCATTCCATTGAAACTGCTCTGGGGATTGAGTCCATCAAGAATTTGCTTACCCATGTCTGACATACCCATGCCTCGGTAAGTCCATGTTGGGGGCAGAGTCTGAGTAGCTCCTTGAATCTGTCCCAAGCTTCGATCACTGTCTCATCAGCAGCTTGTGTGAAACTAGACAGAGCCCTTCGATATTCTAAGACTCTTGCTGCAGAGTAGTACTCTTCTAGGAAGGCTTTGCTTAACTCATCCCAAGAGGTGATAGAGTTAGTAGGTAGCTGGGCCAACCATCTCTTTGCTCCGTCCCTCAGTGAGTAGGGAAAAAGGTTGAGTTTAGTTACTTTTGCAGTATGATCTCCCTTGAGGCCTTCGCAGAGAGAAGAGAAATCAGATAGGTGTTCCAATGGATTCTCGGCTGCAGTTCCTCCAAACTGAACCCGATTTATAATCAGCTGGATCACATTTGGTTTAAGATCATAGCGAGGGTTCCCATGGATTTGGATGGCGGATGATACCGGAACAGTCTGTGGTTGGATGTAGGATTCTAGGGTAGGTCTTTCAGCAGCCATCTGTGCGAATGATTCGTTCAGGATTCTCAACTGCTGTTTCAAGGTTAGCTTCTGAAGATCGAGTCATGCAACTACAGAGAAGAATACGTTTTAGCTTGAGCAAACTGGTTAGTGGGGTTACAGGGAAAGTGAAAACTTAAAAATTTGGAAGAAAGAGAAAACACAACAAAACAACTAATCAATTATGAAAAGGAGATAACACAAAAGATAGGGAAAAGAGAACAACTTACCATTAAACGAGAAAAAGTACAATTTTTTTTTCGGATTTTTAAATTTTGAAAAAAAATTTTCTTTTAATATTTCGAAAGCAATTAAATTCCCTCAATATGGTTCTAGAATAATTTTCTAAAATTTGATTATCCTAAATGTCTTAACTCCAGATAACATCTAAAATTAATTAGTTATGATAATCTTACATTTCGGAAACTGATTGTCTAACTAGTATGAGGTAAGTGTTGGGCTAAGGTCTAGGTTACTACCGTTACCTATCATAAGTCTCTAGAATTTTGATCAGGAATCCTAAGTTCATTATGATATTTCCCCGGCAACGGCGCCAAAAATCTGATGCAGTTCCGGTCGACGTGCTAAATAGGTGTTATTTTACCCTATGTTGATTATGAATAATTAAGGACTGTGATTGACTAATTGTCACATTTAGTCTCTATGGTGTCACTTAATCAGCCAGAACCTAAGGCAGAGTATCTATCGTGTAGCTAGTCTGTTGGAAAGTATCTACGATTTTATTAAATAAATATCGTACTCCTAGGGAAGTGGTAACGGCTTAGTAGTAACTAGCCTTTATTCCTACTCTTATCTTATAATCCAGTTATGCAATCTTCATCAATAATTTTGATGAGAAGGTGATTCATTCTCCACTAGGTTTAAGTCTAACTAAACCTGAAAATGTTTTATAGACGAGATCCTGATTTTATGTTATACTGTTACTATACGTTGATTGACCTATATTCGAGTATTTTAGACATGTCTTGGCCTGGATTGCAACTATGTTCTGTGTCTAAAGGTTACCACATCTGACTTTCTACGCTACCGCCCCATCGACAAGGTAAATGGCCCTACTCACGGCTCGGACTAAAGTCAGCAATGAATGCCTTATGTCACTTTGGGGATCATACCGCTTGTCTCATAACCGCCGGCATAAAACTCTACTCAGCCTACCTAGACTACTTTCAACCAACAGGGTGTTCCGCAGATTATTTTATCTAGTATGGCAGACACCAATACTATTTGATGCCTGTTAAACCAAACAGGTTATGAATAGACTGTGGTTAGGAATTGTCTATAACCTTAATTTCAGTTTAAAAGAACGGCAATAGACATGCAGACATAATGGATATTTAAGCAGGTGGCCATTTCTAGAAAAACATAATAACTTCAACATATATCACAAATATTCATAAAAACATAATCTGGTATTCAAATCAGTATTTGGACAAACATAGTAACAACATATAAAGAGAGGGACATGGGGGACTGATGCCATAAAGAAATCACCCTTTACGTAGTCACATCGTTGGAGCGTACTGCTATATATGCCGTATTGCTTGACCCGTCTCTGCTCGCCAGAACCGTCGGAGGACGCTTCCTCAGCCTAGTAACTGGGCTTTACTTAACAACCCGGCTTAAGCCCAGCCCTGTGGACTGACTCTTCGAACGCCTCGAGCCCTCTTAGGATCTCCTAACGAAATCCCGGGTATTCTATGAATACCAGAAACGAACCTATCTATAAAAGCCTAAGATCTGAGACTATTTCTCAGAAACTAAAACAAAACACTAACAAGAAAGAAAACTGAGATCCGAGTCTCTGAGTGAGTTGTGTACTGGAGAAGTGTACACTGGAAAGCACTTAATGACTCAGATGGAGTGGAGAGGAATGAAATCAACTACTGGAGGCCTGGGGTATTTATAGCAGCTTCCCGGGGTGATTTTTCATCAAAAATTCGATGTGGGACTGGATCTGGGGGTTCGGGATGCCCGTCCCTGATTGGGACGCCCGTCTTGATCTATTGACCATGTCGGGACGCCCGTCCTAAGTCCTGGACGCCCGTCCCGGTACTTTGACTAGGTCGGGACGCCCGTCCCTGGTTCGGGACGCCCGTCCTGACCCTTTGACCAAGTCAACATTTCCAAAAATTGCATTTTTGCCCCAAAATTTGCTGTTTTCGTCTACTTTTCACATGACACTTCCAAAATCATAAAAACTGTGAAATTGAGTACATAACAAACAATTAAGATAAATTTACCCTCAATTTCACCCGAAATCATACATAAAAACATGCTAAAAAGGTGATACGATTTTCGCATATCAGTCTTCCTGATGTGTAGTGTGTGTACTAGTCTAGACCAGATAGTCAACACAAAAAGGTGATACTACCCTCGTCTTAACTATCACCAGATAATATCGCGACCCTGTTGCTAGACATAATAACAAAAGACAACTTTCTGAGTTCTGAGCCTTGGTGATCAGATTTTTAATGATTTAGCATTTATGGATTTTCTTTATAGATGTAGGGTATTTTGAGTCTGCTTAGAACACGTCAACTTCAACTACCCATGTAGCGAGTCCCACTCCGATGACTCCCTGATGCGATTCCGGTTGACGTACTAAATAGGTGTTATTTTACCCTATGTCGATTATGATTAATTAAGGACTGTGATTGACTAATTGTCACGTTTAGTCTTATGGTGTCACTTAATCAGCCAGAATCTAAGGCAGAGTACCTATCGTGTAGCTAGTCTATTGGAAAGTATCTACGATTTTACTAAGTTAATTATCGTACTCCCAGGGAAGTGGCAACGGCTTAGTAGTAACTAGCCTCTTAGCCTAACTCTTATCTTATGATCCAGTTATGCAATCTTCATCAAATACTTTGATGAGAGGGTGATCCATTCTCCACTAGGTTCAAGTCTAATTAACCCTAGAAGTGTTTTAAAGATAAATTCTGATTCTATGTTATACTGTTCCTATATGTTGATTGACCTATATTCGAGTATTTTAGATGCATCTTAGCCTGGATTGCAACTATGTTCTGTGTCTAAAGGCGTACCACATCCGAGGTCTCTAATAAACCGCCCTACCTTAATGATGGCCCTACTCACGGTTCGGGACGAAGGCATCCATGAAAGCCCTATGTCACTTCGGGGATCATACCGCTTGCCCTAGCCGCCGGCATAATCGGACTCAGCTCGGCCCCTACCTAGACTACTTTAACAGGCAGGGTGTTCAACATGTTATTTTATCTAGCATGGCAGACACCAATACTAATTGATGCCTGTTAAACTAAACAGGTTATGATTAGACCGTGGTTAGGAATTGTCTATAACCCTAACTTTAGTTTAAAAGAGCACATTAAACATGCAGACATAGTGAATATTTAGCAGGTGGCTATTTCCGGAAAAATATAACAACGTCAACATATAAAACAACTATTCATAAAAATCATAATCAGATGTTCATAATAAGTATTTAGAGAAAAACAATAACAACATATAAGAGAGGGGTATGGGGACTGATGCCATAAAGAAATCACCCTTTACGTAGTCTCGCCGCAGAGCGTACTGCTGTATATGTTGTACTGCCTCCTCTGACTCTGCTCACCAGAACCTTCGGAGGACGCTTCCTCAGCCTAGTAACTGGGCTTTACCTTAATACCCAGCTTAAGCCCAGCCCTGTGGACTGACTCTTCGAACGCCTAGAGCTCTCTTAGGGTCTCCTAACGAAACCCCGGGTATTCTATGAATACCGGAAACGAACCTATCTATAGAAACCTAAAATCTGAGACTATTTCTCAAAAACTAAAACAAACACTAATAAGAAAGAAAACTGAGATCCGAGTCTCTGAGTGAGTTGTGTACTGGAAAATTGTACACTGGAAACCACTTAATGACTCAGATCGAGTGGTGAGGGATGAATTCAACTGCTGGAGGCCTGGGGTATTTATAGCAGCTTCCCGGAGTGAAAAATTCTGAAAAATTCGATGTGGGACAGCTTCTGGCGGCTCGGGACGCCCGTCCCGGTTCGTTGACCAGGTTCGGGACGCCCGTCCCGGACCTTTGACCGGGTCAACATTTCCAAAAATTGCGTTTTTGCCCCAGAATTTGCTGTTTTCGTCTACTTTTCACCTGACACTTCCAAAATCATAAAAACCGTGAAATCAAGTAAATAGTAAACAATTATTGTCCATTTACTCTCAATTTCACATTAAAACATACATAAAAACATGCTAAAAATGTGATACGATTTTAGCGTATCAGATAACCCCACACTTAGCTTTTTGCTTGTCCTCAAGCAAAGTCTACATGGAGTTAGTGATTTTAAACCGTAGTGCAGTCACTTAAATTCCTAATCATGTTTTTATTCCAAAAATTCTTCAGACAATTCTTAACACAGGTCTGATTGGTTAGGTTGCTATGACAAGGTCTCACATGTCTCTAGTAGTTTGTTATGATCAGGCAGCAAATAAATCAACAACTAGGTTGGACTTTTTCTTAGTCACAAGGTCTTCCTGATGTGTAGTGTGTGTACTAGTCTAGACCAGATAGTCAACACAATGAACTCTTATCTTAACTGCTACCAGATAATACTTCGACCTATCGCTAGACATACTGACAACAGATGACTTTCTGAGTTCTGAGCTTTGGTGATCAGATTTTTAATGTTTTAGCACTTAGTTATTTTCTTTATAGATTCAGGGTATTTCGAGTTTGCTTAGAACACGTCAACTTCAACTACCCATGTAGCGAGTCCCACTCCGATGACTCCCAGATCTACATGACCTTAGGGCATCAGGCTTTAAGTTCCCCGAAGGAGTGGTGCTCGAGTAGCGAAGGCCGCTGGCAAACTACCCTATTGTAATTAACTTCCTTAAGTTGTTTTCACTTTTAGCTCAGAGTCTCATCTAGTCATTCTAACTGCCAATATATCCACAACTGGTCTAATTTTATCTAGTTAAGTCTCGAATAGGCAATTGGTTGAGGTCTCTAATCCAGACAAGGTTGTGCTCAGTTATCAGGAATTCCCTATTCCTAATCAATTAGTCCAAGATAGCTATCAATTATCTCCTACTAACCATAACATACTACCTACATATCATAGACATAAGCAATTTGTTTAACCAAGCATACTGCATTTAGAAGTCTGAAGGACGGAAAAAGTTTGAAAAATTTTGGAAGGGTGTGAAAATACGGGGAAAACAAGCAAAAGCATGCGAAAAAAAAAAAAAATTTTCAAACTGCTGCAGTGCACCGTGCACTGCTACCCCACACTTAAGTTTGGCACTGTCCTCAGTGTTCATGCATAGCTAATTACCCCACACTTATTTGAAAACAAGAAACAAAAATAAAACAAAGAACTCTTACCCCACACTTATTTGACTAACTAAGGGTAAGAGAGAAAATAAAACAACCAAAGAAATAACAAAACAGGACACAAAAATGAAGAAAATAAAAGTAAAGGATCATGAGGATTAGAAAAACTCCCTTCATGTCGCGAGCAGAAGGGTCTTCTCTGATCTGTCAATTGGCTCTTCACCTTAGCCATGTGCTATTGTTGAGGTGTTCTTGACTCTGCAAGCTCTAGATATTGGAACGGATGACGCCAGCTCCGATCCTTCATTGTCGAGCTCTAGGTAGTGGCATATCCATTTGATGAATGACTCAAGCCCCAAGGACTGTTTCCTCGAATCATCTACAAAGTTTCTCGTAATCGTAGCAACGTGTCCGGAAGGAACGTGTCTAGGAATGAGACTTCTTTGGATTGGTGTGCCTACCTGCCAATGTTAGTAAAGGTATTGCATGCAAGTCTCGAATGGAAGAAAAGATACCTGAAGTTTTGGCGAAGCTGTGGTGGTAGGGGGCTCCAGTTGTGTAGATATGGGCCCAAGTATTTGAGACTTCCTCGAGGAAGTTTCTCACAGCTGATTGGTATGCAGGGAATGCAAGCTCCTCCATTGCTATGCTCCCGACACAATGCCAAATTCCTCTATATCTGCCAACCGTTCGTTACCTCTTGGTAGATCACTTGCTTGCACTGATTTGGCTTTAATTGTTGCCAGTATCTCATCTATTGATTCTGCGAGTGTGGGTTTTACTGTGGTGGTGTCTTCTGAAAGTTTCCAGCTTCTGAATTACTCCTCAGCTAAATCCCGTACAATTCCTCTAGTTGGGATTGTATGCGTTTCCCATTGGAGTAGCATTCTGCAGTAACCTACTCCTACCTCTTTTGGAATGGTCAGTCATTCCCATAGCAATCCCTGCTAAAGTGTGGTACTTAGCAGACTTCACAGATTAGATACATAGACTCAACGGTTCTTCCTAAGACATTGGCACTCTGAATCTGGAAAACAATTTCTCATAGAATCTGCGCATGACTTTAACATCATTAGTAGGTAATGCCTGTGGTTCAGGCTATTTTCGAAAAGTGTTCCACAACTACTATGATGTTATTATTTTCAAAGGAAGAAAAAGAAAAGGATTTGATACCCCAGATATCAAAGGTTGCAATACTCTGTATACCTTGCTGGGGTAGGCGATCTCTGGAAGGGGTGTTACCAAGCATCGCAGGGCTGTATCAGAGATACAAAATCTTTGAATATGGTGGGTCAACAAGATTCTACTTCCAACACTTTCCGGACAGTGTGGTAGCAGTTAATTGGTCTCCCATAGATTCCTGCAATGCTTCAGAATCATGTGGCCTTCGCCTTCCGAGATACATCTTCTGATCAACTGATCTGTAAAAATTTGAAATAGAAGAGAAATCTGCCCAGTAGTAATATTTCCAATCAGCAAAGAATTTCTTCTTTTGCTGATAAGTCATATCACTTGGGAATAATTAGCAGCTAGATAATTAGTAATATCAGTAAACCACGGAGGAGAATCATTACTCATAGCAAACAATGAAAATAGATCCTCATTCAGAAATTTGTCAGATACTACTGTCTCATCAATAACCTCTAACTCAGGGTTTCCTAATCCAGACCAAAGGTTTGCTTTCTAGATTCTTAACCCTTTTTCTTATCCCTTCATTCTATATCAAATTCAAGTAACAACAAAACCTAACTTAGTCAATTATGGTTCAGTATCAGTTTTATTGAACACAGATATCTCAGAGTGATCAGTGTAACCTATTGTTTTTAGACAAGACTAGATAAGATTAGGATTTATCATGCATGAACTTTCTTATCATGTTTCTGTCCTAAAACAATTCTTACTACATAATTACATCACATATTCAAAAAGCATATTTCAATCAGGTGATGTCATAATGGGTGCAGTAGTTCCTTTTGGTTTAAAAGATCTCATGCAATTATCAGCAAAATAAAAGGAACATCCTTTTTTCAATAGAACATTCAAAGGTCTGGCTACTAAGGAAAAATTATTTCATAACTCGTCCTAATAAAGCCGGTATGACTCTAAGAAAAATTCTAAAATGGAATTTCTTTCCAGATTAAACCCTGAGCCAACATTTTACAACTCAGAACAAAATATATTTTATCCTCATTTCCATTTTTATTTCTTCGAAATTAGTTAAAGGAAGAAAAACACGAAAAAGAACAACTAAGAAAACAACTAAAAAAACAAGAGATAAGGAAAAGGAACGACTCACCGTTGAGCAAGAAAGTTACATTCTTTTTGGGATTTTAAATTTTTCACATTTTTTTTTCGTTTTATGTTTAATTTTTCGAAAGCAATTAAATTCCCTCAATATGGTTTTAGAATGATTTTCTAAAATTTGATTATCCTAAGTGTCTTAATTCCAGATAACATCTAAAATTAATTAGTTATGATAATCCTATATTTCGGAAACTGATTGTCTAACTAGTGTAAGAGAAGTGTTGGGTTAAGGTCTAGGTTACTACCGTTACCTATCATAAGTCTTTAGAATTGTGGCCTTTAATCCTAAATTCATTATGACATGTCCCCGGCAACGGCGCCAAAAATCTGATGCGATTCCGGTTGACGTACTAAATAGGTGTTATTTTACCCTATGTCGATTATGATTAATTAAGGACTGTGATTGACTAATTGTCACGTTTAGTCTTATGGTGTCACTTAATCAGCCAGAATCTAAGGCAGAGTACCTATCGTGTAGCTAGTCTATTGGAAAGTATCTACGATTTTACTAAGTTAATTATCGTACTCCCAGGGAAGTGGCAACGGCTTAGTAGTAACTAGCCTCTTAGCCTAACTCTTATCTTATGATCCAGTTATGCAATCTTCATCAAATACTTTGATCAGAGAGTGATCCATTCTCCACTAGGTTCAAGTCTAATTAACCCTAGAAGTGTTTTAAAGATAAATTCTGATTCTATGTTATACTGTTCCTATATGTTGATTGACCTATATTCGAGTATTTTAGATGCATCTTAGCCTGGATTGCAACTATGTTCTGTGTCTAAAGGCGTACCACATCCGAGGTCTCTAATAAACCGCCCTACCTTAATGACGGCCCTACTCACGGTTCGGGACGAAGGCATCCATGAAAGCCCTATGTCACTTCGGGGATCATACCGCTTGCCCTAGCCGCCGGCATAATCGGACTCAGCTCGGCCCCTACCTAGACTACTTTAACAGGCAGGGTGTTCAACATGTTATTTTATCTAGCATGGCAGACACCAATACTAATTGATGCCTGTTAAACTAAACAGGTTATGATTAGACCGTGGTTAGGAATTGTCTATAACCCTAACTTTAGTTTAAAAGAGCACATTAAACATGCAGACATAGTGAATATTTAGCAGGTGGTTATTTCCGGAAAAATATAACAACTTCAACATATAAAACAACTATTCATAAAAATCATAATCAGATGTTCATAATAAGTATTTAGAGAAAAACAATAACAACATATAAGAGAGGGGTATGGGGACTGATGCCATAAAGAAATCACCCTTTACGTAGTCTCGCCGCAGAGCGTACTGCTGTATATGTTGTACTGCCTCCTCTGACTCTGCTCACCAGAACCTTCGGAGGACGCTTCCTCAGCCTAGTAACTGGGCTTTACCTTAATACCCAGCTTAAGCCCAGCCCTGTGGACTGACTCTTCGAACGCCTAGAGCTCTCTTAGGGTCTCCTAACGAAACCCCGGGTATTCTATGAATACCGGAAACGAACCTATCTATAGAAACCTAAGATCTGAGACTATTTCTCAGAAACTAAAACAAACACTAATAAGAAAGAAAACTGAGATCCGAGTCTCTGAGTGAGTTGTGTACTGGAAAATTGTACACTGGAAACCACTTAATGACTCAGATCGAGTGGTGAGGGATGAATTCAACTGCTGGAGGCCTGGGGTATTTATAGCAGCTTCCCGGAGTGAAAAATTTTGAAAAATTCGATGTGGGACAGCTTCTGGCGGCTCGGGACGCCCGTCCCGGTTCGGGACGCCCGTCCTGATTCGTTGACCAGGTTCGGGACGCCCGTCCCAGTTCAGGACGCCCGTCCCAGTTCAGGACGCCCGTCCTGGCGGTTTGACTGGGTCGGGACGCCCGTCCCGGGTTCGGGACGCCCATCCCGGACCTTTGACCGGGTCAACATTTCCAAAAATTGCGTTTTGCCCCAGAATTTGCTGTTTTCGTCTACTTTTCACCTGACACTTCCAAAATCATAAAAACCGTGAAATCAAGTAAATAGTAAACAATTATTGTCCATTTACTCTCAATTTCACATTAAAACATACATAAAAACATGCTAAAAATGTGATACGATTTTAGCGTATCACTCCCAGATCTACACGACCTTAGGGCATCAAGCTTTAAGTTCCCCGAAGGAGTGGTGCTCGAGTAGCGAAGGCCGCTGGCAAACTACCCTTATTTAATTAACTTTCTTTAATTTCTTTTCACTTTTAGCTCAGAGTCTCATCTAGTCATTCTAATTGTCAAAACATCCACAACTGGTCTAGTTTTATCTAGTTCAGTCTTGAAAAGTTAATTGGCTGAGGTCTCTAATCCAGACAAAGTTATGCTCAGTTATCAGGAATTCCCTATTCCTAATCAATTAGTCCAAGATAGCTATCACATTGCCTCCTACTAACCATAACATTCTACCTACATATCATAGACATAAGCAATGTTTAACCAATCATACTGCATTTAGAAGTCTGAAAGAATGAAAATTTTTGAAATTTTTTTGGAAGGTGTGAAAATCATGCTACCCCACACTTAAGTCTAACACTGTCCTTAGTGTTCATGCGTTTCTAAGCTACCCCACACTTGTTCGAAAATAAGAAACAAAACAGAAAAGATTCTTACCCCACACTTATTCGAAGGACTATGGGTAAGAAGGGAAAATAAGGAAATAACAGAAATAACAAGAAAACATAGAGAAAATAATGCTGTTATGTCATATCAATCAATGTTACACAGAGATTCATAATTCATACAGCCCAGACATAATCACACATAGAATGAAAACAACAAAAGAAAAAGAAAAGGAAAGAAAAACTAAGAACCCGGCTCGCCGTCATTAGGTGGACTGAAGGCTGCAGGAAAGTCTTCCGGAATGTCTGTCGGAAAGTGGACCTCGGAGTTCTCCACCAGGTGGGAGGTATGCTGATGAATCTCATCGATCCTGCTGGTGTTCATAGCGACTCTGTCCTCTATCAACGTCAGCCGTCTCTCGATCCTATCCATATCTCGGCTGTATCGGGCTGAGAGTTCTGCCAATCTATGCGCCATGTGTCGTTCGAAGGCAGTACGTGGAACAAACGTCTCGGACAGAGGTATGTGTGCTGGGGCTGCTCTTGGTGCCGAGGCCTGTGCTGGCTGCTCCGTTTGGATGGAGTAGCACCCATTTGCATCTCGTATGACCATTCCCATGTTCCGTAAGATAGTGAGGTCCGTAGGAATGGTAGTCGGGGCGATCTAGGTCAGCTCCGAGCCCTCGATCTCCAACTCCAGGTAGTGAGCTATCCTGGTGATGAATGGTCCAAGTCCCAGACACTGTTTCCAAGTGTCCGTAGCGAATCCCCGCATGATGACCGTGATAAGTCGAGCCATCTCCATTGTGCATGTTGGCCAAGAGGAATGTCTCCATTTGGGTGACATTCCCGGGGGCCGTCCGTCGTCCTGACAAAGTATGTGCAATGATAGTATGCAAGTATCGAAGGGTAGGATAGATACCTGTGGCTTTCGCAAAGCCATGCTGGTATGGGACACCCGTCATACAGATTTGAGCCCAAGCAGTGGAGACGTCTGCAGACGTGAAGTCTCGAACTGCCGTGGTGTAGGTGGGTGTATCTAGCTCGTCTCTCTGCCAAATACCCAGAGCAATGCCGAACTCGGCCATGCTCATCGATCGATCTATTCCGCCTAAGCAGAATGTAATCTTCTCCTGATGGTATGTAAATGACTCGTAGAACTCACATACCAGCTCTAGGTATGTCGGCTCGGTGACGATGAATACTCGACTGTAGGGTAGCACGTCGAGCATGCGTCTGACTTCCTGCTCCACCTCTGCCCATCAGTATGGTGCGTCCGATGTATCCGTGACATCTCTCCTGGTATGCTGTGCTGGAGTGAAACAACATAAAAGGATGTGCCACTGAAGTGATAGTCATGATGGATGTGCTACGGGTGCGATTGGGAGCCATTTGGGTTGAGAGCGTTTGAGAGGTTTTGAGAATTTAGGCATGAAGGAAGATTCGAATTCGAATTCTGGAGGTGAATTTGAATTCGGGAGGATGGATTTTGGTTAGGGAATGATTTTGAATTTTTGGCGGGAAATTCGAATTTGGAAGAAAATTTAAAATTCAAATTTTGGAGGGAAATTTGAATTTTTGAACTTTGGGAAGTTGGCCAAAAAACTTTGTAGAGAAAAGATAGAGAGAATTATTTGAGAGAGGTGAATTTTTGGAAGTTGATTTGAGGGGAAATGAAAAAAATGGATTATTTGTAGGTGGGGCGGCCTTCGGGACGCCCGTCCCGCTGGACGGAGTCCCGGGCTGCTTCGGGACGCGTGCCAATTCCGAAATTTTTTTTTCGTAATTCCCTGCAAACCTCAAGGTAATTCCCTACAAATCTCGGGATACCAAAAATAATCATAATATTTTTAACAAGTCTTCACGTTTATCCAATCAAATTCAGAAGGTGTTAAAAACTCTATGCAAAAATTCCTCAGTCTTTTTCGAAAATCATGACTACCCTAATTTTATCCTAATTCAGCAAGAATTTCAAAAAAACAAAAACTGAGTTTGTACAATTTAATTAGTGAAAAATAAACTGCATTTGCAAAACTTTTGTTTTTCATAGAAATTTGAAAATAAAATATCTGAAGAAAATTGTTGAATATAAAGGACCCTTTAAAACGTTTGAAAAATAGAAAAATAGGGGTCAATTATTCAGGTTTAGTTCAAACAATTTATTTGCTGAGAATAAAAGTAAAAGAATCTTCCCTTTTTCAACGACCCTTATCTTTGATCTCCTGTAGCTCTATTCGAATGCTTCGCATTTCTATGCGTATGGCTCTCATCTCATCCCGTTGCCTGCCCTGCTCACTGCGTAAGTCAGCCATCTCCCGGAGTAGTTGTGCACCTTGGTTCTCCTGAAGACTGACCGTGGCTCTGAGTCGATCCATGTTAGTTGTAATATTTAGACTGAGCTGGTCTAAATGACACAATCTGCTTGCAATTCCTTGGTCCATCTCATAAACCCTTTGAGCCAACGTATCTATCTGCACGGAAAACATTGAATGATAACCATTAGTACTCCCCCCGGATGAAGGGGTGCGCTCGTTAGGTGTTGGGGTGTATGCAGGAGATGTTGGTGAATGTTGGGTTTGGTCAGTAGGTGGTGGATTTATATGAACTCTCTTGGCATGGGTGTGAACTGGAGATCTCTGGGATTCTTCTCTAGGAGGGAAGGTATCCTCAGAGGATCTTCTTCCGTGGGACTAGGCTCACGGGCGTTCAGGAATCTTCTCACTAGGTCACTGGCATCTAGGCTTGAGTTTACTTCTACCGGGTGTGAAGGAAGAGTCCCTCGTGGTATTTCTGGTGCAGGCCTAGATGGTCCTTCTGGCCTTGTCTTCTTTGGTCCTGGAGTGTCAAGGATTTCTGTTTTCTTTGCCTGGTTAGTAGCTGCTCTTGTTCTCTTCATCTCTGAGTGCAAAGTCTGGTTAGAAATAACAAATAACAAAAATAAGAGGTAAAATAGAAAAGCAAGAAAAAAAATATATTTTTAGGGATTTTGAATTTTATTTAGAAAGCAGGTAAATTTCCTCAATATGGTTTTAGAATAATTTTCTAAAATTTGATTATCATAAGTGTCTTAATTTCAGATATAATCTAAAATTAATTAGTTGTGATAATCCTATATTTTGGAAAGTGATTGTCTAACTAGTATAAGATAAGTGTAAATCAAAAGTCTAGGTTACTACCGCTACCTATCATAAGTTTCTAGAATTGTGGCCAATAATCCTAAATTCATTATGATATTTCCCCGGCAACGGCGCCAAAAATCTGATGCGTTCCGATTGGTATGCTAAAAGATAGGCTTTATTTACCTATGTCGATTATGAGTAATTAAGGACTGAGTCATACTAACTGTCACTTAGCATTCAATTATTGTCACTTAATCAATCAGAACCTAAGGCAGAGTACCTATCGTGTAGCTAGTCTGTTGGAAAGTATCTACGATTTTAAGTTAAATATCGTACTCCCAGGGAAGTGGTAACGACTTAGTAGTAACTAGCCTTTTATCCTAACTCTTATCTTATGATCCAGTTATGCAATCTTCATCAATAACTTTGATGAGAGGGTGATCCATTCTCCACTAGGTTTAAGTCTAATTAATCCCAAAAGTGTTTTATAGATGAGTCCTGATTCTATGTTATATTGTTCCTATATGTTGATTGAACTATATTCGAGTATTTTAGACATGTCTTGGCCTGGATTGCAACTATGTTCTGTGTCTAAAGGCGTACCACATCCGAGGTCTCTAATAAACCGCCCTACCTTAATGACGGCCCTACTCACGGTTCGGGCTAAAGGCATCCATGAAAGCCCTATGTCACTACGGGGATCATGCCGCTCGCCCTAGCCGCCGGCATAATCGGACTCAGCTCGGCCCCTACCTAGATTACTCTAACAAACAGGGTGTTCTACAAGTTATTTTATCTAGCATGGCAGACACCAATACTAATTGATGTCTGTTAAACTAAACAGGTTATGATTAGACCGTGGTTAGGAATTGTCTATAACCCTAACTTTAGTTTAAAAGAGCACATTAGACATGCAGACATAGTGAATATTAAGCAGGTGGCCATTTCCGGAAAAACATAACAACGTCAACATATAAAACAACTATTCATAAAAATCGTAATCTCGTATTCATAATCAATTTTTGGAACAACACAATAACAACATATAAGAGAGGGACATGGGGACTGATGCCATAAAGAAATCACCCTTTACGTAGTCTCGCCGATGGAGCGTACTGCTGTATATGTCGTATTGCTTGCCCCTACTCTGCTCGCCAGAACCTTTGGAGGACGCTTCCTCAGCCTAGTAACTGGGCTTTACCTTAATACCCAGCTTAAGCCCAGCCTTGTGGACTGACTCTTCGAACGCCTAGAGCCCTCTTAGGATCTCCTAACGAAATCCCGGGTATTCTATGAATACCAGAAATGAACCTATCTATTGAACCCTAGGATCTGAGACTAATTCTCAGAAACTAAGAAAAACAAAAAACAAAAAAGGAAAGAAAGAAAACTTCTACGGAAATCTGAGTCTCCGAGTGAGTTGTGTACTAGAGAATTGTACACTGGAAACCACTGAATGACTCAAATCGAGTGGAGAGGGATGATATCAACTGCTGGAGGCCTGGGGTATTTATAGCAGCTTCCCGGGGTGATTTTTCATCAAAAATTCGACGTGGGACTTGATCTGGGGGTTCGGGACGCCCGTCCTGGTCTGTTGACCAAGTCGGGACGCCCGTCCTGACCCTTTGACCAAGTCAACATTTCCAAAAATTGTGTTTTTGCCCCAAAATTTGCTGTTTTCGTCTACTTTTCACATGACACTTCCAAAATCATAAAAACTGTGAAATTGAGTACATAACAAACAATTAAGATCAATTTACCCTCAATTTCACCCCAAATCATACATAAAAACATGCTAAAAAGGTGATACGATTTTCGCGTATCAAAAAGCATGTCACCTTCCTATTGAAATTGAACATAGAGCTTACTGGGCAATGCAAAAATGCAATCTAGACGATACCTTGACTAAGGAACACTGGATTTTACAACTCAACAAATTGGATGAGTGGAGGCTCAAAGCCTATGAAAATTCACATAAATTCAAGATGACAAGTAAACTCCGGCATGACAGGCAACTCAGAGCCCAAAAGAATTTTGAACCTGGGGATAAAGTACTGTTATACAACTCGCGATTGAAATTATTCCCAGGAAAGTTGCGTAGCTGTTGGTCAGGACCGTTCACTATCACATAAGTATCACCCTTTGGAGCATGAGTCATGATGGATTCTGACGGTACTACTCAAAAAGTGAACGGGCAACGCTTAAAGCCCTACAGAGAACCACTCGACTTGTCCGAGCAGACTGTTGAATTCTCAGAATAAGGGAGTATTCTTTTCATTCTTTTTATTTTATTTTTGTTTCTTTTATTATATTTTGTTATTTCTATTACCTTCCTGTTTTGTTGTTCTATTTTCTTTCTCTTCCCCTTAGTTGGTCAAATAAGTGTGGGGTAAGAGTTTTATGTTCATTTTGATTTTTGTTTTTTTTCAAATAAGTGTGGGGTGATTAGAAATGCATGAACACTGAGGACAGTGTAAACCTTAAGTGTGGGGTAGCAGTGCAATGTGCACTGTAGTAGCAGTAATATTTTTGCATGTTTTCCCATATTTTTCACTAAAATTGCACCCTTCCAAAAAAAATTCAAAATTTTTCACACTTTCAGACTTCAAAATGCAGTTATGATTGGTAAAGAAATGCTTATGTCTATGATATGTGAGTAGAGCATTATGATCAGTAGGAAACAACGTGCTAAATTTATTGAATTCATCGATTAGAAATAAGGAATTCCTGATACTTGAGCACAACTTAGTTTGGATTAGAGACATCAACCAAAAACCTTTTCGATACTTAGCTAAATAATATTAGACCGGTTGAGGATGCATTAGCAATTTAAATGACTAGATGATGCTCTGAGATGAAAATGAAAAAAGTTAAATAAATAGGGTAGTTTGCAAGTGTCCTTTGCTACTCGAGCACCACTCCTTAAGGGAACTTAAAGCCTGATGCCCTAAGATCGTGTAGATCTGGGAGTCATGGGAGTGGGACTCGCTACATGGGTAGTTAAAGTTGACGTGTGAAAGCGAACTCAAAAATACCCTGAACACTCAATCTAAAAATACATAGCCCAGTATGTTCTTTTATTGAAAATTTTAATTGAAAAGCCTTGACACCAAAGCTCAAAACTCAAAAGGTTGTTTATTGCTGTTATGTCCAACGATCGGTCAAAGTATTATCTGGTAAGAGTCAAGAGAAGACTATATTGTGTTGACAATCTAGTCTGGACTAATACACACACTACACATCATGAAAACCTCGTGACTAAGAGTGGAATTCAGTCTAGTTATTAAATTGTTAACCCTGCCTGACCATGATAATCTACTAAAGACATTTGAGACCTTGTCATGGCAACTTAACCAATGATATGCATAAATTATATCACATTTTAGCATGTTTTTAGGCATAATTTAGGGTGAAATTGATATTAAATCGGTCTTAATTGATTGTTATTAACTCAATTTCACAGTTTTTGTGATTTTGGAAGTGTCAGGTGAAAAGTAGAAAAATGGTAAATTTCGGGGCAAAAACGCGATTTTTAGAAATTCAGAAGTCGGGGTGGGCGTCTTGACCTGGTCAACAGGCCAGGATGGGTGTCCAGGACTCGGGACGGCTGTCTTGACCTGCTCAACAAGCCGGGACGGGCGTCCCAGATGCCTGGTCAAAGTCCCACATCGAAATGTTTGGAGAAATTCACTCCAAAAGCTGCTATAAATACTCAAGGCCTTCCTCAGTTGAAATCATTCCTCTCCACTCGATCTGAGTCATTTAGTGACTTCAAGTATACAGTTTTCCAGTATACAAGTCACTTAGAGACTCAGATTTCAGTATAAGTTTTCTTTTATTTCTAGATAGTGTCTCGTTTTCTTTGTTTCTGAGAATTAGTCTCAGATCCTAGGATACGGTAGATAGGTTCTTTTCTGGTATTCATAGAATACCTGGGATTTCGTTGGGAGATCCTAAGAGGGCTCTAGGCGTTCGAAGAGTCAGTCCACAGGGCTAGGCTTAAGCTGGGTATTAAGGTAAAGTCCAGCTACTAGGCTGAGGAAGCATCCTCCGAAGGTTCTGTCAAGCAGAGTCGGGTCGAGCAGTCCAACATATACAAGCAGTTGCTCCATCGGCGAGACGAAGTAAAGGGTGAATTCTTTATGGCATCAGTCCCCATGTCCCTCTCTTTATATGTCTGTACTGTGTTCGTCCAAATATTGATTATGTTTATTAGATTATGATTTTATGAGTATTTGTTATACATGTTGAAGTTCTTATGATTTTCCGGAAATGGCCACCTTCTTAATATTCATTATGTTTGCATGTCTAATGTAGTTTCTTTTAAACTAAATGTAGGGCTATAGACAATTCCTAACCACGGTCTAATCATAACTTGTTTAATTTAACAGGCATCAATTTAGGACTTTCCCGTTGGAAGCATTGGTGTCTGCCATATTGGATGAAATAACCTAGAGATCACCCTGTTTGTTAGAGTAGTCTAAGTAGGCTGAGTTTGTGTGTTTATGCCAGCGTTAGGGCGAGCGGCATGATCCCCTAAGTGACATAGGGCTTTCATGGATGCCTTTAGCTCGAACCGTGAGTAGGGCTATCAATGGCGATGAGGCGGTTTATCAGGTAACTCAGATGTGGTACACCTTTAGACTCAGTACATAGTTGCAATCCAGGCTAAGATATATCTAAAATACTCGAAGATAGGTCAATCAACATGTAGGAACAGTATAACATAGAATCATGACATTATCTGTAAAACACTTTTAGGCATAAATAGACTTAAACTTAGTGGAGAATGAATCACCCTCTCATCAAAGATATTGATGAACGATTGCATAACTGGATCATAAGATAAGAGTTAGGGTAAGAGGATAGTTACTACTAAGCCGTTACCACTTCCTTGGGAGTACGATATTTAATTTAAATAAAATCGTAGATATTTTCCAACAGACTAGCTACACGATAGGTACTCTGCCTTAGGTTCTAACTGATTAAGTGACATCATAGAGACTAAATGTGACAATTAGTCAATCTAAGTCCTTAATTACTCATAATCAACATAGGGTAAAACAACACCTATTTAGCATATCAGTCGGGAAGCCATCAGATTTTTGGCACCGTTGCCGAGGAAATATCATAATAAATTTAGGATTCCTAATCAAAATTCTAGAGACTTATGATATGTAACGATAGTAACCTAGACCTTAAACCCAACACTTATTTTATGCTAGTTAGACAATCAATTTCCAAAATATAGGGTTATCATAACTAATTAATTTTAGATATTATCTGGAATTAAGACATTTAGGATAATCAAATTTTAGAAAATTATTCTAAAACTATATTGAGGAAATTTAACTTCTTTTGAAAAAAAAAAGAAAAACAAATTTTTGAAAAATTTAAAACCCAAAAAAAATTTTTGATTTTTCTTGTTCAATGGTGAGTTGTTCTTTTTCCTATCTCTTGTATAAATTGTTTTCTCTTTCATAGTTGAATATGTGTTTTCTTCAAAATTCTTATAATTTTTCACTTTCAGTGTAACTCCACTAACCAGTTTGCTCAGGCTTAAACGTATTCTTCTCTGTAGTTGCATGACTCGAACTTCAGAAGCTAACCTTGAAACCCTAGTTGAGAATCCTGAACGTCTCATCCGTACAGCTAACAGGTGAAGAACAGAGATGGCTACTGAAAGACCTCCCCTCGAATCCTACATCCAGCCACAGACTGTTCCAGTATCATCCGCCATCCAAATCCCTGGAAACCCTCGCTATGATCTTAAACCGAATGTGATCCAGTTGATTATTAATCGGGTTCAGTTTGGAGGAACTGCAGCCCAGAATCCGCTAGAACACTTATTTGATTTCTCTTCTCTCTCCGAAGGCCTCAAGGGAGATCATACTGCAGAAGTAACCAAACTAAACCTCTTTCCCTACTCACTGAGGGACAGAGCTAAGAGATGGTTGGCCCAACTACCTACTAACTCCATCACCTCTTGGGACGAGTTAAGCAAAGCCTTCCTGGAAGAGTACTACTCTGCAGCAAGGGTCCTAGAATATCTGATGGCTTCCCGTCTGATATGCTAAATAGGTGTTATTTTTACCCTATGTTGATTATGAGTAATTAAAGACTGAGATTGACTAATTGTCACATTTAGACTCTATGGTGTCACTTACTCAGCCAGAACCTAAGGCAGAGTACCTATCATGTAGCTAGTCTGTTGGAAAGTATCTACGATTTTATTAAATAAATATCGTACTCCCAGGGAAGTGGTAACGGCTTAGTAGTAGCTAGCCTTTTATCCTAACTCTTATCTTATGATCTAGTTATGCAATCTTCATCAATAACTTTGATGAGAGGGTGATCCATTCTCCACTAGGTTTAAGTCTAATTAAGCCTAAAAGTGTTTATAGACAAAGTCCTGATTCTATGTTATACTGTTCCTACATGTTGATTGACCTATCTTCGAGTGTTTTAGATATATCTTAGCCTGGAATGCAACTATGTTCTGAGTCTAAAGGTGTACCACATCCGAGTCAACTAATAAACCGCCCTACCTTAATGACGGCCTACTCACGGTTTGAGCTAAAGGCATCCATGAAAGCCCTATGTCACTTCGGGGATCATGCCGCTCGGCCTAACGCCGGCATAAAAACGCAACTCAGCCTACCTAGACTACTCTAACAAACAGGGTGTTCCGCAGGTTATTTTATCTAGTATGGCAGACACCAATACTAATTGATGCTTGTTAAACTAAATAGGTTATGAATAGACCGTGGTTAGGAATTGTCTATAACCCTAATTTTAGTTTAAAAGAAACTACATTAGATATGCAGACATAATGATGATACGCGAAAATCGTATCACATTTTTAGCATGTTTTTATATATGTTTTAATGTGAAATTGAGAGTAAATTGACATTAATTGTTTACTATTTACTTGATTTCACGGTTTTTATGATTTTGGAAGTGTCAGGTGAAAAGTAGACGAAAACAGCAAATTCTGGGGCAAAAACGCAATTTTTGGAAATGTTGACCCGGTCAAAGGTCCGGGACGGGCGTCCCGACCCGGTCAAACCGCCAGGACAGGCGTCCTGAACCGGGATGGGCGTCCCGAACCTGGTCAACGAATCAGGACGGGCGTCCCGAACCGGGACGGGCGTCCCGAGCCGCCAGAAGCTGTCCCACATCGAATATTTCAGAATTTTTCACTCCGGGAAGCTGCTATAAATACCCCAGGCCTCCAGCAGTTGAATTCATCCCTCTCCACTCGATCTGAGTCATTAAGTGGTTTCCAGTGTACAGTTTTCCAGTACACAACTCACTCAGAGACTCGGATCTCAGTTTTCTTTCTTATTAGTGTTTTGTTTTAGTTTCTGAGAAATAGTCTCAGATCTTAAGTTTCTATAGATAGGTTCGTTTCCGGTATTCATAGAATACCCGGGGTTTCGTTAGGAGACCCTAAGAGAGCTCTAGGCGTTCGAAGAGTCAGTCCACAGGGCTAGGCTTAAGCCCAGGACATAAGGTAAAGTCTAGCTACTAGGCTGAGGAAGCGTCCTCCGAAGGTTCTGGCGAGCAGAGTCAGGGCGGGCAATACGACGTATACAGCAGTACGCTCTGTAGGCGAGACTAAGTAAAGGGTGATTTCTTTATGGCATCAGTCCCCATACCCCTCTCTTATATGTTTTATTGCTTTGTCCTAAACATCAATTATGAATATCAGATTATGATTTTATGAATAGTTGTTTTGTTTGAAGTTATTATGTTTTTCCGGAAATAGCCACCTGCTAAATAATCATTATGTCTGCATGTCTAATGTAGTTTCTTTTAAACTAAAATAGGGTTATAGACAATTCCTAACCACGGTCTATTCATAACCTGTTTAGTTTAACAGGCATCAAGTAGTATTGGTGTCTGCCATACTAGATAAAATAACATGCTGAACACCTGGCTTGTTAGAGTAGTCTAGGTAGGCTGAGTAGAGCGTTATGCCAGCGATTACGAGCCTTCAGAGTGATCCCCGAAAGTGACATAGGGCTTTCATAACTGTCTTTGTTCGTACCGTGAGTAGGGCAGTTTACCTTAATGATAGGGGGCGGTAGCATAGAGACTCAGATGTGGTACACCTTTAGACACAGAACATAGTTGCATTCCAGGCTAAGATATATCTAAAACACTCTAATATAGGTCAATCAACACATAGGAACAGTATAACATAGAATCAGAACTTATCTTTAAAACACTTCTAGGGTTAATTAGACTTGAACCTAGTGGGAATGGATCACATCAAAGTATTTGGTGAAGATTGCATAACTGGATCATAAGATAAGAGTTAGGATAAGAGGCTAGTTACTACTAAGCCGTTGCCACTTCCCTGGGAGTACGATATTAACTTAGTAAAATCGTAGATACTTTCCAATAGACTAGCTACACGATAGGTACTCTGCCTTAGATTGGCTGATTAAGTGACACCATAAGACTAAACGTGACAATTAGTCAATCACAGTCCTTAATTAATCATAATCGACATAGGGTAAAATAACACCTATTTAGTACGTCAACCGAAATCGCTATCAGATTTTTGGCGCCGTTGGGGGAAATATCATAATGAATTTAGGATTATTGGCCACAATTCTAGAGACTTATGATAGGTAACGGTAGTAACCTAGGCTTTTGATTAACACTTAAGTTACCAGTTAGACAATCATTTCCTGAATATAGGATTATCATAACTAATTAATTTTAGATAATATCTGGAATTAAGAGACTTAGGATAATCAAATTTTAGAAAATTATTCTAGAACCATATTGAGGAAATTTACCTGCTTTCTAAATAAATTTTAAAATCCATAAAAATATTTTCTCGGTTGTCTTCACTTTCCTATGTTTGTTATTGTTATTTCTAACCAGACTTTGCACTCAGAGATGAAGAGAACAAGAGCAGCTACTAACCAGCAAGAAAACAGAAAACCCTGACACTCCAGGACCAAAGAAGACGAAACCAGAAGGCCCCTCTAGACCCGCACCAGAAGTACCACGAGGGACTCTTCCTTCACAACCAGTAGAAGTACACTCGAGCCCTGATGCCAGTGAACTAGTGAGACGATTCTGAACACCCGTGAGCATAGTCCCACGGAAGAAGACCCTTCTGAGGATACCTTCCCTCCTAGAGAAGTACCCCAGAGATCTCCAATTCACCCTCCTACCCAGAGAGTTCCTCTAAATCCACCCCCTACTGATCAAACCCAGAATTCACCGACCTCTCCTGCATACACCCCAACACCTCACGAGCGCACCCCTTCATCTGCGGGGAGTACTAACGGTTATTATTCACTGTTGTCCGTGCAGATAGACACACTAACTCAAAGGGTCTATGAGATGGACCAAGGGATTGCCAGCAGACTGTGTCATTTAGACCAACTCAGTCTGAACATCACAACTAACGTAGACCGACTCAGAGCCACGGTCAATCTCCAGGAGAACCAAGGTGCACAACTACTCCGAGAGATGGCTGATCTACGCAGTGAGCAAAACAGGCAGAGGGATGAGATGCGAACAATACGCATAGAAATGCGAAGCATTCGGACAGAACTACAGGAGATCAGAGACAGGATTCGTTAAAAAGGGAAGATTCTTTTACTTTTATTTTCAGCAAATAATAAGTTTGAACTGAAACTTGAATAATTGACCCATATTTTTCTATTTTTCAAACATTTTTTTTAAGGGTCCTTTATTTTCAACAATTGTCTTCAGACATTTTATTTCTATGAAAAACGAAAATTTTGCAATTACAGTTTATTTTTCATTAACTAAATTGTATAAATTCAAATTTTTGTTTTTCTTGCTGAATTTAAATAAAGAATAAAATTAGGGTAGTATGATTTTCGAAAAAGTGAGACTGAGGAATTTTTGCATAGAGTTTTTTTAACAACTTCTGAATTTCATTGGATAAACAGGAAGCCTTGTTAAAAATTATGATTATTTTTGGTATACTGAGATTTGCAGGAATTAAGAAAAAAAAATTTTGGAATTGGCACGCGTCCTGAGGCAACCCGGGACGGGCGTCCCGAAGGCCTCCCCTTCTATAAAATCTCAATTTTTTCATTTTTCCCTCAAAATTCACTTCCAAAAATCCACCTCTCTCAAATAACTCTCTCTCTTCACCTTTGGCAAACTTTTCAAATTTAAAATTTCAAGTTTCCCTCCAAAATTTAAATTTTAAATTTCCTTCCAAATTCGAATTTCCCTCCAAAATTCGAATTTCCCGCCAAAAATTTCGAAATCTTTCCCTAGCCTAATTTCACCCTTTTGAATTCAAATTCTCCTCCAGAATTCGAATTCGAACCTTCCTTCCTACCTAAAATCCCCAAAAGTCTCTCAAACACTTTCAAACCAAATGGCTGCCAAACGTGCTCGTACCCCATCCACTATGACAGTTACCTCAGTGGCACATCCTTTTATGCTGTTTCCCTCCAGCACAGCATATCAGGAGAGATGCACTGGGTACATCGGACGCACGATCTGACGGGCAGAACGCTGGATTGGGCAGCAGTACAGACACTGGGAGTAGAGGCTGAGGTCAGACGCATACTCGATGTACTACCCTACAGTCGAGTATTCATCGTCACAGAGCCCACGTACCTGGAGCTGGTATGTGAGTTCTATGCATCCTTTGCATGCCATCAGGAGCAGATCACATTCCGCTTAGGCGGAATAGATCGGTCGATGAGCATGGCCGAGTTCGGCATCGCTTTGGGTATCTGGCAGAGAGAGGAGCTGGATACGCCCGCCTACACCACAGCAGTTCGGGACTTCACTTCTGCAGAGGTCTCCACTGCTTGGGCTCAGATCTGTATGACGGGTGTTCCCTACCAGCATGGCTTTGCGAAAGCCACAGGTATCTATCCTGCTCTTCGCTACTTACATGCCATTATTGCACACACTTTGTCAGGACGACGGACGGCCCCCGGGAATGTCACCCAGATGGAGACATTCCTCTTGGCCAACATGCATATGGGATCCACAGTAGAGATGGCTCGACTTATCACAGTCATCATGCGGGGTTTTGCTACGGACACTCGGAAACAGTGTCTGGGGCTCGGGCCATTCATCACCAGGATAGCCCGCTACCTGGAGTTGGACATAGAGGGCTCGGAGCTTACTCTGGTCGCCCCAACCACTATTCCCACAGACGTTACCATCCTACGGAACATGGGAATGGTTGTCCGGGATGCGAGCGGCCGCTACACCATCCACACAGAGCAGCCAGGACAGGCTTCGGCATCAGAAGCAGCTCCACCGCATATCCATCCATCCGAGACGTTCGTGCCACGTACTGCCTTCGAACGACACATGTCGCACGGATTGGCAGAACTATCGGCACGATACAGTCGAGACATGGACCGGATTGACAGACGGCTGGCATGATGGATGACGGATTGACAGACGACTGGCGGTGATGGATGACAGGATCGCCATGATCACCAGTAGGATTGAGGAGATACATCAGCAGACTGCCCGAGTAGCGGAGAACTTCGAGTTTGACTTAACAGACCTCGGTCCACTGGATGGCGACCCGCCGGGTTCTTAGTCTCTCTATCCCCTTCTTCTTTCTTTTTTTTTCTTTTGTTTTTTATTTTTGTGTATGTCTGGGCTGTATGACTATGAATCTTTGTACAAAATTGATTTATATGACATACAGAATTGTAGCATTATTTTGTTTCTTGTTTTTTATGTTTTATTTCTTGTCTTCAAATAAGTGTGGGGTAATTAGCTATGCATGAACACTGAGGACAGTGCCAAACTTAAGTGTGGGGTAGCAGTGCACGGTGCACTGTAGCAGTTTGAAGCAGTTTGAAAAAATTTCGCATGCTTTTGCTTGTTTTCCCTGTATTTTCACACCCTTCCAAAATTTTCAAAATTTTTCCGTCTTTCAGACTTCTAAATGCAGTATGCTTGGTTAAACAAATTGCTTATGTCTATGATATGTAGGTAGTATGTTATGGTTAGTAGGAGATAATTGATAGCTATCTTGGACTAATTGATTAGGAATAGGGAATTCCTGATAACTGAGCACAACCTTGTCTGGATTAGAGACCTCAACCAATTGCCTATTCGAGACTTAACTAGATAAAATTAGACCAGTTGTGGATATATTGGCAGTTAGAATGACTAGATGAGACTCTGAGCTAAAAGTGAAAAGAACTTAAGGAAGTTAATTACAATAGGGTAGTTTGCCAGCGGCCTTCGCTACTCGAGCACCACTCCTTCGGGGAACTTAAAGCCTGATGCCCTAAGGTCGTGTAGATCTGGGAGTCATCGGAGTGGGACTCGCTACATGGGTAGTTGAAGTTGACGTGTTCTAAGCAAACTCGAAATACCCTGAATCTATAAAGAAAATAACTAAGTGCTAAAACATTAAAAATCTGATCACCAAAGCTCAGAACTCAGAAAGTTATCTGTTGTCAGTATGTCTAGCGATAGGTCGAAGTATTATCTGGTAGCAGTTAAGATAAGAGTTCATTGTGTTGACTATCTGGTCTAGACTAGTACACACACTACACATCAGGAAGACCCTGTGACTAAGAAAAAAGTCCAACCTAGTTGTTGATTTATTTTCTGCCTGATCATAACAAACTACTAGAGACATGTGAGACCTTGTCATAGCAACCTAACCAATCAGACCTGTGTTAAGAATTGTCTGAAGAATTTTTGGAATAAAAACATGATTAGGAATTTAAGTGACTGCACTACGGTTTAAAATCACTAACTCCATGTAGACTTTGCTTGAGGACAAGCAAAAAGCTAAGTGTGGGGTTATCTGATACGCGAAAATCGTATCACATTTTTAGCATGTTTTTATATATGTTTTAATGTGAAATTGAGAGTAAATTGACATTAATTGTTTACTATTTACTTGATTTCACGGTTTTTATGATTTTGGAAGTGTCAGGTGAAAAGTAGACGAAAACAGCAAATTCTGGGGCAAAAACGCAATTTTTGGAAATGTTGACCCGGTCCGGGACGGGCGTCCCGAACCCGGGACGGGCGTCCCGACCCGGTCAAACCGCCAGGACGGGCGTCCTGAACCGGGACGGGCGTCCCGAACCAGGCCTCCAGCAGTTGAATTCATCCCTCTCCACTCGATCTGAGTCATTAAGTGGTTTCCAGTGTACAGTTTTCCAGTACACAACTCACTCAGAGACTCGGATCTCAGTTTTCTTTCTTATTAGTGTTTTGTTTTAGTTTCTGAGAAATAGTCTCAGATCTTAAGTTTCTATAGATAGGTTCGTTTCCGGTATTCATAGAATACCCGGGGTTTCGTTAGGAGACCCTAAGAGAGCTCTAGGCGTTCGAAGAGTCAGTCCACAGGGCTAGGCTTAAGCCCAGGACGTAAGGTAAAGTCTAGCTACTAGGCTGAGGAAGCGTCCTCCGAAGGTTCTGGCGAGCAGAGTCAGGGCGGGCAATACGACGTATACAGCAGTACGCTCTGTAGGCGAGACTAAGTAAAGGGTGATTTCTTTATGGCATCAGTCCCCATACCCCTCTCTTATATGTTTATTGCTTTGTCCTAAACATCAATTATGAATATCAGATTATGATTTTATGAATAGTTGTTTTGTATGTTGAAGTTATTATGTTTTTCCGGAAATAGCCACCTGCTAAATAATCATTATGTCTGCATGTCTAATGTAGTTTCTTTTAAACTAAAATAGGGTTATAGACAATTCCTAACCACGGTCTATTCATAACCTGTTTAGTTTAACAGGCATCAATTAGTATTGGTGTCTGCCATACTAGATAAAATAACATGCTGAACACCTGGCTTGTTAGAGTAGTCTAGGTAGGCTGAGTAGAGCGTTATGCCAGCGATTACGAGCCTTCAGAGTGATCCCCGAAAGTGACATAGGGCTTTCATAACTGTCTTTGTTCGTACCATGAGTAGGGCCGTTTACCTTAATGATAGGGGGCGGTAGCATAGAGACTCAGATGTGGTACACCTTTAGACACAGAACATAGTTGCATTCCAGGCTAAGATATATCTAAAACACTCGAATATAGGTCAATCAACATATAGGAACAGTATAACATAGAATCAGAACTTATCTTTAAAACACTTCTAGGGTTAATTAGACTTGAACCTAGTGGAGAATGGATCACCCTCTCATCAAAGTATTTGATGAAGATTGCATAACTGGATCATAAGATAAGAGTTAGGATAAGAGGCTAGTTACTACTAAGCCGTTGCCACTTCCCTGGGAGTACGATAATTAACTTAGTAAAATCGTAGATACTTTCCAATAGACTAGCTACACGATAGGTACTCTGCCTTAGATTCTGGCTGATTAAGTGACACCATAAGACTAAACGTGACAATTAGTCAATCACAGTCCTTAATTAATCATAATCGACATAGGGTAAAATAACACCTATTTAGTACGTCAACCGGAATCGCTATCAAATGAATATTAAGCAGGTGGCTATTTCTGGAAAAACATAACAACTTCAACATATATAACAAATATTCATAACAACCATAATCCAGTATTCATAATTGATATTTGGACAAACACAATACAACATATAAAGAGAGGGACATGGGGACTGATGCCATAAAGAAATCACCCTTTACTTAGTCTCGCCGATGGAGCGTACTGATTGTATATGTCGTACTGCTTGACCCGACTCTGGTCACCAGAACCTTCGGAGGACGCTTCCTCAGCCTAGTAGCTGGACTTTACCTTAATACCCAGCTTAAGCCCAGCCTTGTGGACTGACTCTTCGAACGCCTAGAGCCCTCTTAGGATCTCCTAACGAAATCCCGGGTATTCTATGAATACCAGAAACGAACCTATCTATCGAACCCTAGGATCTGAGACTAATTCTCAGAAACTAAGAAAAACGAAACACTAACTAGAACGAAAGAAAACTTATACTGAAATCTGAGTCTCTGAGTGATTTGTGTATTCGAGAATTATACACTGGAAGTCACTGAATGACTCAGATCGAGTGGAGAGGGATGATTTCAATTGAGGAAGGCCTGGGGTATTTATAGTAGCTTCTTGGAGTGATTTTTCATCAAACATTCGATGTGGGACTTGAATTTCTGGTTCGGGACGCCCGTCCCGATCTGTTGACCAAGTCAGGACGGCCATCCCGAGTCCTGGACGCCCGTCCCGACCTGTTGACCAGGTCAGGACGCCCGTCCTGAACCAGGACGCCCTCCCCGAAGTCCGAACTTCTAAAAAATTGTGTTTTTACCCTGAAATTTGCCATTTTCTTCTACTTTTCACTTGACACTTCCAAAATCATAAAAACTGTGAAATTGAGTTAATAATGAACAATTAAGACCAATTTGCCCTCAATTTCACCCTAAATCATGCCTAAAAATATGCTAAAAATGTGATATGATTTATGCATATCAGATAACCCCACACTTAGCTTTTTGCTTGTCCCCAAGCAAAGTCTACCTGAAGTTAGTAATTCTAAATCAGTCACTTAAATTCCTAGTCATGTTTTTATTCCAAAAATTATTCAGACAATTCTTAACACAGGTCTGACTGGTTAGGTTGCTATGACAAGGTCTCAAATGTCTTTAGTAGATTGTTATGATCAAGCAGAAAATAACTTAACAACTAGGTTGAACTCTTTTCTTAGTCACAAGGTTTTCCTGATGTGTAGTGTGTGTACTAGTCTAGACCAGATAGTCAACACAATATACTCTCGTCTTAACTACTACCAGATAACACTTCGACCCTGTCGCTAGACATACTAACAATAGACAACTTTCTGAGTTCTGAGCCTTGGTGATCAGATTTTTAATGATTTAGCCTTTATTGATTTTCTTTATGGATTCAGGGTATTTTGAGTCTGCTTTGAACACGTCAACTTCAACTACCCATGTAGTGAGTCCCACTCCGATGACTCCCAGACCTACACGACCTTAGGGCATCAGGCTTTAAATACCCCTAAGGAGTGGTGCTCGAGTAGCGAAGGCCGCTGGCAAACTACCCTTATTTAATTAACTTTCTTTTGTTTCTTTTCACTTTTAGCTCAGATTCTCATCTAGTCATTCTAATTGCCAATACATCCAAAACTGGTCTAATCTTATCTAGTTGAGTCTTGAAAAGGCAATTGGCCGAGGTCTCTAATCCAGACTAAGTTGTGCTCAGTTATCAGGAATTCCCTATTTCTAATCAATAAGTTCAAAATAGTTATCATATTGCCTTCTACTAAACATAACTTCTACACACATATCATAGACATAAGCAAATGTTTTAACCAATCATACTGCATTTAGGAGTCTGAAAGAATGAAAATTTTGAAAAACATTTTGGAAGGGTGTGAAAATATGGGGAAAACAAGTAAAATCATGCAAAACAAACTACTACAGTGCGTGCACTGCTACCCCACACTTAATTCTGACACTATCCTCAGTGTTCATACATTTCTAAACTACCCCACACTTATTTGAAAGCAAGAAACAAAACAAAACAAAGATCTCTTACCCCACACTTATTTGAATAACTATGGGTAAGAAATAAAGCACTAAAAGAAATAACAAGATAACATAGAGAAAACAATGTTGTTATGTCATATCAATCAACGTTACACAGAGATTCATATTTCATACAGCCTAGACATGATCACACACATAGAACGAAAATAACAAAAGAAAAAGAAAAGGAAAGAAAAGCTAAGAACCCGGATCGCCTTCGTTAGGTGGACCGAAGTCTGCTGGAAAGTAGACCTCGATGTTTTCCACCAGTTGGGAGGTATGCTGATAAATCTCTTCGATCTTGCTGGTGTTCATAGCGATTCTGTCATCCATCATCGTCAGTCATCTCTCGATTCTTTCCATATCTCAGCTATATCGGGCTGAAAGTTCTGCCAATCCGTGCGACATATGTCGTTCGAAGGCAGTGCATGGAACTAACGTCTCGGACGGAGGTATATGTGCTGGAACTGCTCCGAGTGTCGATGCCTGTCGTGGTTGCTCTGTGTGGATGGAGTAGCGCCCATTTGCATCCCGTACGACCATCCCCACGTTCCGTAGAATGGTGAGGTCCGTAGGAATGGTGGTCGGGTACTGTTCCTACATGTTGATTGACCTATCTTCGAGTATTTTAGACATGTCTTGGCCTGGATTGCAACTATGTATTGAGTCTAAAGGTGTACCACATCTGAGTTACATGATAAACCGCCCTACCTTAATGACGGTCCTACTCACGGTTTGAACTAAAGGCATCCATGAAAGCCCTATGTCACTTCAGGGATCATGCTGCTCGCCCTAACGCCGGCATAAACACACAAACTTAGCCTACTTAGACTACTCTAACAAACAAGGTGTTCTGTAGGTTATTTTATCTAATATGGCAGACACCAATGCTTCCTAAATTGATGCCTATTAAATTAAACAGGTTATAAATAGACCGTGGTTAGGAATTGTCTATAACCCTACATTTAGTTTAAAAGAAACTATATTAGACATGCAGACATAATGAATATTAAGCAGGTGCCATTTCCAGAAAATCAAATCAATGAACTTCAACTACTCATATCATAATCTCCATATACATATCAATATTTGGACGAACACAATACAAACATATAAAGAGAGGACATGGGGACTGATGCCATAAAGAATTCGCCCTTTACTTAGTCTCGCCGATGGAGCAACTTCTTGTATATGTCGTACTACTCGACCTGACTCTGCTCGACAGAACCTTCGGAGGACGCTTCCCTAGTAGCTGGACTTTACCTTAATACCCAGCTTAAGCCCAGCTCTTTGGACTGACTCTTCAAACGCCTAGAGCCCTCTTAGGATCTCCTAACGAAATCCCGGGTATTCTATGAATACCAGAAATGAACATATCTATCGTATCCTAGGATCTGAGACTAATTCTTAGAACAAGAAAACGAGACACTATCTAAGAAAATAAACTTCTACTGAACCCGAGTCTCTAAGTGACTTATGTACTCGAGAAAAATGTACATTTGAAGTCACTAAATGACTCGGATCGAGTGGAGAGGAATAATTTCAACTAAGGAAGGCCTGGGGTATTTATAGCAGCTTTCTTGAGTGAATTTTTCCAAGAATTTCGATGTGGGACTTTGACCCGGCATCCGGGACGCCTGTCCCGGCCTGTTGACCAGGTCAGGAATTTCTGAATTTATGAAATTCCGTTTTTGCCCCGAAATTTGCCATTTTCTTCTACTTTTCACCTGACACTTCCAAAATCACAAAAACTGTGAAATTGAGTTAATAACAAACAATTAAGACCGATTTCCTATCAATTTCACCCTAAATTATGCCTAAAATATGCTAAAAATGTGATATGATTTATGCATATCATTCAGCCTATGTATCAACTCTGTGAAATCTGCCAAGCATCACATTTTGCAGGGATTGCTATGGGAATGGAATACTGACCATTCCAAAAGAAGCAGGAGTAGGTTGCCGCAGAATGTTGCTCCAATAGGAAACGCATACAATCCCAGCTGGAGAAATCATTTGGGATTTAACTGAGGAATAATTCTGAAGTTGAAAACTTCCAGAAGATACCACCACAGCAAAGTCCCTACCGGCAGAATCAACAGAAGTGTCGCCATACGGAGCATGCGTTATAATGGATTAAGATGAAACTTCTCAAAAAGTAAACAGGCAACAATTAAAGCCAGACTAGTGCAAGCAAGTGATCTACCAAGTGGTATCGAACGGTCGAGGGATATAGAGGAATTTGGCATTGTATCAAGAGCATAGCAATGGAGGAGCTTGCATCCCCTGCATACCAATTAGTTGTGAGAAACTTCCCTGAGGAAGTCTCAAATACTTGGGCCCAGATCTACACCACTGGAGCCTCCTACCACTACGGCTTCGCCAAAGCTTCAAGTATCTTTTCTGTCATTCAAAACATGCATGCAATACCTTCACTGACATTGGCAGTAGGCACACCAATCCAAAGAAGTCTCATTCCTAGACACGTTCCTCCTGGACACGTTGCTATGATTGTGAGAAGCTTTACAAATGATTCGTGGATACAGTCCGTGGGGCTCGAGCCATTCATCAAACGGATAGGCCACTACCTGGAGCTCAATAATGAAGGATCGGAGATGACGTCATCCGTTCCAGTATCTAGAGCTTACAAAGTCAAGAACGCCTCAGCAATAGCACATGGCTAAGGTGAAGAGCCAATTGACAGCTCAGAGAAAACCCTTCTGCTCGAGACAAGAAGGGAGTTTTTCTAATCCTCATCTTCCTCTACTTTTATTTTCTTCTCTTTTAATTTTTATCTTCATCTTTTATTCTATTTTTTTTATTTCTATTACCTTTTTGTTCTGTTGTTTTATTTTCTATCTCTACCCCTTAGTTTATCAAATAAGTGTGGGGTAATTTAGATATGCATGAACATTGAGGACAGTGTTAAACTTAAGTGTGGGGTAGCAGTGAACAGTGCAATGTAGTAGAAAAATTCTTTGCATGATTTTTGCATGTTTTCCCGTATTTTCACACCCTTCCAAATTTTTTTTTCAAAATTTTTGACTTCAAAATGCAGTATGATTGGTAAAGAATTGCTGATGTCTATGATATGTATATAGAATGTTATGATCACTAGGAGACAACATGATGACTTTCTTGAATTTATCGATTAGAAATAGGGAATTCTTGATAATTGAGCACAACTTAGTTTGGATTGGAGACCTCAACCAAATACCTATTCAAAACTTAACTAGATAAGATTAGACCAGTTGAGGATGTATTGGCAATCAAAATGACCAGATGATGATCTGAGCTGAAAGTGAAAAGAAAAAAAGAGAGTTAACTAAATAGGGTAGTTTGCATGCGGCCTTTGCTACTCGAACACCACTCCTTAGGGGAACTTAAAGTCTGATGCCCTAAGGTCGTGTAGGTCTAGGAGTCATCGGAGTGGGACTCGCTACATGGGTAGTTAAAGTTGACGTGTGAAAGCAGACACAAAATACCCTAAAAAATCAATAAAAGAAAAATCAATAAATGCTTAATTAAAAATCTTGTCACCAAGGCTCAGAACTCAGAAAGTTGTTTGTTGTTGGTATGTCTAGTGACGGGTCGAAGTATTATCTGGTAAGAGTCAAGATGAGAGTATATTGTGTTGACAATCTAGTCTGGACTAGTACACACACTACACATCAAGAAGACCTTGTGACTGAGAGAATAGTTCAATCTAGTTATTAAGTTGTTAACCCACATGATCATGGTAATCTACTAGAGACATTTGAGACCTTGTCATGGTAACTGAACCAGTCAGACCTGTGTTGTGAATTATCTGATTCAGTGATGAATTTTGGAGTATGATGTTGTTCAAACTGATATGCTAAATAGGTGTTGATACGCGAAAATCGTATCACTTTTTTAGCATGTTTTTATGTATGAATTTGGGTGAAATCGAGGGTAATTTGGTCTTGATTGTTCATTATTCACTTAATTTCACAGTTTTTATGATTTTGGAAGTGTCAGGTGAAAAGTAGACGAAAACAGCAAATTTTGGGGCAAAAACGCAATTTTTGGAAATGTTGACTCGGTCAAAAGGTCAGGACGGGCGTCCCGAACCTGGGACGGGCGTCCCTACCAAGTCAAGGCACCGGGACGGGCGTCCAGGACCCGGGACGGGCGTCCCGACCTGGTCAACTGATCAGGACGGGCGTCCCGAGCCGCCAGAAGCTGTCCCACATCGAATTTTTCAAAGATTTTCACTCTGGGAAGGTGCTATAAATACCCTAGGCCTCCAACAGTTGAATTCATTCCTCTCCACTCGATCTGAGTCATTAAGTGGTGTCCAGTGTACAATTCTCTAGTACACAACTCACTCAGAGACTCGGATCTCAGTTTTCTTTCTTGTTAGTGTTTTGTTTTAGTTTCTGAGAAATAGTCTCAGATCTTAGGTTTCTATAGATAGGTTCGTTTCTGGTATTCATAGAATACCCGGGATTTCGTTAGGAGATCCTAAGAGGGCTCTAGGCGTTCGAAGAGTCAGTCCACAAGGCTGGTATTAAGGTAAAGCCCAGTTACTAGGCTGAGGAAGCGTCCTCCGACGGTTCTGGTGAGCAGAGTCGGGTCAAGCAATACGGCATATACAGCAGTACGCTCCATCGACGAGACTTCGTGAAGGGTGAATTCTTTATGGCATCGGTCCCCCTGTCCCTCTCTTATATGTTGTTATTGTGTTTGTCCAAATAACTGTTTGAATACCAGATTATGTTTTATGAATATTTGTTATTTATGTTGAAGTATTATGTTTTTCTAGAAATGGCCACCTGCTTAAATATCCATTATGTCTGCATGTTTATTGCCGTTCTTTTAAACTGAAATTAGGGTTATAGACAATTCCTAACCACTGTCGATTCATAACCTGTTTAGTTTAACAGGCATCAATTAGTATTGGTGTCTGCCATACTAGATAAAATAATCTGCGTAGGCTGAGTAGTCTAGGTAGGCTGAGTAGAGTTTTATGCCGGCGGTTATGCGACGAGCAGTATGATCCCCAAAGTGACATAGGGCGGTCATTGCTGACTTTAGTCCGAGCCGTGAGTAGGGCCGTTACCCTTAACGATGGGGCGGTAGTATAGAAACTCAGATGTGGTAGCCTTTAGACACAGAACATAATTGCAATCCAAGCCAAGACATGTCTAAAACACTCGAATATAGGTCAATCAACGTATAGTAACAGTATAACATAAAATCAAGATCTAATATTTAAAACACTTTCAGGTTTAGCTAGACTTAAACCTAGTGGAGAATGAATCACCCTCTCATCAAAATTATTGATGAAGATTGCATAACTGGATTATAAGATAAGAGTTAGGAAGAAAGGCTAGTTACTACTAACCCGTTGCCACTTCCCTTGGAGTACGATATTTATTTAATAAAATCGTAGATACTTTCCAACAGACTAGCTACACGATAGGTACTCTGCCTTAGGTTCTGGCTGATTAAGTGACACCATAGAGACTAAATGTGACAATTAGTCAATCATAGTCCTTAATTATTCATAATCAACATAGGGTAAAATAACACTTATTTAGCACATCGGTCGGAAAGCGCATCATCACAATTAGTCAATCTCAGTCCTTAATTACTCATAATCAACATAGGGTAAAACAACACCTATTTTAGCATATCAGTCGGGAGCAGCACCAGATTTTTTGCGCCGTTGCCGGGGAAATATCATAATGAATTTAGGATTATTGGCCACAATTCTAGAAACTTATGATAGGTAACGGTAGTAACCTAGACTTTAGACCTACACTTATCTTATGCTAGTTAGACAATCAACTTCCGAAATATAGGGTTATCATAACTAATTAAATTTAGATATTATCTGAAATTAAGACATTTAGGATAATCAAATTTTAGAAAATTATTCTAAAACCATATTGAGGAAATTTACCTGCTTTCTAAATAAATCAAAATCCATAAAAATATTTTTTCTTGCTTTCTTGTTTCACTTTCCTACTTTTGCTATTTGTTATTTCTAACCAGACTTGGCACTCAGAAATTAAGGGAACAAGAGCCCAGGATATTCTGGATGAAGTAGAACATAACACTTCCCCAGAAAACCAAACAATTCCTACTTCTCCCGAATACACTCCTGCTTCTCCCGAATACACTCCTGCTTCCCCCGAATATACTCCTAAATCTCCCGAGTACACCCCGAAATCTCCTGAATATACTCCTGCATCCCCTGCACCTAACGACCAACCACCTTCATCAGAGGATAGCACTGACAGTTCTCAATCAGCCTTGGCTGCCCGGGTAGATGCTATATCTCACAGGATAAGCGCTATGACTCAGACAATACCGGGCGGACTAAGACGATCATATCAGGCTGTTCTAACCTTAAGTTCTGAAGTAACCCAACTCAGAACCACAATAGAACAACAAAAGGTGCACAACTACTCCGAGAGATGGCTGATTTACGCAATGAGCAGAACATGCAGAGGGATGAGATGAGAACCATACGCATATAAATGCGAAGCATTCGAACAGAACTACAGGAGATCAGAGATAGGATTCGTTAAAAAGGGAAGATTCTTTTACTTTCAACAAATAATTCGTTTGAACTGAAACTTGAATAATCGACACTTAATTTTTCTATCTTTCAAATATTTTTAAAGGGTCCTTTATATTCAACAATTTTCTTCAGACATTTTATTTCGAATTTCTATGAAAAACAAGAGTTTTGCAAATACAGTTTATTTTCCACTAATTACATTGCACAAACTCAGTTTTGTTTTTCTGGAATTCTTGCTGAATTTAAGTTAGGATAAAATTAGGGTAGTCACAATTTTCAAAAAAAAGACTGCGGAATTTTTGCACAGAGTTTTTAACAACTTCTGAATTTCATTGGATAAACATGAAGCCTTGTTAAGAATTATGATTATTTTTGGTATCTTGAGATTTTCAGGGAATTACGAAGAAAAAAAGAATTTTTTTTTCCGGAATTGGCACGCGTCCCGATGTAACCCGGGACGGGCGTCCAGCAGGACGGGAGTCCTTCCTCCGGGACGGGCGTCCCAAGGGCCACCCTTCTATAAAAGTCCAATTTTTCATTTTCTCTCAAATCTACAACCAAAAATTCATCTCTCTAAATATTTCTCTCTACCTTCTCTCTACAAATTTTTGGCAAACTCTTCAAAGTTTAAAAATTCAAATTTCCCTCCAAAATTTGAATTTTCCCAAAAACTCGAATTTCCCTCCAAAATTCGATTTTCCCACTAAAAATTCCTTCCCTAACCTAATTTCATCCTTCCCACCTAACTTCTCTCGTACGTTTTCAATGGCTCCCAAACGTGCTCGTACCACATCTACCATGACAGTTACCTCAGTGGCACATCCTTTTATGATGTTTCCCTCCAGCACAGCATACCAAGAGAGATGCACTGGGTACATCGGGCGTACGATACTGACGGGCAGAACGCTGGATTGGGCAGCAGTACAGACACTGGGAGTAGAGCCGGAAGTCAGACGCATACTCGACGTGCCACCCTACAGTCGAGTATTCATCGTCACAGAGCCCACATACCTGGAACTGGTATGTGAGTTCTATGTGTCTTTTACTTGCCACTAGGAGCATATCACATTCGGTTTAGGCAGAATAGATTGATCGATGAGCATGGCCGAGTTCGGCATCGCCCTAGGCATCTGGCAGAGAGATGAGCTGGATACGCCCGCATACACCACAGTAGTTCGAGACTTCACGTCTGCAGACGTCTCCACTGCTTGGGCTCAGATCTGCATGACGGGTGTCCCATACCAGCATGGCTTTGCAAAAGCCACAGGTATTTATCCTACTCTTCGTTACCTACATGCTATCATTGCACACACATTGTCAGGACGACTGACAGCGCCCGGAACTGTCACCCGGATGGAGACGTTCCTTCTAGCCAACATGCACATGGGATCTACAATAGAGATGGCTAGACTCATAGCTGTCGTTATGCGAGGATTCGCTACAGACACTAGGAAACAGTGTCTGGGACTCGGACCATACATCACCAGGCTAGCCCGCTACCTGGAGTTGGACATAGAGGGCTCGGAGCTTACTCTGATCGCCCCGACCACCATTCCCACAGATGTTACCATTCTACGGAACATGGGAATGGTTGTCCGGGATGCGAATGGCCGCGACACCATCCACACGGAGCAGACAGGACAGGCATCGGCATCGGAAGCATTTCCAGCGCATATCCCTCCATCTGAGACGTTCGTGCCATGTACTGCCTTCGAACGACACATGTCGCATGGATTGGCAGAACTATCGGCCCGATACAGTCGAGACATGGACAGGATTAACAGACGGCTGACGATGATGGAGGACAGGATTGACAGACGGTTGGCGATGATAGATGACAGGATCGCCATGAACACCAGCAGGATTGAGGAGATACATCAGCAGACTTCCCGAGTGGCGGAAAACTTCGAGTTTAACTTAGCAGACTTAGGTCCACTGGACAACGATTCGCCGGGTTCTTAGTCTCTCTCTCCTTCTTTCCTTTCTTTTGTTTTTGTTTTTCTTGTTCTATGTGTATAAACATGTCAGGGCTGTATGACGTATGAATCTATGTACAAATTTGATTTATATGACATACAGAATTGTTTGCATTATTTTATTTTATGTCTTACTTACCCATATAGAATCCTTTATTTTCTGTTTTACTTCGTATTTTAAAATAAGTGTGGGGTAAGAATCTTTTCTGTTTTATTTCCTATTTTCAAATAAGTGTGGGGTAATTAGATATGCATGACCACTGAGGACAGTGCCAGACTTAAGTGTGGGGTAGCAGTGCACGGTGCACTGTAGCAGTTTGCAAAATTTTTCGCATGATTTTGCTTGTTTTCACGTACTTTCACACCCTTCCAAAAAAAATTCAAAATTTTTCCGTCTTTCAGACGTCTAATTGCAGTATGCTTGGTTAAAAAATTGCTTATGTCTATGATATGTAGGTAGTATGTTATGGTTAGTAGAAGATAATTGATAGCTATCTTGGACTAATTGATTAGGGATAGGGAATTCCTGATAACTGAGCACAACTTTGTCTGGATTAGAGACCTCAACCAATTACCGGTTTGAGACATAACTAGATAAAATTAGACCAGCTGTGGATATATGGGCAGTTAGGATGACTAGATGAGACTCTGAGCTAGAAGTGAAAAGAAATTAAAAGAAGTTAATCAAATAAGGGTAGTTTGCCAGCGGCCTTCACTACTCGAGCACCACTCCTTCGGGGAATTTAAAGCATGATGCCCTAAGGTTGTGTAGATCTGGGAGTCATCGGAGTGGGACTCGCTACATGGGTAGTTGAAGTTGACGTGTTCTAAGCAGACTCAAAATACCCTGAATCTATAAGAAAATAACTAAATGCTAAAACATTAAAAATCTGATCACCAAAGCTCAGAACTCAAAAAGTTGTCTGTTGTTAATTTGTCTAGCGATAGGTCGAAGTATTATCTGGTAGTAGTTAAGACAAGAGTACATTGTGTTGACTATCTGGTCTGGACTAGTACACACACTACACATCAGGAAAACCCTGTGACTAAGAAAAAGGTCCAACCTAGTTGTTGATTTATTTTCTGCCTGATCATAACAAGCTACTAGAGACATTTGAGACCTTGTCATAGCAACCTAACCAGACAGACCTGTGTTAAGAATTATCTGACGAATTTTTGGAATAAAAACATGACTAGGAATTTAAGTAACTTCAGGTAGACTTTGCTTGAGGACAAGCAAAAAGCTAAGTGTGAGGTTATCTGATACGCGAAAATCGTATCACTTTTTTAGCATGTTTTTATGTATGAATTTGGGTGAAATTGAGGGTAATTTGGTCTTGATTGTTCATTATTCACTTAATTTCACAGTTTTTATGATTTTGGAAGTGTCAGGTGAAAAGTAGACGAAAATAGCAAATTTTGGGGTAAAAACGCAATTTTTGGAAATGTTGACTCGGTCAAAAGGTCAGGACGGGCGCCCCAAACCCGGGACGGGCATCCCGACCTGGTCAACTGATCAGGACTGGCGTCCCAATCCGGGACGGGCGTCCCGAGCTGCCAGAAGCTGTCCCACATCGAATTTTTCAGAGATTTTCACTTCGGGAAGCTGCTATAAATACCCCAGGCCTCCAGCAGTTGAATTCATTCCTCTCCACTCGATCTGAGTCATTAAGTGGTGTCCAGTGTACAATTCTCTAGTACACAACTCACTCAGAGACTCGGATCTCAGTTTTCTTTCTTGTTAGTGTTTTGTTTTAGTTTCTGAGAAATAGTCTCAGATCTTAGGTTTCTATAGATAGGTTCGTTTCTGGTATTCATACAATACCCGGGATTTCGTTAGGAGATCCTAAGAGGGCTCTAGGCGTTCGAAGAGTCAGTCCACAAGGCTGGGCTTAAGCTGGGTATTAAGGTAAAGCCCAATTACTAGGCTGAGGAAGCGTCCTCCGACGGTTCTGGTGAGCAGAGTCGGGTCAAGCAATACGGCATATACAGCAGTACGCTCCATCGGCGAGACTTCGTGAAGGGTGAATTCTTTATGGCATCGGTCCCCCTGTCCCTCTCTTATATGTTGTTATTGTGTTTGTCCAAATAACTGTTTGAATACCAGATTATGTTTTTATGAATATTTGTTATTTATGTTGAAGTATTATGTTTTTCTAGAAATGGCCACCTGCTTAAATATCCATTATGTCTACATGTTTATTGCCGTTCTTTTAAACTGAAATTAGGGTTATAGACAATTCCTAACCACGGTCTATTCATAACCTGTTTAGTTTAACAGGCATCAATTAGTATTGGTGTCTGCCATACTAGATAAAATAATCTGCGGAACACCCCGTTGGTTGAAAGTAGTCTAGGTAGGCTGAGTAGAGTTTTATGCCGGCAGTTATGCGACGAGCAGTATGATCCCAAAGTGACATAGGGCGGTCATTGCTGACTTTAGTCCGAGCCGTGAGTAGGGCCGTTACCCTTAACGATGGGGCGGTAGCGTAGAAACTCAGATGTGGTAGCCTTTAGACACAGAACATAATTGCAATCCAGGCCAAGACATGTCTAAAAACTCGAATATAGGTCAATCAACGTATAGTAACAGTATAACATAAATCAGGATCTAATCTTTAAAACACTTTCAGGTTTAGCTAGACTTAAACCTAGTGGAGAATGAATCACCCTCTCATCAAAATTATTGATGAAGATTGCATAACTGGATTATAAGATAAGAGTTAGGAAGAAAGGCTAGTTACTACTAAGCCGTTGCCACTTCCCTGGGAGTACGATATTTATTTAATAAAATCGTAGATACTTTCCAACAGACTAGCTACACGATAGGTACTCTGCCTTAGGTTCTGGCTGATTAAGTGACACCATAGAGACTAAATGTGACAATTAGTCAATCATAGTCCTTAATTATTCATAATCAACATAGGGTAAAATAACACCTATTTAGCACATCGGTCGGAAACCCCATCAGGTGTTATTTTACCCTATGTTGATTATGAGTAATTAAGGACTGAGATTGACTAATTGTCACATTTAGTCTCTATGGTGTCACTTAATCAGCCAGAACCTAAGGCAGAGTACCTATCGTGTAGCTAGTTTGTTGGAAAGTATCTACGGTTTTATTAAGTTAAATATCGTACTCCCAGGGAAGTGGTAACGGCTTAGTAGTAACTAGCCTTTTATCCTAACTCTTATCTTATGATCCAGTTATGCAATCTTCATCAATAACTTTGATGAGAGGGTGATCCATTCTCCACTAAGGTTTAAGTCTAATTCAACCTAGAAGTGTTTTATAGATAAGGTCCAGATTCTATGTTATATTATTCCTACATGTTGATTGACCTATCTTCGAGTATTTTAGATGCATCTTAGCCTGGATTGCAACTATGTTCTGAGTCTAAAGGTGTACCACATTCGAGTCAACTAATAAACCGCCCTACCTTAATGACGACCCTACTCACGGTTCGAGTTAAAGGCATCCATGAAAGCCCTATGTCACTTCGGGGATCATGCCGCTCGCCCTAACGCAGGCATAAAAACGCAACTCAGCCTACCTAGACTACTCTAACAAACAGGGTGTTCCGCAGGTTATTTTATCTAGTATGGCAGACACCAATACTAATTGATGCCTGTTAAACTAAACAGGTTATGAATAGACCGTGGTTAGGAATTGTCTATAACCCTAATTTTAGTTTAAAAGAAACTACATTAGACATGCAGACATAATGAATATTTAAGCAGGTGGCAATTTCCGGAAAATCATAAGAACTTCAACATATAAAACAAATATTCATAGAAATCATAATCCAGTATTCATAATTGATATTTGGATAAACACAGTACAACATATAAAGAGAGGGACAGGGGGATTGATGTCATAAAGAAATCACCCTTTACTTAGTCTCGCCGATGGAGAGTACTGCTTGTATATGTCGTACTGCTTGACCCGACTCTACTCGACAGAACCTTTGGAGGACGATTCCTCAGCCTAATAACTGGACTTTACCTTAATACCCAGCTTAAGCCCAACCCTGTGGACTGACTCTTCGAACGCCTCGAGCCCTCTTAGGATCTCCTAACGAAATCTTGGGTATTCTATGAATACCAAAAAAGAACCTATCTATCGAAGCCTAAGATCTGAGACTATTTCTCAGAATCTAAGAAAACGAAACACTAACTAGAAAGAAAGAAAACTTATACTAAACCCGAGTCTCTCAATGACTTATGTACTCAAGAAAAGTGTACACCTGAAGTCACTAAATGACTCAGATCAAGTGGAGAGGGATGAATTCAACTAAGGAAGGCCTGGGGTATTTATAGCAGCTTTCTGGAGTGATTTTTCTTCAAACATTCGATGTGGGACTTCGAATTCTGGTTCAGGACGCCCGTCCTGGATTGGGACGCCCGTCCCAGTCTGTTGATCAGGTCAGGACGGCCGTCCCGAGTCCTGGATGCCCGTCCTGAACCGGGATGCCCTCCCCGAAGTCCGAACTTCTGAAAAATTGCGTTTTTGCCCCGAAATTTGCCATTTTCTTCTACTTTTCTCCTGACACTTCCAAAATCATGAAAACTGTGAAATTGAGTTAATAATAAACAATTAAGACTTATTTTCCCTCAATTTCGCCCTAAATCATGCCTAAAAATATGCTAAAAATGTGATATGATTTATGCATATCAGATAACCCCACACTTAGCTTTTTGCTTGTCCTCAAGCAAATTCTAACTGAAGTTAGTGATTCTAAATCATTGTGTAGTCACTTAGATTTCCTAGTCATGTTTTTATTCCAAATATTATTCAAACAATTCTTAATACAGGTCTGACTGGTTAGGTTGCTATGACTAGGTCTCAAATGTCTTTAGTAGATTCTTATAGTCAAGCAGTTGACAACTTAACAACTAGGTTGAACTCTTCTCTTAGTCACAAGGTCTTCCTGATGTGTAGTGTGTGTACTAGTCTAGATCAGATAGTCAACACAATATACTCTTGTCTTAACTACTACCAGATAATATTTCGACCCGTCGCTAGACATACTAACAAAAGACAACTCTCTGAGTTCTGAGCCTTGGTGATCACATTTTAATTATTTAGCACTTATTGATTTTTTTTCTTTTATAGATTCAGGGTATTTTGAGTATGCTTAGAACACGTCAACTTCAACTACCCATGTAGCGAGTCCCACTCCGATGACTCCCAGACCTACATGACCTTAGGGCATCAGGCTTTAAGTTCCCTGAAGGAGTGGTGCTCGAGTAGCAAAGGTCGCTGGCAGACTACCCTATTTAATTAACTCTCTTTTGTTTCTTTTCACTTTTAGCTCAAAGTCTCATCTAGTCATTCTAATTGCCAATATATCCACAACTGGTCTAATTTTATCTAGTTAAGTCTTGAAAAGGTAATTGGCTGAGGTCTCTAATCCAGACTAAGTTGTGCTCAATTATCAAGAATTCCCTATTCCTAATCAATAAGTTCAAAATAGTCCTTAATTGTCTTCTACTAACCATAACATTCTACCTACATATCATAGACATCAGCAAATGTTTACCAATCATACTGCATTTAGAAGTCTGAAAGAATGAAAAATTTTGAAAAATTTTGGAAGGGTGTGAAAATACAGGGAAAATAAGCAAAATCATGCAAAATGTTTCTCAAACTACTACAGTGCACTGTGCACTGCTACACCACACTTAAGTCTGACACTGTCCTCAGTGTTCATGAATATCTAAACTACCCCACACTTATTTGAAAGTAAGAAACAAAACAGAAAACAGAAAACTCTTACCCCACACTTATTCGACTAAGTACGGGTAAGAAGGAAAATAGAGCAACAAAACAAGAAGGATAATGGAAATAACAAAACAGAACACAAAACAAAGAAAATAAAATAAAAGTAAAGGAATATGAGGATTAGAAAAACTCCCTTCATGTCGCGAGCAGAAGGGTCTTCTCTGATATGTCAATTAGCTCTTCACCTTAGCCATGTGCTATTGCTGAGGTGTTCTTGACTCTGCAAGCTCTAGATATTGGAACGGATGACGTCAGCTCCGATCCTTCATTGTCGAGCTCCAGGTAGTGGCATATCCATTTGAGGAATGACTCAAGCCCCAAGGACTATTTCCTTAAATCATTTACAAAGTTTCTCGTAATCGTAGCAACGTGTCCAGAAGGAACATATCTAGGAATGAGACTTCTTTGGATTGGTGTGCCTACTTTCCAATGTCAGTGAAGGTATTGCATGCAATCTTCGGATAGCAGAAAAGATACCTGAAGCTTTGGCGAAGCCATTGTGGTAGGAGGCTCCAGTGGTGTAGATCTGGGCCCAAGTATTTGAAGCTTCCTCGGGGGAATTTCTCACAGCTGATTGTATGCAGGGGATGCAAGCTCCCCCATTGCTATGCTCCTGATACAATGCCAAATTCCTCTATATCCTTCGACCGTTCGATACCACTTGGTAGATCACTTGCTTGCACTGGTCTGGCTTTAATTGTTACCAGTATCTCATCTGTTGATTCTGCGGGTAAGGGTTTTGTTGTGGTGGTATATTCCGAATTATTTCTCAACTAAATCCCATATGATTTCTCCAGCTGGGATTGTATGCATTTCCCATTGGAGTAGCATTCTGCAGTAACCTACTCCTACCTCTTAGCCTGGATTGCAACTATGTTCTGGGTCTAAAGGTGTACCACATCCGAGTCAACTAATAAACCGCCCTACCTTAATGACGGCCTTACTCACGATTCGAGTTAAAGGCATCCATGAAAGCCCTATGTCACTTCGGGGATCATGCCGCTCGCCCTAACGCCGGCATAAAAATGCAACTCAGCCTACCTAGACTACTCTAACAAACAGGGTGTTCCGCAGGTTATTTTATCTAGCATGGCAGACACCAATACTAATTGATGCCTGTTAAACTAAACAGGTTATGAATATACCGTGGTTAGGAATTGTCTATAACCCTAATTTTAGTTTAAAAGAAACTACATTAGACATGCAGACATAATGAATATTTAAGCAAGTGGCCATTTCCGGAAAATCATAAGAACTTCAACATATAAAACAAATATTCATAGAAATCATAATCCAGTATTCATAATTGATATTTGGACAAACACAGTACAACATATAAAGAGAGGGACAGGGGGACTGATGCCATAAAGAAATCATCCTTTACTTAGTCTCGCCGATGGAGAGTACTGCTTGTATATGTCGTACTGCTTGACCCGACTCTGCTCGACAGAACCTTCAGAGGACGCTTTCTCAGCCTAGTAACTGGACTTTACCTTAATACCCAGCTTAAGCCTAGCCATGTGGACTGACTCTTCGAACGCCTCGAGCCCTCTTAGGATCTCCTAATGAAATCCCGGGTATTCTATGAATACCAGAAACGAAGCTATCTATCGAAGCCTAAGATCTGAGACTATTTCTCAGAATCTAAGAAAACGAAACACTAACTAGAAAGAAAGAAAACTTATACTAAACCCGAGTCTCTCAGTGACTTATGTACTCGAGAAAATTGTACACTTGAAGTCACTAAATGACTCAGATCAAGTGGAGAGGAATGAATTCAACTAAGGAAGGCCTGGGGGTATTTATAGCAGCTTTCTGGAGTGATTTTTCTTCAAGAATTCGATGTGGGACTTGGAATTCTGGTTCGGGACACCCGTCCTGGATTGGGACGCCCGTCCCGGTCTGTTGACCAGGTCAGGACGACCGTCCCGAGTCTTGGACGCCTGTCCCGACCTGTTGACCAGGTCAGGACGCCCTCCCCGAAGTCCGAACTTCTGAAAATTTGCGTTTTTGCCCCGAAATTTGCCATTTTCTTCTATTTTTCACCTGACACTTCCAGAATCATGAAAACTGTGAAATTGAGTTAATAATAAACAATTAAGACTAATTTTCCCCCAATTTCGCCCTAAATCATGCCTAAAACATGCTAAAAATGTTATATGATTTATGCATATCAGAGTAAAAACATGACTAGAAATTTTAAATCACTAACTTCAGGTAGACTTTGCTTGAGGACAAGCAAAAAGCTAAATGTGGGGTTATATGATATGCATAAATCATATCACTTTTTTAACATGTTTTTAGGCACAATTTAGGGTGAAATTGGTGTTAAATCGCTCCTAATTGATTGTTATTAACTCAATTTCACAGTTTTTGTGATTTTGGAAGTGTCAGGTGAAAAGTACAAGAAAATGGCAAATTTCGGTGCAAAAACGTGATTTTCAGAAGTTTAGAAGTCGGGATGGGCATCCTGACCTGGTCAACAGACCAGGACAGGCGTCCAGGACTTGGGACGGCCGTCCTGACATGGTCAACAGGCTAGGACGGGTGTCCCAGATCCAGGACGGGCGTCCCGGATGCCTGGTCAAAGTCCCACATCGAAATTTTGAGAGAAATTCTCCCAATTCCCCTACTATAAATACCCCAGGCATTCCTCAGTTGAATTAATTCCTCTCCACTCGATCAGAGTCATTTAGTGACTTCAAATATACAATTTTCCATAGTATACAAGTCACTTAGCGATTCAGGTTTTTAGTATACGTTTATTTATAGTTTTAGAGAGTGTCTCGTTTTCTTCATTTCTAGGAGTCTGTCTCAGATCTTAGAATACGACTAGATATGTTCGTTTTCGGTATTCATTGAATACTCGGGATTTCGCTAGGAGATCCTAAGAGGGCACTAGGCGTTCGAAGAGTCAGTCAACATGGTTGTGCTTAAGCTGGGTATTAAGGTAAAGCACAGCTACTAGGCTGAGGAAGCGTCCTCCGAAGGTTCTGTCGAGCAGCGTCGGGTCGAGCAGTCCAATATATACAAGTAGTTGCTCCATCAGCGGACTACATAAAGGGTGAATACTTTATGGCATCGGTGCCCATGTCTCTCTCTTTATATGTATGTACTGTGTTCGTCCAAATATGTATTATGAATATTGAACTATGATTATATGAATATGTGTTATGCATGTTGAAGTACTCAATGTTTTTCCGGAAATGGTCACCAACTTAACTATCATTATGACTGCATGTCTGCTGTAGTTTCTTTTAAACTAAATGAAAGGTTATAGACAACTCCTAACCACGGTCTAATCATAACCTGTTTAGTTTAACAGACATTAATTTAGGACTTTCTTGTCGGAAAGCATTAATGTCTTCCATATTAGAGGAAATAACCAATAGATCACCATGTTTGTTAATGTAGTCTAAATAGGATGAGTTTGTGCGTTTGTCGGCGTTAGGGCGAGCGGCATGATCTCCTAAGTGACATAGTACTTTCATGGATGCCTTTAGCTCGAACCGTGAGTAGGGCCGTCATTAAGGTAGGGCGGTTTATCAGGTAACTCAGATGTGGTACACCTTTAGACTCAGTACATAATTGCAATCTAAACCAAGATATATCTAAAATACTCGAAGATAGGTCAATCAACATGTAGGAACAGTATAACATATAATCAGAACATTATCTGTAAAACACCCTCTTAGGCTTAGATAGACTTAAACCTAGTGGAGAATGAATCACCCTCTCATCAAATAAATTGATGAACGATTGCATAATTAGATCATAAGATAAGAGTTAGGATAAGAGGATAGTTACTACTAAGCCGCTACCACTTCCCTGGGAGTACGATAATTAATTTAATTAAAATCGTAGATACTTTCCAACAGACTAGCTACACGATAGGTACTCTGCCTTAGGTTCTGATTGATTAAGTGACATCATAGAGACTAAACGTGACAATTAGTCAGTCTAAGTCCTTAATTACTCATAATCAACATAGGGTAAAATAACACCTATTTTAGCATATTAGTCGGAAACCCATCAATCATTTATTTAATTTCGAAAAAAATGAAAATGAGGAAAGATTTTTTTTCTTCTGAGTTGTCAATTGTCGCTTAGGTTTTGATTTGGAAGAAATATCATCTTAGAATCTTCTTAGGTCATGCTGGGTTTATATATGATGATAGGTTATAGACAGGCCTTTGAATATTCTAATGAGAAAGGATGCTTCTTTTGTTTGATGATAAATGCATGAGATCTTTTAAACCAAAAAGAATTACTACACCCATTATGGCATCACCTGATTGGAATTTGCTTTTTGAATTAATATGTGATGTAATGATGCAGTAAGAACTGTTTTAGGATAGAGACATGATAAGAAATTTCATGTAATATACTATACTAGCAAAACCTTAACTGAAGCTCAGGAAAATTACACTACAACAAAAAAGGAATTACTAGTAGTAGTATACGCGTTTGATAAATTCCGATCTTATCTAGTTTCATCTAAAACAATAGTATACACTGATCACTCTACGATATCTGTTCAATAAAACTGATGTTGAACTAAGATTGATTAAGTTGAGTTTTATTGTTACCAAAATTTGATATAAATATAAGGGAAAAAGAAAAGGGGATGAATATCTAGAAAGCAAACCATTGGTTTCGACTAGAAAACCCTGAGTTAGAGGCTATGGATGAGATATTATATCTGATAAATTGCTTTTGGATGAGAATTGATTTGCATTGTTTGCCTGTATGATAAATCTCCTCCGTGGTTTACCGATATTACAAACTACCTAGTCGCTGAACTGTTCCCAAGTGATATGACTTATTAGCAGAAGAAGAAATTCTATGCTGATTTAAAATATTACTACTGGGAAGATTCTGTTTCTATTTCAAATTTGTGCAGAGTAATTGATTATAAGATGTGTCTCAGAAGACGAAGGCCACACGATTATGGAGCATTGCCATAAAGAATCTACGGGAGGCCAATTGATTGCTATCAACATTGTCCAAAAAGTGTTGGTAACAGGATCATATTGGCCCACGATATTCAAAGAATCTGTATCCTTGATACAGTACCGCGATGCTTGCAAATTAACAGATCCCTTAAGAAACTGTTTTCCAGATTCAGATGTGTCAATTTCTTGATAAACAATAAAGGGTTGTCAGCCAGCTAACGCTTCTTCTGATGTGTAATGGGAGGCAGTAAAGGCTAATAACAACAGTGAAATTAATGCCTTTCAACAAGGAAGAAACGTTCAGCCGGTGTATCAAATCTGTGAAGTGTGCCAAGTACCTCACTGATGTGTTCCGATTGGTATGCTAAAAGATAGGCTTTATTTACCTATGTCAATTATGAGTAATTAAGGACTGAGTCTTACTAACTGTCACTTAGCATTCAATTATTGTCACTTAATCAATCAGAACCTAAGGCAGAGTACCTATCGTGTAGCTAATCTGTTGGAAAGTATCTACGATTTTATTAAGTTAAATATCGTACTCCCAGGGAAGTGGTAACGACTTAGTAGTAACTAGCCTTTTATCCTAACTCCTATCTTATGATCCAGTTTTGCAATCTTCATCAATAACTTTGATGAGAGGGTGATCCATTCTCCACTAGGTTTAAGTCTAATTAATCCCAAAAGTGTTTTATAGATTAGTCCTGATTCTATGTTATACTGTTCCTATATGTTGATTGACCTATATTCGAGTATTTTAGACATGTCTTGGCCTGGATTGCAACTATGTTCTGTGTCTAAAGGTGTACCACATCCGAGGTCTCTAATAAACTGCCCTACCTTAATGACTGCCCTACTCACGGTTCGGGCTAAAGGCATCCATGAAAGCCCTATGTCACTTCGGGGATCATGCCGCTCGCCCTAGCCGCCGGCATAATCAAACTCAGCTCGGCCCCTACCTAGATTACTCTAACAAACAGGGTGTTCTTCAGGTTATTTTATCTAGCATGGCAGACACCAATACTAATTGATGCCTGTTAAACTAAACAGGTTATGATTAGACCGTGGTTAGGAATTGTCTATAACCCTAACTTTAGTTTAAAAGAGCACATTAGACATGCAGACATAGTGAATATTAAGTAGGTGGCCATTTCCAGAAATACATAACAACGTCAACATATAAAACAACTATTCATAAAAATCGTAATCTCGTATTCATAATCAATTTTTGGAACAACACAATAACAACATATAAGAGAGGGACATGGGGACTGATGCCATAAAGAAATCACCCTTTACGTAGTCTCGCCGATGGAGCGTACTGCTGTATATGTCGTATTGCTTGCCCCGACTCTGCTCGCCAGAATCTTCGGAGGACGCTTCCTCAGCCTAGTAACTGGGCTTTACCTTAATACCCAACTTAAGCCCATCCCTATGGACTGACTCTTCGAACGCCTAGAGCCCTCTTAGGATCTCCTAACGAAATCCCGGGTATTCTATGAATACCAGAAACGAACCTATCTATCGAAGCCTAAGATCTGAGACTAATTCTCAGAAACTAAGAAAAACGAAATACTAAAAGGAAAGAAAGAAAACATATACTGAAATCTGAGTCTTCGAGTGAGTTGTGTACTAGAGAATTGTACACTGGAAACCACTGAATGACTCAGATCGAGTGGAGAGGAATGATATCAACTGCTGGAGGCTTGGGGTATTTATAGCATCTTCCCGGGGTGATTTTTCATCAAAAATTCAATGTGGGACTTGATCTGGGGGTTCGGGACGCCCGTCCTGAGCCTTTGACCAAGTCAGCATTTCCAAAAATTGCGTTTTTGCCCCAAAATTTGCTGTTTTCGTCTACTTTTCACCTGACACTTCCAAAATCATAAAAACTGTGAAATTAAGTAAATAATAAATAATTAAGATCAATTTACCCTCAATTTCACCCTAAATCGTATATTAAAAACATGCTAAAAAGGTGATACGATTTTCGCGTATCACTCACTTTAGCGGGGATTGCTATGGGAATGGAATACTGCCCATTCCAAAAGGAGGCAGGAGCAGGTTGCTGCAGTCAATGTTGCTCCAATGGGAAACACATACAATCCCTACTGAAGAAATCATATGGGATTTAGCTGAGGAATAATTCTGAAGCTAGAAACTTTCAGAAGATACCACCACAGTAAAGTCCATACCCGCAGAATCAACAGATGAGATACTGGTCAGACCCGTTTTACTATTACAGAAGTGTAGCCATACGGAGCATATGTTATAATGGAGCAAGACGACACTTCTCAAAAAGTAAACAGGCAACAATTAAAGTCATACCAGTGCAAGCAAGTGACCTACCAAGTAGTATCGAACGGTTGATGGATATAGAGGAATTTGGCGTTGTATCAGGAGCATAGCAATGGAGGAGCTTGCACCCCCTGCATATCAATCAATTGTGAGAAACTTCCCCGAGGAAGTTTCAAATACTTGGGCCCAAATATACACCACTGGAGCCCCCCTACCACTACGGCTTCGCCAAAGCTTCAGGTATCCTTTCTACTATTTGAAACTTGCATACAATACCTTCACAGACATTGGCAGGTAGGCACACCCGTCTAGAGAAGTCACATTCTTGGACACGTTCCTCCTAGACACATTGCTATGATTGCAAGAAACTTTGTAGATGATTCGAGGAAGCGGTCCCTAGGCCTCGAGTCATTCATCAAATGGATAGACTACTACCTGGAGTTCGACATTGAGGAATCATGGCTGACGAGGAGAGCTCCATCTACCAGACCCACCGACCTGAATGTTCTTTAGAAAATGGGGAGGGTAGTTCGGGACACAGAAGGTAGACATACCCTCCATACGAAGCACACTACAAAGTCAGCAGCTCTTGTATTCGGAGCCTACAGAATCGAGGACATTTCAGTGATAGCACATGGCTGAGGTGAAGAGCAACTTGACAAATCAGACTAGACCCTTCTACTCGATACATGAAGGGAGTTTTTCTAATCCTCATCTTCCTCTACAGTTATTTTATTTTATTTTCCTTTTAATTCTTATCTTTGATGTGCTTCCAACTGATATGCTAAAATAGGTGTTGTTTTACCCTATGTTGATTATGAGTAATTAAGGACTGAGATTGACTAATTGTCACATTTAGTCTCTATGGTGTCACTTAATCAGTCAGAACCTAAGGCAGAGTACCTATCGTGTAGCTAGTCTGTTGGAAAGTATCTACGATTTTATTTAAATTAAATATTATACTCCCAGGGAAGTGGTAACGGCTTAGTAGTAACTAGCCTTTTACCCTAACTCTTATCTTATGATTCAGTTATGCAATCGTCATCAATAACTTTGATGAGAGGGTGATTCATTCTCCACTAGGTTTAAGTCTTTTTACGCCTAAAAGTGTTTTACAGATAATATCCTGATTCTATGTTATACTGTTCCAACATGTTGATTGACCTATCTTCGAGTGTTTTAGACATGTCTTGGCCTGGATTGCAACTATGCTCTGAATCTAAAGGTGTACCACATCTGAGTCACCTAATAAACTGCCCTACCTTAATGACGGCCCTACTCACGGTTCGAGCTAAAGGCATCCATGAAAGCCCTATGTCACTTCGGGGATCATGCCGCTTGCCCTAACGCCGGCATAAAGACATAACTCAGCCTACTTAGACTACTCTAACAAACAGGGTGTTATGTAGGTTATTTTATCTAATATGGCAGACATCAATCCTAATTGATGCATGTTAAACTAAACAGGTTATGAATTGTCCGTGGTTAGGAATTATCTATAACCCTAAATTTAGCTTAAAAGAAACTACATTAGACATGTAGACATAATGAATATTAAGCAGGTGGCCATTTACCAGAAAATCATAAGAACTTCAACATGCATAACAAATACCCATAAAATCATAATCCAATATACATAATCAATATTTGGACGAACACAATACAAACATATAAAGAGAGGGACATGGGGACTCATGCCATAAAGAATTCACCCTTTACTTAGTCTCGCCGATGGAGCAACTGCTTGTATATGTTGTACTGCTCGACCTGACTCTGCTCGACAGAACCTTCGGAGGACGCTTCCTCAACCTAGTAGCTAGACTTTACCTTAATACCTAGCTTAAGCCAAGCCCTGTGAACGCCTAGAGCCCTCTTAGGATCTACTAACGAAATCCCGGGTATTCTATGAATACCAGAAATGAACCTATCTATCGTAGCCTAGGATCTGAGACTAATTCTCAGAAACAAAGAAAACGAGACACTATCTAGAAATAAAAGAAACTTCTACTGAACTCGAGTCTCTAAGTAACTTATGTACTCGAGAAAAATGTACACTTGAAGTCACTAAATGACTCAGATCAAGTGGAGAGGAATGATTTCAACTGAGGAAGTCCTGGGGTATTTATAGCAGCTTTCTGGAGTGAATTGTTCCAAGAATTTCGATGTGGGACTTTGACTAGGCATCCGGGACGTCCGTCGTGGATTGGGACGCCCGTCCCGGCCTGTTGACCAGGTCAGGACGGCCGTCCCGAGTCCTGGATGCCCGTCCTGGCCTATTGACCAGGTCAGGACGCCCATCCTGATTCGGGACGCCCACCCCGACTTCCGAACTTCTAAAAATTGCGTTTTTGCCCCAAAATTTGCCATTTTCTTCTACTTTTCACCTGACACTTCCAAAATCACAAAAACTTTAAAATTTAGTTAATAACAAACAATTAAGACCGATTTCCTATCAATTTCACCCTAAATTATGCTTAAAAACATGCTAAAAATGTGATATGATTTATGCATATCATATAACCCCATACTTAGCTTTTTGCTTGTCCTCAAGCAAAGTCTACCTGAAGTTAGTGATTTTAAATCATATGTGCAGTCACTTAAATTTTCTAGTCATGTTTTTATTCCAAAAATTACTCAGACAATTCACAACAAAGGTCTGACTGGTTAGGTTGCTATGACAAGGTCTCAAATGTCTCTAGTAGGTTATTATGATCAAGCAGGTTTAACAACTTAACAACTAGATTGAACTCTTCTCTCAGTCACAAGGTCTTCCTGATGTGTAGTGTGTGTACTAGTCTAGACCAGATCGTCAACACAATATACTCTCGTCTTAACTACTACCAGATAACACTTCGACCCGTCGCTAGACATACTAACAACAGACAACTTTCTGAGTTCTGAGCCTTGGTGATAAGATTTTAATTATTTAGCATTTATTGATTTTTTTCTTTTATAGATTCAGGGTATTTTGAGTCTGCTTTAACACGTCAACTTTAACTACCCATGTAACGAGTCCCACTCTGATGACTCCCAGACCTACACGACCTTAGGGCATCAGGCTTTAAGTTCCCCTAAGGAGTGGTGCTCGAGTAGCAAAGGCCGCTAGCAAACTACCCAATTTAATTAACTCTCTTTTTTTTATTTTCACTTTCAACTCAGAGCCTCATCTAGTCATTCTAATTGTCAATACATCCTCAACTGATCTAATCTTATCTAGTTAAGTTTTGAAAAGGTAATTGGCTGAGGTCTCTAATCCAGACTAAATTGTGCTCAATTATCAGGAATTCCCTATTCCTAATCAATAAATTCAAAATAGTCATCACATTGTCTCCTACTAATCATAACATTCTACACACATATCATAGACATCAGCAATGTTTTACCAATCATACTGCATTTTGATGTTTGAAAAAAATGAAAACTTTTGAAAATTTTTTTTGGAAGGGTGTGAAAATAGGGGGAAAACAAGCAAAATCATGCAAAATTTTCTCAAACTACTATAGTGCACCGTGCACTGCTACCCCACACTTAAGCCTGACACTGTCCTCAGTGTTCATGCATATCTAAATTACCCCACACTTATTTGCAAACAAGAAGAAATAAAAACAAAACAGAAACTTCTTACCCCACACTTATTTGACTAACTAAGGGTAAGAGAGAAAATAAAACAACAAAAGAAATAACAAAATAGGAAGGTAATATAAATAACAAATAGAACACCAAATGAAGATAAAAATTAAAAGAACACAAAATAAAAGTAGAGGAAGATGAAGATTAGAAAAACTCCCTTCTTGACTCGAGCAGAAGGGTTTTCTTTGATCTGTCAATTGGCTCTTCACCTTAGCCATGTGCTATTGCTGAGGTGTTCTTGACTCTGTAAGCTCTAGATATTGGAACGGATGACGTCAGCTCCGATCCTTCAATGTCGAGCTCCAGGTAGTGGCCTATCCATTTGATGAATGACTCAAGCCCCAAGGACTTTTTCCTCGAATCATTTGCAAAGTTTCTCGTAATCGTAGCAACGTGTCCAGAAGGAACGTGTCTAGGAATGAGACTTCTTTGGATTGGTGTGCCTACCTGCCAATGTCAGTGAAGGTATTTCATGCAAGTTTCAAATGGTAGAAAAGATACCTGAAGCTTTGGCGAAGCCGTGGTGGTAGGAGGCTCCAGTGGTGTAGATCTGGGCCCAAGTATTTGAGACTTCCTCGGGGAAGTTTCTCATAGCTGATTGGTATGCAGGGGATGCAAGCTCCTCCATTGCTATGCTCCTGATACAATGCCAAATTCCTCTATATCCCTCGACCCTTCGATACCACTTGGTAGATCACTTGCTTGCACTGGTCTGGCTTTAATTGTCGCAAGTATCTCATCTGTTGATTCTGTGGGTACGGGTTTTGCTGTAGTGGTATCTTCTGAATGTTTCCAGCTTCCGAATTATTCCTCAGCTAAATCCCGTATGATTTCTCCAGCTGGGATTGTATGTGTCTCCCATTGGAGCAGCATTCTGCAGTAACCTACTCCTACCTCTGTTGGAATGGTCAGTATTCCATTCACATAGCAATTCCCGCTAAATTGAAGTACTTGGCAGACTTCACAGATTTGATACACAGACTGAACGTTTCTTCCTAAGACATTGGCACTCTGAATCTGGAAAACACTTCTCATAGAATCTGTTTTTTGGCAAGCATCGCAGGACTGTATCAAGGATACAGAATTCTTGAATATTGCTTTCAACACTTTCCGGACAGTGTTGATAGCAGTCAATTGGTCTCCCGTAGATTCTTGCAATGCTTCAGAATCGTGTGGCCTTCGCCTTCCGAGATACATCCTCTGCTCACTTACTCTGCAACAATTCGAAATAGAAAAAACGGATCTTCCTAGTAGTAATATTCCAAATCAACAAAGAATTTCTTCTTTTGTTGATAAGTCATATCACTTGGGAATAATTAGCAACTAGATAATTAGTAATATCAGTAAACCACGGAGGAGAATCATTATTCATAGCAAACAATGAAAATAAATTCTCATTCAGAAATTTATCAAATACTACTGTCTCGTTAATAGCCTCTAACTCGGGGTTTTCTAATCTAGACCAAAAGTTTGCTTTCTAGATTTTTAGCCCTTTCTCCTATCTCGTCTTTCTATATTAAATTCAATAGAACTTAACTAATCAATCTTGGTTCATCATTAGTTTTATTGAATAGATATCTCAGAGTAAAGTAATCAAATAAACCTAGCATGACCTAGGAAAATGATATTTTTTCCAAATTAACACCTAAGCCAAAAATTAACAGCTCAAAAGAAAAATATTATTTCCTCATTTCCAATTTTTTTTTGAAAATAGAAATAACACGAAAAAGAGCATCAAATGTACAACTAAGGAAAAAAATAAATAAGGCAAGAGATAGGGTTGAAGAACAACTTACTGTTGAACGAGAAAAATACATTTTTTTCTGGGTTTTTAAATTTTAAATTTTTTTTTCTTTTTATATTTTATTTCGAAAGCAGTTAAATTCCCTCAATATGGTTTTAGAATAATTTTCTAAACTTTGATTATCCTAAATGTCTTAATTTCAAATTAATGTCTAAAATTAATTAGTTATGATAACCCTATATTTCGGAAACTGATTGTCTAACTAGCATAAAATAAGTGTTAGATCTAAGGTCTAGGTTACTACCGCTACCTATCATAAGTTTCTAGAATTGTGGCCAATAATCCTAAATTCATTATGATATTTCCCTAGCAACGGCGCCAAAAATTTAATGTGCTTCCGACTTATATGCTAAAATAGGGTGTTGTTTTACCCTATGTTGATTATGAGTAATTAAGGACTGAGATTGACTAATTGTCACATTTAGTCTATGGTGTAACTTAATCAGTCAGAACCTATGGCAGAGTACCTATCGTGTAGCTAGTTTGTTGGAAAGTATCTACGATTTTATTTAAATTAAATATCGTACTCCCAGGGAAGTGGTAACGGCTTAGTAGTAACTAGCCTTTTACCCTAACTCTTATCTTATGATTCAGTTATGCAATCATCATCAATAACTTTGATGAGAGGGTGATTCATTCTCCACTAGGTTTAAGTCTTTTTAAGCCTAAAAGTGTTTAACAAATAATGTCCTGATTCTATGTTATACTGTCACTACATGTTGATTGACCTATCTTCGAGTGTTTTATACATGTCTTGGCCTGGATTGCAACTATGTTCTGAATCTAAAGGTGTACCACATCTGAGTCACCTAATAAACCGCCCTACCTTAATGACGGCCCTACTCACGGTTCGAGCTAAAGGCCTCCATGAAAGCCCTATGTCACTTCGGGGATCATGCCGCTGATACGCGAAAATCGTATCACATTTTTAGCATGTTTTTATATATGTTTTAATGTGAAATTGAGAGTAAATTGACATTAATTGTTTACTATTTACTTGATTTCACGGTTTTTATGATTTTGGAAGTGTCAGGTGAAAAGTAGACGAAAACAGCAAATTCTGGGGCAAAAACGCAATTTTTGGAAATGTTGACCCGGTCAAAGGTCCGGGACGGGCGTCCCGAACCCGGGACGGGCATCCCGACCCGGTCAAACCGCCAGGACGGGCGTCCTGAACCGGGACTGGCGTCCCGAACCTGGTCAACGAATCAGGACGGGCGTCCCGAGCCGCCAGAAGCTGTCCCACATCGAATTTTTCAGAATTTTTCACTCCGGGAAGCTGCTATAAATACCCCAGGCCTCCAGCAGTTGAATTCATCCCTCTCCACTCGATCTGAGTCATTAAGTGGTTTCCAGTGTACAGTTTTCCAGTACACAACTCACTCAGAGACTCGGATCTCAGTTTTCTTTCTTATTAGTGTTTTGTTTTAGTTTCTGAGAAATAGTCTCAGATCTTAGGTTTATATAGATAGGTTCGTTTCCGGTATTCATAGAATACCCGGGGTTTCGTTAGGAGACCCTAAGAGAGCTCTAGGCGTTCGAAGAGTCAGTCCACAGGGCTAGGCTTAAGCCCAGGACGTAAGGTAAAGTCTAGCTACTAGGCTGAGGAAGCGTCCTCCGAAGGTTCTGGCGAGCAGAGTCAGGGCGGGCAATACGACGTATACAGCAGTACGCTCTGTAGGCGAGACTAAGTAAAGGGTGATTTCTTTATGGCATCAGTCCCCATACCCCTCTCTTATATGTTTTATTGCTTTGTCCTAAACATCAATTATGAATATCAGATTATGATTTTATGAATAGTTGTTTTGTATGTTGAAGTTATTATGTTTTTCCGGAAATAGCCACCTGCTAAATAATCATTATGTCTGCATGTCTAATGTAGTTTCTTTTAAACTAAAATAGGGTTATAGACAATTCCTAACCACGGTCTATTCATAACCTGTTTAGTTTAACAGGCATCAATTAGTATTGGTGTCTGCCATACTAGATAAAATAACATGCTGAACACCTGGCTTGTTAGAGTAGTCTAGGTAGGCTGAGTAGAGCGTTATGCCAGCGATTACGAGCCTTCAGAGTGATCCCCGAAAGTGACATAGGGCTTTCATAACTGTCTTTGTTCGTACCGTGAGTAGGGCCGTTTACCTTAATGATAGGGGGCGGTAGCATAGAGACTCAGATGTGGTACACCTTTAGACACAGAACATAGTTGCATTCCAGGCTAAGATATATCTAAAACACTCGAATATAGGTCAATCAACATATAGGAACAGTATAACATAGAATCAGAACTTATCTTTAAAACACTTCTAGGGTTAATTAGACTTGAACCTAGTGGAGAATGGATCACCCTCTCATCAAAGTATTTGATGAAGATTGCATAACTGGATCATAAGATAAGAGTTAGGATAAGAGGCTAGTTACTACTAAGCCGTTGCCACTTCCCTGGGAGTACGATAATTAACTTAGTAAAATCGTAGATACTTTCCAATAGACTAGCTACACGATAGGTACTCTGCCTTAGATTCTGGCTGATTAAGTGACACCATAAGACTAAACGTGACAATTAGTCAATCACAGTCCTTAATTAATCATAATCGACATAGGGTAAAATAACACCTATTTAGTACGTCAACCGGAATCGCATCAGATTTTTGGCGCCGTTGCCGGGGAAATATCATAATGAATTTAGGATTCCTGATCAAAATTCTAGAGACTTATGATAGGTAACGGTAGTAACCTAGACCTTAGATCTACACTTATCTTATACCAGTTAGACAATCAGTTTCCGAAATATAGGATTATCATAACTAATTAATTTTAGATGTTATCTGGAATTAAGACATTTAGGATAATCAAATTTTAGAAAATCATTCTAAAACCATATTGAGGGAATTTAATTGCTTTCAAAATATTAAAAGAAAAAAAAAATTTTAAAATCTAAAAATCCGAAAAAAATTGTACTTTTTCTTGTTTAATGGTAAGTTATTCTCTTTTCCCTATTTTGTTTCTCTGTGAATAGTTGTTTTGTTTTGTTTTCTCTTTCTTCCAAGTTTTTCTTTAGTTTTCACTCTCCCTGTAACCTCACTAACCAGTTTGCTCAGGCTAAAACGTGTTCTTCTCTGTAGTTGCATGACTCGATCTTCAGAAGCTAACCTTGAAACACCAGTTGAAAATCCTGAACGAATCATTCGCACAGCTAATAGGCGAAGAACAGAAATGGCTGCTGAAAGACCTACCCTTGAATCCTACATCCAGCCACAGACGATCCCAGTCTCATCTGCCATCCGAATCCCTGGGAACCCTCGCTATGATCTGAAACCGAATGTGATCCAGCTGATTATAAATCGAGTTCAGTTTGGAGGAACTGCAGCCGAGAATCCGCTGGAACACCTATCTGATTTCTCTTCTCTCTGCGAAGGCCTCAAGGGAGATCATACTGCAGAAATAACTAAACTCAACCTGTTTCCCTACTCACTTAGGGACAGAGCTAAGAGATGGTTGGCCCAGCTACCTACTAACTCCATCACCTCATGGGACGAGTTAAGCAAAGCCTTCCTAGAAGAGTACTACTCTGCAGCAAGAGTCCTAGAATATCGAAGGGCTCTGTCTAGTTTCACTCAAGCTGCTGATGAGACAGTGATCGAAGCTTGGGACAGATTCAAGGAGCTACTCAGGCTCTGCCCCCAACATGGACTTACCGAGGCATTGCTGATTCAGCAATTTTACGGGGGTATGTCAGACATGGGTAAGCAAATTCTCGATGGACTCAATCCTCAGAGCGGTTTCAATGGAATGAGTGATGTAGATGCTAGAAACGCTCTGGAGAGACTCTACAGGAACAGCAAGAATTGGCGCACAAGTGGCCGAGCTAAGAAGCAACCAGTAAATGCGGTCGTTGCCTCCACTGATGATCAATTTGAGGCACTGAAGGCCAGCATTACTAATCAGCTGAATGCTTTCCAACAAGGGAAAAGCATTCAGTCAGTATACCAAGTCTGCGAGTTTTGCCAAGGACCACATTTCAGTGGGGATTGTTATGGTAATGGGATATTAACTGTCCCAGAAGAGATGGAACAAGTGGACGCAGTAAATTCTGCTCCTATAGGAAATACCTACAATCCCACTTGGAAGAACCATCCGGGATTTAGCTGGAGAAACAATCCCGGGGCTACTAACTTCCAGAAAAGAGTACCTCAGCAGCTGCCATATCCGCAGAATCAGCAAGTTGCTCTGCCTGCACCAAGGAACTACATCGTTCCAGCTGATCCCATGCAAGAATTTAGAGACATGCTGAAGAGCATTTCCGACTCCAACAAGGAAATGATAGAGTCCAACAGAAAGATTCAGGAAGCTCACGCAGAAAGAATCCAGCAGAACGAGAATAGACAGAAGCAGACCGAGCAAACAATCAGAAACACACAAGCTGCTATACAAACTTTAGAGAGGCAGATGGGTCAACTATCCACCCATTTCTCTCACAGGTCCCAGGGAACGCTACCAAGCAACACTGAGACCAACCCTCAAACTGAATGCAAGACCATCACTCTAAGATCTGGTAAAATTCTATCTCCATCTCCACCCAAACCATCTGACCCTCCTATTCTTGTGCAGGAACCAGAAGAAGGCTCCAAGGACCCAACGCCGACGGAGGTCGAAATCGAAGTAGCAAGGAAAGGAAGGAGAGACGGAGTTTCCTGAGTACCGGCCAAAAGTACCTTACCCTGCCAGACTTATGCACAATAAAGATAAGGAGCAATTTGAAAAGTTTCTTAGGAATTTTAGTCAGATTCATGTTAATTTACCTTTACTTGATGTTATTTCTGAAATGCCAAAGTATGCTAAGTTTTTAAAAGAAGTTGTTAGTAATAAAAGAAAATTTGACATGGACAAGGTGGTTCTTAATGAAGAATGTTCGGCGGTTCTGTTGAATAAACTACCGTCTAAACAGAAAGATCCTGGTTGTTTTACCTTGCCATGTACAATTGGAAATATTACTAACATGCATGCATTAGCAGACTTAGGAGCTAGTATTAATCTTATGCCATCTAGTTTATTTGATAAATTAGGATTGCATGATTTGAAAACGACTAGGATGTGCATACAACTTGCAGACAGGACAGTCAAAATCCCCAAGGGAATAATTGAAGACCTCTTAGTAAAGGTCGGAAAATTTGTATTTCCTGTGGATTTCGTTGTCATGGACATGAATGGGGAAGGAGGAGTGCCCCTGATCCTAGGTCGACCATTTCTAGCCACCTCAAAAGCATTAATAGACGTCAGTAATGGTCAAATCAAGTTAAGGGTAGGAAATGATGACGTCACTTTTGATCTAAATGAGACCCTTAGGTATCCCATGCATTTAGATGATACTTGTTTTTGTGTGGATGCCATGGAACACTTGATTGCAATTAACGTGACAGACCTATGCTCAAACTATCAAATTCTAAGTGAGGACTCCCTAGAATTAGAGGAGTCTGAACTTAGCTCTTCTGAAAATGAAATTACTTCTGATAGTTTCACTGAGATAGGTGATGATGAGATGAAGAAAGAGCGAACCTCGTTTGAAGATCCACCAGACTTGGAACTGAAGGAACTACCCACTCATCTGTGCTACGAATTCCTAGATGACAACAAGAAACTTCCCATTATTCTTGCAGCTGATCTGACTGCAGAACAAAGGAAGCTGACTGTGGACATGTGCAGAAAGCATAGAAGAGCCTTTGCCTACAAAATTGCGGATATCCCAGGTATTAATCCAAGCTTTTGTTCGCATAAGATTCTTCTAGAAAATGAGTATAAGCCATGTGTGCAACCTCAAAGGAGGTTGAATCCTAATGTGTGTGATGTTGTTAAGAAAGAAGTCATTAAACTGTTAGATGCAGGACTTATCTACCCTATCTCGGATAGTGAGTGGGTAAGCCCGGTGCAGGTAGTACCTAAGAAAGGCGGTATAACAGTTGTTAGGAATGAGCATAATGAACTAATCCCTACAAGAACTGTAACTGGTCATCGTGTATGCATAGACTATAGAAAATTAAATACGGCACACGAAAGATCACTTTCCCCTTCCTTTTATTGACCAAATGTTAGAAAGATTATCTGGACATATGTTTTATTGCTTTCTTGATGGGTTTTCTGGTTATTTTCAAATTCCTATTTCCCCTGAGGACCAGCATAAAACTACATTCACATGCCCTTTTCGGAACTATTTTTGCATATAGAAGGATGCCTTTTGGTTTTGTAATGCACCTGCTACATTTCAACGTTGTATGACTGCTATCTTTGAGGACATGTTAGGAAAATCTATGGAAGTATTTATGGATGACTTTTTCTGTTTTTGGAAATTCATTTGAGGTTTGTCTAAAGAACTTGGAGTTAATGTTGAAACGTTGTATAAAATCTAACCTGGTTTTAAATTGGGAAAAATGCCACTTCATGGTAAAAGAGGGAATTGTTTTAGGACATAAGATCTCACACCTAGGTATGGAAGTAGATAAGGCAAAAATTGAAGTAATTTCAAAACTACCTCCTCCCAAAAATGTGAGAGCCGTTAGGAGTTTTTTGGGACACGCTGGCTTTTATCGTAGGTTCATAAAAGATTTTTCATTAATAGCCAGGCCGTTGACCAATTTACTCGGAAAAGATGTTCCATTTATCTTTGATGAGAAATGTCTAAAAGCTTTTAATAGACTTAAGGAACTCTTAACTACTGCACCTATCATGACATCACCTGATTGGAGTCTACCTTTTGAGCTTATGTGTGATGCTAGTGACTATGCAGTAGGAGTAGTTTTAGGACAAAGACATGATAAGAAGTTTCATGTAATATATTATGCTAGTAAAACCCTAACTGATGCTCAGGAAAATTACACTACGACAGAAAAGGAATTATTAGCAGTAGTATATGCATTTGATAAGTTTCGATCCTATCTAGTCCTGTCTAAAACTATTGTTTATACTGATCATTCGGCACTAAAATACTTGTTTAATAAAACCGACGCAAAACCAAGATTGATTAGATGGGTTTTATTGCTTCAAGAATTTGACATAGAAATCCGGGATAAGAAAGGGGCAAAAACTTAGCCGCAGACCATTTGTCTAGGTTAGAAAATCCGACCCTAGAAGCCATTGATGAAACAATCATATCTGATAAATTTCCGGATGAGAATCTATGTGCATTATTTGCTAGTTTCTCACCCCCTTGGTTTGCAGATATAGAAAATTACTTGGCAGCCCGGACTCTCCCTAGTGATATCACTGCTCAACAAAGAAGAAAATTCTTTGCTGACCTGAAATATTACTATTGGGAAGATCCTTTTCTATTTAAAATATGTGCAGATCAGATGATCAGAAGATGTGTATCTCAAGAAGAGGGTTTCCGAATTCTGGAACACTGTCACTGCGGCCACAGGCGGTCACTTAGCTGCAACTAATACGGCCCGAAAAGTATTAGAAGCAGGCTTTTACTGGCCCACCATATTCAAAGACGCCGCAGCATTTACAGGATCGTGCGATGCCTGTCAGAAAGCGGGAACCATATCTTCTCGAGATAATCTACCCCAACAGGTAATTCAAAGTGTAGAAATATTTGACATATGGGGTATAGATTTCATGGGTCCGTTTCCTTCCTCTTTTGGTATGAAGTACATCTTAGTAGCTGTAGAATATTTTTCAAAATGGCCTGAGGCACAGGCCCTACCTACTAATGATGCTCGAGCCGTATGCAGATTCCTTAAGCAGATTTTCGCCAGGTTTGGATGTCCAAAAGCCCTAATCAGTGATCGAGGTACGCACTTCTGCAACTCTCAATTGCAGAAAGTACTCCAGCATTACGGAATTCAGCATCGCATTTCCACAGCCTACCATCCTCAAACCAACGGGCAGGCTGAGGTAACCAATAGGGGAATAAAGAGAATCCTAGAAAAGACCGTGGGTGTTAACCGTAAGGATTGGTCCAATAAACTGGAGGATGCATTATGGGCCTTCCGTACAGCGTACAAGACCACTACGGGTTCTCACCCTATCGACTAGTCTACGGAAAAGCATGCCACCTTCCGGTTGAACTTGAACATAAAGCTTACTGGGCAGTACGAAAATGCAATCTCGACGATAACTTGACTAAGGAACACCGGATTTTACAGCTCAACGAATTGGATGAGTGGAGGCTCAAAGCATATGAGAACTCACATCAGTTCAAAATGACAAGTAAACTCCGGCATGACAGACGACTCAGAGCCCAGAAAAATTTTGAACCAGGTGATAAGGTATTGTTATACAACTCACGTTTAAAATTTTTCCCAGGAAAGCTGCGTAGCTATTGGTCAGGACCGTTCACAATCAAGGAAGTATCACCTTTCGGAGCATGTGACATCATGGATTCTGACGGTATTGTTCAAAAAGTAAACGGACAACGCCTAAAGATTTACAGAGAGCCGTTTGACTCGTCCGAGCAGATTGTGGACTTCACAGACTAAGGGAGTATCTCTTTCATTTTATTTCTTGTTTTTGTTATTTCTATGTTCCTTCTTACCCGTAGTTAGTGAATAAGTGTGGGGTAAGATCTTTTTTTTTATTTCTTGTTTTTTTTATTTCTTGTTTTCAAATAAGTGTGGGGTAATTAGCTATGCATGAACACTGAGGACAGTGCCAATTAAGTGTGGGGTAGCAGTGCACAGTGCACTGTAGCAGTTTGAAGCAGTTTGAAAAAATTTTCGCATGCTTTTGCTTGTTTTCCCTGTATTTTCACACCCTTCCAAAATTTCAAAATTTTTCCGTCTTTCAGACTTCTAAATGCAGTATGCTTGGTTAAACAAATTGCTTATGTCTATGATATGTAGGTAGTATGTTATGGTTAGTAGGATAGTCGATAGCTATCTTGGACTAATTGATTAGGAATAGGGAATTCCTGATAACTGAGCACAACCTTGTCTGGATTAGAGACCTCAACCAATTGCCTATTCGAGACTTAACTAGATAAAATTAGACCAGTTGTGGATATATTGGCAGTTAGAATGACTAGATGAGACTCTGAGCTAAAAGTGAAAGAACTTAAGGAAGTTAATTACAATAGGGTAGTTTGCCAGCGGCCTTCGCTACTCGAGCACCACTCCTTCGGGGAACTTAAAGCCTGATGCCCTAAGGTCGTGTAGATCTGGGAGTCATCGGAGTGGGACTCGCTACATGGGTAGTTGAAGTTGACGTGTTCTAAGCAAACTCGAAATACCCTGAATCTATAAAGAAAATAACTAAGTGCTAAAACATTAAAAATCTGATCACCAAAGCTCAGAACTCAGAAAGTTATCTGTTGTCAGTATGTCTAGCGATAGGTCGAAGTATTATCTGGTAGCAGTTAAGATAAGAGTTCATTGTGTTGACTATCTGGTCTAGACTAGTACACACACTACACATCAGGAAGACCCTGTGACTAAGAAAAAGTCCAACCTAGTTGTTGATTTATTTTCTGCCTGATCATAACAAACTACTAGAGACATGTGAGACCTTGTCATAGCAACCTAACCAATCAGACCTGTGTTAAGAATTGTCTGAAGAATTTTTGGAATAAAAACATGATTAGGAATTTAAGTGACTGCACTACGGTTTAAATCACTAACTCCATGTAGACTTTGCTTGAGGACAAGCAAAAAGCTAAGTGTGGGGTTATCTGATACGCGAAAATCGTATCACATTTTTAGCATGTTTTTATATATGTTTTAATGTGAAATTGAGAGTAAATTGACATTAATTGTTTACTATTTACTTGATTTCACGGGTTTTATGATTTTGGAAGTGTCAGGTGAAAAGTAGACGAAAACAGCAAATTCTGGGGCAAAAACGCAATTTTTGGAAATGTTGACCCGGTCAAAGGTCCGGGACGGGCGTCCCGACCCGGTCAAACCGCCAGGACGGGCGTCCTGAACCTGGTCAACGAATCAGGACGGGCGTCCCGAGCCGCCAAAAGCTGTCCCACATCGAATTTTTCAGAATTTTTCACTCCGGGAAGCTGCTATAAATACCCCAGGCCTCCAGCAGTTGAAATCATCCCTCTCCACTCGATCTGAGTCATTAAGTAGTTTCTAGTGTACAGTTTTCCAGTACACAACTCACTCAGAGACTCGGATCTCAGTTTTCTTTCTTATTAGTGTTTTGTTTTAGTTTTTGAGAAATAGTCTCAGATCTTAGGTTTCTATAGATAGGTTCGTTTCCGGTATTCATAGAATACCCGGGGTTTCGTTAGGAGACCCTAAGAGAGCTCTAGGCGTTCGAAGAGTCAGTCCACAGGGCTAGGCTTAAGCCCAGGATGTAAGGTAAAGTCTAGCTACTAGGCTGAGGAAGCGTCCTCCGAAGGTTCTGGCGAGCAGAGTCAGGGCGGGCAATACGACGTATACAGCAGTACGCTCTGTAGGCGAGACTAAGTAAAGGGTGATTTCTTTATGGCATCAGTCCCCATACCCCTCTCTTATATGTTTTATTGCTTTGTCCTAAACATCAATTATGAATATCAGATTATGATTTTGAATAGTTGTTTTGTATGTTGAAGTTATTATGTTTTTCCGGAAATAGCCACCTGCTAAATAATCATTATGTCTGCATGTCTAATGTAGTTTCTTTTAAACTAAAATAGGGTTATAGACAATTCCTAACCACGGTCTATTCATAACTTGTTTAGTTTAACAGGCATCAATTAGTATTGGTGTCTGCCATACTAGATAAAATAACATGCTGAACACCTGGCTTGTTAGAGTAGTCTAGGTAGGCTGCGTAGAGCGTTATGCCAGCGATTACGAGCCTTCAGAGTGATCCCCGAAAGTGACATAGGGCTTTCATAACTGTCTTTGTTCGTACCGTGAGTAGGGCCGTTTACCTTAATGATAGGGGGCGGTAGCATAGAGACTCAGATGTGGTACACCTTTAGACACAGAACATAGTTGCATTCCAGGCTAAGATATATCTAAAACACTCGAATATAGGTCAATCAACATATAGGAACAGTATAACATAGAATCAGAACTTATCTTTAAAACACTTCTAGGGTTAATTAGACTTGAACCTAGTGGAGAATGGATCACCCTCTCATCAAAGTATTTGATGAAGATTGCATAACTGGATCATAAGATAAGAGTTAGGATAAGAGGCTAGTTACTACTAAGCCGTTGCCACTTCCTTGGGAGTACGATAATTAACTTAGTAAAATCGTAGATACTTTCCAATAGACTAGCTACACGATAGGTACTCTGCTTTAGATTCTGGCTGATTAAGTGACACCATAAGACTAAACGTGACAATTAGTCAATCACAGTCCTTAATTAATCATAATCGACATAGGGTAAAATAACACCTATTTAGTACGTCAACCGGCCCTAACGTCGGCATAAAGACACAACTCAGCTTACTTAGACTACTCTAACAAAAAGAGTGTTCTGTAGGTTATTTTATCTAGTATGGCAGACACCAATGCTAATTGATGCCTGTTAAACTAAACAGGTTATGAATAGATCGTGGTTAGGAATTATCTATAACCCTAAATTTAGTTTAAAAGAAACTACATTAGACATGCAGACATAATAAATATTAAGCAGGTGGCCATTTCCAGAAAATCATAAGAACTTCAACATGCATAACAAATACCCATAAAATCATAATCCAATATACATAATCAATATTTGGACGAACACAATACAAACATATAAAGAGAGGGACATGGGGACTGATGCCATAAAGAATTCACCCTTTACTTAGTTTCGCCGATGGAGCAACTGCTTTTATATGTTGTAGTGCTCGACCCGACTCTGCTCGCCAGAACCTTCGGAGGACGCTTCCTCAGCCTAGTAGCTAGACTTTACCTTAATACCCAGCTTAAGCCTAGCCCTGTGGACTGACTCTTCGAACGCCTAGAGCCCTCTTAGGATCTCCTAACGAAATCCCAGGTATTCTATGAATACCAGAAATGAACCTATCTATCGTAGCCTAGGATCTGAGACTAATTCTCAGAAACAAAGAAAACGAGACACTATCTAGAAATAAAAGAAACTTCTACTAAACCCGAGTCTCTAAGTGACTTATGTACTCGAGAAAAATGTACACTTGAAGTCACTAAATGACTCAGATCGAGTGGAGAGGAATGATTTCAACTGAGGAAGGCCTGGGGTATTTATAGCAGCTTTCTAGAGTGAATTTTTCCAATAATTTCTATGTGGGACTTTGACCAGGCATCCGGGACGCCCGTCCCGGCCTGTTGACCTGGTCAGGATGGCCGTCCCGAGTCCTGGACGCCCGTCCTGGCCTGTTGACCAGGTCAGGACACCCATCCTGATTCGAGACGCCCACCCCAACTTTCGAACTTCTGAAAATTGTGTTTTTGCCCCAAAATTTGCCATTTTCTTCTACTTTTCACCTGACACTTCCAAAATCACAAAAACTGTGAAATTGAGTTAATAACAAACAATTAAGACCAATTTCCTATCAATTTCACCCTAAATTATGCCTAAAAACATGCTAAAAATGTTATATGATTTATGCATATCAATCTTCATTTCGTGTTTTATTTTTGTTTTTCCTATTTTTGGTTTTAAACTCTTATTTCTCACCCTATTCTTGTTTCTTTTCTTTTAGTTATTTCTATTACTTGTGTTTTCTTGTTTCTTTATTTTTCTTTTTTCTTATTGAGTCAGATAAGTGTGGGGTAAGAATTTTATGCTCTTTTTTATTCTTGTTTTTCAAATAAGTGTGGGGTGTTTAGATATGCATGAACACTGAGGACAGTGTCAAACTTAAGTGTGGGGTTGCAGTGCACAATGTACTGTAGCAGTAAAAGTTTTGCATGCTTTCCCATATTTTCACTAAAATTTCACCCTTCGTAAAAAAATTTCAAAAATTTTCACTCTTTCATACTTCAAAATGCAGTTATGATTGGTAAAGAAATACTTATGTCTATGATATGTATCTAGAGCATTATGATCAGTAGGAGACAACATGATAACTTTATTGAATTCATCGATTAGAAATAAGGAATTCCTGATACTTGAGCACAACTTAGTTTGGATTAGAGACCTCAACCAAATACCTTTTCACGACTTAGCTAAATAATATTAGACCAATTGAGGATGTATTAGCAATCTAAATGACTAGATGATGCTCTGAGCTGAAAGTGAAAAACGTTAAATAAATATGGTAGTTTGGAAGCGGCCTTTGCTACTTGAGCACCACTCCTTAAGGGAACTTAAAGCCTGATGCCCTAGGGTCGTGTAGATCTGGGAGTCATCGGAGTGGGACTCGCTACATGGGTAGTTAAAGTTGACGTGTGAAAGCGAACACAAAAATACCCTGAACAATTAATCTGAAAATCCATAGCCCAGTGTATTCTTATGTTGAAATTCTTAATTGAAAAACCTTATCACCAAAGCTCAGAAATCAGAAGGTTGTTTGTTGCTGGTGTGTCTAGCGACCGGTCAAGGTATTATCTGGTAAGAATAAAGAGAAGACTATATTATGTTGACAATCTAGTCTGGACTAATACACACACTACACATCAGGAAGACCTCGTGACTAAGAGAAGAGTTCAGTCTAGTTATTAAGTTGTTAACCCTGCCTGACCGTAATAATCTACCAGAGACATTTGAGACCTTGTCATGGCAACTTAACCAGTCAGACCTGTGTTGTGAATTATTTGACTAAGTAATCAATTTTGGAATAAAAACATTGCTAAGAATTTTAAGTGACTGCACCTATGATTTAAAATCAATAATTTCATGTAGACTTTACTTGAGGACAAGCAAAAAGCTAAGTGTGTGGTTATATGATATGCACAAATCATATCACTTTTTTAGCATGCTTTCGGCACAATTTAGGGCAAAATTGGTGTTAAATCGTTCTCAATTGACTGATATTAACACAATTCCTCAGTTTTTGTGATTTTGGAAGTGTCAGGTGAAATATGCAAGAAAACGTGATTTTTGGAAGTTCGGAAGTCGGGATGGGCGTCCAAAACCCGGGACGGGCGTCTTGACCTGGTCAATAGACCAGGACGGGCGTCTAGGACTTGGGACGGTCATCCTAACCTGGTCAACAGGCCGGGACAGGCGTCACAGATCCAGGACGGGAGTCCCGAACGCCTGCTCAAACTCCCACATCAACTTTTGAAGAGAATTTCACCCAGTTCCCCTGCTATAAATACCTCAGGCCTTCCACAGTTGAAATCATTCCTCTCCACTCGATCTGAGTCATTTAGTGACTTCAAGTATACATTTTTCTATAGTATACATCACTTAGTGATTTTAGGTGTTTTTAGTTTAGGTAGATTTCTAGTTTTTGAGAGTGTCTCGTGTTCTTCATTTCTGAGAGTCTGTCTCAGATCTTAGAATACGACTAGATAGGTTCATTTTTTGTATTCATAGAATACCTGGGATTTCGTTAGGAGATCCTAAGAGAGCACTAGGCATTCGAAGAGTCAGTCAACAAGGCTTTGCTTAGGCCGGGTCGTAAGGTAAAGCATAGCTGCTAGTCTGAGGAAGCGTCCTCTGAAGGTTTTGTTGAGCAGAGTCGGGTCAAGCAGTCCAGCATATACAAGCAGTTGCTCCATCAGCAGACCTAATAAAGGGTGAATACTTTATGGCGGTGGTCCCCTTGTCCCTCTCTTTATATGTATGTACTGTGTTTGTCCAAAGACCCAATTTGAATATTAAATTATGATGTTATGAATATGTGTTATGCATGTTGAAGTCATTTACATTTTTTCTGAAAGGTTACCAGCTTAACTATCATTATGATTGCATGTTTACTTGCTCTTTTAAACTAGATGAATGGTTATAGACAACTCCTAACCACGGTCTAATCATAACATGTTTAGTTTATCAGGCCTTAATTTAGGACTTCCCGTTGGAAGCATTAAGGTCTACCATATTAGATGAAATAACCTATAGATCACCATGTTTGTTAAAGTAGTCTAAGTAGGCTGAGTTTGCGTGTTTATGCTGGCGTTAGGGCGAGTGGCATGATCTCCTAAGTGACACAGGACTTTCATGGATGCCTTTAGCTCGAACCATGAGTAGGGCCGTCAATGGCGATGAGGCAGTTTATTAGGTAACTCATATGTGGTACACAAGTAGAATCAGTACATAATTGCAATCTAGACCAAGATATATCTAAAATACTCGAAGATAGGTCAATCAACATGTAGGAACAATATAACATAGAACACTATCTGTAAAACACTCTTGTAGGCTTAAATAGACTTGAACCTAGTGGAGAATGAATCAACCTCTCATCAAAGATTTTGATGAACGATTGCATAACCGGATCATAAGATAAGAGTTAGGGTAAAATGATAGTTACTACAAAGCCTTTACCACTTCCCTAGGAGTATGATAAAATTATTAAATTAAAATCGTAGATACTTTCTAGTAGACTAGCTACACGATAGGTACTCTGCCTTAGGTTCTGATTGATTAAGTGACAACATAGATACTAAATGTGACAATTAGTGATTCTAAGTCCTTAGTTATTCATAATCGATATAGGGTAAACAACACCTATTTTTAGTATATCGATCGGAACGCATCACAAATGCAGAAGGTACTTCAGCAATATGGAGTTCAACATCACCTTTCCACAACATACCACCCTCAAACCAATGGGCAGGTTAAGGTAACTACTAGAGGAATAAAAAGAATCCCAGAAAAGACTATAGGTGTTAACCGTAAGGATTGGGCCATGAAGCTGGATGATGCATTATGGGCCTTTCGTACGGCATATAGAACCTCTACAGGATTTTCACCTTATAGACTGGTATATGGAAAAGCATGTCACCTTCCTATTGAAATTGAACATAGAGCTTACTGGGCAGTGCAAAAATGCAATCTAGACGATACCCTGACTAAGAAAAACCGGATTTTACAACTCAACGAATTGGATGAGTGTAGGGTCAAAGCCTATGAAAATTCACATCAATTCAAGATGACAAGTAAACTCCGGCATGACAGGCGACTCAGAGCCCAGAAGAATTTTGAACCGGGGGATAAAGTACACTATCACAGAAGTATCACCCTTTGGAGCACGTGTCATAATGGATTCTGACAGTACTACTCAAAAAGTGAACGGGCAACGCTTAAAGCCCTACAGAGAACCACTCGACTTGTCCGCGCAGACTGTTGACTTCGCAGAATAAGGGAGTATTCCTTTCATTTTATTTTGTTTTCTCTTCATTGCTTTGTTATTTATGTTACCATTCGTGCTTTGTTTTATTTTATTTTCTTTCTCTTCCCCTTAATTAGTCAAATAAGTGTGGGGTAAGAATTTTATGCTCTTTTTTATTCTTGTTTTTCAAATAAGTGTGGGGTGTTTAGATATGCATGAACACTGAGGACAGTGTCAAACTTAAGTGTGGGGTAGCAGTGCACTGTAGTAGCAGTAAAAGTTTTGCATGTTTTCCCATATTTTTCACTAAAACTGCACCCTTCCAAAAAAATTTCAAACTTTTTCACTCTTTCAGACTTCAAAATGCAGTTATGATTGGTAAAGAAATGCTTATGTCTATGATATGTGTTGCGTTGTGTGTGTGTCACAATTTGTAAAGATAAGAAAATGAAGTAAATCAACACAATCTTAACAAGTGCAAGTATACACCGGTCAACAAGTAATATATGTACCTATGTACAAGATTATCGACCCCACAGGGACTAAGTGTGATAATACAAATGCAAATACGATTGTACAAATGGTTAAAAGAATAAAAGAATAAAGAATGATGAATGATGAATAATGAATAGAGATTGGTCTAATACTACGGCAATGCTACTCCTAAGGAAAGACTAAACTAACAGTTAAGGGTCAGTGATGCTGCTCCGACTGATATGCTAAACAGGTGTTGTTTTACCCTATGTTGATTATGAGTAATTAAGGACCGGGGTTTGACTAATTGTCACATTTAGTCTCGATGGTGTCACTTAATCAATCAGAACCTAAGGCAGAGTACCTATCATGTAGCTAGTTTGTTGGAAAGTATCTACGATTTTATTAAGTTAAATATCGTACTCCCAGGGAAGTGGTAACGGCTTAGTAGTAACTAGCCTTTTACCCTAACTCTTATCTTATGATTCAATTATGCAATCCTCATCAATAACTTTGATGAGAGGGTGATTCATTCTCCACTAGGTTTAAGTATATTTAAGCATGAAAGTGTTTTATAGATAAGGTCCTGATTCTATGTTATACTGTTCCTATGTCTTGGCTTGGATTGCAACTATGTTCTGAGTCTAAAGGTGTACCACATCCGAGTTATCTGATAAACCACCCCATCGCCAAGGTAAACGGCCCTACTCATGGTTCGAGCTAAAGACATCCATGAAAGCCCTATGTCACTTCGGGGATCATGCCACTCGCCCCTAACCACCGGCATAAACGCTCAACTCAGCCTACTTAGACTACTCTAACAAACAGGGTGTTCCGCAGGTTATTTTATCTAATATGGCAGACACCAATACTAATTGATGCCTGTTAAACTAAATAGGTTATGAATAGACCGTGGTTAGGAATTATGTATAACCCTAATTTTAGTTTAAAAGAAACTACATTAGACATGCAGACATAATGAATATTAAGCAGGTGGCCATTTCCGGAAAATCATAAGAACTTCAACATATAAAATAGATATTCATAAAAATCATAATCTCATATTCATAACAAATCTTTGGACAAACACAATACAGACATATAAAGAGAGGGACAGGGGGACTGATGCCATAAATAAATCACCCTTTACTTAGTCTCGCCGATGGAGCAACTGCTTGTATATGTCGTACTGCTCGACCCGACTCTGCTCGACAGAACCTTCGGAGGACGCTTCCTCAGCCTAGTAGCTGGACTTTACCTTAATACCCAGCTTAAGCCCAGCCCTATGGACTGACTCTTCGAACGCCTAGAGCCCTCTTAGGATCTCCTAACGAAATCCCGGGTATTCTATGAATACCAGAAACGAACCTATCTATCGAAGCCTAAGATCTGAGACTAATTCTCAGAAACTAAGAAAACGAAACACTAACTAAAAATAGAAGAACACTTATACTGAACCCGAGTCTCTAAGTGACCTATGTACTCGAGAAAAATGTACAACTTAAGTCACTAAATGACTCAGATTGCGTGGAGAGGAATGATTTCAACTAAGGAAGGCCTGGGGTATTTATAGCAGCTTTCTGGAGTGAATTTCTCCAAATATTTCGATGTGGGACAACTTTTGGTGCTCGGGACGCCCGTCCTGGTGCTTTAACTGGGTCGGGACGCCCACCCCAAACTCAGCATTTCCAAAAATTGCATTTTTGCCCCAAAATTTACTGTTTTCTTCTACTTTTCACCTAACACTTCCAAAATCATAAAAACTGTGAAATTGAGTTAATAACACACAATTAAGACCGATTTGCCATCAATTTCACCCTAAATTATGCCTAACAACATGCTAAAAATGTGATATGATTTATGCATATCAGTCAGCCTATTGGAAATAACCACAAGAGTACTACAGGTAATACAATGATGCGGCATTCACGCCCAAAATGTAAATACAAACCAAAGATGAATCTAAATATACATGAACCCGCTTTCAGTTTTCAGATTAATGCTACAACGATGTGGCACTACCCAGATTACTTGATCTACTATGCTAGATCCCCGATAACATCATCTCATGGAGTACGAAGTACCGTTGACCTAGAACAACACTAGTCAGTGAATTTGGTCATGTCCCCTGTAATGTTAAGCACGCGGTCATGCGTCTCAATCTAGTGCCACATAATTATCATGTCCACTAGCTCCCCTCCGTTAGAAGGCCATATACTAGTTTGATTCATACGTTGGACAGTCGTAACTGCAAGTGATGCTAAATCAATTTAAGTAATTACATGAATAAACCAAGCATGCCCCATACAAGTAGTAAACATAAAAACAGAAAACAATGCTACAACATACTCATCATCGTATTCCAAACAGTGTACACAACATGTTCATACTTAACTATGCCACAACATCTTTATGCTATATAAATATATGTTCAGTACAGAGAATAACAAAGTCCAGGAATTAAAGTAATGTAATAAAAAGACTCCCATCATCATGGTAAATAATTCTATTACAAAACAAGTTTAATCAATTCATAAAAATGGCCTTCAACTCATGCCCAATATTCAAGCAAGAATCTATACAAGACAATGAACAACGCTACTGCCCAGATCAGTTTAATCACGATTGCCCAGTGCTATTCTCCTCTGACTGATGCCGCGGTGTCTTTTCTGCTTAGCTGATGAACACTCAGCAAGTCACCCTGCTCACTCTCGAGTTTTTCCCTACAGAAATTAATATAAAGCTAAAAAGAACTGCTAAACTATACTACCAAAATGCTACTGAGCTATCTAAGAATGAATAGAAACTAATCTCTCTTCAAAAGTCTAAGAGTCTAATCTCTCCAAAAGCCTTTTCTTCTCTCAGTTTTTCAAGTATATATAGTGTATCTTCTTGTACCGAGATTCAGCCTCAATCTTCCATCTGTCCATATTTCTGGAATTTTCTTATACTATTCAGCAAATAAATTGAATAATCCAGAAATTAATTCCAGCTGCCTTCTGAGTTCTTTGTCATCTTCCTCCATGCTGCAAGATTCTCTGCGAGATTCAAGCTCCAGCTGCCACGTTTTTAATACATTAAAACAAAATAAATTCTGATAATAGCTGAATAATCAATCTGAAATCTTATTCCCTTTTACCCTTGTTACAATAAATCAATCCAAATTAAATCCCAAATAATAATCCAATAAATACAACTCGTAACAATATTTGGAAATTAATTAAATTAAATTGACATATTGACAATAAAACCACATTTTTAGTAAAAAGAGAAAGAATATCAAATAAACGCATTTTAACTCCAATTTCCAAATAAATTCAGTTATTTCAAAAGCAAAACGTGGCAAAGTAAATGTGAATAACTCTATTATTCTAGAGTTATCACACCCCCAAACTTAAATCATTGCTCGTCCAGAGCAATTCTGCAGCAATGCGAAAGCAAAATGAAATATGCATACCCACTAAAACTTTGGCTCAACAGTTTCAGCTAAACCTGGGACCAGTGATTTCAGAGAGAAAAATTCAAGCAGACACAATGTTCCATCCTTAATTGAATAATCAAATATTAACCAACCCAAGCTCAAAGAATTTCTACTCCAGTGTGTGTATGTGAATAGTCCAGCTAATTGGTTCCTTTTATTCATGAATGAGCAGTTGATAATCCCAAGATACATTTTGTATTACTAGAATGCAATTTATTATACCACTCTCCACTAATGTAGCAAACTCATTAACAAAGATCAAGAAGGTCTTACTTTGGTTGTAATGTGGGCTGGGGCTAAGGTATTATAAATATAAATAAACAATTGGCTTGAACTCAGTCCCAATCTGCCTAGAACACTTAATGCAAGTAATTTTATGTATTTTTCCTGTAGAGGGTCAACCTTTTTCTCACTTTTGCTCCAGCAAATGATTTATCATTTGGTCATCTTTTTGATAGGCATCCTCAATAATGAGCTTTGCTCTTTATTTCTTTTTCACTTTTGTATTTAGAGAGTTTTACTCTCTTTTTCAAGCATTTAATTACATCACCCATATCATTCTTAATTTCAGAATTTAACTGCCACAGTTCTAGGATGCTAAAGCATTTTGCTGCAGTATTTCTATGATTTCTTTGTTTTCCCAGAAATTCTTTCTTTTTCTCCCTTTCTTGCACCCCAAACTTATTTTTAAACATATTCTAAGCAGACTGAGATTAAGTTTTAGGTGCCAAAGAAAGGATATAAACAAATATTTTGGAAAAAATGGCTTCATCTGTTCGATGTGGGTGTCCAAAGAAATTAGGCTAGGCTTGACTTGTTTCACTAGCAAAAATACATGCATCATGGTCAGGCTTGAAAGGCTCAATCGTTTAAAAAAATGTGCCTTAATCATTTCAATGCTACTGAGTTTACTAGAATTTCGCCTCAAGGGGTATATATAAATGATCCTAAAAAATCTGTGTCTTCATACCAAGCTAATTCTTTTTTATGAACAAAGCAATTTGTCTAAGTCTAGACTATTGTGTAAAAGATGGGGAGTAAAAATAGGCTTTACTTAGAGTCAATTAATACCTACTTACTCTAAAAAAATAGTACATAGTCTACAAGAATGTACTTTAGTTTTAAGAATTCATCATTAATCGGATCCCAAAGTCTGTCCTAATCTTGCTTAGGCCAATGTTCTAATGGGACACATGTAAATGCTGCCGCATTCATGCAATCAGCTCTTTTATGCTAAGTCATTCATTCCATAAAGCACAATAAGACATTCACTCATTCAGATCATTTTGAAATAGACATAACAGAAAAGAGATATCATTAAAGCTTTAAGATAAAGATATCAGTATTTTTGGCCAGATGACACCCTCCCCCAAACTCAAGGAGAAGCAATGTCCTCATTGCAAAACAAAAAGAAAACAGGTAGCAAAAAATTTCAGATAACAAAATAACGCAGGAAAAGAAAGTGTTCAGCCCTGCTCAGCAGGTTAATAAGTACAGACCTAAAGCAAAAATAAAAGTTAAGGGTTGAGAGAAAGAACCACTCCCATTGAGCCGGGAGTGCCTTAGAGAATGTTAATGTCATCGTCCATTTTGTTTGGATCTTCATCAGGTAGGAGCTATTGTGGGAAGGTCGGCCAAGGGTTACCAGATTGTTGCCTTTACCGCGGTAATGCTCTAAAGTAGGCAGCATCACGATCCCTCGCATATTGCCAGTAAATTTGCTGCTGTGCAAATAGTTATGCCACAGTCATTGCCGGAGCATCCATTGAAGCTATTGCTGGAGCATCTGGTGTGGCAGAAAATGGAGTTTGGGCCGAAGGAGTTAGTGCTGTCAGGTGGATGTGGTTGCGGTGCTGAGGGGAGGATTCTGCTTAGGTCATATGCTGAGATGGTGCCTTGGGGATAGAAGTCTGTGTCTTCCATGGCTACCACCACTCCGACAGCCCTACACAATAAACAAATCAAAGTGGGGAAAAACATTTCCCCACTCTTCTTGTTAGCACATGCACGAATTTGTTCACATATAATTTTACCAACATTAATTGGACAGGCCTTGACAATACAAGCCAACAGAACAATGCGCTCAACATTTAGTATGAAGTATGTCTAGTAGGCATCAAAGAATGCCTAACAAAATAAAACCAAATTTTGGCTTCGTCCGTTAAAAACTCCCTGCGGCATGTCTTGTTGCCTTGCTTGGACAAGGACCACTATGTTCCAGGAACAGTGACTTCTTGCAGCAATTTATCACAGGTATCATCGGTTAAGTCAGCGAGATATGAGTAAAAGTCATCAGCGTCATTTATATAGTTCGTCAGATTGAAGAGCTAGTTGACTGCTCTTGGGTTCAAAGCAATGGGGCGTTCTTGGACAAAGACTGAATACACATTGTTCGGCCATAAATTTGCGTAAAATTCTCAGGCAATGGAGGGATCTGGCTCCACACATTGGGAGCAAAGATTTTCCCATCCCAGGATGCGGATGACATCTCAACATTTTGTCGAAAGAGGGTACGGCGATTCCCCATCAAGTACAAAACCTAGGTCGGCTAGGTATTGTTTTTCAGAGTACAACTCCTGAAACCTACACTCAGCGTCCAAGGAGGAAAACCATTCCTTAGTACATTTTGGTGCCACTTGCTTGATTCTCGGCATCTAAAAAAATAACAAGTGTAAGAATCAATCGCAGAGATAAGCCGTAGCCAAAACAGAAAAATATATGAATCCCCAATTTAAAAAACACTCATGGCCGTCATGACCTTTTCTCAAATAAACATGATCGCAACTTAACTTATCACAATAGAAGAAATAAAGCGAAGAAAAATCTTCAGTAGATTCAAATCATCCTCATTCGTAACAGTCAGTACTGTTCCAGATGCAAATATCTCAAATGATTTCGGAAATAACAAATGGGTAACAGATTTCACGAATAATTAAGACTAAACAGTGAAAGAACTACACCCATTTTAAAAATAAACCCATTTTTCCCGAAAACAAACTTCATACCCAAAAAATAAAGCAACAGAACAAAAAAGGAAAACAGATCTGTAAAGACCAAACCCTATTCACCAAACAAAACTTGCATTTTTCAAACCAATTTGTATATTAACATGACCCAAAAATAAAACATGTTTATGAAGAAAAACGCCATTTTCCGTACCGACATGTTAAACCCATAAGCAGAAAATAACAAATCCAACAATGTACTTACTCCAAAAGAAAAAGGCCCAAGTTTTCAACTGAAAATTGTAAATCCGAACAAAAATTGCAACATAGATGCACAGAACAGTGAGTAGTAACCATAGTTTTTTTTGACAAAAAATGGTTAACCCAGATTTGGTTATCCGTCTTTTTAAGTGTACTGCAACATAACCTTCAGATTTACCTTAAGATGTTGTGGTTTATACCAGAGAAAACATACCTTCAGTCCGTAGAGTGCTTGAAAGCTTGTCTTGGAGAAATGTTGTTGTGGTTACTGTCGGGCGTGATAGGAATGTGGAAGAATAGAGAGAGTTTTGAAAAATGGAAGTTGAGAGAATATGGGCAGAAGTAACTGCTGTAGGCTTTTAAAAATTCTAACTCTTCAGTTGTGCAAATGTGTCCAAAATAAAAGAATGTTTGTGCCTTTTCGGTTTCTTGAACTAGGTAGTACTTTATCTCTGTAAAGACCAAAAACAAAATAATAATAAAGAAACTTACCTGTCCCAAGGCGTTGGAAGTGTATTTGGCAACTGAAAAGTTGCCTTTATTCCTGACAGACGCCCCTTCCCAATATTTTTTACTCTGCCCGAGAGTCATAAAGGTGAGTGGACTTTCCACTTATCCAGTCTGCCGCTTTTAATGCTTTGTCCCCTTATCCAGATTTTGTGTATATATTTGGCCAAATATATACACAAAATGTGCAAGTCATCCCCCATTCTAAAAAAAATAAAAACAAAGAAAACAACAAAAACAAAAAGAACAAACAGTGATCGGGTACAGGGGTACCCAATAATATTAAAGCAACTGACGGAAATAATAAATAAACAAAAAGAAACAGAAATAAAATAAGTCAAAAATGGAAAGTGTTCACTTGGAGTTTCTCACTTGTGTTGGGTCTACTTAATTATTCATCATTGACCAGTGATAGAGAAGCAAAGTTTTACTCTAGGTCACCATATCTGTAGAGTTTCAATCTATGCCCGTTGACTTTAAATTTGACCCCATTTTTGCCTGCGACCAAGACCACTCCATAAGGATATATTTGTTCAATTGTGTATGGCCCGGTCCATCTCGATTTCAATTTTCCTCGAAATAATTTCAACCTTGAATTAAATATCAGAATGATATGCATAAATCATATCACATTTTTAGCATGTTTTTAGGCATAATTTAGGGTGAAATTGAGGGCAAATCGGTCTTAATTGTTTGTTATTAACTCAATTTCACAGTTTTTATGATTTTGGAAGTGTTAGGTGAAAAGTAGAAGAAAATGGCAAATTTCCGGGCAAAAACGCAATTTTTAGAAGTTCGGAAGTCGGGGAGGGCGTACCGAATCAGGATGGGCGTCCTGACCTGGTCAACAGGCCAGGACGGGTATCCAGGACTCGGGACGGCCGTCCTGAGCTGGTCAACAGGCCGGGACGGGCTTCCCAATCTAGGACAGGCATCTTGAACCAGAATTCAGAATCCCACATCGAATTTTTGAAGAAAAATCACTCCAGAAAGCTACTATAAATACCCCAGGCCTTCCTTAGTTGAAATCATTCCTCTCCACTCGATTTGAGTCATTTAGTGACTTCAAGTGTACATTTTTCTAGAGTACACAAGTCACTTAGAGACTCGGGTTCAGTATAAGTTTTCTTTTATTTCTAGTTAGTGTTTCGTTTTCTTAGTTTCTGAGAATTAGTCTCAATTCTTAGGCTACGATAGATAGGTTCGTTTCTGGTATTCATAGAATGTCCGGGATTTCGTTAGCAGATCCTAAGAGGGCTCGGTGTTCGAAGAGTCAGTCCACAGGACTGGGCTTAAACTGGGTATTAAGGTAAAGTCCAGCTACTAAGCTGAGGAAGCGTCCTCCGAAGGTTCTGTCGAGCAGAGTCGGGTTGAGCAGTACTACATATACAAGCAGTCCCCCTGTCCCTCTCTTTATATGTTTGTATTGTGTTTTTCCAAAGATTGATTATGAATATTAGATTATGATTTTTATGAGTATCTGTTATATTTATTGATGTTCTTATGATTTTCCGGAAATGGCCACCTGCTTAATATTCACTATGTCTGCATGTCTAATGTAGTCTCTTTTAAACTAAAATTTAGGGTTATAGACAATTCCTAACCATGGTCTAATCATAACCTGTTTAGTTTAACAGGCATCAATTAGTATTGGTGTCTGCCATATTAGATAAAATAACCTACAGAACACCTTGTTTGTTAGAGTAGTCTAAGTAGGCTGAGTTGAGCGTTTATGTCGGCGTTAGGGCGAGCGGCATGATCCCCGAAGTGACATAGGGCTTTCATGGATGCCTTTAGCTCAAACCGTGAGTAGGGCCGTCATTAAGGTAGGGCGGTTTATTAGTTGATTTGGATGTGGTATACCTTTAGACTCAGAACATAGTTGCAATCCAGGCCAAGACAGGTCTAAAATACTCGAAGATAGGTCAATCAATATGTAGGAACAGTATAACATAGAGTCAAGACATTATCTAAAAAACACTTTTAGGCCTAAATAAACTTAAACCTAGTGGAGAATGAATCACCTTATCATCAAAGTTAATGATGACGATTGCATAACTGGATCATAAGATAAGAGTTAGGGTAAAAGGCCAGTTACTACTAAGCCGTTACCACTTCCCTGGGAGTACGATATTTAACTTAATAAAATTGTAGATACTTTCCAACAGACTAGCTACGCGATAGGTACTCTGCCTTAGGTTCTGGCTGATTAAGTGACAGCATAGAGACTAAAAGTGACAATTAGTCAATCTAAGTCCTTAATTACTCATAATCAACATAGGGTAAAACAACAACTATTTAGCATATCAGTAGGAAGCACATCAGATTTTTGGCACCGTTGCCGAGGAAATATCATAATGAATTTAGGATTTCTGATCAAAATTCTAGAGACTTATGATAGGTAACGGTAGTAACCTAGACCTTAAACCCAACACTTATTTTATGCTAGTTAGACAATCAATTTCTGAAATATAGGGTTATCATAACTAATTGATTTTAGATATTATCTGGAATTAAGAAACTTAGGATAATCAAATTTTAGAAAATTATTCTAAAACCGTATTGAGGAAATTTAATTGCTTTCGAAATATAAAAAAAATGTTAAAATTTAAAATACGAAAAAAAAATTGTATTTTTCTTGTTCAATGTTGAGTTGTTCTTTTCCTATCTCTTGTATTATTTTCTTTTTCCCTTTCATAATTGAATAGTTGTTTTTCTTCTGAATTTTTAATTTTTAAATTTTCACTTTCCGTGTCACTCCACTAACTAGTTTGCTCAGGCTTAAACGTATTATTCTCTGTAGTTGCATGACTCGAACTTCAGAAGCTAACCTTGAAACACCAGTTGAGAATCCTGAATGTCTCATCCGTACAGCTAATAGACGAAGAACAGAGATAGCTGTTGAAAGACCTCCCCTCGAATCCTACATCCAGCCACAGATTGTTCCAGTATCATCCGCCATCCAAATCCCTGGAAACCCTCGCTATGATCTTAAACCGAATGTGATCCAGCTGATTATTAATCGGGTTCAGTTTGGAGGAACTGCAGCTGAGAATCCGTTGGAACACTTATCTGATTTCTCTTCTCTCTGCGAAGGCCTCAAGGGAGATCATACTGCAGAAGTAACCAAACTAAACCTCTTTCCCTACTCACTGAGGGACAGAGCTAAGAGATGGTTGGCCCAGCTACCCACTAACTCCATCACCTCTTGGGATGAGTTAAGCAAAGCCTTCCTAGAAGAGTACTACTCTGCAGCAAGGGTCCTAGAATATCGAAGGGCTTTGTCCAGTTTTACTTAAGCTACTGATGAGACAGTGATCGAAGCTTGGGATAGATTCAAGGAGCTACTCAGGCTCTGCCCCCAACATGGACTTACCGAAGCATTGCTGATCCAGCAATTTTACGGGGGTATGACAGACATGGGTAAACAAGTTCTTGATGGACTCAATCCCCAGAGCGGTTTCAATGGAATGAGTGATGTAGATGCTAGAAACGCTCTGGAGAGGCTCTATAGGAATAGCAAGAACTGGCGCACAAGTGGCCGAGCTAAGAAGCAACCAGTAAATGCGGCCATCGCCTCCACTGATGATCAATTTGAGGCACTGAAGGCCAGCATTACTAATCAACTGAATGCTTTCCAACAAGGGAAAAGCGTTCAATCAGTGTATCAAGTCTGTGAATTTTGCCAAGGACCGCATTTCAGTGGAGATTGTTATGGTAATGGAATATTGACTATTCCAGAGGATATGGAACAAGTGGATGTAGTTAACTCTGCTCCTATAGGAAATACCTACAATCCCACTTGGAAGAACCATCCGGGATTCAGCTGGAGAAATAATTCTGGGACTACTAACTTCCAGAAAAGGGTGCCTCAGCAACTGCCATATCCGCAGAACCAGCAAGTCACTCTGCCTGCACCTAGGAACTACATCGTTCAAACTGACCCCATGCAAGAATTCAGGGACATGCTGAAAAGTATTTCCGACTCTAACAAGGAAATGATAGAGTCTAACAAGAAGGTCCATGAAGCTCATGCAGAAAGAATCCAGCAGAACGAGAACAGACAAAAGTAGACCGAGCAAACAGTCAGAAATACACAAGCTGCTATACAAACCTTAGAGAGACAAAAGGGTTAGCTATCCACCCATCTCTCTCACAGGTCCCAGGGAACGCTACCAAGCAATATTGAGACCAACCCCCAAACGGAATGCAAGATCATCACTCTAAGATCTGGTAAACTTCTATCTCCATCTCCACCCAAACCATCTGACCCTCCTATTCTTGTGCAGGAACCAGAAGAAGGCTCCAAGGATCCAACACCTATGGATGTCGAACCAAAGTAGCAAGGAAAGGGAAGACAGAGTTTATTCCTGAGTACCGGCCAAAAGTACTGATACGCGAAAATCGTATCACCTTTTTAGCATGTTTTTATGTATGAATTTGGGTGAAATCGAGGGTAATTTGATCTTGATTGTTCATTATTCACTTAATTTCACAGTTTTTATGATTTTGGAAGTGTCAGGTGAAAAGTAGACGAAAACAGCAAATTTTGGGGCAAAAACACAATTTTTGGAAATGTTGACTCGGTCAAAGGTTCAGGACGGGCGTCCCGAACCCGGGACGGGCGTCCCGACCAAGTCAAGGCACCGGGACGGGCGTCCAGGACCCGGGATGAGCGTCCCGACCTGGTCAACTGATCAGGACGGGCATCCCGAGCCGCCAGAAGCTGTCCCACATCGAATTTTTCAGAAATGTTCACTCTAGGAAGCTGCTATAAATACCCCAGGCCTCCAGCAGTTGAATTCATTCCTCTCCACTCGATCTGAGTCATTTAGTGGTGTCCAGTGTACAATTCTCTAGTACACAACTCACTCAGAGACTCGGATCTCAGTTTTCTTTCTTATTAGTGTTTTGTTTTAGTTTATGAGAAATAGTCTCATATCTTAGGTTTCTATAGATAGGTTCGTTTCTGGTATTCATAGAATACCCGGGATTTCGTTAGGAGATCCTAAGAGGGCTCTAGGCGTTCGAAGAGTCAGTCCACATGGCTGGGCTTAAGCTGGGTATTAAGGTAAAGCCTAGTTACTAGGCTGAGGAAGCGTCCTCCGAAGGTTCTGGTGAGCAGAGTCAGGGCAAGCAATACGACATATACATCAGTACTCTCCGTCAGCGAGACTACGTAAAAGGTGATTTCTTTATGGCATCAGTCCCAATGTCCCTCTCTTATATGTTGTTATTGTTTTATTCTAAATACATATTATGAATACGAGATTACGATGTTTATGAATAGTTGTTTTATATGTTGACGTTGTTATGTTTTTCCGGAAATAGCCACCTGCTAAATATTCACTATGTCTGCATGTTTAATGTGCTCTTTTAAACTAAAGTTAGGGTTATAGACAATTCCTAACCACGGTCTAATCATAGCCTATTTATTTTAACAGGCATCAATTAGTATTGGTGTCTGCCATGCTAGATAAAATAACATGTCGAACACCCTGCCTGTTAAAGTAGTCTAGGTAGGGGCCGAGCTGAGTCCGATTATGCCGGCAGCTAGGGCAAGTGGTATGATCCCCGAAGTGACATAGGGCTTTCATGGATGCCTTCGTCCTGAACCGTGAGTAGGGCCGTCATTAAGGTAGGGTGGTTTATTAGAGACCTCGGATGTGGTACGCCTTTAGACACAGAACATAGTTGCAATCCAAGCTAAGATATATCTAAAATACTCGAATATAGGTCAAATAAAATATAGGAACAGTATAACATAGAATCAAGACTCATCTATAAAACACTTCTAGGATTAATTAGACTGAAACCTAGTGGAGAATGAATCACCCTCTCATCAAAGTATTTGATGAAGATTGCATAACTGGATCATAAGATAGGAGTTAGGATAAAAGGCTAGTTACTACCAAGCCGTTGCCACTTCCCTGGGAGTACGATATTTATTTAATAAAATCGTAGATACTTTCCAACAGACTAGCTACACGATAGGTATTCTGCCTTAGGTTCTGGCTGATTAAGTGACACCATAGAGACTAAATGTGACAATTAGTCAATCACAATCCTTAATTATTCATAATCAACATAGGGTAAAATAACACCTATTTAGCACATCGGTCGGAAACCCATCAGATTTTTGGCGCCGTTGACGGGGAGATATCATAATGAATTTAGGATTCCTGATCAAAATTCTAGAGGCTTACGATACGTAACGGTAGTAACCTAGACTTTAGACCCAACACTTGTCTTATACCAGTTAGACAATCAATTTCCGAAATATAGGGTTATCATAACTAATTAATTCTAGATGTTATCTCGAATTAAGACATTTAGAATAATCAAATTTTAGAAAATTATTCTAAAACCATATTGAGGGAATTTAATCGCTTTTCGAAATAAGAAAATTTTTTTTTTAAAAAATCTAGAAATCCGAAAAAAAATTGTACTTTTTCTTGTTTAATGGTAAGTTATTCTCTTTTCCATATCTTTTGTATTTTCTCCTTGTGAGTAGTTGTTTTGTTTTGTTTTTTCTTCCTTCCAAGTTTGTAAATTTTCACTTTCCCTGTAACCTCACTAACCAGTTTGCTCAGGCTAAAACGTGTTCTTCTCTGTAGTTGCATGACTCGATCCTCAGAAGCTAACCTTGAAACACCAGTTGAAAATCCTGAACGAATCATTCGCACAGCTAACAGGCAAAGAACAGAAATGACTGCTGAAAGACCTACCCTAGAATCCTACATCCAGCCACAGACTATCCCAGTCTCATCTGCCATCCGAATCCCTGGGAACCCTCGCTATGATGTTAAACCTAATGTGATCCAGCTGATTATAAATCGAGTTCAGTTTGGAGGAACTGCAGCCGAAAATCCGCTGGAACACCTATCTGATTTCTCTTCTCTCTGCGAAGGCCTCAAGGGAGATCATACTGCAGAAATAACTAAACTCAACCTTTTTCCCTACTTACTTAGGGACAGAGCTAAGAGATGGTTGGCCCAGCTACCTACTAACTCCATCACCTCTTGGGACGAGTTAAGCAAAGCCTTCCTAGAAGAGTACTACTCTGCAGCAAGAGTCCTAGAATATCGAAGGGCTCTGTCTAGTTTCACTCAAGCTGCTGATGAGACAGTGATCGAAGCTTGGGACAGATTCAAAGAACTACTCAGGCTCTGCCCCCAACATGGACTTACCGAGGCATTGCTGATTCAGCAATTTTAAGGGCGTATGTCAGACATGGGTAAGCAAATTCTTGATGGACTCAATCCCCAGAGCGGTTTCAATGGAATGAGTGATGTAGATGCTAGAAACGCTCTAGAGAGACTCTACAGTAACAGCAAGAATTGGTGCACAAGTGGCCGAGCTAAGAAGCAACCGGTAAATGCGGTCGTTGTCTCCACTGATGATCAATTTGAGGCACTGAAGGCCAGCATTACTAATCAGCTAAATGCTTTCCAACAAGGGAAAAGCATTCAGTCAGTATACCAAGTCTACGAATTTTGCCAAGGACCACATTTCAGTGGTGATTGTTATGGTAATGGGATATTAACTATTCCAGAAGATATGGAACAAGTGGACGCAGTGAATTCTGCTCCTATAGGAAATACCTACAATCCCACTTGGAAGAACCATCCGGGATTTAGCTGGAGAAACAATCCCGGGACTACTAACTTTCAGAAAAGAGTACCTCAGCAACTGCCATATCCGCAAAACCAGCAAGTCGCTCTGCCTGCACCAAGGAACTACATCGTTCCAGCTGACCCCATGCAAGAATTCAGAGACATGCTGAAGAGCATTTCCGACTCCAACAAGGAAATGATAGAGTCCAACTGAAAGATTCAGGAAGCTCACGCAGAAAGAATCCAGCAGAAAGAGAATAGACAGAAGCAGACCGAGCAAACAATCAGAAACACACAAGCTGCTATACAAACTTTAGAGAGGCAAATGGGTCAGCTATCCACCCATTTCTCTCACAGGTCCCAGGGAACGCTACCAAGCAACACTGAGACCAACCCTCAAACTGAATGCAAGACCATCACTCTAAGATCTGGTAAAATTCTATCTCCATCTCCACCCAAACCATCTGACCCTCCTATTCTTGTGCAGGAACCAGAAGAAGGCTCCAAGGACCCAACGCTGACGGATGTCGTGATCGAAGTAGCAAGGAAAGGGAAGACGAAGTTTATTCCTGAGTACCGGCCAAAAGTACCTTACCCTGCCTGACTTATGCACAATAAAGATAAGGAGCAATTTTAAAAGTTTCTTAAGAATTGTAGTCAGATTCATGTTAATTTGCCTTTACTTGATGTTATTTCTGAAATGCCAAAGTATGCTAAGTTTTTAAAAGAAGTCGTTAGTAATAAAAGAAAATTTGACATGGACAAGGTGGTTCTTAATGAAGAGTGTTCGGCGGTTTTGTTGAATAAACTGCCGTCTAAACAGAAAGATCCCGGTTGTTTTACCTTGCCATGTACAATTGGAAATATTACTAACATGCATGCATTAGCAGACTTAGGAGCTAGTATTAATCTCATGACATCTAGTTTATTTGATAAATTAGGATTGCATGATTTGAAAATGACTAGGATGTGCATACAACTTGCAGATAGGACAGTCAAAATCCCCAAAGGAATAATTGAAGATCTCTTAGTAAAGTTCGGAAAATTTGTGTTCCCTGTGGATTTTGTTGTCATGGATATGAATGGGGAAGGAGGAGTGCCCCTGATCCTAGGTCGACCATTTCTAGCTACCTTAAAAGCATTAATAGACATCAATAATGGTCAAATCAAGTTAAGGGTAGGTAATGAGGACATCACTTTTGATCTGAATGAGACCCTTAGGTATCCCATGCATTTAGATGATACTTGTTTTTGTGTGGATGTTATTGAACACTTGATTGCAGTTAACGTGACATATGCAGAAAGTATAGAAGAGCCTTCGCCTACAAAATTGCAGACATTCCATGTATTAATCCAAGCTTTTTCTAGAAAATGAGTATAAGCCATGTGTGCAACCTCAAAGGAGGTTGAATCCTAATGTGTGTGATGTTGTTAAGAAAGAAGTAATCAAACTGTTAGATGCAGGACTTATCTACCCTATCTCAGATAGTGAGTGGGTAAGCCCGGTGCAAGTAGTACCTAAGAAAGGCGGTATAACAGTTGTCAGAAATGAACATAATGAACTAATCCCTACGAGAACTGTAACTGGTCATCGTGTATGCATAGACTATAGGAAACTAAATACGGCCACACGAAAAGACCATTTCCCCCTTCCTTTTATTGACCAAATGTTAGAAAGATGGACATATGTTTTACTTCTTTCTTGATGGGTTTTCTGGTTATTTTCAAATTCCTATTTCCCCTGAGGACCAGCATAAAACTACTTTCACATGCCCTTTTGGAACATTTGCATATAGAAGGATGCCTTTTGGTTTGTGTAATGCACCTGCTACATTTCAACGTTGTATGACTGCTATCTTTGAGGACATGTTAGGAAAGTCTATGGAAGTATTCATGGATGACTTTTCTATTTTTGGTAATTCATTTGAGGTTTGTCTAAAGAACTTGGAATTAATGTTGAAACGTTGTATAAAATCTAACTTGGTTTTAAATTGGGAAAAATTCCACTTCATGGTAAAAGAGGGAATCGTTTTAGGATATAAGATCTCACACCTAGGTATGGAAGTAGATAAGGCCAAAATTGAAGTTATTTCAAAGCTACCTCCACCCAAGAATGTGAGAGTCGTTAGAGGTTTTTTGGGACACGCTAGCTTTTATCGTAGGTTTATAAAAGATTTCTCATTAATAGTCAGGTCGTTGACCAATTTACTCAGAAAAGATGTTCCATTCGTCTTTGATGAAAAATGTCTAAAAGCTTTTAATAGACTTAAGGAACTTTTAACTACTGCACATGTCATGACGTCACTTGACTGGAGTCTACCTTTTGAACTTATGTTTGATGCTAGTGACTATGCAGTAGGAGATGTTTTAGGACAAAGACATGATAAGAAATTTCAGGTAATATATTATGCTAGTAAAACCTTAACTGATGCTCAGGAAAATTACACTACGACAGAGAAGGAATTATTAGCAGTAGTATATGCATTTGACAAATTTCGATATTATCTAGTCCTGTCTAAAACTATTGTTTATACTGATCATTTTTCATTAAAGTACGTGTTCAATAAAACCGACGCAAAGACAAGATTAATCAGATGGGTTTTATTGCTTCAAGAATTCTACATAGAAATTCGGGATAAGAAAGGGGCAGAAAACTTAGCCGCAGACCACTTGTCCAGGCTAGAGAATCTGACCCTAGAAGCTATTGATGAATCAATTATATCTGATAAATTTCTGGATGAGAATCTATGTGCATTGTTTGCTATTTTCTCACCCCCTTGGTTTGCAGATATAGTAAATTACTTGGCAGCTCGGACTCTCCCTAGTGATATCACTGCTCAACAAAGAAGAAAATTCTTTGCTGACCTGAAATATTACTATTGGGAAGATCCTTTTCTATTTCGAATATGTGCAGATCAGATGATCAGGAGATGTGTCTCTCAAGAAGAAGGATTCCAAATTCTGGAACATTGTCACTGCGGACCAACAGGCGGTCACTGCGGACCAACAGGCGGTCACTTAGCTGCAGCTAATACCACCCGAAAAGTATTAGAAGCTGGCTTCTACTGGCCTACCATATTCAAAGATGCCACAGCGTTCACATGATCGTGCGATGCATGTCATAAAGCTGGAACCATATCTTCTCGAGACAGTCTACCCCAGCAGGTAATTCAAAGTGTAGAGATATTTGACATATGGGGTATAGACTTTATGGGTCCGTTTCCTCCCTCTTTTGGTAAGCAGTACATCATAGTAGCTGTAGAATATTTTTCAAAATGGCCTGAGGCACATGCCCTACCTACTAATGATGCTAGAGTAGTATGCAGATTCCTTAAACAGTTTTTCGCCAGATTTGGATGTACGATAGCCGTAATCAGTGATCGAGGTACGCACTTCTGCAACTCTCAATTGCAGAAGGTACTTCAGTAATACGGAGTTCAGCATCGCATTTCCACAGCCTTCCATCCTCAAACCAATGGGCAGGCTGAGGTAGCCAATAGGGGAATAAAGAGAATCCTAGAAAAGACTGTGGGTGTTAACCTTAAGGATTGGGCCATAAAGCTGGATGATGCATTATAGGCCTTCCGTACAGCATACAAGACCACTACGGGGTTCTCACCTTATCGACTAGTCTATGGAAAAGCATGCCACCTTCCGGTTGAACTTGAACACAGAGCTTACTGGGCGGTTCAAAAATGCAACCTCGATGATAATTTAACTAAGGAACGCCAGATTCTACAACTCAACGAATTGGATAAGTGGAGGCTCAAAGCCTATTAAAACTCACATCAGTTTAAGATGACAAGTAAACTCCGGCATGACAGGCGACTCAGAGCCCAGAAGAATTTTGAACCAGGAGATAAGGTATTGTTGTACAACTCATGTTTGAAATTTTTCCCAAGAAAGCTACGTAGCTGTTGGTCAGGCTCGTTCACCATCACGGAAGTATCACCTTTCGGAGCATGTGACATCATGGATTCTGATGACACTATTCAAAAAGTGAACGGACTACGCTTAAAGATTTACAGAGAACCTTTTGACTTGTCCGAGCAAACTGTGGACTTCGCAGAATAAGGGAGTATCTCTTTCATTTATTTCATGTTTTGTTATTTGTTATTTCTTTCAGTGCTCTATTTTCCTTCTTACCCATAGTTAGTCGAATAAGTGTGGGGTAAGAGTTCTTTGTTTTGTTTTTTGTTTCTTCTTGTTTTCAAAAAAGTGTGGGGTAGTTTAGCTATGCATGAACACTGAGGACAATGTCAGACTTAAGTGTGGGGTAGCAGTACATGGTGCACTGTAGTAGTTTGGTAGTTTGAGAAATTTCTTTGCATGATTTTGCATGTTTTCCCTGTATTTTCACACCCTTCCAAAATTTTCAAAATTTTTCATTCTTTCAGACTTCAAAATGCAGTATGATTGGTAATACATTGCTGATGTCTATGATATGTGTGTAGAAGTTATGATTAGTAGGAGACAATGTGATGACTATTTTGAACTTTTTGATTAGGAATAGGGACTTCCTGATAATTGAGCATAACTTAGTCTGGATTAGAGACCTCAGCCAATTACCTTTTCAAAACTTAACTAGATAAGATTAGATCAGTTGAGGATGTATTGGCAATTAGAATGACTAGATGAGGCTTTGAGCTGAATGTGAAAAGAAAAAGAGAGTTAATTAAATAGGGTAGTTTGCCAGCGGCCTTTGCTACTTGAGCACCACTCCTTAGGGGAACTTAAAGCCTGATGCCCTAAGGTCGTGTAGGTTTGGGAGTCATCGGAGTGGGACTCGCTACATGGGTAGTTGAAGTTAACGTGTTCAAAGAAGACTCAAAATACCCTGAAAAATCTATAAAAGAAAAAAAATCAATAAATGCTAAATAATTAAAATCTGATCACCAAGGCTCAGAACTTAGAAAGCTGTCTGTTGTTAGTATGTCTAGCGACGGATTGAAGTGTTATCTGGTAGTAGTTAAGACGAGAGTATATTGTGTTGACGATCTGGTCTAGACTAGTACACACACTACACATCAGGAAGACCTTGTGACTGAGAGAAGAGTTCAATCTAGTTGTTAAGTTGTTAACCTGCTTGATTATAACAATCTACTAGAGATATTTGAGACCTTGTCATAGCAACCTAACCAGTCAGACCTGTGTTATGAATTGTTTGAATAATTTTTGGAATAAAAACATGACTAGGAAATTTAAGTGACTGGACATTTGATTTAGAATCACTAACTTTAGGTAGACTTTGCTTGAGGACAAGCAAAAAGCTAAGTGTGGGGTTATTTAATATGCATAAATCATATCACATTTTTAGCATGTTTTAAGGCATAATTTAGGGTGAAATTGAGGGCAAATCGGTCTTCATTGTTTGTTATTAACTCAATTTCACAGTTTTTATGATTTTGGAAGTGTCAAGTGAAAAGTAGAAGAAAATGGCAAATTTCGGAGCAAAAACGTAATTTTCAGAAGTTCGGAAGTCGGGGAGGGCGTCCCGAATCAGGATGGGCGTCCCGACCTGGTCAACAGGCCAGGACGGGCGTCCAGGACTCGGGACGACCATCTTGACCTGGTCAACAGGCCGGGACGGGCGTCCCGAACTAGAATTTAGAATCCCACATCGAATTTTTGAAGAAAAATCACTCCAGAAAGCTACTATAAATACCCCAGGGCTTCCTCAGTTGAAATCATTCATCTCCACTCGATCTAAGTCATTTAGTGGCTTCAAGTGTACATTTTTCTCGAGTACACAAGTCACTCAGAGACTCGGGTTCAGTATAAGTTTTCTTTTATTTCTAGTTAGTGTTTCGTTTTCTTAATTTCTGAGAATTAGTCTCAGATCTTAGGCTACGATAGGTAGGTTCGTTTCTGGTATTCATAGAATACCCGGGATTTCATTAGGAGATCCTAAGAGGGCTCTAGGCGTTCGAAGAGTCAGTCCACAGGGCTGGGCTTAAGCTGGGTATTAAGGTAAAGTCCAGCTACTAGGCTGAGCAAGCGTCCTCTGAAGGTTCTATCGAGCAGAGTCGGGTTGAGCAATACGACATATACAAGCAGTTGCTCCCTCGGCGAGACTAAGTAAAGGGTTATTTCTTTATGGCATCAGTCCCCCCTATCCCTCTCTTTATATGTTTGTATTGTGTTTGTCCAAAGATTGATTATGAATATTAGATTATGATTTTTATGAGTATCTGTTATACGTGTTGAAGTTCTTATGATTTTCCGAAAATGGCCACCTTCTTAATATTCATTATGCTGCATGTCTAATGTAGTCTCTTTTAAACTAAAATTTAGGGTTATAGACAATTCCTAACCACGGTCTAATCATAACTTGTTTAGTTTAACATGCATCAATTAGTATTGGTGTCTGCCATATTAGATAAAATAACCTACAGAACACCCTGTTTGTTAGAGTAGTCTAAGTAGGCTGAGTTGAGTGTTTATGCCGGCGTTAGGGCGAGCGGCATGATCCCCGAAGTGACATAGAGCTTTCATGGATGCCTTTAGCTCGAACCGTGAGTAGGGCCGTCATTAAGGTAGGGCGGTTTATTAGTTGACTCGGATGTGGTATACCTTTAGACTCAGAACATAGTTGCAATCCAGGCCCAAACATGTCTAAAATACTCGAAGATAGGTCAATCAACATGTAGGAACAGTATAACATAGAATCAGGACATTATCTAAAAAACACTTTTAGGCCTAAATAAACTTAAACCTAGTGGAGAATGAATCACCATATCATCAAAGTTAATGATGACGATTGCATAACTGGATCATAAGATAAGAGTTAGGGTAAAAGGCTAGTTACTACTAAGCCGTTACCACTTCCCTGGGAGTACGATATTTAACTTAATAAAATCGTAGATACTTTCCAACAGACTAGCTACACGATAGGTACTCTGCCTTAGGTTCTGGCTGATTAAGTGACAACATAGAGACTAAAAGTGATAATTATTCAATCTAAGTCCTTAATTACTCATAATCAACATAGGGTAAAATAACACCTATTTAGCATATCAGTCGGAAGCACATCACATAACTTGTTGTCCAATTTCAAAATTCCTTGGTTGGATGTGTTTATAATGCCATCTCTTCGTTTTTTCCTTGTACAATTTGGCATTTTCATAAGAAAATAGTCTCAGCTCATCCAATTCTAAAAGCTGCAGCATTCATGTCCAGATTAAGATGTTGCAGTGCCCAGTACGCCTTGTGCTCTAATTCTACTGGTAGATGACAAGCTTTCCCAAAAACAAGTCTATAAGGAGACATTCCAATTGAAGTCTTGAAAGCTGTTCGATAGGCCCATAAAGCATCATCTAACCTTTTTTACCAATCTTTTCTATTAGGGTTTACCACCTTCTCAAGTATACCTTTAATGATTCGGTTGGACAATTCTACTTGTCCGTTGGTTTGAGGATGATAAGGTAGAGCAATTTTGTGATGAACATTATATTTGGCAAACATGACACGTAGCCACTTGTTAATGAAATGAGTTCCTTCATCACTAATAATCGCTCGTGGAGTTCCAAATCGTGTGAAAATATTTTTCCTTAGAAAATTCATGATATGCATAAATCATATCACGTTTTTAACATGTTTTTAGGCATAATTTAGGGTGAAATTGAGGGTAAATCGGTCTTAATTGTTTATTATTAACTCAATTTCACAGTTTTCATGATTTTGGAAGTGTCAGGTGAAAAGTAGAAGAAAATGACAAATTTCGGGGTAAAAACGCAAATTTTCAGAAGTTCGGACTTCGGGGAGGGCGTCCTGACCTGGTCAACAGTTCAGGACGGGCGTCCCGAGCAGAAATTCCAAGTCCCACATCGAATTTTTGATGAAACATCACTCCAGGAAGCTGCTATAAATACCCCAGGCCTCCCTCAGTTGAAATCATCTCTCTCCACTTGATCTGAGTCATTCAGTGGTTTCTAGTGTACAATTCTCGAGTACACAACTCACTCAGAGACTCAGATTTCAAGTTTTCTTTCTTTCTTATTAGTGTTTCGTTTCTTAGTTTCTGAGAATTAGTCTCAGATCTTAGGCTTCAATAGATAGGTTCGTTTCTGGTATTCATAGAATACCCGAGATTTCGTTAGGAGATCCTAAGAGCACTCTAGGCGTTCGAAGAGTCAGTCCACAGGGCTGGGCTTAATCCCCAGGAGGTAAGGTAAAGTCTAGCTACTAGGCTGAGGAAGCATCCTCCGAAGGTTCTGGCGAGCAGAGTCGGGTCAAGCAGTACGACATATACAGCAGTATGCTCCATCGGCGAGACTAAGTAAATGGTGATTTCTTTATGGCATCAGTCCCCCTGTCCCTCTCTTATATGTTGTTATTGTGTTTGTCCAAAGAATGATTTTTGAATGTTAGATTATGATTTTTATGAATATTTGTTATATATGTTGAAGTTATTATGATTTTCTGGAAATAGCCACCTGCTTAATATTCATTATGTCTGCATGTCTAATGTAGTCTCTTTTAAACTAAAATTAGGGTTATAGACAATTCCTAACCATGGTCTATTCATAACCTATTTAGTTTAACAAACATCAATTTGTATTGGTGTCTGCCATACTAGATAAAATAACCAGCGGAACACCCTGTTTGTTAGAGTAGTCTAGGTAGGCTGAGTAGAGCGTTATGCCGGCGGTTATGGGCCAGCGGCGTGATCCCCGAAGTGACATAGGGCTTTCATAGCTGTCTTTTGTTCGAACCGTGAGTAGGGCCGTTTACCTTAGCGATGGGGCGGTAGCATAGAGACTCAGATGTGGTACAGCTTTAGACTCAGAACATAGTTGCAATCCAGGCCAAGATATGTCTAAAACACTCGAATATAGGTCAATCAACATGTAGGAACAATATAACATAGAATCAGGACCTTATCTATAAAACACTTCTAGGCTAAATTAGACTTAAACCTTAGTGGAGAATGGATCACCCTCTCATCAAAGTTATTGATGAAGATTGCATAACTGGATCATAAGATAAGAGTTAGGATAAAGGGCTAGCTACTACTAAGCCGTTACCACTTCCTTGGGAGTACGATATTTATTCAATAAAATCGTAGATACTTTCCAACAGACTAGCTACACGATAGGTACTCTACCATAGGTTCTGACTGATTAAGTGATACTATAAAGACTAAACGTGGCAATTAGTCAATCTCAGTCCTTAATTACTCATAATCAACATAGGGTAAAATAACACCTATTTAGCATATCAGTCGGAAATGCATCAGATTTTTGGCGTCGTTGCCGGGGAGTACTATTATAATGAATTTAGGATTCCTGATCAAAATTCTAGAAACTTATGATAGGTAACGGTAGTAACCTAGACCTTAAACCCAACACTTATCTCATGCTAGTTAGACAATCCCTTTCCGAAATATAGGATTATCATAACTAATTAATTTTAGATGTTATCTGGAATTAAGACACTTAGGATAATCAAATTTTAGAAAATCATTCTAAAACCATATTGAGGGAATTTAATTGCTTTCGAAATATTAAAAAAAATGTTAAAATTTAAAAATCTGAAAAAAAATTGTAGTTTTTCTTGTTCAATGGTAAGTTGTTCTCTTTTCTCTATCTCTTGTGTTATTTCCTTTTCATAATTGAATAGTTGTTTTTTTTCTTCCGAATTCTTAATTTTTCACTTTCCCTATAACCCCACTAACCAGTTTGCTCAGGCTTAAACGTATTCTTCTCTGTAGTTGCATGACTCGAACTTCAGAAGCTAACCTTGAAACACCAGTTGAGAATCCTGAACGTCTCATTGGTACAGCTAATAGGCGAAGAACAGAAATGGATGCTGAAAGACCTACCCTCGAATCCTACATCCAGCCACAGACTGTTCCAGTATCATCCGCCATCCAAATCCCTGGGAACCCTCGCTATGATCTTAAACCGAATGTGATCCAACTGATTATAAATCGGGTTCAGTTTGGAGGAACTGCAGCCGAGAATCTGCTAGAACACTTATATGATTTCTCTTCTCTCTACGAAGGCCTCAAGGGAGATCATACTGCAGAAGTTACTAAACTAAACCTCTTTCCCTACTCACTGAGGGACAGAGCTAAGAGATGGTTGGCCCAGCTACATACTAACTCCATCACCTCTTGGGACGAGTTAAACAAGGCCTTCCTAGAAGAGTACTACTTTGCAGCAAGAGTCCTAGAATATCGAAGGGCTCTGTCCAGTTTTACTCAAGCTGCTGATGAGACAGTGATCGAAGCTTGGGACAGATTTAAGGTACTACTCAGGCTCTGCCCCCAACATGGACTAACCGAAGCATTGCTGATCTAGCAATTTTACGGGGGTATGACAGACATGGGAAAGAAAATTCTTGATGGACTTAATCCCCAGAGCGGTTTCAATGGAATGAGTGATGTAGATGCTAGAAACGCTCTGGAGAGGCTATACAGGAATAGCAAGAACTGGCGCACAAGTGGCCGAGCCAAGAAGAAACTAGTAAATGCAGTTGTTGCCTCCACTGATGATCAATTTGAGGCACTGAAGGCTAGCATTGCTAATCAGCTGAATGCCTTTCAACAAGGGAAAAGCGTTCAGTCAGTGTATCAAGTCTGCGAATTTTGCCAAGGACCGCATTTCAGTTGAGATTGTTATGGTAATGGGATATTAACTATTCCAGAGGATATGGAACAAGTGGATGCAGTTAACTCTGCTCCTATAGGAAACACCTACAATCCCACTTGGATGAACCATCCGGGATGTAGCTGGAGAAACAATTCCAGGACTACTAACTTCCAGAAAAGGGTACCTCAACAACTGCCATATCCGCAGAACCAACCAGTCGCTCTGCCCGCACCGAGGAACTACATCGTTCCAACTGACCCCATGCAAGAATTCAGGGACATGCTGAAAAGTATTTCCGACTCTAACAAGGAAATGATAGAGTCAAACAGAAAGGTCCAGGAAGCTCACGCAGAAAGAATCCAGCAGAACGAGAACAGACAGAAGCAGACCGAGCAAATAATCAGAAACACACAAGCTGCTATACAAACTTTAGAGAGACAAATGGGTTAGCTATCCACCCACTTCTCTCACAGGTCCCAGGGAGCGCTACCAAGCAACATTGAGACTAACCCTCAAACTGAATGCAAGACCATCACTCTAAGATTTGGTAAAATTCTATCTCCATCTCCATCCAAACCATCTGACCCTCCTATTCTTGTGCAGGAACCAGAAGAAGGCTCCAAGGATCCAACGCCGACAGATGTAGAAATCGAAGTAGCAAGAAAAGGGAAGACGAAGTTTATTCCTGAGTACCGACCAAAAGTACTTTACCCTGCCAGACTTATGCACAATAAAGATAAGGAGCAATTTGAAAAATTTCTTAAGAATTTTAGTCAGATTCATGTTAATTTGCCTTTACTTGATGTTATTTCTAAAATGCCAAAGTATGCTAAGTTTTTAAAAGAAGTCGTTAGTAATAAAAGAAAATTTGACATGGACAAGGTGGTTCTTAATGAAGAATGTTCGGCGGTTCTGTTGAATAAACTTCCGTCTAAACAGAAAGATCCTGGTTATTTTACCTTGCCATGTACAATTGGAAATATCACTAACATGCATGCAGTAGCAGACTTAGGAGCTAGTATCAATCTTATGCCATCTAGTTTATTTGATAAATTAGGATTGCATGATTCGAAAATGACTAGAATGTGCATACAACTTGCAGATAGGACAGTCAAAATCCCCAAGGGAATAATTGAAGATCTCTTAGTAAAGGTCGGAAAATTTGTGTTCCCTGTGGATTTTGTTGTCCTGGATATGAATGGGGAAGGAGGAGTGCCCCTGATCCTAGGTCGACCATTTCTAGCTACCTCAAAAGCATTAATAGACGTCAGTAATGGACAAATCAAGTTAAGGGTAGGTAATGAGGACATCACTTTTGATCTAAATGAGACCCTTAGGTATCCCAAGCATTTAGATGATACTTGTTTTTGTGTGGATGCTATGGAACCCTTGATTGCAATTAACGTGATAGACCTATTCTCAAACTATCAAATCCTGAGTGAGGACTCCCTAGAACTAGAGGAGACTAAACTTAGCTCTTCTGAAAATGAAATTACTTCTGATAGTTTCACTGAGATAGGTGATGATGAGATGAAGAAAGAACGAACTTAGTTTGAAGATCTGCCGGACTTGGAACTGAAGGAACTGCCCACTCATCTGTGCTACGAATTCCTAGATGACAACAAGAATCTTCCCATTATTCTTGCAGTTGATCTGACTGCAGAACAAAGGAAGCTGACCGTGGACATGTGCAGAAAGTATAGAAGAACCTTTGCCTACAAAATTGCAGACATTCCAGGTATTAATCCAAGCTTTTGTTCGCATAAGATTCTTCTAGAAACTAAGTATAAGCCATGTGTAAAACCTCAAAGGAGGTTGAATCCTAATGTGTGTGATGTTGTTAAGAAAGAAGTCAATAAACTGTTAGATGCAGGACTTATCTACCATATCTCAGATAGTGAGTGGGTAAGCCCGATGCAGGTAGTACCTAAGAAAGGCGGTATAACAGTTGTCAGGAATGAACAGAATGAACTAATCCCTACGATAACTGTAACTAGTCATCGTGTATGCATAGACTATAGAAAACTAAATACGGCCACATGAAAAGACCACTTCCCCCTTCCTTTTATTGACCAAATGTTAGAAAGATTAGCTGGACATATGTTTTATTGCTTTCTTGATGGGTTTTCTGGTTATTTTCAAATTCCTATTTCCCTTGAGGACCAGCATAAAACTACTTTCACATGCCCTTTTGGAACATTTGCATATAGAAGGATGCCTTTTGGTTTGTGTAATGCACCTGCTACATTTCGACGTTGTCTGACTGCTATCTTTGAGGACATGCTAGGAAAATCTATGGAAGTATTTATGGATGACTTTTCTGTTTTTGGTGATTCATTTGAGGTTTGTCTAAAGAACTTGGAATTAATGTTGAAACGTTGTATAAAATCTAACTTGGTTTTAAATTGGGAAAAATGCCACTTCATGGTAAAAGAGGGAATCATTTTAGGACATAAGATCTCACACCTAGGTATGGAAGTAGACAAGGCGAAAATTGAAGTTATTTCGAAACTACCTCCTCCCAAAAATGTGAGAGTCGTTAGAAGTTTTTTGGGACACGATGGCTTTTATCGTAGGTTTATAAAAGATTTTTCATTAATAGCCAGGCCGTTGACCAATTTACTCGGAAAAGATGTTCCATTTTTCTTTGATGAAAAATGTCTGAAATCTTTTAATAGACTTAAGTAACTTTTAAGTACTGCACCTATCATGACGTCACCTGACTGGAGTCTACCTTTTGAACTTATGTGTGATGCTAGTGATTATGCAGTAGGAGTTGTTTTAGGACAAAGACATGATAAGAAATTTCATGTAATATATTATGCTAGTAAAACCTTAACTGATGCTCAAGAAAATTACACTACTACAGAGAAGGAATTATTAGCAGTAGTATATGCATTTGATAAGTTTCGATCTTATCTAGTCCTGTCTAAAACTATTGTTTATACTGATCATTCTGCACTAAAATACTTGTTCAATAAAACCGACGCAAAGCCAAGATTAATCAGATGAGTTTTATTGCTTCAAGAATTCGACATAGAAATTCGGGATAAGAAAGGGGCAGAAAACTTAGCCGCAGACCACCTGTCCAGGCTAGAGAATCCCACCCTAGAAGCCATTAATGAAACAATCATATCTGATAAATTTCCGGATGAGAATCTATGTGTATTGTTTGCTATTTTCTCACCCCCTTGGTTTGCAGATATAGCAAATTACTTGGCAGCCCGAACTCTCCCTAGTGATATCACTGCTCAACAAAGAAGAAAATTCTTTACTGACCAGAAATATTACTATTGGGAAGATCCTTTTCTATTTCGAATATGTGCAGATCAGATGATCAGGGGATGTGTCTCTCAAGAAGAAGGCTTCCAAATTCTGGAACATTGTCACTGCGGACCAACAGGCGGTCACTTAGTTGCAGCTAATACCGTCCGAAAAGTATTAGAAGTAGGCTTCTACTGGCCTACCATATTGAAGGATGCCGCAGCATTCACAAGATCGTGCGATGCCTGTCAGAAAGCTGGAACCATTTCTTCTCGAGGCAGTCTACCCCAACAGGTAATTCAAAGTGTAGAAATATTTGACATATGGGGTATAGACTTCATGGGTCCGTTTCCTCCCTCTTTTGGTAAGTAGTACATCATAGTAGCTGTGGAATATTTTTCAAAATGGCCTGAGGCACAAGCCCTACCTACTAATGATGCTAGAGTCGTATGCAAATTCCTTAAGTAGATTTTTGCCAGATTTGGATGTCCGAAGGCCCTAATCAGTGATCGAGGTACACACTTCTGCAACTCTCAATTGCAGAAGGTGCTTCATCAATACAGAGTTCAGCATCGCGTTTCCACAGCCTACCATCCCCAAACCAATGGGCAGGCTGAGGTAACCAATAGGGGAATAAAGAGAATCCTAGAAAAGACTGTGGGTGTTAACCGTAAGGATTGGGCCAATAAGCTGGAGGATGCATTATGGGCCTTCCGTACAGCATACAAGACCACTACGGGATTCTCACCTTATCGACTAGTCTATGGAAAAGCATGTCACCTTCCGGTTGAACTTGAACACAGAACTTATTGGGCGGTACAAAAATGCAACCTCAACGATAATTTAACTAAGGAACGCCGGATTCTACAAATCAACGAACTGGATGAGTGGAGGCTCAAAGCCTATGAAAACTTACATCAGTTCAAGATGACAAGTAAACTCCGACATGACAGGCGACTCAGAACCTAGAAGAATTTTGAACCAGGAGATAAGGTATTGCTATACAACTCACATTTAAAATTTTTCGCAGGAAAGCTGCGTAGCTGTTGGTCGGGACCGTTCACAATCACGGAAGTATCACCTTTCGGAGCATGTGACATCATGGATTCTGACGGCATTATTCAAAAAGTGAACGGACAACGCCTAAAGATTTACAAAGAGCCTTTTGACTCATCCGAACAGACTGTGGACTTCACAGAATAAGCGAGTATCTCTTTCATTTTATTTCATGTTTTGTTATTTGTTATTTCTTTCATTATTTTATTTTCCTTCTTACCCGTAGTTAGTTGAATAAATGTGGGGTAAGAGTTCTTTGTTTTATTTTTGAGTTCTTTGTTTTTATTTCTTATTTTCAAATAAGTGTGGGGTAGTTTAGAAATGCATGCACACTGAGGACAATGTCAGACTTAAGTGTGGGGTAGCAGTGCACGGTGCACTGTAGTAGTAGAAACGTTTTTGATTTTTGCTTGTTTTCCCCGTATTTTCACATATTTTCACACCCTTTCAAATTTTTTCATTCTTTCAGACTTCTAAATGCAGTCTGATTGGTTAAACATTGCTGATGTCTATGATATGTATGTGGAATGTTATGGTTAGTAGGAGATGATTTATGACTATTTTGAACTTATTGATTAGGAATAGGGGATTCCTGATAACTGAGCACAACTTAGAGATTAGAGACCTCAGCCAATCACCTTTTCGAGACTTAACTAGATAAAATTAGACCAGTTGTGGATATATTGGAAATTAGAATGACTAGATGAGACTCTAAGCTAAAAGTGAAAAGAAACAAAAGAAAGTTATTTAAATAAGGGTAGTCTGCCAGCGGCCTTCGCTACTCGAGCACCACTCCTTCGGGGAACTTAAAGTCTGATGCCCTAAGGTCGTGTAAGTCTGGGAGTCATCGGAGTGGGACTCGCTACATGGGTAGTTGAAGTTGACGTGTTCAAAGCAGACTCAAAATACCCTGAATCTATAAAGAAAATCAATAAATGCTAAATCATTAAAAATCTGATCACCAAGGCCCAGAACTCAAAAAGTTGTCTATTGATAGTATGTCTAGCGACGGGTCGAAGTGTTATCTGGTAATAGTTAAGACAAGAGTCTATTGCGTTGACTATCTAGTCTGGACTAGTACACACACTACACATCAGGAAGACCTTATGACTAAGAGAAGAGTTCAACCTAGTTGTTAAGTTGTTTTCTGTTTAATCATAACAGTCTACTAGAGACATTTGAGACCTTGTCATAGCAACCCGACCAGTCAGACCTGTGTTAAGACTTGTTTGAATAATTTTTGGAATAAAAACATGACTAGGAATTTAAGTGACGGTACATATCACTAACTTTAGGTAGACTTTGCTTGAGGACAAGCAAAAAGCTAAGTGTGGGGTTATCTGATATGCATAAATCATATCACGTTTTTAGCATATTTTTAGGCATAATTTAGGGTGAAATTGAGGGCAAATCAGTCTTAATTATTTATTATTAACTCAATTTCACAGTTTTCATGATTTTGGAAGTGTCAGGTGAAAAGTAGAAGAAAATAGCAAATTTCGGGGCAAAAACGCACTTTTTCAGAAGTTCGGACTTCGGGGAGGGCGTCCCGAATCAGGACGGGCGTCCCAATCCAGGACGGGCGTCCCGAGCAGAAATTCCAAGTCCCACATCGAATTTTGATGAAAAATCACTCCAAGAAGCTGCTATAAATACCCTAGGCCTCCCTCAGTTGAAATCATCCCTCTCCACTTGATCTGAGTCATTCAGTGGTTTCTAGTGTACAATTCCCGAGTACACAACTCACTCAGAGACTCAGATTTCAAGTTTTCTTTCTTTCTAGTTAGTGTTTCGTTTCTTAGTTTCTGAGAATTAGTCTCAGATCTTAGGCTTCAATAGATAGGTTCGTTTCTGGTATTCATAGAATACCCGGGATTTCGTTAGGAGATCCTAAGAGGGCTCTAGGCGTTCGAAGAGTCAGTCCCCAGGGTTGGGCTTAAGCCCAGGACGTAAGGTAAAGTCTAGCTACTAGGCTGAGGAAGCATCCTCCGAAGGTTCTGGCGAGCAGAGTCGGGTCAAGCAGTACGACATATACAGCAGTACGCTCCATCGGTGAGACTAAGTAAAGGGTGATTTCTTTATGGCATCAGTCCCCCTGTCCCTCTCTTATATGTTGTTTTTGTTTTTGTCCAAAGAATGATTTTGAATGTCAGATTATGATTTTTATGAATATTTGTTATATATGTTGAAGTTATTATGATTTTCCGGAAATGGCCACCTGCTTAATATTCATTATGTCTGCATGTCTAATGTAGTTAGTCTCTTTTAAACTAAAATTAAGGTTATAGACAATTCCTAACCACGATCTATTCATAACCTGTTTAGTTTAATAGGCATCAATTAGTATTTGTGTCTGCCATACTAGATAAAATAACCTGCGGAACACCCTGTTTGTTAGAGTAGTCTAGGTAGGTTGAGTAGAGCGTTATGCCGGCGGTTATGGGCCAGCGGCGTGATCCCCGAAGTGACATAGGGCTTTCATAGCTGTCTTTTGTTCGAACCGTGAGTAGGGCTGTTTACCTTAGCGATGGGGCGGTAGCATAGAGACTCAGATGTGGTACACCTTTAGACTCAGAACATAGTTGCAATCCAGGCCAAGACATGTCTAAAACACTCGAATATAGGTCAATCAACATGTAGGAACAATATAACATAGAATCAGGACCTTATCTATAAAACACTTCTAGGCTAAATTAGACTTAAACCTTAGTGGAGAATGGATCACCCTCTCATCAAAGTTATTGATGAAGATTGCATAACTGGATCATAAGATAAGAGTTAGGATAAAGGGCTAGCTACTACTAAGCCGTTACCACTTCCCTGGGAGTACGATATTTATTCAATAAAATCGTAGATACTTTCCAACAGACTAGCTACACGATAGGTATTCTGCCATAGGTTCTGACTGATTAAGTGATACTATAAAGACTAAACGTGACAATTAGTCAATCTCAGTCCTTAATTACTCATAATCAACATAGGGTAAAATAACACCTATTTAGCATATCAGTCGGAAACGCATCAATTCATCACGACTTCGGAATCATTGGTGGGGAATGCTGCGGCTTCCACCCACTTTGATACATAATCCACTGCCATTAAGATGTATGATTTTCCGAAAGAAGGGGGAAAATGTCACATGAAGTCAATACCCCATACATCAAAAAGTTCAACTTCTAAAATGTTGGTAAGAGATATTTCTTTTCTCCGTGAGATGTTTCCTACCCTTTGGCAGTGATCACACTTTGCCACAAACTCATAACAATCTTTAAATAATAAAGGCCAAAAGAAACCAGATTGTAGTACCTTTGCTACAGTTCTTGACCCTCCAAAATGTCCTCCACAAGTTGAGTTGTGACATTGAAACATGATATCCTCAATTTCATCGTCGTTTACACACCTCCGAATCATTTGGTCTTTACATTGTTTGAATAAAAAGGGTTCCTCCCAAAAATAACTCTTTACATCATGGAGGAACTTCTTTCTTTCTTGGTATGAGCAATTCGGTGGCATTTCACCACTGGCCAAATAGTTAGCAAAGTCAGCATACCATGGAATTTTCATATCTTCTTGAATTTCCAGCAATTGTTCATCTGGAAAATGTTCGTTAATGGGGATTTGAAATCCCTCTTGTTGTTCCAATCGAGATAGATGGTCGGCTACTTGATTTTCTACTCCTTTCTTGTCCTTGATTTCCACATCAAATTCTTGTAGGAGTAGGATCCATCTAATGAGCCTTGGTTTTGAGTCCTTTGCAATTAAATATTTGATGGCTGAATGATCGGTGTAGACTATCACTTCGTGCCCACCAAATAGGACCTAAATTTATCAAAGGCAAATACAACAGCAAGCAACTCTTTTTCAGTAACAGTGTAATTTACCTGAGCCTCAGTGAGTGTCTGGCTGGCGTAATAGATGGAATGAAACATTTTGTTTTGCCGCTGCCCCAAAACTGCACCAACTGCATAGTCACTAGCATCACACATTAGCTCAAATGGTAGACTCCAGTTCGGTGCTATGATAATGGGGGCTGAAATTAGCTTCTGCTTAAGCTCCTCAAATGATGCGGCACAAGCTGCATCAAAAGAAAACACATTATCTTTTTCTAATAACTTACATAAGGGCTTGGATACCATTGAAAAATCTTTGATGAATCTTCGATAGAAGCCCGCATGTCCCAAAAAACTTCTAATTTGCTTCACGGTCGTAGGGGTCGGTAATTTCTCGATCACCTCTATCTTTGCTCGGTCCACTTCAAGTACCATAGGGACAAGTGAAAGTCGTTTTGTCCTGGTCCCCTGGTGCTACAGCAATCTGGTTGGATCCAGAATAACCATCCAGAAAACAATAATAATCACGTCCAGCCAACCTATCCAACATTTGGTCAATGAAGGGCAGTGGGAAGTGGTCTTTCCTTGTGGCTTTGTTAAGCTTTTTGTAATCAATGCAAATCCTCCATCCCGTGACGGTTCTGGTGGGAATTAATTCATTATCTTCATTCCTCACCACTGTAATTCCCCCTTTCTTGGGCACACATTGTACAGGACTTACCCAAGAACTGTCAGAGATAGGATAAATTATGCCAAAATCTAACCACTTAATAATTTGCTCCTTTACCACTTCCTTCATAATAGGGTTTAATCTTATTTGCCCCTCAATCGAATTTTTGGAATTTTCTTCCAAAATGATTTTATGCATGCATAAGGTTGGACTTATTCCTTTTATGTCAGCTATGGTCCAGCCCATAGCTCTCTTATGCTGCTTTAGAACTCCAAGCAATTTTTCTTCTTGTTCAGCATCCAACAATGCTGAAATAATCACAGGCAGAGTTGAGTCTGCTCCCAGAAATCCATACTTCAAATGTTGCGGAAATGACTTTAGTTCCAGCTCAGGTGGTTCTTCCACAGAAGGTTTTGTTACTTTGATCTCCCAAGAAGACAAGTCCAAGGATTCAAATTGCGCGTTAAATCTAAAACCGTGAGAATTTGCTTCTAACCAAGCTGAATATTCTTCTTCTTCCTCATTTCCATCATCTTGTAACATTTCCTCCATCAACACTCTTTCCAATGCATCATCTCCATATTTCTTCCGCTCTTCATCTTCCTTTGTCAAAGAATCAACAGTGGATATGTGAAAACAATCCTCACCTTCATCATGAAATTTCATGGCCTTAAATACATTAAACATGACTTTATCATCTTGAAACCTCATAGTGAGTTCCCCTTTTTGAACATCAATGAGAGTCCTTCCCGTAGCAAGGAAAGGTCTCCCCAAACTAATAGGAACTTCCCTATCTTCTTCGTAATCCAAAACAATAAAGTCAGCTGGAAAAATAAATCTATCCACTCTTACCAGGACATCCTCAATTTTCCCATCTGGATGGGCTATAGACCTATCCGCTAGTTGCAACGTTACTGTCGTAGGTCTTACCTCACCAATGTCTAACTGTTTAAAGACTAACATGGGCATTAGGTTAATGCTGGCGCCAAGATCGCATAATGCCATGCCACAATACGAGTCTCCAATAGAGCAAGGAATGTTAAAGCTCCATGGATCTTTCATTTCGGGGGGTAGCTTATCCTGCAAAAAGAAACTACATTCTTTGGTTAGTGCAACAATTTCATACTCACCCAACCTCCTTTTCTTTGTAAGAATATCTTTCATGAATTTGGCATAGTTGGGCATTTGTTCTATGGCTTCGACCAAAGGAATGTTGATATGCAGTTGTTTCAAAATATCCAGAAACTTCTTGAACTGCTCATCCTGTTTCTTTTTAGCAAACCTTTGTGGAAAATGCATCCTTGATTGTACTGGTTTGCTCTCTGGAACTTTACTTTGCTGCGGCATTGACGATGCTGCAACATCGGGCTCCACTTTGGCTGGTTTAGCTACTGGAATTTCTTCTTCTTTGTCCTCCTTGCTGGGCTCACTGAATTTCTCCACTGCTCCAGGTTTGATTGTTGGTTCTTCCAGTATTTTCCCACTCCGTAGAGTCATCGCTTTGTAACGTTCCTTTCATTCTCTTCTTGGATTCTCGGTATCACTTGGGAGTGACCCTTGTGGTTTGTTCTTCAATTCTTGGGCCAACTGCCCCATCTGGGTTTCAAGGTTTCGTACAGTGGATGTCAAGCCTTGAATGGTTGTCTCTGTTCTTGCCATAAAATCTCTCATCATGTTTTCTAATGAACTTGAATGTGGTGGTGGTTGTTGTTGAGGCCTTTGATGAAGTTGTTATTGCTGCTGGGGGTACTTCTATTGTTGGAACATTGGCCTCTGGTTCATACCTTGGTTGTGTTGCATCCCTTGGTCTCTCCAAGAAAAGTTGGGATGCTGCCGCGCTGCCGCCAAGTAGGATTGTAAGAATTGGATTGTAAACCATTGCCTCTGTTCTAGTTCCCCATGTAGCATACTGAAGCTGGATTGTGAACACAATCCTCAAAAGAGTGTCCTTCACCACAGTAGACACAAGACACATCTTGCACCTGGCTTACATTAGACTGGTTTGGTTGCTCAGCAATCTGCCCGCTATGTTGCTGCATACTCAGTGTTTTCAGCATATTAGACATGGATGATACTTGGGCTGAAAGTGAAGTTATTGGGTCTAACTCCAACTCTCCAACCACCCTTCTTCCACTTGGCAGTCATGTTGTAGGCCATTGATAGTTGTTATTGGCAATTCTCTCGATTAATTCATAAGTTTCATTGTATATTTTAGCCAATAATGCACCATTTGCTGAAGCATCAACTATCATTCGTGTGTGTGCATTTAACCCGTTGTAAAATGTTTCCATTTAAATGCAATGTGGGATTCCATGATGTGGGCATCTTCCTAACAACTCCTTAAATCTTTCCCATGCCTCGTATAATGATTCTTCTTCTAATTGATGAAAATAGGTAATTTCGTTTCTTAACCTAGCAATTTTTGTAGGAGGAAAATATTTCATTAAAAATATCTCAATAAGCTGCTGCCATGTAGTTACACTACCCGAGGGTAAAGAGTTAAGCTATGCTCTAGCTTTGTCTCTTAGAGAATATGGAAACAATTTCAGCCTCAAAGCATCGTCTGTCACCCCTGGTAACTTAAAACAGTCGCTTACTTCCATGAATAAACATAGATGCAAGTGTGGATCCTCAGCAGGTAGTCCACCAAACTACCCTACTGTTTGCAACATTTGAAACAGTACTGGTTTCAACTCGAACTGTGCTGCGGCAATCTTCGGTCGCACAATACTTGAGTTCAGTTCATTAAGCATAGGGATAGCATACTGCCGAATGGCATGGTCCCTATCATCTGCCATTACCATTGGATTGTAGACAGGTTCAGGTTGAATTTCACGTTGTTCCGCCATAGCTGCCTTATCCGTGGTTTGTTTCTTCTTCCTTAGCGCCTTGGTTGTTCTCTTGATGCGATTCCGGTTGACGTGCTAAATAGGTGTTATTTTACCCTATGTTGATTATGAATAATTAAGGACTGTGATTGACTAATTGTCACATTTAGTCTCTATGGTGTCACTTAATCAGCCAGAACCTAAGGCAGAGTACCTATCGTGTAGCTAGTCTGTTGGAAAGTATCTACGATTTTATTAAGTTAATTATCGTACTCCCAGGGAAGTGGCAACGGCTTAGTAGTAACTAGCTTTTATCCTAACTCCTATCTTATGATCCAGTTATGCAATCTTCATCAAATACTTTGATGAGAGGGTGATTCATTCTCCACTAGGTTTAAGTCTAATTAATCCTAGAAGTGTTTTATAGATGAGTTCTGATTTTATGTTATATTGTTCCTATATGTTGAATGACCTAAATTCGAATATTTTAGATGCATCTTAGCCTGGATTGCAAATATGTTCTGTGTCTAAAGGCGTACCACATCCGAGGTCTCTAATAAACCGCCCTACCTTAATGACGGCCCTACTCACGGTTCGGGACGAAGGCATCCATGAAAGCCCTATATCACTTCGGGGATCATACCGCTTGCCCTAGCCACCGGCATAATCGGACTCAGCTCGGCCCCTACCTAGACTACTTTAACAGGCAATGTGTTCAACATGTTATTTTATCTAGCATGGCAGACACCAATACTAATTGATGCCTGTTAAACTAAACAGGTTATGATTAGACCGTGGTTAGGAATTGTCTATAACCCTACTTTAGTTTAAAAGAGCACATTAAACATGCAGACATAGTGAATGTTTAGTAGGTGGCTATTTCCGGAAACATATAATAACGTCAACATATAAAACAACTATTCATAAAGAATCGTAATCTTGTATTCATAATAAGTATTTAGAACAAAACAATAACAACATATAAGAGAGGGACATGGGGACTGATGCCATAAAGAAATCACCCTTTACGTAGTCTCACCGACAGAGCGTACTGCTGTATATGTCGTATTACTCGCCCTGACTCTGCTCACCAAAACCTTCGGAGGACGCTTCCTCAGCCTAGTAACTGGGCTTTACCTTAATACCCAGCTTAAGCCCAGCCCTGTGGACTGACTCTTCGAATGCCTAAAGCCCTCTTAGGATCTCCTAACGAAATCCAGGGTATTCTATGAATACCAGAAACGAACCTATCTATAGAAACCTAAGATCTGAGACTATTTCTCAGAAACTAAAACAAAACACTAATAAGAAAGAAAACTGAGATCCGAGTCTCTAAGTGAGTTGTGTACTAGAGAAGAGTACACTAGAAACCACTAAATGACTCAGATCGAGTGGAGAGGAATGATTTCAACTCCTGGAGGCCTGGGGTATTTATAGCAGCTTTCTGGAGTGAAAAATTCCAAAAAATTCGATGTGGGACAAATTCTGGTGCTTCGAGACGCCCGTCCTGGTGGTTTGACTGGGTCGGGACGCCCGTCCCGGACCGTTGACCAAGTCAACATTTCCAAAAATTGCATTTTTACTCCAAAATTTGTTGTTTTCGTCTACTTTTCACCTGACACTTCCAAAATCATAAAAACTGTGAAATTGAGTAAATAACAATCAATTAAGATCGATTTCCTATCAATTTCACCCTAAATCATACATAAAAACATGCTAAAAAAGGTATATGATTTTCGCGTATCATCTCTCAATTTCTGGATCTAGTGGCAGCAATGTAGCTTGAGAGCCCTTGCGCGTTTTACTCATGCAAAACATCACACGTTAAGGAATGAATGATATACACAAGCTGAAAATTAACAAATGGTCAATATCAATAATATTCAAATAAAATTCAGCCTATGCACAAATATCCGTCACTCATATACTAAATTAGTAGACTCTTAAGCACAAGTATGAGTATAAAAATAAACTGAAAAATAGAAGTAACCAACTGCAAGCAATCAATATTTACAAACAATTGACTCCAAAGTCCCCGGCAACGACACCAAAAACTTGTTGCGTTGTGTGCGTGTGTCACAATTTGTAAAGATAAGAAAATGAAGTAAATCAACGCAATCTTAACAACTGCAAGTATACACCGTTCAATAAGTAATATATGTACCTAAATACAAGATTATCAATCCCACAGGGACTAAGTGTGTCAATACAAATGCAAATACGATTGTACAAATGGTTAAAAGAATAAAAGAATAAAGAATGATGAATGATGAATAATGAATAGAGATTGGTCTAATGCTACGGCAAAGCTACTCCTAAGGAAAGACTAAACTAACAGTTAAGGGTCAGCCTACTGGAAATAACCACAAGAGTACTACATGTAATACAATGCTGCGGCATTCACGCCCAAAATATAAATACAAACCAGAGATGAATCTAAATATACAAAACATGCTTTCAGTTTCCATATTAATGCTACAGCGATGTGGTACTACCCAGATTACTTGATCTACTAGTCTAGATCCCCGATAACATTGTGTCATGGAGTACGAAGTACCGTTGACCTAGAACAACACTAGTCAGTGAATTTGGTCATGTCCCCTGCAATGTTGAGCGCACGGTCATGCGTCTCAATCTAGTGCCACATAATTATCATGTCCACTAGCTCCCCTCCTTTAGAAGGCCAGATACTAGTTCGATTCATACGTTGGACAGTCGTAACTGCAAGTGAAGCTAAATCAATTTAAGTAATTACATGAATAAACCAAGCATGCCCCATACAAGCAGTAAACATAAAAACAGAAAACAAATGCTACAACATACTCATCATCGTATTCCAAATAGTGTACTCAACATGTTCATATTTATCTATGCCACATCATCTTCAGGCTATATAAATATATGTTCACTATAGAGAATAACGAAGTCCAGGAATTAAAGTAATGATGTGTTCCTGACTAATATGCTAAATATGTGTTGTTTTACCCTATGTTAATTATGAGTAATTAAGGACTTAGATTAACTAATTGTCACTTATAGTCTCTAGGCTGTCACTTAATCAGCCATAACCTAAGGCAGAGTACCTATCGTGTAGCTAGTCTGTTGGAAAGTATCTACGATTTTATTAAGTTAAATATCATACTCCCAGGGAAGTGGTAACGACTTAGTAGTAACTAGCCTTTTACCTTAACTCTTATCTTATGATTCAGTTATGCAATCGTCATCAATAACTTTGATGAGAGGGTGATTCATTCTCCACTAGGTTTAAGTCTATTAAAGCCTACAAGTGTTTTATAGATAATGTCTTGATTCTATGTTATACAGTTCCAATATGTTGATTGACCTATCTTCAAGTGTTTTAGACATGTCTTGGCCTGGATTGCAACTATGTTCTGAGTCCAAAGGTGTACCACATCCGAGTTATCTGATAAACTGCCCCATCGCCAAGGTAAACGACCCTACTCACAGTTCGAGCTAAAGACATCCATGAAAGCCCTATGTCACTTCGGGGATCATGCCGCTCGCCCTTAACCGCCGACATAAATGCTCAACTCAGCCTACTTAGACTACTCTAACAAACAGGGTGTTCTGCAGGTTATTTTATCTAATATGGAAAACACCAATACTAATTGATGTCTGTTAAACTAAACAGGTTATGAATAGACCGTGGTTAGGAATTGTCTATAACCCTAATTTTAGTTTAAAAGAAACTACTTTAGACATGCAAACATAATAAATATTAAGCAGGTGGCCATTTCTGGAAAGTCATAAAAGCTTCAACATATAAAACATATATTCATAAAAATCATAATCTCATATCCATAACAAATCTTTGGACAAACACAATACAAACATATAAATAGAGGGACAGGGGGACTGATGCCATAAAGAAATCACCCATTACTTAGTCTCGCCGATGGAGCAACTGCTTGTATATGTCGTACTGCTCGATCCGACTCTGCTCGACAGAACCTTCGGAGGATGCTTCCTCAGCCTAGTAGCTGGACTTTACCTTAATACCCAGCTTAAGCCCAGCCCTGTGGACTGACTCTTCGAACGCCTAGAGCCCTCTTAGGATCTCCTAACGAAATCTCAGGTATTCTATGAATACCAGAAACGAACCTATCTATCGAAGCCTAAGATCTGAGACTAATTCATAGAAACTAAGAAAACAAAATACTAACTTAAAATAGAAGAAAACTTATACTGAACCCGAGTCTCTAAGTGACTTATGTACTCGAGAAAAATGTACAACTTAAGTCACTAAATGACTCAGATTGAGTGGAGATGAATGATTTCAACTGAGGAAGGCCTATGGTATTTATAGCAGCTTTCTGGAGTGATTTTTCTTCAAAACTTCGATGTGGGACTTGGAATTGCAGCTCGGGACGCCTGTCTTGGATTGGGACGCCCGTCCTGGACTGTTGACCAGGACAGGAAGGCCGTCCCGAGTCATGGACGCCCGTCCTGGCCTGTTGACCAGGTCAGGACGCCCTCCCCGAAGTTCGAACTTCTTAAAAAATTGCGTTTTTGCCCCAAAATTTGCCATTTTCTTCTACTTTTCACCTGACACTTCCAAAATCACAAAACTGTGAAATTGAGTTAATAATAAACAATTAAGACCGATTTGCCCTCAATTTCACCCTAAATCATGCCTAAAAACATGCTAAAATGTGATATGATTTATGCATATCAAGTAATGTAATAAAAAGACTCCCATCATCATGGTAAATAATTCTATTACAAAACAAGTTTAATCAATTCATAAAAATCGCCTTCAACTCATGCCCAATATTCAAGCAAGAATCTATATAAGACAATGAACAATAATAAGGAAATTGGCAGAGAATTACTCGGGTCTGAGATCACGCTACTGCCCAGATCAGTTTAATCACGATTGCCCAGTGCTATTCTCCTCTGACTGATGTCGCGGCGTCTTTTCTTCTCAGCTGATAAACACTCAGCAAGTCACCCTGCTCACTCTCGGGGTTTTCCCTACATAAATTAATCTAAAGCTAAAAAGAACTCCTAAACTATACTACCGAAATGCTACTGAGCTATCTAAGAATGAATAAAAACCAATCTCTCTTCAAAAGTCTAAGAGTCTAATCTCTCCAAAAGCCTTTTCTTCTCTCGATAATTCAAGTATATATAGTGTATCTTCTTGTACCGAGATTCAGCTTCAATCTGCCATTTGTCCATATTTCTGGAATTTTCTTATAATATTCAGCAAATAAATTGAATAATCTAGAAATTAATTCCAGCTGCCTTCTGAGTTCTTTGTCCTTTTCCTCCATGCTGCAGGATTCTCTACGAGATTCAAGCTCCAGCTTCCACGTTTTTAATACATTAAAACAAAATAAATTCTGAAAATAGCTGAATAATCAATCTGAAATCTTATTCCCTTTTTACCCTTGTTACAATAAATCAATCCAAATTAAATCCCAAATAATAATCCAATAAATACAACTCGTAACAATATTTGGAAATTAATTAAATTAAATTGACATATTGACAATAAAACCACATTTTTAGTAAAAAGAGAAAGAATATCAAATAAACGCATTTTAACTCCAATTTCCAAATAAATTCAGTCATTTCAAAAGCAAAATGTAGCAAAGTAAATGTGAATAACTCTATTATTCTAGAGTTTTCAATATGTATGTAGAGCATTATGATCAGTAGGGAACAACGTGATAACTTTATTGAATTCATCGATTAGAAATAAGGAATTCCTGATACTTGAGCACTAGGTTGGATTAGAGACATCAACCAAATACATTTTCGAGACTTAGCTAAATAATATTAGACCGGTTGAGGATGCATTAGCAACTTAAATGACTAGATGTTGCTTTGAGCTGAAAGTGAAATTTTTTTTAAAATAAATAGGGTAGTTTGCAAGCGTCATTTGCTACTCGAGCACCACTCCTTAAGGGAACTTAAAGCCTAATGCCCTAAGGTCGTGTAGATCTAGGAGTCATTGAAGTGGGACTCGCTACATGGGTAGTTAAAGTTGACGTGTGGAAGCGAACACAAAAATACCCTGAATGCTCAATCTAAAAATACATAGCCCATTGTGTTCTTATATTGAAATTTTTAATTGAAAAACCTTGACACCAAAGCTCAGAACTCATAAGGTTGTTTGTTGCTGGTAAGAGTCAAGGGGAGACTATATTGTGTTGACAATCTAGTCTGGACTAATACACACACTACACATTAGGAAGACCTCGTGACTAAGAGTGGAGTTCAGTTTAGTTATTAATTTGTTAACCCTGCCTGACCATGATAACCTACTAAAGACATTTGAGACCTTGCCATGGCAACTTAACCAGTTAGACCTGTTTTGTGAATCATCTGACTCGGTGATCAATTTTGGAATAAAAACATTGCTAGGAATTTTAAGTGACTGCACCTATGATTTAAAATCAATAATTTCATGTAGACTTTGCTTGAGGACAAGCAAAAAGCTAAGTGTGGGGTTATATGATATGCACAAATCATATCAACTTTTTTAGCATGTTTTTAGGCACAATTTAGGGTGAAATTGGAGTTATGATATGCACAAATCATATCACTTTTTAGCATAGTTTTAGGCACAATTTAGGGCAAAACTGGAGTTAAATCGTTCTCAATTGACTGTTATTAACACAATTTTGCAGTTTTTGTGATTTTGGAAGTGTTAGGTGAAATAAGAAAGCAAATGGCAAACATGATTTTTGAAAGTTCAGAAGTTAGGACAGGCGTCCCAAGACCAAAACGGGCGTCCTGACTAGGTCAAAGAACCGGGACAGGCGTCCAGGACCTGGGATGGGCATCATGACCTGGTCAACCGGTCGGGACGGGCATCCTGAATCCGTGAACAATATCCCACATCGATTTCTGAAGAGAAATTCACTCAGTTCCCCTACTATAAATACCCCAGGCCTTTCACAGTTGAAATCATTCCTCTCCACATGATCTAAGTCATTCAGTGACTTCAAGTATACATTTTTCTATAGTATACAAGTCATTTAATGATTTCAGGTGTTTTTCGTTTAAGTAGATTTCTAGTTTTCGAGAGTGTCTCATGTTCTTCATTTATGAGAGTTTGTCTTAGATCTTAGAATACGACTAGATAGGTTCGTTTTTATTATTCATAGAATAACCAGGATTTCGTTAGGAGATCCTAAGAGAGCACTAGGCGTTCGAAGAGTTAGTCAACAGGGCTTTGCTTAAGCCCGGGACGTAAGGTAAAGCATTAGCTACTAGGCTGAGGAAGCGTCCTCCGAAGGTTCTGTCGAGCAGAGTCGGGTCAAGCAATCCAGGATATACAAGCAGTTACTCCATCAGTGAACCTAATAAAGGGTGAATACTTTATGGCAGTGGTCCCCTTGTCCCTCTCTTTATATGTATGTACTGTGTTTGTCCAAAGACCCATTTGCTCTTTTTATGATGTTATGAATACTAAATTATGATGTTATGAATATGTGTTATGCATGTTGAAGTTATTTACATTTTTCTGGAAAGGTCACCAGCTTAACTATCATTATGACTGCATATCTATTTGCTCTTTTAAACTAGATGAATGGTTATAGACAACTCCTAACCACTGTCTAATCATAACCTGTTTAGTTTATCATGCCTTAATTTAGGGCTTCGTGTGCGGACGGAAGCATTAAGGTCTGCTATATTAGATGAAATAACTTATAGATCACCATGTTTGTTAAAGTAGTCTAAGTAGGCTGAGTTCGTGTGTTTATACCGGCGTTAGGACAAGCAGCATGATCTCCTGAGTGACACAGGACTTTCATGGATGCCTTTAGCTCAAACCGTGAGTAGGGCCGTCAATGGCGATGGGGCGGTTTATTAGATAACTCAGATGTGGTAGACAAGTAGAATTAGTACATAATTGCAATCTAGACCAAGATATATCTAAAATACTCGAAGATAGGTCAATCAACATGTAGGAACAATATAACATATATCAGAACACTGTTTGTAAAACACTCTTATAGGCCTAAATAGACTTGAACCTAGTGTAGAATGAATCAACCTCTCATCAAAGATTTTGATGAACGATTGCATAACTGGATAATAAAATGAGAGTTAGGGTAAAAGGATAGTTACCACTAAGCCGTTACCACTTCCCTAGGAGTACGATAAAATTCTTAAATTAAAATCGTAGGTACTTTCTAATAGACTAGATACACTATAGGTACTCTGCCTTAGGTTCTGATTGATTAAGTTACAACATAGATACTAAATGTGACAACTAGTAATTCTAAGTCCTTAGTAATTCATAATCGATATAGGGTAAATAACACCTATTTTTAGCATATCAGTCAGAATCGCACCAAGTTAAATCTTTCTCAATTGACTGTTATTAACATAATTTTGCAGTTTTTGTGATTTTGGAAGTGTCAGGTGAAATATGCAAGAAAATGGCAAATTTCGGGGCAAAAACGTGATTATCAGAAGTTCAGAAGTCAGAACGGGCGTCCCAAGACCAGGATGGGCGTCCCGACCCGATCAAAGACCTAGGACGGCCGTCCGGACTAGGTCAACTGGTCGGGACGGGCGTCCCGAATCCATGAACAGTATCCCACATCGATTTCTGAAGAGAAATTCACTCAGTTCCCCTGCTATAAATACCACATGCCTTTCACAGTTGAATTAATTCCTCTCCACTTGATCTGAGTCATTCAGTGACTTCAAGTGTACATTTTTCTACAGTATACAAGTCATTCAGTGATTTCAGGCGTTTTTCGTTTAAGTAGATTTCTAGTTTTGGAGAGTGTCTCGTGTTCTTCATTTCTGAGAGTCTATCTCAGATCTTAGAATACGACTAGATAGGTTCATTTTTAATATTCATAGAATACCCGGGATTTCGTTAGGAGATCCTAAGATAGCACTAGGCGTTCGAAGAGTTAGTCAACAGGGCTTTGCTTAAGCCCGTGACGTAAGGTAAAGCAATAGCTACTAGGCTGAGGAAGCGTCCTCCGAAGGTTCTGTCGAGCAGAGTTGGGTCAAGCAGTCCAGGATATACAAGCAGTTGCTCCATCAGCAGACCTAATAAAGGGTGAATACTTTATGGCGGTGGTCCCCTTGTCCCTCTCTTTATATTTCTGTACTGTGTTTGTCCAAAGACCCATTTGAATACTGAATTATGATATTATGAATATGTGTTATGCCTGTTGAGGTTATTTACATTTTTCCGGAAAGGTCACCAGCTTAACTATCATTATGACTGCATGTCTACTTGCTCTTTTAAATTAGATGAATGGTTATAGATAACTCCTAACCACGATCTAATCATAACCTGTCTAGTTTATCAGGCCTTAATTTAGGGCTTTGTGTGAGGACGGAAGCATTAAGCTCTGCCATATTAGATGAAATAACAAATAGATCACCATGTTTGTTAAAGTAGTATAAGTAGGCTGAGTTTGTGTGTTTATGCCGGCGTTATGGCGAGCAACATGATCTCCTGAGTGACACAGGACTTTCATGGATACCTTTAGCTCGAACCGTGAGTAGGGTCGTCAATGGCGATGGGGCGGTTTATTAGATAACTTAGATGTGGTATACAAGTAGAATCAGTACATAATTGCAATCTAGACCAAGATATATCTAAAATACTCGACAATAGGTCAATTAACATGTAGGTACAATATAACATATATCAGAAAACTGTCTGTAAAACACTCTTGCCTGCTGAAGTAAACGTGAACCTAGTGTAGAGTGAATCAACCTCTCATCAAAGATTTTGATGAACGATTGCATAACTGGATAATAAAATGAGAGTTAGGGTAAAAGGATAGTTACTACTAATCCGTTACCACTTCCCTGGGTGTACGATAAATTATTAAATTAAAATCGTAGGTACTTTCCAACAGACTAACTACACGATAGGTACTCTGCCTTAGGTTCTGATTGATTAAGTGACAACATAGATGCTAAATGTGACAATTAGTAATTCTAAGTCCTTAGTTATTCATAATCGATATAGGGTAAAAAAAACTTATTTTTAGCATATCAGTCGGAATCACACCAGCCCTACTCACTGTTAGAGCCAAAGGCATCCATGAAAGTCCTGTGTCACTCAGGAGATCATGCCGCTCGCCCTAACACCGGCATAAACAAGCGAACTCAGCCTACTTACACTACTTTAACAAACATGGTGATCTATAGGTTATTTCATCTAATATGGCAGACCTTAATGCTTCTATCCTCACACAAAGCCCTAAAATAAGGCCTGATAAACTAGACAGGTTATGATTAGACCATGGTTAGGAGTTGTCTATAACCGTTCATCTAATTTAAAAGAGCAAGTAGATATACAATCATAATGATAATTAAACTGGTGACCTTTCTGAAAAAATGTAAATACCTTCAACATGCAAAACACATATTCATATTATCATAAATTAATATTCAAATAAGTCTTTGGACAAACACAGTACAAACATATAAAGAGAGGGACAAGGGGACCACCACCATAAAGTATTCACCCTTTATTAGGTCCGCTCCTGGAGGAACTACTTGTATATCCTTGACTGCTTGACTCGACTCTACTCGACAGAACCTTCAGAGGATGTTTCCTTATCCTAGTAGCTATGCCGTTGTCGTTGCCTTTACCTTCCCTTCCCTCTGCGGCTTAAGCAAAGCCCTGTTGAATAATTCTTCGAATGCCTAGTGCTCTCTTAGGATCTCCTAACAAAATCCTGGGTATTCTATGAATATTAAAAACAAACCCTATCTAGTCGTATTCTAGGATCTGAGACAGACTCTCAAAAAACAAAGAACACGAGACACTCTCGAATACTAGAAATCTACTCGACTGAAAACACCTGAAGTCACTGAATGACTCGTAGACAGTAGAAAACTGTGTACTGGAAGCCATTGAATGATTCAGATCAAGTGGAGAGGAATGATTTCAACTGTGAAAGGCTTAAGGTATTTATAGCAGGGCAACTGAGTGATTTTTTATGCAGAAAACTATGTGGGAGTTTGTACAGGGGTTCGGGATGCCCATCCTGACCTGTTGACCAAGTCAGGATGCCCGTCCTGGGTCCGAGATGCCCGTCCTGGGTCCTGGATGCCCATCTTGGGTCTTTGACCGGGTCAGGATGCACGTCCTGGTCTTGGGACGCTCGTTCTGACTTTTTGAACTTCTGAAAAATACGTTTTTGCCCCGAAATTTCCCATTTTCTTGCATATTTCACCTGAAGCTTCCAAAATCACAAAAACTGCAAAATTGCATTAATAACAGTCAATTGAGAACGATTTAACCCCAATTTAGCTCTAAATTGTGCCTAAAACATGCTAAAAAGTGATATGATTTGTGCATATCAAATAACCCCACACTTAGCTTTTTGCTTATCCTCAAGCAAAGTCTACATGAAATTATTGGTTTTTAAATCATAGGTGCAGTCACTTAAAATTCCTAGCAATGTTTTTATGCCAAAATTGATCACTGAGTTAGATGATTCACAAAACAGGCCTGATTGGTTGATGTGCTTTCGACTGATATGCTAAATAGGTGTTGTTTTACCCTATGTTGATTATGAGTAATTAAGGACTTAGATTGACTAATTGTCACATTTAGTCTCTATGTTGTCACTTAATCAGTCAGAACCTAAGGCAGAGTACCTATCGTGTAGCTAGTCTGTTGGAAAGTATCTACGATTTTATTTAAATTAAATATCGTACTCCCAGGGAAGTGGTAACGACTTAGTAGTAACTATCCTCTTACCCTAACTCTTATCTTATGATCCAGTTATGCAATCGTTCATCAATATCTTTGATGAGAGGGTGATTCATTCTCCACTAGGTTTAAGTCTATTTAAGCCTAAAAGTGTTTTATAGATAATGTCATGATTCTATGTTATACTATTCCTACATGTTGATTGACCTATCTTCGAGTATTTTAGATATATCTTGGCCTGGATTGCAACTATGTACTGAGTCTAAAGGTGTACCACATCTGAGTTACCTGATAAACCGCCCCATCACCATTGACGGCCCTACTCACGGTTCGAGCTAAAGGCATCCATGAAAGCCATATGTTACTTAGGGGATCATGCCGCTCGCCCTAATGCTGGCATAAACACACAAACTCAGCATACTTAGACTACTCTAACAAACAAGGTGATCTCTAGGTTATTTCATCTAATATGGCAGGCACCAATGCTTCCAACGGGAAAGTCCAAAATTGATGCATGTTAAACTAAACAAGTTATGATTAGACCGTGGTTAGGAATTATATATAACCCTACATTTAGTTTAAAAGGAACTACATTAGACATGCAGACATAATGAATATTAAGCAGGTGGCCATTTCTAGAAAATCATAAGAACTTCAACATGTATAACAAATACTCATAAAATCATAATCTAATAAATATAATCAATATTTGGACGAACACGGTACAGACATATAAAGAGAGGGACAAGGGGACTGATGCCATAAAGAATTCACCCTTTACTTAGTCTCGCCGATGGAGTAACTGCTTGTATATGTTAGACTGCTCGACCCGACTCTGCTTGACAGAACCTTCGGAGGACGCTTCCTCAGCCTAGTAGCTGGACTTTACCTTAATACCCAACTTAAGCACAGCCATGTGGACTGACTCTTCGAACGCCTAGAGCCCTCTTAGGATCTCCTAACGAAATCTTGGGTATTCTATGAATACCATAAACAAACCTATGTATCGTATCCTAGGATCTGAGACTAATTCTCAGAAACAAAGAAAACGAGACACTATCTAGAAATAAAAGAAAACTTATACTAAAATCTGAGTCTCTAAGTGACTTGTATACTGGAAAACTGTATACTTGAAGTCACTAAATGACTCAGATCGAGTGGAGATGAATGATTTCAACTGAGGAAGGCCTGGGGTATTTATAGCAGCTTTCTGGAGCGAATTTCTCCAAAAATTTCGATGTGGGACTTTGACCAGGCATCCGGGACGCCTGCCCTGGATTGGGACGCCCATCCCGGCTTGTTGACCAGGTCAGGATGGCCGTCCCGAGTCCTGGACGCCCGTCCTGGCCTATTGACCAGGTCAGGACGCCCATCCTGATTCGGGACGCCCACCCCGACTTCTGAATTTCTAAAAATCGCGTTTTTGCCCTAAAATTTGCCATTTTCTTCTACTTTTCACCTGACACTTCCAAAATCACAAAACTGTGAAATTGAGTTAATAACAATCAATTAAGACCGATTTACTATCAATTTCAACCTAAATTATGCCTAAAAACATGCTAAAAATCTGATATGATTTATGCATATCATATAACCCCACACTTAGCTTTTTGCTTGTCCTCTAACAAAGTCTACCTGAAATCAGTGATTTTAAATCATATGTGCAGTCACTTAAATTTCCTAGTCATGTTTTTATTCCAAAAATTACTCAGACAATTCACAACACAGGTCTGACTGGTTAGGTTGCTATAATCAAGCAGGTTTAACAACTTAACAACTAGATTAAACTCTTCTCTCAGTCACAAGGTCTTCCTGATGTGTAGTATGTGTACTAGTCTAGACCAGATCGTCAACACAATATACTCTCATCTTAACTACTACCAGATAATACTTCGACCCGTCGCTAGACATACTAACAACAGACAACTTTCTGAGTTCTGAGCCTTGGTGATCGGATTTTTAATTATTTAGCATTAATTGATTTTTTCTTTTATAGAATTTTAGGGTATTTTGAGTCTGCTTTAACACGTCAACTTTAACTACCCATGTAGCGAGTCCCACTCCGATGACTCCCAGACCTACACGACCTTAGGGCATCAGGCTTTAAGTTCCCCTAAGGAGTGGTGCTCGAGTAGCAAAGGCCGCTAGCAAACTACCCTATTTAATTAACTCTCTTTTTTTTCTTTTCACTTTCAGCTCAGAGCCTCATCTAGTCATTTTAATTGTCAATACATCCACAACTGATCTAACCTTATCTAGTTAAGTTTTGAAAAGGTAATTGGCTGAGGTCTCTAATCCAGACTAAGTTGTGCTCAATTATCAGGAATTCCCTATTCCTAATCAATAAGTTCAAAATAGTCATCACATTGTGTCCTACTAATCATAATATTCTACCTACATATCATAGACATCAGCAATGTTTTACCAATCATACTGCATTTTGAAGTCTGAAAGAATGAAAAATTTTGGAAGGGTGTGAAAATACTGGGAAAACATGCAAAATCATGCAAAACGTTTTCTCAAACTACTACAGTGCACCATGCACTGCTACCCCACACTTAAGTCTGACACTGTCCTCAGTGTTCATGCATATCTAAATTACCCCACACTTATTTGAAAACAAGAAGAAACAAAAATAAAATCGAAAAAACTCTTACCCCACACTTATTAGACTAACTAAGGGTAAGAAGGAAAATAAAACAATGAAACGAATAACAAATAACAAAACACGAAATAAAATGAAAGAGATACTCCCTTATTCTACGAAGTCAACAGTCTGCTCGGACAAGTCAAAAGGCTCTCTGTAGATCTTTAGGCGTTGTCCGTTCACTTTTTGAGTAGTGCCGTTAGGATCCATGATGACACATGCTCCAAAGGGTGATACTTCCGTGATAGTGAACGGTCCAGACCAACAACTACGCAGCTTTCCTAGGAAAAAATTGAAACGTGAATGATATGCATAAATCATATCACATTTTTAGCATGTTTTTTATATGCATAAATCTTATCACATTGTAGCATGTTTTTAGGCACAATTTAGGGTGAAATTGATAGGAAATCGGTCTTAATTGTTTGTTATTAACTCAATTTCACAGTTTTTGTGATTTTGGAAGTGTCAGGTGAAAAGTAGAAGAAAATGGCAAATTTCGGGGGCAAAAACGCAATTTTCAGGAAGTCAGACGTCGAGGTGGGCGTCCCGAATCAAGATGGGCGTCCTGACCTGGTCAACAGGCTAGGACGGGCGTCCAAGACTTGGGACGGCCGTCCTGACCTAGTCAACAGGCCGGGACGGGCGTCCCGGATGCCTGGTCAAAGTCCCACATTTAATTCTTGGAAAAATTCACTCCAAAAAGCTGCTATAAATACCCCAGGCCTTCCTCAGTTGAAATCATTCCTCTCCACTCGATCTGTGTCATTTAGTGACTTCAAGTGTACATTTTTCTCGAGTACATAAGTCACTGAGAGACTCGGGTTCAGTAGAAGTTTATTTTTCTTAGATAGTGTCTCGTTTTCTTTGTTTCTGTGAATTAGTCTCAGATCCTAGGCTACAATAGATAGGTTCGTTTCTGGTATTCATAGAATACCCGGGATTTCGTTAGGAGATCCTAAGAGGGCTCTAGGTGTTCGAAGAGTCAGTCCACAGGGCTGGGCTTAAGCTGGGTATTAAGGTAAAGTCCAGCTACTAGGCTGAGGAAGCGTCCTCCGAAGGTTCTGTCTAGCAGAGTCGGGTCGAGTAGTACAACATATACAAGCAGTTGCTCCATCGGCGAGACTAAGTAAAGGGTGAATTCTTTATGGCATCAGTCCCCCTGTCCCTCTCTTTATATGTTTGTATTGTGTTCGTCCAAATATAGATTATGTATATTGGATTATGATTTTTATGAGTATCTGTTATATGTGTTGAAGTTCTTATGATTTTCCGGAAATGGCCACCTACTTAATATTCATTATGTCTGCAAGTCTAATGTAGTTTCTTTTAAACTAAATTTATGGTTATAGACAATTCCTAACCACGGTCTATTCATAACCTATTTAGTTTAACAGGGATCAATTTAGGACTCATTGGTGTCTGCCATATTAGATAAAATAACCTACAGAACACCCTGTTTGTTAGAGTAGTCTAAGTAGGCTGAGTTGTGTCTTTATGCTCGCGTTAGGGCGAGCGGCATGATCCCCGAAGTGAGATAGGGCTTTCATGGATGCCTTTAGCTCGAACCGTGAGTAGGGCCGTCATTAAGGTAGGGCAGTTTATTAGGTGACTCAGATGTGGTACACCTTTAAACTCAGTACATAGTTGTAATCCAGGCCAAGACATGTCTAAAATATTTGAAGATAGGTCAATCAACATGTAGGAACAGTATAACATAGAATCAGGACATTATCTATAGAACACTTTTTGGCTTAAATAGACTTAAACCTAGTGGAGAATGAATCACTCTCTCATCAAAGTTATTGATGACGATTGCATAACTGGATCATAAGATAAGAGTTAGGGTAAAAGGCTAGTTACTACTAAGCCGTTACCACTTCCCTGGGAGTATGATATTTAATTTAAATAAAATCGTAGATACTTTCCAACAGACTAGCTACACGATAGGTACTTTGCCTTAGGTTCTGACTGATTAAGTGACAGCATAGAGACTAAATGTGACAATTAGTCAATCCCAGTCTTTAATTACTCATAATCAACATAGGGTAAAAGAACACCTATTTTAGCATATCAGTAAGAAGCACATCAGATTTTTGGCGCCGTTGCCGGGGACATATCATAATGAATTTAGGATTCCTGATCAAAATTCTAGAGACTTATGATAAGTAACGGTAGTAACCTAGACCTTAGACCCAACACTTATTTTATGCTAGTTAGACAATCAATTTCCAAAATATAGAGTTATCATGACTAATTAATTTTAGATATTATATGGAATTAAGACATTTAGGATAATCAAATTTTAGAAAATGATTCTAAAACCATATTGAGGAAATTTAACTACTTTCGGAAAAAAAAAGAAATTTTTTTTTAAAAAAAAATCAAAAACTTGAAAAAAATTGTATTTTTCTTGTTCAAATGGTAAGTTGTTCTTTTTCCTATCTCTTGTATAAATTGTTTTCTCTCTTTCATAGTTGAATATGTGTTTTCTTTCAAATTCTTCTAATTTTTCACTTTCCGTGTAACTCCACTAACCAGTTTGCTCAGGCTTAAACGTATTCTTCTTTGTAGTTGCATGACTCGAACTTCAGAATCTAACCTTGAAACCCCAGTTGAGAATCCTGAACGTCTCATTCGTACAGCTAATAGGCGAAGAACAGAGATGGCTGCTGAAAGATCTCCCCTCGAATCCTACATCCAGCCACAGACCGTTCCAGTATCATCCGCCATCCAAATCCCTGGAAACCCTCGCTATGATCTTAAACCGAATGTGATCCAGTTCATTATTAATCGGGTTCAGTTTGGAGGAACTGAAGCCGAGAATCCGCTAGAACACTTATCTGATTTCTCTTCTCTCTGCGAAGGCCTCAAGGGAGATCATACTGCAGAAGTAACTAAACTAAACCTCTTTCCCTACTCACTAAGGGACAGAGCTAAGAGATGGTTGGCCCAGCTACCCACTAACTCCATCACCTCTTGGGACGAGTTAAGCAAAGCCTTCCTAGAAGAGTACTACTCTGCAGCAAGGGTCCTAGAATATCGAAGGGCTCTGTCCAGGTTTACTCAAGCTGATGATGAGACAGTGATCGAAGCTTGGGACAGATTCAAGGAGCTACTCCAGCTCTGCCCCCAACATGGACTTACCGAAGCATTGCTGATCCAGCAATTCTACGGGGCTATGACAGACATGGGTAAACAAGTTCTTGATGGACTCAATCCTCAGAGCGGTTTCAATGGAATGAGTGATGTAGATGCTAGAAACGCTCTGAAGAGGCTCTATAGGAATAGCAAGAACTGGCGCACAAGTAGCCGAGCTAAGAAGCAACTAGTAAATGCTGCCCTCGCCTCCACTGATGATCAATTTGAGGCACTGAAGGCCAGCATTACTAATCAACTGAATGCTTTCCAACAAGGGAAAAGCGTTCAATCAGTGTATCAAGTCTGCGAATTTTGCTAAGGACCGCATTTTAGTGGAGATTGTTATGGTAATGGAATATTGACTATTCCAGAGGATATGGAACAAGTGGATACAGTTAATTCTGCTTCTATAGGAAATACCTACAATCCCACTTGGAAGAACCATCCGGGATTCAGCTGGAGAAACAATTATGGGACTGTTAACTTCCAGAAAAGGGTGCCTCAGCAACTACCATATCCGCAGAACCAGCAAGTCGCTCTGCCTGCACCTAGGAACTACATCGTTCCAACTGACCCCATGCAAGAATTCAGGGATATGCTGAAAAGCATTGCCGACTCTAACAAGGAAATGATAGAGTCTAACAAGAAGGTCCAGGAAGCTCACGTAGAAAGAATCCAGCAGAACGAGAACAGACAAAAGAAGACCGAGCAAACAGTCAGAAATACACAAGCTGCTATACAAACCTTAGAGAGATAAATGGGTCAGCTATCCACCTATCTCTCTCACAGGTCCCAGGGAACGCTACCATGCAACACTGAGACCAACCCCCAAACTGAATGCAAGACCATCACTCTAAGATCTGGTAAAGTTCTATCTCCATCTCCGTCCAAACCATCTGACCCTCCTATTCTTGTGCAGGAACCAGAAGAAGGCTCCAAGGATCCAACGCCGACGGATGTCGAAATCGAAGTAGCAAGGAAAGGGAAGACCGAGTTTATTCCTGAGTACCGGCCAAAAGTACCTTACCCTGCCAGACTTATGCACAATAAAGATAAGGAGCAATTTGAAATGTTTCTTAAGAATTTTAGTCAGATTCATGTTAATTTGCCTTTACTTGATGTTATTTCTGAAATGCCAAAGTATGCTAAGATTTTAAAAGAAGTCGTTAGTAATAAAAGAAAATTTGACATAGATAAGGTGGTTCTTAATGAAGAGTGTTCGGCGGTTTTGTTGAATAAATTGCCGTCTAAACAGAAAGATCCTGGTTGTTTTACCTTGCCATGTACAATTGGAAATATTACTAACATGCATGCATTAGCAGACTTAGGAGCTAGTATTAATCTCATGCCATCTAGTTTATTTGATAAATTAGGATTGCATGATTTGAACACGACTAGGATGTGCATACAACTTGCAGATAGGACAGTCAAAATCCCCAAAGGAATAATTGAAGATCTCTTAGTAAAGGTCGGAAAATTTGTGTTCCTTGTGGACTTTGTTGTCATGGATATGAATGGGGAAGGAGGAGTGCCCATAATCCTAGGTCGACCATTTCTAGCTACCTCAAACGCATTAATAGACGTCAGTAATGGTCAAATCAAGTTAAGGGTGGGTAATGAGGACATCACTTTTTATCTGAATGAGACCCTTAGGTATCCCATGCATTTAGATGATACTTGTTTTTGTGTGGATGCTATTGAACACTTGATTGCAGTTAACGTGACAGACCTATGCTCAAACTATCAAGTCCTGAGTGAGGACTCCCTAGAATTAGAGGAGACTGAACTTAGCTCTTCTGAATATGAAATTAATTCTGATAGTTTCACTGAGATAGGTGATGATGAGATGAAGAAAGAACAGACTTCGTTTGAAGATCCACCAGACTTGGAACTAAAGGAACTGCCCACTCATCTGTGCTATGAATTCCTAGATGACAACAAGAAACTTCCCATTATTCTTGTAGCTGATCTGACTGCAGAACAACGGAAGCTGACAGTGGACATGTGTAGAAAGTATAAAAGAGCCTTTGCCTACAAAATTGTAGACATTCCAGGTATTAATCCAAGCTTTTGTTCGCATAAGAATCTTCTAGAAAATGAGTATAAGCCATGTGTGCAACCTCAAAGGAGGTTGAATCCTAATGTGTGTGATGTTGTTAAGAAAGAAGTAATCAAACTGTTAGATGCAGGACTTATCTACCCTATCTCAGATAGTGAGTGGGTAAGCCCGGTGCAGGTAGTACCTAAGAAAGGCGGTATAACAGTTGTCAGGAATGAACATAATGAACTAATCCCTACAAGAACTGTAACTGGTCATCGTGTATGCATAGACTATAGAAAACTAAATACGGCCACACGAAAAGACCACTTCCCCCTTCCTTTTATTGACCAAATGTTAGAAAGATTGTCTGGACATATGTTTTACTTCTTTCTTGATGGGTTTTCTGGTTATTTTCAAATTCCTATTTCCCTTGAGGACCAGCATAAAACTACTTTCACATGCCCTTTTGGAACATTTGCATATAGAAGGATGCCTTTTGGTTTGTGTAATGCACCTGCTACATTTCAACATTGTATGACTGCTATCTTTGAGGACATGTTAGGAAAGTCTATGGAAGTATTCATGGATGACTTTTCTATTTTTGGTAATTCATTTGAGGTTTGTCTAAAGAACTTGGAATTAATGTTGAAACGTTGTATAAAATCAAACTTGGTTTTAAATTGGGAAAAATGCCACTTCATGGTAAAAGAGGGAATCGTTTTAGGACATAAGTGATTTGCATAAATCATATCATATTTTTAGCATGTTTTTAGGCATGATTTAGGGTGAAATTGAGGGTAAATTGGTCTTAATTGTTCATTATTAATTCAATTTCACATTTTTATGATTTTGGAAGTGTCAGGTGAAAAGTGAAAGAAAATGGCAAATTTCGGGGCAAAAATGCAATTTTTCAAAAGTTCGGACTTCGGGGAGGGCGTCCCGGTTCAGGACGGGCGTCCTGACCAGGTCAACAGGTTGGGACGGGCGTCCAGGACTCGGGACGGCCGTCCTGACCTGGTCACCAGACCGGGACGGGCGTCCCGAACCAGAAATTCAAGTCCCACATCGAATTTTTGAGAGAAAATCACTCCAGAAAGCTGCCATAAATACCCCAGGCCTTCCTCAGTTGAATTCATCCCTCTCCACTCGATCTGAGTCATTCAGTGGTTTCCAGTGTACAATTCTCGAGTACACAACTCATTCGGAGACTCAGATTTTAGTATAAGTTTTCTTTCTTTCCTTTTTGTGTTTCGTTTTTCTTAGTTTCTGAGAAATAGTCTCAGATCCTAGGGTTCGATAGATAGGTTTGTTTTTGGTATTCATAGAATACCCGGGATTTCGTTAGGAGATCCTAAGAGGGCTCTAGGCGTTCGAAGAGTCAGTCCACAAGGCTAGGCATAAGCTGGTATTAAGGTAAAGCCCAGTTACTAGGCTGAGGAAACGTCCTCCGAAGGTTCTGGCGAGCAGAGTCGGGTCAAGTAATAAGACATATACAGTAGTTGTTATACGAGACTTCGTAAAGGGTGATTTCTTTATGGCATCGGTCCCCCTGTCCCTCTCTTATATGTTGTTATTGTGTTTGTCCAAATAGCAATTATGAATACTGGATTTTGATTATTATGAATAGTTGTTATATATGTTGAAGTTATTATGTTTTTCCGGAAATAGCCACCTGCTTAAATATTCATTATGTCTGCATGTCTAATGCAGTTTCTTTTAAACTAAAATTAGGGTTATAGACCATTCCTAACCACGGTCTATTCATAACCTGTTTAGTTTAACATGCATCAATTAGTATTGGTGTCTGCCAGACTAGATAAAATAACATGCAGAACACCCTGTTTGTTAGAGTAGTCTAGGTAGGCTGAGTAGAGCGTTTATGCCTGCGGTTATGGGCAAGCGGCATGATCCCCGAAGTGACATAGGGCTTTCATAGCTGTCTTTAGTAGTAACAGTGAGTAGGGCCGTTTACCTTGGCGATGGGGCGGTTTATCAGATTACTCAAATGTGGTACACCTTTAGACTCAGAACATAGTTGCATTCCAGGCTAAGATATATCTAAAACACTCGAAGATAGGTCAATCAACATATAGGAACAGTATAACATAGAATCAGAACTTTGTCTATAAACACTTTTAGGCCTGATTAGACTTAAACCTAGTGAAGAATGGATCACCCTCTCATCAAAGTTATTGATGAAGATTGCATAACTGGATTATAAGATAAGAGTTAGGATAAAAGGCTAGTTACTACTAAGCCGTTACCACTTTCCTGGGAGTACGATAATTATTTAATAAAATCGTAGATACTTTCCAACAAACTAGCTACACGATAGGTACTCTACCTTACGTCCTGGCTGATTAAGTGACACCATAGAGACTAAATGTGACAATTAGTCAATCTCAGTCCTTAATTACTCATAATCAACATAGGGTAAAATAACACCTATTTAGCATATCGGCTGGAAACGCATTAGACTTTTGGCGCCGTTGCCGGGGAAATATCATAATGAATTTAGGATTATTGGCCACAATTCTAGAAACTTATGATAGGTAGCGGTAGTGACCTAGACTTTTGATTTACACTTATCTTATGCTAGTTAGACAATCACTTTCCGAAATATAGGATTATCATAACTAACTAATTTTAGATATTATCTGAAATTAAGACATTTAGGACAATCAAATTTTAGAAAACTATTCTAAAACCATATTGAGGAAATTTACCTGCTTTCTAAATAAAATTTAAAATCCCTAAAAATATTTTTTTGCTTTTCTATCTTCCTTTTCCTCCTATTCTTGTTATTTGTTATTTCTAACCAGACTTTGCACTCAGAGATGAAGAGAACAAGAGTAGCTACTAACCAAGCAAAGAAAACAGAAATCTCTGACACTCCAGGACCAAAGAAGACAAAGCCAGAAGGACCATCTAGGCCTGAACCAGAAATACCACGAGGGACTCTTCCTTCACAACCGGTAGAAGTAAACTCAAGCCTAGATGCCAGTGACCTAGTGAGAAGATTCCTGAATGCCCGTGAGCCTAGTCCCACGGAAGAAGATCCTTTTGAAGATACCTTCCCTCCTAGAGAAGAACCCCAGAGATCTCCAGTTCACACTCCTGCCCAGAGAGTTCCTATAAATCCACCACCCATTGACCAAACCCAGAATTCACCAACATCTCCTGCATACACCCCAACACCTAATGAGCACACCCCTTCATCCGGGGGAAGCACTAACGGTTATCATTCAGTGTTGTCCGTGCAGATAGATACTTTGGCTCAAAGGATCTATGAGATGGATCAAGGAATTGCGAGCAGATTGTGTCATTTAGACCAAATCAATCTGAATATCACAACCAACATGGACCGACTCAGGGCCACTGTCAGTCTTCAGGAGAACCAAGGTGCACAACTACTCCGGGAGATGGCTGACTTACGAAGTGAGCAGGGCAGGCAAAGGGATGAGATGAGAGCCATACGCATAGAGATGCGAAACATTCAGGCAGAGCTACGTGAGATCAGAGACAAGGGTCGTTGAAAAAGGAAAGATTCTTTTACTTTTATTCTCAGCAAATAAATTGTTTGAACTAAACCTGAATAATTGACCCCTATTTTCTAATTTCAAACGTTTTAAAGGGTCCTTTATTTTATTCAACAATTTTCTTCAGATATTTTATTTTCAAATTTCTATGAAAAACAAAAGTTTTGCAAATGCAGTTTATTTTTCACTAATTAAAATGTATAAACTCAGTTTTTGTTTTTCTGAAATTCTTGTTGAATTCAAGTTGGGATAAAATTAGGGTAGTCATGATTTTCGAAACGATTGAGGAATTTTTGCATAGAGTTTTTAACAGCTTCTAAATTTGATTGGATAAACATGAAGACTTGTTAAAAATTATGATTATTTTTGGTATCCTGAGATTTGCAGGGAATTACGAAAATTTTTTTTCGGAATTAGCACGCATCCCGAAGCAACCCAGGACGGGAGTCCTGCCTCCGGGACGGGCGTCCCGAAGGCCGCCCCTCCTACAAATAATCCATTTTTTTCATTTCCCCTCAAATCAACTTTCAAAAAATTCATCTCTCTCAAATAATTCTCTCTATGTTCTCTCTACAAATTTTTGGCAAACTTCCCAAAGTTCAAAAATTCAAATTTCCCTCCAAAATTTGAATTTTAAACTTCTTTCCAGAATTCGAATTTCCCTCCAAAATTCGAATTTCCCGCCAAAAATTCAAAATCATTCCCTAACCAAAATCCATCCTCCCGAATTCAAATTCACCTCCAGAATTCGAATTCGAATCTTCCTTCCTGCCTAAATTCTCAAAATCTCTCAAACGCTCTCAACCCAAATGGCTCCCAAACGCGCCTGTATCACATCTACCATGGCCGTCACATCGGTGGCACATCCTTTCATGCTGTTTCACTCCAGCCCAGCATACCAGGAGAGATGTCACGGATACATCGGACGCACCATACTGATGGGCAGAACACTTGACTAGGCAGTAGTACAGACGCTAGAGGTAGAGCAAGAAGTCAGACGCATGCTCAACGTACTACCCTACAGTCGAGTATTCATCGTCACTAAGCCAACATACCTAGAGTTGGTATGTGAGTTCTATGCGTCATTTACGTACCATCAGGAGCAGATCACATTCCGCTTGGGCGGAATAGATCGGTCGATGAACATGGCCGAGTTCGGTATTGCCTTGGGTATTTGGCAGAGAGACGAGCTGGATACGCCCGCCTACACCACGGCAGTTCGAGACTTCACGTCTGCAGACGTCTCCACTGCTTGGGCTCAAATTTGTATGACGGGTGTCCCATACCAGCATGGCTTTGCGAAAGCCACAGGTATCTATCCTGATCTTCGATACTTGCATGCTATTATTGCACACACTTTGTCAAGACGACGGACGGCCCCCGGGAATGTCACCTAAATGGAGACATTCCTCTTGGCCAACATGCACATGGGATCCACAGTAGAGATGGCTCGACTTATCACGGTCATCATGCGGGGTTTCGCTATGGACACTCAGAAACAGTGTCTGGGACTCGGGCCAGTCATCACCATGATAGCTCACTACCTGGAGTTGGACATCGAGGGCTCGGAGCTCACTACCTGGAGTTGGACATCTGGGACTCGGGCCAGTCATCACCCTTTTCTTTTCCTTTTGTTGTTTTCATTCTATGTGTGTGATCATGTCTGGGCTGTATGAAATATGAATCTATGTATAACATTGATTGATATGACATAACATCATTATTTCTCTTATATCTTGTTATCCCTGTTATTGCTTACCCATAGTTCTTCGAATAAGTGTGGGGTAATTAGAAATGCATGAACACTGAGGACAGTATCAAACTTAAGTTTGGGGTAGCAGTGCACGGTGCACTGTAGTGAGAAAATTTTTGCATGATTTTGCTTGTTTTCCCCATATTTTCACACCCTTCCAAAAATTTTTCAAAATTCTCATTCTTTCAGACTTCTAAATGCAGTATGATTGGTTAAACATTGCTTATGTCTATGATATGTAGGTAGAATGTTATGGTTAGTAGGAAGCAATGTGATAGCTATCTTGAACTAATTGATTAGGAATAGGGAATTCCTGATAACTGAGCACAACTTAGTCTGGATTAGAGACCTCAGCCAATTACCTTTTCAAGACTTAACTAGATAAAATTATACCAGTTGTGGATGTATTGACAATTAGAATGACTAGATGAGACTCTGAGCTAAAAGTGAAAAGAAATAAAAGAAAGCTAATTAAATAAGGGTAGTTTTCCAGCGGCCTTCGCTACTCGAGCACCACTCCTTCGGGGAACTTAAAGCCTGATGCCCTAAGGTCGTGTAGGTCTGGGAGTCATCGGAGTGGGACTCGCTACATGGGTAGTTGAAGTTGACGTGTTCTAAGCAGACTCAAAATACCCTACATCTATAAAGAAAATCAATAAATGCTAAATCATTAAAAATCTGATCACCAAGGCTCAGAACTCAGAAAGTTGTCTATTGTTATTATGTCTAGCAACAGGGTCGAAATATTATCTGGTAGTAGTTAAGACGAGAGTATATTGTGTTGACTATCTGTTCTAGACTAGTACACACACTACACGTCAGGAAGACCTTGTGACTAAGAAAGGATTTCAACCTAGTTGTTAAGTTGTTTTCTGCTTGACTATAACAATCTGCTAGAGATATTTGAGACTGAATAAGAATTGTCTGAATAAACTTTTGGAATAAAAACATGACTAGGAACCCTATGATTTAGAATCACTAACTTCAAGTAGACTTTGCTTGAGGACAAGCAAAAAGTTAAGTGTGGGGTTATATGATATGCATAAATCATATCACATTTTTAGCATGTTTTTAGGCATGATTTAGGGTGAAATTGAGGGTAAATTGGTCTTAATTGTTCATTATTAACTCAATTTCACAGTTTTTATGATTTTGGAAGTGTCAGGTGAAAAGTGGAAGAAAATGGCAAATTTTGGGGCAATACGCAATTTTTCAGAAGTTCGGACTTCGGGGAGGGCGTCCTAACCTGGTCAACAGGTCGGGACGGGCATCCAGGACTCGGGATGGCCGTCCTGACCTGGTCAACTTTGTAAAGGGTGATTTCTTTATGGCATCGGTCCCCCTGTCCCTCTCTTATATGTTTTTATTGTGTTTATCCAAATAGCAATTATGAATACTGGATTTTGATTATTATGAATAGTTGTTATATATGTTGAAGTTATTATGTTTTTCCGGAAATAGCCACCTACTTAAATATTCATTATGTCTGCATGTCTAATGCAGTTTGTTTTAAACTAAAATTAGGGTTATAGACAATTTCTAACCACGGTCTATTCATAACCTGTTTAGTTTAACAGGCATCAATTAGTATTGGTGTCTACCATACTAGATAAAATAACCTGCGGAACACCCTTTTTGTTAGAGTAGTCTAGGTAGGCTGAGTAGAGCGTTTATGCCTGCGATTATGGGCAAGCGGCATGATCCCCGAAGTGACATAGGGCTTTCATAGTTGTCTTTAGTAGTAACAGTGAGTAGGGCCGTTTACCTTGGCGATGGGGCGGTATATCAGATTACTCAGATGTGGTACACCTTTAGACTCATAACATAGTTGCATTCCAGGCTAAGATATATCTAAAACACTCGAAGATAGGTCAATCAACATATAGGAACAGTATAACATAGAATCAGAACTTTGTCTATAAACACTTTTATGCCTGATTAGACTTAAACCTAGTGAACAATGGATTACCCTCTCATCAAAGTTATTGATGAAGATTGCATAACTGGACTATAAGATAAGAGTTAGGATAAAAGGTTAGTTACTACTAAGCCGTTACCACTTTCTTGGGAGTACGATAATTAATTAATAAAATCGTAGATACTTTCCAACAGACTAGCTACACGATAGGTACTCTGCCTTAGGTTCTGGCTGATTAAGTGACACCATAGAGACTAAATGTGACAATTAGTCAATCTCAGTCCTTAATTACTGATGCGATTCTGGTTGACGTACTAAATAGGTGTTATTTTACCCTATGTCGATTATGATTAATTAAGGACTGTGATTGACTAATTGTCATGTTTAGTCTTATGGTGTCACTTAATCAGCCAGAATCTAAGGCAGAGTACCTATCGTGTAGCTAGTCTATTGGAAAGTATCTACGATTTTACTAAGTTAATTATCGTACTCCCAGGGAAGTGGCAACGGCTTAGTAGTAACTAGCCTCTTATCCTAACTCTTATCTTATGATCCAGTTATGCAATCTTCATCAAATACTTTGATGAGAGGGTGATCCATTCTCCACTAGGTTCAAGTCTAATTAACCCTAGAAGTGTTTTAAGGATAAGTTCTGATTCTATGTTATACTGTTCCTATATGTTGATTGACCTATATTCGAGTGTTTTAGATATATCTTAGCCTGGAATGCAACTATGTTCTGTGTCTAAAGGTGTACCACATCTGAGTCTCTATGCTACCGCCCCCTATCATTAAGGTAAACGGCCCTACTCACGGTACGAACAAAGACAGTTATGAAAGCCCTATGTCACTTTCGAGGATCACTCTGAAGGCTCGTAATCACTGGCATAACGCTCTACTCAGCCTACCTAGACTACTCTAACAAGCCAGGTGTTCAGCATGTTATTTTATCTAGTATGGCAGACACCAATACTAATTGATGCCTGTTAAACTAAACAGGTTATGAATAGACCGTGGTTAGGAATTGTCTATAACCCTATTTTAGTTTAAAAGAAACTACATTAGACATGCAGACATAATGATTATTTAGCAGGTGGCTATTTCCGGAAAAACATAATAACTTCAACATACAAAACAACTATTCATAAAATCATAATCTGATATTCATAATTGATGTTTAGGACAAAGCAATAAAACATATAAGAGAGGGGTATGGGGACTGATGCCATAAAGAAATCACCCTTTACTTAGTCTCGCCTACAGAGCGTACTGCTGTATACGTCGTATTGCCCGCCCTGACTCTGCTCGCCAGAACCTTCGGAGGACGCTTCCTCAGCCTAGTAGCTAGACTTTACCTTACGTCCTGGGCTTAAGCCTAGCCCTGTGGACTGACTCTGCGAACGCCTAGAGCTCTCTTAGGGTCTCCTAACGAAACCCCGGGTATTCTATGAATACCGGAAACGAACCTATCTATAGAAACCTAAGATCTGAGACTATTTCTCAGAAACTAAAACAAAACACTAATAAGAAAGAAAACTGAGATCCGAGTCTCTGAGTGAGTGGTGTACTGGAAAACTGTACACTGGAAACCACTTAATGACTCAGATCGAGTGGAGAGGGATGAATTCAACTGCTGGAGGCCTGGGGTATTTATAGCAGCTTCCCGGAGTGAAAAATTCTGAAAAATTCGATGTGGGACAGCTTCTGGCGGCTCGGGACGCCCGTCCCGGTTCGGGATGCCCGTCCCGGTTCAGGACGCCCGTCCCGGACCTTTGACCGGGTCAACATTCCCAAAAATTGCGTTTTTGCCCCAGAATTTGCTGTTTTCATCTACTTTTCACCTGACACTTCCAAAATCATAAAACCCGTGAAATCAAGTAAATAGTAAACAATTAATGTCAATTTACTCTCAATTTCACATTAAAACATATATAAAAACATGCTAAAAATGTGATACGATTTTCGCGTATCAGATGACCCCACACTTAGCTTTTTGCTTGTCCTCAAGCAAAGTCTACATGGAGTTAGTGATTTTAAACCGTAGTGCAGTCACTTAAATTCCTAATCATGTTTTTATTCCAAAAATTCTTCAGACAATTCTTAACACAGGTCTGATTGGTTAGGTTGCTATGACAAGGTCTCACATGTCTCTAGTAGTTTGTTATGATCAGGCAGAAAATAAATCAACAACTAGGTTGGACTTTTTTCTTAGTCACAGGGTCTTCCTGATGTGTAGTGTGTGTACTAGTCTAGACCAGATAGTCAACACAATGAACTCTTATCTTAACTGCTACCAGATAATACTTCGACCTATCGCTAGACATACTGACAACAGATAACTTTCTGAGTTCTGAGCTTTGGTGATCAGATTTTTAATGTTTTAGCACTTAGTTATTTTCTTTATAGATTCAGGGTATTTCGAGTTTGCTTAGAACACGTCAACTTCAACTACCCATGTAGCGAGTCCCACTCCGATGACTCCCAGATCTACACGACCTTAGGGCATCAGGCTTTAAGTTCCCCGAAGGAGTGGTGCTCGAGTAGCGAAGGCCGCTGGCAAACTACCCTATTGTAATTAACTTCCTTAAGTTCTTTTCACTTTTAGCTCAGAGTCTCATCTAGTCATTCTAACTGCCAATATATCCACAACTGGTCTAATTTTATCTAGTTAAGTCTCGAATAGGCAATTGGTTGAGGTCTCTAATCCAGACAAGGTTGTGCTCAGTTATCAGGAATTCCCTATTCCTAATCAATTAGTCCAAGATAGCTATCAATTATCTCCTACTAACCATAACATACTACCTACATATCATGGACATAAGCAATTTGTTTAACCAAGCATACTGCATTTAGAAGTCTGAAAGACGGAAAAATTTTGAAAAATTTTTGGAAGGGTGTGAAAATACAGGGAAAACAAGCAAAAGCATGCGAAAATTTTTTCAAACTGCTACAGTGCACAGTGCACTGCTACCCCACACTTAAGTTTGGCACTGTCCTCAGTGTTCATGCATAGCTAATTACCCCACACTTATTTGAAGACAAGAAATAAAACATAAAAAACAAGAAAAAAAAACAAAATAATGCAACAATTCTGTATGTCATATAAATCAATTTTGTACAAAGATTCATAGTCATACAGCCCAGACATACACAAAGAACAAGATAAACAAAAGACAAAAGAAAAAGAAAGAAAAGAAGGGGAGAGAGAGACTAAGAACCTGGCGGGTCGCCATCCAGTGGACCGAGGTCTGTTAGGTCAAACTCGAAGTTCTCCGCTACTCGGGCAGTCTGCTGATGTATCTCCTCAATCCTACTGGTGATCATGGCGATCCTGTCATCCATCGCCGCCAGTTGTCTGTCAATCCGGTCATCCATCATGGCCAGCCGACTGTCAATCCGGTCCATGTCTCGACTGTATCGTGCCGATAGTTCTGCCAATCCGTGCGACATGTGTCGTTCGAAGGCAGTACGTGGCACGAACGTCTCGGATGGATGGATATGCGGTGGAGCTGCTTCTGATGCCGAAGCCTGTCCTGGCTGCTCTGTGTGGATGGTGTAGCGGCCGCTCGCATCCCGGACAACCATTCCCATGTTCCGTAGGATGGTAACGTCTGTGGGAATAGTGGTTGGGGCGACCAGAGTAAGCTCCGAGCCCTCTATGTCCAACTCCAGGTAGCGGGCTATCCTGGTGATGAATGGCCCGAGCCCCAGACACTGTTTCCGAGTGTCCGTAGCAAAACCCCGCATGATGACTGTGATAAGTCGAGCCATCTCTACTGTGGATCCCATATGCATGTTGGCCAAGAGGAATGTCTCCATCTGGGTGACATTCCCGGGGGCCGTCCGTCGTCCTGACAAAGTGTGTGCAATAATGGCATGTAAGTAGCGAATAGCAGGATAGATACCTGTGGCTTTCGCAAAGCCATGCTGGTAGGGAACACCCGTCATACAGATCTGAGCCCAAGCAGTGGAGACCTCTGCAGAAGTGAAGTCCCGAACTGCTGTGGTGTAGGCGGGCGTATCCAGCTCCTCTCTCTGCCAGATACCCAAAGCGATGCCGAACTCGGCCATGCTCATCGACCGATCTATTCCGCCTAAGCAGAATGTGATCTGCTCCTGATGGCATGCAAAGGATGCATAGAACTCACATACCAGCTCCAGGTACGTGGGCTCTGTGACGATGAATACTCGACTGTAGGGTAGTACATCGAGTATGCGTCTGACCTCAGCCTCTACTCCCAGTGTCTGTACTGCTGCCCAATCCAGCGTTCTGCCCGTCAGTATCGTGTGTCCGATGTACCCAGTGCATCTCTCCTGATATGCTGCGCTGGAGGGAAACAACATAAAAGGATGTGTCACTGAGGTAACTGTCATGGTAGATGGGGTACGAGCACGTTTGGCAGCCATTTGGTTTGAAAGTGTTTGAGAGACTTTTGGGAGTTTTAGGTAGGAAGGAAGGTTCGAATTCGAATTCTGGAGGTGAATTTGAATTCAAAAGGGTGAAATTAGGCTAGGGAAAGATTTCGAAATTTTTGGCGGGAAATTTGAATTTTATAGGGAAATTCGAATTTGGAAGGAAATTTAAAATTTAAATTTTGGAGGGAAATTTGAAATTTTAAATTTGAAAAGTTTGCCAAAGGTGAAGAGAGAGAGTTATTTGAGAGAGGTGGATTTTTGGAAGTGAATTTTGAGGGAAAAATGAAAAAATTGAGATTTTATAGAAGGGGAGGCCTTCGGGACGCCCGTCCCGGAGGCAGGACTCCCGTCCCGCTGGACGCCCGTCCCGGGTTGCCTCGGGACGCGTGCCAATTCCGAAAATATTATTTTTTTTTTCTAATTCCTGCAAATCTCAGTATACCAAAAATAATCATAATTTTTAACAATGCTTCATGTTTATCCAATGAAATTCAGAAGTTGTTAAAAAAAACTCTATGCAAAAATTCCTCAGTCTCACTTTTTCGAAAATCATACTACCCTAATTTTATTCCTATTTAAATTCAGCAAGAAAAACAAAAATTTGAATTTATACAATTTAGTTAATGAAAAATAAACTGTAATTGCAAAATTCTCGTTTTTCATAGAAATAAAATGTCTGAAGAAAATTGTTGAAAATAAAGGACCCTTTAAAAATGTTTGAAAAATAGAAAAAATATGGGTCAATTATTCAAGTTTCGGTTCAAACTTATTATTTGCTGAAAATAAAAGTAAAAGAATCTTCCCTTTTTAACGAATCCTGTCTCTGATCTCCTGTAGTTCTGTCCGAATGCTTCGCATTTCTATGCGTATTGTTCGCATCTCATCCCTCTGCCTGTTTTGCTCACTGCGTAGATCAGCCATCTCTCGGAGTAGTTGTGCACCTTGGTTCTCCTGGAGATTGACCGTGGCTCTGAGTCGGTCTACGTTAGTTGTGATGTTCAGACTGAGTTGGTCTAAATGACACAGTCTGTTGGCAATCCCTTGGTCCATCTCATAGACCCTTTGAGTTAGTGTGTCTATCTGCACGGACAACAGTGAATAATAACCGTTAGTACTCCCCGCAGATCAAGGGGTGCGCTCGTGAGGTGTTGGGGTGTATGCAGGAGAGGTCGGTGAATTCTGGGTTTGATCAGTAGGGGGTGGATTTAGAGGAACTCTCTGGGTAGGAGGGTGAATTGGAGATCTCTGGGGTACTTCTCTAGGAGGGAAGGTATCCTCAGAAGGATCTTCTTCCGTGGGACTATGCTCACGGGTGTTCAGGAATCGTCTCACTAGTTCACTGGCATTAGGGCTCGAGTTTACTTCTACTGGTTGTGAAGGAAGAGTCCCTCGTGGTACTTCTGGTGCGGGTCTAGAGGGGCCTTCTGGTTTCGTCTTCTTTGGTCCTAGAGTGTCAGGGTTTTCTGTTTTCTTTGCCTGGTTAGTAGCTGCTCTTGTTCTCTTCATTTCTGAGTGCAAAGTCTGGTTAAAAATAACAAATAGCAAACATAGGAAAGTGAAGACAAACGAGAAAAATATTTTTATGGATTTTAAAATTTATTTAGAAAGTAGGTAAATTTCCTCAATATGGTTCTAGAATAATTTTCTAAAATTTGATTATCCTAAGTCTCTTAATTCCAGATATTATCTAAAATTAATTAGTTATGATAATCCTATATTCAGGAAAGTGATTGCCTAACTGGTATAACATAAGTGTTTATCAAAAGTCTAGGTTACTACCGTTACCTATCATAAGTCTCTAGAATTGTGGCCAATAATCCTAAATTCATTATGATATTTCCCCAGCAACGGCGCCAAAAATCTGATGCGATTCCGGTTGACGTACTAAATAGGTGTTATTTTACCCTATGTTGATTATGATTAATTAAGGACTGTGATTGACTAATTGTCACGTTTAGTCTTATGGTGTCACTTAATCAGCCAGAATCTAAGGCAGAGTACCTATCGTGTAGCTAGTCTATTGGAAAGTATCTACGATTTTACTAAGTTAATTATCGTACTCCCAGGGTAGTGGCAACGGCTTAGTAGTAACTAGCCTCTTATCCTAACTCTTATCTTATGATCCAGTTATGCAATCTTCATCAAATACTTTGATGAGAGGGTGATCCATTCTCCACTAGGTTCAAGTCTAATTAACCCTAGAAGTGTTTTAAGGATAAGTTCTGATTCTATGTTATACTGTTCCTATATGTTGATTGACCTATATTCGAGTGTTTTAGATATATCTTAGCCTGGAATGCAACTATGTTCTGTGTCTAAAGGTGTACCACATCTGAGTCTCTATGCTACCGCCCCCTATCATTAAGGTAAACGGCCCTACTCACAGTACGAACAAAGACAGTTATGAAAGCCCTATGTCACTTTCGGGGATCACTCTGAAGGCTCGTAATCGCTGGCATAACGCTCTACTCAGCCTACCTAGACTACTCTAACAAGCCAGGTGTTCAGCATGTTATTTTATCTAGTATGGCAGACACCAATACTAATTGATGCCTGTTAAACTAAACAGGTTATGAATAGACCATGGTTAGGAATTGTCTATAACCCTATTTTAGTTTAAAAGAAACTACATTAGACATGCAGACATAATGATTATTTAGCAGGTGGCTATTTCCGGAAAAACATAATAACTTCAACATACAAAACAACTATTCATAAAATCATAATCTGATATTCATAATTGATGTTTAGGACAAAGCAATAAAACATATAAGAGAGGGGTATGGGGACTGATGCCCTAAAGAAATCACCCTTTACTTAGTCTCGCCTACAGAGCGTACTGCTGTATACGTCGTATTGCCCGCCCTGACTCTGCTCGCCAGAACCTTCGGAGGACGCTTCCTCAGCCTAGTAGCTAGACTTTACCTTACGTCCTGGGCTTAAGCCTAGCCCTGTGGACTGACTCTGCGAACGCCTAGAGCTCTCTTAGGGTCTCCTAACGAAACCCCGGGTATTCTATGAATACTGGAAACGAACCTATCTATAGAAACCTAAGATCTGAGACTATTTCTCAGAAACTAAAACAAAACACTAATAAGAAAGAAAACTGAGATCCGAGTCTCTGAGTGAGTGGTGTACTGGAAAATTGTACACTGGAAACCACTTAATGACTCAGATCGAGTGGAGAGGGATGAATTCAACTGCTGGAGGCCTGGGGTATTTATAGCAGCTTCCCGGAGTGAAAAATTCTGAAAAATTCGATGTGGGACAGCTTCTGGCGGCTCGGGACGCCCGTCCTGATTTGTTGACCAGGTTCGGGACGCCCGTCCCGGTTCAGGACGCCCGTCCTGGCGGTTTGACCGGGTTCGGGACGCCCGTCCCGGACCTTTGACCGGGTCCCAAAAATTGCGTTTTTGCCCCAGAATTTGCTGTTTTCATCTACTTTTCACCTGACACTTCCAAAATCATAAAACCCGTGAAATCAAGTAAATAGTAAACAATTAATGTCAATTTACTCTCAATTTCACATTAAAACATATATAAAAACATGCTAAAAATGTGATACGATTTTCGCGTATCAATTACTCATAATCAACATTGGGTAAAATAACACCTATTTAGCATATCGACTGGAAACACATTGTGTACTCAAGAATTGTACACTGGAAACCACTGAATGACTCAGATCGAGTGGAGAGGGATAGTCTCAGATCCTAGGGTTCGATAGATAGGTTCGTTTCTAGTATTCATAGAATACCCGAGATTTCGTTAGGAGATCCTAAGAGGGCTCTAGGCGTTCGAAGAGTCAGTCCACAGGGCTGGGCTTATGTTGGGTATTAAGGTAAAGCCCAGTTACTAGGCTGAGAAAGTGTCCTCCAAAGGTTCTGGCGAGCAGAGTCGGGTCAAGCAATACGACATATACAGTAGTATGCTCCATAGGCGAGACTTCGTAAAGGGTGATTTCTTTATGGCATCGGTCCCCCTGTCTATCTCTTATATGTTGTTATTGTGTTTGTCCAAATAGCAATTATGAATACTTGATGCGTTCCGATTGGTATGCTAAAAGATAGGCTTTATTTACCTATGTCGATTATGAGTAATTAAGGACTGAGTCTTACTAACTGTCACTTAGCATTCAATTATTGTCACTTAATCAATCAGAACCTAAGGCAGAGTACCTATCGTGTAGCTAGTCTATTGGAAAGTATCTACGATTTTATTAAGTTAAATATCATACTCCCAGGGAAGTGGCAACGGCTTAGTAGTAACTAGCCTTTTAATCCTAACTCTTATCTTATGATCCAGTTATGCAATCTTCATCAATAACTTTGATGAGAGGGTGATCCATTCTCCACTAGGTTTAAGTTTAATTAAGCCTAAAAGTGTTTTGTAGATAATGTCCTGATTCTATGTTATACTGTTCCTACATGTTGATTGACCTATCTTCGAGTATTTTAGATGCATCTTAGCCTGGATTGCAACTATGTTATGTGTCTAAAGGCATACCACATCCGAGGTCTCTAATAAACCGCCCTACCTTAATGACGGGCCTACTCACGGTTCGGGACGAAGGCATCCATGAACGGTACCCTATGTCACTTCGGTATCATGTTGCTTGCCCTAGCCGCCGGCATAATCGGACTCAGCTCGGCCTACCTAGACTACTCTAACAAGCAGGGTGTTCAGCAGGTTATTTTATCTAGCATGGCAGACACCAATACTAATTGATGCTTGTTAAACTAAACAGGTTATGATTAGACCGTGGTTAGGAATTGTCTATAACCCTAACTTTAGTTTAAAAGAGCACATTAGACATGCAGACATAGTGAATATTAAGTAGGTGGCCATTTCCAGAAAAACATAACAACTTCAACATATAAACAAATATTCATAAGAATCGTAATCTGATATTCAAATTAATATTTAGACAAAACAATTCGTAAACATACAGAACCTCGTCTAGGGGACCCACTGTCATAAAGTAATCACCACTCTATGCAGGTCCAGCCAGCGCTGCAGCTCCTGTATGCTCCTGACTGCTCGATCCTACTCTGCTCGGCAGAGCCTTCGGAGAACGCTCCTTAGACCTAGTAGCAATTGCTTTACCTTACATCCTGGGCTTAAGCAAATTGCCCTAATCTGACTAAGAACACGCACCCTATCTCTCTCTTAGGATCTCCTAACGAAATCCCTGTATTCTATGAATACAAAAAACGAACCTATCTATTGTCCGACTCCGATGACTCCCAAACCTACACAACCTTAGAGCATCAGGCTTTAAGTTCCCCTAAGGAGTGGTGCTCGAGTAGCAAAGGCCGTTGACAAACTACCCTATTTAATTAACTTCCTTTTGTTTCTTTTCACTTTTAGCTCAGAGTCTCATCTAGTCACTCTAATTGTCAATACATCCACAACTGATCTCATCTTATCTAGTTGGGAGGTATGCTGATAAATCTCCTCGATCCTGCTGGTGTTCATAGCGATTCTGTCATCCATCATCGTCATCCGTCTCTCGATTCTTTCCATATCCCGGCTATATCGGGCTGAAAGTTCTGCCAATCCGTGTGATATATGTCGTTCGAAGGTAGTGCGTAGAACGAATATCTCGGTCGGAGGAATATGTGCTGGAACTGCTCCTGGTGCCGATGCCTGTCCTGGCTACTCCGTGTGGATGTAGTAGCGCCCATTTGCATCCCGTACGACCATCCCCATGTTCCGTAGAATGGTAAGGTCCGTAGGAATGGTGGTCGGGGCAACATGGGTCAGCTCCGAGCCCTCGATGTTCAACTCCAATTAGTATGCTATCCTGGTGATGAACGGCCCGAGCCCCAGACACTGTTTCTGAGTGTCTGTAGCGAAACCCCGCATGATGACAGTGATGAGTCGAGCCATCTCTATTGTAGAACCCATGTGCATGTTGGCCAAGAGGAATATCTCCATTTGGGTGACATTCCCGGGGGCCATTCGCCGTCCTGACAGAGTGTGTGTGATAATGGCATGTAAATAGCGAAGGGCGGGATAAATATAGTGGCTTTCGCAAAGCCATGCTGGTAGGGAACACCCATCGTACAGATTTGAGCCCAAGCAGTGGAGACGTCTGTAGAAGTGAAGTGTCGAACTGCTGTGGCGTAGGCGGGCGTATCCAGCTCGTCTCTCTGCCAGATACCCAAGCCGATACCGAACTCGGCCATACTCATCGATCGATCTATTCCGCCCAAGCGGAATGTGATCTGCTCCTGATGGAATGTAAACTACGCATAAAACTCACATAACAGCTCTAGGTATGTCGGCTCAGTGACGATGAAGACTCGACTGTGAGGTAGTACGTCGAGTATGCGTCGGATTTCTTGCTCAACCTCTAGCGTCTGTACTGCTGCCGCAGTGTGTCTGCCAGTCAGTATGGTGCATCCGATATATCCATGACATCTCTCCTGGTATGCTAGGCTGGAGTGAAACAATATGAAAGGATGTGCCACCGATGTGACGGTCATGGTGGACGTGATACGAGCGCGTTTGGGAGCCATTCGGTTGAGAATGTTCGAGAGACTGTGTGAATTTAGGTGGGAAAGAAGATTCGAATTCGAATTCTGGAGGTGAATTTGAATCCGGAAGGATGTATTTTGGTTAGGGAAGGATTTTAAGTTTTTGGCGGGAAATTCAAATTTTGGAAGGAAATTTAAAATTCAAATTTTGGAGGGAAATTCGAATTTTGAACTTTGGGAAGTTTGCCAATAATTTGTAGAGAGAAGGTAGAGAGAATTGTTTTTAGAGAGATGAATTTTTGGTAGTTGATTTGAGAGAAAATGAAAAAAAAATGGAATATTTGTCGGAGGGGCGGCCTTCGGGACGGGCGTCCCGAAGGCAGGATACCCGTCCCGCTGGACGCCCATCCAGAATAGGGACGCCAGGTTGCTTTGGGATGCGTGCCAATTCTGGATTTTTTTTCGTAATTCCCTGCAAATCTTTAGTACACAAAAAATAATCATAACATTTAACAAGTCTTCATGTTTAACCTATCAAATTCAGAAGCTGTTAAAAACTCTGTGCAAAAATTCCTCAATCTCTTTTTTAGAAAATCATGACTACCCTAATCTTATCCTAACTTATATTCAGCAAGAATTTCAGAAAAACAAAAACTGAGTTTATACAATTTAATTAGTGAAAAATAAACTGCATTTGAAACACCTTTGTTTTTCATAAGAATTTGAGAAATAAAATGTCTGAAGAAAAATTGTTGAATAAAATAAGAGACCCCTTTTGAAAAGTTTGAAAACGAAAAGGTAGGGGTCAATTATTTAATTTTAGTTCAAACAATTTATTTACTGAAAATAAGAGTAAAAAGAATCTTCCCTTTTTCAACGGCCCTTATTTCTGATCTCTCGTATCTCTGTTTGTATGTTTCGCATCTCTATGCGCATGGCTCTCATCTCATCCCTTTACCTGCCCTGCTCACTTCGTAAGTCCGCCATCTCTCGGAGTAGCTGTGCATTTTGATTTTCCTGAAGACTAACTGCGGCTCTGAGTCTGTCCATGTTAGTTGTGATATTCAGACTAACTTGGTCTAAATGACACAATCTGCTTGCAATTCCTTGATCCATCTCATTGATCCTTTGAGCCAAAGTATCTATCTGCACGGACAACACTGAATGAGAACCGTTAGTACTTCCCCCGGATGAAGGGGTGTGCTCATTGGGTGTTGGAGTGTACTCAGGAGATGTTGGTGAGTTTTGGGTTTGGTCAAGGGGTGGCGGATTTATAGGAACTCTCTGGGCAAGAGTGTGAACTGGAGATCTTTGAGTGTTGGAGTCTACTCAGTAATCTTCTCACTAAGTCACTAGTGTCTAGGCTTGAGTTTATTTCTATAGGTTGTGGAGGAGGATTCTCCTGTGGTATTTCTTGTTCAGGCCTAGATGGTCCTTCTGGTTTGGTCTTCTTTGGTCCTGGAGTGTCAGGGTTTCCTGTTTTCTTTGTTTGATTAGTAGCTGCTCTTGTTCTCTTCATCTATGAGTGTAAAGTCTGGTTAGGATAAAATAACAAATAACAAAGATAGAAAGAGAGGCAAAATAGAAAAGCGAGAAAGAGATTTTTCAGGTTTTTAAACTTTTAACATTATTTTTCTTTTATATTTTATTTAGAAAGCAGATAAATTTCCTCAATATGGTTTTAGAATGATTTTCTAAAATTTGATTATCCTAAATGTCTTAATTTTAGATAATATCTAAAATTAGTTAGTTATGATAACCCTATATTTCGGAAAGTGATTGTCTAACTAACATAAGATAAGTGTAGGTCTAATGTCTAGGTTACTACAGTTACCTATCATAAGTTTCTAGAATTGTGGCCAATAATCCTAAATTCATTATGATATTTCCCCGGCAACGGCGCCAAAAATCTGATGCGTTCCCGACTGATATGCTAAAATAGGTGTTGATTTACCCTATGTTGATTATGAGTAATTAAGGACTGGGGTTGACTAATTGTCACGTTTAGTCTTTATAGTGTCACTTAATCAGTCAGAACCTAAGGCAGAGTACCTATCGTGTAGCTAGTATGTTGGAAAGTATCTACGATTTTATTAAGTTAAAGATCGTACTCCCAGGGAAGTCGTAACGGCTTAGTAGTAACTAGCCTTTTATCCTAACTCTTATCTTATGATTTAGTTATGCAATCGTCATCAATAACTTTGATGAGAGGGTGACTCATTCTCCACTAAGTTTAAGTCTATTAAAGCCTACAAGTGTTTTATAGATAAGGTCCTGATTCTATGTTATACTGTTCCTATATGTTGATTGACCTATCTTCGAGTATTTTAGATATATCTTAGCCTGGATTGCAACTATGTTCTGAGTCTAAAGGTGTACCACATCTGAGTTATCTGATAAACCGCCCCATCACCAAGGTAAATGGCCCTACTCACGGTTCGAGCTAAAGGAATCCATGAAAGCCCTATGTCACTTCGGGGATCATGCCGCTCGCCCCTAACCGCCGGCATAAACGCTCAACTCAGCCTACTTAGACTACTCTAACAAACAGGGTGTTCCGCAGGTTATTTTATCTAATATGGAAGACACCAATACTAATTGATGCCTGTTAAACTAAATAGGTTATGAATAGACCGTGGTTAGGAATTGTCTATAACCCTAAATTTAGTTTAAAAGAAACTACATTAGACATGCAGACATAATGAATATTAAGCAGGTGGCTATTTTCGGAAAAACATAACAACTCAACATATATAACAAATATTCATAGAAATCATAATCTCATATTCATAATAAATTTTTGGACAAACTTAATATAAACATATAAAGAGAGGGACAAGGGCACTGATGGCATAAAGAAATCACCCTTTACTTAGTCTCGCCGATGGAGCAATGGCTTGTATATGTCGTACTGCTTGACCCGACTCTGCTCGACAGAACCTTCGAAGGACGCTTCCTCAGCCTAATAGCTGGACTTTACCTTAATACCCAGCTTAAGCCCAGCCCTGTGGACTGACTCTTCGAACACCTAGAGCCCTCTTAGGATCTCCTAACGAAATCCCGGGTATTCTATGAATACCAGAAACGAACCTATCTATCGAAGCCTAGGATCTGAGACTAATTCTCAGAAACTAAGAAAACGAAAACACTAACTAAAAATAGAAGAATACTTATGCTGAACCCGAGTCTCTAAGTGACTTGTGTACTCGAAAGATGTACACTAGAACTCACTAAATGTCTCAGATTTAGTGGAGAGGAATGATTTCAACTGAGGAAGGCCTGGGGTATTTATAGCAGCTTTCTGGAGTGATTTTTCATCAAAACTTTGATGTGGGAATTGGAATTGCAGCTCGGGATGCCCGTCCTGGATTGGGACGCCCATCCTGGACTGTTGACTAGGTCAGGACGCCCTCCCGAAGTCCGAACTTCTGGAAAATTGAGTTTTTGCCCCGAAATTTGCCATTTTCTTCTACTTTTCACCTGACACTTCCAAAATCACAAAAACTATGAAATTGAGTTAATAATAAACAATTAAGACCGATTTGCCCTCAATTTCACCCTAAATCATGCCTAAAAACATGCTAAAAATGTGATATGATTTATGTATATCACATAACAACATTGTTTCCTCTATTATATCTTGTTATTTCATTTATTGCTTTATTTTCCTTCTTACCCATAGTTATTCGAATAATGTGGGGGTAAGAGTCTTTTCTGTTTTGTTTTTGTTTCTTGTTTTCAAATAAGTGTGGGGTAATTTAGATATGCATGAACACTGAGGACAGTGTCAGACTTAAGTGTGGGGTAGTAGTGCAAGGTGCACTGTAGTAGTTTGAGAAATGTTTGCATGATTTTGCTTGTTTTCCCCGTATTTTCACACCCTTCCAAACTTTTTCAAAATTTTTCATTCTTTCAGACTTCAAAATGCAGTATGATTGGTAAAACATTGCTGATGTCTATGATATGTAGGTAGAATGTTATGATTAGTAGGAGATAATGTGATGACTATCTTGAACTTATTGATTAGGAATAGGGAATTCCTGATAATTGAGCACAACTCAGTCTGGATTAGAGACCTCAACCAATTAACTTTTCAAAACTTAACTAGATAAGATTAGACCAGTTAAGGATGTATTGGCAATTAGAATGACTAGATGAGGCTCTGAACTGAAAGTGAAAAGAAAAAAAAGAGAGTTAATTAAATAGGGTAGTTTGCTAGCGGCCTTTGCTACTCGAGCACCACTCCTTATGGGAACTTAAAGCCTGATGCCCTAAGGTCGTGTAGGTCTGGGAGTCATCGGAGTGGGACTCGCTACATGGGTATTTAAAGTTGACGTGTTAAAGCAGACTCAAAATACCCTGAAAAATCTATAAAATAAAAAAATCAATAAATGCTAAATAATTAAAAATATGATCACCAAGGCTCAGAACTCAGAAAGTTGTCGGTTGTTAGTATGTCTAGCGACGGGTCGAAGTGTTATCTGGTAGTAGTTAAGACGAGAGTATATTGTGTTGACTATCTGGTCTAGACTAGTACACACACTACACATCAGGAAGACCTTGTGACTGAGAGAAGAGTTCAATCTAGTTGTTAAGTGTTAAACCTACTTGATCATAATAATCTATTAGAGACATTTGAGACCTTGTCATAGAGACCTAACCAGTCAGACCTGTGTTATATGATATGCATAAATCATATCACATTTTTAGCATAATTTATGGTGAAATTGATTGGAAATCGGTCTTAATTGATTGTTATTAACTCAATTTCACAGTTTTTGTGATTTTGGAAGTGTCAGGTGAAAAGTAGAAGCAAATGGCAAATTTCAGGGCAAAAATGCGATTTTCAGAAATTCAGAAGTCGGGGTGGGCCTCTCGAATCAAGATGGGCGTCCTGACCTGGTCAACAGGCCAGGACGGACATCCAAGACTCAGGACGGCCATCCTGACCTGGTCAACAGGCCAGGACGGGCGTCCCAGATGCCTGGTCAAAGTCCCACATCACATTTTTGAGAGAAAATCACTCCAGAAAGGTGCTATAAATACCCTAGGCCTTCCTCAGTTGAAATCATTCCTCTCCACTCGATCTAAGTCATTTAGTGACTTCAAGTATACAATTTTCTAGTATACAAGTCACATAGAGACTCAGATTTCAGTATAAGTTTTCTTTTATTTCTAGACAGTGTCTCATTTTCTTTCTTTCTGAGAATTAGTCTCAGATCCTAGGATACGATAGATAGGTTCGTTTCTGGTATTCATAGAATACTCGAAAAATATCTTTCTTACTTTTCTTTTTCTATTTTGTTTTATTTCTGTCTTTGTTATTTGTTATTCCTAACCAGACTTTGCACTCATAGATGAAGAGAACAAGAGCAGCTACAAATCAAGCAAAGAAAATAGAAAACCCTGACACTCCAGGACGAAAGAAGACCAAACCAGAAGGACCATCTAGGCCTGAACCAGAAATACCACGGGAGAACCCTCCTTCACAACCTATAGAAATAAACTCAAGCCTAGACACCAGTGACTTAGTGAGAAGATTACTGAACACCCGTGAGCCTAGTCCCACAGAAGAAGATCCTTCTGAAGATACCTTTCCTCCGAGAGAAGAACCTCAAAGATCTCCAGTTCACACTCCTGCCCAGAGAGTTCCTATAAATCCACCACCCCTTGACCAAACCCAAAACTCACCAACATCTCCTGAGTACACTCCAATGCCTAACGAGCACACCCCTTCATCCGGGGGAAGTACTAACGGTTCTCATTCAGTGTTGTCCGTGCAGATAGATACCTTGGCTCAAAGGATCTATGAGATGAATCAAGGAATTGCACGCAGATTGTGTCATTCAGACCAATGTATTCTAAATATCACAACCAACATGGAACAACTCAGGGCCACAGTAAGTCTCCAGGAAAACCAAGGTGCACAGATACTCCGGGAGTTAGCTGACTTACGAAGTGAGCAGGGTAGGCAAAGGGATGAGATGAGAGCCATGCGCATAGAGATGCGAACCATACGAGTAGAGATACGAGAGATCAGAAATAAGGGCCATTGAAAAAGGGAAGATTCTTTTCACTATTCTTTTCAGCAAATAAATGGTTTGAACTAAAATTAAATAATTGATCCCTACTTTTTTGTTTTCAAACTTTTTAAAAGGGTCTCTTATTTTATTCAGCAAATTTTTTTCAGACATTTTATTTCTCAATTTTTTATGAAAAACAAAGGTGTTGCAAATGCAGTTTATTTTTCACTAATTAAATTGTATAAACTCAGTTTTTGTTTTTCTGAAATTCTTGCTGAACAGAAGCTAGGATAAGATTAGGGTAGTCATGATTTTCGAAAATGAGATTGAGAAATTTTTGCACAGAGTTTTTAACAGCTTCTAAATTTGATAGGTTCAACATGAAGACCTGTTATATATTGTTTTGGTGTACTGAGATTTGCAGGGAATTATGAAAAAAAATCTGGAAGTGGCACGCATCCCGAAGCAACCTGGGACGGCGTCCAATGGACGTGCATCCTGCCTCCGGGACGGGCGTCCCGAAGGCCGCCCCTCCTACAAATATGCAATTTTTCTTTATTTTCTCTCAAACCAACCACAAAAAATTCATCTCTCTACAAAATTCTCTCTACAAATTTTTGGCAACTCCCCAAAGTTTAAAAATTCGAATTTCCCTCCAAAATTTGAATTTTAAATTTCCCTCCAAAATTCGAATTTCCCGCAAAAAATTCAAAATCCTTCCCTAACCAAAATCCATCCTTTCGAATTCAAATTCACCTCCAGAATTCGAATTAAAATCTTCCTTCCCGCCTAAATTCTCAAAGTATCTCAAACGTTCTCAACCAAATAGCTCCCAAAAGCACTCGTATCACGTCTACCATGACCGTCAAATTGGTGGCACACCCTGTCATGCTGTTTCCCTCCAGTCCAGCATACCAGGAGAGATGTCATGGATATATCGGACGCACCATACTGATTGGAAGAACGCTTGACTGGGCAGCAGTACAGACACTAGAGGTCGAGCAGGAAGTCCGACTCATACTCGACGTACTACCCTACAGTCGAGTCTTCATCGTCACTGAGCCGACCTACCTAGAGCTAGTATGTGAGTTCTATGCTTCGTTTACCTTCCATAAGGAGCATATCACATTCCGCTTGGGTTGAATAGATCGATCGATGAGCATGGATACGCCCGCCTACACCACAACAGTTCGAGACTTCACTTCTGCAGACGTCTCCACCGCTTGGGCTCATATCTGTACGACGGGTGTTCCCTACCAGCATTGCTTTGCGAAAGCCACATGTATTTATCATGCCCTTCGCTATTTACATGCCATTATAGCACACACTCTGTCAGGACGTCCGGCGGCCCCCGGGAATGTCACCCAAATGGAGACATTCCTCCTGGCCAACATGCATATGGGTTCTACAGTGGAGATAGCTCGACTCATCACTGTCATCATGCGGGGTTTCACTATGGACACTCGGAAATAGTGTCTGGGCTCGAACCTTTCATCACCAGGATAGCCCACTACTTAGAGTTGGACATCGAGGGCTCAGAGCTGACCCAGGTTGCCCCGACCACCATTCCTACGGACCTTACCATTCTACGGAACATGGGGATGGTCGTACGGGATGCAAATGGGTGCTACTCCATCCACACGGAGCAGCCAGGACAGGCATCGACACCAGGAGCAGTTCCAGCACATATACCTCCGACCGAGACATTCGTTCCATGCACTACCTTTGAACGACATATGTCGCACGGATTGGCGGAACTTTCAGCCCGATATAGCCGGGATATGGAAAGAATCAAGAGACGGATGTCGATGATGGACGACAGAATCGCTATGAACACCAGCAGGATCGAGGAGATTTATCAGCATACCTCCCAACTATTAGAAAACACAGAGGTCTACTTTCCAGCAGACTTTAGTCCACCCGACGACGACGAGCTTGGTTCTTAGCATTTCTTTTCCTTTCCTTTTTCTTTTGTTATTTTTGTTCTATGTGTGTGATCATGTCTGGGCTGTATGAAATATGAATCTCTGTATAACGTTGACTGATATGACATAATGATGCGTTCCCGACTGATATGCTAAAATAGGTGTTGATTTACCCTATGTTGATTATGAGTAATTAAGGACTGGGGTTGACTAATTGTCACGTTTAGTCTTTATAGTGTCACTTAATCAGTCAGAACCTAAGGCAGAGTACCTATCGTGTAGCTAGTATGTTGGAAAGTATCTACGATTTTATTAAGTTAAAGATCATACTCACAGGGAAGTGGTAACAACTTAGTAGTAACTAGCCTTTTATCCTAACTCTTATCTTATGATTCAGTTATGCAATCGTCATCAGTAACTTTGATGAGAGGGTGACTCATTCTCCACTAGGTTTAAGTCTATTAAAGCCTACAAGTGTTTTATAGATAAGGTCCTGATTCTATGTTATACTGTTCCTATATGTTGATTGACCTATCTTCGAGTATTTTAGATATATCTTAGCCTGGATTGCAACTATGTTCTGAGTCTAAAGGTGTACCACAATCTGAGTTATCTGATAAACTGCCCCATCGCCAAGGTAAACGGCCCTATTCACGGTTCGAGCTAAAGGCATCCATGAAAGCCCTATGTCACTTCGGGGATCATGCCGCTCACCCCTAATCGCCGGCATAAACGCTCAACTCAGCCTACTTAGACTACTCTAACAAACAGGGTGTTCTGTAGGTTATTTTATCTAATATGGAAGACATCAATACTAATGTATGCTTGTTAAACTAAACAGGTTATGAATAGATCGTGGTTATGAATTGTCTATAACCCTAAATTTAGTTTAAAAGAAACTACATTAGACATGCAGACATAATGAATATTAAGAAGGTGGCTATTTCCGGAAAAACATAACAACTCAACATATATAACAAATATTCATAGAAATCATAATCTCATATTCATAATAAATTTTTGGACAAACTCAATACAAACATATAAAGAGAGGGACAGGGGGACTCATGGCATAAAGAAATCACCCTTTACTTAGTCTCGCCGATGGAGCAATTGCTTGTATATGTTGTACTGCTCGACCCAACTCTGCTCGACAGAACCTTCAGAGGACGCTTCCTCAGCCTAGTAGCTGGACTTTACCTTAATACCCAGCTTAAGCCCAACCATGTGGACTGACACTTCGAACACCTAGAGCCCTCTTAGGATCTCCTAACGAAATCCTGGGTATTCTATGAATACCATAAATGAACCTATCTATCGAAGCCTAGGATCTGAGACTAATTCTCAGAAACTAAGAAAACGAAAACAATAACTAAAAATAGAAGAAAACTTATGTTGAACCCGAGTCTCTAAGTGACTTGTGTACTCGAAAGATGTACATTAGAAGTCACTAAATGACTCAGATTGAGTGGAGAGGAATGATTTCAACTGAGGAAGGCCTGGGGTATTTATAGCAGCTTTCTGGAGTGATTTTTCATCAAAACTTCGATGTGGGACTTGGAATTGCAGCTCGGGACGCCCGTCCTGGCCTGTTGACCAGCTCAGGATGCCCGTCCTGACTCGGGATGCCCTCCCCAAAGTCCGAACTTCTGAAAAATTGCCTTTTTACCCCAAAATTTGCCATTTTCTTCTACTTTTCACCTGACACTTCCAAAATCACAAAAATTGTGAAATTGAGTTAATAATAAACAATTAAGACCGATTTGCCCTCAATTTCACCCTAAATAATGCCTAAAAACATGCTAAAAATGTGATATGATTTATGCATATCAGATAACCCCACACTTAGCTTTTTGCTTGTCGTCAAGCAAAGTCTACCTGAAGTTAGTGATTTTAAATCATAGGTGCAATCACTTAATTTTTCTAGTCATGTTTTTATTCCAAAAATTATTCAGACAATTCTTAACACAAGTCTGACTGGTTAGGTAGCTATGACAAGGTCTCAAATGTCTCTAGTAGATTGTTATAATCAAGCAGAAAACAACTTAACAACTAGATTGAACTTTTTGCTCAGTCACAAGGTCTTGATGTGTAGTGTGTGTACTAGTCTAGACCAGATCGTCAACAATTTACTCTCGCCTTAACTACTACCAGATAACACTTCGACCCGTCGCTAGACATACTAACAATAGATAACTTTCAGAGTTCTGAGCTTTGGTGATCAGATTATTTAGCATTTTATTGATTTTCTTTCTTTTATAGATTCAGGGTTTTTTTGAGTCTACTTTGAACACGTCAACTTCAACTACCCTTGTAGCGAGTCCGACTCCGATGACTCCCAAACCTACACAACCTTAGAGCATCAGGCTTTAAGTTCCCCTAAGGAGTGGTGCTCGAGTAGCAAAGGCCGCTGGCAAACTACCCTATTTAATTAACTTCCTTTTGTTTCTTTTCACTTTTAGCTCAGAGTCTCATCTAGTCACTCTAATTGTCAATACATCCACAACTGGTCTGATCTTATCTAGTTAAGTCTTGAAAAGGTAATTGGTTGAGGTTTCTAATCCAGACTACTTTGTGCTCAGTTATCAGGAATTCCCTATTCCTAATCAATAAGTTCCAAATAGTTATCACATTGTCTCCTACTAACCGTAACATTCTACCTACATATCATAGACATCAGCAATGTTTTACCAATCATACTGCATTTAGAAGTAAAAAAGAATGAAAAATTTTGAAATTTTTTGGAAGGGTGTGAAAATACGGGGAAAACAAGCAAAATCATGCAAAACATTTGTCAAACTACTACATTGCATCGTGCACTGCTACCCCACACTTAAGTCTGACACTGTCCTTAGTGTTAAGAGGATTTAACCGAGGAGGTTGATGAGAGTCATCTAAACTACCCCACACTTATTTGAAAACAATAAACAAAAACAAAATAGAAAAGACTCTTACCCCACACTTATTCGAATAACTATGGGTAAGAAGGAAAATAAAGCAATAACAAGATAAAATAGAGAACAATGATGTTATATCATATCAATCAACGTTACACAGAGATTCATATTTCATACAGCCCAAACATGATCACACACATAGAACAAAAACAACAAAAGAAGAAGAAAAGGAAAAGAAAAGCTAAGAACCCAGCTCGTCGTCGTTAGGTGGACCAAAGTCTGCTGGAAAGTAGACCTCTGTGTTTTCCACCAGTTGGGAGGTATGCTGATCAATCTCCTCGATCATGTTGGTGTTCATAGCGATTCTGTCATCCATCATCGTCATCCGTCTCTCGATTCTTTCCATATCCTGGCTATATAGGGCTAAAAGTTCTACCAATCCGTGTGACATATGTCGTTCGAAGGAAGTGCGTGGAATGAACATCTCGGTCGGAGGTATATGTGCTGGAACTGCTCCTGGTGCCGATGCCTGTCTTGGCTACTCCGTGTGGATGTAGTAGCGCCCATTTGCATCCCGTACGACCATCCCCATGTTCCGTAGAATGGTAAGGTCCGTAGGAATGGTGGTCAGGGCAACATGGGTCAGCTCCGAGCCCTCGATGTCCAACTCCAATTAGTATGCTATCCTGGTGATGAACGGCCCGAGCCCCAGACACTGTTTCTGAGTGTCTGTAGCGAAACCCCGCATGATGACAGTGATGAGTCGAGCCATCTCTATTGTAGAACCCATGTGCATGTTGGCCAAGAGGAATATCTCCATTTGGGTGACATTCCCGGGGGCCATTCGCCGTCCTGACAGAGTGTGTGCGATAATGGCATGTAAATAGCGAAGGGCGGGATAAATATATGTGGCTTTCGCAAAGCCATGCTGGTAGGGAACACCCATCGTATAGATTTGAGCCCAAGCAGTGGAGACGTCTGTAGAAGTGAAGTGTCGAACTGCTGTGGCGTAGGCGGGCGTATCCAGCTCGTCTCTCTGCCAGATACCCAAGCCGATGCCGAACTCGGCCATACTCATCGATCGATCTATTCCGCCCAACCGGAATGTGATCTGCTCCTGATGGAACGTAAACTACGCATAAAACTCACATAACAGCTCTAGGTATGTCGGCTCAGTGACGATGAAGACTCGACTGTGAGGTAGTACGTCGAGTATGCGTCGGATTTCCTGCTCCACCTCTAGCGTCTGTACTGCTGCCCAGTCAAGTGTTCTGCCAGTCAGTATGGTGCATCCGATATATCCATGACATCTCTCCTGGTATGCTAGGCTGGAGTGAAACAATATGAAAGGATGTGCCACCGATGTGACGGTCATGGTGGACGTGATACGAGCGCGTTTGGGAGCCATTCGGTTGAGAATGTTCGAGAGACTGTGTGAATTTAGGTGGGAAAGAAGATTCGAATTCGAATTCTGGAGGTGAATTTGAATCCGGAAGGATGTATTTTGGTTAGGGAAGGATTTTAAGTTTTTGGCGGGAAATTCAAATTTTGGAAGGAAATTTAAAATTCAAATTTTGGAGGGAAATTCGAATTTTGAACTTTGGGAAGTTTGCCAAAAATTTGTAGAGAGAAGGTAGAGAGAATTGTTTTTAGAGAGATGAATTTTTGGTAGTTGATTTGAGAGAAAATGAAAAAAAAATGGAATATTTGTAGGAGGGGCGGCCTTCGGGATGGGCGTCCCGAAGGCAGGATACCTGTCCCGCTGGACGCCCGTCCAGAATAGGGACGCCAGGTTGCTTTGGGATGCGTGCCAATTCTGGATTTTTTTTTTGTAATTCCCTGCAAATCTTTAGTACACCAAAAATAATCATAACATTTAACAAGTCTTCATGTTTAACCTATCAAATTCAAAAGCTGTTGAAAACTCTGTGCAAAAATTCCTCAATGTCTTTTTTCGAAAATCATGACTACCCTAATCTTATCCTAACTTATATTCAGCAAGAATTTCAGAAAAACAAAAACTGAGTTTATACAATTTAATTAGTGAAAAATAAACTGCATTTGAAACACCTTTGTTTTTCATAAGAATTTGAGAAATAAAATGTCTGAAGAAAAATTGTTGAATAAAATAAGAGACCCTTTTGAAAAGTTTGAAAACGAAAAGGTAGGGGTCAATTATTTAATTTTAATTCAAACAATTTATTTACTGAAAATAAGAGTAAAAAGAATCTTCCCTTTTTCAACGGCCCTTATTTCTGATCTCTCGTATCTCTGTTTGTATGTTTCGCATCTCTATGCGCATGGCTCTCATCTCATCCCTTTGCCTGCCCTGCTCACTTCGTAAGTCCGCCATCTCTCGGAGTAGCTGTGCATTTTGATTTTCCTGAAGACTAACTGTGGCTCTGAGTCGGTCCATGTTGCTTATGATATTTAGACTAACTTGGTCTAAATGACACAATCTTCTTGCAATTCCTTGATCCATCTCATAGATCCTTTGAGCCAAAGTATCTATCTGCACGGACAACACTGAATGAGAACCGTTAGTATTTCCCCCGGATGAAGGGGTGTGCTCATTGGGTGTTGGAGTGTACTCAGGAGATGTTGGTGAGTTTTGGGTTTGGTCAAGGGGTGGCGGATTTATAGGAACTCTCTGGGCAAGAGTGTCAACTGGAGATCTTTGAGTGTTGGAGTCTACTCAGTAATCTTCTCACTAAGTCACTGGTGTCTAGGCTTGAGTTTATTTCTATAGGTTGTGGAGGAGGATTCTCCTGTGGTATTTCTTGTTCAGGCCAAGATGGTCCTTCTGGTTTGGTCTTCTTTGGTCCTGCAGTGTCAGGGTTTCCTGTTTTCTTTGTTTGATTAGTAGCTGCTCTTGTTCTCTTCATCTATGAGTGTAAAGTCTGGTTAGGATAAAATAACAAATAACAAAGATAGAAAGAGAGGCAAAATAGAAAAGCGAGAAAGATATTTTTCAGGTTTTTAAAATTTTTAACATTATTTTTCTTTTATATTTTATTTAGAAAGCAAATAAATTTCCTCAATATGGTTTTAGAATGATTTAGAGGGACAGGGGGACTGATGGCATAAAGAAATCACCCTTTACTTAATCTCGCCGATGGAGCAACTGCTTGTATATGTCGTACTGCTCGACCCGACTCTGCTCGACAGAACCTTCGGAGGACGCTTCCACAGCCTAGTAGCTGGACTTTACCTTAATACCCAGCTTAAGCCCAGCCCTGTGGACTGACTCTTCGAACACCTAGAGCCCTCTTAGGATCTCCTAACGAAATCCCAGGTATTCTATGAATACCAGAAACGAACCTATCTATCGAAGCCTAGGATCTGAGACTAATTCTCAGAAACTAAGAAAACAAAAACACTAACTAAAAATAGAAGAAAACTTATGCTGAGCCAGAGTCTCTAAGTGACTTGTGTACTCGAAAGATGTACACTAGAAGTCACTAAATGACTCAGATTGAGTGGAGAGGAATGATTTCAACTGAGGAATGCCTGGGGTATTTATAGCAGCTTTCTGGAGTGATTTTTCATCAAAACTTCGATGTGGGACTTGGAATTGCAGCTCGGGACACCCGTCCTGGATTGGGACGCCCATACTGGACTGTTGACTAGGTCAGGACGGTCGTCCCAAGTCCTGGACGCCTGTCCTGGCCTATTGACCAGGTCAGGACGCCCTCCCCGAAGTCCGAACTTCTGGAAAATTGAGTTTTTGCCCCGAAATTTGCCATTTTCTTCTACTTTTCACCTGACACTTCCAAAATCACAAAAACTATGAAATTGAGTTAATAATAAACAATTAAGACGGATTTGCCCTCAATTTCACCCTAAATCATGCCTAAAAACATGCTAAAATTGTGATATGATTTATGCATATCACATAACAACATTGTTTCCTCTATTATATCTTGTTATTTCATTTATTGCTTTATTTTCCTTCTTACCCATAGTTATTCGAATAATGTGGGGTAAGAGTCTTTTCTGTTTTGTTTTTGTTTCTTGTTTTCAAATAAGTGTTGGGTAATTTAGATATGCATGAACACTGAGGACAGTGTCAGACTTAAGTGTGGGGTAGTAGTGCACGGTGTACTGTAGTAGTTTGAGAAAGTTTTGCATGATTTTGCTTGTTTTCCCCGTATTTTCACACCCTTCCAAACTTTTTCAAAATTTTTCATTCTTTCAGACTTCAAAATGCACTATGATTGGTAAAACATTGCTGATGTCTATGATATGTAGGTAGAATGTTATGATTAGTAGGAGATAATGTGATGACTATTTTGAACTTATTGATTAGGAATAGGGAATTCCTGATAATTGAGCACAACTCAGTCTGGATTAGAGACCTCAACCAATTACCTTTTCAAAACTTAACTAGATAAGATTAGACCAGATAAGGATGTATTGGCAATTAGAATGACTAGATGAGGCTCTGAACTGAAAGTGAAAAGAAAAAAAGAGAGTTAATTAAATAGGGTAGTTTGCTAGCGGCCTTTGCTACTCGAGCACCACTCCTTAGGGGAACTTAAAGCCTGATGCCCTAAGGTCGTGTAGGTCTGGGAGTCATCGTAGTGGGACTCGCTACATGGGTATTTAAAGTTGACGTGTTAAAGCAGACTCAAAATACCCTAAAAATCTATAAAAGAAAAAAAATCAATAAATGCTAAATAATTAAAAATCTGATCACCAAGGCTCAGAACTCAGAAAGTTGTCTGTTGTTAGTATGTCTAGCGACGGGTCGAAGTGTTATATGGTAGTAGTTAAGACGAGAGTATATTGTGTTGACTATCTGGTCTAGTACACACACTACACATCAGGAAGACCTTGTGACTGAGAGAAGAGTTCAATCTAGTTGTTAAGTGTTAAACCTACTTGATCATAATAATCTATTAGAGACATTTGAGACCTTGTCATAGAGACCTAACCAGTCAGACCTGTGTTATATGATATGCATAAATCATATCACATTTTTAGCATGCTTTTAGGCATAATTTAGGGTGAAATTGATAGGAAATAGGTCTTAATTGATTTTTATTAACTCAATTTCACAGTTTTTGTGATTTTGGAAGTGTCAGGTGAAAAGTAGAAGAAAATGGCAAATTTCAGGGCAAAAACGCGATTTTCAGAAATTCAGAAGTCGGGGTGGGCCTCTCGAATCAAGATGGGCGTCCTGACCTGGTCAACAGGCCAGGACGGGCATCCAGGACTCAAGACGGCCATCCTGACCTGGTCAACAGGCCGGGACGGGCGTCCCAGATGCCTGGTCAAAGTCCCACATCACATTTTTGAGAGAAAATCACTCCAGAAAGCTGCTATAAATACCCTAGGCCTTCCTCAGTTGAAATCATTCCTCTCCACTCGATCTGAGTCATTTAGTGACTTCAAGTATACAGTTTTCTAGTATACAAGTCACTTAGAGACTCAGATTTCAGTATAAGTTTTCTTTTATTTCTAGACAGTGTCTCGTTTTCTTTCTTTCTGAGAATTAGTCTCAGATCCTAGGATACGATAGATAGGTTCGTTTCTGGTATTCATAGAATACCCGGGATTTCGTTAGGAGATCCAAAGAGGGCTCTAGGTGTTCGAAGAGTCATTCCATAGGACTGGACTTAAGCTGGGTATTAAGGTAAAGTCCAGCTACTAGGCTGAGGAAGCGTCCTCCGAAGGTTCTGTCGAGCAGAGTCGGGTTTAGCAGTCCAACATATACAAGCAGTTGCTCCATCGACGAGACTAAGTAAATGGTGAATTCTTTATGGCATCAGTCCCCCTTGTGCCTCTCTTTATATGTCTGTACTATGTTCGTCCAAATATTGATTATGTTTATTAGATTATGATTTTATGAGTATTTGTTATACATGTTGGAGTTCTTATGATTTTTCAGAAATGGCCACCTGCTTAATATTCATTATGTTTGCATGTCTAATGTAGTTTCTTTTAAACTAAATGTAGGGTTATAGACAATTTCTAACCATGGTCTAATCATAACCTGTTTAGTTTAATAGGCATCAATTTAGGACTTTCCTGTTGGAAGCATTGGTGTCTGCCATATTAGATAAAATAACCTACAGAACATCCTTGATGGCTTTCCGACTAATATGCTAAATAGGTGTTATTTTACCCTATGTTGATTATGAGTAATTAAGGACTGAGATTGACTAATTGTCACATTTAGTCTCTATGGTGTCACTTAATCAGCCAGAACCTAAGGCAGAGTACCTATCGTGTAGCTAGTCTGTTGGAAAGTATCTATGATTTTATTAAATAAATATCGTACTCCCAGGAAAGTGGTAACGGCTTAGTAGTAACTAGCCTTTTATCCTAACTCTTATCTTATGATCCAGTTATGCAATCGTCATCAATAACTTTGATGAGAGGGTGATCCATTCTCCACTAGGTTTAAGTCTAATTAAGCCTAAAAGTGTTTTATGGATGAGGTCCTGATTCTATGTTATACTGTTCCTACATGTTGATTGACCTATATTCGAGTATTTTAGACATGTCTTGGTCTGGATTGCAACTATGTTCTGAGTCTAAAGGTTTACTACATCTGAGTAATCTGATAAACCGCCCCATCGCCAAGGTAAATGGCCCTACTCACGGTTACTACTAAAGACAGCTATGAAAGCCCTATGTCACTTCGGGGATCATGCCGCTTGCCCATAACCGCCGGCATAAACGCTCTACTCAGCCTACTTAGACTACTCTAACAAACAGGGTGTTCCGCAGGTTATTTTATCTAATATGGCAGACACCAATACTAATTGATGCCTGCTAAACTAAACAGGTTATGAATAGACCGTGGTTAGGAATTGTCTATAACCCTAATTTTAGTTTAAAAGAAACTACATTAGACATGCAGACATAATGAATATTTAAGCAGGTGGCCATTTCCGGAAAAACATAACAACTTCAACATATATAACAAATATTCATAACAATCATAATCTCATATTCATAATTAATTTTTGGAACAAACACAGTACAAACATATAAAGAGAGGGACAGGGGGGACTGATGCTATAAAGAAATCACGCTTTACGTAGACACGCCGTTGGAGCAACTACTTGTATATGCCGTACTGCTCGACCCGACTCTGCTCGCCAGAACCGTCGGAGGACGCTTCCTCAGCCTAGTAACTGGGCTTTACCTTAATACCCAGCTAAAGCCCAACCCTGTGGACTGACTCTTCGAACGCCTAGAGCCCTCTTAGGATCTTCTAACGAAATCCCGGGTATTCTATGAATACCAGAAACGAACCTATCTATCGAACCCTAGGATCTTAGACTATTTCTCAGAAACTAAGAAAAACGAAACACAAAAAGGAAAGAAAGAAAACTTATACTGAAATCTGAGTCTCCAAGTGAGTCGTGTAGTCGAGAATTGTACACTAGAAGTCGCTGAATGACTCAGATCGAGTGGAGAGGGATGATTTCAACTGAGGAAGGCCTGGGGTATTTATAGCAGCTTTCTGGAGTGATTTTCTCTCAAAACTTCGATGTGGGACTTGAATTTCTAGTTTGAGACACCCGTCCCGAATTATGATGCCCGTCCCAGTCTGTTGACAAGGTTAGGAGGGCCATCCCGAGTCCTGGACGCCCTTCCTGACCTGTTGACCAGGTCAGGACGCCCGTCCTGATTCGGGACGACCTCCCCGAAGTCCGAACTTCTGAAAAATTGCATTTTTGCCCCGAAATTTGCCATTTTCTTCCACTTTTCACCTGACACTTCCAAAATCATAAAAACTGTGAAATTGAGTTAATAACGAACAATTAAGATCGATTTACCCTCAATTTCACCCTAAATCATGCCTAAAAACATGCTAAAAATGTGATATGATTTATGTATATCAGATAACCCCACACTTAGCTTTTTGCTTGTCCTCAAGTAAAGTCTACCTGAAGTTAGTGATTTTAAATCAAAGTGCAGTCACTTAAATTCCTAGTCATGTTTTTATTCCAAAAATTATTCAGACAATTCTTAACACAGGTCTGACTGGTTAGGTTGCTATAACAAGGTCTCAAATATCTCTAGTAGACTGTTATGATTGAGCAGAAAACAACTTAACAACTAGGTTGAACTTTTCTCTCAGTCACAAGGTCTTCCTGATGTGTAGTGTGTGTATTAGTCTAGATCAGATAGTCAACACAATATACTCTCGTCTTAACTACTACCAGATAATACTTTGACCATGTCGCTAGACATAATAATAATAGACAACATTCTGAGTTCTGAGCCTTGGTGATCAGATTTTTAATGATTTAGCATTTATTGATTTTCTTTATAGATTCAGGGTATTTTGAGTCTGCTTAGAACACGTCAACTTCAACTACCCATGTAGCGAGTCCCACTCCGATGACTCCCAGACCTACACGACCTTAGGGCATCATGCTTTAAGTTCCCCGAAGGAGTGGTGCTCGAGTAGCGAAGGCCGCTGGCAAACTACCCTTATTTAATTAACTTTCTTTTGTTTCTTTTCACTTTTAGCTCAGAGTCTCATCTAGCCATTCTAATTGCCAATATATCCACAACTTGTCTAATTTTATCTAGTTAAGTCTTGAAAAGGTAATTGGCTAAGGTTTCTAATCCAGACTAAGTTGTGCTCAGTTATCAGGAATTCCCTATTCCTAATCAATTAGTTCAGAATAGTTCTCAATTGTCTCCTAATAATCCTAACATTCTACCTACATATCATAGACATCAGCAAATGTTTAACCAATCATACTGCATTTAGAAGTCTGAAAGAAAGAAAAATTTTGAAAAAATTTGGAAGGGTGTGAAAATACCGGGAAAACATGCAAAATCATGCAAAAATTTTCAAACTGCTACTCAAACTACTACAATGCACCGTGCACTTCTACCCCACACTTAAGTCTGACACTATCCTCAATGTTCATGCATTTCTAGTTACCCCACACTTATTTGAAAACAAGAAACAAAACAGAAAAGATTCTTACCCCACACTTATTTGAATAACTATGGGTAAGAAGGAAAATAAGGAAAAAAAAGAAATAACAAGAAAAGATAGAGAAAACAATGCTGTTATGTCATATCAATCAATGTTACACAGAGATTCATATTTCATACAGCTCAGACATGATCACACACATAGAATGAAAACAACAAAAGAAAAAGAAAATGAAAGAAAAACTAAGAACACGGCTCGCCGTCTTTAGGTGGACCTAAGTCTGCCTGAAAGTGGACCTCGGTGTTTTCCACCAGGTGGGAGGTATGCTGATGAATCTCCTCGATCCTACTGGTGTTCATAGCGACTCTATCTTCTATCATCGACAGCTGTCTCTCGATCCTTTCCATATCCTGGCTATATCGGGCTGAAAGTTCTGCCAATCCTTGTGACATATGTCATTCGAAGGCAGTGCGTGGAACAAACGTCTTGGACGGAGGTATGTGTGCTGGAACTGCTCCTGGTGCCGAGGCCTGTCCTGGCTGCTCCGTGTGGATGGAGTAGCGCCTATTTGCATTCCGTACGACCATTCCCATGTTCCATAGAATGGTGAGGTCCGTAGGAATGGTGGTCGGGGCGACCTAGGTCAGCTCCGAGCCCTCGATGTCCAACTCCAGGTAGTGAGCTATCCTGGTGATGAATGGCTCGAGCCCCAGACACTGTTTCCGAGTGTCCGTAGAGAAACCCCGCATGATGACTGTGATAAGTCGAGCCATCTCTACTGTGGATCCCATGTGCATGTTGGCCAAGAGGAATGTCTCCAATTGGGTGACATTCCCGGGGGCCGTCCGTCATCCTGACAAAGTGTGTGCGATAATGGCATGTAAGTAGCAAAGAGAAGGATAAATACCTGTGGCTTTCGCAAAGCCATGCTGGTAGGGAACACCCATCATACAGATCTGAGCCCAAGCAGTGGAGACATCTGCAGACGTGAAGTCTCAAACTGCTGTGGTGTAGGCGGGCGTATCCAGCTCGTGTCTCTGCTAGATACCCAAGGCAATGCTGAACTCGGCCATGCTCATCGATCGATCTATTCCACCCAAGCGGAATGTGATCTGCTCCTTATGGTACATAAATGATGCATAGAACTCACATACCAGCTCTAGGTATGTCGGCTCAGTGACGATGAATACTCGACTGTATGGTAGTACGTCGAGCATGTGTCTGACTTCCTGCTCCACCTCTAGCGTCTGTACTGCTGCCCAGTCAAGTGTTTTGCCCGTCAGTATGGTGCATCCTATGTATCCGTGACATCTCTCCTGGTATGCTGGGCTGGAGTGAAACAGCATAAAAGGATGTGCCACTGAAGTGACGGTCATGGTAGATGTGATACGGGCGCGTTTGGGAGCCGTTTGGGTTGAGAGCGTTTGAGAGGTTTTTATAATTTAGGCAGGTAGGAAGATTCGAATTCAAATTCTGGAGGTGAATTTGAATTCGGGAGGATGGATTTTGGTTAGGGGTAGATTTTGAATTTTTGGCGGGAAATTCGAATTTTGGAGGGAAATTCAAATTTTGAACTTTGGGAAGTTTGCCAAAAATTTGTAGAAAGAAGGTAGAGAGAAAATTTTTAGAGAGATGAATTTTTGGAAGTTGATTTGAGGTAAAATGAGAAAAATGGAGTATTTGTAGAAGGGGCGGCCTTCAGGACGCCCATCCAGAATAGGAACGCCCGTCCTGGGTTGCTTCGGGATGCGTGCCAAGTCCAAATTTTTTTTTGTAATTCCCTGCAAATCTCAGGATACCAAAAATAATCATAATTTTTAACAAGTCTTCATGTTTATCCAATCAAATTCAGAAGTTGTTAAAAACTCTGTGTAAAAATTCCTCAACCTTTTTTCGAAAATCATGACTACCCTAATCTTATCCCAACTTGAATTCAGCAAGAATTTGAGAAAAAAGAAACTGAGTTTATACAATTTAATTAGTGCAACCTGGGTCAGCTCCGAGCCCTCGATGTCCAACTCCAAGTAATATGCTATCCTGGTGATGAACGGTCCGAGTCCCATACATTGTTTCTGAGTGTCCGTAGCGAAACCCCGCATGATGACCGTGATGAGTCGAACCATCTCCACTATAGATCCCATGTGCATGTTGGCCAAGAGGAATGTCTCCATTTGGGTGACATTCCCGGGGGCCGTCCGTCGTCCTGACAAAGTGTGTGCGATAATGGCATGTAAGTAACAAAGCGCAGGATAAATACATGTGGCTTTCGCAAAGCCATGCTGGTAGGGAACACCCGTTATACAGATCTAAGCCCAAGCAGTGGAGACGTCTGCAGAAGTGAAGTCTCGAACTGCTGTGGTGTAGGCGGGCGTATCCAGCTCCTCTCTCTGCCAGATACCCAGGGCAATGCCGAACTCAGCCATGCTCATCGATCGATCTATTCCACCCAAGCGGAATGTGATCTGCTCCTGATGGTACGTAAACGACGCATAGAACTCACATACCAGCTCTAGCTATGTCGGTTCGGTGACGATGAAGACTCGACTGTAGGGTAGTACGTCGAGTATACGTCTGACTTCCTACTCAACCTCTAGCGTCTGTACTGCTGCCCAGTCAAACGTTCTGCCAGTCAGTATGGTGCGTCCGATATACCCATGTGATGCGATTCCGGTTGACGTACTAAATAGGTGTTATTTTACCCTATGTCGATTATGATTAATTAAGGACTGTGATTGACTAATTGTCACGTTTAGTCTTATGGTGTCACTTAATCAGCCAGAATCTAAGGCAGAGTACCTATCGTGTAGCTAGTCTATTGGAAAGTATCTACGATTTTACTAAGTTAATTATCGTACTCCCAGGGAAGTGGCAACGGCTTAGTAGTAACTAGCCTCTTATCCTAACTCTTATCTTATGATCCAGTTATGCAATCTTCATCAAATACTTTGATGAGAGGGTGATCCATTCTCCACTAGGTTCAAGTCTAATTAACCCTAGAAGTGTTTTAAAGATAAATTCTGATTCTATGTTATACTGTTCCCATATGTTGATTGACCTATATTCGAGTGTTTTAGATATATCTTAGCCTGGAATGCAACTATGTTCTGTGTCTAAAGGTGTACCACATCTGAGTCTCTATTGCTACCGCCACCTATCATTAAGGTAAACGGCCCTACTCACGGTATGAACAAAGATAGTTTTGAAAGCCCTATGTCACTTTCGGGGATCACTCTGAAGGCTCGTAATCGCTGGCATAACGCTCTACTCAGCCTACCTAGACTACTCTAACAAGCCAGGTGTTCAGCATGTTATTTTATCTAGTATGGCAGACACCAATACTAATTGATGCTTGTTAAACTAAACAGGTTATGAATAGACCGTGGTTAGGAATTGTCTATAACCCTATTTTAGTTTAAAAGAAACTACATTAGACATGCAGACATAATGATTATTTAGCAGGTGGCTATTTCCGAAAAAACATAATAACTTCAACATACAAAACAACTATTCATAAAATCATAATCTGATATTCATAATTGATGTTTAGGACAAAGCAATAAAACATATAAGAGAGGGGTATGGGGACTGATGCCATAAAGAAATCACCCTTTACTTAGTCTCGCCTACAGAGCGTACTGCTGTATACGTCGTATTGCCCGCCCTGACTCTGCTCACCAGAACCTTCGAAGGACGCTTCCTCAGCCTAGTAGCTAGACTTTACCTTACATCCTGGGCTTAAGCCTAGCCCTGTGGACTGACTCTTCGAATGCCTAGAGCTCTCTTAGGATCTCCTAACGAAACCCCGGGTATTCTATGAATACCGGAAACGAACCTATCTATAGAAACCTAAGATCTGAGACTATTTCTCAGAAACTAAAACAAAACACTAATAAGAAAGAAAACTGAGATCTGAGTCTCTGAGTGAGTTGTGTACTGGAAAACTGTACACTGGAAACCACTTAATGACTCAGATCGAGTGGAGAGGGATGAATTCAACTGCTAGAGGCCTGGGGTATTTATAGCAGCTTCCCGGAGTGAAAAATTCTGAAAAATTCGATGTGGGACAGCTTCTGGCGGCTCGGGACGCCCGTCCCGGTTCGGGACGCCCGTCCTGATTCGTTGACCAGGTTCGGGACGCCCGTCCCGGTTCAGGACGCCCGTCCTGGCGGTTTGACCGGGTCGGGACGCCCGTCCTGGACCTTTGATCGGGTCAACATTTCCAAAAATTGCGTTTTTGCCCCAGAATTTGCTGTTTTCGTCTACATTTCACCTGACACTTCCAAAATCATAAAAATCGTGAAATCAAGTAAATAGTAAACAATTAATGTCAATTTACTCTCAATTTCACATTAAAACATATATAAAAACATGCTAAAAATGTGATACGATTTTCGCGTATCAGATAACCCCACTCTTAGCTTTTTGCTTGTCCTCAAGCAAAGTCTACATGGAGTTAGTGATTTTAAACCGTAGTGCAGTCACTTAAATTCCTAATCATGTTTTTATTCCAAAAATTCTTCAGACAATTCTTAACCCAGGTCTGATTGGTTAGGTTGCTATGACAAGGTCTCACATGTCTCTAGTAGTTTGTTATGATCAGGCAGAAAATAAATCAACAACTAGGTTGGACTTTTTTCTTAGTCACAGGGTCTTCCTGATGTGTAGTGTGTGTACTAGTCTAGACCAGATAGTCAACACAATGAACTCTTATCTTAACTGCTACCAGATAATACTTCGACCTATCGTAGACATACTGACAACAGATAACTTTCTGAGTTCTGAGCTTTGGTGATCAGATTTTTAATGTTTTAGCACTTAGTTATTTTCTTTATAGATTCAGGTATTTCGAGTTTGCTTAGAACACGTCAACTTCAACTACCCATGTAGCGAGTCCCACTCCGATGACTCCCAGATCTACACGACCTTAGGGCATCAGGCTTTAAGTTCCCCGAAGGAGTGGTGCTCGAGTAGCGAAGGCCGCTGGCAAACTACCCTATTGTAATTAACTTCCTTAAGTTCTTTTCACTTTTAGCTCAGAGTCTCATCTAGTCATTCTAACTGCCAATATATCCACAACTGGTCTAATTTTATCTAGTTAAGTCTCGAATAGGCAATTGGTTGAGGTCTCTAATCCAGACAAGGTTGTGCTCAGTTATCAGGAATTCCTTATTCCTAATCAATTAGTCCAAGATAGCTATCAATTATCTCCTACTAACCATAACATACTACCTACATATCATAGACATAAGCAATTTGTTTAACCAAGCATACTGCATTTAGAAGTCTGAAAGACGGAAAAATTTTGAATTTTTTTTTGGAAGGGTGTGAAAATACAGGGAAAACAAGCAAAAGCATGCGAAAATTTTTTCAAACTGCTACAGTGCACCGTGCACTGCTACCCCACACTTAAGTTTGGCACTGTCCTCAGTGTTCATGCATAGCTAATTACCCCACACTTATTTGAAAACAAGAAATAAAACATAATAAAACAAGAAAAAAAACAAAATAATGCAACAATTCTGTATGTCATATAAATCAATTTTGTACAAAGATTCATAGTCATACAGCCTAGACATACACAAAGAACAAGATAAACAAAAGACAAAAGAAAAAGAAAGAAAAGAAGGGGAGAGAGAGACTAAGAACCCGGCGGGTCGCCATCCAGTGGACCGAGGTCTGTTAGGTCAAACTCGAAGTTCTCCGCTACTCGGGCAGTCTGCTGATGTATCTCCTCAATCCTACTGGTGATCATGGCGATCCTGTCATCCATCACCGCCAGTCGTCTGTCAACCCTGTCATCTATCATTGCCAGCCGTCTGTCAATCCGGTCCATGTCTCGACTGTATCGTGCCGATAGTTCTACCAATCCGTGCGACATGTGTCGTTCGAAGGCAGTACGTGGCACGAACGTCTCGGATGGATGGATATGCGGTGGAGCTGCTTCTGATGCCGAAGCCTGTCCTGGCTGCTCTGTGTGGATGGTGTAGCGGCCGCTCGTATCCCGGACAACCATTCCCATGTTCCATAGGATGGTAACATCTGTGGGAATAGTGGTTGGGGCGACCAGAGTAAGCTCCGAGCCCTCTATGTCCAACTCCAGGTAGCGGGCTATCCTGGTGATGAATGGCCCGAGCCCCAGACACTATTTCCGAGTGTCCGTAGCAAAACCCCGCATGATGACTGTGATAAGTCGAGCCATCTCTACTGTGGATCCCATATGCATGTTGGCCAAGAGGAATGTCTCCATTTGGGTGACATTCCCGGGGGCCGTCCGTCGTCCTGACAAAGTGTGTGCAATAATGGCATGTAAGTAGCGAAGAACAGGATAGATACCTGTGGCTTCGCAAAAGCCAGCTGGGTAGGGAACACCCGTCATACAGATCTGAGCCCAAGCAGTGGAGACCTCTGCAGAAGTGAAGTCCCGAACTGCTGTGGTGTAGGCGGGCGTATCCAGCTCCTCTCTCTGCCAGATACCCAAAGCGATGCCGAACTCGGCCATGCTCATCGACCGATCTATTCCGCCTAAGCGGAATGTGATCTGCTCCTGATGGCATGCAAAGGATGCATAGAACTCACATACCAGCTCCAGGTACGTGGGCTCTGTGATGATGAATACTCGACTGTAGGGTAGTACATCGAGTATGCGTCTAACCTCAACCTCTACTCCCAGTGTCTGTACTGCTGCCCAATCCAACATTCTGCCCGTCAGTATTGTGCGTCCGATGTATCCGTGACATCTCTCCTGATGTGCTGTGCTGGAGGGAAACAGCATAAAAGGATGTGTCACTGAGGTAACTGTCATGGTGGATGGGGTACGAGCACGTTTGGCAGCCATTTGGTTTGAAAGTGTTTGAGAGACTTTTGGGAGTTTTAGGTAGGAAGGAAGGTTCGATTTCGAATTTTGGAGGTGAATTTGAATTCAAAAGGGTGAAATTAGGCTAGGGAAAGATTTCGAAATTTTTTGGCGGGAAATTCGAATTTTGGAGGGAAATTCGAATTTGGAAGGAAATTTAAAATTTAAATTTTGGAGGGAAATTTGAAATTTGAAATTTGAAAAGTTTGCCAAAGGTGAAGAGAGAGAGTTATTTGAGAGAGGTGGATTTTTGGAAGTGACTTTTGAGGGAAAAATGAAAAAATTGAGATTTTATAGACGGGGAGGCCTTCGGGACGCCCGTCCCGGGTTGCCTCGGGACGCGTGCCAATTCTGAAAAAAAAAAATTTTCTTAATTCCTGCAAATCTCAGTATACCAAAAATAATCATAATTTTTAACAAGGCTTCCTGTTTATCCAATGAAATTCAGAAGTTGTTAAAAAAAACACTCTATGCAAAAATTCCTCAGTCTCACTTTTTCGAAAATCATACTACCCTAATTTTATTCCTATTTAAATTCAGCAAGAAAAACAAAAATTTGAATTTATACAATTTAGTTAATGAAAAATAAACCGTAATTGCAAAAGTTTCGTTTTTCATAGAAATAAAATGTCTGAAGAAAATTGTTGAAAATAAAGGACCCTTTAAAAATGTTTGAAAAATAGAAAAAATATGGGTCATTTATTCAAGTTTCAGTTCAAACTTATTATTTGCTGAAAATAAAAGTAAAAGAATCTTCCCTTTTTAACGAATCCTGTCTCTGATCTCCTGTAGTTCTGTCCGAATGCTTCGCATTTCTATGCGTATTGTTCGCATCTCATCCCTCTGCCTGTTTTGCTCACTGCGTAGATCAGCCATCTCTCAGAGTAGTTGTGCACCTTGGTTCTCCTGGAGATTGACCATGGCTCTGAGTCGGTCTACGTTAGTTGTGATGTTCAGACTGAGTTGGTCTAAATGACACAGTCTGCTGGCAATCCCTTGGTCCATCTCATAGACCCTTTGAGTTAGTGTGTCTATCTGCACGGACAACAGTGAATAATAACCGTTAGTACTCCCCGCAGATGAAGGGGTGCGCTCGTGAGGTGTTGGGGTGTATGCAGGAGAGGTCGGTGAATTCTGGGTTTGATCAGTAGGGGGTGGATTTAGAGGAACTCTCTGGGTAGGAGGGTGAATTGGAGATCTCTGGGGTACTTCTCTAGGAGGGAAGGTATCCTCAGAAGGATCTTCTTCCGTGGGACTATGCTCACGGGTGTTCAGGAATCGTCTCACTAGTTCACTGGCATCAGGGCTCGAGTTTACTTCTACTGGTTGTGAAGGAAGAGTCCCTCGTGGTACTTCTGGTGCGGGTCTAGAGGGGCCTTCTGGTTTCGTCTTCTTTGGTCCTGGAGTGTCAGGGTTTTCTGTTTTCTTTGCCTGGTTAGTAGCTGCTCTTGTTCTCTTCATCTCTGAGTGCAAAGTCTGGTTAGAAATAACAAATAACAAACATAGGAAAGTGAAGACAAACGAGAAAAATATTTTTATGGATTTTAAAATTTATTTAGAAAGCAGGTAAATTTCCTCAATATGGTTCTAGAATAATTTTCTAAAATTTGATTATCCTAAGTCTCTTAATTCCAGATATTATCTAAAATTAATTAGTTATGATAATCCTATATTCAGGAAAGTGATTGTCTAACTGGTATAACATAAGTGTTAATCAAAAGTCTAGGTTACTACCGTTACCTATCATAAGTCTCTAGAATTGTGGCCAATAATCCTAAATTCATTATGATATTTCCCCGGCAACGGCGCCAAAAATCTGATGCGATTCCGGTTGACGTACTAAATAGGTGTTATTTTACCCTATGTCGATTATGATTAATTAAGGACTGTGATTGACTAATTGTCACGTTTAGTCTTATGGTGTCACTTAATCAGCCAGAATCTAAGGCAGAGTACCTATCGTGTAGCTAGTCTATTGGAAAGTATCTACGATTTTACTAAGTTAATTATCGTACTCCCAGGGAAGTGGCAACGGCTTAGTAGTAACTAGCCTCTTATCCTAACTCTTATCTTATGATCCAGTTATGCAATCTTCATCAAATACTTTGATGAGAGGGTGATCCATTCTCCACTAGGTTCAAGTCTAATTAACCCTAGAAGTGTTTTAAAGATAAGTTCTGATTCTATGTTATACTGTTCCTATATGTTGATTGACCTATATTCGAGTGTTTTAGATATATCTTAGCCTGGAATGCAACTATGTTCTGTGTCTAAAGGTGTACCACATCTGAGTCTCTATGCTACCGCCCCCCCTATCATTAAGGTAAACGGCCCTACTCACGGTACGAACAAAGACAGTTATGAAAGCCCTATGTCACTTTCGGGGATCACTCTGAAGGCTCGTAATCGCTGGCATAACGCTCTACTCAGCCTACCTAGACTACTCTAACAAGCCAGGTGTTCAGCATGTTATTTTATCTAGTATGGCAGACACCAATACTAATTGATGCCTGTTAAACTAAACAGGTTATGAATAGACCGTGGTTAGGAATTGTCTATAACCCTATTTTAGTTTAAAAGAAACTACATTAGACATGCAGACATAATGATTATTTAGCAGGTGGCTATTTCCGGAAAAACATAATAACTTCAACATACAAAACAACTATTCATAAAATCATAATCTGATATTCATAATTGATGTTTAGGACAAAGCAATAAAACTATAAGAGAGGGGTATGGGGACTGATGCCATAAAGAAATCACCCTTTACTTAGTCTCGCCTACAGAGCGTACTGCTGTATACGTCGTATTGCCCGCCCTGACTCTGCTCGCCAGAACCTTCGGAGGACGCTTCCTCAGCCTAGTAGCTAGACTTTACCTTACGTCCTGGGCTTAAGCCTAGCCCTGTGGACTGACTCTTCGAACGCCTAGAGCTCTCTTAGGGTCTCCTAACGAAACCCCGGGTATTCTATGAATACCGGAAACGAACCTATCTATAGAAACCTAAGATCTGAGACTATTTCTCAGAAACTAAAACAAACACTAATAAGAAAGAAAACTGAGATCTGAGTCTCTGAGTGAGTTGTGTACTGGAAAACTGTACACTGGAAACCACTTAATGACTCAGATCGAGTGGAGAGGGATGAATTCAACTGCTGGAGGCCTGGGGTATTTATAGCAGCTTCCCGGAGTGAAAACTTCTGAAAAATTCGATGTGGGACAGCTTCTGGCGGCTCGGGACGCCCGTCCCGGTTCGGGACGCCCGTCCTGATTCGTTGACCAGGTTCGGGACGCCCGTCCCGGACCTTTGACCGGGTCAACATTTCCAAAAATTGCGTTTTTGCCCCAGAATTTGCTGTTTTCGTCTACATTTCACCTGACACTTCCAAAATCATAAAAACCATGAAATCAAGTAAATAGTAAACAATTAATGTCAATTTACTCTCAATTTCACATTAAAACATATATAAAAACATGCTAAAAATGTGATACGATTTTCGCGTATCACCATGACATCTCTCCTGGTATGCTGGGCTGGAGTGAAACAGCATGAAGGGATGTGCCACCGATGTGACGGTCATGGTAGACGTGATATGGGCGCGTTTGGGAGACATTTGAGAGCGTTTGAGAGACTTTGAGAATTTAGGTGGGAAGGAAGATTCGAATTCGAATTCTGGAAGTGAATTTGAATTCGGAAGGATGGATTTAGGTTAGGGAAGGATTTTGAATTTTTGGCTGGATATTCGAATTTTGGAGGGAAATTCGAATTTGGAAGGAAGTTTAAAATTCAAATTTTGGAGGGAAATTCGAATTTGGAAGGAAGTTTAAAATTCAAATTTTGGAGGGAAATTTGAATTTTGAACTTTGGGAAGTTTGCCAAAAAATTGAAGAGAGAGGGTAGAGAGAATTATTTTAGAGAGATGAATTTTTTGGAAGTTGATTTGAGAAAAATGGAATATTTGTAGGAGGGGCGGCCTTCGGGATGCCCGTCCCGGAGGCAGGACTCCCGTCCCGCTGGATGCCCGTCTCGGGTTACTTCGGGATGCGTGCCAATTCCGAAAAAATATATATTTTTTTTCGTAATTCCCTACAAATCTCAGGACACCAAAAATAATCATAACTTTTAACAAGTCTTCATGTTTAACCATTCAAATTCAGAAGCGGTTAAAAACTCTATACAAAAATTCCTCAATCCCTTTTTTTCAAAAATCATAACTACCCAATCTTATCCTAACTTATATTCAGCAAGAATTTCAAAAAAAAACAAAAACCGAGTTTATACAATTTAATTAGTGAAAAATAAATTGCATTTGCAAAATCTTTGTTTTTCATAGAAATTTGAGAAATAAAATGTCTGAAGAAAAATTGTTGAATAAAATAAAAGACCCTTTAAAAAGTGTGAAAATTAGAAAATAGGGGTCAATTATTTAATTTTAGTTCAAACAATTTATTTGCTGAGAATAAGAGTAAAAGAATCTTCCCTTTTTCAATGACCCTTATCTCTGATCTCTCGTAACTCTGCTTGAATGTTTCGCATCTCTATGCGCATGGCTCTCATCTCATCCCTTTGCCTGCCCTGCTCACTTCGTAAGTCAGCCATCTCCCGGAGTAGTTGTGCACCTTGGTTCTCCTGGAGACTGACAGTGGCTCTGAGTCAGTCCATGTTGGTTGTGATATTCAGACTGATTTGGTCTAAATGACACAATCTGCTTGCAATTCCTTGATCCATCTCATAGATCTGTCGAGCCAAGGTATCTATTTGCACGGACAACACTGAATGAGAACCGTTAGTACTTCCCCCGGATGAAGGGGTGTGCTCGTTAGGTGTTGGAGTGTATGCAGGAGATGTTGGTGAGTTTTGGGTTTGGTCAAGGGGTGGTGGATTTATAGGGACTCTTTGGGCAGGAGTGTGAACTGGAGATCTTTGAGGTTCTTCTCTAGGAGGGAAGGTATCTTCAAAAGGATCTTCTTTCGTGGGGCTAGGCTCACGGGAGTTCAGTAATCTTCTCACTAGGTCACTGGTATCTAGGCTTGAGTTTACTTCTACCGGTTGTGAAGGAAGGTTCCCTCTTGGTATTTCTGGTTCAGGCCTAGATGGTCCTTCTGGCTTTGTCTTCTTTGGTCTTGGAGTGTCAGGGATTTCCATTTTCTTTGCTTGGATAGTAGCTACTCTTGTTCTTTTCATCTCTGACTGCAAAGTCTGGTTAGGAATAACAAATAACAAAAATAGAAAGAAAAGCAAAAAAAATATTTTTAGGGATTTTGAATTTTTAACATTTTTTTCTTTTATATTTTATTTAGAAAGCAGGTAAATTTCCTCAATATGGTTTTAGAATAATTTCGGAAAGTGATTGTCTAACTAGCATAAGATAAGTGTAGATCTAAAGTCTAGGTTACTACCGCTACCTATCATAAGTTTCTAGAATTGTGGCCAATAATCCTAAATTCATTATGATATTTCCCCGGCAACGGCGCCAAAAATCTGATGGCTTCCCGACTGATATGCTAAATAGGTGTTATTTTTACCCTATGTTGATTATGAGTAATTAAGGACTGAGATTGACTAATTGTCACATTTAGTCTCAATGGTGTCACTTAATCAGCCATAACCTAAGGCAGAGTACCTATCGTGTAGCTAGTCTGTTGGAAAGTATCTACGATTTTATTAAATAAATATCGTACTCCCAGGGAAGTGGTAACGGCTTAGTAGTAGCTAGCCTTTTATCCTAACTCTTATCTTATGATCCAGTTATGCAATCTTCATCAATAACTTTGATGAGAGGGTGATCAATTCTCCACTAGGTTTAAGTCTAATTAAGCCTAAAAGTGTTTATAGACAAAGTCCTGATTCTATGTTATACTGTTCCTACATGTTGATTGACCTATCTTCGAGTGTTTTAGATATATCTTAGCCTGGAATGCAACTATGTTCTGAGTCTAAAGGTGTACCACATCCGAGTCAACTAATAAACCGCCATACCTTAATGATGGCCCTACTCACGGTTCGAGCTAAAGGCATCCATGAAAGCCCTATGTCACTTTGGGGATCATGCCGCTCGCCCTAACGCCGGCATAAAAACGCAACTCAGCCTACCTAGACTACTCTAACAAACAGGGTGTTTCCCAGGTTATTTTATCTAGTATGGCAAACACCAATACTAATTGATGCATGTTAAACTAAACAGGTTATGAATAGACCGTGGTTAGGAATTGTCTTTAACCCTAATTTTAGTTTAAAAGAAACTACATTAGACATGCAAACATAGTGAATATTAAGCAGGTGGCCATTTCCGAAAAAACATAACAACATCAACATATAAAACAACTATTCATAAAAATCGTAATCTCATATTCATAATCAATTTTTGGAACAACACAATAACAACATATAAGAGAGGGACAGGGGGACTGATGCCATAAAGAAATCACCCTTTACGTAGTCTCGCCGATGGAGCGTACTGCTTGTATATGTCGTACTGCTTGACCCGACTCTGCTCGCCAGAACCTTCGGAGGACGCTTCCTCAGCCTAGTAGCTGGACTTTACCTTAATACCCAGCTTAAGCCCAGCCCTGTGGACTGACTCTTCGAACGCCTAGAGCCCTCTTAGGATCTCCTAACGAAATCCCAGGTATTCTATGAATACCAGAAATGAACCTATCTATCGAACCCTAGGATTTGAGACTAATTCTCAGAAACTAAGAAAAATGAAACACTAACTTGAAAGAAAGAAAACTTATACTGAAATCTGAGTCTCTGAGTGATTTGTGTACTCGAGAATTGTACACTGGAAGTCACTGAATGACTCAGATCGAGTGGAGAGGGATGATTTCAACTGAGGAAGGCCTGGGGTATTTATAACAGCTTACTGGAGTGATTTTTCATCAAAAATTCAATGTGGGACTTGAATTTCTGGTTCGGGATGCCCATCCCGGTCTGTTGACCAAGTCAGGACGGCCGTCCCGAGTCCTGGACGCCCGTCCCGACCTGTTGACCAGGTCGGGACGCCCTCCCCGAAGTCCGAACTTCTGAAAAATTGTGTTTTTGCCCCGAAAGTTGCCATTTTCTTCTACTTTTCACATGACACTTCCAAAAATCATAAAAACTGTGAAATTGAGTTAATAATGAACAATTAAGACCAATTTACCCTCAATTTCACCCTAAATCATGCCTAAAATCATGCTTAAAATGTGATATGATTTATGCATATCAATATCGAAGGGCTCTGTCTAGTTTTACTCAAGCTACTGATGAGACAGTGATCGAAGCTTGGGACAGATTCAAGGAGCTACTCAGGCTCTGCCCCCAACATGGACTTACCGAAGCATTGCTGATCCAGCAATTCTACGGGGGTATAACAGACATGGGTAAACAAGTTCTTGATGGACTCAATCCCCAGAGCGGTTTCAATGGAATGAGTGATGTAGATGCTAAAAAACGCTCTGGAGAGGCTCTATAGGAATAGCAAGAACTGGCGCACAAGTGGCTGAGCTAAGAAGCAACCAATAAATGCGGCCCTCGCCTCCACTGATGATCAATTTGAGGCACTGAAGGACAGCATTACTAATCAACTGAATGCTTTCCAACAAGGGAAAAGCGTTCAGTCAGTGTATCAAGTCTGCGAATTTTGCCATGGACCGCATTTTAGTGGAGATTGTTATGGTAATGGAATATTGACTATTCCAGAGGATATGGAACAAGTGGATGCAGTTAACTCTGCTCCTATAGGAAATACCTACAATCCCACTTGGAAGAACCATCCTGGATTCAGCTGGAGAAACAATTCTGGGACCGCTAACTTCCAGAAAAGGGTACCTCAGCAACTGCCATATCCGCAGAACCAGCAAGTCGCTCTGCTTGCACCTAGGAACTACATTGTTCCAACTGACCCCATGCAAGAATTCAGGGACATGCTAAAAAGCATTTCCAACTCTAACAAGGAAATGATAGAGTCTAACAGGAAGGTTTAGGAAGCTCATGCAGAAAGAATCTAGCAGAACGAGAACAGATAGAAGCAGAACGAGAACAGACAGAAGCAGACCGAGCAAACAGTCAGAAATACACAAGCTGCTATACAAACCTTAGAGAGACAAATGGGTCAGCTATTCACCCATCTCTCATAGGTCCCAGGGACGCTACCAAGCAACACTAAGACCAACCCCCAAACTAAATGCAAGACCATCACTCTAAGATATGGTAAAGTTCTATCTCCATCTTCGTCCAAACCATCTGATCCTCCTATTCTTGTGCAGGAACCAGAAGAAAGCTCCAAGGATCCAACACCGACGGATGTTAAAATCGAAGTAACAAGGAAAGGGAAGACAAAGTTTATTCCTAAGTACCGGCCAAAAGTACCTTACCCTTCCAGACTTATGCACAATAAAGATAAGGAGCAATTTGAAAAGTTTCTTAAGAATTTTAGTCGTTAATTTTCCTTTACTTGATGTTATTTCTGAAATGCCAAAGTATGCTAAGTTTTTAAAAGAAGTCGTTAGTAATAAAAGAAAATTTGACATAGACAAGGTGGTTCTTAATTGATGGTCTTCCGACTGATATGCTAAATAGGTGTTGTTTTACCCTATATTGATTATGAGTAATTAAGGACTTAGATTGACTAATTGTCACTTTTAGTCTCTATGCTGTCACTTAATCAGCCAGAACCTAAGGCAGAGTACCTATCGTGTAGCTAGTCTGTTGGAAAGTATCTACGATTTTATTAAGTTAAATAACGTACTCCCAGTGAAGTGGTAACGGCTTAGTAGTAACTAGCCTTTTACCCTAACTCTTATCTTATGATCCAGTTATGCAATCGTCATCATTAGCTTTGATGATAAGGTGATTCATTCTCCACTAGGTTTAAGTTTATTTAAGCCTAAAAGTGTTTTTAGATAATGTCCTGATTCTATGTTATATTGTTCCTACACGTTGATTGACCTATCTTCGAGTATTTTAGACATGTCTTGGCCTGGATTGCAACTATGTTCTGAGTCTAAAGGTGTACCACATCCGAGTCAACTAATAAACCGCCCTACCTTAATGACGGCTCTACTCACGGTTCGAGCTAAAGGCATCCATGAAAGCCCTATGTCACTTCGGGGATCATGCCGCTCGCCCTAACGCCGGCATAAATGCTCAACTCAGTCTACTTAGACTACTCTAACAAACAGGGTGTTCTGTAGGTTATTTTATCTAATAAGGCAGACACCAATACTAATTGATGCATGTTAAACTAAATAGGTTATGATTAGACAGTGGTTAGGAATTGTCTATAACACTAAATTTTAGTTTAAAAGAGACTACATTAGACATGTAGATATAATGAATATTAAGCAGGTGGCCATTTCCAGAAAATCATAAGAACTTCAACACATATAACAGATACTCATAAAAATCATAATCTAATATTCATAATCAATCTTTGGACAAACACAATACAAACATATAAAGAGAGGGACAGGGGGACTGATGCCATAAAGAAATCACACTTTACTTAGTCTCGCCGATGGAGCAACTGCTTATATATGTCGTACTGCTTGACCCGACTCTGCTCGACAGAACCTTTGGAGGACGCTTCCTCAGCCTAGTAGCTGGACTTTACCTTAATACCCCTAGCTTAAGCCCAGCCCTGTGGACTGACTCTTTGAATGCCTAGAGCCCTCTTAGGATCTCCTAACGAAATCCCGGGTATTCTATAATACCAAAAACGAACCTATCTATCGTAGCCTAAGCTCTGAGACTAATTCTCAGAAACTAAGAAAACGAAACACTAACTAGAAAGAAAAGAAAACGTATACTGAACCCGAGTCTCTAAGTGACTTGTGTACTCGAGAAAAATGTACACTTGAAGTCACAAAATGACTCAGATCGAGTGGTGAGGAATGAATTCAACTGAGGAAGGCCTGAGGTATTTATAGTAGCTTTTTGGAGTGACTTTTTCCAAGCATTTCGATGTGGGACTTGGACCAGGCACCCGGGACGCCCGTCCCGGCTTGTTGACCAGGTCAGGACGGCCGTCCCGAGTCCTGGACGCCCGTCCTGGCCTATTGACCAGTTCAGGACGCCCATCCTGATTTGGGACGCCCTCCCCGACTTCAGAACTTCTGAAAATTACATGTTTGCCCCGAAATTTGCCATTTTCTTCTACTTTTCACCTGACACTTCCAAAATCATAAAAACTATGAAATTGGGTTAATAACAAACAATTAAGACCAATTTGCCCTCAATTTCACCCTAAACTATTCCTACAAACATGTTAAAAATGTGATATGATTTATGCATATCAAATAACCCCACACTTAGCTTTTTGCTTGTCCTCAATTAAAGTCTACCTGAAGTTAGTGATTCTAAATCATATGTGCAGTCACTTAAATTTCCTAGTCATGTTTTTATTCCAAAAATTATTCAGACAATTTATAACACAGGTCTGACTGGTTAGGTTGCTATGACAAGGTCTCAAATGTCTCTAGTAGATTGTTATAATCAAGCAAGTTAACAACTTAACAACTAGATTGAACTCTTCTCTCAGTCACAAGGTCTTCCTGATGTGTAGAGTGTGTACTAGTCTAGACCAGATCGTCAACACAATATACTCTCGTCTTAACTACTACCAGATAACACTTCGACCCATCACTAGACATACTAACAACAGACAACTTTCTGAGTTCTGAGCCTTGATGATCAGATTTTTAATTATTTAGCATTTATTGATTTTTTTTCTTTTATAGATTTTTCAGGGTATTTTGAGTCTGCTTTGAACACGTCAACTTTAACTACCCATGTAGCGAGTCCCACTCCGATGACTCCCAGACCTACACGACCTTAGGGCATCAGGCTTTAAGTTCCCGTAAGGAGTGGTGCTCGAGTAGCAAAGGCCGCTAGCAAACTACCCTTATTAAATTAACTCTCTTTTGTTTCTTTTCACTTTTAGCTCAGAGTCTCATCTAGTCATTCTAATTGTCAATACATCCTCAACTGATCTAATCTTATCTAGTTAAGTTTTGAAAAGGTAATTGGCTGAGGTCTCTAATCCAGACTAAGTTGTGCTCAATTATCAGGAATTCCCTATTCCTAATCAATAAGTTCAAGATAGTTATCACATTGTCTCCTACTAAACATAACATTCTACACACATATCATAGACATAAGCAATGTTTTACCAATCATACTGCATTTAGAAGTCTGAAAGAATGAAAAATTTTGAAAATTTTTGGAAGGGTGTGAAAATACAGGGAAAACAAGCAAAAGTCATGCAAAAAAATTTCTCAAACTACTATAGTGCACCGTGCACTGCTACCTCACACTTAGGTCTGACACTGTCCTCAGTGTTCATGCATAGCTAAACTACCCCACACTTATTTGAAAATAAGAAGAAACAAAAACAAAACAAAGAACTCTTACCCCACACTTATTCGACTAACTACATGTAAGAAGGAAAATAGAGCAATGAAAGAAATTACAAATAACAAAACATGAATTAAAATGAAAGAGATACTCCCTTATTCTGCGAAGTCAACAGTCTGCTCGGACAAGTCAAAAGGTTCTCGGTAAATTTTTAAGCGTTGTCCGTTCACTTTTTGAATAATTCCGTCAGAATCCATGATGTCACATGCTCCGAAAGGAGATACTTCCGTGATGGTGAATGGGCCTGACCAATAGCTACGCAGCTTTCCTGGGAAAAATTTGAAACGTGAGTTGTACAACAATACCTTATCTCCTGGTTTAAAATTCTTCTGGGCTCTGAGTCGCCTGTCATGCCGGAGTTTACTTATCATCTTAAACTGATGTGAGTTTTCATAGGCTTTGAGCCTCCACTCATCCAATTCGTTGAGTTGTAGAATCCGGCGTTCCTTAGTTAAATTATTGTCGAGGTTGCATTTTTGCACCGCCCAGTAAGTTCTGTGTTCAAGTTCAACCAGAATGTGACATGCTTTTCCATTGACTAGTCGATAAGGTGAGAACCCCATAGTAGTCTTGTATGCTGTACGGAAGGCCCATAATGCATCATCCAGCTTTATGGCCCAATCATTACGGTTAACATCCACAGTCTTTTCTAGGATTCTCTTTATTCCCCTATTGGTTACCTCAGCCTGCCCATTGGTTTGAGGATGGTAGGTTGTGGAAATGCGATGCTGAACTCCGTATTGCTGAAGTACCTTCTGCAATTGAGAGTTGTAGAAGTGTGTACCTCGGTCACTGATTAGGGCTTTTGGACATCCAAATCTGGCGAAAATCTGCTTAAGGAATCTGCATATGAATCTAGCATCATTAGTAGGTAGGGCTTGTGCCTCAGGCCACTTTGAAAAATATTCTACAGCTACTATGATGTACTACTTACCAAAAGAGGGAGGAAACGGACCCATAAAGTCTATACCCCATATGTCAAACATCTCTACACTTTGAATTACCTGCTGGGGTAGACTGTCTCGAGAAGATATGGTTCCAGCTTTCTGACATGCATCGCACGATCCTGTGAACGCTGCGTCATCTTTGAATATGGTAGGCCAGTAGAAGCCAGCTTCTAATACTTTTCGAGCGGTATTAGCTGCAGCTAAGTGACCGCCTATTGGTCCACATTGACAATGTTCCAAAATTTGGAATCCTTCTTCTTGAGAGACACATGTCCGGATCATCTGATCTGCACATATTCGAAATAGAAAAGGATCTTCCCAATAGTAATATTTCAGGTCAGTAAAGAATTTTCTTCTTTGTTGAGAAGTGATATCACTAGGGAGAGTCCGAGCTGCCAAGTAATTTGCTATATCTGCAAACCAATGGGGTGAGAAAATAGCAAACAATGCACATAGATTCTCATCTAGAAATTTATCAGATATAATTGATTCATCAATAGCTTCTAGGGTCAGATTCTCTAGCCTGGACAAGTGGTCTGTGATACGCATAAATCATATCACATTATTAGCATGGTTTTCGGCATGATTTAGGGTGAAATTGAGGGTAAATTGGTCTTAATTATTCATTATTAACTCAATTTCACAGTTTTTTTGATTTTGGAAGTGTCAGGTGAAAAGTGGAAGAAAATGGTAAATTTCGGGGCAAAAATGCAATTTTTCAGAAGTTCAGACTTCGGGGAGGGCGTCCTGACCTGCTCAACAGGTTGGGATGGGCGTCCAGGACTCGGGACGGCCGTCCTGACCTGGTCAACAGACCGGGACGGGCGTCCCGAGCCAGAAATTCAAGTCCCAAAAAACTTCTAACGGCTCTCACATTCTTGGGTGGAGGTAGCTTTGAAATGACTTCAATTTTGGCCTTATCTACTTCCGTACCTAGGTGTGAGATCTTATGTCCTAAAATGATTCCCTCTTTTACCATGAAGTGGCATTTTTCCCAATTTAAAACCAAGTTAGATTTTATACAACGTTTCAACATTAATTCCAAGTTCTTTAGACAAACCTCAAATGAATTACCAAAAACAGAAAAGTCATCCATGAATACTTCCATAGACTTTCCTAACATGTCCTCAAAGATAGCAGTCATACAACGTTGAAATGTAGTAGGTGCATTACACAAACCAAAAGGCATCCTTCTATATGCAAATGTTCCAAAAGGGACAATCTTTCTAACATTTTGTCAATAAAAGGAAGGGGGAAATGGTTTTTTCGTGTGGCCGTATTTAGTTTCCTATAGTCTATGCATACATGATGACCAGTTACATTTCTCGTAGGGATTAGTTCATTATGTTCATTTCTGACAACTGTTATACCGCCTTTCTTAGGTACTACCTGCACCGGGCTTACCCACTCACTATCTGAGATAGGGTAGATAAGTCCTGCATCTAACAGTTTGATTACTTCTTTCTTAACAACATCACACACATTAGGATTCAACCTCCTTTGAGGTTGCACACATGGCTTATACTTATTTTCTAGAAGAATCTTATGCGAACAAAAGCTTGGATTAATACTTGGAATGTCTGCAATTTTGTAGGCAAAGACTCTTCTATACTTTCTGCATATATCCACGGTCAGCTTCATTTGTTCTGCAGTCAGATCAGCTGCAAGAATAATGGGAAGTTTCTTGTTGTCATCTAGGAATTCGTAGCACAGATGAGTGGGCAGTTCCTTCAGTTCCAAGTTTGGTGGATCTTCAAACGAAGTCTGTTCTTTCTTCATCTCATCATCACCTATCTCAGTGAAACTATCAGAAGTAATTTCATATTCAGAAGAGCTAAGTTCAGTCTCCTCTAATTCTAGGGAGTCCTCACTCAAGACTTGATAGTTTGAGCATAGGTCTGTCACGTTAACTGCAATCAAGTGTTCAATAGCATCCACATAAAAACAAGTATCATCTAAATGCATGGGATACCTAAGGGTCTCATTCAGATCAAAAGTGATGTCCTCATTACCTACCCTTAACTTGATTTGACCATTACTGACGTCTATTAATGCTTTTGAGGTAGCTAGAAATGGTCGACCTAGGATCAGGGGCACTCCTCCTTCCCCATTCTTATCCATGACAACAAAATCCACAAGGAACACAAATTTTCCGACCTTTACTAGGAGATCTTCAATTATTCCTTTGGGGATTTTGACTGTCCTATCTACAAGTTGTATGCACATCCTAGTCATTTTCAAATCATGCAATCCTAATTTATCAAATGAACTAGATGGCATGAGATTAATACTAGCTCCTAAGTCTGCTAATGCATGCATGTTAGTAATATTTCCAATTGTACATGGCAAGGTAAAACAACCGAGATCTTTCTGTTTAGACGGCAATTTATTCAATAAAACCGCCGAACACTCTTCATTAAGAACCACCTTGTCCATGTCAAATTTTCTTTTATTACTAACGACTTCTTTTAAAAGCTTAGCATACTTTGGCATTTCAGAAATAACATCAAGTAAAGGCAAATTAACATGAATCTAACTAAAATTCTTAAGAAACTTTTCAAATTGCTCCTTATCTTTATTGTGCATAAGTCTGGTAGGGTAAGGTACTTTTGGCCGGTACTCAGGAATAAACTTCGTCTTCCCTTTCCTTGCTACTTCGGTTTCGACATCCATCGGCGTTGGATCCTTGGAGCCTTCTTCTGGTTCCTGCACAAGAATAGGAGGGTCAGATGGTTTGGGTGGAGATGGAGATAGAATTTTACCAGATCTTAGAGTGATGGTCTTGCATTCAGTTTGGGGGTTGGTCTCAGTGTTGCTTGGTAGCGTTCCCTGGGACCTGTGAGAGAGATGGGTGGATAGCTGACCCATTTGTCTCTCTAAGGTTTGTACAGCAGCTTGTGTATTTCTAACTATTTGCTCGGTCTGCTTCTGTCTGTTCTCGTTCTGCTGGATTCTTTCTGCGTGAGCTTCCTGGACCTTCCTATGAGACTCTATCATTTCCTTGTTAGAGTCGGCAATGCTTTTCAGCATGTCCCTGAATTCTTGCATGGGGTCAGTTGGAACGATGTAGTTCCTGGGTGCAGGCAGAGCGACTTGCTAGTTCTGAGGATATGGCAGTTGCTGAGGCATCCTTTTCTGGAAGTTAGCAGTCTCGAAATTGTTTCTCCAGCTGAATCCCGGATGGTTCTTCCAAGTGGGATTGTAGGTACTTCCTATAAGAGTAGAATTAACTGCATCCACTTGTTCCATATCCTCTGGAATAGTCAATATTCCATTACCATAACAATCTCCATTGAAATGTGATCCTTCTGCAGTATGATCTCTCTTGAGGCCTTCGCAAAGAGAAGAGAAATCAGATAAGTGTTCCAGCGGATTCTCGGTTGCAGTTCCTCCAAACTGAACCCAATTAATAATCAGCCGGATCACATTCGGTTTAAGATTATAGCGAGGGTTTCCAGGGATTTGGATGGCGGATGATACTGGAACAACCTGTGGCTGGATGTAGTATTCGAGGGGAGGTCTTTCAGCAGCCATCTCTGTTCTTCGTCTATTAGCTGTACGGATGAGATGTTCAGGATTCTCAACTGGTGTTTTAATGTTAGCTTCTGAAGTTCGAGTCATGCAACTACAGAGAAGAATACGTTTAAGCCTGAGCAAATTGGTTAGTGGAGTTACACGGAAAGTGAAAAATTAAAAATTAAAAATTCGGAAGAAAAACAACTATTCAATTATGAAAGGGAAAAAAAATAATACAAGAGATAGGAAAAAGAACAACTCACCATTGAACAAGAAAAATACAATTTTTTTCGGATTTTGAATTTTAACATTTTTTTTCTCTTTATATTTCGAAAGCAATTAAATTTCCTCAATACGGTTTTAGAATAATTTTCTAAAATTTGATTATCCTAAATGTCTTAATTCCAGATAATATCTAAAATTAGTTAGTTATGATAACCCTATATTTCGGAAATTAACTGTCTAACTAGCATAAAATAAGTATTGGGTCTAAGGTCTAGGTTACTACTGTTACCTATCATAGTTCTCTAGAATTTTGATCAGGAATCCTAAATTTATTATGATATTTCCCCGGCAACGGCGCCAAAAATCTGATGGTCTTCTGACTGATATGCTAAATAGGTGTTGTTTTACCCTATATTGATTATGAGTAATTAAGGACTTAGATTGACTAATTGTCACTTTTAGTCTCTATGCTGTCACTTAATCAGCCAGAACCTAAGGCAGAGTAGCTATCGTGTAGCTAGTCTGTTGGAAAGTATCTACGATTTTATTAAGTTAAATATCGTACTCTCAGGGAAGTGGTAACGGTTTAGTAGTAACTAGCCTTTTACCCTAACTCTTATCTTATGATCCAGTTATGCAATCGCCATCATTAACTTTGATGATATGGTGATTCATTCTCCACTAGGTTTAAGTTTATTTAAGCCTAAAAGTGTTTTTTAGATAATGTCCTGATACTATGTTATACTGTTCCTACATGTTGATTGACCTATCTTCGAGTATTTTAGACATGTCTTGGCCTGGATTATAACTATGTTCTGAGTCTAAAGGTGTACCACATCCGAGTCAACTAATAAACCGCCCTACCTTAATAACGGCCCTACTCACTGTTCGAGCTAAAGGCATCCATGAAAGCCCTATGTCACTTCGGGGATCATGCCGCTCACCCTAACGCTGACATAAACGCTCAACTCAGCCTACTTAGACTACTCTAACAAAGAGGGTGTTCTGTAGGTTATTTTATCTAATATGGCAGACACCAATACTAATTGATGCCTGTTAAACTAAACAGGTTATGATTAGACCGTGGTTAGGAATTGTCTATAACCCTAAATTTTAGTTTAAAAGAGACTACATTAGACATGCAGACATAATGAATATTAAGCAGGTGGCCATTTCCGGAAAATCATAAGAACTTCAACACATATAACAGATACTCATAAAAATCATAATCTAATATTCATAATCAATCTTTGGACAAACATAATACAAACATATAAAGAGAGGGACAGGGGGACTGATGCCATAAAGAAATCACCCTTTACTTAGTCTCGCCGATGGAGCAACTACTTGTATATGTCGTACTGCTCGACCCGACTTTGCTCGACAGAACCTTTGGAGGACGCTTCCTCAGCCTAGTAGCTAGACTTTAACTTAATACCCAGCTTAAGCCCAGCCCTGTGGACTGACTCTTTGAACGCCTAGAGCCCTCTTAGGATCTCCTAACGAAATCACGGGTATTCTATGAATACAAAAAACTAACATATCTATAGTAGCCTAAGATCTGAGACTAATTCTCAGAAACTAAGAAAACGAAACACTAACTAGAAATAAAAGAAAACTTATACTGAACATGAGTCTCTAAGTGACTTGTGTACTCGAGAAAAATGTACACTTGAAGTCACTAAATGACTCAGATCGAGTGGAGAGGAATGAATTCAACTGAGGAAGGGCTGGGGTATTTATAGTAGCTTTCTGGAGTGAATGTTTCCAAGAATTTCGATGTGGGACTTGGACCAGGCACCCGGGACGCCCGCCCCGGCCTGTTGACCAGGTCAGGACGGCTGTCCCGAGTCCTGGACGCCCGTCCTGGCCTGTTGACTAGGTCAGGACGCACATCCTCATTCGGGACGCCCTCCCCGACTTCTGAACTTCTGAAAATTGCGTTTTTGCCCCTAAATTTGCCATTTTCTTCTACTTTTCACCTGACACTTCCAAAATCATAAAAACTGTGAAATTGGGTTAATAACAAACAATTAAGACCGATTTGCCCTCAATTTCACACTAATTTATGCCTAAAAACATGCTAAAAGTATGATATGATTTATGCATATCATTAATGAAGAGTGTTCAGCGGTTTTGTTGAATAAACTGCCTTCTAAACAGAAAGATCCTAGTTGGTAATGAGGACATCACTTTTGATCAAATCAAATGATGGTCAGTAATGGTCAAATCAAGTTAAGGGTAGGTAATGAGGACATCACTTTTGATCTGAATGAGACCCTTAGGTATCCCATGCATTTAGATGATACTTGTTTTTATGTGGATGCTATTGAACACTTGATTGCAGTTAACGTGACAGACCTATGCTCAAACTATCAAGTCCTGAGTGAGGACTCCCTAGAATTAGAGGAGACTGAACTTAGCTCTTCTGAATATGAAATTACTTCTGATAGTTTCACTGAGATAGGTGATGATGAGATGAAGAAAGAACAGACTTCGTTTGAAGATCCACCAAACTTGGAACTGAAGGAACTGCCCACTCATCTGTGCTACGAATTCCTAGATGACAACAAGAAACTTCCCATTATTCTTGCAGCTGATCTGACTGCAGAACAAATGAAGCTGACCGTGGATATATGCAGAAAGTATAGAAGAGCCTTGGCCTACAAAATTGCAGACATTCCAAGTATTAATCCAAGCTTTTGTTCGCATAAGATTCTTCTAGAAAATGAGTATAAGCCATGTGTGCAACCTCAAAGGAGGTTGAATCCTAATGTGTGTGATGTTGTTAAGAAAGAAGTAATCAAACTGTTAGATGCAGGACTTATCTACCCTATCTCAGATAGTGAGTGGGTAAGCCCGGTGCAGGTAGTACCTAAGAAAGGCGGTATAACAGTTGTCAGAAATAAACATAATGAACTAATCCCTACGAGAAATGTAACTGGTCATCGTGTATGCATAGACTATAGGAAACTAAATACGGCCACACGAAAAAACCATTTCCCCCTTCCTTTTATTGACAAAATGTTAGAATGATTGTCTGGACATATGTTTTACTGTTTTCTTGATGGGTTTTCTGGTTATTTTCAAATTCCTATTTCCCCTGAGGACCAGCATAAAACTACTTTCACATGCCCTTTTGCAAGATTTGCATATAGAAGGATGCCTTTTGGTTTTGTGTAATGCACCTGCTACATTTCAATGTTGTATGACTGCTATCTTTGAGGACATGTTAGGAAAGTCTATGGAAGTATTCATGGATGACTTTTCTATTTTTGGTAATTCATTTGATGTTTGTCTAAAGAACTTGGAATTAATGTTGAAACGTTGTATAAAATCTAACTTGGTTTTAAATTGGGAAAAATGCTACTTCATGGTAAAAGAGGGAATCGTTTTAGGACATAAGATCTCACACCTAGGTATGGAAGTAGATAAGGCCAAAATTGAAGTTATTTCAAAACTGCCTCCACCCAAGAATGTGAGAGCTGTTAGAAGTTTTTTGGAACACGCTGGCTTTTATCGTAGGTTTATAAAAGATTTCTAATTAATAGCCAGGTCATTGACCAATTTACTCGGAAAAGATGTTCCATTTGTCTTTGATGAAAAATGTCTAAAAGCTTTTAATAGACTTAAGGAACTTTTAACTACTGCACCTATCATGACGTCACCTGACTGGAGTCTACCTTTTGAACTTATGTGTGATGCTAGTGACTATGCAGTAGGAGTTGTTTTAGGAGAAAGACATGATAAGAAATTTCAGGTAATATATTATGCTAGTAAAACCTTAACTGATGCTCAAGAAAATTACACTACGACAGAGAAGGAATTATTAGCAGTAGTATATGCATTTGACAAATTTCGATCTTATCTAGTCCTGTCTAAAACTATTGTTTATACTGATCATTATGCATTAAAGTACTTGTTCAATAAAACCGACGCAAAGCCAAGATTAATTAGATGGGTTTTATTGCTTCAAGAATTCGACATAGAAATTCGGGATAAGAAAGGGACAAAAAACTTAGCCGCAGACCACTAGTCCAGGCTAGAGAATCCGACCCTAGAAGCTATTGATGAATCAATTATATCTGATAAATTTCCGGATGAGAATCTATGTGCATTGTTTGCTATTTTCTCACCCCCTTGGTTTGCAGATATAGCAAATTACTTGGCAGCTCGGACTCTCCCTAGTGATATCACTGCTCAACAAAGAAGAAAATTCTTTGCTGACCTGAAATATTACTATTGGGAAGATCCTTTTCTATTTCGAATATGTGCAGACTAAATGATCAGGAGATATGTCTCTCAAGAAGAATGTTTCCAAATTCTGGAACATTGTCACTGTGGACCAGCAGGCGGTCACTTAGCTACAGCTAATACCGCCCGAAAAGTGTTAGAAGCGGGCTTCTACTGGCCTACCATATTCAAAGACGCCGCAGCATTCACAGGATCGTGCAATGCCTGTCAGAATGTTGGAACCATATCTTCTCGAGACAGTCTACCCCAACAGGTATTTCAAAGTGTAGAGATATTTGACATATGGGGTATAGACTTTATGGGTCTGTTTCCTCCCTCTTTTGGTAAGAAGTACATCATAGTAGCTGTAGAATATTTTTCAAAATGGCCTGAGGCACAGGGCCTACCTACTAATGATGCTAGAGTCGTGTGCAGATTCCTTAAGCAGATTTTCGCCAGGTTTGGATGTCTGAAAGCCCTAATCAGTGTCTGAGGTACGCACTTCTGCAACTCTTAATTGCAGAAGGTACTTCAGCAATACGAAGTTCAGCATCACTTTTCCATAGCCTACCATCCTCAAACCAATTGGCAGGCTGAGGTAACCAATAGGGGAATAAAGAGAATCCTAGAAAAGACTGTGGGTGTTAACCGTAAGGATTGGGCCATAAAGTTGGATGATGCATTATGGGCCTTCCGTACAGCATACAAGACCACTACGAGGTTCTCACCTTATCGACTAGTCTATGGAAAAGCATGCCACCTTCCGGTTAAACTTGAACATAGAGCTTACTAGGCAGTGCAAAAATGTAATCTCGACGATAACTTAACTAAGGAACACCGGATTCTACAACTCAATGAATTGGATGAGTGGTTAGACACCAATGCTTCCTAAATTGATACCTGTTAAACTAAACAGGTTATGATTAGACCGTGGTTAGGAATTGTCTATAACCCTACATTTAGTTTAAAAGAAACTACATTAGACATGCAGACATAATGAATATTAAGTAGGTGGCCATTTTCGAAAAATCATAAGAACTTCAACATGTATAACAAATACTCATAAAAATCATAATCCAATATACATAATCAATATTTGGAGGAACACAATACAAACATATAAAGAGAGGGACATGGGGGACTGATGCCATAAAGAATTCACCCTTTACTTAGTCTCGTCGATGGAGCAACTGCTTGTATATGTCGTACTGCTCGACCCGACTCTGCTCGACAGAACCTTCAGAGGACGCTTCCTCACCCTAGTAGCTGGACTTTACCTTAATACCCAGCTTAAGCCCAGCCTTGTGGACTGACTCTTCGAACGCCTAGAGCCCTCTTAGGATCTCCTAACGAAATCTCGGGTATTCTATTAATACCATAAACGAACCTATCTATTGTATCCTAGGATTTGAGACCAATTCTCAAAAACAAAGAAATCGAGATACTATCTAGAAATAAAAGAAGCTTCTACTGAATCCGATAAGTGACTTATGTACTCGAGAAAAATGTACACTTGAAGTCAATAAATGACTCAGATCGAGTGGAGAGGAATGAATTCAACTGAGGAAGGCCTGGGGTATTTATAGCAGCTTTCTGGAGTGAAATGTTCCAAGAATTTTGATGTGGGACTTTGACCAGGCATCCGGGACGCCCGTTCTGGATTTGGACGCCCGTCCTGGCCTGTTGACCAGGTCAGGACGCCCATCCTGATTCGGGACGCCCACTCCGACTTCTGAATTTCTGAAAATTGCATTTTTTACCCCAAAATTTGCCATTTTTCTTCTACTTTTCACCTGACACTTCCAAAATCACAAAAACTGTGAAATTGAGTTAATAAAAAACAATTAAGACCGATTTCCTATCAATTTCACCCTAAATTATACCTAAAAACATGCTAAAAATGTGATATGATTTATGCATATCATATAACCCCACACTTAGCTTTTTGCTTGTCCTCAAGCAAAGTCTATCTGAAGTTAGTGATTTTAAATCATATGTGCAGTCACTTAAATTTCCTAGTCATGTTTTCATTCCAAAAATTATTCAAACAATTCACAACACAGGTCTGACTGGTTAGGTTGCTATGACAAGGTCTCAAATGTCTCTAGTAGATTATTATAATCAAGCAGGTTTACAACTTAACAACTAGATTGAACTCTTCTCTCAGTCACAAGGTCTTCCTGATGTGTAGTATGTGTACTAGTCTAGACCAGATAGTTAACACAATATACACTCGTCTTAACTACTACCAGATAACACTTCGACCTGTCGCTAGACATATTAACAACGGACAACTTTATGAGTTTTGAGCCTTGGTGATCAGATTTTAATTATTTAGCATTTATTGATTTTTTTTCTTTATAGATTCAGGGTATTTTGAGTCTGCTTTAACACGTCAACTTTAACTACCCATGTAACGAGTCCCACTCCGATGACTCCCAGACCTACACGACCTTAGGGCATTAGGCTTTAAGTTCCCCTAAGGAGTTGTGCTCGAGTAGCAAAGGCCGCTAGCAAACTACCCTATTTAATTAACTCTCTTTTTTTTTTCTTTTCACTTTCAGCTCAGAGCCTCATCTAGTCATTCTAATTGTCAATACATCCTCAACTGATCTAATCTTATCTAGTTAAGTTTTGAAAAGGTAATTGGCTGAGGTCTCTAATCCAGACTAAGTTGTTCTCAATTATCAGGAATTCCCTTTTCCTAATCGATAAGTTCAAGAAAGTCATCACATTGTCTCCTACTAATCATAAAATTCTACACACATATCATAGACATCAGCAATGTTTTACCAATCATACCGCATTTTGAAGTCTGAAAGAATGAAAAATTTTGAATTGTTTTTGGAAGGGTGTGAAAATACGGGGAAAACAAGAAAAATCATGCAAAATTTTTTCTCAAACTACAACAGTGTACCGTGCACTGCTACCCCACACTTAAGTCTGACATTGTCCTCAGTGTTCATGCATTTCTAATTTACCCCACACTTATTTGAAAACAAGAAGAACAAAAAACAAAACAGAAAAAACTCTTACCCCACACTTATTCGAATAACTATGGGTAAGAAGGAAAATAAGGCAATAAAAGAAAGAACAAAATATAGTAAAAGAAACAAATGCTGTTATGTCATATCAATCAACGTTATACAGAGATTCATATTTCATACAGCCCAGACATGATCACACACATAGAACAAAAACAACAAAAGAAAAAGAAAAGGAAAAGAAAAGCTAAGAACCCGGCTCGTCGTCGTCAGGTGGATTGAAGTCTGCTGGAAAGTAGACCTCTGTGTTTTCCACCAGTTGGGAGGTATGCTGATAAATCTCCTCGATCCTGCTGGTGTTCATAGCGATTTTGTCGTCCATCATCGACATCCGTCTCTCGATTCTTTCCATATCCCAGCTATATCGGGCTGAAAGTTCTGCCAATCTGTGCGACATATGTCGTTCAAAGGCAGTGCGTGGAACGAATGTCTCGGTCGGAGGTATATGTGCAGGAACTGCTCCTGGTGTCGATGCCTGTCCTGGCTGCTCCGTGTGGATGGAGTAGTAGCACCCATTTGCATCCCGTACGACCATCCCCATGTTCCGTAGAATGGTAAGGTCCGTAGGAATGGTGGTCGGGGCAACCTCGGTCAGCTCCGAGCCCTCGATGTCCAACTTCCAAGTAGTGGGCTATCCTGGTGATGAACGGTCCGAGCCCCAGACACTGTTTCTGAGTGTTCGTAGCGAAACCCCACATGATGATAGTGATGAGTCGAGCCATCTCCACTGTAGAACCGATGTACATGTTGGCCAGGAGGAATGTCTCCATTTGGGTGACATTCCTGAGGGCCGCCCGGCGTCCTAATAGAGTGTGTGCTATAATGGCATGTAAATAGCAAAGAGCAGGATAAATACTTGTGGCTTTCGCAAAGCCATGCTGGTAGGGAACACCCGTCGTACAGATCTGAGCCCAAGCAGTGGAGACGTCTACAGAAGTGAAGTCTCGAACTGCTGTGGTGTAGGCGGGCGTATCCAGCTCGTCTCTCTACCAGATACCCAAGGTGATGCCGAACTCGGCCATGCTCATCGATCGATCTATTCCGCCCAAGCGGAATGTGATATGCTCCTGATGGAATGTAAACGAAGCATAGAACTCACATACCAGCTCTAGGTAGGTTGGCTCAGTGATGATGAAGACTCGACTATAGCGTAGTACGTCGAGTATGCGTCGGACTTCCTGCTCAACCTCTCGTGTCTGTACTGCTGCCCAGTCAAGCGTTCTGCCAATCAGTATGGTGCATCCGATATATCCATGACATCTCTCATGGTATGCTGGACTGGAGGGGAACAACATGAATGGATGTGCCACCGATGTGACGGTCATGGTAGACGTGATACGAGCGCGTTTGGGAGCCATTTGGTTGAGAACGTTCGAGAGACTTTGAGAATTTATGCGGGAAGGAAGATTCGAATTCGAATTCTGGGGGTGAATTTGAATTCGGAAGCATGGATTTTGGTTAGGGAAGGATTTTGAATTTTTGGCGGGAAATTTGAATTTTGGAAGGAAATTTAAAATTCAAATTTTGGAGGGAAATTCGAATTTTGAAACTTTGGGGAGTTGCCAAAAATTTGTAGAGAGAAGGTAGAGAGATTTTTTTAGAGAGATGAATTTTTGGTGGTTGGTTTGAGAGAAAATGAAAAAATGGCATATTTGTAGGAGGGGCGGCCTTCGGGACGCCCGTCCTAGAGGCAGGATGTCCGTCCCGCTGGACGCTTGTCCCGGGTTGCTTCGGGATGCGTGCCACTTTCGGATTTTTTTTTCATAATTCCGTGCAAATCTCAGTACACAAAAAACAATATATAACAGGTCTTCATGTTTATCCTATCAAATTTAGAAGCTGTTAAAAACTCTGTGCAAAAATTTCTCAATTTCTTTTTCGAAAATCATGACTACCCTAATTTTATCCTAACTTCTGTTCAGCAAGAATTTTTAAAAATAACTGAGTTTATACAATTTAATTAGTGAAAAATAAACTGCATGTGAAACACCTTTGTTTTTCATAGAAATTTGAGAAATAAAATGTCTGAAGAAAAATTGCTGAATAAAATAAGAGACCATTTTAAAAAGTTTGAAAACAAAAAAAAGTAGGGGTCAATTATTTAATTTTAGTTCAAACAATTTATTTGTTGAAAAGAATAGTGAAAAGAATCTTCCCTTTTTCACTGGCCCTTATTTCTGATCTCTCGTATCTCTTCTTGTATGGTTCGCATTTCTATGAGCATGGCTCTCATCTCATCCCTGTGCCTGCCCTGCTCACTTCGTAGGTCAGCTAACTCCAGGAGTATTTGTGCACTTTGGTTTTCCTGGAGACTTACTGTGGCCCTGAGTTGGTCCATGTTGGTTGTGATATTCAGGATACATTGGTCTGAATGACACAATCTGCGTGCAATTCCTTGATCCATCTCATAGATCCTTTGAGCCAAAGTATCTATCTGCACGGACAACACTGAATGAAAACCGTTAGTACTTCCCCCGGATGAAGGGGTGTGCTCGTTAGGTGTTGGAGTGTACTCAGGAGATGTTGGTGAGTTTTGGGTTTAGTCAAGGGGTGGTGGATTTATAGGAACTCTCTGGGCATGAGTGTGAACTGGAGATCTTTGAGGTTCTTCTCTCGGAGGAAATGTATCTTCAGAAGGATCTTCTTCCGTGGGACTAGGCTCACGGGCGTTCAGTAATCTTCTCACTAAGTCACTGGTGTATAGGCTTAAGTTTATTTCTATAGGTTGTGAAGGAGGGTTCTCCCGTGCTATTTCTGGTTCAGGCCTAGATGGTCCTTCTGGTTTTGTCTTCTTTAGTCCTGGAGTGTCAGGGTTTTCTGTTTTCTTTGCTTGATTAGTAGCTGCTCTTGTTCTCTTCATCTAAAAGTGCAAAGTCTGGTTAGGAATAACAAATAACAAAGACAGAAACAAAATAGAAAAAGAAAAGTAAGAAAGATATTTTTCGGGTTTTTAAATTTTTAACATTTTTTTTTCTTTTTATATTTTATTTAGAAAGCAGATAAGTTTCCTCAATATGGTTTTAGAATAATTTTCTAAAATTTGATTATCCTAAATGTCTTAATTTCAGATAATATCTAAAATTAGTTAGTTATGATAACCCTATATTTCAGAAATTGATTGTCTAACCAGCATTAAATAAGTGTAGGTCTAAAGTCTAGGTTACTACCCTTACCTATCATAAGTTTCTAGAATTTTGGCCAATAATCCTAAATTCATTATGATATTTCCCCGGCAACGGCGCCAAAAATCTGATGGCTTCCGACTGATATGCAAAATATGTGTTGTTTTACCCTATGTTGATTATGAGTAATTAAGGACTGAGATTGACTAATTGTCACATTTAGTCTCTATGTTGTCACTTAATCAGTCAGAACCTAAGGCAGAGTACCTATCGTGTAGCTAGTCTGTTGGAAAGTATCTACGATTTTATTTAATTTAAATATCGTACTCCCAGGGAAGTGGTAACGGCTTAGTAGTAACTAGCCTTTTACCCTAACTCTTATCTTATGATCCAGTTATGCAATCGTCATCAATAACTTTGATGAGAGGGTGATTCATTCTCCACTATGTTTAAGTCTATTTAAGCCTAAAAGTGTTTTATAGATAATGTCCTGATTCTATGTTATACTGTCCCTACATGTTGATTGACCTATCTTCGAGTATTTTAGACAAGTCTTGGCCTGGATTGCAACTATGTACTAAGTCTAAAGGTGTACCACATCTGAGTCACCTGATAAACCGCCCTACCTTAATGACGGCCCTACTCACGGTTCGAGCTAAAGGCATCCATGAAAGCCATATATCACTTCGGGGATCATGCCGCTCGCCCTAACGCTGGCATAAACACACAACTCAGCCTACTTAGACTACTCTCATGAACAGGGTGGTCTGTAGGTTATTTTATCTAATATGGCAGACACCAATGTTTTCTAAATTGATGCCTGTTGATGCGATTCCGGTTGACGTACTAAATAGGTGTTATTTTACCCTATGTCGATTATGATTAATTAAGGACTGTGATTGACTAATTGTCACGTTAAGTCTTATGGTGTCACTTAATCAGCCAGAATCTAAGGCAGAGTACCTATCGTGTAGCTAGTCTATTGGAAAGTATCTACGATTTTACTAAGTTAATTATCGTACTCCCAGGGAAGTGGCAACGGCTTAGTAGTAACTAGCCTCTTATCCTAACTCTTATCTTATGATCCAGTTATGCAATCTTCATCAAATACTTTGATGAGAGGGTGATCCATTCTCCACTAGGTTCAAGTCTAATTAACCCTAGAAGTGTTTTAAAGATAAGTTCTGATTCTATGTTATACTGTTCCTATATGTTGATTGACCTATATTCGAGTGTTTTAGATATATCTTAGCCTGGAATGCAACTATGTTCTGTGTCTAAAGGTGTACCACATCTGAGTCTCTATGCTACCGCCCCCTATCATTGAGGTAAACGGCCCTACTCACGGTACGAACAAACAGTTATGAAGGCCCTATGTCACTTTCGGGATCACTCTGAAGGCTCGTAATCGCTGGCATAACGCTCTACTCAGCCTACCTAGACTACTCTAACAAGCCAGGTGTTCAGCATGTTATTTTATCTAGTATGGCAGACACCAATACTAATTGATGCCTGTTAAACTAAACAAGTTATGAATAGACCGTGGTTAGGAATTGTCTATAACCCTATTTTAGTTTAAAAGAAACTACATTAGACATGCAGACATAATGATTATTTAGCAGGTGGCTATTTCCGGAAAAACATAACTTCAACATACAAAACAACTATTCATAAAATCATAATCTGATATTCATAATTGATGTTTAGGACAAAGCAATAAAACATATAAGAGAGGGGTATGGGGACTGATGCCATAAAGAAATCACCCTTTACTTAGTCTCGCCTACAGAGCGTACTGCTGTATACGTCGTATTGCCCGCCCTGACTCTGCTCGCCAGAACCTTCGGAGGACGCTTCCTCAGCCTAGTAGCTAGACTTTACCTTACATCCTGGGCTTAAGCCTAGCCCTGTGGACTGACTCTTCGAACGCCTAGAGCTCTCTTAGGGTCTCCTAACGAAACCCCGGGTATTCTATGAATACCGGAAACGAACCTATCTATAGAAACCTAAGATCTGAGACTATTTCTCAGAAACTAAAACAAAACACTAATAAGAAAGAAAATTGAGATCTGAGTCTCTGAGTGAGTTGTGTACTGGAAAACTGTACACTGGAAACCACTTAATGACTCAGATCGAGTGGAGAGGGATGAATTCAACTGCTGGAGGCCTGGGGTATTTATAGCAGCTTCCCGGAGTGAAAAATTCTGAAAAATTCGATGTGGGACAGCTTCTGGCGGCTCGGGACGCCCGTCCTGATTCGTTGACCAGGTTCAGGACGCCCGTCCTGGTGGTTTGACCGGGTCGGGACGCCCGTCCCGGACCTTTGACCGGGTCAACATTTCCAAAATTGTGTTTTTGCCCCAGAATTTGCTGTTTTCGTCTACTTTTCACCTGACACTTCCAAAATCATAAAAACCGTGAAATCAAGTAAATAGTAAACAATTAATGTCAATTTACTCTCGATTTCACATTAAAACATACATAAAAACATGCTAAAAATGTGATACGATTTTCGCGTATCAGATAACCCCACACTTAGCTTTTTGCTTGTCCTCAAGCAAAGTCTACATGGAGTTAGTGATTTTAAACCGTAGTGCAGTCACTTAAATTCCTAATCATGTTTTTATTCCAAAAATTCTTCAGACAATTCTTAACACAGGTCTGATTGGTTAGGTTGCTATGACAAGGTCTCACATATCTCTAGTAGTTTGTTATGATCAGGCAGAAAATAAATCAACAACTAGGTTGGACTTTTTTCTTAGTCACAGGGTCTTCCTGATGTGTAGTGTGTGTACTAGTCTAGACCAGATAGTCAACACAATGAACTCTTATCTTAACTGCTACCAGATAATACTTCGACCTATCGCTAGACATACTGACAACAGATAACTTTCTGAGTTCTGAGCTTTGGTGATCAGATTTTTAATGTTTTAGCACTTAGTTTTCTTTATAGATTCAGGGTATTTCGAGTTTGCTTAGAACACGTCAACTTCAACTACCCATGTAGCGAGTCCCACTCCGATGACTCCCAGATCTACACGACCTTAGGGCATCAGGCTTTAAGTTCCCCGAAGGAGTGGTGCTCGAGTAGCGAAGGCCGCTGGCAAACTACCCTATTGTAATTAACTTCCTTAAGTTCTTTTCACTTTTAGCTCAGAGTCTCATCTAGTCATTCTAACTGCCAATATATCCACAACTGGTCTAATTTTATCTAGTTAAGTCTCGAATAGGCAATTGGTTGAGGTCTCTAATCCAGACAAGGTTGTGCTCAGTTATCAGGAATTCCCTATTCCTAATCAATTAGTCCAAGATAGCTATCGACTATCTCCTACTAACCATAACATACTACCTACATATCATAGACATAAGCAATTGTTTAACCAAGCATACTGCATTTAGAAGTTTGAAAGACGGAAAAATTCTGAAATTTTTTTTGGAAGGGTGTGAAAATACAGGGAAAACAAGCAAAAGCATGCGAAATTTTTTTCAAACTGCTTCAAACTGCCTGCCTACAGTGCACCGTGCACTGCTACCCCACACTTAAGTTTGGCACTGTCCTCAGTGTTCATGCATAGCTAATTACCCCACACTTATTTGAAAACAAGAAATAAAACAGAAAAGATTCTTACCCCACACTTATTTGACTAATTCAGGGTAAGAGAGAAAATAAAACAAGAAGGATAATAGAAATAGCAAAACAGAACACAAAACAAAGAAAACAAAAGTAAAGGATCATGAGGATTAGAAAAACTCCCTTCATGTCGCGAGCAGAAGGGTCTTCTCTGATCTATCAATTGGCTCTTCACCTTAGCCATGTGCTATTGTTGAGGTGTTCTTGACTCTGCAAGCTCTAGATATTGGAACGGATGACGCCAGCTCCGATCCTTCATTGTCGAGCTCTAGGTAGTGGCATATCCATTTGATGAATGACTCAAGCCCCAAGGACTGTTTCCTCGAATCATCTACAAAGTTTCTCGTAATCGTAGCAACGTGTCCAGAAGGAACGTGTCTAGGAATGAGACTTCTTTGGATTGGTGTGCCTACCTGCCAATGTTAGTAAAGGTATTGCATGCAAGTCTCGAATGGAAGAAAAGATACCTGAAGTTTTTGCGAAGCTGTGGTGGTAGGGGGCTCCAGTTGTGTAGATCTGGGCCCAAGTATTTGAGACTTCCTCGAGGAAGTTTCTCACAGCTGATTGGTATGCAGGGAATGCAAGCTCCTCCATTGCTATGCTCCCGACACAATGCCAAATTCCTCTATATCTGCCGACCGTTCGTTACCTCTTGGTAGATCACTTGCTTGCACTGATTTGGCTTTAATTGTTGCCAGTATCTCATCTATTGATTCTGCGAGTGTGGGTTTTGCTGTAGTGGTGTCTTCTGAAAGTTTCCAGCTTCCGAATTACTCCTCAGCTAAATCCCGTACAATTCCTCTAGTTGGGATTGTATGCGTTTCCCATTGGAGCAGCATTCTGCAGTAACCTACTCCTACCTCTTTTGGAATGGTCAGTCATTCCCATAGCAATCCCTGCTAAAGTGTGGTACTTAGCAAACTTCACAGATTTGATACACAGGCTGAACATTTCTTCCTAAAACATTGGCACTCTGAATCTGGAAAACAACTAGAATCTGCACATGACTTTAACATCATTAGTAGGTAATGCCTGTGGTTCAGGCTATTTTCGAAAAGTGTTCCACGACTACTATGATGTAATTATGTTCAAAGGAAGAAAGGAAAAAGATTCGAAATAGAGTGATGGTGTAACCTATTGTTTTTAGACAAGACTAGATAAGATCGGAATTTATCATGCATGAATGTTTTTGTCCTAAAACAATTCGTACTACATCATTACATCACATATTCATTCAAAAAGCAGATTTTAATTAGGTGATGTCATAATGGGTGCATTAATTCCTTTCGGTTTAAACAATCTCATGCATTTATCATCAAACAAAAGGAACATCCTTTCTCATTAGAATACTCAGAGGTCTGTCTATTAAAGAAAATTTTATTTCATGATTCTGTCTAATAGACTAAGCATGACCTAAGAAAACTCCACAATGATATTTCTTCCAGATTAAAACCTTAGCCAAAAATTGACAACTCAGAAAAATATTCTATCCTCATTTCCATTTTTATTTTTTCGAAAAAGAGCAACAAATGTACAACTAAGAAAACAACTAAGAAAGAACAAGAGATAGGGAAAAGAACAACTTACCATTGAGCAAGAAAAATACATTCTTTTTGGATTTTAAATTTTTAACATTTTTTTTCTTTTTATATTTCGAAAGCAATTAAATTTCCTCAATACGGTTTTAGAATAATTTTCTAAAATTTGATTATCCTAAGTGTCTTAATTCTAGATAACATCTAAAATTAATTAGTTATGATAATCCTATATTTCGGAAACTGATTGTCTAACTAGCATAAGAGAAGTGTTGGGTTAAGGTCTAGGTTACTACCGTTACCTATCATAAGTCTCTAGAATTGTGGCCAATAATCCTAAATTCATTATGATATTTCCCCGGCAACGGCGCCAAAAATCTGATGCGATTCCGGTTGACGTACTAAATAGGTGTTATTTTACCCTATGTCGATTATGATTAATTAAGGACTGTGATTGACTAATTGTCACGTTTAGTCTTATGGTGTCACTTAATCAGCCAGAATCTAAGGCAGAGTACCTATCGTGTAGCTAGTCTATTGGAAAGTATCTACGATTTTACTAAGTTAATTATCGTACTCCCAGGGAAGTGGCAACGGCTTAGTAGTAACTAGCCTCTTATCCTAACTCTTATCTTATGATCCAGTTATGCAATCTTCATCAAATACTTTGATGAGAGGGTGATCCATTCTCCACTAGGTTCAAGTCTAATTAACCCTAGAAGTGTTTTAAAGATAAGTTCTGATTCTATGTTATACTGTTCCTATATGTTGATTGACCTATATTCGAGTGTTTTAGATATATCTTAGCTGGAATGCAACTATGTTCTGTGTCTAAAGGTGTACCACATCTGAGTCTCTATGCTACCGCCCCCTATCATTAGGTAAACGGCCCTACTCACGGTACGAACAAAGACAGTTATGAAGCCCTATGTCACTTTCGGGGATCACTCTGAAGGCTCGTAATCGCTGGCATAACGCTCTACTCAGCCTACCTAGACTACTCTAACAAGCCAGGTGTTCAGCATGTTATTTTATCTAGTATGGCAGACACCAATACTAATTGATGCCTGTTAAAAAACAGGTTATGAATAGACCGTGGTTAGGAATTGTCTATAACCCTATTTTAGTTTAAAAGAAACTACATTAGACATGCAGACATAATGATTATTTAGCAGGTGGCTATTTCCGGAAAAACATAATAACTTCAACATACAAAACAACTATTCATAAAATCATAATCTGATATTCATAATTGATGTTTAGGACAAAGCAATAAAACATATAAGAGAGGGGTATGGGGACTGATGCCATAAAGAAATCACCCTTTACTTAGTCTCGCCTACAGAGCGTACTGCTGTATACGTCGTATTGCCCGCCCTGACTCTGCTCGCCAGAACCTTCGGAGGACGCTTCCTCAGCCTAGTAGCTAGACTTTACCTTACGTCCTGGGCTTAAGCCTCGCCCTGTGGACTGACTCTTCGAACGCCTAGAGCTCTCTTAGGGTCTCCAAACGAAACCCCGGGTATTCTATGAATACCGGAAACGAACCTATCTATAGAAACCTAAGATCTGAGACTATTTCTCAGAAACTAAAACAAAACACTAATAAGAAAGAAAACTGAGATCTGAGTCTCTGAGTGAGTTGTGTACTGGAAAACTGTACACTGGAAACCACTTAATGACTCAGATCGAGTGGAGAGGGATGAATTCAACTGCTGGAGGCCTGGGGTATTTATAGCAGCTTTCCGGAGTGAAAATTCTGAAAAATTCGATGTGGGACAGCTTCTGGCGGCTCGGGACGCCCGTCCTGATTCGTTGACCAGGTTCAGGACGCCCGTCCCGGTTCAGGACGCCCGTCCTGGTGGTTTGACCGGGTCGGGACGCCCGTCCCGGACCTTTGACCGGGTCAACATTTCCAAAATTGCGTTTTTGCCCCAGAATTTGCTGTTTTCGTCTACTTTTCACCTGACACTTCCAAAATCATAAAAACCGTGAAATCAAGTAAATAGTAAACAATTAATGTCAATTTACTCTCGATTTCACATTAAAACATACATAAAAACATGCTAAAAATGTGATACGATTTTCGCGTATCACTTGTTAAACTAAACAAGTTATAATTAGACCGTGGTTAGGAATTGTCTATAACCCTACATTTAGTTTAAAAGAAACAACATTAGACATGTAGACATAATGAATATTAAGCAGGTGGCCATTTCCGGAAAATCATAAGAACTTCAACACGTATAACAAATACTCATAAAAATCATAATCCAATATACATAATAATTATTTGGACGAACACAATACAAACATATAAAGAGAGGGACAGGGGGATTGATGCCATAAAGAATTCACCCTTTACTTAGTCTCACCGATGGAGCAACTGCTTGTATATGTCGTACTGCTCGACCCGACTCTGCTCGAGAGAACCTTCGGAGGACGCTTCCTCAGCCTAGTAGCTGGACTTTACCTTAATACCCAGCTTAAGCCCAGCCCTGTGGACTGACTCTTCGAACGCCTAGAGCCCTCTTAGGATCTCCTAACGAAATCCCGGGTATTCTATGAATACCAGAAACGAACCTATCTATTGTATCCTAGGATCTGAGACTAATTCTTAGAAATAAAGAAAACGAGATACTATCTATAAATAAAAGAAACTTCTACTGAAACCGAGTCTCTAAGTGACATATGTACTGGAGAAAAATGTACACTTGAAGTCACTAAATGACTCAGATCGAGTGGAGAGGAATGAATTCAACTGAGGAAGGCCTGGGGTATTTATAGCAGCTTTCAGGAGTGAATGTTTCCAAGAATTTCGATGTTGGACTTTGACCAGGCATCCGGGATGCCCGTCCTGGATTGGGACGCCTGTCCCGGCTTGTTGACCAGGTCAAGATGGCCGTCCCGAGTCCTGGACGCCCGTCCTGGCCTGTTGACCAAGTCAGGACTGCCATCCTGATTCGGGACGCCCACCCCGACTTTTGAATTTCTGAAAATTGCCATTTTTTGCACACTTCCAAAATCACAAAAATTGTGAAATTGAGTTAATAACAAACAATTAAGACCGATTTCCTATCAATTTCACCCTAAATTATACCTAAAAACCGATGTGCTTCCGACTTATATGCTAAAATAGGTGTTGTTTTACCCGATGTTGATTATGAGTAATTAATGACTGAGATTGACTAATTGTCACATTTAGTCTCTATGTTATCACTTAATCACTCAGAACCTAATGCATAGTACCTATCGTGTAGCTAGTCTGTTGGAAAGTATCTACGATTTTATTTAAATTAAATACCGTACTCCCAGGGAAGTCGTAACTGCTTAGTAGTAACTAGCCTTTTACCCTAACTCTTATCTTATGATCCAGTTATGCAATCGTCATCAATAACTTTGATGAGAGAGTGATTAATTCTCCACTAGGTTTAAGTCTATTTAAGCCTATAAGTATTTTACAAATAATGTCCTGATTCTATGTTATACTGTTCCTACATGTTGATTGACCTATCTTCGAATATTTTAGACATGTCTTGGCTTGGACTGCAACTATGTACTGAGTCTAAAGGTGTACCACATCTGAGTCACCTAATAAACCGCCCTACCTTAATGACGACCCTACACACAGTTCGAGCTAAAGGCATCCATGAAAGCCCTATGTCACTTCGGGGATCATGCCGCTCGCCCTAACGCCGGCATAAAGACACAACTCAGCCTACTTAGACTACTCCAACAAACAGTGTGTTCTGTAGGTTATTTTATCTAATATGGCAGACACCAATGCTTCCTAAATTGATGTCTATTAAATTAAACAGGTTATAAATAGACCGTGGTTAGGAATTGTCTATAACCCTACATTTAGTTTAAAAGAAACTACATTAGACATGCAGACATAATAAATATTAAGCAGGTGACCATTTCCGGAAATCATAAGAACTTTAACATGCATAACAAATACTCATAAAATCATAATCGAATATACATAATCTATATTTGGACGAACACAATACAAACATATAAAGAGAGGAACAGGGGGACTGATGCCATAAAGAATTCACCCTTTACTTAGTCTCGCCGATGGAGCAACTGCTTGTATATGTTGTACTGCTCGACCTGACTCTGCTCGACAGAACCTTCGGAGGACGTTTCCTCAGCCTAGTAGCTGGACTTTACCTTAATACCCATCTTAAACCCAGCCTTGTGAACTGACTCTTCGAACGCCTAGAGCCCTCTTAGGATCTCCTAACGAAATCTCGGGTATTCTATGAATACCATAAACGAACCTATCTATCGTAGCCTAGGATCTGAGACTAATTCTCAGAAACAAAGAAAATGAGACACTATCTAAGAAAAATAAACTTCTACGGAACCCGAGTCTCTCAGTGACTTATGTACTCAAGAAAAATGTACACTTGAAGTCACTCAATGACTCAGATCGAGTGGAGAGGAATGATTTCAACTGAGGAAGGCATGGGTATTTATAGCAGCTTTTTGGAGTGAATTTTTCAAAGAATTTCGATGTGGGACTTTGACCAGGCATCCGGGACACCCGTCCTGGATTGGGACGCCCGTCCAGGCCTGTTGACCAGGTCAGGACGCCCACCCCGACGTCTGAATTCCTGAAAATTGCATTTTTGCCCCCGAAATTTGCCATTTTCTTCTACTTTTCACCTGACACTTCCTGATGCGTTCCGATTTGTATGCTAAAAGATAGGCTTTATTTACCTATGTCGATTATGAGTAATTAAGGACTGAGTCTTACTAACTGTCACCGAGCATTCAATTATTGTCACTTAATCAATCAGAACCTAAGGCAAAGTACCTATCGTGTAGCTAGTCTGTTGGAAAGTATCTAGGATTTTATTAAGTTAAATATCGTACTCCCAAGGAAGTGGTAACGGCTTAGTAGTAACTAGCCTTTTATCCTAACTCCTATCTTATGATCCAGTTATGCAATCTTCATCAATGACTTTGATGAGAGGGTGATCCATTCTCCACTAGGTTTAAGTCTAATTAATCCTAGAAGTGTTAGATAATGTCCTGATTCTATGTTATACTGTTCTTACATGTTGATTGACCTATCTTCGAGTATTTTAGACATGTCTTGGCCTGGATTGCAACTATGTTCTGTGTCTAAAGGCGTACCACATCCGAGGTCTCTAATAAACCGCCCTACCTTAATGACGGCCCTACTCACGGTTCGGGCTAAATGCATCCATGAAAGCCCTATGTCACTTCGGGGATCATGCCGCTTGCCCTAGCCACCGGCATAAACGCTCAGCTCGGCCCCTACCTAGACTACTCTAACAAACAGGCTGTTCCGCAGGTTATTTTATCTAGCATGGCAGACACCAATACTAATGATGCTTGTTAAACTAAACAGGTTATGATTAGACCGTGGTTAGGATTTGTCTATAACCTGAATTTTAGTTTAAAAGAACACAGTAGACATGCAGACATAGTGAATATTAAGCAGGTGGCTATTTCCAGAAAAACCTAACAACTTCAACATATAAAACAAATATTCATGAAAATCGTAATCTCGTATTCATAATTAATTTTTGGAACAACAGAATAACAACATATAAGAGAGGGACAGGGGGACTGATGCCATAAAGAAATCACCCTTTACGTAGTCTCGTCGATGGAGCATACTGCTGTATATGTAGTATTGCTCGATCCGACTCTGCTCGCCAGAACCTTCGGAGGACGCTTCCTCAGCCTAGTAACTGGGCTTTACCTTAATACCCAGCTTAAGCCCAGCCTTGTGGACTGACTCTTCGAACGCCTAGAGCCCTCTTAGGATCTCCTAACAAAATCCCGGGTATTCTATGAATACCAGAAACGAACCTATCTATCGAACCCTAGGATCTGAGACTAATTCTCAGAAACTAAGAAAAACGGAAACACAAAAAAGGAAAGAAAGAAAACTTTTACTGAAATCTGAGTCTCCGAGTGAGTTGTGTACTAGAGAATTATACACTGGAAACCACTGAATGACTCAGATCGAGTGGAGAGGGATGAATTCAACTGAGGAAGACATGGGGTATTTATAGCAGCTTTTTGGAGTGATTTTCTCTCAAAAATTCGATGTGGGACTTGACTTTCTGGTTCGGGATGCCCGTCCCGGTCTGTTGACCAGTTCAGGACGGCCGTCCCGAGTCCTGGACGCCCATCCCGACCTGTTGACCAGGTCAGGACGCCCTCCCCGAAGTCCAAACTTCTGAAAAATTGTGTTTTTACCCCGAAATTTGCCATTTTCTTCTACTTTTCACCTGATACTTCAAAATCATGAAAACGGTGAAATTGAGTTAATAATAAACTATTAAGACCAATTTGCCCTCAATTTCACCCTAAATTATGCCTAAAAACATGCTAAAAACATGATATGATTTATGCATATCAGATAACCCCACATTTAGCTTTTTGCTTGTCCTCAAGCAAGTGTACTTGAAGTTAGTGATTCTAAATCATAGTGCAGTCACTTAAATTCCTAGTCATGTTTTTATTCCAAAAATTTATTCAGACAATTCTTAACACAGGTCTGACTGGTCGGGTTGCTATGACAAGGTCTCAAATGTCTCTAGCAGATTGTTATAGTCAGGCAGAAAACAACTTAACAACTTCAACATATAAAACAAATATTCATGAAAATTGTAATCTCGTATTCATATTTAATTTTTGGAACAACACAATAACAACATATAAGAGAGGGATAGGGGGACTGATGCCATAAAGAAATCACCGTTTACGTAGTCTCGCCGATGGAGCGTACTGCTGTATATGTCGTATTGCTCGATCCGACTCTGCTCGCCAGAACCTTCGGAGGACGCTTCCTCAGCCTAGTAACTGGGCTTTACCTTAATACCCAGCTTAAGCCCAGCCATGTGGACTGACTCTTCGAATGCCTAGAGCCCTCTTAGGATCTCCTAACGAAATCTGAGGTATTCTATGAATACCATAAACGAACCTATCTATCGAACCCTAGGATCTGAGACTAATTCTCAGAAACTAAGAAAAACGGAAACACAAAAAAGGAAAGAAAGAAAACTTTTACTGAAATCTGAGTCTCCGAGTGAGTTGTGTACTAGAGAATTGTACACTAGAAACCACTGAATGACTCAGATCGAGTGGAGAGGGATGAATTCAACTGAGGAAGGCCTGGGGTATTTATAGCAGCTTTCTGGAGTGATTTTCTCTCAAAAATTCGATGTGGGACTTGACTTTCTGGTTCGGGACGCCTGTCCCGGTCTGTTGACCAGGTCAGGACGGTCGTCCCGAGTCCTGGACGCCCGTCCCGACCTGTTGACCAGGTCGGGACGCCCGTCCTGAACCGGGACGCCCTCCCCGAAGTCCAAACTTCTGAAAATTGCGTTTTTGCCCCGAAATTTGCCATTTTCTTCTACTTTTCACCCGATACTTCCAAAATCATGAAAACGGTGAAATTGAGTTAATAATAAACTATTAAGAACGATTTGCCCTCAATTTCACCCTAAATTATGCCTAAAACATGCTAAAAACATGCTAAAAACATGATATAATTTATGCATATCACTTCCAAAATCACAAAAACTGTGAAATTGAGTTAATAACAAACAATTAAGACCGATTTCCTATCAGTTTCACCCTAAATTATGCCTAAAAACATGCTAAAAATGTGATATGATTTATGCATATCATATAACCCCACACATAGGTTTTTTCTTGTCCTCAAGCAAAGTCTATCTGAATTTAGTGATTTTAAATCATAAGTGCAGTCACTTAAATTTCCTAGACATGTTTTTATTCCAAAAATTACTCAAACAATTCACAACACAGGTCTAACTAGTTAGGCTGCTATGACAAGGTCTCAAATGTCTCTAGTAGATTGTTATAATCAAGTAGGTTTAACAACTTAACAACTAGATTGAACTCTTCTCTCTATCACAAGGTCTTCCTGATGTGTAGTGTGTGTACTAGTCTAGACCAGATCGTCAACACAATATACTCTCGTCTTAACTACTACCAGATAACACTTCGACCCGTCGCTAGACATACTAACAACAGACAACTCTCTGAGTTCTGAGCCTTGGTGATCAGATTTTAATTATTTAGCATTTATTGATTTTTTTTCTTTTATAGATTCAGGGTATTTTGAGTCTGCTTTAACACATCAACTTTAACTACCCATGTAACGAGTCACATTCCGATGACTCCCAGACCTACACGACCTTAGGGCATCAGGCTTTAAGTTCCCCTAAGTAGTGGAGCTCGAGTAGCAAAGGCCGCTAGCAAACTACCCTATTTAATTAACTCTCTTTTTTTTTCTTTTCACTTTCAGCTCAGAGCCTCATCTAGTCATTCTAATTGTCAATACATCCTCAACTGATCTAATCTTATCTAGTTAAGTTTTGAAAAGGTAATTGGTTGAGGTCTCTAATCCAGACTAAGTTGTGCTCAATTATCAGGAATTCCCTATTCCTAATCAATAAGTTCAAAATAGTGATCACATCGTCTCCTACTAATCATAACATTCTACACACATATCATAGACATCAGCATTGTTTCACCAATCATACTGCATTTTGAAGTCTGAAAAAAATGAAAAATTTTGAAAACTTTTGGAAGGGTGTGAAAATACGGGGAAAACAAGCAAAATCATGCAAAATTTTCCCAAACTACTACAGTGCACCGTGCACTGCTACCCCACACTTAAGTCTGACACTGTCCTCAGTGTTCATGCATTTCTAAATTACCCCACACTTATTTGAAAACAAGAACAAAATAAAACATAAAACTCTTACCCCACACTTATTCGACTAACTACGGGTAAGAAGGAAAATAGAGCAATGAAAGAAATAACAAATAACAAAACATGAAATAAAATGGAAGAGATACTCCCTTATTCTGCGAAGTCAACAGTCTGCTCGGACAAGTCAAAAGGCTCTCTGTAAATCTTTAAGCGTTGTTTGTTCACTTTTTGAATAGTGCCGTCAAAATCCATGATGTCACATGCTCCAAAAGGTGATACTTCCGTGATGGTGAACGGGCCTGACCAACAACTACGCAGCTTTCCTGGGAAAAATTTGAAACGTGAGTTGTACAACAATACCTTATCTCCTGGTTCAAAATTCTTCTAGGCTCTAAGTTGCCTGTCATGCCGAAGTTTACTTGTCATCTTGAACTGATGTGAGTTTTCATAGGCTTTGAGCCTCCACTCATCCAATTCGTTGAGTTGTAGAATCTGGTGTTCCTTAGTTAAGTTATCGTCGAGAATGCATTTTTGCACTGCCCAGTAAGCTCTGTGTTCAAGTTCAACCGGAAGGTGGCATACTTTTCCATAGACTAGTCGATAAGGTGAGAACCCCGTAGTGGTCTTGTATGCTATACGGAAGGCCCATAATGCAACATCCAGCTTTATGGCCCAATCCTTACGGTTAACACCCACAGTCTTTTCTAGGATTCTCTTTATTCCCCTATTGGTTACCTCAGCCTGCCCATTGGTTTGAGGATGGTAGGCTGTGGAAAAGCGATGCTGAACTCCGTATTGCTGCAGTACCTTCTACAATTGAGAGTTGCAGAAGTGCGTACCTCGGTCACTGATTAGGGCTTTCGGACATCCAAATCTGGCAAAAATCTGCTTAAGGAATCTGCATACGACTCTAACATCATTAGTAGGTAGGGCCTGTGCCTCAGGCCATTTTGAAAAATATTCTACAGCTACTATGATATACTTCTTACCAAAAGAGGGAGGAGACAGACCCATAAAGTCTATACCCCATATGTCAAATATCTCTACACTTTGAATTACCTGTTGGGGTAGACTATCTCGAGAAGATATGTTTCCAACTTTCTAGCAGGCATCGCACGATCCTGTGATCGCTGCGGCGTCTTTGAATATGGTAGGCCAGTAGAAGCCTGCTTTTAATACTTTTCGGGCGGTATTAGCTGCAGCTAAGTGACCGCCTGCTGGTCCGCAGTGACAATGTTCCAGAATTTGGAAACCTTCTTCTTGAGAGACACATCTCCTGATCATCTGATCTGCACATATTCGAAATAGAAAAGGATCTTCCCAATAGTAATATTTCAGGTCAACAAAGAATTTTCTTCTTTGTTGAGCAGTGATATCACTAGGGAGAGTCCGAGCTGCCAAGTAATTTGCTATATCTGCAAACCAATGGGGTGAGAAAATAGCAAACAATGCACATAGATTCTCATCCAGAAATTTATCAGATATAATTGATTCATCAATAGCTTCTAGGGTCAGATTCTCTAGCCTGGACAAGTGGTCTGCGGCTAAGTTTTCTGCCCCTTTCTTATTGATGGGTTTCCGACCGACGTGCTAAATATGTGTTATTTTACCCTATGTTGATTATGAATAATTAAGGACTGTGATTGACTAATTGTCATGTTTAGTCTCTATGGTGTCACTTAATCAGCCAGAACCTAAGGCAGAGTCCCTATCGTGTAGCTAGTCTATTGGAAAGTATCTACGATTTTATTAATTTAATTATCGTACTCCCAGGGAAGTGGCAACGGCTTAGTAGTAACTAGCCTTTTATCCTAACTCCTATCTTATAATCCAGTTATGCAATCTTCATCAAATACTTTGATGAGAGGGTGATCCATTCTCCACTAGGTTTAAGTCTAATTAATCCTAAAAGTGTTTTAAAGATGAGTTCTGATTCTATGTTATACTGTTCCTATATGTTGATTGACCTATATTCGAGTGTTTTAGATATATCTTAGCCTGGAATGCAACTATGTTCTTTGTCTAAAGGTGTACCACATCTGAGGTCTCTACACTACCACCCCATCGTTAAGGTAAACGGCCCTATTCACGGCCCGGACTAAAGTCAGCAATGAACGGTACCCTATGTCACTTCGGGGTCATGCTGCTCGTCGCAAAACCGCCGGCATAACTCTCTACTCAGCCTACCTAGACTACTCTAACAAACAAGGTGTTCCGTTGGTTATTTTATCTAGTATGGCAGACACCAATACTAATTGATGCCTGTTAAACTAAACAGGTTATGAATAGACCGTGGTTAGGAATTGTCTATAACCCTAGTTTTAGTTTAAAAGAGACTTACATTAGACATGCAGACATAATGAATATTTAGCAGGTGGCTATTTCCGGAAAAACATAAAAACTTCAACATATAACACAACTATTCATAAAATCGTAATCTGATATTCATAATTCATATTTAGGACAAAGCAATAACACATATAAGAGAGGGACATGGGGACCGATGCCATAAAGAAATCACCCTTTACGAAGTCTCGCCTACGGAGCGTACTGCTGTATATGTCGTATTGCTCGCCCTGACTCTGCTCACCAGAACCATCGGAGGACGGTTCCTCAGCCTAGTAGCTAGACTTTACCTTACATCCTGGGCTTAAGCCTAGCCCTGTGGACTGACTCTTCGAACGCCTAGAGCTCTCTTAGGATCTCCTAACGAAATCCCGGGTATTCTATGAATACCAGAAACGAACCTATCTATAGAAACCTAAGATCTGAGACTATTTCTCAGAAACTAAAACAAACACTAATAAGAAAGAAAACTGAGATCCGAGTCTCTGAGTGAGTTGTGTACTGGAAAATTGTACACTGGAAACCACTTAATGACTCAGATCGAGTGGAGAGGGATGATTTCAACTGCTGGAGGCCTGGGGTATTTATAGCAGCTTCCTGGAGTGAAAATCTCCAAAAAATTCGATGTGGGACAGCTTCTGGCGGCTCGGGACGCCCGTCCCGGTTCGGGACGCCCGTCCTGATTCGTTGACCAGGTTCGGGACGCCCGTCCCGGACCTTTGACCGGGTCAACATTTCAAAAAATTGCGTTTTTACCCCAGAATTTGCTGTTTTCGTCTACTTTTCACCTGACACTTCCAAAATCATAAAAACCGTGAAATCAAGTAAATAGTAAACAATTAATGTCAATTTACTCTCAATTTCACATTAAAACATATATAAAAACATGCTAAAAATGTGATACGATTTTCGCGTATCAGATAACCCCACACTTAGCTTTTTGCTTGTCCTCAAGCAAAGTCTACATGGAGTTAGTGATTTTAAACCGTAGTGCAGTCACTTAAATTCCTAATCATGTTTTTATTCCAAAAATTCTTCAGACAATTCTTAACACAGGTCTGACTGGTTAGGTTGCTATGACAAGGTCTCAAATGTTCTAGTAGCTTGTTATGATCAGGCAGAAAACAAATCAACAACTAGGTTGGACTTTTTTCTTAGTCACAGGGTCTTCCTGATGTGTAGTGTGTGTACTAGTCTAGACCAGATAGTCAACACAATGAACTCTTATCTTAACTGCTACCAGATAACTTCGACCTATCGCTAGACATACTGACAACAGATAACTTTCTGAGTTCTGAGCTTTGGTGATAAGATTTTTAATGTTTTAGCACTTAGTTATTTTCTTTATAGATTCAGGGTATTTCGAGTCTGCTTAGAACACGTCAACTTCAACTACCCATGTAGCGAGTCCCACTCCGATGACTCCCAGATCTACACGACCTTAGGGCATCAGGCTTTAAGTTCCCCGAAGGAGTGGTGCTCGAGTAGCGAAGGCCGCTGGCAAACTACCCTATTGTAATTAACTTCCTTAATTTCTTTCACTTTTGCTCAGAGTCTCATCTAGTCATTCTAACTGCCAATATATCCACAATGGTCTAATTTTATCTAGTTAAGTCTCGAATAGGCAATTGGTTGAGGTCTCTAATCCAGACAAGTTGTGCTCAGTTATCAGGAATTCCCTATTCCTAATCAATTAGTCCAAGATAGCTATCGACTATCTCCTACTAACCATAACATACTACCTACATATCATAGACATAAGCAATTGTTTAACCAAGCATACTGCATTTAGAAGTCTGAAAGACGGAAAAATTTTGAAAAAATTTTGGAAGGGTGTGAAAATACGGGGAAAACAAGCAAAAGCATGCGAAAAATTTTTCAAACTGCTTCAAACTGCTACAGTGCACCGTGCACTGCTACCCCACACTTAAGTTTGGCACTGTCCTCAGTGTTCATGCATAGCTAATTACCCCACACTTATTTGAAAACAAGAAATAAAACACAATTAAAAGATCCTTACCCCACACTTATTCAACTAACTACGGGTAAGAAGGAACATAGAAATAACAAAAACAAGAAATAAAATGAAAGAGATACTCCCTTAGTCTGTGAAGTCCACAATCTGCTCGGACGAGTCAAACGGCTCTCTGTAAATCTTTAGGCGTTGTCCGTTTACTTTTTGAACAATACCGTCAGAATCCATGATGTCACATGCTCCGAAAGGTGATACTTCCTTGATTGTGAACGGTCCTGACCAATAGCTACGCAGCTTTCCTGGGAAAAATTTTAAACGTGAGTTGTACAACAATACCTTATCACCTGGTTCAAAATTTTTCTGGGCTCTGAGTCGTCTGTCATGCCGGAGTTTACTTGTCATTTTGAACTGATGTGAGTTCTCATATGCTTTGAGCCTCCACTCATCCAATTCGTTGAGCTGTAAAATCCGATGTTCCTTAGTCAAATTATCGTCGAGATTGCATTTTCGTACTGCCCAGTAAGCTCTGTGTTCAAGTTCAACCGGAAGGTGGCATGCTTTTCCGTAGACTTGTCGATAGGGTGAGAACCCCGTAGTGGTCTTGTATGCTGTACGGAAGGCCCATAATGCATCCTCCAGTTTATTGGCTCAATCCTTACGGTTAACACCCACGGTCTTTTCTAGGATTCTCTTTATGCCCCTATTGGTTACCTCAGCCTGCCCGTTGGTTTGAGGATGGTAGGCTGTGGAAATGCGATGCTGAATTCCGTACTGCTGGAGTACTTTCTGCAATTGAGAGTTGCAGAAGTGCGTAAATCGATCATCATTAGGGTTTTTGGACATCCAAACCTGGCGAAAATCTGCTTAAGGAATCTGCATACGGCTCGAGCATCATTAGTAGGTAGGGCCTGTGCCTTAGGCCATTTTGAAAAATATTCTACAGCTACTAAGATATACTTCATACCAAAAGAGGAAGGAAACGGACCCATGAAATCTATACCCCATATGTCAAATATTTCTACACTTTGAATTACCTGTTGGGGTAGATTATCTCGGGAAGATATGGTTCCCGCTTTCTGACAGGCATCGCACGATCCTATAAATGCTGCGGCGTCTTTGAATATGGTGGGCCAGTAAAAGCCTGCTTCTAATACTTTTCGGGCGGTGTTGGCTGCGGCTAAGTGACCGCCTGTTAGTCTGCAGTGACAATGTTCCAGAATTTGGAAACCTTCTTGAGATACACATCTTCTGATCATCTGATCTGCACATATTTTAAATAGAAAAGGATCTTCCCAATAGTAATATTTCAGGTCAGCAAAGAATTTTTTTTCTTTGTTGAGCAGTGATATCACTAGGGAGAGTCCGGGCTGCCAAGTAATTTGCTATATCTGCAAACCAAGGGGGTGAGAAAATAGCAAATAATGCACATAGATTCTCATCCGGGAATTTATCAGATATGATTGTCTCATCAATGGCTTCTAGGGTTGGATTTTCTAACCTAGACAAGTGGTCTGCGGCTAAGTTTTCTGCCCCTTTCTTATCCCGGATTTCTATGTCAAATTCTTGAAGCAATAAAACCCATCTAATCAATCTTGGTTTTGCGTCGGTTTTATTGAACAAGTATTTTAGTGCCGAATGATCAGTATAAACAATAGTTTTAGACAAGACTAGATAGGATCGAAACTTATCAAATGCATATACTACTGCTAATAATTCCTTTTCTGTCGTAGTGTAATTTTCCTGAGCATCAGTTAAGGTTTTACTAGCATAATATATTACATGAAATTTCTTATCATGTCTTTGTCCTAAAACTACTCCTACTGCATAGTCACTAGCATCACACATAAGCTCAAACGGTAGACTCCAGTCAGGTGATGTCATGATAGGTGCAGTAGTTAAGAGTTCCTTAAGTCTATTAAAAGCTTTTAGACATTTTTCATCAAAGACAAATGGAACATCTTTTCCGAGTAAATTGGTCAACGGCCTGGCTATTAATGAAAAATCTTTTATGAACCTACGATAAAAGCCAGCGTGTCCCAAAAAACTCCTAACGGCTCTCACATTTTTGGGAGGAGGTAGTTTTGAAATAACTTCAATTTTTGCCTTATCTACTTCCATACCTAGGTGTGAGATCTTATGTCCTAAAACGATTCCCTCTTTTACCATGAAGTGGCATTTTTCCCAATTTAAAACCAGGTTAGATTTTATACAACGTTTCAACATTAACTCCAAGTTCTTTAGACAAACCTCAAATGTATTACCAAAAACAGAAAAGTCATCCATAAATACTTCCATAGATTTTCCTAACATGTCCTCAAAGATAGCAGTCATACAACGTTGAAATGTAGCAGGTGCATTACACAAACCAAAAGGCATCCTTCTATATGCAAATGTTCCAAAAGGGCATGTGAATGTAGTTTTATGCTGGTCCTCAGGGGAAATAGGAATTTGAAAATAACCAGAAAACCCATCAAGAAAGCAATAAAACATGTGTCCAGATAATCTTTCTAACATTTGGTCAATAAAAGGAAGGGGAAAGTGATCTTTTCGTGTGGCCGTATTTAATTTTCTATAGTCTATGCATACACGATGACCAGTTACAGTTCTTGTAGGGATTAGTTCATTATGCTCATTCCTAACAACTGTTATACCGCCTTTCTTAGGTACTACCTGCACCGGGCTTACCCACTCACTATGAGATAGGGTAGATAAGTCCTGCATCTAACAGTTTAATGACTTCTTTCTTAACAACATCACACACATTAGGATTCAACCTCCTTTGAGGTTGCACACATGGCTTATACTCATTTTCTAGAAGAATCTTATGCGAACAAAAGCTTGGATTAATACCTGGGATATCCGCAATTTTGTAGGCAAAGGCTCTTCTATGCTTTCTGCACATGTCCACAGTCAGCTTCCTTTGTTCTGCAGTCAGATCAGCTGCAAGAATAATGGGAAGTTTCTTGTTGTCATCTAGGAATTCGTAGCACAGATGAGTGGGTAGTTCCTTCAGTTCCAAGTCTGGTGGATCTTCAAACGAGGTTCGCTCTTTCTTCATCTCATCATCACCTATCTCAGTGAAACTATCAGAAGTAATTTCATTTTCAGAAGAGCTAAGTTCAGACTCCTCTAATTCTAGGGAGTCCTCACTTAGAATTTGATAGTTTGAGCATAGGCTCTGTCACGTTAATTGCAATCAAGTGTTCCATGGCATCCACACAAAAACAAGTATCATCTAAATGCATGGGATACCTAAGGGTCATTTAGATCAAAAGTGATGTCATCATTTCCTACCCTTAACTTGATTTGACCATTACTGACGTCTATTAATGCTTTTGAGGTGGCTAGAAATGGTCGACCTAGGATCAGGGGCACTCCTCCTTCCCCATTCATGTCCATGACAACGAAATCCACAGGAAATACAAATTTTCCGACCTTTACTAAGAGGTCTTCAATTATTCCCTTGGGGATTTTGACTGTCCTGTCTGCAAGTTGTATGCACATCCTAGTCGTTTTCAAATCATGCAATCCTAATTTATCAAATAAACTAGATGGCATAAGATTAATACTAGCTCCTAAGTCTGCTAATGCATGCATGTTAGTAATATTTCCAATTGTACATGGCAAGGTAAAACAACCAGGATCTTTCTGTTTAGACGGTAGTTTATTCAACAGAACCGCCGAACATTCTTCATTAAGAACCACCTTGTCCATGTCAAATTTTTTTTATTACTAACAACTTCTTTTAAAAACTTAGCATACTTTGGCATTTCAGAAATAACATCAAGTAAAGGTAAATTAACATGAATCTGACTAAAATTCCTAAGAAACTTTTCAAATTGCTCCTTATCTTTATTGTGCATAAGTCTGGCAGGGTAAGGTACTTTTGGCCGGTACTCAGGAATAAACTCCGTCTTCCCTTTCCTTGCTACTTCGATCTCGACATCCGTCGGCGTTGGGTCCTTGGAGCCTTCTTCTGGTTCCTGCACAAGAATAGGAGGGTCAGATGGTTTGGGTGGAGATGGAGATAGAATTTTACCAGATCTTAGAGTGATGGTCTTGCATTCAGTTTGAGGGTTGGTCTCAGTGTTGCTTGGTAGCGTTCCCTGGGACCTGTGAGAGAAATGGGTGGATAGTTGACCCATCTGCCTCTCTAAAGTTTGTATAGCAGCTTGTGTGTTTCTGATTGTTTGCTCGGTCTGCTTCTGTCTATTCTCGTTCTGCTGGATTCTTTCTGCGTGAGCTTCCTGAATCTTTCTGTTGGACTCTATCATTTCCTTGTTGGAGTCGGAAATGCTCTTCAGCATGTCTCTAAATTCTTGCATGGGATCAGCTGGAACGATGTAGTTCCTTGGTGCAGGCAGAGCGACTTGCTGGTTCTGCGGATATGGCAGTTGCTGAGGTACTCTTTTCTGGAAGTTGGTAGTCCCGGGATTGTTTCTCCAGCTAAATCCCGGATGGTTCTTCCAAGTGGGATTGTAGGTATTTCCTATAGGAGCAGAATTTACTGCGTCCACTTGTTCCATCTCTTCTGGGACAGTTAATATCCCATTACCATAACAATCCCCACTGAAATGTGGTCCTTGGCAAAACTCGCAGACTTGGTATACTGACTGATGTTTTTCCCTTGTTGGAAAGCATTCAGCTGATTAGTAATGCTGGCCTTCAGTGCCTCAAATTGATCATCAGTGGAGGGAAACGACCGCATTTACTGGTTGCTTCTTAGCTCGGCCACTTGTGCGCCAATTCTTGCTGTTCCTGTAGAGTCTCTCCAGAGCGTTTCTAGCATCTACATCACTCATTCCATTGAAACCGCTGGGGATTGAGTCCATCGAGAATTTGCTTACCCATGTCTGACATACCCCCGTAAAATTGCTGAATCAGCAATGCCTCGGTAAGTCCATGTTGGGGGCAGAGCCTGAGTAGTTCTTTGAATCTGTCCCAAGCTTCGATCACTGTCTCATCAGCAGCTTGAGTGAAACTAGACAGAGCCCTTCGATATTCTAGGACTCTTGCTGCAGAGTAGTACTCTTCTAGGAAGGCTTTGCTTAACTCGTCCCAAGAGGTGATGGAGTTAGTAGGTAGCTGGGCCAACCATCTCTTAGCTCTGTCCCTAAGTGAGTAGGGAAAAAGGTTGAGTTTAGTTATTTCTGCAGTATGATCTCCCTTGAGGCCTTCGCAGAGAGAAGAGAAATCAGATAGGTGTTCCAGCGGATTCTCGGCTGCAGTTCCTCCAAACTGAACTCGATTTATAATCAGCTGGATCACATTAGGTTTAAGATCATAGCGAGGGTTCCCAGGGATTCGGATGGCAGATGAGACTGGGATAGTCTGTGGCTGGATGTAGGATTCAAGGGTAGGTCTTTCAGCAGCCATTTCTGTTCTTCGCCTATTAGCTGTGCGAATGATTCGTTCAGGATTCTCAACTGGTGTTTCAAGGTTAGCTTCTGAAGATCGAGTCATGCAACTACAGAGAAGAACACGTTTTAGCCTGAGCAAACTGGTTAGGGGTTACAGGGAGAGTGAATAAAGAAAAAAAAACTTGGAAGAAAGAGAAAACAAAACAAACAACTATTCAGAAAAACACAAAGGATAGGGAAAAGAGAATAACTTACCATTTAAACAAGAAAAAGTACAATTTTTTTCGGATTTTTAATATTTGAAAGCAATTAAATTCCCTCAATATGGTTTAGAATGTTCTAAAATTTGATTATCCTAAATGTCTTAATTCCAGATAACATCTAAAATTAATTAGTTATGATAATCCTATATTTCGGAAACTGATTGTCTAACTGTATAACATAAGTTGGTCTAAGGTCTAGGTTACTACCGTTACCTATCATAAGTCTCTAGAATTTTGATCAGGAATCCTAAATTCATTATGATATTTCCCCGGCAACGGCGCCAAAAATCTGATGGGTTCCGACCGACGTGCTAAATAGGTTTTTTACCCTATGTTGATTATGATAATTAAGGACTGTGATTGACTAATTGTCACGTTTAGTCTCTATGGTGTCACTTAATCAGCCAGAACCTAAGGCAGAGTACCTATCGTGTAGCTAGTCTATTGGAAAGTATCTACGATTTTATTAATTTAATTATCGTACTCCCAGGGAAGTGGCAACGGCTTAGTAGTAACTAGCCTTTATCCTAACTATCTTATAATCCAGTTATGCAATCTTCATCAAATACTTTGATGAGAGGGTGATCCATTCTCCACTAGGTTTAAGTCTAATTAATCCTAAAAGGTTTTAAAGATGAGTTCTGATTCTATGTTATACTGTTCTATATGTTGATTGACCTATATTCGAGTGTTTTAGATATATCTTAGCTGGAATGCAACTATTTCTGTGTCTAAAGGTGTACCACATCTGAGGTCTCTACACTACCGCCCCATCGTTAAGGTAAACGGCCCTACTCACGGCCCGGACTAAAGTAGCAATGAACGGTACCCTATGTCACTTCGGGGTCATGGCTCGTCGCAAAACCGCCGGCATAACTCTCTACTCAGCCTACCTAGACTCTAACAAACAAGGTGTTCCGTTGGTTATTTATCTAGTATGGCAGACCACAATACTAAACAGGTTATGAATAGACCGTGGTTAGGAATTGTCTATAACCCTAGTTTTAGTTTAAAAGAGACTTACATTAGACATGCAGACATAATGAATATTAGCAGGTGGCTATTTCCGGAAAAAACATAAAAACTTCAACATATAACACAACTATTCATAAAATCGTAATCTGATATTCATAATTCATATTTAGGACAAAGCAATAACACATATAAGAGAGGGACATGGGGACCGATGCCATAAAGAAATCACCCTTTACGAAGTCTCGCCTACGGAGCGTACTGCTGTATATGTCGTATTGCTCGCCCTGACTCTGCTCACCAGAACCTTCGGAGGACGTTCCTCAGCCTAGTAGCTAGACTTTACCTTACGTCCTGGGCTTAAGCCTAGCCCTGTGGACTGACTCTTCGAACGCCTAGAGCTCTCTTAGGATCTCCTAAAAATCTCGGGTATTTATGAATACCAGAAACGAACCTATCTATAGAAACCTAAGATCTGAGACTATTCTCAGAAACTAAAACAAACACTAATAAGAAAGAAAACTGAGATCGAGTCTCTGAGTGAGTTGTGTACTGGAAAATTGTACACTGGAAACCACTTAATGACTCAGATCGAGTGGAGAGGGATGATTCAACTGATGGGCCTGGGTATTTATAGCAGCTTCCTAGAGTGAAAATCTCCAAAAAATTCGATGTGGGACAGCTTCTGGCGGCTCGGGATGCCGTCCTGATTCGTTGACCAGGTTTGGGACGCCGTCCCGGTTCAGGACGCCGTCTGGCGGTTTGACGGTCGGGACGCCCGTCCCGGACCTTTGACCTGGTCAACATTTCAAAAAATGGCGTTTTTACCCCAGAATTTGCTGTTTTCGTCTACTTTTCACCTGACACTTCCAAAATCATAAAAACAGTGAAATCAAGTAAATAGTAAACAATTAATGTCAATTTACTCTCAATTTCACATTAAAACATATATAAAAACATGCTAAAAATGTGATACGATTTTCGCGTATCACTTATCCCGAATTTCTATGTCGAATTCTTGATGCAATAAAACCCATCTGATTAATCTTGGCTTTGCGTCAGTTTTATTGAACAACTACTTTAATGCAGAATGATCAGTATAAACAATAGTTTTAGACATGACTAGGTAAGATCGAAATTTGTCAAATGCATATATTACTGCTAATAATCCCTTTTCTGTCGTAGTGTAATTTTCCTGAGCATCAGTTAAGGTTTTACTAGCATAATCTATTACCTGAAATTTCTTATCATGTCTTTGTCCTAAAACAACTCCTACTGCATAGTCACTAGCATCACAAATAAGTTCAAAAGGTAGACTCCAATCAGGTGACGTCATGATACGTGCAGTAGTTAAAAGTTCCTTAAGTCTATTAAAAGCTTTTAGACATTTTTCATCAAAGACAAATGGAACATCTTTTCCGAGTAAATTGGTCAACGGCCTGGCTATTAATGAGAAATCTTTTATAAACCTACGATAAAAGCCAGCGTGTCCCAAAAAACTTCTAACGGCTCTCACATTCTTGGGTGGAGGTAGTTTTGAAATAACTTCAATTTTGGCCTTATCTACTTCCATACGCGTTTCCAGCTGATATGCTAAATAGGTGTTATTTTACCCAATGTTGATTATAAGTAATTAAGGATTGAGATTGACTAATTGTCACATTTAGTCTCTATGGTGTCACTTAATCAGCCAGAACCTAAGGCAGAGTACCTATCGTGTAGCTAGTATGTTGGAAAATATCAACGATTTTATTAAATAATTATTGTACTCCCATGAAAGTGGTAACGACTTAGTAGTAACTAGCCTTTTATCCTAACTCTTATCTTATAATCCAGTTATGCAATCTTCATCAATAACTTTGATGAGAGGGTGATCCATTCTTCACTAGGTTTAAGTCTAATCAGGCCTAAAAGTGTTTATAGACAAAGTTCTAATTCTATGTTATACTGTTCCTATATGTTGATTGACCTATCTTCGAGTGTTTTAGATATATCTTAGCCTGGAATGCAACTATGTTCTGAGTCTAAAGGTGTACCACATCTGAGTAATCTGATATACCGCCCCATCGCCAAGGTAAACGGCCCTACTCACGGTTACTACTAAAGATAGCTATGAAAGCCCTATGTCACTTCGGGGATCATGCCGCTTGCCCATAACCGCAGGCATAAATGCTCTACTCAGCCTACCTAGACTACTCTAACAAACAGGGTGTTCCACAGGTTATTTTATCTAGTATGGCAGACACCAATACTAATTGACGCTTGTTAAACTAAACAGGTTATGAATGGACCGTGGTTAGGAATTGTCTATAACCCTAATTTTAGTTTAAAAGAAACTACATTAGATATGCAGACATAATGAATATTTAAGCAGGTGGCTATTTCCGGAAAAACATAATAACTTCAACATATATAACAACTATTCATAACAATCAAAATCAAGTATTGATACGCGAAATCATATACCTTTTTTAGCATGTTTATGTATGATTTAGGGTGAAATTGATAGGAAATCGATCTTAATTGATTGTTATTTACTCAATTTCACAGTTTTTATGATTTTGGAAGTGTCAGGTGAAAAGTAGACAAAAACAGCAAATTTTGGGGGTAAAAATGCAATTTTGGAAATGCTGACTTGGTCAACGGTCCGGGACGGGCGTCCCGACCCAGTTAAACCACCAGGACGGGCGTCCCAATCTAGGACGGGCGTCCCGAAGCACCAGAAGTTGTCCCACATCGAAATTTTTGGAGATTTTCACTCCAGAAAGCTGCTATAAATATCCCAGGCCTCCTGGAGTTGAAATCATTCATCTCCACTCGATCTGAGTCATTCAGAGACTTCCAGTGTACAATTCTCGAGTACACAAGTCACTGAGAGACTCGGGTTTCAGTTTCAGTTTCTTTCTTTCTTTAGTGTTTCGTTTTCTTAGTTTCTGAGAAATAGTCTCAGATCTTAGGCTTCGATAGATAGGTTCATTTTTGGTATTCATAGAATACCGGGATTTCGTTAGGAGATCCTAAGAGAGAGATAGGGTGCGTGTTCTTAGTCAGATTAGGGAAATTTGCTTAATCCCGGGATGTAAGGTAAAGCAATTGCTACTAGGTCTAAGGAGCGTTCTCCGAAGGCTCTACCGAGCAGAGTAGGATCGAGCAGTCAGGAGCATACAGGAGCTGCAGCGCCGGCTGGACCTGCATAGAGTGGTGATTACTTTATGACAGTGGGTCCCCTAGACGAGGTTCTGTATGTTTACGAATCCACAGGGCTAGGCTTAAGCCCAGAGATGTAAGGTAAAGTCTAGCTACTAGGTTGAGGAAGCGTCCTCCGAAGGTTCTGGTGAGCAGAGTCAGGGCGAGCAATACGACATATACAGCAGTACGCTCCGTAGGCGAGACTTCGTAAAGGGTGATTTCTTTATGGCATCCCTCTCTTCTATGTGTTATTGCTTTGTTCTAAATATGAATTATGAATATCAGATTACGATTTTATGAATAGTTGTTTTGTATGTTGAAGTTATTATGTTTTTCCGGAAATAGCCAGCTGCTAAATATTCACTATGTCTGCATGTTTAATGTGCTCTTTTAAATTAACGTTAGGGTTATAGACAATTCCTAACCACGGTCTAATCATAACCTGTTTAGTTTAACAGGCATCAATTAGTATTGGTGTCTGCCATGCTAGATAAAATAACATGCTGAACACCCTGCTTGTTAAAGTAGTCTAGGTAGGAGTCGAGCTGAGTCCGATTATGCCGGCGGCTAGGGCAAGCGGTATGATCCCCGAAGTGACATAGGGCTTTCATGGATGCCTTCGTCCCGAACCGTGAGTAGGGCCGTCATTAAGGTAGGGCGGTTTATTAGAGACCTCGGATGTGGTACGCCTTTAGACACAGAACATAGTTGCAATCCAGGCTAAGATGCATCTAAAATACTCGAAGACAGGTCAATCAACATATAGGAACAGTATAGCATAGAATCAGAACTCATCTTTAAAACACTTTTAGGATTAATTAGACTTGAACCTAGTGGAGAATGGATCACCCTCTCATCAAAGATATTGATGAAGATTGCATAACTGGATCATAAGATAAGAGTTAGGATAAGAGGCTAGTTACTACTAAGCCGTTGCCACTTCCCTGGGAGTACGATATTTATTTAATAAAATCGTAGATACTTTCCAATAGACTAGCTACACGATAGGTACTCTGCCTTAGGTTCTGGCTGATTAAGTGACACCATAGAGACTAAATGTGACAATTAGTCAATCACAGTCCTTAATTATTCATAATCAACATAGGGTAAAATAAACACCTATTTAGCACATCGGTCGGAAACCCATCAGATTTTTGGCGCCGTTGCCGGGGAAATATCATAATGAATTTAGGACTCCTGATCAAAATTCTAGACACCGATCAAAATTCTAGATACTTATGATAGGTAACGGTAGTAACCTAGACTTTAGACCCAACACTTGTCTTATACCAGTTAGACAATCAATTTCCGAAATATAGGGTTATCATAACTAATTAATTTTAGATAATATCTGAAATTAAGACACTTAGGATAATCAAATTTTAGAAAATTATTCTAAAACCATATTAAGGAAATTTACCTACTTTCAACATAAAACGAAAAAAAAATGTTAAAAATTTAAAATCCCAAAAAGAATGTATCTTTCTTGCTCAACGGTGAGTCGTTCCTTTTCCCTATCTCTTGTTTTTTTTTTCTTAGTTGCTCTTTTTCGTGTTTTTCTTCTATTATTCAATTTCGAATAAAAATGGAAATGAGGATAAAATATGTCTTCTTCTGAGTTGTAAAATGTTGGCTCAGGTTTTAATTTGCAAAGAAATTCCATTTTAGAATTTTCTTAGAGTCATACCGGCTTTATTAGGACGAGTTATGAAATAATTTTTCCTTAGTAGCCATATGAAACAACTATTGTTAGTAAGTTGTTAGTAATCGGACTCACCTCAGCTCCTACCTAGACTACTTTAACAGGCAGAGTGTTCAGCAGGTTATTTTATCTAGCATGGCAGACACCAATACTAATTGATGCCTGTTAAACTAAACAGGTTATGATTAGACCGTGGTTAGGAATTGTCTATAACCCTAACTTTAGTTTAAAAGAGCACATTAAACATGCAGACATAGTGAATATTTAGCAGGTGGCTATTTCCGGAAAAACATAACAATGTCAACACATAAAACAACTATTCATAAAAATCGTAATCTCGTATTCATAATAGATATTTAGAACAACACAATAACAACATATAAGAGAGGAACTTTGGGACTGATGCCATAAAGAAATCACCCTTTACGTAGTCTCACCGATGGAGCGTACTGCTGTATATGTCGTATTGCTCGCCCTGACTCTGCTCACCAGAACCTTCAGAGGACGCTTCCTCAGCCTAGTAACTGGGCTTTACCTTAATACCCAGCTTAAGCCCAGCCCTGTGGACTGACTCTTCGAACGCCTAGAGCCCTCTTAGGATCTCCTAACAAAATCCCGGGTATTCTATGAATACCAGAAACGAACCTATCTATAGAAACCTAAGATCTGAGACTATTTCTCAGAAACTAAAACAAAACACTAATAAGAAAGAAAACTGAGATCCAAGTCTCTGAGTGAGTTGTGTACTAGAGAAGTGTACACTGGCAACCACTAAATGACTCAGATCGAGTGGAGAGGAATGATTTCAACTACTGGAGGCCTGGGGTATTTATAGCAGCTTCCCGGGGTGATTTTTCATCAAAGATTCGATGTGGGACTAGATCTGGATGGTTCGGGACTCCCGTCCCGGATTGGGACGCCCATCCTGATTTGTTGACCAGGTCGGGATGCCCGTCCCGAGTCCTGGAGGCCCATCCCAGTGGTTTGACTGGGTCGGGACGCCCGTCCTGACCCTTTGACCAAGTCAACATTTCCAAAAATTGCATTTTTGCCCCAAAATTTGCTGTTTTCGTCTACTTTTCACCTGACACTTCCAAAATCATAAAAACCGTGAAATTGAGTAATTAACAAACAATTAAGATCAATTTGCCCTCAATTTCACCCGAAATCATACATAAAAACATGCTAAAAAGGTGATATGATTTTCGCGTATCAATGGACAAGGTGGTTCTTAATGAAGAATGTTCGGCGGTCCCGTTGAATAAACTACCGTCTAAACAGAAAGATCCTGGTTGTTTTACCTTGCCATGTACAATTGGAAATATTACTAACATGCATGCATTAGCAGAGTTAGGAGCTAGTATTAATCTCATGCCATCTAGTTTATTTGATAAATTAGGATTGCATGATTTGAAAACGACTAGGATGTGCATACAACTTGCAGATAGGACAGTCAAAATCCCCATGGGAATAATTGAAGATCTCTTAGTAAAGGTCAGAAAATTTGTGTTCCCTGTGGACTTTGTTGTCATGGATATGAATGGGGAAGGAGTGCCCCTGATCCTAGGTCGACCATTTCTAGCTACCTCAAAAGCATTAATAGACGTCAGTAATGGTCAAATCAAGCTAAGGGTAGGAAACGATGACATCACTTTTGATCTAAATGAGACCCTTCGGTATCCCATGCATTTAGATGACACTTGTTTTTGTGTGGATGCCATGGAACACTTGATTGCAATTAACGTGACAGACCTATGCTCAAACTATCAAGTCCTGAGTGAGGACTCCCTAGAATTAGAGGAGACCGAACTTAGCTCTTCTGAAAATGAAAATACTTCTGATAGTTTCACTGAGATAGGTGATGATGAGATGAAGAAAGAACGAACCTCGTTTGAAGATCCACCAGACTTGGAATTGAAGGAACTGCCCACTCATCTGTGCTACGAATTCCTAGATGACAACAAGAAACTTCCCATTATTCTTGCAGCTGATCTGACTGCAGAACAAAGGAAGCTAACCGTGGACATGTGCAGAAAGTATAGAAGAGCCTTCGCCTACAAAATTGCAAACATTCTAGGTATTAATCCAAGCTTTTGTTTGCATAAGATTCTTCTAGAAAATGAGTATAAGCCATGTGTGCAACCTCAAAGGAGGTTGAATCCTAATGTGTGTGATGTTGTTAAGAAAGAAGTCATTAAACTGTTAGATGCAAGACTTATCTACCCTATCTCAGATAGTGAGTGGGTAAGCCCGGTGCAGGTAGTACCTAAGAAAGGCGGTATAACAGTTGTTAGGAATGAGCATAATGAACTAATCCCTATGAGAAGTGTAACTAGTCATCGTGTATGCATAGACTATAGAAAACTAAATACTGCCACACGAAAAGATCACTTCCCCCTTCCTTTTATTGACCAAATGTTAGAAAGATTAGCTGGACACATGTTTTATTGCTTCCTTGATGGGTTTTCTGGTTATTTTCAAATTCCTATTTCCCCTGAGGACCAGCATAAAACTACTTTCACATGCCCTTTTGGAACATTTGCATATAGAAGGATGCCTTTTGGTTTGTGTAATGCACCTGCTACATTTCAATGTTGTATGACTGCTATCTTTGAGGACATGTTAGGAAACTCTATGGAAGTATTTATGGATGACTTTTCTGTTTTTGGTAATTCATTTGAGGTTTGTCTAAAGAACTTGGAGTTAATGTTGAAACGTTGTATAAAATCTAACATGGTTTTAAATTAGGAAAAATGCCACTTCATGGTAAAAGAGGGAATCGTTTTAGGACATAAGATCTCACACCTAGGTATGGAAGTAGACAAGGCAAAAATTAAAGTTATTTCGAAACTACCTCCTCCCAAAAATGTGAGAGCCGTTAGAAGTTTTTTGGGACACACTGGCTTTTATCGGAGGTTTATAAAAGACTTCTCATTAATAGCCAGGACGTTGACCAATTTACTCGGAAAAGATGTTCCATTTGTCTTTGATGAGAAATGTCTAAAAGCTTTTGATAGACTTAAGGAACTTTTAACTACTGCACCTGTCATGACGTCACCTGACTGGAGTCTACCTTTTGAGCTTATGTGTGATGCTAGTTACTATGCAGTAGGAGTTGTTTTAGGACAAAGATATGATAAGAAATTTCATGTAATATATTATGCTAGTAAAACCTTAACTGATGCTCAGGAAAATTACACTACGACAGAAAAGGATTTATTAGCAGTAGTATATGCATTTGATAAGTTTCGATCTTATCTAGTCCTGTCTAAAACTATTGTTTATATTGATCATTCTGCATTAAAATACTTGTTCAATAAAACCAACGCAAAGCCAAGATTAATTAGATGGGTTTTATTACTTCAAGAATTCGACATAGAAATTCGGGATAAGAAAGGGGCAGAAAACTTAGCCGCAGACCACTTGTCCAGGCTAGAGAATCCGACCCTAGAAGCCATTGATGAAACAATCATATCTGATAAATTTCCGGATGAGAATCTATGTGCATTGTTTGCTATCTTCTCACCCCCTTGGTTTGAAGATATAGCAAATTACTTGGCAGCCCGGACTCTCCCTAGTGATATCACTGTTCAACAAAGAAAAAACTTCTTTGCTGACCTGAAATATTACTATTTGGAAGATCCTTTTCTATTTCGAATATGTGCAGATCAGATGATCAGAAGATGTGTCTCTCAAGAAGAAGGTTTCCAAATTCTGGAGCATTGTCACTGCGGACCAACAAGCAGTCACTTAGCTACAGCTAATACCGCCCGAAAAGTATTAGAAGCAGGTTTCTACTGGCCTACCATATTCAAGGATGCCGCAGCATTCACAGGATCGTGCGATGCCTGTCAGAAAGCTGGAACCATTTCTTCTCGAGACAGTCTACCCCAACAGGTAATCCAAAGTGTAGAAATATTTGACATATGGGGTATAGACTTCATGGGTCCGTTTCCTCCCTCTTTTGGTATGAAGTACATCATAGTAGCCATAGAATATTTTTCAGAATGGCCTGAGGCACATGCCCTACCTACTAATGATGCTAGAGTCGTATGCAAATTCCTTAAGCAGATTTTCGCCAGATTTGGATGTCCAAAAGCCCTAATCAGTGATCGTTGTATGCACTTCTGCAACTCTCAACTGCAGAAGGTACTTCAGCAGTACGGAGTTCAGCACCGCATTTCCACAGCCTACCACCCTCAAACCAACGGGCAAGCTGAGGTAACCAATAAGGGTATAAAGAGAATACTAGAAAAGACGGTGGGTGTTAACCGTAAGGATTGGGCCAATAAACTAGAGGATGCATTATGGGCCTTCCGTACAGCATACAAGACCACTACGGGATTCTCACCCTATCGATTAGTCTATGGAAAAGCATGTCACCTGTCGGTTGAACTTGAACACAGAGCTTATTGGGCGGTACAAAAATGTAACCTCGACGATAACTTAACTAAGGAACACCAGATTCTACAACTCAATAAATTGGATGAGTAGAGGCTCAAAGCCTATGAAAACTCACACCAATTCAAGATGACAAGTAAACTCCGGCATGACAGGCGACTCAGAGCCCAGAAGAATTTTGAACCAGGAGACAAGGTACTACTATACAACTCACGTTTAAAATTTTTCCCATGAAAGCTGCGTAGCTATTGGTCAGGACCATTCACAATCACGAAAGTATCACCTTTCGGAGCATGTGACATCATGGATTTTGTCGGTATTATTCAAAAAGTAAACGGACAACGCCTGAAGATTTACAAAGAGTCGTTTGACTCGTCTGAGCAGACTGTGGACTTCACAGAATAAGGGAGTATCTCTTTCATTTTATTTCATGTTTTGTTATTTCTTTCAGTAATCTATGTTCCTTCCTACCCGTAGTCAGTTGAATAAGTGTGGGGTAAGAATTCTTTGTGTTGTTTTGTTTTGTTTCTTGTTTTCAAATAAGTGTGGGGTAATTAGAAATGCATGAACACTGAGGATAGTGTCAGACTTAAGTGTGGGGTAGCAGTGCACAGTGCACTGTAGTGGTTTGAAAATTTTTGCATGATTTTGCTTGTTTTCCCCATATTTTCACACCCTTCCAAATAAAATTCAAATATTTTCACTCTTTCAGACTTCTTAATGCAGTATGATTGGTGAACATTTGCTGATGTCTATGATATGTAGGTAGAATGTTATGGGTAGTAGTAGGAGACAATTGAGAACTATTTTGAACTAATTGATTAGAAATAGGGAATTCCTGATAACTTAGCACAACTTAGTCTAGAGTAGAGACCTCAGCCAATTACCTTTTCGAGACTTAACTAGATAAAATTAAGACCAGTTGTGGATATTTTGACAATTAGAATGACTAGATGAGACTCCGAGCTAAAAGTGAAAAGAAACAAAAGAAAGTTAATCAAATAAGGGTAGTTTGCCAACGACCTTCGCTACTCGAGCACCACTCCTTCGGGGAACTTAAAGCCTGATGCCCTAAGGTCGTGTAGGTCTGGGAGTCATCGGAGTGGGACTCGCTACATGGGTAGTTGAAGTTGACGTGTTCTAAGCAGACTCAAAATACCCTGAATCTATAAAGAAAAAAATCAATAAATGTTAAATCATTAAAAATCTGACCACCAAGGCTCAGAACTCAGAAGGTTGTTTGTTGTTAGTATGTCTAGCGACGGGTCGAAGTATTATCTGGTAATAGTTAAAGACAAGAGTTTATTGTGCTGACTATCTGGTCTAGACTAGTACACACACTACACATCAGGAAGACCTTGTGACTAAGAGAAGAGTTCAAACTAGTTGTTAAGTTGTTTTCTGCTCAATTATAACAATCTGCTAGAGATATTTGAGACCTTGTCATAGCAACCTAACCAGTCAGACCTGTGTTAAGAATTGCCTGAATAATGTTTGGAATAAAAACATGACTAGGAAATTTAAGTGACTGCACTATGATTTAGAATCACTAACTTCAAGTAGACTTTGCTTGAGGACAAGCAAAAAGCTAAGTGTGGGGTTATCTGATATGCATAAATCATATCACATTTTTAGCATGTTTTTAGGCATGATTTAGGGTGAAATTGAGGGTAAATCAATCTTAATTGTTCATTATTAACTCAATTTCACAGTTTTTCTGATTGTGGAAGTGTCATGTGAAAAGTGGAAGAAAATGGCAAATTTCGGGGCAAAAACGCAATTTTTCAGAAGTTTAGACTTCAGGGAGGGCGTCCCGAATCAGGACGGGCGTCCTAACATGGTCAACAGGTCGGGACGGGCGTCCAGGACTCGGGACGGCCGTCCTGACCTGGTCAATAGACCGGGACGGGCGTCCTAATCCGGGACGGGCATCCTGAACCAGAATTAAGAATCCCACATCGAAATTTTGAGAGAAAATCACTCCAGAAAGCTGCTATAAATACCCCAGGCCTTCCTCAGTTGAATTCATCCCTCTCCACTCGATCTGAGTCATTCAGTGGTTTCTAGTGTACAATTCTTGAGTACACAACTCACTCGGAGACTCAGATTTTAGTATAAGTTTTCTTACTTTCCTTTTATGTTTCGTTTTTCTTAGTTTCTGAGAAATGGTCTCAGATCCTAGGGTTCGATAGATAGGTTCGTTTCTGGTATTCATAGAATACCCAGGATTTCGTTAGGAGATCCTAAGAGGGCTCTAGGCGTTCGAAGAGTCAGGCCACAGGGTTGGGCTTAAGCCCAGGACGTAAGGTAAAGTCCAGCTACTAGGCTGAGGAAGCGTCCTCTGAAGGTTCTGGCGAGCAGAGTCGGGTCGAGCAGTACGACATATACAAGTAGTTACTCCAACACCGCAACTACGTAAAGGGTGATTTCTTTATGGCATCGGTACCCCCTGTCCCTCTCTTTATATGTTTGTATCGTGTTTGTTCCAAACATTAATTATGAATATGAGATTATGATTCCTATGGATATTTGATGCGTTTCCGACCGACATGCTAAATAGGTGTTATTTTACCCTATGTTGATTATGAATAATTAAGGACTGTGATTGACTAATTGTCACATTTAGTCTCTATGGTGTCACTTAATCAGCCAGAACCTAAGGCAGAGTACCTATCGTGTAGCTAGTCTATTGGAAAGTATCTACGATTTTATTAAATAAATATCGTACTCCCAGGGAAGTGGCAACGACTTAGTAGTAACTAGCCTCTTATCCTAACTCTTATCTTATGATCCAGTTATGCAATCTTCATCAATATCTTTGATGAGAGGGTGATCCATTCTCCACTAGGTTCAAGTCTAATTAATCCTAAAAGTGTTTTAAAGATGAGTTCTGATTCTATGCTATACTGTTCCTATATCTTGATTGACCTGTCTTCGAGTATTTTAGATGCATCTTAGCCTAGATTGCAACTATGTTCTGTGTCTAAAGGCGTACCACATCCGAGGTCTCTAATAAACCGCCCTACCTTAATGACGGCCCTACTCACGGTTCGGGACGAAGGCATCCATGAAAGCCCTATGTCACTTCGGGGATCATACCGCTTGCCCTAGCCGCCGGCATAATCAGACTCAGCTCGACTCCTACCTAGACTACTTTAACAAGCAGGGTGTTCAGCATGTTATTTTATCTAGCATGGCAGACACCAATACTAATTGATGCCTGTTAAACTAAACAGGTTATGATTAGACCGTGGTTAGGAATTGTCTATAATCCAAACGTTAGTTTAAAAGAGCACATTAAACATGCAGACATAGTGAATATTTAGCAGGTGGCTATTTCTAGAAAAACATAATAACTTCAACATATCTAACAAATATTCATAAAAATCATAATCTGGTATTCAGAATTGTTATTTGGACAAACACAATAACAACATATAAGAGAGGGACAGGGGGACCGATGCCATAAAGAATTCACCCTTTACGAAGTCTCGCCGATGGAGCGTACTGCTGTATATGCCGTATTGCTTGACCCGACTCTACTCACCAAAACCTTCGGAGGACGCTTCCTCAGCCTAGTAGCTAGACTTTACCTTACATCCTGGGCTTAAGCCTAGCCCTGTGGACTGACTCTTCGAACGCCTAGAGCTCTCTTAGGGTCTCCTAACGAAACCCCGGGTATTCTATGAATACCGGAAATGAACCTATCTATAGAAACCTAAGATCTGAGACTATTTCTCAGAAACTAAAACAAACACTAATAAGAAAGAAAACTGAGATCCGAGTCTCTAAGTGAGTTGTGTACTGGAGAATTGTACACTGGAAACCACTTAATGACTCAGATCGAGTGGAGAGGGATGATTTCAACTGCTGGAGGCCTGGGGTATTTATAGCAGCTTCCTGGAGTGAAAATCTCCAAAAAATTCGATGTGGGACAGCTTCTGGCGGCTCGGGACGCCCGTCCTGATTCGTTGACCAGGTTCGGGACGCCCGTCCCGGTTCAGGACGCCCGTCCTGGCGGTTTGACTGGGTCGGGACGCCCGTCCCGGACCTTTGACAGGGTCAACATTTCCAAAAATTGCGTTTTTGCCCCAGAATTTGCTGTTTTCGTCTACTTTTCACCTGACACTTCCAAAATCATAAAAACCGTGAAATCAGGGTAAATAGTAAACAATTAATGTCAATTTACTCTCAATTTCACATTAAAACATATATAAAAACATGCTAAAAATGTGATACGATTTTCGCGTATCAGATAACCCCACACTTAGCTTTTTGCTTGTCCTCAAGCAAAGTCTACATGGAGTTAGTGATTTTAAACCGTAGTGCAGTCACTTAAATTCCTAATCATGTTTTTATTCCAAAAATTCTTCAGACAATTCTTAACACAGGTCTGACTGGTTAGGTTGCTATGACAAGGTCTCAAATGTTTCTAGTAGCTTGTTATGATCAGGAAGAAAACAAATCAACAACTAGGTTGGACTTTTTTCTTAGTCACAGGGTCTTCCTGATGTGTAGTGTGTGTACTAGTCTAGACCAGATAGTCAACACAATGAGTTCTTATCTTAACTGCTACCAGATAATACTTCGACCTATCGCTAGACACACTGACAACAGATAACTTTCTGAGTTCTGAGCTTTGGTGATAAGATTTTTAATGTTTTAGCACTTGGTTATTTCTTTATAGATTCAGGGTATTTCGAGTCTGCTTAGAACACGTCAACTTCAACTACCCATGTAGCGAGTCCAACTCCGATGACTCCCAGATCTACACGACCTTAGGGCATCAGGCTTTAAGTTCCCCGAAGGAGTGGTGCTCGAGTAGCGAAGGCCGCTGGCAAACTACCCTATTGTAATTAACTTCCTTAATGTTCCTTTCACTTTTAGCTCAGAGTCTCATCTAGTCATTCTAACTGCCAATATATCCACAACTGGTCTAATTTTATCTAGTGGAGTCTCGAATAGGCAATTGGTTGAGGTCTCTAATCCAGACAAGGTTGTGCTCAGTTATCAGGAATTCCCTATTCCTAATCAATTAGTCCAAGATAGCTATCGACTATCTCCTACTAACCATAACATACTACCTACATATCATAGACATAAGCAATTGTTTAACCAAGCATACTGCATTTAGAAGTCTGAAAGACGGAAAAAAGTTTGAAAATATTTTTTGGAAGGGTATGAAAATACGGGGAAAACAAGCAAATTCATGCGAAAAGTTTTGCAAACTGCTACAGTGCACCGTGCACTGCTACCCCACACTTAAGTCTGGCACTGTCCTCAGTGTTCATGCATATCTAGACTACCCCACACTTATTTGAAAACAAGGAGAAACAAAAACAAAACAGAAATTTCTTACCCCACACTTATTTGACTGACTAAGGGTAAGAAAGAAAATAAGGCAGCAAAACAAGAAGGATAGAAAAACAGAACACAAAACAAATAAAATAAAAGGAATATGAGGATTAGAAAAACTCCCTTCCTGTCGCGAGCAGAAGGGTCTTCTCTAATCTGTCAATTGGCTCTTCACCTTAGCCATGTGCTATTGCTGAGGTATTCTTGATTCTGCAAGCTCTAGATATTGGAACGGATAACGCCAGCTCCGATCCTTCATTGTCGAGCTCTAGGTAGTGGCATATCCATTTGATGAATGACTCAAGCCCCAAGGACTGTTTTCTCGAATCATTTGCAAAGTTTCTCGTAATCGTAGCAACGTGTCCAGAAGGAACGTGTCTAGGAATGAGACTTCTTTGGATTGGTGTGCCTACCTGCCAATGTTAGTAAAGGTATTGCATGTAAGTCTCGAATGGAAGAAAAGATACCTGAAGTTTTGGCGAAGCTGTGGTGGTAGGGGGCTCCAGTTGTGTAGATCTGGGCCCAAGTATTTGAGACTTCCTCGAGGAAGTTTCTCACAGCTGATTGGTATGCAGGGAATGCAAGCTCCTCCATTGCTATGCTCCCGACACAATGCCAAATTCCTCTATATCTGCCGACCGTTCGTTACCTCTTGGTAGATCACTTGCTTGCACTGATCTGGCTTTAATTGTTGCCAATATCTCATCTATTGATTCTGCGAGTGTGGGTTTTGCTATGGTGGTGTCTTCTGAAAGTTTCCAGCTTCCGAATTACTCCTCAGCTAAATCCTGTACGATTCCTCTAGTTGGGATTGTATGCGTTTCCCATTGGAGTAGCATTATGCAGTAACCTACTCCTACCTCTTTTGGAATGGTCAGTCATTCCCATAGCAATCCCTGCTAAAGTGTGGTACTTAGCAGACTTCACAGATTTGATACACATTCTGAACATTTCTTCCTAAAACATTGGCACTCTAAATCTGGAAAACAACTAGAATCTGCACATGACTTTAACATCATTAGTAGGTAATGCCTGTGGTTCAGGCTATTTTCGAAAAGTGTTCCACGACTACTATGATGTAATTATGTTCAAAGGAAGAAAGAGAAAAGGATTCGAAATACCCCTGATATCAACGGTTGCAACATTCTGTGTACGTCGCTGGGGTAGATGATCTCTGGAAGATGTGTTACCTGTTATTTGGCAAGCATCGTAGGACTGTATCAGAGATGCAAAAGTCCTTGAATATGGTGGGTCAACAAGATCCTGCTTTCAACACTTTCTGGACAGTGTTGATAGCCATCAATTGGTCTCCCGTAGATTCTTTAGGGCAATGCTCCAAAATCTTGTGTCCTTCATCTTCTGAGACACATCTTCTGATCAACTCATCTGCAAAAATTTGAAATAGAAGAGAGACTGCCCAGTAGTAATATTTCAAATCAGCAAAGAATTTCTTCTTTTGCTGATAAGTCATATCACTTGGAACTTATTCAGTGACTAGATAATTTGAAATAAACCACAGATGAGAATTATTATACATAGCGAACAATGCAAATAAGTTTTCATCCAAAAATTTATCAGTATTACACTAGCCTCTAACTCGGGGTTTTCTAATCTAGACCAATGGTTTGCTTTCTAGATTTTCAACCCTTTTTCTTACCCCTTCTTTCTATATTAAACTCAGGTAACAATAAAACCTAACTTAATCAATTATGGTTCAGTATCAGTTTTATTGAACACAGATATCTTGGAGTGATCAGTGTCACCTATTGTTTTTAGACAATACTAGTTAAGATTAGGATTTATCATACATGAACTTTCTTATCATGTTTCTGTCCTAAAACAATTCTTATTACATCACATATTCATTCAAAAAGCAGATTTCAATCAGGTGATGTCATAATGGGTGCAATAATTCCTTTTGGTTAAAAAAAATCTCATGCAATCATCAGCAAAACAAAAGGAACATCCTTTTTTTTTCAATAGAACATTCAAAGGTCTAGCTATTAAGGAAAAACTATTTCATAACTCATCCTAATAAGGCCGGCATGACTCTAAGAAAATTCTAAAATAGAGTTTCTTCCCGATAAAAATCTAAGCCAACATTTTACAACTCAGAAGAAAATATATTTTATCCTCATTTCCATTTTTATTTCTTCGAAATTAACTAAAGGAAGAAAAACACGAAAAAAAAGCAACTAAGAAAACAACTAAAAAAAACAAGAGATAGGGAAAAGGAACAACTCACCGTATAGCAAGAAAGATACATTCTTTTTGGGATTTTAAATTTTTAACATTTTTTTTTCTTTTTATGTTTAATTTAGAAAGCAGGTAAATTTCCTTAATATGGTTTTAGAATAATTTTCTAAAATTTGATTATCCTAAGTGTCTTAATTTCAGATATTATCTAAAATCAATTAGTTATGATAACCCTATATTTCGGAAATTGATTGTCTAACTAGTATAAGATAAGTGTAGGTCTAAGGTCTAGGTTACTACCGTTACCTATCATAAGTCTCTAGAATTGTGGCCTTTAATCCTAAATTCATTATGATATTTCCCCGGCAACGGCGCCAAAAATCTGATGCGTTTCCGACCGACATGCTAAATATGTGTTATTTTACCCTATGTTGATTATGAATAATTAAGGACTGTGATTGACTAATTGTCACATTTAGTCTCTATGGTGTCACTTAATCATCCAGAACCTAAGGCAGAGTACCTATCGTGTAGCTAGTCTATTGGAAAGTATCTACGATTTTATTAAATAAATATCGTACTCCCAGGGAAGTGGCAACGGCTTAGTAGTAACTAGCCTCTTATCCTAACTCTTATCTTATGATCCAGTTATGCAATCTTCATCAATATCTTTGATGAGAGGGTGATCCATTCTCCACTAGGTTCAAGTCTAATTAATCCTAAAAGTGTTTTAAAGATGAGTTCTGATTCTATGCTATACTGTTCCTATATGTTGATTGACCTGTCTTCGAGTATTTTAGATGCATCTTAGCCTGGATTGCAACTATGTTCTGTGTCTAAAGGCGTACCACATCCGAGGTCTCTAATAAACCGCCCTACCTTAATGACGGCCCTACTCACGGTTCGGGACGAAGGCATCCATGAAAGCCATATGTCACTTCGGGGATCATACCGCTTGCCCTAGCCGCTGGCATAATCGGACTCAGCTCGACTCCTACCTAGACTACTTTAACAAGCAGGGTGTTCAGCTTGTTATTTTATCTAGCATGGCAGACACCAATACTAATTGATGCCTGTTAAACTAAACAGGTTATGATTAGACCGTGGTTAGGAATTGTCTATAACCCTAACGTTAGTTTAAAAGAGCACATTAAACATGCAGACATAGTGAATATTTAGCAGTGGCTATTTCTAGAAAAACATAATAACTTCAACATATCTAACAATATTCATAAAAATCATAATCTGGTATTCAGAACTGTTATTTGGATAAACACAATAACAACATATAAGAGAGGGACAGGGGGACCGATGCCATAAAGAATTCACCCTTTACGAAGTCTCGCCGATGGAGCGTATTGCTGTATATGCCGTATTGCTTGACCCGACTCTACTCACCAGAACCTTCGGAGGACGCTTCCTCAGCCTAGTAGCTAGACTTTACCTTACATCCTGGGCTTAAGCCTAGCCCTGTGGACTGACTCTTCGAACGCCTAGAGCTCTCTTAGGGTCTCCTAACGAAACCCCGGGTATTCTATGAATACCGGAAACGAACCTATCTATAGAAACCTAAGATCTGAGACTATTTCTCAGAAACTAAAACAAACACTAATAAGAAAGAAAACTGAGATCCGAGTCTCTGAGTGAGTTGTGTACTGGAAAATTGTACACTGGAAACCACTTAATGACTCAGATCGAGTGGAGAGGGATGATTTCAACTGCTGGAGGCCTGGGGTATTTATAGCAGCTTCCTGGAGTGAAAATCTCTAAAAAATTCGATGTGGGACAGCTTCTGGCGGCTCGGGACGCCCGTCCTGATTCGTTGACCAGGTTCGGGACGCCCGTCCCGGTTCAGGACGCCCGTCCTGGCGGTTTGACTGGGTCGGGACGCCCGTCCCGGACCTTTGACCGGGTCAACATTTCCAAAAATTGCATTTTTGCCCCAGAATTTGCTGTTTTCGTCTACTTTTCACCTGACACTTCCAAAATCATAAAAACCGTGAAATCAGGTAAATAGTAAACAATTAATGTCAATTTACTCTCAATTTCACATTAAAACATATATAAAAACATGCTAAAAATGTGATACGATTTTCGCGTATCAATATTTGTTATATATGTTGAAGTTGTTATGTTTTTTCGGAAATAGCTACCTGCTTAAATATTCATTATTTCTGCATGTCTAATGTAGTTTCTTTTAAACTAAAATTAGGGTTATAGACTGATGCGCGAAAATTGTATCACCTTTTTAACATGTTTTTATATATGATTTAGGGTGAAATTGAGGGTAAATTGATCTTAATTGTTTATTATTTACTTAATTTCACAGTTTTTATGATTTTGAAAGTGTCATGTGAAATATAGACGAAAACAGCAAATTTTGGGGTAAAAATGCAATTTTTGGAAATGCTGACTTGGTCAACAGTCCGGGACGGGCGTCCCAATCCAGGACGGGCGTCCCAATCCAGGACGGGCGTCCCGAAGCACCAGAAGTTGTCCCATGTCGAAATATTTGGAGATTTTCACTCCAAAAAGCTACTATAAATACCCCAGGCCTCCATGAGTTGAAATCATTCCTCTCCACTCGATCTGAGTCATTCAGAGACTTCTAGTGTACAATTCTCGAGTACACAAGTCACTGAGAGACTCGGGTTTCAGTTTTAGTTTTCTTTCTTACTTTAGTGTTTCGTTTTCTTAGTTTCTGAGAAATAGTCTCAGATCTTAGGCCTCGATAGATAGGTTCATTTTTGGTATTCATAGAATACCGGGATTTCGTTAGGAGATCCTAAGAGAGAGATAGGGTGCGTGTTCTTAGTCAGATTAGGGCAATTTGATTAAGCCCGGGATGTAAGGTAAAGCAATTGCTACTAGGTCTGAGGAGCGTTCTCCGAAGGCTCTGCCGAGCAGAGTAGGATCGAGCAGTCAGGAGCATACAGGAGCTGCAGCGCCGGATGGACCTGCATAGAGTGGTGATTACTTTATGACAGTGGGTCCCCTAGACGAGGTTCTGTATGTTTACGAATTGTTTTATCTAAATATTAATTTGAATATCAAATTACGATTCTTATGAATATCTGTTTTATATGTTGAAGTTCTTATGATTTTCCGGAAATGGCCACCTGCTTAAATATTCATTATGTCTGCATGTCTAATGCCGTTCTTTTAAACTGAAATTAGGGTTATAGACAATTCCTAACCACGGTCTAATCATAACCTGTTTAGTTTAACAGGCATCAATTAGTATTGGTGTCTGCCATACTAGATAAAATAATCTGCGGAACACCCTGTTGGTTGAAAGTAGTCTAGGTAGGCTGAGTAGAGTGTTATGCCGGCGGTTATGAGACGAGCAGCATGATACCGAAGTGACATAGGGTACCGTTCATTGCTGACTTTTGTCCGAGCCGTGAGTAGGGCCGTTACCCTTAACGATGGGGCGGTAGCGTAGAGACTCAGATGTGGTACACCTTTAGACTCAGAACATAGTTGCAATCCAGGCCAAGACATGTCTAAAATACTCGTATATAGGTCAATCAACATATAGGAATAGTGTAACATAGAATTAGGACTCATCTATAAAACACTTTTGGGATTAATTAGACTTAAACCTAGTGGAGAATGGATCACCCTCTCATCAAAGTATTTGATGAAGACTGCATAACTGGATCATAAGATAGGAGTTAGGATAAAAGGCTAGTTACTACTAAGCCGTTGCCACTTCCCTGGGAGTACGATATTTAACTTAATAAAATCGTAGATACTTTCCAACAGACTAGCTACACGATAGGTACTCTGCCTTAGGTTCTGGTTGATTAAGTGACAATAATTGAATGCTAAGTGACAGTTAGTAAGACTCAGTCCTTAATTACTCATAATCAACATAGGGTAAAATAATACCTATTTAGCACGTCGACCGGAACTGCATCATATTTTTGGCACCGTTGCCGGGGAAATATCATAATGAATTTAGGATTAAAGGCCACAATTCTAGAGACTTATGATAGGCAACGGTAGTAACCTAGACTTTGGACCTCCACTTATCTTACGCTAGTTAGACAATCAATTTCTGAAATATAGGATTATCATAACTAATTAATTTTAGATATTATCTGGAATTAAGACATTTAGGATAATCAAATTTTAGAAAATCATTCTAAAACCATATTATGGAAATTTAACTGCTTTCGAAAAAAAAAGAAAAAAAATTTTAAATTTAAAAACCGAAAAAAATGTATTTTTCTTGCTCAATGGTAAGTTGTTCTTTTCCCCATCTCTTGTTCTTTCTTGATTTTTTTTTCTTCTTAGTTGCTCTTTTTCGTGTTTTTCTTCTATTATTTAATTTCGAATAAAAATGGAAATGAGGATAAAATATGTTTTCTTCTGAGTTGTAAAATTTTGGCTTAGATTTTTATTGGGAAGAAACTCCATTTTAGAATTTTCTTAGAGTCATACCAGCTTTATTAGGACGAGTTATGAAATAATTTTTCCTTAATAGCCATACCTTTGAATGTTTTATTGAAAAAAGGATGTTCCTTTTGTTTTGCTGATAATTGCATGAGATCTTTTAAACCAAAAGGAATTATTGCACCAATTATGGCATCACCTGATTGAAATCTGCTTTTTGAATGAATATGTGATGTAATGATGTAGTAAGAATTGTTTTAGGACAAAAACATGATAAGAAAGTTCATGTATGATAAATTCCGATCTTATCTAGTCTTGTCTAAAAACAATAGGTTACACTGATCACTTTGAGATGTATGTGTTCAATAAAACTGATGTTGAACCATAATTGATTAAGTTAGGTTTTATTGTCACTTGAATTTGATATTGAATGAAGGGGTAAGAAAAAGGGTTAAGAATCTAGAAAGCAACCCTTTAGTCTAGATTAGGAAACTCTGAGCTAGAGGCTATTGACGAGATAGTAGTATCTGATAAATTTATGAATGAGGATCTATTTTCATTGTTTGCTATGAGTAATAATTCTCCTCCGTGGTTTATTGATATTACTAATTATCTAGCTGCTAATTATTCCCAAGTGATATGACTTATCAGCAAAAGAAGAAATTCTTTGCTGATTTGAAATATTACTACTGGGCAGATTTCTCTTCTATTTCAAATTTTTGCAGATCAGTTGATTAGAAGATGTATCTCGGAAGGCAAAGGCCACATGATTCTGAAGCATTGCAGGAATCTATGGGAGACTAATTAACTGCTATCAAACACTGTCTGGAAAGTGTTGGAAGTAGAATCTTGTTGACCTACCATATTCAAGGATTTTGTATCTCTGATACAGTCCTGCGATGCTTGCCAAATAACAGGTAACACCTCTTCCAGAGATCATCTACCCCAGCAAGGTAAACAGAATACTAAAACCTCTTATATCTGGGGTACTAATTAAATCCTTTTTCCCTTCTTCCTTTGAAAATAATTACATCATAGTAGTTGTGGAACACTTTTCAAAAATGGCCTGAGCCACAGGCATTACCTACTAATGATGTTCAAGTCATGTGCAGATTCTATGAGAAGTTGTTTTCCAGATTCAGAATGCCAATGTCTTAGGAAGAAAGGCTCGGTCTATGTATCTAATCGGTGAAGTCTGCCAAGTACCACACTTTAGCAGGGATTGCTATGGGAATGAGATACGAACCATTGTCTAGGTTACTACCGTTACCTATCATAAGTCTCTAGAATTTTGATCAGGAATCCTAAATTCATTATGATATTTCCCCGGCAACGACGCCAAATATCTGATGGGTTTCCGACTGATATACTAAAATAGGTGTTGTTTTACCCTATGTTGATTATGAGTAATTAAGAACTTAGCATGACTAATTGTCACATTTAGTCTCTATACTCTCACTTAATCAATCAGAACCTAAGGCGGAGTACCTATTGTGTAGCTAGTCTATTGGAAAGTATCTACGATTTTAATTAGATTAATTATCGTACTCCCAGGGAAGTGGTAACGACTTAGTAGTAACTATCCTCTTACCCTAACTCTTATCTTATGATCCAATTATGCAATCGTTCATTAATATCTTTGATGAGAGTGTGATTCATTCTCCACTAGGTTTAAGTCTATTTAAACCTAAAAGTGTTTTACAGATAATGTTCTAATTCTCTGTTATAATGTTCCTACATGTTGATTGACCTATCTTCGAGTATTTTAGATATATCTTGGCCTAGATTGCAATTATGTAGTGAGTCTAAAGGTGTACCACATCTGAGTTACCTGATAAACCGCCCTACCTTAATGACAGCCCTACTCACGGTTCGAGCTAAAGGCATCCATGAAAGTCCTATGTCACTTAGGAGATCATGCCGCTCGCCCTAACGCCGGCATAAACACACAAACTCAGCCTACTTAGACTACTCTAACAAACATGGTGATCTATAGGTTATTTCATCTAATATGGCAAACATTAATGCTTTCCGACGGGAAAGTCCTAAATTAATGCTTGTTAAACTAAACAGGTTATGATTAGACCGTGGTTAGGAGTTGTCTATAACCCTACATTTAGTTTAAAAGAAACTACATTAGACATGCAGACATAATGAAAGTTAGGTTGGTGACCATTTCCGGAAAATCATAAAGTACTTCAACATGCATAACACATATTCATAAAATCATAATCCAATAGTCATAATTAATGTATGGACGAACACAGTACAGACATATAAAGTGAGGGACAAGGGGACCTATGCCATAAAGTATTCACCCTTTACGTAGTCCGTTGATGGAGCAACTGCTTGTATATGTTGGACTGCTTGACCTGACTTTGCTCGACAGAACCTTCGGAGGACGCTTCCTTAGCCTAGTAGCTGGACTTTACCTTAATACCCAGCTTAAGCACAACATTGTTGACTGACTCTTCGAACGCATAGTGCCCTCTTAGGATCTCCTAACGAAATCTCGGGTATTCTATGAATACCAAAAATGAACCTATCTAGTCGTATCCTAGGATCTAAGACAGACTCTCAGAAACAAAGAACACGAGACACTATCTAAGAATATAAATAAACCTATACTAAAACCTGAGAACACTAAGTGACTTGTATACTATGGAAAACTGTATACTTGAAGTCACTAAATGACTTAAATCGAGTGTAGAGGAATGATTTGAACGGAGGAATGCCTGAGGTATTTATAGTAGGGGAACTAAGTGAATTTCTCTCAAAAGTTCGATGTGGGACTTTGACCAGGCATCCGGGACGCCCGTCCCAGCCTGTTGACCAGGTCAGGATGGCCGTCCCATGTCCTGGATGCCCGTCCTGGTCTGTTGACCAGGTCAAGATGCCCATCCTGGGTTCGGGACTCCCATCCCGACTTCTGAACTTCTGAAAATCACGTTTTTGCCCCGAAATTTGCCATTTTCTTCTACTTTTCACTTGACACTTCCAAAATCACGAAAACTATGAAATTGAGTTAATAACAATCAATTAAGAGTGATTTAACACCAATTTCATCCTAAATTATGCCTAAAACATGCTAAAAAAGTGATATGATTTATGCATATCACAAAAGTAAAATTTAAAGGTTGAGAGAAAGAACTACTCCCATTGAGCCGGGAGTGCCTTAGAGGATGTTAATATCATCATCCATCTTGTTTGGATCTTCCTTGGGTAGGAGCTAGTTTGGGAAGGTCGGCCAAGGGTTGCCAGATTGTTGCCTTTGCCGCGACAACGCTCAGAAGTATGCAACATCACGGTCCCTCGCATATTTCTAGTAAATTTGCTGTTGTGCAAAGAGTTGTGCCACAGTTATTGCCGGAGCATCCATGGAAGTTGTTGCTAGAGCATCCGGTGTGGCAGAGAATGGAGTCTAGGCCGCAAGAGTTTGAGTGCTGTCTGGTGGATGTGGTTGTGGTGCAGAGGGGAGGATTCTGCTTAAGTCATATGCTGAGATGGTTCCTTGAGGGTAGAAGTCAGCGTCTTCCATGGCTACCGTCACTCTGGAAGCCCTACACAACAAGCAAATCAAAGTGGGGAAAAATATTTCCCCACTCTTCTTGTTAGCACATGCACGTATCTGTTCACAAATCAGTTTACCAACATTAATCAGACGGGCCTTAACAATACAGGCCAACAAAACAATGCGCTCAATATTTAAAGATGAAGTATGTCCAGTAGGTGATATGCATAAATCATATCACATTTTTAGCATGTTTTTAGACAAGATTTAGGGTGAAATTGAGGGTAAATCGATCTTAATTGCTTGTTATTAACTCAATTTCACAGTTTTTATGATTTTGGAAGTGTCAGGTGAAAAGTAGAAGAAAATGGCAAATTTCGAGGCAAAAACGCAATTTTCAGAACTTCAGACTTCGGGGAGGGCATCCCGGTTCGGGACGGGCGTCCTGACCTGGTCAACAGGTTGGGACTGGCGTCCGGGACTCGGGACGGCCGTCCTGACCCAGTCAATAGACCCGGACGGGCGTCCCGAACAAGAAATTCAAGTCCCACATCGATTTTTTGATGAAAAATCACTCCATGAAGCTGCTATAAATACCCCATGCCTTCCTCAGTTGAATTCATCCCTCTCCACTTGATCTGAGTCATTCAGTGGTTTCCAGTGTACAATTCTCGAGTACACAACTCACTCAGAGACACAGATTTCAAGTTTTCTTTCTTTCTTGTTAGTGTTTCGTTTCTAAGTTTCTGAGAATTAGTCTCAGATCTTAGGCTTCGGTAGATAGGTTAGTTTCTGGTATTCATAGAATACCCGGGCATTTCGTTAGGAGATCCTAAGAGGGCTCTAGGAGTTCGAAGAGTTAGTCCACAGGGCTGGGCTTAAGCTGGGTATTAAGGTAAAGCCCAGTTACTAGGCTGAGGAAGCGTCCTCCGAAGGTTCTGGCGAGCAGAGTCGGGTCAAGCAATACGACATATACAGCAGTACGCTCCATCGGCGAGACTAAGTAAAGGGTGATTTCTTTATGGCATCAGTCCCTCTGTCCCTCTCTTATATGTTGTTATTGTGTTTGTCCAAACATCAATTATGAATACTGGATTATGATTTCTATGAATATTTGTTTTACATGTTGAAGTTCTTATGATTTTCCAGAAATGGCCACCTGCTTAAATATTCATTATGTCTGCATGTCTAATGTAGTTTCTTTAAAACTAAAATTAGGGTTATAGACAGTTCCTAACCACGGTCTATTCATAACCTGTTTAGTTTAACAGGCATCAATTAGTATTGGTGTCTGCCATACTAGATAAAATAACCTGCGGAACACCCTGTTTGTTAGAGTAGTCTAGGTAGGCTGAGTAGAGCGTTTATGCCTGCGGTTATGGGCCAGCGGCGTGATCCCCTATGTGACATAGGGCTTTCATAGCTATCTTTTGTTCGAATCGTGAGTAGGGCCGTTTACCTTGGCGATGGGGCTGTATATCAGATTACTCAGATGTGGTACACCTTTAGACTCAGAACATAGTTGCAATCCAGGCCAAGACATGTCTAAAATACTCGAAGCTAGGTCAATCAACATGTAGGAACAATATAACATAGAATCAGGACCTCATCTATAAAATACTTTTAGGCTTAATTAGACTCAAACCTAGTGGAGAATGGATCACCCTCTCATCAAAGTTATTGATGAAGATTGCATAACTGGATCATAAGATAAGAGTTTGGATAAAAGGCTAGTTACTACTAAGCCGTTACCACTTCCCTGGGAGTACGGTATTTATTTAATAAAATCGTAGATACTTTCCAACAGACTAGCTACACGATAGGTACTCTGCCTTAGGTTTTGGCTGATTAAGTGACACCATAGAGACTAAATGTGACAATTAGTCAATCTCAGTCCTTAATTACTCATAATCAACATAAGGTAAAATAACACCTATTTAACATATCAGTCGGAAACGCATCAGATATTTGGCGCCGTTGCCGGGGAAATATCATAATGAATTTAGGATTATTGGCCACAATTATAGAGACTTATGATAGGTAGCGGTAGTAACCTAGACTTTAGACTTACACTTATCTTATGCTAGTTAGACAATCACTTTCCGAAATATAGGATTATCATAACTAATTGATTTTAGATATTATCTGGAATTAAGACATTTAGGATAATCAAATTTTAGAAAATCATTCTAAAACCATGTTAAGGAAATTTAACTGCTTTCGAAAAAAAAGAAAAAAAAGATTTTAGATTTAAAACCAGAAAAAAAAATGTATTTTTCTTGCTCAATGGTAAGTTGTTCTTTTCCCTATCTCTTGTTCTTTTTTTTAGTTGTTTTCTTAGTTGTACATTTGTTGCTCTTTTTCGAAGAAATAAAAATGGAAATGAGGATAAAATATATTTTCTTCTGAGTTTTAAAATTTTGACTTATATTTTTATTGGGAAGAAATTCCATTTTAGAATTTTCTTAGAGTCATGCCGGCTTTATTAGGACAAGTTATGAAATAATTTTTCCTTAATAGCCAGACCTTTGAATGTTTTATTGAAAAAAGGATGTTCCTTTTGTTTTGCTGATAATTGCATAGATCTTTTAAACCAAAAGGAATTACTGCACCCATTATGGCATCACCTGATTGAAATCTGCTTTTTGAATGAATATGTGATGTAATGATGTAGTAAGAATTGTTTTAGGACGGAAACATGATAAGAAAGTTCACGTATGATAAATTCCGATCTTATCTAGTCTTGTCTAAAAACAATAGGTTACACTGATCACTCTGAGATATCTGTGTTCAATAAAACTAATGTTGAACCATAATTGATTAAGTTCAGTTTTGTTGTTACTTGAATTTGATATAGAATGAAGGGATAAGAAGAAGGGTTGAAAATCTAGAAAGCAAACCATTTGTCTAGATTAGAAAAACCCGAGTTAGAGGCTATTGTAATACTGATAAATTTTTGATGAAAACTTATTTGCATTGTTTGCTATGTATAATGAGTCTCATATGTGGTTTATTATTGTTGCAAATTATCTAGTCACTGAATGAGTTCCAAGTGATATGACTTATCAGCAAAAAAAGAAATTCTTTGTTGATTTGAAATATTACTACTGGGCAGATTTCTCTTCTATTTCAATTTTTTTGCAGAGTAAGTGATCAGAGGACGTATCTCGGAAGGCGAAGGGCACATGATTCTGAAGCATTGCAGGAATGTATGGGAGACCAATTAACTGCTATCAACACTGTCCGGAAAGTGTTGGAAGTAGAATCTTATTGACCTACCATATTCAAGGATTTTGTATCTCTGATACAGTCCTACGATGCTTGCTAAATAACAGGCAACACGTCTTCCAGAGATCGCCTACCCCAGCAAGGTATATAGAGTCTTGAAATATTTAATATCTGAGGTATTGATTGAATCCTTTTCCCTTCTTCCTTTGAAAATAATTACATCATAGTAGTCGTGGAACACTTTTCAAAAATGGCCTGAACCACAGGCATTACCTACTAATGATGTTAAAGTCATGTGCAGATTCTATTAGAAGTTGTTTTCCAGATTCAGAGTGCCAATGTCTTAGGAAGAAACGTTCAGTCACTGTATCGAATCTGTGAAGACTGCCAAGTACTTCACTTTAGCGGGAGTTGCTATGGAATATTGACCATTCCAAAAGAGGTAGGAGTAGGTTACTGCAGAATGCTACTCCAATGGGAAATGCATACAATCCCAACTAGAGGAATCATCCGGGATTTAGCTGAGGAATAATTCGAAAGCTGGAAACTTTCAGAAGATACCACCACAGCAAAACCCCTACCCGCAGAATCAACAGATGAGATACTGGCAACAATTAAAGCCAGACTAGTGCAAGCAAGTGATCTACCAAGTGGTATCGAAGGGTCGAGGGATATAGAAGAATTTGGCGTTGTATCAAGAGCATAGCAATGGAGGAGCTTGCATCCCCTGCATACCAATCAGCTGTGAGAAGCTTCCCCGAGGAAGTCTCAAATACTGGGGACCAGATCTACACCACTGGAGCCTCCTACCACCACGGCTTCGCCAAAACTTCAGGTATCTTTTCCGCCATTCGAAAATTGCATGCAATACCTTCACTGACATTGGCATGTAGGCACACCAATCTAAAGAAGTCTCATTCCTAGACACGTTCCTTCTGGACACGTTGCTACGATTACGAGGAACTTTGCAAATGATTCGAGGAAACAGTCCTTGGGGATTGAGTCATTCATCAAATGGATAGGCCACTACCTGGAGCTCAACATTGAAGGATCGGAGCTGACGTCATCCGTTCCAATATCTAGAGCTTGCATAGTCAAGAACACCTCAGCAATAGCACATGACTAAGGTGAAGAGCCAATTGAAAGATCAGAGAAGGCCTTTCTGCTTGCGACATGAAGGGAGTTTTTCTAATCCTCATATTCCTTTACTTTTATTTTCTTTGTTTTGTGTTCTATTTTGTTATTTCCATTATCCTTCTTGTTTTGTTGCTTTATTTTCTCTCTTACCCTTAGTTAGTCAAATAAGTGTGGGGTAAGAGTTCTTTGTTTTGTTTTCATTTCTTCTTGTTTGCAAATAAGTGTGGGGTAGTTTAGGTATGCATGAACACTGAGGACAGTGTCAGACTTAAGTGTGGGGTAGCAGTGCATGGTGCACTGTAGTAGTTTGAGATATTTTTGCATGATTTTGCATGTTTCCCCCGTAATTTCACACCCTTCCAAAAATTTTCAAAATTTTTCATTCTTTCAGACTTCTAAATGCAGTATGATTGGTTAAACATTTGCTGATGTCTATGATATGTAGGTAGAATGTTAGGATTAGTAGGAGACAATTGAGGACTATTTTGAACTCATTGATTAGGAATAGAGAATTCCTGATAACTGAGCAAAATTTTTCATTCTTTCAGACTTCTAAATGCAGTATGATTGGTTAAACATTTGCTGATGTCTATGATATGTAGGTAGAATGTTAGGATTAGTAGGAGACAATTGAGGACTATTTTGAACTCATTGATTAGGAATAGAGAATTCCTGATAACTGAGCACAACTTAGTCTGGATTAGAGACCTCAGCCAATTACCTTTTCGAGACTTAACTAGATAAAATTAGACCAGTTGTGGATATATTGGCAATTAGAATGGCTAGATGAGACTCTGAGCTAAAAGTGAAAAGAAACAAAAGAAAGTTAATTAAATAAGGGTAGTTTGCCAGTGGCCTTCGCTACTCGAGCACCACTCCTTCGGGGAATTTAAAGCCTGATGCCCTAAGGTCGTGTAGGTCTGGGAGTCATCGGAGTGGGACTCGCTACATGTGTAGTTGAAGTTGACGTGTTCTAAGCAGACTCAAAATACCCTGAATCTATAAAGAAAATCAATAAATGCTAAATCATAAAAAAATATGATCACCAAGGCTCAGAACTCAGAAAGTTGTCTATTGTTAGTATATATAGCGACGGGTCGAAGTGTTATCTGGTAATAGTTAAGACAAGAGTTTATTGTGTTGACTATTTGGTCTAGACTAGTACACACACTACACATCAGGAAGACCTTGTGACTAAGAAAAGAGTTCAACATAGTCGTTAAGTTGTTTTTCTGCTTGATCATAACAATCTACTAAAGACATTTGAGACCTTGTCATAGCAGCCTAACCAGTCAAGACATGTGTTATGAATTATCTGAAAAACAATTTGGAATAAAAACATGACTAGGAATTTAAGTGACTGCACTATGATTTAGAATCACTAACTTCAGGTAGACTTTGCTTGAGGACAAGCAAAAAGCTAAGTGTGGGGTTATCTTATATGCATAAATCATATCACGTTTTTCGCATGTTTTTAGACATGATCTAGGGTGAAATTGAGGGTAAATCGATCTTAATTGCTTGTTATTAACTCAATTTCATAGTTTTTATGATTTTGGAAGTGTCAGGTGAAAAGTAGAAGAAAATGGCAAATTTCGGGGCAAAAACGCAAATTTTCAGAAGTTCGGACTTCGGGGAGGGCGTCCCGGTTCGGGACGGGCATCCTGACCTGGTCAACAGGTCAGGACGGGCGTCTAGGACTCGGGACGGCCGTCCTGACCTAGTGAACAGACCGGGACGGGCGTCCTGAACCAGAAATTCAAGTCCCACATCGAAATTTTGATGAAAAATCACTCCATGAAGCTGCTATAAATACCCCAGGCCTTCCTCAGTTGAATTCATCCCTCTCCACTTGATCTGAGTCATTCAGTGGTTTCCAGTGTACAATTCTCGAGTACAAAACTCACTCAGAGACTCAGATTTCAAGTTTTCTTTCTTTCTTGTTAGTGTTTCGTTTCTTAGTTTCTGAGAATTAGTCTCAGATCTTAGGCTTCAGTAGATAGGTTCGTTTCTAGTATTCATAGAATACTCGAGATTTCGTTAGGAGATCCTAAGAGGGCTCTAGGCATTCGAAGAGTCAGTCCACAGGGCTGAGCTTAAGCTGGGTATTAAGGTAAAGCCCAATAACTAGGATGAGGAAGCGTCCTCTGAAGGTTCTGGCGAGCAGAGTCGGGTCAAGCAATGCGACATATACAACAGTACGCTCCATCGGCGAGACTAAGTAAAGGGTGATTTCTTTCTGGCATCAGTCCCCCTGTCCCTCTCTTATATGTTGTTATTGTGTTTGTCCAAATATCAATTATGAATACTGGATTATGATTTCTATGAATATTTGTTTTACATGTTGAAGTTCTTATGATTTTCCGGAAATGGCCACCTGCTTAAATATTCATTATGTCTGCATGTCTAATGTAGTTTCTTTTAAACTAAAATTAGGGTTATAGACAATTCCTAACCACGGTCTATTCATAACCTGTTTAGTTTAACAGGCATCAATTAGTATTGGTGTCTGCCATACTAGATAAAATAACCTACGGAACACCCTGTTTGTTAGAGTAGTCTAGGTTGGCTGAGTAGAGCGTTTATGCATGCAGTTATGGGCCAGCGGCGTGATCCCCTAAGTGACATAGGGCTTTCATAGCTGTCTTTTGTTCGAATCGTGAGTAGGGCTGTTTACCTTGGCGATGGGGCGGTATATCATATTACTCAGATGCGGTACACCTTTAGACTCAGAACATAGTTGCAATCCAGGCCAAGACATGTCTAAAATACTCGAAGCTAGGTCAATCAACATGTAGGAACAATATAACATAGAATCAGGACCTCATCTATAAAACACTTTTAGGCTTAATTAGACTTAAACCTAGTGGAGAATGGATCACCCTCTCATCAAAGTTATTGATGAAGATTGCATAACTGGATCATAAGATAAGAGTTAGGATAAAAGGCTAGTTACTACTAAGTCGTTACCACTTCCCTAGGAGTACGATATTTATTTAATAAAATCGTAGATACTTTCCAACAGACTAGCTACACCATAGGTACTCTGCCTTAGGTTCTGGCTGATTAAGTGACACCATAGAGACTAAATGTGACAATTAGTCAATCTCAGTCCTTAATTACTCATAATCAACATAGGGTAAAATAACACCTATTTAGCATATCAGTCGGAAACGCATCAGTAGGCATCAAAGAATGGCTCACAAAATAAAACCAAATTTTGGCTTCGTCCGTCAAAAACTCCCTGCGGCAGGTTTTGTTGCCTTGCTTGGACAGTGACCATTGTGTTCCAAGAACAGTGACCTCTTGCAATAATTTATCACAGGTCTCATCGGTTATGTCAGCAAGATAGGATTAAAAATCATCAGCGTCATTGATGTAGTTCATCAGATTGAAGAGCTAGTTGACTGCTCTTGGGTTCAAAGCAACAGAGCGTTCTCGGACAAAGACCGAATACACATTGTTCGGCCATAAATTCGCGTAAAATTCTCGGACAATGGAAGGATCCGGCTCCACCCGTTGTGAACAAAACTGTTCCCATCCCAGAATGCGGATGACGTCTCTACATTCCGTCGGCAAAGGATACGACGTTTCTCCATTAAGGACAAAACCTAGGTCAGCTAGGTACTATTTTTCCGAATACAATTCCTGAAATCTCGACTCAGCGTCTAAGGAGGAGAATCGTTCCTTATTACATTTTTGTGCTACTTGCTTAATTCTCGGAATCTAAAAAAATGACAAATGTGAGAATCAATCACAAAAGTAAGCTCTAGCCCAAAACAGAAAAAGAAAAATAAAGTCCCAATTTCAAAAATAGTCAAGGTCGTCATGACTTTTTCTCAAATAAACATGCTCGCACTCACTTATCACAAAAGAAATAAAAGGATACAAAACCCTCAGTAGATTCAAATCATCTCCCATCATAAAATTAGTACTGACCCAGACGCAAAAATCTCAAAGGAGTTCGGAAATAACAAATGGGTAACATATTTCACAACAAAAATAAAAAATAAACAGAGAAAGCGCTACACCCATTCTGAAATAAACCCATTTTTCCGAAAAACAAACTTTAGCCCACAAGATAAAAAACAACAGAATAAAAAATAACAACAGATCTGGAAAGAACAAACCCTATTACCGAAGCAGAAACTTTCATTTCTCAAACCAAATACACAGTAACATGACCCGAAAATAAAACAACACTTTTACAATGAAAAACTCCATTTTTCGTACGGTCATGTTAAACCCATACTCATAAAACAACAAATCCAACAATGTACCTACTTAAAAAAGAAAAAGCCCCAAGTTTTCAACTGAAAATTTCAAATCTGAACAAAAAATCGCAACTTAGACGCTCAGATCAGTGAACAATAACCCTTGTTTTTAACAAAAAATGGTTAACCCATAATGGGTTATCCGTCTATTTAAGTTTAACGCAATATACCCTTCATATTTACCAGAGAAAAACATACCTTTAGTGCGTCGAGTGCTTGAAAACTTGTCTTGGAGAAATATGGTTGTGGGTACTGTCGGACTTGAGAGGAATGTTGAAGAACAGAAATATTTTTTTGAAAAATGGAGGTTTGAGAGAATATGGAAGCAACTGTTGTAGTTTTTGTTTTAAATAAAAATCCTAACGCTTCAGTTGTGCAAATGTGGACAAAATAAAAGAATGTTAGTGCCTTTTCGGTTTCTTGAACTAGGTAGTACTCATATCTCTATAAGGACAAAAAATAAAATAATAATAATGAGTACTTACTTGTCCCAATGCATTGGAAATATATTTGGCGACTAAAAAGTTGCCTTTATTCCTGACAGACACCACTTCTAATATGCATAAATCATATCACAGTTTAGCATGTTTTAGGCATAATATAGGGTGAAATTGATGGTAAATCGGTCTTAATTGATTGTTATTAATTCAATTTCACAATATTTATGATTTTGGAAGTATCAGGTGAAAAGTAGAAGAAAATGGCAAATTTCGGGCCAAAAACGTGATTTTCAGAAGATTGGAAGTCGGGGTGGGCGTCCAGAAGTCAGGATGGGCGTCCTGACCTGGTCAACAGTCCAAGACGGGCGTCCAGGACTTGGGACGGCCGTCCTGACCTGGTCAACAGGCCGGGACGGGCATCCCAATCCCTGACGGGTGTCCCGAGCCGTAGTTCAGAATCCCACATCGAAATTCTGAGAGATATTCACTCCAGAAAGCTGCTATAAATACCTCCGGCCTTCCTCAATTGAATTCATTCCTCTCCACTCCATCTGAGTCATTTAGTGACTTCAAGTATACAGTTTTCCAGTATACAAGTCACTTAGAGACTCAGGTTTCAGTATAAGTTTCTTTTTATTCCTAGATAATGTTTTCATGTTCTTTGTTTCTGAGAGTTAGTCTCAGATCCTAGGATACAACTAGATAGGTTCGTTTCTGGTATTCATAGAATACTCGGGGTTTTGTTAGGAGATCCTAAGAGGGCTCTAGGCATTCGAAGAGTCAGTCCACAGGGTTGGGCTTAAGCTAGGAATTAAGGTAAAGTCCAGCTACTAGGCTGAGGAAGCGTCCTCCGAAGGTTCTGTCGAGCAGAGTCAGGTCGAGCAGTCCAACATATATAAGCAATTGCTCCATCGGCGAGACTTCGTAAAGGGTGATTACTTTATGGCATCGGTCCCCCAGTCCCTCTCTTTATATGTCTGTACTGTGTTCGTCCAAACATTTGTTATGATTACTAGATTATGATTTTATGAATATTTGTTATGCATGCTGAAGTACTTTATGATTTTCCGGAAAAGGCCACCAGCTTAACTTTCATTATGTCTGCATGTCTAATGTAGTTTCTTTTAACCTAAATTTAGGGTTATAGACAATTCCTAACCATGGTCTAATCATAACCTGTTTAGTTTAACAAGCATTAATCTAGGACTTCCTCGTCGGGTTGCATTAATGTCTGCCATATTAGATGAAATAACCTATAGATCACCATGTTTGTTAGAGTAGTCTAAGTTGGCTGAGTTTGTGTGTTTATGCCGGCGTTAGGGCGAGTGACATGATCTCCTAAGTGACATAGGTTTTCATGGATGCCTTTAGCTCGAACCGTGAGTAGTGTCGTCATTAAAGTAGGGCGGTTTATCAGGTAACTCAGATGTGGTACACCTTTAGACTCAGTACATAGATGCAATCTAGGCCAAGATATATCTAAAACACTCGAAGACAGGTCAATCAACATGTAGGAACAATATAACATAGAATTAGGACATTATCTGTAAAACACTTCTAGGCTTAAATAGACTTAAACCTAGTGGAGAATGAATCACCCTCTCATCAAAGATATTGATGAACGATTGCATAACTGGATCATAAGATAAGAGTTAGGGTAAGAGGATAGTTACTACTAAGTCGTTACCACTTCCCTGGGAGTACGATATTTAATTTAAATAAAATCGTAGATACTTTCCAACATACTAGCTACATGATAGGTACTCTGCCTTAGGTTCTGATTGATTAAGTGACAGTATAGAGACTAAATGTGACAATTAGTCAGGATAAGTCCTTAATTACTCATAATCAATATAGGGTAAAACAACACCTATTTTAGTATATCAGTCGAAACGTCATCAGATTTTTGGCGCCGTTGCCGGGGAAATATCATAAGGAATTTAGGATTATTGGCCACAATTCTAGTGACTTATGATAGGTAACGGTAGTAACCTAGACCTTGGACCTACACTTATTTTATGATAGTTAGGCAATCAATTTCAGAAATATTGGATTATCATAACTAATTGATTTTAGATATTATCTAAAATTAAGACATTTAGGATAATCAAATTTTAGAAAATTATTCTAAAACCATATTGAGGAACTTTATCGGCTTTCTAAATAAGTATAAAAAGAAATTTTTTTAAAAAAAAAACCTGAAAAATATCTTTCTTAATTTTTTTTTCTGTCTTTGTTATTTGTTATTCCTAAACAGACTTTGCACTCATAGATGAAGAGAACAAGAGGAGCTACAAATCAAGCAAAGAAAATAGAAAACCCTGACACTCCAGGACGAAAGAAGACCAAACCAGAAGGACCATCTAGGCCTGAACCAGAAATACCACGGGAGAACCCTCCTCCACAACCTATAGAAATAAACTCAAGCCTAGACACCAGTGACTTAGTGAGAAGATTACTGAACACCCGTGAGCCTAGTCCCACGGAAGAAGATCCTACTGAAGATACCTTCCTCCGAGAGAAGAACCTCAAAAATCTCCAGTTCACACTCATGCCCAGAGAGTTCCTATAAATCCACCACCCCTTGACCAAACCCAAAACTCACCAACATCTCCTGAGTACACTCCAACGCCTAACGAGCACACCCCTTCATCCGGGGGAAGTACTAACGGTTCTCATTCAGTTTTGTCCATGCAGATAGATACTTTGGCTCAAAGGATCTATGAGATGGATCAAGGAATTGCACGCAGATTGTGTCATTCAGACCAAAGTATCCTGAATATCACAACCAATATGGACCAACTCAGGGCCACAGTAAGTCTCCAGGAAAGCCCAGGTGCACAGATACTCCGGGAGTTAGCTGACTTACGAAGTGAGCAGGGCGGGCAAAGGGATGAGATGAGAGCCATGCGCATAGAGATGTGAACCATACAAGCAGAAATACGAGAGATCATAAATAAGGGCCATTGAAAAAGGGAAGATTCTTTTTGCTCTTCTTTTCAGCAAATAAATTGTTTGAACTAAAATTAAATAATTGACCCCTATTTTTTTTATTTTTTTCAAACTTTTTAAAAGGGTCTCTTATTTTATTCAGCAATTTTTCTTCAGACTTTTTCAAATTCTTTATGAAAAACAAATGTGTTACGAATAAGTTGTATAAACTTAATCTTTTGTTTTTCTATAGTTCTTGCTGAATATAGGTTATGATAAGATTAGGGTAGTCATGATTTTCGAAAAAGAGATTGAGAAAGTTTTACAAAGAGTTTTTAACAGCTTCTGAATTTGATTGGTTAAACATGAAGACTTGTTAAATATTATGATTGTTTTTTGTGTACTGAGATTTGCAGGGAATTATTTAAAGAAAAATAAATCCGGAAGTGGCACGCATCCCGAGGCAACCCAGGACAAGCGTCCCAATTTTGGACGGGCGTCCAGCCGGGACGGGCATCCTACCTCCGGGACCTACAAATATGCCATTTCTCTTCATTTTCTCTCAAACCAACCACCAAAAATTCATCTCTCTACAAAATTCTCTCTACAAATTTTTGGCAACCTCCCGAAGTTTCAAAATTTGAATTTCCCTCCAAAAATTTGAACTTTTAAATTTCCTTCCAAAATTCGAATTTCCCTCCAATATTCAAATTTCCCACCAAAAATTCAAAATCCTTCCCTAACCAAAATCCATCCTTCCGAATTCAAATTCACCTGCAGAATTCGAATTCGAATCCTCTTTCCCACCTAAATTCTAAATATATCTCGAACGTTCTCAACCAAATGGCTCCCAAACGCGCTCGTATCACTTCTTCCATGACCGTCACATCGATGGCACACCCTTTTATGCTTTTTCCCTCTATTCAAGCATACCAGGAGAGATGTCATGGATATATCAGACGCACCATACTGATTGGCAGAATGCTTGACTCGGCAGTAGTACAGACACTAGAAGTTGAGCAGGAGGTCCGACGCATACTCGACGTACTACCCTTCAATCGAGTTGATGAGTTTCCGACTGATATCCTAAATAGGTGTTATTTTACCCTATGTTCATTATGAGTAATTAAGGACTGAGATTGACTAATTGTCACATTTAGTCTCTACGGTGTCAATTAATCAGTCAGAACCTAAGGCAGAGTACCTATCGTGTAGCTAGTCTGTTGGAAAGTATCTACGATTTTATTAAATAAATATCGTACTCCCAGGAAAGTGGTAACGACTTAGTAGTAGCTAGCCTTTTATCTTAACTCTTATCTTATGATCCAGTTATGCAATCGTCATCAATAACTTTGATGAGAGGGTGATCCATTCTCCACTAAGGTTTAAATCTAATTCAGCCTAGAAGTGTTTTATAGATAAGGTCCTGATTCTATGTTATACTGTTCCTACATGTTGATTGACCTATATTCGAGTGTTTTAGATATATCTAGCCTGGAATGCAACTATGTTCTGAGTCTAAAGGTGTACCACATCCGAGTCAACTAATAAACCGCCCTACCTTAATGACGGCCCTACTCACGGTTCGAGCTAAAGGCATCCATGAAAGCCCTATGTCACTTCGGGGATCATGCCGCTCGTCCTAACGCCGGCATAAAAACGCAACTCAGCCTACCTAGACTACTCTAACAAATAGGGTGTTCCGCAGGTTATTTTATCTAGTATGGCAGACACCAATACTAATTGATGCTTGTTAAACTAAACAGGTTATGAATAGACCGTGGTTAGGAATTGTCTATAACCCTAATTTTAGTTTAAAAGAAACTACATTAGACATGCAGACATAATGAATATCTAAGCAGGTGGCTATTTCAGGAAAAACATAACAACTTCAACATATATAACAAATATTCATACAAATCATAATCTAATATTCAAAATCATTCTTTGGACAAACACAATAACAACATATAAGAGAGGGACTGATGCCATAAAGAAATCACCCTTTACCTAGTCTCGCCGATGGAGCGTACTGTATATGTTGTATTGCTTGACCCGACTCTGTTCGCCAGAACCTTCGGAGGACGCTTCCTCAGCCTAGTAGCTGGACTTTACCTTACATCCTGGGCCTAAGCCCAGCCCTGTGGACTGACTCTTTGAACGCCTAGAGCCCTCTTAGGATCTCCTAACGAAATCTCGGGTATTCTATGAATACCAGAAACGAACCTATCTATCGAACCCTAGGATCTGAGACTATTTCTTAGAAACTAAGAAAAACGAAACACAAAAAGGAATGAAAGAAAACTTATACTGAAATCTGAGTCTCCGAGTGAGTTGTGTACTCGATAATTGTACACTGGAAGTCACTGAATGACTCAGATCGAGTGGAGAGGGATGATTTCAACTGAGGAAGGCCTGGGGTATTTATAGCAGCTTTCTGGAGTGATTTTCTCTCAAAAATTCGATGTGGGATTCTGAATTCTAGTTTGGGACGCCCGTCCTGGTCTGTTGACCAGTTCAGGACGGCCGTCCCGAGTCCTAGACGCCCGTCCCGACATGTTGACCAGGTCAGGACGCCCGTCCTGAACCGGGACACCCTCCCCGAAGTCTGAACTTCTAAAAAATTGCGTTTTTTCCCCGAAATTTGCCATTTTCTTCTACTTTTCACCTGACACTTCCAAAATCATAAAAACTGTGAAATTGAGTTAATAATGAACAATTAAGACCAATTTACCCTCAATTTCACCCTAAATCATGCCTAAAAACATGCTAAAAATGTGATATGATTTATGCATATCACGAGTCTTCATCGTCACTAAGCCGACCTACCTAGAGCTGGTATGTGAGTTCTACGCTTCGTTTACATTCCAGCAGGAGCATATCACATTCTGTTTGGGCGGAATAGATCGATCGATGAGCATGGCCGAGTTCGGAATCGATTTGGGTATCTGGCAGAGGGACGAGCTGGATACGCCCGCCTACACCACAGCAGTTCGAGACTTCACTTCTGCAGATGTCTCCATCGCTTGGGCTCAGATTTGTACGACGGGTGTTCCCTACCAGCATGGCTTTGCAAAAGCCACAGGTATTTATCCTGCTCTTCGCTATTTACATGCCATTTTAGCACACACTCTGTCAGGACGTCGGGCGGCCCCCAGGAATGTCACCTAGATGGAGACATTCCTCCTGGCCAACATGCACATAGGTTCAACAATGGAGATGGCTCGACTCATCACTGTCATCATGCGGGGTTTCGCTACAGACACTCGGAAACATTGTCTAGGGCTCGGGCCATTCATCACCAGGATAGCCCACTACTTGGAGTTGGACATCGAGGGCTCGGAGCTGACTGGGGTTGCCCCGACCACCATTCCTACGGACCTTACCATTCTACGGAACATGGGGATGGTCGTACGGGATGCAAATGGGTGCTACTCCATCCACACGGAGCAGCAGGGACAGACATCGACACCAGGAGCAGTTCCAGCACATATACCTCTGACCAAGACATTCGTTCCATGCACTGCCTTTGAACGACATATGTCGCACGGATTGGCGGAACTTTCAGCCCGATATAGCCAGGATATGGAAAGAATCGAGAGACAGATGTCGATGATGGACGACAGAATCGCCATGAACACTAGCAGGATTGAGGAGATCTTTCAGCATACCTCCCAACTAGTTGAAAACACAGAGGTCTACTTTACAGCAGACCTCCGTCCACCTGACGACGATGAGCTGGGTTCTTAGTTTTTCTTTTCCTTTCCTTTTTCTTTTGTTGTTTTTGCTCTATGTGTGTGATCATGTCTGGGCTGTATGAAATATGAATCTCTATATGATTGTGATTGATATGACATAACATCATTTGTTTCTTTTACTATATTTTGTTATTTCGTTTATTATTTTTCTTCTTACCCTTAGTCGAATAAGTGTGGGGTAAGAGTTTTTCTATTTTGTTTTTTATTCTTCTTGTTTTCAAATAAGTGTGGGGTAATTTAGATATGCATGAACACTGAGGACAGTATCAGACTTAAGTGTGGGGTAGCAGTGCACGGTGCATTGTAGAAGTAGGAAAAACTTTTGCATGATATTTGCATGTTTTCCCCGTATTTTACACCCTTCCAAAAAAATTTCAAAATTTTTCATTCTTTCAGATTTCAAAATGCAGTATGATTGGTAAAACATTGCTGATGTCTATGATATGTAGGTAGAATGTTATGATTAGTAGGAGACAATGTGATGACTATCTTGAACTTATTGATTAGGAATAGGGAATTCCTGATAATTGAGCACAACTTAGTTTGGATTAGAGACCTTAGCCAATTACCTTTTCAAAACTTAACTAGATAAGATTAGACCAGTTGAGGATGCATTGGCAATTAAAATGACTAGATGAGGCTCTGAGCTGAAAGTGAAAGAAAAAAAAGAGAGTTAATTAAATAGGGTAGTTTGCTAGCGGCCTTTGCTACTCGAGCACCACTCCTTACGGGAACTTAAACCCTCATGCCCTAAGGTCGTGTAGGTCTGGGAGTCATCAGAGTGGGACTTGTTACATGGGTAGTTAAAGTTGACGTGTTAAAGCAGACTCAAAATACCCTGAAAAAATCTATAAAAGAAAAAAAAATCAATAAATGCTAAATAATTAAAAATCTGATCACCAAGGCTCAGAACTCCGAAAGTTGTCTGTTGTTAGTATGTCTAGCGACGGGTCGAAGTGTTATCTGGTAGTAGTTAAGATGAGAGTATATTATGTTGACTATCTGGTCTAGACAAGTACACACACTAGACATCAGGAAGACCTTGTGACTGATAGAAGAGTTCAATCTAGTTGTTAAGTTGTTAAACCTGCTTGATCATAATAATCTACTAGAGACATTTGAGACCTTCTCATAGCAACCTAACCAGTCAATCATGTGTTGTGAATTGTATGATTCAGTAAATAATTTTTGGAATAAAAACATGAGTAGAAAATTTAAGTGACTGCACATATGATTTAAAATCACTAACTTCAGGTAGACTTTGCTTGAGGACAAGCAAAAAGCTAAGTGTGGGGTTATATGATATGCATAAATCATATCACATTTTTAGCATGTTTTAGGCATAATTTAGGGTGAAATTGATTGTTATTAACTCAATTTCACAGTTTTTATGATTTTGGAAGTATCAAGTGAAAAGTAGAAGAAAATGGCAAATTTCGGGGCAAAAACGTGATTTTCAGAAGATCGGAAGTCAGGGTGGGCGTCCCAAAGTCAGGATGGGCGTCCTGACCTGGTCAACAGGCCGAGACGGGCGTCCCAATCCAAGACGGGTGTCCTGAGCCACAGTTCAGAATCTCACATCGAAATTTTGAGAGAAATTCACTCCAGAAAGCTGCTATAAATACCCCAGGCCTTCCTCAGTTGAAATCATTCCTCTCCACTCGATCTGAGTCATTTAGTGACTTCAAGTATACAGTTTTCCAGTATACAAGTCACTTAGAGACTCAAGTTTCAGTATAAGTTTCTTTTTATTTCTAGATAGTGTTTTCGTGTTCTTTATTTCTGAGAGTTAGTCTCAGATCCTAGGATACAACTAGATAGGTTCGTTTCTGGTATTCATAGAATACCCGAGGTTTCGTTAGGAGATCCTAAGAGGGCTCTAGGCATTCGAAGAGTCAGTCCACAGGGTTGTGCTTAAGCTGGGTATTAAGGTAAAGTCCAGCTACTAGGCTGAGGAAGCGTCCTCCGAAGGTTCTGTCGAGCAGAGTCAGGTCGAGCAGTCCAACATATATAAGCAGTTGCTCCATTGGCGAGACTTCGTTAAGGGTGATTGCTTTATGGCATCGGTCCCCCTGTCCCTCTCTTTATATGTCTGTACTGTGTTCGTCCAAACATTTGTTATGATTACTAGATTATTATTTTATGAATATTTGTTATGCATGTTGAAGTACTTTATGACTTTCCGGAAATGGCCACTGATAGGCGAAAATCGTATCACATTTTTAGCATGTTTTTATGTATGTTTTAATGTGAAATCGAGAGTAAATTGATATTAATTGTTTACTATTTACTTGATTTCACGGTTTTTATGATTTTGGAAGTGTCAGGTGAAAAGTAGACGAAAACAGCAAATTCTGGGGCAAAAATGCAATTTTCGAAATGTTGACCCGGTCAAAGGTCCGGGACAGGCGTCCCGACCCGGTTAAACCACCAGGACGGGCGTCCTGAACCTGGTCAACGAATCAGGACGGGCGTCCCGAACCGGGACGGGCGTCCCGAGCCGCCAGAAGCTGTCCCACATCGAATTTTTCAGAATTTTTCACTCCGGGAAGCTGCTATAAATACCCCAGGCCTCCAGCAGTTGAAATCATCCCTCTCCACTCGATCTGAGTCATTAAGTGGTTTCCAGTGTACAGTTTTCCAGTACACAACTCACTCAGAGACTCGGATCTCAGTTTTCTTTCTTATTAGTGTTTGTTTTTGTTTCTGAGAAATAGTCTCAGATCTTAGGTTTCTATAGATAGGTTCGTTTCTGGTATTCATAGAATACCCGGGGTTTCGTTAGGAGACCCTAAGAGAGCTCTAGGTGTTCGAAGAGTCAGTCCACAGGGCTAGGCTTAAGCCCAGGATGTAAGGTAAAGTCTAGCTACTAGGCTGAGGAAGCGTCCTCCGAAGGTTCTGGCGAGCAGAGTCAGGGGCAATACGACGTATACAGCAGTACGCTCTGTAGGCGAGACTAAGTAAAGGGTGATTTCTTTATGGCATCAGTCCCCATACCCCTCTCTTATATGTTTTATTGCTTTGTCCTAAACATCAATTATGAATATCAGATTATGATTTTATGAATAGTGTTTTGTATGTTGAAGTTATTATGTTTTTCCGGAAATAGCCACCTGCTAAATATTCATAGTCTGCATGTCTAATGTAAGTCTCTTTTAAACTAAAACTAGGGTTATAGACAATTCCTAACCACGGTCTATTCATAACCTGTTTAGTTTAACAGGCATCAATTAGTATTGGTGTCTGCCATACTAGATAAAATAACCAATGGAACACCTTGTTTGTTAGAGTAGTCTAGGTAGGCTGAGTAGAGAGTTATGCCGGCGGTTTTGCGACGAGCAGCATGACCCCGAAGTGACATAGGGTACCGTTCATTGCTGACTTTAGTCCGGGCCGTGAGTAGGGCCGTTTACCTTAACGATGGGGCGGTAGTGTAGAGACCTCAGATGTGGTACACCTTTAGACACAGAACATAGTTGCATTCCAGGCTAAGATGCATCTAAAATACTCGAAGACAGGTCAATCAACATATAGGAACAGTATAGCATAGAATCAGAACTCATCTTTAAAACACTTTTAGGATTAATTAGACTTGAACCTAGTGGAGAATGGATCACCCTCTCATCAAAGTATTTGATGAAGATTGCATAACTAGATCATAAGATAAGAGTTAGGATAAGAGGCTAGTTACTACTAAGCCGTTGCCACTTCCCTGGGAGTACGATAATTAACTTAGTAAAATCGTAGATACTTTCCAATAGACTAGCTACACGATAGGTACTTTGCCTTAGATTCTGGCTGATTAAGTGACACCATAAGACTAAACGTGACAATTAGTCAATCACAGTCCTTAATTAATCATAATCGACATAGGGTAAAATAACACCTATTTAGTACGTCAACCGGAATCGCATCAGTCACCAGCTTAACTTTCATTATGTTTGCATGTCTAATGTAATTTCTTTTAAACTAAATTTAGGGTTATAGACAATTCCTAACCATGGTCTAATCATAACCTGTTTAGTTTAACAGGCATTAATTTAGGACTTCCCCGTCGGGTTGCATTAATGTCTGCCATATTAGATGAAATAACTTATAGATCACCATGTTTGTTAGAGTAGTCTAAGTAGGTTGAGTTTGTGTGTTTATGCCGGCGTGATGGGGATTCCGGTTGACGTACTAAATAGGTGTTATTTTACCCTATGTTGATTATGAATAATTAAGGACTGTGAATTAACTAATTGTCACATTTAGTCTATGGTGTCACTTAATCAGCCAGAACCTAAGGCAGAGAGTACCTATCGTGTAGCTAGTATTGGAAAGTATCTACGATTTACTAAGTTAATTATCGTACTCCCAGGGAAGTGGCAACGGCTTAGTAGTAACTAGCCTCTTATCCTAACTCTTATCTTATGATCCAGTTATGCAATCTTCATCAAATACTTTGATGAGAGGGTGATCCATTCTCCACTAGGTTCAAGTCCAATTAATCCTAAAAGTGTTTTAAAGATGAGTTCTGATTCTATGTTATACTGTTACTATACATTGATTGACCTATATTCGAGTATTTTAGACATGTCTTGGCCTGGATTGCAACTATGTTCTGTGTCTAAAGGTTACCACATCTGAGTTTCTACGCTACCGCCCCATCGTTAAGGGTAACGGCCCTACTCACGGCTCGGACTAAAGTCAGCAATGACCGCCCTATGTCACTTCGGGGATCATACTGCTCGTCTCATAACCGCCGGCATAATACTCAACTCAGCCTACCTAGACTACTTTCAACCAAACAGGGTGTTCCGCAGATTTTATCTAGTATGGCAGACATCAATACTAATGATGTCTGTTAAACTAAACAGGTTATGAATAGACCGTGGTTAGGAATTGTCTAAACCTAATTTCAGTTTAAAAGAACGGCAATAGACATGCAGGCATAAGAGATTTAAGCGGTGGCATTTCTAGAAAAACATAATAACTTCAACATATATCACAAAATTCAAAAAACATAATCTGGTATTCCAATCAGTATTTGGACAAACACACAACAACAAATAAGAGAGGGACAGGGGGACCGATGCCATAAAGAATTCACCCTTTACGAAGTTTCGCCGATGGAGCGTACTGCTGTATATGCCGTATTGCTTGACCCGACTCTGCTCGTCAGAACCTTCAGAGGACGCTTCCTCAGCCTAGTAGCTGGGCTTTACTTAACAACCCGGCTTAAGCCCAGCCCTGTGGACTGACTCTTCGAACGCCTAGAGCCCTCTTAGGATCTCCTAACGAAATCCCGGGTATTCTAGGAATACCAGAAACGAACCTATCTATGGAATCCTAAGATCTGAGACTATTTCTCAGAAACTAAAACAAAACACTAATAAGAAAGAAAACTGAGATCCGAGTCTCTGAGTGAGTTGTGTACTAGAAAATTGTACACTGGAAACCACTTAATGACTCAGATCAAGTGGAGAGGGATGAATTCAACTGCTGGAGGCCTGGGGTATTTATAGCAGCTTTCCGGAGTGAAAAATTCTGAAAAATTCGATGTGGGACAGCTTCTGGCGGCTCGGGACGCCCGTCCTGATTCGTTGACCAGGTTCGGGACGCCCGTCCCGGTTCAGGACGCCCGTCCTGGCGGTTTGACTGGGTCGGGACGCCCGTCCTGGACCTTTGACCGGGTCAACATTTCCAAAAATTGCGTTTTTGCCCCAGAATTTGCTATTTTCGTCTACTTTTCACCTGACACTTCCAAAATCATAAAAACCGTGAAATCAAGTAAATAGTAAACAATTATTGTCCATTTACTCTCAATTTCACATTAAAACATACATAAAAACATGCTAAAAATGTGATACGATTTTAGCGTATCAGATAACCCCACACTTAGCTTTTTGCTTGTCCTCAAGCAAAGTCTACATGGAGTTAGTGATTTTAAACCGTAGTGCAGTCACTTAAATTCCTAATCATGTTTTTATTCCAAAAATTCTTCAGACAATTCTTAACACAGGTCTGATTGGTTAGGTTGCTATGACAAGGTCTCACATGTCTCTAGTAGTTTGTTATGATCAGGCAGAAAACAAATCAACAATTAGGTTGGACTTTTTCTTAGTCACAGGGTCTTCCTGATGTGTAGTGTGTGTACTAGTCTAGACCAGATAGTCAACACAATGAACTCTTATCTTAACTGCTACCAGATAATACTTTGACCTATCGCTAGACATACTGACAACAGATAACTTTCTGAGTTCTGAGCTTTGGTGATCAGATTTTTAATGTTTTAGCACTTAGTTATTTTCTTTATAGATTCAGGGTATTTCGAGTTTGCTTAGAACACGTCAACTTCAACTACCCATGTAGCGAGTCCCACTCCGATGACTCCCAGATCTACACGACCTTAGGGCATCAGGCTTTAAGTTCCCCGAAGGAGTGGTGCTCGAGTAGCGAAGGCCGCTGGCAAACTACCCTATTGTAATTAACTTCCTTAAGTTCTTTTCACTTTTAGCTCAGAGTCTCATCTAGTCATTCTAACTGCCAATATATCCACAACTGGTCTAATTTTATCTAGTGGAGTCTCGAATGGGCAATTGGTTGAGGTCTCTAATCCAGACAAGGTTGTGCTCAGTTATCAGGAATTCCCTATTCCTAATCAATTAGTCCAAGATAGCTATCGACTATCTCCTACTAACCATAACATACTACCTACATATCATAGACATAAGCAATTTGTTTAACCAAGCATACTGCATTAGAAGTCTGAAAGACAGAAAAATTTTTGAAAAATTTTGGAAGGGTGTGAAAATACAGGGAAAACAAGCAAAAGCATGCGAAATTTTTTTTTTTCAAACTGCTACAGTGCACCGTGCACGGCTACCCCACACTTAAGTTTGGCACTGTCCTCAGTGTTCATGCATAGCTAATTACCCCACACTTATTTGAAAACAAGAAACAAAAATAAAACAAAGAACTCTTACCCCACACTTATTTGACTAACTAAGGGTAAGAGAGAAAATAAAACAACCAAAGAAATAACAAAACAGGACACAAAAATGAAGAAAATAAAAGTAAAGGATCATGAGGATTAGAAAAACTCCCTTCATGTCGCGAGCAGAAGGGTCTTCTCTGATCTGTCAATTGGCTCGTCACCTTAGCCATGTGCTATTGCTGAGGCGCTCTTGACTCTGCAAGCTCTAGATATTGGAACGGATGACGCCAGCTCCGATCCTTCATTGTCGAGTTCCTGGTAGTGGCCTATCCATTTGATGAATGACTCGAGCCCCAAGGACTGTTGCCTCGAATCATCTGCAAAGTCTCTCGTAATCGTAGCAACGTATTTAGAAGGAACGTGTCTAGGAATGAGACTTCTTTGGATTGGTGTGCCTGAAGTTTTGGCGAAGCTGTGGTGGTAGGGGGCTCCAGTTGTGTAGATCTGGGCCCAAGTATTTGAGACTTCCTGGGGGAAGTTTCTCACAGCTGATTGGTATGCAGGGAATGCAAGCTCCTCCATTGCTATGCTCCCGATACAACGCCAAATTCCTCTGTATCCTTCGACCCTTCGTTACCTCTTGGTAGATCACTTGCTTGCACTGGTCTGGCTTTAATTGTTGCCAGTATCTCATCTATTGCTTCTGCGAGTAGGGGTTTTGCTGTGGTGGTGTCTTCTGAAAGTTTCCAGCTTCCGAATTACTCCTCAGCTAAATCCCGTATGATTCCTCTAGTTGGAATTGTATGCATTTCCCATTGGAGCAGTATTCTGCAGTAACCTACTCCTACCTCTTTTGGAATGGTCAGTCATTCCCATAGCAATCCCTGCTAAAGTGTGGTACTTAGCAGACTTCACAGATTTGATACACAGGCTGAACATTTCTTCCCAAAACATTGGTACTCTGAATCTGGAAAACAACTAGAATCTGCACATGACTTTAACATCATTAGTAGGTAATGCCTGTGGTTCAGGCTATTTTCGAAAAGTGTTCCATGACTACTATGATGTAATTATGTTCAAAGGAAGAAAGAGAAAAGGATTCGAAATACCCCTGATATCAACGGTTGCAACATTCTGTGTATGTCGCTGGGGTAGATGATTTCTGGAAGATGTGTTACCTGTCATTTGGCAAGCATCGCATGACTGTATCAGAGATACAAGAGTCCTTGAATGTGGTGGTGGTCTCCCGTAGACTCTTTAGGGCAATGCTCCAAAATTTTGTGTCCTTCATCTTCTGAGACACATCTTCTGATCAACTGATCTGCAAAAATTTGAAATAGAAGAGAAACTACCCAGTAGTAATATTTCAAATCAGCAAAGAATTTCTTCTTTTGCTGATAAGTCATATCACTTGGAACTTATTCAGTGACTAGATAAATTGCAATAAATCAAAGATGAGAATTATTACACATAGCAAACAATGCAAATAAGTTTTCATCCAAAAATTTATCAGTATTACACTAGCCTCTAACTCGGGGTTTTCTAATCTAGACCAATGGTTTGCTTTCTAGATTTTCAACCCTTTTTCTTATCCCTTTATTCTATATTAAGTTCAAGTAACAACAAAACTTAACTAAATCAAGTATGGTTCAGTATCAGCTTTATTGAACACAGATATCTCAGAGTGATCAGTGTAACCTATTGTTTTTAGACAAGACTAGATAAGATCAGAATTTATCATGCATGAACTTTCTTATCATCAAACAATTCGTACTACATCATTACATCACATATTCATTCAAAAAGCAGATTTCAATCAGGTGATGCCATAATGGGTGCAGTAATTCCTTTTGGTTTAAAAGATCTCATGCAATTATCAGCAAAACAAAAGGAACATCCCTTTTCCAATAGAACATTCAAAGGTCTGGCTATTAAGGAAAAACTATTTCATAACTCATCCTAATAAGGCCGGCATGACTCTAAGAAAATTCTAAAATAGAGTTTCGTCCCGATAAAAATCTAAGCCAAAATTTTACAACTCAGAAGAAAACATATTCTATCCTCATTTCCATTTTTATTTCTTCGAAATTAACTAAAGGAAGAAAAACATGAAAAAGAGCAACTAAGAAAACAACTAAAAAAACATGAGATAGGGAAAAGAACAACTTACCATTGAGCAAGAAAAATACATTCTTTTTGGATTTTAATTTTTAACATTTTTTTTTCTTTTTATATTTCGAAAGCAATTAAATTTCCTCAATATGGTTTTAGAATAATTTTCTAAAATTTGATTATCCTAAGTCTCTTAATTCCAGATATTATCTAAAATTAATTAGTTATGATAATCCTATATTCAGGAAAGTGATTGTCTAGCTGGTATAACATAAGTGTTAATCAAAAGTCTAGGTTACTACCGTTACCTATCATAAGTCTCTAGAATTGTGGCCAATAATCCTAAATTCATTATGATATTTCCCCGGCAACGGCGCCAAAAATCTGATGGGGATTCCGGTTGACGTACTAAATAGGTGTTATTTTACCCTATGTTGATTATGAATAATTAAGGACTGTGAATTAACTAATTGTCACATTTAGTCTATGGTGTCACTTAATCAGCCAGAACCTAAGGCAGAGTACCTATCGTGTAGCTAGTCTATTGGAAAGTATCTACGATTTTACTAAGTTAATTATCGTACTCCCAGGGAAGTGGCAACGGCTTAGTAGTAACTAGCCTCTTATCCTAACTCTTATCTTATGATCCAGTTATGCAATCTTCATCAAATACTTTGATGAGAGGGTGATCCATTCTCCACTAGGTTCAAGTCCAATTAATCCTAAAAGTGTTTTAAAGATGAGTTCTGATTCTATGTTATACTGTTACTATACATTGATTGACCTATATTCGAGTATTTTAGACATGTCTTGGCCTGGATTGCAACTATGTTATGTGTCTAAAGGTTACCACATCTGAGTTTCTACGCTACCGCCCCATCGTTAAGGGTAACGGCCCTACTCACGGCTCGGACTAAAGTCAGCAATGACCGCCCTATGTCACTTCAGGGATCATACTGCTCGTCTCATAACCGTCGGCATAATACTCAACTCAGCCTACCTAGACTACTTTCAACCAACAGGGTGTTCCGCAGATTATTTTATCTAGTATGGCAGACATCAATACTAATTGATGTCTGTTAAACTAAACAGGTTATGAATAGACCGTGGTTAGGAATTGTCTATAACCCTAATTTCAGTTTAAAAGAACGGCAATAGACATGCAGACATAATGGATATTTAAGCAGGTGGCCATTTCTAGAAAAACATAATAACTTCAACATATATCACAAATATTCATAAAAACATAATCTGGTATTCCAATCAGTATTTGGACAAACACAATAACAACATATAAGAGAGGGACAGGGGGACCGATGCCATAAAGAATTCACCCTTTACGAAGTCTCACCGATGGAGCGTACTGCTGTATATGCCGTATTGCTTGACCCGACTCTGCTCGTCAGAACCTTCGGAGGACGCTTCCTCAGCCTAGTAGCTGGGCTTTACTTAACAACCCGGCTTAAGCCCAGCCCTGTGGACTGACTCTTCGAACGCCTAGAGCCCTCTTAGGATCTCCTAACGAAATCCCGGGTATTCTAGGAATACCAGAAACGAACCTATCTATGGAATCCTAAGATCTGAGACTATTTCTCAGAAACTAAAACAAAACACTAATAAGAAAGAAAACTGAGATCCGAGTCTCTGAGTTAGTTGTGTACTAGAAAATTGTACACTGGAAACCACTTAATGACTTAGATCGAGTGGAGAGGGATGAATTCAACTGCTGGAGGCCTGGGGTATTTATAGCAGCTTCCCGGAGTGAAACATTCTGAAAAATTCGATGTGGGACAGCTTCTGGTGGCTCGGGACGCCCGTCCTGATTCGTTGACCAGGTTCGGGACGCCCGTCCCGGTTCAGGACGCCCGTCCTGGCGGTTTGACTGGGTCGGGACGCCCATCCCGGACCTTTGACCGGGTCAACATTTCCAAAAATTGCGTTTTTGCCCCAGAATTTGCTATTTTCGTCTACTTTTCACCTGACACTTCCAAAATCATAAAAACCGTGAAATCAAGTAAATAGTAAACAATTATTGTCCATTTACTCTCAATTTCACATTAAAACATACATAAAAACATGCTAAAAATGTGATACGATTTTAGCGTATCACGGCGTTAGGGCAAGCGGCATGATCTCCTAAGTGACATAGGTTTTCATGGATGCCTTTAGCTCGAACCGTGATTAGGGCCTTCATTAAGGTAGGGCAGTTTATCAGGTAACTCAGATGTGGTACACCTTTAGACTCAATAAATAGTTGCAATATAGGCCAAGATATATCTAAAACACTCGAAGATAGGTCAATCAACATGTAGGAATAGTATAACATAGAATCAGGACATTATCTGTAAAACACTTCTAGGCTTAAATAGACTTAAACCTAGTGGAGAATGAATCACCCTCTCATCAAAGATATTGATGAACGATTGCATAACTGGATCATAAGATAAGAGTTAGGGTAAGAGGATAGTTACTACTAAGCCGTTACCACTTCCCTGGGAGTACGATATTTAATTTAAATAAAATCGTAGATACTTTCCAATAGACTAGCTACACGATAGGTACTCTGCCTTAGGTTCTGATTGATTAAGTGACAGTATAGAGACTAAATGTGACAATTAGTCAGGATAAGTCCTTAATTACTCATAATCAATATAGGTAAAACAACACCTATTTTAGTATATCAGTCGGAACGTCATCAACTTCCCAATCTGTTTGACTCTGCCCGAGAGTCATAAAGATGAGTGGACTTTCCACTTATCCATTTTGCTGCTTAAATGCTTTGTCTCCTTATCCAGATTTTGTGTATATATTTGGCAAAATATATATACACAATGCGTAAGTGAACCCCAATCTAAAAAATAAAGACAAAGAAAATAACAAAACCATAAAGAACAAAGAGTGGTCGGGTACAGGGGTACCCAACACTATTAAAGCACCCAAAAGAAATAATAAATAATAAACCAAAAGAAACAGAAATGAAATAAGACAAAAATGGAAAGTGTTCACTTGGAGGTTTTTTTTTACTTGTGTTGGGTCCACTTAATTATTCAGCATTGACCAATGATAGAGAAGCAAAGTTTTGCTCTAGGTCACCATCTCTGTAGAGTTTTAATCTATACCTGTTGACTTTAAATTTTACCCCATTTTTGCCCACGACCAAGACCACTCCATAAGGATATATTTGTTCAATTGTGTATGGCCCGGTCCATCTCGATTTCAATTTGCCTGGAAATAATTTTAATCTTGAATTAAAGATCATAACTTGTTGTCCAATTTCAAAATTCCTTGGTTGGATGTGTTTATCATGCCATCTCTTCGTTTTTTCCTTGTACAATTTGGCATTTTCATAAAAACAATCTCAACTCATCCAACTCCGAAAGCTGCAACATTCTCTTGTCTCTGGTAGCATTCATGTCCAGATTAAGATGTTGCAGTGCCCAGTATGCCTTGTGTTCTAATTCCACTGGTAGATAACAAGCTTTCCCGAAAACAAGTCTATAAGGAGATATTCCAATTGAAGTCTTGAAAGCTGTTCGATAAGCCCATAAAGCATCATCTAACCTTTTTGACCAATCTTTTCTATTAGGGTTTACCACCTTCTCAAGTATACCTTTAATGATTCAGTTGGACAATTCTACTTGTCCGTTGGTTTGAGGATGATAAGGTAGGGCAATCCTAACGCTTCAGTTGTGCAAATGTGGACAAAATAAAAGAATGTTGGTGCCTTTTCGGTTTCTTGAACTAGGTAGTACTCATATCTCTATAAGGACCAAAAATAAAATAATAATAATGAGTACTTACTTGTCCCAATGCATTGGAAATATATTTTCCAACTGAAAAGTTGCCTTTATTCCTGACAGGCGCCACTTCCCAATCTGTTTGACTCTGCCCGAGAGTCATAAAGATGAGTGGACTTTCCACTTATCCATTTTGCTGCTTTAAATGCTTTATCTCCTTATCCAAATTTTGTGTATATATTTGGCCAAATATATATACACAATGCGTAAGTCATCCCCAATCTAAAAAATAAAGACAAAGAAAATAACAAAACCAAAAAGAAAAAATAGTGGTCGGGTACAGGGGTACCCGACACTATTAAAGCACCCGAAAGAAATAATAAATAATAAACAAAAAGAAACATAAATGAAATAAGACAAAAATGGAAAGTGTTCACTTGGAGTTTTTTTTACTTGTGTTGGGTCCACTTAAATATTCAGCATTGACCAATGATAGAGAAGCAAAGTTTTGCACTAGGTCACCATCTCTGTAGAGTTTTAATCTATACCTGTTGACTTTAAATTTTACCCCATTTTTGCCCACGACCAAGACCACTCCATAAGGATATATTTGTTCAATTGTGTATGGCCCGGTCCATCTCGATTTCAATTTGCCTGGAAATAATTTTAATCTTGAATTAAAGATCATAACTTGTTGTCCAATTTCAAAATTCCTTGGTTGGATGTGTTTATCATGCCATCTCTTCGTTTTTTCCTTGTACAATTTGGCATTTTCATAAAAACAATCTCAACTCATCCAACTCCGAAAGCTGCAACATTCTCTTGTCTCTGGTAGCATTCATGTCCAGATTAAGATGTTGCAGTGCCCAGTATGCCTTGTGTTCTAATTCCACTGGTAGATAACAAGCTTTCCCGAAAACAAGTCTATAAGGAGATATTCCAATTGAAGTCTTGAAAGCTGTTCGATAAGCCCATAAAGCATCATCTAACCTTTTTGACCAATCTTTTCTATTAGGGTTTACCACCTTCTCAAGTATACCTTTAATGATTCAGTTGGACAATTCTACTTGTCCGTTGGTTTGAGGATGATAAGGTAGGGCAATCCTAACGCTTCAGTTGTGCAAATGTGGACAAAATAAAAGAATGTTGGTGCCTTTTCGGTTTCTTGAACTAGGTAGTACTCATATCTCTATAAGGACCAAAAATAATAATAATGAGTACTTACTTGTCCCAATGCATTGGAAATATATTTTCCAACTGAAAAGTTGCCTTTATTCCTGACAGGCGCCACTTCCCAATCTGTTTGACTCTGCCCGAGAGTCATAAAGATGAGTGGACTTTCCACTTATCCATTTTGCTGCTTTAAATGCTTTACCTCCTTATCCAAATTTTGTGTATATATTTGGCCAAATATATATACACAATGCGTAAGTCATCCCCAATCTAAAAAATAAAGACAAAGAAAATAACAAAACCAAAAAGAAAAAACAGTGGTCGGGTACAGGGGTACCCGACACTATTAAAGCACCCGAAAGAAATAATAAATAATAAACAAAAAGAAACATAAATGAAATAAGACAAAAATGGAAAGTGTTCACTTGGAGTTTTTTTTACTTGTGTTGGGTCCACTTAAATATTCAGCATTGACCAATGATAGAGACAAAGTTTTGCTCTAGGTCACCATCTCTGTAGAGTTTTAATCTATACCTGTTGACTTTAAATTTTACCCCATTTTTGTCCACGACCAAGACCACTCCATAAGGATATATTTGCTTGAAACACCAGTTGAAAATCCTGAACGAATCATTCACACAGCTAATAGGCGAAGAACTGAAATGGCTACTGAAAGACCTACCCTAGAATCCTACATCCAGCCACAGACTATCCCAGTCTCATCTGCCATCCGAATCCCTGGGAACCCTCGCTATGATCTTAAACCTAATGTGATCCAGTTGATTATAAATCGAGTTCAGTTTGGAGGAACTGCAGCCGAAAATCTGCTGGAACACCTATCTGATTTCTCTTCTCTCTGCGAAGGCCTCAAGGGAGATCATACTGCAGAAATAACTAAACTCAACCTTTTTCCCTACTCACTTAGGGACAGAGCTAAGAGATGGTTGGCCCAGCTACCTACTAACTCCATCACCTCTTGGGACGAGTTAAGCAAAGCCTTCCTAGAAGAGTACTACTCTGCAGCAAGAGTCCTAGAATATCGAAGGGCTCTGTCTAGTTTCACTCAAGCTACTGATGAGACAGTGATCGAAGCTTGGGACAAATTCAAAGAACTACTCAGGCTCTGCCCCCAACATAGACTTACCGAGGCATTGCTGATTCAGCAATTTTACGGGGGTATGTCAGACATGGGTAAACGAATTCTTGATGGACTCAATCCCCAGAGCGGTTTCAATGGAATGAGTGATGTAGATGCTAGAAACGCTCTGGAGAGACTCTACAGGAACAGCAAGAATTGGCGCACAAGTGGCCGAGCTAAGAAGCAACCAGTAAATGCGGTCGTTGCCTCCTGATGATCAATTTGAGGCACTGAAGGCCATCATTACTAATCAGCTGAATGCTTTCCAACAAGGGAAAAACATTCAGTCAGTATACCAAGTCTGCGAGTTTTGCCAAGGACCACATTTCAGTGGGGATTGTTATGGTAATGGGATATTAACTATTCCAGAGGAGATGGAACAAGTGGACGCAGTAAATTCTGCTCCTATAGGAAATACCTACAATCCCACTTGGAAGAACCATCCGGGATTTAGCTGGAGAAACAATCCCGGGACTACTAACTTCAGAAAAGTACCTCAGCAACTGCCATATCCGCAGAACCAGCAAGTCGCTCTGCCTGCACCAAGGAACTACATCGTTCCAGCTGACCCATGCAAGAATTCAGAGACATGCTGAAGAGCATTTCCGACTCCAACAAGGAAATGATAGAGTCCAACAGAAAGATTCAGGAAGCTCACGCGGAAAGAATCCAGCAGAACGAGAATAGACAGAAGCAGACCGAGCAAACAATCAGAAACACACAAGCTGCTATACAAACTTTAGAGAGGCAGATGGGTCAACTATCCACCCATTTCTCTCACAGGTCCCAGGGAACGCTACCAAGCAACACTGAGACCAACCCTCAAACTGAATGCAAGACCATCACTCTAAGATCTGGTAAAATTCTATCTCCATCTCCACCCAAACCATCTGACCCTCCTATTCTTGTGCAGGAACCAGAAGAAGGCTCCAAGGACCCAACGCCGACGGATGTCGAGATCGAAGTAGCAAGGAAAGGGAAGACGGAGTTTATTCCTGAGTACCGGCCAAAAGTACCTTACCCTGCCAGACTTATGCACAATAAAGATAAGGAGCAATTTGAAAAGTTTCTTAGGAATTTTAGTCAGATTCATGTTAATTTACCTTTACTTGATGTTATTTCTGAAATGCCAAAGTATGCTAAGTTTTTAAAAGAAGTTGTTAGTAATAAAAGAAAATTTGACATGGACAAGGTGGTTCTTAATGAAGAATGTTCGGCGGTTCTGTTGAATAAACTACCGTCTAAACAGAAAGATCCGGTTGTTTTACCTTGCCATGTACAATTGGAAATATTACTAACATGCATGCATTAGCAGACCTAGGAGCTAGTATTAATCTTATGCCATCTAGTTTATTTGATAAATTAGGATTGCATGATTTGAAAACGACTAGGATGTGCATACAACTTGCAGACAGGACAGTCAAAATCCCCAAGGGAATAATTGAAGACTCTTAGTAAAGGTCGGAAAATTTGTATTTCCTGTGGATTTCGTTGTCATGGACATGAATGGGGAAGGAGGAGTGCCCCTGATCCTAGGTCGACCATTTCTAGCTACCTCAAAGGCATTAATAGACGTCAGTAATGGTCAAATCAAGTTAAGGGTAGGAAATGATGACATCACTTTTGATCTAAATGAGACCCTTAGGTATCCCATGCATTTAGATGATACTTGTTTTTGTGTGGATGCCATGGAACACTTGATTGCAATTAACGTGACAGACCTATGCTCAAACTATCAAGTTCTAAGTGAGGACTCCCTAGAATTAGAGGAACCTGAACTTAGCTCTTCTAAAAATGAAATTACTTCTGATAGTTTCACTGAGATAGGTAATGATGAGATGAAGAAAGAACGAACCTCGTTTGAAGATCCACCAGACTTGGAGCTGAAGGAACTACCCACTCATCTGTGCTACGAATTCCTAGATGACAACAAGAAACTTCCCATTATTCTTGCAGCTGATCTGACTGCAGAACAAAGGAAGCTGACTGTGGACATGTGCAGAAAGCATAGAAGAGTCTTTGCCTACAAAATTGCAGATATCCCAGGTATTAATCCAAGCTTTTGTTCGCATAAGATTCTTCTAGAAAATGAGTATAAGCCATGTGTGCAACCTCAAAGGAGGTTGAATCCTAATGTGTGTGATGTTGTTAAGAAAGAAGTCATTAAACTGTTAGATGCAGGACTTATCTACCCTATCTCAGATAGTGAGTGGGTAAGCCCGGTGCAGGTAGTACCTAAGAAAGGCGGTATAACAGTTGTTAGGAATGAGCATAATGAACTAATCCCTACAAGAACTGTAACTGGTCATCGTGTATGCATAGACTATAGGAAACTAAATACGGCCACACGAAAAGATCACTTTCCCCTTCCTTTTATTGACCAAATGTTAGAAAGATTATCTGGACACATGTTTTATTGCTTTCTTGATGGGTTTTCTGGTTATTTTCAAATTCCTATTTCCCCTGAGGACCAGCATAAAACTACATTCACATGCCCTTTTGGAACATTTGCATATAGAAGGATGCCTTTTGGTTTATGTAATGCACCTGCTACATTTCAACGTTATGACTGCTATCTTTGAGGACATGTTAGGAAAATCTATGGAAGTATTTATGGATGACTTTTCTGTTTTTGGTAATTCATTTGAGGTTTGTCTAAAGAACTTGGAGTTAATGTTGAAACGTTGTATAAAATCTAACCTGGTTTTAAATTGGGAAAAATGCCACTTCATGGTAAAAGAGGGAATCGTTTTAGGACATAAGATCTCACACCTAGGTATGGAAGTAGATAAGGCAAAAATTGAAGTTATTTCAAAACTACCTCCTCCCAAAAATGTGAGAGCCGTTAGGAGTTTTTTGGGACACGCTGGCTTTTATCGTAGGTTTATAAAAGATTTTTCATTAATAGCCAGACCGTTGACCAATTTACTCGGAAAAGATGTTCCATTTGTCTTTGATGAGAAATGTCTAAAAGCTTTTAATAGACTTAAGGAACTCTTAACTACTGCACCTATTATGACGTCACCAGACTGGAGTCTACCTTTTGAGCTTATGTGTGATGCTAGTGACTATGCAGTAGGAGTAGTTTTAGGACAAAGACATGATAAGAAATTCCATGTGATATATTATGCTAGTAAAACCTTAACTGATGCTCAGGAAAATTACACTACGACAGAAAAGGAATTATTAGCAGTAGTATATGCATTTGATAAGTTTCGATCTTATCTAGTCCTGTCTAAAACTATTGTTTATACTGATCATTCTGCACTAAAATACTTGTTCAATAAAACCGACGCAAAACCAAGATTGATTAGATGGGTTTTATTGCTTCAAGAATTTGACATAGAAATTCGGGATAAGAAAGGTGCAGAAAACTTAGCCGCAGACCACTTGTCTAGGCTAGAAAATCCGACCCTGGAAGCCATTGATGAGACAATCATATCTGATAAATTCCCGGATGAGAATTTATGCACGTTGTTTGCTGTCTTCTCACCCGCTTGGTTTGCAGATATACCAAATTACTTGGCAGCCCGGACTCTCCCTAGTGATATCACTGCTCAACAAAGAAAAAAGTTCTTTGCTGACCTGAAATATTACTATTGGGAAGATCCTTTTCTATTTCGAATATGTGCATATCAGATGATCAGAAGGTGTGTATCTCAAGAAGAAGGTTTCCAAATTCTGGAACATTGTCACTGCAGACCAACAGGCAGTCACTTAGCTGCAGCTAATACCGCCTGAAAAGTATTAGAAGCAGGCTTTTACTGGCCTACAATATTCAAAGACGCCGTATCATTTACAGGATCGTGCGACGCCTGTCAGAAAGCGGGAACCATATCTTCTCGAGACTGTCTACCCCAATAGGTAATCCAAAGTGTAGAAATATTTGACATATGGGGTATAGATTTCATGGGTCCGTTTCCTTCCTCTTTTGGTATGAAGTACATCATAGTAGCTGTAGAATATTTTTCAAAATGGCCTGAAGCACATGCCCTACCTACTAATTATTCTAGAGCCGTATGCAGATTCCTTAAGCAGATTTTCGCCAGGTTTGGATGTCCAAAAGCCCTAATCAGTGATCGAGGTACGCACTTCTGCAACTCTCAATTGCAGAAGGTACTCCAACAGTACGGAGTTCAGCATCGCATTTCCACAGCCTACCATCCCCAAACCAATGGACAGGCTGAGGTAACCAATAGGGGAATAAAGAGAATCTTAGAAAAGACTGTGGGTGTTAACCGTAAGGATTGGGCCAATAAGTTGGAGGATGCATTATGGGCCTTCCGTACAGCATACAAGACCACTACAGGATTCTCACCCTATCGATTAGTCTATGGAAAAGCATGTCACCTTCCAGTTGAACTTGAACACAGAGCTTATTGGGCGGTACAAAAGTGCAACCTCGACGATAAATTAACTAAGGAACGCCGGATTCTACAACTCAATGAATTGGATGAGTGGAGGCTCAAAGCCTATGAAAACTCACACCAATTCAAGATGACAAGTAAACTCCGGCATGACAGGCGACTCAGAACCCAGAAGATTTTTGAACCAGGAGATAAGGTATTACTATACAACTCACGGTTAAGATTGTTCCCAGGAAAGCTGCGTAGCTGTTGGTCAGGACCATTCACAATCACGAAAGTATCACCTTTCGGAGCATGTGACATCATGGATTCTTATGGCATTATTCAAAAAGTAAACGGACAATGCCTGAAGATTTACAGAGAGCCGTTTGACTCGTCCGAGCAGACTGTGTACTTCATAGACTAAGGGAGTATCTCTTTCATTTTATTTCTTGTTTTGTTATTTCTATGTTCCTTCTTACCCGTAGTTAGTTGAATAAGTGTGGGGTAAGAATCTTTTCTGTTTTATTTCTCGTTTTCAAATAAGTGTGGGGTAGTTAGATATGCATGAACACTGAGGACAGTGCCAGCCTTAAGTATGGGGTAGCAGTGCACGGTGCACTGTAGCAGTTTGCAAAATTTTTCGCATGATTTTGCTTGTTTTCACATACTTTCACACCCTTCCAAAAAAAATTTCAAAAATTTTCTGTCTTTCAGACGTCTAAATGCAGTATGCTTGGTTAAAAATTTGCTTATGTCTATGATATGTAGGTAGTATGTTACGGTTAGTAGAAGATAATTGATAGCTATTTTGGACTAATTGATTAGGGATAGGGAATTCTTGATAACTGAGCACAACTTTGTCTGGATTAGAGACCTCAGCCAATTGCCTGTTCGAGACTTAACTAGATAAAATTAGACCAGTTGTGGACATATTGGCAATTAGAAAGACTAGATGAGGCTCTGAGCTAAAAGTGAAAGGAAACAAAAGAAAGTTAATCAAATAATGGTAGTTTGCCAGCGGCCTTCGCTACTCGAGCACCACTCCTTCGGGGAATTTAAAGCCTGATGCCCTAAGGTCGTGTAGATCTGGGAGTCATCGGAGTGGGACTCGCTACATGGGTAGTTGAAGTTGACGTGTTCTAAGCAGACTCAAAATACCCTGAATCTATAAAATAACTAAATGCTAAAACATTAAAAATCTGATCACCAAAGCTCAGAACTCAAAAAGTTGTCTGTTGTTAATATGTCTAGCGATAGGTCAAAGTGTTATCTGGTAGTAGTTAAGACAAGAGTACATTGTGTTGACTATCTGGTCTGGACTAGTACACACACTACACATCAGGAAAACCCCGTGACTAAGAAAAAGGTCCAACCTAGTTGTTGATTTATTTTCTGCCTGATCATAACAAGCTACTAGAGACATTTGAGACCTTGTCATAGCAACCTAACCAGACAGACCTGTGTTAAGAATTGTCTGAAGAATTTTTGGAATAAAAACATGACTAGGAATTTAAGTAACTTCAGGTAGACTTTGCTTGAGGACAAGCAAAAAGCTAAGTGTGGGGTTATCTGATACGCGAAAATCGTATCACTTTTTTAGCATGTTTTTATGTATGAATTTGGGTGAAATCGAGGGTAATTTGGTCTTGATTGTTCATTATTCACTTAATTTCACAGTTTTTATGATTTTGGAAGTGTCAGGTGAAAAGTAGACGAAAACAGCAAATTTTGGGGCAAAAACGCAATTTTTGGAAATGTTGACTCGGTCAAAAGGTCAGGACGGGCGTCCCGACCAAGTCAAGGCACCGGGACGGGCGTCCAGGACCCGGGACGGGCGTCCCGACCTGGTCAACTGATCAAGACGGGCGTCCCGAGCCGCTAGAAGCTGTCCCACATCGAAGTTTTCAGAGAGTTTCACTTCGGGAAGCTGCTATAAATACTCCAGGCCTCCAGCAGTTGAATTCATTCCTCTCCACTCGATCTGAGTCATTAAGTGGTGTCCAGTGTACAATTCTCTAGTACACAACTCACTTAGAGACTCGGATCTCAGTTTTCTTTCTTGTTAGTGTTTTGTTTTAGTTTCTGAGAAATAGTCTCAGATCTTAGGTTTCTATAGATAGGTTCGTTTCTGGTATTCATAGAATACCCGGGATTTCGTTTCTGGTATTCATAGAATACCTGGGAGTTTTATGCCGGCGGTTATGCGACGAGCAGCATGATCCCCAAAGTGACATAGGGCGGTCATTGCTGACTTTAGTCCGAGCCGTGAGTAGGGCCGTTACCCTTAACGATGGGGCGGTAGCGTAGAAACTCAGATGTGGTAGCCTTTAGACACAGAACAAAATTGCAATCTAGGCCAAGACATGTCTAAAACACTCGAATATAGGTCAATCAACGTATAGTAACAGTATAACATAAAATCAGGATCTAATCTTTAAAACACTTTCAGGTTTAGCTAGACTTAAACCTAGTGAAGAATGAATCACCCTCTCATCAAAATTATTGATGAAGATTGCATAACTGGATTATAAGATCAGAGTTAGGAAGAAAGGCTAGTTACTACTAAGCCGTTGCCACTTCCCTGGGAGTACGATATTTATTTAATAAAATCGTAGATACTTTCCAACAGACAAGCTACACGATAGGTACTCTGCCTTAGGTTCTGGTTGATTAAGTGACACCATAGAGACTAAATGTGACAATTAGTCAATCACAGTCCTTAATTATTCATAATCAACATAGGGTAAAATAACACCTATTTAGCACATCGGTCGGAAACCGCATCATCACAATTAGTCAATCTCAGTCCTTAATTACTCATAATCAACATAGGGTAAAACAACACCTATTTTAGCATATCAGTCGGGAGCAGCACCAGATTTTTTGCGCCGTTGCCGGGGAAATATCATAATGAATTTAGGATTATTGGCCACAATTCTAGAAACTTATGATAGGTAACGGTAGTAACCTAGACTTTAGACCTACACTTATCTTATGCTAGTTAGACAATCAACTTCCGAAATATAAGGTTATCATAACTAATTAAATTTAGATATTATCTGAAATTAAGACATTTAGGATAATCAAATTTTAGAAAATTATTCTAAAACCATATTGAGGAAATTTACCTGCTTTCTAAATAAAATATAAAAAGAAAAAAATGTTAAAAATTTAAAAACCCGAAAAATATCTTTCTTACTTTTCTTTTTCTATTTTGTTTTTGTTATTTGTTATTCCTAACCAGACTTTGCACTAATAGATGAAGACAACAAGAGCAGCTACAAATCAAGCAAAGAAAACAGAAAACCCTGACACTCCAGGACGAAAGAAGACAAAACCAGAAGGACCATCTAGGCCTGAACCAGAAATACCTCGGGAGAACCCTCCTTCACGACCTATAGAAATAAACTCAAGCCTAGATACCAGTGACCTAGTGAAAAGATTACTAAACACCCGTGAGCCAAGTCCCACGGAAGAAGATCCTTCTGAAGATACCTTTCCTCCGAGAGAAGAACCTCAAAGATCTCCAGTTCACACTCCTGCCCAGAGAGTTCCTATAAATCCACCACCCCTTGACCAAACCCAAAACTCACCAACATCTCATGAGTACACTCCAACGCCTAACGAGCACACCCCTTCATCCGGGGGAAGTACTAACGGTTCTCATTCAGTGTTGTCCGTGCAGATAGATACTTTGGCTCAAAGGATCTATGAGATGGATCAAGGAATTGCACGCAGATTGTGTCATTCAGACCAATGTATTTTGAATATCACAACCAACATGGACCAACTCAGGGCCACAGTAAGTCTCCAGGAAAACCAAGGTGCACAGATACTCCGGGAGTTAGCTGTCCTACGAAGTGAGCAGGGCAAACAAAGGGATGAGATGAGAGCCATGCGCATAGAAATGCGAACCATACAAGCGGAGATACGAGAGATAAGAAATAAGGGCCATTGAAAAAAGGGAAGATTCTTTTCACTATTCTTTTCAGCAAATAAATTGTTTGAACTAAAATTAAATAATTGACCCCTACTTTTTTGTTTTCAAACTTTTTAAAAGGGTCTCTTATTTTATTCAGCAATTTTTCTTCAGACATTTTATTTCTCAAATTTCTATGAAAAACAAAGGTGTTTCAAATGCAGTTTATTTTTCACTAATTAAATTGTATAAACTCAGTTTTTGTTTTTCTGAAATTCTTGAATAATAGAAGTTAGGATAAGATTAGGGTAGTCATGATTTTCGAAAAAGAGATTGAGAAATTTTTGCAAAGAGTTTTTAACAGCTTCTGAATTTGATAGGATAAACATGAAGACCTGTTATATATTGTTTTTGGTGTACTGGGATTTGCAGGGAATTATGAAAAAAAAATCCAGAATTAGCACGCATCCCGAAGTAACCCAGGACGGGTATCCTGCACGGGCGTCCAGAAGGCCGCCCCTCCTACAAATATGCCATTTTTTTTCATTTTCTCTTAAACCAACCACCAAAAATTCATCTCTTTAAAAACAAATTCTCTCTACCTTCTCTCTACAAATTTTTGGCAACTCCCCAAAGTTTCAAAATTCGAATTTCCCTCCAAAATTTGAATTTTAAATTTCCTCCCAAAATTCGAATTTCCCTCCAAAATTTGAATTTCTCGCCAAAAATTCAAAATCCTTCCCTAACCAAAATGCATCCTTCCGAATTCGAATTCACCTCCAGAATTCGAATTCAAATCTTCCTTCCCGCCTAAATTCTCAAAGTCTCTCGAACGTTCTCAACCAAATGGCTCCCAAACGTGCTCGTACCACGTCTACCATGACCGTCACATCGGTGGCACATCCTTTCATGCTGTTCCCCTCCAGTCTAGCATACCAGGAGAGATGTCATGGATATCGGACGCACCATACTGATTGGAAGAACGCTTGACTGGGCAGCAGTACAGATACTAGAGGTTGAGCAGGAAGTCCGACGCATACTCAACGTACTACCCTACAGTCGAGTCTTCATCGTCACTGAGCCGACCTACCTAGAGTTGGTATGTGAGTTCTATGCTTCGTTACATTCCATCAGGAGCATATCACATTCCGCTTGGGTGGAGTAGATCGATCGATGAGCATGGCCTAGTTCGGCATCGCCTTGGGTATCTGGCAGAGAGATGAGCTGGATATGCCCGCCTACACCACAGCAGTTCGAGACTTCACTTTTGTAGACGTCTCCACCGCTTGGGCTCAGATCTGTACGACGGGTGTTCCCTACCAGCATGGCTTTGCGAAAGCCACAGGTATTTATCCTGCTCTTCGCTATTTACATGCCATTATAGCACACACTCTGTCAGGACGTCGGGCGGCCCCCGAGAATGTCACCCAAATGGAGACATTCCTCCTGGCCAACATGCACATGGGTTATACAGTGGAGATGGCTCGACTCATCACTGTCATCATGCGGGGTTTTGCTACAGACACTCGGAAACAGTGTCTGGGGCTCAGACCGTTCATCACCAGGATAGCTCACTACTTGGAGTTGAACATCAGGGCTCGGAGCTGACCTAGGTTGCCCCGACCACCATTCCTACGGACCTTACCATTCTACGGAACATGGGGATGGTCGTACGGGATGCAAATGGGCACTACTCCATCCACACGGAGCAGCCAGGATAGACATCGACACCATAAGCAGTTCCAACACATATACCTCCGACCGAGACATTCGTTCCACGCACTGCCTTTGAACGACATATGTCGTACGGATTGGCGGAACTTTCAGCCCGATATAACTGGGATATGGAAAGAATCGAGAGACGGATGACGATGATGGACGACAAAATCGCTATGAACACTAGCAGGATCGAGGAGATTTATCAGCATACTTCCCAACTGGTGGAAAACACAGAGGTCTACTTTCCAGCAGACTTCAGTCCACCTGACAACGACGAGCCAGGTTCTTAGCTTTTCTTTTTCTTTTGTTGTTTTTGTTCTATGTGTGTGATCATGTCTGGGCTGTATGAAATATGAATCTTTGTATGATGTTGATTGATATGACATAACAACATTGTTTCCTCTATTATATCTTGTTATTTCATTTATTGCTTTATTTTCCTTCTTACCTATAGTTATTCGAATAAGTGTGGGGTAAGAGTCTTTTCTGTTTTGTTTTTGTTTCTTGTTTTCAAATAAGTGTGGGGTAAATTAGAAATGCATGAACACTGAGGACAGTGTCAGACTTAAGTGTGGGGTAGCAGTGCACGGTGCACTATAGTAGTTTGAGAAAACTTTTTGCATGATTTTGCATCTTTTCCACGTATTTTCACACCCTTCCAAAAAAATTTCAAAAGTTTTCATTTTTTTCTGACTTCAAAATGCAGTATGATTGGTAAAACATTGCTGATGTCTATGATATGTGTGTAGAATGTTAAGATTACTAGGAGACAATGTGATGACTATTCTGAACTTATTGATTAGGAATAGGGAATTCCTAATAATTGAGCACAACTTAGTCTGGATTAGAGACCTCAGCCAATTACCTTTTCAAAACTTAACTAGATAAGATTAGACCAGTTAAGGATGTATTGGCAATTAAAATGACTAGACGAGACTCTGAGCTGAAAGTGAAAAAAAAGAGTTAATTAAATAGGGTAGTTTGCTAGCGGCCTTTGCTACTCGAGCACCACTCCTTAGGGGAACGGGTTTCTGACTGATATGCTAAATAGGTGTTATTTTACTCTATGTTGATTATGAGTAATTAAGGACTGAGATTGACTAATTGTCACATTTAGTCTCTATGGTGTCACTTAATCAGCCAGAACCTAAGACAGAGTACCTATCGTGTAGCTAGTCTGTTGGAAAGTATCTACGATTTTATTAAGTTAAATATCGTACTCCCAAGGAAGTGGTAACGGCTTAGTAGTAACTAGCCTTTTATCCTAACTCTTATCTTATGATTCAGTTATGCAATCGTCATCAATAACTTTGATGAGAGGGTGATCCATTCTCCACTAGGTTTAAGTCTAATTAAGCCTAAAAATGTTTTATAGATAACGTCCTGATTCTATGTTATACTGTTCCTACATGTTGATTGACCTATCTTCGAGTATTTTAGATGCATCTTAGCCTGGATTGCAACTATGTTCTGTGTCTAAAGGCGTACCACATCCGAGATCTCTGATAAACCGCCCCATCGTTAAGGTTAACGGCCCTACTCACGGTTCGAACAAAAGACAGCTATGAAAGCCCTATGTCACTTCGGGGATCACGCCGCTGGCCCATAACCGCTGGCATAAACGCTCAACTCAGCCCCTACCTAGACTACTCTAACAAACAGGGTGTTCCGCAGGTTATTTTATCTAGTATGGCAGACACCAATACTAATTGATGCCTGTTAAACTAAACAGGTTATGAATAGAATGTGGTTAGGAATTGTCTATAACCCTAATTTTAGTTTAAAAGAGCACATTAGACATGCAGACATAGTGAATGTTAAGCAGGTGGCTATTTCCGGAAAATCATAAGAACTTCAACATATAAAACAAATATTCATAGAAATCATAATCCAGTATTCATAATTGATATTTGGACAAACACAATAACAACATATAAGAGAGGGACAGGGGGACTGATGCCATAAAGAAATCACCCTTTACTTAGTCTCGCCGATGGAGCGTACTGCTGTATATGTCGTACTGCTTGACCCGACTCTGCTCGCCAGAACCTTCGGAGGACGCTTCCTTAGCCTAGTAACTGGGCTTTACCTTAATACCCAGCTTAAGCCCAGCCCTGTGGACTGACTCTTCGAAAGCCTAGAGCCATCTTAGGATCTCCTAACGAAATCCCGGGTATTCTATGAATACCAGAAACGAACCTATCTATCGAACCCTAGGATCTGAGACTATTTCTCAGAATCTAAGAAAGCGAAACACTAACTAGAAAGAAAGAAAACTTATACTGAAATCTGAGTCTCTGAGTGATTTGTGTACTAGAGAATTGTACATTGGAAGTCACTGAATGACTGAGATCAAGTGGAGAGGGATGAATTCAACTGAGGAAGGCCTGGGGTATTTATAGCAGCTTCCTGGATTGATTTTTCATCAAACATTCGATGTGGGACTTGAATTTCGGGTTCAGGACGCCCGTCCTGATTCGGAACGCCCTCCCCGAAGTCCGAACTTCTGGAAAATTGCTTTTTTGCCCCAAAATTTGCCATTTTCTTCTACTTTTCACCTGACACTTCCAAAATCATAAAAACTGTGAAATTAAGTTAATAATAAACAATTAAGACCAATTTACCCTCAATTTCACCCTAAATCATGCCTAAAAACATGCTAAAACGTGATATGATTTATGCATATCAGTCGTGTAGGTCTGATACGCGAAAATCGTATCACATTTTTAGCATGTTTTTATGTATGTTTTAATGTGAAATCGAGAGTAAATTGACATTAATTGTTTACTATTTACTTGATTTCACGGTTTTTATGATTTTGGAAGTGTCACGTGAAAAGTAGACGAAAACAGCAAATTCTGGGGCAAAAACGCAATTTTGGAAATGTTGACCCGGTCAAAGGTCCGGGACGGGCGTCCTGACCCGGTCAAACCACCAGGACGGGCGTCCTGAACCGGGACGGGCGTCCTGAACTTGGTCAACGAATCAGGACGGGCGTCCCGAGCCGCCAGAAGCTGTCCCACATCGAATTTTTCAGAAATTTTCACTCCGGGAAGCTGCTATAAATACCCCAGGCCTCCAGCAGTTGAATTCATCCCTCTCCACTGGATCTGAGTCATTAAGTGGTTTCCAGTGTACAGTTTTCCAGTACACAACTCACTCAGAGACTCGGATCTCAGTTTTCTTTCTTATTAGTGTTTGTTTTAGTTTCTGAGAAATAGTCTCAGATCTTAGGTTTCTATAGATAGGTTCGTTTCCGGTATTCATAGAATACCCGGGATTTCGTTAGGAGATCCTAAGAGAGCTCTAGGCGTTCGAAGAGTCAGTCCACAGGGCTAGGCTTAAGCCCAGGATGTAAGGTAAAGTCTAGCTACTAGGCTGAGGAAGCGTCCTCCGAAGGTTCTGGCGAGCAGAGTCAGGGCGGGCAATACGACGTATACAGCAGTACGCTCTGTAGGCGAGACTAAGTAAAGGGTGATTCTTTATGGCATCAGTCCCCATACCCCTCTCTTATATGTTTTATTGCTTTGTCCTAAACATCAATTATGAATATCAGATTATGATTTTATGAATAGTGTTTTGTATGTTGAAGTTATTATGTTTTTCCGTAAATAGCCACCTGCTAAATAATCATTATGTCTGCATGTCTAATGTAGTTTCTTTTAAACTAAAATAGGGTTATAGACAATTCCTAACCACGGTCTATTCATAACCTGTTTAGTTTAACAGGCATCAATTAGTATTGGTGTCTGCCATACTAGATAAAATAACATGCTGAACACCTGGCTTGTTAGAGTAGTCTAGGTAGGCTGAGTAGAGAGTTATGCCGGCGGTTTTGCGACGAGCAGCATGACCCCGAAGTGACATAGGGTACCGTTCATTGCTGACTTTAGTCCGGGCCGTGAGTAGGGCCGTTTACCTTAACGATGGGGCGTAGTGTAGAGACCTCAGATGTGGTACACCTTTAGACAGAACATAGTGCATTCCAGGCTAAGATGCATCTAAATACTCGAAGACAGGTAAATCAACATATAGGGACAGTATAGCATAGAATCAGAACTCATCTTTAAAACACTTTTAGGATTAATTAGACTTGAACCTAGTGGAGAATGGATCACCCTCTCATCAAAGATATTGATGAAGATTGCATAACTGGATCATAAGATAAGAGTTAGGATAAGAGGCTAGTTACTACTAAGCCGTTGCCACTTCCCTGGGAGTACGATAATTAACTTAGTAAAATCGTAGATACTTTCCAATAGACTAGCTACACGATAGGTACTCTGCCTTAGATTCTGGCTGATTAAGTGACACCATAAGACTAAACGTGACAATTAGTCAATCACAATCCTTAATTAATCATAATCGACATAGGGTAAAATAACACCTATTTAGTACGTCAACCGAATCGCATCAGATTTTTGGCGCCGTTGCCGGGGAAATATCATAATGAATTTAGGATTATTGGCCACAATTCTAGAGACTTATGATAGGTAACGGTAGTAACCTAGACCTTAACCCAACATTCTCTTATGCTAGTTAGACAATCAGTTTCCGAAATATGGATTAGCATAACTAATTAATTTTAGATGTTATCTAGAATTAAGACACTTAGGATAATCAAATTTTAGAAAATTATTCTAAAACCGTATTGAGGAAATTTAATTGCTTTCAAATAAAAAGAAAAAAAATGTTAAAAATTTAAAATCCAAAAAGAATGTATTTCTTGCTCAATGGTAAGTTGTCTTTTCCCTATCTCTTGTTCTTTCTTAGTTGTTTCTTAGTTGTACATTTGTTGCTCTTTTTCGAAAAAAATAAAATGGAAATGAGGATAGAATATTTTTCTGAGTTGTCAATTTTTGGCTAAGGTTTAATCTGGAAGAAATATCATTGTGGAGTTTTCTTAGGTCATGCTTAGTCTTAGACAGAATCATGAAATAAAATTTTCTTTAATAGACAGACCTCTGAGTATAATGAGAAAGGATGTTCCTTTTGTTGATGATAAATGCATGAGATTGTTTAAACCGAAAGGAATTAATGCACCATTATGACATCACCTAATTAAATCTGCTTTTTGAATGAATATGTGATTGTAATGATGTAGTACGAATTTTTAGGACAAAACATTCATGCTGATAAATTCCGATCTTATCTAGTTTGTCAAAAAACAATAGGTTACACCGATCACTATTTCGAATCTTTTTCTTTCTTCCTTTGAACATAATTACATCATAGTAGTCGTGGAACACTTTTCGAAAATAGCCTGAACCACAGGCATTACCTACTAATGATGTTAAAGTCATGTGCAGATTCTAGTTGTTTTCCAGATTCAGAGTGCCAATGTTTTAGGAAGAAATGTTCAGCCTGTGTATCAAATCTGTGAAGTTTGCTAAGTACCACACTTTAGCAGGGATTGCTATGGGAATGACTGACCATTCCAAAAGAGGTAGGAGTAGGTTACTGCAGAATGCTGCTCCAATGGGAAACGCATACAATCCCAACTAGAGGAATTGTACGGGATTTAGCTGAGGAGTAATTCGGAAGCTGGAAACTTTCAGAAGACACCACCACAGCAAAACCCACACTCGCAGAATCAATAGATGAGATACTGGCAACAATTAAAGCCAAATCAGTGCAAGCAAGTGATCTACCAAGAGGTAACGAATGTTCGGCAGATATAGAGGAATTTGGCATTGTGTCGGGAGCATAGCAATGGAGGAGCTTGCATTCCCTGCATACCAATCAGCTGTGAGAAACTTCCTCGAGGAAGTCTCAAATACTTGGGCCCAGATCTACACAACTGGAGCCCCCTACCACCACAGCTTCGCCAAAACTTCAGGTATCTTTTCTTCCATTCGAGACTTGCATGCAATACCTTTACTAACATTGGCAGGTAGGCACACCAATCCAAAGAAGTCTCATTCCTAGACACGTTCCTTCTGGACACGTTGCTACGATTACGAGAAACTTTGTAGATGATTCGAGGAAACAGTCCTTGGGGCTTGAGTCATTCATCAAATGGATATGCCACTACCTAGAGCTCGACAATGAAGGATCGGAGCTGGCGTCATCCGTTCCAATATCTAGAGCTTGCAGAGTCAAGAACACCTCAACAATAGCACATGGCTAAGGTGAAGAGCCAATTGACAGATCAGAGAAGACCCTTCTGCTCGCGACATGAAGGGAGTTTTTCTAATCCTCATGATCCTTTACGTTTGTTTTCTTTGTTTTGTGTTTTGTTTTGTGTTTTGTTTTGCTATTTCTATTATCCTTCTTGTTTTATTTTCTCTCTTACCCTGAATTAGTCAAATAAGTGTGGGGTAAGAATCTTTTCTGTTTTATTTCTTGTTTTCAAATAAGTGTGGGGTAATTAGCTATGCATGAACACTGAGGACAGTGCCAAACTTAAGTGTGGGGTAGCAGTGCACGGTGCACTGTAGGCAGGCAGTTTGAAGTAGTTTGAAATTTTTTTCGCATGCTTTTGCTTGTTTTCCCTGTATTTTCACACCCTTCCAAAAAAAATTTCAGAATTTTTCCGTCTTTCAGACTTCTAAATGCAGTATGCTTGGTTAAACAATTGCTTATGTCTATGATATGTAGGTAGTATGTTATGGTTAGTAGGAGATAGTCGATAGCTATCTTGGACTAATTGATTAGGAATAGGGAATTCCTGATAACTGAGCACAACCTTGTCTGGATTAGAGACCTCAACCAATTGCCTATTCGAGACTTAACTAGATAAAATTAGACCAGTTGTGGATATATTGGCAGTTAGAATGACTAGATGAGACTCTGAGCTAAAAGTGAAAAGAACTTAAGGAAGTTAATTACAATAGGGTAGTTTGCCAGCGGCCTTCGCTACTCGAGCACCACTCCTTCGGGGAACTTAAAGCCTGATGCCCTAAGGTCGTGTAGATCTGGGAGTCATCGGAGTGGGACTCACTACATGGGTAGTTGAAGTTGACGTGTTCTAAGCAAACTCGAAATACCCTGAATCTATAAAGAAAATAACTAAGTGCTAAAACATTAAAAATCTGATCACCAAAGCTCAGAACTCAGAAAGTTATCTGTTGTCAGTATGTCTAGCGATAGGTCGAAGTATTATCTGGTAGCAGTTAAGATAAGAGTTCATTGTGTTGACTATCTGGTCTAGACTAGTACACACACTACACATCAGGAAGACCCTGTGACTAAGAAAAAAGTCCAACCTAGTTGTTGATTTATTTTCTGCCTGATCATAACAAACTACTAGAGACATGTGAGACCTTGTCATAGCAACCTAACCAATCAGACCTGTGTTAAGAATTGTCTGAAGAATTTTTGGAATAAAAACATGATTAGGAATTTAAGTGACTGCACTACGGTTTAAAATCACTAACTCCATGTAGACTTTGCTTGAGGACAAGCAAAAAGCTAAGTGTGGGGTTATCTGATACGCGAAAATCGTATCACATTTTTAGCATGTTTTTATGTATGTTTTAATGTGAAATCGAGAGTAAATTGACATTAATTGTTTACTATTTACTTGATTTCACGGTTTTTATGATTTTGGAAGTGTCAGGTGAAAAGTAGACGAAAACAGCAAATTCTGGGGCAAAAATGCAATTTTGGAAATGTTGACCCGGTCAAAGGTCCGGGACGGGCGTCCCGAGCCGCCAGAAGCTGTCCCACATCGAATTTTTCAGAATTTTTCACTCCGGGAAGCTGCTATAAATACCCCAGGCCTCCAGCAGTTGAATTCATCCCTCTCCACTCGATCTGAGTCATTAAGTGGTTTCCAGTGTACAGTTTTCCAGTACACAACTCACTCAGAGACTCGGATCTCAGTTTTCTTTCTTATTAGTGTTTGTTTTAGTTTCTGAGAAATAGTCTCAGATCTTAGTTTCTATAGATAGGTTCGTTTCCGGTATTCATAGAATACCCGGGATTTCGTTAGGAGATCCTAAGAGAGCTCTAGGCGTTCGAAGAGTCAGTCCACAAGGCTATGCTTAAGCCCAGGATGTAAGGTAAAGTCTAGCTACTAGGCTGAGGCGTCCTCCGAAGGTTCTGGTGAGCAGAGTCAGGGCGGGCAATACGACGTATACAGCAGTACGCTCTGTAGGCGAGACTAAGTAAAGGGTGATTTCTTTATGGCATCAGTCCCCATACCCCTCTCTTATATGTTTTATTGCTTTGTCCTAAACATCAATTATGAATATCAGATTATGATTTTATGAATAGTTGTTTTGTATGTTGAAGTTATTATGTTTTTCCGGAAATAGCCACCTGCTAAATATTCATTATGTCTGCATGTCTAATGTAAGTCTCTTTTAAACTAAAACTAGGGTTATAGACAATTCCTAACCACGGTCTATTCATAACCTGTTTAGTTTAACATGCATCAATTAGTATTGGTGTCTGCCATACTAGATAAAATAACCAACGGAACACCTTGTTTGTTAGAGTAGTCTAGGTAGGCTGAGTAGAGAGTTATGCCGGCGGTTTTGCGACGAGCAGCATGACCCCGAAGTGACATAGGGTACCGTTCATTGCTGACTTTAGTCCGGGCCGTGAGTAGGGCCGTTTACCTTAACGATGGGGCGGTAGTGTAGAGACCTTAGATGTGGTACACCTTTAGACACAGAACATAGTTGCATTCCAGGCTAAGATGCATCTAAAATACTCGAAGACAGGTCAATCAACATATAGGGACAGTATAGCATAGAATCAGAACTCATCTTTAAAACACTTTTAGGATTAATTAGACTTGAACCTAGTGGAGAATGGATCACCCTCTCATCAAAGATATTGATGAAGATTGCATAACTAGATCATAAGATAAGAGTTAGGATAAGAGGCTAGTTACTACTAAGCCGTTGCCACTTCCTTGGGAGTACGATAATTAACTTAGTAAAATCGTAGATACTTTCCAATAGACTAGCTACACGATAGGTACTCTGCCTTAGATTCTGGCTGATTAAGTGACACCATAAGACTAAACGTGACAATTAGTCAATCACAGTCCTTAATTAATCATAATCGACATAGGGTAAAATAACACCTATTTAGTACGTCAACCGGAATCGCATCAGTAGTTAAAGTTGACGTGTTAAAGTAGACTCAAATACCCTGAATCTATAAAAGAAAAAAAATCAATAAATGCTAAATAATTAAAATCTGATCACCAAGGCTCAGAACTCGGAAAGTTGTCTGTTGTTAGTATGTCTAGCGACGGGTCGAAGTGTTATCTGGTAGTAGTTAAGACGAGAGTATATTGTGTTGACGATCTGGTCTAGACTAGTACACACACTACACATCAGGAAGACCTTGTGACTGAGAGAAGAGTTCAATCTAGTTGTTAAGTTGTTAAACCTGCTTGATTATAACAATCTACTAGAGACATTTGAGACCTTGTCATAGCAGCCTAACCAGTCAGACCTGTGTTGTGAATTGTCTAAGTAATTTTTGGAATAAAAACATGACTAGGAAATTTAAGTGACTGCACATATGATTTAAAATCACTAACTTCAGATAGACTTTGCTTGAGGACAAGCAAAAAGCTAAGTGTGGGGTTATTTGATATGCATAAATCATATCACATTTTTAGCATGTTTTTAGGCATAATTTAGGGTGAATTGATAGGAAATCGGTCTTAATTGTTTGTTATTAACTCAATTTCACATTTTTTGTGATTTTGGAAGTGTCAGGTGAAAAGTAGAAGAAAATGGCAAATTTCGGGGCAAAACGCTGATGGCTTTCCGACTGATATGCTAAATAGGTGTTATTTTACCCTATGTTGATTATGAGTAATTAAGGACTGAGATTGACTAATTGTCGGGGCAACTATGTTTTGAGTTTAAAGGTGTACCACATATGAGTAATCTGATATACCGCCCCATCGCCAAGGTAAACGGCCCTACTCACGATTCCAACAGAAGACAGCTATGAAAGTCATATGTCACTTTGGGGATCACGCCACTGGCCCATAACCGCAGGCATAAACGCTCTACTCAGCCTACCTAGACTACTCTGACAAACAGGGTGTTCCGCAGGTTATTTTATCTAGTATGGCAGACACCAATACTAATTGATGCATGTTAAACTAAACAAGTTATGAATAGACCGTGGTTAGGAATTGTCTATAACCCTAATTTTAGCTTAAAAGAAACTACATTAGACATGCAGACATAATGAATATTTAGGCAGGTGGCCATTTCCGGAAAAACATAACAACTTCAACATATATAACAAATATTCATAACAATCATAATCCAGTATTCATAATTGATATTTGGACAAACACAATAACAACATATAAGAGAGGGACAGGGGGACTGATGCCATAAAGAAATCACCCTTTACTTAGTCTCGCCGATGGAGCGTACTGCTGTATATGTCGTATTGCTTGACCCGACTCTACTCGCTAGAACCTTCGGAGGACGGTTCCTCAGCCTAGTAGCTGGACTTTACCTTACGTCCTAGGCTTAAGCCCAGAGCCCTCTTAGGATCTCCTAACAAAATCCTGGGTATTCTATGAATACCAGAAATGAACCTATCTACCGAACCCTAGGATCTGAGGCTATTTCTCAGAAACTAAGAAAAATGAAACACAAAAAGGAAAGAAAGAAAACTTATACTGAAATCTGAGTCTCCGAGTGAGTTGTGTACTCGAGAATTGTACACTGGAAGTCACTGAATGACTCAGATCGAGTGGAGAGGGATGAATTCAACTGAGGAAGGCCTGGGGTATTTATAGCAGCTTCATGGAGTGATTTTTCATCAAACATTCGATGTGGGACTTGAATTTCTGGTTCGGGACGCCCGTCCCGGTCTGTTGACCAGGTCAGGACATCTGTCTCGAGTCCTGGACGCCCGTCCCGACCTATTGACCAGGTCAGGATGCCCTCCCCGAAGTCCCAACTTCCGAAAAATTGCGTTTTTACCCCAAAATTTGCCATTTTCTTCTACTTTTCACCTGACACTTCCAAAATCAAAAACACTGTGAAATTGAGTTAATAATGAACAATTAAGACCAATTTACCCTCAATTTCACCCTAAAATCATGCCTAAAAACATGCTAAAAATGTGATATGATTTATGCATATCAGATAACCCCACACTTAGCTTTTTGCTTGTCCTCAAGCAAAGTCTACTTGAAGTTAGTGATTCTAAATCATAGTGCAGTCACTTAAATTTCCTAGTCGTGTTTTTATTCCAAAAATTATTCAAACGATTCTTAACACAAGTCTGACTAGTTAGGTTGCTATGACAAGGTCTCAAATGTCTATAGTAGATTGTTATGATCAAGTAGAAAACAACTTAACAACTAGGTTGAACTCTTTTCTTAGTCACAAGGTTTTCCTTATGTGTATTGTGTGTACTAGTCTACACCAGATAGTCAACACAATAAACTCTCGTCTTGACTGTTACCAGATAACACTTCGACCTTGTCGCTAGACATAATAACAATAGACAACTTTCTGAGTTCTAAGCCTTGGTGATCAGATTTTTAATGATTTAGCATTTATTGATTTTATTTATAGATTCAGGGTATTTTGAGTCTGCTTAGTGATACGCGAAAATCATATACCTTTTTTAATGTTTTTATGTATGATTTAGGGTGAAATTGATAGGAAATCGATCTTAATTGATTGTTATTTACTCAATTTCACAGTTTTTATAATTTTGGAAGTGTCAGGTGAAAAGTAGACGAAAATAGCAAATTTTGGGGTAAAAATGCAATTTTTGGAAATGTTGACTTGGTCAACGGTCCGGGACGGGCGTCCCGACCCAGTCAGACCACCAGGACGGGCGTCCCGAGCCGCCAGAAGTTGTCCCACATCAAATGTTTTAGAGATTTTCACTCCAGGAAGCTGCTATAAATACCCCAGGCTTCCAGCAGTTGAATTCATTCCTCTCCACTCGATCTGAGTCATTCAGAGACTTCCAGTGTACAATTCTCGAGTACACAAGTCACTGAGAGACTCGGGTGTCCCAATCCGGGACGGGCGTCCCGAGCCGAGCACCACTCCTTCGGGGAACTTAATGACTAGATGAGACTCTGAGCTAAAAGTGAAAAAAAAAATTGATGATGAAAATGAAAATAGGGTAGTTTGCCAGCGGCCTTCGCTACTCGAGCACCACTCCTTCGGGGAACTTAAAGCCTGATGCCCTAAGGTCGTGTAGGTCTGGGAGTCATCGGAGTGGGACTCGCTACATGGGTAGTTGAAGTTGACGTGTTCAAAGAAGACTCAAAATACCCTAGAAAATCTATAAACAAAAGGAATCAATAAATGCTAAATGATAGAATCTGATCACCAAAGCTCAGAACTCAGAAAGTTATCTGTTGTCAGTGTGTCTAGCGATAGGTCGAAGTGTTATCTGGTAATAGTTAAGACAAGAGTTTATTATGTTGACTATCTGGTCTGGACTAGTACACACACTACACATTAGGAAGACCTTATGACTAAGAGAAGAGTTCAACCTAGTTGTTAAATTATTTTCTGCTCAATCCTAACAATCTACTAGAGACATTTGAGACCTTGTCATAGCAACCTAACCAGTCAAACCTGTGTTAAGAATTATCTGAGTAATTTTTGGAATAAAAAGATGACTAGAAATTGAAGTGACTGCACATATGATTTAGAATCACTAACTTCAGGTAGACTTTGCTTGAGGACAAGCAAAAAGCTAAGTGTGGGGTTATCTTATACGCGAAAATCATATACCTTTTTTAGCATGTTTTTATGTATAATTTAGGGTGAAATTGATAGGAAATCGATCTTAATTGATTGTTATTTACTCAATTTCACAATTTTTATGATTTTGCAAGTGTCAGGTGAAAAGTAGACGAAAACAGCAAATTTTGGGGTAAAAATGCAATTTTTGGAAATGTTGACTTGGTCAACGGTCCGGGACGGGCGTCCCGAGCCGCCAAAAGGTGTCCCACATCGAATGTTTCAGAGATTTTCACTCCAGGAAGCTGCTATAAATACCCCAGGCCTCCAGCAGTTGAATTCATTCCTCTCCACTCGATCTGAGTCATTCAGAGACTTCCAATGTACAATTCTCGAGTACACAAGTCACTGAGAGACTCGGGTTTCAGTTTCAGTTTTCTTTCTTTCTTTAGTATTTCGTTTTCTTAGTTTCTGAGAAATAGTCTCAGATCTTAGGCTTCGATAGATAGGTTCGTTTTTGGTATTCATAGAATACCGGGATTTCGTTAGGAGATCCTAAGAGAGAGATAGGCGTGTTCTTAGTCAGATTAGGGCAATTTGCTTAAGCCCGGTGATGCGTTCCGATTGGTATGCTAAAAGATAGGCTTTATTTACCTATGTCGATTATGAGTAATTAAGGACTGAGTCTTACTAACTGTCACTTAGCATTCAATTATTGTCACTTAATCAACCAGAACCTAAGGCAGAGTACCTATCGTGTAGCTAGTCTGTTGGAAAGTATCTACGATTTTATTAAGTTAAATATCGTACTCCCAGGGAAGTGGCAACGGCTTAGTAGTAACTAGCCTTTTATCCTAACTCCTATCTTATGATCCAGTTATGCAATCTTCATCAAATACGTTGATGAGAGGGTGATCCATTCTCCACTAGGTTTAAGTCTAATTAATCCCAAAAGTGTTTTATAGATGAGTCCTGATTCTATGTTATATTGTTCCTATATGTTGATTGACCTATATTCGAGTATTTTAGACATGTCTTGGCCTGGATTGCAACTATGTTCTGTGTCTAAAGGTTACCACATCTGAGTTTCTACGCTACCGCCCCATCGTTAAGGGTAACGGCCCTACTCACGGCTCGGACTAAAGTCAGCAATGAACGGTACCCTATGTCACTTCGGTATCATGCTGCTCGTCTCATAACCGCTGGCATAACACTCTACTCAGCCTACCTAGACTACTTTCAACCAACAGGGTGTTCCGCAGATTATTTTATCTAGTATGGCAGACACCAATACTAATTGATGCCTGTTAAACAAACAGGTTATGAATAGACCGTGGTTAGGAATTGTCTACAACCCTAATTTCAGTTTAAAAGAACGGCAATAGACATGCATACATAATGAATATTAAGCAGGTGGCCATTTCCGGAAAAACATAATAACTTCAGCATATGAAACAGATATCATAAGAATCGTAATCTGATATTCAAATTAATATTTAGATAAAACAATTCGTAAACATACAGAACCTCGTCTAGGGGACCCACTGTCATAAAGTAATCACCACTCTATGCAGGTCCAGCCGGCGCTGCAGCTCCTGCTCCTGATTGCTCGATCCTACTCTGCGGCAGAGCCTTCGGAGAACGCTCCTCAGACCTAGTAGCAATTGCTTTACCTTACATCCGGGCTTAAGCAAATTGCCCTAATCTGACTAAGAACACGCACCCTATCTCTCTCTTAGGATCTCTAACGAAATCCCGGTATTCTATGAATACCAAAAACGAACCTATCTATCGAAGCCTAAGATCTGAGACTATTTCTCAGAAACTAAAACAAAACACTAATAAGAAAGAAAACTGAGATCCGAGTCTCTGAGTGAGTTGTGTACTGGAAAACTGTACACTGGAAACCACTTAATGACTCAGATCGAGTGGAGAGGGATGATTTCAACTGTTGGAGGCCTGGGGTATTTATAGCAGCTTTCTGGAGTGAAAAATTCCAAAAAATTCGATGTGGGACAGCTTCTGGCGGTTCGGGACGCCCGTCCCGGTTCGGGACGCCCGTCCCGGTTCAGGACGCCCGTCCTGGCGGTTTGACTGGGTCGGGACGCCCGTCCCGGACCGTTGACCAAGTCAGCATTTCCAAAAATTGCATTTTTGCCCCAAAATTTGCTGTTTTCGTCTACTTTCACTGACACTTCCAAAATCATAAAATTGTGAAATTGAGTAAATAACAATCAATTAAGATCAATTTATCCTCAATTTCATCCTAATTCATACATAAAAACATGCTAAAAAGGGTATACGATTTGTGCACATCAAATAACCCCACACTTAGCTTTTTGCTTGTCCTCAAGCAAAGTCTACCTGAAGTTAGTGATACTAAATCATATGTGCAGTCACTTAAATTTCCTAGTCATGTTTTTATTCCAAAAATCTTCAGACAATTCTTAACAGGTCTGATGGTTAGGTTGCTATGACAAGGTCTCAAATGTCTCTAGTAGATTGTTAGGATTGAGCAGAAAACAATTTAACAACTAGGTTGAACTCTTCTCTTAGTCATAAGGTCTTCCTGATGTGTAGTGTGTGTACTAGTCCAGACCAGATAATCAACACAATGTACTCTGTCTAACTATTACCAGATAACACTTCGACCTGTCGCTAGACATACTGACAACAGATAACTTTCTGAGCTCTGAGCTTTGGTGATCAGATTCATTATTTAGCATTTATTGATTTTTTTATAGAATTTCTAGGGTTTTGAGTCTTGCTTAGAACACGTCAACTTCAACTACCCATGTAGCGAGTCCCACTCGATGACTCCCAGATCTACACGACCTTAGGGCATCAGGCTTTAAGTTCCCCGAAGGAGTGGTGCTCGAGTAGCGAAGGCCGCTGGCAAATACCCTTGTTTAATATCTTTCTTTAATTTCTTTTCACTTCTAGCTCAGAGTCTCATCTAGTCATTCTAATTGTCAAAACATCCACAACTGGTCTAATTTTATCTAGTTCAGTCTTGAAAAGGTAATTGGCTGAGTGGTCTCAATCCAGACAAGGAAGGTTGTGCTCAGTTATCAGGAATTCCCTATTCCTAATCAATTAGTCCAAGATAGCTATCAATTATTCTCCTACTAACCATACATTTCTACTACATATCATAGACATAAGCAATTTGTTTAACCAAGCATACTGCATTTAGAAGTCTGAAAGACGGACAAATTTTGAAAAAAAATTTTGGAAGGTGTGAAAATAGTGAAAAACAAGCAAAATCATGCAAAAATTTTCAAACTGCTACAGGCACCGTGCATGATACCCCAACTTAAGATGACAATGTCCTCAGTGTTCATGCATATAGACTACCCCACACTTATTGAAAACAAGAAAAAAACAAAACGAAAAAGACTCTACCCCACACTTATTGACTAACTATGGGTAAGAAGGAAAGTAGAGAACCAAAACAAGAAGGATAAAGAAATAACAAAACAGAACAAAAATCAAGTAAAGGAATATGAGGGTTAGAAAAACTCCCTTCTTGTCTCGAGCAGAAAGGTTTTCTCTGAGCTGTCAATTGGCTCTTCATCTTAGCCATGTGCTATTGCTGAGGTGTTCTTGACTCTGTAAGCTCTAGATATTGGAACGGATGACGTCTGCTCCGATCCTTCATCGTCGAGCTCCAGGTAGTATCCTATCCATTTGATGAATGATTCAAGCCCCAAGGACTGTTTCCTCGAATCATCTGCAAAGTTTCTCGTAATCGTAGCAACGTGTCCAGAAGGAACGTGTCTAGGAATGAGACTTCTTTGGATTGGTGTGCCTACCTGCCAATGTTAGTGAAGGTATGGCATGCAAGTCTCGAATGGAAGAAAAGATACCTGAAGTTTTGGTGAAGCTGTGGTGGTAGGAGGCTCCAGTTGTGTAGATCTGGGCCCAAGTATTTGAGACTTCCTCGGGGAAGTTTCTCACAGCTGATTGGTATGCAGGGAATGCAAGCTCCTCCAATGCTATGCTCCTGATACAACGCCAAATTCTTCTATATCCCTCGACCCTTTGATACCTCTTGGTAGATCACTTGCTTGCACTGGTCTGGCTTTAATTGTTGCCAATATCTCATCTATTGATTCTGCGAGTAGGGGTTTTGCTGTGGTGGTGTCTTTTTGAATGATTCCAGCTTCTGAATTATTCCTCAGCTAAATCCCGTATGATTTCTCCAGCTGGGATTGTATTCATTTCCCATTGGAGCAGCATTCTGCAGCAACCTGCTCCTACCTCTTTTGGAATGGTCAGTCATTCCCATAGCAATCCCTGCTAAAGTGTGGTACTTAGCAGACTTCACAGATTTGATACACAGGCTGAACATTTCTTCCTAAGACATCGGCACTCTGAATCTGGAAAACAACTAGAATCTGCACATGACTTTAACATCATTAGTAGGTAATGCCTGTGGTTCAGGCCATTTTCGAAAAGTGTTCCACGACTACTATGATGTAATTATTTTCAAAGGAAAGAAAAAGAAAGGATTTAATGAATACCCCATATCTTTTTTTCAATAGAACATTCAAAGGTCTGGCTATTAAGAAAAAATTATTTCATAACTTGTCCTAATAAAGCCGGTATGACTCTAAGAAAATTCTAAAATAAAGTTTCTTCCCGATAAAAATTTAGGCCAACATTTTATAACTCAGAAGAAAATATATTTTATCCTCATTTCCATTTTTATTTCCTTGAAATTAAATAAAGGAAGAAAAACTCGAAAAAGAGCAACTAAGAAAACAACTAAGAAAGAGCAAGAGATAGGGAAAAGAGCAACTTACCATTAAGCAAGAAAAATACATTCTTTTTGGATTTTAAGATTTAAAAATTTTTTTTTCTTTTAATATTTTGAAAGCAATTAAATTCCCTCAATATGGTTTTAGAATGATTTTCTAAAATTTGATTATCCTAAATGTCTTAATTCCAGATAACATCTAAAATTAATTAGTTATGATAATCCTATATTTCGGAAACTGATTGTCTAACTGGTATAAGACAAGTGTTGGGTTTAAGGTCTAGGTTACTACCGTTACCTATCATAAATATCTAGAATTTTGATCAGGAATCCTAAGTTCATTATGATATTTCCCCGGCAACGGCGCCAAAAATCTGATGCGTTCCGATTGGTATGCTAAAAGATAGGCTTTATTTACCTATGTCGATTATGAGTAATTAAGGACTGAGTCTTACTAACTGTCACTTAGCATTCAATTATTGTCACTTAATCAACCAGAACCTAAGGCAGAGTACCTATCGTGTAGCTAGTCTGTTGGAAAGTATCTACGATTTTATTAAGTTAAATATCGTACTCCCAGGGAAGTGGCAACGGCTTAGTAGTAACTAGCCTTTTATCCTAACTCCTATCTTATGATCCAGTTATGCAATCTTCATCAAATACGTTGATGAGAGGGTGATCCATTCTCCACTAGGTTTAAGTCTAATTAATCCCAAAAGTGTTTTATAGATGAGTCCTGATTCTATGTTATATTGTTCCTATATGTTGATTGACCTATATTCGAGTATTTTAGACATGTCTTGGCCTGGATTGCAACTATGTTCTGTGTCTAAAGGTTACCACATCTGAGTTTCTACGCTACCGCCCCATCGTTAAGGGTAACGGCCCTACTCACGGCTCGGACTAAAGTCAGCAATGAACGGTACCCTATGTCACTTCGGTATCATGCTGCTCGTCTCATAACCGCTGGCATAACACTCTACTCAGCCTACCTAGACTACTTTCAACCAACAGGGTGTTCCGCAGATTATTTTATCTAGTATGGCAGACACCAATACTAATTGATGCCTGTTAAACTAAACAGGTTATGAATAGACCGTGGTTAGGAATTGTCTACAACCCTAATTTCAGTTTAAAAGAACGGCAATAGACATGCATACATAATGAATATTTAAGCAGGTGGCCATTTCCGGAAAAACATAATAACTTCAGCATATGAAACAGATATTCATAAGAATCGTAATCTGATATTCAAATTAATATTTAGATAAAACAATTCGTAAACATACAGAACCTCGTCTAGGGGACCCACTGTCATAAAGTAATCACCACTCTATGCAGGTCCAGCCGGCGCTGCAGCTCCTGTATGCTCCTGATTGCTCGATCCTACTCTGCTCGGCAGAGCCTTCGGAGAACGCTCCTCAGACCTAGTAGCAATTGCTTTACCTTACATCCCGGGCTTAAGCAAATTGCCCTAATCTGACTAAGAACACGCACCCTATCTCTCTCTTAGGATCTCCTAACGAAATCCCGGTATTCTATGAATACCAAAAACGAACCTATCTATCGAAGCCTAAGATCTGAGACTATTTCTCAGAAACTAAAACAAAACACTAATAAGAAAGAAAACTGAGATCCGAGTCTCTGAGTGAGTTGTGTACTGGAAAACTGTACACTGGAAACCACTTAATGACTCAGATCGAGTGGAGAGGGATGATTTCAACTGTTGGAGGCCTGGGGTATTTATAGCAGCTTTCTGGAGTGAAAAATTCCAAAAAATTCGATGTGGGACAGCTTCTGGCGGTTCGGGACGCCCGTCCTGATTCGTTGACCAGGTTCGGGACGCCCGTCCCGGTTCAGGACGCCCGTCCTGGCGGTTTGACTGGGTCGGGACGCCCGTCCCGGACCGTTGACCAAGTCAGCATTTCCAAAAATTGCATTTTTGCCCCAAAATTTGCTGTTTTCATCTACTTTTCACCTGACACTTCCAAAATCATAAAAATTGTGAAATTGAGTAAATAACAATCAATTAAGATCAATTTATCCTCAATTTCATCCTAATTCATACATAAAAACATGCTAAAAAGGGTATACGATTTGTGCACATCACCCGGGATGTAAGGTAAAGCAATTGCTACTAGGTCTGAGGAGTGTTCTCCGAAGGCTCTGCCGAATAGAGTAGGATCGAGCAGTCAGGAGCATACAAGAGCTGCAGCGCCGGCTGGACCTGCATAGAGTGGTGATTACTTTATGACAGTGGGTCCCCTAGATGAGGTTCTGTATGTTTACGAATTGTTTTATCTAAATATTAATTTGAATATCAGATTATGATTCTTATGAATATCTGTTTTATATGTTGAAGTTCTTATGATTTTCTGGAAATGGCCACCTGCTTAAATATTCATTATGTCTGCATGTCTAATGCCGTTCTTTTAAACTAAAATTATGGTTATAGACAATTCCTAACCACGGTTTATTCATAACCTGTTTAGTTTAACAGGCATCAATTAGTATTGATGTCTGCCATACTAGATAAAAAAATCTGTGGAACACCCTGTTGGTTGAAAGTAGTCTAGGTAGGCTGAGTAGAGTGTTATGTCGGCGGTTATGAGACGAGCAGCATGATACCGAAGTGACATAGGGTACCGTTCATTGCTGACTTTAGTCCGAGCCATGAGTAGGGCCGTTACCCTTAACGATGGGGCGGTAGCGTAGAAACTCAGATGTGGTAGCCTTTAGACACATAACATAGTTGCAATCCAGGCCAAGATATGTCTAAAATACTCGAATATATGTCAATCAACGTATAGTAACAGTATAACATAGAATCAGGACTCATCTATAAAACACTTTTGGGATTAATTAGACTTAAACCTAGTGGAGAATGGATCACCCTCTCATCAAAGTATTTGATGAAGATTGCATAACTAGATCATAAGATAAGAGTTAGGATGAAAGGCTAGTTACTACTAAGTCGTTGCCACTTCCCTGGGAGTACGATATTTAACTTAATAAAATCGTAGATACTTTCCAACAGACTAGCTACACGATAGGTACTCTACCTTAGGTTCTGGCTAATTAAGTGACACCATAGAGACTAAATGTGACAATTAGTCAATCACAATCCTTAATTATTCATAATCAACATATGGTAAAATAACACCTATTTAGCACATCGGTCGAAAAACCCATCAAATTTTTGGCGCCGTTGCCGGGGAAATATCATAATGAATTTAGGATTCCTGATCAAAATTCTAGAGGCTTATGATAGGTAACGGTAGTAACCTAGACCTTAGACCTACACTTATCTTACACTAGTTTGACAATCAGTTTCCGAAATATAGGATTATCACAACTAATTGATTTTAGATATGATCTGGAATTAAGATACTTAGGATAATCAAATTTTAGAAAATCATTCTAAAACCATATTGAGGAAATTTAACTGCTTTCGAAAAAAAAACGGAAAAAAATTTTGAAAATTCAAAACCCAAAAAAAATGTATTTTTCTTGCTCAATGGTAAGTTGTTCTTTCCCTATCTCTTGTTTTTTTTTCTTAGTTGTTTTCTTAATTGCTCTTTTTTTTCGTGTTATTTAATTTCGAAGAAATAAAAATGGAAATGAGGATAAAATATTTTCTTCTGAGTTCTAAAATTTTTGCCTTAGATTCTTATCGGGAAGAAATTCCATTTTAGAATTTTCTTAGAGTCATACCGGCTTTATTAGGACGAGTCATGAAATGATTTTTCCTTAATAGCCAGACTTCTGAATGTTCTATTGAAAAAAGGATGTTCCTTTTGTTATGTTGATAATTGCATGAGATCTTTTAAACCAAAAGGAATTACTGCACCCATTAGGGCATCACCTGATTGAAATCTGCTTTTTTGAATATGTGATGTAATGATGTAGTAAGAATTGTTTTAGGACAGAAAGATGATAAGAAAGTTCATGCATGATAAATTCTGATCTTATCTAGTCTTGTCTAGAAACAATAGGTGACACTGATCACTCCAAGATATCTGTGTTCAATAAAACTAATGTTGAACCATACTTGATTAAGTTAAGTTTTATTGTTACTTGAACTTGATATAGAATAAAGAGATAAGAAAAAGGGTTGAAAATCTAGAAAGCAAACCATTGGTCTAGATTAGAAAACCCCGAGTTAGAGGCTAGTGTAATACTGATAAATGTTTGGATGAAAACTTATTTGCATTGTTTGCTATGTATGATAAGTCTCATCTGTGGTTTATTATTGTTGCAAATTATCTAGTCACTAAATGAGTTCCAAGTAATGTGACTTATTAGCAAAAGAAGAAATTCTTTGCTGATTAGAAATATTACTACTGGGCAGATTTCTTTTCTATTTCAAATTTTGGCAGATCAGTTGATCAGAAGACGTATCTCGAAAGACGAAGGCCACAAAATTTTGGAGCATTGTCATCAAGGATCTACAGGAGACCAATTGACTGCTATCAACACTGTCCGGAAAGTGTTGAAAGTAGGATCTTGTTGACCCACCATATTCAAGGACTTTTGTATCTCTGATACAGTCCTGCGATGCTTGCCAAATAACAGGTAACACATCTTCCAGAGATCATCTACCCCAGCGACATACACAGAATGTTGCAACCGTTGATATCAAGGGTATTTCGAATCCTTTTCTCTTTCTTCCTTTGAACATAATTACATCATAGTAGTCGTGGAACACTTTTCAAATGGCCTGAAGCACAGGCATTACCTACTAATGATGTTAAAGTCATGTGCAGATTCTAGTTGTTTTCCAGATTCAGAGTGCCGATGTCTTAGGAAGAAACGTTCAGTCTGTGTATCAAATCTGTGAAGTCTGCTAAGTACCACACTTTAGCAGGGATTGCTATGGGAATGACTGACCATTCCAAAAGAGGTAGGAGTAGGTTACTGCAGAATGCTGCTCCAATGGGAAATGCATACAATCCCAACTAGAGGAATCATACGGGATTTAGCTGAGGAGTAATTCGGAAGCTGGAAACTTTCAGAAGACACCACCACAGCAAAACCCACACCCGCAGAATCAACAGATGAGATACTGGCAACAATTAAAGCCAGACCAGTGCAAGCAAGTGATCTACCAAGTGGTATCGAAGGGTCAAGGGATATAGAAGAATTTGGCGTTGTATCAGGAGCATAGCAATGGAGGAGCTTGCATTCCCTGCATACCAATCAGTTGTGAGAAACTTCCCCGAGGAAGTCTCAAATACTTGGGCCCAGATCTACACAACTGGAGCCCCCTACCACCACAGCTTCGCTAAAACTTCAGGTATCTTTTCTTCCATTCGAGACTTGCATGCAATACCTTTACTAACATTGGCAGGAAGGCACACAAATCCCAAGAAATCTCATTCCTAGACACGTTCCTCTTGGACACGTTGCTATGATTGTGAGAAATCTTACAAATGATTCGAGGAAGCAGTCCGTGGGGCTCGAGCCATTCATCAAATGAATAGGCCACTACCTAGAGCTCGACGATGAAGGATTAGAGCTAACGTCATCCGTTCCAGTATCTAGAGCTTACAGAGTCAAGAATGCCTCAGCAATAGCACATGGCCAAGGTGAAGAGCCAATTGACAGATCAGAGAAAACCCTTCCGCTCGAGGCAAGAAGGGAGTTTTTCTAATCTCATCTTCCTTTACTTTTATTTTCTTCATTTTTGTGTCTTGTTTTGTTGGTTGTTTTATTTTCTCTCTTACCCATAGTTAGTCAAATAAGTGTGGGGTAAGAGTTCTTTGTTTTGTTTTCATTTCTTCTTGTTTGCAAATAAGTGTGGGGTAGTTTAGATATGCATGAACACTGAGGACAGTGTAAGACTTAAGTGTGGGGTAGCAGTGCACTGTGCACTGTAGTGAGAAAAGTTTTGCATGATTTTGCTTGTTTTCCCCGTATTTTCACACCCTTCCAAAAAAATTTCAAAATTTTTCCGTCTTTCAGACTTCTAAATGCAGTATGATTGGTTAAGCGTTGCTTATGTCCATGATATGTAGGTAGAATGTTATGGTTAGTAGGAGACAATGTGATGACTATTTTGAACTTATTGATTAGGAATAGGGAATTCCTGATAAATGAGCACAACTTAGCCTGGATTAGAGACCTCAGCCAATTACCTTTTCAAAACTTAACTAGATAAGATTAGACCAGTTGAGGATGTATTGACAATTAGAATGACTAGATGAGACTCTGAGCTAAAAGTGAAAAAAAAAATTGATGATCAAAATAAAAATAGGGTAGTTTGCCAGCGGCCTTCGCTACTCGAGCACCACTCCTTCGGGGAACTTAAAGCCTGATGCCCTAAGGTCGTGTAGGTCTGGGAGTCATCGGAGTGGGACTCGCTACATGGATAGTTGAAGTTGACGTGTTCAAAGCAGACTCAAAATACCCTAGAAAATCTATAAACAAAAGGAATCAATAAATGCTAAATGATAGAATCTGATCACCAAAGCTCAGAACTCAGAAAGTTATCTGTTGTCAGTGTGTCTAGCAATAGGTCGAAGTGTTATCTGGTAATAGTTAAGACAAGAGTTTATTATGTTGACTATCTGGTCTGGACTAGTACACACACTACACATCAGGAAGACCTTATGACTAAGAGAAGAGTTCAACCTAGTTGTTAAATTATTTTCTGCTCAATCCTAACAATCTACTAGAGACAATTGAGACCTTGTCTTAGCAACCTAACCAGTCAAACCTGTGTTAAGAATTATCTAAATAATTTTTGGAATAAAAACATGACTAGAAATTGAAGTGACTGCACATATGATTTAGAATCACTAACTTCAGGTAGACTTTGCTTGAGGACAAGCAAAAAGCTAAGTGTGGGGTTATCTGATACGCGAAAATCATATACCTTTTTTAGCATATTTTTATGTATGATTTAGGGTGAAATTGATAGGAAATCGATCTTAATTGATTGTTATTTACTCAATTTCACAATTTTTATGATTTTGCAAGTGTCAGGTGAAAAGTAGACTAAAACAGCAAATTTTGGGGTAAAAATGCAATTTTTGGAAATGTTGACTTGGTCAACGGTCCGGGACGGGCATCCCGACCTAGTCAGACCTCCAGGACAGGCGTCCCGAGCCACCAAAAGCTGTCCCACATCGAATTTTTCAGAGATTTTCACTCCATGAAGCTGCTATAAATATCGCAGGCCTCCAGTAGTTGAATTCATTCCTCTCCACTCGATCTGAGTCATTCAGAGACTTCCAGTGTACAATTCTCGAGTACACAAGTCACTGAGAGACTCGGGTTTCAGTTTCAGTTTTCTTTCTTTCTTTAGTATTTCGTTTTCTTAGTTTCTGAGAAATAGTCTCAGATCTTAGGCTTCGATAGATAGGTTCGTTTTTTGTATTCATAGAATACCGGGATTTCGTTAGGGGATCCTAAGAGAGAGATAGGGTGCGTGTTCTTAGTCAGATTAGGGCAATTTGCTTAAGCCCGGGATGTAAGGTAAAGCAATTGCTACTAGGTCTGAGGAGCGTTCTCCGAAGGCTCTACCGAGCAGAGTAGGATTGAGCAGTCAGGAGCATACAGGAGCTGCAGCGCCGGCTGGACCTGCATAGAGTGGTGATTACTTTATGACAGTGGGCCCCCTAGACGAGGTTCTGTATGTTTACGAATTGTTTTATCTAAATATTAATTTGAATATCAGATTACGATTCTTATGAATATCTGTTTTATATGTTGAAGTTCTTATGATTTTCTGGAAATGGCCACCTGCTTAAATATTCATTATGTCTGCATGTCTAATGCCATTCTTTTAAACTGAAATTATGGTTATAGACAATTCCTAACCACGGTCTATTCATAACCTATTTAGTTTAACAGGCATCAATTAGTATTGGTGTCTGCCATACTAGATAAAAAAATCTGCGGAACACCCTGTTGGTTGAAAGTAGTCTAGGTAGGCTGAGTAGAGTGTTATGTCAGCGGTTATGAGACGAGCAGCATGATACCGAAGTGACATAGGGTACCGTTCATTGCTGACTTTAGTCCGAGCCATGAGTAGGGCAGTTACCCTTAACGATGGGGCGGTAGCGTAGAAACTCAGATGTGGTAGCCTTTAGACACAGAACATAGTTGCAATCCAGGCCAAGATATGTCTAAAATACTCGAATATAGGTCAATCAACGTATAGTAACAGTATAACATAGAATCAGGACTCATCTATAAAACACTTTTGAGATTAATTAGACTTAAACCTAGTGGAGAATGGATCAGCCTCTCATCAAAGTATTTGATGAAGATTGCATAACTGGATCATAAGATAAGAGTTAGGATGAAAGGCTAGTTACTACTAAGCCATTGCCACTTCCCTGGGAGTACGATATTTAACTTAATAAAATCGTAGATACTTTCCAACAGACTAGCTACACGATAGGTACTCTGCCTTAGGTTCTGGCTGATTAAGTGACACCATAGAGACTAAATGTGACAATTAATCAATCACAGTCCTTAATTATTCATAATCAACATTAGGGTAAAATAACACCTATTTAGCACATCGGTCGGAAAACCCATCACTTAGAACACGTCAACTTCAACTACCCATGTAGCGAGTCCCACTCCGATGACTCCCAGACCTACACGACCTTAGGGCATCAAGCTTTAAGTTCCCCGAAGGAGTGGTGCTCGAGTAGCGAAGGCCGCTGGCAAACTACCCTTATTTGATTAACTTTCTTTTGTTTCTTTTCACTTTTAGCTCAGAGTCTCATCTAGTCATTCTAATTGTCAAAACATCCACAACTGGTCTTAATTTTATCTAGTTAAGTCTTGAAAAGGTAATTGGCTGAGGTTTCTAATCCAGACTAAGTTGTGCTCAGTTTTCAGGAATCCCCTATTCTTAATCAATAAGTTCAAAATAGTCCTCAATTGTCTCCTACTAACCATAACATTCTACCTACATATCATAGACATCAGCAAATGTTTACCAATCATACTGCATTTAGAAGTCTGAAAGAATGAAAAACTTTGAAAAATTTTGGAAGGGTGTGAAAATACGGAGAAAACAAGCAAAATTATGCAAAACTTTTCTCAAACTACTACAGTGCACTGTGCACTACCCCACACTTAAGTCTGACACTGTCCTCAGTGTTCATGCATAGCTACCCCACACTTATTTGAAAACAAAAACAGAAATAAAACAAATCAAAACAAGGAACTCTTACCCCACACTTATTCGACTAACTACGGGTAAGAGGGAAAATAGAGTAATGAAAGAAATAACAAAACATGAAATAAAATGAAAGAGATACTCCCTTATTCTGTGAAGTCTACAGTCTACTCGGACGAGTCAAAAGGCTCTCTGTAAATCTTGAGGCGTTGTCCGTTCACTTTTTGAATAATGCTATCAGAATCCATGATGTCACATGCTCTGAAAGGTGATACTTCCGTGATTGTGAATGGTCCTGACCAATAGCTACGTAGCTTTCCTGGGAAAATTTTTAAACGTGAGTTGTATAGCAATACCTTATCTCCTGGTTCAAAATTCTTCTGGATTCTGAGTCGCTTGTCATGCCGGAGTTTACTTGTCATCTTGAACTGATGTGAGTTTTCATAGGCTTTGAGCCTCAACTCATCCAGTTCGTTGATTTGTAGAATCTGGCGTTCCTTAGTTAAATTATAGTCGAGGTTGCATTTTTTGTACCGCCCAATAAGCTTTGTGTTCAAGTTCAACCGGAAGGTGACATGCTTTTCCATAGACTAGTCGATAAGGTGAGAATCCCGTAGTGGTCTTGTATGCTATACGGAAGGCCCATAATGCATCCTCCAGCTTATTGGCCCAATCCTTACGGTTAACACCCACAGTCTTTTCTAGGATTCTCTTTATTCCCCTATTGGTTACCTCAACCTACCCATTGGTTTGGGGATGGTAGGCTGTGGAAATGCGATGCTGAACTCCGTACTGCTGAAGTACCTTCTGCAATTGAGAGTTCCAGAAGTGCGTACCTCGATCACTGATTAGGGCCTTCAGACATCCAAATCTGGCGAAAATCTGCTTAAGGAATTTGCATACGACTATAGCATCATTAGTAGGCAGGGCCTGTACCTCAGGCCATTTTGAAAAATATTCCACAGCTACTATGATGTACTGCTTACCAAAAGAGGGAGGAAACGGACCCATGAAGTCTATACCCCATATGTCAAATATTTCTACACTTTGAATTACCTGTTGGGGTAGACTGTTTTGAGAAGAAATGGTTCCAGCTTTCTGACAGGCATCGCACGATCTTGTGAATGCTGCGGCATCCTTGAATATGGTAGGCCAGTAGAAGCCTGCTTCTAATACTTTTCGGGCGGTATTAGCTGCAGCTAAGTGACCGCATGTTGGTCCGCAGTGACAATGTTCCAGAATTTGGAAGCCTTCTTCTTGAGAGACACATCTCCTGATCATCTGATCTGCACATATTCTAAATAGAAAAGGATCTTCCCAATAGTAATATTTCAGGTCAGCAAAGAATTTTCTTCTTTGTTCAGCAGTGAGATCACTAGGGAGAGTTCGGGCTGCCAAGTAATTTGCTATATCTGCAAACCAAGGGGGTGAGAAAATAGCAAACAATACACATAGATTCTCATCCGGAAATTTATCAGATATGATTGTTTCATCAATGGCTTCTAGGGTCGGATTCTCTAGCCTAGATAGGTGGTCTGCGGCTAAGTTTTCTGCCCCTTTCTTATCCCGAATTTCTATGTCGAATTCTTGAAGCAATAAAACCCATCTGATTAATCTTGGCTTTGCGTCGGTTTTATTGAACAAGTATTTTAATGCAGAATGATCAGTATAAACAATAGTTTTAGACAGGACTAGATAAGATCGAAACTTATCAAATGCATATACTACTGCTAATAATTCCTTCTCTGTAGTAGTGTAATTTTCCTGAGCATCAGTTAAGGTTTTACTAGCATAATATATTACATGAAATTTCTTATCATGTCTTTGTCCTAAAACAACTCCTACTGCATAATCACTAGCATCACACAGCTCAAAAGGTAGACTCCAGTCAGGTGACGTCATGACGGTGCTAGTTAGAAGTTCCTTAAGTCTATTAAAAGCTTTTAGACATTTTCATCAAAGACAAATGGAACATCTTTTCCGAGTAAATTGGTCAACGGCCTGGCTATTAATGAAAAATTTTTAAACCTACGATAAAAGCCAGCGTGTCCCAAAAAACTTCTAACGGCTCTCACATTTTTGGGAGGAGGTAGTTTCGAAATAACTTCAATTTTTGCCTTGTCTACTTCCATACCTAGTGTGATCTTATGTCCTAAAGCGATTCCCTCTTTTACCATGAAGTGGCATTTTTCCCAATTTAAAACCAGGTTAGATTTTATACAACGTTTCAACATTAACTCCAAGTTCTTTAGACAAACCTCAAATGAATTACCAAAAACAGAAAAGTCATCCATAAATACTTCCATAGATTTTCCTAACATGTCCTCAAAGATAGCAGCATCATAACGTTGAAATGTAGCAGGTGCATTACCAAACCAAAAGGCACCTTCTATATGCAAATGTTCCAAAAGGGCATGTGAAAGTAGTTTTATGCTGGTCCTCAGGGGAAATAGGAATTTGAAAATAACCAGAAAACCCATCAAGAAAGCAATAAAACATATGTCCAGATAATCTTTCTAACATTTGGTCAATAAAAGGAAGGGGGAAGTGGTCTTTTCGTGTGGCCGTATTTAGTTTTCTATAGTCTATGCATACACGATGACCAGTTACAGTTCTCATAGGGATTAGTTCATTATGTCATTCCTACAACTGTTATACCGCCTTTCTTAGGTACTACCTGCACCGGGCTTACCCACTCACTATCTGAGATAGGGTAGATAAGTCCTGCATCTAACAGTTTAATGACTTCTTTCTTAACAACATCACACACATTAGGATTCAACCTCCTTTGAGGTTGCCACATGGCTTATACTCATTTTCTAGAAGAATCTTATGCGAACAAAAGCTTGGATTAATACCTGGAATGTCTGCAATTTTGTAGGCAAAGCTCTTCTATACTTTCTGCACATGTCCACGTCAGCTTCCTTTGTTCTGCAGTCAGATCAGCTGCAAGAATAATGGGAAGTTTCTTGTTGTCATCTAGGAATTCGTAGCACAGATGAGTGGGCAGTTCCTTCAGTTCCAAGTCTGGTGGATCTTCAAACGAGGTTCGTTCTTTCTTCATCTCATCATCACCTATCTCAGTGAAACTATCAGAAGTAATTTCATTTTAGAAGGCTAAGTTCAGGCTCCTCTAATTCTAGGGAGTCCTCACTTAGGACTTGATAGTTTGAGCATAGGTCGTCACGTTAATGCAATCAAGTGTTCATGCATCCACACAAAAACAAGTATCATCTAAATGCATGGGATACCTAAGGGTCTCATTTAGATCAAAAGTGATGTCATCATTTCCTACCCTTAACTTGATTTGACCATTACTGACGTCTATTAATGCTTTTGAGGTAGCTAGAAATGGTACCTAGGATCAGGGGCACTCCTCCTTCCCCATTCATATCCATGACAACAAAGTCCACAGAAACACAAATTTTCCACCCCTTTACTAAGAGATCTTCAATTATTCCTTTGGGGATTTTGACTGTCCTATCTGCAAGCTGTATGCACATCCTAGTCGTTTTCAAATCATGCAATCCTAATTTATCAAATAAACTAGATGGCATAAGATTGATACTAGCTCCTAAGTCTGCTAATGCATGCATGTTAGTAATATTTCCAATTGTACATGGCAAGGTAAAATAACTAGGATCTTTCTGTTTAGACGGTAGTTTATTCAACAGAACCGCCGAACATTCTTCATTAAGAACCACCTTGTCCATGTCAAATTTTCTTTTATTACTAACGACTTCTTTTAAAAACTTAGCATACTTTGGCATTTCAGAAATAACATCAAGTAAAGGCAAATTAACATGAATCTGACTAAAGTTCTTAAGAAATTTTTCAAATTGCTCCTTATCTTTATTGTGCATAAGTCTGGCAGGGTAAGGTACTTTTGGCCGGTACTCAGGAATAAACTTCGTCTTCCCTTTCCTTGCTACTTCGATTTCAACATCCGTCGGCGTTGGATCCTTGGAGCCTTCTTCTGGTTCCTGCACAAGAATAGGAGGGTCAGATGGTTTGGGTGGAGATGTAGATAGAATTTTACCAAATCTTAGAGTGATGGTCTTGCATTCAGTTTGAGGGTTGGTCTCAGTGTTGCTTGGTAGCGCACCCTGGGACCTGTGAGAGAAATGGGTGGATAGCTGACCCATTTCTCTCTCTAAAGTTTGTATAGCAGCTTGTGTGTTTCTGATTATTTGCTCGGTCTGCTTCTGTCTGTTCTCGTTCTGCTGGATTCTTTCTGTATGAGCTTCCTAGATCTTTCTGTTTGACTCTATCATTTCCTTGTTAGAGTCGGAAATGCTCTTCAGCATGTCCCTGAATTCTTGCATGGGGTCAGTTGGAACGATGTAGTTCCTCGGTGCGGGCAGAGCGACTGGTTGGTTCTGCGGATATGGCAGTTGCTGAGGTACCCTTTTATGGAAGTTAGTAGTCCTAGAATTGTTTCTCCAGTTAAATCCCAAATGGTTCTTCCAAGTGGGATTGTAGGTATTTCCTATTGGAGCAGAATTGACTGCATCCACTTGTTCCATATCCTCTGGAATAGTTAATATCCCATTACCATAACAATCTCCACTGAAATGTGGTCATTGGCAAAATTCGCAGACTTGATATACTGACTGAACGCTTTTCCCTTGTTGAAAGGCATTCAGTTGATTAGCAATGCTAGCCTTCAGTGCCTCAAAATGATCATTAGTGGAGGCAACGGCTGCATTTACTGGTTGCTTCTTAGCTCGGCCACTTGTGCGCCAGTTCTTACTATTCCTGTAGAGTCTCTCCAGAGCGTTTCTAGCATCTACATCACTCATTCCATTGAAACCGCTTTGGGGATTAACTCCATCAAGAATTTGCTTACCCATGTCTATCATACCCCCGTAAAATTGCTGGATCAACAATGCTTCGGTAAGTCCATGTTGGGGGCAGAGCCTGAGTAGTTCCTTGAATCTGTCCCAAGCTTCGATCACTGTCTCATCATCAGCTTAAGTAAAACTGGACAGAGCCCTTCGATATTCTAGGCCTCTTGCTGCAGAGTAGTACTCTTCTAGGAAGGCCTTGCTTAACTCGTCCCAAGAGGTGATGGAGTTTGTAGGTAGCTGGGCCAACCATCTCTTAGCTCTGTCCCTCAGTGAGTAGGGAAAGAGGTTTAGTTTAGTAACTTCTGCAGTATGATCTCCCTTGAGGCCTTCGTAGAGAGAAGAGAAATTAGATAAGTGTTCTAGCGGATTCTCGGCTGTAGTTCCTCCAAATTGAACCTGATTTATAATCAGCTGGATCACATTCGGTTTAAGATCATAGCGAGGGTTCCCAGGGATTTGGATGGCGGATGATACTGGAACAGTCTGTAGCTGGATGTAGGATTCGAGGGTAGGTCTTTCAGCAGCCATCTCTGTCCTTCGCCTATTAGCTGTACGAATGAGACGTTCAGGATTCTCAACTGGTGTTTCAAGGTTAGCTTCTGAAGTTCGAGTCATGCAACTACAGAGAAGAATACGTTTAGCCTGACCAAACTGGTTAGTGGGGTTATACGGAAAGTGAAAAATTAAAAATTCAGAAGAGAAAAAGAAAAAAAAACTATTCAATTATGAAAGTGAAATAACACAAAAGATAGGGAAAACAACAACTTACCATTGAACAAGAAAATTACAATTTTTTTCAGTTTTTAAATTTAAATTTTTTTTTCTTTTTATATATTTCGAAAGCAATTAAATTCCCTCAATATGGTTTTAGAATGATTTTCTAAAATTTGATTATCCTAAGTGTCTTAATTCCAGATAACATCTAAAATTAATTAGTTATGATAACCCTATATTTCAGAAACTGATTGTCTAACTAGCGTAAAACAAGTGTTAGGTTTAAGGTCTAGGTTACTACCGTTACCTATCATAATTCTCTAGAATTTTGATCAGGAATCCTAAATTCATTATGATATTTCCCAGGCAACGGCGCCAAAAATCTGATGGCTTTCCGACTGATATGCTAAATAGGTGTTATTTTACCCTATGTTGATTATGAGTAATTAAGGACTGAGATTGACTAATTATCACATTTAGTCTCTATGGTGTCACTTAATCAGCCAGAACATGAGCCAGAGTACATATCGTGTAGCTAGTCTGTTGGAAAGTATCTACGATTTTATTAAATAAATATTGTACTCCCAGGGAAGTGGTAACGGCTTAGTAGTAACTAGCCTTTTATCCTAACTCTTATCTTATGATCCAGTTATGCAATCTTCATCAATAACTTTGATGAGAGGGTGATCCATTCTCCACTTGGTTTAAGTCTAATTAAGCCTAAAAGTGTTTTATAGATGAGGTCATGATTCTATGTTATATTGTTCATACATGTTGATTGACCTAGCTTCGAGTATTTTAGACATGTCTTGGCCTGGATTGCAACTATGTTCTGAGTCTAAAGGTGTACCACATCTGAGTAATCTGATATACCGCCCCATCGCCAAGGTAAACGGCCCTACTCACGATTCGAACAAAAGACAGCTACGAAAGTGATATGCATAAATCATATCACATTTTTAGCATGTTTTTAGGCATGATTTAGGGTGAAATTGAGGGTAAATTGGTCTTAATTATTCATTATTAACTTAATTTCACAGTTTTTATGATTTTGGAAGTATCAGGTGAAAAGTGGAAGAAAATGGCAAATTTCGGGGCAAAAACGCAAATTTTCAAAAGTTCGGACTTCGGGGAGGACGTCCGGACCTGGTCAACAGGTCGGGACGGCCGTCCAGGACTCGGGATGGCCGTCCTGACCTGGTCAACAGACCGGGACGGGCGTCCCGAAATAGAAATTCAGGTCCCACATCGAAGTTTTGAGAGAAAATCACTCCACAAAGCTGCTATAAATACCCCAAGCCTTCCTCAGTTGAATTCATCCCTCTCCACTCGATCTGAGTCATTCAGTGGTTTCCAGTGTACAATTCTCGAGTACACAACTCACTCGGAAACTCAGATTTCAGTATAAGTTTTCTTTCTTTCCTTTTTGTGTTTCGTTTTTCTTAGTTTCTGAGAAATAGTCTCAGATCCTAGGGTTCGATAGATAGGTTCGTTTTTTGTATTCATAGAATACCCGGGATTTCGTTAGGAGATCCTAAGAGGGCTCTAGGCGTTCGAAGAGTGAGTCCACAGGGCTGGGCTTAAGCCCAGGACGTAAGGTAAAGTCCAGCTAATAGGCTGAGGAAGCGTCCTCCGAAGGTTCTGTCGAGCAGAGTCGGGTCAAGCAATACGACATATACAGCAGTACGCTCCATCGGTGAGACTTCGCAAAGGGTAATTTCTTTATGGCATCGGTCCCCCTGTCCCTCTCTTATATGTTGTTATTGTGTTTGTCCAAATAGCAATTATGGATACTGGATTATGATTGTTATGAATATTTGTTATATATGTTGAAGTTGTTATGTTTTTCCGGAAATAGCCACCTGCTTAAATATTCATTATGTCTGCATGTCTAATGTAGTTTCTTTTAAACTAAAATTAGGGTTATAGACAATTCCTAACCACTGTCTATTCATAACCTGTTTAGTTTAACAGGCATCAATTAGTATTGGTGTCTGCCATAGTAGATAAAATAACCTACGGAACACCCTGTTTGTTAGAGTAGTCTAGGTAGGCTGAGATTAGCGTTTATGCCTGCGGTTATGGGCAAGCGGCATGATCCCCAAAGTGACATAGGGCTTTCATAGCTGTCTTTAGTAGTAACCGTGAGTAGGGCCGTTTACCTTGGCGATGGGGCGGTATATCAGATTACTCAGATGTGGTACACCTTTAGACTTAGAACATAGTTGCATTCCAGGCTAAGATATATCTAAAACACTCGAAGATAGGTCAATCAACATATAGGAACAGTATAACATAGAATCAGGACTTTGTCTATAAACACTTTTAGGCCTGATTAGACTTAAACCTAGTAAAGAATTGATCACCCTCTCATCAAAGTTATTGATGAAGATTACATAACTGGATTATAAGATAAGAGTTAGGATAAAAGGCTAGTTACTACTAAGCCGTTACCACTTCCCTCGGAGTACGATAATTATTTAATAAAATCGTAGATACTTTCCAACAGACTAGCTACACGATAGGTACTCTGCTTTAGGTTCTGGCTGATTAAGTGACACCATAGAGACTAAATGTGACAACTAGTCAATCTCAGTCCTTAATTAATCATAATGAAACATAGGGTAAAATAACGCCTATTTAGCATATCGGCTTAAGCCCAGGACGTAAGGTAAAGTCCAGCTAATAGGCTGAGGAAGTGTCCTCCGAAGGTTCTGTCGAGCAGAGTCGGGTCAAGCAATACGACATATACAGCAGTACGCTCCATCGGTGAGACTTTGCAAAGGGTAATTTCTTTATGGCATCGGTCCCCCTGTCCCTCTCTTATATGTTGTTATTGTGTTTGTCCAAATAGCAATTATGGATACTGGATTATGATTGTTATGAATATTTGTTATATATGTTGAAGTTGTTATGTTTTTCCGGAAATAGCCACCTGCTTAAATATTCATTATGTCTGCATGTCTAATGTAGTTTCTTTTAAACTAAAATTAGGGTTATAGACAATTCCTAACCACTGTCTATTCATAACCTGTTTAGTTTAACAGGCATCAATTAGTATTGGTGTCTGCCATAGTAGATAAAATAACCTACGGAACACCCTGTTTGTTAGAGTAGTCTAGGTAGGCTGAGATTAGCGTTTATGCCTGCGGTTATGGGCAAGCGGCATGATCCCCAAAGTGACATAGGGCTTTCATAGCTGTCTTTAGTAGTAACCGTGAGTAGGGCCGTTTACCTTGGCGATGGGGCGGTATATCAGATTACTCAGATGTGGTACACCTTTAGACTTAGAACATAGTTGCATTCCAGGCTAAGATATATCTAAAACACTCGAAGATAGGTCAATCAACATATAGGAACAGTATAACATAGAATCAGGACTTTGTCTATAAACACTTTTAGGCCTGATTAGACTTAAACCTAGTAAAGAATTGATCACCCTCTCATCAAAGTTATTGATGAAGATTACATAACTGGATTATAAGATAAGAGTTAGGATAAAAGGCTAGTTACTACTAAGCCGTTACCACTTCCCTCGGAGTACGATAATTATTTAATAAAATCGTAGATACTTTCCAACAGACTAGCTACACGATAGGTACTCTGCTTTAGGTTCTGGCTGATTAAGTGACACCATAGAGACTAAATGTGACAACTAGTCAATCTCAGTCCTTAATTAATCATAATGAAACATAGGGTAAAATAACGCCTATTTAGCATATCGGCTGGAAACACATCAGATTTTTGGCGCCGTTGCCGGGGAAATATCATAATGAATTTAGGATTATTGGCCACAATTCTAGAAACTTATGATAGGTAGCGGTAGTAACTTAGACTTTTGATTTACACTTATCTTAGGCTAGTTAGACAATCACGTTTCGAAATATAGGATTATCATAACTAACTAATTTTAGATATTATCTGAAATTAAGACACTTAGGATAATCAAATTTTAGAAAATTATTCTAAAACCATATTGAGGAAATTTATCTACTTTCTAAATAAAATATAAAAGAAAAAAAATGTTAAAAATTTAAAATCCCTAAAAATATTTTTCTTGCTTTTCTATCGTCCTTTTCCTCCTATTCTTGTTATTTGTTATTTCTAGCCAGACTTTGCACTCAGAGATGAAGAGAACAAGAGCAGCTACTAACCAAGCAAAGAAAACAGAAATCCCTGACACTCCAGGACCAAAGAAGACAAAGCCAGAAGGACCATCTAGGCCTGAACCAGAGATACCACGATGGACTCTTCCTTCGCAACCGGTAGAAGTAAACTCAAGCCTAGATGCCAGTGACCTAGTGAGAAGATTCCTGAACGCCCGTGAGCCTAGTCCCACGGAAGAAGATCCTTCTGAAGATACCTTCCCTCCTAGAGAAGAACCCTAGAGATCTCCAGTTCACACTCCTGCCCAAAGAGTTCCTATAAATCCACCACCCATTGACCAAACCTAGAATTCACCAACATCTCCTGCATACACCCGAACACCTAACGACCACACCCCTTCATCCGGAGGAAGTACTAACGGTTATCATTCAGTGTTGTCCGTGCAGATAGATACTTTGGATCAAAGGATCTATGAGATGGATCAAGGAATTGCAAGCAGATTGTGTCATTTAGACCAAATCAATCTGAATATCACAACCAACATGGACCGACTCAGAGCCACGGTCAGTCTTCAGGAGAACTAAGGTGCACAACTACTCCAAGAGATGGCTGACTTACGAAGTGAGCAGGGCAGTCAAAGGGATGAGATGAGAGCCATACGAATAGAGATGAGAAACATTCGAGCAGAGTTACATGAGATCAGAGATAAGGGTCGTTGAAAAAGGGAAGGTTCTTTTACTTTTATTCTCAGCAAATAAATTGTTTGAACTAAACCTGAATAATTGACCCCTATTTTCTATTTTTCAAACTTTTTAAAGGGTCCTTTATTTTATTCAACAATTTTCTTCAGACATTTTTCAAATTTCTATGAAAAACAAAGGTTTTGCAAATGCAGTTTATTAAAATTGTATAAACTCATTTTTTGTTTTTCTGTAATTCTTGCTGAATTCAAGTTGGGATAAAATTAGGGTAGTCATGATTTTCGAAAAAAAAAAGAGATTGAGGAATTTTTGCAGAGTTTTTAACAGCTTCTGAATTTGATTGAATAAACATGAAGACTTGTTAAAAATTATGATTATTTTTGGTATCCTGAGATTTGCAGGGAATTACGAAAAAAAAATCGGAATTGGCACGCGTCCCGAAGTATCCCCGGGACAGGCGTCCAACGGTACGGGAGTCCTACCTCCGGGACGGGTCCCGAAGGCTGCCTTTCCTACAAATAATCCATATTTTTTCATTTCCCCTCAAATCAACTTCCAAAAATTCACCTCTCTCAAGTAATTCTCTCTATCTTCTCTTTACAAATTTTTGGCAACTTCCCAAAGTTCAAAAATCGAATTTCCCTCCAGAATTCGAATTTTAAACTTCTTTCCAGAATTCGAATTTCCCACCAAAAAATTCAAAATCATTCCCTAACCAAAATCCATCCTCCCGAATTCAAATTCACCTCTAGAATTCGAATTCGAATCTTCCTTCCTGCCTAAATTCTCAAAATCTCTCAAAACGCTCTCAACCCAAATGGCTCCCAAATGCGCCCGTATCACATCTACCATGACCGTCACATCGGTGGCACATCCTTTCAAGCTATTTCACTCCAGCCCAGCATACCAGGAGAGATGTCACGGTGATGCAGTTCCGATTGGTATGCTAAAAGATAGGCTTTATTTACCTATGTCGATTATGAGTAATTAAGGACTGAGTCTTACTAACTGTCACTTAGCATTCAATTATTGTCACTTAATCAACCAGAACCTAAGGCAGAGTACCTATCGTGTAGCTAGTCAGTTGGAAAGTATCTACGATTTTACTAAGTTAAATATCGTACTCCCAAGGAAGTGGCAACGGCTTAGTAGTAACTAGCCTTTTATCCTAACTCCTATCTTATGATCCAGTTATGCAATCTTCATCAATGATTTTGATGAGAGGGTGATCCATTCTCCACTAGGGTTAAGTCTAATTAATCCTAGAAGTGTTTTATAGATGAGTCCTGATTCTATGTTATACTGTTCCTATATGTTGATTGACCTATATTCGAGTATTTTAGACATGTCTTAGCCTAGATTGCAACTATGTTCTGTGTCTAAAGGCGTACCACATCCGAGGTTTCTAATAAACCGCCCTACCTTAATGATGGCCCTACTCACAGTTCGGGATGAAGGCATCCATGAAAGCCCTATGTCACTTCGGGGATCATACCGCTTGCCCTAGCCGCCGGCATAATCGGACTCAGCCCGGCTTACCCTAGACTACTCTAACAAACAGGGTGTTCAGCAGGTTATTTTATCTAGCATGGCAAACACCAATACTAATTGATGCATGTTAAACTAAACAGGTTATGATTAGAACGTGGTTAGAAATTGTCTATGATCCTAACTTTAGTTTAAAAGAGCACATTAGACATGCAGACATAGTGAATGTTAAGCAGGTGGCTATTTCTGGAAAAACATAACAACGTCAACATATAAAACAACTATTCATAAAAATCGTAACCTCGTATTCATAATAAATCTTTAGAACAACACAATAACAACATATAAGAGAGGGACATGGGGACTGATGCCATAAAGAAATCACCCTTTACGTAGTCTCGCCGATGGAGCGTACTGCTGTATATGTCGTATTGCTCGCCCTGACTCTGCTCGCCAGAACCTTCGGAGGATGCTTCCTCAGCCTAGTAAATGTGCTTTACCTTAATACCCAGCTTAAGCCCAGCCCTGTGGACAGACTCTTCGAACGCCTAGAGCCCTCTTAGGATCTCCTAACGAAATCCCGGGTATTCTATGAATACCAGAAACGAACCTATCTATAGAAGCCTAAGATCTGAGACTATTTCTCAGAAACTAAAACAAAACACTAATAAGAAAGAAAACTGAGATCCGAGTCTCTGAGTGAATTGTGTACTAGAGAAGTGTACACTGGAAACCACTTAATGACTCAGATCGAGTGGAGAGGAATGATTTCAACTGCTGGAGGCCTGGGGTATTTATAGCAGCTTCCTGGGGTGATTTTTCATCAAACATTCGATGTGGGACTGGATCTGGGGGTTCAGGACGCCTGTCCCGGAGTGGGACGCCCGTCCCGGATTGGGACGCCCGTCCTGATCTGTTGACCAGGTCAGGACACCCATCCCGAGTCTTGGACGCCCGTCCCGAGTCTTGGACCCCCGTTCCGGTGCTTTGACTGGGTTGGGATGCCCGTCCCGGGTTCGGGATGCCCTCTTGACCCTTTGACCAAGTCAACATTTCCAAAAATTGCGTTTTTGCCCCAAAATTTGCTGTTTTCGTCTAGTTTTCACTTGACACTTCCAAAATCATAAAAATTGTGAAATTAAGTAAATAATAAACATTTAAGATCAATTTACTCTCAATTTCACCCTAAATCATTTATAAAAACATGCTAAAAAGGTGATACGATTTTCGCGTATCAGATAACCCCACACTTAGCTTTTTGTTTGTCCTCAAGCAAAGTCTACCTGAAGTTAGTGATTCTAAACCGTATGTGCATTCCTAGTCATGTTTTTATTCCAAAAATTCTTCAGACAATTCTTAACACAGGTCTGACTGGTTAGGTTGCTATTACAAGGTCTCAAATGTCTCTAGTAGTTTGTTAGGGTTGGGCAGAAAGTAACTTAACGACTAGGTTGAACTTTTCTCTTAGTCATAAGGTCTTCCTGATGTGTAGTGTGTACTAGTCCAGACCAGATAGTCAACACAATGAACTCTTGTCTTAACTGTTAACAGATAACACTTCGACCTTTTGCTAGACACACTGACAACAGATAACTTTCTGAGTTCTGAGCTTTGGTGATCAAATTCTATTTAGTATTTATTGAGTTCTTTTGTTTATAGATTTTCTAGGGTATTTTGAGTCTGCTTAGAACACGTCAACTTCAACTACCCATGTAGCGAGTCCCACTCCGATGACTCCCAGATCTACATGACCTTAGGGCATCAGACTTTAAGTTCCCCGAAGGAGTGGTGCTCGAGTAGCGAAGGCCGCTGGCAAACTACCCTATTTTAATTAACTTTCTTTAATTTCTTTTCACTTTTGGCTCAGAGTCTCATCTAGTCATTCCAATTGTCAATGCATCCTTCAACTGGTCTAATTTTATCTAGTTAACTCTCGAACATGCAATTGGCTGAGGTCTCTAATCCTGACAACGTTGTGCTCAGTTATCAGGAATTCCCTATTCCTAATCAATTAGTTCAGCACTAGTCATCAATTATCTCCTACTAACCATAACATACTACCTACATATCATAGACATAAGCAATTGTTTAACCAAGCATACTGCATTTAGAAGTCTGAAAGACGGAAAATTTTGAAAAATTTTGGAAGGGTGTGAAAATATGGGGAAAACAAGCAAAAGCATGCAAAACATTTTGGCAAACTGCTACAGTGCACCGTGCACTGCTACCCCACACTTAATTCTGGCACTGTCCTCAGTGTTCATGCATATCTAATTACCCCACACTTATTTGAAAACAAGAAATAAAACACAAAGAAAAGATTCTTACCCCACACTTATTCAACTAACTACGGGTAGGAAGGAACATATAAAAAACAAAACAAGAAATAAAATGAAAGAGATACTCCCTTAGTCTGTGAAGTCCACAGTCTGCTCGGACGAGTCAAACGGCTCTCTGTAAATCTTTAGGCGTTGTCCGTTTACTTTTTGCATAAAGCCGTCAGAATCCATGATGTCACATGCTCCGAAAGGTGATACTTCCTTGATTGTGAACGGTCCTGACCAACAGCTACGCAGCTTTCCTGGGAAAGATTTGAAACGTGAGTTGTACAACAATACCTTATCGCCTGGTTCAAAATTTTTCTAGGCTCTGAGTCGTCTGTCATGCAGGAGTTTACTTGTCATTTTGAACTGATGTGAGTTCTCGTAGGCTTTGAGCCTCCACTCATCCAATTCGTTGAGTTGTAGAATCCGGTGTTCCTTAGTTAATTTATCGTCGAGATTGCATTTTTGCACTGCCCAGTAAGCTCTATGTTCAAGTTCAACCGGAAGGTGGCATGCTTTTCCGTAGACTAGTCGATAGGGTGAGAACCCCGTAGTGGTCTTGTATGCTGTACGGAAGGCCCATAATGCATCCTCCAGTTTATTGGCCCAATCCTTACGGTTAACACCCACGGTCTTTTCTAGGATTCTCTTTATTCCCCTATTGGTTACCTCAGCCTGCCCGTTGGTTTGAGGATGGTAGGCTGTGGAAATGCGATGCTGAATTCCGTACTGCTGGAGTACCTTCTGCAATTGAGAGTTGCAGAAGTGCGTACCTCGATCACTGATTAGGGCTTTTGGACATCCAAACCTGGCGAAAATCTGCTTAAGGAATTTACATACGGCTCTAGCATCATTAGTAGGTAGGGCCTGTGCCTCAGGCTATTTTGAAAAATATTCTACGGCTACTAAGATGTACTTCATACCAAAAGAGGAAGGAAACGGACCCATGAAATCTATACCCCATATGTCAAATATTTCTACACTTTGAATTGCCTGTTGGGGTAGACTGTCTCGAGAAGATATGGTTCCCGCTTTCTAACAGGCATCGCACGATCCTGTAAATGCTGCGGCGTCTTTGAATATGGTAGGCCAGTAAAAGTCTGCTTCTAATACTTTTCGGGCGGTATTAGCTGCAGCTAAGTGACCGCCTGTTGGTCCGCAGTGACAATGTTCCAGAATTTGGAAACCTTCTTCTTGAGATACATACCTTCTGATCATCTGATCTGCACATATTCGAAATAGAAAAGGATCTTCCCAATAGTAATATTTCAGGTCAGCAAAGAATTTTCTTCTTTGTTGAGCAGTGATATCACTAGGGAGAGTCCTGGTTGCCAAGTAATTTGCTATATCTGCAAACCAAGGGGGTGAGAAAAGAGCAAATAATGCACATAGATTCTCATCCGAAAATTTATCAGATATGATTGTCTCATCAATGGCTTCTAGGGTCGGGTTTTCTAACCTAGACAAGTGGTCTGCGGCAGAGTTTTCTGCTCCTTTCTTATCCCGAATTTCTATGTCAAATTCTTGAAGCAATAAAACCCATCTAATCAATCTTGGTTTTGCGTCGGTTTTATTGAACAAGTATTTTAGTGCCGAATGATCAGTATAAATAATAGTTTTAGACAGGACTAGATAAGATCGAAACTTATCAAATGCATATACTACTGCTAATAATTCCTTTTCTGTCGTAGTGTAATTTTCCTGAGCATCAGTTAAGGTTTTACTAGCATAATATATTACATGAAATTTCTTATCATGTCTTTGTCCTAAAACTACTCCTATTGCATAGTCACTAGCATCACACATAAGCTCAAAAAGTAGACTCCATTCTAGTGACGTCATGATAGGTGCAGTAGTTAAGAATTCCTTAAGTCTACTAAAAGCTTTTAGACATTTCTCATCAAAGACAAATGGAACATCTTTTCCGAGTAAATTGGTCAACGGCCTGGCTATTAATGAAAAATCTTTTATAAACCTACGATAAAAGCCAGCGTGTCCCAAAAAACTCCTAACGGCTCTCACATTTTTGGGAGGAGGTAGTTTTGAAATAACTTCAATTTTTGCCTTGTCTACTTCCATACCTAGGTGTTAGATCTTATGTCCTAAAACGATTCCCTCTTTTACCATGAAGTGGCATTTTCCCAATTTAAAACCAGGTTAGATTTATACAACGTTTCAACATTAACTCCAAGTTCTTTAGACAAACCTCAAATGAATTACCAAAAACAGAAAAGTCATCCATAAATACTTCCATAGATTTTCCTAACATGTCCTCAAAGATAGCAGTCATACAACGTTGAAATGTAGCAGGTGCATTACACAAACCAAAAGGCATCCTTCTATATGCAAATGTTCCAAAAGGGCATGTGAAATGTAGTTTAGCTGGTCCTCAGGGAAATAGGAATTTGAAATAACCAGAAAACCCATCAAGAAAGCAATAAAATATGTAGATAATCTTTCTAACATTTGGTCAATAAAAGGAAGGGGAAAGTGATCTTTCGTGTGGCCGTATTTAATTTTCTAGTCTCTACATACACGATGACCAGTTACAGTTCTTGTAGGGTTAGTTCATTATGTTCATTCCTAAAACTGTTATACCGCCTTTCTTAGGTACTACCTGCACCGGCTTACCCACTCACTATCTGAGATAGGGTAGATAAGCTGCATCTAACAGTTTAATGACTTCTTTCTTAACAACATCACACACATTAGGATTCAACCTCCTTTGAGGTTGCACACATGGCTTATACTCATTTTCTAGAAGAATCTTATGCGAAACAAAAGCTTGGATTATACCTGGGATGCTGCATTTTGTAGGCAAAGGCTCTTCTATGCTTTTCTGCACATGTCCACAGTCAGGCTTCCTTGTTCTGCAGTCAGATCAGCTGCAAGAATAATGGGAAGTTTCTTGTTGTCATCTAGGAATTCGTAGCACAGATGAGTGGGTAGTTCCTTCAGTTCCAAGTCTGGTGGATTTTCAAACGAGGTTCGTTCTTTCTTCCTCTCAGCATCACCTATCTCAGTGAAACTATCAGAAGTAATTTCATTTTCAGAAGAGCTAAGTTCAGGCTCCTCTAATTCTAGGGAGTCCTCACTTAGAACTTGATAGTTTGAGCATAGGTCTGTCACGTTAATTGCAATCAAGTATTCCATGGCATCCACACAAAAACAAGTGTCATCTAAATGCATGGGATACCTAAGGGTTTCATTTAGATCGAAAGTGATGTCATCATTTCCTACCCTTTACTTGATTTGACAATTACTGACGTCTATTAATGCTTTTGATGTAGCTAGAAATGGTCGACCTAAGATTAGGGGCACTCCTCCTTCCCCATTCCTGTCCATGACAACGAAATCCACAGGAAATACAAATTTTCCAACCTTTACTAAGAGATCTTCAATTATTCCCTTGGGGATTTTGACTGTCCTATCTGCAAGTTGTATGCACATCCTAGTCGTTTTCAAATCATGCAATCCTAATTTATCAAATAAACTAGATGGCATAAGATTAATACTAGCTCCTAAGTCTGCTAATGCATGCATGTTAGTAATATTTCCAATTGTACATGGCAAGGTAAAACAACCAGGATCTTTCTGTTTAGACGGTAGTTTATTCAACAGAACCGCCGAACATTCTTCATTAAGAACCACCTTGTCCATGTCAAATTTTCTTTTATTACTAACAACTTCTTTTAAAAACTTAGCATACTTTGGCATTTCAGAAATAACATCAAGTAAAGGTAAATTAACATGAATCTGACTAAAATTCTTAAGAAACTTTTCAAATTGCTCCTTATCTTTATTGTGCATAAGTCTAGCAGGGTAAGGTACTTTTGGCCGGTACTCAGGAATAAAATCCGTCTTCCCTTTCCTTGCTACTTCGATTTCGACATCCGTCGGCGTTGGGTCCCTGGAGCCTTCTTCTGGTTCCTACACAAGAATAGGAGGGTTAGATGGTTTGGGTGGAGATGGAGATAGAATTTTACCAGATCTTAGAGTGATGGTCTTGCATTCAGTTTGAGAGTTGGTCTCAGTGTTTCTTGGTAGCGTTCCCTGGGACCTGTGAGAGAAATGGGTGGATAGCTGACCCATTTGCCTCTCTAAAGTTTGTATAGCAGGTTGTGTGTTTTTGATTGTTTGCTCGGTCTACTTCTGTCTATTCTCATTCTGTTGGATTCTTTCTGCGTGAGCTTCCTGAATCTTTCTTTTGGACTCTATCATTTCCTTGTTGGAGTCGGAAATGCTCTTCAGCATGTCTCTGAATTCTTGCATGGGGTCAGCTGGAACGATGTAGGTCCTTGGTGCAGGCAGAGCGACTTGCTGGTTCTGCGGATATGGTAGTTGTTGAGGTACTCTTTTCTGGAAGTTAGTAGTCCCGGGATTGTTTCTCCAGCTAAATCCCGGATGGTTCTTCCAAGTGGGATTGTAGGTATTTCCTATAGGAGCAGAATTCACTGTGTCCACTTGTTCCATCTCCCTCTGGAATAGTTAATATCCCATTACCATAACAATTCCCACTGAAATGTGGTCCTTGGCAAAATTTGCAGACTTGGTATACTGACTGAATGCTTTTCCCCTGTTGGAAAGCATTCAGCTGATTAGTAATGCTAGCCTTCAGTGCCTCAAATTGATCATCAGTGGAGGCAACGACCGCATTCACTGGTTGCTTCTTAGCTCGGCCACTCGTGCGCCAATTCTTGCTGTTCCTGTAGAGTCTCTCCAGAGCGTTTCTAGCATCTACATCACTCATTCCATTGAAACCGCTCTAGGGATTAAGTCCATCAAGAATTTGCTTACCCATGTCTAACATACCCCCGTAAAATTGCTGAATCAGCAATGCCTCGGTAAGTCCATGTTGGGGGCAAAGCCTGAGTAACTCCCTTGAATCTGTCCCAAGCTTCAATCACTGTCTCATCAGTAGCTTGAGTGAAACTAGATAGAGCCCTTCGATATTCTAGGACTCTTGCTGCAGAGTAGTACTCTTCTAGGAAGGTTTTGCTTAACTCGTCCCAAGAGGTGATGGAGTTAGTAGGTAGCTGGGCCAACCATCTCTTAGCTCTGTCCCTTAGTGAGTAGGGAAAAAGGTTGAGTTTAGTTACTTCTGCAGTATGATCTCCCTTGAGGCCTTCGCAGAGAGAAGAGAAATCAGATAGGTGTTCCATCGGATTCTCGGCTGCAGTTCCTCCAAACTGAACCCGATTTATAATCAGCTGGATCACATTCGGTTTAAGATCATAGCGAGGGTTCCCAGGGATTCGGATGGCAGATGAGACTGGGATAGTCTGTGGCTGGATGTAGGATTCAAGGGTAGGTCTTTCAGCAGCCATTTCTGTTCTTTGCCTATTAGCTGTGCGAATGATTCGTTCAGGATTTTCAATTGGTGTTTCGAGGTTAGCTTCTGAAGATAGAGTCATGCAACTACAGAGAAGAACACGTTTTAGCATGAGCAAACTGGTTAGTGGGGTTACAGGGAAAGTGAAAACTTAAAATTTTGGGAGGAAGAGAAAACAAAACAAAATAACTATTCAAAAGGAGAAAACACAAAAGATAGGGAAAAGAGAACTTACCATTAAACAAGAAAAAGTACAATTTTTTCGGATTTTTAAATTTAAACAATTTTTTTTCTTTTAATATTTTGAAAGCAATTAAATTCCCTCAATATGGTTCTAGAATAATTTTCTAAAATTTGATTATCCTAAGTGTCTTAATGCCAAATGACATCTAAAATTAATTAGTTATGATAATCCTATATTTCGGAAACTGATTGTCTAACTGGTATAACATAAGTGTTGGGTCTAAAGTCTAAGTTACTACCGTTACCTATCATAAGCCTCTAGAATTTTGATCAGGAATCCTAAATTCATTATGATATTTCCCCGGCAACGGCGCCAAAAATCTGATGCAGTTCCGATTGGTATGCTAAAAGTTAGGCTTTATTTACCTATGTCGATTATGAGTAATTAAGGACTGAGTCTTACTAACTGTCACTTAATCAACCAGAACCTAAGGCAGAGTACCTATCGTGTATCTAGTCAGTTGGAAAGTATCTACGATTTTACTAAGTTAAATATCGTACTCCTAGGGAAGTGGCAACGGCTTAGTAGTAACTAGCCTTTTATCCTAACTCCTATCTTATGATCCAGTTATGCAATCTCCATCAATGATTTTGATGAGAGGGTGATCCATTCTCCACTAGGGTTAAGTCTAATTAATCCTAGAAGTGTTTTATAGATGAGTCCTGATTCTATGTTATACTGTTCCTATATGTTGATTGACCTATATTCGAGTATTTTAGACATGTCTTAGCCTGGATTGCAACTATGTTCTGTGTCTAAAGGCGTACTACATCCGAGGTTTCTAATAAACCACCCTACCTTAATGACGGCCCTACTCACGGTTCGGGACGAAGGCATCCATGAAAGCCCTATGTCACTTCGGGGATCATACCGCTTGCCCTAGCCGCCGGCATAATCGGACTCGGCCCGGCTTACCCTAGACTACTCTAACAAACAGGGTGTTCAGTAGGTTATTTTATCTAGCATGGCAGACACCAATACTAATTGATGCCTGTTAAACTAAACAGGTTATGATTAGACCGTGGTTAAGAATTGTCTATAACCCTAACTTTAGTTTAGAAGAGCACATTAGACATGCAGACATAGTGAATGTTAAGCAGGTGGCTATTTCCGGAAAAACATAACAACGTCAACATATAAAACAACTATTCATAAAAATCGTAATCTCGTATTCATAATAAATCTTTAGAACAACACAATAACAACATATAAGAGAGGGACATGGGGACTGATGCCATAAAGAAATCACCCTTTACGTAGTCTCGCCGACGGAGCGTACTGCTGTATATGTCGTATTGCTCGCCCTGACTCTGCTCGCCAAAACCTTCGGAGGATGCTTCCTCAGCCTAGTAACTGTGCTTTACCTTAATACCCAGCTTAAGCCCAGCCCTGTGGACTGACTCTTCGAATGCCTAGAGCCCTCATAGGATCTCCTAACGAAATCCTGGGTATTCTATGAATACCAGAAACGAACCTATCTATAGAAACCTAAGATCTGAGACTATTTCTCAGAAACTAAAACAAAACACTAATAAGAAAGAAAACTGAGATCCGAGTCTCTGAGTGAATTGTGTACTAGAGAAGTGTACACTAGAAACCACTTAATGACTCAGATCGAGTGGGGAGGAATGATTTCAACTGCTGGAGGCCTGGGGTATTTATAGCAGCTTCCCGGGGTGATTTTTCATCAAACATTCGGTGTGGGACTAGATCTGGGGTTCGGGACGCCCGTCCTGATCTATTGACCAGGTCGGGATGCCTGTCCCGGTGCTTTGACTGGGTCGGGACGCCCATCCCGGGTTCAGGACGCCCGTCCTGACCCTTTGACCAAGTCAACATTTCCAAAAATTGTGTATTTGCCCCAAAATTTGCTGTTTTCGTCTACTTTTCACCTGGCACTTCCAAAATCATAAAAACTGTGAAATTAAGTAACTAATAAACATTTAAGATCAATTTACTCTCAATTTCACCCTAAATCATATATAAAAACATGCTAAAAAGGTGATACGATTTTCGCATATCACACGGATACATCGGACGCAACATACTGACGGGCAGAACACTTGACTGGGCAGCAGTACAGATACTAGAGGTGGAGCAGGAAGTCAGACGCATGCTCGACGTACTACCCTACAGTCGAGTATTCATCGTCACTGAACCAACATACCTAGAGTTGGTATGTTAGTTCTATGCGTCATTTACGTATCATCAGGAGCAGATCACATTCCGCTTGGGCGGAATAGATCGGTCGCTGAGCATGGCCGAGTTTGGTATTGCCCTGGGTATCTGGCAGAGAGACGAGCTGGATACGCCCGCCTACACCACGGCAGTTCGAGACTTCACATCTGCAGACGTCTCCACTGCTTGGGCTCAGATCTGTATGACGGGTGTTCCATACCAGCATGGCTTTGCGAAAGCCATAGGTATTTATCCCGCTCTTCGCTACTTACATGCCATTATCGCACACACATTGTCAGGACGACGGACGACCCCTGGGAAAGTCACCCAAATGGAGACATTCCTCTTGGCCAACATGCACATGGGATCCACAGTAGAGATGGCTCGACTTATCACGGTCATCATGCGGGGTTTCGCTACGGACACTCGGAAACAGTGTCTGGGGCTTGGGCCATTCATCACCAGGATAGCTCACTACCTGGAGTTGGACATAGAGGGCTCGGAGCTGGCCCAGGTTGCCCCGACCACTGATACGCGAAAATCGTATCACCTTTTTAGCATGTTTTTATGTATGAATTTGGGTGAAATCGAGGGTAATTTGATCTTGATTGTTCATTATTCACTTAATTTCACAGTTTTTATGATTTTGGAAGTGTCAGGTGAAAAGTAGACGAAAACAGCAAATTTTGGGGCAAAAATGAAATTTTTGGAAATGTTGACCCGGTCAAAGGGTCGGGACGGGCGTCCCGACCAAGTCAAGGCACCTGGACGGGCGTCCCAACCTGGTCAACAGACCAGGACGGGCGTCCCGAGCCGCCAGAAGCTGTCCCACATCGAATATTTCAGAAATTTTCACTCCGGGAAGCTGCTATAAATACCCCAGGCCTCCAGTAGTTGAATTCATTCCTCTCCACTCGATCTGAGTCATTTAGTGGTGTCCAGTGTACAATTCTCTAGTACACAACTCACTCAGAGACTCGGATCTCAGTTTTCTTTCTTGTTAGTGTTTTGTTTTAGTTTCTGAGAAATAGTCTCAGATCTTAGGTTTCTATAGACAGGTTCGTTTCTGGTATTCATAGAATACCCGGGATTTCGTTAGGAGATCCTAAGAGGGCTCTAGGCGTTCGAAGAGTTAGTCCACAGGGTTGGGCTTAAGCTGGGTATTAAGGTAAAGCCCAGTTACTAGGCTGAGGAAGCATCCTCCGACGGTTCTGGCGAGCAGAGTCGGGTCAAGCAATACGGCATATACAACAGTACGCTCCATCGGTGAGACTTTGTGAAGGGTGAATTCTTTATGGCATCGGTCCCCCTGTCCCTCTCTTATATGTTTTTATTGTGTTTGTCCAAATAACTGTTTGAATACCAGATTATGTTTTTATGAATATTTGTTATTTATGTTGAAGTATTATGTTTTTCTAGAAATGGCCACCTGCTTAAATATCCATTATGTCTGCATGTTTATTGCCGTTCTTTTAAACTGAAATTAGGGTTATAGACAATTCCTAACCACGGTCTATTCATAACCTGTTTAGTTTAACAGACATCAATTAGTATTGGTGTTTGCCATACTAGATAAAATAATCTGCGGAACACCCCGTTGGTTGAAAGTAGTCTAGGTAGGCTGAGTAGAGTTTTATGCCGGCGGTTATGCGACGAGCAGTATGATCCCTAAAGTGACATAGGGCGGTCATTGCTGACTTTAGTCCGAGCCGTGAGTCGGGCCGTTACCCTTAACGATGGGGCGGTAGCGTAGAAACTCAGATGTGGTAGCCTTTAGACACAGAACATAATTGCAATCCAGGCCAAGACATGTCTAAAACACTCGAATATAGGTCAATCAATGTATAGTAACAGTATAACATAAAATCAGGATCTAATCTTTAAAACACTTTCAGGTTTGGCTAGACTTAAACCTAGTGGAGAATGAATCACCCTCTCATCAAAATTATTGATGAAGATTGCATAACTGGATTATAAGAAAAGAGTTAGGAAGAAAGGCTAGTTACTACTAAGCCATTGCCACTTCCCTGGGAGTACGATATTTATTTAATAAAATCGTAGATACTTTCCAACAGACTAGCTACACGATAGGTACTCTGCCTTAGGTTCTGGCTGATTAAGTGACACCATAGAGACTAAATGTAACAATTAGTCAATCACAGTCCTTAATTATTCATAATCAACATAGGGTAAAATAACACCTATTTAGCACATCGGTCGGAAACCGCATCAGATTTTTGGCGCCGTTGCCGGGGAAATATCATAATGAATTTAGGATTCCTGATCAAAATTCTAGAGGCTTACGATAGGTAACGGTAGTAACCTAGACCTTAACCCAACACTTGTCTTATACCAGTTAGACAATCAATTTCCGAAATATAGGGTTATCATAACTAATTAATTCTAGATGTTATCTGGAATTAAGACATTTAGGATAATCAAATTTTAGAAAATTATTCTAAAACCATATTGAGGGAATTTAATTGCTTTCGAAAAAGAAAAAAGAAAAAAACAAATTTAAAAATTTAAAAATCCGAAAAAAATTGTACCTTTTCTTGTTTAATGGTAAGTTGTTCTCTTTTCCCTATCTTTTGTGTTTTCTTCTTTTGAATAGTTGTTTTGTTTTGTTTTCTCTTTCTTCCAAGTTTTTTTTTTAAGTTTTCACTTTCCCTGTAACCCTACTAACCAGTTTGCTCAGGCTAAAACGTGTTCTTCTCTGTAGTTGCATGACTCGATCTTCAGAAGCTAACCTTGAAACACCAGTTGAAAATCCTGAACGAATCATTTGCACAGCTAATAGACGAAGAACAGAAATGGCTGCTGAAAGACCTACCCTAGAATCCTACATCCAACCACAGACTATCCCAGTCTCATCTGCCATCCGAATCCCTGGGAACCCTCGATATGATCTTAAACCTAATGTGATCCAGCTGATTATAAATCGAGCTCAGTTTGGAGGAACTGCAGCCGAGAATCCGCTGGAACACCTATCTGATTTCTCTTCTCTCTGCGAAGGCCTCAAGGGAGATCATACTGCAGAAATAACTAAACTTAACCTTTTTCCCTACTCACTTAGGGACAGAGCTAAGAGATGGTTGGCCCAGCTACCTACTAACTACATTACCTCTTGGGACGAGTTAAGCAAAGCCTTCCTAGAAGAGTACTACTCTGCAGCAAGAGTCCTAGAATATCGAAGGGCTCTGTCTAGTTTCACTCAAGCTGCTGATGAGACAATGATCGAAGTTTGGGACAGATTCAAAGAACTACTCAGGCTCTGCCCCCAACATGGACATACCGAGGCATTGCTGATTCAGCAATTTTACGGGGGTATGTTAGACATGGGTAAGCAAATTCTTGATGGACTCAATCCTCAGAGCGGTTTCAATGGAATGAGTGATGTAGATGCTAGAAACGCTCTGGAGAGACTCTATAGGAACAGCAAGAATTGGCGCACAAGTGGCCGAGCTAAGAAACAACCAGTAAATGCGGTCGTTGCCTCCACTAATGATCAATTTGAGGCACTGAAGGCCAGCATTACGAATCAGCTGAATGCTTTCCAACAAGGGAAAAATATTCAGTCAGTATACCAAGTCTGCGAGTTTTGCCAAGGACCGCATTTCAGTGGGGATTGTTATGGTAATGGGATATTAACTATTCCAGAGGAGATAGAACAAGTGGACGCAGTAAATTCTGCTCCTATAGGAAATACCTACAATCCCACTTGGAAGAACCATCTGAGATTTAGCTGGGAGAAACAATCCCGGGACTACTAACTTTCAGAAAAGAGTACCTCAGCAACTGCCATATCCGCAGAACCAGCAAGTCGCTCTGCCTGCACCAAGGAACTACATCGTTCCAGCTGATCCCATGCAAGAATTTAGAGACATGCTGAAGAGCATTTCCGACTCCAACAAGGAAATGATAGAGTCCAACAGAAAGATTCAGGAAGCTCACGCAGAAAGAATCCAGCAGAACGAGAATAGACAAAAGCAGACCGAGCAAACAATCAGAAACACACAAGCTGCTATACAAACTTTAGAGAGGCAGATGGGTCAACTATCCACCCATTTCTCTCACAGGTCCCAGGGAACGCTACCAAGCAACACTGAGACCAACCCTCAAACTGAATGCAAGACCATCACTCTAAGATCTGGTAAAATTCTATCTCCATCTCCACCCAAACCATCTGACCCTCCTATTCTTGTGCAGGAACCAGAAGAAGGCTCCAAGGACCCAACGCCGACGGATGTCGAGATCGAAGTAGCAAGGAAAGGGAAGACGAAGTTTATTCCTGAGTACCGGCCAAAAGTACCTTACCCTGCCAGACTTATGCACAATAAAGATAAGGAGCAATTTGAAAAGTTTCTTAGGAATTTTAGTCAGATTCATGTTAATTTACCTTTACTTGATGTTATTTATGAAATGCCAAAGTATGCTAAGTTTTTAAAAGAAGTTGTTAGTAATAAAAGAAAATTTGACATGGACAAGGTGGTTCTTAATGAAGAATGTTCGGCGGTTCTGTTGAATAAACTACCTTCTAAACAGAAAGATCCCTGTTGTTTTACCTTGCCATGTACAATTGGAAATATTACTAACATGCATGCATTAGCAGACCTAGGAGCTAGTATTAATCTTATGCCATCTAGTTTATTCGATAAATTAGGATTGCATGATTTGAAAACGACTAGGATGTGCATACAACTTTCAGATAGGACAGTCAAAATCCCCAAGGGAATAATTGAAGACCTCTTAGTAAAGGTCGGAAAATTTGTATTTCCTGTGGATTTCGTTGTCATGGACATGAATGGGGAAGGAGGAGTGCCCCTGATCCTAGGTCGACCATTTCTAGCTACCTCAAAAGCATTAATAGACGTCAGTAATGGTCAAATAAAGTTAAGGGTAGGAAATGATGACATCACTTTCACTTTTGATCTAAATGAGACCCTTAGGTATCCCATGCATTTAGATGATACTTGTTTTTGTGTGGATGCCATGGAACACTTGATTGCAATTAACGTGACAGACCTATGCTCAAACTATCAAGTTCTAAGTGAGGACTCCCTAGAATTAGAGGAGTTTGAACTTAGCTCTTCTGAAAATGAAATTTCTTCTGATAGTTTCACTGAGATAGGTGTTGATGAGATGAAGAAAGAACGAACCTCGTTTGAAGATCCACCAGACTTGGAACTGAAGGAACTACCTACTCATCTGTGCTACGAATTCCTAGATGACAACAAGAAACTTCCCATTATTCTTGCAGCTGATCTGACTGTAGAAAAAGGAAGCTGACTGGGGACATGTGAAGAAAGCATAGAAGAGCCTTTGCCTACAAAATTGAGATATCCCAGGTATTAATCCAATCTTTTGTTCGCAGAAGATTCTTCTAGAAAATGAGTATAAGCCATGTGTGCAACCTCAAGGAGGTTGAATCCTAATGTGTGTGATGTTGTTAAGAAAGAAGTATTAAACTGTTAGATGCAGGACTTTATCTACTATCTCAGATAGTGAGTGGGTAAGCCCGGTGCAGGTATACCTAAGAAAGGCGGTATAACAGTTAGGAATGAGCATAATGAACTAATCCCTACAAGAACTGTAACTGGTCATCGCGTGCTAGACTATAGGAAACTAAATACGGCCACACGAAAAGATCACTTTCCCCTTTTTTATTGACCAAATGTTAGAAAGATTATCTGGACACATGTTTTATTGCTTTCTTGATGGATTTTCTGGTTATTTTCAAATTCTATTTCCCTGAGGACCAGCATAAAACTACATTCACATGCCCTTTTGGAACATTTGCATATAGAAGGATGCCTTTTGGTTTATGTAATGCACCTGCTACATTTCAACGTTGTATGACTGCTATCTTTGAGGACATGTTAGGAAAATCTATGGAAGTATTTATGGATGACTTTTCTGTTTTTGGTAATTCATTTGAGGTTTGTCTAAAGAACTTGGAGTTAATGTTGAAACGTTGTATAAAATCTAACCTGGTTTTAAATTGGGAAAAATGCCACTTCATGGTAAAAGAGGGAATCGTTTTAGGACATAAGATTTCACACCTAGGTATGGAAGTAGATAAGGCAAAAATTGAAGTTATTTCAAAACTACATCCACCCAAAAATGTGAGAGCCGTTAGGAGTTTTTTGGGACACACTGGCTTTCATCGTAGGTTTATAAAAGATTTTTCATTAATAGCCAGACCGTTGACCAATTTACTCGGAAAAGATGTTCCATTTGTTTTTGATGAGAAATGTCTAAAAGCTTTTAATAGACTTAAGGAACTCTTAACTACTGCACCTATTATGACGTCACCAGACTGGAGTCTACCTTTTGAGCTTATGTGTGATGCTAGTGACTATGCAGTAGGAGTAGTTTTAGGACAAAGACATGATAAGAAATTCCATGTGATATATTATGCTAGTAAAACCTTAACTGATGCTCAGGAAAATTACACTACGACAGAAAAGGAATTATTAGCAGTAGTATATGCATTTGATAAGTTTCGATCTTATCTAGTCCTGTCTAAAACTATTGTTTATACTGATCATTCTGCACTAAAATACTTGTTCAATAAAACCGACGCAAAACCAAGATTGATTAGATGGGTTTCATTGCTTCAAGAATTTGACATAGAAATTCGGGATAAGAAAGGGGCAGAAAACTTAGCCGCAGACCACTTGTCTAGGCTAGAAAATCCGACCCTGGAAGCCATTGATGAGACAATCATATCTGAAAAATTCCCGGATGAGAATTTATGCACGTTGTTTGCTGTCTTCTCACCCCCTTGGTTTGCAGATATAGCAAATTACTTGGCAGCCCAGACTCTCCCTAGTGATATCACTGCTCAACAAAGAAAAAAGTTCTTTGCTGACCTGAAATATTACTATTGGGAAGATCCTTTTCTATTTTGAATATGTGCAGATCAGATGATCAGAAGGTGTGTATCTCAAGAAGAAGGTTTCCAAATTCTGGAACATTGTCACTGCGGACCAACAGGCGGTCACTTAGCTGCAGTTAATACCGCCCGAAAAGTATTAGAAGCAGGCTTTTACTGGCCTACAATATTCAGAGACGCCGCAGCATTTACAGGATCGTGCGACGCTTGTCAGAAAGCGGGAACCATATCTTCTCGAGACAGTCTACCCCAACAGGTAATCCAAAGTGTAGAAATATTTGACATATGGGGTATAGATTTCATGGGTCCGTTTCCTTCCTCTTTTGGTATGAAGTACATCATAGTAGCTGTAGAATATTTTTCAAAATGGCCTGAAGCACAGGCCCTACCTACTAATGATTCTAGAGCCGTATGCAGATTCCTTAAGCAGATTTTCGCCAGGTTTGGATGTCCAAAAGCCCTAATCAGTGATCGAGGTACGCACTTCTACAACTCTCAATTGCAGAAGGTACTCCAGCAGTACGGAGTTCAGCATCGCATTTCCACAGGCTGAGGTAACCAATAGGGGAATAAAGAGAATTTTAGAAAAGACTGTGGGTGTTAACCGTAAGGATTGGGCCAATAAGCTGGAGGACGCATTATGGGCCTTCCGTACAGCATACAAGACCACTACAGGATTCTCACCCTATCGATTAGTCTATGGAAAAGCATGTCACCTTCCAGTTGAACTTGAACACAGAGCTTATTGGGCGGTACAAAAGTGCAACCTCGACGATAAATTAACTAAGGAACGCCGGATTCTACAACTCAATGAATTGGATGAGTGGAGGCTCAAAGCCTATGAAAACTCACACCAATTCAAGATGACAAGTAAACTCCGGCATGACAGGCGACTCAGAACCCAGAAGATTTTTGAACCAGGAGATAAGGTATTACTATACAACTCACGGTTAAGATTGTTCCCAGGAAAGCTGCGTAGCTGCTGGTCAGGACCATTCACAATCACGAAAGTATCACCTTTCGGAGCATGTGACATCATGGATTCTGATGGCATTATTCAAAAAGTAAACGGACAACGCCTGAAGATTTATAGAGAGCCGTTTGACTCGTCCGAGTAGACTGTGTACTTCACAGACTAAGGGAGTATCTCTTTCATTTTGTTTCTTGTTTTGTTATTTCTATGTTCCTTCTTACCCGTAGTTAGCTGAATAAGTGTGGGGTAAGAATCTTTTCTGTTTTATTTCTTATTTTCAAATAAGTGTGGGGTAATTAGATATGCATGAACAATGAGGACAGTGCCAGACTTAAGTGTGGGGTAGCAGTGCACGGTGCACTGTAGCAGAGTGAAAACTTTTTCGCATGATTTTGCTTATTTTCACGTACTTTCACACCCTTCCAAAAAAAAAAATTTTTCAAAATTTTTCCGTCTTTCAGACGTCTAAATGCAGTATGCTTGGTTAAATAATTGCTTATGTCTATGATATGTAGGTAGTATGTTATGGTTAGTAGGAGATAATTGATAGCTATCTTGGACTAATTGATTAGGAATAGGGAATTCCTGATAACTGAGCACAAGTTTGTCTGGATTAGAGACCTTAACCAATTACCTGTTCGAGACTTAACTAGACCAGTTGTGGATATATTGGCAGTTAGGATGACTAGATGAGACTCTGAGCTAGAAGTGAAAAGAAATTAAAAGAAGTTAATCAAATAAGGGTAGTTTGCCAGCGGCCTTCGCTATTCGAGCACCACTCCTTCGGGGAATTTAAAGCCTGATGCCCTAAGGTCGTGTAGATCTGGGAGTCATCGGAGTGGGACTCGCTACATGGGTAGTTGAAGTTGACGTGTTCTAAGCAGACCCAAAATACCCTGAATCTATAAAGAAATAACTAAATGCTAAAACATTAAGAATCTGATCACCAAAGCTCAGAACTCAAAAAGTTGTCTGTTGTTAATATGTCTAGCGATAGGCCGAAGTGTTATCTGGTAGTAGTTAAGACAAGAGTACATTGTGTTGACTATCTGGTCTGGACTAGTACACACACTACACATCAGGAAGACCTTGTGACTAAGAAAAAGGTCCAAACTAGTTGTTGATTTATTTTCTGCCTGATCATAACAAGCTACTAGAGACACTTGAGACCTTGTCATAGCAACCTAACCAGACAGACCTGTATTAAGACTAGTCTGAAGAATTTTTGGAATAAAAACATGACTAGGAATTTCAGTAACTTCAGGTAGACTTTGCTTGAGGACAAGCAAAAAGCTAAGTGTGGGGTTATCTGATACGCGAAAATCGTATCACCTTTTTAGCATGTTTTTATGTATGAATTTGGGTGAAATCGAGGGTAATTTGATCTTGATTGTTCATTATTCACTTAATTTCACAGTTTTTATGATTTTGGAAGTGTCAGGTGAAAAGTAGACGAAAACAGCAAATTTTGGGGCAAACACGCAATTTTTGGAAATGTTGACCCGGTCAAAGGGTCGGGACGGGCGTCCCGAAGCCAGGACGGGCGTCCCAACCAAGTCAAGGCACCTGGACGGGCGTCCAGGACCCGGGACGGGAGTCCCAACCTGGTCAACAGACGAGGATGGGCGTCCCAATCTGGGACGGGCGTCCCGAGCCACTAGAAGCTATCCCACATCGAATGTTTTAGAAATTTTCACTCCGGGAAGCTGCTATAAATACCCCAGGCCTCTAGCAGTTGAATTCATTCCTCTCCACTCGATCTGAGTCATTTAGTGGTGTCTAGTGTACAATTCTCTAGTACACAACTCACTCAGAGACTCGGATCTCAGTTTTCTTTCTTGTTAGTGTTTTGTTTTAGTTTCTGAGAAATAGTCTCAGATCTTAGGTTTCTATAGATAGGTTCGTTTCTGGTATTCATAGAATACCCGGGATTTCGTTAGGAGATCCTAAGAGGGCTCTAGGCGTTCGAAGAGTCAGTCCATAGGGCTGGGCTTAAGCTGGGTATTAAGGTAAAGCCCAGTTACTAGGCTGAGGAAGCATCCTCCGACGGTTCTGGCGAGCAGAGTCGGGTCAAGCAATACGGCATATACAGCAGTACGCTCCATCGGCGAGACTTCGTGAAGGGTGAATTCTTTATGGCATCGGTCCCCCTGTCCCTCTCTTATATGTTGTTATTGTGTTGTCCAAATAACTGTTGAATACCAGATTATGTTTTTATGAATATTTGTATTTATGTTGAAGTATTATGTTTTTCTAGAAATGGCCACCTGCTTAAATATCCATTATGTCTGCATGTTTATTGCCGTTCTTTTAAACTGAAATTAGGGTTATAGACAATTCCTAACCACGGTCTATTCATAACCTGTTTAGTTTAACAGACATCAATTAGTATTGGTGTCTGCCATACTAGAAAATAATCTGCGGAACACCCGTTGGTTGAAAGTAGTCTAGGTAGGCTGAGTAGAGTTTTATGTCGGCGGTTATGCGACGAGCAGTATGATCCCCAAAGTGACATAGGGCGGTCATTGCTGACTTTAGTCCGAGCCGTGAGTAGGGCTGTTACCCTTAACGATGGGGCGGTAGCGTAGAAACTCAGATGTGGTAGCCTTTAGACACAGAACATAATTGCAATCCAGGCCAAGACATGTCTAAAACACTCGAATATAGGTCAATCAACGTATAGTAACAGTATAACATAAAATCAGGATCTAATCTTTAAAACACTTTCAGGTTTGGCTAGACTTAAACCTAGTGGAGAATGAATCACCCTCTCATCAAAATTATTGATGAAGACTGCATAACTGGATTATTAGATAAGAGTTAGGAAGAAAGGCTAGTTACTACTAAGCCGTTGCCACTTCCCTGGGAGTACGATATTTATTTAATAAAATCGTAGATACTTTCCAACAGACTAGCTACACGATAGGTACTCTGCCTTAGGTTCTGGCTGATTAAGTGACACCATAGAGACTTTTTCATTTCCCCTCAAATCAACATCCAAAAATTCACCTCTCTCAAATAATTCTCTCTATCTTCTCTCTACACATTTTTGGCAAACTTCCCAAAGTTCAAAACTCGAATTTCCCTCCAAAATTCGAATTTCCTTCCAAAAATTCAAAATCATTCCCTAACTAAAATCCATCCTCCCGAATTCAAATTCACCTCTAGAATTTGAATTCGAATCCTCCTTCCTGCCTAAATTCTCAAAATCTCTCAAAACGCTCTCAACCCAAATGGCTCCTAAACGCGCCCGTATCACATCTACCATGACCGTCACATCGGTGGCACATCCTTTCATACTGTTTCACTCCAGCCCAGCATACCAGGAGAGATGTCACGGATACATCGGATGCACCATACTGACGGGCAGAACACTTGACTGGGCAGCAGTACAGACACTAGAGGTGGAGCAGGAAGTCAGACGCATGCTCGACGTACTACCCTACAGTCGAGTATTCATCGTCACTAAACCAACATACTTAGAGTTGGTATGTGAGTTCTATGCGTCATTTACGTATCATCAGGAGCAGATCACATTCCGCTTGGGCGGAATAGATCAGTCGATGAGCATGGCCGAGTTCGGCATTGCCCTGGGTATCTGGCAGAGAGACGAGCTGGATACGCCCGCCTACACCACGGCAGTTCGAGACTTCACGTCTGTAGACGTCTCCACTGCTTGGGCTGAGATCTGTATGACGAGTGTTCCATACCAGCATGGCTTTGCGAAAGCCACAGGTATTTATCCTGCTCTTCGCTACTCACATGCCATTATCGCACACACATTGTCAGGACGACGGACGGCCCCCGGGAATGTCACCCAAATGGAGACATTCCTCTTGGCCAACATGCACATGGGATCCACAGTAGAGATGGCTCGACTTATCACGGTCATCATGCAGGGTTTCGCTACGGACACTCGGAAACAGTGTCTGGGGCTCGGGCCATTCATCACTAGGATAGCTCACTTTTCGCCCCGAAATTTGCCATTTTCTTCTACTTTTCACCTGACACTTCCAAAATCATAAAAACTGTGAAATTGAGTTAATAATGAACAATTAAGACCAATTTACCCTCAATTTCACCCTAAACCATGCCTAAAACATGCTAAAAATGTGATATGATTTATGCATATCAATGCAATTTTTAGAAATTCAGAAGTTGGGGTGGGCGTCCTGACCTGGTCAACAGGCCGGGACGGGCGTCCCAATCCAGGACGGGCATCCCGGATGCCTGGTCAAAGTCCCACATCAAAATTCTTGGAAAAATTCACTCCAGAAAACTGTTATAAATACCCCAGGCCTTCCTCAGTTGAAATCATTCCTCTCCACTCGATCTAAGTCATTTAGTGACTTCAAATGTACATTTTTCTCGAGTACATAAGTCACTTAGAGACTCGGGTTTAGTAGAAGTTTATTTTTCTTAGATAGTGTCTCGTTTTCTTTGTTTTTGAGAATTAGTCTCAGATCCTAGGATACGATAGATAGGTTCGTTTATGGTATTCATTGAATACCTGGGATTTCGTTAGGAGATCCTAACAGGGCTCTAGGCATTCGAAGAGTCAGTCCACGGGGCTGAGCTTAAGCTGGGTATTAAGGTAAAGTCCAGCTACTAGGCTGAGGAAGCATCCTCCGAAGGTTCTGTCGAGCAGAGTCGGGTCGAGCAGTACGACATATACAAGCAATTGCTCCATCGACGAGACTAAGTAAAGGGTGAATTCTTTATGGCATCAGTCCCCATGTCCCTCTCTTTATATGTTTGTATTGTGTTTGTCCAAATATTGATTATGTATATTGGATTATGATTTTATGAGTATTTGTTATACATGTTGAAGTTCTTATGATTTTCGGAAATGGCCACCTGCTTAATATTCATTATGTCTGCATGTCTAATATAGTTTCTTTTAAACTAAATGTAGGGTTATAGACAATTCCTAACCACGGTCTATTCATAACCTGTTTAATTTAACAAGCATCAATTTAGGAAGCATTGGTGATATGCATAAATCATATCACATTTTTAGCATGTTTTTAGGCAAGATTTAGGGTGAAATTGAGGGTAAATTGGTCTTAATTTTTCATTATAAAGTCAATTTCACAGTTTTTATGAGGCTATTGTAATATTGATAAATTTTTGGATGAAAACTTATTTGCATTGTTTGCTATGTATAATAATTCTCATTTGTGGTTTATTGTTGTTGCAAATTATCTAGTCACTGAATGGGTTCCAAGTAATATGACTTATCCGCAAAAGAAGAAATTCTTTGCTGATTTGAAATATTACTACTGGGCAGATTTCTCTTCTATTTCAAATTTTTGCAGATCAATTGATCAAAAGATGTGTCTCGAAGGACAAAGGCCACAAAATTTTGGAGCATTATCATCGACGATCTACGAGAGGCTATTTGACTCCTAGCAACACTGTCCGGAAAGCGTTGGAAGCATGATATTACTGGCTGATGCGTTCCGGTCGATATGCTAAATAGGTGTTATTTTACCCTATGTTGATTATGAGTAATTAAGGACTGTGATTGACTAATTGTCACATTTAGTCTCTAAGGTGTCACTTAATCAGCCAGAACCTAAGAAAGAGTACCTATCGTGTAGCTAGTCTGTTGGAAAGTATCTACGATTTTATTAACTAATTATCGTACTCCAATGGAAGTGGTAACGGCTTAGTAGTAACTAGCCTTTTATCCTAACTCCTATCTTATGATCTAGTTATGCAATCTTCATCAATGACTTTGATGTGAGGGTGATCCATTCTCCACTCGGTTTAAGTTTAATTAAGCCTAAAAGTGTTTATAGACAGAGTTCTGATTCTATGTTATATTGTTCCTATATGTTGATTGACCTATCTTCGAGTATTTTAGATATATCTTAGCCTGGATTGCAACTATGTTCTGAGTCCAAAGGTGTACCACATCTGAGCAATCTGATATACCGCCCCATCGCCAAGGAAAACGGCCCTACTTACGGTTACTACTAAAGACAGTTATGAAAGCCTATGTCACTTCGGGGATCATGTCGCTTGCCCATAACCGCAGGCATAAACGCTCTACTCAGCCTACCTAGACTACTCTAACAAACAGGGTGTTCCGCAGGTTATTTTATCTAGTATGGCAGACACCATACTAATTGATGCCTGTTAAACTAAACGGGTTATGAATAGACCGTGGTTAGGAATTGTCTATAACCCTAAATTTAGTTTAAAAGAAACTACATTAGACATGCAGACATAATGAATATTTAAGTAGGTGGCTATTTCCGGAAAAACATAATAACTTCAACAAATATAACAAATATTTATAACAATCGTAATCTAGTATTCATAATCGATATTTGGACAACACAATAACAACATATAAGAGAGGGACATGGGGGACTGATGCCATAAAGAAATCACCCTTTACGTAGTCGTGCCATTGGAGCGTACTGTTGTATATGTCGTATTGCTTGACCCGACTCTGCTCGCCAGAACCTTCGGAGGACGCTTCCTCAGCCAAGTAGCTGGACTTTACCTTACGTCATGGGCTTAAGCCCAGCCCTGTGGACTGACTCTTCGACGCCTAAAGCCCTCTTAGGATCTCCTAACGAAATCCCGGGTATTCTATGAATACCAAAAACGAACCTATCTATCTCACCCTAGGATCTGAGACTATTTCTTAGAAACTAAGAAAAATGAAACACAAAAAGGAAAGAAAGAAAACTTATACTGAAATCTGAGTCTCCGAGTGAGTTATGTACTCGAGAATTGTACACTGGAAACCACTGAATGACTCAGATCGAGTGGAGAGGGATGAATTCAACTGAGGAAGGCCTGGGGTATTTATAGCAGCTTTCTGGAGTGATTTTCTCTCAAAAATTCGATGTGGGATTTGACTTTCTGGTTCAGGACGCCCATCCCAGTCTGTTGACCAGGTCAGGACGGTCTTCCCGAGTCCTGGACGCCCGTCCCGACCTGTTGACCAGGTCAGGACGCCCGTCCTGAACCGGGACGCCCTCCCCGAAGTCCGAACTTCTGAAAAATTACATTTTTGCCCCAAATTTTTCCATTTTCTTCCACTTTTCACCTGACACTTCCAAAATCATAAAAACTGTGAAATTGAGTTAATAATGAACAATTAAGATCAATTTACCCTCAATTTCACCCTAAATCATGCCTTAAAACATGCTAAAAATGTGATATGATTTATGCATATCATATAACCCCACACTTAGCTTTTTTCTTGTCCTCAAGTAAAGTCTACTTGAAGTTAATGATTCTAAATCATAGTGCAGTCACTTAAATTCCTAGTCTTGTTTTTATTCCAAAAATTTATTCAGACAATTCTTAACACAGGTCTGACTGGTCAGGTTGCTATGACAAGGTCTCAAATGTCTCTAGCAGATTGTTATAGTCAAGCAGAAAACAATTTAACAACTAGGTTGAACTCCTTTCTTAGTCACTAGGTCTTCCTGATGTGTAGTGTGTGTACTAGTCTAGACCAGATAGTCAACACAATATACTCTCGTCTTAACTACTACCAGATAATATTTCGACCCTGTTGCTAGACATAATAACAATAGACAACTTTCTGAGTTCTGAGCCTTGGCGATCAAATTTTTAATGGTTTAGCATTTATTGATTTTCTTTATAGATGTAGGGTATTTTGAGTCTGCTTAGAACACGTCAACTTCAACTACCCATGTAGCGAGTCCCACTCCGATGACTCCCAGACCTACACGACCTTAGGGCATCAGGTTTTAAGTTCCCCGAAGGAGTGGTGCTCGAGTAGCGAAGGCCGCTGGCAAACTACCCTTATTTAATTAACTTTCTTTTATTTCTTTTCACTTTTAGCTCAGAGTCTCATCTAGTCATTCTAATTGTCAAAACATCCACAACTGGTCTAGTTTTATCTAGTTAAGTCTTGAAAAAGGTAATTGGCTGAGGTCTCTAATCCAGACAAAGTTGTGCTCAGTTATCAGGAATTCCCTATTCCTAATCAATTAGTTCAAGATAGCTATCACATTGCCTCCTACTAACCATAACATTCTACCTACATATCATGGACATAAGCAATGTTTAACCAATCATACTGCATTTAGAAGTCTGAAAGAATGAAAAATTTTGAAAAATTTTGGAAGGGTGTGAAGTCTGGTTCGGGACGCCCGTCCCGGTCTGTTGACCAGGTCAGGACGGTCGTCCCGAGTCCTGGACGCCCGTCTCGACCTGGTGACCAGGTCAGGACGCCCATCCTGAACCGGGACGCCCTCCCCGAAGTCCGAACTTTTGAAAATTTGTGTTTTTGCCCCGAAATTTGCCATTTTCTTTCACTTTTCACCTGACACTTCCAAAATCATAAAAACTGTGGAATTGAGTTAATAATGAACAATTAAGACCAATTTACCCTCAATTTCACCCTAAATCATGCCTAAAAACATGCTAAAAATGTGTTATGATTTATGCATATCACTGGCCCACTATTCAATGATTTTGTATCCTTGATACAGTTCGATGATGCTTTAAAAATAGCAGGTAACACGTCTTCCCAAGATCATCTACCCCAGCAAGGTATACAGAATACTAAAATCTCTTATATATGGGGTACTGATTAAATCCTTTTCTCTTTCTTCCTGTGAAAATAATTACATCATAGTAGTCGTGGAACACTTTTCAAAATGGCCTGAACCACAGGCATTACCTACTAATGATGTTAAAGTCATGTGCAAATTCTATGAGAAATTGTTTTCCAAATTCAGAATGCCAATGTCTTAGGAAAATAAAAACGTTCAGTCTGTGTATCGAATCTGTGAAGTCTGCCAAGTACTTCACTTTAGCGGGAGTTGCTATGTGAATGGAATACTGATCATTCCAAAAGAGGTAGGAGTAGGTTACTGTAGAATGCTACTCCAATGGGAGACGCATACAATCCCAGCTGGAGAAATCATATGGAATTTAGCTGAGGAATAATTCGGAAGCTGGAAACTTTCAGAAGATACCACCACAGCAAAACCCCTACCCGCAGAATCAACAGACGAGATACTGGCAACAATTAAAGCCAGACCAGTGTAAGCAAGTGATCTACGAAGTGATATCGAACGGTCGAGGGATATAGAGGAATTTGGCATTGTATCAGGAGCATAGCAATGGAGGAATTTGCATCCCCTGCATACAAATCAGCTGTGAGAAACTTCCCCGGGGAAGTCTCAAATACTGGAGCCCAGATCTACACCACTGGAGCCTCCTACCACTATGGCTTTGCCAAAGCTTCAGGTATCTTTTCTGCCATTCGAAACTTCCATGCAATACCTTCACTGACATTGGCAGGTAGGCACACCAATCCAAAGAAGTCTCATTCCTAGACACGTTCCTTCTGGACACGTTGCTACGATTACGAGAAACTTTGCAAATGATTCGAGGAAACAGTCCTTGGGGCTTGAGTCATTCATCAAATGGTTAGGCCACTACCTGGAGCTCGACAATGAAGGATCGGAGCTAACGTGATCCGTTCCAGTATCTAGAGCTTACAGAGTCAAGAACGCCTCAGCAATAGCACATGGCTAAGGTGAAGAGCCAATTGACAAATCAGAAAAGACCCTTCTGCTTGAGACATGAAAGGAGTTTTTCTAATCCTCATATTCCTTTACTTTTATTTTATTTATTTTGTGTTCTGTTTTGTTATTTCTATTATCATTCTTGTTTTGTTGCTTTATTTTCTCTCTTACCCTTAGTTAGTCGAATAAGTGTGGGGTATGAGCTATCTGTTTTGTTTCTATCTCTTCTTGTTTTCAAATAAGTGTGGGGTAAATTAGAAATGCATGAACACTAAGGACATTGTCAGACTTAAGTGTGGGGTAGCAGTGCACAGTGCACTATAATAGTTTGAGAAAACGTTTTGCATGATTTTTGCATGTTTTCCCCGTATTTTCACACCCTTCCAAAATTTTTCAAAATTTTTCATTCTTTCAGACTGATATGCATAAATCATATCACATTTTTAGCATGTTTTTAGGCATGATTTAGGGTGAAATTGAGGGTAAATTGGTCTTAATTGTTCATTATTAACTTAATTTCACAGTTTTTATGATTTTGGAAGTGTCAGGTGAAAAGTGGAAGAAAATGGCAAATTTCGGGGAAAAAACACAAATTTTCAGAAGTTCGGACTTTGAGGAGGGCGTCCCGGTTCAGGACGGGCGTCCTGACCTGGTCAACAGGTCCGGACGGGCGTCCCGAACCAGAAAATCAAGTCCCACATCAAAATTTTGAGAGAAAATTACTCCAGAAAGCTGCTATAAATACCCTAGGCCTTCCTCAGTCGAATTCATCCCTCTCCACTCGATCTGAGCCATTCAGTGGTTTCCAGTGTACAATTCTCAAGTACACAACTCACTCAGAGGCTCAGATTTCAGTATAAGTTTTCTTTCTTTCCTTTTTGTGTTTCGTTTTTCTTAGTTTCTGAGAATTAGTCTCAGATCCTAGGGTTCGATAGATAGGTTCGTTTCTGGTATTCGTAGAATACCCGGGATTTCGTTAGGAGATCCTAAGAGGGCTCTAGGCATTCGAAGAGTCAGTCCATAGGGCTGGGCTTAAGTTGGGTATTAAGGTAAAGCCCATTTACTAGGCTGAGGAAGCGTCCTCCGAAGGTTCTGGCGAGCAGAGTCGGGTCAAGCAATACGACATATACAGCAGTACGCTCCATCGGCGAGACTAAGTAAAGGGTGATTTCTTTATGGCATCAGTCCCCTTGTCCCTCTCTTATATGTTGTTATTGTGTTTGTCCAAATAGCAATTATGAATACTGGATTTTGATTATTATGAATAGTTGTTATATATGTTGAAGTTATTATGTTTTTCCGGAAATAGCCACCTGCTTAGATATTCATTATGTCTGCATGTCTAATGTAGTTTCTTTTAAACTAAAATTAGGGTTATAGACAATTCCTAACCACGATCTATTCATAACCTGTTTAGTTTAACAGGCATCAATTAGTATTGGTGTCTGCCATACTAGATAAAATAACCTACGGAACACCCTGTTTGTTAGAGTAGTCTAGGTAGGCTGAGTAGAGCGTTTATGCCGGCGGTTATGGGCAAGCGGCATGATCCCCGAAGTGACATAGGGCTTTCATAGCTGTCTTTAGTAGTAACCGTGAGTAGGGCCATTTACCTTGGCGATGGGGCGGTATACCAGATTACTCAGATGTGGTACACCTTTAGACTCAGAACATAGTTGCATTCCAGGCTAAGATATATCTAAAACACTCGAAGATAGGTCAATCAACATCTAGGAACAGTATAACATAGAATCAGAACTTTGTCTATAAATACTTTTAGGCCTGATTAGACTTAAACCTAGTGAAGAATGGATCACCCTCTCATCAAGATTATTGATGACGATTGCATAACTGGATCATAAGATAAGAGTTAGGATAAAAGGCTAGCTACTACTAAGCCGTTACCACTTTCCTGGGAGTACGATAATTATTTAATAAAATCGTAGATACTTTCCAACAGACTAGCTACACGATAGGTACTCTGCCTTAGGTTCTGGCTGATTAAGTGACACCTTAGAGACTAAATGTGACAATTAGTCAATCACAGTCCTTAATTACTCATAATCAACATAGGGTAAAATAACACTTATTTAGCATATCGGCTGGAAACCCATCAGATTTTTGGCGCCGTTGCCGGGGAAATATCATAATAAATTTAGAATTATTGGCCACAATTCTAGAGACTTATGATAGGTAGCGGTAGTAACCTAGACTTTTGATCTACACTTATCTTATACTAGTTAGACAATCACTTTCCGAAATATAGGATTATCATAACTAATTAATTTTAGATGTTATCTGAAATTAAGACACTTAGGATAATCAAATTTTAGAAAATTATTCTAAAACCATATTGAGGAAATTTATCTGCTTTCTAAATAAAATATAAAAGAAAAAAAAATGTTTCTTGCTTTTCTATTTTACTTTTCCTGCTATTCTTGTTATTTGTTATTTCTAACCAGACTTTGCACACATAGATGAAGGGAACAAGAGCCTAGGATATTCTGGACGAATTAGAAAATAACATCAATCCTTTCCCAGAGATCCAAACAACTCCTGCTTCTCCCGAATATACTCCTGCTTCTCCCGAATATACTCTTGCATCTCCCGAATATACTCCAGAATCCCCCGAATACACTCCGAAATCTCCTGAGTATACTCCTGCATCCCCCGCACCTAACAACCAACCACCTTCATCAGAGGATAGCACTAACAGTTCTCAATCAGCCTTGGCTGCCCAGGTAGATGATATATCTCACAGGATAAGCGCCATGACTCAGACAATACCGGGCAGACTAAGACGGTCATATCAGGTTGTTCTAACCGTAAGTTCTGAAGTAACCCAACTCAGAACCACAATAGAACGCCAAAATGTGCAAATACTCTAAGGGGTGATGGAAATCTTAAAGGAACAAAGGAACCAGCAGGAGGAGATGCGAAACATACGAGCAGAACTACAAGAGATGCGAAACATTCAGGCAGAGCTACAGGAGATCAGAGATAAGGGTCGTTGAAAAAGGGAAGATTCTTTTACTTTTATTCTCAGCAAATAAACTGTTTGAACTAAACCTGAATAGTTGACCCCTATTTTCTAATTTTCAAACTTTTTAAAAGGGTCCTCTATTTTATTCAACAATTTTCTTCAGACATTTGATTTTCAAATTTCTATGAAAAACAAAAGTTTTGCCAATGCAGTTTATTTTTCACTAATTAATTGCATAAACTCAGTTTTTTTTTTCTGAAATTCTTGCTGAAATTCAAGTTGGGTTAAAATTAGGGTAGTCATGATTTCCGAAAAAAGGTTGAGGAATTTTTACATAGAGTTTTTTTTAACAGCTTCTGAATTGGATTGGATTAACATGAAGACTTATTAAAAATTATGATTATTTTTGGTATCCTGAGATTTGCAGGGAATTACGAAAAAAAAAGAAATTTTTTTTTCGGAATTGGCACGCATCCCGAAGTAACCCGGGACGGGCGTCCCGAAGGCCGCCCCTCCTACAAATAATCCATTTTTTTCATTTCCCCTCAAATCAACTTTCAAAAAAATCATCTCTCTCAAATAATTCTCTCTATCTTCTCTCTACAAATTTTGGCAAACTTCCCAAAGTTCAAAAATTCAAATTTCCCTCCAAAATTTGAATTTTAAACTTCTTTCCAGAATTCGAATTTCCCTCCAAAATTCGAATTTCCCCGCCAAAAATTCAAAATCATTCCCCAACCAAAATCCATCCTCCCGAATTCAAATTCACCTCCAGAATTCGAATTCGAATCTTCCTTCCGGCTTAAATTCTCAAAATCTCTCAAATGCTCTCAACCCAAATGGCTCCCAAACGCGCCCGTATCACATCTACCATGACCGTCACATCGGTGGCACATCCTTTTATGTTGTTTCACTCCAGCCCAGCATACCAGGAGAGATGTCACGGATACATCGGACGCACCATACTGATGGGCAGAACACTTGACTGGGCCGCAGTACAGACGCTAGAGGTGGAGCAGGAAGTCAGACGCATGCTCGACGTACTACCCTACAGTCGAGTATTCATCGTCACTGAACCAACATACCTAGAGTTGGTATGTGAGTTCTATGCGTCATTTACGTACCATTAGGAGCAGATCACATTCCGCTTGGGCGGAATAGATCGATCGATGAGCATGGCCGAGTTCGTCATTGCCCTGGGTATCTGGCAAAGAGACGAGCTGGATACGCCCGCCTACACCACGGCAGTTCGAGACTTCACGTCTGCAGACATCTCCACTGCTTGGGCTCAGATCTGTATGACGGGTGTCCCATACCAACATGGCTTTGCGAAAGCCACAGGTATCTATCCTGCTCTTCGATACTTGCATGCTATTATTGCACACACTTTGTCAGGACGACGGACGGCCCCCGGGCATGTCACCCAAATGGAGACATTCCTCTTGGCCAACATGCACATGGGATCCACAGTGGAGATGGCTCGACTTATCACTGTCATCATGCGGGGTTTCGCTACGGACACTCAGAAACAGTGTCTGGGACTCGGGCCATTCATCACCAGGATAGCTCACTACCTGGAGTTGGACATCGAGGGCTCGGAGCTGACCCAGATCGCCCTGACCACCATTCCTACGGACCTCACTATCCTACGGAACATGGGAATGGTCGTAAGGGATGCAAATGGACGCTACTCCATCCACACGGAGCAGCCAGGATAGGCCTTGGCACCAGGAGCAGTTCTAGCACACATTCCTCCGTCCGAGATGTTTGTTCCACGCACTGCCTTCGAACGACACATGTCGCATGGATTGGCAGAACTCTCAGCCCGATACAGCCGAGATATGGATAGGATCGAGAGACGACTGACGTTGATAGAGGACAGAGTCGCTATGAACACCAGCAGGATCGATGAGATTCATCAGCATACCTCCCACCTGGTGGAAAACTCCGAGGTCCACTTTCCGGCAGACTTTCAAGTAGACTTTCCGACAGCCTTCGGTCCACCTAATGACGGCGAGCCGGGTTCTTAGTTTTTGTTTCCTTTTGTTTTCCTTTTGTTGTTTTCATTCTATGTGTGATCATGTCTAGGCTGTATGAATTATGAATCTCTGTGTAACATTGATTGATATGACATAACAACATTGTTTTCTCTATGTTTTCTTGTGATTTATGTTATTTCCTTATTTTTCCTTCTTACCCATAGTCATTCAAATAAGTGTGGGGTAATAGCTTTTTTTAGTTTTGTTTCTTGTTTTCAAATAAGTGTGGGGTAGCTTAGAAATGCATGAACACTGAGGACAGTGTCAGACTTAAGTGTGGGGTAGCAGTGCACAGTGCACTGTAGTGAGAAAAGTTTTGCATGATTTTGCTTGTTTTCCCCATATTTTCACACCCTTCCAAATTTTTTTCAAAATTCTCATTCTTTCAGACTTCTAAATGCAGTATGATTGGTTAAACATTGCTTATGTCTATGATGTGTAGGTAGAATGTTATGGTTAGTAGGAAGCAATGTGATAGCTATCTTGAACTAATTGATTAGGAATAGGGAATTCCTGATAACTGAGCACAACTTAGTCTGGATTAGAGACCTCATCCAATTACCTTTTCAAGACTTAACTAGATAAAATTAGACCAGTTGTGGATGTTTTGACAATTAGAATGACTAGATGAGACTCTGAGCTAAAAGTGAAAAGAAATAAAAGAAAGTTAATTAAATAAGGGTAGTTTTACCAGTGGCCTTCGCTACTCGAGCACCACTCCTTCGGGGAACTTAAAGCCTGATGCCCTAAGGCCGTGTAGGTCTGGGAGTCATCGGAGTGGGACTCGCTACATGGGTAGTTGAACTTGACGTGTTCTAAGCAGACTCAAAATACCCTACATCTATAAAGAAAATCAATAAATGCTAAATCATTAAAAATCTGATCACCAAGGCTCAGAACTCATAAAGTTGTCTATTGTTATTATGTCTAGCAACAGGGTCGAAATATTATCTAGTAGTAGTTAAGACGAGAGTATATTGCGTTGACTATCTGGTCTAGACTAGTACACACACTACACATCAGGAAGACCTTGTGATTAAGAAAGGAGTTCAACCTAGTTGTTAAGTTGTTTTCTGCTTGACTATAACAATCTGCTAGAGACATTTGAGACCTTGTCATAGCAACCTGACTAGTCAGACCTGTGTTAAGAATTGTCTGAATAAATTTTTGGAATAAAAACATGACTAGGAATTTAAGTGACTGCACTATGATTTAGAATCACTAACTTCAAGTAGACTTTGCTTGAGGACAAGCAAAAAGCTAAGTGTGGGGTTATATGATATGCATAAATCATATCACATTTTAGCATGTTTTTAGGCATGATTTAGGGTGAAATTGAGGGTAAATTGGTCTTAATTGTTCATTATTTACTCAATTTCACAATTTTTATGATTTTGGAAGTATCAAGTGAAAAGTGGAAGAAAATGTCAAATTTCGGGGCAAAACACAATTTTTCAGAAGTTCGGACATCGGGGAGGGCGTCCCGGTTGAGGACGGGCGTCCTGACCTGGTCAACAGGTCGGGACGGGCGTCCAGGACTCGGGATGGCCGTGCTAACCTGGTTAACAGACCGGGACGGGCATCCCGAACCAGAAAATCACGTCCCATATCACTCCAGAAAGCTGCTATAAGTTTTCTTCCTTTCCTTTTTGTGTTTCGTTTTTCTTAGTTTCTGAGAATTAGTCTCAGATCCTAGGGTTCGATAGATAGGTTCGTTTCTTGTATTCATAGAATACCCGGGATTTCGTTAGGAGATCCTAAGAGGGCTCTAGGAGTTCGAAGAGTCAGTCCACAGGGCTGGGCTTAAGCTGGGTATTAAGGTAAAGCCCAGTTACTAGGCTGAGGAAGCGTCCTCCGAAGGTTCTGGCGAGCAGAGTCGGGTCAAGCAATACGACATATACAGCAGTACGCTCCTGTCCCTCTCTTATATGTTGTTATTGTGTTTGTCCAAATAGCAATTATGAATACTGGATTTTGATTATTATGAATAGTTGTTATATATATTGAAGTTATTATGTTTTTCCGGAAATAGCCACCTGCTTAAATATTCATTATGTCTGCATGTCTAATGTAGTTTCTTTTAAACTAAAATTAGGGTTATAGACAATTCCTAACCACGGTCTATTCATAACCTGTTTAGTTTAACAAGCATCAATTAGTATTGGTGTCTGCCATACTAGATAAAATAACCTGCGGAACACCCTGTTTGTTAGAGTAGTCTAGGTAGGCTGAGTAGAGCATTTATGCCAGCGGTTATGGGCAAGCGGCATGATCCCCGAAGTGACATAGGGCTTTCATAGCTGTCTTTAGTAGTAACCGTGAGTAGGGCCGTTTACCTTGGCGATGGGGCGGTATACCAGATTACTCAGATGTGGTATACCATTAGACTCAGAACATTGTTGAATTCCAAGCTAAGATATATCTAAAACACTCGAAGATAGGTCAATCAACATCTAGGAACAGTATAACATAGAATCAGAACGTTGTCTATAAACACTTTAAGGCCTGATTAGACTTAAACCTAGTGAAGAATGGATCACCCTCTCATCAAGATTATTGATGACGATTGCATAACTAGATCATAAGATAAGAGTTAGGATAAAAGGCTAGCTACTACTCAGTCGTTACCACTTTCCTGGGAGTATGATAATTATTTAATAAAATCGTAGATACTTTCCAACAGACTAGCTACACGATAGGTACTCTGCCTTAGGTTCTGGCTGATTAAGTGACACCTTAGAGACTAAATGTGACAATTAGTCAATCACAGTCCTTAATTACTCATAATCAACATAGGGTAAAATAACACCTATTTAGCATATCGACTGGAAACCCATCACAGACTTCAAAATGTAGTGTGATTGGTAAAACATTTGCTGATGTCTATGATATGTAGGTAGAATGTTATAGTTAGTAGGAGACAATGTGACGACTATTTTGAACTTATTGATTAGGATTATGGAATTCCTAATAACTGAGCACAACTTAGTCTTGATTAAAGACCTCAGCCAATTACCTTTTCAAAACTTAACTAGATAAGATTAGATCAGTTGAGGATGTATTGACAATTAGAATGACTAGATGAGACTCTGAGCTAAAAGTGAAAAGAAATAAAAGAGAGTTAATTAAAGGGTAGTTTGCCAGCGGCCTTTGCTACTCGAGCACCACTCCTTAGGGGAACTTAAAGCCCGATGCCCTAAGGTCGTGTAGGTCTGGGAGTCATCGGAGTGGGACTCGCTACATGGGTAGTTGAAGTTGACGTGTTCAAAGAAGACTCAAAATACCCTGAAAAATCTATAAAAGAAAAGAAAAAAAATCAATAAACGCTAACTAAAAAAAATATGATCACCAAGGCTCAGAACTCAGAAAGTTGTCTGTTGTTAGTATGTCTAGAGACGGGTCGAAGTGTTATCTGGTAGTAGTTAAGACGAGAGTATATTGTGTTGACTATCTGGTCAAGTCTAGTACACACACTACACATCAGGAAGACCTTGTGACTGAGAGAAGAGTTCAACCTAGTTGTTAATTTGTTAAACCTGCTTGATTATAACAATCTACTAAAGACATTTGAGACATTGTCATAGCAACCTAACCAGTCAAACCTGTATTAAGAATTATCTGAATAATTTTTGGAATAAAAACATGACTAGGAAATTTAAGTGAATGCACATATGATTTAGAATCACTAACTTCAGGTAGACTTTGCTTGAGGATAAGCAAAAAGCTAAGTGTGGGGTTATCTGATATGCATAAATCATATCACATTTTTAGCATGTTTTAGGCATAATTTAGGATGAAATTGAGGGCAAATTGGTCTTAATTATTTGTTATTAACTCAATTTCACAGTTTTTATGATTTTGGAAGTGTCAGGTGAAAAGTAGAAGAAAATGGCAAATTTCGGGGCAAAAACACAATTTTCAGAAGTTCGGAAGTCGGGGAGGGCGTCCCGAATCAGGATGGGTGTCCTGACCTGGTGAACAGGCTAGGACGGGTGTCCAGGACTCGGGACGGGCGTCCTGACCTGGTCAACAGGCCGGGACGGGCGTCCCGGATGCCTGGTCCAAGTCCCACATCGAAATTCTTGGAAATATTCACTCTAGAAAGCTGCTATAAATACCCCAGGCCTTCCACAGTTGAACTCATTCCTCTCCACTCGATCTGAGTCATTTAGTGACTTCAAGTGTACATTTTTCTCGAGTACACAAGTCACTTAGAGACTCGGGTTCAGTATAAGTTTTCTTTTATTTCTAGTTAGTGTTTCGTTTTCTTAGTTTCTGAGAATTAGTCTCAGATCTTAGGCTACGATAGATAGGTTCGTTTATGGTATTCATAGAATACCCGGGATTTCGTTAGGAGATCCTAAGAGGGCTCTAGGTGTTCGAAGAGTTAGTCCACATGGCTGGGCTTAAGCTAGGTATTAAGGTAAAGTCAAACTACTAGGCTGAGGAAGCGTCCTCCGAAGGTTCTGTCGAGCAGAGTTGGGTCGAGCAGTACAACATATACAAGCAGTTGCTCCATCGGCGAGACTAAGTAAAGGGTGATTTCTTTATGGCATCAGTCCCCCTGTCCCTCTCTTTATATGTTTGTATTGTGTTTGTCCAAAGATTGATTATGAATATTAGATTATGATTTTTATGAGTATCTATTATATGTGTTGAAGTTCTTATGATTTTCCGGAAATAGCCACCTGCTTAATATTCATTATGTCTGCATGTCTAATGTAGTTTCTTTTAAACTAAAGTTAGGGTTATAGACAATTCCTAACCACGATCTATTCATAACCTGTTTAGTTTAACAGGCATCAATTAGTATTGGTGTCTGCCATATTAGATAAAATAACATGTGGAACACCCTGTTTGTTAGAGTAGTCTAAGTAGGCTGAGTTGCATTTTTATGCCGACGTTAGGGCGAGCGGCATGATCCCCTAAGTGACATAGGGCTTTCATGGATGCCTTTAGCTCGAACCGTGAGTAGCGCCGTCAACCTTGGCGATTGATACGCGAAAATCGTATCACATTTTTAGCATGTTTTTATATATGTTTTAATGTGAAATTGAGAGTAAATTGACATTAATTGTTTACTATTTACTTGATTTCACGGTTTTTATGATTTTGGAAGTGTCAGGTGAAAAGTAGACGAAAACAGCAAATTCTGGGGCAAAAACGCAATTTTTGGAAATGTTGACTCGGTCAAAGGTCCGGGACGGGTGTCCCGAACCTGGGACGGGCGTCCTGACCTGGTCAAACCGCCAGGACGGGCGTCCTGAACCGGGACGGGCGTCCTGAACCGGGACGGGCGTCCCGAGCTGCCAGAAGCTGTCCCACATCGAATTTTTCAGAATTTTTCACTCCGGGAAGCTGCTATAAATACCCCAGGCCTCCAGCAGTTAGTTGAATTCATCCCTCTCCACTCGATCTGAGTCATTAAGTGGTTTCCAGTGTACAATTTTCCAGTACACAACTCACTCAGAGACTCGGATCTCAGTTTTCTTTCTTATTAGTGTTTTGTTTTAGTTTCTGAGAAATAGTCTCGATCTTAGGTTTCTATAGATAGGTTCGTTTCGGTATTCATAGAATACCGGGGTTTCGTTAGAGACCCTAAGAGAGCTCTAGGCGTTCGAAGAGTCAGTCCACAGGGCTAGGCTTAAGCCCAGGACGTAAGGTAAAGTCTAGCTACTAGGCTGAGGAAGCGTCCTCCGAAGGTTCAGGCGAGCAGAGTCAGGGCGGGCAATACGACGTATACAGCAGTACGCTCTGTAGGCGAGACTAAGTAAAGGGTGATTTCTTTATGGCATCAGTCCCCATACCCCTCTCTTATATGTTTATTGCTTTGTCCTAAACATCAATTATGAATATCATATTATGATTTTATGATAGTTGTTTTGTATGTTGAAGTTATTATGTTTTTCCGGAAATAGCCACCTGCTAAATAATCATTATGTCTGCAGTCTAATGTAGTTTCTTTTAAACTAAAATAGGGTTATAGACAATTCCTAACCAAGTCTATTCATAACCTGTTTAGTTTAACAGGCATCAATTAGTATTGGTGTCTGCCATACTAGATAAAATAACATGCTGAACACCTGGCTTGTTAGAGTAGTCTAGGTAGGCTGAGTAGAGCGTTATGCAGCGATTAAGCCTTAGAGAGAGTGATCCCCGAAAGTGACATAGGGCTTTCATAACTGTCTTGTTCGAACCGTGAGTAGGGCTGTTTACCTTAATGATAGGGGGCGGGGTAGCATAGAGACTCAGATGTGGTACATTTAGACACAGAACATAGTTGCATTCCAGGCTAAGATATATCTAAAACACTCGAATATAGGTCAATCAACATATTGGAACAGTATAACATAGAATCAGAACTTATTTAAAACACTTCTAGGGTTAATTAGACTTGAACCTAGTGGAGAATGGATCACCCTCTCATCAAAGTATTTGATGAAGATTGCATAACTGGATCATAAGATAAGAGTTAGGATAAGAGGCTAGTTACTACTAAGCCGTTGCCACTTCCCTGGGAGTACGATAATTAACTTAGTAAAATCGTAGATACTTTCCAATAGACTAGCTACACGATAGGTACTCTGCCTTAGATTCTGGGTGATTAAGTGACACCAAAGACTAAACGTGACAATTAGTCAATCACAGTCCTTAATTAATCATATCGACATAGGGTAAAATAACAACCTATTTAGTACGTCAACCGGAATCGCATCAGATTTTTGGCGCCGTTGCCGGGGAAATATCATAATGAATTAGGATTCCTAATCAAAATTCTAGAGACTTATGATAGGTAACGGTAGTAATCTAGACCTTAGACCCAACACTTGTTTATACTAGTTAGAAATCAGTTTCCGAAATATAGGATTATATACTAATTAATTTTAGATATTATCTGGAATTAAGACATTTAGGATAATCAAATTTTAGAAATCATTCTAAAACCATATTAAGGGAATTAATTGCTTTCAAAATATTAAAATCCGAAAAAAATTGTACTTTTTCTTGTTCAAATGGTAAGTTATTCTCTTTCCCTATCCTTTGTGTTTTCTTGTGAATAGTTGTTGTTTTGTTTTCTCTTTCTTCCAAGTTTTTCTTTAGTTTTCACTCCCTGTAACCTCACTAACCAGTTTGCTCAGGCTTTAAAAACGGTCTTTCTGTAGTTGCATGGACTCGATCTTCAGAAGCTAACTTGAAACAAGTTGAAAATCCTGAACGAATCATTCGCACAGCTAATAGGCGCAGAAGAAAGAAATGGCTGCTGAAAGACCTACCCTTGAATCCTACATCCAGCACAGACGATCCCAGTTTCATCTGCCATCCGAATCCCTGGGAAACCCTCGCTATGATCTGAAACCGAATGTGATCCAGCTGATTATAAATCGAGTTCAGTTTGGAGAGGAACTGCAGCCGAGAATCCGCTGGAACACCTATCTGATTTCTCTTCTCTCTGCGAAAGGCCTCAAGGGAGATCATACTGCAGAAAAACTAAACTCAACTGTTTCCCTACTCACTTAGGGACAGAGCTAAGAGATGGTTGGCCCAGCTACCTACTAACTCCATCACCTCATGGGACGAGGTTAAGCAAAGTTTCCTAGAAGAGTACTACTCTGCAGCAAGAGTCCTAGAATACGAAGGGCTCTGTCTAGTTTCACTCAAGCCGCTGATGAGACAGTGATCGAAGCTTGGGACAGATTCAAGGAGCTACTCGGCTCTGCCCCAACATGGACTTACCGAGGCATTACTGATTCAGCAATTTTAGGGGGTATGTCAGACATGGGTAAGCAAATTCTCGATGGACTCAATCCTCAGAGCGGTTTCAATGGAATGAGTGATGTAGATGAAGAAACGCTCTGGAGAGACTCTACAGGAACAGCAAGAATTGGCGCACAAGTGGCCGAGCTAAGAAGCAACCAGTAAATGCGGTCGCGTTGCCTCCACTGATGATCAATTTGAGGCACTGAAGGCAGCATTACTAATCAGCTGAATGCTTTCCAATAAGGGAAAAGCATTCAGTCAGTTATACCAAGTCTGGCGTTTTGCCAAGGACCACATTTCAGTGGGGATTGTTATGGTAATGGGATATTAACTGTCCCAGAAGAGATGGAACAAGTGGACGAGTAAATTCTGCTCCTATAGGAAATACCTACAATCCCACTTGGAAGAACCATCCGGGATTTAGCTGGAGAAACAATCCCGGGCTACTAACTTCCAGAAAAGAGTACCTCAGCAGCTGCCATATCCGCAGAACCAGCAAGTTGCTCTGCCTGCACCAAGGAACTACATCGTTCCAGCTGATCCCATGCAAGAATTTAGAGACATGCTGAAGAGCATTTCCGACTCCAACAAGGAAATGATAGAGTCCAACAGAAAGATTCAGGAAGCTCACGCAGAAAGAATCCAGCAGAACGAGAATAGACAGAAGCAGACCGAGCAAACAATCAGAAACACACAAGCTGCTATACAAACTTTAGAGAGGCAGATGGGTCAACTATCCACCCATTTCTCTCACAGGTCCCAGGGAACGCTACCAAGCAACACTGAGACCAACCCTCAAACTGAATGAACCAGAAGAAGGCTCCAAGGACCCAACGCCGACGGAGGTCGAAATCGAAGTAGCAAGGAAAGGGAAGACGGAGTTTATTCCTGAGTACCGGCCAAAAGTACCTTACCCTGCCAGACTTATGCACAATAAAGATAAGGAGCAATTTGAAAAGTTTCTTAGGAATTTTAGTCAGATTCATGTTAATTTACCTTTACTTGATGTTATTTCTGAAATGCCAAAGTATGCTAAGTTTTTAAAAGAAGTTGTTAGTAATAAAAGAAAATTTGACATGGACAAGGTGGTTCTTAATGAAGAATGTTCGGCGGTTCTGTTGAATAAACTACCGTCTAAACAGAAAGATCCTGTTGTTTACCTTGCCATGTACAATTGGAAATATTACTAACATGCATGCATTAGCAGACTTAGGAGCTAGTATTAATCTTATGCCATCTAGTTTATTTGATAAATTAGGATTGCATGATTTGAAAACGACTAGGATGTGCATACAACTTGCAGACAGGACAGTCAAAATCCCCAAGGGAATAATTGAAGACCTCTTAGTAAAGGTCGGAAAATTTGTATTTCCTGTGGATTTCGTTGTCATGGACATGAATGGGGAAGGAGGAGTGCCCCTGATCCTAGGTCGACCATTTCTAGCCACCTCAAAAGCATTAATAGACGTCAGTAATGGTCAAATCAAGTTAAGGGTAGGAAATGATGACGTCACTTTTGATCTAAATGAGACCCTTAGGTATCCCATGCATTTAGATGATACTTGTTTTTGTGTGGATGCCATGGAACACTTGATTGCAATTAACGTGACAGACCTATGCTCAAACTATCAAATTCTAAGTGAGGACTCCCTAGAATTAGAGGAGTCTGAACTTAGCTCTTCTGAAAATGAAATTACTTCTGATAGTTTCACTGAGATAGGTGATGATGAGATGAAGAAAGAGCGAACCTCGTTTGAAGATCCACCAGACTTGGAACTGAAGGAACTACCCACTCATCTGTGCTACGAATTCCTAGATGACAACAAGAAACTTCCCATTATTCTTGCAGCTGATCTGACTGCAGAACAAAGGAAGCTGACTGTGGACATGTGCAGAAAGCATAGAAGAGCCTTTGCCTACAAAATTGCGGATATCCCAGGTATTAATCCAAGCTTTTGTTCGCATAAGATTCTTCTAGAAAATGAGTATAAGCCATGTGTGCAACCTCAAAGGAGGTTGAATCCTAATGTGTGTGATGTTGTTAAGAAAGAAGTCATTAAACTGTTAGATGCAGGACTTATCTACCCTATCTCAGATAGTGAGTGGGTAAGCCCGGTGCAGGTAGTACCTAAGAAAGGCGGTATAACAGTTGTTAGGAATGAGCATAATGAACTAATCCCTACAAGAACTGTAACTGGTCATCGTGTATGCATAGACTATAGAAAATTAAATACGGCCACACGAAAAGATCACTTTCCCCTTCCTTTTATTGACCAAATGTTAGAAAGATTATCTGGACACATGTTTTATTGCTTTCTTGATGGGTTTTCTGGTTATTTTCAAATTCCTATTTCCCCTGAGGACCAGCATAAAACTACATTCACATGCCCTTTCGGAACATTTGCATATAGAAGGATGCCTTTTGGTTTGTGTAATGCACCTGCTACATTTCAACGTTGTATGACTGCTATCTTTGAGGACATGTTAGGAAAATCTATGGAAGTATTTATGGATGACTTTTTTTTTGGAAATTCATTTGAGGTTTGTCTAAAGAACTTGGAGTTAATGTTGAAACGTTGTATAAAATCTAACCTGGTTTTAAATTGGGAAAAATGCCACTTCATGGTAAAAGAGGGAATCGTTTTAGGACATAAGATCTCACACCTAGGTATGGAAGTAGATAAGGCAAAAATTGAAGTAATTTCAAAACTACCTCCTCCCAAAAATGTGAGAGCCGTTAGGAGTTTTTTGGGACACGCTGGCTTTTATCGTAGGTTCATAAAAGATTTTTCATTAATAGCCAGGCCGTTGACCAATTTACTCGGAAAAGATGTTCCATTTGTCTTTGATGAGAAATGTCTAAAAGCTTTTAATAGACTTAAGGAACTCTTAACTACTGCACCTATCATGACATCACCTGATTGGAGTCTACCTTTTGAGCTTATGTGTGATGCTAGTGACTATGCAGTAGGAGTAGTTTTAGGACAAAGACATGATAAGAAGTTTCATGTAATATATTATGCTAGTAAAACCTTAACTGATGCTCAGGAAAATTACACTACGACAGAAAAGGAATTATTAGCAGTAGTATATGCATTTGATAAGTTTCGATCCTATCTAGTCCTGTCTAAAACTATTGTTTATACTGATCATTCGGCACTAAAATACTTGTTAATAAAACCGACGCAAAACCAAGATTGATTAGATGGGTTTTATTGCTTCAAGAATTTGACATAGAAATCCGGGATAAGAAAGGGGCAGAAAACTTAGCCGCAGACCATTTGTCTAGGTTAGAAAATCCGACCCTAGAAGCCATTGATGAACAATCATATCTGATAAATTCCGGATGAGAATCTATGTGCATTTTTGCTAGTTTCTCACCCCCTTGGTTTGCAGATATAGCAAATTACTTGGCAGCCCGGACTCTCCCTAGTGATATCACTGCTCAAAAAGAAGAAAATTCTTTGCTGACCTGAAATTATATTGGGAAGATCCTTTTCTATTTAAAATATGTGCAGATCAGATGATCAGAAGATGTGTATCTCAAGAAGAGGTTTCCAAATTCTGGAACACTGTCACTGCGGACCAACAGGCGGTCACTTAGCTGCAACTAATACGGCCCGAAAAGTATTAGAAGCAGGCTTTTACTGGCCCACCATATTCAAAGACGCCGCAGCATTTACAGGATCGTGCGATGCCTGTCAGAAAGCGGGAACCATATCTTCTCGAGATAATCTACCCCAACAGGTAATTCAAAGTGTAGAAATATTTGACATATGGGGTATAGATTTCATGGGTCCGTTTCCTTCCTCTTTTGGTATGAAGTACATCTTAGTAGCTGTAGAATATTTTTCAAAATGGCCTGAGGCACAGGCCCTACCTACTAATGATGCTCGAGCCGTATGCAGATTCCTTAAGCAGATTTTCGCCAGGTTTGGATGTCCAAAAGCCCTAATCAGTGATCGAGGTACGCACTTCTGCAACTCTCAATTGCAGAAAGTACTCCAGCATTACGGAATTCAGCATCGCATTTCCACAGCCTACCATCCTCAAACCAACGGGCAGGCTGAGGTAACCAATAGGGGAATAAAGAGAATCCTAGAAAAGACCGTGGGTGTTAACCGTAAGGATTGGTCCAATAAACTGGAGGATGCATTATGGGCCTTCCGTACAGCGTACAAGACCACTACGGGGTTCTCACCCTATCGACTAGTCTACGGAAAAGCATGCCACCTTCCGGTTGAACTTGAACAAAGCTTACTGGGCAGTACGAAAATGCAATCTCGACGATAACTTGACTAAGGAACACCGGATTTTACAGCTCAACGAATTGGATGAGTGGAGGCTCAAAGCATATGAGAACTCACATCAGTTCAAAATGACAAGTAAACTCCGGCATGACAGACGACTCAGAGCCCAGAAAAATTTTGAACCAGGTGATAAGGTATTGTTATACAACTCACGTTTAAAATTTTTCCCAGGAAAGCTGCGTAGCTATTGGTCAGGACCGTTCACAATCAAGGAAGTATCACCTTTCGGAGCATGTGACATCATGGATTCTGACGGTATTGTTCAAAAAGTAAACGGACAACGCCTAAAGATTTACAGAGAGCCGTTTGACTCGTCCGAGCAGATTGTGGACTTCACAGACTAAGGGAGTATCTCTTTCATTTTTTTCTTGTTTTTGTTATTTCTATGTTCCTTCTTACCCGTAGTTAGTTGAATAAGTGGGGGTAAGGATCTTTTAATTGTGTTTTATTTCTTGTTTTTTTTTATTTCTTGTTTCAAATAAGTGTGGGGTAATTAGCTATGCATGAACACTGAGGACAGTGCCAAACTAAGTGTGGGGTAGAGTAGCACAGTGCACTGTAGCAGTTTGAAGCAGTTTGAAAAAATTTTCGCATGCTTTTGCTTGTTTTCCCTGTATTTTCACACCCTTCAAAAAAATTTTTCAAATTTTTCGTCTTCAGACTTCTAAATGCAGTATGCTTGGTTAAACAAATTGATTATGTCTATGATATGTAGGTAGTATATTATGGTTAGTAGGAGATAGTCGATAGCTATCTTGGACTAATTGATTAGGAATAGGGAATTCCTGATAACTGAGCACAACCTTGTCTGGATTAGAGACCTCAACCAATTGCCTATTCGAGACTTAACTAGATAAAATTAGACCAGTTGTGGATATATTGGCAGTTAGAATGACTAGATGAGACTCTGAGCTAAAAGTGAAAGAACTTAAGGAAGTTAATTACAATAGGGTAGTTTGCCAGCGGCCTTCGCTACTCGAGCACCACTCCTTCGGGGAACTTAAAGCCTGATGCCCTAAGGTCGTGTAGATCTGGGAGTCATCGGAGTGGGACTCGCTACATGGGTAGTTGAAGTTGACGTGTTCTAAGCAAACTCGAAATACCCTGAATCTATAAAGAAAATAACTAAGTGCTAAAACATTAAAAATCTATCATCACCAAAGCTCAGAACTCAGAAAGTTATCTGTTGTCAGTATGTCTAGCGATAGGTCGAAGTATTATCTGGTAGCAGTTAAGATAAGAGTTCATTGTGTTGACTATCTGGTCTAGACTAGTACACACACTACACATCAGGAAGACCCTGTGACTAAGAAAAAAGTCCAACCTAGTTGTTGATTTTTTTCTGCCTGATCATAACAAACTACTAGAACATTTGAGACCTTGTCATAGCAACCTAACCAATCAGACCTGTGTTAAGAATTGTCTGAAGAATTTTTGGAATAAAAACATGATTAGGAATTTAAGTGACTGCACTACGGTTTAAAATCACTAACTCCATGTAGACTTTGCTTGAGGACAAGCAAAAAGCTAAGTGTGGGGTTATCTGATACGCGAAAATCGTATCACATTTTTAGCATGTTTTTATATATGTTTTAATGTGAAATTGAGAGTAAATTGACATTAATTGTTTACTATTTACTTGATTTCACGGTTTTTATGATTTTGGAAGTGTCAGGTGAAAAGTAGACGAAACAGCAAATTCTGGGGCAAAACGCAATTTTTTTGGAAATGTTGACCCGGTCAAAGGTCCGGGACGGGCGTCCCGAACCCGGACGCGTCCTGACCCGTCAAACCGCCAGGACGGGCGTCCTGAACCGGGACGGGCTCCCGAGCCGCCAGAAGCTGTCCCACATCGAATTTTTCAGAATTTTTCACTCCGGGAAGCTGCTATAAATACCCCAGGCCTCCAGCAGTTGAATTCATCCCTCTCCACTCGATCTGAGTCATTAAGTGGTTTCCAGTGTACAATTTTCCAGTACACAACTCACTCAGAGACTCGGATCTCAGTTTTCTTTCTTATTAGTGTTTTGTTTTAGTTTCTGAGAAATAGTCTCAGATCTTAGGTTTCTATAGATAGGTTCGTTTCCGGTATTCATAGAATACCCGGGGTTTCGTTAGGAGACCCTAAGAGAGCTCTAGGCGTTCGAAGAGTCAGTCCACAGGGCTAGGCTTAAGCCCAGGACGTAAGGTAAAGTCTAGCTACTAGGCTGAGGAAGCGTCCTCCGAAGGTTCTGGCGAGCAGAGTCAGGGCGGGCAATACGACGTATACAGCAGTACGCTCTGTAGGCGAGACTAAGTAAAGGGTGATTTCTTTATGGCATCAGTCCCCATACCCCTCTCTTATATGTTTTATTGCTTTGTCCTAAACATCAATTATGAATATCAGATTATGATTTTATGAATAGTTGTTTTGTATGTTGAAGTTATTATGTTTTTCCGGAAATAGCCACCTGCTAAATAATCATTATGTCTGCATGTCTAATGTAGTTTCTTTTAAACTAAAATAGGGTTATAGACAATTCCTAACCACGGTCTATTCATAACCTGTTTAGTTTAACAGGCATCAATTAGTATTGGTGTCTGCCATACTAGATAAAATAACATGCTGAACACCTGGCTTGTTAGAGTAGTCTAGGTAGGCTGAGTAGAGCGTTATGCCAGCGATTACGAGCCTTCAGAGTGATCCCCGAAAGTGACATAGGGCTTTCATAACTGTCTTTGTTCGACCGTGAGTAGGGCCGTTTACCTTAATGATAGGGGGCGGTAGCATAGAGACTCAGATGTGGTACACCTTTAGACACAGAACATAGTTGCATTCCAGGCTAAGATATATCTAAAACACTCGAATATAGGTCAATCAACATATATGAACAGTATAACATAGAATCAGAACTTATCTTTAAAACACTTCTACCCCTTCTTTCCTTTCTTTTGTCTTTTGTTTATCTTGTTCTTTGTGTATGTCTGGGCTGTATGACTATGAATCTTTGTACAAAATTGATTTATATGACATACAGAATTCTTGCATTATTTTGTTTTTTCTCTTGTTTTTTTTTTGTTTTATTTCTTGTTTTCAAATAAGTGTGGGGTAATTAGCTATGCATGAACACTGAGGACAGTGCCAAACTTAAGTGTGGGGTAGCAGTGCACGGTGCACTGTAGGCAGTTTGAAGCAGTTTGAAAATTTTTCGCATGCTTTTGCTTGTTTTCCCTGTATTTTCACACCCTTCCAAAATTTTTCAAAATTTTTCCGTCTTTCAGACTTCTAAATGCAGTATGCTTGGTTAAACAAATTGCTTATGTCTATGATATGTAGGTAGTATGTTATGGTTAGTAGGAGATAATTGATAGCTATCTTGGACTAATTGATTAGGAATAGGGAATTCCTGATAACTGAGCACAACCTTGTCTGGATTAGAGACCTCAACCAATTGCCTATTCGAGACTTAACTAGATAAAATTAGACTAGTTGTGGATATATTGGCAGTTAGAATGACTAGATGAGACTCTGAGCTAAAAGTGAAAAGAACTTAAGGAAGTTAATTACAATAGGGTAGTTTACCAGCTGCTTTCGCTACTCGAGCACCACTCCTTCGGGGAACTTAAAGCCTGATGCCCTAAGGTCGTGTAGATCTGGGAGTCATCGGAGTGGGACTCGCTACATGGGTAGTTGAAGTTGACGTGTTCTAAGCAAACTCGAAATACCCTGAATCTATAAAGAAAATAACTAAGTGCTAAAACATTAAAAATCTGATCACCAAAGCTCAGAACTCAGAAAGTTATCTGTTGTCAGTATGTCTAGCGATAGGTCGAAGTATTATCTGGTAGCAGTTAAGATAAGAGTTCATTGTGTTGACTATCTGGTCTAGACTAGTACACACACTACACATCAGGAAGACCCTGTGACTAAGAAAAAAGTCCAACCTAGTTGTTGATTTGTTTTCTGCCTGATCATAACAAACTACTAGAGACATTTGAGACCTTGTCATAGCAACCTAACCAATCAGACCTGTGTTAAGAATTGTCTGAAGAATTTTTGGAATAAAAACATGACTAGGAATTTAAGTGACTGCACTACGGTTTAAAATCACTAACTCCATGTAGACTTTGCTTGAGGACAAGCAAAAAGCTAAGTGTGGGGTTATCTGATACGCGAAAATCGTATCACATTTTTAGCATGTTTTTATGTATGTTTTAATGTGAAATCGAGAGTAAATTGACATTAATCATTTACTATTTACTTGATTTCACGGTTTTTATGATTTTGGAAGTGTCAGGTGAAAAGTAGACGAAAACAGCAAATTCTGGGGCAAAAACGCAATTTTTGGAAATGTTGACCCGGTCAAAGGTCCGGGACGGGCGTCCCGACCCAGTCAAACCGCCAGGACGGGTGTCCTGAACCGGGACGGGCGTCCCGAACCTGGTCAACGAATCAGGACGGGTGTCCCGAGCTACCAGAAGCTGTTCCACATCGAATGTTTCAGAGATTTTCACTCCGGGAAGCTGCTATAAATACCCCAGGCCTCCAGCAGTTGAAATCATCCCTCTCCACTCGATCTGAGTCATTAAGTGGTTTCCAGTGTACAGTTTTCCAGTACACAACTCACTCAGAGACTCGGATCTCAGTTTTCTTTCTTATTAGTGTTTTGTTTTAGTTTCTGAGAAATAGTCTCAGATCTTAGGTTTCTATAGACAGGTTCGTTTCCGGTATTCATAGAATACCCGGGGTTTCGTTAGGAGACCCTAAGAGAGCTCTAGGCGTTCGAAGAGTCAGTCTACAGGGCTGGGCTTAAGCTGGGTATTAAGGTAAAGCCCAGTTACTAGGCTGAGGAAGCGTCCTCCGAAGGTTCTGGTGAGCAGAGTCAGGGCGAGCAATACGACATATACAGCAGTACGCTCTGTAGGCGAGACTAAGTAAAGGGTGATTTCTTTATGGCATCAGTCCCCATACCCCTCTCTTATATGTTTTATTGCTTTGTCCTAAACATCAATTATGAATATCAGATTATGATTTTATGAATAGTTGTTTTGTATGTTGAAGTTATTATGTTTTTCCGGAAATAGCCACCTGCTAAATAATCATTATGTCTGCATGTCTAATGTAGTTTCTTTTAAACTAAAATAGGGTTATAGACAATTCCTAACCGCGGTCTATTCATAACCTGTTTAGTTTAACAGGCATCAATTAGTATTGGTGTCTGCCATTCCAGGCTAAGATATATCTAAAACACTCGAATATAGGTCAATCAACATATAGGAACAGTATAACATAGAATCAGAACTTATCTTTAAAACACTTCTAGGATTAATTAGACTTGAACCTAGTGGAGAATGGATCACCCTCTCATCAAAGTATTTGATGAAGATTGCATAACTGGATCATAAGATAAAAGTTAGGATAAGAGGCTAGTTACTACTAAGCCGTTGCCACTTCCCTGGGAGTACGATAATTAACTTAGTAAAATCTTAGATACTTTCCAATAGACTAGCTACACGATAGGTACTCTGCTTTAGATTCTGGCTGATTAAGTGACACCATAAGACTAAACGTGACAATTAGTCAATCACAGTCCTTAATTAATCATAATCGACATAGGGTAAAATAACACCTATTTAGTACGTCAACCGGAATCGCATCAGATTTTTGGCGCCGTTGCCGGGGAAATATCATAATGAATTTAGGATTATTGGCCACAATTCTAGAGACTTATGATAGGTAACGGTAGTAACCTAGACTTTTGATTAACACTTATGTTATACCAGTTAGGCAATCACTTTCCTGAATATAGGATTATCATAACTAATTAATTTTTAGATGTCATCTGAAATTAAGACACTTAGGGTAATCAAATTTTAGAAAATCATTCTAAAACCATATTGAGGAAATTTACCTGCTTTCTAAATAAATTTCAAAATCCATAAAAATGATTTTCTTGTTCTTTTTACTTTTCTGCTTTTGTTATTTCTCACCAGACTTTGCACTCAGAGATGAAGAGAACAAGAGCAGCTACTAACCAGGCAAAGAAAACAGAAAACCCTGACACTCCAGGACCAAAGAAGACGAAACCAGAAGGACCATCTAGGCCTGCACCAGAAGGCCCCTCTAGGCCCGCACCAGAAGTACCACGAGGGACTCTTCCCTCACAACCAGTGGAAGTAACCTCAAGCCCTGATGCCAGTGAACTAGTGAGACGATTCCTGAACACCCGTGAGCATAGTCCCACGGAAGAAGATCCTTCTGAGGATACCTTCCCTCCTAGAGAAGTACCCCAGAGATCTCCAATTCACCCTCCTACCCAGAGAGTTCCTCTAAATCCACCCCCTACTGATCAAACCCAGAATTCACCGACCTCTCCTACATACACCCCAACACCTCACGAGCGCACCCCTTCATCTGCGGGGAGTACTAACGGTTATTATTCAATGTTGTCCGTGCAGATAGACACACTAACTCAAAGGGTCTATGAGATGGACCAAGGGATTGCCAGCAGACTGTGTCATTTAGACCAACTCAGTCTGAACATCACAACTAACGTAGACCGACTCAGAGCCACAGTCAATCTCCAGGAGAACCAAGGTGCACAACTACTCCGAGAGATGGCTGATCTACGCAGTGAGCAAAACAGGCAGAGGGATGAGATGCGAACAATACGCATAGAAATGCGAAGCATTCGGACAGAACTACAAGAGATCAGAGACAGGAGTCGTTAAAAAGGGAAGATTCTTTTACTTTTATTTTCAGCAATAAATTCGTTTGAACTGAAACTTAAATAATTGACCCATATTTTTCTATTTTTCAAACATTTTTAAAGGGTCCTTTATTTTCAACAATTTTCTTCAGACATTTGATGCGATTCCGGTTGACGTACTAAATAGGTGTTATTTTACCCTATGTCGATTATGATTAATTAAGGACTGTGATTGACTAATTGTCACGTTTAGTCTTATGGTGTCACTTAATCAGCCAGAATCTAAGGCATAGTACCTATCGTGTAGCTAGTCTATTGGAAAGTATCTACGATTTTACTAAGTTAATTATCGTACTCCCAGGGAAGTGGCAACGGCTTAGTAGTAACTAGCCGCTTATCCTAACTCTTATCTTATGATCCAGTTATGCAATCTTCATCAAATACTTTGATGAGAGGGTGATCCATTCTCCACTAGGTTCAAGTCTAATTAACCCTAGAAGTGTTTTAAAGATAAGTTCTGATTCTATGTTATATTGTTCTTATATGTTGATTGACCTATATTCGAGTGTTTTAGATATATCTTAGCCTGGAATGCAACTATGTTCTGTGTCTAAAGGTGTACCACATCTGAGTCTCTATGCTACCGCCCCCTATCATTAAGGTAAACGGCCCTACTCACGGTACGAACAAAGACAGTTATGAAAGCCCTATGTCACTTTCGGGGATCACTCTGAAGGCTCGTAATCGCTGGCATAACGCTCTACTCAGCCTACCTAGACTACTCTAACAAGCCAGGTGTTCAGCATGTTATTTTATCTAGTATGGCAGATACCAATACTAATTGATGCATGTTAAACTAAACAGGTTATGAATAGACCGTAGTTAGGAATTGTCTATAACCCTAGTTTTTAGTTTAAAAGAGACTTACATTAGACATGCAGACATAATGAATATTTAGCAGGTGGCTATTTCCGGAAAAACATAATAACTTCAACATACAAAACAACTATTCATAAAAACCGTAATCTGATATTCATAATTGATGTTTAGGACAAAGCAATAAAACATATAAGAGAGGGGTATGGGGACTGATGCCATAAAGAAATCACCATTTACTTAGTCTCGCCTACAGAGCGTACTGCTGTATACGTCGTATTGCCCGCCCTGACTCTGCTCGCCAGAACCTTCGGAGGACGCTTCCTCAGCCTAGTAGCTAGACTTTACCTTACATCCTGGGCTTAAGCCTAGCCCTGTGGACTGACTCTTCGAACGCCTAGAGCTCTCTTAGGGTCTCCTAACAAAACCCCGGGTATTCTATGAATACCAGAAACGAACCTATCTATAGAAACCTAAGATCTGAGACTATTTCTCAGAAACTAAAACAAATACTATTAAGAAAGAAAACTGAGATCCGAGTCTCTGAGTGAGTTGTGTACTGGAAAACTGTACACTGGAAACCACTTAATGACTCAGATCGAGTGGAGAGGGATGAATTCAACTACTGGAGGCCTGGGGTATTTATAGCAGCTTCCCGGAGTGAAAAATTCTGAAAATTTTGATGTAGGACAGCTTCTGGCGGCTCGGGACGCCCGTCCCGGTTCGGGACACCCGTCCTGATTCGTTGACCAGGTTCGGGAGGCCCGTCCTGGCGGTTTGACCGGGTCGGGACGCCCGTCCCGGACCTTTGACCGGGTCAACATTTCCAAAAATTGCGTTTTTGCCCCAGAATTTGCTGTTTTCGTCTACTTTTCACCTGACACTTTCAAAATCATAAAAACCGTGAAATCAAGTAAATAGTAAACAATTAATGTCAATTTACTCTCAATTTCACATTAAAACATACATAAAAACATGCTAAAAATGTGATACGATTTTAGCGTATCAGATAACCCCACACTTAGCTTTTTGCTTGTCCTCAAGCAAAGTCTACATGGAGTTAGTGATTTTAAACTGTAGTGCATTCACTTAAATTCCTAATCATGTTTTTATTCCAAAAATTCTTCAGACAATTCTTAACACAGGTCTGACTGGTTAGGTTGCTATGACAAGGTCTCAAATGTTTTCTAGTAGCTTGATATGATCAGGCAGAAAACAAATCAACAACTAGGTTGGACTTTTTCTTAGTCACAGGGTCTTCCTGATGTGTAGTGTGTGTACTAGTCTAGACCAGATAGTCAACACAATGAACTCTTATCTTAACTGCTACCAGATAATACTTCGACCTATCGCTAGACATACTGACAACAGATAACTTTCTGAGTTCTGAGCTTTGGTGATAAGATTTTTAATGTTTTAGCACTTGGTTATTTTCTTTATAGATTCAGGGTATTTCAAGTCTGCTTAGAACACGTCAACTTCAACTACCCATGTAGCGAGTCCCACTCCGATGGCTCCCAGATCTATACGACCTTAGGGCATCAGGCTTTAAATTCCCCGAAGGAGTGGTGCTCGAGTAGCGAAGACCGCTGGCAAACTACCCTATTGTAATTAACTTCCTTAAGTTCTTTTCACTTTTAGCTCAGAGTCTCATCTAGTCATTCTAACTGCCAATATATCCACAACTGGTCTAATTTTATCTAGTTAAGTCTCGAATAGGCAATTGGTTGAAGTCTCTAATCCAGACAAGGTTGTGCTCAGTTATCAGGAATTCCCTATTCCTAATCAATTAGTCCAAGATAGCCATCGACTATCTCCTACTAACCATAACATACTACCTACATATCATAGACATAAGTGATACGCGAAAATCGTATCACATTTTTAGCATGTTTTTATATATGTTTTAATGTGAAATTGAGAGTAAATTGACAGTAATTGTTTACTATTTACTTGATTTCACGGTTTTTATGATTTTGGAAGTGTCAGGTGAAAAGTAGACGAAAACAGCAACTTTTGGGGCAAAAACGCAATTTTTGGAAAAGTTGACCCGGTCAAAGGTCCAGGACGGGCGTCCCGAACCCGGGACGGGCGTCCCGACCCAGTCAAACCGCCAGGACGGGCGTCCTGACCCGGGACGGGCGTCCCGAACCTGGTCAACGAACCAGGACGGGCGTCCCGAACCGGGACGGGCGTCCTGAACCGCCAGAAGCTGTCCCACATCGAATTTTTCAGAGATTTTCACTCCTGGAAGCTGCTATAAATACCCTAGGCCTCCAGCAGTTGAATTCATCCCTCTCCACTCGATCTGAGTCATTTAGTGGTCTCCAGTGTACAATTTTCCAGTACACAACTCACTCAGAGACTCAGATCTCAGTTTTCTTTCTTATTAGTGTTTTGTTTATTTCTGAGAAATAGTCTCAGATCTTAGGTTTCTATAGATAAGTTCGTTTCCGGTGTTCATAGAATACCCGGGGTATCGTTAGGAAACCCTAAGAGAGCTCTAGGCGTTCGAAGAGTCAGTCCACAGGGCTGGGCTTAAGCCGAGAGTCGAAGGTAAAGCCCAGTTACTAGGCTGAGGAAGCGTCCTCCGAAGGCTCTGTCAAATAGAGTAGGGTCGCAGTACGATATACAAAGGAGCACAGTCCCACGGCAGTGACTACGTAAAGGGTGATTTCTTTATGGCATTGGTCCCCCCGGTCCCTCTCTTTATATGTTGTTACTGTGTCTGTCCAAATACTTATTTTGAATATCAGACTATGATTGTTATGAATATATGTTTTATGTGTTGAAGTTGTTATGTTTTTCCGGAAATAGCCACCTGCTAAATATTCATTAGTCTGCATGTCTAATAGTTTCTTTTAAACTAAAATTGAGGTTATAGACAATTCCTAACCACGGTCTATTCATAACCTGTTTAGTTTAACAGCCATCAATTAGTATTGGTGTCTGCCATGCTAGATAAAATAACATGCTGATCACCTTGTATGTTAGAGTAGTCTAGGAAGGCTGAGTAGAGCGTTATGCCAGCGATTACGAGCCTTCAGAGTGATCCCCGAAAGTGACATAGGGCTTTCATATCTGTCTCTGTTCGTACCGTGAGTAGGGCCGTTTACCCTTGATGAGTGAGGGGGCGGTAACATAGAAACTCAGATGTGGTAAACCTTTAGACACAGAACATAATTGCATTCCAGGCTAAGATATATCTAAAACACTCGAATGTAGGTCAATCAACATATAGGAACAGTATAACATAAAATCAGAATTTATCTTTTTAAAACACTTCTAGGGTTAATTAGACTTGAACCTAGTGGAGAATGGATCACCCTCTCATCAAAGAATTGATGAAGATTGCATAACTGGATCATAAGATAAGAGTTAGGATAAGAGGCTAGTTACTACTAAGCCGTTGCCACTTCCCTGGGAGTACGATAATTAAAATCGTAGATACTTTCCAATAGACTAGCTACACGATAGGTACTCTGCCTTAGATTCTGGCTGATTAAGTGACACCATAAGACTAAACGTGACAATTAGTCAAGCACAGTCCTTAGTTAATCATAATCGACATAGGGTAAAATAACACCTATTTAGTAAGTCAACCGGAATCCACACATCAGATTTTTGGCGCCTTGCCGGGGAAATATCATAATGAATTTAGGATTCTGATCAAAATTCTAGAGACTTATGATAGGTAACGGTAGTAACCTAGACTTTAGACCCAACACTTGTCTTATACCAGTTAGACAATCAATTTCCGAAATATAGGGTTATCATAACTAATTAATTTTAGATAATATCTGGAATTAAGACACTTAGGATAATCAAATTTTAGAAAATCATTCTAGAACCATATTAAGGAAATTTACCTGCTTTCTAAATTAAACATAAAAAGAAAAAAAAATTGTTAAAAATTTAAAATCCCAAAAAGAATGTATCTTTCTTGCTCAACGGTGAGTTGTTCCTTTTCCCTTTTAGTTGTTTTCTTAGTTACTCTGTTTCGTGTTTTTTTTTTTCCTTATTTAATTTCGAAAAAAAAAATAATAAAAATGGAAATGAGAATAGAATATTTTTCTGAGTTGTCAATTTTTGGCTAAGGTTTTAATCTGGAAGAAATATCATTGTGGAGTTTTCTTAGGTCATGCTTAGTCTATTAGACAGAATCATGAAATAAAATTTTCTTTAATAGACAGACCTCTGAATATTCTAATGAGAAAGGATGTTCCTTTTGTTTGATGATAAATGCATGAGATTGTTTAAACCGAAAGGAATTAATGCACCCATTATGACATCACCTAATTAAAATCTGCTTTTTGAATGAATATGTGATGTAATGATGTAGTACGAATTGTTTTAGGACAAAAACATTCATGCATGATAAATTCCGATCTTATCTAGTCTTGTCTAAAAACAATAGGTTACACCGATCACTCTATTTCGAATCTTTTTCATTTCTTCCTTTGAACATAATTACATCATAGTAGTCGTGGAACACTTTTCGAAAATAGCCTGAACCACAGGCATTACCTACTAATGATGTTAAAGTCATGTGCAGATTCTAGTTGTTTTCCAGATTCAGAGTGCCAATGTTTTAGGAAGAAATGTTCAGCCTGTGTATCAAATGTGAAGTTTGCTAAGTACCACACTTTAGCAGGGATTGCTATGGGAATGACTGACCATTCCAAAAGAGGTAGGAGTAGGTTACTGCAGAATGCTGCTCCAATGGGAAACGCATACAATCCCAACTAGAGGAATCGTACGGGATTTAGCTGAGGAGTAATTCGGAAGCTGGAAACTTTCAGAAGACACCACCACAGCAAAACCCACACTCGCAGAATCAATAGATGAGATATTGGCAACAATTAGAGCCAGATCAGTGCAAGCAAGTGATCTACCAAGAGGTAACAAACGGTCGGCAGATATAGAGGAATTTGGCATTGTGTCGGGAGCATAGCAATGGAGGAGCTTGCATTCCCTGCATACCAATCAGCTGTGAGAAATTTCCTCGAGGAAGTCTCAAATACTTGGGCCCAGATCTACACAACTGGAGCCCCCTACCACCACAGCTTCGCCAAAACTTCAGGTATCTTTTCTTCCATTCGAGACTTGCATGCAATACCTTTACTAACATTGGCAGGTAGGCACACCAATCCAAAGAAGTCTCATTCCTAGACACGTTCCTTCTGAACACGTTGCTACGATTACGAGAAACTTTGTAGATGATTCAAGGAAACAGTCCTTGGGGCGTGAGTCATTCATCAAATGGATATGCCACTACCTAGAGCTCGACAATGAAGGATCGGAGCTGTCGTCATCCGTTCCAATATCTAGAGCTTGCACAGTCAAGAACACCTCAGCAATAGCACATGGCTAAGGTGAAGAGCCAATTGACAGATCAGAGAAGACCCTTCTGTTCGCGACATGAAGGGAGTTTTTCTAATCCTCATATTCCTTTTATTTTTTTGTTTTGTGTTTGTTTTGCTCCTTCCTGTTTTGTTGCCTGATTTTCTCTCTTACCCTTAGTTAGTCGAATAAGTGTGGGGTAAGAATCTTTTCTGTTTTATTTCTTATTTTCAAATAAGTGTGGGGTAGCTAGATATGCATGAACACTGAGGACAGTGCCAGACTTAAGTGTGGGGTAGCAGTGCACGGTGCACTGTAGGCAGTTTGAAAAAAATTTTCGCATGCTTTTGCTTGTTTTCCCCGTATTTTCACACCCTTCCAAAAATTTTTTCAAAATCTTTCCGTCTTTCAGACTTCTAAATGCAATATGCTTGGTTAAACAAATTGCTTATGTCTGTGATATGTAGGTAGTATGTTATGGTTAGTAGGAGATAGTTGATAGCTATCTTGGACTGATTGACTAGAAATAGGGAATTCCTGATAACTGAGCACAACCTTGTCTGGATTAGAGACCTCAACCAATTGCCTATTCGAGACTTAACTAGATAAAACTAGACCAGTTGTGGATATATTGGCAGTTAGAATGACTAGATGAGACTCTGAGCTAAAAGTAAAGTGAAAAGAACTTAAGGAAATTAATTATAATAAGGGTAGTTTGCCAGCGGCCTTCGCTACTCGAGCACCACTCCTTCGGGGAATTTAAAGCCTGATGCCCTAAGGCCGTGTAGGTCTGGGAGTCATCGGAGTGGGACTCGTTACATGGGTAGTTGAAGTTGACGTGTTCTAAGCAGACTCGAAATACCCTGAATCTATAAAGAAAATAACTAAGTGCTAAAACGTTAAAAATCTTATCACCAAAGCTCAGAACTCAGAAAGTTATCTGTTGTCAGCATGTCTAGCGATAGGTCGAAGGGTTATCTGGTAGCAGTTAAGATAGGAGCCATTGTGTTGACTATCTGGTCTGGACTAGTACACACATACACATCAGGAAGACCCTATGACTAAGAGAAAGGTTCAACCTAGTTGTTGATTTGTTTTCTGCCTGATCATAACAAACTACTAAAAACATCTGAGACCTTGTCATAGCAACCTAACCAATCAGACTTGTATTAAGAATTGTCTGAAGAATTTTTGGAAAAAACATGACTAGGAATTTAAGTGACTGCACTACGGTTTAGAATCACTAACTCCATGTAGACTTTGCTTGAGGACAAGCAAAAAGCTAAGTGTGGGGTTATCTGATACGCGAAAATCGTATCACATTTTTAGCATGTTTTTATATATGTTTTAATGTGAAATTGAGAGTAAATTGACAGTAATTGTTTACTATTTACTTGATTTCACGGTTTTTATGATTTTGGAAGTGTCAGGTGAAAAGTAGACGAAAACAGCAACTTTTGGGGCAAAAACGCAATTTTTGGAAAAGTTGACCCGGTCAAAGGTCCAGGACGGGCGTCCCGAACCCGGGACGGGCGTCCCGACCCAGTCAAACCGCCAGGACGGGCGTCCTGACCCGGGACGGGCGTCCCGAACCTGGTCAACGAACCAGGACGGGCGTCCCGAACCGGGACGGGCGTCCTGAACCGCCAGAAGCTGTCCCACATCGAATTTTTCAGAGATTTTCACTCCTGGAAGCTGCTATAAATACCCTAGGCCTCCAGCAGTTGAATTCATCCCTCTCCACTCGATCTGAGTCATTTAGTGGTCTCCAGTGTACAATTTTCCAGTACACAACTCACTCAGAGACTCAGATCTCAGTTTTCTTTCTTATTAGTGTTTTGTTTAGTTTCTGAGAAATAGTCTCAGATCTTAGGTTTCTATAGATAAGTTCGTTTCCGGTGTTCATAGAATACCCGGGGTATCGTTAGGAAACCCTAAGAGAGCTCTAGGCGTTCGAAGAGTCAGTCCACAGGGCTGGGCTTAAGCCGAGAGTCGAAGGTAAAGCCCAGTTACTAGGCTGAGGAAGCGTCCTCCGAAGGCTCTGTCAAATAGAGTCGGGTCGGCAGTACGATATACAAAGGAGCACAGTCCCACGGCAGTGACTACGTAAAGGGTGATTTCTTTATGGCATTGGTCCCCCCGGTCCCTCTCTTTTATATGTTGTTACTGTGTCTGTCCAAATACTTATTTTGAATATCAGACTATGATTGTTATGAATATATGTTTTATGTGTTGAAGTTGTTATGTTTTTCCGGAAATAGCCACCTGCTAAATATTCATTATGTCTGCATGTCTAATAGTTTCTTTTAAACTAAAATTGAGGTTATAGACAATTCCTAACCACGGTCTATTCATAACCTGTTTAGTTTAACAGCCATCAATTAGTATTGGTGTCTGCCATGCTAGATAAAATAACATGCTGATCACCTTGTATGTTAGAGTAGTCTAGGAAGGCTGAGTAGAGCGTTATGCCAGCGATTACGAGCCTTCAGAGTGATCCCCGAAAGTGACATAGGGCTTTCATATCTGTCTCTGTTCGTACCGTGAGTAGGGCCGTTTACCCTTGATGAGTGAGGGGGCGGTAACATAGAAACTCAGATGTGGTAAACCTTTAGACACAGAACATAATTGCATTCCAGGCTAAGATATATCTAAAACACTCGAATGTAGGTCAATCAACATATAGGAACAGTATAACATAAAATCAGAATTTATCTTTAAAACACTTCTAGGGTTAATTAGACTTGAACCTAGTGGAGAATGGATCACCCTCTCATCAAAGAATTTGATGAAGATTGCATAACTGGATCATAAGATAAGAGTTAGGATAAGAGGCTAGTTACTACTAAGCCGTTGCCACTTCCCTGGGAGTACGATAATTAAAATCGTAGATACTTTCCAATAGACTAGCTACACGATAGGTACTCTGCCTTAGATTCTGGCTGATTAAGTGACACCATAAGACTAAACGTGACAATTAGTCAAGCACAGTCCTTAGTTAATCATAATCGACATAGGGTAAAATAACACCTATTTAGTAAGTCAACCGGAATCCACACATCAATAAGCAATTTGTTTAACCAAGCATACTGCATTTAGAAGTCTGAAAGACGGAAAAATTTTGAAAATTTTTTGGAAAGGTGTGAAAATACAGGGAAAACAAGCAAAAGCATGCAAAAAAATTTTCAAACTGCTTCAAACAGCTACAGTGCACTGTGCACTGCTACCCCACACTTAAGTCTGACACTGTCCTCAGTGTTCATGCATATCTAGCTACCCCACACTTATTTGAAAATAAGAAATAAAAAAAAAACAAGAAATAAAACACAATTAAAAGATCCTTACCCCACACTTATTCAACTAACTACGGGTAAGAAGGAACATAAAACAACCAAAGAAATAACATAACAGGACACAAAAATGAAGAAAATAAAAGTAAAGGATCATGAGGATTAGAAAAACTCCCTTCATGTCGCGAGCAGAAGGGTCTTCTCTGATCTGTCAATTGGCTCGTCACCTTAGCCATGTGCTATTGCTGAGGCGCTCTTGACTCTGCAAGCTCTAGATATTGGAACGGATGACGCCAGCTCCGATCCTTCATTGTCGAGCTCTAGGTAGTCGCATATCCATTTGATGAATGACTCAAGCCCCAAGGACTGTTTCCTCGAATCATCTACAAAGTTTCTCGTAATCGTAGCAACGTGTCCAGAAGGAACGTGTCTAGGAATGAGACTTCTTTGGATTGGTGTGCCTACCTGCCAATGTTAGTAAAGGTATTGCATGCAAGTCTCGAATGGAATAAAAGATACCTGAAGTTTTGGCGAAGCTGTGGTGGTAGGGGGCTCCAGTTGTGTAGATCTGGGCCCAAGTATTTGAGACTTCCTCGAGGAAGTTTCTCACAGCTGATTGGTATGCAGGGAATGCAAGCTCCTCCATTGCTATGCTCCCGACACAATGCCAAATTCCTCTATATCTGCCGACCGTTCGTTACTTCTTGGTAGATCACTTGCTTGCACTGATTTGGCTTTAATTGTTGCGAGTATCTCATCTATTGATTCTGCGAGTGTGGGTTTTGCTGTGGTGGTGTCTTCTGAAAGTTTCCAGCTTTCGAATTACTCCTCAGCTAAATCCCGTACAATTCCTCTAGTTGGGATTGTATGCGTTTCCCATTGGAGCAGCATTCTGCAGTAACCTACTCCTACCTCTTTTGGAATGGTCAGTCATTCCCATAGCAATCCCTGCTAAAGTGTGGTACTTAGCAGACTTCACAGATTTGATACACAGGCTGAACATTTCTTCCTAAAACATTGGCACTCTGAATCTGGAAAACAACTAGAATCTTGTTGGGGTAGATGATCTCTGAAGGATGTGTTGCCTGTTATTTGGCAAGCATCGCGAGATTGTATCAGAGATACAAAATCCTTGAATATAGTGGGTCAACAAGATCCTGCTTTCAACATTTTCCGGATAGTGTTGATAGCTATCAATTGGTCTCCCGTAGATTCTTTAGGGCAATGCTCCAAAATCTTGTGTCCTTCATCTTCTGAGACACCTCTTCTGATCAACCGATCTGCAAAAATTTGAAATAGAAGAGAAACTGCCCAGTAGTAATATTTCAAATCAGCAAAGAATTTCTTCTTTTGCTGATAAGTCATATCACTTGGAACTTATTCAGTGACTAGATAATTTGCAATAAACCACAAATGAGAATTATTATACATAGCAAACAATGCAAATAAGTTTTCATCCAAAAATTTATCAGTATTACACTAGCCTCTAACTCGGGGTTTTCTAATCTAGACCAATGGTTTGCTTTCTAGATTTTCAACCCTTTTTCTTACCCCTTCTTTCTATATCAAACTCAGGTAACAATAAAACCTAACTTAATCAATTATGGTTCAATATCAGTTTTATTGAACACAGACATCTCAGAGTGATCAGTGTAACCTATTGTTTTTAGACAAGACTAGATAAGATTAGGATTTATCATGCATGAACTTTCTTATCATGTTTTTTGTCCTAAAACAATTCGTACTACATAATTACATCACATATTCATTCAAAAAGCACATTTCAATCAGGTGATGCCATAATGGGTGCAGTAATTCCTTTCGGTTTAAACAATCTCATGCATTTATCATCAAACAAAAGGAACATCCTTTCTCATTAGAATACTCAGAGGTCTGTCTATTAAAGAAAATTTTATTTCATGATTCTGTCTAATAGACTAAGCATGACCTAAGAAAACTCCACAATGAGATTTCTTCCAGATTAAAACCTTAGCCAAAAATTGACAACTCAGAAAAATATTCTATCCTCATTTCCATTTTTATTTTTTCGAAAAAGAGCAACAAATGTACAACTAAGAAAACAACTAAGAAAGAACAAGAGATAGGGAAAAAAACAACTTACCATTGAGCAAGAAAAATACATTCTTTTTGGATTTTAAATTTTTAACATTTTTTTTTCTTTTTATATTTCGAAAGCAATTAAATTTCCTCAATACGGTTTTAGAATAATTTTCTAAAATTTGATTATCCTAAGTGTCTTAATTCTAGATAACATCTAAAATTAATTAGTTATGATAATCCTATATTTCGGAAACTGATTGTCTAACTAGCATAAAACAAGTGTTAGGTCTAGGTCTAGGTTACTACCGCTACCTATCATAAGTATCTAGAATTTTGATTAGGAATCCTAAATTCATTATGATATTTCCCCGGCAACGGCGCCAAAAATCTGATGGGGTTTCCGACCGACGTGCTAAATAGGTGTTATTTTACCCTATGTTGATTATGAATAATTAAGGACTGTGGATTAACTAATTGTCACATTTAGTCTATGGTGTCACTTAATCAGCCAGAACCTAAGGCAGAGTACCTATCGTGTAGCTAGTCTATTGGAAAGTATCTACGATTTTATTAAATAATTATCGTACTCCCAGGGAAGTGGCAACGGCTTAGTAGTAACTAGCCTTTTATCCTAACTCCTATCTTATGATCCAGTTATGCAATCTTCATCAAATACTTTGATGAGAGGGTGATCCATTCTCCACTAGGTTCAAGTCCAATTAATCCTAAAAGTGTTTTAAAGATGAGATCTGATTCTATGTTATACTGTTACTATACATTGACTATATTCGAGTATTTAGACATGTCTTGGCCTGGATTGCAACTATGTTCTATGTCTAAAGGTTACCACATCTGAGTTTCTACGCTACCGCCCCATCGTTAAGGGTAACGACCCTACTCACGGATCGGACTAAAGTCAGCAATGACCGCCCTATGTCACTTTGGGGATCATACTGCTCATCTCATAACCGCCGGCATAATACTCAACTCAGCCTACCTAGACTACTTTCAACCAACAGGGGTTCCGCAGATTATTTATCTAGTATGGCAGACACCAATACTAATTGATGCCTGTTAAACTAAATAGGTTATGAATAGACCGTGGTTAGGAATTGTCTATAACCTTAATTTCAGTTTAAAAGAACGGCAATAGACATGCAGACATAATGGATATTTAAGCAGGTGGCCATTTCTAGAAAAACATAATAGCTTCAACATATATCACAAATATTCATAAAAACATAATCTGGTATTCCAATCAGTATTTGTACAAACACAATAACAACATATAAGAGAGGGACAGGGGGACCGATGCCATAAAGAATTCACCCTTTACGAAGTCTCGCTGATGGAGCGTACTGATGTATATGCCGTATTGCTTGACCCGACTCTGCTCGTCAGAACCTTCGGAGGACGCTTCCTCAGCCTAGTAGCTGGGCTTTACTTAACAACCAGGCTTAAGCCCAGCCATGTGGACTGACTCTTCGAACGCCTCGAGCCCTCTTAGGATCTCCTAACGAAATCCCGGGTATTCTATGAATACCAGAAACGAACCTATCTATAGAAGCCTAAGATCTGAGACTATTTCTCAGAAACTAAAACAAACACTAATAAGAAAGAAAACTGAGATCCGAGTCTCTGAGTGAGTTGTGTACTAGAGAATTGTACACTGGAAACCACTTAATGACTCAGATCGAGTGGAGAGGGATGAATTCAACTGCTGGAGGCCTGGGGTATTTATAGCAGCTTCCCGGAGTGAAAAATTCTGAAAAATTCGATGTGGGACAGCTTCTGGCGGCTCGGGACGCCCGTCCCGGTTCGGGACGCCCGTCCTGATTTGTTGACCAGGTTCGGGACGCCCGTCCCGGTTCAGGACGCCCGTCCTGGCGGTTTGACCGGGTCGGGACGCCCGTTCCGGGTTCGGGACGCCCGTCCCGGACCTTTGACCGGGTCAACATTCCCAAAAATTGCGTTTTTGCCCCAAAATTTGCTGTTTTCATCTACTTTTCACCTGACACTTCCAAAATCATAAAACCCGTGAAATCAAGTAAATAGTAAACAATTAATGTCAATTTACTCTCAATTTCACATTAAAACATATATAAAAACATGCTAAAAATGTGATACGATTTTCGCGTATCATATATATATTTAATCATCATGATGTGATTATAGAATTATAGTATTGTAGATTGTCACTTTAAAACAAACAAAGAGTTTAGTGCAGAGTATTTATTATTGAGCAAGTATTAAAGTAGTATTAAAGACATTAAAATTTAGGGTAAACTATATTAATTGCACTTCTTAGATCTCCAAATCCAACTTTTGTACCTCAAAAAGTTTTTGCATTTATAGTGTCATTGAGGTTTCAAAACGTCCCACTACATGCACTTCTGTTAAGTCAAACTGTTAAATCTGTAATTTTGCCATTAGTCAACTTTTTTCACTATTTGGCACTGTTCCAGTCAGGAGCATTTTTGTCCAATTTTTCTTAATTTTTTTCTCTCTCCTTCTTCTTCCTCTTTTCTCTCTCTTCCTTCTTTCTCTATCCATTAATTTAAATTTTTTTTCTCTCTTCCTCCTTTCTGTCTCTCTTTCTTCTTCCTTTCTCTCTCTTCCTTCTTTCTCTCTCCTTCTTCCTCCTCATTTCTCTCCCACAGTCATGACCACCATTTTTGCTTTAATCATTCATTGTCCACTTCTTCACACACTGTCTCGTCTCTATATCACCAGACCAAATAATCAAATCTCTCTTGGCTTTGAACTCATTTCTCCTCTCTTCTCCGCTTCCATTAACGTCTCGCAACTAAGTGTTTTCGCAGCAGGAACTCTCAGACAACTCAATCCCCCCCCTGGAATTTTTGAACATTTGGGTTTAGGTCTCTGCATTTGCACGCCTATGATACAATTCAACGAGAAATCGAATCCCACGTTTTTTTAGCTTCGAGCAAACTTCGTTGAACCCAGAAAAATAAATTGTACGCAACCTTCAGATTCATTAGGCTTCTTAATGAACAAACCAAATCCGGTAATGTACCGGACAACTTTTTGTGTCCCACGTTGAAAACCTCGATATAAGCTAGACATGAAATCGTATCGGGTAAATGCCCCATTAAGGAATTATAACTCACATCCAGAACCTGTAAATCCGTCCACATCCCAATTCCTTCCGGTATGCAACCCGTTAGTTGATTAAGGAACAAAATCTCTTTAACTCCCGTGTATCTGAAACTAGTGTATCTAAAACTAAATGGAATGTCGCCGGTTAATTTGTTGTTGGCTAAATTGATCACCGATGCTGGCGAGTTCCCAAAATTCTGAGAGATTTCGCCGTAAAATTGATTGATATTGAGGAGAGAGGAAAAAAATTGAAATGAGAGAGAAAACAATTAAGGAGAGAGGATAAAAATTAAGGAAAAAAACTTAGTTCAGAAATGGAAGTTTGAAATAAATTGAAATGAGAGAAAGAAATGAGGAGGAAGAAGGAGAGAGAAAGAAGGAAGGGAGAGAAAGGAAGAAGAAAGAGAGAGAGGAAGGAGGAAGAGAGAAAAAATTTAAATTAATGGAGAGAGAAAGAAGGAAGAGAGAAAAAAGAGGAAGAAGAAGGAGAGAGAAAAAAAAAGAAAAATGAAAAAACAAATTAAGAAAAATTGGACAAAAATGTCATTGACTAGAACAATGCCAAATAGTAAAAAAAAGTTTGACTAACGGTAAAATTAGAGACTTAATGGTTTGACTTAACAGAGGTGCATGTAGTAGGACGTTTTGAAACCTTGATGCGATTCCGGTTGACGTACTAAATAGGTGTTATTTTACCCTATGTCGATTATGATTAATTAAGGACTGTGATTGACTAATTGTCACGTTTAGTCTTATGGTGTCACTTAATCAGCCAGAATCTAAGGCAGAGTACCTATCGTGTAGCTAGTCTATTGGAAAGTATCTACGATTTTACTAAGTTAATTATCGTACTCCCAGGGAAGTGGCAACGGCTTAGTAGTTTATTTGCAATTGCAGTTTATTTTTCATTAACTAAATTGTATAAACTCAAATTTTTGTTTTTCTTGCTGAATTTAAATAGGAATAAAATTAGGGTAGTATGATTTTCGAAAAAGTGAGACTGAGGAATTTTTGCATAGAGTTTTTTTAACAACTTCTGAATTTCATTGGATAAACATGAAGCCTTGTTAAAAATTATGATTATTTTTGGTATACTGAGATTTGCAGGAATTAGAAGAAAAAAAATAAATTTTTGGAATTGGCACGCGTCCCGAGGCAACCCGGGACGGGCGTCCCGAAGGCCTCCCCTTCTATAAAATCTCAATTTTTTCATTTTTCCCTCAAAATTCACTTCCAAAAATCCACCTCTCTCAAATAACTCTCTCTCTTTACCTTTGGCAAACTTTTCAAATTTAAAATTTCAAATTTCCCTCCAAAATTTAAATTTTAAATTTCCTTCCAAATTCGAATTTCCCGCCAAAAATTTCGAAATCTTTCCCTAGCCTAATTTCACCCTTTTGAATTCAAATTCACCTCCAGAATTCGAATTCGAACCTTCCTTCCTACCTAAAACTCCCAAAATCTCTCAAACACTTTCAACCCAAATGGCTGCCAAACGTGCTCGTACCACATCTACCATGACAGTTACCTCAGTGACACATCCTTTTATGCTGTTTCCCTCCAGCACAGCATATCAGGAGAGATGCACTGGGTACATCGGACGCACGATACTGACGGGCAGAACGCTGGATTGGGCAGCAGTACAGACACTGGGAGTAGAGGCTGAGGTCAGACGCATACTCGATGTACTACCCTACGAGTAGTTCGTCGTCACAGAGCCCACGTACCTGGAGCTGGTATGTGAGTTCTATGCATCCTTTGCATGCCACCAGGAGCAGATCACATTCCGCTTAGGCGGAATAGATCGGTCGATGAGCATGGCCGAGTTCGGCATCGCTTTGGGTATCTGGCAGAGAGAGGAGCTGGATACGCCCGCCTACACCACAGCAGTTCGGGACTTCACTTCTGCAGATGTCTCCACTGCTTGGGCTCAGATCTGTATGACGGGTGTTCCCTACCAGCATGGCTTTGCGAAAGCCACAGGTATCTATCCTGCTCTTCGCTACTTACATGCCATTATTGCACACACTTTGTCAGGACGACGGACGGCCCCCGGGAATGTCACCCAATGGAGACATTCCTCTTGGCCAACATGCATATGGGATCCACAGTAGAGATGGCTCGACTTATCACAGTCATCATGCGGGGTTTTGCTACGGACACTCGGAAACAGTGTCTGGGGCTCGGGCCATTTATCACCAGGATAGCCCACTACCTGGAGTTGGACATAGAGGGCTCGGAGCTTACTCTGGTCGCCCCAACCACTATTCCCACAGACGTTACCATCCTACGGAACATGGGAATGGTTGTCCGGGATGCGAGCGGCCGCTACACCATCCACACAGAGCAGCCAGGACAGGCTCGGCATCAGAAGCAGCTCCACCGCATATCCCTCCATCCGAGACGTTCGTGCCACGTACTGCCTTCGAACGACACATGTCGCACGGATTGACAAAACTATCGGCACGATACAGTCGAGACATGGACCGGATCGACAGACGGCTGGCAATGATGGATGACAGGGTTGACAGACGACTGACGGTGATGGATGACAGGATCGCCATGATCACCAGTAGGATTGAGGAGATACATCAGCAGACTGCCCGAGTAGCGGAGAACTTCGAGTTTGACCTAACAGACCTCGGTCCACTGGATGGCGACCCGCCGGGTTCTTAGTCTCTCTCTCCCCTTCTTTCCTTTCCTTTCTTTTGTCTTTTGTTTATCTTGTTCTTTGTGTATGTCTGGGCTGTATGACTATGAATCTTTGTACAAAATTGATTTATATGACATACAGAATTCTTGCATTATTTTGTTTTTTCTCTTGTTTTTTTTATGTTTTATTTCTTGTTTTCAAATAAGTGTGGGGTAATTAGCTATGCATGAACACTGAGGACAGTGCCAAACTTAAGTGTGGGGTAGCAGTGCACTGTAGCTGAGTTTGAAGCAGTTTGAAAAATTTTCGCATGCTTTTGCTTGTTTTCCCTGTATTTTCACACCCTTCCAAAATTTTTCAAAATTTTTCCGTCTTTCAGACTTCTAAATGCAGTATGCTTGGTTAAACAAATTGCTTATGTCTATGATATGTAGGTAGTATGTTATGGTTAGTAGGAGATAATTGATAGCTATCTTGGACTAATTGATTAGGAATAGGGAATTCCTGATAACTGAGCACAACCTTGTCTGGATTAGAGACCTCAACCAATTGCCTATTCGAGACTTAACTAGATAAAATTAGACCAGTTGTGGATATATTGGCAGTTAGAATGACTAGATGAGACTCTGAGCTAAAAGTGAAAAGAACTTAAGGAAGTTAATTACAATAGGGTAGTTTGCCAGCGGCCTTCGCTACTCGAGCACCACTCCTTCGGGGAACTTAAAGCCTGATGCCCTAAGGTCGTGTAGATCTGGGAGTCATCGGAGTGGGACTCGCTACATGGGTAGTTGAAGTTGACGTGTTCTAAGCAAACTCGAAATACCCTGAATCTATAAAGAAATAACTAAGTGCTAAAACATTAAAAATCTGATCACCAAAGCTCAGAACTCAGAAAGTTATCTGTTGTCAGTATGTCTAGCGATAGGTCGAAGTATTATCTGGTAGCAGTTAAGATAAGAGTTCATTGTGTTGACTATCTGGTCTAGACTAGTACACACACTACACATCAGGAAGACCCTGTGACTAAGAAAAAAGTCCAACCTAGTTGTTGATTTGTTTTCTGCCTGATCATAACAAACTACTAGAGACATTTGAGACCTTGTCATAGCAACCTAACCAATCAGACCTGTGTTAAGAATTGTCTGAAGAATTTTTGGAATAAAAACATGACTAGGAATTTAAGTGACTGCACTACGGTTTAAAATCACTAACTCCATGTAGACTTTGCTTGAGGACAAGCAAAAAGCTAAGTGTGGGGTTATCTGATACGCGAAAATCGTATCACATTTTTAGCATGTTTTTATGTATGTTTTAATGTGAAATCGAGAGTAAATTGACATTAATTTACTATTTACTTGATTTCACGGTTTTTATGATTTTGGAAGTGTCAGGTGAAAAGTAGACGAAAACAGCAAATTCTGGGGCAAAAACGCAATTTTTGGAAATGTTGACCCGGTCAAAGGTCCGGGACGGGCGTCCCGACCCGGTCAAACCGCCAGGACGGGCGTCCTGAACCGGGACGGGCGTCCCGAACCTGGTCAACGAATCAGGACGGGCGTCCCGAGCCGCCAGAAGCTGTCCCACATCGAATTTTTCAGAATTTTCACTCCGGGAAGCTGCTATAAATACCCCAGGCCTCCAGCAGTTGAATCATCCCTCTCCACTCGATCTGAGTCATTAAGTGGTTTCCAGTGTACAGTTTTCCAGTACACAACTCACTCAGAGACTCGGATCTCAGTTTTCTTTCTTATTAGTGTTTTGTTTTAGTTTCTGAGAAATAGTCTCAGATCTTAGGTTTCTATAGATAGGTTCGTTTCCGGTATTCATAGAATACCCGGGGTTTCGTTAGGAGACCCTAAGAGAGCTCTAGGCGTTCGAAGAGTCAGTCACAGGGCTGGGCTTAAGCTGGGTAAGGTAAAGCCCAGTTACTAGGCTGAGGAAGCGTCCTCCGAAGGTTCTGGTGAGCAGAGTCAGGGCGAGCAATACGACATATACAGCAGTACGCTCTGTAGGCGAGACTAAGTAAAGGGTGATTTCTTTATGGCATCAGTCCCATACCCTCTCTTATATGTTTTATTGCTTTGTCCTAAACATCAATTATGAATATCAGATTATGATTTTATGAATAGTTGTTTTGTATGTTGAAGTTATTATGTTTTTCCGGAAATAGCCACCTGCTAAATAATCATTATGTCTGCATGTCTAATGTAGTTTCTTTTAAACTAAAATAGGGTTATAGACAATTCCTAACCGCGGTCTATTCATAACCTGTTTAGTTTAACAGGCATCAATTAGTATTGGTGTCTGCCATTCCAGGCTAAGATATATCTAAAACACTCGAATATAGGTCAATCAACATATAGGAACAGTATAACATAGAATCAGAACTTATCTTTAAAACACTTCTAGGATTAATTAGACTTGAACCTAGTGGAGAATGGATCACCCTCTCATCAAAGTATTTGATGAAGATTGCATAATTGGATCATAAGATAAAAGTTAGGATAAAAGGCTAGTTACTACTAAGTCGTTGCCACTTCCCTGGGAGTACGATAATTAACTTAGTAAAATCGTAGATACTTTCCAATAGACTAGCTACACGATAGGTACTCTGATTTAGATTCTGGCTGATTAAGTGACACCATAAGACTAAACGTGACAATTAGTCAATCACAGTCCTTAATTAATCATAATCGACATAGGGTAAAATAACACCTATTTAGTACGTCAACCGGAATCGCATCAGATTTTTGGCGCCGTTGCCGGGGAAATATCATAATGAATTTAGGATTATTGGCCACAATTCTAGAGACTTATGATAGGTAACGGTAGTAACCTAGACTTTTGATTAACACTTATGTTATACCAGTTAGGCAATCACTTTCCTGAATATAGGATTATCATAACTAATTAATTTTTAGATGTCATCTGAAATTAAGACACTTAGGGTAATCAAATTTTAGAAAATCATTCTAAAACCATATTGAGGAAATTTACCTGCTTTCTAAATAAATTTCAAAATCCATAAAAATGATTTTCTTGTTCTTTTTACTTTTCTGCTTTTGTTATTTCTAACCAGACTTTGCACTCAGAGATGAAGAGAACAAGAGCAGCTACTAACCAGGCAAGAAAAAAAGAAAACCCTGACACTCCAGGACCAAAGAAGACGAAACCAGAAGGACCATCTAGGCCTGCACCAGAAGGCCCCTCTAGGCCCGCACCAAAAGTACCACGAGGGACTCTTCCCTCACAACCAGTGGAAGTAACCTCAAGCCCTGATGCCAGTGAACTAGTGAGACGATTCCTGAACACCCGTGAGCATAGTCCCACGGAAGAAGATCCTTCTGAGGATACCTTCCCTCCTAGAGAAGTACCCCAGAGATCTCCAATTCACCCTCCTACCCAGAGAGTTCCTCTAAATCCACCCCCTACTGATCAAACCCAGAATTCACCGACCTCTCCTACATACACCCCAACACCTCACGAGCGCACCCCTTCATCTGCGGGGAGTACTAACGGTTATTATTCAATGTTGTCCGTGCAGATAGACACACTAACTCAAAGGGTCTATGAGATGGACCAAGGGATTGCCAGCAGACTGTGTCATTTAGACCAACTCAGTCTGAATATCACAACTAACGTAGACCGACTCAGAGCCACAGTCAATCTCCAGGAGAACCAAGGTGCACAACTACTCCGAGAGATGGCTGATCTACGCAGTGAGCAAAACAGGCAGAGGGATGAGATGCGAACAATACGCATAGAAATGCGAAGCATTCGGACAGAACTACAGGAGATCAGAGACAGGAGTCGTTAAAAAGGGAAGATTCTTTTACTTTTATTTTCAGCAATAAATTCGTTTGAACTGAAACTTGAATAATTGACCCATATTTTTCTATTTTTCAAACATTTTTAAAGGGTCCTTTATTTTCAACAATTTTCTTCAGACATTTTATTTCTATGAAAAACGAAAAGTTTGCAATTGCAGTTTATTTTTCATTAACTAAATTGTATAAACTCAAATTTTTGTTTTTCTTGCTGAATTTAAATAGGAATAAAATTAGGGTAGTATGATTTTCGAAAAAGTGAGACTGAGGAATTTTTGCATAGAGTTTTTTTAACAACTTCTGAATTTCATTGGATAAACATGAAGCCTTGTTAAAAATTATGATTATTTTTGGTATACTGAGATTTGCAGGAATTAGAAGAAAAAAAATAAATTTTCGGAATTGGCACGCGTCCCGAGGCAACCCGGGACGGGCGTCCCGAGGCCTCCCCTTCTATAAAATCTCAATTTTTTCATTTTTCCCTCAAAATTCACTTCCAAAAATCCACCTCTCTCAAATAACTCTCTCTCTTTACCTTTGGCAAACTTTTCAAATTTAAAATTTCAAATTTCCCTCCAAAATTTAAATTTTAAATTTCCTTCCAAATTCAAATTTCCCGCCAAAAATTTCGAAATCTTTCCCTAGCCTAATTTCACCCTTTTGAATTCAAATTCACCTCCAGAATTCGAATACGAACCTTCCTTCCTACCTAAAACTCCCAAAATCTCTCAAACACTTTCAACCCAAATGGCTGCCAAACGTGCTCGTACCACATCTACCATGACAGTTACCTCAGTGACACATCCTTTTATGCTATTTCCCTCCAGCACAGCATATCAGGAGAGATGCACTGGGTACATCGGACGCACGATACTGACGGGCAGAACGCTGGATTGGGCAGCAGTACAGACACTGGGAGTAGAGGCTGAGGTCAGACGCATACTCGATGTACTACCCTACAATCGAGTATTCGTCGTCACAGAGCCCACGTACCTGGAGCTGGTATGTGAGTTCTATGCGTCCTTTGCATGCCACCAGGAGCAGATCACATTCCGCTTAGGCGGAATAGATCGGTCGATGAGCATGGCCGAGTTCGGCATCGCTTTGGGTATCTGGCAGAGAGAGGAGCTGGATACGCCCGCCTACACCACAGCAGTTCGGGACTTCACTTCTGCAGATGTCTCCACTGCTTGGGCTCAGATCTGTATGACGGGTGTTCCCTACCAGCATGGCTTTGCGAAAGCCACAGGTATCTATCCTGCTCTTCGCTACTTACATGCCATTATTGCACACACTTTGTCAGGACGACGGACGGCCCCCGGGAATGTCACCCAAATGGAGACATTCCTCTTGGCCAACATGCATATGGGATCCACAGTAGAGATGGCTCGACTTATCACAGTCATCATGCGAGGTTTTGCTACGGACACTCGGAAACAGTGTCTGGGGCTCGGGCCATTTATCACCAGGATAGCCCACTACCTGGAGTTGGACATAGAGGGCTCGGAGCTTACTCTGGTCGCCCCAACCACTATTCCCACAGACGTTACCATCCTACGGAACATGGGAATGGTTGTCCGGGATGCGAGCGGCCGCTACACCATCCACACAGAGCAGCCAGGACAGGCCTCGGCATCAGAAGCAGCTCTACCGCATATCCCTCCATCCGAGACGTTCGTGCCACGTACTGCCTTCGAACGACACATGTCGCACGGATTGACAAAACTATCGGCACGATACAGTCGAGACATGGACCGGATCGACAGACGGCTGGCAATGATGGATGACAGGGTTGACAGACGACTGGCGGTGATGGATGACAGGATCGCCATGATCACCAGTAGGATTGAGGAGATACATCAGCAGACTGCCCGAGTAGCGGAGAACTTCGAGTTTGACCTAACAGACCTCGGTCCACTGGATGGCGACCCGCCGGGTTCTTAGTCTCTCTCTCCCCTTCTTTCCTTTCTTTTGTCTTTTGTCTTTTGTTTATCTTGTTCTTTGTGTATGTCTGGGCTGTATGACTATGAATCTTTGTACAAAATTGATTTATATGACATACAGAATTCTCTTGCATTATTTTGTTTTTTCTCTTGTTTTTTTTATGTTTTATTTCTTGTTTTCAAATAAGTGTGGGGTAATTAGCTATGCATGAACACTGAGGACAGTGCCAAACTTAAGTGTGGGGTAGCAGTGCACGGTGCACTGTAGGCAGTTTGAAGCAGTTTGAAAAATTTTCGGATGCTTTTGCTTATTTTCCCTGTATTTTCACACCCTTCCAAAATTTTTCAAAATTTTTCCGTCTTTCAGACTTCTAAATGCAGTATGCTTGGTTAAACAAATTGCTTATGTCTATGATATGTAGGTAGTATGTTATGGTTAGTAGGAGATAATTGATAGCTATCTTGGACTAATTGATTAGGAATAGGGAATTCCTGATAACTGAGCACAACCTTGTCTGGATTAGAGACCTCAACCAATTGCCTATTCGAGACTTAACTAGATAAAATTAGACCAGTTGTGGATATATTGGCAGTTAGAATGACTAGATGAGACTCTGAGCTAAAAGTGAAAAGAACTTAAGGAAGTTAATTACAATAGGGTAGTTTGCCAGCGGCCTTCGCTACTCGAGCACCACTCCTTCGGGGAACTTAAAGCCTGATGCCCTAAGGTCGTGTAGATCTGGGAGTCATCGGAGTGGGACTCGCTACATGGGTAGTTGAAGTTGACGTGTTCTAAGCAAACTCGAAATACCCTGAATCTATAAAGAAAATAACTAAGTGCTAAAACATTAAAAATCTGATCACCAAAGCTCAGAACTCAGAAAGTTATCTGTTGTCAGTATGTCTAGCGATAGGTCGAAGTATTATCTGGTAGCAGTTAAGATAAGAGTTCATTGTGTTGACTATCTGGTCTAGACTAGTACACACACTACACATCAGGAAGACCCTGTGACTAAGAAAAAAGTCCAACCTAGTTGTTGATTTGTTTTCTGCCTGATCATAACAAACTACTAGAGACATTTGAGACCTTGTCATAGCAACCTAACCAATCAGACCTGTGTTAAGAATTGTCTGAAGAATTTTTGGAATAAAAACATGACTAGGAATTTAAGTGACTGCACTACGGTTTAAAATCACTAACTCCATGTAGACTTTGCTTGAGGACAAGCAAAAAGCTAAGTGTGGGGTTATCTGATACGCGAAAATCGTATCACATTTTTAGCATGTTTTTATGTATGTTTTAATGTGAAATCGAGAGTAAATTGACATTAATCATTTACTATTTACTTGATTTCACGGTTTTTATGATTTTGGAAGTGTCAGGTGAAAAGTAGACGAAAATAGCAAATTCTGGGGCAAAAACGCAATTTTTGGAAATGTTGACCCGGTCAAAGGTCCGGGACGGGCGTCCCGAACCTGGTCAACAAATCAGGACGGGCGTCCCGAGCTGCCAGAAGCTGTCCCACATCGAAAATTTTCAGAGATTTTCACTCCGGGAAGCTGCTATAAATACCCCAGGCCTCCAGCAGTTGAAATCATCCCTCTCCACTCGATCTGAGTCATTAAGTGGTTTCCAATGTACAGTTTTCCAGTACACAACTCACTCAGAGACTCGGATCTCAGTTTTCTTTCTTATTAGTGTTTTGTTTTAGTTTCTGAGAAATAGTCTCAGATCTTAGGTTTCTATAGATAGGTTCGTTTCCGGTATTCATAGAATACCCGGGGTTTCGTTAGGAGACCCTAAGAGAGCTCTAGGCGTTCGAAGAGTCAGTCTACAGGGCTGGGCTTAAGCTGGGTATTAAGGTAAAGCCCAGTTACTAGGCTGAGGAAGCGTCCTCCGAAGGTTCTGGTGAGCAGAGTCAGGGCGAGCAATACGACATATACAGCAGTACGCTTTGTAGGCGAGACTAAGTAAAGGGTGATTTCTTTATGGCATCAGTCCCCATACCCCTCTCTTATATGTTTTATTGCTTTGTCCTAAACATCAATTATGAATATCAGATTATTTTTAAATAGTTGTTTTGTATGTTGAAGTTATTATGTTTTTCCGGAAATAGCCACCTGCTAAATAATCATTATGTCTGCATGTCTAATGTAGTTTCTTTTAAACTAAAATAGGGTTATAGACAATTCCTACCCGCGGTCTATTCATAACCTGTTTAGTTTAACAGGCATCAATTAGTATTGGTGTCTGCCATACTAGATAAAATAACATGCTGAACACCTGGCTTGTTAGAGTAGTCTAGGTAGGCTGAGTAGAGCGTTATGCCAGCGATTACGAGCCTTCAGAGTGATCCCCAAAAGTGACATAGGGCTTTCATAACTGTCTTTGTTCGTACCGTGAGTAGGGCCGTTTACCTTAATGATAGGGGGCGGTAGCATAGAGACTCAGATGTGGTACACCTTTAGACACAGAACATAGTTGCATTCCAGGCTAAGATATATCTAAAACACTCGAATATAGGTCAATCAACATATAGGAACAGTATAACATAGAATCAGAACTTATCTTTAAAACACTTCTAGGATTAATTAGACTTGAACCTAGTAGAGAATGGATCACCCTCTCATCAAAGTATTTGATGAAGATTGCATAACTGGATCATAAGATAAAAGTTAGGATAAGAGGCTAGTTACTACTAAGCCGTTGCCACTTCCCTGGGAGTACGATAATTAACTTAGTAAAATCGTAGATACTTTCCAATAGACTAGCTACACGATAGGTACTCTGCCTTAGATTCTGGCTGATTAAGTGACACCATAAGACTAAACGTGACAATTAGTCAATCACAGTCCTTAATTAATCATAATCGACATAGGGTAAAATAACACCTATTTAGTACGTCAACCGGAATCGCATCACACAGAGCCCACATACCTGGAGCTGGTATGTGAGTTCTTTGCATCTTTTACATACCACCAGGAGCAAATCACATTCCGCTTAGGCGGAATAGATCGGTCGATGAGCATGGCCGAGTTCGACGTCACCCTAGGTATCTGGCAGAGAGATGAGCTGGATACGCCCGCATACACCACAGCAGTTCGAGACTTCACGTTTGCAGACGTCTCCACTGCTTGGGCTCAGATCTGCATGACGGGTGTCCCATACCAGCATGGCTTTGCAAAAGCCACAGGTATTTATCCTACTCTTCGTTACCTGCACGCTATCATTGAACATACATTGTCAGGACGACAGACAGCTGATGTGATTCCGGTTGACGTGCTAAATAGGTGTTATTTTACCCTATGTTGATTATGAATAATTAAGGACTGTGATTGACTAATTGTCACATTTAGTCTCTATGGTGTCACTTAATCAGCCAGAACCTAAGGCAGAGTACCTATCGTGTAGCTAGTCTGTTGGAAAGTATCTACGATTTTATTAAGTTAAATATCGTACTCCCAGGGAAGTGGCAACGACTTAGTAGTAACTAGCCTTTTATCCTAACTCCTATCTTATAATCCAGTTATGCAATCTTCATCAAGTACTTTGATGAGAGGGTGATTCATTCTCCACTAGGTTTAAGTCTAATTAATCCTAGAAGTGTTTTATAGATGAGTTCTGATTCTATGTTATACTATTCCTATATGTTGATTGACCTAAATTCGAGTATTTTAGACATGTCTTACCCTGGATTGCAACTATGTTCTGTGTCTAAAGGCGTACCACATCCGAGGTTTCTAATAAACCGCCCTACCTTAATGACGGCCCTACTCACGGTTCGGGACGAAGGCATCCATGAAAGCCCTATGTCACTTCGGGGATCATACCGCTTGCCCTAGCCGCCGGCATAATCGGACTCAGCTCGGCGTCCCCTAGACTACTCTAACATGCAAGGTGTTCAGCAGATTATTTTATCTAGCATGGCAGACACCAATACTAATTGATGCCTGTTAAACTAAATAGGTTATGATTAGACCGTGGTTAGGAGTTGTCTATAACCCTAACTTTAGTTTAAAAGAGCACATTAAACATGCAGACATAGTGAATATTTAGCAGGTGGCTATTTCCGGAAAAACATAATAACGTCAACATATAAAACAACTATTCATAAACATCGTAATCTCGCATTCATAATATGTATTTTGAACAAAACAATAAAACATATAAGAGAGGGACATGGGGACTGATGCCATAAAGAAATCACCCTTTACATAGTCTCGCCGACAGAGCGTACTGCTGTATATGTCATATTGCTCGCTCTGACTCTGCTCACCAGAACCTTCGGAGGACGCTTCCTCAGCCTAGTAACTGGGCTTTACCTTAATACCCGGCTTAAGCCCAGCCATGTGGACTGACTCTTTGAACGCCTAGAGCCCTCTTAGGAACTCCTAACGAAATCCCGGGTATTCTATGAATACCAGAAATGAACCTATCTATAGAAACCTAAGATCTGAGACTATTTCTCAAAAACTAAAACAAAACACTAATAAGAAAGAAAACTGAGATCCGAGTCTCTGAGTGAGTTGTGTACTAGAGAATTGTACACTGGACACCACTAAATGACTTAGATCGAGTGGAGAGGAATGAATTCAACTGCTGGAGGCCTGGGGTATTTATAGTAGCTTCCCGGAGTGAAAATCTCTGAAAAATTCGATGTGGGACAGCTTCTGGCGGCTCGGGATGCCCGTCCCGGTGCCTTGACTTGGTCGGGATGCCCGTCCTGACCCTTTGACCGAGTTAACATTTCCAAAAATTGCGTTTTTACCCCATAATTTGCTGTTTTCGTCTACTTTTCACCTGACACTTCCAAAATCATAAAAACTGTGAAATTAAGTGAATAACGAACAATCAAGATCAAATTACCCTCGATTTCACCCAAATTCATACATAAAAACATGCTAAAAAAAAGTGATACGATTTTCGCGTATCAGATAACCCCACACTTAGCTTTTTGCTTGTCCTCAAGCAAAGTCTACCTGAAGTTACTTAAATTCCTAGTCATGTTTTTATTCCAAAAATTCTTCAGACCAGTCTTAATACAAGTCTGTCTGGTTAGGTTGCTATGACAAGGTCTCAAGTGTCTCTAGTAGCTTGTTATGATCAGGCAGAAAACAAATCAACAACTAGTTTGAACCTTTTTCTTAGTCACAGGGTCTTCCTGATGTGTAGTGTGTGTACTAGTCCAGACCAGATAGTCAACACAATGTACTCTTGTCTTAACTACTACCAGATAATACTTCGACCTATCGCTAGACATATTAACAACAGACAACTCTTTGAGTTCTGAGCTTTGGTGATCAGATTTTTAATGTTTTAGCATTTAGTTATTTTCTTTATAGATTCAGGGTATTTTGAGTCTGCTTAGAACACGTCAACTTCAACTACCCATGTAGCGAGTCCTACTCCGATGACTCCCAGATCTACATGACCTTAGGGCATCAGGCTTTAAATTCCCCGAAGGAGTGGTGCTCGAGTAGCGAAGGCCGCTGGCAAACTACCCTTATTTGATTAACTTCTTTTAATTTATTTTCACTTCTAGCTCAGAGTCTCATCTAGTCATCCTAACTGCCAATATATCCACAACTGGTCTAATTTTATCTAGTTAAGTCTCGAACAGGTAATTGGTTGAGGTCTCTAATCCAGATAAAGTTGTGCTCAGTTATCAGGAATTCCCTATTCCTAATAAATAGTCCAAGATAGCTATCAATTATCTCCCATAACATACTACCTACATATCATAGACATAAGCAATTGTTTAACCAAGCATACTGCATTTAGACGTCTGAAAGACGGAAAAATTTTGAAATTTTTTTTGGAAGGGTGTGAAAGTACGTGAAAACAAGCAAAATCATGCGAAAAATTTTGCACTCTGCTACAGTGCACCGTGCACTGCTACCCCACACTTAAGTCTGGCACTATCCTCAGTGTTCATGCATATCTAATTACCCCACACTTATTTGAAAATAAGAAATAAAACAGAAAAGATTCTTACCCCACACTTATTTGAAAATAAGAAGTAAAACAGAAAAATAAAGGATTCTGTATGGGTAAGTAAGACATAAAATAAAATAATGCAAACAATTCTGTATGTCATGTAAATCAAATTTGTACATAGATTCATACGTCATACAGCCCAGACATGTTTATACACATAGAACAAGAAAAACAAAAACAAAAGAAAAAGAAAGAAAAGGAAAGAAGGAGAGAGAGACTAAGAACCCGGCGGATCGTTGTCCAGTGGACCTAAGTCTGCTAAGTCAAACTCAAAGTTTTCCGCTACTCGAGAAGTCTGCTGATGTATCTCCTCAATCCTGCTGGTGTTCATGGCGATCCTATCATCTATCATCGCCAACCGTTTGTCAATCCTGTCCTCCATCATCGTCAGCCGTCTGTCAATCCTGTCCATATCTCGACTGTATCAGGCCGATAGTTCTGCCAATCCGTGCGACATGTGTCGTTCGAAGGTAGTACGTGGCACGAATGTCTCGGATGGAGGGATATGCGCTGGAAATGCTTTCGATGCCGATGCCTGTCCTGTCTGCTCCGTGTGGATGGTGTCGCGGCCATTCGCATCCCGTACAACCATTCCCATGTTCCGTAGAATGGTAACGTCTATGGGAATGGTGGTTGGGGCGACCAGAGTAAGCTCCGAGCCCTCTATGTCCAACTCCAGGTAGCGGGCTAGCCTGGTGATGTATGGTCTGAGTCCTAGACACTGTTTCCTAGTGTCTGTAGCGAATCCTCGCATGACGACCGCTATGAGTCTAGCCATCTCTACTGTAGATCCCATGTGCATGTTGGCTAGAAGAAACGTCTCCATCCGGGTGACAGTTCCGGGCGCTGTCAGTCATCCTGACAATGTGTGTGCAATGATAGCATGCAGATAACGAAGAGTAGGATAAATACATGTGGCTTTTGCAAAGCCATGCTGGTATGGGACACCCGTCATGCAGATCTGAGCCCAAGTAGTGGAGACATCTGCAGACGTGAAGTCTCGAACTGCTGTGGTGTATGCGGGCGTATCCAGCTCCTCTCTCTGCCAGATGCCTAGGGCCATGCCGAACTCAGCCATGCTCATCGATCGATCTATTCCGCCTAAACGGAATGTGATCTGCTCCTGGTGGGAGGTAAAAGACGCATAGAACTCACATACCAGCTCCAGGTATGTGGGCTCGGTGACGATGAATACTCGACTGTAGGGTGGCACGTCGAGTATGAGTCTAACTTCTGGCTCTACTCCCAGTGTCTGTACTGCTTCCTAATCCAGCGTTCTGCCTGTCAGTATCGTACGCCCGATGTACCCAGTGCATCTCTCTTGGTATGCTGTGCTGGAGGGAAACAACATAAAAGGATGTGTCATTGAGGTAACTGTCATGGTAGATGTGGTACGAGCACGTTTGGGAGCCATTTAAAACGTATGAGAGAGTGTAGGTGGGAAAGAAAGCTTTAAACTCAAATTCTGGAGGTGAATTTGAATTCAGAAGGATGAAATTAGGTTAGGGAAGGATTTTGAATTTTTGGCGGGAAACTCAAATTTTGGAGGGAAATTCGAATTTTTAAACTTTGAAGAGTTTGCCAAAAAATTGTAGAGAGAAGGTAGAGAGAAATATTTAGAGAGATGAATTTTTTGTTGTAGATTTGAGAGAAAATGAAAAAAATTGAATTTTTATAGAAGGGGCGGCCTTCGGGACGCCCGTCCCGGAGGAAGGACTCCCGTCCCGCTAGACGCCCGTCCTGGGTTGCATTGGGATGCGTGCCAATTCCGGGAAATTTTTTTTTTCTTCGTAATTCCCTGAAAATCTCAAGGTACCAAAAATAATCATAATTCTTAACAATGCTTCATGTTTATCCAATGAAATTCAGAAGTTGTTAAAAAACTCTATGCAAAAAATATCCTCAGTCTCTTTTCGAAAATTGTGACTACCCTAATTTTATCCTAACTTAAATTCAGCAAGAATTTCAGAAAAACAAAAACTGAGTTTGTGCAATGTAATTAGTGGAATATAAACTGTATTTGCAAAAATCTTGTTTTTCATAGAAATTCGAAATAAAATGTCTGAAGAAAATTGTTGAATATAAAGGACCCTTTAAAAATGTTTGAAAAATAGAAAAATATGGGTCAATTATTCACGTTTCAGTTCAAACGAATTATCTGTTGAGAGTAAAAGAATCTTCCCTTTTTAACGACTCCTATCTCTGATCTCTTGTAGCTCGGCCTGAATGTTTCGCATCTCTTGCAGTTCTACTTGTATGTTGCGCATTTCCTCCTGCTGGTTCCTTTGTTCCTTTAAGATTTCCATCATCTCTCGGAGTAATTGCACATTTTGGCGTTCTATTGTGGTTCTGAGTTGGGTTACTTCAGAACTTAAGGTTAGAACAGCCTGATATGATCTTCTTAGTTCGCCTGGTATTGTCTGAGTCATAGCGCTTATCCTGTGAGATATAGCATCTACCCGGGCAGCCAAGGCTGATTGAGAACTGTCAGTGCTATCCTCTGATGAAGGTGGTTGGTCGTTAGGTGCGGGGGATGCAGGAGTATATTCAGGAGATTTCGGGGTGTACTCGGGAGATTTAGGAGTATATTCGGGAGAAGCGGGAGTGTATTCGGGAGAAGAAGGAATTGTTTGGATTTCTGGGGAAGTGTTATGTTCTACTTCGTCCAGAATATCCTGGGCTCTTGTTCCCTTCATCTCTGAGTGCAAAGTCTGGTTAGAAATAACAAATAGCAAAAGTAGGGAAGTGAAACAAGAAAGCAAGAAAAATATTTTTATGGATTTTGATTTTAATTTAGAAAGCATGTAAATTTCCTTAATATGGTTTTAGAATAATTTTCTAAAATTTGATTATCCTAAGTGTCTTAATTCCAGATATTATCTAAAATTAATTAGTTATGATAATCCTATATTTAGGAAAGTGATTGTCTAACTAACATAAGATAAGTGTAATTCAAAAGTCTAGGTTACTACCGCTACCTATCATAAGTTTCTAGAATTGTGGCCAATAATCCTAAATTCATTATGATATTTCCCCGGCAACGGCGCCAAAAATCTGATGTGATTCCAGTTGACGTGCTAAATAGGTGTTATTTTACCCTATGTTGATTATGAATAATTAAGGACTGTGATTGACTAATTGTCACATTTAGTCTCTATGGTGTCACTTAATAAGCCAGAACCTAAGGCAGAGTACCTATCGTGTAGCTAGTCTGTTGGAAAGTATCTACGATTTTATTAAGTTAAATATCGTACTCCCAGGGAAGTGGCAACGGCTTAGTAGTAACTAGCCTTTTATCCTAACTCCTATCTTATGATCCAGTTATGCAATCTTCATCAAGTACTTTGATGAGAGGGTGATTCATTCTCCACTAGGTTTAAGTCTAATTAATCCTAGAAGTGTTTTATCGATGAGTTCTGATTCTATGTTATACTGTTCCTATATGTTGATTGACCTAAATTCGAGTATTTTAGACATGTCTTAGCCTGGAATGCAACTATGTTCTGTGTCTAAAGGCGTACCACATCCGAGGTTTCTAATAAACCGCCCTACCTTAATGACGGCCCTACTCACGGTTCGGGACGAAGGCATCCATTAAAGCCCTATGTCACTTCGGGGATCATACCGCTTGCCCTAGCCGCCGGCATAATCGGACTCAGCTCGGCTTCCCCTAGACTACTCTAACATGCAAGGTGTTCAGCAGGTTATTTTATCTAGCATGGCAGACACCAATACTAATTGATGCTTGTTAAACTAAACAGGTTATGATTAGACCGTGGTTAGGAGTTGTCTATAACCCTAACTTTAGTTTAAAAGAGCACATTAAACATGCAGACATAGTGAATATTTAGCAGGTGGCTATTTCCAGAAAAACATAATAACGTCAACATATAAAACAACTATTCCTAAACATCGTAATCTCGCATTCATAATATGTATTTTGAACAAAACAATAACAACATATAAGAGAGGGACATGGGGACTGATGCCATAAAGAAATCACCCTTTACGTAGTCTCGCCGATGGAGCGTACTGCTGTATATGTCGTATTGCTCGCTCTGACTCTGCTCACCAGAACCTTCGGAGGACGCTTCCTCAGCCTAGTAACTGGGCTTTACCTTAATACCCGGCTTAAGCCTAGCCCTGTGGACTGACTCTTCGAACGCCTAGAGCCCTCTTAGGATCTCCTAATGAAATCCCGGGTATTCTATGAATACCAGAAACGAACCTATCTATAGAAACCTAAGATCTGAGACTATTTCTCAGAAACTAAAACAAAACACTAATAAGAAAGAAAACTGAGATCCGAGTCTCTGAGTGAGTTGTGTACTAGAGAATTGTACACTGGACACCACTAAATGACTCAGATCGAGTGGAGAGGAATGAATTCAACTGCTGGAGGCCTGGGGTATTTATAGCAGCTTCCCGAAGTGAAAATCTCTGAAAAATTCGATGTGGGACAGCTTCTGGTGGCTCGGGACGCCCGTCCCGATCTGTTGACCAGGTCGGGACGCCCTTCCCGACCCTTTGACCGAGTCAACATTTCCAAAAATTGCATTTTTGCCCCAAAATTTGCTGTTTTCGTCTACTTTTCACCTGACACTTCCAAAATCATAAAAACTGTGAAATTAAGTGAATAACGAACAATCAAGATCAAATTACCCTCGATTTCACCCAAATTCATACATAAAAACAAACGGCTCCAGGAACTGTCACCCAGATGGAGACATTCCTTTTGGCCAACATGCGCATGGGATCTACGTCATGCGAGGATTCGCTACAGACACCAGGAAACAGTGTCTGGGGCTCGGACCGTACATCACCAGGCTAGCCCGCTACCTGGAGTTGGACATAGGGGGCTCGGAGCTGACCCTGGTCGCCCCGACCACCGTTCCCACTGATCTTACCATTCTACAGAACATGGGAATGGTCATCCGGGATGCGAATGGCCGCTACACCATCCACACGGAGCAGCCAGGACAGGCATCGGCATTGGAAGCATGTCCAGCGCATATCCCTCCGTCCGAGACGTTCGTGCCACGTACTGCCTTCGAACGATACATGTCACACGGATTGGCAGAACTATCAGCCCGATACAGTCGAGACATGGACAGGATTGACAGACGGCTGGCGATGATGGATGACAGGATTGCCATGAACACCAGCAGGATTGAGGAGATACATCAGCATACTTCCCGACTGGCGGAAAACTTCGAGTTTGACTTTACAGCAGACTTCGGTCCACTGGACGACAACCCGTCGGGTTCTTAGTCTCTCTCTCCTTCTTTCCTTTCCTTTCTTTTGCTTTTGTTTTTCTTGTTCTATGTGTATAAACATGTCTGGGCTGTATGACGTATGAATCTATGTACAAAGTTGATTTATATGACATACAGAATTGTTTGCATTATTTTGTCTTTCTTACCCATAGTGTGGGTAAGAATCTTTTCTTTGTGTTTTATTTCTTGTTTTCAAATAAGTGTGGGGTAATTAGATATGCATGAACACTGAGGACAGTGTCAGACTTAAGTGTGGGGTAGCAGTGCACAGTGCACTGTAGTGAGAAAGTTTTTTGGAAATTTTTGCATGATTTTGCTTGTTTTCCCCATATTTTTACACCCTTCCAAAAACAATTTCAAAAATTTTCATTTCAGACTTCTAAATGTAGTATGATTGGTTAAACATTACTTATGTCTATGATATGTAGGTAGAATGTTATGGTTAGTAGGAGGCAATGTGATAGCTATCTTGGACTAATTGATTAGGAATAGGGAATTCCTGATAACTGAGCACAACTTTGTCTAGATTAGAGACCTCATCCAATTACCTTTTCAAGACTGAACTAGATAAAATTAGACCAGTTGTGGTTGTTTTGACAATTAGAATGACTAGATGAGACTCTGAGCTAAAAGTGAAAAGAAATTAAAGAAAGTTAATTAAATAAGGGTAGTTTGCCAGCGGCCTTCACTACTCGAGCACCACTCCTTCGGGGAACTTAAAGTCTGATGCCCTAAGGTCATATAGATCTGGGAGTCATCGGAATGTGACTCTCTACATGGGTAGTTGAAGTTGACGTGTTCTAAGCAGACTCAAAATACCCTACATCTATAAAGAGAATCCATAAATGCTAAATCATTAAAAATCTGATCACCAAGGTTCAGAACTCAGAAAGTTGTCTTTTGTTATTATGTCTAGCAACAGGGTCGAAGTATTATCTGGTGATAGTTAAGACGAGAGTATATTGTGTTGACTATCTGGTCTAGACTAGTACACACACTACACATCAGGAAGACCTTGTGACTAAGAAAGGAGTTCAACCTAGTTGTTGAGTTGTTTTTCTGCTTGACTATAACAATCTGCTAGAGACATTTGAGACCTTGTCATAGCAACCTGACCAGTCAGACCTGTGTTAAGAATTGTCTGCATAAGTTTTTGGAATAAAAACATGACTAGGAATTTAAGTGACTGCACTATGATTTAGAATCACTAACTTCAAGTGGACTTTGCTTGAGAACAAGCAAAAACCTAAGTGCGGGGTTATCTGATACGCGAAAATCGTATCACCTTTTTAGCATGTTTTTATATATGATTTAGGGTGAAATTGAGGGTAAATTGATCTTAATTGTTTATTATTTACTTAATATCATAGTTTTTATGATTTTGGAAGTGTCAGGTGAAAAGTAGACGAAAACAGCAAATTTTGGGGTAAAAACGCAATTTTTGGAAATGCTGACTTAGTCAAAGGCTTAGGACGGGCGTCCCGAATCCGGGACAGGCATCCCGACCCAGTCAAAGCACCGGGACGGGTGTCCCGACTTGGTCAACAGACCAGGACGGGCGTCCCCAACCCCCAGTTCAAGTCCCACATCAAACTTTTGATGAAAAATCACCCCGGGAAGCTGCTATAAATACCCCAGGCCTCCAGCAGTTGAATTCATCCCTCTCCACTTGATCTGAGTCATTCAGTGGTTTCCAGTGTACAATTCTCTAGTACACAACTCACTCGGAGACTCAGATTTCAGTAGAAGTTTTCTTTCTTTCCTTTTTGTTTTCGTTTTTCTAGTTTCTGAGAAATAGTCTCAGATCCTAGGGTTCGATAGATTGGTTCATTTATGGTATTCATAGAATACCCGGGATTTCGTTAGGAGATCCTAAGAGGGCTCTAGGCGTTCGAAGAGTCAGTCCACAGGGCTAGGTTTAAGCTGGGTATTAAGGTAAAGCCCAGTTACTAGGCTGAGGAAGCGTCCTCCGAAGGTTCTGGCGAGCAGAGTCGGGGCGAGCAATACGACATATACAGCAGTACGCTCCATCGGCGAGACTACGTAAAGGGTGATTTCTTTATGGTATCAGTCCCCATGTCCCTCTCTTATATGTTGTTATTGTGTTGTTCCAAAAATTGATTATGAATACGAGATTACGATTTTTATGAATATGTGTTTTATATGTTGAAGTTGTTATATTTTTCCGGAAATGGCCACCTGCTTAATATTCACTATGTCTGCATGTCTAATGTGCTCTTTTAAATTAAAGTTAGGGTTATAGACAATTCCTAAGCACGGTCTAATCATAACCTGTTTAGTTTAACATGCATCAATTAGTATTGGTGTCTGCCATTCTAGATAAAATAACCTGCTGAACACCATGCTTGTTAGAGTAGTCTAGGTAGGCCGAGCTGAGTCCGATTATGCCGGCGGCTAGGGCAAGCGGCATGATGCCAGAAGTGACATAGGGCTTTCATGGATGCCTTCGTCCCAAACCTTGAGTAGGGCCGTCATTAAGGTAGGGCGGTTTATTAGAGACCTCCGATGTGGTACGCCTTTAGACACAGAGCATAGTTGCAATCCAGGCTAAGATATATCTAAAATACTCGAATATAGGTCAATCAACATATAGGAACAGTATAACATAGAATCAGGACCTCATCTATAAAACACTTTTGGGATTAATTAGACTTAAACCTAGTGGAGAATGGATCACCCTCTCATCAAAGTCATTGATGAAGATTACATAACTGGATCATAAGATAGGAGTTAGGATAAAAGGCTAGTTACTACTAAGTCGTTGCCACTTCCCTGGGAGTACGATATTTAACTTAATAAAATCGTAGATACTTTCCAACAGACTAGCTACACGATAGGTACTCTGCCTTAGGTTCTGATTGATTAGGTGACAATAATTGAATGCTAAGTGACAGTTAGTAAGACTCAGTCCTTAATTACTCATAATCGACATAGGTAAATAAAGCCTATCTTTTAGCATACCAATCGGAACGCATCAGTCCTGCCTCAACACTTGTGCTCACATCGCTCAAAGTGCTCGAGATCTCATCACTCTGGGTCTTGGGACTCTCTTCAGCCGACCTATCCACTGAAGTGGACGTTGAGGAGCTAGAAACAACTTCGACTATAGGGGTGGTGACTTCGTTGTTCTCTAAGATCTACATATCTACAACGAGAAGAGAGCGACTATCAGTTCTAAAATCTTTCCTAAAGTTTTCCCACTTCGCCTTCAACGAGTTCACTCCCCTAGAAAGTTTCCCTCAAACGGTTTCACCTAAATGGCCTCCAATTTTCCGACCAACTATGGTTCTTACAAAAAACAACCAACACCCCCACACCCCCACACCCAAACTCAAAAGGAGCCTAGAAAACTAACCAAAAAACAACAAAGAAACCCACATACAGTAAATAAACTATTCCACCTTCATTAGAAACCAATGGAAGAAGATAAATGAAAGAAAAACCGGTTACCACAACACCTCATTACCTATTATGATGATCAAGTAGGAATCTGTGATATGCGTGCAAGGAGGTTGAAATGGAAGAGCCGACAAATGACAAAGAGCCAACTGTTCTATTTATAGAAGAAGAAGAAAGGGCAAAGAAAATTTTTCAAAAGATGAAGCTTCCCGGGCACGCTTCACCTAAACCTATTTCTGAACAGGTCCGAGTCACACCAAACATCAAGTCTCCCTCCCCTATGCACAGTAGACATCATTACCTGTGCATGGGGAAGTGGGAACGACGTCATGAAATCCCCACTTGCGAGATCCAGCTGTCTTCTTGACAACCGAACCGTCACCCGATACACCAGACCTCACAGTAAACATGCGAGGCATCTCTCGGCACTTCACCTCGCATTGACACGGAGTCGGAGCCCGGCCCAACACCCTTGTCAAGTCCGTAAAGCGGTCAGTTTGGAACATGAAGTGAGCCTCATTTACGTCAAAGTGAAAGAGAAACCCTTCTTCCACTTTGACGAAGGGCCACTGAGAGGTATGAAAATACCACCATGCTGACGTGGACTAAGGAGTGATGTGGCAGCCCACGTGTCCATCCATCAAGCATGGTAGGACCTGCCACCCCGCCGGGTGTCAACCCAACATGATCGATGAAGCCACGACTCCACCACCCTAGACGCAAAAGTTCACAATTTCGCCTCTCTGGCAATCTACTTCGCCCGAAGTCTACTTGCCAGCTAGGCAAACTACTTCTGGAAACTTCTTCAGAAGCTATCTTTTAACTAAACAGTCAACCCCATAAAGGCTCAGTCAAAAGATCCTCCCTAACGATTCCCTAAAACTAGTAATTTTGAATTCTACCACATAATCTGGTAACTACTGGATTCTGCGTATTACACCACCTACCTATTTTCCAGGGTAGTTTGCATCTATAAATACCACCCTCGTAAAGGTAAAACCAAGGACAGATTACTATACTAAATCTTTGTCAAATTAAATACTCTCTAATCTAAATCAGGTCACTGACTTTACCATCAGAGGGTTCATCAGAGTCCCTCCACCCTTTGTATGAACTTTATTGTTTTGCAGGCATCATAAGATAAAACCTCCATTAAAACAGTGACACAACGACTATTGATGCGTTCCGACTGATATACTAAAATAGGTGTTATTTTACCCTATGTTGATTATGAGTAATTAAGGACTTAGCCTGACTAATTGTCACATTTAGTCTCTATATTGTCACTTAATCAATCAGAACCTAAGGCAGAGTACCTATCCTGTAGCTAGTCTGTTGGAAAGTATCTACGATTTTAATTAGATTAATTATCGTACTCCCATGGAAGTGGTAACGACTTAGTAGTAACTATCCTCTTACTCTAACTCTTATCTTATGATCCAGTTATGCAATCGTTCATCAATATCTTTGATGAGAGGGTGATTCATTCTCCACTAGGTTTAAGTCTATTTAAGCCTAAGAGTGTTTTACAAATAATATCCTGATTCTATGTTATACTGTTCCTACATGTTGATTGACCTATCTTCGAGTATTTTAGATATATCTTGGCCTAGATTGCAACTATGTACTGAGTCTAAAGGTGTACCACATCTGAGTTACCTGATAAACCGCCCTACCTTAATGACGGCCCTACTCACGGTTCGAGCTAAAGGCATCCATGAAAGCCCTATGTCACTTAGGGGATCATGCCGCTCGCACTAACGCCGGCATAAACACACAAACTCAGCCTACTTAGACTACTCTAACAAACATGGTGATCTATAGGTTATTTCATCTAATATGGAAGACATTAATGCATCCCGATGGGGAAGTCCTAAATTAATGCCTGTTAAACTAAACAGGTTATGATTAGACCGTGGTTAGGAATTGTCTATAACCCTACATATAGTTTAAAAGAAACTAAATTAGACATGCAGACATAATGAAAGTTAACCTGGTGGCCATTTCTGGAAAATCATAAAGTACTTCAACATGCATAACAAATATTCATAAAATCATAATCCAATAGTCATAATAAATGTTTGGACGAACACAGTACATACATATAAAGAGAGGGACAGGGGGACTGATGCCATAAAGTATTCACCCTTTACGTAGTCTCGCCGATGGAGCAACTGCTTGTATATGTTGGACTGCTCGACCCGACTCTACTCGTCAGAACCTTCGGAGGACGCTTCCTCAACCTAGTAGCTGGACTTTACCTTAATACCCAGCTTAAGCACAGCCCTGTTGACTGACTCTTCGAATGCCTAGAGCCCTCTTAGGATCTCCTAACGAAACCCCGAGTATTCTATGAATACCAGAAACGAACCTATCTAGTCGTATCCTAGGATCTGAGACAGACTCTCAGAAGCAAAGAACACGAGACACTATCTAAGAATATAAATAAACCTATACTAAAACCTGAGTGATGCGATTCCGGTTGACGTACTAAATAGGTGTTATTTTACCCTATGTTGATTATGAATAATTAAGGACTGTGATTGACTAATTGTCACATTTAGTCTCTATGGTGTCACTTAATCAGCCAGAACCTAAGGCAGAGTACCTATCGTGTAGCTAGTCTGTTGGAAAGTATCTACGATTTTATTAAGTTAAATATCGTACTCCCAAGGAAGTGGAAACGGGTTAGTAGTAACTAGCCTTTTATCCTAACTCCTATCTTATGATCCAGTTATGCAATCTTCATCAAATACTTTGATGAGAGGGTGATTCATTCTCCACTAGGTTTAAGTCTAATTAATCCTAGAAGTGTTTTATAGATGAGTTCTGATTCTATGTTATACTGTTCCTATATGTTGAATGACCTAAATTTGAATATTTTAGACATGTCTTAGCTTGGATTGCAACTATGTTCTGAGTCTAAAGGTGTACCACATCTGAGTCTCTACGCTACCGCCCCATCGTTAAGGGTAACAGCCCTACTCATGGCTCAGACAAAAGTCAACAATGAACGGTACCCTATGTCACTTCGGTATCATGCTGCTCGTCTCATAACCGCCGACATAACACTCTACTCAGCCTACCTAGACTACTTTCAACCAACAGGGTGTTCCGCAGATTATTTTATCTAGTATGGCAGACACTAATACTAATTGATGCCTGTTAAACTAAACAGGTTATGAATAGACCGTGGTTAGGAATTGTCTATAACCCTAATTTCAGTTTAAAAGAACGGCATTAGACATGCAGACATAATGAATATTTAAGCAGGTGGCCATTTCCGGAAAATCATAATAACTTCAGCATATAAAACAGATATTCATAAGAATCGTAATCTGATATTCAAATTAACATTTAGATAAAACAATTCGTAAACATACAGAACCTCGTCTAGTGGACCCACTGTCATAAAGTAATCACCACTCTATGCAGGTCCAGCCGGCGCTGCAGCTCCTGTATGCTCCTGACTGCTCGATCCTACTCTACTCGGCAGAGCCTTCGGAGAACGCTCCTCAGACCTAGTAGCAATTACTTTACCTTACATCCCGGGCTTAAGCAAATTGCCCTAATCTGACTAAGAACACGCACCCTATCTCTCTCTTCGGATCTCCTAACGAAATCCTGGTATTCTATGAATACAAAAAACGAACCTATCTGTCGAAGCCTAAGCTCTGAGACTATTTCTCAGAAACTAAGAAAACGAAACAAGAAAGAAAGAAAGAAAACTGAAACTGAAACCCGAGTCTCTCAGTGACTTGTGTACTCAAGAATTGTACACTGGAAGTCTCTGAATGACTCAGATCGAGTGGAGAGGAATGATTTCAACTCCTGGAGGCCTGGGGTATTTATAGCAGCTTTCTGGAGTGAAAAATTCCAAAAATTTCGATGTGGGACAAATTCTGGTGCTTCGGGACGCCCGTCCCGGACCGTTGACCAAGTTAGCATTTCCAAAAATTGCATTTTTGGCCCAAAATTTGCTGTTTGCGTCCAATTTGCTACTGAAACTTCCAAAATCGAAATTTAAGCAATTTCATGTCAATTTGATTCAATTAAGATCAAATACATTCAAATATTGCCCTAATTTATGTCTAAAAACATGCTAAAAAGGGTATATGATTTGTGCACATCAAATAACCCCACACTTAGCTTTTTGCTTGTCCTCAAGCAAAGTCTACCTGAAGTTAGTGATTTTAAATCATATGTGCAGTCACTTAATTTCTCTAGTCATGTTTTTATTCCAAAAATTATTCAGATAATTCTTAACACATGTCTGACTGGTTAGGTTGCTATGACAAGGTCTCAAATGTCTCTAGTAGATTGAGCAGAAAACAATTTAACAACTAGGTTGAACTTTTCTCTTAGTCATAAGGTCTTCCTGATGTGTAGTGTGTGTACTAGTCCAGACCAGATAGTCAACACAATAAACTCTTGTCTTAACTATTACCAGATAACACTTCGACCTATCGCTAGACATACTGACAACAGATAACTTTCTGAGTTCTGAGCTTTGGTGATCAGATTCTATCATTTAGCATTTATTGATTCCTTTCGTTTATAGATTTTCTAGGGTATTTTGAGTCTGCTTAGAACACGTCAACTTCAACTACCCATGTAGCGAGTCCCACTCCGATGACTCCCAGATCTACACGACCTTAGGGCATCAGGCTTTAAGTTCCCCGAAGGAGTGGTGCTCGAGTAGCGAAGGCCGCTGGCAAACTACCCTTATTTGATTAACTTCTTTTAATTTCTTTTCACTTCTAGCTCAGAGTCTCATCTAGTCATCCTAACTGCCCATATATCCACAACTGGTCTAATTTTATCTAGTTAAGTCTCGAACAGGTAATTAGTTGAGGTCTCTAATCCAAACAAAATTGTGCTCAATTATCAGGAATTCCCTACTCATAATCAATAAGTTCAAAAATAGTCATCAATTATCTCCTACTAACCATAACATTCTACCTACATATCATAGACATAAGCAATTGTTTAACCAAGCATACTGCATTTAGAAGTCTGAAAGACGGAAAAAATTTGAAAAAATTTTGGAAGGGTGTGAAAATACGGGGAAAACAAGCAAAAGCATGCGAAAAATTTCTCAGACTACTACAGTGCACCGTGCACTGCTACCCCACACTTAAGTCTGAGACTGTCCTCAGTGTTCATGCATAGCTAAACTACCCCACACTTATTTGCAAACAAGAAGATATGAAAACAAAATAGAAAACTCTTACCCCACACTTATTTGACTAACTAAGGGTAAGAGAGAAAATAAAACAACCAACAAAACAAGACACAAAAATGAAGAAAATAAAAGTAAAGGAAGATGAGATTAGAAAAACTCCCTTCTTGCCTCGAGCAGAAGGGTTTTCTCTGATCTGTCATTTGGCTCTTCACCTTAGCCATGTGCTATTGCTGAGGCATTCTTGACTCTGTAAGCTCTAGATACTGGAACGGATGACATCAGCTTTGATCCTTCATCGTCGAGCTCTAGGTAGTGGCTGATGTGCACAAATCATATACCCTTTTTAGCATGTTTTTAGACATAAATTAGGGCAATATTTGAATGTATTTGATCTTAATTGAATCAAATTGACATAAAATTGCTTAAATTTCGATTTTGGAAGTTTCAGGAGCAAATTGGACGAAAACAGCAAATTTTGGGGCAAAAATGCAATTTTTGGAAATGTTGACTTGGTCAACGGTCCGGGACGGGCGTCCCGACCCAGTCAGACCACCAGGACGGGCGTCCCGAAGCACCAGAATTTGTCCCACATCGAATTTTTTGGAATTTTTCACTCCAGAAAGCTGCTATAAATACCCCAGGCCTCCAAGAGTTGAAATCATTCCTCTCCACTCGATCTGAGTCATTCAGAGACTTCCAGTGTACAATTCTCGAGTACACAAGTCACTGAGAGACTCGGGTTTCAGTTTCAGTTTTCTTTCTTTCTTTAGTTTTTCGTTTTCTTAGTTTCTGAGAAATAGTCTCAGATCTTAGGCCTCGATAGATAGGTTCGTTTTTGGTATTCATAGAATACCGGGATTTCGTTAGGAGATCCTAAGAGAGAGATAGGGTGCGTGTTCTTAGTCAGATTAGGGCAATTTGCTTAAGCCCGGGATGTAAGGTAAAGCAATTGCTACTAGGTCTGAGGAGCGTTCTCCGAAGGCTCTGCCGAGCAGAGTAGGATCGAGCAGTCAGGAGCATACAGGAGCTGCAGCGCCGGCTGGACCTGCATAGAGTGGTGATTACTTTATGACAGTGGGTCCCCTAGACGAGGTTCTGTATGTTTACGAATTGTTTTATCTAAATATTAATTTGAATATCAGATTACGATTCTTATGAATATCTGTTTTATATGCTGAAGTTGTTATGATTTTCCGGAAATGGCCACCTGCTTAAATATTCATTATGTCTGCATGTCTATTGCCGTTCTTTTAAACTGAAATTAGGGTTATAGACAATTCCTAACCACGGTCTATTCATAACCTGTTTAGTTTAACAGGCATCAATTAGTATTGGTGTCTGCCATACTAGATAAAATAATCTGCGGAACACCCTGTTGGTTGAAAGTAGTCTAGGTAGGCTGAGTAGAGTGTTATGCCGGCGGTTATGAGACGAGCAGCATGATACCGAAGTGACATAGGGTACCGTTCATTGCTGACTTTAGTCCGAGCCGTGAGTAGGGCCGTTACCCTTAACGATGGGGCGGTAGCATAGAAACTCAGATGTGGTAGCCTTTAGACACAGAACATAGTTGCAATCCAGGCCAAGACATGTCTAAAATACTCGAATATAGGTCAATCAACATATAGGAACAGTATAACATAGAATCAGGATTCATCTATAAAACACTTTTGGGATTAATTAGACTTAAACATAGTGGAGAATGGATCACCCTCTCATCAAAGTTATTGATGAAGATTGCATAACTTGATCATAAGATAGGAGTTAGGATAAAAGGCTAGTTACTACTAAGCCGTTGCCACTTCCCTGGGAGTACGATATTTAACTTAATAAAATCGTAGATACTTTCCAACAGACTAGCTACACGATAGGTACTCTGCCTTAGGTTCTGATTGATTAAGTGACAACAATTGAATGCTAAAGTGACAGTTAGTAAGACTCAGTCCTTAATTACTCATAATCGACATAGGTAAATAAACTCTATCTTTTAGCACACCAATCGGAATGCATCAGATTTTTGGCGCCGTTGCCGGGGACATCATAATGAATTTAGGACTCCTGATCAAAATTCTAGACACCGATCAAAATTCTAGATACTTATGATAGGTAACGGTAGTAACCTAGACTTTAGACCCAACACTTATGTTATACCAGTTAGACAATCAATTTCCGAAATATAGGATTATCATAACTAATTAATTTTAGATAATATCTGAAATTAAGACACTTAGGATAATCAAATTTTAGAAAATTATTCTAAAACCATATTAAGGAAATTTACCTGCTTTCAACATAAAAAGAAAAAAAATGTTAAAAATTTAAAATCCCAAAAAGAATGTATCTTTCTTGCTCAATGGTGAGTTGTTCCTTTTCCCTATCTCTTGTTTGTTTTAGTTGTTTTCTTAGTTGCTCTTTTTCGTGTTTTTCTTCCTTTATTTAATTTCGAAGAAATAAAAATGGAAATGAGGATAAAATATATTTTTTTCTGAGTTGTAAAATGTTGGCTTAGATTTTTATCTGGAAGAAACTCTATTTTAGAATTTTCTTAGAGTCATGTCGGCCTTATTAGGATGAGTTATGAAATAGTTTTTCCTTAATAGCCAGACCTTTGAATGTTCTATTGGAAAAAGGATGTTCCTTTTGTTTTGCTGATGATTGCATGAGAATTTTTAAAACCAAAAGGAATTATTGCACCCATTATGACATCACCTGATTAAAATCTGCTTTTTGAATGAATATGTGATGTAGTAAGAACTGTTTTAGACGGAAACATGATAAGAAAGTTCATGTATGATAAATCCTAATCTTATCTAGTCTTGTCTAAAAACAATAGGTTACACTGATCACTCTGAGATGTCTGTGTTCAATAAAACTGATACTGAACCATAATTGATTAAGTTAGGTTTTATTGTTACCTGAGTTTGATATAGAATGAAGGGATAAGAAAAACGGTTGAAAATCTAGAAAGCAAACCATTGGTCTAGATTAGAAAACCCCGAGTTAGAGGTTAGTGTAATACTGATAAATTTTTGGATGAAAACTTATTTGCATTGTTTGCTATGTATAATAATTCTCATCTGTGGTTTATTTCAATTTATCTAGTCACTGAATAAGTTCCAAGTGATATGACTTATCAGCAAAAGAAGAAATTCTTTGCTGATTTGAAATATTACTACTGGGCAGTTTCTCTTATATTTCAAATTTTTGCAGATCAGTTGATCAGAAGATGTGTCTTAGAAGATGAAGGACACAAGAGTTTGGAGCATTGCCCTAAAGAATCTACGGGAGACCAATTGACTACTATCAACACTGTCCGGAAAGTGTTGAAAGCAGGATCTTGTTGACCCACCATATTCAAGGACTTTTGTATCTCTGATACAGTCATGCGATGCTTGCCAAATAACAGGTAACACATCTTCCAGAGATCATCTACCCCAACGACGTACACAGAATGTTGCAACCGTTGATATCAGGGGTATTTCGAATCCTTTTTTCTTTCTTCCTTTGAACATAATTACATCATAGTAGTCGTGGAACACTTTTCGAAAATAGCCTGAACCACAGGCATTACCTACTAATGATGTTAAAGTCATGTGCAGATTCTAGTTGTTTTCCAGATTTAGAGTGCCAATGTTTTAGGAAGAAATGTTCAGCCTGTGTATCAAATCTGTGAAGTCTGCTAAGTACCACACTTTAGCAGGGATTGCTATGGGAATGACTGACCATTCCAAAAGAGGTAGGAGTAGGTTATTGCAGAATACTTCTCCAATGGGAAATGCATACAATCCCAACTAGAGGAATCATACGGGATTTAGCTGAGGAGTAATTCGGAAGCTGGAAACTTTCAGAAGACACCACCACAGCAAAACACACATTCGCAAAATCAATAGATGAGATACTGGCAATAATTAAAGCCAGACCAGTGCAAGCAAGTGATCTACCAAGAGGTAACGAAGGGTTGAAGGATATAGAGGAATTTGGCGTTGTATCAGGAGCATAGCAATGGAGGAGCTTGCATTCCCTGCATACCAATCAGCTGTGAGAAACTTCCCCAAGGAAGTCTCAAATACTTGGGCCCATATCTACACAACTGGAGCCCCCTACCACCACAGCTTTGCCAAAACTTCAGGTATCTTTTCTTCCATTCGAGACTTGCATGCCATACCTTCACTAACATTGGCAGGTAGGCACACCAATCCAAAGAAGTCTCATTCCTAGACACGTTCTTCTGGACACGTTGCTACGATTACAAGAGACTTTCCAGATGATTCCAGGAAACAGTCCTTGGGGCTTGAGTCATTCATCAAATGGATATGCCACTACCTAGAGCTCGACAATGAAAGATCGGAGCTGGCGTCATCCGTTCCAATATCTCGAGCTTATAGAGTCAAGAACGCCTCAGCAATAGCACATGGCTAAGGTGAAAAGCCAATTGACAGATCAGAGAAGGCCCTTCTGCTCACGACATGAAGGGAGTTTTTCTAATCCTCATGATCCTTTACTTTTCTTTTCTTTGTTTTGTGTTCTGTTTTGTTATTTCCATTATCCTTCTTGTTTTATTTTCTCTCTTACCCTTAGTTAGTCAAATAAGTGTGGGGTAAGAGTTTTCTATTTTGTTTTCATTTCTTCTTGTTTGCAAATAAGTGTGGGGTAGTTTAGCTATGCATGAACACTGAGGACAGTGTCAGACTTAAGTGTGGGGGAGCAGTGCACGGTGCACTGTAGCAGTTGACAAAATTTTTGCATGATTTTGCTTGTTTTCCCTGTATTTTCACACCCTTCCAAAATTTTTCAAAATTTTTCATTCTTTCAGACTTCAAAATGCAGTATGATTGGTTAAACGTTGCTTATGTCCATGATATGTAGGTAGAATGTTATGGTTAGTAGGAGACAATGTGATGACTATTTTGAACTTATTGATTAGGAATAGGGAATTCCTAATAAATGAGCACAACTTAGTCTGGATTAGAGACCTCAGCCAATTACCTTTTCAAAACTTAACTAGATAAGATTAGACCAGTTGAGGATGTATTGACAATTAGAATGACTAGATGAGACTCTTAGCTAAAAGTGAAAAGAAACAAAAGAGAGTAAATTAAATAAGGGTAGTTTGCCAGCGGCCTTCGCTACTCGAGCACCACTCCTTCGGGGAATTTAAAGCCTGATGCCCTAAGGTCGTACAGATCTGGGAGTCATCGGAGTGGGACTCGCTACATGGGTAGTTGAAGTTGACGTGTTCTAATCAGACTCAAAATACCCTAAATCTATAAAATAACTAAATGCTAAAACATTAAAAATCTGATCACCAAAGCTCAGAACTCAAAAAGTTGTCTGTTGTTAATATGTCTAGCGATAGGTCGAAGTGTTATCTGGTAGTAGTTAAGACAAGAGTACATTGTGTTGACTATCTGTCTGGACTAGTACACACACTACACATCAGGAAAAGCCTTGTGACTGAGAAAAAGTTCAACCTAGTTGTTAAGTTATTTCCTGCTTGATGTAACAATCTGCTAGAGACATTTGAGACCTTGTCATAGCAACCCTAACCAGTCAGACCTGTGTTAAGAATTGTTTGAATAACTTTTGGAGTAAAAACATGACTAGAAAATTTAAGTGACTACACATATGATTTAAAATCACTAACTTCAGGTAGACTTTGCTTGAGGACAAGCAAAAAGCTAAGTGTGGGGTTATTGATGTGCACAAATCATATACCCTTTTTAGCATGTTTTTAGACATAAATTAGGGCAATATTGAATGTATTTGATCTTAATTGAATCAAATTGACATAAAATTGCTTAAATTTCGATTTTGGAAGTTTCAGGAGCAAATTGGACGAAAACAGCAAATTTTGGGGCAAAAATGCAATTTTTGGAAATGTTGACTTGGTCAACGGTCCGGGACGGGCGTCCCGACCAGTCAGACCACCAGGACGGGCGTCCCAATCCAGGACGGGCGTCCCGAAGCACCAGAATTTGTCCACATCGAATTTTTTGGAATTTTTCACTCCAGAAAGCTGATAAATACCCCAGGCCTCCAAGAGTTGAAATCATTCCTCTCCACTCGATCTGAGTCATTCAGAGACTTCCAGTGTACAATTCTCGAGTACACAAGTCACTGAGAGACTCGGGTTTCAGTTTTAGTTTCTTTTTTCTTTAGTTTTTCGTTTTCTTAGTTTCTGAGAAATAGTCTCAGATCTTAGGCCTCGATAGATAGGTTCGTTTTTGGTATTCATAGAATACCGGGATTTCGTTAGGTGATCCTAAGAGAGAGATAGGGGGCTGTTCTTAGTCAGATTAGGGCAATTTGCTTAAGCCCGGGAGGTGTAAGGTAAAGCAATTGCTACTAGGTCTGAGGAGCGTTCTCCGAAGGCTCTGCCGAGCAGAGTAGGATCGAGCAGTCAGAAGCATACATGAGCTGCAGCGCCGGCTGGACCTGCATAGAGTGGTGATTACATTATGACTGTGGGTCCCCTAGACGAGGTCTGTATGTTACGAATTGTTTTATCTAAATATTAAATTGAATATCAGATTACGATTCTTATGAATATCTGTTTTATATGCTGAAGTTGTTATGATTTTCCGGAAATGGCCACCTGCTTAAATATTCATTATGTCTGCATGTCTATTGCCTTTTTTAAACTGAAATTAGGGTTATAGACAATTCCTAACCACGGTCTATTCATAACCTGTTTAGTTTAACAGGCATCAATTAGTATTGGTGTCTGCCATACTAGATAAAATAATCTGCGGAACACCCTGTTGGTTGAAAGTAGTCTAGGTAGGCTGAGTAGAGTGTTATACCGGCGGTTATGAGACGAGCAGCATGATACCGAAGTGACATAGGGGGGTACGTTCATTGCTGACTTTAGTCCGAGCCGTAAGTAGGGCCGTTACCCTTAACGATGGGCGGGGTAGTGGATAGCATAGAAACTCAGATGTGGTAGCCTTTAGACACAGAACATAGTTGCAATCCAGGCCAAGACATGTCTAAAATACTCGAATATAGGTCAATCAACATATAGGAACAGTATAACATAGAATCAGGACTCATCTATAAAACACTTTTGGGATTAATTAGACTTAAACATAGTGGAGAATGGATCACCCTCTCATCAAAGTTATTGATGAAGATTGCATAACTGGATCATAAGATAGGAGTTAGGATAAAAGGCTAGTTACTACTAAGCCGTTGCCACTTCCCTAGGAGTACGATATTTAACTTAATAAAATCGTAGATACTTTCCAACAGACTAGCTACACGATAGGTACTCTGCCTTAGGTTCTGATTGATTAAGTGACAACAATTGAATGCTAAAGTGACAGTTAGTAAGACTCAGTCCTTAATTACTCATAATCGACATAGGTAAATAAACTCTATCTTTTAGCACATCAATCGGAACGCATCAGTGGCCTATTCATTTGATGAATGGTTCGAGCCCCACGGACTGCTTCCTCGAATCATTTGTAAGATTTCTCACAATCATACCAACGTGTCCAGGAGGAACGTGTCTAGGAATGAGATTTCTTGGGATTTGTGTGCCTTCCTACCAATGTTAGTAAAGGTATTGCATGCAAGTCTCGAATGGAAGAAAAGATACCTGAAGCTTTGGCCAAGCCGTGGTGGTAGGAGGCCCCAGTGGTGTAGATCTGGGCCCATGTATTTGAAACTTCCTCGGGGAAGTTTCTCACAGCTGATTGTATGCAGGGGATGCAAGCTCCTCCATTGCTATGCTCCCGACACAATGCCAAATTCCTCTATATCTGTCGACCGTTGTTACCTCTTGGTAGATCACTTGCTTGCACTGGTCTGGCTTTAATTGTTGCCAGTATCTCATCTATTACTTCTGCGAGTAGGGGTTTTGCTGTGGTGGTGTCTTCTGAAAGTTTCCAGCTTCCGAATTACTCCTCAGCTAAATCCCGTATGATTCCTCTAGTTGGAATTGTATGTATTTCCCATTGGAGCAGCATTCTGCAGTAACCTACTCCTACCTCTTTTGGAATGGTCAATCATTCCCATAGTAATCCCTACTAAACTGTGGTACTTAGCAGACTTCACAGATTTGATACACAGACTGAACATTTCTTTCCTAAGACATCGGCACTCTGAATCTAGAAAACAACTAGAATCTACACTTGACTTTAACGTCATTAGTAGGTAATGCCTGTGGTTCAGGCCATTTTGAAAAGTGTTCCACGACTACTATGATGTAATTATGTTCAAAGGAAGAAAGAGAAAAGGATTCGAAATACCCCTGATATCAACGGTTGCAACATTCTGTGTACGTCGCTGGGGTAGATGATCTCTGGAAGATGTGTTACCTGTTATTTGGCAAGCATCGCAGGACTGTATCAGATATACTCCTTGAATATTGTGGGTCAACAAGATCCTGCTTTCAACACTTTCCGGACAGTGTTGATAGCCATCAATTGGTCTCCCATAGATTCTTTAGGGCAATGCTCCAAAATCTTGTGTCCTTCATCTTCTGAGACACATCTTCTGATCAACTGATCTGCAAAAATTTGAAATAGAAGAGAAACTGCCCAGTAGTAATATTTCAAATCAGCAAAGAATTTCTTCTTTTGCTGATAAGTCATATCACTTGGAACTTATTCAGTGACTAGATAGTTTGCAATAAACCACAGATGAGAATTATTATACATAGCAAACAATGCAAATAAGTTTTTATCCAAAAATTTATCAGTATTACACTAGCCTCTAACTCGGGGTTTTCTAATCTAGACCAATGGTTTGCTTTCTAGATTTTCAACTCTTTTTCTTATCCCTTTATTCTATATCAAGTTCAAGTAACAATAAAACTTAACTTAATCAAGTATGGTTCAACATTAGTTTTATTGAACACAAATATCTTGGAGTGATCAGTGTCACCTATTGTTTCTAGACAAGACTAGATAAGATCGGAATTTATTATTCATGAACTTTCTTATCATGTTTCTGTCCTAAAACAATTTGTACTACATCATTACATCACATATTATTCAAAAAGCAGATTTCAATCAGGTGATGCCATAATGGGTGCAGTAATTCCTTTTGGTTTAAACAATCTCATGCATTTATCATCAAACAAAAGGAACATCCTTTCTCATTAGAATACTCAGAGGTCTGTCTATTAAAGAAAATTTTATTTCATGATTCCGTCTAATAAACTAAGCATGACCTAAGAAAATTCCATAATGATATTTCTTCCAGATTAAAATCTGAGCCAAAATTTGACAAATCAGAAAGATATTCTATCCTCATTTCCATTTTTATTTTTTCGAAATTAACAAATAGAAATAACACGAAAAAGAGCAACAAATGTAGAACTAAGAAACAACTAAGAAAGAACAAGAGATAGGGAAAAACAACTTACCATTGAGCAAGAAAAATACATTCTTTTTGGATTTTAAATTTTTAACATTTTTTTTCTTTTTATATTTCGAAAGCAATTAAATTCCCTCAATATGGTTTTAGAATAATTTTCTAAAATTGGGTTATCCTAAGTGTCTTAATTCCAGATAATATCTAAAATCAATTAGTTATGATAACCCTATATTTCGGAAATTGATTGTCTAACTAGTATAAGATAAGTGCAGGTCTAAGGTCTGAGTTACTACCGTTACCTATCATAAGTCTCTAGAATTGTGGCCTTTAATCCTAAATTCATTATGATATTTCCCCGGCAACGGCGCCAAAAATCTGATGCGATTCCGGTTGACGTACTAAATAGGTGTTATTTTACCCTATGTTGATTATGAATAATTAAGGACTGTGATTGACTAATTGTCACATTTAGTCTCTATGGTGTCACTTAATCAGCCAGAACCTAAGGCAGAGTACCTATCGTGTAGCTAGTCTGTTGGAAAGTATCTACGATTTTATTAAGTTAAATATCGTACTCCCAGGGAAGTGGCAACGGGTTAGTAGTAACTAGCCTTTTATCCTAACTCCTATCTTATGATCCAGTTATGCAATCTTCATCAAATACTTTGATGAGAGGGTGATTCATTCTCCACTAGGTTTAAGTCTAATTAATCCTAGAAGTGTTTTATAGATGAGTTCTGATTCTATGTTATACTGTTCCTATATGTTGAATGACCTAAATTTGAATATTTTAGACATGTCTTAGCCTGGATTGCAACTATGTTCTGAGTCTAAAGGTGCCCCACATCTGAGTCTCTACGCTACCGCCTCATCGTTAAGGGTAACTGCCCTACTCACGGCTCAGACAAAAGTCAGCAATGAACGGTACCCTATGTCACTTCGGTATCATGCTGCTCGTCTCATAACCGCCGACATAACACTCTACTCAGCCTACCTAGACTACTTTCAACCAACAGGGTGTTCCGCATATTATTTTATCTAGTATGGCAGACACTAATACTAATTGATGCCTGTTAAACTAAGTAGGTTATTAATAGACCGTGGTTAGGAATTGTCTATATCCCTAATTTCAGTTTAAAATAACGGCATTAGACATGCAGACATAATGAATATTTAAGCAGGTGGCCATTTCCGAAAAATCATAATAACTTCAGCATATAAAACAGATATTCATAAGAATCGTAATCTGATATTCAAATTGACATTTAGATAAAACAATTCGTAAACATACAGAACCTCATCTAGGGGACCCACTGTCATAATGTAATCACCACTCTATGCAGGTCCAGCCGGCGCTGCAACTCCTGTATGCTCCTGACTGCTCGATCCTACTCTGCTCGGCAGAGCCTTCGGAGAACGCTCCTCAGACCTAGTAGCAATTGCTTTACCTTACATCCCGGGCTTAAGCAAATTGTCCTAATCTGACTAAGAACACGCACCCTATCTCTCTCTTAGGATCTCCTAACGAAATCCTGGTATTCTATGAATACAAAAAACGAACCTATCTATCGAAGCCTAAGCTCTGAGACTATTTCTCAGAAACTAAGAAAACGAAACAAGAAAGAAAGAAAGAAAACTGAAACTGAAACCCGAGTCTCTCAGTGACTTGTGTACTCAAGAATTGTACACTGGAAGTCTCTGAATGACTCAGATCGAGTGGAGAGGAATGATTTCAACTCCTGGAGGCCTGGGGTATTTATAGCAGCTTTCTGGAGTGAACATTTCCAAAAATTTCGATGTGGGACAAATTCTGGTGCTTCGGGACGCCCGTCCTGGATTGGGACGCCCGTCCTGGTGGCTTGACTGGGTCGGGACGCCCGTCCCGGACCGTTGACCAAGTCAGCATTTCCAAAAATTGCATTTTTGCCCCAAAATTTGCTGTTTTCGTCCAATTTGCTCCTGAAACTTCCAAAATCGAAATTTAAGCAATTTTATGTCAATTTGATTCAATTAAGATCAAATACATTCAAATATTGCCCTAATTTATGTCTAAAAACATGCTAAAAAGGGTATATGATTTGTGCACATCAAATAACCCCACACTTAGCTTTTTGCTTGTCCTCAAGCAAAGTCTACCTGAAGTTAGTGATTTTAAATCATATGTGCAGTCACTTAAATTCTCTAGTAATGTTTTTATTCCAAAAATTATTCAGATAATTCTTAACACATGTCTGACTGGTTAGGTTGCTATGACAAGGTCTCAAATGTCTCTAGTAGATTGAGCAGAAAACAATTTAACAACTAGGTTGAACTCTTCTCTTAGTCATAAGGTCTTTGATACGCGAAAATCGTATCACATTTTTAACATGTTTTTATATATGTTTTAATGTGAAATTGAGAGTAAATTGACATTAATTGTTTACTATTTACTTGATTTCACGGTTTTTATGATTTTGGAAGTGTCAGGTGAAAAGTAGACGAAAACAGCAAATTCTGGGGCAAAAACGCAATTTTTGGAAATGTTGACCCGGTCAAAGGTCCGGGACGGGCGTCCCGAACCCGGGACGGGCGTCTCGACCCGGTCAAACCGCCAGGACGGGCGTCCTGAACCGGGACGGGCGTCCCGAACCTGGTCAACGAATCAGGACGGGCGTCCCGAGCTGCCAGAAGCTGTCCCACATCGAATTTTTCAGAATTTTTCACTCCGGGAAGCTGCTATAAATACCCCAGGCCTCCAGCAGTTGAATTCATCCCTCTCCACTCGATCTGAGTCATTAAGTGGTTTCCAGTGTACAATTTTCCAGTACACAACTCACTCAGAGACTCGGATCTCAGTTTTCTTTCTTATTAGTGTTTGTTTTAGTTTCTGAGAAATAGTCTCAGATCTTAGGTTTCTATAGATAGGTTCGTTTCCGGTATTCATAGAATACCCGGGGTTTCGTTAGGAGACCCTAAGAGAGCTCTAGGCGTTCGAAGAGTCAGTCCACAGGGCTGGGCTTAAGCTGGGTATTAAGGTAAAGCCCAGTTACTAGGCTGAGGAAGCGTCCTCCGAAGGTTCTGGTGAGCAGAGTCAGAGGAGGCAGTACAACATATACAGCAGTACGCTCTGCGGCGAGACTACGTAAAGGGTGATTTCTTTATGGCATCAGTCCCCATACCCCTCTCTTATATGTTGTTATTGTTTTTCTCTAAATACTTATTATGAACATCTGATTATGATTTTTATGAATAGTTGTTTTATATGTTGAAGTTGTTATATTTTTCCGGAAATAGCCACCTGCTAAATATTCACTATGTCTGCATGTTTAATGTGCTCTTTTAAACTAAAGTTAGGGTTATAGACAATTCCTAACCACGGTCTAATCATAACCTGTTTAGTTTAACAGGCATCAATTAGTATTGGTGTCTGCCATGCTAGATAAAATAACATGTTGAACACCCTGCCTGTTAAAGTAGTCTAGGTAGGGGCCGAGCTGAGTCCGATTATGCCGGCGGCTAGGGCAAGCGGTATGATCCCCGAAGTGACATAGGGCTTTCATGGATGCCTTCGTCCCGAACCGTGAGTAGGGCCGTCATTAAGGTAGGGCGGTTTATTAGAGACCTCGGATGTGGTACGCCTTTAGACACAGAACATAGTTGCAATCCAGGCTAAGATGCATCTAAAATACTCGAATATAGGTCAATCAACATATAGGAACAGTATAACATAGAATCAGAATTTATCTTTAAAACACTTCTAGGGTTAATTAGACTTGAACCTAGTGGAGAATGGATCACCCTCTCATCAAAGTATTTGATGAAGATTGCATAACTGGATCATAAGATAAGAGTTAGGATAAGAGGCTAGTTACTACTAAGCCGTTGCCACTTCCCTGGGAGTACGATAATTAACTTAGTAAAATCGTAGATACTTTCCAATAGACTAGCTACACGATAGGTACTCTGCCTTAGATTCTGGCTGATTAAGTGACACCATAAGACTAAACGTGACAATTAGTCAATCACAGTCCTTAATTAATCATAATCGACATAGGGTAAAATAACACCTATTTAGTACGTCAACCGGAATCGCATCAGATTTTTGGCGCCGTTGCCGGGGAAATATCATAATGAATTTAGGATTATTGGCCACAATTCTAGAGACTTATGATAGGTAACGGTAGTAACCTAGACTTTTGATTAACACTTATGTTATACCAGCTAGACAATCACTTTCCTGAATATAGGATTATCATAACTAATTAATTTTAGATAATATCTGGAATTAAGAGACTTAGGATAATCAAATTTTAGAAAATTATTCTAGAACCGTATTGAGGAAATTTACCTGCTTTCTAAATAAATGTTAAAATCCATAAAAATATTTTTCTTACTTTCTTGTTTCACTTTCCTATGTTTGTTATTTGTTATTTTTAACCAGACTTTGCACTCAGAAATGAAGGGAACGAGAGCCCAGGATACTCTGGACGAAGTAGAACATAACACTTCCCCAGAAATCCAAACAATTCCTTCTTCTCCCGAATACACTCCTGCTTCTCCCGAATACACTCCTGCCTCTCCCGAATACACTCCTGCTTCTCCCGAATATACTCCTAAATCTCCCGAGTACACCCCGAAATCTCCTGAATATACTCCTGCATCCCCCGCACCTAACGACCAACCACCTTCATCAGAGGATAGCACTGACAGTTCTCAATCAGCCTTGGCTGCCCGGGTAGATGCTATATCTCACAAGATAAGCGCTATGACTCAGACAATACCGGGCGGACTAAGACGATCATATCAGGCTGTTCTAACCTTAAGTTCTGAAGTAACCCAACTCAGAACCACAATGGAACGCCAAAATGTGCAATTACTCCGAGAGATGATGGAAATCTTGAAGGAACAAAGGAACCAGCAGGAGGAAATGCGCAACATACAAGCAGAACTGCAAGAAATGCGAAGCATTCGGACAGAACTACAGGAGATCAGAGATAGGATTCGTTAAAAAGGGAAGATTCTTTTACTTTTATTTTCAGCAATAAATTCGTTTGAACTGAAACTTGAATAATTGACCCATATTTTTCTATTTTTCAACATTTTCTAAAGGGTCCTTTATTTTCAACAATTTTCTTCAGACATTTTATTTCTATGAAAAAACGAAAATTTTGCAATTACAGTTTATTTTTTTTCATTAACTAAATTGTATAAATTCAAATTTTTGTTTTTCTTGCTGAATTTAAATAGGAATAAAATTAGGGTAGTATGATTTTCGAAAAAGTGAGACTGAGGAATTTTTGCATAGAGTGTTTTTAACAACTTCTGAATTTCATTGGATAAACAGGAAGCCTTGTTAAAAATTATGATTATTTTTGGTATACTGAGATTTGCAGGAATTAAGAAAAAAAAACAAATAAATTTTCGGAATTGGCACGCGTCCCGAGGCAACCCGGGACGGGCGTCCCGGTTCTGGACGGGCGTCCAGCGGGACGGGAGTCCTGCCTCCGGGACGGGCGTCCCGAAGGCCTCCCCTTCTATAAAATCTCAATTTTTTCATTTTTTCCTCAAAATTCACTTCCAAAAATCCACCTCTCTCAAATAACTCTCTCTTTTCCTTTGGCAAACTTTTCAAATTTAAAATTTCAAATTTCCCTCCAAAATTTAAATTTTAAATTTCCTTCCAAATTCGAATTTCCCTCCAAAATTCGAATTTCCCGCCAAAAATTTCGAAATCTTTCCCTAGCCTAATTTCACCCTTTTGAATTCAAATTCACCTCCAGAATTCGAATTCGAACCTTCCTTCCTACCTAAACTCCCCAAAAGTCTCTCAAACACTTTCAAACCAAATGGCTGCCAAACGTGCTCGTACCCCATCCACTATGACAGTTACCTCAGTGACACATCCTTTTATGCTGTTTCCCTCCAGCACAGCATATCAGGAGAGATGCACAGGGTACATCGGACGCACGATTCTGACGGGCAGAACGCTGGATTGGGCAGCAGTACAGACACTGGGAGTAGAGGCTGAGATCAGACGCATACTCGATGTACTACCCTACAGTCGAGTATTCATCGTCACAGAGCCCACGTACCTGGAGCTGGTATGTGAGTTCTATGCATCCTTTGCATGCCACCAGGAGCAGATCACATTCCGCTTAGGCGGAATAGATCGGTCGATGAGCATGGCCGAGTTCGGCATCGCTTTGGGTATCTGGCAGAGAGAGGAGCTGGATACGCCCGCCTACACCACAGCAGTTCGGGACTTCACTTCTGCAGATGTCTCCACTGCTTGGGCTCAGATCTGTATGACGGGTGTTCCCTACCAGCATGGCTTTGCGAAAGCCACAGGTATCTATCCTGCTCTTCGCTACTTACATGCCATTATTGCACACACTTTGTCAGGACGACGGACGGCCCCCGGGAATGTCACCCAGATGGAGACATTCCTCTTGGCCAACATGCATATGGGATCTACAGTAGAGATGGCTCGACTTATCACAGTCATCATGCGGGGTTTTGCTACGGACACTCGGAAACAGTGTCTGGGGCTCGGGCCATTCATCACCAGGATAGCCCGCTACCTGGAGTTGGACATAGAGGGCTCGGAGCTTACTCTGGTCGCCCCAACCACTATTCCCACAGACGTTACCATCCTACGGAACATGGGAATGGTTGTCCGGGATGCGAGCGGCCGCTACACCATCCACACAGAGCAGCCAGGACAGGCTTCGGCATCAGAAGCAGCTCCACCGCATATCCATCCATCCGAGACGTTCGTGCCACGTACTGCCTTCGAACGACACATGTCGCACGGATTGGCAGAACTATCGGCACGATACAGTCGAGACATGGACCGGATCGACAGACGGCTGGCATGATGGATGACAGGATTGACAGACCTGGCGGTGATGGATGACAGATCGCCATGATCACCAGTAGGATTGAGGAGTTACATCAGCAGACTGCCCAGTAGCGGAGAACTTCGAGTTTGACTTAACAGACCTCGGTCCACTGGATGGCGACCCCCGTTCTTAGTCTCCTCTCTCCCTTTCTTTTCTTTCTTTTGTCTTTTGTTTATCTGTTTTTGTGTATGTCTGGGCTGTATGACTATGAATCTTTGTACAAAATTGATTTAATGACATACAGAATTGTTGCATTATTCTGTCTTTTCTTGTTTTTTATTATGTTTTATTTCTTGTCTTCAAATAAGTGTGGGGTAATTAGCTATGCATGAACACTGAGGACAGTGCCAAACTTAAGTGTGGGGTAGCAGTGCACCGTGCACTGTAGCATTTGAAAAATTTTTTCGCATGCTTTTGCTTGTTTTCCCTGTATTTTCACACCCTTCCAAATTTTTTTTCAAATTTTTTCCGTCTTCAGACTTCTAAATGCAGTATGCTTGGTTTAAACAAATTGCTTATGTCTATGATATGTAGTTATGTTATGGGTATTAGGAGAATAATTGATAGCTATCTTGGACTAATTGATTAGGAATAGGGAATTCCTGATAACTGAGCACAACCTTGTCTGGATTAGAGACCTCAACCAATTGCCTATTCGAGACTTAACTAGATAAAATTAGACCAGTTGTGGATATATTGGCAGTTAGAATGACTAGATGAGACTCTGAGCTAAAAGTGAAAAGAACTTAAGGAAATTAATTACAATGGGTAGTTTGCCAGCGGCCTTCGCTACTCGAGCACCACTCCTTCGGGGAACTTAAAGCCTATGCCCTAAGGTCGTTGTAGATTTGGGAGTCATCGGAGTGGACTCGCTACATGGGTAGTTGAAGTTGACGTGTTCTAAGCAAACTCGAAATACCCTGAATCTATAAAGAAAATAACTGGTGCTAAAACATTAAAAATCTAATCACCAAGCTCAGAACTCAGAAAGTTATCTGTTGTCAGTATGTCTAGCGATAGGTCAAAGTATTATCTGGTAGCAGTTAAGATAAGAGTTCATTGTGTTGACTATCTGGTCTAGACTAGTACACACACTACACATCAGGAAGACCCTGTGACTAAGAAAAAAGTCCAACCTAGTTGTTGATTTGTTTTCTGCCTGATCATAACAAACTACTAGAGACATGTGAGACCTTGTCATAGCAACCTAACCATCAGACCTGTTAAGAATTGTCTGAAGAATTTTTGGAATAAAAACATGATTAGGAATTTAAGTGACTGCACTACGGTTTAAAATCACTAACTCCATGTAGACTTTGCTTGAGGACAAGCAAAAAGCTAAGTGTGGGGTTATATCTGATACGCGAAAATCGTATCACATTTTTAGCATGTTTTTATATATGTTTTAATGTGAAATTGAGAGTAAATTGACATTAATTGTTTACTATTTACTTGATTTCACGGTTTTTATGATTTTGGAAGTGTCAGGTGTAAAGTAGACGAAAACAGCAAATTCTGGGGAAAAAACGCAATTTTTGGAAATGTTGACCCGGTCAAAGGTCCGGGACGGGCGTCCCGAACCTGGTCAACGAATCAGGACGGGCGTCCCGAACCGGGACGGGCGTCCCGAGCCGCCAGAAGCTGTCCCACATCGAATTTTTCAGAATTTTTCACTCCGGGAAGCTGCTATAAATACCCCAGGCCTCCAGCAGTTGAATTCATCCCTCTCCACTCGATCTGAGTCATTAAGTGGTTTCCAGTGTACAATTTTCCAGTACACAACTCACTCAGAGACTCGGATCTCAGTTTTCTTTCTTTTAGTGTTTGTTTTTTTCTGAGAAATCTCAGATCTTAGGTTTCTATAGATAGTTCGTTTCCGGTATTCATAGAATACCCGGGGTTTCGTTAGAGACCCTAAGAGAGCTCTAGGCGTTCGAAGTCAGTCCACAGGGCTGGGCTTAAGCTGGGTATTAAGGTAAAGCCCAGTTACTCTAGGAAGCGTCCTCCGAAGGTTCTGGTGAGCAGAGTCAGAGGAGCAGTACAACATATACAGCAGTACGCTCTGCGGCGAGACTACGTAAAGGGTGATTTCTTTATGGCATCAGTCCCCATACCCCTTCTTATATGTTGTTATTGTTTTTCTCTAAATACTTATTATGAACATCTGATTATGATTTTTATGAATAGTTGTTTTATATGTTGAAGTTGTTATATTTTTCCGGAAATAGCCACCTGCTAAATATTCACTATGTCTGCATGTTTAATGTGCTCTTTTAAACTAAAGTTAGGGTTATAGACAATTCCTAACCACGGTCTAATCATAACCTGTTTAGTTTAACAGGCATCAATTAGTATTGGTGTCTGCCATGCTAGATAAATAACATGTGAACACCCTGCCTGTTAAAGTAGTCTAGGTAGGGGCCGAGCTGAGTCCGATTATGCCGGCGGCTAGGGCAAGCGGTATGATCCCCGAAGTGACATAGGCTTTCATGGATGCCTTCGTCCCGAACCGTGAGTAGGGCCGTCATTAAGGTAGGGCGGTTTATTAGAGACCTCGGATGTGGTACGCCTTTAGACACAGAACATAGTTGCAATCCAGGCTAAGATGCATCTAAAATACTCGAATATAGGTCAATCAACATATAGGAACAGTATAACATAGAATCAGAATTTATCTTTAAAACACTTCTAGGGTTAATTAGACTTGAACCTAGTGGAGAATGGATCACCCTCTCATCAAAGTATTTGATGAAGATTGCATAACTGGATCATAAGATAAGAGTTAGGATAAGAGCCTAGTTACTACTAAGCCGTTGCCACTTCCCTGGGAGTACGATAATTAACTTAGTAAAATCGTAGATACTTTCCAATAGACTAGCTACACGATAGGTACTCTGCCTTAGATTCTGGCTGATTAAGTGACACCATAAGACTAAACGTGACAATTAGTCAATCACAGTCCTTAATTAATCATAATCGACATAGGGTAAAATAACACCTATTTAGTACGTCAACCGGAATCGCATCAGTCTTCCTGATGTGTAGTGTGTGTACTAGTCCAGACCAGATAGTCAACACAATAAACTCTTGTCTTAACTATTACCAGATAACACTTCGACCTATCGCTAGACATACTGACAACAGATAACTTTCTGAGTTCTGAGCTTTGGTGATCAGATTCTATCATTTATCATTTATTGATTCCTTTCGTTTATAGATTTTCTAGGGTATTTTGAGTCTGCTTAGAACACGTCAACTTCAACTACCCATGTAGCGAGTCCCACTCTGATGACTCCCAGATCTACACGACCTTAGGGCATCAGGCTTTAAGTTCCCCGAAGGAGTGGTGCTCGAGTAGCGAAGGCCGCTGGCAAACTACCCTTATTTGATTAACTTCTTTTAATTTCTTTTCACTTCTAGCTCAGAGTCTCATCTAGTCATCCTAACTACCCATATATCCACAACTGGTCTAATTTTATCTAGTTAAGTCTCGAACAGGTAATTGGTTGAGGTCTCTAATCCAAACAAAGTTGTGCTCAATTATCAGGAATTCCCTACTCCTAATCAATAAGTTCAAAAATAGTCATCAATTATCTCCTACTAACCATAACATTCTACCTACATATCATAGACATAAGCAATTGTTTAACCAAGCATACTGCATTTAGAAGTCTGAAAGACGGAAAAAGTTTGAAAACATTTTGGAAAGGTGTGAAAATACGGGGAAAACAAGCAAAAGCATGCGAAAAATTTCTCAGACTACTACAGTGCACCGTGTACTGCTACCCCACACTTAAGTCTGACACTGTCCTCAGTGTTCATGCATAGCTAAACTACCCCACACTTATTTGCAAACAAGAAGAAATGAAAACAAAATAGAAAACTCTTACCCCACACTTATTTGACTAACTAAGGGTAAGAGAGAAAATAAAACAACCAACAAAACAAGACACAAAAATGAAGAAAATAAAAGTAAAGGAAGATGAGATTAGAAAAACTCCCTTCTTGCCTCGAGCAGAAGGGTTTTCTCTGATCTGTCAATTGGCTCTTCACCTTAGCCATGTGCTATTGCTGAGGCATTCTTGACTCTGTAAGCTCTAGATACTGGAACGGATGACGTCAGCTTCGATCCTTCATCGTCGAGCTCTAGGTAGTGGCCTATTCATTTGATGAATGGCTCGAGCCCCACGGACTGCTTCCTCGAATCATTTGTAAGATTTCTCACAATCATACCAACGTGTCCAGGAGGAACGTGTCTAGGAATGAGATTTCTTGGGATTTGTGTGCCTTCCTACCAATGTTAGTAAAGGTATTGCATGCAAGTCTCGAATGGAAGAAAAAATACCTGAAGCTTTGGCCAAGCCGTGGTGGTAGGAGGCTCCAGTGGTGTAGATCTGGGCCCAAGTATTTGAAACTTCCTCGGGGAAGTTTCTCACAGCTGATTGTATGCAGGGGATGCAAGCTCCTCCATTGCTATGCTCCCGACACAATGCCAAATTCCTCTATATCTGTCGACCGTTTGTTACCTCTTGGTAGATCACTTGCTTACACTGGTCTGGCTTTAATTGTTGCCAGTATCTCATCTATTACTTCTGCGAGTAGGGGTTTTGCTGTGGTGGTGTCTTCTGAAAGTTTCCAGCTTCCGAATTACTCCTCAGCTAAATCCCGTATGATTCCTCTAGTTGGAATTGTATGTATTTCCCATTGGAGCATCATTCTGCAGTAACCTACTCCTACCTCTTTTGGAATGGTCAATCATTCCCATAGTAATCCCTACTAAAGTGTGGTACTTAGCAGACTTCACAGATTTGATACACAGGCTGAACATTTCTTCCTAAGACATCGGCACTCTGAATCTAGAAAACAACTAGAATCTACACTTGACTTTAACGTCATTAGTAGGTAATGCCTGTGGTTCAGGCCATTTTGAAAAGTGTTCCACGACTACTATGATGTAATTATGTTCAAAGGAAGAAAGAGAAAAGGATTCGAAATACCCCTAATATCAACGGTTGCAACATTCTGTGTACGTCGCTGGGGTAGATGATCTCTGGAAGATGTGTTACCTGTTATTTGGCAAGCATCGCAGGACTGTATCAGAGATACTCCTTGAATATGGTGGGTCAACAAGATCCTGCTTTCAACACTTTCCGGATAGTGTTGATAGCCATCAATTGGTCTCCCATAGATTCTTTAGGGCAATGCTCCAAAATCTTGTGTCCTTCATCTTCTGAGACACATCTTCTGATCAACTGATCTGCAAAAATTTGAAATAGAAGAGAAACTGCCCAGTAGTAATATTTCAAATCAGCAAAGAATTTCTTCTTTTGCTGATAAGTCATATCACTTGGAACTTATTCAGTGACTAGATAGTTTGCAATAAACCACAGATGAGAATTATTATACATAGCAAACAATGCAAATAAGTTTTTATCCAAAAATTTATCAGTATTACACTAGCCTCTAACTCGGGGTTTTCTAATCTAGACCAATGGTTTGCTTTCTAGATTTTCAACTCTTTTTCTTATCCCTTTATTCTATATCAAGTTCAAGTAACAATAAAACTTAACTTAATCAAGTATGGTTCAACATTAGTTTTATTGAACACAAATATCTTGGAGTGATCAGTGTCACCTATTGTTTCTAGACAAGACTAGATAAGATCGGAATTTATTATTCATGAACTTTCTTATCATGTTTCTGTCCTAAAACAATTCGTACTACATCATTACATCACATATTATTCAAAAAGCAGATTTCAATCAGGTGATGCCATAATGGGTGCAGTAATTCCTTTTGGTTTAAACAATCTCATGCATTTATCATCAAACAAAAGGAACATCCTTTCTCATTAGAATACTCAGAGGTCTGTCTATTAAAGAAAATTTTATTTCATGATTCCGTCTAATAAACTAAGCATGACCTAAGAAAATTCCATAATGATATTTCTTCCAGATTAAAATCTGAGCCAAAATTTGACAAATCAGAAAGATATTCTATCCTCATTTCCATTTTTATTTTTTCGAAATTAACAAATAGAAATAACACGAAAAAGAGCAACAAATGTAGAACTAAGAAAACAACTAAGAAAGAACAAGAGATAGGGAAAACAACAACTTACCATTGAGCAAGAAAAATACATTCTTTTTGGATTTTAAATTTTTAACATTTTTTTTCTTTTTATATTTCCAAAGCAATTAAATTCCCTCAATATGGTTTTAGAATAATTTTCTAAAATTGGGTTATCCTAAGTGTCTTAATTCCAGATAATATCTAAAATCAATTAGTTATGATAACCCTATCTAAAATCAATTAGTTAAGATAAGTGCAGGTCTGAGGTCTGAGTTACTACCGTTACCTATCATAAGTCTCTAGAATTGTGGCCTTTAATCCTAAATTCATTATGATATTTCCCCGGCAACGGCGCCAAAAATCTGATGCGATTCCGGTTGACGTACTAAATAGGTGTTATTTTACCCTATGTTGATTATGAATAATTAAGGACTGTGATTGACTAATTGTCACATTTAGTCTCTATGGTGTCACTTAATCAGCCAGAACCTAAGGCAGAGTACCTATCGTGTAGCTAGTCTGTTGGAAAGTATCTACGATTTTATTAAGTTAAATATCATACTCCCAGGGAAGTGGCAACGGGTTAGTAGTAACTAGCCTTTTATCCTAACTCCTATCTTATGATCCAGTTATGCAATCTTCATCAAATACTTTGATGAGAGGGTGATTCATTCTCCACTAGGTTTAAGTCTAATTAATCCTAGAAGTGTTTTATAGATGAGTTCTGATTCTATGTTATACTATTCCTATATGTTGAATGACCTAAATTTGAATATTTTAGACATGTCTTAGCCTGGATTGCAACTATGTTCTGAGTCTAAAGGTGTACCACATCTGAGTCTCTATGCTACCGCCCCATCGTTAAGGGTAACTGCCCTACTCACGGCTCAGACAAAAGTCAGCAATGAACGGTACCCTATGTCACTTCGGTATCATGCTGCTCGTCTCATAACCGCCGACATAACACTCTACTCAGCCTACCTAGACTACTTTCAACCAACAGGGTGTTCCGCAGATTATTTTATCTAGTATGGCAGACATTAATACTAATTGATGCCTGTTAAACTAAACAGGTTATTAATAGACCGTGGTTAGGAATTGTCTATAACCCTAATTTCAGTTTAAAATAACGGCATTAGACATGCAGACATAATGAATATTTAAGCAGGTGGCCATTTCTAGAAAATCATAATAACTTCAGCATATAAAACAGATATTCATAAGAATCGTAATCTGATATTCAAATTAACATTTAGATAAAACAATTCGTAAACATACAGAACCTCGTCTAGGGGACCCACTGTCATAAAGTAATCACCACTCTATGCAGGTCCAGTCGGCGCTGCAGCTCCTATATGCTCCTGACTGCTCGATCCTACTGTGCTCGGCAGAGCCTTTGGAGAACGCTCCTCAGACCTAGTAGTAATTGCTTTACCTTACATCCCGGGCTTAAGCAAATTGCCCTAATCTGACTAAGAACACACACCCTATCTCTCTCTTAGGATCTCCTAATGAAATCCTGGTATTCTATGAATACCCAAAACGAACCTATCTATCGAAGCCTAAGCTCTGAGACTATTTCTCAGAAACTAAGAAAACGAAACAAGAAAGAAAGAAAGAAAACTGAAACTGAAACCTGAGTCTCTCAGTGACTTGTGTACTCAAGAATTGTACACTGGAAGTCTCTGAATGACTCAGATCGAGTGGAGAGGAATGATTTCAACTCCTGGAGGCCTGGGGTATTTATAGCAGCTTTCTGGAGTGAAAAATTCCAAAAATTTCGATGTGGGACAAATTCTGGTGCTTCGAGACGCCCGTCCTGGATTGGGACGCCCGTCCTGGTGGCTTGACTGGGTCGGGACGCCCGTCCCGGACCGTTGACCAAGTCAGCATTTCCAAAAATTGCATTTTTGCCCCAAAATTTGCTGTTTTCGTCCAATTTGCTCCTGAAACTTCCAAAATCGAAATTTAAGTAATTTTATGTCAATTTGATTCAATTAAGATCAAATACATTCAAATATTGCCCTAATTTATGTCTAAAACATGCTAAAAAGGGTATATGATTTGTGCACATCACTGAGTCGCTAAGTGACTTGTATACTATCGAAAACTGTATACTTGAAGTCACTAAATGACTCAGATCGAGTGGAGAGGAATGATTTCAACTGAGGAATGCCTGGGGTATTTAAAGTAGGGGAGCTGGGTGATTTTCTCTCAAACTTTCGATTTAGGATTCTGAACTGGGGCTCAGGACGCCCGTCTTGGCTTGTTGACCAGGTCAGGACGCCCATCCTGGGTTCAGGACGCCCATCCCGACTTCCGAACTTCTAAAAATCACGTTTTTGCTCCAAAATTTGCTATTTCCTTCTACTTTTCACCTAACACTTCCAAAATCACAAAAACTGTGAAATTGAGTTAAGAGCAAACAATTAAGAGCGATTTACCATCAATTTCAACCTAAATTATGCCAAAAAACATGCTAAAAATGTTATATAATTTATGCATATCATATAACCCCACACTTAGCTTTTTTCTTGTCCTCAAGCAAAGTCTACCTGAAGTTAGTGATTTTAAATCATAGGTGCAATCACTTAAAATTTCTAGTCATGTTTTTGCTCCAAAATTCTTCACTGAATCAAATAATTCACAACACAGGTCTGACTGGTTAAGTTGCTATGACAAGGTCTCAAATGTCTCTAGTAGATTATCATGGTCAAGCAGGTTAACAACTTAATAACTAGATTGAACTCTTCTCTCAGTCACAAGGTCTTCCTGATGTGTAGTGTGTGTACTAGTCTAGACTAGATAGTCAACACAATATACTCTCATCTCGACTATTACCAGATAATACTTCGACCCGTCGCTAGACATACTAACAACAAACAACTTTCTGAGTTCTGAGCCTTGGTGACCAGATTTTTAATTAAGCATTTATTGATTTTTCTCTTTTATTAATTTTTCAGGGTATTTTGTGTCTGCTTTCACACGTCAACTTTAACTACCCATGTAGCGAGTCCCAGCCTGATGACTCCCAGACCTACATGACCTTACGGCATCAGGCTTTAAGTTCCCCTAAGGAGTGGTGCTCGAGTAGCAAAGACCACTTGCAAACTACCCTGTTTAGTTAACTCTCTTTATTTTTCTTTTCACTTTCAGCTCAGAGCATCATCTAGTCATTTTGATTGCCAATACATCCTCAACTGGTCTAATCTTATCTAGTTAAGTTTTGAAAAGGTATTTGGTTGAGGTCTCTAATCCAAACAAAGTTATGCTCAAGTATCAGGACTTCCCTATTTCTAATAGATAAATTCAAGAAAGCCATCACCTTGTCTCCTACGGATCATAACATTCTACCTACATATCATAGACATCAACAATTCTTTACCAATCATACTGCATTTTGAAGAGTGAAAAAGTGATAAATTTTGAAAACAATTTGGAAGGGTGTGAAAATACGGGAAAAACATGCAAAAATCATGCAAAAATGTTTTTCCTACTACAGTGCATTGTGCACTGCTACCCCACACTTAAGTCTGACACTGTCCTCAGTGTTCATGCATATCTAAATTACCCCACACTTATTTGAAAACAAGAAGAGATAAAAACAAAATAGAGAACTCGTACCCCACACTTATTCGACTAACTAAGGGTAAGAAAGAAAATAAAACAATAAACGAAATAACAAAATATAGTAAAAGAAACAAATGCTGTTATGTCATATCAATCAACGTCATACATAGATTCATATTTCATACAGCCCAGACATGATCACACACATAGAGCAAAAGCAACAAAAGAAAGAAAAAGAAAAGGACAAGAAAAACTAAGAACCCGACTCATCGTTATCGGGTGGACGGAAGTCTGTTGAAAAGTAGACCTCAGGGTCTTCGACTAGTCGGGAGGTCTACTGAAAGATCTCCTCGACCCTGCTGGTGTTCATGGCGATTCTATCGTCCATCATCGACATCTGCCTCTCGATTCTTTCCATATCCCGGCTATGTCGGGCTAAAAATTCTGCCAATCCTTGCGACATATGCCGCTCAAAGGCAGTGCATGGAACGAATATCTCGGTCGGAGGTATATGTGTTGGAACTACTCCCGGTGTCAATGCCTGTCCTTGCTGCTATGTGTGGATGGAGTAGCACCCAGTTGCATCCCGTACGACCATCCCCATATTTCGTAGAATGGTAAGATCCATAGGAATGGTGGTCGGGGCAACCTGGGTAAGCTTCGAGCCCTCGATGTCCAACTCCAAGTAGTGGGCTATCCTGGTGATGAACGGCCTGAGCCCTAGACACTGTTTCCGAGTGTCCGTAGCGAAACCCCGCATGATGACAGTAATGAGTCGAGCCATCTCTACTGTGGAACCCATATGCATGTTGGCCAGGAGGAATGTCTCCATCTAGGTGACATTCCCGGGGGCCGCCTGACGCCCTGACAGAGTGTGTGCTATAAAGGCATGTAAATAGCGAAGAGCAGGATGAATACCTGTGGCTTTCGCAAAGCCATGCTGGTAGGGAGCACCCGTCGTACAAATCTGAGCCCAAGCGGTGGAGACGTCTGCAGAAGTGAAGTCTCGAACTGTTGTGGTGTAGGTAGGCGTATCCAGCTCGTCCCTCTGCCAGATACCCAAGGCAATGCCGAACTCGGCCATGCTCATCGATCGATCCATTCCGCCCAAACGGAATGTGATATGCTCCTGCAGGAATGTAAATGAAGCATAGAACTCACATACCAGCTCTAGGTAGGTCGGCTCAGTGATGATGAAGACTCGACTGTAGGGTAGTACGTCGAGTATGCGTCGGACCTCCTGCTCAACTCCTAGTGTCTGTACTGCTGCCCAGTCAAGCGTTCTGCCAACCAGTATGGTAAGTCCGATATATCCATGACATCTTTCCTGGTATGCTGGAATGGAGGGAAAAAGCATAAAAGGGTGTGCCACAGATGTGACGGTCATGGAAGAAGTGATACGAGCGCGTTTGGGAGCCATTTAGTTGAGAACGTTCGAATTCGAATTCTGGAGGTGAATTTGAATTCAGAAGGATGGATTTTGGGTAGGGAAGGATTTTGAATTTTTGGCGGGAAATTTGAATTTTGGAAGGAAGTTTAAAAGTTCAAATTTTGGAGGGAAATCCGAATTTTGAAACTTCGGGAAGTTGCCAAAAATTTGTAGAGAGAAGGTGGAGAGAATTTTGTAGAGAGATGATTTTTGGTGGTTGGTTTGAGAGAAAATGAAGAAAAAAAGTATTTTTGTAGAAGGGGCGGCCTTCGGGACGCCTATCCCGGGTTGCATCGGGATGCGTGCCACTTCCGGATTTTTTTTTCATAATTCCATGCAAATCTTTAGTACACCAAAAACAATCATAATATTTAACAAGTCTTCATGTTTAGCCTATCAAATTCAGAAGCTATTAAAAACTCTTTGCAAAAATTTCTCAATCTCTTTTTTCAAAAAAATCATAACTACCCTAATCATATCCTAACCTTTATTCAGCAAGAATTATAGAAAAACAAAAGATTAAGTTTATACAACTTATTAATGAAAAATAAACTGTATTTGTAACACATTTGTTTTTCATAAAGAAATTGAAAAATAAAATGTTTGAAGAAAAATTACTGAATAAAATAAATGACCCTTTAAAAAGTTTGAAAATAAAAAGTAGGGGTCAGTTATTTAATTTTAGTCCAAATAATTTATTTGCTGAAAAGAAGAGTAAAAAGAATCTTCCCTTTTTCAATGGCCCTTATTTATGATCTCTCGCAGTTCTGCTTGCCTGGTTCGCATCTCCTCCTGCTGGTTACTTTGTTCCTCTAAGATTTCAATCACCTCTCGGAGTATTTGCACATTTTGGCGTTCTATTGTGAATCTGAGTTGGGTTACTTCAGAACTTACAATTAGAACAGCCTGATCTGATCGTCTTAGTCTACTTGCTATTGTCTGAGCCATGACGCATATCCTGTGAGACATATCATCTACCTGGGCAGACAAGGCTGATTGGAAACTGTTAGTGCTATCCCCTGATGAAAGTGGTTGACTGTTAGGTGCTGGGGATGCAGGAGTATACTCAGGAGATTTTGGAGTATACTCAGTGGATTTTGGAGTATACTCTGGAGATGCAGGAGTATATTCAGGAAATGCAGGAGTTGTTGGATCTCTGGGAAAGGATTGATGTTATTTTCTAATTTGTCCAGAATATCCTGGGCTCTTGCTCTAATGGTTTCTAAGAATGCAAATGGTTGTATCCCGTTCTCCTCATCAGAACTTTCTTTTGGGTCGGGACATCTTTTCACTCTTTTGGTTCTATGAAAGAATGCTCGTGGTTTACTCAATCTTTTTCTCTTCATCTATGAGTGTAAAGTCTGGTTAGGAATAACAAATAACAAAGACAGAAATAAAGCAAAATAGAAAAAAGTAAGAAAGATATTTTTTGGGATTTTAAATTTTTAACATTTTTTTCTTTTTATATTTCATTTCGAAAGCATTTAAATTTCCTCAATATGGTTTTAGAATAATTTTCTAAAATTTGATTATCCTAAATGTCTTAATTTCAGATAATGTCTAATATCAATTAGTTATGATAACCCTATATTTCGGAAATTGATTGTCTAACTAGCATAAAATAAGTGTTAGGTCTAAGGTCTAGGTTACTACCGTTACATATCATAAGCTTCTAGAATTGTGGCCAATATTTCTAAATTCATTATGATATTTCCCCAGCAACGGCACCAAAAATCTGATGCGTTCCGACTGATATACTAAATTAGGTGTTGTTTTACCCTATGTTGATTATGAGTAATTAAGGACTTAGCATAACTAATTGTCACATTTAGTCTCTATACTGTCACTTAATCAATCAGAACCTAAGGCAGAGTACCTATCGTGTAGCTAGTCTGTTGGAAAGTATCTACGATTTTAATTAGATTAATTATCGTACTCCCAGGGAAGTGGTAACGGCTTAGTAGTAACTATCCTCTTACCCTAACTCTTATCTTATGATCCAGTTATGTAATCGTTCATCAATATCTTTGATGAGAGGGAGATTCATTCTCTACTAGGTTTAAGTCTATTTAAGCCTAAGAGTGTTCTACAGATAATGTCCCGATTCTATGTTATACTGTTCCTACATGTTGATTGACCTATCTTCGAGTATTTTAGATATATCTTGGCCTAGATTGCAACTATGTACTGAGTCTAAAGGTGTACCACATCTGAGTTACCTGATAAACCGCCCTACCTTAATGACGGCCCTACTCACGGTTCGAGCTAAAGGCATCCATGAAAGCCCTATGTCACTTAGGGGATCATGCCGCTCGCCCTAACGCCGGCATAAACACACAAACTCGGCCTACTTAGACTACTCTAACAAACATGGTGATCTATATGCTATTTCATCTAATATGGCAGACATTAATGCATCCCGACGGGGAAGTCCTAAATTAATGCTTGTTAAACTAAACAAGTTATGATTAGACCGTGGTTAGGAATTGTCTATAACCCTACATTTAGTTTAAAAGAAACTACATTAGACATGTAGACATAATGAAAGTTAAGCTGGTGGCCATTTCTGGAAAATCATAAAGTACTTCAACATGCATAACAAATATTCATAAAATCATAATCCAATAGTCATAATAAATGTTTGGACGAACATAGTACAGACATATAAAGAGAGGGACAGGGGGACTGATGCCATAAAGTATTCACCCTTTACGTAGTCTCGTCAATGGAGCAACTGCTTGTATATGTTGGACTGCTCGACCCGACTCTGCTCGTCAGAACCTTCGGAGGACGCTTCCTCAGCCTAGTAGCTGGACTTTACCTTAATACCCAGCTTAAGCACAGCCCTGTTGACTAACTCTTCGAAAGCCTAGAGCCCTCTTAGGATCTCCTAACGAAACCCCGGGTATTCTATGAATACCATAAACGAACCTATCTAGTCGTATCCTAGGATCTGAGACAGACTCTCAGAAACAAAGAACACGAGACACTATCTAAGAATATAAATAAACCTATACTAAAACCTGAGTCGCTAAGTGACATGTATACTATGGAAAACTGTATACTTGAAGTCACTAAATGACTCAGATTGAGTGGAGAGGAATGATTTCAACTGAGGAATGCCTGGGGTATTTATAGTAGGGGAGCTGGGTGATTTTCTCTCAAAATTTTGATGTGGGATTCTGAACTGGGGCTCGGGACACCCGTCCTGGATCTGGGACGCCCGTCCCGGCCTGTTGACCAGGTCAGGACGGCCGTCCCAAGTCCTAGACGCCCGTCCTGGCTTGTTGACCAGGTCAGGACGCCCATCCTGGGTTCGGGACGCCCATCCCGACTTCTGAACTTCTGAAAATCACGTTTTTGCCCCAAAATTTGCCATTTTCTTCTACTTTTCACCTGACACTTCCAAAATCACAAAAACTGTGAAATTGAGTTAATAACAATCAATTAAGAGCGATTTACCATCAATTTCACCCTAAATTATGCCTAAAAACATGCTAAAAATGTGATATGATTTATGCATATCAACTATCTTGGTAGTAACATTTGGCAGATACCATCAAACGACACCATTTGAGTGACAGGTATCGTCAAACCGATTTCCGGCGAATCAATAAATTTATCATATGTTAGATCTATAATTGTTTTGTCTAAAATTAAATTGGTATTTTTTTATTTTACTAAATTTTTGAGCCAAATGTGTGATAAAAATCGTTATATAAATTTATCATATGTTAGTTCTATAATTTTTGAGTTTAAAATAAAATAAAATTGATATTTTGTTATATTTTACTAATTTTTTGAGTCAACCTGTGATAAAAATCTTTATATAAATTTAATAATATGTTAAATCTATAAGTATGGAGTGTAAAATAAGATTAAATTGGCATTTGTTTTTTATATTTTACTAAATGTTTTATCCAGATCTATGATAAAAATAGTTAAACAAATTTATCATATGTTAGATCTATAATTTTTTAGTGTAAAATAAAATTAAATTGGTATTTTTTATACTTTGAAAATCTTTTGAGTCAATGATAGAAATTGTTAAATAAATTTATCAAAGGTTAGATATATTATTTTATGAGAATTGATTTTTCAAAAGAAAATGATAAATTAGATTTAATGAATTTAATTTTGGATTTGATAAGAAAAAAAAACTGTTTTTTCAAGAATTAAAGTTATTGTTGTTTGTTTGTTTTTTTTCTTTTTTATTTCAATGGAGATAAGATTGCAACAAAAATGAAAAGTTTGTTATTTTTGATTTTTTCGGTTTTTTTTAAATTTTTAATGTTTAATTTTAAATGATTTTTCTTTCATTTTCTTTTTGGGTATAATATTTTAATATTAGAGGTGGTGAATCTGTCAACATTCACTTTCCTTTTTGAAAAAAGACTAAAATACAGTGATATAAGGATCAAGGCCGTATTATTATCCCCAAGGTTTGATTCTTAATTTGTTGTTCACAGTTACATACATATAATGAGGAAAAAAACATGAAAAGTTCTAGTTTTTCTTGTCCCTTTTCTTAGAGCATTACAGAAAAATACTTGCCTCGTTTAGAAGCAAAAGAAGGTTTTTTCATGTTCATGGATGACATAATTGAAGTTAAAACTTGGAGATTTAAATACAGGTAATTAATTAAGAATAAATATTAATTTTAAGTTCTTAAATGTGTATATATATATATATATATATATATATATAGAGAGAGAGAGAGAGAGAGAGAGAGAGAGAGAGAGAGAGTGAGAGAGAGATGGTACTTTGTGTATTAATTAATGTAATGCAATATTATAGGCTTTGGCCAAACAATACTAGGAGAGTGTATGTTCTTGAGAAAACAGGTAAATGAAGATTTATTCTCCTTTATTTATTTCTTTATTTATTTTTGGTGAAAATTGTATTTTATATATATTAAATAGATTAGAAGTATACATAAAAATATCTAACTAATTAGATTTCCAATTCCAAGTTAAAAGAAGTTTTAACACATTCCTAAGACTTCTTTTAGCGATGACATGAGAATTATTTAAAAAAGTATTTGCACAATGTGTGCCAGCAGTGTGATTAACAAATTACATGAATGGTTTGTTGGAACACGTAGTTCCAAGATGGGAACATCTACAACACTGTATTGGAGTTAGCTAAGTTCCTATAGATCCATTAACACATACACAGTAGTGAAGAAACTTTCTCACATACAATCTGTAAGTAAAATATTCCAGCTCTTCTACACCACAAATAAACTAGAGAGTTTAAGATTCCACATTTTCACAAAAAGGAGGCTATTGAATGTGCCTGGTGAAGGCTTGTCCACATCGTATAAAGATATATGCTCCTTTTATTAGTTTGGTATAACAATTTTCTTGTAAGCCCTTAAATCGACACAAATGCAATAATAAACTACTAGTAAATAATATTGCTCATTTAACTCTCATCTTAAGTTAGAATCATGCATGAAATAGGGAAGCTACTAATAACTATGGTAAATAATTTATAAATGTTATACTAAGTTTCTAATTTAAATTTCTTCGTAAATTTAAGTTACATAAGAAATATGGGTAAACTACTAATAAATGTCATACGGTGTTACTCATTTAACTTCATCATAAGCTAAACAAACCCGAAACATGAAATTGGGAAGCGGGGGAACAAATCCTTTGATGGATGTTGCAACCCTATTGATTGCAGCTTTCTCCAAACCTCCGGGAAAGGTGACACATGGACAAAATAGGGCGAAACACCCTTTTGAAAGTACTTTACATAATTTTGTTAAATAATTTATAGATGTTATACAAATTTTGTAATTCAAATCTCATCGTAAGTTAGAGTCATGTAAAAAATATGAATTGACACAATTGTGGTAATTAACTTATAAGTATAACACAATTTTTAATTCAACTATCGTTATCGGTTAAAATTACATAAGAAATAAGGTGAACATTTTCCCTAAGAGCTCTTTGTAACTCGAAAATATAACACAAAATACCATTCATCAAAGGAAAAAAAAGTAACACAAAATACCTAATTCGACTCTCATTGTAATAGTGTTAAGATGGTAAGGTGTAAAGGCATTTCCTAGAGAGCAAGAGTCATATAGTCCACTAAAGTGATTCAATGTATTGAAAATAAAAACAATTTTCTTACAAATTGAAATCATTATTGATTGTTTTAGGTGAATTTGTGAAATCTAACCAATTGAGGATTGGAGACTTTGTGATGATTTATAAGGATGATCACACACAAAGATTTGTATGCATACGCTTTTCATCAAATCTCTATCTAATAATATTGATGCATCTCATGAAACATACATACATATATATATATATATATATATATATATTATATATATATATATATATAATTATATATATATATTATATATATGTTTGGCTATGAGAAATATGCTTATCAACAAATCTATATCTAATATTGTTGCATCTCATGAAACATATAAACATTTATATATATACATATACATATACATATATTATATATATACATATACATATACATATATATATATATATATATATATATATATTATGTTGGTTGTTGGAGAAAGTTTTTTGTTTAATAATTAATGCACAGATTCAGACAATAAGGATGAAAATGTCAATCGACCATGCACCCGAACAGAATGGTGGATCATCATCATCATTATCGGTAGTTGTGCAGGGTGATGGAACCTTTGAAGCAAATGATAACCTGGAGTTGCCTTTTCTTCCTCCTCCTGCAGCTACCGTTCCAGAAGTAGGAGGGAGTAGTAGTTCTAATTATGTTGGTGGCTTGCAGGATTTTCTTATGGATTTGTTGGACGACATTGAAGATTTATGAGAATTTTAGGGGTATTTATGAAAAGCTTATATGATAGAAGATACTATCTATCTATCAATCTATCTATCTGCAGGCAATATATATATTTTAGTACTTTTATTTTTATGTTTTGTCTGTGTGTATTGTGTTATTTATTGAGGTTGTTGAGACTGATGAACAAGAAAGAGATTTTGTTATTAGTGATTGAATTATGCTTTTTCATGGGAATATCTTATAATTTTTATTTTTATTTATTTAGAAGAAATACATATTTAATTATCTTGTGATTCATGTGAAAAGTGATATTTTGTTTTAAAAAATAGAATCTAACATAATTAAATATGAAATTTTTTGTGTAGTAAAGTGTTATATTTGATTGGGAGATTCTTTAGTTTGCACTATTATTTCTTTGAATATATATATATATATATATATGTTAGAAACATTCAAAATAACTTATTTGACATTTTGATAGCAGTTGTTGGAATTAAAACACACTATTGTTTCTTTGAATATATATATATATATTAGAAACATTCAAAATAACTTATTTGACAGTCTGATAGCAGTTGTTAGAATTAAAACATAAATATAGGAGCTAAATTAGAACTAATAAATTAATAAACCCCACGTACCAAATAATACATATGTGTATATATAGAAAGGAAAAAACACAATGCCATTTAAGTAGAATATGGACATTGATGGGTTCCGACTGATATACTAAAATAGATGTTATTTTACCCTATGTTGATTATGAGTAATTAAGGACTTAGACTGACTAATTGTCACATTTAGTCTCTATGCTGTCACTTAATCAATCAAAACCTAAGGCAGAGTACCTATCGTGTAGCTAGTCTGTTGGAAAGTTGATGGTTTTCCAGCCGATATGCTAAATAGGTGTTATTTTACCCTATGTTGATTATGAGTAATTAAGGACTGTGATTGACTAATTGTCACATTTAGTCTCTAAGGTATCACTTAATCAGCCAGAACCTAAGGCAGAGTACCTATCGTGTAGCTAGTCTGTTGGAAAGTATCTACGATTTTATTAAATAATTATCGTACTCCCAGGGAAGTGGTAACGACTTAGTAGTAACTAGCCTTTTATCCTAACTCCTATTTTATGATCCAGTTATGCAATCTTCATCAATGACTTTGATGAGAGGGTGATCCATTCTCCACTAGGTTTAAGTTTAATTAAGCCTAAAAGTGTTTATAGACAAAGTTCTGATTCTATGTTATATTGTTCATATATGTTGATTGACCTATCTTCGATTGTTTTAGATATATCTTAGCCTGGAATGCAACTATGTTCTGAGTGTAAAGGTGTACCACATCTGAGTAATCTGGTATACCGCCCCATCGCTAAGGTAAACGGCCCTACTCACGGTTACTACTAAAGACAGCTATGAAAGCCCTATGTCACTTTGGGGATCATGCCGCTTGCCCATAACCACCGGCATAAACGCTCTACTCAGCCTACCTAGACTACTCTAACAAACAGGGTGTTCCGTAGGTTATTTTATCTAGTATGGCAGACACCAATACTAATTGATGCATGTTAAACTAAACAGGTTATGAATAGACTGTGGTTAGGAATTATCTATAACCCTAATTTTTGTTTAAAAGAAACTACATTGGACATGCAGACATAATGAATATTTAAGCAGGTGGCTATTTCCGGAAAAACATAATAACTTCAACAAATATAACAATTATTCATAATAATCAAAATCCAGTATTCATAATTGCTATTTGGACAAACACAATAACAACATATAAGAGAGGGACAGGGGGACTGATGCCATAAAGAAATCACCCTTTACTTAGTCTCGCCGATGGAGCGTACTGTTGTATATGCCGTATTGCTTGGCCCGACTCTGCTTGCCAGAACCTTTGGAGGCCGCTTCCTCAGCCTAGTAACTGGGCTTTACCTTAATACCCAGCTTAAGCCCAGCCCTGTGGACTGACTCTTCGAACGCCTAGAGCCCTCTTAGGATCTCCTAACGAAATCCCGGGTATTCTATGAATACAAGAAACGAACCTATCTATCGAACCCTAGGATCTGAGACTAATTCTCAGAAACTAAGAAAAACGAAACACAAAAAGGAAAGAAAGAAAACTTATACTGAAATCTGAGTCTCCGAGTGAGTTGTGTACTCGAGAATTGTACACTGGAAACTACTGAATGACTCAGATCGAGTGGAGAGGGATGATTTCAACTGAGGAAGGCCTGAGGTATTTATACCAGCTTTCTGGAGTGATTTTCTCTCAAAAATTCGATGTGGGACTTGACTTTCTGGTTCGGGACGCCCGTCCCGGATTGGGATGCCCGTCCCGGTCTGTTGACCAGGTCAGGACGGCCGTCTCGAGTCCTGGATGCCCGTCCCGACCTGTTGACCAGGTCAGGACGCCCGTCCTGAACCGGGACACCCTCCCCGAAGTCCGAACTTCTGAAAATTTGCATTTTTGCCCCAAAATTTGCCATTTTCTTCCACTTTTCACCTGACACTTCCAAAATCATAAAAACTGTGAAATTGAGTTAATAATGAACAATTAAGACCAATTTACCCTCAATTTCACCCCAAATCATGCCTAAAAACATGCTAAAAATGTGATATGATTTATGCATATCAAAAGTATCTACGATTTTAATTAAATTAATTATCGTACTCTCAGAGAAGTGGTAACGGCTTAGTAGTAACTATCCTCTTACCCTAACTTTTATCTTATGATCCAGTTATGCAATCATTCATCAAAATCTTTGATGAGAGGGTGATTCATTCACCACTAGGTTTAAGTCTATTTAAGCCTAAAAAGTGTTTTACATATAATGTTCTGATTCTATGTTATACTGTTCCTACATGTTGATTGACCTATCTTCGAGTATTTTAGATATATCTTGGTCTAGATTGCAATTATGTACTAAGTCTAAAGGTGTACCACATCTGAGTTACCTGATATACCGCCCCATCGCCATTGACGGCCCTACTCACGGTTTGAGCTAAAGGTATCCATGAAAGCCCTATGTCACTTAGGGGATCATGCCGCTCGCCCTAACGTCGGCATAAACACACAAACTCAGCCTACTTAGACTACTTTAACAAACATGGTGATCTATAGGTTATTTCATCTAATATGGCAGACATTAATGCTTTTCGACGGGAAAGTCCTAAATTAATGCCTGTTAAACTAAACAGGTTATGATTAGACCGTGGTTAGGAGTTGTCTATAACCATTCATTTAGTTTAAAAGAAACTACAGCAGACATGCAGTCATAATGATAGTTAAGCTGGTGACCATTTTCGAAAAAACATAAAGTACTTCAACATGCATAACACATATTCATATAATCATAATTCAACATTCATAATACATATTTGGACGAACACAGTACATACATATAAAGAGAGGGACAAGGGGACTGATGCCATTAAGTATTCACCCTTTACGTAGTCCGCTGATGGAGCAACTGCTTGTATATGTTGGACTGCTCGACCTGACTCTGCTCGACAGAACCTTCGGAGGACGCTTCCTCAGCCTAGTAGTTGTACTTTACCTTAATACCCAGCTTAAGCACAACCCTGTTGACTGACTCTTCAAATGCCTAGTGCCCTCTTAGGATCTCCTAACAAAATCCTGGTATTCTATGAATACCGAAAATGAACCTATCCAGTCATATTCTAAGACCTAAGACAGACTCTCAGAAACGAAGAACACCAGACACTCTCTAAAATTGTAAATAAACCTATACTAAAAACCTAAGAACACTAAGTGACTTGTATACTATGGAAAATTGTATACTTGAAGTCACTAAATGACTCAGATCGAGTGGAGAGGAATGATTTCAACTGAGGAAGGCCTGGGTATTTATAGTAGGGGAACTGGGTGAATTTCTCTTAAACATTATTTGTGGGATTCTGAACTGGGGCTCAGGACGCCCGTCCTAGATCTGGGATACCCGTCTCGGCCTGTTGACCAAGTCAGGATGGCCGTCCTAAGTCCTGGATGCCCGTCCTGGGTTCTAGACGCCCATCCCGACTTTCGAACTTCTAAAAATCACGTTTTTGCCTCGAAATTTGCCATTTTCTTATACTTTTCACCTGACACTTCCAAAATCACAAAAACTGTGAAATTGAGTTAATAACAATCAATTAAGAGCGATTTAACACCAATTTCACCCTAAATTGTGCCTAAAAACATGCTAAAAAGTGATATGATTTATGCATATTATATAACCCCACACTTAGCTTTTTGCTTGTCCTCAAGCAAAGTCTACCTGAAGTTAGTGATCTTAAATCATAGGTGCAGTCACTTAAAATTTCTAGTCATGTTTTTACTCCAAAATTCATCACTGAATCAAATAATTCACAACACATGTCTGACTGGTTAAGTTGCTAAGACAAGGTCTCAAATGTCTCTAGTAGATTATCATGGTCAAGCAGGGTTAACAACTTAATAACTAGATTGAACTCTTCTCTAAGTCACAAGGTCTTCCTGATGTGTAGTGTGTGTACTAGTCCAGACTAGATTGTCAACACAATATACTCTCATCTCGACACTTACCAGATAATACTTCGACCTGTCGCTAGACATACCAACAACAAACAACTTTCTGAATTCTGAGCCTTAGTGACAAGATTTTTAATTAAGCATTTATTGATTTTTCTTTTATTGATTTTCCAGGGTATTTTGTGTTTGCTTTCACACGTCAACTTTAACTACCCATGTAGCGAGTCCCACTCCAATGACTCCCAGGCCTACACGACCTTAGGGCATCAGGCTTTAAGTTCCCCTAAGGAGTGGTGCTCGAGTAGCAAAGGCCGCTTGCAAACTACCCTATTTAGTTAACTCTCTTTTTCTTTTCACTTTCAGCTCAGAGCATCATCTAGTCATTTTGATTTCCAATACATCGTCAATTGGTCTAATCTTATCTAGTTAAGTTTTGAAAAGGTATTTGGTTGAGGTCTCTAATCCAAACTAAGTTGTGCTCAATTATCAGGAATTCCCTATTTCTAATCGATAAGTTCAAGAAAGTCATCACGTTGTCTCCTACTGATCATAATATTCTACACACATATCATAGACATCAGTAATTCTTTACCAATCATACTGCATTTTGAAGGCAAAAATTTTGAAAAACATTTGGAAGGGTGTGAAAATACGGGTAAAACATGCAAACATCATGCAAAAAATTTTCTACTATAGTGTACTGTGCATTGCTACCCCACACTTAAGTCTGACACTGTTCTCAGTGTTCATGCATATCTAAATTACCCCACACTTATTTGAAAACAAGAAGAAATAAAAACAAAACAGAAAATTCTTACCCCACACTTATTTGACTAATTAAAGGTAAGAAGGAAAATAAAACAATAAACGAAATAACAAGATATAATAAAAGAAACAAATGTTGTTATGTCATATCAATCAACGTCATACAGAGATTCATATTTCATACAGCCCAGACATGATCACACACATAGAGCAAAAGCAACAAAAGAAAAGGAAAAGAAAAACTAAGAACCCGGCTCATCGTCATCGGGTGGACGGAAGTCTGTTGAAAAGTAGACCTCTGTGTTGTCAACCATTCGGGAGGTCTGCTGAAAAAGCTCCTCGACCCTGCTGGTGTTCATGGTGATTCTATCGTCCATCATCGACATCCGCCTCTCAATTCTTTCCATATCCCGACTATGTCGGGCTGTAAGTTCTGCCAATCCGTGCGACATATGTCGCTCAAAGGCGGTGCTTGGGAGGAATGTCTCGGTCGGAGGTATATGTGCTGGGACCAATCCTGATGCCGATGCCTGTCCTTGCTGCTCCGTGTGGATGGAGTAGTGCCCAGTTGCATCCCGTACGACCATCCCCATGTTCCGTAGAATGGTAAGGTCCATAGGAATGGTGGTCGGGGCAACTTGGGTCAGCTCCGAGCCCTCGATGTCCAACTCCAAGTAGTGGGTTATCCTGGTGATGAACGGCCCGAGTCCCAGACACTGTTTCCGAGTATTCATAGCGAAACCCCGCATGATGACAGTAATGAGTCGAGCCATCCCTACTGTAGAACCCATATGCATGTTGGCCAGGAGGAATGTCTCCATCTGGGTGACATTCCCGGGGGCCACCCGACGTCCTGACAGAGTATGTGCTATAATGGCATGTAAATAGCGAAGAGCAGGATGAATACATGTGGCTTTCGCAAAGCCATGCTGGTAGGGAGTGCCCGTCGTACAAATATGAGCCCAAGCGGTGGAGATGTCTGCAGAAGTGAAGTCTCGAACTGCTGTGGTGTAGGCAGGCGTATCCAGCTCGTCCCTCTGCCTAGAGCTGTTAACGAGCCGAACTGTTCGCGAACAAAGCTCGTTTGAGCTAGTTCATACTCGGTTCGAGCTCGTTTATTTATTAAACAAACAAACACCGAACAAAATTTTAAGCTCGATTACATTTCAAGCTTATTCAAACATTGTTCGCAAACATACCGAGTGTTCGCGAACAAATTATAAATATTTATATTTATTATTAAAAATAATATTTAATATTTAAATTAAAGATTTTTTTTAATTTGTTTTCTAATTTCTAGAGATGATTCAACTTCTCCCAACATTCTTCAAAATGCTAAAACAATTTATTTCTCTCATAACCTTAAAAAGACTTTTGAGTTCTAACTCAATCAACTTTCTTTCTATACAAACCCTAAAAAGTTAATCATTCTCTTTCCTTTACTTTCTCAAACTACTCCAGACTCAACTGAAAAAATAAATTTAAAGGTAAGTATATTATTTTTTTATTATATTTATTTTATTTTATTGGGATAATTAGATTATATTTGTTTGATATTTTAAATTTTAAAATTTATTTTATTCTTCATCACTATCAAATTTTATTTGAATTGTTATATATATATATATATATTGAAAGAGATAAGTAACCATGTTTATTCCATGTTTTTGTTTTTATTTTATACATTATAAGAAAATATAGATAATAATAAGATATTTAATATTAAATAGAATAAATATGCTAATTTGTAGGTGAAATTTGAAATATTTATCTATTTAATTTTTTTTACTGAATTCTAAATTTTTAGGTTCAAATTGAAAATTTTGATTGTATTTAACTAATTTTATAATTATTATTTATTTATTTAAACAGATATGTCAATACCATTCTCAAATTCATTTAAAAAATCTTCTTCATGTCGTGCTGTGGATGAAATAAACTCAGTAAGTATTGAGACATTAAATAATCATATTAATTTAGATGATACTGAAGACAATGATAATGACAACATTCAAGAAAATATTGCATTTAAGCGAAAGAAAAGAAAAAAAAGCAAGTTGTTGGAAAGAAATGGAAGAATGGACAGATGACAAAGGCTGCAAAATGGCAAGGTGTTCCTATTGCAAGGACTCATGGGCAGTGAATAAACACAGCACTACCACTACATTCAATCGACATTTGAAGACTTGTTTGCAACAAAAATTAGCTCTTGGTCAAAATTCGACATTGAAACAACAGGTTCTTTCATTTACTGAAACTGGATTAGATGGGGTAAGTTCTATTACTAACTTTACATATGATCATTCTAAAGTTAGAGAACTTGCTGCACATATGGTATTAGTTCATGAGTATCCTTTTTTGATGATGGAACATGTTTTGTTCAATAAGATTATGAAAGTTGCTTCTCCATTTTATAAAACAATTAGTCGTCATTGTGTGAAACAAGATTGTATGTCAGTTTATGATCAAGAAAAGAAAGAGTTGAAGACATTATTACATAAAGTTGATAAGATTAACATCACTACTGATTTGTGGAAAAGTTGACAAAGTATTCAATACATGGTTGTCACTGGACATTTTGTTGATTCTAACTGGGTATTACAAAAACTTGTATTGAGTTTTAAAAATGTCCCACCTCCACATACGGGTGTTATTGTTGCTAATGCACTTAGTAAATGTCTTCTTGATTGGGGAATTGAAAATAAATTGGCCTCTATTACTGTTGATAATGCGTCATACAATGATGTTTGTATTCGAAGATTGAAAAGCGATCTTTTATTGAGGAAACGTTTGCCAATTGATGGAACGTTATTTCATGTGAGATGTTGTGCTCATATTTTGAATTTTCTTGTTCAAGATGGACTTGGTGAAATTAGAAGTATAGTTGATGTTGTTCGGGATGGTATAAAGTACTTAAAGAATTCTGAGGCTCGAATTAATGAATTTGCTAAAATTGTGAAACAACTTCAATTGTCTTGTAAAAGGTTGATTTTGGATTGTCCTACTAGATGGAATGGAACATATTTGATGTTGGCAGCTGCTTTAGAAGTTAAGGATGCTTTCTCTCGTTATCATGATATTGATCCTGGTTTTTGTTATGTTCCTAATAGCTATGATTGGATGAAAGTTGAAGAAGTAACCCAATTTTTGGCTATTTTTCATGAAATTACCAATATGATATCTGGTTCTGAATATCCTACTTCGAATTTGTTTCTTCCAGAGCTTTATAGGATCAAAGAAATACTAAATGAAAAATCTTTGAATCATTTTGATTATATGAGAGTCATGGTTGGAAAAATGGTTGCTAAATTTGATAAGTATTGGAGTGAATGTAACATGTTATTTTCTTTTAGTGCAATTTTGGATCCAAGGTATAAAATGAAACTTGTTGAGTTTGTTTTTCTTGTGCTTTATAAAGATGATTCTCATGCAAATATTGAATTGGTTAAGAAGTCATTGTATGACCTTTATGCAAGTTATGCAAGTGCATATAATGAGTGTCAATTGAGTCAAGAACAAGGTTCAACAAGGGCAAGAATGGATAATGATGCGATTCCGGTTGACGTACTAAATAGGTGTTATTTTACCCTATGTCGATTATGATTAATTAAGGACTGTGATTGACTAATTGTCACGTTTAGTCTTATGGTGTCACTTAATCAGCCAGAATCTAAGGCAGAGTACCTATCGTGTAGCTAGTCTATTGGAAAGTATCTACGATTTTACTAAGTTAATTATCGTACTCCCAGGGAAGTGGCAACGGCTTAGTAGTAACTAGCCTCTTATCCTAACTCTTATCTTATGATCCAGTTATGAAATCTTCATCAAATACTTTGATGAGAGGGTGATCCATTCTCCACTAGGTTTCAGTCTAATTAATCCCAGAAGTGTTTTATAGATGAGTTCTGATTCTATGTTATACTGTTCCTATATGTTGATTGACCTATCTTCGAGTATTTTAGACATGTCTTGGCCTGGATTGCAACTATGTTCTGTATCTAAAGGCTACCACATCTGAGTTTCTACGCTACCGCCCCATCGTTAAGGGTAACGGCCCTACTCACGGCTCGGACTAAAGTCAGCAATGAACGGTACCCTATGTCACTTCGGTATCATGCTGCTCGTCTCATAACCGCCGGCATAACACTCTACTCAGCCTACCTAGACTACTTTCAACCAACAGGGTGTTCCGCAGATTATTTTATCTAGTAAGGCAGACACCAATACTAATTGATGCATGTTAAACTAAACAGGTTATGAATAGACCGTGGTTAGGAATTGTCTATAACCCTAATTTCAATTTAAAAGAACGGCAATAGACATGCAGACATAATGAATATTTAAGCAGGTGGCCATTTCCGGAAAATCATAATAACTTCAGCATATAAAACAGATATTCATAAGAATCGTAATCTGATATTCAAATTAATATTTAGATAAAACAATTCGTAAACATACAGAACCTCGTCTAGGGGACCCACTGTCATAAAGTAATCACCACTCTATGCAGGTCCAGCCGGCGCTGCAGCTCCTGTATGCTCCTGACTGCTTGATCCTACTCTGCTTGGCAGAGCCTTCGGAGAACGCTCCTCAGACCTAGTAGCAATTGCTTTACCTTACATCCCGGGCTTAAGCAAATTGCCCTAATCTGACTAAGAACACGCACCCTATCTCTCTCTTAGGATCTCCTAACGAAATCCCGGTATTCTATGAATACCAAAAACGAACCTATCTATCGAACCCTAGGATCTGAGACTATTTCTCAGAAACTAAAACAAAACACTAACAAGAAAAAAAACTGAGATCCGAGTCTCTGAGTGAGTTGTGTACTAGAGAATTGTACACTGGACACCACTAAATGACTCAGATCGAGTGGAGAGGGATGATTTCAACTCCTGGAGGCCTTGGGTATTTATAGCAGCTTTCTGGAGTGAAAAATTCCAAAAAATTCGATATGGGACAAATTCTGGTGCTTCGGGACGCCCGTCCTGGATTGGGACGCCCGTCCTGGTGGTCTGACTGGGTCGGGACGCCCGTCCCGAATTCGGGACGCCCGTCCTGGACCGTTGACCAAGTCAGCATTTCCAAAAATTGCATTTTTGCCCCAAAATTTGCTGTTTTCGTCCAATTTGCTCCTGAAACTTCCAAAATCGAAATTTAAGCAATTTTATGTCAATTTGATTCAATTAAGATCAAATACATTCAAATATTGCCCTAATTTATGTCTAAAAACATGCTAAAAAGGGTATATGATTTGTGCACATCAAATAACCCCACACTTAGCTTTTTGCTTGTCCTCAAGCAAAGTCTACCTGAAGTTAGTGATCATATGTGCAGTCACTTATATTTCTAGTCATGTTTTTATTCCAAAAATTCTTCAGACAATTCTTAACACAGGTCTGACTGGTTTGGTTGCTATGACAAGGTCTCAAATGTCTCTAGTAGATTATTATGATCAAGTAGGTTTAACAACTTAACAACTAGATTGAACTCTTCTCTTAGTCACAAGGTCTTCTTGATGTGTAGTGTTTGTACTAGTCTAGACCAGATAGTCAACACAATATACTCTCATCTTAACTACTACCAGATAACACTTCGACCCGTCACTAGACACACTGACAACAGATAACTTTCTGAGTTCTGAGCTTTGGTGATCAGATTTTAATTATTTCGCTCTTAGTGATTTCTTTCGTTTATAGATTAAGGGTATTTTGAGTTTGCTTAGAACACGTCAACTTCAACTACCCATGTAGCGAGTCCCACTCCGATGACTCCCAGATCTACACGACCTTAGGGCATCAGGCTTTAAGTTCCCCGAAGGAGTGGTACTCGAGTAGCGAAGGCCGCTGGCAAACTACCCTATTTAATTAGCTCATTCATTTTTTTTCCTTTTCTTTTCACTTTTAGCTCAGAGTCCCATCTAGTCAATCTAATTGTCAATGCATCTACAAGTGGTCTAATTTTATCTAGTTAAGTCTTGAAAAGGTAATTGGTTGAGGTCTCTAATCTAGACTAGGTTGTGCTCATTTATCAGGAATTCCCTACTCCTAATCAATAAGTTCAAAATAGTCATCAATTGTTTCCTACTAACCATAACATCCTACCTACATATCATAGACATAAGCAATTGTTTAACCGATCATACTGCATTTAGAAGTCTGAAAGACGGAAAAATTTTGAAAAATTTTGGAAGGGTGTGAAAATACGGGGAAAACAAGCAAAGCATGCAAAAATTTTTTTAAACTACTACAGTGCACCGTGCACTGCTACCCCACACTTAAGCCTGACACTGTCCTCAGTGTTCATGCATATCTAATCTACCCCACACTTATTTGAAAATAGGAAAAAATAAAAACAAACAAAGAACTCTTACCCCACACTTATTCGACTAACTAAGGGTAAGAAGGGAAATAAAGCAATGAAAAAATAACAAATAAAAAACACGAAATAAAATGAAAGAGATACTCCCTTTACTCGTTGAGCAGAAGGACTTGCTCAGATCTGTCCATTGGCTCTCGGTATGGTTTTAAACGTTGTCCGTTTACTTTCTGAGAGATGTTATCTTGATCCACGATGATGACTGCTCCAAATGGTGACACCTCTGTAATGGTAAACGGACCTGACCAATAACTGTTTAGTTTTCCTGGAAACAATTTCAAACGTGAGTTGTATAATAACACTTTATCACCTGGTTCAAAATTTTTCTGGGATCTAAGTCTGTTATCATGTCGAATTTTACTCCTCATTTTAAATTGGAGAGAATTCTCATATGCATTAAACCTCCACTCATCCAATTCATTGAGTTGTAACATCCTATTTTCCTTAGACAAATTATCATCTAGATTGCATTTCTGCAAAGCCCAAAATGCTTTATGCTCTAGTTCAACAGGCAAATGGCATGCTTTTCCGTAAACCAATTTGTAAGGTGAAAATCCTGTAGAGGTTCTATATGCCGTACGAAGGCCCATAAGGCATCATCTAATTTTATGGCCCAATCTTTACGGTTAACTCCTACAGTTTTTTCTAAAATTCTTTTGATACCTCTATTGGTTACCTCAACCTGCCCATTGGTCTGTGGGTGATAGGCCGTGGAAAAGTGATGATGAACTCCATATTGCTTGAGTGCTTTCTGCAATTGTGAGTTGCAGAAGTGCGCACCTCTGTCGCTTATGAGGGCTTTGGGACATCCAAATCTGGAAAACAATTTCTTAAGGAATCTGCACACAGCTATAGCATCATTAGTAGGCAATGCCTGTGCTTCAGGCCATTTTGAAAAATAATCTACAGCTACTATGATGTAATTATTTCCAAAGGAAGAAGGAAAAGGACCCATGAAGTCAATACCCCAGATATCAAATATTTCGACACTTTGTATCACCTGCTGGGGTAGACCGTCTCTAGAAGAAATATTACCTGTTCTCTGGCAAGCATCACAGGACTGAATGTATGCTGCTGCATCCTTGAAAATAGTAGGCCAATAGAATCCTGCTTCCAACACTTTCCTGGTAGTGTTGGTGGCAGCCAGATGGCCTCCAGTAGGTCCACAATGACAATGCTCCAGGATCTTATATCCTTCTTCTTCTGAAACGCACCTTCTGATCATCTGATCTTTACAAATTCGAAATAGAAAAGGATCTTCCCAATAGTAATTTTTCAATTCAGCAAAGAATTTCTTTCTTTGCTGCTTATCCATATTACTTGGGAGGGAGTGAGCAACTAAGTAATTGGCAATGTCAGCAAACCACGGAGAGAAAGGATAGTAGATAATGCAAATAAGTTCTCATCCGGAAATTTATCTGATATTACTGTTTCATCTATTGCTCCTAATCCAGGGTTTTCTAATCTAGACAGATGATCTGCAGCTAAATTTTCAGCCCTTCTTTCTCTTATTTCTATATCAAATTCCTGTAGCAATAAAACCCATCTAATCAATCTTGGTTTTGCATCAGTTTTATTGAACAGGTATTTCAAAGCAGAATGATCAGTGTAAACTATTGTTTTAGACAAGATTAGATAAGATCTAAATTTATCAAAAGCATATACTACAGCTAGTAATTCCTTTTCGGTAGTTGTGTAATTCTCCTGAGCATCAGTTAAGGTTTTACTAGCATAGTAAATTACATGAAATTTCTTATCACGTCTTTGTCCTAAAACAACTCCTATTGCATAATCACTAGCATCACACATCAATTCGAAGGGCAAACTCCAATCAGGTGATGTCATAATAGGTGCAGTAGTTAATAGTTCCTTAAGTTTATTAAATGATTTCATGCATTTCTCATCAAAAACGAAAGGAACATCTTTACCCAATAAGTTTGTCAAAGGTCTGGCTATTACTGAAAAATCTTTTATGAAACGCCTATAAAAGCCAGCATGACCTAAGAAACTTCTCACAGATCTTACAGATTTAGGCGGAGGTAGTTTTGAGATCACTTCAATTTTAGCTTTATCTACCTCCATACCTCTCTGCGAAATCTTATGTCCTAAAACAATTCCTTCTTTAACCATGAAATGACATTTCTCCCAGTTTAGAACCAAATTAGATTTTATACAACGTTTAAGCATAGATTCCAGGTTATTCAAACAGATAACAAATGAGTCACCGAACACTGAGAAATCATCCATAAATACTTCCATAGACTCTCCTAACATGTCATCAAAAATAGAGGTCATGCAACGCTGAAATGTAGCAGGGGCATTACATAATCCAAAAGGCATCCTTCTATATGCAAATGTTCCAAAAGGGCAAGTAAACGTAGTTTTATGCTGATCTTCAGGAAAGATAGGAATTTGAAAATAACCAGAAAATCCATCAAGAAAGCAATAAAACATGTGTCCCGATAACCTTTCTAACATTTGGTCATAAAAGGAAGGGGGAAGTGATCTTTTCGTGTGGCAGTATTTAGTTTCCTATAATCAATGCATACACGATGACCAGTGACAGTTCTAGTAGGAATTAGTTCATCATTTTCATTCCTAATAACTGTTATTCCTCCCTTTTTGGGTACTACTTGCACTGGGCTAACCCATTCACTATCAGAAATAGGATAGATTCCGGCATCTAGTAATTTAATTACCTCTTTCTTCACCACATCACACACATTAGGATTCAACCTCCTTTGAGGTTGCACACAAGGCTTATACTCATTTTCTAAAAGGATCTTATGCGAACAAAAACTAGGATTTATACCTGGTATATCCGCAATTTTGTATGCAAAGGCTCTTTTATTCCTTCTGAGTATGTCCAGTGTTGACTTCTTTTGTTCTGCAGTCAGGTCTGCTGCAAGAATAATGGGAAGCTTTTGTTCAGCGTCTAGGAAGTCGTAACACAGATGGCTTGGTAATTCCTTCAATTCCACTTCTGGGGGCTCTTCTAAAGAAATCTTTTCTAATCTCAACTCATGAGCACCTATCTCAACGAAATCGTTAGTACTGGTTTCATAATCAGAATAGTCAAAGTCAGGTTTTTCCAGGGCCAAAGAGTCTATATTTAAGACTGGATAATTGGAGATTAAGTCCAACAGGTTAGTTCCAATCAAATGGTCAAATGCATCCACAGAATAACAATCATCATCTAAATGCATAGGATACTTAAGGGTTTCATTCAAGTTGAAAGTCATATCTTCATTCTCTACCCTTAGTTTTATTTGACCATTGTTGACGTCAATCAATGCCTTAGAGGTAGCTAGAAAAGGTCGACCTAGAATCAAGGGTACATCACTTTCACCATTCATATCCATGACAACAAAATCCACAGGAAAGATAAATTTTCCAACCTTTACTAAGAGATCTTCAATTATCCCCCTAGGAATTTTTACTGTCCTATCAGCAAGTTGTATGCACATTCTAGTCGTTTTCAAATCATGCAAACCTAATTTATCAAATAAACTAGATGGCATTACATTTATGCTAGCTCCTAAGTCTGCTAACGCATGCATATTAGTAATATTGCCTATTGTACATGTCAAAGTGAAACAACCTGGATCCTTCTTTTTGGAAGGCAATTTGTTCAAGAGAACTGCCGAACATCCTTCATTAAGAATTACTTTGTCCATGTCAATCTTTCTTTTATTACTAATAATATCCTTCAGAAATTTAGCATATTTAGGCATTTCAGAAATAACGTCAAGAAAAGGTAAATTAACATGAATTTTACCAAAAGTTTTGAGAAACTTCTCAAGTTGCTCCTTATCTTTATTCTGCATTAGTCTTGTAGGGTAAGGTACTCTTGGCCGGTACTCAAGGATGGACTCTTTCTTCTCTTTCTCTGCTACTTTGTTTTCTACTACTGTCGGCGTTAATTCCTCGGAGCTATCTTCTTTTTCCTGTACAAAAGTAGAAGTGTGAGAAGATTTTGGGAAAGAAGGATTTAGAGTTTTACCAGATCTCAGAGTTAAGGTCTTGCAATCATTTAATGGGTCGGTCCCAGTGTTGCTGAATAGCGTTCCTTGTGACTGATGGGTTGATAACTGTCCCATTTGTCTTTCTAATGTCTGCAAGGAGGCTTGTGTGTCCCTGACTATCTGCTCAATCTGCGTCTGCCTATTCTCATTTTGTTGAATTCTTTCTGCATGAGCTTCCTGGACCTTCCTGTTTGACTCTATCATCTCCTTGTTAGAGTCGGCAATGCCTTGCAGTATGTCCCTGAATTCTTGCATGGGGTCGATTGGAATGATGTAATTCCTTGGTGCGGGCAGAGCGACTTGATATACTGGCTGAACGTTTTCCCTTGTTGAAAAGCATTCAATTGATTAGTAATGCTGGCCTTCAGTGCCTCAAATTGATCATCAGTGGAGGCGATGGCCGCATTTACTGGTTGCTTCTTAGCTCGATCACTTGTCCGCCAGTTCTTGCTATTCCTATATAGTCTCTCCAGAGCGTTTCTAGCATCTACATCACTCATTCCATTGAAACCGCTCTGGGGATTGAGTCTATCAAGAACTTGCTTGCCCATGTCCGTCATACCCCCGTAGAATTGCTGGATCAGCAAGGCTTCGGTAAGTCCATGTTGGGGGCAGAGCCTGAGTAGCTCCTTGAATCTGTCCCAAGCTTCGATCACTGTCTCATCAGCAGCTTGAGTAAAACTGGACAGAGCCCTTCGGTATTCTAGGACTCTTGCTGCAGAGTAGTACTCTTCTAGGAAGGCTTTGCTTAACTCGTCCCAAGAGGTGATGGAGTTATTGGGTAGCTGGGCCAACCATCTCTTAGCTCTGTCCCTCAGTGAGTAGGGAAAAAGGTTGAGTTTGGTTACTTCTGCAGTATGATCTCCCTTGAGGCCTTCGCAGAGAGAAGAGAAATCAGATAGGTGTTCCAGTGGATTCTCGGTTGCAGTTCCTCCAAACTGAACTCGATTAATGATCAACTGGATCACATTCGGTTTAAGATCATAGCGAGGGTTCCCAGGGATTTGGATGGCCGATGATACTGGAACAGTCTGTGGCTGGATGTAGGATTCGAGGGGAGGTCTTTCAGCAGCCATTTCTGTTCTTCGTCTATTAGCTATACGAATGAGACGTTCAGGATTCTCAACTGGTGTTTCAAGGTTAGCTTCTGAAGTTCGAGTCATGCAACTACAGAGAAGAATACGTTTGAGCCTGAGCAAACTGGTTAGTGGAGTTACACGGGAAGTGAAAAAAAAATCAGAAGAAAAACAACTATTTAACTATGAAAGGGAAAAAGAAAAAAATAATATAAAAGATAGGAAACTTACCATTGAACAAGAAAAATACAATCTTTTTGGATTTTAAATTTTTAACATTTTTTTCTTTTTATGTTTAATTTCGAAAGCAATTAAATTCCCTCAATATGGTTTTAGAATAATTTTCTAAAATTTGATTATCCTAAGTGTCTTAAATCCAGATAATATCTAAAATTAATTAGTTATGATAACCCTATATTTTGGAAAGTGATTGTCTAACCAGTATAAAATAAGTGTAGGTCCAAAGTCTAGGTTACTACCGTTACCTATCATAAGTCTCTAGAATTTTGATCAGGAATCCTAAATTCATTATGATATTTCCCCGGCAACGGCGCCAAAAATCTGATGCGATTACGGTTGACGTACTAAATAGGTGTTATTTTACCCTATGTCGATTATGATTAATTAAGGACTGTGATTGACTAATTGTCACGTTTAGTCTTATGGTGTCACTTAATCAGCCAGAATCTAAGGCAGAGTACCTATCGTGTAGCTAGTCTATTGGAAAGTATCTACGATTTTACTAAGTTAATTATCGTACTCCCAGGGAAGTGGCAACGGCTTAGTAGTAACTAGCCTCTTATTCTAACTCTTATCTTATGATCCAGTTAGTTATGCAATCTTCAAATACTTTGATGAGAGGGTGATCCATTCTCCACTAGGTTTCAGTCTAATTAATCCAGAAGTGTTTTATAGATGAGTTCTGATTCTATGTTATACTGTTCCTATATGTTGATTGACCTATCTTCGAGTATTTTAGAGATGTCTTGGCCTGGATTGCAACTATGTTCTGTGTCTAAAGGCTACCACATCTGAGTTTCTACGCTACCACCCCATCGTTAAGGGTAACGGCCCTACTCACGGCTCGGACTAAAGTCAGCAATGAACGGTACCCTATGTCACTTCGGTATCATGCTGCTGTCTCATAACCGCCGGCATAACACTCTACTCAGCCTACCTAGACTACTTTCAACCAACAGGGTGTTCCGCAGATTATTTATCTAGTATGGCAGACACCAATACTAATTGATGTCTGTTAAACTAAACAGGTTATGAATAGACCGTGGTTAGGAATTGTCTATAACCCTAATTCAGTTAAAAAGAACGGCAATAGACATGCAGACATAATGAATATTTAAGCAGGTGGCCATTTCCGGAAAATCATAATAACTTCAGCATATAAAACAGATATTCATAAGAATCGTAATCTGATATTCAAATTAATATTTAGATAAAACAATTCGTAAACATACAGAACCTCGTCTAGGGGACCCACTGTCATAAAGTAATCACCACTCTATGCAGGTCCAGCCGGTGCTGCAGCTCCTGTATGCTCCTGACTGCTCGATACTCTGCTCGGCAGAGCCTTCGGAGAAGCTCCTCAGACCTAGTAGCAATTGCTTTACCTTACATCCCGGGCTTAAGCAAATTGCCCTAATCTGACTAAGAACACGCACCCTATCTCTCTCTTAGGATCTCCTAACGAAATTCCGGTATTCTATAAATACTAAAAACGAACCTATCTATCGAACCCTAGGATCTGAGACTATTTCTCAGAAATTAAAACAAAACACTAACAAGAAAAAAAACTGAGATCCGAGTCTCTGAGTGAGTTGTGTACTAGAGAATTGTACACTGGACACCACTAAATGACTCAGATCGAGTGGAGAGGGATGATTTCAACTCCTGGAGGCCTTGGGTATTTATAGCAGCTTTCTGGAGTGAAAAATTCCAAAAAATTCGATGTGGGACAAATTCTGGTGCTTCGGGACGCCCGTCCTGGATTGGGACGCCCGTCCTGGTGGTCTGACTGGGTCGGGATGCCCGTCCCGAATTCGGGACGCCCGTCCTGGACCGTTGACCAAGTCAGCATTTCCAAAAATTACATTTTTGCCCCAAAATTTGCTGTTTTCGTCCAATTTGCTCCTGAAACTTCCAAAATCGAAATTTAAGCAATTTTATGTCAATTTGATTCAATTAAGATCAAATACATTCAAATATTGCCCTAATTTATGTCTAAAAACATGCTAAAAAGGGTATATGATTTGTGCACATCAGATAACAATCAGTCTGGCAGTGGTAGTTCTGAAGTTCATAGAATTGGAAGAAATGTTATTATTGGAAAGGCTAAATTTGATTTCTTTATCAGACAATCAGATTTTATTCAGCCTGTAAAATCAGATTTGGATATTTATGTCGAAGAAAATGTATATATATGTGATTCTGAAGCTCATTTTGATGCTTTAGAATGGTGGTGAGTGATTCAGTTCAAGTACAGTAGATTATCTAAAATGGCACGTGATATATTATCTATTCCAATTACTACTGTGGCTTCATAATCTGCTTTCAGTGCAGGAGCTAGAGTGATTGATAATCGTCGTGCTTCAATGTCTATTGATACAGTTGAAATGATTTTATGTGCATCTGATTGGGTGCGTAATCTTCATGGACTTAAAAAAGATAAGAAACAGGTTTGTTCTTTGTTTTTTCTTCTAATTTAATTTGTATATATAAAAATAATGATTAATATATTTAAAAATATTCTTTATATATTTAATTTTTTTTTGCAGACAGAGGATGATGAACTATCTTTTGAAGAAATTGTTTTATCTTAGTTTGAAAACAGGTTTGTTCTTTGTTTTTTTCTTCTCATTTAATTTGTATATATAAAAATAATGATTAATATATTTAAAAATATTCTTTATATATTTAACAATTTTTTTTTGCAGACAGAAGATGATGAACTATCTTTTGAAGAAATTGTTTTATCTTAGTTTGAAATTTAATCATTTTAATTATTATATTTAGATTTACTCTTTAAAAGAATCTTTTATTATTATTATTATTATTAAATAGTTAAATATTTAAATTCTATATTTTTTATTTTATAAATTTGAAATTTTTTTAAAAAAATTCAAATTTAAATTTTTAATTTTTTTTAAATTAATTGAGCGAACCCGAGCTCGAACTCGAACAATAAAAAAAATTAATCAAACAAATTCGAACAATTTTTTCTGTTCGAAATGTTTAATCGAGCGAACTCAAACATGCTCGAATAATAATCAAACAAACTCTAATTATCCGATGTTCGGTTTGACTCGGCTCGTTAACAGCTCTACCTCTGCCAGATACCCAAGGCAATATAAAACTCGGCCATGTTCATCGACCGATCCATTCCGCCCAAACGGAATGTGATGTGCTCCTGCTGGAATGTAAATGAAGCATAGAAATCACATACCAGCTTTAGGTAGGTCAGCTTAGTGACGATGAAGACTCGACTGTAGGGTAATACGTCGAGTATGTGTCGGACCTCCTGCTCAACTCCCAGTGTCTGGACTACTGCCCAGTCAAGCGTTCTACCAACCAGTACGTTGGTATATCCATGACATCTCTCCTGGTATGCTGGAATGGAAGGAAAAAGCATAAAAGGGTGTGACACAGATGTGACGGTCATGGAAAAATTAATACAAGCGCGTTTGGGAGCCTTTTGTTTGAGAGTGTTCGAGAGAATTTGAGAATTTAGGCGGAAAGAAGATTTGAATTCGAATTCTGGAGGTAAATTCGAATTCAGAAGGATGGATTTTGGTTAGGGAAGGATTTTGAGGTTTTTTGCGGGAAATTCGAATTTTGGAGGGAAATTCAAATTTTGGAAGGAAATTCAAAAGTTCAAATTTTGGAGGGAAATTCGAATTTTGAAATTTCAAGAGGTTGCCAAAAATTTGTAGAGAGAAGGTGGAGAGAATTTTGTAGAGAGATGATTTTTGGTGGTTGATTTGGGAGGAAATGGGAAAAAATGACATTTTTGTAGAAGAGGGCAGCCTTCGGGACGCCCGTCCTGGGCTACCTCGGGATGTGTGCCATTTCCGGTTTTTTTTTTTCATAATTCCCTGCAAATCTTAGTACACAAAAAACAATCATAATATTTAACAAGTCTTCATGTTTAGCCTATCAAATTCAGAAGCTGTTAAAAACTCTTTGCAAAAATTCTCAATCTCTTTTTTGAAAATCATAACTAAGCAAGAATTATAGAAAAATAAAAGACTAAGTTTATACAACTTATTAATGAAAAATAAACTATATTTGTAACACATTTGTTTTTCATAAAGAATTTGAAAAATAGAATGTCTGAAGAAAAATTACTGAATAAAATAAAAGACCCTTTTTAAAAAAGTTTGAAAATAAAAAGTAGGGGTCAATTATTTAATTTTAGTTCAAACAATTTATTTGCTGAAAAGTAAAAAGAATCTTCCCTTTTTCAATGGCCTTTATTTCTGATTTCTCGCATCTCTATGCGCATAGCTCTCATCTCCTCCCTTTGCCTGCCCTGCTCACTTCGTATGTCAGCTAACCCCCGTAGTATCTGTGCACCTTGGCTTTCTTGGAGGCTGACTATGGCCCTGAGTTGGTCCATATTGGCTGTGATATTCAGAATGCTCTGTTCTGAATGACACAGTCTACTTGCGATTCCTTGATCCATCTGGTAGATCCTGTGAGTCAAAGTATCTATCTGCATGGACAAAACTGACTGAGAACCGTTAGTACTTCCCCCGGATGAAGGGGTATGCTCGTTAGGCATTGGAGTATACTCATGAGATGTTGGTGAGTTTTGGGTTTGGTCAAGGGGTGGTGGATTTCTAGGAACTCTCTGGGCAGGAGTGTTAACTGGAGATCTTTGAGGTTCTTCTCTCGGAGGAAAGCTTTCTTCAGAAGGATCTTCTTCCGTGGAACTGGGCTCACGGGTTTTCAGCAATCTTCTCACTAAGTCACTGGTGTCTAGGCTTGAGTTTATTTCTATAGGTTGTGGAGGAGGGTTCTCCCGTGGTATTTCTGGTTCAGGCCTAGATGGTCCTTCTGGTTTCGTCTTTTTTCATCCTGGAGTGTCAGGGATTTCTGCTTTCTTTGCTTGCTTTGTAGCTGCTCTTGTTCTCTTCATCTATGAGTGTAAAGTCTGGTTAGGATAAAATAATAAATAACAGAAATAGAAAGAAAAACAAAATAGAAGAGGCAAGAAAGATATTTTTCGGGTTTTAAATTTTTAACATTTTTTTTTCTTTTTATATTTTATTTCGAAAGTAGTTAAATTTCCTCAATATGGTTTTAGAATAATTTTCTAAAATTTGATTATACTAAATGTCTTAATTTCAGATAATGTCTAAAATTAATTAGTTATGATAATCCTATATTTTGGAAACGGATTGTCTAACTAGCATAAAATAAGTGTTAGGTCTAAGGTCTAGGTTACTACCGTTACCTATCATAAGCTTCTAGAATTTTGATCAGGAATCCTAAATTCATTATGATATTTCCCCGGCAACGGCGCCAAAAATCAGATGCGTTCCGACTGATATACTAAAATAGGTGTTATTTTACCCTATGTTGATTATGAGTAATTAAGGACTTAGGCTGACTAATTGTCACATTTAGTCTCTATGCTATCACTTAATCAATCAGAACCTAAGGCAGAGTACCTATCGTGTAGCTAGTCTGTTGGAAAGTATCTACGATTTTAATTAAATTAATTATCGTACTCCCAGGGAAGTGGTAACGGCTTAGTAGTAACTATCCTCTTACCCTAACTCTTATCTTATGATCCAGTTATGCAATCATTCATCAAAATCTTTGATGAGAGGGTGATTCATTCTTCACTAGATTTAAGTCTATTTAAGCCTAAAAAGTGTTTTACAGATAATGTTCTGATTCTATGTTATACTTTTCCTACATGTTGATTAACATATCTTCGAGTATTTTAGATATATCTTGGTCTAGATTGCAATTATGTACTGAGTCTAAAGGTGTACCACATCTGAGTTACCTGATAAACCACCCCATCGCCATTGACAGCCCTACTCACGGTTCGAGCTAAAGGCATCCATGAAAGTCCTATGTCACTTAGGAGATCATGCGGCTCGCCCTAACGGCGGCATAAACACATAAACTCAGCCTACTTAGACTACTTTAACAAACATAGTGATTTATAGGTTATTTCATCTAATATGACAGACATTAATGCTTTCCGACGGGAAAGTCCTAAATTAATGCCTGTTAAACTAAACAGGTTATGATTAGAACTTTGTTTGGAGTTGTCTATAACCATGTTGGAGTTGGTAAATATTTTGAGGACACCTCGGGGGTCCCACTGCCCTCGGGGGTCCCGTCGCCGGTGAGCGGGCGGGGGCTCGGGGGCAGCACCCCCGAAACACCAATGGCTTTAGGCCTAGTGATATGTAGATAGGCCCAGTGATATGTAGGGTTTAGACTGTAGGGTTTAGACGCCTATATATAGGGATATCATTGTAACGAGTTGACTGAACCAAGAAATAATAATAGAAAATTTTGTTTGCAGGACGTAGCCCTAATTGGGGTGAACCTGGGTAAATCGTGTGTTCTTATTTTATTATTGTTTTCGATTTCGTCTATCAAATTCATATTCTGCATCGTTAAAATCCTACAAGTGGTATCAGAGCCAGGGTTTTATCAGAGATGTCAGGAGGGTCGCGAATTGAGATAGAGAAATTCGATGGAAAGCGGTTCGATCTGTGGAAGATGAAGATGGAGGATCTTCTTTGTGATCGAGATCTATGGCCAGCAATCGAATCGGAAAGGCCTGTTGCTGAGGAAACGGGTTTGTCTTCCGAAAAGAGGGTTGAAGACTATGATCGAATCGATCGGAAAGGAAAGGGCTTGATCCGGCTTTGTCTCGCAGACAACATTCTGACGAACGTGATGAGCGAACCAACAGCCAGGGCTTTATGGCGGAAATTGGAGTCGCTATACCAAAGTAAGTCACTCGTCAATAAACTATTCTTGAGGAAGAAGTTGTATAACCTTAGGATGCATGAGGGTGATTCGTTCGCCGTACATTTGAACGAATTTTAAACATTGATCGATCAACTTGTATCTATTGGCGTTAAGGTTGAAGATGACCATAAGGCAATAACACTACTTTGTTCACTGCCGGATTCATGGGATAATCTCATTGTGGTTATTGGTGGTGGGAACAAAGAACTCTCGTATGAAACTGTGTGTGCGGCCTTATTATCAGAGGAGACACGAAGAAGGGGATCAGGGAATTCCAGTAAAGAGGCTCTTGCAGCTAGGGGTAGACCTACAGAGAAATCTCAAAATTAGAAAGGGTCCCGATCTAAATCTCGTGGGCGATCGAAGAGTAGAGAACGGAAGGTAAAATGCTGGAAGTGTGAAGAGTGGGGCCATATGAAACGAGACTGTATAAACAAGGCGATTCATAAAAGGGAAGAGGATTCATCCTCTAGAAAGGAAGTCGAGACGACAGGAGATATGTATGTGGCCACTGCGTGTATGGCGCAGTCAGACAAATACATCTAGTACATTGACACCGGTGCTTCATTCCACATGACACCTCATAGACACTGGTTTTGTGAATATGAGAAGTATGATGGTGGAGACGTCATGCTAGGAGATGATACTGCAGTTCAGGTTACTAGGCGTGGTCGCGTGAAGATGAGGATGAAAGACGGCACAATAAAAACTCTTCCGAATGTGATGCACATACCTTCTATGAGTAAACATCTGTTATCAGTTGGCATGATGGCCGACTCAGGGGTTAACTTCAGTTGCAATAAGGATTCGTGTAAGATGACTCGAGGTTCCATTGTAATTGCACGAGGAGTCTGTTATGGGACGTTATACAAATTGCTTGCCGAAACAGTTACTCTTAGTGGCAGTTTCGTGTCCAAAGAGGCGAAGGAAGATGAGCATGATACTTCTCTGTTGTGGCATTAGAGGATGGGGCACATTGGAGAAAAGGGTTTATCTACCTTGTTTTCGAGCCAAATGATGGAGGGAGTACCAGAGTGCTCTATGGGTTTCGGGTTCTGTGAACATTGCATTTATGGAAAACATAATCGAGTTAGTTTTCCACAGAATGATGCAAGAACGTCAGAGCTTCTGGGACTAATCCACAGTGATGTTTTTGGACCTACTCCTACACCATCTATAGGAGGATCCAGGTATTATGTATCTTTCATAGATGACCTCTCACGATACAGTTGGAATTATTTTCTTAAAAGTAAATCTAAGGTGTTTGAAAATTTTCAAGAGTTTAAGGCTTTGATTGAAAATCAATTGGGCGGGAAAATCAAAGGAGTTCGCACAGATAACGGAGGTGAATTCTGCTCAAATGAGTTCGAGCAGTTCTGTGTGAAAAATGGTATAGCAAGGCAAAAGACAACCCCATATACGCCTCAGCATAATGGAGTGGCCGAAAGACTAAACCGGACACTCATGGAAAAGGCGAGGTGCATGCTGAGTTGGGCAGGGTTAGAACCTGAATTTTGGGCAGAAGCAGTTGCCACAGCTTGTCACCTGAAGAACAGGTCACCAACCACATCAGTGAAGAATCGTACACCATACAAGGTAGTGTTTGGGAAGAAGCCAAACCTGTCATACCTTCGCGTGTTCGAGTGTGATGCATATACTCATGTACCTAAGGAGAAGAGGGGTAAACTTGACAACAAGTCCGAGAAGAACATATTCATTGGATACAAGGAAGGGGTCAAAGGCTATAAGTTGTGGAATCCTGAAACAAGATCTATAGTCTACAGCAGGGATGTTATCTTTCGTGAAACTCAATCTCAGGCTGGTACACAGAAGCGGGATGAGCAAAACAAAGTAGTGGCGCTTGAAGAAGACATGAGAGATGAAGCTGAGGAAGTGGTGACACAAAGCACATCAGTTGAGAACCATTCTGATTCTGATTCTGATTCTAACTCTGATTTTAATCAAGTCAACTTGGTTGATGATGTTGATGAAACTCCTAATACAAGTAATACATCGGCTCTCAGGAGATCAACAAGGAATAGACGGGCGCCTCTACGCTACGAGTTCAATGCTTTGAGTACAGGTGAAGACCCTACTTCTGTAAAAGATGCGAGATCAAGGGATGATGAAAATTAGTGGGAGCTCGCAATGATAAATGAGATACAGTCGCTTGATAAAAATGAGACATGGAGCTTGTGCAAATTGCCTAAGGATAGAAAGGCGATTGGGTGTAAATGGGTATTCAAGCGAAAACTGAAACCAGATGGAACCGTGGAGAAATACAAGGCGAGACTGGTTGCAAATGGGTATTCTCAGATCGAGGGAGTAGACTATGATGAGATCTTCTCACTAGTGGCAAAAGTGACCTCAATACAATTTGTCCTGTCCATAGCAGCGGCTTATGATCTTGAAGTGGAACAGATGGATGTAAAAACGGCATTCCTCCATGGTGATTTGGAGGAGGAGATTTACATGAGGCAACCAGAAGGATTTGAAACAAAAGGGAAGGAGAATCTCGTGTGCAGGTTAAAGAAATTTTTATATAGACTGAAGGAGTCTCCGAGGACGTGGTACCAAAAGTTTGATACACACATGCTTCAACTTAATTTTGCCCGTTTAAATTCTAATCACTGTGTCTACGTGAAGAGGGCAGGTGATGAATTTGTGATTCTTACTCTCTATGTAGACGATATGCTACTAATTGGAAATAGCATGAAGATGGTAAAATGGGTGAAAGGTCAGTTGGCCAAGAAGTTTGATATGAAAGACTTGGGACCTGCAAATTTTATTCTGGGTATGCAAATTAAGAGGGATCCCGAGAAACAGAAACTGTGGCTAGGTCTGGAGAAGTACATCAACGAGATTTTGAAGAAATTTGGTATGGCAGACTACCAACCTGTTGGTACCCCTATGTCTACAGGGACCAAATTTTCTGTGGAACAGTGTCCAAAGACTGATGAGGAAGCTGAGGTGATGGCTCGAGTGCTATACGCTAGTGCAGTTGGTAGTTTGATGTACGCTATGATATGTACACGTCCAGATATAGCTCATGCAGTGGGAGTCTTGAGTAGATATATGTCCAACCAAGGTAAAGAGCATTGGACTGCGATAAAGAGAGTTTTCATGTATCTTCGTGGAACTTCAAAATTGTCCTTGTGTTTTGAAGGAGCAGAAGTTGGAAAAGCTCTTGATATCATTGGCCATGTAGACACTGATTGGGGTGCAGATATAGATCGTAGGCAATCTACTAGCGGATATGTTTTCACACTATTTGGAGGTGCGGTGAGTTGGATGAGTAAGAGACAAAGCGTGGTAGCACTCTCCTCAACAGAAGCTAAATATATGGCTCTTACTCATGCTGGAAAAGAAGCTATATGGTTACATCGTTTGTGTTTGGAACTTGGTTTTGAGGTAGGAACCATGGAGGTGAGATGTGATAATCAAGGAGCTATTCATTTAGCTAAGAATCCGGCATTTCACTCAAGAACAAAGCACATCGACATTCAGTATCACTTCATTCGAGAGAAGGTGGAAAAGAAAGTGATTCAACTTACAAAGGTTGACACGGTGAAGAATAGTTCAGACTTTCTTACTGAGGCTGTCCCAAGTACAAAGCTTGAATGGTGTTCTGCAGCGACTGGGTTGACGACGAATGACAACTGGAAGGCTCTCGCTTGCTCGATATATTCACCAAGTGGGAGATTGTTGGAGTTGGTAAATATTTCAAGGACACTTCGAGGGCGAAGCCCCCACCTCGGGGGTCCCGTCGCCGGTGAGCGGGCAGGGGCTCAGGGGCAGCGCCCCGGAAACACCAACGGGTTTAGGCCCAGTGATATGTAGGGTTTAGGCCCAGTGATATGTAGATAGGCCCAGTGATATGTAGATATGCCCAGTGATATGTAGGGTTTAGACTGTAGGGTTTAGACGCCTATATATAGGGATATCATTGTAACGAGTTGATTGAACCAAGAAATAATAATAGAGAATTTTGTTTGCAGGACGTAGCCCTAATTGGGGTGAACCTGGGTAAATCGTGTGTTCTTATTTTATTATTATTTTCGATTTCGTCTATCAAATTCATATTCTGCATCGTTAAAATCCTACAAACCATTTATTTAGTTTAACTGAAACTACAGCAGACATGCAGTCATAATGATAGTTAAGCTGGTGACCATTTTCGGAAAAATATAAAGTACTTCAACATGCATAACACATATTCATATAATCATAATGCAACATTCATAATACATATTTGGACGAACACAGTACAAACATATAAAGAGAGGGACAAGGGGACCGATGCCATAAAGTATTCACCCTTTACGTATTTCACTGATGGAGCAACTGCTTGTATATGTTGGACTGCTCGACCCGACTCTGCTCGACAGGACCTTCGGAGGACGCTTCCTCAGCCTAGTAGCTGTACTTTACCTTAATACCCAGCTTAAGCACAGCCTTGTTGACTGACTTCGAACGCCTAGTGCCCTCTTAGGATCTCCTAACGAAATCCTAGGTATTCTATGAATACCGAAAACGAACCTATCTAGTCGTATTCTAAGACCTGAGATAAACTCTCAAAAATGAAGAACACGAGACACTCTCTAAAACTGTGAATAAACCTATACTAAAAACCTGAGAACATTAAGTGACTTGTATACTATGGAAAATTGTATACTTGAAGTCACTAAATGACTCAGATCGAGTGGAGAGGAATGATTTCAATTGAGGAAGGCCTGGGGTATTTATAGTAGGGGAACTGGGTGAATTTCTCTTCAAAAATCGATGTGGGATTCTGAACTAGGGCTCGGGACGCCCGTCCCGGCCTGTTGACCAGGTCAGGACGGCCGTCCCAAGTCCTGGATACCCGTCTTGGGTTCTGGACGCCTACCCCGACTTCCGAACTTCTGAAAATCACGTTTTGCCCCAAAATTTGCCATTTTCTTGTACTTTTCACCTGACACTTCCAAAATCACAAAAATTGTGAAATTGAGTTAATAACAATCAATTAAGAGTGATTTAACACCAATTTTACCCTAAATTGTGCCTAAAAACATGCTAAAAAAGTGATATGATTTATGCATATCAGACATTAAGAGTGGAGATTAGATATAGATTTTGTGCAACTCTCCTAATATCATTATGCTTGGGAGTTTAATTCATAGTTTAGAAAGAAGTAAATTCTTTGCTATTTATTATCAAATTGTGAAATGATTCAAAAACTAAGGATTAAAAGGAGAGAAGTGGGAGTTTATAGACGTTTACTAGAATTCCAATCCCTTCATAATCGCATGCTCATGTAGATTTAATTTCCTTTAATTCTATTCTATTTTGTTCTTTTTTTTTCTTTTGTTACAATATTATTTATATTTCTTTTAAATTGTGATTACTTATATTTTATGGGAATATTGTATATATAAATTTGTTTAAATTAAATAATTAATGAATTTATAAAATAATCTTGAATATGATAAAATAAAATATAATAAATTTATAAAATACAAATAAAATAATTTGGAAAAAATTTTGAAATCAAGAGGATTTTTTTTAAGAAAATAAGAGGAAATATATATCTATATATATAAATTTTAAATTTTTTAGAGAAAATAATTTAAAATTTTATGGTTATAAATTTGAGGCAGTAAAGGTAAAATTTTAGTTATTTATTAAAGAGTAAACTATCTTCGCCGCACTTCTTAGATCTCAAAATCGTGCTTTTGCATCTCAAAAATGTTTTGCACTTATAGTGTCATTGAGGTTTCAAAACGTCCCACTACATGCACCTCTAGTGTCATTGAGGTTTCAAAAACGTCCCACTACATGCACCTCTGTTAAGTCAAACCGTTAGGTCTTCAATTTTGTCCTTAATTAACCTTTGTTTTTTTACTGTTTGGCACTGTTAAGTCATGAGTATTTTTGTCCAATTTACTCCAAAAATATATATATAATTTTTTAGACGACGGCAACAACAAGCATTTAGACGGCGGCGAAGGAGGATTAGGAAGACTCGGAGTAAGAAATGGGGACATCGGAAACAGTTTCAATGAAAATTGAAATGGAAATTGATTTAAAAAATTGAAGCATTCCACTTCACATGTGGTGCTGATGTGCTCTCAAGTTCACTCCGAGAGTAAAAAAAATTTTAAATTGTAGCTACTGCATCATGCTGGATCAATTCTACATTCCCGTTTAAATGCTTACATGTATAAGGTCCAATTAAAATTTAATTTAAGAAATTGAATTCAGAAATGAAAGTTTAAAATCAATTGAAATGAGAGACAAAAAAGAGAAAGAAGAAGGACAAAGAGAGAAGGAAGAGAGAGAAAGGAGGAAGAAAAAAAAGAGAGAGAAAGGAGGAAGGAAAAAAAAGAGAGAAAAAAAATTATTATTATCTGAGATAGAAAGAAGGAAGAGAGAGAAAAGATGAAGAAAAAAGAAAGAGAGGAAAAATTAAATTATCGAGAGAGAAAGAAGGAAGAGAGAGGAAAGAGGAAGGAGAAGGAGAGAGAAAAAAAATTTAAATAAAAAAAATTAAGAAAAAAATGTAGTTTAGAAGTTTGAAATCAATTGAAATGAGAGAAAAAAAAAGAGAAAGAAGAAGGAAAGAGAAAAAACCAAGACAGAGAAAGAATGAAGAAAAAGAGAGAGAAAGGAGGAAGAGAGAAAAAAAATTTAAATTATTGGAGAGAAGAGAGAGAAATAAGGAAAAGAGTGAAAAGAGGAAGAAGAAGGACAAAGAGAAAAAAGTTAAGGAAAAAAATTACATTTTTTTTTAAACAAATTAAACAAAAATACCCCACCCCTTACTGAAGAATGCCAAACAGTGAAAAAAACTTTTACTAACGGCAAAATTGAACACCTAACAGTTTGACTTAATAGAAGTGCATGTAGTGGTACATTTTGAAATCTCAATGGCATTATAACTACAAAAAAATTTTGAGGTGCAAAAGTTAGATTTTAAGATTTAAGAAGTGCAACTAAGATAGTTTACCTTTTATTAAATATAAACTTTACGGTATTAGTTAAATAACATTCTAATAATAAGTAGAAAAGTGAAAGTTATATTATTTGAAAGTTTTAAGATTATAACATATATTTATTAACATGTCCATATATTTTCTAAATATTAAATATTTACCCAAAAAAATTAAGCACAAAAAAATTTCTTCCCACTTACTGAACGCCATTAATACATTTTTTTGAAATAAATATTTAAGGAAAAAAAGAAGAAGAAGAAGAAGAAGAAGAAGAAGAAGAAGAAGAAAATGGAAGAAAAAACAACAGTTATAAAAAAAAAAGGTAAAATGAGTATGAATCACAAAGTAAAAAAGAAATGAAATCAAACTTAAATATTTTAAACTTGGCAGAGGGAAGAGTCAAAACTTTAAAAAAAATTGAAAAAATTAGGATGAAAAGAAAATAAGAGCCTAGAACGGGGAGGTAGAGCTAGAACACGTATGATTTGATTAACACTTGATCCAAATGTAATAACTGCAAAAATTGTTGTTGGAAAATTTACTGGAAAGATAGCCTTTATTCATACAATTAAATTAACTCCATCAGCTGATGAACACTCAGGCATTCCGTTTGAAAGAACACAATTTCCAATAAGACTATGTTTTGCTATGACAATAAACAAAGCACAAGGTCAAACTTTATATTTTGTTAGTCTTTATTTATGTGAACTAGTCTTTTTACATTGGACAACTATATGTGGCATTATCTAGAGCAAAATCAAGCAAATTAGTTAAAGTCCTAATTAGACCATCCTGCTATCACAAGGTGGAACAAATTTAACTAAAAATGTTGTTTATCAAGAAATATTTTGAATTCATGATAAAAATACTTAGTGTATCGTAATAATTGATGATAAGAATGTTGTTTAGCAATTTCTCGGCTGGAGCAGCATTTCATTTGAGGGATCGGGTGATTGGTGGTAATGAAGAGGAAGACTCTATGTATGAAGTGTTTCTGTGCAGAGAGACCAAAATTTTTAACAATTGTAACAATTGTAAGAAAGATGATACAATAATAGCAAGGTATTTATGATTAATATTTTTTATTACTTTTAATATGTAATATTTTTTTATAATGATTACATATAAATGTAGGTATTCTTAAGTCTAACAACTTGTGGATCAAGAAGCAGAAGTGAATGTGGTCTTTATAGGAAAAATAGGAGAACTCTTAATGCCATTTGATGTCATTCAATTCCAAAACAAGTTTGAAAAAGTAATTTCACCTCTCAAAAACATATCTATTTATATTTTAAAATATATTTATTACTATTAACAACAAAAAGCATTTATATGTACAGGACCAAATTGATTTGTTGGACTTGAAGCGCTCAATCGAAAACAAATTTTCATGTGTATTTGTAAAGGAATCAAACCAAGAGTTCAATTACAAATATCAAAAGAAATTCAACGTCATAACTATACGAATTGTGAATCAAGAGGTTTAAATGTGTGAAGAAATGGGTGAAGAGACAAGGCAAGGAAGTCCAACAAAAAAAAACTGAATAAGCATTAAAATGTTATACTCTTATAATTACATTTATTTAAAAAAATTCTCATAAATTTAATATAATAAAAAAAATTTATTTGTATGTTTTTTTTAAAATATATTTCAAATTTTTAGAAAATAATAATATCTATACTGCATTAATTTTATTCATTTGTTATATATAATATCATTTATTTTATAAATCATATTTTGTATGTCCATAACTCCCACTACTTCCACTATTTCCATATAACTTCCACAACCTCCATATAACCTCCATGTAACCTCCGTGAAGTTATATTTGTAACATATGTATACATTTATATTAGTATGTATATGGGTATGTAGGTTACACACATGTAAACCTATAAATATTCGATAGTTTTGTATGTTTTGTTACAAGAAAATATATACACAAGTTTACACTATTTTGATTTCTATTTCCTTAGTATTGTTTCATTATTGTTATAGATATTTTATAATACATTATCAGCACGAATTTACTCTTCAGAAGAGAACCATTTCGTGATTTTTTCTATTACATTACGTGTTTTCTCTCAAAACTTGAATTTGTTGCTCTTGATATTTCTGGAAAAAATTATTTGTCATGGATGCTAGATGATGAAATTCATCTTGATGCTATGGGTCTTGGAGACACCATAAAAGAAGCAAATATAACATCAATGCAAGATCGCGCTAAGGCGATGATATTCCTCCGTCACCATCTTCATGAAGGACTAAAGTTCGAATACCTAACGACAAAAGATCCACTTGTTCTTTGGAAAAATCTAAAAGAAAGGTATGACCACCAAAAAATTATTATTCTTCCAAAAGCACGTTATGAATGGATGCATTTGTAGTTACAAGATTTTAAATCTGTTAGTGAGTATAACTCCGCTATGTTTCGTATAAGTTCTAAACTAAAATTATGCGGAGAAAATGTAAGTGAAAATGATATGTTAGAGAAAATATTTTCTACTTTCCATGCCTCGAATATGCTCCTGCAGCAGCCGTATTGAGAAAAAGGTTTTACAAAATACTCACAATTAATCTCATGCCTTCTTGTGGCTGAACAAAATAACGAGTTATTGTTAAAAAATCATGAAACTCGTCCCACTAGTTCTGTCCATTCCCTGAAGTGAATGTGACTATGATGAATAATAATGGTCGAGGTAGAGACCGTGGTCGTGGTCATAATAATAAATATGTGTCTACTTACCACCAGAAGTGGTATAATAAAGAGGACAAACAAGAAGACAAAAGTGGACAGAAAAAGGTTGTAAAAACATATGAAAATTTATGTTTCTGTTGTGGAATGAAAGGACATTGGGCACGTACATGTACTGCAAAACACCTTGTTGATATTTATGAAGCTTTTGTAAAAGAAAAAGGAAAAGGTATGGAAACAAATTTTGTAAATTTCTTTGATGATATTGACAATGATCCTATTGACACCACACACTTGGATGTATCAGATTTTTTTGCTAACCCACAAGAAACAATGAGATCTTCGGTGACGGAGAATATATAAATCAATTGCTCTAGTATGGTTTTCAAGAATTGTTGTTTAATTTCTAAGTATTGTTATTATTGTTCAAGAATAAATGTTGTTTAGTTTATTTTTTTAAGTATTGTGATGTGTTCCGATTGGTATGCTAAAAGATAGGATTTATTAACCTATATTGATTATGAATAATTAAGGACTTAGTCTTACTAACTGTCACTTTAGCATTTATTGGTTATCACTTAATCAATCAGAACCTAAGACAGAGTACCTATCGTGTAGCTAGTTCTTGGAAAATATCTACTATTTTAAATTAATAATATCGTACTCCCAAGGGACTGGTAACGGCTTAGTAGCAACTATCACTTAATTCTAACAATAATCTTATTCACAAATTAGTCAATCGATTATCAATATCTTGGAGATTGATTTTCTATCCCAAGAACACATAACAAGCACTTATCAAGCATGTAAGAGTTATCACTTAGACATGTATTCTGATGTATATTACTGTTTCCACAACTTGGTTGACCTATCTTCGAATATTTTAGATATATCTTGGTTTGGAATGCAATTATGAACTGTATCTGTTTGTGTACCATATCTAAGTTACCTAGTGTATTCACCCTACCTTAATGATGACCCTTCTCACGTTTCGGGTTAAAGTATCCATGAAAGCCTGTGTCACTTAGAAAATCATACCACTCACCCTAATGTTAGCATAGCACACAAACTCAGTCTCATTAGGTTACTCTAACAAACATGGTGATATGTATGTTATTTTACCTAATTTTGGAAGACCTTAAGGATGTTATTTTACCTAATTTGGAAGACCTTAAGGATGTTATTTTACCTAATTTGGAAGACCTTAAGGATGTTATTTTACCTAGTCTTAAGGTCTGTTAAACTAAACAGGTTTATGATGTAGACCATGGTTATGAATTGCTATAACCGTTCATTTAGTTTAAAAGAGAAAATAGATTATCAAACATAATGTTAATTTAGCAGGTGACCTTTCCAGAAAAATGAGCAGAACCTCAACTTGCAAAACATGTATAACATAGTAATCATAATTTAGTATACAAATTGATATTTAGATGAACACAACTCAATGATATACAGAGAGGATCTAGGGAACCATGTCCATAGAGTAGTCACCACTTTATGAGGTCATCCGGCATTGCCAAACTTGTATCCTTTGGGTTGCTCGACCCAACTCTGACCGGCAGAACCTTCGGAGAATGCTTCCTTAGCCTAGTAGCTATTGCTTTACCTTACGTCCTAGGCTTAAGCAATGCTCGTTGACTAACTATTCGCTCACTTAATGCTCTCTTAGGATCTCCTAACGAAATCCCGGTATTCTATGAATACCAAAGACGAACACTATCTAATCGAATTCCCAGAATCTGAGATAATCATTAAGAAAACAAAGAAAACAAGACACTCTTTGTTGCTAGATGATTTATGTTGAGTGCTGAGGGATATCCCTAACCTTCCACCCCCTGGAGTATTTATAGGAGTGAATTGGAAGCGTTTTTACATAGAAAACCGATGTGGGATTCACATCTAGGGTTCGGGACGCCTGCCCCGAGTTAGGGTGGGCGTTTTGGCTTCTGGGGCACCCGCCCAAAGCTCAGAACTTCCAAAATTGTACTTTTACCCCAATATTTGCTGTTTTTATGCAATTTACTCTTGAGACTTCCAAAATCACAAATTATGCAAAAAGATGTTAATTTCAATCAATTAAGATCAAATCGGTTCCAATAATGCCCTAATTTGTGTCTAAAACTATGTTAAAAATGTGATATGATTTGTGCATATCATATTATAATTTAGTTATTTTTATAAATTGTACTTTTGTTCTCCTATTGAATATTTACATTTTATGTGAAGGTTTATTTATAATTGTATTGAAATTTATATATATATATAATATATATATATATTAATATATGTGCATAATATATATTTAATTACAAATAAAATAGTAATTAAGTAGTATATAATGTAACATATATAACATTTATCTACTAAATATATAGTAAATGTTCTTAAGAATCAAGTATAACCTATATTATTTATTAGAGACATAATATGTATAATGCATGTAAAGATATATTAAAATGGTATAATGTTTGTAGTGCAATGTAAAGTATATACAATATGTATGTATATATATTTGTTTTAGAAGACACTATTTATAGAAAGTTTGCATGCCTTCAAATAAAAATATATATATATACACATATATTTGTTTCTAATTTATGTGCTGAAATATATATACAATATGTTTTGCATGTCATTGTTTCTAGTTTCTAGAATATATATATATATATATATATATATGGAAATATAGAATAGGAATATATATGGATTTATATGTTATATATGTAGTTTCTCGGGAATAGGAATATATATTTTGATTTTTATGTAGGTTCTGGAATAGGAATATATATAATATATATATATATATATATATATATATATATATATATATATATATATATATATTTGAGAGGTCATAAAAGTCCCGCGCTGACCTGGAGCAAAGGAGCTGACGTGTCTTGACACATCTGTCCGCTGAGCCTACCGGATTCCCTGCCACTCCGTAGGATGAGGGGACGAAGTCCGAAATATCGCCTCTTATCTCGCTTCGTCAATGTCTCGACTATCAACTGGTCGAGATTCTTCCAGAACCTTCCACGAAGAATATCTTGTGTTATTCTAAAATTATTCGGTTGAAAATATCTCACTAATATCTCTAGTTCAAACGAGATATTTCAGAATCTGACCAATATCAGATTCTTCATACACATTTCTCAAGGTTGTCCTTTCCTATAAATACCTCCCTAATGAGGACAGAAGGTAAGGCCAGATAATTCAATCAATTCTCTATCAACCTCCTACATCTCCGGTCAATATTATGAATACTGACTTAATCGTCGGAGGGTTTTTCGGAGGTCTCTCACCCTCCGCTCTGAACCTCTCTATTTTGCAGATACTCGCTGGGGAATCTTCATCAGAACAACAAACAAAATAGCATTCCAAATAGAGATCCTTTGGTAGAGACTCTCAAACGACGCAGGTTAACTACCACATGTTGCCAAACCGATTTACGCCGAATTAGTTTGGTTCCGTTACCGGGAAACGAAAAATTTTCTATCTCTCTCACCTCAAAATAGAAAATGTCCGGACGATCTGCGAAGCGTGGACATCAGTTCAACACCACAGCTCCTACGACTCAACCAGAGGTCTATCGAACCACGTTAGCCCCTGAAAAGCCGCGTATTCGCTCGGTCGTGGAAAGCCTCAAACCTTGGGAAGCCTCAAGAAGCCTCAAGGGAGCAAGTAAGAGTAAAGGCGGTAGCATCGGACACGCCAAAGACTTTCACGATCTCTCACGCGGACTTCCGAAAGAAGGTAAAGGAGTAAGCATGAGTAAGTACGCTAACGTCGAACATACCAAGGACCTCAAACGACATGTTGATACGCCAAAATCGTATCACCTTTTTAGCATGTTTTTATGTATGATTTCGGGTGAAATTGAGGGCAAATTGATCTTAATTGTTTGTTATTTACTCAATTTCACGGTTTTTATGATTTTGGAAGTGTCAGGTGAAAAGTAGACGAAAACAGCAAATTTTGGGGCAAAAACGCAATTTTTGGAAATATTGACCCGGTCAAAGGGTCAGGACGGGCGTCCCGAACCCGGGACGGGTGTCCCGACCCAGTCAAACTACCGGGATGGGCGTCCAGGACTCGGGACGGGCGTCCCGACCTGGTCAACAGATTAGGACGGGCGTCCCGAACCCCCAGAACTAGTCCCACATCGAATTTTTGATGAAAAATCACCCTGAGAAGCTGCTATAAATACCCCAGGCCTCCAGCAGTTGAAATCATTCCTCTCCACTCGATCTGAGTCATTTAGTGGTTTCCAGTGTACTCTTCTCCAGTACACAACCCACTCAGAGACTCGGATCTCAGTTTTCTTTCTTATTAGTGCCTTTGTTTTAGTTTCTGAGAAATAGTCTCAGATCTTAGGCTTACATAGATAGGTTCGTTTCTGGTATTCATAGAATACCCGGGATTTCGTTAGGAGATCCTAAGAGGGCTCTAGGCGTTCGAAGAGTCAGTTCACAGGGCTGGGCTTAAGCTGGGTATTAAGGTAAAGCCCAGTTACTAGGCTGAGGAAGCATCCTCCGAAGGTTCTAGCGAGCAGAGTCAGGGCGAGTAATACGACATATACAGCAGTACGCTCCGTCGGCGAGACTACGTAAAGGGTGATTTCTTTATGGCATCAGTCCCCATGTCCCTCTCTTATATGTTGTTATTGTTTTGTTCTAAATACTTATTATGACTACGAGATTACGATTTTTATGAATAGTTGTTTTATATGTTGACGTTATTATTTTTCCGGAAATAGCCACCTACTAAATATTCACTATGTCTGCATGTTTAATGTGCTCTTTTAAACTAAAGTTAGGGTTATAGACAATTCCTAACCACGGTCTAATCTTAACCTGTTTAGTTTAACAGGCATCAATTAGTATTGGTGTCTGCCATGCTAGATAAAATAACTGCTGAAACCCCTGTTAAAGTAGTCTAGGTAGGGGCCGAGCTGAGTCCCATTATGCCGGCGGCTAGGGCAAGCGGTATGATCCCCGAAGTGACATCGGGCTTTTATGGATGCCTTCGTCCCGAACCGTGAGTAGGGCCGTCATTAAGGTAGGGCGGTTTATTAGAGACCTCGGATGTGGTACGCCTTTAGACACAGAACATAGTTGCAATCCAGGCTAAGATGCATCTAAAATACTCGAAGATAGGTCAATCAACATATAGGAACAGTATAACATAGAATCATAACTCATCTATAAAACACTTATAGGATTAATTAGACTTAAACCTAGTGGAGAATGAATCACCCTCTCATCAAAGTATTTGATGAAGATTGCATAACCGGATCATAAGATAGGAGTTAGGATAAAAGGCTAGTTACTACTAAGTCGTTGCCACTTCCCTGGGAGTACGATAATTAACTTAATAAAATCGTAGATACTTTCCAACAGACTAGCTACACGATAGGTACTCTACCTTAGGTTCTGGCTGATTAAGTGACACCATAGAGACTAAATGTGACAATTAGTCAATCACAGTCCTTAATTATTCATAATCAACATAGGGTAAAATAACACCTATTTAGCACATCAACCGGAATCCATCAGATTTTTGGCGCCGTTGGGGGAAATATCATAATGAATTTAGGATTCCTGATCAAAATTCTAGAGGCTTATGATAGGTAACGGTAGTAACCTAGACTTAGACCCAACACTTATGTTATACCAGTTAGACAATCATTTCCGAAATATAGGGTTATCATAACTAATTAATTTTAGATGTTATCTGGAATTAAGACTTAGGATAATCAAATTTTAGAAAATTATTCTAAACCATATTGAGGGAATTTAATGCTTTCGAAATAAAAAGAAAAAAAATTTTAAATCTAAAAATCCGAAAAAAATTGTACTTTTTCTTGTTTAATGGTAAGTTGTTCTCTTTTCCCTATCTTTTGTTTTTCCTTTGAATAGTTGTTTTGTTTTGTTTTCTCTTTCTTCCAATTTTTAAGTTTTCACTTTCCCTGTAAACCCACTAACCAGTTTGCTCAGGCTAAAACGTGTTCTTCTCTGTAGTTGCATGACTCGATCTTCAGAAGCTAACCTTGAAACACCAGTTGAAAATCCTGAACGAATCATTCGCACAGCTAATAGGCGAAGAACAGAAATGGCTGCTGAAAGACCTACCCTTGAATCCTACATCCAGCCACAGACTATCCCAGTCTCATCTGCCATCCGAATCCCTGGGAACCCTCGCTATGATCTTAAACCGAATGTGATCCAGCTGATTATAAATCGGTTCAGTTTGGAGGAACTGCAGCCGAGAATCCGCTGGAACACCTATCTGATTTCTCTTCTCTCTGCGAAGGCCTCAAGGGAGATCACACTGCAGAAGTAACTAAACTCAACCTTTTTCCCTACTCACTTAGGGACAGAGCTAAGAGATGGTTGGCCCAGCTACCTACTAACTCCATCACCTCTTGGGACGAGTTAAGCAAAGCCTTCCTAGAAGAGTACTACTCTGCAGCAAGAGTCCTAGAATATCGAAGGGCTCTGTCTAGTTTCACTCAAGCTGCTGATGAGACAGTGATCGAAGCTTGGGACAGATTCAAGAGCTACTCAGGCTCTGCCCCCAACATGGACTTACCGAGGCATTGCTGATTCAGCAATTTTACGGGGGTATGTCAGACATGGGTAAGCAAATTCTTGATGGACTCAATCCCCAGAGCGGTTTCAATGGAATGAGTGATGTAGATGCTAGAAACGCTCTGGAGAGACTCTACAGGAACAGCAAGAATTGGCGCACAAGTGGCCGAGCTAAGAAGCAACCAGTAAATGCGGTCGTTGCCTCCACTGATGATCAATTTGAGGCACTGAAGGCCAGCATTACTAATCAGCTGAATGCTTTCCAACAAGGGAAAAGCATTCAGTCAGTATACCAAGTCTGCGAATTTTGCCAAGGACCACATTTCAGTGGGGATTGTTATGGTAATGGGATATTAACTATCCCAGAAGATATGGAACAAGTGGACGCAGTGAATTCTGCTCCTATAGGAAATACCTACAATCCCACTTGGAAGAACCATCCGGGATTTAGCTGGAGAAACAATCCCGGGACTACTAACTTCCAGAAAAGAGTACCTCAGCAACTGCCATATCCGCAGAACCAGCAAGTCGCTCTGCCTGCACCAAGGAACTACATCGTTCCAGCTGATCCCATGCAAGAATTCAGAGACATGCTGAAGAGCATTTCCGACTCCAACAAGGAAATGATAGAGTCCAACAGAAAGATCAGAAGCTCACGCAGAAAGAATCCAGCAGAACGAGAATAGACAGAAGCAGACCGAGCAAACAATCAGAAACACACAAGCTGCTATACAAACTTTAGAGAGGCAAATGGGTCAGCTATCCACCCATTTCTCTCACAGGTCCCAGGGAACGCTACCAAGCAACACTGAGACCAACCCTCAAACTGAATGCAAGACCATCACTCTAAGATCTGGTAAAATTCTATCTCCATCTCCACCCAAACCATCTGACCCTCCTATTCTTGTGCAGGAACCAGAAGAAGGCTCCAAGGACCCAACGCCGACGGATGTCGATCATGAAGTAGCAAGGAAAGGGAAGACGGAGTTTATTCCTGAGTACCGGCCAAAAGTACCTTACCCTGCCAGACTTATGCACATAAAGATAAGGAGCAATTTGAAAAGTTTCTTAGAATTTTAGTCAGATTCATGTTAATTTACCTTTACTTGATGTTATTTCTGAAATGCCAAAGTATGCTAAGTTTTTAAAAGAAGTTGTTAGTAATAAAAGAAAATTTGACATGGACAAGGTGGTTCTTAATGAAGAATGTTCGGCGGTTCTGTTGAATAAACTACCGTCTAAACAGAAAGATCCTGGTTGTTTTACCTTGCCATGTACAATTGGAAATATTACTAACATGCATGCATTAGCAGACTTAGGAGCTAGTATTAATCTTATGCCATCTAGTTTATTTGATAAATTAGGATTGCATGATTTGAAAACGACTAGGATGTGCATACAACTTGCAGATAGGACAGTCAAAATCCCCAAGGGAATAATTGAAGACCTCTTAGTAAAGGTCGGAAAATTTGTGTTTCCTGTGGATTTGTTGTATGGACATGAATGGGGAAGGAGGAGTGCCCCTGATCCTAGGTCGACCATTTCTAGCTACCTCAAAAGCATTAATAGACGTCAGTAATGGTCAAATCAAGTTAAGGGTAGGAAATGATGACATCACTTTTGATCTAAATGAGACCCTTAGGTATCCCATGCATTTAGATGATACTTGTTTTTGTGTGGATGCCATGGAACACTTGATTGCAATTAACGTGACAGACCTATGCTCAAACTATCAAGTTCTAAGTGAGGACTCCCTAGAATTAGAGGAACTGAACTTAGCTCTTCTGAAAATGAAATTACTTCTGATAGTTTCACTGAGATAGGTGATGATGAGATGAAGAAAGAACGAACCTCGTTTGAAGATCCACCAGACTTGGAACTGAAGGAACTACCCACTCATCTGTGCTACGAATTCCTAGATGACAACAAGAAACTTCCCATTATTCTTGCAGCTGATCTGACTGCAGAACAAAGGAAGCTGACTGTGGACATGTGCAGAAAGCATAGAAGAGCCTTTGCCTACAAAATTGCAGATATCCCAGGTATTAATCCAAGCTTTTGTTCGCATAAGATTCTTCTAGAAAATGAGTATAAGCCATGTGTGCAACCTCAAAGGGGTTGTTGAATGTGTGTGATGTTGTTAAGAAAGAAGTCATTAAACTGTTAGATGCAGGACTTATCTACCCTATCTCAGATAGTGAGTGGGTAAGCCCGGTGCAGGTAGTACCTAAGAAAGGCGGTATAACAGTTGTTAGGAATGAGCATAATGAACTAATCCCTACAAGAACTGTAACTGGTCATCGTGTATGCATAGACTATAGAAAATTAAATACGGCCACACGAAAAGATCACTTTCCCCTTCCTTTTATTGACCAAATGTTAGAAAGATTATCTGGACACATGTTTTATTGCTTTCTTGATGGGTTTTCTGGTTATTTTCAAATTCCTATTTCCCTGAGGACCAGCATAAAACTACATTCACATGCCCTTTTGGAACATTTGCATATAGAAGGATGCCTTTTGGTTTGTGTAATGCACCTGCTACATTTCAACGTTGTATGACTGCTATCTTTGAGGACATGTTAGGAAAATCTATGGAAGTATTTATGGATGACTTTTCTTTTTTGGTAATTCATTTGAGGTTTGTCTAAAGAACTTGGAGTTAATGTTGAAACGTTGTATAAAATCTAACCTGGTTTTAAATTGGGAAAAATGCCACTTCATGGTAAAAGAGGGAATCGTTTTAGGACATAAGATCTCACACCTAGGTATGGAAGTAGATAAGGCAAAAATTGAAGTTATTTCAAACTACCCCTCCCAAAAATGTGAGAGCCGTTAGGAGTTTTTTGGGACACGCTGGCTTTTATCGTAGGTTATAAAAGATTTTTCATTAATAGCCAGGCCGTTGACCAATTTACTCGGAAAAGATGTTCCATTTGTCTTTGATGAGAAATGTCTAAAAGCTTTTAATAGACTTAAGGAACTCTTAACTACTGCACCTATCATGACGTCACCAGACTGGAGTCTACCTTTTGAGCTTATGTGTGATGCTAGTGACTATGCAGTAGGAGTAGTTTTAGGACAAAGACATGATAAGAAATTCATGTAATATATTATGCTAGTAAAACCTTAACTGATGCTCAGGAAAATTACACTACGACAGAAAAGGAATTATTAGCAGTAGTATATGCATTTGATAAGTTTCGATCTTATCTAGTCCTGTCTAAAACTTTTTATACTGATCATTCGGCACTAAAATACTTGTTCAATAAAACCGACGCAAAACCAAGATTGATTAGATGGGTTTTATTGCTTCAAGAATTTGACATAGAAATTCGGGATAAGAAAGGGGCAGAAAACTTAGCCGCAGACCATTTGTCTAGGTTAGAAAATCCGACCCTAGAAGCCATTGATGAACAATCATATCTGATAAATTTCCGGATGAGAATCTATGTGCATTATTTGCTATTTTCTCACCCCCTTGGTTTGCAGATATAGCAAATTACTTGGCAGCCCGGACTCTCCCTAGTGATATCACTGCTCAACAAAGAAGAAAATTCTTTGCTGACCTGAAATATTACTATTGGGAAGATCCTTTTCTATTTCGAATATGTGCAGATCAGATGATCAGAAGATGTGTATCTCAAGAAGAAGGTTTCCAAATTCTGGAACATTGTCACTGCGGACCAACAGGCGGTCACTTAGCTGCAGCTAATACCGCCCGAAAAGTATTAGAAGCAGGCTTTTACTGGCCTACCATATTCAAAGACGCCGCAGCATTTACAGGATCGTGCGATGCCTGTCAGAAAGCGGGAACCATATCTTCTCGAGAATCTACCCCAACAGGCAATTCAAAGTGTAGAAATATTTGACATGTGGGGTATAGATTTCATGGGTCCGTTTCCTTCCTCTTTTGGTATGAAGTACATCTTAGTAGCCGTAGAATATTTTTCAAAATGGCCTGAGGCACAGGCCCTACCTACTAATGATGCTAGAGCCGTATGCAAATTCCTTAAGCAGATTTTCGCCAGGTTTGGATGTCCAAAAGCCCTAATCAGTGATCGAGGTACGCACTTCTGCAACTCTCAATTGCAGAAGTACTCAGCAATACGGAATTCAGCATCGCATTTCCACAGCCTACCATCCTCAAACCAACGGGCAGGCTGAGGTAACCAATAGGGGAATAAAGAGAATCCTAGAAAAGACCGTGGGTGTTAACCGTAAGGATTGGGCCAATAAACTGGAGGATGCATTATGGGCCTTCCGTACAGCATACAAGACCACTACGGGGTTCTCACCCTATCGACTAGTCTACGAAAAAGCATGCCACCTTCCGGTTGAACTTGAACATAGAGGTTACTAGGCAGTGCAAAAATGCAATCTCGACGATAATTTAGCTAAGGAACACCGGATTCTACAACTCAACGAATTGGATGAGTGGAGGCTCAAAGCCTATGAGAACTCACATCAGTTCAAAATGACAAGTAAACTCCGGCATGACAGACGACTCAGAGCCTAGAAAAATTTTGAACCGGGAGACAAGGTATTGTTGTACAACTCACGTTTCAAATTCTTCCTAGGAAAGTTGCGTAGCTGTTGGTCAGGACCGTTCACGATCACGGAAGTATCACCTTTCGGAGCATGTGACATCATGGATTCTGACGACATTATTCAAAAAGTAAATGGACAACGCCTGAAGATTTACAAAGAGCCGTTTGACTCGTCCGAGCAGATTGTGGACTTCACAGACTAAGGGAGTATCTCTTTCATTTTATTTCTTGTTTTGTTATTTCTAGATTCCATCTTACCCGTAGTTAGTTGAATAAGTGTGGGGTAAGAATCTTTGTGTTTTATTTCTTATTTTCAAATAAGTGTGGGGTAATTAGATATGCATGAACACTGAGGACAGTGCCAGACTCAAGTGTGGGGTAGCAGTGCACGGTACACTGTAGCAGTTTGCATTTTTCTGCAAAATTTTTCGTAGCAGTTTGCATTTTTCTGCAAAATGTTTTGCATGATTTTGCTTGTTTTCCCCGTATTTTCACACTTTGCTTGTTTTCCCCGTATTTTCACACCCGTCCAAAATTTGTTTTCAAAATTTTTCCGTCTTTCAGACTTCTAAATGCAGTATGCTTGGTTAAACAATTGCTTATGTCTATGATATGTAGGTAGTATGTTATGGTTAGTAGGAGATAATTGATGACTATTGCTGAACTAATTGATTAGGAATAGGGAATTCCTGATAACTGAGCACAACTTTGTCTGGATTAGAGACCTCAGCCAATTGCCTGTTTGAGACTTAACTAGATAAAATTAGACCAGTTGTGGATATATTGGTAGTTAGAATGACTAGATGAGACTCTGAGCTAAAAGTGAAAAGAAACAAAAGGAAGTTAATCAAATAAGGGTAGTTTGCCAGCGGCCTTCGCTACTCGAGCACCACTCCTTCGGGGAACTTAAAGCCTGATGCCCTAAGGTCGTGTAGATCTGGGAGTCATCGGAGTGGGACTCGCTACATGGGTAGTTGAAGTTGACGTGTCCTAAGCAGACTCAAAATACCCTGAATCTATAAAGAAAATAACTAAATGCTAAAACATTAAAAATCTGATCACCAAAGCTCAGAACTCAAAAAGTTGTCTGCTATTAATATGTCTAGCGATGGGTCGAAGTGTTATCTGGTAGTAGTTAAGACAAAAGTACATTGTGTTGACTATCTGGTCTAGACTAGTACACACACTACACATCAGGAAGACCTTGTGACTAAGAAAAAAGTTCAACCTAGTTGTTGATTTGTTTTCTGCCTGATCATAACAAGCTACTAAAAACATCTGAGACCTTGTCATAGCAACCTAACCAGCCAGACCTGTGTTAAGACTTGTTTGAAGAATTTTTGGAATAAAAACATGACTAGGAATTTAAGTGACTGCACTACAATTTAGAATCACTAACTTCAGGTAGACTTTGCTTGAGGACAAGCAAAAAGCTAAGTGTGGGGTTATCTGATACGCCAAAATTGTATCACCTTTTTAGCATGTTTTTATGTATGATTTCGGGTGAAATTGAGGGCAAATTGATCTTAATTGTTTGTTATTTACTCAATTTCACGGTTTTTATGATTTTGGAAGTGTCAGGTGAAAAGTAGACGAAAACAGCAAATTTTACGGCAAAAACACAATTTTTGGAAATATTGACCCGGTCAAAGGGTCAGGACGGGCGTCCCGACCCAGTCAAACCACCGGGACGGGCGTCCAGGACTCGGGACGGGCATCCCGACCTGGTCAATAGATCAGGACGGGCGTCCCGAACCCCCAGAACCAGTCCCACATCGAATTTTTGATGAAAAATCACCCCAAGAAGCTGCTATAAATACCCCAGGCCTCCAGTAGTTGAAATCATTCCTCTCCACTCGATCTGAGTCATTTAGTGGTTTCCAGTGTACTCTTCTCCAGTACACAACTCACTCAGAGACTCGGATCTCAGTTTTCTTTCTTATTAGTGTTTTGTTTTAGTTTCTGAGAAATAGTCTCAGATCTTAGGCTTACATAGATAGGTTCGTTTCTGGTATTCATAGAATACCCGGGATTTCGTTAGGAGATCCTAAGAGGGCTCTAGGCGTTCGAAGAGTCAGTCCACAGGGCTGGGCTTAAGCTGGGTATTAAGGTAAAGCCCAGTTACTAGGTTGAGGAAGCGTCCTCCGAAGGTTCTAGCGAGCAGAGTCAGGGCGAGCAATACGACATATATAGCAGTACGCTCCGTCGGCGAGACTACGTAAAGGGTGATTTCTTTATGGCATCAGTCCCCATGTCCCTCTCTTATATGTTGTTATTGTTTTGTTCTAAATACTTATTATGAATACGAGATTACGATTTTTTATGAATAGTTGTTTTATATGTTGACGTTATTATATTTTCCGGAAATAGCCACCTGCTAAATATTCACTATGTTTGCATGTTTAATGTGCTCTTTTAAACTAAAGTTAGGGTTATAGACAATTCCTAACCACGGTCTAATCATAACCTGTTTAGTTTAACATGCATCAATTAGTATTGGTGTCTGCCATGCTAGATAAAATAACCTGCTGAACACCCTGCATGTTAAAGTAGTCTAGGTAGGGGCCGAGCTGAGTCTGATTATGCCGGCGGCTAGGGCAACCGGTATGATCCCCGAAGTGACATAGGGCTTTCATGGATGCCTTCGTCCCGAACCGTGAGTAAGGCCGTCATTAAGGTAAGGCGATTTATTAGATACCTCAGATGTGGTACGCCTTTAGACACAGAACATAGTTGCAATCCAGGCTAAGATGCATCTAAAATACTCGAAGATAGGTCAATCAACATATATGAACAGTATAACAGAGAATCATATCTCATCTATAAAACACTTATAGGATTAATTAGACTTAAACCTAGTGGAGAATGAATCACCCTCTCATCAAAGTATTTGATAAAGATTGCATAACTGGATCATAAGATAGGAGTTAGGATAAAAGGCTAGTTACTACTAAGCCGTTGCCACTTCCATGGGAGTACGATAATTAACTTAATAAAATCGTAGATACTTTCCAACAGACTAGCTACACGATAGGTACTCTGCCTTAGGTTTTGGCTGATTAAGTGACACCATAGAGACTAAATGTGACAATTAGTCAATCACAGTCCTTAATTATTCATAATCAACATAGGGTAAAATAACACCTATTTAGCACGTCAACCGGAATCGCATCATATGTGCAAAGAGATCGAGCAATTTCGCAAGGAACACGATCTTTCACGACAGCTATTGCAGTTCCAAATGGAGTTCATTAGACATGGCTTGACCCCACCAGCTGCCCCTATCGATGATGGAGAACGCTACCGACAGCTGACATTAAAGTCACCTACCGCAATGAGTAAGCATGCTAGAGATCGGAACGCTTCATCCAAAAAAATCACATTCCACCCAGCCAGCAAAGTCGGTGAGAGCCAACCCATGAACAAGCCAAAAAGAGAAAAGAGTTGTCGGCACACACATCGTTCAAAGAGACAGAGAAGGATAATAGTCCAGATAAAGCGCGCAGGGATCGGTAGAGAAAGAATACCCTAACAGAAACAGGACCGTTCACTAAGTGGATACACTCCGTAATTCCGGACCCTTCGCTCCAAATTCCTCAGTTCGTCTTATACTCTGGATCGAGCAGACCACAAGAGCATATCTGTCGTTTCAAGTATGCCATGGGATTAGTAAGCAACGACGAGGCCGTCGTCTGTAAAGCTTTTCCCAGCACCTTATCTAATAAAGCTCTAACTTGATTCACGTCACTCAAGCCCGGAACAATAGACTCATGGAGCGACTTGGAGAAGTCCTTCCTGAACAAATTTAGCACCGCAGGGAAGATTCCAAAGAAGAGAGGGGACCTCGCCAACATTAAATAGAGAGAGGACGAGACTCTTCTCGCATACTTGGAGCGTTTTAAACGTACATATGATGAGATTGAGGAAATTAGCCAAGACAAGGTAATCACCTGTTTCGAGGGAGGATTTCGATCGAAGATGTTATTTACTGAACTCTAACTCTGGAAACCCAAAACGATCGGCAAATGATATGCACAAATCATATCACTTTTTTAGCATGTTTTTATGCACAATTTAGGGTGAAATTGGTGTTAAATCGTTCTCAATTGACTGTTATTAACTCAATTTCGTAGTTTTGTGATTTTGGAAGTGTCAGGTGAAAATGCAAGAAAATGGCAAATTTCGGGGCAAAAACGTGATTTTTGGAAGTTTGGAAGTCGGGATGGGCGTCCAGGACTTGGGACGGCCGTCCTGACCTGGTCAACAGGCCGGGACGGGCGTCCCGAACGCCTGGTCAAAGTCCCACATCGAATTTTGCAGAAAAATTCACCTAGTTCCCCTGCTATAATTACCCCAGGCCTTCCTCAGTTGAAATCATTCCTCTCCACTCGATCTGAGTCATTTAGTGACTTCAAGTATACAATTTTCTATAGTATACAAGTCACTTAGTGATTTCAGGTTTTTTGTTTAGGTATATTTGTAGTTTTTGAGAGTGTCTCGTGTTCTTCGTTTCTGAGAGTCTGTCTCAGATCTTAGAATACGACTAGATAGGTTCGTTTTTGGTATTCATAGAATACCCAGGATTTCGTTAAGAGATCCTAAGAGAGCACTAGGCGTTCGAAGAGTCAGTCAACGGGGTTGTGCTTAGGCCGGGTTATAAGGTAAAGCATAGCTACTAGGCTGAGGAAGCATCGTCCGAAGGTTTTGTCGAGCAGAGTCAGGTCGAGCAGTCAAGCATATACAAGCAGTTGCTCCATCAGTGGACTACGTAAAGGGTGAATACTTTATGGGAGAGGTCCCCTTGTCCCTCTCTTTATATGTCACTATCGTGTTCTTCCAAATACTTATTATGAATATTAAACTATGATTTTATGAATATGTGTTTTGCATGTTGAAGTCATTTACATTTTTCCGGAAAGGTCACCAGCTTAACTATCATTATGACTGCATGTCTACTTGCTCATTTAAACTAGATGAATGGATATAGACAACTCCTAACCACGGTCTAATCATAACTTGTTTAGTTTATCAGGCCTTAATTTAGGACTTCCCGTCGGAAGCATTAAGGTCTGCCATATTAGATGAAATAACCTATAGTTCACCATGTTTGTTAAAGTAGTCTAAGTAGGCTGAGTTTGTGTGTTTATGCCAGCGTTAGAGCAAGCACCATGATCTCCTGAGTGACACAGGACTTTCATGGATGTCTTTAGCTCCAACCGTGAGTAAGGCCGTCAATGGCGATGGGGCGGTTTATTAGGTAACTCAGATGTGGTACACAAGTAGAATCAGTACATAATTGCAATCTAGACCAAGATATATCTAAAATACTCGAAGATAGGTCAATCAACATGTAGGAACAATATAACATAAAATCAGAACACTATCTATAAAACACTCTTGTAGGCTTAAATAGACTTGAACCTAGTGGAGAATGAATCAACCTCTCATCAAAGAATTTGATGAACGATTGCATAACTAGATCAAAAGATAAAGAGTTAGGGTAAAGGATAGTTACTACTAAGCCGTTACCACTTCCCTGGGAGTACGATAAATTGATTAAATTAAAATCGTAGATACTTTCCAACAGACTAGCTACACGATAGGTACTCTGCCTTAGGTTCTGATTGATTAAGTGACAACATAGAGACTAAATGTGACAATTAGTCATTCTAAGTCCTTAGTTATTCATAATCGACATAGGGTAAAATAACACCTATTTTAGCATATCGATCGGAACGCATCAGATTTTTGGCGTCGTTGCCGGGGAAAATATCATAATGAATTTAGGATTCCTGATCAAAATTCTAGAGACTTATGATAGGTAACGGTAGTAATCTATACCTTAGACCTAACACTTATTTTATGCTAGTTAGACAATCAGTTTCTGAAATATAGGGTTATCATAACTAATTAATTTTAGATGATTATCCTAAATGTCTTAATTTTAGACATTATCTAAAATTAAGACATTTAGGATAACCAAATTTTAGAAAATTATTCTAAAACCGTATTGAGGAAATTTAACTACTTTCGAAAAAAATTAAAACTTAAAAATATTTTTCTTGTTTTTCTTATTTATCCGTATTTTGTTTTTCTTTCTATTTTTGCTATTTGTTATTATTATCCTAACCAGACTTTACACTCATAGATGAAGAGAGAAAGATTGAGTAAACCACAAGCATCCTTTCGTAGAACTAAAAGAGTGAAAAGATGTCCCGATCCAAAAGAAAGTTCTGATGAGGAAAACGGGTTACAAACATTTGCATTCCTAGAAACCATTAGAGCAAGAGTCCAGGATATTCTGGACAAATTAGAAAACAACATCAATCCTTTCCCAGAGCTTCAAACAGCTCTTGCATCGCCTGAATACACTCCTGCATCCCCAGCACCTAACAGTCAACCACCTTCATTTGGGGATAGCACTAACGGTTTCCAATCAGCCTTGTCTGCCCAGGTAGATGATATGACTCACAGGATATGCGCCATGGCTCAGACAATAGCAAGCAGACTCAGTAGTTCAGATCAGACTGTTCTGACCATAAGTTCTGAAGTAAACCAACTCAGAACCACGATAGATCGCCACAATGCGCATTTACTCCGGGAGGTGACTGAAATCATAGAGGAACAAAGGAACCAGCAGGAAGAGATGCGAACCATACGAGCTGAAATGGGAGATATGAGAAATAAAGGCCATTGAAAAGGGAAGATTCTTTTTACTTTTCAGCAAATAAATTGTTTGAACTAAAGTTAAATAATTGACCCCTACTTTTTATTTTCAAACTTTTAAAAGGGTCTTTTATTTTATTCAGTAATTTTTCTTCAGACATTTTATTTATGAAAAACAAATGTGTTAAAAATACAGTTTCTTTTTAGTCTTTTGTTTTTCTAAACTTCTTTGCTGAATAGGTGTTAGAATATGATTGGGTAGTTATGATTTTTAAAAAGAAATTGAGAATTTTTGCAAGGGTTTTTAACAACTTCTGAATTTTATAGGATTAACGTGAAGACTTGTTAAATATTATGATTGTTTTTGGTGTATTAAGATTTGCAGGGAATTATGAAAATAAAAAATTTCAGAAGTGGCACACATCCCGAGGTAGCTTGGGATGGGCTTCCCGATGGCCGACCCCTTCTACAAAAATTTCATTTTTCCCATTTCCTCCCAAATCAACCACCAAAAAATCATCTCTCTACAAAATTCTCTCCACCTCTCTACAAATTTTTGGCAACCTCTTGAAATTTCAAAATTCAAATTTGCCTCCAAAATTTGAACTTTTGAATTTCCTTCCAAAATTCAAATTTCCCTCCAAAATTTGAATTTCCCGCCAAAAACTCAAAATCCTCCCCTAACCAAAATCCATCCTTCTAAATTCGAATTTATCTCCAGAATTCGAATTCGAATTTTATTTCCCGCCTAAATTCTCAAATTCTCTCGAGCGTCTCAAACAGATGTCTCCCAAACGCGCTCGTATTACTTCTTCCATGACTGTCACATCTGTGACACATCCTTTTATGCTCTTTCCTTCCATTCCAGCATATCAGGAGAGGTGTCATGGACACATCAGACGCAGCGTACTGGTTGGCAGAACGCTTGACTGGGCAGCAGTCCAAACACTGGGAGTTGAGTAGGAGATCCGACGCATACTCGACGTACTACCCTACAGTCAAGTCTTCATAGTCACTGAGCCGACCTACCTTGAGCTGGTATGTGAGTTCTATGCTTCATTTACATTCCAGCAGGAGCATATCACATTCCAAATAGGAGGAATGGATCGATCGATGAGCATGGCCGAGTTCGGCATCGCCTTGGGTATCTGGCAGAGGGAAGAGCTGGATACACCCGCCTACACCACAGCAGTTTGAGACTTCACTTTTGCGGATGTCTCCACCGCTTGGGCTCAAATTTGTATGACGGGCACTTCCTACCAGCATGGCTTCGCGAAAGCCACAGGTATTCATCCTGCCCTTCACTATTTACATGCCATTATAGCACACACTCTGTCAGGACGTCGGGCGGCTCCCAGGAATGTCACCCAGATGGAGACATTCCTCCTGGCCAATATGCATATGGGTACTACAGTAGAGATGGCTCGACTTATCACCGTTATCATGTGGGGCTCGGGCCGTTCATCACTAGGATAACCCACTACTTGGAGTTAGATACGAGGGCTTAGAGCTGACCCAGGTTGCCCTGACCACCATTCCTACGGATCTTACCATTCTACGAAACATGGGGATGGTCATAAGGGATGCAACTGTAGGATTTTAACCATGTAGAATATGAATTTGATAGAAGAAATCAAAAAATAATAATAAAATAAGAATACACGATTTACCTAGGTTCACCCCAATTAGGGCTACGTCCTGCAAACAGAATTCTTTATTATTATTTCTTGGTTCAATTAACTCGTTACAATGATATCCCTATATATAGGCGTCTAAACCCTATCTACATATCACTGGGCCTAAACCCTACATATCACTGTCTGGGCAACGGGACCCCCGAGGCAGGGGCTTCACCCCCGAAGTGTCCTTGAAATATTTACCAACTCCAATAATCTCCCACTTGTTGAATATATCTAGCAAGCGAGAGCCTTCCAGTTGTCATTCGTCGTCAACCCAGTCGCTGTAGAACACCATTCAAACTTTGTACTTGGGACAGCCTTAGTAAGAAAGTCTGAACTATTCTTCACCGTGTCAACCTTTGTAAGCTGAATCACTTTCTTTTTCACCTTCTCTCGAATGAAGTAATACTGAATGTCGATGTGCTTTGTTCTTGAGTGAAATGCTGGATTCTTAGCTAAATGAATAGATCCTTGATTATCACATCTCACCTCCATGGCTCCTAGCTCAAAACCAAGTTCCAAACACAAACGATGTAACCATATAGCTTCTTTTCCAGCATGAGTAAGAGCCATATATTCAGCTTCTGTTGAGGAGAGAGCTACCACGCTTTGTCTCTTACTCATCCAACTCACCGTACCTCCAAATAGTGTGAAAACATATCCGCTAGTAGATCGCCTACGATCTATATCTGCACCTCAATCAGCGTCTACATGGTCGATGATATCAAGAGCTTTTCAAACTTCTGCTCCTTCAAAACACAAGGACAATTTTGAAGTTCCACGAAGATACCTGAAAACTCTCTTGATCGTAGTCCAATGCTCTTTACCTGGATTGGACATATATCTACTCAGGACTCCCACTGCATGAGCTATATCTGGACGTGTACATATCATAGCGTACATTAAACTACCAACTGCACTAGCGTATGGCACTCGAGCCATCACCTCAGTTTCCTCATCAGTCTTTGAACACTATTCCACAGACAATTTGGTCCCTGTAGACATAGGGGTACCAACAGGTTGGCAGTCTGCCATACAAAATTTCTTCAAAATCTCGTTGATATACTTCTCCTGACCTAGCCAAAGTTTCTGTTTCTCATGATCCCTCTTAATTTGCATGCCCAGAATAAAATTTGCAGGCCCCAAGTCTTTCATATCAAACTTCTTGGCCAACTGACCTTTCACCCATTTTACCATCTTCATGTTATTTCCAATTAGTAGCATATCGTCCACATAGAGAGTAAGAATCACAAATTCATCACCTGCCCTCTTCACGTAGACACAGTGATCAGAATTTAAATGGGAAAAATTAAGTTGAAGCATGTGCGTATCAAACTTTTGGTACCACATCCTCGGAGATTGCTTCGTCCATATAAAGACTTCTTTAACCTGCACACGAGATTCTCCTTCCCTTCTTAAACGTAGGGTTTAGGGTCAAGTTTCCCCCTCTTCTCCTTAGGTACATGAGTATATGCATCACACCCGAACACGCGAAGGTATGACAGGTTTAGCTTCTTCCCAAACACTACCTCGTATAGTGTACAATTCTTCACTGATGTGGTTGGTGACCTATTCTTCAGGTGACAAGCTGTGGCAACTGCTTCTGCCCAAAATTCAGGTTCTAACCCTGCCCAACTCAGCATGCACCTCCTCCAAATCACCATGGAGGAATGCCGTTTTTACATCCATCTGTTCCACTTCAAGATCATAAGCCGCTGCTATGGATAGGACAAACCGTATCGAGGTCACTTTTGCCACTGGTGAGAAGATCTCATCATAGTCTACTCCCTCGATCTGAGAATACCCCTTTGCAACCAGTCTCGCCTTGTATTTCTCCACGGTTCCATTTGGTTTCAGTTTTCGCTTGAATACCCATTTACACCCAATCTCCTTTCTATCCTTAGGCAATTTGCACAAGCTCCATGTCTCATTTTTATCAAGCGATTGTATCTCATCTATCATTGCGAGCTCCCATTGATTTGGATTATCCCTTGATCTCGCATCTTTTACAGAAGTTGGGTCTTCACATGTACTCAAAGCACTAACCCGTAGCGTAGAGGCACTCGTCTGTTCCTTGTTGATCTCCTGAGAGCCGGTGTATTACCTGTATTAGGAGCTTCATCAACATCATCAACCAAGCTGACTTGATCAGAATCAAAGTCAAAATTAAAATCAGAATGGTTCTCAACTGATGTGCTTTGTGTCACCACTTCCTCAGCTTCATCTCTCATGTCTTCTTCAAGCACCACTGCTTTGTTTTGCTCATCCTGCTTCTGTGTACCAGCCTGAGATTGAGTTTCACGAAAGATAACATCCCTGTTGTAGACTATAGATCTTGTTTCAGGATTCCACAACTCATAGCCTTTGACCCCTTCCTTGTATCCAATGAATATGTTCTTCTCAGACTTGTTGTCAAGTTTCCCCCTCTTCTCCTTAGGTACATGAGTATATGCATCACACCCGAACACGCGAAGGTATGACAGGTTTAGCTTCTTCCCAAACACTACCTCGTATAGTGTACGATTCTTCATTGATGTGGTTGGTGACCTGTTCTTCAGGTGACAAGCTGTGGCAACTGCTTCTGCCCAAAATTCAGGTTCTCACCCTGCCCAACTCAGCATGCACCTCGCCTTTTCCATGAGTGTCCGGTTTATTCTTTCGGCCACTCCATTCTGCTGAGGCATATATGGGGTCGTCTTTTACCTTGTGTTGCGTTGTGTGCGTGTGTCACAAATTGAGAAGATAATAAAATAGAATAAATCAACGCAATCTTAACAAGTGCAAGTATACACCGGTCAACAAGTAATATATGTACCTAAGTACAAGATTATCGATCCCACAGAGATTTTGTATGTCAATTATACATGCAAACATGACTTACATTTGGTTAAAAGAATAAAGAATGATGAATAAATGGGTGGAGATTCGAAGGTTAATCTACTGCTAAGCTACTGCTGCAGCAACAGAAATGCTGCAGCAATTCTACCTAACTACACTACAGGGCAGCCTACTGGAATTTTACCAAAAGAATACAACAGGTAATACAATGCTGTAAAAATCAAGCCAAAAATGCAAACATAAACCAATAATGAATCCAAGAATGCTAAGCATGCTTTTCGGTTTCCATATTAACACTACAGCGGTTTGGTTCTACCCAAACTACTTAGCTTACTAGTCTAAACCCCCGATAACATCGTCTCATGGAGTACGAAGTACCGTGAACCTAGAACAACACAAGGCAGTGAAATTGGTCGTGTCCCCTGTAATATTGACCGCACGGTCATGCGTCTCAAGCAAGTGCCATGCAATTAACGTGTCAACTAGACCCTTTCCGGTTAGAAAGCCAGATACTAGTTCGATACATAACTTGGACAGTCGTAACCGCAAGTTATTCCTAATCCGTTTAAGTAATTGCATGAATAAACTAAGCATGCCCCATATAGCATCAACAAGGAAAACGATACACAAAATTTATGCATTCTATTCATCTTATGCCACATTTCATTTTTCCACATGTTTATAATTTGCTAGGCTACAGCACCTTCAGGTTATGAATATCTATTTTGCTGAAACGAATCATGAAAGACAAGGATTAAAGTAATAGGAAAAACAGTCCCTAGGTCCATAGTGACACAAGTCAATCCCAAGACGGAAAAAATATCAATCCCAAAACACTTTTAATTAATCCTTGAAAACATGTAAACATTCTCATATCATCAATAATATTCAATTACAAAGCAGTGACAATTTGAAGAACATTCGATTACAAAACAAGAAGCAAATTGAAGAAATGGAGAGAGGGTTACTCGGGTCGGAGATCACCCTACTGCCCCAAATCGGATTTAATCAAGCTGCTGCCGCCCTTCGTTTCCTCCGCGTGGTGCTGCTGCCCTCGATCATGAGCAGTCCGAAAATTCCAGCAATGTAGCCCAGCCTTCTTAGGTATATTTCCTCTCTAACTAAAGCTCAAAACCAACTACCTACTGCCTAAGCCTAAGCTGCCCGAGAACTCAACAAAAACAAACAAAAGCTACGGCCAACTTCTACTACTCCTCTCTTCTCCTCTCCAAAAAACTATCTTCCTCTCTACTGTTTTTCTTCTTCTTTTTAACCTTAGAATCTCTCTTCCAAATTTTCCTTTAACCCACAGCTGTCCTTCAACATGATGAGTCATCGTACCAGCTGAAATAAAATCCAAAAATTGTTGCAAGGCTCCACCCGAAATTTCAGCTACAATAAGTATTTTTTTTTTGTTTTATCTCCAGCTGGAATTAATTTGGATATATAACAATTGCAGCTCTTCGTTTCTCTTCTCCTTCCTGCCAACCCGCCAAAATTTGGGTGCATATATATATATTATTATATATATATTATATATATATATATATATATGCACCCAAAATATATATATATATATATATATATATAACAATTTCTCCTTCCTGAAGACCCGCCAGAATTTGGGTACTGCTGTTCCCTCCTTCATTCTTTTGTCCTTTGTGTGCCTTGTTGTCACTTGCATGTGCATACATAGATATATATATATATATATATATATATATTAGTAACGGAATATTTTGGTCAACTATCCACCAATTCCCAATTCCTTCTAATTTGGTCAATATTTAGTCCAATTCCTTTTGACCCATTTTAATCAAAAATTCCCTTTTTTACCCTTTTACAATTGGGTCCAAAAATTCCATCACCTTTTATGTGAAATTCTGCACAAATTTAAATGTTAGTAATGGAATTTTATTATAATGAAATTTAGGAATTTAAATAATTAAAATGGCCATTTTTACAATTAATCTACAAAATCAAAATGGAGAAAGGAATTATGCAATTTGGTGCATTTTAACACAAAAACCTCTGCACAAATCATGAAATTGGATTCAAATTAAGGGCAAAACATATGTGAATAACTCTATTATTTTAGAGTTATCACCTTGCTATACCATTTTTTCATACAGAACTTCTCGAACTCGTTTGAGTAGAATTCTCCTCTGTTATATGTGCGAACTCCTTTGATTTTCCTGCCCAATTGATTTTCAATCAAATCCTTAAACTCTTGAAATTTTTCAAACACCTCAGATTTACTTTTAAGAAAATAAATCCAACTGTATCGTGAGAGGTCATCTATGAAAGATACATAATACCTGGATCCTCCTATAGATGGTGTAGGAGTAGGTCCAAAAACATCAACGTGGATTAGTCACAGAAGCTCTGACGTTCTTGCATCATTCTGTGGAAAACTAACTCGATTATGTTTTCCAAAAATGTAATGTTCACAGAACCCGAAACCCATAGAGCACTCTGGTACTCCCTCCACCATTTGGCTCGAAAATAAGGTAGATAAACCCTTTTCTCCAATGTGCCCCATCCTCTGATGCCACAACAAAGAAGTATCATGCTCATCTTCCTTCGCCTCTTTGGACACGAAACTGCCACTGAGAGTAACTATTTCCGCAAGCAATTTGTATAACGGACTCCTCGTGAAATTACAATGGAACCTCGAGTCATCTTGCATGAATCCTTATTGCAACTGAAGTTAACCCCTAAGTCGGCCATCATGCCAACTGATAACAGATTTTTACTCATAGAAGGTATGTGTATCACATTCGGAAGAGTTTTTATTGTGCCGTCTTTCATCCTCAGCTTCACGCAACCACCCCCTGTAACCTGAACTACAGTATCATCTCCTAGCATGGCGTCTCCACCATCATACTGCTCATATTCACAAAACCAGTGTCTATGAGGTGTCATGTGGAATGAAGCACCGGTGTCAATGTACCAGATGTATTTGTCTGACTGCGGCCACATACATATCTCCTGTCATCTCGACTTCCTTTCCAGAGGATGAATCCTCTTCCCTTTTATGAACCTCCTTGTTTTTACAGTCTCGTTTCATATGGCCTCACTCTTCACACTTCCGGCATTTTACCTTCCGTTCTCTACTCTTCGATCTCCCATGAGATTTAGATCCGAACCCTTTCCAATTTTGAGATTTCTCTGTAGGTCTACCCCTAGCTGCAAGAGCCTCTTTACTAGAATTCCCTGATCCCCTTCTTCGTGTCTCCTCTGATAATAAGGACGCACACACATTTTCATACGAGAGTTCTTTGTTCCCACCACCAATAACCACAATGAGATTATCCCATGAATCTGGCAGTGAACAAAGTAGTGTTATTACCTTATCGTCATCTTCAAATTTAACGCCAATAGATACAAGTTGACCGATCAATGTGTTAAATTCGTTCAAATGTGCTGTGAACGAATCACCCTCATGCATCCTAAGGTTATACAATTTCTTCCTCAAGAATAATTTATTGACGAGTGACTTACTTTGGTATAGCGACTCCAATTTATGCCATAAAGCCCTGGCTGTTGGTTAGCTCATCACGTTCGTCAGAATGTTGTATGTGAGACAAAGCCGGATCAAGCCCTTTGCTTTCCGATCGATTCGATCCCAGTCTTCAACCCTCTTTTTGGAAGCCAAACCCATTTCCTCAGCAACAGGCCTTTCCGATTCGATTGCTGGCCATAGATCTCGATCACAAAGAAGATCATCCATCTTCATCTTCCGCAGATCGAACCGCTTTCCATCGAATTTCTCTATCTCAATTCGCGACCCTCCTGACATCTCTGATAAAACCCTAGCTCTGATACCACTTGTAGGATTTTAACGATGTAGAATATGAATTTGATAGACGAAATCGAAAAACAGTAATAAAATAAGAACACACGATTTACCCAGGTTCACCCCAATTAGGGCTACGTCTTGCAAACGGAATTCTCTATTTTTATTTCTTGGTTCAATTAACTCGTTACAATGATATCCCTATATATAGGCGTCTAAACCCTATCTACATATCACTGGGCCTAAACCCTACATATCATTGTTCGGGCAGTGGGACCCCCGAGGCGGGGGCTTCACCCCCGAAGTGTCCTCGAAATATTTACCAACTCCAACAGCAACTGGGTGCTACTCCATCCACACGGAGCAGCAGGGAGAGGCATCGGCACCGGGATTGGCCCTAGCATATACACCTCCGACCTAGACATTCGTCCCACGCATCGCCTTTGAGCGACATATGTCGCAAGGATTGGCGGAACTCACAGCCCAACATAGCTGGGATATGGAAAACATTGAGAGGCGGATGTCGATGATAGAAGATAGAATCACCATGACCAACAACAGGGTCGAGGAGATTTTTCAACAGACTTCCCGATTGGTCGAAGACCCAGAGGTCTACTTTTCAGCAGACTTCCGTGTACCCGATGACGATGAGCCTGGTTCTTAGTTTTTCTTTTCCTTTTCTTTTTCTTTCTTTCATTTTTTCTGCTTTATGTGTGTGATCATATCTGGGCTGTATGAAATATGAATCTTTGTATGACGTTAATTTATATGACATAACAACATTTGTTTTTTTTATTATATTTTGTTATTTCTTTTCTTTTGTTGTTTTATTCTCTCTCTTCCCCTTAGTTAGTCAAATAAGTGTGGGGTAAGAATTTTCTGTTTTGTTTTTATTTCTTCTTGCTTTCAAATAAGTGTGGGGTAATTTAGATATGCATGAACATTGAGGACAGTGTCAACCTTAAGTGTGGGGTAGCAGAGCACAGTGCACTGTAGTAGTAAAATCTTTTGCATGTTTTCCCATATTTTCACTAGAATTACACCCTTCCAAAAAAAATTCAAAATTGTTTCACTCTTTCAGACTTGAAAATGCAGTTATGATTGGTAAAGAAATTCTTATGACTATGATATGTATGTAGAGTATTATGATCAGTAGGAGACAACATGATAAGTTTCTTGGATTCATCGATTAGAAATAAGGAATTCCTGATACTTGAGCACAACTTAGTTTGGATTAGAGACCTCAACCAAATACCTTTTCAAGACTTAGCTAAATAATATTAGACCAGTTGAGGATATATTAGCAGTCTAAATGACTAGATGATGCTCTGAGCTGGAAGTGAAAAAAAAAAGTTAAATGAATAGGGTAGTTTGCAAGCGGCCTTTGCTACTCGAGCACCACTCCTTAAGGGAACTTAAAGCCTGATGCCCTAAGGTCGTGTAGGTCTGGGAGTCATCGGAGTGGGACTCGCTACATGGGTAGTTAAAGTTGACGTGTGAAAGCAAACACAAAGTACCCTGAAAAATCAATCTAAAAATGCATAGCCCAGTGTATTCTTATATTGAAGTTCTTAATTGAAAAAAACAATCTTGTCACCAAAGCTCAGAACTCAGAAGGTTGTTTGTTGCTGGTATGTCTAGCGACCGGTCGAAGTATTATCTGGTAAGAGTCAAGATAAGATTATATTGTGTTGACAATCTAGTCTGGACTAGTACACACACTACACATCGGGAAGACCTTGTGACTAAGAGAAGAGTTCAATCTAGTTATTAAGTTGTTAACCCTGCTTGACCATGATAATCTACTAGAGACATTTGAGACCTTGTCATGGCAACTTAACCAGTCAGACCTGTGTTGTGAATTATCTGACTCAATGATAAATTTTGGAATAAAAACATTGCTAGAAATTTTAAGTGACTGCACATATGATTTAAAATCAATAATTTCATGTAGACTTTGCTTGAGGACAAGCAAAAAGCTAAGTGTGGGGTTATATGATATGCACAAATCATATAACTTTTTTAGCATGTTTATAGGCACAATTTAGGGTGAAATTGGTGTTAAATCATTCTCAATTAACTATTATTAACTCAATTTCGTAGTTTTGTGATTTTGGAAGTGTCAGGTGAAAAATGCAAGAAAATGGCAAATTTTGGGGCAAAAATGTGATTTTCAGAAGTTCGGGAGTCGGGATGGGTGTCCAGAACCCAGGACGGGCGTCCTGACCTGGTCAACAGACCAAGACAGGTGTCCAGGACTTGGGACGGCCGTCCTAACCTGGTCAACAGGCCGGGACAGGCATCCCAGATCCAGGACGGGCATCCTGAACACCTGGTCAAAGTCCCACATCGATTTTTGCAGAAAAATTCACCCAGTTCCCCTGCTCTAAATACCCCATGCCTTCCTTGATGCATTCCGACTGATATACTAAAATAGGTGTTGTTTTTCCCTATGTTGATTATTAGTAATTAAGGACTATTCCTGACTAATTGTCACATTTAGTCTCTATGTTGTCACTTAATCAATCAGAACCTAAGGCAGAGTACCTATCGTGTAGCTAGTCTATTGGAAAGTATCTACGATTTTAATTAAATCAAATATCGTACTCCCAGGGAAGTGGTAATGGCTTAGTAGTAACTATCCTCTTACCTTAACTCTTATCTTATGATCCAATTATGCAATCGTTCATCAATATCTTTGATGAGAGGGTGATTCATTCTCCACTAGGTTTAAGTCTATTTAAGCCTAAAAGTGTTTTACAGATAATGTCCTGATTCTATGTTATATTGTTCCTACATGTTGATTAACCTATATTCGAGTATTTTAGACATGTCTTGGCCTAGATTGCAACTATGTACTGAGTCTAAAGGTGTACCACATCTGAGTTACCTAATAAATCGCCCTACCTTAATGACGGCCCTACTCACGGTTCGAGCTAAAGGCATCCATGAAAGCCCTATGTCACTTCGGGGATCATGCTGCTCGCCCTAACGCCGGCATAAACACACAAACTCAGCCTACTTATACTACTCTAACAAACATGGTGATCTATAGGTTATTTCATCTAATATGGCATACATTAATGTATCTCGACGGGGAAGTCCTAAATTAATGCATGTTAAACTAAACAGGTTATGATTAGACCATGGTTAGGAATTGTCTATAACCCTACATTTAGTTTAAAAGAAACTACATTAGACATGCAGACATAATGAAAGTTAAGATGGTGGCCATTTCCAGAAAATCATAAAGTACTTCAACATGCATAACAAATATTCATAAAATCATAATCTAATAATCATAACAAATGTTTGGACGAACACAGTACAGACATATAAAGAGAGGGACAAGGGGACTGATGACATAAAGAATTCACCCTTTACTTAGTCTCGCCGATGGAGCAACTGCTTGTATATGTTGGACTGCTCGATCCGACTCTGCTCGACAGAACCTTCGGAGGACGCTTCCTCAACCTAGTAGCTGGACTTTACCTTAATACCCAACTTAAGCACAGCCCTGTTGACTGACTCTTCGAATGCCTAGAGCCCTCTTAGGATCTCCTAACGAAACCCTGGGTATTCTATGAATACCAGAAACGAACCTATCTAGTCGTATCCTAGGACCTGAGACTAACTCTCAAAAACAAAGAACACGAGACACTATCTAAGAATATAAAGAAACTTATACTGAAACCTGAGTCGCTAAGTGACTTGTATACTATGGAAAATTGTATACTTGAAGCCACTAAATGACTCAGATCGAGTGGAGAGGAATGAATTAAACTACGGAAGGCCTAGGGTATTTATAGTAGCTTTCTGGAGTGAATTTCTCTCAGAATTTCGATGTGGGATTCCGAATTGCGGATCAGGACTCCCGTCCTGGATCTGGGACGCCCGTCCCGGGCTGTTGACCAGGTCAGGATGGCCGTCCCGAGTCCTGGATGCCCGTCTTGGCCTGTTGACCAGGTCAGGACGCCCACCCCGACTTCCGAACTTTTGAAAATCACGTTTTTGCCCCGAAATTTGCCATTTTCTTCTACTTTTCACCTAGCACTTCCAAAATCACAAAAACTATGAATTTGAGTTAATAATAAGCAATTAAGATCAATTTACCATCAATTTCACCCTAAATTATGCCTAAAAACATGCTAAAAATGTGATATGATTTATGCATATCATATAACCCCACACTTAGCTTTTTGCTTATCCTCAAGCAAAGTCTACATGAAGTTAGTGATTTTAAATCATATGTGCAGTCACTTCAATTTTCTAGTCATGTTTTTACTCCAAAATTCTTCACTGAATCAGACAATTCACAACACAGGTCTGGCTGGTTAGGTTGCTATGACAAGGTCTCAAATGTCTCTAGTAGATTATCATGATCAAGCAGGTTTATGATGTGTTCCGGTCGATATGCTAAATAGGTGTTATTTTACCCTATGTTGATTATGAGTAATTAAGGACTGTGATTGACTAATTGTCACATTTAGTCTCTATGGTGTCACTTAATCAGCCAGAACCTAAGGCAGAGTACCTATCGTGTAGCTAGTCTGTTGGAAAGTATCTACGATTTTATTAAATAATTATCGTACTCCCAGGAAAGTGGTAACAGCTTAGTAGTAACTAGCCTTTTATCCTAGTCTTATCTTATGATCCAGTTATGCAATCTTCATTAATAATTTGATGAGAGGGTGATCCATTCTCCACTAGGTTTAAGTCTTAATCCTAGAAGTGTTAGATAATGTCCTGATTCTATGTTATACTGTTCTTACATATTGATTGACCTATCTTCGAATATTTTAGACATGTCTTGGCCTGGATTGCAACTATGTTCTGTGTCTAAAGGCGTACCACATCCGAGGTCTCTAATAAACCGTCCTACCTTAATGATGGCCCTACTCACGGTTCAGGCTAAAGGCATCCATGAAAGCCCTATATCACTTCGGGGATCATGTCGCTCGCCCTAGCCGCTGGCATAAACGCTCAGCTCGGCCCCTACCTAGACTACTCTAACAAACAGGGTGTTCCGCAGGTTATTTTATCTAGCATGGCAGACACCAATACTAATTGATGCCTGTTAAACTAAACAGGTTATGATTAGACCGTGGTTAGGAATTGTCTATAACCCTAATTTTAGTTTAAAAGAACACAGTAGACATGCAGACATAGCGAATATTATGCAGGTGGCTATTTCCGAAAAAACATAATAACTTCAACATATATAACAACTATTCATAACAAGCAAAATCCAGTATTCACAATTGCTATTTGGACAAACACAATAACAACGTATAAGAGAGGGACAAGGGGACCGATGCCATAAAGAAATCACCCTTTACGAAGTCTCGCCGATGGAGTGTACTGCTGTATATGTCGTATTGCTTGACCCGACTCTGCTCGCCAGAACCTTCGGAGGATGCTTCCTCAGTCTACTAACTGGGCTTTACCTTAATACCCAACTTAAGCCCAGCTCTGTCGACTGACTCTTCGAACGCCTAGAGCCCTCTTAGGATCTCCTAACGAAATCCTGGGTATTCTATGAATACCAGAAACGAACCTATCTATCAAACCCTAGGATCTGAGACTAATTATCAGAAACTAAGAAAAACGAAAACACAAAAAAGGAAAGAAAGAAAACTTTTACTAAAATCTGAGTCTCCGAGTGAGTTGTGTACTAGAGAATTGTACACTGGAAACCACTGAATGACTCAGATTGAGTGGAGAGGGATGAATTCAACTGAGGAAGGCCTGGGGTATTTATAGCAGCTTTCTGGAGTGATTTTCTCTCAAAAATTCGTTGTGGGACATGATTTTCTGGTTCGGGACGCCCGTCCCGGTCTGTTAACCAGGTCAGGACGGCCGTCTTGAGTCCTGGACGGCCGTCTTGACCTGTTGACCAGGTCAGGATGCCCGTCCCAAACCGGGACGCCCTCCTCGAAGTCCAAACTTCTGAAAAATTGCGTTTTTGCCCCGAAATTTGCCATTTTCTTCCACTTTTCACCTAACACTTCCAAAATCATAAAAACTATGAAATTGAGTTAATAATGAACAATTAAGACCAATTTACCCTCAATTTCACCCTAAATCATGCCTAAAACATGCTAAAAATGTGATATGAATTATGCATATCATATAACCCCACACTTAGCTTTTTACTTGTCCTCAAGTAAAGTCTACTTGAAGTTAGTGATTCTAAATCATAGTGCAGTCACTTAAATTCCTAGTCATGTTTTTATTCCAAAACTTTATTCAGACAATTCTTAACACAGGTCTGACTGGTCAGGTTGCTATGACAAGGTCTCAAATATCTCTAGCAGATTGTTATAATTAAGCAGAAAACAACTTAACAACTAGGTTGAACTCCTTTCTTAGTCACAAGGTCTTCTTGATGTGTAGTGTGTGTACTAGTCTAGACCAGATAGTCAACACAATATACTCTCGTCTTAACTACTACCAGATAATATTTCGACCCTGTTGCTAGACATAATAACAAAAGACAACTTTTTGAGTTCTGAGCCTTGGTGATCAGATTTTTAATGATTTAGCATTTATGGATTTTCTTTATAGATGTAGGGTATTTTGAGTCTGCTTAGAACACGTCAACTTCAACTACCCATGTAGCGAGTCCCACTCCGATGACTCCCAGACCTACACGACCTTAGGGCATCAGGCTTTAAGTTCCCCGAAGGAGTGGTGCTCGAGTAGCGAAGGCCGCTGGCAAACTACCCTTATTTAATTAACTTTCTTTTATTTCTTTTCACTTTTAGCTCAGAGTCTCATCTAGTCATTCTAATTGTCAAAACATCCACAACTGGTCTAATTTTATCTAGTTAAGTCTTGAAAAGGTAATTGGATGAGGTCTCTAATCCAGACAAAGTTGTGCTCAGTTATCAGGAATTCCCTATTCCTAATCAATTAGTCCAAGATAGCTATCACCTTGCCTCCTACTAACCATAACATTCTACCTACATATCATAGACATAAGCTATGTGTAACCAATCATACTGCATTTGGAAGTCTGAAAGAATGAAAAATTTTGAAATTTTTTTGGAAGGGTGTGAAATTACCGGAAAAACATGCAAAATCATGCAAAATGTTTCTCAAACTACTACAGTGCACCGTGCGCTGCTACCCCACACTTAAGTCTGACACTGTCCTCAGTGTTCATGCATATCTAAGCTACCCCACATTTATTTGACTAACTAAGGGTAAGCAACAAAACAAGAAGGATAATGGAAATAACAAAACAGAACACAAAACAAAGAAAATAAAAGTAAAGGAATATGAAGATTAGAAAAACTCCCTTCATGTCGCGAGCAGAAGGGTCTTCTCTGATCTGCCAATTGGCTCTTTACCTTAGCCATGTGCTATTGCTGAGGTGTTCTTGACTCTACAAGCTCTAGATATTGGAACGGATGACGTCAGCTCCGATCCTTTATTGTCGAGCTCCAGGTAGTGGCCTATCCATTTGATGAATGACTCGAGCCCCAAGGATTGATTCCTCGAATCATTTGCAAAGTTTCTCGTAATCGTAACCACGTACCCAGACGGAACGTGTCTAAGATTGAGATTTATTTGGATTGGTGTGCCTACCTGCCAATGTCAGTGAAGGTATTGCATGCAATTTTCGAATGGCAGAAAAGATACCTGAAGCTTGGCGAAGCCGTGGTGGTAGGAGGCTCCAGTGGTGTAGATCTGGGCCCAGGTATTTGAAACTTCCTCGGGGAGGTTTCTCACAACTGATTAATTGTATGTAGGGGATGCAAGCTCCTCCATTGCTATGCTCCTGATACAATGCCAAATTCCTCTATATCCTTCCACCGTTCGATACCACTTGGTAGATCACTTGCTTGCACTGGTCTGGCTTTAATTGTTGCCAGTATCTCATCTGTTGATTCTGCGGGTAGGGGTGGTGCTTGGCAGACTTCACAGATTAGATACATAGACTGAACGTTTCTTCCTAAGATATTGGCACTTTGGAAAACAACTTCTCATAGAATCTGTTATTTAGCAAGCATCGCAGGACTGTATCAGAGATACAAAATCCTTGAATATGGGGGGTCAACAAGATTCCACTTCCAACACTTTCCGGACAGTGTTGATAGCAGTTAATTGGTCTCCCATAGATTCTTGCAATACTTCAGAATCATGTGGCCTTCGCTTTCCGAGATACATCCTCTGATCACTTTACTCTGCAAAAATTTGAAATAGAAGAGAAATCTGCCCAGTAGTAATATTTCAAATCAACAAGGAATTTCTTCTTTTGCTGATAAGTCATATCACTTGGGAATAATTAGCAGCTAGATAATTAGTAATATCAGTAAACCAAGGAGGAGAATCATTACTCATAGCAAACAATGAAAATAGATCCTCATTTAGAAATTTATTAAATACTACTGTCTCGTCAATAGCCTCTAACTCAGGGTTTCTTAATCTAGACCAAAGGTTTGCTTTCTAGATTCTTAACCCTTTTTCTTACCTCTTCATTCTATATCAAATTCAAGTGACAATAAAACCTAACTTAATCAATTATGGTTCAGTATCAGTTTTATTGAACACAGACATCTCAGAGTGATCAGTGTAACCTATTGTTTTTAGACAAGACTAGATAAGATCGGAATTTATCATACATGAACTTTCTTATCATGTTTCTGTCCTAAAACAATTATTACAACATCATTACATCACATAGTCATTCAAAAAGCAGATTTCAATCAGGTGATGTCATAATGGGTGCAGTAATTCCTTTTGGTTTAAAAGATCTCATGCAATTATCAACAAAACAAAAGGAACATCCTTTTTTTCAATAGAGCACTCAAAGGTCTGGCTATTAAGGAAAAATTATTTCATAACTTGTCCTAATAAAGCCGGCATGACTCTAAGAAAATTCTAAAATGGAGTTTCTTTCCGATAAAAATCTAAGCCAAAATTTTACAACTCAGAAGAAAATATATTTTATCCTCATTTCCATTTTTATTCGAAATTAAATAATAGAAGAAAAACACAAAAAAGAGCAACTAAGAAAACAACTAAGAAAGAACAAGAGATAGGGAAAAGAACAACTTACCATTGAGCAAGAAAAATACATTTTTTTTTCGGGTTTTAAATTAAATTTTTTTTTCGAAAGCAGTTAAATTTCCTCAATATGGTTTTAGAATGATTTTCTAAAATTTGATTATCCTAAGTGTCTTAATTTTAGCTAATATCTAAAATCAATTAGTTGTGATAATCCTATATTCCGGAAACTGATTGTCTAACTAGCATAAGATAAGTGTTAGGTCTAACGTCTAGGTTACTACCACTACCTATCATAAGTCTCTAGAATTGTGGCCTTTAATCCTAAATTCATTATGATATTTCCCCGGCAACGGCGCCAAAAATCTGATGCGTTCCGGTCGATATGCTAAATAGGTGTTATTTTACCCTATGTTGATTATGAGTAATTAAGGACTGTGATTGACTAATTGTCACAATTAGTCTCTATGGTGTCACTTAATCAGCCAGAACCTAAGGCAGAGTACCTATCGTGTAGCTAGTCTATTGGAAAGTAGCTACGATTTTATTAAATAATTATCGTACTCCCAGGAAAGTGGTAACGGCTTAGTAGTAACTAGCCTTTTATCCTACTCTTATCTTATGATCCAGTTATGCAATCTTCATCAATAACTTTGATGAGAGGGTGATCCATTCTCCACTAGGTTTAAGTCTAATTAATCCTAGAAGTGTTAGATAATGTCATGATTCTATGTTATACTGATCTTACATGTTGATTGACCTATCTTCGAGTATTTTAGACATGTCTTGGCCTGGAGTGCAACTATGTTCTGTGTCTAAAGGCACACCACATCCGAGGTCTCTAATAAACCGCCCTACCTTAATGACGGCCCTACTCACGGTTCGGGCTAAAGGCATCCATGAAAGCCCTATGTCACTTCGGGGATCATGCCGCTCGCCCTAGCCGCCGGCATAAACGCTCAGCTTGGCCCCTACCTAGACTACTCTGACAAAGAGGGTGTTCCGCAGGTTATTATATCTAGCATGGCAGATACCAATACTAATTAATGCCTATTAAACTAAACAGGTTATGATTAGATCGTTGTTAGGAATTGTCTATAACCCTAATTTTAGTTTAAAAGAACACAGTAGACATGCAGACATAGCGAATATTAAGCAGGTGGCTATTTTCGAAAAAACATAATAACTTCAACATATATAACAACTATTCATAACAAGTAAAATCCAGTATTCACAATTGCTATTTGGACAAACACAATAACAACGTATAAGAGAGGGACAGGGGGACCGATGCCATAAAGAAATCACCCTTTACGAAGTCTCGCCGAAGGAGCGTACTGCTGTATATGTCGTATTGCTTGACGCGACTCTGCTCGCCAGAACCTTAGGAGGACGCTTCCTCAGTCTTGTAACTAGGCTTTACCTTAATACCCAGCTTAAGCCCAGCCTTGTGGACTGACTCTTCGAACGCCTAGAGCCCTCTTAGGATCTCCTAACGAAATCCCGGGTATTCTATGAATACCATAAACAAACCTATCTATCAAACCCTAGGATCTGAGACTAATTATCAGAAACTAAGAAAAACGAAAACACAAAAAAGGAAAGAAAGAAAACTTTTACTGAAATATGAGTCTCCGAGTGAGTTGTGTACTAGAGAATTGTACATGGGAAACCACTGAATGACTTAGATCGAGTGGAGAGGGATGAATTCAACTGAGGAAGGCCTGGGGTATTTATAGCAGCTTTCTGGAGTGATTTTCTCTCAAAATTTTGATGTGGGACTTGATTTTCTGGTTCGGGACGCCCGTCCTGGATTGGGACGCCCGTCCTGGTCTGTTGACCAGGTCAGGACGGCCGTCCCGAACCGGGATGCCCTCCCTAAAGTCCAAACTTCTGAAAATTTGTGTTTTTGCACCGAAATTTGCCATTTTCTTCCACTTTTCAGCTGACACTTTCAAAATCATAAAAACTGTGAAATTGAGTTAATAATGAACAATTAAGACCAATTTACCCTCAATTTCACCCTAAATCATGCCTAAAACATGCTAAAAATGTGATATGATTTATGCATATCAGTTTAACAACTTAACAACTAGATTGAACTCTTCTCTCAGTCACAAGGTCTTCCTGATGTGTAGTCTGTGTACTAGTTTAGACCAGATAGTCAACACAATATACTCTCATCTCGACTATTACCAGATAATCCTTCGACCCGTCGCTAGACATACTAACAACAAACAACTTTCTGAGTTCTGATCCTAGGTGACAAGATTTTTAATTAAGCATTTTATTGATTTTTCTTTTATAGATTTTTCAAGGTATTTTGTGTCTGCTTTCACACGTCAACTTTAACTACCCATGTAGCGAGTCCCACTCCGATGATTCCCAGACCTACACGACCTTAGGGCATCAGGCTTTAAGTTCCACTAAGGAGTGGTGCTCGAGTAGCAAAGGCCGCTTGCAAACTACCCTATTTAGTTAACTCTCTTTATTTTTCTTTTCACTTTCAGCTCAGAGCATCATCTAGTCATTTTGATTGCTAATACATCCTCAATTGGTCTAATCTTATCTAGTTAAGTTTTGAAAAGGTAATTGGCTGATGTCTCTAATCCAAACTAAGTTGTGCTCAATTATCAGGAATTCCCTATTCCTAATCAATAAGTTCAAGATAGTCATCACGTTGTCTCCTACTAACCATAACATTCTACCTACATATCATAGACATCAGCAATGTTTTACCAATCATACTGCATTTTGAAGTCTAAAAGAGTGAAAAATTTTGGAAAAAATTGGAAGGGTGTGAAACAAATTGAAAAAAATTAAAATTCTTTTTGAAAAACATGCAAAAATCATGCAAAAGTTTTTTTCTACTACAGTGCACTGTGCTGTGCACTGCTACCCCACACTTAAGTCTGACACTGTCCTCAGTGTTCATGCATATCTAAATTACCCCACACTTATTTGAAAACAAGAAGAAATCAAAACAAAATAGAAAAACTTTTACCCCACACTTATTCGACTAAGGGTAAGAAGGAAAATAAAGCAATGAAAGAAATAACAAATAACGAAACACGAAATAGAATGAAAGAGATACTCCCTTATTCTGCGAAGTCAACATTCTGCTCAGACAAGTCAAAAGGTCCTCTGTAGATCTTTAAGTGTTGCCCGTTCACTTTTTGAATAGTGCCGTCAGAATCCATGATGACACATGCTCCATGATATGCACAAATCATATACCCTTTTTAGCATGTTTTTAGACATAAATTAGGGCAATATTTGAATGTATTTGATCTTAATTGAATCAAATTGACATAAAATTGCTTAAATTTTGATTTTGGAAGTTTCAAGAGCAAATTGCACGAAAACAGCAAATTTTGGGGCAAAAATGCAATTTTTGGAAATGCTGAGTTCGGGACGGGCGTCCCGACCCAGTCACAGCACCAGGACAGCCATCCCAAGCTCGGGACGGGCGTTCCGAGCACCAGAAGTTGTCCCACATCGAAATGTTTGGAGAAATTCACTCCAGAAAGCTGCTATAAATACACAGGCCTCCAACAGTTGAAATCATCCCTCTCCACTCGATCTGAGTCATTTAGTGACTTCAAGTATACAGTTTTCCATAGTATACAAGTCACTTAGCGACTCAGATTTCAGTATAAGTTTATTTATATTCTTAGAGAGTTTCTCATTTTCTTTGCTTTCTGAGAGTCTGTCTCAGAATCATAGATTACGACTAGATAGGGTTCGTTTTTGGTATCATAGAATACCAGGATTTCATTAGGAGATCCTAAGAGAGAGATAGGGTGTGTGTTCTTAGTCAGATTAGGGTAATTTGCTTAAGTCTGGGATGTAAGGTAAAGCAATTGCTACTAGGTCTGAGGAGTGTTCTCCGAAGGCTCTGCCGAGCAGAGTAGGTTCGAGCAATCAGAAGCGTACAGGAGCTACAGCGCCGGCTGGACCTGCATAAAGCGGTGACTACTTTATGATAGTGGGTCCCCTAGACGAGTTTCAGTATGTTTATGAATTGTTTTATCTAGATATTGATTTGATACTGAATTTATATATCATACATGTTTTACAATTTGAGATGCTATTCATTTTCCCGGGAAGATCATAGAGCTAGAATTATCATTATGAATGTTGAACTGTCGTGTCCTTTTAAATTAAATTACGGTTATAGACAACTCCTAACCAAGGTCTGAATCATAACCGGTTTAGTTTAACAGACTGTAAAAGGTCTGCCAGATTAGGAAGAAATAACAAAATAGATCACCATGATTGTTAGAGTACCCTAATAAAGCTGAGTTTGTACGCTAGACCAATCCTAGGATTAAGTGGCATGATATCGAAGTGACATAGGGTACCGTTCATGGATTCTTTAATCCAACAGATGAGAAGGATCATCCCAAGGTAGGGTTGAATACACCAGGTAACTCGGATATGGTAAACAGATGGTTACATTTCATAATTGCCTTAGAGATAAAGATATATCTAAAATGTTCGAAGATAAGGTCAAACAAATTGTAATAACTGATACGCGAAAATCATATACCTTTTTTAGCATGTTTTTATGTATAATTTAGGGTGAAATTGATAGGAAATCGATCTTAATTGATTGTTATTTACTCAATTTCAGTTTTTATGATTTTGGAAGTGTCAGGTGAAAAGTAGACGAAAACAGTAAATTTTGGGGCAAAAATGTAATTTTTGGAAATGCTGACTTGGTCAACGGTCCAGGACGGGCATCCCGACCCAGTCAAACCACCAGGACGGGCGTCCCAATCCAGGACGGTCGTCCCGAAGCACCAGAATTTGTCCCACATCAAATTTTTTGGAGATTTTCACTCCAGAAAGCTGCTATAAATACCCCAGGCCTCCAGGAGTTGAATTCATCCCTCTCCACTCGATCTGAGTCATTCAGACACTTCCAGTGTACAATTCTCGAGTACACAAGTCACTGAGAGACTAGGGTTTCAGTTTCAGTTTTCTTTCTTTCTTTAGTGTTTCGTTTTCTTAGTTTCTGAGAAATAGTCTCAGAGCTTAGGCTTCGATAGATAGGTTCGTTTTTTGTATTCATAGAATACCGGGATTTCGTTAGGAGATCCTAAGAGAGAGATAGGGTGTGTGTTCTTAGTCAGATTAGGGCAATTTGCTTAAGCTCGGGATGTAAGGTAAAGCAATTGCTACTAGGTCCAAGGAGCGTTCTCCGAAGGCTCTGCCGAGCAGAGTAGGATCGAGCAGTCAGGAGCATACAGGACCTGCAGCGCCGGCTGGACCTGCATAAAGTGGTGATTACTTTATGACAGTGGGTCCCCTAGACGAGGTTATGTATGTTTACGAATTGTTTTATCTAAATATTAATTTGAATATCAGATTACGATTCTTATGAATATCTGTTTTATATGTTGAAGTTCTTATGATTTTCCGGAAATAGCCACCTGCTAAATATTGACTATGTCTGCATGTCTAATGTGCTCTTTTAAACTAAAGTTAGGGTTATAGACAATTCCTAACCACGGTCTAATCATAACCTGTTTAGTTTAACAGACATCAATTAGTATTGGTGTCTGCCATGCTAGATAAAATAACCTGCTGAACACCCTGCTTGTTAGAGTACTCTATGTAGGCCGAGCTGAGTCCGATTATGCCGGCGGCTAGGGCAAGCGACATGATACCGAAGGGACATAGGGTACCGTTCATGGATGCCTTCGTCCCGAACCGTGAGTAGGGCCGTCATTAAGGTAGGGCAGTTTATTAGAGACCTCGGATGTGATACGCCTTTAGACACAGAACATAGTTGCAATCCAGGCTAAGATGCATCTAAAATACTCGAAGATAGGTCAATCAACATGTAGGAACAGTATAACATAGAATCAGGACATTATCTATAAAACACTTTTAGGCTTAATTAAACTTAAACCTAGTGGAGAATGGATCACCCTCTCATCAAAGTATTTCATGAAGATTGCATAACTGCATCATAAGATAGGAGTTAGGATAAAAGGCTAGTTACTACTAAGTCGTTGCCACTTTCCTGGGAGTACGATATTAGTAAAATAAAATCGTAGATACTTTCCAACAGACTAGCTACGCGATAGGTACTCTGCCTTAGGTTCTGATTGATTAAGTGACATAAATTGAATGCTAAAGTGACAGTTAGTAAGACTCAGTCCTTAATTACTCATAATCAACATAGGTAAATAAAGTCTATCTTTTAGCATACCAATCGGAACTGCATCAATAACTAAGCTTAAATTGATGAATGCATGTCTACTCTTGAATGCTATTTGCTTGTTATGGGTGATTGGGATCACCAATCAATCTCAAAGTATTGATTATCGATTGACTGATTAGATAAATAAGATGAATGTTAGGATTAAGGGATAGTTGCTACTAAGCCGTTACCAATTCCCTGGGAGTACGATATTAATAAATTAAAATCGTAGATACTTTCCAAGAACTAGCTACACGATAGGTACTCTACCTTAGGTTCTGGTTGATTAAGTGACAACAATTGAATGCTAAAGTGACAGTTAGTAAGACTCAGTCCTTAATTACTCATAATCGACATAGGTAAATAAAAGCCTATCTTTTAGCATACGAATCGGAACTTATCAGATTTTTTGTGCCGTTGCCGGGGAAATATCATAATGAATTTAGGATTATTGGCCACAATTTTAGAAGCTTATGATAGGTAACGGTAGTAACTTAGACCTTAGACCTAACACTTATTTTATGCTAGTTAGACAATCAATTTCCGAAATATAGGGTTATCATAACTGATGCGTTCCGGTCGATATGCTAAATAGGTGTTATTTTACCCTATGTTGATTATGAATAATTAAGGACTGTGATTGACTAATTGTCACATTTAGTCTCTATGGTGTCACTTAATCAGCCAGAACCTAAGGCAGAGTACCTATCATGTAGCTAGTCTGTTGGAAAGTATCTACGATTTTATTAAATAAATATCGTACTCCCAGGGAAGTGGTAACGACTTAGTAGGAACTAGCTTTTATTCCTAACTCTTATCTTATAATCCAGTTATGCAATCTTCATCAATAACTTTGATGAGAGGGTGATTCATTCTCCATTAGGTTTAAGTCTAACTAAACCTGAAGGTGTTTTATAGATGAGATCCTGATTTTATGTTATACTGTTACTATACGTTGATTGACCTATATTCGAGTATTTTAGACATGTCTTGGCTTGGATTGCAACTATGTTCTGAGTCTAAAGGTTACCACATCTGAGTTTCTACGCTACCTCCCCATCGTTAAGGGTAACGGCCCTATTCACGGCTCAGACTAAAGTCAGCAATGAACGCCCTATGTTGCTTTGGGGATCATACTGCTCGTCTCATAACCGCCGGCATAAAACTCTACCCAGCCTACCTAGACTACTTTCAACCAACAGGGTGTTCCGCATATTATTTTATCTAGTATGGCAGACACCAATACTAATTGATGCCTATTAAACTAAACAGGTTATGAATAGACCGTGGTTAGGAATTATCTATAACACTAAATTCAGTTTAAAAGAACGGCGATAGACATGCAGACATAATGGATATTTAAGCAGGTGGCTGATGCAGTTCCGATTGGTATGCTAAAAGATAGGCTTTATTTACCTATGTCGATTATGAGTAATTAAGGACTGAGTCTTACTAACTGTCACTTAGCATTCAATTATTGTCACTTAATCAATCATAACCTAAGGCAGAGTACCTATCGTGTAGCTAGTCTGTTGGAAAGTATCTACGATTTTATTAAGTAAATATCGTACTCCCAGGAAAGTGGGAACGACTTAGTAGTAACTAGCCTTTTATCCTAACTCCTATCTTATGATCCAATTATGCAATCTTCATCAAAGACTTTGATGAGAGGGTGATACATTCTCCACTAGGTTTAAGTTTAATTAAGCCTAAAAGTATTTTATAGATAATGTCCTGATTCTATGTTATACTGTTCCTACATGTTGATTGACCTATCTTCGAGTATTTTAGATGCATCTTAGCCTGGATTGCAACTATGTTCTGTGTCTAAAGGCGTACCACATCCGAGGTCTCTAATAAACCGCCCTACCTTAATGACGGCCCTACTCACAGTTCGGGACGAAGGAATCCATGAACGGTACCCTATGTCACTTCGGTATCATGTTGCTTGCCCTAGCCGCCGGCATAATCGGACTCAGCTCGGCCTACCTAGACTACTCTAACAAGCAGGGTGTTCAGCAGGTTATTTTATCTAGCATGGCAGACACCAACACTAATTGATGCCTGTTAAACTAAACAGGTTATGATTATACCGTGGTTAGGAATTGTCTATAACCTAACTTTAGTTTAAAAGAGCACATTAGACATGCAGACATAGTGAATATTTAGCAGGTGGCTATTTCCGGAAAATCATAACAACTTCAACATATAAAACAGATATTCATAAGAATCGTAATCTGATATTCAAATTAATATTTAGATAAAACAATTCGTAAACATATAGAACCTCGTCTAGGGGACCCAATGTCATAAAGTAATCACCACTCTATGCAGGTCCAGCCGGCGATGCAGCTCTTGTATGCTCCTGACTGCTCGATCCTACTCTGCTCGATCCTACTCTGCTCGGCAGAGCCTTCGGAGAACGCTCCTTAGACCTAGTAGCAATTGCTTTACCTTACATCCCGGGCTTAAGCAAATTGCCTTAATCTGACTAAGAACACGCACCCTATCTCTCTCTTAGGATCTCCTAACGAAATCCCGGTATTCTATGAATACAAAAAACGAACCTATCTATCGAAGCCTAAGTTCTGAGACTATTTCTCAGAAACTAAGAAAATGAAACACGAAAGAAAGAAAGAAAACTGAAACTGAAACCCAAGTCTCTCAGTGACTTGTATACTCAAGAATTGTACACTGGAAGTCTCTGAATGACTCAGATCGAGTGGAGAGGGATGAATTCAACTCATGGAGGCCTAGGGTATTTATAGCAGCTTTCTGGAGTGAAAATCTCCAAAACATTCGATGTGGGACAAATTCTGGTGCTTCGGGACCCCCGTCCTGGATTGGGACGCCCGTCCTGGTGGTTTGACTGGGTCGGGACGCCCGTCCAGAATTCGGGACGCCCGTCCCGGACCGTTGACCAAGTCAGCATTTCCAAAAATTGCATTTTTGCCCCAAAAATTGCTGTTTTCGTCCAATTTGCTCCTGAAACTTCCAAAATCAAAATTTAAGCAATTTTATGTCAATTTGATTCAATTAAGATCAAATACATTCAAATATTGCCCTAATTTATGTCTAAAAATAGGCTAAAAAGGTATACGATTTGTGCATATCAAATAACCCCACACTTAGCTTTTTACTTGTCCTCAAGCAAACTCTACCTGAAGTTAGTGATTTTAAATCATATGTGCAGTCACTTAAATTTTCTAGTCATGTTTTTAATCCAAAAATTATTTAGACAATTCACAACACAGGTCTGACTGGTTAGGTTGCTATGACAAGGTCTCAAATGTCTCTAGTAGATTATTATGATCAAGCAGGTTTAACAACTTAACAACTAGATTGAACTCTTTTCTCAGTCACAAGGTTTTCCTGATGTGTAGTGTGTGTACTAGGCTAGACCAGATAGTCAACACAATATACTCTCATCTTAACTACTACCAGATAACATTTCAACCCATCGCTAGACATACTAACAACAGATAACTTTCTGAGTTTTGAGCCTTGGTGATCAGATTTTTAATAATTTAGCATTTTATTGATTTTTCTTTTATAGATCTTTCAAGGTATTTTGAGTCTGCTTAGAACACGTCAACTTCAACTACCCATGTAGCGAGTCCCACTCCGATGACTCCCAAATCTACACGACCTTAGGGCATCAGGCTTTAAGTTCCCCGAAAGAGTGGTGCTCGAGTAGCGAAGGCCGCTGGCAAACTACCCTTATTTAATTTACTCTCTTTTGTTTCTTTTCACTTTTATCTCTGAGTCTCATCTAGTCATTCTAATTGTCAATACATCCTCAACTAGTCTAATCTTATCTAGTTAAGTTTTGAAAAGGTAATTGGCTGAGGTCTCTAATCCGACTCTGCTCGCCAGAACCTTCGGAGGACGCTTCCTCAGTCCAGTAACTGGGCTTTACCTTAATACCTAGCTTAAGCCCAGCCTTGTGGACTGACTCTTCGAACGCATAGAGCCCTCTTAGGATCTCCTAACGAAATCCCGGGTATTCTATGAATACCAAAAACGAACCTATCTATCAAACCCTAGGATCTGAGACTAATTCTCAGAAACTAAGAAAAACGAAAACACAAAAAAGGAAAGAAAGAAAACTTTTACTGAAATCTGAGCCTCCGAGTGAGTTGTGTACTAGAGAATTGTACACTGGAAACCACTGAATGACTCAGATCGAGTGGAGAGGGATGAATTCAACTAAGGAAGGCCTGGGGTATTTATAGCAGCTTTCTGGAGTGATTTTCTCTCAAAAATTCGATGTGGGACTTGATTTTCTGGTTCGGGACGCCCGTCCCGGATTGGGACGCCCGTCCTGGTCTGTTGACCAGGTCAGGATGGCCGTCCCGAGTCTTGGACGCCCGTCCCGACCTGTTGACCAGGTCAGGGCGGCCGTCCCGAACCGGGATGCCCTCCCCGAAGTCCAAACTTCTGAAAAATTGCATTTTTGCACCGAAATTTGCCATTTTCTTCCACTTTTCACCTGACACTTCCAAAATCATAAAAACTGTGAAATTGAGTTAATAATGAACAATTAAGACCAATTTACCCTCAATTTCACCCTAAATCATGCCTAAAAACATGCTAAAAATGTGATAAGATTTATGCATATCAATTTAACAACTTAACAACTAGATTGAACTCTTCTCTCAGTCACAAGGTCTTCCTGATGTGTAGTGTGTGTACTAGTTTAGACCAGATAGTCAACACAATATACTCTCATCTCGACTATTACTAGATAATCCTTCGACCCGTCGCTAGACATACTAACAACAAACAACTTTCTGAGTTCTGATCCTAGGTGACAAGATTTTTAATTAAGCATTTTATTGATTTTTCTTTTATATATTTTTCAGGGTAGTTTGTGTCTGCTTTCACACGTCAACTTTAACTACCCATGTAGCGAGTCCCACTCCGATGATTCCCAGACCTACACGACCTTAGGGCATCAGGCTTTAAGTTCCCCTAAGGAGTGGTGCTCGAGTAGCAAAGGCCGCTTGCAAACTACCCTATTTAGTTAACTCTCTTTATTTTTCTTTTCACTTTCAGCTCAGAGCATCATCTAGTCATTTTGATTGCTAATACATCCTCAACTGGTCTAATCTTATCTAATTAAGTTTTGAAAAGGTAATTGGCTGATGTCTCTAATCCAAACTAAGTTGTGCTCAATTATCAGGAATTCCCTATTCCTAATCAATAAGTTCAAGATAGTCATCACGTTGTCTCCTACTAATCATAACATTCTACCTACATATCATAGACATCAGCAATGTTTTACCAATCATACTGCATTTTGAAGTCTAAAAGAGTGAAACATTTTGAAAAAAATTGGAAGGGTGTGAAAAATTTTGAAAAAAATTGGAAGGGTGTGAAACAAATTGAAAAAAATTAAAATTCGTTTTGAAAAACATGCAAAAATCATGCAAAAAAAATTTTCTACTACAGTGCACTGTGCTGTGCACTGCTACCCCACACTTAAGTCTGACACTGTCCTCAGTGTTCATGCATATCTAAATTACCCCACACTTATTTGTAAACAAGAAGAAATCAAAACAAAATAGAAAAACTCTTACCCCACACTTATTCGACTAAGGGTAAGAAGGAAAATAAAGCAATGAAAGACATAACAAATAACAAAACACGAAATAGAATGAAAGAGATACTCCCTTATTCTGCGAAGTCAACAGTCTGCTCGGACAAGTCAAAAGGTTCTCTATAGATCTTTAAGTGTTGCTCGTTCTCTTTTTGAATAGTGCCATCAGAATCCATGATGACACATGCTCCATGATATGCACAAATCATATACCCTTTTTAGCATGTTTTAGACATAAATTAGGGCAATATTTGAATGTATTTGATCTTAATTGAATCAAATTGACATAAAATTGCTTAAATTTTGATTTTGGAAGTTTCAGGAGCAAATTGCACGAAAACAGCAAATTTTGGGGCAAAAATGCAATTTTTGGAAATGTTGAGTTCGGGACGGGCATCCCGACCCAGTCACAGCACCAGGACGGTCATCCCAAGCTTGGAACGGGCGTTCTGAGCACCAGAAGTTGTCCCACATCGAAATTTTTGGAGAAATTCACTCCAGAAAGCTGCTATAAATACCCAGGCCTCCAATAGTTGAAATCATCCCTCTCCACTCGATCTGAGTCATTTAGTGACTTCAAGTATACAGTTTTCCATAGTATACAAGTCACTTAGCGACTCAGGTTTCAGTATAAGTTTATTTATATTCTTAGAGAGTTTCTCATTTTCTTTGCTTTCTGAGAGTCTGTCTCAGAATCATAGATTACGACTAGATAGGGTTCGTTTTTGGTATCATAGAATACCGGGATTTCGTTAGGAGATCCTAAGAGAGAGATAGGGTGTGTGTTCTTAGTCAGATTAGGGTAATTTGCTTAAGTCTGGGATGTAAGGTAAAGCAATTGCTACTAGGTCTGAGGAGTGTTCTCCGAAGGCTCTGCCGAGCAGAGTAGGATCGAGCAATCAGAAGCGTACAGGAGCTGCAGCGCCGGCTGGACCTGCATAAAGCGGTGACTACTTTATGATAGTGGGTCCCTTAGACGAGTTTCAGTATGTTTATGAATTGTTTTATCTGGATATTGATTTGATACTGAATTTATATATCATACATGTTTTACAATTTGAGATGCTATTCATTTTCCCGGGAATATCATAGAGCTAGAATTATCATTATGAATGTTGAACTGTCGTGTCCTTTTAAATTAAATTAGGGTTATAGACAACTCCTAACCAAGGTCTAAATCATAACCGGTTTAGTTTAACAGACTATAAAAGGTCTGCCAGATTAGGAAGAAATAACAAAATAGATCACCATGTTTGTTAGAGTACCGTAATAAAGCTGAGTTTGTACGCTAGGCCAATCCTAGGATTATGTGGCATGATACCGAAGTGACATAGGGTACCGTTCATGGATTCTTTAATCCAACAGATGAGAAGGATCATCCCAAGGTAGGGGTGAATACACCAGGTAACTCGGATATGGTAAACATATGGTTACATTTCATAATTGCCTTAGAGATCAAGATATATCTAAAATGTTCGAATATAAGGTCAAACAAATTGTAATAACTAAGCTTAAATTGATGAATGCATGTCTACTCTTGAATGCTATTTGCTTGTTATGGGTGATTGGGATCACCAATCAATCTCAAAGTATTGATTATTTATTGACTGATTAGATAAATAAGATGAATGTTAGGATTAAGGGATAGTTGCTACTAAGCCGTTACCAGTTCCCTGGGAGTACGATATTAATAAATTAAAATCGTAGATACTTTCCAAGAACTAGCTACACGATAGGTACTCTGCCTTAGGTTCTGATTGATTAAGTGACAACAATTGAATGCTAAAGTGACAGTTAGTAAGACTCAGTCCTTAATTACTCATAATCGACATAGGTAAATAAAAGCCTATCTTTTAGCATACCAATCGGAACTTATCAGATTTTTGGCGCCGTTGCCGGGGAAATATCATAGTGAATTTAGGATTATTGGCCACAATTTTAGAAGCTTATGATAGGTAATGGTAGTAACCTAGACCTTAGACCTAACACTTATTTTATGCTAGTTAGACAATCAATTTCCGAAATATAGGGTTATCATAACTGATGCGTTCCGGTCGATATGCTAAATAGGTGTTATTTTACCCTATGTTGATTATGAATAATTAAGGAATGTGATTGACTAATTGTCACATTTAGTCTCTATGGTGTCACTTAATCAGCCAGAACCTAAGGCAGAGTACCTATCGTGTAGCTAGTCTGTTGGAAAGTTTCTACGATTTTATTAAATAAATATCGTAGTCCCAGGGAAGTGGTAACGACTTAGTAGTAACTAGCTTTTATTCCTAACTCTTATCTTATAATCCAGTTATGCAATCTTCATCAATAACTTTGATGACAGGGTGATTCATTCTCCACTAGGTTTAAGTCTAACTAGACCTGAAGGTGTTTTATAGATGAGATCCTGATTTTATGTTATACTATTACTATACGTTGATTGACCTATATTCGAGTATTTTAGACATGTCTTGGCCTGGATTGGAACTATGTTCTGAGTCTAAAGGTTACCACATCTGAGTTTCTACGCTACCGCCCCATCGTTAAGGGTAACGGCCCTGCTCACGGCTCAGACTAAAGTCAGCAATGAACGCCCTATGTCGCTTTGGGGATCATACTGCTCGTCTCATAACCGCCGGCATAAAACTCTACTCAGCCTACCTAGACTACTTTCAACCAATAGGGTGTTCCGCAGATTATTTTATCGAGTATGGCAGACACCAATACTAATTGATGCCTGTTAAACTAAACAGGTTATGATAGACCGTGGTTAGGAATTGTCTATAACCCTAAATTCAGTTTAAAAGAACGGCGATAGACATGCAGACATAATGGATATTTAAGCAGGTGGCTGATGCAGTTCCGATTGGTATGCTAAAAGATAGGATTTATTTACCTATGTCGATTATGAGTAATTAAGGACTGAGTCTTACTAACTGTCACTTAGCATTCAATTATTGTCACTTAATCAATCAGAACCTAAGGCAGAGTACCTATCGTGTAGCTAGTCTGTTGGAAAGTATCTAAGATTTTATTAAGTAAATATCGTACTCCCAGGAAAGTGGGAACGACTTAGTAGTAACTAGCCTTTTATCCTAACTCCTATCTTATGATCCAGTTATGCAATCTTCATCAAAGACTTTGATGAGAGGGTGATCCATTCTCCACTAGGTTTAAGTTTAATTAAGCCTAAAAGTATTTTATAGATAATGTCCTGATTCTATGTTATACTGTTCCTACATGTTGATTGACCTATCTTCGAGTATTTTAGATGCATCTTAGCCTGTATTGCAACTATGTTCTATGTCTAAAGGCGTACCACATCCGAGGTCTCTAATAAACCGCCCTACCTTAATGACGGCCCTAGTCACGGTTCGGGACGAAGGCATCCATGAACGGTACCCTATGTCACTTCGGTATCATGTTGCTTGCCCTAGCCGCCGGCATAATCGGACTCAGCTCGGCCTACCTAGACTACTCTAACAAGCAGGGTGTTCAGCATGTTATTTTATCTAGCATGGCAGACACTAATACTAATTGATGCCTGTTAAACTAAACAGGTTATGATTAGACCGTGGTTAGGAATTGTCTATAACCCTAACTTTAGTTTAAAAGAGCACATTAGACATGCAGACATAGTGAATATTTAGCAGGTGGCTATTTCCGGAAAATCATAACAACTTCAACATTTAAAACAGATATTCATAAGAATCGTAATCTGATATTCAAATTAATATTTAGATAAAACAATTCGTAAACATACAGAACCTCGTCTAGGGGACCCACTGTCATAAAGTAATCACCACTCTATGCAGGTCCAGCCGGCGATGCAGCTCTTGTATGCTCCTGACTGCTCGATCCTACTCTACTCGGCAGAGCCTTCGGAGAACGCTCCTTAGACCTAGTAGCAATTGCTTTACCTTACATCCCAGGCTTAAGCAAATTGCCCTAATCTGACTAAGAACACGCACCCTATCTCTCTCTTAGGATCTCCTAATGAAATCCCGGTATTCTATGAATACCAAAAACGAACCTATCTATCGAAGCCTAAGTTCTGAGACTATTTCTTAGAAACTAAGAAAACGAAACACGAAAGAAAGAAAGAAAACTGAAACTGAAACCCGAGTCTCTCAGTGACTTGTGTACTCAAGAATTGTACACTGGAAGTCTCTGAATGACTCAGATCGAGTGGAGAGGGATGAATTCAACTCCTGGAGGCCTGGGGTATTTATAGCAGCTTTTTGGAGTGAAAATCTCCAAAACATTCGATGTGGGACAAATTATGGTTCTTCGGGATGCCCATCGTGGATTGGGACGCCCGTCCTGGTGGTTTGACTGGGTCGGGACTCCCGTCCCGGCCCGTTGACCAAGTCAGCATTTCCAAAAATTGCATGTTTGCCCCTAGGATTAAGTGGCATGATACCGAAGTGACATAGGGTACCGTTCATGGATTCTTTAATCCAATAGATGAGAAGGATCATCCAAGGTAGGGGTGAATACACCAAGTAACTCGGATATGGTAAACAGATGGTTACATTTCATATTTGCCTTGGAGATCAAGATATATCTAAAATGTTTGAAGATAAGGTCAAACAAATTGTAATAACTAAGCTTAAATTGATGAATGCATGTCTACTCTTGAATGCTATTTGCTTGTTATGGATGATTAGGATCACCAATCAATCTCAAAGTATTGATTATCGATTGATACGCGAAAATCGTATCACCTTTTTAGCATGTTTTTATACATGATTTAGGGTGAAATTGAGGGTAAATTGATCTTAATTGTTCATTATTTACTTAATTTCACAGTTTTTCTGATTTTGGAAGTGTCAGGTGAAAAGTAGACGAAAACAGCAAATTTTTGAGTAAAAATGCAATTTTTGGAAATGTTGACTCGGTCAAATGTTCAGGACGGGCGTCCCGACCAAGTCAAGGCACCGGGACGGGCGTCCCGACCTGGTCAACAAATCAGGATGGGTGTCCCAATCCGGGACGGGCGTCCTGAACCCCAGATCCAGTCCCACATCGAATTTTTGCTGAAAAATCACCCCGGGAAGCTGCTATAAATACCCCAGGCCTCCAGCAGTTGAAATCATTCATCTCCACACAATCTGAGTCATTTAGTGGTTTCCAGTGTACTCTTCTCTAGTACACAACTCACTCAGAGACTCGAATCTCAGTTTTCTTCCTTATTAGTGTTTGTTTTAGTTTCTGAGAAATAGTCTCAGATCTTAGGCTTCTATAGATAGGTTCGTTTCTTGTATTCATAGAATACCCGGGATTTCGTTAGGAGATCCTAAGAGGGCTCTAGGCGTTCGAAGAGTCAGTCCACATGGCTGGGCTTAAGCTGGGTATTAAGGTAAAGCCCAGTTACTAGGCTGAGGAAGCGTCCTACGAAGGTCCTGGTGAGCAGAGTCAGGGCGAGCAATACGACATATACAGCAGTACGCTCCGTCGGCGAGACTACGTAAAGGGTGATTTCTTTATGGCATCAGTCCCAATGTCCCTCTCTTATATGTTGTTATTGTTTTGTTCTAAATACTTATTATGAATACAAGATTACGATTCTTTATGAATAGTTGTTCTATATGTTGACGTTATTATATGTTTCCGGAAATAGCCACCTGCTTAACATTCACTATGTCTGCATGTTTAATGTGCTCTTTTAAACTAAAGTTAGGGTTATAGATAATTCCTAACCACGGTCTAATCATAACCTGTTTAGTTTAACAGGCATCAATTAGTATTGGTGTCTGCCATGCTAGATAAAATAACATGTTGAACACCCTGCCTGTTAAAGTAGTCTAGGTAGGGGCCGAGCTGAGTCCGATTATGCCGGCGGCTATGGCAAGCGGTATGATCCCCGAAGTGACATAGGGCTTTCATGGATGCCTTCGTCCCGAACCGTGAGTAGGGCCGTCATTAAGGTAGGGCAGTTTATTAGAGACCTCGGATGTGGTACGCCTTTAGACACAGAACATAGTTGCAATCCAGGCTAAGATGCATCTAAAATATTCGAATTTAGGTCATTCAACATATAGGAACAGTATAACATAGAATCAGAACTCATCTATAAAACACTTCTAGGATTAATTAAACTTAAACCTAGAGGAGAATGAATCACCCTCTCATCAAAGTATTTGATGAAGATTGCATAACTGGATCATAAGATAGGAGTTAGGATAAAAGGCTAGTTACTACTAAGCCATTGCCACTTCCCTGGGAGTACGATAATTAACTTAATAAAATCGTAGATACTTTCCAACAGACTAGCTACACGATAGGTACTCTGCCTTAGGTTATGGCTGATTAGGTGACACCATAGACACTAAATGTGACAATTAGTCAATCACAGTCCTTAATTATTCATAATCAACATAGGGTAAAATAACACCTATTTAGCACGTCAACCGGAATCGCATCAGATTTTTGGCGCCGTTGCCGGGGAAATATCATAATGAATTTAGGATTATTGGCCACAATTCTAGAGACTTATGATAGGTAACGGTAGTAACCTAGACTTTTGAATTACACTTATCTTATACTAGTTAGACAATCACTTTCCTAAATATAGGATTATCATAACTAATTAATTTTAGATAATATATGGAATTAAGACAATTAGGATAATCAAATTTTAGAAAATTATTCTAAAACCATATTGAGGGAATTTAATGGCTTTCGAAATTAAACATAAAAAGAAAAAAATGTTAAAAATTTAAAATCCAAAAAAGAATATATTTTTCTTGCTCAACAGTAGGTTGGTCTTCTTCCCTATCTCTTGTTCTTTCTTAGTTGTTTTTTTTCGTACATTTGTTTCTCTTTTTCGTTTTTTCCCTATTACTTAATTTCGAAATAAAAATAAAAATGGAAATGAGGATAGAATATTTTTCTGAGTTGTCAATTTTTGGCTCAGGTTTTAATCTGGAAGAAATATCATTGTGGAATTTTCTTAGGTCATGCTTAGTCTATTAGACAAAATCATGAAATAAAATTTTCTTTAATAGACAAACCTCTGAGTATTCTAATGAGAAAGGATGTTCCTTTTGTTTGATGATAAATGCATGAGATTGTTTAAACCAAAAGGAATTACTGCACCCATTATGACATCACCTAATTGGAATTTTCTTTGTGAATTAATATGTGATGCTAGTGACCATGTAGTAATGATTGTTTTAGGAAATAGGCATGATTAGAACTTCATATTATACACTATGCAAGTAAGACCTCTTACAGATGCCTAGTAGAACCTTACCACCACCGAAAAGGGATTACTGGTTATTGCATATGCCTATGATACATTCATGACATGCCTAGTCTAAACAATAGGTTACACTGATCACTTTGAGATATCTGTGTTCAATAAAACTAATGCTGAACTATAGTTGATTAAGTTAGGTTTTATTGTTACTTGAATTTGATACATAATGAAGGGATAAGAAAAAGGGTTGAAAAGCTAGAAAGCAAACCATTGGTCTAGATTAAAAAACCCCGAGTTAGAGGCTAGTGTAATACTGATAAATGTTTGGATGAAAACTTATTTGCATTGTTTGCTATGGATAATAATTCTCATATGTGGTTTATTGCAAATTATCTAGTCACTGAATAAGTTCCAAGTGATATGACTTATCAGCAAAAGAAGAAATTCTTTGCTGATTTGAAATATTACTACTGGGCAGTTTCTCTTCTATTTCAAATTTTTGCAGATCAGTTGATCAGAAGATGTGTCTCAAAAGATGAAGGACACAAGATTTTGGAGCATTTCCCTAAAGAATCTACGGGAGACCAATTGATGGCTATCAACACTGTCCGGAAAGTGTTGAAAGCAGGATCTTGTTGACCCACTATATTCAAGGATTTTGTATCTCTGATACAGTCTTGCGATGCTTGCCAAATAACAGGTAACACATCCTTCAGAGATCATCTACCCCAACAAGGTACACAAAGTTTTACAATCTTTTTGATATCTGGGGGTATTCATTAAATCCTTTCTTTTTTCTTTCCTTTGAAAAAAATTACATCATAGTAGTCGTGGAACACTTTTCAAAAATAGCCTGAACCACAGGAATTACCTACTATTGATGTTAAAGTCATGTGTAGATTCTAGTTGTTTTCCAGATTCAGAGTGCCAATGTTTTAGGAAGAAATGTTCAGCATGTGTATCAAATCTGTGAAGTCTGCTAAGTACCACACTTTAGCAGGGATTGCTATGGGAATGACTGACCATTCCAAAAGAGGTAGGAGTAGGTTACTGCAGAATGCTGCTCCAATGGGAAATGCATACAATTCCAACTAGAGGAATCATACGGGATTTAGCTGAGGAGTAATTCGGAAGCTGGAAACTTTCAGAAGACACCACCACAGCAAAACCCCTACTCGTAGAAGCAATAGATGAGATACTGGTAACAATTAAAGCCAAATCAGTGCAAGCAAGTGATATACCAAGTGGTATCGAACGGTCGAAGGATATAGAGGAATTTAGCATTGTATCAGGAGCATAGCAATGGAGGAGCTTGCATTCCCTGCATACCAATCAGATGCGAGAAACTTCCCCGAGGAAGTCTCAAATACTTGGGCCCAGATCTATACAACTGGAGCCCCTACCACCACAGCTTTGCCAAAACTTCAGGTATCTTTTCTTCCATTCGAGACTTGCATGCCATACCTTCACTAACATTGGCAGGTAGGCACACCAATCCAAAGAAGTCTCATTCCTAGACACGTTCCTTCTGGACAAGTTGCTACGATTACGAGAAACTTTGCAGATGATTCGAGGAAATAGTCCTTGGGGCTTAAGTCATTCATCAAATGGATATGCCACCACCTATAGCTCGACAATGAAGGATCGGAGATGACGTCATCCGTTCCAATATCTAGAGCTTGCAGAGTCAAGAACACCTCAGCAATAGCACATAAGGTGAAGAGCAAATTGACAGATCAGAGATGACCCTTCTACTCACGACATGAAGGGAGTTTTTCTAATCCTCATGATCCTTTACTTTTGTTTTCTTTGTTTTGTGTTCTGTTTTGTTATTTCAATTATCCTTCTTGTTTTATTTTCTCTCTTACCCTTAGTTAGTCAAATAAGTGTGGGGTAAGAGTTCTTTGTTTTATTCTTGAGTTCTTTGTTTTGTTCTTGAGTTCTTTGTTTTGTTTTTGGTTTCTTGTTTTCAAATAAGTGTGGGGTAGTTTAACTATGCATGAACACTGAGGACAGTGCCAGACTCAAGTGTGGGGTAGCAGTGCACGGTGCACTGTAGCAGTTTGCATTAAATTTTTCGCATGCTTTTGCTTGTTTTCCCCTTATTTTCACACTCTTCCAAAACAAATTTTCAAAATTTTTCCATCTTTCAGACTTCTAAATGTAGTATGCTTCGTTAAACAATTGCTTATGTCTATGATATGTAGGTAGTATGTTATGGTTAGTAGGAGATAATTGATAGCTATCTTGGACTAATTGATTAGGAATAGGGAATTCCTGATAACTGAGCACAACCTTGTCTGGATTAGACACCTCAGCCAATTGCCTGTTCGAGACTTAACTAGATAAAATTAGACCAATTGTGGATATATTGGCAGTTAGAAAGACTAGATGAGACTCTGAGCTAAAAGTGAAAGGAAACAAAAGAAAGTTAATCAAATAAGGGTAGTTTGCCAGCGGCCTTCGCTACTCGAGCACCACTCCTTCGGGGAATTTAAAGCCTGATGCCCTAAGGTCGTGTAGATCTGGGAGTCATCGGAGTGGGACTCGCTACATGGGTAGTTGAAGTTGACGTGTTCTAAGCAGACTCAAAATACCCTGAATCTATAAAATAACTAAGTGCTAGAACATAAAACAAATCTGATCACCAAAGCTCAGAACTCAAAAAGTTGTCTGTTGTTAATATGTCTAGCGATGGGTCGAAGTGTTATTTGGTGGTAGTTAAGACAAGAGTACATTATGTTGACTATCTGGTCTAGACTAGTATACACACTACACATCAGGAAGACCCTGTGACTAAGAAAAAAGTCCAACCTAGTTGTTGATTTGTTTTCTGCCTGATCATAACAAGCTACTAGAGACATTTGAGACCTTGTCATAGCAACCTAACCAGACAGACCTGTGTTAAGACTTGTCTGAAGAATTTTTGGAATAAAAACATGGCTAGGAATTTAAGTGACTGCACTACGGTTTAGAATCACTAACTTCAGGTAGACTTTGCTTGAGGACAAGCAAAAAGCTAAGTGTGGGGTTATCTGATACGCGAAAATCGTATCACCTTTTTAGCATGTTTTTATACATGATTTAGGGTGAAATTGAGGGTAAATTGATCTTAATTGTTCATTATTTACATAATTTCACAGTTTTTCTGATTTTGGAAGTGTCAGGTGAAAAGTAGACGAAAACAGCAAATTTTGGGGCAAAAACGCAATTTTTGGAAATGTTGACTCGGTCAAAGGTTCAGGACAGGCGTCCCGAACCCGGGACGGGCGTCTCGACGTAGTCAAGGCACCGGGACGGGCGTCCCGACCTGGTCAACAAATCAGGACGGGTGTCCCAATCCGGGACGGGCGTCCTGAACCCCAGATCCAGTCCCACATCGAATTTTTGCTGAAATATCACCCCGGGAAGCTGCTATAAATACCCCAGGCCTCCAGCAGTTGAAATCATTCCTCTCCACTCGATCTGAGTCATTTAGTGGTTTCCAGTGTACTCTTCTCTAGTACACAACTCACTGAGAGACTCGGATCTCAGTTTTCTTTCTTATTAGTGTTTGTTTTAGTTTCTGAGAAATAGTCTCAGATCTTAGGCTTCTATAGATAGGTTCGTTTCTGATATTCATAGAATACCCAGGATTTCGTTAGGAGATCCTAAGAGGGATCTAGGCGTTCGAAGAGTCAGTCCACAAGGCTGGGCTTAAGCTGGGTATTAAGGTAAAGCCCAGTTACTAGGCTGAGGAAGCGTCCTCCGAAGGTCCTGGTGAGCAGAGTCAGGGCGAGCAATACGACATATACAGCAATACGCTCCGTCGGCGAGACTACGTAATGGATGATTTCTTTATGGCATCATTCCCCATGTCCCTCTCTTATATGTTGTTATTGTTTTGTTCTAAATACTTATTATGAATACAAGATTATGATTCTTTATGAATAGTTGTTCTATATGTTGACGTTATTATATGTTTCCGGAAATAGCCACCTGCTTAACATTTACTATATCTGCATGTTTAATGTGCTCTTTTAAACTAAAGTTAGGGTTATAGACAATTCCTAACCACGGTCTAATCATAACCTGTTTAGTTTAACAGGCATCAATTAGTATTGGTGTCTGCCATGCTAGATAAAATAACATGTTGAACACCCTGCCTGTTAAAGTAGTCTAGGTAGGGGCCGAGCTGAGTCAGATTATGCCGGCGGCTAGGGCAAGCGGTATGATCCCCAAAGTGACATAGGTCTTTCATGGATGCCTTCATCCCGAACCGTGAGTAGGGCCGTCATTAAAGTAGGGCGGTTTATTAGAGACCTCGGATGTGGTACGCCTTTAGACACAGAACATAGTTGCAATCCAAGCTAAGATGCATCTAAAATATTCGAATTTAGGTCATTCAACATATATGAACAGTATAACATAGAATCAGAACTCATCTATAAAACACTTCTAGGATTAATTAGACTTAAACCTAGTGGAGAATGAATCACCCTCTCATCAAAGTATTTGATGAAGATTGCATAACTGGATCATAAGATATGAGTTATGATAAAAAGCTAGTTACTACTAAGTCGTTGCCACTTCCCTGGGAGTACGATAATTAACTTAATAAAATCGTAGATACTTTCCAACAGACTAGCTACACGATAGGTACTCTGCCTTAGGTTCTGGCTGATTAGGTGACACCATAGAGACTAAATGTGACAATTAGTCAATCACAGTCCTTAATTTTTCATAATCAACATAGGGTAAAATAACACCTATTTAGCACGTCAACTGGAATCGCATCATCGATTGACTGATTAGATAAATAAGATGAATGTTAGGATTAAGGGATAGTTGCTACTAAGCCGTTACCAGTTCCCTGGGAGTACGATATTAATAAATTAAAATCGTAGATACTTTCCAAGAACTAGCTACACGATAGGTACTCTGCCTTAGGTTCTGATTGATTAAGTGACAACAATTGAATGCTAAAGTGACAATTAGTAAGACTCAGTCCTTAATTACTCATAATCGACATAGGTAAATAAAAGCCTATCTTTTAGCATACCAATCGGAACTTATCAGATTTTTGGCGCCGTTGCCGGGGAAATATCATAATGAATTTAGGATTATTGGCCACAATTTTAGAAGCTTATGATAGGTAACGGTAGTAACCTAGACCTTAGACCTAACACTTATTTTATGCTAGTTAGACAATCAATTTTTGAAATATAGGGTTATCATAACTGATGCGTTCCGGTCGATATGCTAAATAGGTGTTATTTTACCCTATATTGATTAAGAATAATTAAGGACTGTGATTGACTAATTGTCACATTTAGTCTCTATGGTGTTACTTAATCAGCCAGAACCTAAGGCAGAGTACCTATCGTGTAGCTAGTCTGTTGGAAAGTTTCTACGATTTTATTAAATAAATATCGTACTCCCAGGGAAGTGGTAACGACTTAGTAGTAACTAGCTTTTATTCCTAACTCTTATCTTATAATCCAGTTATGCAATCGTCATCAATAACTTTGATGAGAGGGTGATTCATTCTCCACTAGGTTTAAGTCTAACTAAACCTGAAGGTGTTTTATAGATGAGATCCTGATTTTATGTTATACTGTTACTATACGTTGATTGACCTATATTCGAGTATTTTAGACATGTCTTGGCCTGGATTGCAACTATGTTCTGAGTCTAAAGGTTACCACATCTGAGTTTCTACGCTACTGCCCTATCGTTAAGGGTAACGACCCTACTCACGGCTCAGACTAAAGTCAGCAATGAACGCCCTATGTCGCTTTGGGGATCATACTGCTCGTCTCATAACCGCCGGCATAAAACTCTACTCAGCCTACCTAGACTACTTTCAACCAACAGTGTGTTCCGCAGATTATTTTATCTAGTATGGCAGACACCAATACTAATTGATGCCTGTCAAACAAAATAGGTTATGAATAGACCGTGGTTAGGAATTGTCTATAACCCTAAATTCAGTTTAAAAGAACGGCGATAGACATGCAGACATAATGAATATTTAAGCAGGTAGCTGATGCAGTTCCGATTGGTATGCTAAAAGATATGCTTTATTTACCTATGTCGATTATGAGTAATTAAGGACTGAGTCTTAGTAACTGTCACTTAGCATTCAATTATTGTCACTTAATCAATCAGAACCTAAGGCAGAGTACCTATCGTGTAGCTAGTATGTTGGAAAGTATCTACGATTTTATTAAGTAAATATCGTACTCCCAGGAAAGTGGCAACGTCTTAGTAGTAACTAGCCTTTTATCCTAACTCCTATCTTATGATCCAGTTATGCAATCTTCATCAAAGACTTTGATGAGAGGGTGATCCATTCTCCACTAGGTTTAAGTTTAATTAAGCCTAAAAGTATTTTATAGATAATGTCCTGATTCTATGTTATACTGTTCCTACATGTTGATTGACCTATCTTCGAGTATTTTAGATGCATCTTAGCCTGGATTGCAACTATGTTCTGTGTCTAAAGGCGTACCACATCCGAGGTCTCTAATAAACCGCCCTACCTTAATGACGGCCCTACTCACGATTCGGGACGAATGCATCCATGAACGGTACCCTATGTCACTTCGGTATCATGTTGCTTGCCCTAGCCGCCGGCATAATCGGACTCAGCTCGGCCTACCTAGACTACTCTAACAAGCAGGGTGTTCAGCAGGTTATTTTATCTAGCATGGCAGACACCAATACTAATTGATGCCTGTTAAACTAAACAGGTTATGATTAGACCGTGGTTAGGAATTGTCTATAACCCTAACTTTAGTTTAAAAGAGCATATTAGACATGCAGACAAAGTGAATATTTAGCAGGTGGCTATTTCTGGAAAATCATAACAACTTCAACATATAAAATAGATATTCATAAGAATCGTAATCTGATATTCAAATTAATATTTAGATAAAACAATTCGTAAACATACAGAACCTCGTCTAGGGGACCCACTGTCATAAAGTAATCACCACTCTATGCAGGTCCAGCCGGCGCTGCAGCTCTTGTATCCTCCTGACTGCTCGATCCTACTCTGCTCGGCAGAGCCTTCGTAGAACGCTCCTTAGACCTAGTAGCAATTGCTTTACCTTACATCCCGGGCTTAAGCAAATTACCCTAATCTGACTAAGAACACGCACCCTATCTCTCTCTTAGGATCTCCTAACGAAATCCCGGTATTCTATGAATACCAAAAAGGAACCTATCTATCGAAGCCTAAGTTCTGAGACTATTTCTCAGAAACTAAGAAAACGAAACACGAAAGAAAGAAAGAAAACTGAAACTGAAAACCGAGTCTCTCAGTGACTTGTGTACTCAAGAATTGTACACTGGAAGTCTCTGAATGACTCAGATCGAGTGGAGAGGGATGAATTCAACTCCTGGAGGCCTGGGGTATTTATAGCAGGTTTCTGGATTGAAAATCTCCAAAACATTCGATGTGGGACAAATTCTGGTGGTTTGACTGGGTCGAGACGCCCGTCCTGGTGGTTTGACTGGGTCGAGACGCCCGTCCCGGACCGTTGACCAAGTCAGCATTTCCAAAAATTGCATTTTTGCCCCAAAATTTGCTGTTTTCGTCCAATTTGCTCCTGAAACTTCCAAAATCGAAATTTAAGCTATTTTATGTCAATTTGATTCAATTAAGATCAAATACATTCAAATATTGCCCTAGTTTATGTCTAAAAACATGCTAAAAAAGGTATACGATTTGTGCATATCAGTGGCCATTTCTAGAAAAACATTATAACTTCAACATATATAAAAAATATTCATAATAATCATAATCTGGTATTCAAACTGTTATTTGGACAAACACAATAACAACATATAAGAGAGGGAGAGGGGGACAGATGCCATAAAGAAATCACCATTTACGAAGTCTCGCCGATGGAGCGTACTGTTGTATATGCCGTATTGCTTGACCCGACTCTGCTCGCCAGAACCGTCGGAGGATGCTTCCTCAGCCTAGTAACTGGGCTTTACCTTAATACCCAACTTAAGCCCAGCCCTGTGGACTGACTCTTCGAACGTCTAGAGCCCTCTTAGGATCTCCTAACGAAATCCCGGGTATTCTATGAATACCAGAAACGAACCTATCTATATAAACCTAAGATCTGAGACTATTTCTCAGAAACTAGAACCAAACACTAACAAGAAAGAAAACTGAGATCCGAGTCTCTAAGTGAGTTGTGTACTAGAGAAGTGTACACTGGAAACCACTTAATGACTCAGATCGAGTGGAGAGGAATGATTTCAACTGCAGGAGGCCTGGGGTATTTATAGCAGCTTCCCAGGGCGATTTTTCATCAAAAATTCGATGTGGGACATGATATGGGGGTTCGGGACGCCTGTCCTGGTCTGTTGACCAAGTCGGGATGCCCGTCCCGAGTCCTGGACGCCCGTCCCGGTGGTTTGACTGGGTCGGGATGCCCGTCCTGAGCCTTTGACCAAGTCAGCATTTCCAAAAAATGCGTTTTTGCCCCAAAATTTGCTGTTTTCGTCTACTTTTCACTTGACACTTCCAAAATCATAAAAACTGTGAAATTAAGTAAATAATAAACAATTAAGATCAATTTACTCTCAATTTCACCCTAAATCATATATAAAAACATGCTAAAAAGGTGATATAATTTTCGCGTATCAATAACTAATTGATTTTAGATATCATCTGAAATTAAGACATTTAGGATAATCAAATTTTAGAAAATTATTCTAAAACCATATTGAGGAAATTTAACTGCTTTCGAAATAAAATATAAAAAGAAAAAAATTGTTAAAATTTAAAACTCGAAAAAAATGTATTTTTCTTGCTCAACAGTAAGTTGTTCTTCTTCCCTATCTCTTGTATTATTTGTTCTTTCATAGTTGAACATTTGTTTTCTTTCAAATTTTTTTCTTATCTTTTCTTTTCTTCTATAAAATTTTCTGAAAAATATTATTTTCCAGAAGATAAAAGAAATAAATTTTTCGTGTTTATAGTTTTCCTGTTTGTTTGTTTTTTTTTATTTCGAAAAACAAAAGTATGGAAGTGAGGAAAAAAAAATATTTTCTTATGAGTTGTAAAATTTTGGCTTAGATTTTTATTGGGAAGAAATTCCATTTTAGAATTTTCTTAGAGTCATGCTGGCTTTATTAGGACGAGTTATGAAATGATTTTTCCTTAATAGTCAAACCTTTGAATGCTCTATTGAGAAAGGATGTTCCTTTTGTTTTTGCTGATAATTGCATGATATCTTGTTGAACAAATTAAAGGAACTAGTTATTACTGCACTCATTCAAACATCACTTGATTGGAAATTGCTTTTTGAATTAATGTTAGTAATTATGCAGTGAGAATTGTTTAGGACAAAGGCATGATTAGACATTATTCACATCATACCTAGTGTAGACAATATTAAACCCTGATTACTCTACTCTGAGATATATGTTCAATAAAACTGATGCTGAACCAAGATTGATTAATTGAGTTTTATTGAATTTGATATAGAAAGACGGGATAAAGAAAAAGGGCTGAAAATCTAGAAAGCAAACCATTGGTCTAGATTAGAAAACCCCGAGTTAGAGGCTATTGACGAGACAGTAGTATCTGATAAATTTCTGAATGAGAATTTATTTTCATTGTTTGCTATGAGTAATGATTCTCCTCAGTGGTTTACCGATATTACTAATTATCTAGTTGCTAATTATTCCCAAGTGATATGACTTATCAGCAAAAGAAGAAATTCTTTGTTGATTTGGAATATTACTACTAGGGAGATCCATTTTTCTATTTTGAATCATTGCAGAGTAAGTGATCAGAAGATGTATCTCAGAAGACGAAGGCCACAAGATTATGGAGCATTGCCCTAAAGAATCTACAGGAGACCAATTGACTGCTATCAACACTGTCCGGAAAGTGTTGAAAGTAGGATCCTGTTGACCCACCATATTCAAGGATTTTGTATCTCTTATACAGTCCTGGGATGCTTGCCAAATAACAGGTAACACATCTTCCAGAGATCGTCTACCCCAGCAAGGTACACAAAGTGTTGCAATCTTTTGATATCTGTGGTATTCATTGAATCCTTTTTCTTTCTTCCTTCTAGCAACAAGTACATCATAGTAGCGTAGAACACTTTCAAAATGGCTTGAACCACAAACATTACCTACTAATGATGTTGAAGTCATGTGCAGATTCTGTGAGAAACTGTTTTCTAGATTCAGATATGCCTATGTATCAAATCTGTGAAGTCTGCCAAGTACTTCACTTTAGCGGGAATTGCTATGGGAATGGAATACTGACCATTCCAACAGAAGTAGGAGCAGGTTGCTGCAGTCAATGCTGCTCCAATGGGAGACGCATACAATCCCAACTGGAGAAATCATACGGGATTTATCTGAGGAATAATTCGGAAGCTGGAAACTTTCAAAAGATACTACCACAGTAAAATCCCTACCCGCAGAATCAACAGATGAGATACTGGTCAAACCCGTTTTACTATTACAGAAGTGTAGCCATACGGAGCATATGTTATAATGGAGCAAGACGTCACTTCTCAAAAAGTAAACGGGTAACAATTATAGCCATTCCAATGCAAGCAAGTGACCTACCAAGTGGTATCGAATGGTCGAGGGATATAGAGGAATTTGGCGTTGTATCAGGAGCATAGTGATGGAGGAGCTTGCATCCCCTGCATACCAATCAGTTGTGAGAAACTTCCCCGAGGAAGTCTGAAATACTTGGGCCCAGATCTACACCACTGGAGCCTCCTACCACCATGGCTTTGCCAAAGCTTCAGGTATCTTTTCTGCCATTCGAAATTTGCATGCAATACATTCACTGGCATTGGTAGGTAGGCACACCAATCCAAAGAAGTCTCATTCCTAGACACGTTCCTCCTGGACACGTTGCTATGATTGCGAGAAACTTTAAAAATGATTCAAGGAAACAGTCCTTGGGGCTCGAGCCATTCATCAAATGGATAGGCCACTACTTGTAGCTCGACATTAAAGGATTGGAGCTGACGTCATCCATTCCAATATCTAGAGCTTACAGAGTCAAGAATGCCTCGGCAATAGCACATGGCTAAGGTGAAGAGCCAATTGACAGCCTAGAGAAGACCCTTATGCTAGAGACAAGAAGGGAGGTTTTCTAATCCTCATCTTCCTCTACTTTTATTTAATTTACTTCATTTTGTGTTCTGTTTTGTTACTTCTATTACCCTTCTTGTTTTGTTATTTTATTTTCTTTTTCTTACCCTTAGTTAGTCAAATAAGTGTGGGGTAAGAGTTCTCTGTTTTGTTTTTATTTCTTCTTATTTTCAAATAAGTGTGGGGTAATTTAGATATGCATGAACACTGAGGACAGTGTCAGACTTAAGTGTGGGGTAGTAGTGCACAATGCACTGTAGTAGGAAAAACATTTTGCATGATTTTTGCATGTTTTTCCCGTATTTTCACACCCTTCCAAAAATAATTTCAAAAATTTTCACTCTTTCAGACTTCAAAATACAGTATGATTGGTAAAGAATTGCTAATGTCTATGATATGTGTGTAGAATGTTATGATCAGTAGGAGACAACGTGATGGCTTTCTTGAATTTATCGATTAGAAAATGGGAATTCCTGATAATTGAGCACAACTTAGTTTGGATTAGAGACCTCAGCCAAATACCTTTTCAAAACTTAACTAGATAAGATTAGACCAGTTGAGGATGTATTGGAAATCAAAATGACTAGATGATGCTCTGAGCTGAAAGTGAAAAGAAAAAAAAAGAGAGAGTTAACTAAATAGGGTAGTTTGCAAGCGGCCTTTGCTACTCAAACACCACTCCTTAGGGGACCTTAAAGCATGATGCCCTAAGGTCGTGTAGGTCTGGGAGTCATCGGAGTGGGACTAGCTACATGATGCGTTCTCGACTGATATGCTAAAATAGGTGTTGATTTACACTATGTTGATTATGAGTAATTAAGGACTGGGATTGACTAATTGTCACGTTTAGTCTTTATAGTGTCACCTAATCAGTCAGAACCTAAGGCATAATACCTATCATGTAGCTAGTATATTGGAAAGTATCTACGATTTTACTAAGTTAAATATCGTACTCCCAGGGAAGTGGTAACGACTTAGTAGTAACTAGCCTTTTACTCTAACTCTTATCTTATGATTCAGTTATGCAATCGTCATCAATAACTTTGATGAGAGGGTGATTCATTCTCCACTACTACTATGATGCCATAAAGAAATCACCCTTTACTTAGTCTCGCCGATGGAGCAACTGCTTGTATATGTCGTACTACTTGACTCGACTCTGCTCGACAGAACCTTCGGAGGATGCTTCCTCAGCCTAGTAGCTGGACTTTACCTTAATACCCATCATAAGCCCAGCCCTATGGACTGACTCTTCGAACGCCTAGAGCCCTCTTAGGATCTCCTAACGAAATCCCGGGTATTCTATGAATACTAGAAATGAACCTATCTATCGAAGCCTAAGATCTGAGACTAATTCTCAGAAACTAAGAAAACGAAACACTAACTAGAAAGGAAACTTATACTGAACCCGAGTCTCTCAGTTACTTATGTACTCAAGAAAACTGTATACTTGAAGCCACTAAATGACTCAGATCGAGTGGAGAGGAATGATTTCAACTGAGGAAGGCCTGGGGTATTTATAACAGCTTTCTGGAGTGATTTTTCTTCAAACATTCGATGTGGGACTTGGAACTATAGCTTGGGACGCCCGTCCTGGATTGGGACGCCCGTCCTGGACTGTTGACCAGGTCAGGACGGCTGTCCCGAGTCCTGGACGCCCTTCCTGGCCTGTTGACCAGGTCAGGACGCCCGTCCTGATTCGGGACGCCCTCCCCGAAGTCCAAACTTTTCAAAAATTGCGTTTTTGCCCCGAAATTTTCCATTTTCTTCTACTTTTCACATGACACTTCCAAAATCACAAAAACTGTGAAATTGAGTTAATAATAAACAATTAAGACTGATTTGCCCTCAATTTCACCCTAAATCATGCCTAAAAACATGCTAAAAATGTGATATGATTTATGCATATCAGATAACCCCACACTTAGCTTTTCGCTTGTCCTCAAGCAAAGTCTACCTGAAGTTAGTGATTCTAAATTATATGTGCAGTCACTTAGATTTCTTAGTCATGTTTTTATTCCAAAAATTATTCAGACAATTCTTAACACAAGTCTGACTGGTTAGGTTACTTTGACAAGCTCTCAAATGCCTCTAGTAGATTGTTATAATCAAGCAGAAAACGACTTAACAACTAGATTGAACTCTTCTCTCAGTCACAAGGTCTTCCTGATGTGTAGTGTGTGTACTAGTCTGGACCAGATAGTCAACGCAATATACTCTCGTCTTAACTACTACCAGATAACACTTCGACCCGTCGCTAGACATACTAACAACAGACAACTTTTTGAGTTCTGAGCCTTGGTGATTAGATTTTTAATTATTTAGTGTTTATTGATTTTCTTTCTTTTATAGATTCAGGGTATTCTGAGTCTGCTTTGAACACGTCAACTTCAACTACCCATGTAGCGAGTCCCACTCCGATGACTCCTAAACCTACACGACCTTAGGGCATCAGGCTTTAAGTTCCCCGAAAGAGTGGTACTCGAGTAGCAAAGGCCGCTGGCAAACTACCCTATTTAATTAACTTTCTTTTGTTTCTTTTCACTTTTAGCTCAGAGTCTCATCTAGTCATTCTAACTGTCAATACATCCGCAACTGGTCTGATCTTATCTAGTTAAGTCTTGAAAAGGTAATTGGTTGAGGTTTCTAATCTAGACTACATTGTGCTCAGTTATCAGGAATCCCCTATTCCTAATCGATAAGTTCAAAATAGTCATCACATTGTCTCCTACTAACCATAACATTCTACCTACATATCATAGACATCAGCAATGTTTAACCAATCATACTGCATTTAGAAGTCTGAAAGAATGAAAAATGTTGAAAATTTTGGAAGGGTGTGAAAATACGGGGAAAATGAGCAAAATCATGCAAAACGTTTCTCAATGCACCGTGCACTGCTACCCCACACTTAAGTCTGACACTGTCCTCAGTGTTCATGCATATCTAAACTACCCCACACTTATTTGAAAACAAGAAACAAAACAAAACAGAAAACTCTTACCCCACATTTATTCGACTAACTACGGGTAAAAAGGAAAATAGAACAATAGATGAAATAACAAATAACAAAACATGAATTAAAATGAAAGAGATACTCCCTTATTCTGCGAAGTCAACAGTCTGCTCGGACAAGTCAAAAGGCTCGGACAGCGTTGTCCGTTTACTTTTTGAATAATGTCGTCAAAATCCATGATGTCACATGCTCCAAAAGGTGATACTTCCGTGATTGTGAACGGGCCTGACCAACAGCTATGCAGCTTTCCTGGGAAAAATTTGAAACGTGAGTTGTATAACAATACCTTATCTCCTGGTTCAAAATTCTTCTGGGATCTGAGTCGTCTATCATGTCGGAGTTTACTTGTCATCTTGAACTGATGTGAGTTCTCATAGGCTTTGAGCCTCCACTCATCCAATTCGTTGAGTTGTAGAATCCGGCGTTCCTTAGTTAAATTATCGTCGAGGTTGCATGTTTGTACCGCCCAGTAAGCTCTGTGTTCAAGTTCAACCAGAAGGTGGCATGCTTTTCCATAGACTAGTCGATAAGGTGAGAACCCCGTAGTGGTCTTGTATGCTGTATGTAAGGCCCATAATTAATCGTCCAGCTTTATGACCCAATCCTTACGGTTAACACCCACAGTCTTTTCTAGGATTCTCTTTATTCCCCAATTGGTTACCTCCGCCTGCCCATTGGTTTGAGGATGGTAGGCTATGGAAACGCGATGTTGAACTCCGTATTGCTGAAGTACCTTCTGCAATTGAGAGTTGTAGAAGTGCGTACCTCGATCACTAATTAGGGCTTTCGAACATCCAAATCTGGCGAAAATCTGCTTAAGGAATCTGCATACGACTCTAGCATCATTAGTAGGTAGGGCCTGTGCCTCAGGCTATTTTGAAAAATATTCTACTACTACTATGATGTACTGCTTACCAAAAGAGGGGGGAAACGGACCCATGAAGTCTATACCCCATCTGTCAAATATTTCTACACTTTGAATTACCTGTTGGGGTAGACTGTCTCGAGAAGATATGGTTCCAGCTTTCTGACAGGCATCGCACGATCTTGTGAATACTGCAGCATCTTTGAATATGGTAGGCTAGTAGAAGCCCGCTTCTAATACTTTTCGGGCGGTATTAGCTGCAGCTAAGTGACCGCCTGTTGGTCCGCAGTGACAATGTACCAGAATTTGGAAACCTTCTTCTTGAGAGACGCATCTCCTGATTATTTGATCTGCACATATTCGAAATAGAAAAGGATCTTCCCAATAGTAATATTTCAGGTCAGCAAAGAATTTTCTTCTTTGTTGAGCAGTGATATCACTAGGGAGAATCCGGGCTGCCAAGTAATTTGCTATATCTGCAAACTAGGGGGTGAGGAAGTAGCAAATAATGCACATAGACTCTCATCTGGAAATTTATCAAATATAATTGATTCCTCAATAGCTTCTAGGGTCGGATTTTCTAGCCTGGACAACTGGTCTGCGGCTAAGTTTTGTACCCCTTTCTTATCCCCAATTTCTATATCAAATTCTTGAAGCAATAAAACCCATCTGATTAATCTTGGCTTTGCGTCGGTTTTATTGAACAAGTATTTTAATGCAGAATGATCAGTATAAACAATAGTTTTAGACAAGACTAGATAAGATCGAAACTTGTCAAATGCATATACTACTGCTAATAATTCCCTCTCTGTCGTAGTGTAATTTTCCTAGCATCAGTTAAGGTTTTACTAGCATAATATATTACCTAAAATTTCTTATCATGTCTTTGTCCTAAAACAACTCCTACTGCATAGTCACTAGCATCACACATAAGTTCAAAAGGTAGACTCCAGTCGGGTGACGCCATGACAGGTGCAGTAGTTAAAAGTTCCTTAAGTCTATTAAAAGCTTTTAGACATTTTTCATCAAAGACAAATGGAACATCTTTTCCGAGTAAATTTGTCAACGACTTGGCTATTAATGAGAAAGCTTTTATAAACCTACGATAAAAGCCAGTGTGTCCCAAAAAACTTCTAACGGCTCTCACATTCATGGGTGGAGGTAGTTTTGAAATAACTTCAATTTTCGCCTCATCTACTTCCATACCTAGGTGTGAGATCTTATGTCCTAAAACGATTCCCTCTTTTACTATGAAATAGCATTTTTCCCAATTTAAAACCAAGTTAGATTTTATACAGCGTTTCAACATTAACTCCAAGTTTTTTAGACAAACCTCAAATGAATTACCCAAAATAGAAAAGTCATCCATGAATACTTCCATAGACTTTCCTAACATGTCCTCAAAGATAGCAGTCATACAACGTTGAAATGTAGCAGGTGCATTACACAAATCAAAAGGCATCATTCTATATGCAAATGTTCCAAAAGGGCATGTGAAAGTAGTTTTATGCTGGTCCTCAGGAGAAATAGGAATTTGAAAATAACTAGAAAACCCATCAAGAAAGCAGTAAAACATATGTCCAGACAGTCTTTCTAACATTTGGTCAATAAAAGGAAGGGGGAAGTGGTCTTTTCGTGTGGCCGTATTTAGTTTTCTATAGTCTATGCATACACGATGACCAGTTACAATTCTCGTAGGGATTAGTTCATTATGTTCATTCCTGACAACTGTTATACCGCCTTTCTTAGGTACTACCTGCACCGGGCTTACCCACTCGCTATCTGAGATAGGGTAGATAAGTCCTGCATCTAACAGTTTGATTACTTCTTTCTTAGCAACATCACACACATTAGGATTCAACCTCCTTTGAGGTTACACACATGGCTTATACTTAGTTTCTAGAAGAATCTTATGCGAACAAAAGCTTGGATTAATACCTGGAATGTCTGCAATTTTGTAGGCGAAGGCTCTTCTATACTTTCTGCATATGTCCACTGTCAGCTTCCTTTGTTCTGCAGTCAGATCGGCTGCAAGAATAATGGGAAGTTTCTTGTTGTCATCTAGGAATTCGTAGCACAGATGAGTGGGCAGTTCCTTCAGTTCCAAGTCTGGTGGATCTTCAAACGAAGTCCGTTCTTTCTTCATCTCATCGTCACCTATCTCAGCGAAACTATCAGAAGTAATTTTATTTTCAGAAGAGCTAACTTCAGTCTCCTGTAATTCTAGGAAGTCCTCACTCAGGACTTGATAGTTTGAGCATAGGTCTGTCATGTTAACTGCAATCAAGTGTTCAATAGCATCCACACAAAAACAAGTATCATCTAAATGCATAGGATACCTAAGGGTCTCATTCAGATCAAAAGTGATGTCATCATTTCCTACCCTTAACTTGATTTGACCATTACTGACATCTATTAATGCTTTTGAGGTAGCTAGAAATGGTTGACCTAGGATCAGGGGCACTCCTCCTTCCCCATTCATATCCATGACAACAAAGTCCACAGGGAATACAAATTTTCCGACCTTTACTAAGAGATCTTCAATTATTCCTTTGGGGATTTTGACTGTCCTATCTGCAAGTTGTATGCACATCCTAGTCGTTTTCAAATCATGCAATCCTAATTTATCAAATAGACTAGATGGCATGAGATTAATACTAGCTCCTAAGTCTGCTAATGCATGCATGTTAGTAATATTTCCAATTGTACATGGCAAGGTAAAACAACCAGGATCTTTCTGTTTAGACGACAGTTTATTTAACAAAACCGCCGAACATTCTTCATTAAGAACCACCATGTCCATGTCAAATTTTGTTTTATTACTAACGACTTCTTTTAAAACTTAGCATACTTTGGCATTTCAGAAATAACATCAAGTAAAAGCAAATTAACATGAATATGACTAAAATTCTTAAGAAACTTTTCAAATTGCTCCTTATCTTTATTTTGCATAAGTCTGGCAGGGTAAGGTACTTTTGGCCGGTACTCAGGAATAAACTCCGTCTTCCCTTTCCTTGCTACTTCGATTTCGACATCCGTCGGTGTTGAATCCTTAGATCCTTCTTCTGGTTCCTGCACAAGAATAGGAGGGTCAGATGGTTTGGACGGAGATGGAGATAGAATTTTACCAGATCTTAGAGTGATGGTCTTGCATTCAGTTTGGGGGTTGGTATCAGTGTTGATTGGTAGCATTCCATGGGACCTGTGAGAGAGATGGGTGGATAGCTGACCCATTTGTCTCTCCAAGGTTTGTATAGCAGCTTGTGTATTTCTGATTGTTTGCTCGGTCTGCTTCTGTCTATTCTTATTATGCTGAATTCTTTCTGCATGAGCTTCCTGGACCTTCCTGTCCGACTGATATGCTAAAATAGGTGTTGATTTACCCTATGTTGATTATGAGTAATTAAGGACTGTGATTGACTAATTGTCACATTTAGTCTTTATAGTGTCACTTAATCAGTCAGAACCTATGGCAGAGTACCTATCGTGTAGCTAGTATGTTGGAAAGTATCTACGATTTTACTAAGTTAAATATCGTACTCCCAGGGAAGTGGTAACGGCTTAGTAGTAACTAGCCATATGTCAAATATTTCTACACTTTGAATTACCTGTTGGGGTAGACTGTCTCGAGAAGATATGGTTCCAGCTTTCTGACAGGCATCGCACGATCCTGTGAATACGGCGGCATCTTTGAATATGGTAGGCCAGTAGAAGCCCGCTTCTAATACTTTTCGGGCGGTATTAGCTGCAGCTAAGTGACCGCCTATTTGTCCGCAGTGACAATGTTCCAGAATTTGGAAACCTTCTTCTTGAGAGACACATCTCCTGATTATCTGATCTGCACATATTCGAAATAGAAAAGGATCTTCCCAATAGTAATATTTCATGTCAGCAAAGAATTTTCTTCTTTGTTGAGCAGTGATATCACTAGGGAGAATCCGGGCTGCCAAGTAATTTGCTATATCTGCAACCCAGGGGGGTGAGGAAGTAGCAAATAATGCACATAGACTCTCATCTGGAAATTTATCAAATATAACTGATTCCTCAATAGCTTCTAGGGTCGGATTTTCTAGCCTGGACAAGTGGTATGCGGCTAAGTTTTCTGCCCCTTTCTTATTCCGAATTTCTATATCAAATTCTTGAAGCAATAAAACCCATCTGATTAATCTTGGCTTTGCGTCGGTTTTATTGAACAAGTATTTTAATGCAGAATGATCAGTATAAACAATAGTTTTAGACAAGACTAGATAAGATCGAAACTTGTCAAATGCATATACTACTGCTAATAATTCCCTCTCTGTCGTAGTGTAATTTTCCTGAGCATCAGTTAAGGTTTTACTAGCATAATATATTACCTGAAATTTCTTATCATGTCTTTGTCCTAAAACAACTCCTACTGCATAGTCACTAGCATCACACATAAGTTCAAAAGGTAGACTCCAGTCGGGTGACGTCATGACAGGTGCAGTAGTTAAAAGTTCCTTAAGTCTATTAAAAGCTTTTAGACATTTTTCATCAAAGACAAATGGAACATCTTTTCCGAGTAAATTGGTCAACGACTTGGCTATTAATGAGAAAGCTTTTATAAACCTACGATAAAAGCCAGCGTGTCCCAAAAAACTTCTAACGGCTCTCACATTCATGGGTGGAGGTAGTTTTGAAATAACTTCAATTTTCGCCTCATCTACTTCCATACCTAGGTGTGAGATCTTATGTCCTAAAACGATTCCCTCTTTTACTATGAAATAGCATTTTTCCCAATTTAAAACCAAGTTAGATTTTATACAACGTTTCAACATTAACTCCAAGTTTTTTAGACAAACCTCAAATGAATTACCAAAAATAGAAAAGTCATCCATGAATACTTCCATAGATTTTCCTAACATGTCCTCAAAGATAGTAGTCATACAACGTTGAAATGTAGCAGGTGCATTACACAAATCAAAAGGCATCCTTCTATATGCAAATGTTCCAAAAGGGCATGCCAAAGTAGTTTTATGCTGGTCCTCAGGAGAAATAGGAATTTGAAAATAACCAGAAAACCCATCAAGAAAGCAGTAAAACATATGTCCAGACAGTCTTTCTAACATTTGGTCAATAAAAGGAAGGGGGAAGTGGTCTTTTCGTGTGGCCGTATTTAGTTTTCTATAGTCTATGCATACACGATGACCAGTTACAATTCTCGTATGGATTAGGTCATTATGTTCATTCCTGACAACTGTTATACCGCCTTTCTTAGGTACTACCTGCACCGGGCTTACCCACTCGCTATCTGAGATAGGGTAGATAAGTCCTACATCTAACAGTTTGATTACTTCTTTCTTAACAACATCACACACATTAGGATTCAACCTCCTTTGAGGTTACACACATGGCTTATACTCAGTTTCTAGAAGAATCTTATGCGAACAAAAGCTTGGATTAATACCTGGAATGTCTGCAATTTTGTAGGCGAAGGCTCTTCTATACTTTCTGCATATGTCCACAGTCAGCTTCCTTTGTTCTGCAGTCAGATCGGCTGCAAGAATAATGGGAAGTTTCTTGTTGTCATCTAGGAATTCGTAGCACAGATGAGTGGGCAGTTCCTTTAGTTCCATGTCTGGTGGATCTTCAAACGAAGTCCGTTCTTTCTTCATCTCATCGTCACCTATCTCAGTGAAACTATCAGACTTAATTTTATTTTCAGAAGAGCTAACTTCAGTCTCCTCTAATTCTAGGGAGTCCTCAATCAGGACTTGATAGTTTGAGCATAGGTCTGTCATGTTAACTGCAATCAAGTGTTCAATAGCATCCACACAAAAACAAGTATCATCTAAATGCATAGGATACCTAAGGGTCTCATTCAAATCAAAAGTGATGTCATCATTTCCTACCCTTAACTTGATTGGACCATTACTGACGTCTATTAATGCTTTTGAGGTAGCTAAAAATGGTTGACCTACGATCAGGGGCACCCCTCCTTCCCCATTCATAACCATGACAACAAAGTCCACAGGGAATACAAATTTTTCGACCTTTACTAAGAAATCTTCAATTATTCCTTTGGGGATTTTGACTGTCCTATCTGCAAGTTGTATGCACATCCTAGTCGTTTTCAAATCATGCAATCCTAATTTATCAAATAGACTAGATGGCATGAGATTAATACTAGCTCCGAAGTCTGCTAATGCATGCAAGGTAAAACAACCAGGATCTTTCTGTTTAGAAGGCAGTTTATTTAACAAAACCGCCGAACATTCTTCATGAAGAACCACCTTGTCCATGTCTAATTTTCTTTTATTACTAACGACTTCTTTTAAAAACTTAGCATACTTTGGCATTTCAGAAATAACATCAAGTAAAGGCAAATTAACATGAATCTGACTAAAATTCTTAAGAAACTTTTCAAATTCTCCTTATCTTTATTTTGCATAAGTCTGGCAGGGTAAGGTACTTTTGGCCGGTACTCAGGAATAAACTTTGTCTTCCCTTTCCTTGCTACTTCGATTTCGACATCCGTCGGTGTTGAATCCTTAGATCCTTCTTCTGGTTCTTGCACAAGAATAGGAGGGCCAGATGGTTTGGACGGAGATGGAGATAGAATTTTACCAGATCTTAGAGTGATGGTCTTGCATTCAGTTTGGGGGTTGGTCTCAGTGTTGATTGGTAGCATTCCCTGGGACCTGTGAGAGAGATTGGTGGATAGCTGACCCATTTTTCTCTCCAAGGTTTGTATAGCAGCTTGTGTATTTCTGATTGTTTACTCGGTCTGCTTCTGTCTATTCTCATTCTGCTGAATTCTTTCTTGATGAACTTCCTGGACCTTCCTGTCCGACTGATATGCTAAAATAGGTGTTGATTTACCCTATGTTGATTATGAGTAATTAAGGATTGGGATTGACTAATTGTCACATTTAGTCTTTATAGTGTCACTTAATCAGTCAGAACCTAAGGCAGAGTACCTATCGTGTAGCTAGTATATTGGAAAGTATCTACGATTTTATTAAGTTAAATATCGTACTCCCAGGGAAGTGGTAACGGCTTAGTAGTAACTAGCCTTTTACTCTAACTCTTATCTTATGATTCAGTTATGCAATCGTCATCAATAACTTTGATGAGAGGGTGATTCATTCTCCACTACGTTTAAGTCTATTTAAGCCTAAAGTGTTTTATAGATAACGTCCTGATTCTATATTATACTGTTCCTACATGTTGATTGACCTATCTTCGAGTATTTTAGATGCATCTTAGCCTGGATTGCAACTATGTTCTGAGTCTAAAGGTGTACCACATCCGAGGTCTCTAATAAACCGCCCCATCGCCAAGGTTAACGGCCCTACTCACGGTTCGAGCTTAAGGCATCCATGAAAGCCCTATGTCACTTAGGGGATCATGCCGCTCGCCCCTAAGCGCCGGCATAAACGCTCAACTCAGCCTACTTAGACTACTCTAACAAACAGGGTGTTCCGCAGGTTATTTTATCTAATATGGCAGACACAAATACTAATTGATGCCTATTAAACTAAACAGGTTATGATTAGACCGTGGTTAGGAAATGTCTATAACCCTAATTTTAGTTTAAAAGAACACATTAGACATGCAGACATAGTGAATATTAAGTAGGTGGCTATTTCCGGAAAATCATAAAAGCTTCAACATATAAAACAAATATTCATAGGAATCATAATCTCATATTCATAATAAAGTTTTGGACAAACGCAATACAAACATATAAAGAGAGGGACATGGGGACTGATGCCATAAAGAAATCACCCTTTACTAGTATGTCTAGCGACAGGTCGAAGTATTATCTGGTAATAGTCGAGATAAGAGTATATTGTGTTGACTATCTAGTCTAGACTAGTACACACACTACACATCAGGAAGACCTTGTGACTGAGAGAAGAGTTCAATCTAGTTATTAAGTTGTTAAACCTGCTTGACCATGATAATCTACTAGAGACATTTGAGACCTTGTCATAGCAACCTAACCAGTCAGACCTGTGTTGTGAATTATCTGATTCAGTGAAGAATTTTGGAGTAAAAACATTGCTAGAAATTTTGAGTGATTGCACCTATGTTTTAGAATTATCAATAATTTCATATAGACTTTGCTTGAGGACAAGCAAAAAGCTAAGTGTGGGGTTATTTGATATGCACAAATCATATACCCTTTTTAGCATGTTTTTAGACATAAATTAGGGCAATATTTGAATGTATTTGATCTTAATTGAATCAAATTGACATAAAATTGCTTAAATTTTGATTTTGGAAGTTTCAGGAGCAAATTGCACGAAAACAGCAAATTTTGGGGCAAAAATGCAATTTTTGGAAATACTGGGTTCGGGACAGGTGTCCCGGCCCAGTCAAAGCACCAAGACGGCTATCCCAAGCTTGGGACGGGCATCCTGAGCACCAGAAGTTGTCCCACATCGAAATGTTTGGAGAAATTCACTCCAGAAAGCTGCTATAAATACCCCAGGCCTCCAACAGTTGAAATCATCCCTCTCCACTCGATCTGAGTCATTTAGTGACTTCAAGTATACAGTTTTCCATAGTATACAAGTCACTTAGCGACTCAGGTTTCAGTATAACTTTATTTATATTGTTAGAGAGTTTCTCATTTTCTTTGCTTTCTGAGAGTCTATCTCAGAATCTTAGATTACGACTAGATATGGTTCCTTTTTAGTATCATAGAATACCGGGATTTCGTTAGGAGATCCTAAGAGAGAGATAGGGTGCGTGTTCTTTAGTCAGATTAGGGTAATTTGCTTAAGCCCGAGATGTAAGGTAAAGTAATTGCTACTAGGTCTGAGGAGCGTTCTCCGAAGGCTCTGCCGACCAGAGTAGGATCGAGCAATCAGAAGCGTACAGGAGCTGCAGCGCCGGCTGGACCTGCATAAAGCGGTGACTACTTTATGATAGTGGGTCCCCTAGACGAGTTTCAGTATGTTTATGAATTGTTTTATCTGGATATTGATTTGATACTGAATTATATATCATACATGTTTTACAATTTGAGATGCTATTCATTTTCCCAGGAAGATCATAGAGCTAGAATTATCATTATGAATGTTGAACTGTCGTGTCCTTTTAAATTAAGTTAGGGTTATAGAAAACTCCTAACCAAGGTCTGAATCATAACTGGTTTAGTTTAACAAACTGTAAAAGGTCTGCCAGATTAGGAAGAAATAACAAAACAGATCACCATGTTTGTTAGAGTACCCTAATAAAGCTGAGTTTGTACGCTAGGCCAATCCTAGGATTAAGTGGCATGATACCGAAGTGACATAGGGTACCGTTCATGGATTCTTTAATCCGAAAGATGAGAAGGATCATCCCAAGGTATGGGTGAATACACCAGGTAACTCGGATATGGTAAACAGATGGTTACATTTCATAATTGCCTTAGAGATCAAGATATATCTAAAATGTTCGAAGATAAGGTCAAACAAATTGTAATAACTGAGCTTAAATTGATGAATGCCTGTCTACTCTTGAATGCTATTTGCTTGTTATGGGTGATTGGGATCACCCATCAATCTCAAAGTATTGATTATCGATTGACTGATTAGATAAATAAGATGAATGTTAGGATTAAGGGATAGTTGCTACTAAGCCGTTACCAGTTCCCTGGGAGTACGATATTAATAAATTAAAATCGTAGATACTTTCCAAGAACTAGCTACATGATAGGTACTCTGCCTTATGTTCTGATTGATTAAGTGACAACAATTGAATGCTAAAGTGACAGTTAGTAAGACTCAATCCTTAATTACTCATAATCGACATAGTTAAATAAAAGCCTATCTTTTAGCATACCAATCGGAACGCATCACTCCAAAGGGTGATACTTCTGTGATAGTGAACGGGCCTGACCAACAGCTACGCAACTTTCCTGGGAAAATTTTGAAATGTGAGTTGTACAACAATACCTTATCTCCGGGTTCAAAATTCTTCTAGGCTTTGAGTCGCTTGTGATGCTGGAGTTTACTTGTCATCTTGAACTGATGTGAGTTTTCATAGGCTTTGAGCCTCCACTCATCCAATTCGTTGAGTTGTAGAATTCGGTGTTTCTTAGTTAAGTTATTATCGAGATTGCATTTTTGCACTGCCCAGTAAGCTCTATGTTCAAATTCAACCGGGAGGTGGCATGCTTTTCCATAGACTAGTCGATAAGGTGAGAACCCCGTACTGGTCTTGTATGCTGTACGGAAGGCCCACAATGCATCATCCAGCTTTATGGCCCAATCCTTACGGTTAACACCCACAGTCTTTTCTAGGATTCTCTTAATTCCTCTATTGGTTACCTCAACCTGCCAGTTGGTTTGAGGATGGTAGGCTGTGGAAAAGCGATGTTGAACTCTATATTGCTGAAGTACCTTCTGCAATTGAGAGTTACAAAAGTGCGTACCTCGGTCACTGATTAGGGCTTTCGGACATCCAAATTTGGCAAAAATCTGCTTAAGGAATCTGCACACGACTTTAGCATCATTAGTAGGTAGGGCCTGTGCCTCAGGCCATTTTGAAAAATATTCTACAGCTACTATGATGTACTTCTTACCAAAAGAGGGAGGAAACGGACCCATAAAGTCTATACCCCATATGTCAAATATCTCTACACTTTGAATTACCTGTTGGGGTAGACTGTCTCGAGAAGACTGACAAGCATTGCACGATCATGTGAACGCTGCGGCGTCCTTGAATACGGTAGGCCAGTAGAAGCCTGCTTCTAATACTTTCCGGGCAGTATTAGCTACAGCTAAGTGACCGCCTACTGGTTCGCAGTGACAATGTTCCAGAATTTGGAAACCTTCTTCTTGAGAGACACATCTCCTAATCATCTGATCTGCACATATTCGAAACAAAAAAAGATCTTCCCAATAGTAATATTTAAGGTCAGCAAAGAATTTTCTTCTTTGTTGAGCAGTGATATCACTAGGGAGAGTCTGAGCTACCAAGTAATTTGCTATATCTGCAAACCAAGGGGGTGAGAAAATAGCAAACAATGCACATAGATTCTCATCCGGAAATTTATCAGATATAATTGATACGCGAAAATAATATAACTTTTTTAGCATGTTTTTATGTATGAATTTGGGTGAAATCGAGGGTAATTTGATCTTCATTGTTCGTTATTCACTTAATTTCACATTTTTTATGATTTTGGAAGTGTCAGGTGAAAACTAGACGAAAACAGCAAATTTTGGGGCAAAAACGCAATTTTTGGAAATGTTGACTCGGTCAAAGGGTCGGGACGGGCGTCCCAACCAAGTCAAGGCACCTGGACGGGCGTCCAGGACCCGGGACGGGCGTCCCGACCTGGTCAACTGACCAGGACGGGTGTCCCAATCCGGGACGGGCGTCCCGAGCCGCCAGAAGCTGTCCCACATCGAATTTTTCAGAAAGTTTCACTCTGGGAAGCTGCTATAAATACCCCAGGCCTCCAGCTGTTGAATTCATTCCTCTACACTCGATCTGAGTCATTTAGTGGTGTCCAGTGTACAATTCTCTAGTACACAACTCACTCAGAGACTCGGATCTCAGTTTTCTTTCTTATTAGTGTTTTGTTTTAGTTTCTGAGAAATAGTCTCAGATCTTAGGTTTCTATAGATAGGTTTGTTTATGGTATTCATAGAATACCCGGGATTTCGTTAGGAGATCCTAAGTGGGCTCTAGGCGTTCGAAGAGTCAGTCCACAGGGCTGGGCTTAAGCTGGGTATTAAGGTAAAGCCCAGTTACTAGGCTGAGGAAACGTCCTCCGAAGGTTCTGGTGAGCAGAGTCAGAGCGAGCAATACGACATATACAGCAGTACGCTCCGTCGGCGAGACTACGTAAAGGGTGATTTCTTTATGGCATCAGTCCCCATGTCCCTCTCTTATATGTTGTTATTGTTTTGTTCTAAATACATTATGAATACAGATTACGATTTTATGAATAGTTGTTTTATATGTTGACGTTATTATGTTTTTTCCGGAAATAGCCACCTGCTAAATATTCACTATGTCTGCATGTTTAATGTGCTCTTTTAAACTAAAGTTAGGGTTATAGACAATTTCTAACCACGGTCTAATCATAACCTGTTTAGTTTAACAAGCATCAATTAGTATTGGTGTCTGCCATGCTAGATAAAATAACATGTTGAACACCCTGCCTGTTAAAGTAGTCTAGGTAGGGGCCGAGCTGAGTCCGATTATGCCGGCGGCTAGGGCAAGCGGTATGATCCCCGAAGTGACATAGGGCTTTCATGGATGCCTTCGTCCCGAACCGTGAGTAGGGCCGTCATTAAGGTAGGGCGGTTTATTAGAGACCTCGGATGTGGTACGCCTTTAGACACAGAACATAGTTGCAATCCAGGCTAAGATATATCTAAAATACTCGAATATAGGTCAACAACATATAGGAACAGTATAACATAGAATCAGACTCATCTATAAAACACTTCTAGGATTAATTAGACTGAAACCTAGTGGAGAATGAATCACCCTCTCATCAAAGTATTTGATGAAGATTGCATAACTGGATCATAAGATAGAGTTAGGATAAAAGGCTAGTTACTACTAAGCCGTTGCCACTTCCCTGGGAGTACGATATTTATTTAATAAAATCGTAGATACTTTCCAGACTAGCTACACGATAGGTACTCTGCCTTAGGTTCTGGCTGATTAAGTGACACCATAGAGACTAAATGTGACAATTAGTCAATCACAGTCCTTAATTATATAATCAACATAGGGTAAAATAACACCTATTTAACATCGGTCGGAAACATCAGATTTTTGGCGCCGTTGCCGGGGATATCATAATGAATTTAGGATTCCTGATCAAAATTCTAGAGACTTATGATAGGTAACGGTAGTAACCTAGACCTTAGACCCAACACTTGTCTTATACCAGTTAGACAATCAATTTCCGAAATATAGGGTTATCATAACTAATTAATTCTAGATGTTATCTGGAATTAAGACATTTAGGATAATCAAATTTTAGAAAATTATTCTAAAACCATATTAGGAATTTACCTGCTTTCTAAATAAAATCTAAAATCCGAAAAAAATTGTACTTTTCTTGTTTATGGTAAGTTATTCTCTTTTCCCTATCTTTTGTATTTTCTCCTTGTGAGTAGTTGTTTTGTTTTGTTTCTCTTCTTCCAAGTTTTAATTTTCACTTTCCCTGTAACCTCACTAACCAGTTTGCTCAGGCTAAAACGTGTTCTTCTCTGTAGTTGCATGACTCGATCTTCAGAAGCTAACCTTGAAACACCAGTTGAAAATCCTGAACGAATCATTCGCACAGCTAATAGGCGAAGAACAGAAATGGCTGCTGAAAGACCTACCCTAGAATCCTACATCCAGCCACAGACTATCCCAGTCTCATCTGCCATCCGAATCCCTGGGAACCCTCGCTATGATCTTAAACCTAATGTGATCCAGCTGATTATAAATCGAGTTCAGTTTGGAGGAACTGCAGCCAGAATCCGCTGGAACACCTATCTGATTTCTCTTCTCTCTGCGAAGGCCTCAAGGGAGATCATACTGCAGAAATAACTAAACTCAACCTTTTTCCCTACTCACTTAGGGACAGAGCTAAGAGATGGTTGGCCCAGCTACCTACTAACTCCATCACCTCTTGGGACGAGTTAAGCAAAGCCTTCCTAGAAGAGTACTACTCTGCAGCAAGAGTCCTAGAATATCGAAGGGCTCTGTCTAGTTTCACTCAAGCTGCTGATGAGACAGTGATCGAAGCTTGGGACAGATTCAAAGAACTACTCAGGCTCTGCCCCCAACATGGACTTACCGAGGCATTGCTGATTCAGCAATTTTACGGGGGTATGTCAGACATGGGTAAGCAAATTCTTGATGGACTCAATCCCCAGAGCGGTTTCAATGGAATGAGTGATGTAGATGCTAGAAACGCTCTGGAGAGACTCTACAGGAACAGCAAGAATTGGCGCACAAGTGGCCGAGCTAAGAAGCAACCAGTAAATGCGGTCGTTGCCTCCACTGATGATCAATTTGAGGCACTGAAGGCCAGCATTACTAATCAGCTGAATGCTTTCCAACAAGGGAAAAGCATTCAGTCAGTATACCAAGTCTGCGAATTTTGCCAAGGACCACATTTCAGTGGGGATTGTTATGGTAATGGGATATTAACTATCCCAGAAGATATGGAACAAGTGGACGCAGTGAATTCTGCTCCTATAGGAAATACCTACAATCCCACTTGGAAGAACCATCCGGGATTTAGCTGGAGAAACAATCCCGGGACTACTAACTTTCAGAAAAGAGTACCTCAGCAACTGCCATATCCGCAGAACCAGCAAGTCGCTCTGCCTGCACCAAGGAACTACATCGTTCCAGCTGATCCCATGCAAGAATTCAGAGACATGCTGAAGAGCATTTCCGACTCCAACAAGGAAATGATAGAGTCCAACAGAAAGATTCAGGAAGCTCACGCAGAAAGAATCCAGCAGAACGAGAATAGACAGAAGCAGACCGAGCAAACAATCAGAAACACACAAGCTGCTATACAAACTTTAGAGAGGCAGATGGGTCAACTATCCACCCATTTCTCTCACAGGTCCCAGGGAACGCTACCAAGCAACACTGAGACCAACCCTCAAACTGAATGAACCAGAAGAAGGCTCCAAGGACCCAACGCCGACGGATGTCGAGATCGAAGTAGCAAGGAAAGGGAAGACGGAGTTTATTCCTGAGTACCGGCCAAAAGTACCTTACCCTGCCAGACTTATGCACAATAAAGATAAGGAGCAATTTGAAAAGTTTCTTAGGAATTTTAGTCAGATTCATGTTAATTTACCTTTACTTGATGTTATTTCTGAAATGCCAAAGTATGCTAAGTTTTTAAAAGAAGTTGTTAGTAATAAAAGAAAATTTGACATGGACAAGGTGGTTCTTAATGAAGAATGTTCGGCGGTCTGTTGAATAAACTACCGTCTAAACAGAAAGATCCTGGTTGTTTTACCTTGCCATGTACAATTGGAAATATTACTAACATGCATGCATTAGCAGACTTAGGAGCTAGTATTAATCTTATGCCATCTAGTTTATTTGATAAATTAGGATTGCATGATTTGAAAACGACTAGGATGTGCATACAACTTGCAGATAGGACAGTCAAAATCCCCAAGGGAATAATTGAAGACCTCTTAGTAAAGGTCGGAAAATTTGTATTTCCTGTGGATTTCGTTGTCATGGACATGAATGGGGAAGGAGGAGTGCCCCTGATCCTAGGTCGACCATTTCTAGCTACCTCAAAAGCATTAATAGACGTCAGTAATGGTCAAATCAAGTTAAGGGTAGGAAATGATGACATCACTTTTGATCTAAATGAGACCCTTAGGTATCCCATGCATTTAGATGATACTTGTTTTTGTGTGGATGCCATGGAACACTTGATTGCAATTAACGTGACAGACCTATGCTCAAACTATCAAGTTCTAAGTGAGGACTCCCTAGAATTAGAGGAGTCTGAACTTAGCTCTTCTGAAAATGAAATTACTTCTGATAGTTTCACTGAGATAGGTGTGATGAGATGAAGAAAGAACGAACCTCGTTTGAAGATCCACCAGACTTGGAACTGAAGGAACTACCCACTCATCTGTGCTACGAATTCCTAGATGACAACAAGAAACTTCCCATTATTCTTGCAGCTGATCTGACTGCAGAACAAAGGAAGCTGACTGTGGACATGTGCAGAAAGCATAGAAGAGCCTTTGCCTACAAAATTGCAGATATCCCAGGTATTAATCCAAGCTTTTGTTCGCATAAGATTCTTCTAGAAAATGAGTATAAGCCATGTGTGCAACCTCAAAGGAGGTTGAATCCTAATGTGTGTGATTGTTAAGAAAGAAGTCATTAAACTGTTAGATGCAGGACTTATCTACCCTATCTCAGATAGTGAGTGGGTAAGCCCGGTGCAGGTAGTACCTAAGAAAGGCGGTATAACAGTTGTTAGGAATGAGCATAATGAACTAATCCCTACAAGAACTGTAACTGGTCATCGTGTATGCATAGACTATAGAAAATTAAATACGGCCACACGAAAAGATCACTTTCCCCTTCCTTTTATTGACCAAATGTTAGAAAGATTATCTGGACACATGTTTTATTGCTTTCTTGATGGGTTTTCTGGTTATTTTCAAATTCCTATTTCCCCTGAGGACCAGCATAAAACATTCACATGCCCTTTTGGAACATTTGCATATAGAAGGATGCCTTTTGGTTTGTGTAATGCACCTGCTACATTTCAACGTTGTATGACTGCTATCTTTGAGGACATGTTAGGAAATCTATGGAAGTATTTATGGATGACTTTTCTGTTTTTGGTAATTCATTTGAGGTTTGTCTAAAGAATTGGAGTTAATGTTGAAACGTTGTATAAAATCTAACCTGGTTTTAAATTGGGAAAAATGCCACTTCATGGTAAAAGAGGGAATTTTTTAGGACATAAGATATCACACCTAGGTATGGAAGTAGATAAGGCAAAAATTGAAGTTATTTCGAAACTACCTCCTCCCAAAAATGTGAGAGCCGTTAGGAGTTTTTTGGGACACGCTGGCTTTTATCGTAGGTTTATAAAAGATTTTTCATCAATAGCCAGGTCGTTGACCAATTTACTCGGAAAAGATGTTCCATTTGTCTTCGATGAGAAATGTCTAAAAGCTTTTAATAGACTTAAGGAACTCTTAACTACTGCACCCATCATGACGTCACCAGACTGGAGTCTACCTTTTGAGCTTATGTGTGATGCTAGTGACTATGCAGTAGGAGTAGTTTTAGGACAAAGACATGATAAGAAATTCCATGTAATATATTATGCTAGTAAAACCTTAACTGATGCTCAGGAAAATTACACTACGACGGAAAAGGAATTATTAGCAGTAGTATATGCATTTGATAAGTTTCGATCTTATCTAGTCCTGTCTAAAACTATTGTTTATACTGATCACTCGGCATTAAAATACTTGTTCAATAAAACCGACGCAAAACCAAGATTGATTAGATGTGTTTTATTGCTTCAAGAATTTGACATAGAAATACGGGATAAGAAAGGGGCAGAAAACTTAGCCGCAGACCATTTGTCTAGGCTAGAAAATCCGACCCTAGAAGCCATTGATGAGACAATCATATCTGATAAATTTCTGGATGAGAATCTATGTGCATTATCTGCTATTTTCTCACCCCCTTGGTTTGTAGATATAGCAAATTACTTGGCAGCCCGGACTCTCCCTAGTGATATCACTGCTCAACAAAGAAAAAAATTCTTTGCTGACCTAAAATATTACTATTGGGAAGATCCTTTTCTATTTCAAATATGTGCAGATCAGATGATCAGAAGATGTGTATCTTAAGAAGAAGGTTTCCAAATTCTGGAACATTGTCACTGCGGACCAACAGGCGGTCACTTAGCTGCAGCTAATACCGCCCGAAAAGTATTAGAAGCAGGCTTTTACTGGCCTACCATATTCAAAGACGCCGCAGCATTTACAGGATCGTGCGATGCCTGTCAGAAAGCGGGAATCTTATCTTCTCGAGATAATCTACCCCAACAGGCAATTCAAAGTGTAGAAATATTTGACATGTGGGGTATAGATTTCATGGGTCCGTTTCCTTCCTCTTTTGGTATGAAGTACATCTTAGTAGCCGTAGAATATTTTTCAAAATAGCCTGAGGCACAGGCCCTACCTACTAATGATGCTAGAGCTATATGTAAATTCCTTAAGCAGATTTTCGCCAGGTTTGGATGTCCAAAAGCCCTAATTAGTGATCGAGGTACGCACTTCTGCAACTCTCAATTGCAGAAGGTACTCCAGTAATACCGAATTCAGCATCGCATTTCCATGGCCTACCATCCTCAAACCAACGGGCAGGCTGAGGTAACCAATAGGGGAATAAAGAGAATCCTAGAAAAGACCGTGGGTGTTAACCGTAAGGATTGGGCCAATAAACTGGAGGATGCATTATGGGCCTTCCGTACAGCATACAAGACCACTACGGGGTTCTCACCCTATCGACTAGTCTATGGAAAAGCATGCCACCTTCCGGTTGAACTGGAGCATAGAGCTTATTGGGCAGTGCAAAAATGCAATCTCGACGATAATTTAGCTAAGGAACACCGGATTCTACAACTCAACGAATTGGATGAGTGGAGGCTCAAAGCCTATGAGAACTCACATCAGTTCAAAATGACAAGTAAACTTTGGCATGACAGACGACTCAAAGCCCAGAAAAATTTTGAACCGGGAGACAAGGTATTGTTGTACAACTCACGTTTCAAATTCTTCCCAGGAAAGCTGCGTAGCTGTTGGTCAGGACCGTTCACGATCACGGAAGTATCACCTTTCGGAGCATGTGACATCATGGATTCTGACGGCATTATTCAAAAAGTAAACGGACAACGCCTGAAGATTTACAAAGAGCCATTTGACTCGTCCGAGCAGATTGTGGACTTCACAGACTAAGGGAGTATCTCTTTCATTCTATTTCTTGTTTTGTTATTTCTAGATTCCATCTTACCCGTAGTTAGTTGAATAAGTGTGGGGTAAGAATCTTTGTGTTTTATTTCTCGTTTTCAAATAAGTGTGGGGTAATTAGATATGCATGACCACTGAGGACAGTGCCAGACTTAAGTGTGGGGTAGCAGTGCACGGTGCACTGTAGCAGAGTGCAAAATTTTTCGCATGATTTTGCTTATTTGCAGAGTGCAAAATTTTTCGCATGATTTTGCTTGTTTTCACGTACTTTCACACCCTTCCAAAAAAATTTCAAAAATTTTCCGTCTTTCAGACGTCTAAATGCAATATGCTTGGTTAAACAATTGCTTATGTCTATGATATGTAGGTAGTATGTTATGGTTAGTAGGAGATAATTGATAGCTATCTTGGACTAATTGATTAGGAATAGGAAATTCCTGATAACTGAGCACAACTTTGTCTGGATTAGAGACCTCAACCAATTACCTGTTCGAGACTTAACTAGATAAAATTAGACCAGTTGTGGATATATTGGCAGTTAGGATGACTAGATGAGACTCTGAGCTAGAAGTGAAAAGAAATTAAAAGAAGTTAATCAAATAAGGGTAGTTTGCCAGCGGCCTTCGCTACTCGAGCACCACTCCTTCGGGGAACTTAAAGCCTGATGCCCTAAGGTCGTGTAGATCTGGGAGTCATCAGAGTGGGACTCGCTACATGGGTAGTTGACGTTGACGTGTTCTAAGCAGACTCAAAATACCCTGAATCTATAAAGAAAATAACTAAATGCTAAAACATTAAGAATCTGATCACTAAAGCTCAGAACTCAAAAAGTTGTCTGTTGCTAATATGTCTAGCGATAGGTCGAAGTGTTATCTGGTAGTAGTTAAGATAAGAGTACATTGTGTTGACTATCTGGTCTGGACTAGTACACACACTACACATCAGGAAGACCCTGTGACTAAGAAAAAAGTCCCACCTAGTTGTTGATTTATTTTCTGCCTGATCATAACAAGCTACTAGAGACATTTGAGACCTTGTCATAGCAACCTAACCAGACAGACCTGTATTAAGACTTGTCTGAAGAATTTTTGGAATAAAAACATAACTAGGAATTTAAGTAACTTCAGGTAGACTTTGCTTGAGGACAAGCAAAAAGCTAAGTGTGGGGCTATCTGATACGCGAAAATCGTATCACTTTTTAGCATGTTTTTATGTATGAATTTGGGTGAAATCGAGGGTAATTTGATCTTCATTGTTCGTTATTCACTTAATTTCACAGTTTTTATGATTTTGGAAGTGTCAGGTGAAAAGTAGACGAAAACAGCAAATTTTGGGGCAAAAACGTAATTTTTGGAAATGTTGACTCGGTCAAAGGGTCAACACGGGCGTCCCGACCAAGTCAAGGCACCTGGACGGGCGTCCAGGACCCGGGACGGGCGTCCCGACCTGGTCAACTGACCAGGACGGGCGTCCCAATCCGGGACGGGCGTCCCGAGCCGCCAGAAGTTGTCCCACATCGAATGTTTTAGAAATTTTCACTCCGGGAAGCTGCTATAAATACCCCAGGCCTCTAGCAGTTGAATTCATTCCTCTCCACTCGATCTGAGTCATTTAGTGGTGTCCAGTGTACAATTCTCTAGTACACAACTCACTCAAAGACTCGGATCTCAGTTTTCTTTCTTATTAGTGTTTTGTTTTAGTTTCTGAGAAATAGTCTCAGATCTTAGGTTTCTATAGAAAGGTTTGTTTCTTGTATTCACAGAATACCCGGGATTTCGTTAGGAGATCCTAAAAGGGCTCTAGGCATTCGAAGAGTCAGTCCACAGGGCTGTGCTTAAGCTGGGTATTAAGGTAAAGCCCTGTTACTAGGCTGAGGAAGCGTCCTCCGAAGGTTCTGGTGAGTAGAGTCAGAGCGAGCAATACGACATATACAGCAGTACGCTCCGTCGGCGAGACTACGTAAAGGGTGATTTCTTTATGGCATCAGTCCCCATGTCCCTCTCTTATATGTTGTTATTGTTTTGTTCTAAATACATATTATGAATACGAGATTACGATGTTTATGAATAGTTGTTTTATATGTTGACATTATTATGTTTTTCCGGAAATAGCCACCTACTAAATATTCACTATGTCTGCATGTTTAATGTGCTCTTTTAAACTAAAGTTAGGGTTATAGACAATTCCTAACCACGGTCCAATCATAACTTGTTTAGTTTAACAGGCATCAATTAGTATTGGTGTCTGCCATGCTAGATAAAATAACATGTTGAACACCCTGCCTGTTAAAGTAGTCTAGGTAGGGGCCGAGCTGAGTCCGATTATGCCGGCGGCTAGGGCAAGCGGTATGATCCCCGAAGTGACATAGGGCTTTCATGGATGCCTTCGTCCCGAACCGTGAGTAGGGTCGTCATTAAGGTAGGGCGGTTTATTAGAGACCTCGGATGTGGTACGCCTTTAGACACAGAACATAGTTGCAATCTAGGCTAAGATATATCTAAAATACTCAAATATAGGTCAACTAACATATAGGAATAGTATAACATAGAATCAGGACTCATCTATAAAACACTTCTAGGATTAATTAGACTGAAACCTAGTGGAGAATGAATCACCCTCTCATCAAAGTATTTGATGAAGATTGCATAACTGGATCATAAGATAGGAGTTAGGATAAAAGGCTAGTTACTACTAAGCCGTTGCCACTTCCCTGGGAGTACGATATTTATTTAATAAAATCGTAGATACTTTCCAACAGACTAGCTACACGATAGGTACTCTGCCTTAGGTTCTGGCTGATTAAGTGACACCATAGAGACTAAATGTGACAATTAGTCAATCACAGTCCTTAATTATTCATAATCAACATAGGGTAAAATAACACCTATTTAGCACATCGGTCGGAAACCCATCAATAATTGATTCATCAATAGCTTTTAGGTTCAGATTCTCTAGCCTGGACAAGTGGTCTGCGGCTAAGTTTTCTGCCCCTTTCTTATCCCGAATTTCTATGTCAAATTCTTGAAGCAATAAAACCCATCTGATTAATCTTGGCTTTGTGTCGGGTTTATTGAACAAGTACTTTAATGCTGAGTGATCAGTATAAACAATGGTTTTAGACAGGACTAGATAAGATCGAAATTTGTCAAATGCATATACTACTGCTAATAATTCCTTTTCTGTCGTAGTGTAATTTTCCTGAGCATCCGTTAAGGTTTTACTAGCATAATATATTACCTCAAATTTCTTATCATGAATTTGTCCTAAAACAACTCCTACTGCATAGTCACTAGCATCACACATTAGTTCAAAAGGTAGACTCAAGTCAGGTGACGTCATGATAGGTGCAGTAGTTAAAAGTTCTGATGTGCTTCCGACTGATATGCTAAATAGGTTTTGTTTTACCCTATGTTGATTATGAGTAATTAAGGACTGGGGTTGACTAATTGTCACATTTAGTCTCGATGGTGTCACTTAATCAGTCAGAACCTAAGGCAGAGTACCTATCGTGTAGCTAGTTTGTTGGCAAGTATCTACTATTTTATTAAGTTAAATATCGTACTCCTAGGGAAATGGTAACGGCTTAGTAGTAACTAGCCTTTTACCCTAACTCTTATCTTATGATTCAGTTATGCAATCGTCATCAATAACTTTGATGAGAGATGATTCATTCTCCACTAGGTTTAAGTCTCTTAAAGCCTACAAGTGTTTTATAGATAATGTCCTGATTCTATGTTATACTGTTCCTACATGTTGATTGACCTATCTTCGAGTATTTTAGATATATCTTAGCCTGTATTGCAACTATGTTCTGAGTCTAAAGGTGTACCACATCCGAGTTATCTGATAAACTGCCCCATCGCCAAGGTTAACGGCCCTACTCACGGTTCGAGTTAAAGGCATCCATGAAAGCCCTATGTCACTTCGGGGATTATGCCGCTCGCCCCTAACCGCCGGCATAAACGCTCAACTCAGCCTACATAGACTACTCTAACAAACATGGTGTTCCGCAGGTTATTTTATCTAATATGGCAGACACCAATACTAATTGATGCCTGTTAAACTAAACATGTTATGAATAGACCGTGGTTAGGAATTGTGTATAACCCTAAATTTAGTTTAAAAGAAACTACAGTAGACATGCAGACATAATGAATATTAAGCAGGTGGCTATTTCTGAAAAATCATAAGAACTTCAAGATATAAAACAGATATTCATAAAAATCATAATCTCATATCCATAACAAATCTTTGGACAAACACAATACAAACATATAAAGAGAGGGACAGGGGGACTGATGCCATAAAGAAATCACCTTTTACTTAGTCTCATCGATGGAGCAACTGCTTGTATATGTCGTACTGCTCGACAGAACCTTCGCAGGACGCTTTCTCAGCCTAGTAGCTGGACTTTACCTTAATACCCAGCTTAAGCCCAGCCTTGTGGACTGATTCTTCGAACTACTAGAGCCCTCTTAGGATCTCCTAACGAAATCCCAGGTATTCTATGAATACCAGAACCGAACCTATCTATCGAAGCCTAAGATCTGAGACTAATTCTCAGAAACTAAGAAAACGAAACACTAACTAGAAAGAAAGAAAACTTATATTGAACCCGAGTCTCTCAGTGACTTAAGTACTCGAGAAAAGTGTACAATCGAAGTCACTAAATGACTCAGATCAACTGGAGAGGAATGATTTAAACTGAGGAAGGCCTGGGGTATTTATAGCAGCTTTCTGGAGTGATTTTGCTTCAAAAATTCGATGTGGGACTTGGAATTGTAGCTCGGGACGCTCGTCCTGGATTGGGACGCTCATCCTGGACTGTTGACCAGGTCAGGACGGCCGTCCCGAGTCCTGGACGCCCGTCCTGTCCTGTTGACCAGGTCAGGACGGCCGTCCCGAGCCCTGGACGCCCGTCCTGTCCTGTTGACCAGGTCAGGACGCCCTCCCCGAAGTCCGAACTTCTGAAAAATTGCATTTTTGCCCCGAAAGTTTCCATTTTCTTCCACTTTTCACATGAAACTTCCAAAATCACAAAAACTGTGAAATTGAGTTAATAACAAACAATTAAGACCGATTTGCCCTCAATTTCATCCTAAATTATGCCTAAAAACATGCTAAAAATGTGATATGATTTATGCATATCAAGTTCCTTAAGTCTATTAAAGGTTTTTAGACATTTTTCTTCAAAGACAAATGGAACATCTTTCTCGAATAAATTGGTCAACGGCCTGGCTATTAATGAGAAATCCTTTATAAACCTACGATAAAAGCCAGCATGTCCCAAAAAACTTCTAACGGCTCTCACAGTATTGGGTGGAGGCAGTTTTGAAATAACTTCAATTTTAGCCTTATCTACTTCCATACCTCGGTGTGAGATCTTATGTCCTAATACGATTCCCTCTTTTACCATGAAGTGGCATTTTTCCCAATTTAAAACCAAGTTAGATTTTATACAACGTTTCAACATTAATTCCAAATTCTTTAGACAAACCTCAAATGAATTACCAAAAACAGAAAAGTCATCCATGAATACTTCCATAGACTTTCCTAACATGTCCTCAAAGATAGCAGTCATACAATGTTGAATGTAGCAGGTGCATTACACAATCCAAAAGGCATCCTTCTATATGAAAATCTTCCAAAAGGGCATGTGAAAGTAGTTTTATGCTGGTCCTCAGTGGAAATAGGAATTTGAAAATAACAAAAAAACCCATCAAGAAAGCAATAAAACATATGTCCAGACAATCTTTCTAACATTTGGTCAATAAAAGGAACGGGGAAGTGGTCTTTTCGTGTGGCCGTATTTAGTTTCCTATAGTCTATGCATACACGATGACCAGTTACAATTCTCGTAGGAATTAGTTCATTATGTTCATTTCTGAAAACTGTTATACCGCCTTTCTTAGGTACTACCTGCACCAGGCTTACCCACTCACCATCTGAGATAGGATAGATAAGTCCTGCATCTAACAGTTTGATTACTTCTTTCTTAACAACATCACACACATTAGGATTCAACCTCCTTTGAGGTTTCACACATGGCTTATAATCATTTTCTAGAAGAATCTTATGCGAACAAAAGCTTGGATTAATACCTGGAATATCTGCAATTTTGTAGGCAAAGGCTCTTCTATACTTTCTGCACATGTCCACGGTCAGCTTCCGTTGTTCTGCAGTCAAATCAACTGCAAGAATAATGGGAAGTTTCTTGTTGTCGTCTAGGAATTCATAGCACAGATGAGTGGGCAATTCCTTCAGTTCCAAGTCTGGTGGATCTTCAAATGAAGTCTGTTCTTTCTTCATCTCATCATCACCTATCTCAGTTAAACTATCAGAGTTAATTTCATATTCGTAAGAGCTAAGTTCAATCTCCTCTAGTTCTAGGGAGTCCTCACTCAAGACTTGATAGTTTGAGCATAGGTCCGTCACGTTAATTGCAATCAAGTGCTCAATAGTATCCACACAAAAGCAAGTATCATCTAAATGCATGGGATACCTAAGGGTTTCATTTAGATCAAAAGTGATGTCTGCATTACTTACCCTTAACTTGATTTGACCATTACTGACGTCTATAAATGCTTTTGAGGTAGCTAGAAATGGTCGACCTAGGACCATTCCCCATTCATATCCATGACAACAAAGTCCACAGGGAACACAAATTTTCCGACCTTTACTAAGAGATCTTCAATTATTCCTTTGGGGATTTTGACTGTCCTATCTGCAAGTTGTATGCACATCCTAGTCGTTTTCAAATCATGCAATCCTAGTTTATCAAATAAACTAGATGGCATGAGATTAATACTAGCTCCTAAGTCTGCTAATGCATGCATGTTAGTAATATGTCCAATTGTACATGACAAGGTAAAGCAACTAGGATCTTTCTGTTTAGACGACAGTTTATTCAGCAAAACTGCCGAACACTCTTCATTAAGAACCACCTTGTCCATGTCAAATTTTCTTTTTTACTAACGACTTCTTTTAAAAACTTAGCATACTTTGGCATTTCAGAAATAACATCAAGTAAAGGTAAATTAACATGAATCTAACTAAAATTCTTAAGAAACTTTTCAAATTGCTCCTTATCTTTATTCTACATAAGTCTGGTAGTTTAAGGTACTTTTGGCCGGTACTCAGGAATAAACTCCGTCTTCCCTTTCCTTGCTACTTCGGTTTTGACATCCATCGACGTTGGATCCTTGGAGCCTTCTTCTGGTTCCTGCACAAGAATAGGAGGGTCAGATGGTTTGGACGGAGATGGAGATAGAACTTTACCTGATCTTAGAGTGATGGTCTTGCATTCAGTTTGGGGGTTGGTCTCAGTGTTGCTTGGTAGCGTTCCCTGGGACCTGTGAGAGAGATGGGTGGATAGCTGGCCCATTTGTCTCTCCAAGGTTTGTATGGTAGCTTGTGTATTTCTGACTGTTTGCTCGGTCTGCTTCTATTTGTTCTCATTCTGCTAGCTTCCTGGACTTTCCTGTTAGACTCTATCATTTCCTTGTTAGAGTCGGTAAGGCTTTTCAGCATATCTCTGAATTCTTGCATGGGGTCAACTGGAACGATGTAGTTCCTGGGTGCAGGCAGACCGACTTGCTGGTTTTGCGGATATGGCAGTTGCTGAGGCACCCTTTTTTGGAAGTTAGTAGTCCCGAAATTGTTTCTCCAACTGAATCCCAGATGGTTCTTCCAGGTGGGATTGTAGGTACTTCCTATAGGAGCAGAGTTAACTGCATCCACTTGTTCCATATCTTCTGGAATAGTCAATATTCCATTACCATAACAGTCTCCACTAAAATGCGGTCCTTGGCAAAATTCACAGACTTGATACACTGGCTGAATGCTTTTCCCTTGTTGGAAAGCATTCAGTTGATTAGTAATGCTGGCCTTCAGTGCCTCAAATTGTTCATCAGTGGAGGTGAGGGCCGCATTTACTGGTTGCTTCTTAGCTCGTCCACTTGTGCGCCAGTTCTTGCTATTCCTATAGAGCCTCTCTAGAGCATTTCTAGCATCTACATCACTCATTCCATTAAAACCGCTCTGGGGATTGAGTCCATCAAGAACTTGTTTACCCATTGATGCGTTCCGATTGGTATGCTAAAAGATAGGCTTTATTTACCTATGTCGATTATGAGTAATTAAGGACTGAGTCTTACTAACTGTCACTTAACATTCAATTATTGTCACTTAATCAACCAGAACGTAAGGCAGAGTACCTATCGTGTAGCTAGTCTGTTGGAAAGTATCTACGATTTTATTAAATAAATATCGTACTCCCAGGGAAGTGGTAACGACTTAGTAGTAACGAGCCTTTCATCCTAACTCCTATCTTATGATCTAGTTATGCAATCTTCATCAAATACTTTGATGAGAGGGTGATCCATTCTCCACTAGGTTTAAGTCTGATTAATCCTAAAAGTGTTTTATAGATGAGTCATGATTCTATGTTATACTGTTAGTATATGTTGATTGACCTATATTCGAGTATTTTAGACATGTCTTGGCCTGGATTGCAACTATGTTCTGTGTCTAAAGGCTACCACATCTGAGTTTCTACGCTACCGCCCCATCGTTAAGGGTAACGGCCCTACTCACGGCTCGGACTAAAGTCAGCAATGAACGGTACCCTATGTCACTTCGGTATCATGCTGCTCATCTCATAACCGCCGGCATAACACTCTACTCAGCCTACCTAGACTACTTTCAACCAACAGGGTGTTCCGCAGATTATTTTATCTAGTATGGCAGACACCAATACTAATTGATGCTTGTTAAACTAAACAGGTTATGAATAGACCGTGGTTAGGAATTGTCTATAACCTTAAATTCAGTTTAAAAGAACGGCAATAGACATGCAGACATAATGGATATTTAAGCAGGTGGCCATTTCTAGAAAAACATAATATCTTCAGCATATAAAACAGATATTCATAAGAATCGTAATCTGATATTCAAATTAATATTTAGATAAAACAATTCTTAAACATACAGAACCTCATCTAGGGGACCTACTGTCATAAAGTAATCACCACTCTATGCAGGTCCAGCCGGCGCTGCAGCTCCTGTATGCTCCTGACTGCTTGATCCTACTCTGCTCGGCAGAGCCTTCGGAGAACGCTCCTTAGACCTAGTAGCAATTGCTTTACCTTACATCCCGGGCTTAAGCAAATTGCCCTAATCTGACTAAGAACACGCACCCTATCTCTCTCTTAGGATCTCCTAACGAAATCCCGGTATTCTATGAATACAAAAAACGAACCTATCTATCGAAGCCTAAGCTCTGAGACTATTTCTCAGAAACTAAGAAAACGAAACACTAAAGAAAGAAAGAAAACTGAAATTGAAACCCGAGTCTCTCAGTGACTTGTGTACTCGAGAATTGTACATTGGAAGTCTCTGAATAACTCAGATCGAGTGGAGAGGAATGATTTCAACTCCTGGAGGCCTGGGGTATTTATAGTAGCTTTCTGGAGTGAAAAATTCCAAAAATTTCGATGTGGGACAACTTCTGGTGCTTCGGGACGCCCGTCCTGGTGGTTTGACTGGGTCGGGACGCCCGTCCCGGACCGTTGACCAAGTCAGCATTTCCAAAAATTGCATTTTTACCCCAAAATTTGTTGTTTTCATCTAATTTTCACCTGACACTTCCAAAATCATAAAAACTGTGGAATTGAGTAAATAACAGTCAATTAAGATCGATTTCCTATCAATTTCACCCTAAATCATACATAAAAACATGCTAAAAAGGTATATGATTTTCGCGTATCACCCATGTCCGTCATACCCCCGTAGAATTGCTGGATCAACAGTGCTTCGGTAAGTCCATGTTGGGGGCAGAGCCTGAGTAGCTCCTTGAATCTGTCCCAAGCTTCGATCACTGTCTCATCAGCAGCTTGAGTGAAACTGCACAGAGCCCTTCGATAATGTAGGGCCCTTGCTGCAGAGTAGTACTCTTCCAGGAAGGCTTTGCTTAACTCATCCCATGAGGTTATGGAGTTAGTAGGTAGCTGGGCCAACCATATCTTAGCTCTGTCCCTCAGTGAGTAGGGAAAGAGGTTTAGTTTGGTTACTTCTGCAGTATGATCTCCCTTAAGGCCTTCGCAGAGAGAGGAGAAATTAGATAAGTGTCTTAGCAGATTCTCGGCTGCAGTTCCTCCAAACTGGACCCGATTAATAATCAACTGGATCACATTTGGTTTAAGATCATAGCGATAGTTTCCAAGGATTTGAATGGCGGATGATACTGGAACAGTCTATGGCTGGATGTAGGATTCGAGGGGAGGTCTTTCAGCAGCCATTTCTGTTCTTCGCCTATTAGCTGTACGAATGAGATGTTCGGGATTCTCAACTGGGGTTTCAAGGTTGGCTTCTGAAGTTCGAGTCATGCAACTACAGAGAAAAATACGTTTAAGCCTGAGCAAACTAGTTAGTGGAGTAACACAGGAAGTGAAAGATTAGAAAAATTTGGAAGAAAACAAATATTCAACTATGAAAGAGAAAAAAGAAAAACAAATAATACAAGAGATAGGGAAAAAGAACAACTCACCATTGAGCAAGACAAATACATTCTTTTTTTCGGGTTTTAAATTTTAACATTTTTTTCTTTTTATATTTTATTTCAAAAGCAGTTAAATTTCCTTAATATGGTTTTAGAATAATTTTCTAAAATTTGATTATCCTAAATGTCTTAATTTCAGATAATGTCTAAAATCAATTAGTTGTGATAACCCTATATTTTGGAAATTAATTGTCTAACTAGCATAAAATAAGTGTTAGGTCTAAGGTCTAGGTTACTACCGTTACCTATCATAAGCTTCTAGAATTTTGATCAGGAATCCTAAATTCATTATGATATTTCCCCGGCAAGGGCGCCAAAAATCTGATGCGTTTCGACTGATATACTAAAATAGGTGTTGTTTTACCCTATGTTGATTATGAGTAATTAAGGACTATTCCTGACTAATTGTCACATTTAGTCTCTATGTTGTCACTTAATCAATCAAAACCTAAGGCAGAGTACCTATCGTGTAGCTAGTCTGTTGGAAAGTATCTACGATTTTAATTAAATCAAATATCGCACTCCCAAGGAAGTGGTAACGGCTTAGTAGTAACTATCCTCTTACCTTAACTCTTATCTTATGATCCAGTTATGCAATCGTTCATCAATATCTTTGATGAGAGGGTGATTCATTCTCCAATAGGTTTAAGTCTATTAAAGTCTAAAAGTGTTTTACAGATAATGTCCTGATTCTATGTTATACTGTTCCTACATGTTGATTGACCTATCTTCGAGTATTTTAGACATGTCTTGGCATAGATTGCAACTATGTACTGAGTCTAAAGGTCTACCACATCTGAGTTACCTGATAAACTACCCTACCTTAATGACGGCCCTACTCACGGTTCGAGCTAAAGGCATCCATGAAAGCCATATGTCACTTCGGGGATCATGCCGCTCGCCCTAACGCCGGCATAAACACATCAGCCTACTTAGAGTACTCTAACAAACATGGTGATCTATAGGTTATTTCATCTAATATGGCAGACATTAATGCATCCCGACAGGGAAGTCCTAAATTAATGCCTGTTAAACTAAACAGGTTATGATTAGACCATGGTTAGGAATTGTCTATAACCCTACATTTAGTTTAAAAGAAACTACATTAGACATGAAGACATAATGAAAGTTAAGCTGGTGGCCATTTCCGGAAAATCATAAAGTACTTCAACATGCATAACAAATATTCATAAAATCATAATCCAATAATCATAACAAATGTTTGGACGAACACAGTACATACATATAAAGAGAGGGACAGGGGGACTGATGCCATAAAGAATTCACCCTTTACTTAGTCTCGCTGATGGAGCAACTGCTTGCATATGTTAGACTACTCGACCCGACTCTGCTCGACAGAACCTTCGGAGGACGCTTCCTCAGCCTAGTAGCTGGACTTTACCTTAATACCCAACTTAAGCCCAACCATGTTGACTGACTCTTTGAACACCTAGAGCCCTCTTAGAATCTCCTAACGAAACGCCGAGTATTCTATGAATACCAGAAACAAACCTATCTAGTCGTATCCTAAGATCTGAGACTAACTCTCAGAAACAAAGAACACGAGACACTATCTAAGAATATAACGAAACTTATACTGAAACCTGAGTCGCTAAGTGACTTATATTATGGAAAACTGTATACTTGAAGTCACTAAATGACTCAGATCGAGTGGAGAGGATTGAATTCAACTGAGGAAGGCCTGGGGTATTTATAGTAGCTTTCTGGAGTGAATTTCTCTCAGAATTTTGATGTGGGATTCTGAACTGCGGCTCAGGACGCCCGTCCTGGATCTGGGACGCCCGTCTCGGCTTGTTGACCAGGTCAGGATGGCTGTCCCGAGTCCTGGACGCCCGTCCTGGCCTGTTGACCAGGACAGGACGCCCACCTCTACTTCCGAACTTCTGAAAATCACATTTTTGCCCCGAAATTTGCCATTTTCTTCTACTTTTCACCTGACACTTCCAAAATCACAAAAACTATGAAATTGAGTTAATAATACGCAATTAAGATCGATTTACCATCAATTTCACCCTAAATTATGCCTAAAAACATGCTAAAAATGTGATATGATTTATGCATATCATTCCTCAATTGAAATCATTCCTCTCCACTCGATTTGAGTCATTTAGTGACTTCAAGTATACAATTTTCTATAGTATACAAGTCACTTAGTGATTCAGGTTTTTAGCTTAGGTATATTTATAGTTTTTGAGAGTGTCTCGTGTTCTTCATTTCTGAGAGTCTGTCTAAGATCTTAGAAAACGACTAGATAGGTTCGTTTTTTGTATTCATAGAATACCCGGGATTTCGTTAGGAGATCCTAAGAGAGCACTAGGCGTTCGAAGAGTCAGTCAACAGGGATGTGCTTAGGCCGGGTTATAAGGTAAAGCATAGCTACTAGGCTGAGGAAGCGTCCTCCGAAGGTTCTGTCGAGCAGAGTCGGGTCGAGCAGTCCAGCATATACAAGTAGTTGCTCCATCAACGGGCTACGTAAAGGGTGAATACTTTATGGCAGAGGTCCCCTTGTCCCTCTCTTTATATGTTTGTATTGTGTTCGTCCAAATAGTCATTTTGAATATTAAACTATGATTTTATGAATATGTGTTTTGCATGTTGAAGTCATTTACATTTTTTTGGAAAGGTCACCAGCTTAACTATCATTATGACTGCATGTCTACTTGCTCTTTTAAACTAGATGAATGGTTATAGACAACTACTAACCACGGTCTAATCATAACCTATTTAGTTTAGCAGGCCTTAATTTAGGACTTCCCGTTGGAAGTATCAAGGTCTGCCATATTAGATGAAATAACCTATAGTTCACCATGTTTGTTAAAGTAGTCTAAGTAAGCTGAGTTTGTGTGTTTATACCGGCGTTAGGGCGAGCGGCATGATCTCCTGAGTGACACAGGACTTTCATGGATGCCTTTAGCTCGAACCGTGAGTAGGGCCGTCAATGGCGATAGGGTAGTTTATTAGGTAACTCAGATGTGGTACACAAGTAGAATCAGTACATAATTGTACACAAATAGGTGTTGATTTACCCTATGTTGATTATAAGTAATTAAGGATTGGGATTGACTAATTGTCACGTTTAGTCTTTATAGTGTCACTTAATCAGTCAGAACCTAAGGCAGAGTACCTATCATGTAGCTAGTCTGTTGGAAAGTATCTACGATTTTATTAAGTTAAATATCGTACTCCCAGGGAAGTGGTAACGGCTTAGTAGTAACTAGTCTTTTATCCTAATTCTTATCTTATGATCCAGTTATGCAATCTTCATCAATAACATTGATGAGAGGGTGATTCATTCTCCACTAGGTTTAAGTCTATTTAAGCCTAAAGTGTTTCATAGATAATGTCCTGATTCTATGTTATACTGTTCCTATATGTTGATTGACCTATCTTCGAGTATTTTAGATATATCTTAGCCTGGATTGCAACTATGTTCTGAGTCTAAAGGTGTACCGCATCCGAGGTCTCTGATAAACCGCCCCATCGCCAAGGTTAACGGCCCTACTCACGGTTCGAGCTAAAGACATCCATGAAAGCCCTATGTCACTTCGGGGATCATGTCGCTCGCCCCTAACCGCCGGCATAAACGCTCAACTCAGCCTACTTAGACTACTCTAACAAGCAGGGTGTTCCGCATGTTATTTTATCTAATATGGCAGACACTAATACTAATTGATGCATGTTAAACTAAACAGGTTATGAATAGACCGTGGTTAGGAATTGTCTATAACCCTAATTTTAGTTTAAAAGAACACATTAGACATGCAGACATAATGAATATTAAGCAGGTGGCTATTTCCGGAAAATCATAAAAGCTTCAACATATAAAACAAATATTCATAGAAATCATAATCTCATATTCATAATAGATTTTTGGACAAACTCAATACAAACATATAAAGAGAGAGACAAGGGGACTGATGCCATAAAGAAATCACCCTTTACTTAGTCTCGCCGATGGAGCAACTGCTTGTATATGTCGTACTGCTTAACCCGACTCTGCTCGACAGAATCTTCGGAGGACGCTTCCTCAGCCTAGTAGCTGGACTTTACCTTAATACCCAGCTTAAGCCCAGCCCTATGAACTGACTCTTCGAACACCTAGAGCCCTCTTAGGATCTCCTAACGAAATCCTGGGTATTCTATGAATACCAGAAATGAACCTATCTATCGAAGCCTAAGATCTGAGACTAATTCTCAGAAACTAAGAAAACGAAAACACTAACTAAAAATAGAAGAAAACTTATGCTGAACCCGAGTCTCTAAGTGACTTGTGTACTCGAAAAATGTACAACTTAAGTCACTAAATGACTCAGATTGAGTGGAGAGGAATGATTTCAACTGAGGAAGGCCTGGGGTATTTATAGCAGCTTTCTAGAGTGATTTTTCATCAAAACTTCGATGTGGGACTTGGAATTGCAGCTCGGGATGCCCGTCCTGGATTGGGACGCCCGTCCTGGCCTGTTGACCATGTCAGGACGCCCGTCCTGATTCGGGACGCCCTCCGAACTTCTGAAAAATTGCATTTTTGCCCCGAAATTTGCCATTTTCTTCTACTTTTCACCTGACACTTCCAAAATCACAAAAACTGTGAAATTGAGTTAATAATTAACAATTAAGACCGATATGCCCTCAATATCACCCTAAATCATGCCTAAAAACATGCTAAAAATGTGATATGATTTATGCATATTAGATAACCCCACACTTAGCTTTTTGCTTGTCCTTAAGCAAAGTCTAAGTGAGGTTAGTGATTCTAAATCATTGTGCAGTCACTTAGATTTCCTAGTCATGTTTTTATTCCAAAAATTATTCAGACAATTCTTAACACGGGTCTGACTGGTTAGGTTGCTATGACAAGGTCTCAAATGTCTTTAGTAGATTATTATAATCAAGCAGAAAACAACTTAACAACTAGATTGAACTCTTCTCTTAGTCACAAGGTCTTCCTGATGTGTAGTGTGTGTATTAGTCTAGACCAGATAGTCAACACAATATACTCTAGTCTTAACTACTACCAGATAACACTTCGACCCGTCGCTAGACATACTAACAATAGACAACTTTCTGAGTTCTGATCCTCGGTGATCATATTTTTAATTGTTTAGCTTTTATTGATTTTCTTTCTTTTATAGATTTAGGGTATTTTGAGTCTGCTTTGAACACGTCAACTTCAACTACCCATGTAGCGAGTCCCACTCCGATGACTCCCAAACCTACACGACCTTAGGGCATCAGCTTTAAGTTCCCAGAAGGAGTGGTGCTCGAGTAGCAAAGGCCGCTGGCAAACTACCCTATTTAATTAACTCTCTTTTGTTTCTTTTAACTTTTAGCTCAGAGTCTCATCTAATCACTCTAATTGTCAATACATCCATAACATGTCTAATCTTATCTAGTTAAGTCTTGAAAAGGTAATTGGCTGATGTCTCTAACCCATATTAAATTGGGCTCAGTTATCGGGAATTCCTTATGCCTAATCAATAAGTTCAAAATAGTCGTCACATTGTCTCCTACTAATCATAACTTCTACATACATATCATAGACATCAGCAATGTTTTACCAATCATACCGCATTTAGAAGTCTGAAAGAATGAAAAATTTTGAAATTTTTGGAAGGGTGTGTGAAAATACGGGGAAAACAAGCAAAATCATGCAAAACTTTTCTCAAACTACTACAGTGCACCGTGCACTGCTACTCCACACTTAAGTCTGACATTGTCCTCAGTGTTCATGCATTTCTAATTTACCCCACACTTATTTGAAAATAAGAAACAAAAACAAAGTAGAAAAGACTCTTACCCCACACTTATTCGAATGACTATGGGTAAGAAGGAAAATAAAGCAATGAAAGTGATATGCACAAATCGTATACCTTTTTTAGCATATTTTTAGACATAAATTAGGGCAATATTTGAATGTATTTGATCTTAATTGAATCAAATTGACATAAAATTGCTTAAATTTCGATTTTGGAAGTTTCAGGAGCAAATTGGACGAAAACAGCAAATTTTGGGGCAAAATTGCAATTTTTGGAAATGCTGACTTGGTCAACGGTCCGGGATGGGGGTCTCGAATTCGGGACGGGCGTCCCGACCCAGTCAAACCACCAGGATGGGCGTCCCAATCCAGGACGGGCGTCCCAAAGCACCAGAATTTATCCCACATCGAATTGTTTGGAGATTTTCACTCCAGAAAGCTGCTATAAATACCCCAGGCCTCCAGGAGTTGAATTCATCCCTCTCCACTCGATCTGAGTCATTCAGAGACCTCCAGTGTACAATTCTCGAGTACACAAGTCACTGAGAGACTCGGGTTTCAGTTTCAGTTTTCTTTCTTTCTTTAGTGTTTCGTTTTCTTAGAATTTGAGAAATAGTCTCAGATCTTAGGCTTCGATAGATAGGTTCGTTTTTGGTATTCATAGAATACCGGGATTTCGTTAGGAGATCCTAAGAGAGAGATAGGGTGCGTGTTCTTAGTCAGATTAGGGAAATTTGCTTAAGCCCGGGATGTAAGGTAAAGCAATTGCTACTAGGTCTAAGGAGCGTTCTCCGAAGGCTCTGCCGAGCAGAGTAGGATCGAGCAGTCAGGAGCATACAAGAGCTGCAGCGCCGGCTGGACTTGCATAGAGTGGTGATTACTTTATGACAGTGGGTCCCCTAGACGAGGTTCTGTATGTTTACGAATTGTTTTATCTAAATATTAATTTGAATATCAGATTACGATCCTTATGAATATCTGTTTTATATGTTGAAGTTGTTATGTTTTTCCGAAAATAGCCACCTGCTAAATATTCATTATGTCTGCATGTCTAATGTGCTCTTTTAAACTAAAGTAAGGGTTATAGACAATTCCTAACCACGGTCTATTCATAACCTATTTAGTTTAACAGACATCAATTAGTATTGGTGTCTGCCATGCTAGATAAAATAACTTGTGGAACACCCTGCCTGTTAAAGTAGTCTAGGTAGGGGCCGCGCTGAGTCCGATTATGCCGGCGGCTAGGGCAAGCAACATGATACCGAAGTGACATAGGGTACCGTTCATGGATGCCTTCGTCCCGAACCGTGAGTAGGGCCGTCATTAAGGTAGGGCGGTTTATTAGAGACCTCGGATGTGGTACGCCTTTAGACACAGAACATAGTTGCAATCCAGGCTAAGATGCATCTAAAATACTCGAAGATAGGTCAATCAACATGTAGGAACAGTATAACATAGAATCAGGACATTATCTATAAAACACTTTTAGGCTTAATTAAACTTAAACCTAGTGGAGAATGGATCACCCTCTCATCAAGATTATTGATGACGATTGCATAACTGGATCATAAGATAAGAGTTGGGATTAAAAGGTTAGTTACTACTAAGTCGTTGCCACTTCCTTGGGAGTACGATATTTAACTTAATAAAATCGTAGATACTTTCCAACAGACTAGCTACACGATAGGTACTCTGCCTTAGGTTCTGATTGATTAAGTGACATAAATTGAATGCTAAAGTGACAGTTAGTAAGACTCAGTCCTTAATTACTCATAATCGACATAGGTAAATAAAGCCTATCTTTTAGCATACCAATCGGAACGCATCAGATTTTTGGCGCCGTTGCCGGGGAAATATCATAATGAATTTAGGATTCCTGATCAAAATTCTAGAGACTTATGATAGGTAACGGTAGTAACCTAGACTTTAGACCTACACTTATCTTATACTAGTTAGACAATCACTTTCCGAAATATAGGGTTATCATAACTAATTGATTTTAGATATTATCTGGAATTAAGACACTTAGGATAATCAAATTTTAGAAAATTATTCTAAAACCATATTGAGGAAATTTAACTGCTTTCGAAAAAACAAAAAAAGAAAAAATTTTGGAAAATTCAAAACCCGAAAAAAAATTGTATTTTTCTTGTTCAATGGTAAGTTTCCTATCTTTTGTATTTTTGTTTTCCCTTTCATAGTTAAATAGTTGTTTTTCTTCCGAATTTTTAATTTTTCACTTCCCGTGTAACTCCACTAACCAGTTTGCTCAGGCTTAAACGTATTCTTCTCTGTAGTTGCATGACTCGAACTTCAGAAGCTAACCTTGAAACACCAGTTGAGAATCCTGAACGTCTCATTCGTACAGCTAATAGGCGAATAACAGAGATGGCTGCTGAAAGACCTCCCCTCGAATCCTACATCCATCCACAGACTGTTCCAGTATCATCCGCCATTCAAATCCCTGGAAACCCTCGCTATGATCTTAAACCGAATGTGATCCAGTTGATTATTAATCGGGTTCAGTTTGGAGGAACTGCAACCGAGAATCCGCTAGAACACTTATCTGATTTCTCCTCTCTTTGCGAAGGCCTCAAGGGAGATCATACTGCAGAAGTAACTAAACTCAACCTTTTTCCCTACTCACTGAGGGACAGAGCTAAGAGATGGTTGGCCCAGCTACCTACTAACTCCATCACCTCTTGGGAAGTTAAGCAAAGCCTTCCTAGAAGAGTACTACTCTGCAGCAAGGGTCCTAGAATATCGAAGGGCTCTGTCCAGTTTTACTCAAACTGCTGATGAGACAGTGATCGAAGCTTGGGACAGATTCAAGGAGCTACTCAGGCTCTGCCCCCAACATGGACTTACCGAAGCACTGCTGATCCAGCAATTCTACGGGGGTATGACGGACATGGGCAAGCAAGTTCTTGATGGACTCAATCCCCAGAGCGGTTTCAATGGAATGAGTGATGTAGATGCTAGAAACGCTCTGGAGAGGCTCTATAGGAATAGCAAGAACTGGCGGACAAGTGATCGAGCTAAGAAGCAACTAGTAAATGCGGCCATCGCCTCCACTGATGATCAATTTGAGGCACTGAAGGCCAGCATTACTAATCAATTGAATGCTTTCCAACAAGGGAAAAGCGTTCAGCCAGTATATCAAGTCGCTCTGCCCGCACCAAGGAATTACATCGTTCCAATCGACCCCATGCAAGAATTCAGGGACATACTGAAAGGCATTGCCGACTCTAACAAGGAGATGATAGAGTCAAACAGGAAGGTCCAAGAAGCTCATGCAGAAAGAATTCAACAAAATGAGAATAGGCAGACGCAGATTGAGCAGATAGTCAGGGACACACAAGCCTCCTTGCAGATATTAGAAAGACAAATGAGACAGTTATCGACCCACCTACCTCATCGATCACAAGGAAAGCTACCTAGCAACACTGGGACCAGCCCATTAAATGATTGCAAGACCTTAACTCTGAGATCTGGTAAAACTCTAAATCCTTCTTTCCCAAAATCTTCTCACACTTCTACTTTTGTACATGAAAAAGAAGATAGCTCTGAGGAATTAACACCGTCAGTAGTTGAAAACAAAGTAGCAGAGAAGAAAGAGTCCATCCTTGAGTACCGGCCAAGAGTACCTTACCCTACAAGACTAATGCAGAATAAAGATAAGGAGCAACTCGAGAGATTTTTCAAAACTTTTGGTAAAATTCATGTTAATTTACCTTTTCTTGATGTTATTTCTGAAATGCCTAAATATGCTAAATTTCTGAAGGATATTATTAGTAACAAAAGAAAGATTGACATGGACAAAGTAATTCTTAATGAAGGATTTTCGGCAGTTCTCTTGAACAAATTGCCTTCAAAAAAGAAAGATCCAGGTTGTTTTCACTTTGCCATGTACAATAGGTAATATTACTAATATGCATGCTTTAGCAGACTTAGGAGCTAGCATAAATGTAATGCCATCTAGTTTATTTGATAAATTAGGTCTGCATGATTTGAAAACGACTAGAATGTGCATACAACTTGCTGATAGGACAGTAAAAATTCCTAGGGGGATAATTGAAGATCTCTTAGTAAAGGTTGGAAATTTTGTCTTCCTGTGGTGATTTTGTTGTCATGGATATGAATGGTGAAAGTGATGTACCCTTGATTCTAGGTCGACCTTTTCTAGCTACCTCTAAGGCATTGATTGACGTCAACAATGGTCAAATAAAACTAAGGGTAGAAAATGAAGATATGACTTTCAACTTGAATGAAACCCTTAAGTATCCTATGCATTTAGATGATGATTGTTATTCTGTGGATGCATTTGACCATTTGATTGGAACTAACCTGTTGGACTTAATCTCCGATTATCCAGTCTTAAATATAGACTCTTTGGCCCTGGAAAAACCTGACTTTGACACTTCTGATTATGAAACCAGTACTAACGATTTCGTTGAGATAGGTGCTCATGAGTTGGGATTAGAAAAGATCTCTTTAGAAGAGCCCCCAGAAGTGGAATTGAAGGAATTACCAAGCCATCTGTGTTACGACTTCCTAGACGCTGAACAAAAGCTTCCCATTATTCTTGCAGCAGACCTGACTGCAGAACAAAAGAAGTCAACACTGGACATACTCAGAAGGAATAAAAGAGCCTTTGCATACAAAATTGCGGATATACCAGGTATAAATCCTAGTTTTTGTTCGCATAAGATCCTTTTAGAAAAAGTATAAGCCTTGTGTGCAACCTCAAAGGAGGTTGAATCCTAATGTGTGTGATGTGGTGAAGAAAGAGGTAATTAAATTACTAGATGCCGGACTAATCTATCCTATTTCTGATAGTGAATGGGTTAGCCCAGTGCAAGTAGTACCCAAAAAGGGAGGAATAACAGTTATTAGGAATGAAAATGATGAACTAATTCCTACTAGAACTGTCACTGGTCATCGTGTATGCATTGATTATAGGAAACTAAATACTGCCACACGAAAAGATCACTTCCCCCTTCCTTTTATTGACCAAATGTTAGAAAGGTTATCGGGACACATGTTTTATTGCTTTCTTGATGGATTTTCTGGTTATTTTCAAATTCCTATCTTTCCTGAAGATCAGCATAAAACTACGTTTACTTGCCCTTTTGGAACATTTGCATATAGAAGGATGCCTTTTGGATTATGTAATGCCCCTGCTACATTTCAGCGTTGCATGACCTCTATTTTTGATGACATGTTAGGAGAGTCTATGGAAGTATTTATGGATGATTTCTCAGTGTTCGGTGACTCATTTGTTATCTGTTTGAATAACCTGGAATCTATGCTTAAACGTTGTATAAAATCTAATTTGGTTCTAAACTGGGAGAAATGTCATTTCATGGTTAAAGAAGGAATTGTTTTAGGACATAAGATTTCGCAGAGAGGTATGGAGGTAGATAAAGCTAAAATTGAAGTGATCTCAAAACTACCTCCGCCTAAATCTGTAAGATCTGTGAGAAGTTTCTTAGGTCATGCTGGCTTTTATAGGCGTTTCATAAAAGATTTTTCAGTAATAGCCAGACCTTTGACAAACTTATTGGGTAAAGATGTTCCTTTCGTTTTTGATGAGAAATGCATGAAATCATTTAATAAACTTAAGGAACTATTAACTACTGCACCTATTATGACATCACCTGATTGGAGTTTGCCCTTCGAATTGATGTGTGATGCTAGTGATTATGCAATAGGAGTTGTTTTAGGACAAAGACGTGATAAGAAATTTCATGTAATTTACTATGCTAGTAAAACCTTAATGATGCTCAGGAGAATTACACAACTACCGAAAAGGAATTACTAGCTGTAGTATATGCTTTTGATAAATTTAGATCTTATCTAATCTTGTCTAAAACAATAGTTTACACTGATCATTCTGCTTTGAAATACCTGTTCAATAAAACTGATGCAAAACCAAGATTGATTAGATGGGTTTTATTGCTACAGGAATTTGATATAGAAATAAGAGATAAGAAAGGGGCTGAAAATTTAGCTGCAGATCATTTGTCTAGATTAGAAAACCATGGATTAGGAGCAATAGATGAAACATAATATCAGATAAATTTCCGGATGAGAACTTATTTGCATTATCTACTATCCTTTCTCCTCCGTGGTTTGCTGACATTGCCAATTACTTAGTTGCTCACTCCCTCCCAAGTAATATGGATAAGCAGCAAAGAAAGAAATTCTTTGCTGAATTGAAAAATTACTATTGGGAAGATCCTTTTCTATTTCGAATTTGTAAAGATCAGATGATCAGAAGGTGCGTTTCAGAAGAAGAAGGATATAAGATCCTGGAGCATTGTCATTGTGGACCTACTGGAGGCCATCTGGCTGCCACCAACACTACCAGGAAAGTGTTGGAAGCAGGATTCTATTGGCCTACTATTTTCAAGGATGCAGCAGCATACATTCAGTCCTGTGATGCTTGCCAGAGAACAGGTAATATTTCTTCTAGAGACGGTCTACCCCAGCAGGTGATACAAAGTGTCGAAATATTTGATATCTGGGGTATTGACTTCATGGGTCCTTTTCCTTCTTCCTTTGGAAATAATTACATCATAGTAGCTGTAGATTATTTTTCAAAATGGCCTGAAGCACAGGCATTGCCTACTAATGATGCTATAGCTGTGTGTAGATTCCTTAAGAAATTGTTTTCCAGATTTGGATGTCCCAAAGCCCTCATAAGCGACAGAGGTGCGCACTTCTGCAACTCACAATTGCAGAAAGCACTCAAGCAATATGGAGTTCATCATCACTTTTCCACGGCCTATCACCTACAGACCAATGGGCAGGTTGAGGTAACCAATAGAGGTATCAAAAGAATTTTAGAAAAAACTGTAGGAGTTAACCGTAAAGATTGGGCAATAAAATTAGATGATGCCTTATGGGCCTTTCGTACGGCATATAGAACCTCTACAGGATTTTCACCTTACAAATTGGTTTACGGAAAAGCATGCCATTTGCCTGTCGAACTAGAGCATAAAGCATTTTGGGCTTTGCAAAAATGCAATCTAGATGATAATTTGTCTAAGGAAAATAGGATGTTACAACTCAATGAATTGGATGAGTGGAGGTTTAATGCATATGAGAATTCTCTCCAATTTAAAATGAGGAGTAAAATTCGACATGATAACAGACTTAGATCCCAGAAAAATTTTGAACTAGGTGATAAAGTGTTATTATACAACTCACGTTTGAAATTATTTCCAGGAAAACTAAACAGTTATTGGTCAGGTCCGTATACCATTACAGATGTGTCGCCATTTGGAGCAGTCATCATCGTGGATCAAGATAACATCTCTCAGAAAGTAAACGGGCAACGTTTAAAACCATACCGAGAGCCAATGGACAGATCTGAGCAAGTCCTTCTGCTCAACTAGTAAAGGGAGTGTCTCTTTCATTTTATTTCGTGTTTTGTCATTTGTTATTTCTTTCAATGCTTTATTCTTACCCTTAGTTAGTCAAATAAGTGTGGGGTAAGAGTTTTTCTATTTTGTTTGTGTTTCTTGTCTTCAAATAAGTGTGGGGTAACATAGATATGCATGAACACTGAGGACAGTGTCAGACTTAAGTGTGGGGTAGCAGTGCACAGTGCATTGTAGTAGTTTGAGAAAATGTTTGCATGATTTTGCTTGTTTTCCCCGAATTTTCACACCCTTCCAAAATTTTTCAAAATTTTTCATTCTTTCAGACTTCAAAATGCAGTATGATTGGTTAAACGTTGTTTATGTCCATGATATGTAGGTAGAATTTTATGGTTAGTAGGAGACAATGTGATGACTATTTTGAACTTATTGATTAGGAATAGGGAATTCCTGATAAATGAGCACAACTTAGTCTGGATTAGAGACCTCAATCAATTACCTTTTCAAAACTTAACTAGATAAGATTAGACCAGTTGAGGATGTATTGACAATTAGAATGACTAGATGAGACTCTGAGCTAAAAGTGAAAAGAAACAAAAGAGAGTAAATTAAATAAGGGTAGTTTGCCAGTGATACGCTAAAATCGTATCACATTTTTAGCATGTTTTTATGTATGTTTTAATGTGAAATTGAGAGTAAATTGACATTAATTGTTCACTATTTACTTGATTTCACGGTTTTTATGATTTTGGAAGTGTCAGGTGAAAAGTAGATGAAAACAGCAAATTCTGGGGCAAAAACGCAATTTTTGGAAATGTTGACCCAGTCAAAGGTCCGGGACGGGCGTCCCGACCCGGTCAAACCGCCAGGACGAGCGTCCTGAACTGGGATGGGCGTCCCGAACCTGGTCAACGAATCAGGACGGGCGTCCCGAGCCGCCAGAAGCTGTCCCACATCGAATTTTTCAGAATTTTTCACTCAGGGAAGCTGCTATAAATACCCCAGGCCTCCAGCAGTTGAATTCATCCCTCTCCACTCGATCTGAGTCATTAAGTGGTTTCCAGTGTACAATTTTCCAGTACACAACTCACTCAGAGACTCGGATCTCAGTTTTCTTTCTTATTAGTGTTTGTTTTAGTTTCTGAGAAATAGTCTCAGATCTTAGGTTTCTATAGATAGGTTCGTTTCCGGTATTCATAGAATACCCGGGGTTTCGTTAGGAGACCCTAAGAGAGCTCTAGGCGTTCGGAGAGTCAGTCCACAGGGCTGGGCTTAAGCTGGGTATTAAGGTAAAGCCCAGTTACTAGGCTGAGGAAGCGTCCTCCGAAGGTTCTGGTGAGCAGAGTCAGAGGAGGCAGTACAACATATACAGCAGTACGCTCTGCGGCGAGACTACGTAAAGGGTGATTTCTTTATGGCATCAGTCCCCATACCCCTCTCTTATATGTTGTTATTGTTTTTCTCTAAATACTTATTATGAACATCTGATTATGATTTTTATGAATAGTTATTTTATATGTTGAAGTTGTTATATTTTTCCGGAAATAGCCACATGCTAAATATTCACTATGTCTGCATGTTTAATGTGCTCTTTTAAACTAAAGTTAGGGTTATAGACAATTCCTAACCACGGTCTAATCATAACCTGTTTAGTTTAACAGGCATCAATTAGTATTGGTGTCTGCCATGCTAGATAAAATAACATGTTGAACACCCTACCTGTTAAAGTAGTCTAGGTAGGGGCCGAGCTGAGTCCGATTATGCCGGCGGCTAGGGCAAGCGGTATGATCCCCGAAGTGACATAGGGCTTTCATGGATGCCTTCGTCCCGAAACGTGAGTAGGGCCGTCATTAAGGTAGGGCGGTTTATTAGAGACCTCGGATGTGGTACGCCTTTAGACACAGAACATAGTTGCAATCCAGGCTAAGATGCATCTAAAATACTCGAATATAGGTCAATCAACATATAGGAACAGTATAACATAGAATCAGAATTTATCTTTAAAACACTTCTAGGGTTAATTAGACTTGAACCTAGTGGAGAATGGATCACCCTCTCATCAAAGTATTTGATGAAGATTGCATAACTGGATCATAAGATAAGAGTTAGGATAAGAGGCTAGTTACTACTAAGCCGTTGCCACTTCCCTAGGAGTACGATAATTAACTTAGTAAAATCGTAGATACTTTCCAATAGACTAGCTACACGATAGGTACTCTGCCTTAGATTCTGGCTGATTAAGTGACACCATAAGACTAAACGTGACAATTAGTCAATCACAGTCCTTAATTAATCATAATCGACATAGGGTAAAATAACACCTATTTAGTACGTCAACCGGAATCGCCATCAGATTTTTGGCGCCGTTGCCGGGGAAATATCATAATGAATTTAGGATTATTGGCCACAATTCTAGAGACTTATGATAGGTAACGGTAGTAACCTAGACTTTTGATTAACACTTATGTTATACCAGCTAGACAATCACTTTCCTGAATATAGGATTATCATAACTAATTAATTTTAGATAATATCTGGAATTAAGAGACTTAGGATAATCAAATTTTAGAAAATTATTCTAGAACCGTATTGAGGAAATTTACCTGCTTTCTAAATAAATGTTAAAATCCATAAAAATATTTTCTTACTTCTTGTTTCACTTTCCTATGTTTGTTATTTGTTATTTTTAACCAGACTTTGCACTCAGAAATGAAGGGAACGAGAGCCCAGGATACTCTGGACGAAGTAGAACATAACACTTCCCCAGAAATCCAAACAATTCCTTCTTCTCCCGAATACACTCCTGCTTCTCCCGAATACACTCCTGCCTCTCCCGAATACACTCCTGCTTCTCCCGAATATACTCCTAAATCTCCCGAGTACACCCCAAAATCTCCTGAATATACTCCTGCATCCCCCGCACCTAACGACCAACCACCTTCATCAGAGGATAGCACTGACAGTTCTCAATCAGCCTTGGCTGCCCGGGTAGATGCTATATCTCACAGGATAAGCGCTATGACTCAGACAATACCGGGCGGACTAAGACGATCATATCAGGCTGTTCTAACCTTAAGTTCTGAAGTAACCCAACTCAGAACCACAATAGAACGCCAAAATGTGCAATTACTCCGAGAGATGATGGGAATCTTGAAGGAATAAAGGAACCAGTAGGAGGAAATGCGCAACATACAAGCAGAACTGCAAGAGATGCGAAGCATTCGAACAGAACTACAGGAGATCAGAGACAGGATTCGTTAAAAAGGGAAGATTCTTTTACTTTTATTTTCAGCAATAAATTCGTTTGAACTGAAACTTGAATAATTGACCCATATTTTTCTATTTTTCAACATTTTCTAAAGGGTCCTTTATTTTCAACAATTTTCTTCAGACATTTTATTTCTATGAAAAAACGAAAATTTTGCAATTACAGTTTATTTTTTTCATTAACTAAATTGTATAAATTCAAATTTTTGTTTTTCTTGCTGAATTTAAATAGGAATAAAATTAGGGTAGTATGATTTTCGAAAAAGTGAGACTGAGGAATTTTTGCATAGAGTGTTTTTAACAACTTCTGAATTTCATTGGATAAACAGGAAGCCTTGTTAAAAATTATGATTATTTTTGGTATACTGAGATTTGCAGGAATTAAGAAAAAAAAACAAATAAATTTTCGGAATTGGCACGCGTCCCGAGGCAACCCGGGACGGGCGTCAAGCGGGACGGGAGTCCTGCCTCCGGGACGGGAGTCCCGAAGGCCTCCCCTTCTATAAAATCTCAATTTTTTCATTTTTTTCCTCAAAAATTCACTTCCAAAAATCCACCTCTCTTAAATAACTCTCTCTCTTTTCCTTTGGCAAACTTTTCAAATTTAAAATTTCAAATTTCCCTCCAAAATTTAAATTTTAAATTTCCTTCCAAATTCGAATTTCCCTCCAAAATTCGAATTTCCCGCCAAAAATTTCGAAATCTTTCCCTAGCCTAATTTCACCCTTTTGAATTCAAATTCACCTCCAGAATTCGAATTCGAACCTTCCTTCCTACCTAAACTCCCCAAAAGTCTCTCAAACACTTTCAAACCAAATGGCTGCCAAACGTGCTCGTACCCCATCCACTATGACAGTTACCTCAGTGACACATCCTTTTATGCTGTTTCCCTCCAGCACAGCATATCAGGAGAGATGCACTGGGTACATCGGACGCACGATTCTGACGGGCAGAACGCTGGATTGGGCAGCAGTACAGACACTGGGAGTAGAGGCTGAGATCAGACGCATACTCGATGTACTACCCTACAGTCGAGTATTCATCGTCACAGAGCCCACGTACCTGGAGCTGGTATGTGAGTTCTATGCATCCTTTGCATGCCACCAGGAGCAGATCACATTCCGCTTAGGCGGAATATATCGGTCGATGAGCATGGCCGAGTTCGGCATCGCTTTGGGTATCTGGCAGAGAGAGGAGCTGGATACGCCCGCCTACACCACAGCAGTTCGGGACTTCACTTCTGCAGATGTCTCCACTGCTTGGGCTCAGATCTGTATGACGGGTGTTCCCTACCAGCATGGCTTTGCGAAAGCCACAGGTATCTATCCTGCTCTTCGCTACTTACATGCCATTATTGCACACACTTTGTCAGGACGACGGACGGCCCCCGGGAATGTCACCCAGATGGAGACATTCCTCTTGGCCAACATGCATATGGGATCTACAGTAGAGATGGCTCAACTTATCACAGTCATCATGCGGGGTTTTGCTACGGACACTCGGAAACAGTGTCTGGGGCTCGGGCCATTCATCACCAGGATAGCCCGCTACTTGGAGTTGGACATAGAGGGCTCGGAGCTTACTCTGGTCGCCCCAACCACTATTCCCACAGACGTTACCATCCTACGGAACATGGGAATGGTTGTCCGGGATGCGAGCGGCCGCTACACCATCCACACAGAGCAGCCAGGACAGGCTTCGGCATCAGAAGCAGCTCCACCGCATATCCATCCATTCGAGACGTTCGTGCCACGTACTGCCTTCGAACGACACATGTCGCATGGATTGGCAGAACTATCGGCACGATACAGTCGAGACATGGACCGGATCGACAGACGGTTGGCAATGATGGATGACAGGATTGACAGACGACTGGCGGTGATGGATGACAGGATCGCCATGATCACCAGTAGGATTGAGGAGTTACATCAGCAGACTGCCCGAGTAGCGGAGAACTTCGAGTTTGACTTAACAGACCTCGGTCCACTGGATGGCGACCCGCCGGGTTCTTAGTCTCTCTCTCCCCTTCTTTTCTTTCTTTTTCTTTTGTCTTTTGTTTATCTTGTTCTTTGTGTATGTCTGGGCTGTATGACTATGAATCTTTGTACAAAATTGATTTATATGACATACAGAATTGTTGCATTATTCTGTCTTTTCTTGTTTTTTTATTATGTTTTATTTCTTGTCTTCAAATAAGTGTGGGGTAATTAGCTATGCATGAACACTGAGGACAGTGCCAAACTTAAGTGTGGGGTAGCAGTGCACCGTGCACTGTAGCAGTTTGAAAAATTTTTCGCATGCTTTTGCTTGTTTTCCCTGTATTTTCACACCCTTCCAAATTTTTTTCAAATTTTTTCCGTCTTTCAGACTTCTAAATGCAGTATGCTTGGTTAAACAAATTGCTTATGTCTATGATATGTAGGTAGTATGTTATGGGTAGTAGGAGATAATTGATAGCTATCTTGGACTAATTGATTAGGAATAGGGAATTCCTGATAACTGAGCACAACCTTGTCTGGATTAGAGACCTCAACCAATTGCCTATTCGAGACTTAACTAGATAAAATTAGACCAGTTGTGGATATATTGGCAGTTAGAATGACTAGATGAGACTCTGAGCTAAAAGTGAAAAGAACTTAAGGAAATTAATTACAATAGGGTAGTTTGCCAGCGGCCTTCGCTACTCGAGCACCACTCCTTCGGGGAACTTAAAGCCTGATGCCCTAAGGTCGTGTAGATCTGGGAGTCATCGGAGTGGGACTCGCTACATGGGTAGTTTAAGTTGACGTGTTCTAAGCAAACTTGAAATACCCTGAATCTATAAAGAAAATAACTGAGTGCTAAAACATTAAAAATCTAATCACCAAAGCTCATAACTCAGAAAGTTATCTGTTGTCAGTATGTCTAGCGATAGGTCAAAGTATTATCTGGTAGCAGTTAAGATAAGAGTTCATTGTGTTGACTATCTGGTCTAGACTAGTACACACACACATCAGGAAGACCCTGTGACTAAGAAAAAGTCCAACCTAGTTGTTGATTTGTTTTCTGCCTGATCATAACAAACTACTAGAGACATGTGAGACCTTGTCATAGCAACCTAACCAATCAGACCTGTGTTAAGAATTGTCTGAAGAATTTTTGGAATAAAAACATGATTAGGAATTTAAGTGACTGCACTACGGTTTAAAATCACTAACTCCATGTAGACTTTGCTTGAGGACAAGCAAAAAGCTAAGTGTGGGGTTATCTGATACGCTAAAATCGTATCACATTTTTAGCATGTTTTTATGTATGTTTTAATGTGAAATTGAGAGTAAATTGACATTAATTGTTCACTATTTACTTGATTTCACGGTTTTTATGATTTTGGAAGTGTCAGGTGAAAAGTAGACGAAAACAGCAAATTCTGGGGCAAAAACGCAATTTTTGGAAATATTGACCCGGTCAAAGGTCCGGGACGGGCGTCCCGAACCCGGGACGGGCGTCCCGACCCGGTCAAACCGCCAGGACGGGCGTCCTGAACCGGGACGGGCGTCCCGAACCTGGTTAACGAATCAGGACGGGCGTCCCGAACCGGGACGGGCGTCCCGAGCCGCCAGAAGCTGTCCCACATCGAATTTTTCAGAATTTTTCACTCCGTGAAGCTGCTATAAATACCCCAGGCCTCCAGCAGTTGAATTCATCCCTCTCCACTCGATCTGAGTCATTAAGTGGTTTCCAGTGTACAATTTTCCAGTACACAACTCACTCAGAGACTCGGATCTCAGTTTTCTTTCTTATTAGTGTTTGTTTTAGTTTCTGAGAAATAGTCTCAGATCTTAGGTTTCTATAGATAGGTTCGTTTCCGGTATTCATAGAATACCCGGGGTTTCGTTAGGAGACCCTAAGAGAGCTCTAGGCGTTCGAAGAGTCAATCCACAGGGCTGGGTATTAAGGTAAAGCCCAGTTACTAGGTTGAGGAAGCGTCCTCCGAAGGTTCTGGTGAGCAGAGTCAGAGGAGGCAGTACAACATATACAGCAGTACGCTCTGCGGCGAGACTACGTAAAGGGTGATTTCTTTATGGCATCAGTCCCCATACCCCTCTCTTATATGTTGTTATTGTTTTTCTCTAAATACTTATTATGAACATCTGATTATGATTTTTATGAATAGTTGTTTTATATGTTGAAGTTGTTATATTTTTCCGGAAATAGCCACCTGCTAAATATTCACTATGTCTACATGTTTAATGTGCTCTTTTAAACTAAAGTTAGGGTTATAGACAATTCCTAACCACGGTCTAATCATAACCTGTTTAGTTTAACAGGCATCAATTAGTATTGGTGTCTGCCATGCTAGATAAAATAACATGTTGAACACCATACCTGTTAAAGTAGTCTAGGTAGGGGCCGAGCTGAGTCCGATTATGCCGGTGGCTAGGGCAAGCGGTATGATCCCCGAAGTGACATAGGGCTTTCATGGATGCCTTCGTCCCGAACCGTGAGTAGGGCCGTCATTAAGGTAGGGCGGTTTATTAGAGACCTCGGATGTGGTACGCCTTTAGACACAGAACATAGTTGCAATCCAGGCTAAGATGCATCTAAAATACTCGAATATAGGTCAATCAACATATAGGAACAGTATAACATAGAATCAGAATTTATCTTTAAAACACTTCTAGGGTTAATTAGACTTGAACCTAGTGGAGAATGGATCACCCTCTCATCAAAGTATTTGATGAAGATTGCATAACTGGATCATAAGATAAGAGTTAGGATAAGAGGCTAGTTACTACTAAGCCGTTGCCACTTCCCTGGGAGTACGATAATTAACTTAGTAAAATCGTAGATACTTTCCAATAGACTAGCTACACGATAGGTACTCTGCCTTAGATTCTGGCTGATTAAGTGACACCATAAGACTAAACGTGACAATTAGTCAATCACAGTCCTTAATTAATCATAATCGACATAGGGTAAAATAACACCTATTTAGTACGTCAACCGGAATCGCTATCAGCCAGCGGCCTTCGCTTCTCGAGCACCACTCCTTCGGGGAACTTAAAGCCTGATGCCCTAAGGTCGTGTAGATCTGGGAGTCATCGGAGTGGGACTCGCTACATTGGTAGTTGAAGTTGACGTGTTCTAAGCAGACTCAAAATACCCTGAAAGATCTATAAAAGAAAAATCAATAAAATGCTAAATAATTAAAAATCTGATCACCAAGGCTCAGAACTCAGAAAGTTATATGTTGTTAGTATGTTTAGCGATGGGTCGAAATGTTATATGGTAGTAGTTAAGATGAGAGTATATTGTGTTGACTATCTGGTCTAGCCTAGTACACACACTACACATCAGGAAAACCTTGTGACTGAGAAAAGAGTTCAATCTAGTTGTTAAGTTGTTAAACCTGCTTGATCATAATAATCTATTAGAGATATTTGAGACCTTGTCATAGCAACCTAACCAGTCAGACCTGTGTTGTGAATTGTCTGAATAATTTTTGGAGTAAAAACATGACTAGAAAATTTAAGTGACTGCACATATGATTTAAAATCACTAACTTCAGGTAGAGTTTGCTTGAGGACAAGCAAAACGCTAAGTGTGGGGTTATTTGATATGCATAAATCGTATACCTTTTTTTAACATGTTTTTAGACATAAATTAGGGCAATATTTGAATGTATTTGATCTTAATTGAATCAAATTGACATAAAATTGCTTAAATTTCGATTTTGGAAGTTTCAGGAGCAAATTGGACGAAAACAGCAAATTTTGGGGCAAAAATGCAATTTTTGTAAATGCTGACTTGGTCAACGGTCCGGGACGGGCGTCCCGACCCAGTCAAACCACCAGGACAGGTGTCCCAATCCAGGACGGGCGTCCCAATCCAGGACGGGCGTCCCGAAGCACCAGAATTTGTCCCACATCAAATTGTTTGGAGATTTTCACTCCAGAAAGCTGCTATAAATACCCCAGGCCTCCAGGAGTTGAATTCATCCCTCTCCACTCGATCTGAGTCATTCAGAGACCTCCAGTGTACAATTCTCGAGTACACAAGTCACTGAGAGACTCGGGTTTCAGTTTCAGTTTTCTTTCTTTCTTTAGTGTTTCGTTTTCTTAGATTCTGAGAAATAGTCTCAGATCTTAGGCTTCGATAGATAGGTTCGTTTTTGGTATTCATAGAATACTGGGATTTCGTTAGGAGATCCTAAGAGAGAGATAGGGTGCGTGTTCTTAGTCAGATTAGGGCAATTTGCTTAAGCCCGGGATGTAAGGTAAAGCAATTGCTACTAGGTCTAAGGAGCGTTCTCCGAAGGCTCTGCCGAGTAGAGTAGGATCGAGCAGTCAGGAGCATACAGGAGCTGCAGCGCCGGCTGGACCTGCATAGAGTGGTGATTACTTTATGATAGTGGGTCCCCTAGACGAGGTTCTGTATGTTTACGAATTGTTTTATCTAAATATTAATTTGAATATCAAATTACGATCCTTATTAATATCTGTTTTATATGTTGAAGTTGTTATGTTTTTCCGGAAATAGCCACCTGCTAAATATTCATTATGTCTGCATGTCTAATGTGCTCTTTTAAACTAAAGTTAGGGTTATAGACAATTCCTAACCATGGTCTATTCATAACCTGTTTAGTTTAACAGACATCAATTAGTATTGGTGTTTGCCATGCTAGATAAAATAACTTGTGGAACACCCTGCCTGTTAAAGTAGTCTAGGTAGGGGCCGAGCTGAGTCCAATTATGCCGGTGGCTAGGGCAAGCAACATGATACCGAAGTGACATAGGGTACCGTTCATGGATGCCTTCATCCCGAACCGTGAGTAGGGCCGTCATTAAGGTAGGGCGGTTTATTAGAGACCTCGGATGTGGTACGCCTTTAGACACAGAACATAGTTGCAATCCAGGCTAAGATGCATCTAAAATACTCGAAGATAGGTCAATCAACATGTAGGAACAGTATAACATAGAATCAGGACATTATCTATAAAACACTTTTAGGCTTAATTAAACTTAAACCTAGTGGAGAATGGATCACCCTCTCATCAAGATTATTGATGACGATTGCATAACTGGATCATAAGATAAGAGTTAGGATTAAAAGGCTAGTTACTACTAAGCCGTTGCCACTTCCCTGGGAGTACGATATTTAACTTAATAAAATCGTAGATACTTTCCAACAGACTAGCTACACGATAGGTACTCTACCTTAGGTTCTGATTGATTAAGTGACATAAATTGAATGCTAAAGTGACAGTTAGTAAGACTCAGTCCTTAATTACTCATAATCGACATAGGTAAATAAAGCCTATCTTTTAGCATACCAATCGGAACGCATCAGAAAGAAATCAAAACAGGAAGGTAATAGAAATAACAAAACATAAAATGAAGATAAAAATTAAAAGAACACAAAGTAGAGGAAGATTAAGATTAGAAAAACTCCCTTCTTGCCTCGAGCAGAAGGGTTTTTCTCTGGGCTGTCAATTGGCTCTTCACCTTAGCCATGTGCTATTGCTGAGGCGCCCTTGACTCTATAAGCTCTAGATACTGGAACGGATGACGTCAGCTCCAATCCTTCATTGTCGAGCTCCAGGTAGTGGCCTATCCATTTGATGAATGACACAAGCCCCAAGGACTGTTTCCTTGAATCATTTTCAAAGTTTCTCGTAATCGTAGCGACGTGTCCAGAAGGAACGTGCCTAGGAATGAGACTTCTTTGGATTGGTGTGCCTACCTGCCAGTGTCAGTAAAGGTATTGCATGCAATTTTCGAATGGTAGAAAAGATACCATAAGTTTTGGCGAAGCCGTGGTGGTAGGAGGCTCCAGTGGTGTAGATCTGGGCCCAAGTATTTGAAACTTCCTCGGGGAAGTTTCTCACAGCTGATTGTATGCAGGGGATGCAAGCTCCTCCATTGCTATACTCCTGATACAATGCCAAATTCCTCTATATCCTTCGACCATTCGATATCACTTGGCAGATCACTTGCTTGCACTGGTCTGGCTTTAATTGTTGCCAGTATCTCATCTGTTGATTCTGCGGGTAGGGGTTTTGCTGTGGTGGTATCTTCTGAAAGTTTCCAGCTTCCGAATTATTCCTCAGCTAAATCCCGTATGATTCCTCCAGCTAGGATTGTATGCGTATCCCATTGGAGTAGCATTCTGCAGTAACCTACTCCTACCTCTTTTTGGAATGGTTCGTATTTTATTCCCATAGCAATCCGTGCTAAAGTGTGGTACTTGGCAGACTTCACAAATTAGATACATAGGCACATCTGAATCTAGAAAACAATTTCTCAAAATCTGCACGTGATTTTAACATCATTAGTAGGTAATGCCTGTGCTTCAGGCTATTTTTGAAAAGTGTTCCGCGACTACTATCATGTAAATGCTTTCACAGGAAGAAAAAGAAAAGGATTCAATCAATACCGACATAGAATGACATTTCTTCCTAATTAAAACTTAAGCCAAAATTGACATCTCAAAAGAAAAATATTCTTTCCTCATTTCCATTTTTATTTTTTCGAAATTAAATAAAAACAAACAAACAGAAAAACTGTAAACACGAAAAATTTATTTCTTTTATCTTCTGGAAAATAATATTTTTCAGAAAACTTTTATAGAAGAAAAGAAAAGAAAAGAAAAAAAAATTGAAATAAAACAAATGTTCAACTATGAAAAAAAAACAAATAGTACAAGAGATAGGAAAAAGAACAACTTACCATTGAGCAAGAAAAATACATTCTTTTTTCGGTTTTAAAATTTATTTCTTTTTATATTTTATTTAGAAAGCAGTTAAATTTCCTCAATATGGTTTTAGAATAATTTTCTAAAATTTGATTATCCTAAATGTCTTAATTTTAGATAATGTCTAAAATTAGTTAGTTATGATAACCCTATATTTCGGAAAGGGATTGTCTAACTAGCATAAGATAAGTGTAGGTCTAAAGTCTAGGTTACTACCGTTACCTATCAAAATTTTCTAGAATTGTGATCAGGAATCCTAAATTCATTATGATATTTCCCCAGCAATGGCGCCAAAAATCTGATGCGTTTCCTACTGATATGCTAAATAGGTGTTGATTTACCCTATGTTGATTATGTGTAATTAAGGACTGGGATTGACTAATTGTCACGTTTAATCTTTATAGTGTCACTTAATTAGTCAGAACCTAAGGCAGAGTACGTATCGTGTAGCTAGTCTGTTGGAAAGTATCTACGATTTTATTAAGTTAAATATCGTACTCCCAGGGAAGTGGTAACGGCTTAGTAGTAACTAGCCTTTTATCGTAACTCTTATCTTATGATCCAGTTATGCAATCTTCATCAATAACTTTGATGAGAGGGTGATTCATTCTCCACTAGGTTTAAGTCTATTTAAGCCTAAAGTGTTTCATAGATAATGTCCTGATTCTATGTTATACTGTTCCTATATGTTGATTGACCTATCTTCGAGTATTTTAGATATATCTTAGCCTGGATTGCAACTATGTTCTGAGTCTAAAGGTGTACCACATCCGAGGTCTCTGATAAACCGCCCCATCGCCAAGGTTAACGGCCCTACTCACGGTTCGAGCTAAAGACATCCATGAAAGCCCTATATGATATGCATAAATCATATCACATTTTTAACATGTTTTTAGGCATGATTTAGGGTGAAATTGAGAGTAAATTGGTCTTAACTGTTCATCATTAACTCAATTTCACAGTTTTTATGATTTTGGAAGTGTTAGGTGAAAAGTGAAAGAAAATGGCAAATTTCAGGGCAAAAACGCAATTTTTCAGAAGTTTGGACTTCGGGGAGGGCGTCCCGGTTCAGGACGGGTGTCCAGGACTCGGGGCGGCCATCTTGACCTGGTCAACAGACCGGGACGGGCATCCCGAACCAGAAAGTCAAGTCCCACATTGAATTTTTGAGAGAAAATCACTCCAAAAAGCTGCTATAAATACCTCAGGCCTTCCTCAGTAGAATTCATCCCTCTCCACTCGATATGAGTCATTCAGTGGCTTCCAGTGTACAATTCTGGAGTACACAACTCACTCGGAGACTCAGATTTCAGTATAAGTTTTCTTTCTTTCCTTTTTGTGTTTCGTTTTTCTTAGTTTCTAAGAATTAGTCTCAGATCCTAGGGTTCGATAGATAGGTTCGTTTATGGTATTCATAGAATACCCGGGATTTCGTTAGGAGATCCTAAGAGGGCTCTAGGCATTCGAAGAGTCAGTCCATAGGGCTGGGCTTAAGCTGGGTATTAAGGTAAAGCCCAGTTACTAGGCTGAGGAAGCGTCCTCCGAAGGTTCTGACGAGCAGAGTTGGGTCAAGCAATACGGCATATACAGCAGTACGCTCCATCGGCGAGACTAAGTAAAGGGTGATTTCTTTATGGCATCAGTCCCCCTGTCCCTCTCTTATATGTTGTTATTGTGTTTGTCCAAATAGCAATTATGAATACTGGATTTTGATTATTATGAATAATTGTTATATTTGTTGAAGTTATTATGTTTTTTCCGGAAATTGCCACATGCTTAAATATTCATTATGTCTGCATGTCTAATGTAGTTTCTTTTAAACTAAAATTAGGGTTATAGACAATTCCTAACCACGGTCTATTCATAACCTGTTTAGTTTAACAGGCATCAATTAGTATTGGTGTCTTCCATACTAGATAAAATAACCTGCGGAACACCCTGTTTGTTAGAGTAGTCTAGGTAGGCTGAGTAGAGCGTTTATGCCGGCGGTTATGGGCAAGCGGCATGATCCCCAAAGTGACATAGGGCTTTCATAGTTGTCTTTAGTAGTAACCGTGAGTAGGGCCGTTTACCTTGGCGATGGGGCGGTATATCAGATTACTCAGATGTGGTACACCTTTGGACTTAGAACATAGTAGCATTCCAGGCTAAGATATATCTAAAACACTCGAAGATAGGTCAATCAACATATAGGAACAGTATAACATAGAATCAGAACTTTGTCTATAAACAATTTTAGGCATGATTAGACTTAAGCCTAGTGAAGAATGGATCACCCTCTCATCAAGATTATTGATGACGATTGCATAACTGGATCATAAGATAAGGTTTCGGATAAAAGGCTAGCTACTACTAAGCCGTTACCACTTTCCTGGGAGTACGATAATTATTTAATAAAATCGTAGATACTTTCCAACACACTAGCTACACGATAGGTACTCTGCCTTAGGTTCTGGCTGATTAAGTGACACCATAGAGACTAAATGTGACAATTAGTCAATCTCAGTCCTTAATTACTCATAATCAACATAGGGTAAAATAACACCTATTTAGCATATCGACCGGAACGCATCACTATGTCACTTCGGGGATCATGCCGCTCGCCCCTAACCGTCAGCATAAATGCTCAACTCAGCCTACTTAGACTACTCTAACAATCATGGTGTTCCACATGTTATTTTATCTAATATGGCAGACACCAATACTAATTGATGCATGTTAAACTAAACAGGTTATGAATAGACCGTGGTTAGGAATTGTCTATAACCCTAATTTTAGTTTAAAAGAACACATTAGACATGCAGCCATAATGAATATTAAACAGGTGGCTATTTCCTAAAAATCATAAAAGCTTCAACATATAAAACAAATATTCATAGAAATCATAATCTCATATTCATAATAGATTTTTGGACAAACTCAATACAAACATATAAAGAGAAGGGCAGGGGGGACTTATGCCATAAAGAAATCACCCTTTACTTAGTCTCGCCGATGGAGCAACTGCTTGTATATGTCGTACTGCTTGACCCGACTCTGCTCGACAGAACCTTCGGAGGACGCTTCCTCAGCCTAGTAGCTGGACTTTACCTTAATACCCAGCTTAAGGTAAGCCCTGTGGACTGACTCTTCGAACACCTAGAGCCCTCTTAGGATCTCCTAACGAAATCCCGGGTATTCTATGAATACCAGAAACAAACCTATCTATCGAAGCCTAACATCTGAGACTAATTCTCAGAAACTAAGAAAACGAAAACACTAACTAAAAATAGAAGAAAACTTATGCTGAACCCGAGTCTCTAAGTGACTTGTGTACTCGAAAGATGTACAACTTAAGTCACTAAATGACTCAGATTGAGTGGAGAGAAATGATTTCAACTGAGGAAGGCCTGGGGTATTTATAGCAGCTTTCTGGAGTGATTTTTCATCAAAAATTTGATGTGGGACTTGGAATTGCAGCTCGGGATGCCCGTCCTGGACTGTTGACCAGGTCAGGACGGCCGTCCCGAGTCCTGGACGCCCGTCCTAGCCTGTTGACCATGTCAGGACGCACCTCCTGATTCGAGACACCCTCCCCGAAGTCCGAACTTCTGAAAAATTGTGTTTTTACCCTTAAATTTGCCATTTTCTTCTACTTTTCACCTGGCACTTCAAAAATCACAAAAACTGTGAAATTGCGTTAATAATTAACAATTAAGACCGATTTGCCCTCAATTTCACCCTAAATCATGCCTAAAAACATGCTAAAATGTGATATGATTTATGCATACCAAGTGGTAACGACTTAGTAGTAACTATCCTCTTACCTTAACTCTTATCTTATGGTCCAGTTATGCAATCGTTCATCAATATCTTTGATGAGAGGGTGATTCATTCTCCACTAGGTTTAAGTCTATTTAAGCATAAGAGTGTTTTACAGATAATGTCCTGATTCTATGTTATACTGTTCCTACATGTTGATTGACCTATCTTCGAGCATTTAAGACATGTCTTGGCCTATCTTCGAGTTATATTGTTCCTACATGCTGATTGACCTATCTTCGAGTATTTTAGATATGTCTTGGCCTAGATTGCAACTATGTACTGAGTCTAAAGGTGTACCACATCTGAGTTACCTGATAAACCACCCTACCTTAATGAAGGCCCTACTCACGATTCGAGCTAAAGGCATCCATGAAAGCCCTATGTCACTTAGGGGATCATGCCGCTCGCCCTAACGCCGGCATAAACACACAAACTCAGCCTACTTAGACTACTCTAACAAATATGGTGATCTATAGGTTATTTCATCTAATATGACAGACATTAATGCATCCCGACGGGGAAGTCCTAAATTAATGCCTGTTAAACTAAACAGGTTATGATTAGACCATGGTTAGGAATTGTCTATAACCCTACATTTAGTTTAAAAGAAACTACATTAGACATGCAGACATAATGAAAGTTAAGCTGGTGGCCATTTCTGAAAAATCATAAAGTACTTCAACATGCATAACATATATTCATAAAATCATAATCCAATAATCATAACAAATGTTTGGTCGAACACAATACAGACATATAAAGAGAGGGACATGGGGACTGATGCCATAAAGAATTCACCCTTTACTTAGTCTCACCGATGGAGCAACTACTTGTATATGTTGGACTGCTCGACCCGACTCTGCTCGACAGAACCTTCAGAGGACGCTTCCTCAGCCTAGTAGCTGGACTTTACCTTAATACCCAGCTTAAGCCCAGCCTTGTTGACTGACTCTTCGAACGCCTAGAGCCCTCTTAGGATCTCCTAATGAAACCCCGAGTATTCTATGAATACCAGAAACGAACCTATCTAGTCGTATCCTAGGATCTGAGACAAACTCTTAGAAACAAAGAACACGAGACACTATCTAAGAATATAAATAAACTTATACTTAAACCTGAGTCGCTAAGTGACTTGTATACTATGGAAAACTGTATACTTGGAGTCACTAAGTGACTCAGATCAAGTGGAGAGGAATGATTTCAACTGAGGAAGGCTTGGGGTATTTATAGCAGCTTTCTGGAGTGAATTTCTCTCAGAATTTCGATGTGGGATTCTGAACTGCGGCTCGGGACGCCCGTCCTGGATCTGGGATGCCCGTCCCGGCATGTTGACCAGGTCAGGACGGCCGTCCTAAGTCCTGGACGCCTGTCCTGGCCTGTTGACTAGGTCAGGACGCCCATCCTTACTTCAGGACGCCCACCCCGACTTCTGAACTTCTGAACATCACGTTTTTGCCCCAAAATTTGCCATTTTCTTCTACTTTTCACCTGACACTTCCAAAAACACAAAAACTATGAAATTGAGTTAATAACAATCAATTAAGACCGAATTACCATCAATTTCACCCTAAATTATGCCTAAAAACATGCTAAAAATGTGATATGATTTATGCATATCATATAACCCCACACTTAGCTTTTTGCTTGTCCTCAAGCAAAGTCTACATGAAGTTAATGATTTTAAATCATATGTGCAGTCACTTAAAATTTCTAGCCATGTTTTTACTCCCAAAATTCTTCACTGAATCAACTAATTCACAACACAGGTCTGACTGGTTAAGTTGCAATGACAAGGTCTCAAATGTCTCTAGTAGATTATCATGGTCAAGCAGGTTGAACAACTTAATAACTAGATTGAACTCTTCTCTCAATCACAAGATCTTCCCGATGTGTAGTGTGTGTACTAGTCTAGACTAGATAGTCAACACAATATACTCTCATCTCGACTATTACCAGATAATCCTTCGACCCATCGTTAGACATACTAACAACAAACAACTTTCTGAGTTCTGAGCCTTGGTGACAAGATTTTTAATTAAGCATTTATTGATTTTTCTTTTATAGATTTTTCAGGGTATTTTAAGTATGCTTTCACACGTCAACTTTAACTACCCATATAGCGAGTCCCACTCCGATGACTCCCAGACCTGCACGACCTTAGGGCATCAGGCTTTAAGTTCCCCTAAGGAGTGGTGCTCGAGTAGCAAAGGCCGCTTGCAAACTACCCTATTTAATTAACTCTCTTTATTTTTCTTTTCAGTTTCAGCTCAAAGCATCATCCAGTCATTTTGATTGCCAATACATCCTCAACTGGTCTAATCTTATCTAGTTAAGTTTTGAAAAGGTATTTGGCTGAGGTCTCTAATCCAAACTAAGTTGTGCTCAAGTATCAAGAATTCCATATTCCTAATCGATAAGTTCAAGATAGTCATCACGTTATCTCCTACTGATCATAGCATTCTACCTACATATCATAGACATCAGCAATTCTTTACCAATCATATTGCATTTTGAAGAGTGAAAAGTGAAAATATTTTGAAAAACATTTGGAAGGGTGTGAAAATACGAGAAAAACATGCAAAAATCATGCAAAAAATTTTCTACTACTGTGCACTGCTACCCCACACTTAAGTCTGACACTATCCTCAGTGTTCATGCATAACTAAATTACCCCACACTTATTTGAAAACAAGAAGAAATAAAAACAAAACAGAGAGCTCATACCCCACACTTATTTGACTAACTAAGGGTAAGAGAGAAAATAAAGCAATAAAACAAGAAGGGTAATAGAAAAAATAAAATAGAACACAAAATGAAGAAAATAAACTAAAAGTAGAGGAAGATGAGGATTAGAAAAACTCCCTTCATGTCTCTAGCAGAAGAGACTTCCCTGATCTGTCAATTGGCTCTTCACCTCAGTCATGTGCTATCACTGAAGTGCCCTTGACTCTTGGCTCGAGCCCCAAGGAATGCTTCCTCGAATCATTTGCAAAGTTTCTCGCAATCGTAGCAACGTGTCCAGAAGGAACGTGTCTAGGAATGAAACTTCTTTGGATTGGTGTGCCTACCTGCCAATGTCAGTGAAGGTACTGCATGCAAGTTTCGAATGGCAGAAAAGATACCTGAAGCTTTGGCAAAGCTGTGGTGGTAGGAGGCTCCAGTGGTGTAGATCTGGGCCCAAGTATTTAAGACTTCCTCGGGGAAGTTTCTCACAGCTGATTGGTATGCAGGGGATGCAAGCTCCTCCATTGCTATGCTCCTGATACAACGCCAAATTCCTCTATATCTGTTGACCGTTCGATACTACTTGGTTTGTAGGTCACTTGCTCGCACTTGGATAGCTCAAATTATTGCCCGTTTACCTTTTTAGTAGTGTTGTCTTGATCCATTATAACACAAACTTCCTATGACGACACTTCTGTCATAGTAAACGGGTTTGACCATTAACAGCATCTCATCTGTCGATTCTGCGGCTAGGGACTTTGTTGTGGTGGTATTTTCTGGAAGTTTTTAGCTCCAGAGTCATTCCTCCACTAAATCCCAGATGATTTCTTCGGTAGGGATTGTATGTGTTTCCCATTGGAGTAGCATTCTACAGTAACCTACTCCTACCTCTTTTTGGAATGGTCCGTATTTCATTCCCATAGCAATCCCTGCTAAAGTGTGGTACTTGGCAGACTTCACAGATTTGATACATAGGCACATCTGAATCTAGAAAATAGTTTCTCACAGAATCTGCACATGACTTTAATATCATTAGTAGGTAATGCCTGTGCTTCAGACTATTTTTTTTAAAAGTGTTCCACGACTACTATGATGTAATTATTTTCACAAGAAGAAAGAGAAAAGGATTCGATCAATACCCCTGATATCAAAGGTTGCAACACTCTGTATACGTCGCTAGGGTAGACAATCTCTGGAAGACGTGTTACCTTTAGTTAGCGAGCATTGCGGGACTGTATCAAGGATATAGAATCCTTGAATATTATGGGCCAATAAGATCCTGCTTCCAACTCTTTCCGGACAGTATTGATAGCAGTCAATTGGTCCCCCGTAGATCCTTGATGGCATTGCTCCAGAATCTTGTGGCCTTCGTTGAGACACATCTTCTGATCAACTGATCTGCAAAAATTTGAAATAGAAGAGGGATCTGCCCAGTAGTAATATTGCAAATCAGCAAAGAATTTCTTCTTTTGCTGATAAGTCATATCACTTGGGACTAATTTAGCGACTAGATAATTTGCAACATCGATAAGCCACAGATGAGAATTATACATAGCAAATAATGCAAATAAGTTTTCATCCAAAAATTCATCAATATTACTGCATCGACAATAGCCTCTAACTCGGGGTTTTCTAATCTAGACCAATGGTTTGCTTTCTAGATTTTCATCCCCTTGTCTTTCCCCCTTACTTCTACATTAAATTCAAGTAACAATAAAACTTAACTTAATCAATTATGGTTCATTAACAATTTTATTGAACAGATATCTCAGAGTGATCAGTGCATACTATTGTTTTAGATGAAACTAGATATGGTATGAATCTATCATCATATACAACGACTAGTAATCCCTTTTCAGTAGTGGTATGGTTCTACTGGGCATCAGTATAAGGTCTTACTTGCATAGTGTATAACATGAAGGTTCTAATCATGCTTATTTCCTAAAACAACCATTACTACATGGTCACTAGCATCACATATCAATTCAGAAAGAAAACTCCAATCAAGTGATATCATAATGGGTGCAGTAATAAACAGTTCCTTCAGTAAAAAGATATCATGCATTTATCATCAAAAAGGAACATCCTTTCTCAATAGAATTTTCAAAAGTCTGGCTATTAAGGAAAAATTATTTCATAGCTTGTCTAATAAAGCTAGCATGACTTAAAAAAAATCCTAACATAGAATAACATTTCTTCCTAACATAAGCCAAAATTGACAGCTCAAAAGAAAAATATTCTTTTCTCATTTCCATTTTTTTGTTTTTCGAAATTAAAAAGAACGAACAAACAGGAAAATTGTAAACACGAAAAATTTATTTCTTTTATCTTCTGGAAAATAATATTTTTCAGAAAATTCTATAGAAGAAAAGAAAAGAAAAGAAAAAATTGAAAGAAAACAAATGAAAGAACAAATAATACAAGAGATAGGGAAGAAGAACAACATACAGTTGAGCAAGAAAAATACATTTTTTTTCGGGTTTTAAATTTTAAATTTTTTTTTTCTTTTTATCTTTTATTTCGAAAGCAATTAAATTTCCTCAATATGGTTTTAGAATAATTTTCTAAAATTTGATTATCCTAAATGTCTTAATTTTAGATGATATCTAAAATCAATTAGTTATGATAACCCTATATTTCGGAAATTGATTGTCTAACTAGCATAAAATAAGTGTTAGGTCTAAGGTCTAGGTTACTACCGTTACCTATCATAAGCTTCTAGAATTGTGGCCAATAATCCTAAATTCATTATGATATTTCCCCGGCAACGGCGCCAAAAATCTGATGCGTTCCGACTGATATACTAAAATAGGTGTTGTTTTACCCTATGTTGATTATGAGTACTTAAGGACTTATCCTAACTAATTGTCACATTTAGTCTCTATGTTGTCACTTAATCAATCAGAACCTAAGGCAGAGTACCTATCGTGTAGCTAGTCTGTTGGAAAGTATCTACGATTTTAATTAAACAAATATCGTACTCCCAGGGAAGTGGTAACGGCTTTGTAGTAACTATCCTCTTACCTTAACTCTTATCTTATGATCCAGTTATGCAATCGTTCATCAATATCTTTGATGAGAGGGTGATTCATTCTCCACTAGGTTTAAGTCTATTTAAGCCTAAGAATGTTTTACAGATAATGTCCTGATTCTATGTTATACTGTTCCTACATGTTGATTGACCTATCTTCGAGTATTTAAGACATGTCTTGGCCTGGATTGCAACTATGTACTGAGTCTAAAGGTGTACCATATCTGAGTTACCTAATAAACCGCCCTACCTTAATGACGGCCCTACTCACGGTTCGAGCTAAAGGCATCCATGAAAGCCCTATGTCACTTAGGGGATCATGCCGCTCGCCCTAACGCCGGCATAAACACACAAACTCAGCTTACTTAGACTACTCTAACAAATATGGTGATCTATAGGTTATTTCATCTAATATGGCAGACATTAATGCATCCCGGCGGGGAAGTCCTAAATTAATGCATGTTAAACTAAACAGGTTATGATTAGACCATGGTTAGGAATTGTCTATAACCCTACATTTAGTTTAAAAGAAACTACATTAGACATGCAGACATAATGAAAGTTAAGCTGGTGGCCATTTTCGGAAAATCATAAAGTACTTCAACATGCATAACAGATATTCATAAAATCATAATCCAATAATCATAACAAATGTTTGGACGAATACAGTACAGACATATAAAGAGAGGGACAAGGGGACTGATGCCATAAAGAATTCACCCTTTACTTAGTCTCGCCGATGGAGCAACTACTTCTATATGTTGGACTGCTCGACCCGACTCTGCTCGACAGAACCTTCGGATGACGCTTCCTCAGCCTAGTAGCTGGACTTTACCTTAATACCCAGCTTAAGCCCAGCCCTGTTGACTGACTCTTCGAACGCCTAGAGCCCTCTTAGGATCTCCTAACGAAACCCCGGGTATTCTATGAATACCAGAAACGAACCTATCTAGTCGTATCCTAGGATCTGAGACAAACTCTCAGAAACAAAGAACACGAGACACTATCTAAGAATATAAATAAACTTATACTGAAACCTGAGTCGCTACGTGACATGTATACTATGGAAAACTGTATACTTGAAGTCACTAAATGACTCAGATCAAGTGGAGTGGAATGATTTCAACTGAGGAAGGCCTGGGGTATTTATAGCAGCTTTCTGGAGTGAATTTCTCTCAGAATTTCGATATGGGATTCTGAACTGCGGCTCGGGACGCCCGTCCTGGATCTGAGACGCTTGTCCTGGCCTGTTGACCAGGTCAGGACGGCCGTCCCGAGTCCTGGACGCCCGTCCTGGCCTATTGACCAGGTCATGCCGCCCATCCTGACTTCGGGACGCCCACCCCGACTTCTGAACTTCTGAAAATCACGTTTTTGCCCCGAAATTTGCCATTTTCTTCTACTTTTCACCTGACACTTCCAAAATCACAAAAACTGTGAAATTGGGTTAATAACAATCAATTAAGACCGAACTACCATCAATTTCACCCTAAATTATGCCTAAAAATATGCTAAAAATGTGATATGATTTATGCATATCAACGATTGCATAACTGGATCATAAGATGAGAGTTAGGGTAAAAGGATAGTTACTACTAAGCCGTTGCCACTTTCCTGGGAGTACGATAAATTTATTAAATTAAAATCGTAGATACTTTCCAACAGACTAGCTACACGATAGGGACTCTGCCTTAGGTTCTGATTGATTAAGTGACAACATAGAGACTAAATGTGACAATTAGTCATTCTAAGTCCTTAGTTATTCATAATCGACATAGGGTAAAATAACACCTATTTTAGCATATCGATCGGAACGCATCAGCGAAGTCTTTGGAGTGGCAAGAAAGGTTGCGCTAGCCTAAGATAGCGCGCATGGGGCAAGGAGTAAGAAAAAGGAGAAGAACCCAAAAAACTCCCCTCGAGAACGGAAAGGTCAAAATAGAACGAGGAAGATAGAATCAGTCACGTCGTTGAATATCCCAAAAGAGAACCTTGTGTCTGTCATCAAGCAGAAGTACAGAGTGCATGACCCTCCACCTATGTGAACTCAGAATGCCCCTACCAAAGATAGGACAAAGTACTGCGCATTCCACCAGGATTACGGCCATACAACTGAGAATTGCATTCAGTTGAAACGTACTATCGAGAAGTTGATACGTGAAGGACATTTGAAGGAATACCTCGCAGAGCCTCCCAAGGATAAGACCGAAAGGGTAATCGAGGTTATAACCCCTCAGTTTTCTTCCATCAAGCAGATAAAATGGAAAATCCAGAATCTGAACAAACTTGTGCATATACCTCACTTCGACAGGCTCTCCCACGAGCCTATAACTTTCTTCGACCAAGACCTGGAGCTAAATGAGGAAGCACGAGTTGCTCCCATCATTTTGGAGGTAGGCATGACCGCAGAGGTCACCGACAAGTGCCGAGTAAGGAGAGTGCTAATTGATACCGGTGCAACCAAGAATATACTTTACTACACGTGTTTTAAAGAAATGGGTATGGATGACACGCGGCTAAAACCTAGCAAAATGGTCCTAGAGGGATTTACAACACATAAAATCAGAGTCAAAGGAACGATCAGAGTTAACTTAACCCTGGGGTCCGATGCCTGTTCACGCGAAGAGGAGATTAAATTTTATGTAGTGGACGTTGACTCCCCTTATAACGCCATCTTGGGCACACCAGCGTACTCTGCCTTCGAACTAATCATCTCGACCTTGCACCAGCAAGTAAGGTTTAAAACGAAGAATGGAATCGGTTGGATGAAGAGTAGCCCCAAGAACCTCCTGGCGCACATCTTCAAATCCCAAAAACAAAAAGCCTCCCCACCATCTTCTACGGTAGCCCCCATGTTATTAGTAAAGGAAACAAGATTACACGGGACTTCGACCCAGACGAGTTGTACCAGTAATATCGAACCAGAATCGTAGGAATACGATGAAGTTACAATTCATCCCGACTACCCCGATCAGAAGGTACGAATAGGAAATAACATGCCGCCCTCCGGGAAAGAGCAAATAATACAGTTCCTCTCGAGTCATCTCCGCAACTTCGCCTGGCGAACCGAGGACATGCCGGGGATATCAGCAGACATTGCGGAACACAGGCTGAATATTGATCCAACGTTCAAGCCCATTAGACAGAAGTCATGGTAATTCGGCGAGGATAAGATTAAAGGCATGCAGGTCGAGGTACAGAAGCTGTTGAAGTCCAGTTTTATAAGAGAAGTAGACTACCTTTCTTGGCTCGCAAATGTGGTAATGGTAAGAAAGTCTAACGGGAAATGGAGGATGTGCGTGGACTACACAAACCTGAATAAAGCCTGCCCCAATGATTGCTATCCGCTTATCCGAATTGAAGCCCTTGTAGATTCGACATCAGGATACGAATTCCTTAGTTTTATGGATGCCTTCTTGGGATATCACCAAATCGGCATGTGGCCACAGGATCAAATCTATACCTCTTTCCAGGCGGCCAAGGGCATTTATTGCTACAATGTAATGCCTTTCGGACTGAAGAATGCTGGAGCGACCTATCAGAGGATGATGAACAAAATCCTACGGGAGCAGATTGGCAGAAATGTAGAAACATATATCGATGACATGGTTTTCAAGACTAAACAGGGGAGCTCTCATCTAGAGGACTTAAACGAAACATTTACCACCCTGTCGAAGTTCAGTTTAATGCTAAATTTGTCGAAGTGCATTTTCGGGGTAAGATCCGGTAAATTTCTGGGCTTCATGATGTTGGAACGAGGCATCGAAGCCAATCCACTCAAAATTGAGGCTATATTAAAGCTCGCAGAACCTCGCTGTATTAAGGACATCCAAAGGTTAAATAGCTGCATAGCCGCGTTGGAGAGATTTATTTCCAAATCAGCCTAAAGATGTATACCATTCTTCAGAACGTTGAAAGACACAGGGAAAGATTTTTTATGGAATGAAGAGTGTGCCAAAGCCTGGGAGGAATTGAAGAAATATTTGGCAAAGTTGCCCTTGCTTAGCCTGCCTACTCCTTGCAGATGCTTGTTTACTTCTTTAGTCGGGTGTTAAGGGATGCTGAAGTACGATATTCAAGGATTGAAAAGTTAGCATACGCTTTAGTTATCAGCACAAGGAAACTTCGCACCTACTTCGAATCTCATGTTGTGGTTGTTTATACCAACCATCCGCTAAAGCAAATTTTTCACAAGTTGGATCAGTCAGGAAGGATGCTTCGATGGTCTATCGAGTTATGCAGTTATGACCTCAAGTTCGCTCCCCGAACACCGATTAAAGCTCAAGCATTGTCAGGTTTTCTCGCCGAACTATCCTTCACAGAAGCATCCCCCCTCGAAGAGTCAATATCCTCTCCCACGAAGGAAAATACCTAGGCTATGATAGTTGACAGGGCGGTCAACTCTCAGGGCGTCGGAGTGGGCATCACCATGAAATCCCCTTCAGGTCAATATAAAGAAAATCTAAGTATCAGACACGGTTACCCTTTGTCTAACAACCAGGCCAAGTACGAAGCTCTCATCCTCGAACTACAATAGGCTCTAGAAGCTAGGATAGAGGCCGTGGAAGTCTTCAGTGATTCCCAAGTCATTGTCAGGCAGGTAAACCACGAATATTTGGTAAACTCCGATAACTTGAAGGTATACGCGAGAAAAGTTGACCGCTTGATCGCTCGGTTCCAATATTTCTCGCTAAAAAAGATAGATCAAAGTCTTAACGAGACTGCTGATAAATTGGCAAAGATAGCTTTGGGAGAGTCCCACAACGACCTGGGGATATCCGTCAAACTTCTGTCCGCACCAGAGCCCGCATTGCCATTATAGCAACCAGCTCTCGGCTCCTCTACGTGGATTGATGAATTGAAGGACTTTATAATTTTCGACATCTTGAACAAAGATAAAAGTAGAGCGGGGCAAATATGGAAGTGAGCAGCTCGGTACACAGTAATCAATGATATCCTATATCGTCGTTCTTTTACGAGACCCTTACTTCACTGCGTACCACCGGAGCTCACGAAGTCAGTACTGGAGGAATGCATGAGGGAATATGTGGCGGATATCCCGGGTCTAGAACTCTCGAGGAGAAAATCTTAAATCAAGGGTTTTATTGGATGACACTGCGCAGAAACGCTGAGGACTTCGTTAAACACTGCAAGGTCTGTGGCAAGATACCTCGACTGCCATCGATTCCCCAAATTCCCGTTTTGGCCGCATGACCCTTCGACATGTGGGGAATCGTTCTTATGGGCAAGTTCCCCAATTCTAGAGGAAATGAGTACCTGATAGTGGCTGTAGATTATTTTTCCATGTGGATAGAGGCGAAGTCGCTAACAGCACCTACGGAGGAAAATACTCTCAACTTTTTACATGATTTCATATTTTGCAGGTATGGAGTACCGCGGGTCGTGGTAATCGACCATGGCACACAATTTTCCAACAAGTTCACAGCGGAGTGCACCCGCCTTGGTATCAAGCATTGGAAATCATCTGTGGCCCATCCCCAAGGTAACGGACAAGCAGAGGTAGCAAACAAAATAGTTCTCATAGCATTAAAGAAAAATCTAGAAGGAAAGTCCAACAAATGGGTCGATGAACTCCCAACAACATTATGGACAGTCCGAACTTCGGCTAGGGGCCCCACTGGTGAAACAACATATGCCTTGGTATTCGGGTCAGAGGCCATATCTCCAACCGAACTTGCCCTCCCTTCATACAGAGTGTCCACCTACGACGTAGAAACCAACAAACGGCAACGATGTCTAGATTTGGATTTACTGGAAGAAAGACAGATTGCAGCACAACTAAGGATGGAAGATTTTAAGCAGAAAACCAAGATGACACATGACAAAGGCTTGGTAAAGAGACCGCTAGGCATCTGAGACTGGGTACTAAGGAAGATTGAAGGGCGGCTAGACAAATCAAAGTAAACAAACTGTCACCGAACTGGGAAGGGTCCTATTTGATTAAAAGCGAAGTACGCCCAAGAACCTTTTATCTCATGGATCAAGAAGGAAAGATGCTACCTAATCCGTGGCATGCCAACCATTTAAAAAAATATTTTGTATAGCCATTTGAACTTGCTAATATGTCACTCCGCCGAATTCAAAAATAACATAAATAAATGTTCCAGAGTTAATCATGGAACTTTAATAGATTTCAGAGTTAATCATGGAATCTTACTTCGCTTTGAACCAATCTTGGAGTTAAATGTTTCAGAGTTAATCATGGAACTTTAATAGATTTCATAATTAATCATGGAATCTTACTTCGCTTCAACTTAATCTTAGAGTTAAATGTTTCAGAGTTAATCATTGAACTTTAATAGATTTCAGAGTTAATCATGGAATCTTACTTCGCTTCGAGTCAATCTTGGAGTTAAATGTTTCAGAGTTAATCATGGAACTTTAATAGATTTCAGAGTGGAATCTTACTTTGCTTCGAACCAATCTTGGAGTTAAATGTTTCAGAGTTAATCATGGAACTTTAATAGATTTTAGAGTTCATCATGGAATCTTACATCGCTTTGAGTTAATCTTGGAGTTAAATCTTTCAGAGTTAATCATGGAACTTTAATAGATTTCAGAGTTAATCATGGAATCTTACTTCGCTTCGAGTTAATCTTGGAGTTAAATGTTTTAGAGTTAATCATGGAACTTTAATAGATTTCAGAGTTAATCATGGAATCTTACTTCGCTTCGAGTCAATCTTGGAGTTAAATGTTTCAGAGTTAATCATGGAACTTTAATAGATTTCAGAGTTAATCATGGAATCTTACTTCGCTTCGAGTTAATCTTGGAGTTAAATGTTTTAGAGTTAATCATGGAACTTAAATAGATTTCAGAGTTAATCAATGGAATCTTACTTCACTTCGAGTCAAAATGTTAATCAAACAGCTTTAAAGAATTAAACTCAAGAATAGGAGCAAAGTTTTATTCAAAAGACCCTAATCTATTACATTTGCAGGGACTTCGGTCGAAGCTGGAGCAACCTCAGCCGAAGTACCTTCACCTATTTAGACCTCCTCTGCCACCAAGGCAGGACCATTATCCACAGCCGCCTCTGTCTCTGACACAGGACCAACGGTTGTTAGAGGCTCCACTTGTATAGCCTCGGACTCTTCAGGCTGCTCACAATATTGATCACACAACTCCATCAAATTCGAATACACTGGAGCCGGCGGAGTCCATTGCCTTCCCGCTTTGCGATCTGCTTCGGCTATCTCCACCAGTTCATTTTTTGTGAACGGGACGAAGTCACAGCCGGCTCTAAATTTGGGGTTGGCATAGGATCCTTCAAAAACCCTGCACATCAATGCCCTGTCTAGAATAAGGTGGTGTAATTGACGAAGTACATGAGCATACCCCCGGTCGTAAAATCTGCTACATCTACGGTAGAGCTCATCTTCAAACTCAGGGGAATTACGGAAAGTATGCACCACCTTAGCTGTGTAATCAACAAACTCGTAATACGACACCTTGGAGTCCGAAGCTCTACACCTTGACTCTACATCCTTCAGCCGCCGATCGAAGTCTCTTAATTGAACCTTGAGATCTTTGTTAGCCGTCTGGTAAGACAGCAGGGTTGAAGACTGCTTATCCTTTTCAGCTACGACGAGGGCTACGTTCTCTTCAGCGGTCCGAAGTTTCTCCTCGGCAGAGTCAAGGGCCTTGTTCTTCTCTGATAATCGGCCTTCTAAGTCAGCACACTTCTTCTCCAAGCTCAACTGCATAGTCCGAGAAGTGTTTGCTGACGCCACCATTGAACCGAGGTACCCAACGAAGGCGCCAACCTAGGAAGAGAAAATGACGAAGTCAGAAATGATACTTCAAAAACAAGTAATAATGAAGAGCAAACATTTACCTGTGCCAGATGAGCTCCGATATGGCCCATCGTGTTGTCCACTCCCATCGAAGCATGACGGAGGTTCTTCGACAGGTCATGATCCATCATTTTGTGTAGCACTCACTGCCTTGCCAAAAACTCTCCCCACCCGGGAGTCTGTCAGCTGCAGGTTAGATAAGGGTGGGGAGGCTCACTGCACTTCGAGGGCAAGATTCTCCAAATCCCTCCTAGTAGTGGGAAGTGTAAACCCCTCCTTCAACCAGGAGGGTCCTGAAGAACTTTCCCCGCGCGAGGTATGTTGAGCAGCAGCGCGAGCTGTAAGCGGAACCTCGTCCTGTAGGTCAGGGGAATTGGATGTCCAGGAAGGTCTCTTTCGGGGTGGCTCGACTTCGCCACCGTCACGCCCCCACTTTGACGTAGTGTCAGCAGGCCCCTTCCCTTTATCACGATCGGCAGACCTCGGTGGTGGAGGATTTTTGGGCGTTGGAGGTGCAGGTGAAGGAGAGGCTGTACCCTTCGACGAAGTGCCAACCGCAGCTGAAATCGAAGCGTGATCAACAACCCTTGCCGGAGTAAGGCCTGCCCTACGAAAAGTTGCACCCCTTGCATGCCTTTCTGCTTCGTGCCTTTCTGCAAAACCTTCAGGCATGTCTGCAAAATAGAGAAACGAGGTCAGCATTAAGGTAATATCATATTCACATTTTAAATAAAGGTTTCCCTAGTCTACCCTTTGCCACAGGACATCCTGCATTTTCCAAGTTGGAGTACTCTGGACACTCATCACAAAACACTCTTCCCAGGTGGAGCCTCCATACAGGATACTCATTGTTGTCTTCCATGTCGAGCTCCCTCCGGCGGGCATCTACCTCACACCCACTGATCCCGCAAGGGTTGCGATTGGCATTAGCAATAAGTTCGCAAGACAAAAAGACTTTGGTTTGGGTCCTAGGGTTGTCGCCTAGCTCACTCCGGACATAGTCTAAAAATTTTATGTCGGAGTCCGAGTACCGAGTATTTTTCTTGAGTGGCGGCCATGTGCGAAGTGACTTACACTTCGGGTAAAATGGGAAGCCCAATCTAGACTCCACACAAACCCATTGCTCTCTCCACTAACTAACCTTATTGGGAGGGGGTTCAAAAAGAGTAACTTTACTCAGTCGTGGTCTCAAAGATAAGGTCAAATTATTCATCCTAAGGACGATAAAGAAGGTTCTCAAAATCAATTCCGAGATTTCTACTCCTATTCTCCTACACAAAACGGTTAAAGCTATAAAGTACCTGATACGCTAAAATCGTATCACATTTTTAGCATGTTTTTATGTATGTTTTAATGTGAAATTGAGAGTAAATTGACATTAATTGTTTACTATTTACTTGATTTCACAGTTTTTATGATTTTGAAAGTGTCAGGTGAAAAGTAAATGAAAACAGCAAATTCTGGGGCAAAAACGCAATTTTTGGAAATGTTGACCCGGTCAAAGGTCCGGGACGGGCGTCCCGAACCCGGGACGGGCGTCCCGACCCGGTCAAACCGCCAGGACGGGCGTCCCGAACCTGGTCAACGAATCAGGACGGGCGTCCCGAGCCGCCAGAAGCTGTCCCACATTGAATTTTTCAGAATTTTTCACTCCGGGAAGCTGCTATAAATACCCCAGGCCTCCAGCAGTTGAATTCATCCCTCTCCACTCGATCTGAGTCATTAAGTGGTTTCCAGTGTACAATTCTCTAGTACACAACTCACTCAGAGACTCGGATCTCAGTTTTCTTTCTTATTAGTGTTTGTTTTAGTTTCTGAGAAATAGTCTCAGATCTTAGGCTTCTATAGATAGGTTCGTTTCTGGTATTCCTAGAATACCCGGGATTTCGTTAGGAGATCCTAAGAGAGCTCGAGGCGTTCGAAGAGTCAGTCCACAGGGCTGGGCTTAAGCCGGGTTGTTAAGTAAAGCCCAGCTACTAGGCTGAGGAAGCGTCCTCCGAAGGTTCTGACGAGCAGAGTCGGGTCAAGCAATACGGCATATACAGCAGTACGCTCCATCGGCGAGACTTCGTAAAGGGTGAATTCTTTATGGCATCGGTCCCCCTGTCCCTCTCTTATATGTTATTATTGTGTTTGTCCAAATACTGATTTGAATACCAGATTATGTTTTTATGAATATTTGTGATATATGTTGAAGTTATTATGTTTTTCTAGAAATGGCCACCTGCTTAAATATCCATTATGTCTGCATGTCTATTGCCGTTCTTTTAAACTGAAATTAAGGTTATAGACAATTCCTAACCACGGTCTATTCATAACCTATTTAGTTTAACAGGCATCAATTAGTATTGGTGTCTGCCATACTAGATAAAATAATCTGCGGAACACCCTGTTGATTGAAAGTAGTCTAGGTAGGCTGAGTAGAGTTTTATGCCGGCGGTTATGAGACGAGCAGTATGATCCCCGAAGTGACATAGGGCGGTCATTGCTGACTTTAGTCCGAGCCGTGAGTAGGGCCGTTACCCTTAACGATGGGGCGGTAGCGTAGAAACTCAGATGTGGTAACCTTTAGACACAGAACATAGTTGCAATCCAGGCCAAGACATGTCTAAAATACTCGAATATAGGTCAATCAATGTATAGTAACAGTATAACATAGAATCAGAACTCATCTTTAAAACACTTTTAGGATTTATTGGACTTGAACCTAGTGGAGAATGGATCACCCTCTCATCAAAGTATTTGATGAAGATTGCATAACTGGATCATAAGATAGGAGTTAGGATAAAAGGCTAGTTACTACTAAGCCGTTGCCACTTCCCTGGGAGTACGATAATTATTTAATAAAATTGTAGATACTTTCCAATAGACTAGCTACACGATAGGTACTCTGCCTTAGGTTCTGGCTGATTAAGTGACACCATAGACTAAATGTGACAATTAGTTAATTCACAGTCCTTAATTATTCATAATCAACATAGGGTAAAATAACACCTATTTAGCACGTCGGTCGGAAACCGCATCAGTACCGGACTCTGTTTGGGTGTACATGCGCACGTTGACACTTTACCAAATTTAAAAAATCACAAAAGGCGGGGTCTAAGGGTAAGGCAAGACCCGAGATGAAATAGTCGTATGGGACATGGTTGTAGGCGTCAGCCATGAGTCCGCATGACTTCACTATAAAAAGTTTGAACCTACTTCGGTCAACCTCTAGGGATAATGTGGGTATTCAAGGCTGATAGTATTGGTTTTAAAGTCCCCGATTATTTGCTTTTTTGTTGTAGGTAGGTCTTCTATGTGGTCGGAGTCCGAACCCTCCCCTTGGAAAGTTCTGGCAGTGGTTGGGTTGGAGGTCCTAGGGGCATGCACAGGAGCGGCGGGATCAGAGACAGAACCGCCGGCCGGGGTCCGGACTACAGGAACCCTAATGAATCCATTGTTTGTCTCCAAGACAGTCTAGGAGCCTTGTCTACGCCCCCCTGACGGACTATCGCTACTTGATGTGCTGGGGGTCAGAGTAGCCAGCTTGTCTACCGAAGTGGATTTTGAGCTAGATTCTACGTCAACTAATGAAAATCCTAATTTTGACATCTTGACCTAAAGATGCAAAAAACCCTATCAGTCCTACACTGACACTTCGTTCTCAGGAAAAGAAATCTTAAACCCAAATCTTTCAAAAACAAATTTTCAGTCCACTTAGCCCCAAAACACCTCTCTTTTTTAGGAAAACGGATGAAAGATGATCCCGAAAACAAAAATGAAAAAAAGAAAAATCCTACCCTCTCAAACACCCCATAGCAGAAATTCTACAAAATGGAAAAACAACTCGAGAACAGTAAATACCTGATAGTGATGCGTCAAAGAAGGGACAGAAGAAGTCTGGAGGATTTCGCAGCAAGAAGAAGAAAAAGTTAAAGGTTGAAGAAAGGGTTTAAAAGCTGAACAGAGGGAAAAGCAAGAAAAGTGTTGTGAAAGAAAAGAGAGTTATTTATAGACGATGGGGAGATGAAAAGGGCGTGACTTCTTGGTAACGCTTAGCCAAAACCCGTTCCCCATACGGGTCCAGTCACACCAAGCGTCACATCTGTTCAGATACCATAATTACGCCAGGCTCTAGAAACGAGGACGCCATCATTACAACCGAAATTTTGGGGAACCCAAATATGCCTAAAACGAAATAGAAAACCGAACTTTTTGCACTCCGATGAAGTAAGCGGGCCGGTTATATGGTTTGAGTCGAAATCAAAAAAGGGTTTTCTCTCACTTCGATGAGGGGCCACTGAGAGGTCATAAAAGTCCCACGCTGACCTGGAGCAAAGGAGCTGACGTGTCTTGAAACATCTGTCTGCCGAGCCTACCAGATTCCCCGCCACTCCGCAGGATGAGGGGACAAAGTCCGAAATATCGCCTCTTATCTCGCTTTGTCAATGTCTCGACTATCAACTGGTCGAGATCCTTCTAGAACCTTCTGATGCGTTCCGATTGGTATGATAAAAGATAGGCTTTATTTACCTATGTTGATTATGAGTAATTAAGGACTAGTCTTACTAACTGTCACTTAGCATTCAATTATTGTCACTTAATCAATCAGAACCTAAGGCAGAGTACCTATCGTGTAGCTAGTCTGTTGGAAAGTATCTACGATTTTATTAAGTTAAATATCGTACTCCCAAGGAAGTGGCAACGACTTAGTAGTAACTAGCCTTTTATCCTAACTCCTATCTTATGATCCAGTTATGCAATCTTCATCAATAACTTTGATGAGAGGGTGATCCATTCTCCACAAGGTTTAAGTTTAATTAAGCCTAAAAGTGTTTTATAGATAATGTCCTGATTCTACGTTATACTGTTCCTATATGTTGATTGACCTATATTCGAGTATTTTAGACATGTCTTGGCCTGGATTGCAACTATGTTCTGAGTCTAAAGGTATACCACATCTGAGTCACTACGCTACCGCCCCATCGTTAAGGGTAACAACCCTACTCACGGCTCGGACAAAAGTCAGCAATGAACGGTACCCTATGTCACTTCGGTATCATGCTGCTCGTCTCATAACCACTGGCATAACACTCTACTCAGCCTACCTAGACTACTTTCAACCAACAGGATGTTCCGCAGATTATTTTATCTAGTATGTCAGACACCAATACTAATTGATGCCTGTTAAACTAAACAGGTTATGAATAGACCTTGGTTAGGAATTGTCTATAACCCAAATTTCAGTTTAAAAGAACGGCATTAGACATGCAAACATAATGAATATTTAAGCAGGTGGCCATTTCCGGAAAATCAAAATAACTTCAGCATATAAAACAGATATTCATAAGAATCGTAATCTGATATTCAAATTAATATTTAGATAAAACAATTCGTAAACATACAGAACCTCGTCTAGGGGACCCACTGTCATAAAGTAATCACCACTCTATGCAGGTCCAGCCGGCGCTGCAGCTCCTGTATGCTCCTGACTCCTCGATCCTACTCTGCTCGGCAGAGCCTTCGGAGAACGCTCCTCAGACCTAGTAGCAATTGTTTTACCTTACATCCCGGGCTTAAGCAAATTGCCCTAATCTGACTAAGAACATGCACCCTATCTCTCTTATCTCCTAACGAAATCCGGGTATTCTATGAATACAAAAAATGAACCTATCTATCGAAGCCTAAGCTCTGAGACTATTTCTCAGAAACTAAGAAAACGAAACACTAAAGAAAGAAGGAAAACTGAAACTGAAACCCGAGTCTCTCAGTGACTTGTGTACTCGAGAATTATACACTGGAAGTCTCTAAATGACTCAGATCGAGTGGAGAGGAATGATTTCAACTCCTGGAGGCCTGGGGTATTTATAGCAGCTTTCTGGAGTGAAAAATTCCAAAACTTTCGATGTGGGACAAGTTCTGGTGCTTCGGGACGCCCGTCCTGGCGGTTTGACTAGGTCGGGACGCCCGTCCCGGACCGTTGACCAAGTCAGCATTTCCAAAAATTGCATTTTTACCCCAAAATTTGCTGTTTTCGTCTAATTTTCACCTGACACTTCCAAAATCATAAAAATTGTGGAATTGAGTAAATAACAATCAATTAAGATCGATTTCCTATCAATTTCACCCTAAATCATACATAAAAACATGCTAAAAAAGGTATATGATTTTCGCGTATCAGATAACCCCACACTTAGCTTTTTGCTTGTCCTCAAGCAAAGTCTACATGAAGTTAGTGATTCTAAATCATATGTACAGTCACTTAAATTTCTAGTCATGTTTTTATTCCAAAAATTATTCAGATAATTCTTAACACAGGTCTGACTGGTTAGGTTGCTATGACAAGGTCTCAAATGTCTCTAGTAGATTGTTAGGATTGAGCAGAAAATAATTTAACAACTAGGTTGAACTCTTCTCTTAGTCATAAGGTCTTCCTGATGTATAGTGTGTGTAGTAGTCCAGACCAGATAGTCAACACAATAAACTCTTGTCTTAACTATTACCAGATAACACTTCGACCTGTCACTAGGTTTTCTCTGGGCTGTCAATTGACTCTTCACCTTAGCCATGTGCTATTGCTGAGGTGTTCTTGATTCTGCAATCTCTAGATATTGGAACGGATGAATTCAGCTCCGATCCTTCATTGTCGAGCTCCAGGTAGTGGCATATCCATTTGAGGAATGGCTCAATCCCCAAGGACTGTTTCCTCGAATCATTTGTAAGATTTCTCATAATCATAGCAACGTGTCCAGGGGGAACGTGTCTAGGAATGAGACTTCTTGGGATTTGTGTGCCTTCTTGCCAATGTTAGTAAAGGTATTGCATGCAAGTCTCGAATGGAAGAAAAGATACCTGAAGTTTTGGCGAAGCTGTGGTGGTAGGAGGCTCCAGTTGTATAGATATGGGCCCAAGTATTTGAGACTTCCTCGGGGAAGTTTCTCACAGCTGATTGGTATGCAGGGAATGCAAGCTCCTCCATTGCTATGCTCCTGATACAACGCCAAATTCCTCTATATCCTTCGACCCTTCGTTACCTCTTGGTAGATCACTTGCTTGCACTGGTCTTGCTTTAATTGTTGCCAGTATTTCATCTGTTGATTCTGCGGGTAGGGGTTTTGCTGTGGTGGTATCTTCTGAAAGTTTCCAGCTTCCGAATTATTCCTCAGCTAAATCCCGTATGATTCCTCTAGCTGGGATTGTATGCATTTCCCATTGGAGTAGCATTCTGCAGTAACCTACTCCTACCTCTTTTGGAATGGTCAGTCATTCCCATAGCAATCCCTGCTAAAGTGTGGTACTTGTCAGACTTCACAGATTTGATACACAAACTGAACGTTTATTCCTAAGACATTGGCACTCTGAATCTGGAAAACAACTTCTCATAGAATCTGCACATGACTTTAACATCATTAGTAGGTAATGCCTGTGGTTCAGGCCATTTTGAAAAGTGTTCCACGACTACTACGATGTAATTATTTTCACAGGCAGAAAAAGAAAAGGATTCGAAATACCCCTGATATCAACGGTTGCAACATTCTGTGTACGTCGCTGGGGTAGATGATCTCTGAAGATGTGTTACCTGTTATTTGGCAAGCATCGCATGACTGTATCAGAGATACAAAAGTCCTTGAATATGGTGGGTCAACAAGATCCTTCTTTCAACACTTTCCAGACAGTGTTGATAGCAGTCAATTAGTCTCCCATAGATTCTTTAGGTTAATGCTCCAAAATCTTGTGTCCTTCGTCTTCTGAGATACATCTTCTGATCACTTACCCTGCAATGATTCAAAATAGAAAAACGGATCTCCCTAGTAGTAACATTCCAAATCAACAAAGAATTTCTTCTTTTGTTGATAAGTCATATCACTTGGGAATAATTAGCAACTAGATAATTAGTAATATCAGTAAACTACGGAGGAGAATCATTATTCATAGCAAATAATTTCTCATTCAGAAGTTTATCAGATACTACTGTCTCGTTAATAGCTTCTACCTCGGGGTTTTCTAAACTAGACCAAAGGTTTGCTTTTGAGATTTTTAGCCCTTTTTCTTATCCCGTCTTTCTATATCAAATTCAATAGAACTTAACTAATCAATCTCGGTTCATCATTAGTTTTATTGAACAGATATCTTAGAGTAAAGTAATCAGTGTATACTATTGTTTAGACTAGGCATGGCATGAATGTATCATAGGCATATGCAATAACTAGTAATCCCTTTTCAGTGGTGGTAAGGTTCTACTAGGCATCAGTAAAAGGTCTTACTTGCATAGTGTATAATATGAAGTTCTAATCATGCCTATTTCCTAAAACAATCATTACTACATGGTCACTAGCATCACATATTAATTCACAAAGCAAATTACAATTAGGTGATGTCATAATGGGTGCAGTAATTCCTTTTTGTTTAAACAATCTCATGCATTTATCATCAAACAAAAGGAACATCCTTTCTCATTAGAATACTCAGAGGTTTGTCTATTAAAGAAAATTTTATTTCATGATTCTGTCTAATAGACTAACCATGACCTAAGAAAATTCCACAATGATATTTCTTCCAGATTAAAACCTGAGCCAAAAATTGACAACTCAGAAAAATATTCTATCCTCATTTCCATTTTTATTTTTTTCGCAATTAAGTAATAGGGAAAAAAACGAAAAAGAGAAAAAATGTACAAAAAAAAACAACTAAGAAAGAACAAGAGATAGGGAAGAAGAACAACTTACCGTTGAGCAAGAAAAATACATTTTTTCGGTTTTTAAATTTTTACATTTTTTTCTTTTTATTTCGAAAGCAGTTAAATTTCCTCAATATGGTTTTAGAATAATTTTCTAAAATTTGATTATCCTAAGTGTCTTAATTTCAGATGATATCTAAAGTCAATTAGTTATGATAATCCTATATTTCGGAAATTGATTGCCTAACTAGCATAAGATAAGTGTAGGTCTAAAGTCTAGGTTACTACCGTTACCTATCATAAGTCTCTAGAATTTTGATCAGGAATCTTAAATTCATTATGATATTTCCCCGGCAACGGCGCCAAATATCTGATGTGTTCCGATTGGTATGCTAAAAGATAGGCTTTATTTACCTATGTCGATTATGAGTAATTAAGCATTGAGTCTTACTAACTGTCACTTAGCATTCAATTATTGTCACTTAATCAATCAGAACCTAAGGCAAAGTACCTATCGTGTAGCTAGTCTGTTGGAAAGTATCTACGATTTTATTAAGTTAAATATCGTACTCCCAAGGAAGTGGCAACGGCTTAGTAGTAACTAGCCTTTTATCCTAACTCCTATCTTATGATCTAGTTATGCAATCTTCAACAATAACTTTGATGAGAGGGTGATCCATTCTCCACTAGGTTTAAGTTTAATTTAGCCTAAAAGTGTTTTATAAATAATGTCCTGATTCTATGTTATACTGTTCCTATATGTTGATTGACCTATATTCGAGTATTTTAGACATGTCTTGGCCTGGATTGTAACTATGTTCTGAGTCTAAAGGTGTACCACATCTAAGTCTCTACGCTACCACCCCATCGTTAAGGGTAACGGCCCTACTCACGGCTCGGACAAAAGTCAGCAATGAACGGTACCCTATGTCACTTCGGTATCATGCTGCTCGTCTCATAACCACCGGCATAACACTCTACTCAGCCTACCTAGACTACTTTCAACCAATAGGGTGTTCCGCAGATTATTTTAAATAGTATGGCAGACACCAATACTAATTGATGCCTGTTAAACTAAACAGGTTATGAATAGACCTTGGTTAGGAATTGTCTATAACCCAAATTTTAGTTTAAAAGAACGGCATTAGACATGCAGACATAATGAATATTTAAGCAGGTGGCCATTTCCGGAAAATCATAATAACTTAAGCACATAAAACAGATATTCATAAGAATCGTAATCTAATATTCAAATTAATATTTAGATAAAACAATTCGTAAACATACAGAACCTCGTCTAGGGGACCCACTGTCATAAAGTAATCACCACTCTATGCAGGTCCAGCCGGCGCTGCAGCTCCTGTATGCTCCTGACTCCTCGATCCTACTCTGCTCGGCAGAGCCTTCGGAGAACGCTCCTCAGACCTAGTAGCAATTGTTTTACCTTACATCCCGGGCTTAAAGCAAATTGCCCTAATCTGACTAAGAACACGCACCATATCTCTCTTATCTCCTAACGAAATCCCGGTATTCTATGAATACCAAAAACGAACCTATCTATCGAAGCCTAAGCTCTGAGACTATTTCTCAGAAACTAAGAAAATGAAACACTAAAGAAAGAAGGAAAACTGAAACTGAAACCCGAGTCTCTCAGTGACTTGTGTACTCGAGAATTATACACTAGAAGTCTCTGAATGACTCAGATCGAGTGGAGAGGAATGATTTCAACTCCTGGAGGCCTGGGGTATTTATAGCAGCTTTCTGGAGTGAAACATTCCAAAACTTTCGATGTGGGACAAGTTCTGGTGCTTCGGGACGCCCGTCCTGGCGGTTTGACTGGGTCGGGACGCCCGTCCCGGACCGTTGACCAAGTCAACATTTCCAAAAATTGCATTTTTAACCCAAAATTTGCTATTTTCGTCTAATTTTCACCTGACACTTCCAAAATCATAAAAATTGTGGAATTGAGTAAATAACAATCAATTAAGATCGATTTCCTATCAATTTCACCCTAAATCATACATAAAAACATGCTAAAAAAGGTATATGATTTTCGCGTATCAGATAACCCCACACTTAGCTTTTTGCTTGTCCTCAAGCAAAGTCTACCTGAAGTTAGTGATTCTAAATCATATGTGCAGTCACTTAAATTTCTAGTCATGTTTTTATTCCAAAAATTATTCAGATAATTCTTAACACAGGTCTGACTGGTTAGGTTGATATGACAAGGTCTCAAATGTCTCTAGTAGATTGTTAGGATTGAGCAGAAAACAATTTAACATCTAGGTTGAACTCTTCTCTTAGTCATAAGGTCTTCCTGATGTATAGTGTGTGTAGTAGTCAAGACCAGATAGTCAACACAATAAACTCTTGTCTTAACTATTACCAGATAACACTTCGACCTGTCACTAGGTTTTCTCTGGGCTGTCAATTGACTCTTCACCTTAGCCATGTGCTATTGCTGAGGTGTTCTTGATTCTGCAATCTCTAGATATTGGAACGGATGACGTCAGCTCCGATCCTTCATTGTCGAGCTCCAGGTAGTGGCATATCCATTTGAGGAATGGCTCAATCCCCAATGACTGTTTCCTCGAATCATTTGTAAGATTTCTCATAATCATAGCAACGTGTCCAGGGGGAACGTGTCTAGGAATGAGACTTCTTGGGATTTGTGTGCCTTCTTACCAATGTTAGTAAAGGTATTGCATGCAAGACTCGAATGGAAGAAAAGATACTTGAAGTTTTGGCGAAGCTGTGGTGGTAGGGGGCTCCAGTTGTGTAGATATGAGCCCAAGTATTTGAGACTTCCTCGGGGAAGTTTCTCACATTAGATTGGTATGCAGGGAATGCAAGCTCCTCCATTGCTATGCTCCTGATACAACGCCAAATTCCTCTATATCCTTCGACCCTTCGTTACCTCTTGGTAGATCACTTGCTTGCACTGGTCTTGCACTGGTCTTGCTTTATGATTCCTCTAGCTGGGATTGTATGCATTCCCATTGGAGCAGCATTCTGCAGTAACCTACTCCTACCTCTTTTGGAATGGTCAGTCATTCCCATAGCAATCCCTGCTAAAGTGTGGTACTTATCAGACTTCACAGATTTGATACACAAACTGAACGTTTATTCCTAAGACATTGGCACTCTGAATCTGGAAAACAACTTCTCATAGAATCTGCACATGACTTTAACATCATTGGTAGGTAATGCTTGTGGTTCAGGCCATTTTGAAAAGTGTTCCACGACTACTACGATGTAATTATTTTCACAGGCAGAAAAAGAAAAGGATTCGAAATACCCCTGATATCAACGGTTGCAACATTCTGTGTACGTCGCTGGGGTAGATGATCTCTGGAAGATGTGTTACTTGTTATTTGGCAAGCATCGCATGACTGTATCAGAGATACAAAAGTCCTTGAATATGTTGGGTCAACAAGATCCTGCTTTCAAAACACTTTCCGACAGTGTTGATAGCAGTCAATTGGTCTCCCGTAGATTCTTTAGGGCAATGCTCCAAAATCTTGTGTCCTGTCCTTCGTCTTCTGAGATACATCTTCTGATCACTTACCCTGCAATGATTCAAAATAGAAAACAGATCTCCCTAGTAGTAACATTCCAAATCAACAAAGAATTTCTTCTTTTGTTGATAAGTCATATCACTTGGGAATAATTAGCAACTAGATAATTAGTAATATCAGTAAACTACGGAGGAGAATCATTATTCATAGCAAATAATTTCTCATTTAGAAGTTTATCAGATACTACTGTCTCGTTCAATAGCTTCTAACTCGGGTTTTCTAATCTAGACCAAAGGTTTGCTTTCGAGATTTTAGCCCTTTTTCTTATCCCTCTTTCTATATCAAATTCAATAGAACTTAACTATCAATCTTTGTTCATCATTAGTTTTATTGAACAGAATCTTAGAGTAAAGTAATCAGTGTATACTATTGTTTAGACTAGGCATGGCATGAATGATCATAGCATATGCAATAACTAGTAATCCCTTTTCAGTGGTGGTAAGGTTCTACTAGGCATCAGTAAAGGTCTTACTTGCATAGTGTATAATATGAAGTTCTAATCATGCCTATTTCCTAAAACAATTATTACTACATGGTCACTAGCATCACATATTATTCACAAAGCAAATTACAATTAGGTGATGTCATAATAGGTGCAGTAATTCCTTTTGGTTTAAACAATCTCATGCATTTATCATCAAACAAAAGGAACATCCTTTCTCATTAGAATACCGAGGTTTGTCTATTAAAGAAAATTTTATTTCATGATCTGTCTAATAGACTAAGCATGACCTAAGAAAATTCCACAATGATATTTCTTCCAGATTAAAACCTGAGCCAAAAATTGACAACTCAGAAAAATATTCTATCCTCATTCCTTTTATATTTTTTCGCAATTAAGTAATAGGGAAAAAACGAAAAAGAGAAACAAATGTACAAAAAAAACAACTAAGAAAGAACAAGAGATAGGGAAGAAGAACAACTTACCGTTGAGCAAGAAATACATTTTTCGTTTTTAAATTTTTACATTTTTTTCTTTTTATTTCGAAAGCAGTTAAATTTCCTCAATATGGTTTTAGAATAATTTTCTAAAATTTGATTATCCTAAGTGTCTTAATTTCAGATGATATCTAAAGTCAATTAGTTATGATAATCCTATATTTCGGAAATTGATTGCCTAACTAGCATAAGATAAGTGTAGGTCTAAAGTCTAGGTTACTACCGTTACCTATCATAAGTCTCTAGAATTTTGATCAGGAATCCTAAATTCATTATGATATTTCCCCGGCAACGGCGCCAAATATCTGATGCGTTCCGATTGGTATGCTAAAAGATAGGCTTTATTTACCTATGTCGATTATGAGTAATTAAGGATTGAGTCTTACTAACTGTCACTTAGCATTCAATTATTGTCACTTAATCAATCAGAACCTAAGGCAAAGTACCTATCGTGTAGCTAGTCTGTTGGAAAGTATCTACGATTTTATTAAGTTAAATATCGTACTCCCAAGGAAGTGGCAACGGCTTAGTAGTAACTAGCCTTTTATCCTAACTCCTATCTTATGATCTAGTTATGCAATCTTCATCAATAACTTTGATGAGAGGGTGATCCATTCTCCACTAGGTTTAAGTTTAATTTAGCCTAAAAGTGTTTTATAAATAATGTCCTGATTCTATGTTATACTGTTCCTATATGTTGATTGACCTATATTCGAGTATTTTAGACATGTCTTGGCCTGGATTGTAACTATGTTCTGAGTCTAAAGGTGTACCACATCTGAGTCTCTACGCTACCACCCCATCGTTAAGGGTAACGGCCCTACTCACGGCTCGGACAAAAGTCAACAATGAACGGTACCCTATGTCACTTCGGTATCATGCTGCTCGTCTCATAACCGCCGGCATAATACTCTACTCAGCCTACCTAGACTACTTTCAACCAATAGGGTGTTCCGCAGATTATTTTAAATAGTATGGCAGACACCAATACTAATTGATGCCTGTTAAACTAAACAGGTTATGAATAGACCTTGGTTAGGAATTGTCTATAACCCAAATTTCAGTTTAAAAGAACGGCATTAGACATGCAGACATAATGAATATTTAAGCAGGTGGCCATTTCCGGAAAATCATAATAACTTCAGCATATAAAAAAGATATTCATAAGAATCGTAATCTGATATTCAAATTAATATTTAGATAAAACAATTCGTAAACATACAGAACCTCGTCTAGGGGACCCATTGTCATAAAGTAATCACCACTCTATGCAGGTCCACCCGGCGCTGCAACTCCTGTATGCTCCTGACTCCTCGATCCTACTCTGCTCGGCAGAGCCTTCGGAGAACGCTCCTCAGACCTAGTAGCAATTGTTTTACCTTACATCCCGGGCTTAAAGCAAATTGCCCTAATCTGACTAAGAACACGCACCCTATCTCTCTTATCTCCTAACGAAATCCCGGTATTCTATGAATACCAAAAACGAACCTATCTATCGAAGCCTAAGCTCTGAGACTATTTCTCAGAAACTAAGAAAATGAAACACTAAAGAAAGAAGGAAAACTGAAACTGAAACCCGAGTCTCTCAGTGACTTGTGTACTCGAGAATTATACACTGGAAGTCTCTGAATGACTCAGATCGAGTGGAGAGGAATTATTTCAACTCCTGGAGGCCTGGGGTATTTATAGCAGATTTCTGGAGTGAAACATACCAAAACTTTTGATGTGGGACAAGTTCTGGTGCTTCGGGATGCCCGTCCTGGCGGTTTGACTGGGTCGGGACGCCCGTCCCGGACCGTTGACCAAGTCAGCATTTCCAAAAATTGCATTTTTACCCCAAAATTTGCTGTTTTCGTCTAATTTTCACCTGACACTTCCAAAATCATAAAAATTGTGGAATTGAGTAAATAACAATCAATTAAGATCGATTTCCTATCAATTTCACCCTAAATCATACATAAAAACATGCTAAAAAAGGTATATGATTTTCGCGTATCAGATAACCCCACACTTAGCTTTTTGCTTGTCCTCAAGCAAAGTCTACCTGAAGTTAGTGATTCTAAATCATATGTGCAGTCACTTAAATTTCTAGTCATGTTTTTATTCCAAAAATTATTCAGATAATTCTTAACACAGGTCTGACTGGTTAGGTTGATATGACAAGGTCTCAAATGTCTCTAGTAGATTGTTAGGATTGAGCAGAAAACAATTTAACATCTAGGTTGAACTCTTCTCTTAGTCATAAGGTCTTCCTGATGTATAGTGTGTGTAGTAGTCCAGACCAGATAGTCAACACAATAAACTCTTGTCTTAACTATTACCAGATAACACTTCGACCTGTCACTAGGTTTTCTCTGGGCTGTCAATTGACTCTTCACCTTAGCCATGTGTTATTGCTGAGGTGTTCTTGATTCTGCAATCTCTAGATATTGGAACGGATGACGTCAGCTCCGATCCTTCATTGTCGAGCTCCAAGTAGTGGCATATCCATTTGAGGAATGGCTCAATCCCAAAGGACTGTTTCCTCGAATCATTTGTAAGATTTCTCATAATCATAGCAACGTGTCCAGGGGGAACGTGTCTAGGAATGAGACTTCTTGGGATTTGTGTGCCTTCTTGCCAATGTTAGTAAAGGTATTGCATGCAAGTCTCGAATGGAAGAAAAGATACCTGAAGTTTTGGCGAAGCTGTGGTGGTAGGGGGCTCCAGTTGTGTAGATATGGGCCCAAGTATTTGAGACTTCCTCGGGGAAGTTTCTCACATCAGATTGGTATGCAGGGAATGCAAGCTCCTCCATTGCTATGCTCCTGATACAACGCCAAATTCCTCTATATCCTTCGACCCTTCGTTACCTCTTGGTAGATCACTTGCTTGCACTGGTCTTGCACTGGTCTTGCTTTATGATTCCTCTAGCTGGGATTGTATGCATTTCCCATTGGAGCAGCATTCTGCAGTAACCTACTCCTACCTCTTTTGGAATGGTCAGTCATTCCCATAGCAATCCCTGCTAAAGTGTGGTACTTATCAGACTTCACAGATTTGATACACAAACTGAACGTTTATTCCTAAGACATTGGCACTCTGAATCTGGAAAACAACTTCTCATAGAATCTGCACATGACTTTAACATCATTAGTAGGTAATGCCTGTGGTTCAGGCCATTTTGAAAAGTGTTCCACGACTACTACGATGTAATTATTTTCACAGGCAGAAAAAGAAAAGGATTCGAAATACCCCTGATATCAACGGTTGCAACATTCTGTGTACGTCGCTGGGGTAGATGATCTCTGGAAGATGTGTTACTTGTTATTTGGCAAGCATCGCATGACTGTATCAGAGATACAAAAGTCCTTGAATATGTTGGGTCAACAAGATCCTGCTTTCAACACTTTCCGGACAGTGTTGATAGCAGTCAATTGGTCTCCCGTAGATTCTTTAGGGCAATGCTCCAAAATCTTGTGTCATTCGTCTTCTGAGATACATCTTCTGATCACTTACCCTGCAATGATTCAAAATAGAAAAACGGATCTCCCTAGTAGTAACATTCCAAATCAACAAAGAATTTCTTCTTTTGTTGATAAGTCATATCACTTGGGAATAATTAGCAACTAGATAATTAGTAATATCAGTAAACTACGGAGGAGAATCATTATTCATAGCAAATAATTTCTCATTCAGAAGTTTATCAGATACTACTGTCTCGTCAATAGCTTCTAACTCGGGGTTTTCTAATCTAGACCAAAGGTTTGCTTTCGAGATTTTTAGCCCTTTTTCTTATCCCGTCTTTCTATATCAAATTCAATAGAACTTAACTAATCAATCTTGGTTCATCATTAGTTTTATTGAACAGATATCTTAGAGTAAAGTAATCAGTGTATACTATTGTTTAGACTAGGCATGGCATGAATGTATCATAGGCATATGCAATAACTAGTAATCCCTTTTCAGTGGTGGTAAGGTTCTACTAGGCATCAGTAAAAGGTCTTACTTGCATAGTGTATAATATGAAGTTCTAATCATGCCTATTTCCTAAAACAATCATTACTACATGGTCACTAGCATCACATATTAATTCACAAAGCAAATTACAATTAGGGGATGTCATAATGGGTGCAGTAATTCCTTTTGGTTTAAACAATCTCATGCATTTATCATCAAACAAAAGGAACATCCTTTCTCATTAGAATACTCAGAGGTTTGTCTATTAAAGAAAATTTTATTTCATGATTCTGTCTAATAGACTAAGCATGACCTAAGAAAATTCCACAATGATATTTCTTCCAGATTAAAACCTGAGCCAAAAATTGACAACTCAGAAAAATATTCTATCCTCATTTCCATTTTTATTTTTTTCACAATTAAGTAATAGGGAAAAAAACGAAAAAGAGAAACAAATGTACAAAAAAAGAACAACTAAGAAAGAACAAGAGATAGGGAAGAAGAACAACTTACCGTTGAGCAAGAAAATTACATTTTTTTCAGTTTTTAAATTTTTAAAATTTTTTTCTTTTTATTTTGAAAGTAGTTAAATTTCCTCAATATGGTTTTAGAATAATTTTCTAAAATTTGATATTCCTAAGTGTCTTAATTTCAGATGATATCTAAAGTCAATTAGTTATGATAATCCTATATTTCGGAAATTGATTGCCTAATGATGCGATTCCGGTTGACGTGCTAAATAGGTGCTATTTTTCCCTATGTTGATTATGAATAATTAAGGACTGTGATTGACTAATTGTCACATTTAGTCTCTATGGTGTCACTTAATCAGCCAGAACCTAAGGCAGAGTACCTATCGTGTAGCTAGTCTATTGGAAAGTATCTACGATTTTATTAAATAAATATCGTACTCCCAAGGAAGTGGCAACGGCTTAGTAGTAAATAGCCTTTTATCCTAACTCCTATCTTATAATCTAGTTATGAAATCTTCATCAAATACTTTGATGAGAGGGTGATTCATTCTCCACTAGGTTTCAGTCTAATTAAACCTAGAAGTGTTTTATAGATGAGTCCTGATTCTATGTTATACTGTTCCTATATGTTGTTTGACCTATATTCGAGTATTTTAGATATATCTTAGCCTGGATTGCAACTATGTTCTGTGTCTAAAGGCGTACCACATCCGAGGTCTCTAATAAACCGCCCTACCTTAATGACGGCCCTACTCATGGTTCGGGACGAAGGCATCCATGAAAGCCCTATGTCACTTTGGGGATCATACCGCTTGCCCTAGCCGCCGGCATAATCGGACTCAGCTCGGCCCCTACCTAGACTACTTTAACAGGCAGGGTGTTCAACATGTTATTTTATCTAGCATGGCAGACACCAATACTAATTGATGCCTGTTAAACTAAACAGGTTATGATTAGACCGTGGTTAGGAATTGTCTATAACCCTAACTTTAGTTTAAAAGAGCACATTAAACATGCAGACATAGTGAATATTTAGCAGGTGGCTATTTCCGGAAAAACATAATAACGTCAACATATGAAACAACTATTCATAAAAATCGTAATCTGATATTCATAATAAGTATTTAGGACAAAACAATAACAACATTAAGAGAGGGGTATGGGGACTGATGCCATAAAGAAATCACCCTTTACTTAGTCTCGCCGACAGAGCGTACTGCTGTATATGTCGTATTGCTCGCCCTGACTCTGCTCACCAGAACCTTCGGAGGACGCGTCCTCAGCCTAGTAACTGGGCTTTACCTTAATACCCAGCTTAAGCCCAGCCCTGTGGACTGACTCTTCGAACACCTAGAGCCCTCTTAGGATCTCATAACGAAATCCCGGGTATTCTATGAATACCAGAAACGAACCTATCTATAGAAACCTAAGATCTGAGACTATTTCTCAGAAACTAAAACAAAACACTAATAAGAAAGAAAACTGAGATCCGAGTCTCTGAGTGAGTTGTGTACTAGAGAATTGTACACTGGACACCACTAAATGACTCAGATCGAGTGGAGAGGAATGAATTCAACTGCTGGAGGCGTGGGGTATTTATAGCAGCTTCCCGGAGTGAAAATTTCTGAAAAATTCGATGTGGGACAGCTTTTGGCGGCTCGGGACGCCCGTCCCGGATTGGGACGCCCGTCCTGGTCAGTTGACCAGGTCGGGATGCCCGTCCAGGTGCCTTGACTTGGTCGGGACGCCCGTCCTGAACCTTTGACCGGGTCAACATTTCCAAAAATTGCGTTTTTGCCCCAAAATTTGTTGTTTTCGTCTACGTTTCACCTGACACTTCCAAAATCATAAAAACTGTGAAATTAAGTGAATAATGAACAATCAAGATCAAATTACCCTCGATTTCACCCAAATTCATACATAAAAACATGCTAAAAAGGTGATACGATTTTCGCGTATCAGATAACCCCACACTTAGCTTTTTGCTTGTCCTCAAGCAAAGTCTACCTGAAGTTACTTAAATTCCTAGTCATGTTTTTATTCCAAAAATTCTTCAGACAAGTCTTAATACAGGTATGTCTGGTTAGGTTGCTTTGACAAGGTCTCAAATGTCTCTAGTAACTTGTTATGATCAGGCAGAAAATAAATCAACAACTAGGTTGGTCTTTTTTTATTAGTCACAGGGTCTTCCTGATGTGTAGTGTGTGTACTAGTCCAGACCAGATAGTCAACACAATGTACTCTTGTCTTAACTACTAGATAACACTTCGACCTATCGCTAGACATATTAACAACAGACAACTTTTTGAGTTCTAAGCTTTGGTGATCAGATTTTTAATGTTTTAGCATTTAGTTATTTTCTTTATAGATTCAGGGTATTTTGAGTCTTCTTAGAACACGTCAACTTCAACTACCCATGTAGCGAGTCCCACTCCGATGACTCCTAGATCTACACGACCTTAGGGCATCAGGCTTTAAATTCCCCGAAGGAGTGGTGCTCGAGTAGCGAAGGCCGCTGGCAAACTACCTTTATTTGATTAACTTCTTTTAATTTCTTTTCACTTCTAGCTCAGAGTCTCATCTAGTCATCCTAACTGCCAATATATCCACAACTGGTCTAATTTTATCTAGTTAAGTCTCGAACAGGTAATTGGTTGAGGTCTCTAATCCAGACAAAGTTGTGCTCAATTATCAAGAATTCCCTATTCCTAATCAATTAGTCCAAGATAGCTATCAATTATCTCCTACTAACCATAACATACTACCTACATATCATAGACATAAGCAATTGTTTAACCAAGCATATTGCATTTAGACGTCTGAAAGACGGAAAAATTTTGAAAATTTTTTGGAAGGGTGTGAAAGTATGTGAAAACAAGCAAAATCATGCGAAATTTTTGCAAACTGCTACAGTGCACCGTGCACTGCTACCCCACACTTAAGTCTGGCACTGTCCTCTGTGTTCATGCATATCTAATTACCCCACACTTATTTGAAAATAAGAAATAAAACAGAAAAATAAAGGATTCTGTATGGGTAAGTAAGACATAAAATAAAATAATGCAAACAATTCTGTATGTCATATAAATCAAATTTATACATAGATTCATACGTCATATAGCCCAGACATGTTTATACACATAGAACAAGAAAAACAAAAACAAAAGAAAAAGAAAGAAAAGGAAAGAAGGAGAGAGAGACTAAGAACCCGGCGGATCGTTGTCCAGTGGACCTAAGTCTGCTAAGTCAAACTCAAAGTTTTCCGCTACTCGGGAAGTCTGCTGATGTATCTCCTCAATCCTGCTGGTGTTCATGGCGATCCTATCATCTATCATCGCCAACCGTCTGTCAATCCTGTCCTCCATTATCGTCAGCCGTCTATCAATCCTGTCCATATCTTGACTGTATCGGGCCGATAGTTCTGCCAATCCGTGCGACATGTGTCGTTCGAAGGCAGTACGTGGCACGAACGTCTCGGATGGAGGGATATGCGCTGGAAATGCTTCCGATGCCGATGCCTGTCCTGTCTGCTCCGTGTGGATGGTGTCGCGGCCATTCGCATCCCGTACAACCATTCCCATGTTCCGTAGAATGGTAACGTCTGTGGGAATGGTGGTTGGGGCGACCAGAGTAAGCTCCGAGCCCTCTATGTCCAACTCCAGGTAGCGGGCTAGCCTGGTGATGTATGGTCCGAGTCCCAGACACTATTTCCTAGTGTCTGTAGCGAATCCTCGCATAACGACCGCTATGAGTCTAGCCATCTCTACTGTAGATCCCATGTGCATGTTGGCTAGAAGGAATGTCTCCATCCGGGTGACAGTTCCGGGCGCTGTCAGTCGTCCTGACAATGTGTGTGCAATGATAGCATGCAGGTAACGAAGAGTAGGATAAATACCTGTGGCTTTTGCAAAGCCATGCTGGTATGGGACACCCGTCATGCAGATCTGAGCCCAAGCAGTGGAGACGTCTGCAGACGTGAAGTCTCGAACTGCTGTGGTGTATGCGGGTGTATCCAGCTCATCTCTCTGCCAGATGCCTAGGGCGATGCCGAACTCGGCCATGCTCATCGACCGATCTATTCCGCCTAAACGGAATGTGATCTGCTCCTGGTGGCAGGTAAAAGACGCATAGAACTCACATACCAGCTCCAGGTATGTGGACTCTGTGACGATGAATACTCGACTGTACGGTGGCACGTTGAGTATGCGTCTGACTTCCGGCTCTACTCCCAGTGTTTGTACTGCTGCCCAATCCAGCGTTCTGCCCGTCAGTATCGTACGCCCGATGTACCCAGTGCATCTCGCTTGGTATGTTGTGCTGGAGGGAAACAACATAAAAGGATGTGCCACTGAGGTAACTGTCATGGTAGATGTGGTACGAGCACGTTTAGGAGCCATTTAAAACGTATGAGAGAGTGTAGGTGGGAAAGAAAGCTTTAAACTCAAATTCTGAAGATGAATTTGAATTCAGAAGGATGAAATTAGGTTAGGGACGGATTTTGAATTTTTGGCGGGAAGATCGAATTTTGGAGGGAAATTCGAATTTTTAAACTTTGAGGAGTTTGCCAAAAATTTGTAGATAGAGGCTAGAGAGAAATGTTTTTAGAGAGATGAATTTTTGGTTGTAGATTTGAGAGAAAATGAAAGAAATTGAATTTTTATAGAAGGGGCGGCCTTCGGGACGCCCGTCCTGGAGGAAGGACTCCCGTCCCTCTGGACGCCCGTCCCGGGTTGCATCGGGACGCTTGCCAATTCCGGGGAAAAAAAAAATTTTTCTTCGTAATTCCCTGAAAATCTCAAGATACCAAAAATAATCATAATTCTTAACAAGGCTTCATGTTTATCCAATGAAATTCAGAAGTTGTTAAAAACTCTATGCAAAAATTCCTCAGTCTCTTTTCGAAAATTGTGACTACCCTAATTTTATCCTAACTTAAATTCAGCAAGAATTTCAGAAAAACAAAACTGAGTTTGTGCAATGGAAAATAAACTGTATTTTCAAGACTCTTGTTTTTCATAGAAATAAAATGTCTGAAGAAATTTGTAGAATATAAAGGACCCTTTAAAAAGTTTGAAAAAAAATATGGGTCAATTATTCAGGTTTAGTTCAAACGAATTATTTGCTAAGAATAAAAGTAAAAGAATCTTCCCTTTTTAACGACCTTTATCTCTGATCTCCTGTAGCTCCGCCTGAATGTTTCGCATCTCTTGCAGTTCTGCTTGTATGTTGCGCATTTCCTCCTGCTGGTTCCTTTGTTCCATCTCATAGACCCTTTGAGTTAGTGTGTCTATCTGCACGGACAACATTGAATAATAACCGTTAGTACTCCCCGCAGATGAAGGGGTGCGCTCGTTCGGTGTTGGGGTGTATGCAGGAGAGGTTGGTGAATTTTGGGTTTGGTCAGTAGGGGGTGGATTTAGAGGAACTCTCTGGGCAGGAGGGTGAATTGGAGATCTCTCGGGTACTTCTCTAGGAGGGAAGGTATCTTCAGAAGGATCTTCTTCCGTGGGACTATGCTCACGGGTGTTCAGGAATCGTCTCACTAGTTCACTGGCATCAGGGCTTGAGTTTACTTCCACTGGTTGTGAAGGAAGAGTCTCTCGTAGTACTTCTGGTGCAGGCCTAGAGGGGCCCTCTGGCTTTGTCTTCTTCGGTCCTGGAGTGTCAGGGTTTTCTGTCTTCTTTGCCTGATTAGTAGCTGCTCTTGTTCTCTTCATCTTTGAGTGCAAAGTCTGGATAGAAATAACAAATAGCAAAAGGTAGGACAGTGAAACAAGAAAGCAAGAAAAATATTTTTATGGATTTTGATTTATTTAGAATGCAGGTAAATTTCCTTAATATGGTTTTAGAATAATTTTCTAAAATTTGATTATCCTAAGTGTCTTAATTCCAGATATTATCTAAAATTAATTAGTTATGACAATCCTATATTTAGGAAAGTGATTGTCTAACTAGTATAAGATAAGTGTAAGTCAAAAGTCTAGGTTACTACCGCTACCTATCATAAGTTTCTAGAATTGTGGCCAATAATCCAAAATTCATTATGATATGTCCCCGGCAACGGCGCCAAAAATCTTATGCGATTCCGGTTGACGTGCTAAATAGGTGTTATTTTACCTTATGTTGATTATGAATAATTAAGGACTGTGATTGACTAATTGTCACATTTAGTCTCTATGGTGTCACTTAATCAGCCAGAACCTAAGGCAAAGTACCTATCGTGTAGCTAGTCTGTTGGAAAGTATCTACGATTTTATTAAATAAATATCGTACTCCCAGGGAAGTGGCAACGACTTAGTACTAACTAGCCTTTTATCCTAACTCCTATCTTATAATCCAGTTATGCAATCTTCATCAAATACTTTGATGAGAGGGTGATTCATTCTCCACTAGGTTTCAGTCTAATTAAACCTAGAAGTGTTTTATAGATGAGTCCTGATTCTATGTTATACTGTTCCTATATGTTGTTTGACCTATATTCGAGTATTTTAGATATATCTTAGCCTGGATTGCAACTATGTTCTGTGTCTAAAGGCGTACCACATCCGAGGTCTCTAATAAACCGCCCTACCTTAATGACGGCCCTACTCACGGTTCGGGACGAAGGCATCCATGAAAGCCCTATGTCACTTTGGGGATCATACCGCTTGCCCTAGCCGCCGGCATAATCGGACTCAGCTCGGCCCCTACCTAGACTACTTTAACAGGCAGGGTGTTCAACATGTTATTTTATCTAGCATGGCAGACACCAATACTAATTGATGCCTGTTAAACTAAACAGGTTATGATTAGACTGTGGTTAGGAATTGTCTATAACCCTAACTTTAGTTTAAAAGAGCACATTAAACATGCAGACATAGTGAATATTTAGCAGGTGGCTATTTCCGGAAAAACATAATAACGTCAACATATGAAACAACTATTCATAAAAATCGTAATCTGATATTCAAAATAAGTATTTAGGACAAAACAATAACAACTATATAGAAGGGGGTATGGGGACTGATGCCATAAGAAATCACCCTTTACTTAGTCTCGCCGACAGAGCGTACTGCTGTATATGTCGTATTGCTCGCCCTGACTCTGCTCACCAGAACCTTCGGAGGACGCGTCCTCAGCCTAGTAACTGGGCTTTACCTTAATACCCAGCTTAAGCCCAGCCCTGTGGACTGACTCTTCGAACGCCTAGAGCCCTCTTAGGATCTCCTAACGAAATCCCGGGTATTCTATGAATACCAGAAACGAACCTATCTATAGAAACCTAAGATCTGAGACTATTTCTCAGAAACTAAAACAAAACTAATAAGAAAGAAACTGAGATCCGAGTCTCTGAGTGAGTTGTGTACTAGAGAATTGTACACTGGACACCACTAAATGACTCAGATCGAGTGGAGAGGAATGAATTCAACTGCTGGAGGCCTGGGGTATTTATAGCAGCTTCCCGGAGTGAAAATTTCTGAAAACTTCGATGTGGGACAGCTTCTGGCGGCTTGGGACGCTCGTCCCGGCTTCGGGACGCCCGTCCAGGTGCCTTGACTTGGTCGGGACGCCCGTCCCGGGTTCGGGACGCCCGTCCTGAACCTTTGACAAGGTCAACATTTCCAAAAATTGCGTTTTTGCCCCAAAATTTGCTGTTTTCGTCTACTTTTCACCTGACACTTCCAAAATCATAAAAACTGTGAAATTAAGTGAATAATGAACAATCAAGATCAAATTACCCTCGATTTCACCCAAATTCATACATAAAAACATGCTAAAAAGGTGATACGATTTTCGCGTATCACCTAACTAGCATAAGATAAGTGTATGTCTAAAGTCTAGGTTACTACTGTTACCTATCATAAGTCTCTAGAATTTTGATCAGGAATCCAAAATTCATTATGATATTTCCCCGGCAACGGCGCCAAAAATCTGATGCGTTCCGATTGGTATGCTAAAAGATAGGCTTTATTTACCTATGTCGATTATGAGTAATTAAGGATTGAGTCTTACTAACTGTCACTTAGCATTCTATTATTGTCACTTAATCAATCAGAACCTAAGGCAGAGTACCTATCGTGTAGCTAGTCTGTTGGAAAGTATCTACGATTTTATTAAGTTAAATATCGTACTCCCAAGGAAGTGGCAACGACTTAGTAGTAACTAGCCTTTTATCCTAACTCCTATCTTATGAGCCAGTTATGCAATCTTCATCAATAACTTTAATGAGAGGGTGATCCATTCTCCACTAGGTTTAAGTTTAATTAAGCCTAAAAGTGTTTTATAGATAATGTTCTGATTCTATGTTATACTGTTCCTATATGTTGATTGACCTATATTCGAGTATTTTAGACATGTCTTAGCCTGGATTGTAACTATGTTCTAAGTCTAAAGGTGTACCACATCTGAGTCTCTACGCTACCGCCCCATCGTTAAGGGTAACGGCCCTACTCACGGCTCGGACAAAAGTTAGCAATGAACGGTACCCTATGTCACTTCGGTATCATGCTGCTCGTCTCATAACCGCCGACATAACACTCTACTCAGCCTACCTAGACTACTTTCAACCAACAGGGTGTTCCGCATATTATTTTATCTAGTATGGCAGACACCAATACTAATTGATGCCTCTTAAACTAAACAGGTTATGAATAGACCTTGGTTAGGAACTGTCTATAACCCAAATTTCAGTTTAAAAGAACGGCATTAGACATGCAGATATAATGAATATTTAAGCAGGTGGCCATTTCTGGAAAATCATAATAACTTCAGCATATAAAACAGATATTCATAAGAATCGTAATCTGATATTCAAATTAATATTTAGATAAAACAATTCGTAAACATACAGAACCTCGTCTAGGGGACCCACTGTCATAAAGTAATCACCACTCTATGCAGGTCCAGCCGGCGCTGCAGCTCCTGTATGCTCCTGACTGCTCGATCCTACTCTGCTCGGAGAGCCTTCGGAGAACGCTCCTCAGACCTAGTAGCAATTGTTTTACCTTACATCCCGGGCTTAAGCAAATTGCCCTAATCTGACTAAGGACACGCACCCTATCTCTCTCTTAGGATCTCCTAACGAAATCCCGGTATTCTATGAATACCAAAAACGAACCTATCTATCGAAGCCTAAGCTCTGAGACTATTTCTTAGAAACTAAGAAAACGAAACACTAAAGAAAGAAGGAAAACTGAAACTGAAACCCGAGTCTCTCAGTGACTTGTGTACTCGAGAATTGTACACTGGAAGTCTCTGAATGACTCAGATCGAGTGGAGAGAAATGATTTCAACTCCTGGAGGCCTGGGGTATTTATAGTAGTTTTCTGGAGTGAAAAATTCCAAAAATTTCGATGTGGGACAACTTCTGGTGCTTCGGGACGCCCGTCCTGGATTGGGATGCCCGTCTTGGTGGTTTGACTGGGTTAGGATGCCCGTCCCGAATTCGGGACGCCCGTCCCGGACCGTTGGCCAAGTCAGCTTTTCCAAAAATTGCATTTTTACCCCAAAATTTGCTGTTTTCGTCTAATTTTCACGTGACACTTCCAAAATCATAAAAACTGTGAAATTGAGTAAATAACAATCAATTAAGATCGATTTCCTATCAATTTCACCCTAAATCATACATAAAAACATGCTAAAAAAGGTATATGATTTTCGTGTATCACCTTCCACGAAGAATATCTTGTGACCAACAGTTATTCTAAAATTATTCGGTTGAAAATATCTCACTAATATCTCTAGTTCAAACGAGATATTTCAGAATCTGACCAATATCAGATTCTTCATACACATTTCTCAAGGTCGTCCTTTCCTATAAATACCTCCCTAATGAGGACAGAAGGTAAGGCCCGATAATTATATCAATTCTCTATCAACCTCCTACATCTCCGGTCAATATTCTGAATACTGACTTAATCGTCGGAGGGTTTTTCGGAGGTCCCTCACCCTCCGCTCTGAACCTCTATGTTTTGCAGATACTCGGTGGGGAATCTTCATCAAAACAACAAACAAAACAGCATTCCAAATGGAGATACTTTGATAGAGACTCTCAAACGACGCAGGTTAACTACCACGTGTCGCCAGACCGATTTACGCCGAATCAATATTATATCTTATGTATTGGATTTGCCTTATGTTTATGGAATATATTTGCTTGGATATAGATAGCTTATGTAGTGGATTTGCCTTCTGGAATATATCTGGAATATATTTGCCTGGATATAGATATGTTTATGAAATATATTTGCTTGGATATAGATACCTTATGTGGATTTGCCTTCTGGAATATATTTGCTTGGATATAGATACCTTATGTATTGGATTTGCCTTCTGTTTTTTTAAAAAATAAATAAATATTTTTGTTTGATGTGTGTGTTTTGAACCCATGACCTTAAGCTTAAAATAAAAATTTACTCTAGTAAGCCATTTGAATAATATACATATATTTGAATTAGATAAATGCTATTTAACTAAAGTTTTACTGCTATTATTATTTTTATTTTTTATTTATTATTTTTTTAATTTAATATTTTTTTATTATTTGCTTGAAGAATATGGATGAAAATATATGTGTTGCCAATAGTGCAACTACTCATACTATTCTTAAAAATAAAAAATATTTCATTGCAATAAAGATGAATGAAACATATGTTACTACAATTTTGGGTAGTACAAAAATAATTGAAGGCTTCGAAAGAGCCATTATAATGTTACCCAATGAAACAAAATTGAATATAAACAATGCTTTATTTTCATCTAAGTCTCAAAGGAATTTGTTAAGTTCAAAGATATCCGTCTTAACGGATATAATGTGGAGACTGTAAGTGAAGGAAATGATGAGTGTCTTCATATTATAAGCATTCTTTCAAATAAGAAAATTGTATAAGAAAAATTGAATATGTTTTCTTCGAGCTTCTACTGCACAAGAATAAATTCAATTGAAATACATTCAGTAAATCAGAAGTTTATTGATTAAAAAAAGTTCACTATTTGGTATGATCAATTGGGACATCCCGGTTCAAGCATGATGTGAAATATTATTGAAAATTCGCATGGACACTCATTGAAAAACCTGCAGATTTTTCAATGAAAAGAATTTTCTTGTGCTGCTTGTTCTCAAGGAATATTAATTATTAAGTCATCACCAACTAAAGTTGGAATTGAATCTCCAACATTTTTAGAAAGAATTCAGGGTGACATATGTGGACCAATTCACCCTTCATGTTGACCATTTCGATATTTTATGGTTCTAATAGACGCATCTAGCAGATGATCTCATGTTAGCTTACTATCAACTCTTACCATGGCGTTTGTGAGATTGCTTGCTCAGATTATTAGATTACGAGCATAATTTCCAGATTATATAATTAAATCAATACGTCTGGATAATGCTGGTGAGTTTACATCTCAAAATTTCAATGATTATTGTAAGACTATTGGTATAAGTATTGAACATTCTGTATCTCATGTTCATACACAAAATGGGTTAGTTGAATGTTTTATTAAAAGACTTCAATTGATAACTAGACCTATACTTATGAGAACTAAATTACTCATTTCATCTTAGGGTCATGCAATTTTGCATGCAACACTTGTATGTGTTAGACCAACAAGTTATCATAAATATTTCCTATTGCAATTGGCTTATGGTCGGGAGCCAAATATTTCCCATTTTAGAATTTTTGGATGTGATGAATATGTTTCTATTGCTCCACCACAACGCACAAAAATAGGTTCTCAAAGAAGATTGTGGATATATGTTGGATTTGATTCTCCTTCTATTATAAGATATCTTGAACCTATGACATGAGATCTTTTTACGGCACGATTTTCCGATTGTCATTTTGATGAATCAATGTTCCCGGGATTAGGGGGAGAAAAAGAAAAACAACTTGGTAAAAATATTACATGGAATACTTTGCAATATCTTGATACTTGTATAAATCAGTGTGAATTTGAAGTTCAAAAGATAATACATTTGCAAAGTATAGCAAATCAACTGCCAAATGCATTTACCGACTTAAAGAGAGTGACTAAGTCACATATGCCAGCTGAAAATGCTCCTATACGGATTGATGTCCCAAACTGACAATTTGTAAATGAAATAGCAAATCAGTCTATAGCACGCTAAAAGCGTGGTAGACCAATTGCTTCAAAAGATAAAAATCCTCGTAAAAGGAAGGGAGCAAATGTTAATAATGAACCCATGCATAATACTCCAGAAGAGTCAAGAGTCATAATAAATGAAATAACTCCAAAAGAAGTTCAGGTAACTAAAGTATTGAAAATATTGAAAAATTAGATAATGATGAGATCTTAATAAATTATGTGTCAACGAGGAAATGATTGAACCGGGAAGAAATAACTATTGATAGTATTTTATTATATTATATAGCATCAAATATTATAAATGAAAATAATTATAATGAGCCTTCATCCGTTGATGAATGTCGACGTAGAAGTGATTGGTTGAAATAGAAAATGCAATTCAAGCAAAATTAAACTCACTTACAAAAAGTGATGTTTTTGGACCCATAGCCCGGACACCTGAAGATGTCATACCTGTAGGGTACAAATGGGTATTTCTACGGAAAAGAAATGAGAAAAATGAAATTATGAGATATAAAGCACGTCTTGTTGCACAAGATTTTTCTCAAAGATCGGGAATTGACTATGAGGTCACTTATTCTCCTGCAGTGGATGCAATTACTTTTTGTTATCTCCTTAGTCTGGCAGCCAATGATAAACTTGATATGCGTCTTATGGATGTAGTTACAGCCTATTTATATGTCTCACTTGATAGTGATATCTATATGAAAATCTCTGAAGGATTTAAAATGCCTGAAGCATATAAATCAGATTCTCGAGAATTATATTCAATAAAATTACAAAGATCTTTGTATGGTTTAAAACAGTCTGGACGAATGTGGTACAATCGTCTTAGTGAATATTTATTGAAAGAAGGTTATCAAAATAACCAAATTTGTCCATGTGTATTTATCAAGAAAACAAATTCAGGGTTTGCTATAATAGTTGTATATGTTCATGATTTAAATATCATTGGAACCCCTGAAGAAATTTTAAAAGTAGTAGATTCTTTGAAGAAAGAATTTGAGATGAAAGATCTCGGAAAAACAAAGTTTTGTCTCGGCCTGCAAATCGAGCATTTAAAAGATGAAATTGGAATTTTTGTTCATCAATCAAATTATACTGAAAAGTTCCTTAAAAATTCTACATGGACAAGGCACATCCATTGAGTACTCCAATGGTTGTTCGATCACTTGATGTGAAAAAAGACATTTTTCGACCTTGTGAGGATAATGAAAATGTTCTTGGTCCATAAGTACCATATCTTAGTGCAATAGGTGCACTAATGTATCTTGATAATAATACAAGACCTGATATAACTTTTACTATTAATCTATTAGCAAGGTTTAGTTCATGTCCAACTAAAAGACATTGGAATGGAATTAAACATGTCTTCCGATACCTTCGAGGTATAATTGATATGGGATTATTATATCATCATAGTTCTAAACCATAACTTGTTGGTTATGCTGATGCTGGTTTCTTGTCTGATCCACATAAAGCCAGATCTCAAACAGGCTATGTTTTTACATGTGGAGGAACTGCTGTTTTATGGCATTCTACAAAGCAAACATTAGCTGCTACTTTTTTGAATCATGCAGAAATTATAGCAATCCATGAAGCAAGTCGTGAATGTGTTTGGTTAAAATCCATGTCTCAACACATTCGAGAGACATGTGGTTTATCTTCAGGCAAAGAACTTCCAACAATAATTTATGAAGATAACACTGCATTTATAGCTCAATTACAAGAAGGATATATCAAACAAGATCGCACAAAGCATATATCACCAAAAATTTTCTTTACACATGATCTTCAGAAAAATGGTGATATTGATGTACAACAGGTCCGTTCAAGCGATAATTTGGCAAACTTGTTCACAAAAGCATTACCAACTTCAACATTTGAAAGACTTGTTCATAATATTGGAATGCGACGATACAAAAATATTATGTAATGATCAGGGGGAGTGTACAAGGAACTATGTACTCTTTTTCCTTCACTAGAGTTTTTTATCCCATTGGGTTTTTCTCTAGTAAGGTTTTAATGAGGCATATTCCTTGTACAATGGACATCCAAAAGGGGGAGTATTATAAATCATATTTTGTATGTCCATAACTCCCATTACTTCCACTATCTCCATATAACTTCCACCACATCCTTATAACCTCCATGTAACCTCCATGAAGTTATATTTGTAACATATGTATACATTTATATTAGTATGTATATGGGTATGTAGGTTACACATATGCATACCTATAAATATGTACACAAGTTTTGTATGTGATAGTTTTGTATGTTTTGTTACAAGAAAATATGTACACAAGTTTACACTATTTTGATTTCTATTTCTTTAATATTTGTTTCATTATCGTTATAGATATTTTATAATAATTTATAATATTTTTTATATTAATATATATATATATATATTATTTTTATATTTATAATTCAAATAATTAAATATTAAAAATAATTTATAAAAATAATATATATATATATATGGTCATAGCTTGCCTTTATCAGTATAGTGAGTAGACAGGACAAAGGATCAACTGGGAGAAATCAGAGATACATTCCAATGCTAATGTACCGAGAGCATAGAGGATAGAGCTATGTCATTCACTGTCAATGAAAGAATACACACATTCGGGAAAGTACTTAGGGAACCCCTTCTGCGAATTCTCCTCTAAGACTGTTTCTTTTAACAATTTGGTGGACAGATTGGCGTCAAAATTGGCACGTTGGAAGTCTACGCATTTATCCCTTGCAAGTCGAAATACTTTGGTTAAAAGTGTAGCCCTTGCCATACCATCCTTCTCCATGTAGGTTTTCTTATTTCCAGTTAATATTTGTGAGAAGCTGGACAAACTTTGTAGACGTTTTTTATGGGGGTGCTAAGGAAGAAGTGAAAAGATATTTAGCTTTGAGGTCTTGGGACAGTATATGTACACCAAAGATTGCTGGTGGTCTAGGAATCAGAAGAACCAAAGATATGAACATTGCTTTCATAACCAAATTAGGGTGGAAGTTGTGTACAGAACCACAACGCATTTGGGTAAAACTTATAAGGTCCAAATACTTGAGAGGCAAAAGAGTTCTTGACTTCCAACAGACAAGTCAAGGATCTTCTTGGGTATGGAATGGTATACGAAGGTGTAAACAGTCCCTGGACAATGGTTTATGTTACAAAATTATTTCAAACTCTTCTATTAGAATTTGGGAGGATCCTTGGATCCCTGATCTCCCAAGGTTCAGACTTCCGGCTGTTGCTCCCTTCTGATGATATCTCGAGAGTGATTGAACTGATGAATACGGATAAAACAAGCTGGAATGAACATTTGTTGCATAATATTTTCCACCCTAATATATGTAGGTTGATTATGTGTATTCCCATCTCCAGAGGGGAACAAGACTCCTTCGTTTGGTGTCCCTCCTTGACAGGGGACTTTTCAGTACATTCATCGTACCGAACAAACAACAGATAGAGATTATTACTGCTTCCAAATTGGATAGAAATGTGTGGTCACTGCTTTGGAAGTTGGAGTTACATGAGAGGCATAAAATATTAATTTAGAAATTGTTAAATGGGGTCCTCTCGACCAAGGACCGTATCAAATGTTTCATTCCCTTGACTAATTTGAACTGTTTCTTATGTAATTTTGCTATTGAATCTGTTGACCATTTATTGTTTGATTGTCCTATTTTTGCTTTATGTGGGCTGCATTCCTCTTGGCAGATCAGAATAGGTCAGTTTACTGCTATTGGTTGGATGAAATGATTGTTTATTTTGTTGGACTAGAACAATGAATTTCCTATTGATGAGGAGGGGAAACATAAAATGCTGCAATTTGATATAGTATTATTTGAGAAATCTGGATGGAAAGGAATTGTATTCGAATGGTGGAAGTCCACCAAACTGGAATGAGTTTGTACAGAATGTGAATCGTATTAGTTTTAATTATTGGAATGTTGCTACTGAGAGGAGGTGTGCTCGAAGGAGTCTGAATTCACAAATCTCCTGGTTTCTGCCAAGGCTTGGACATTTTATATTTAATTTTGATATTGCTTTGATTTTTTTGCTATCTCTACTGTGGTTTAAGGAATCATGATGGGATTATCCTTGGAGCTTGGATCAACCCTACTCATGTAATTCGTTTTGTGTAGAGATGGAAGCGGCTGTCCAAGCTTTTATTATTGTTGATGATCGTGGAATGGATTCTACTGATTTTGAAGGAGATGCTCTACAGGTTATTCTTGCTCTTAAGGGTCTTGATCAGTGTGCAAATTGGAGAGCTTTGACTCAGTCAGATAGGGGCAAACCTTTTTTTAGTAGGAATCCGTTTTTAAATGTTAATTTTATTAATCAAAACTGTAATTTTTGTGTCCATAACTTAGCTAAATAAGTTAGAAACTCCTCTATTGTGACTACCCTCTCTCTTGAGGTGCTATGTTATAGAGGATGTACTGTAATTATTAATGAGCTAAAGAGCGTAATGATATATAATACTTCACTTATCCAAGAAAACTTGGAGAAAAAATATATAAAAATAGATATAAAATTTAAAATTTGTAATATATGCATTTTGAACTAAGATGGAAATGTATACCCTAATATTATTTTCTTCAATTGTGTTGCTAGTTTTGCTAATGGCTTAAATAACGTTTAATTAAATTATATTTATAAATACAATTAAATAATATAGTAAATATTAGAATGGTTCATTGGAAGCGTGGTGGGTTCATAATCTACAGGCCTCAAGATTCAAACTTAGCTCTAATATATAAAATATATTATTTTATTTCATATTATTTAAATTTTTTTTTAAAAATATTGCATTCATTTTTTTTTAATTATTATTTTTTAGATTGAAAAATTTCATCCCTTAAATTATATAATTTTTGTGATTTTATCTATTTTTTAAATTTTTAGATAATTTCATCCCTTATTTTTATAATATTGACAACATTCATCCTTTTGTTAATTTTATTAACCGTCAACTGTTATATTTTTTTAATAAAAAAAATTATAATTGAAAGGGTAAAAATGTTAAATACACTCCAAAAATATATATTTTTTAATAACCTTAATTTCTATTATTAAAATTCTTAAATTTCTCAAGTTCTGTATGCTTGTGTTAATTTTTATTTTTAAATTAAATTCTCAACTTGAATCTCAAACTTCTTATGCTGGCTCTCAACAATTTCATTTAGAGTTTCATAGGATCGAATGAAGTAAAAGCATGATTCAATTTGAAAATTTAGTTTTTCTTAAAAAAAAAATTAAAGTAAACATTTAGTTTTAAAAAATTAATAAAAAATAATGTAAGCATTAACAACTTGAAAACTTATTTATGAAGTGCTTTACTGAATCCGAGCAATGGAATTTAGGATTCAATTTGGGATTTTTAAAAAAATAAAATAAAATAAAGGAAAACATATAAAACTTGAAAATTTTAAAAGTTTTAACTATGGAAATTTAGATTTTTTTTTTGGAGTATATTGACATTTTATCCTTTAAAAATAAAATTATTTTTATTAAATCAAATTGACTAGATTATTAATAAAATTAACAAAATGATGAAAGTTGTTAAAATTAAAAAAATAAAGAGTGAAATTATCCAAAAATTTTAAAAAATAGACCAAATCACATAATTTATAAGAAAAAATTTGTCATTCTACCTTATTTTTTATAATAGAGATAAATTAAGTTCTTTTACTTATCACATAAAATAATTATATTAACATCGTAGTGGGGCAATGAAAGCATGTGGGCTCATAACTCACGAGTCAAAAATTAAAACTTATCTTGACTTATATATATATATATATATACCAACGAGTATTTTTCTAAAATGACCTAACTTTTTAAAAATTATCCCGGTTTAACCTAGTTTATAAAACTATTTCTTAAACTAAATTTAACTCATTCACAAAATGAGTTTTAATGTAAAATTTTTAAATTTTTTTTATAATTTTCTCTTTTCTCTTTTTCTCTTTTTCTCTCTTTTTTTTTTATTTTTTAAATTCTTTCGTTTCCCCTCTCCTTCCATTTTCTTTTCATTTTTTTCTCTTCTCCATTCCACCTCTCCACAGAAACCCTAACCCACTCAAAACACACTCAGCAATGATAGGGATCATGTTGTTGAAGCAAGGGATGAATTCCATCGAATTTTGAATGAGGCCCGCGACTTCATTTACTTTATTTGTTTTTATAATTTTACACTTGTTAGTTTTGATATTATGGAGCTTCTTTTATGGATAATTTTTTCTTCTTTTATGAACACTCTGCACTTGAGGTAGTTAGTACAAAATGAAAATGATATTGGGGCTTTGTGAGGTGGTATAGATATCATGGTAAAGCCTCATGCTGCCTCAAAATGAGAGTACTAAGCCTCTAGGAAAATATTTTATTAACATTACAGTAGTGAAATATGCCTAAATAAGACAGAGAAAATATTGAGGATTAGAGTGTGTATTAATTGAAGATAAAAAAGAACATCGGCGTATGTATATATATATATATATATATATATATATATATATATATAAACATAGATAACTCCACGCAGGCATTAGTCTTGCCATTATACTGGGCCTGCTACAAAAAATGAAGTTGGGCTACATGAGGGTCCAATAAAATATTTTCACCAGTTTTTTTTCTAAGGAACTGAATCTAGATATTTTTAAATCAATTCGTATATAAATTATTTTTTATTAAAAAATTCAACTCCAAATTTTAAACAAAATTTGTATATAATATATATATATATATATATATTTATTTATTTATTTATTTATTTATTGTCTAATCAAGAGTTTTTGATTAATTCTTGATTATTATTCAATATAAAATAAAGGGATTGGTATAATGATCTTTTTTCTTCAGTTTTATCTTGTTTTGATGCATGTCCATTATTTCTTGGTTGCCAATCATCTCTTGTCAACATTTTAGAGCTAATATGAGTGGATTTCAGTAACCTTGAATTTGTTTAGTTTTTTCTGAACAGGTTGAAACATTTGCTCAATTTGGGGTTGTATTTCTTTTATTTGCACTGAGACTAGAGTTTTCTTTGACGAAGGTGTATTATCGATTTGTTTAATGATGTCTTTTCCACTTTCCTTTATGGAAATAATCCTGTTTATTCTTCTGCACACCCCTTTCTTTCATCTGACAAAGCTTATTTTCTGTTACACTTGCAGTTAAAAGTTGGAGCTGTTGCTGTTCTTAGGGGGCTGTTTCAAATATTTATATTTATATTTTTTTAGTGGAATTTTTGCACTGGTATAGTTTAATGCATTGTTCTTAAGTATCCTGAGTTATATAGTTATTTATTTTGTGTTTGACATTTTAGCCTTTTTCTTTTTATATTGTGTAGTAGTTGAGCTTAGTAAATCTTTTGACTTCCTAACTTGAACTTCTATAAAATTGGGTGTCTTTTAGTAAATATTTCAAGTTTTTGAATTATTTCCTCCTTGGGGGCAATTCTGAAGAATATTCAATTATTTACATACCTTTCGGATGAGTTTTCACTACCCTGTTATTGCATGTCCTATCCCGAAGGGATTTGATGATAATTTATTGCTTTAGATATTGATAGTATCTTTATAACTCGAATTCAGACTTCAATCAAATTATGACACTATTTGAACTTGTTTCTTTGTGGAATTTCTTATTTGTGCTTTAATTTTCAATACACAACATCATGTATTGCGAATTTGAAATCATTGCTATTGTTTCTTCTTTGCTTCCAAGTCTCTCATCATTTTTATTCAATGTTGTTAGATGTTTTTTAAATGGTTAATAATATTCATTTTTCTTTGTGTGACATGTTACTTAGTAGGAAAGAGATAATTTTTTTTTATCTGGACTCATGTCATGAATGAAACATTCTAATCAATATCCATATTTATGTTAATGTAGATGACGAGTTCTCCTGAAGTTGTGAATCCAGGTCCAATAAAGGAAAATGTTTTGAATGAGCAAAAGGATCATAGGACATCTTTAATATGGGATGGTGTAAAAGAGACGAGTGAGAATGCACTGGGTGTGAGAACGTTTGATTCTAGTTTTTTTGAGTTGTATAGCATGACTCCAACTAGAGTGAGGGAGTTATTAGATATTGCTGGATTTGGAGGGGTAGCACGTGCTGGGTATTTTATGGTTGATCATAGTTTAGTTACTGCACTTGTAGAAAGGTGGAGACCTAAGACACATATATTTCACCTTTCATGTGGTGAGGTGACTATTACATTACAAGATATTGCAGTGTTATGGGGTCTACCTATTGATGGAGAGCCTATTATTGGGTCAAGGATTGCGGGTGGTATAGAATATTGGCAAGATTCATGTGAGAGGCTTTTGGGTTTTAGACCTAGAGTAGATGAAATAAAGGGTAATAGAATGAGGAAGGCTGCTTTAGATAGGTACTTGTCGATTTCTTTATCACCCGATGCATCTGAGGATCATTTATTGCAGTACTCACGATCGTTAGCTCTATTATTGATCGGTGGTTTATTATTCACTGATCATTCAGATAATAAAATTAACCTTAGATATCTCCTTCATTTAGAAAATTTGAAGTACGCTGGAAATTTAAGTTGGGGTAGTGGCACTCTCGCTTACTTGTATCGATCAATGTGTATGGCATCAAAATGTGAGGCCCGTGAGATTTCTGGTCCGGTGGTACTACTTCAGGTAATATTTAATTTAAATATTAAAATATTTCAAAGTTACATTAAATTGAAAGTTGAATCTAATATTACTTTGAATTATTTTGTTTTACAGTTGTGGGCATGGGAGCATCTTCCCATATTACGACCAAATATACGCCTTGAGTTACCAATTTTACCAGAGTTAGCACCGTACGGAGCAAAGTGGCAAGTGACATTTGATCTCACCAAACTATTGACCCATGTTCTTATCACTTATCGGGATCAACTTGACGCAATGTCCCCCAATCAGGTGATATTCTATTTCAATTTAATATATAATTTATTATTTATGACAATGCAATTGAATATATATATATATATATATATTGTAGTTTTCGTGGATGCCATACAATGAGATTATTGAATATCTTCCCGAGAGATATTTAGTTGGCCGAGATATATGGTGTGCTGAAGTAACATTGATATGTTGGGAGATTGTAGAGCTTCATTGTCCTGATCGAGTTACTACGCAATTTGGACTTTATCAATCAATTCCAAAACATATTACAGGTGAACTATATCATCTACACAAATTCCAATTACGTGGGAATATGTCTATTGATTGGATGATACATCACCGGATTCATCTTTACCGTTGGGAAAATCGATACAATCATGTTCTTTCTGAAATACCAACGACAGTTGATGGAAGTGATGTAGTCGAGGATTACTACTCTTGGTATATTAGAATTACTCGCATTTTAGTAGGCAATCCGATTTATTGAGGGCATGTCGATGAGGGCTATTCCATTACCGGTTCTAGTGCTGTCATATTGGTAATTTCTACTTCTAGTTAGTATATATATTAACTATTAATTAATAATTTGCTAATTTCTAATTTTGTTTCTCAAATTTGCTTGTAGACCAATGCTGCTGAGGCTAGTCTCCGAATACGTGAGGAGCAGTTGAAGAATATATATGAACCAAATGATCAAATTGGTTTTAGTCGAATTAAATATTTACTTACTCGTGGTCTTGCTGCAATAGGATCGAGGATTAGACATCACGAGGCAACATGTGTTGTTACAGGATCACAAAATGTGGTTCATCCATTAAAATACCAAAGAATCGAATCTTCACACATGGAGCAAAATGGGTAAAGAGAGGAGGTAAAAAATGTAACTTTAGCAGACGTGCAAATGATGTTGATTCAACTGAGGTACCAGAGGATGATGAAGTATTTGGTTTTGGTTCAACTTCGCAACCTCCTCGAGAGTGTCTTACTCTAGAATATGTATGTGGTTCAGCATCAACTTCTCAAGAAAATCCAAGTCAAGAAAATGTTATTCGTTCAAGCTCCGGTTCTCAACCTTCTCATGATTCTACTATTGAAGAGATTATACCACATACTAGAACTAGGCTTTGTCGAGCTTGGAAGACTGTAAATAGATATACCCCTGGATGATGTTCTTTATTATAAATGAACTTGTTGTTTTGGCATTGTTGTATTTTTATTTAATTTATTACAAATCAACTTCTTGCTTTGACATTGTTGTAGTTTGAGGTGACGTGATTTGTTCTATAAATTGAAGATTGGTATTGCTATTTTATTATTTACAAAAATCAATGATTTTTCGTTATGTGATCCATTTTTCCTTATTGTAAAATTATATTTAATTCTATAGATATAGATGTATATAAAGTGGTTTTATATAACTTTTAAGGACTCATCTTCAAATTATGCGTCCTATAATTCAGTACTGGAATTCATCACGTTTAAAAATTATGTGGAACATTATGACTCATCTTCAAAATGCGTCCTATAATTCGGTATTGGAATTTATCACGTTTGAAAATTATGTGGAACATTAGGACTCATCCTCTCAATGCGTCCTATAATTCAGTACGGAAATTCATCACATTTAAAAATTATCTGGAACATTATGACTCGTGGCCAGAATGCGTTCTACAATTTAGTACTGGAATTTATCACGTTTAAAAATTATGTGGAACATTTGGACTCATCTTCAAAATGCGTTCTATAATTCAGTACAGGAATTTATCACGTTTGAAAATTATGTGAAACATTAGGACTCATCTTCTCAATGCGTCCTATAATTCAGTACTGGAATTTATCACGTTTGAAAATTATGTGGAACATTAGGATTCATCTTCTCAATGCGTCATATAATTCAATACTAGAATTTATCACGTTTAAAAATTATCTGGAACATTATGACTCGTGGCCAGCATGCGTTCTACAATTTAGTACTGGAATTTATCACGTTTGAAAATTATGTGAAACATTAGGACTCATCTTCTCAATGCGTCCTATTATTCAGTATTGCAATTCATCACGTTTAAAAATTATCTGGAACATTATGACTCGTAGCCAGAATGCGTTCTACAATTTAGTACTGGATGTGGAACATTATGACTCATCTTCTCAATGCGTCCTATAATTCAGTACTAGAATTCATCACGTTTAAAAATTATCTGGAACACTATGACTCGTGGCCAAAATGTATTCTAAAATTTAGTACTTGAATTTATCTTGTTTATAAATTATGTGGAACATTATGACTCGTAGCCAGAATGAGTTCTACAATTCAGTACTGGATGTGGAACATTAGGACTCATCTTCTCAATGCGTCCTATAATTCAGTACTGCAATTCATCACGTTTAAAAATTATCTGGAACATTATGACTCGTGGCTAGAACGCATTCTACAATTTAGTACTGGAATTTATCACGTTTAAAATTTATGTGGAACATTATGATTCATGGCCAGAATACGTTCTATAATTCAGTACTGGAATTTATCACGTTTAAAAATTATGTGGAACATTAGGACTCATCTTCTCAATGCGTCCTATAATTCAGTACTGGAATTTATCACGTTTGAAAATTATGTGAAACATTAGGACTCATCTTCTCAATGTGTCCTATAATTCAGTATTGGATTTCATCACGTTTAAAAATTATCTGGAACATTATGACTTGTGGCCAGAATGCGTTCTACAATATAGTACTGGAATTTATCACGTTTGAAAATTATGTGAAATATTAGGACTCATCTTCTCAATGCGTCCTATAATTCAGTATTGGAATTCATCACGTTTAAAAATTATCTGGAACATTATGACTCGTGGCCATAATGCGTTCTACAATTTAGTACTGGAATTTATCACGTTTAAAAATTATGTGGAACATTATGACTAGTGGCCAGAATGCGTTCTACAATTTAGTACTGGATGTGGAACATTAGGACTCATCTTCTCAATGCGTCCTATAATTCAGTACTAGAATTCATCACGTTTAAAAATTATCTGGAACGTTATGACTCGTGGCCAGAATGCGTTCTACAATTTAGTACTGGAATTTATCACGTTTAAAAATTATGTGGAACATTATGATTCATGGCCAGAATGCGTTCTATAATTCAGTACTGAAATTTATCACGTTTAAAAATTATGTGGAACATTAGGACTCATCTTCTCAATGCGTCCTATAATTCAGTACTGGAATTTATCACGTTTGAAAATTATGTGGAATATTAGGACTCATCTTCTCAATGCGTCCTATAATTCAGTACTGGAATTCATCACGTTTAAAAATTATCTGGAACATTATGACTTGTGGCCAGAATGCGTTCTACAATTTAGTACTGGAATTTATCACGTTTGAAAATTATGTGAAACATTAGGACTCATCTTCTCAATGCGTCCTATAATTCAGTACTGGAATTCATCATGTTTAAAAATTATCTGGAACATTAAGACTCGTGGCCATAATGCATTCTACAATTTAGTACTGGATGTGGAACATTAGGACTCATCTTCTCAATGCGTCATATAATTCAGTACTGGAATTCATCATGTTTAAAAATTATCTGGAACATTATGACTTGTGGCCAGAATGCGTTCTACAATTTAGTACTGGAATTTATCACGTTTAAAAAATATGTGAAACATTATGATTCATGGCCAGAATGGGTTCTATAATTCAGTACTGGAATTTATCACGTTTAAAAATTATGTGGAACATTAGGACTCATCTTCTCAATGCGTCCTATAATTCAGTACTGGAATTCATCTCGTTTAAAAATTATCTGGAACATTATGACTCGTGTCCTAAATGCGTTATACAATTTAGTACTGGTTTGAAAATTATGTGGAACATTAGGACCCATGCTCAGAATGCATCCTATGCTGAGTGTTTTGTTGACTTGAGTGGGCTAGGGTTTTTGTGGAGAGGTGGAATGGAGAAGGGAAAAAAATGAAAAGAAAAGGGAAAGTGGGGGGAAGGTGGGTTTGGAAGGGAAAAGAAATAAAAAAAATGAAAAGAAAAGGGAAGGAGAGGGAAACAGAGAGAATTTAAAAATAAAAAAAAGAGAGAGAAAAATAGAAAAAGAGAAAAAGAGAAAAGAGAAAATTTTAAAATTTTTTTAGTAGTTCCCATTAAAACTCATTTTACGAATGAGTTCAAGTTAGTTTGGGAAATAATTTTATAAATTAGGTTAAACCGGGACAATTTTTAAAAAGTTAGGTCATTTTAGGAAAAGACTCTATACCAACACTTGTTGATTTAAGGGGAAGGAATTTGGTTCTATATTCACAAAGTCTCGATCAAAAACAATAGTGCAAGGAGAGTTTATTCCAATAGATGCCGACGCGTTTCGAATGTGGTTTACTTGGAGTTCAAAGTGACTACCAAATACAAATGAATACCAATATATATATATATATATATATATATATATATATATAACTTTTTAATATTTCTATAATTAATATTTTATGATTAATATTTATTTTAATAAAAGTAAAACAAATATGAATTCGAATAAAATGATTTTGAATATCGATTTATTACTGAAAAAAAAATTCTCTAGCCTTTGAATTGGCAAAACAATAACTTTATGTGAGAATTTATATTATTTTTTATTTGTTAAATTAATATTAATTGAGTTGTATCTATTAATAAAAAAAAGTGATAATGAAAATACATATATAATTATATTTGCGTGTGAAATTTTGAGATGAAAAGAATGATTATGGTTGAATGACATAGTACTTCCAAAATTGGCATCTAATTATACCTAACAACATTAGTGATTAATAATTAAGTTTAATTTTTGGTGTGATAATTTCTGCGGTCTTGTCATTGCTCTTTGGTACAAGAGACTTATCACAATATTAGTATTTGATTAGTAATCATTTGGTTTGCGGAAAGTTTTCGCGATATTTACATGTCACGTGATATTTACATGTCAATAGTGCTTATGTTTCTACTGGAATTTTGTAATACTCTTTAACTGTTTCCTTTGTTTCTCCTGACATTTCTGTTTTATTTTCCTTTTTTTAAATTGTTTATTATAAGCCTCTTTATGAAAAACTCTGCATTTGTTTAAATGAGTTGCGAAAAACTTAGGATGCTTCTTGAACAAATTCAGTGATTACCTGCATGTTTGGTTTTAGACAAGAGCTGACTTGTTTGGAGTGCGTGAACCTGGATGCTATGGTGCTATTGTAAATTTAAAATTATTTAATTTAATTTAATTTAATTTAATTTATGGAAAAAAAAATTATCTGTAAAACATCAATCATTAGTATTGAATCGAAATGAGGTTTACAGAAGAGCCTCCATCATTACAAAAAATAGAGGATGGAGACTATTAATATTAACTTCACCTAGTTAAAAAGTTTAGCCCAATGAGCAAGATTGTGGGCACTACAATTACTCCTACGACTAATATATTTACAAGACCAGAGTGGATGTCTTGTCAAAATACTCTTCCCTTGAAGAAGGGAGGACCGAAACTGTCAAACCTCATAATCTTTCACGCCCTGCAGTGCAAAAACAGCGCCAAGAGAATCACTTTCAAAGATGACTATCGAGATTCAGCTTATAAGGGAAACATGTATGGATTCTACTCAAATCAAAACAGGGCATGTTTAGCCTAAAAATCATAACAAATATTCGGTCATAAATTCCATACTTGTAGCTGATTCTATTTTTGTATTATAGAGATGTCTGTTGTAAAGTTTAGCATAATTCTAGCATTACCGTATATATGTATTTCCTAAATTAGTTTCTCTTTATTCTTGTATATAACAATACAGATTTCTACCAATAAAGGTGTGGGAATATATTCATTGAAACATCTACAATACTTATTCTCTATATGGTATTAGAAGAGCCGATCTCCACCAAGCCACCGATCCAAGCAACTATCATGTCTTCCTCCTCCGATCAAACTTCTAATTTCACCCTCCACGCCCAACCCCCTTCCGCATCGGAAAAATCTCTCGTCGCTCTCAACATTACTACCCAAATCAATGAAAAATTAACTCCCTCCACCTTTCCTCAATGGCGTGCTCAATTTGAAGCACTTCTTCTTGGTTATGACCTCCTCGACTATGTTGAAGGCACCTTTCAGTGTCCCTCTTCAGATGGCACCTCAGCTGAAGAACTACGCAAGACCCACTAGGTCCGACATGATAAGCTTATCCTGAGTGCGATTTTAGCCTCTACCTCTCCTTCCATCACACCCCTCATTGCTAGAGCTAAATCCTCCCATGAAGCTTGGAAAAAGCTTACTCACCTTTATGCTAGCCGATCTCGAACTCGTGCAATACAGTTAAAGGAAGAACTTACCCTAATCCAGCGTGGAAACAGGACCATCACCGAATATCTCCATGCTGTGAAGGCTTTAGCCGATGAACTAGCCATCATTGATCATCCAATTTCGGATGATGATCTAACCCTCTATGTGTTGAATGGTTTAGGTCCAGATTTTCGGGAGATTGCAGCGCCGATTTGTGCCCGAGAATCATCTCTCACCTTTGAGGAGTTGCACGACCTGTTGGTTGGCCACGAGGCCTATCTTAGGCGCCTGGAAACTGCAACGCAAAACTTGGTTGTGTCTACCAATTTTACGAAGACGAAGCCGTCTGCAAATGGGGGAAGTCATCAACGTTTCTTTAAACAACATGATCATTCCCGTGGGCATCAAGGCTCCAGTCCAGGCCGGTACTCAAATGGCGCCCAACGTGATGGACGACGCCCCAATTCACGTTCTGGTAAGCCCAACCACTCTACTCGGCGCTATCAGCCCAAGTGCCAACTGTGTGACCAGTTGGGCCACATTGCAAAGGCATGTCCTCAGTTTCATTCACAGAATGTCTCTATAAATTGTGCCACCACTTCTACGGGCAAAGATAAAAATTGGTTGCTTGATTCAGCTGCTTCTCATAATATTATGGGTGATCTTTTAAATTTATCTATTCATTCCGAATATGATGGAACTGACGAAGTAATTCTCGGTGATGGTTCAGGTTTGGCCGTCTCACACATTGATTCTTTGGCTTTACACTATCCGCACCGAACATTTACCTTACGTGATACTCTTTATGTTCCCAATCTTTGCAAAAATTTAATTTCTGTGCATCATCTCACCAAACAAAATGATGTCTTTATTGAATTTCATCCCTTTCATTTTTTGTGAAGGACAAGATCACGGGGGTGATCCTACTAAAAGGAGCATGTAACAATGGCATCTACACCTTCCCGGAATCATTGGCGGTATCCAAAAAGGTTGCTAATGTGCATGAAAGGACCTCCATTGATGGCTGGCACAAGCGTCTTGGGCATCCTTCCTTTAAAATTGTCCATCATCTTGTTAAGAATTTTTCTCTTCCTATTTCCTCGCATAAAAGTTTGTCTTCATTATGTCATTCATGTTCTATTAATAAAGCACATCAACAACCCTTTCGTGTCACCAGTCTCCAAAGTCATGAGGCCCTTGAACTTATTTACACGGATGTGTGGGGACCCGCTAGTTATACTGGGATTGATGGATCACGATATTACCTAATTTTTGTTGATCATTATACAAAATATATATGGTTTTATCCCATGACCACTAAATCTGGTGTTTCTACAATTTTTTCGCACTTCAAAAAATTTGTTGAAACCCGATTTCAAAAATCCATCAAAACCTTATACTCCGATAATGGAGGTGAGTTTATTGCTTTAAAATCCTATCTCTTACTTCATGGCATAACTCACCTCACAACTGCCCCTCACACTCCACAACAAAATGGTGTTTCTGAACGCCGTCACCGTCATCTAGTTGAAACGGGTCTCACGCTCCTGTCTGATGCAAATCTTGATTTTTCATATTGGCCCTACGCTTTTCAAACAGCCTCTTATCTCATAAATCGTCAACCCATGCCTCTCCTAAAAAACAAATCACCTTTTGAAGCCCTTTTTGGTCACTTACCAAATTATTTAAAATTTAAAAAATTTGGGTGTATTTGTTATCCTCTCACAAGGGCCTATAACTCAAACAAAATGCAACCCATATCCAAAGCCTGCATTTTTCTCGGCTATTCCCCAACTCAAAATGGCTACAAGTGTTTTGAGCCCCAAACAAAAAAATTCTTCATATCGCGCCACGTGTTGTTTGATGAAACCCAAAATCACATCAGCCATCCTCACCCGTGCCCTCCGAGCTCACTCTGCCCCTTCGAGACCTTCATCAAATACTTCCTCTTCACTTCGGTGCCCAGCCGACTACAGTGCCATCCTCCACGGTTTCCGATGCACCAGCACCCTCGCTGCCTCTGAAAGGTTCACCTGCCATTGCTGCATCCTTCCCAGGTAATTTCGCACCTTCTGTTCCTTTATTTGCAGATTCATTGCAAGCTGTAGATCCCAACTCCACCAATCTGAATCTCACAAACCCTAACCCAACAAATCCTCAACCTCAACGCAATCACACCATGACCACAAGATCAATGAACCAAATCTTTAAACCCAAACAAATCCACACCGTGTCCAGACATCCTCTCCCTCCTACCATTGAACCAACAAGTGTGAGTCAAGCCATCTCTCAACCTTACTGGCGTGAGGCCATGTCCACAGAGCTTACTGCTTTGCTGAAACATGGGACTTGGGATCTCATTTTACCCACTGCTGATTGTAAACCCGTAGGGTGTAAGTGGATATTTCGGGTAAAATGGAAAGCTGATGGTTCTGTTGATAAATTCAAAGCCAGACTCATGGCTAAGGGCTACAATCAACGTCCTGGTGTTGATTACACTGAGACCTTTAGCCCTGTAGTTAAACCAGCTACTATTCGGGTTGTACTGTCTATTGTAGTGATGAATGGATGGAATTTGAGGCAAATGGACATAAATAATGCTTTCCTAAATGGTGACTTAACTGAAACTGTTTTTATGGCACAACCTCCAGGATTCAAAGATCTGTCCAAACCCCACCATGTGTGCAGACTCAAAAAGGCTATCTATGGGCTTAAACAAGCCCCACGGGCTTGGTACACTGCCCTCAAAACTGCCATTCTTCAACTGGGGTTTCGAAACTCCAAGGCAGACTCTTCTCTCTTCATCTACAGCCACGGCTCCACTCTTTGCTATCTCTTGGTGTATGTTGATGATCTCATCATCACTGGAAATAATCCATCTCTTGTGACTTCCATCATTAAACAGTTGGGTGATAAGTTTTCTCTCAAGGATATGGGTTCGCTTCATTTTTTCTTGGGGATTGAAGTGATTCCTACCAGAGCAGGGTTATTTCTCTCACAACATAAATACATCCATGAGCTGTTAGACACTACAAGTATGAGTGGTGCGAAAGATGTCTCAACCCCTCTCTCCACTACTCAACCTCTTCAACTGATTGATGGCACGACTACTGTGGACAACTCTGTTTTTCGTCGAATCATTGGCCGTCTTCAATATCTATCCTTGACACGTCCAGATATCTCCTTTGCAGTCAACAAACTATCTCAATTTATGCATAAGCCGACTGCAAATCACTGGACAACAACAAAACAGCTCCTACGCTACTTAAAACAAACCATTTTTTATGGTATTCAACTCCAAAAAATTGGACCTTCTGTCCTAAGGACATACACTGATGCTGATTGGGCTGGCAATATGGATGACCGCACGTCAACTTCTGCTTACATAAGCTTCTTGGGTCCTAATCCAATTTCTTGGAGCTCCAAGAAACAACGTGCAGTTGCAAGATCCTCAATCGAGGCCGAATACCGGGCACTAGCTAATGCGGCTTCCGAGACAATGTGGTTGTCTACACTTTTCCAAGAACTTGAAATTCCATTCAAACACTCTCCTCATCTGTTATGCGACAATATTGGGGCCACACACTTAAGTTTCAACCCAGTCAATCATTCGCGCATGAAACACATTCAAATCGATCTTCACTTTGTGCGTGACTTAGTCCAAAAAGGAAGCCTTCAAGTCAGACATGTACACACTCAAGACTAGTTAGCTGATCTCGTCACCAAGCCACTGTCCAAACAGCGTACAGAATTGCTGCGTTCCAAGATTGGTCTTGCCGATGGAAGCCCAATCTTGCCGATGGAAGCCCAAACAGTGGATTCTACTCAAATTAAAACAGAGCATGTTTAGCCTAAAAATCATAACAAATATTCGGTCATAAATTCCATACTTGTAGCTGATTCTATTTTTGTATTATATAGCTGTCTGCTGTAAATTTTAGCATAATTTTAGCATTACCGTATATATGTATTTCCTAAATTAGTTTCTCTTCATTCTTGTATATAACAATACAGATTTCTATCAATAAAGGTGTAGGAATATATTCATTGAAACCTCTGCAATACTTATTCTCTATACAGCTCCTCTCTAGAAGTAAGATAATTTGTTATGTTTTGGTTGCAACAAAACATAGAAACAAAAAATTACAGAATAATAAGAGAACGAAAAAATAAATAAAATATAGATTTAATGTGAAAAAATCTCTTTCATTAATTAAGAAAATGTATACAAGATATATATATACATATATATATATAAACAGTAAAATGAATATCTAGATATTTTTCAATCAAAATTCTCATTTTGTAGAAAGATACATTATATTATTATATTGAATCTTTCGAAATACAGATTAAATTATTAAACTAGTCTCATATAAAATATATGGAAAGCGAAGTAGATTACCTACATTATTTCGGCTAAATTAAACCACAGTACTTCATGTAGAAAACACTGCATGACCGTGATTTCCCTAGGAATATCAGAGTTTCAAACATAAATAATGTAAAAATGATATTAAAATTTACCAAGAACTAAAGGGAAAATTGGCAGGTGTAGAGGCTTTTCAGGCAAGCCAAGAGTTATAAGCTTTCCATTCAATTTAAGCAAGTCAAGCAATGGTGACAAATAATGAACTACTGGAATTGTGTCAATTATGAAATCCATGGTACCAACAGCAGCCTGCAAGAAGGAAATTAACAATAAAAATTCAAACTCAATCAATTTTAAATCTATTTTCACAAATTCCATTAGAAAAAATTAAAATTTAACAATTTTTGTATATTATAAATTTTAAAAAATAATAATTAAATTACTTTATATAAAATATTTATCCAAAAATAAATAAAGAAATATATATAAATACGTTTCATATAAAATGATTTAATTACTTATTCTTTATTCACTAAACCATAGAAATTATAAAATTTTAAATTTTGTTGACAAAATTAGTAAAAATATTTATGATTAAATTTATCAAAAATAAATTTATTTCAAACTAAATTCACAAATTATTTGTACATTTACAATACTGTATACAACAATAAGTCATTTTTGTTTACCTTCTAAGATCAGAGCTAAGAAGAAAAGAATCAGCACCAAACTTATGAATTGCCTCATCTTCTTTCTTTGGCAAAATATCGATCACTGTAACCTTCAATCCAAAAGCTTTAGCCAATCTCACGGCGACATGGCCGAGACCTCCAAGTCCGGCGACCCCTAAATGCTTGCTGGAATCCTGAATTATTCCATAATATTTCATTGGACTATAGATAGTAATTCCAGGACACAGTAAAGGTGCACCGGCATCAGATGATAAGTTTTCGGGAAATTTAAGAACAAAGTTTTGATTAGCAATTATCATGTCTGAAAAACCTCCGTAAGTTAAGGTGGTTGTATTTTCATCCATGGAGTTGTAAGTAAATACTACTTTCTCACAATAATTCTCCTAGTTTTGTTTGCATGTTTCACAGTTCTTGCAAGAGTCAATAATTACTTCGACTCCAACACGGTTTCCGATTCTAAATTTTTCCACATTCATTCCTGTCTTTGTGACCAAACCAACAATTTCATGTATGAGAAAAGAAAAAAAAATGTAATCGGTGAATATATATATATATATATATATATATATATTTTATTTATTTATGTAGAATGACTTAATTATTCTTTCTTTAATTCACTAAAATTACAAAAATTGTTAAATATTTTCTAAAAAAAATTGATGAAATTTTCATAAAACAACCTTATTTTTCTCAAATAAAATTTTTTGTAATTTTAAAAATGAAAAAAAATATTTTAGAACTAAATTTATTAAATATAAATTTGTTTAAAAGAAAATTCATCAATTACTCAAAAAAGAACATGAAATATTTAGAGGACAAAAAAAAAACTCGATTACTACGAACTATGTCTTCTTGACACGCTTAATGCTTGTTACTTTTAAATAAAATAATTATTACAAAATTAAGAAAGAAAAATTCACGATAATCAAAATTTAAAAAAAAACTATAAATCATTCATCAAAACTAAAAATATAAACCCTAAAATATATGTTGAGTAACATTGATCATACTAGAACGGGTGCACCCCTACACCCACCGGAAGCAATGAGGAGTATAATTTTGGGCCTCCCAGCCCTCAACCTCCACTCCGCCACAAACCTCATTTTTCTTCAAAACATTATTTTTTGTCGTATGACAATCTTTTTAAGCAAATCAATAATAAAATTTAGATGCATAATTTTTTGACTTAAGTAAAATTGTAAGTTCAAATTCGCACTCAATTACACGACTTTTTTTAAAAAAATTGGACTTTTTAAAAGTATCATTTATCTAAGACAATAAAAAAAATTGCCAATTGTAATGAAATAACATACTCCGGTACCACAGGATAATAAGTAAACAGCCAATCATTCTTTGCCACATGGAGATCAGAGTGACATACTCCACAGAAAAGAATTTTAATCGTAACATCATCCGGTCCATTTTCTCTGCAAATCAGTGAAAAAGAAAAAGATAAACAAGAAATTATTCTCCTGTTCAAGCTTAAAAATGTACATACATAGATACATATAAATATACATATATATATTATATATATATATATATATATATATATGTATATATGAGTACAAAACCTGAGTGAAAAAACTGAAGGGAGAAAGGATTCCGGAAGCATCTCTGCAAGCCCAACCAAAAGCCCTCTGACCAATTTCTTCTAGAGTTTTCGACATCTTCTTTGCTAAAAAAAATTCAAATGGTTTATTGATTTGTAAAGTCTTTGAAACTTGTTCTCAAGTTGATGAAGTATTTATAATAACTATCGTTAATTTCTATGAATAAGAATTCTTGTAAGATTTTGTAAATCAAATGTTTTGAAGACTTTCTTGGAACGTTACTTTTTACAAATTTTTATTTAGTAATTATTTCATTAAATGCAAAGTTTGGATTGTATAGATTGATTAGTTGAATTGAAAATTATTTATAAATATAATGTTGGGTATAAAATTCTGTGTCGCAGCTGAAACTTGGACATTATCTGAGACGGGTGAAAAAAATAAAGTTATACGAGCAGAATAATAAAATAGTGATATCAAAATTTAACGTCGTTCACCCTTGAATATGGGGTACGTCCACGGGACCAACTCCGAAATAAATCTTCTACTGATGCGTTCCGACTGATATACTAAAATAGGTGTTGTTTTACTCTATGTTGATTATGAGTAATTAAGGACTTAGCCTGACTAATTGTCACATTTAGTCTCTATACTGTCACTTAATCAATCAGAACCTAAGGCAGAATACCTATCGTGTAGCTAGTCTGTTGGAAAGTATCTACGATTTTAATTAAATCAAATATCGTACTTCCAGGGAAGTGGTAATGGCTTAGTAGTAACTATCCTCTTATCCTAACTCTTATCTTATGATCCAATTATGCAATCGTTCATCAATATCTTTGATGAGAGGGTGATTCATTCTCCACTAGGTTTAAGTCTATTTAAGCCTAAGAGTGTTTTACAGATAATGTCCTGATTCTATGTTATACTGTTCCTACATGTTGATTGACCTATCTTCGAGTATTTTAGATATATCTTGGCCTGGATTGCAACTATGTACTGAGTCTAAAGGTGTACCACATCTGAGTTACCTGATAAACCGCCTCATCGCCATTGACGACCCTACTCACTGTTCGAGCTAAAGGCATCCATGAAAGCCCTATGTCACTTAGGGGATCATGACGCTCGCCCTAACGCAGGCATAAACACACAAACTCAGCCTACTTAGACTCCTCTAACAAACATGGTGATCTATAGGTTATTTCATCTAATATGGCAGACATTAATGCATCCCGACGGGGAAGTCCTAAATTAATGTCTGTTAAACTAAACAGGTTATAAGTAGACCATGGTTAGGAATTGTCTATAACCCTACATTTAGTTTAAAAGAAACTACATTAGACATGCAGACATAATGAAAGTTAAGCTGGTGGCCATTTCCGGAAAATCATAAAGTACTTAAACATGCATAATAAATATTCATAAAATCATAATCCAGTAGACATAATGAATGTTTGGACGAACACAGTACATACATATAAAGAGAGGGACAGGGGGACTGATGTCATAAAGTATTCACCCTTTACTTAGTCTCGCCGATGAAGCAACTGCTTGTATATGTTGGACTGCTCGACAGAACCTTCGGAGGACGCTTCCTTAGCCTAGTAGCTGGACTTTACCTTAATACCAAGCTTAAGCACAACTCTGTTGACTGACTCTTCGAAAGCCTAGAGCCCTCTTAGGATCTCCTAACAAAACCCCGGGTATTCTATGAATACCAGAAACGAACCTATCTAGTCGCATCCTAGGATCTGAGACTAACTCTCAGAAACAAAGAACACGAGACACTATCTAAGAATATAAACAAACTTATACTAAAACCTGAGTCGCTAAGTGACTTGTATACTATGGAAAACTGTATACTTGAAGATACTAAATGACTTAGATCGAGTGGAGAGGAATGAATTCAACTGAGGAATGATAGAGGTATTTATAGTAGGGGAGCTGGATGATTTTCTCTCAAAATTTCGATGTGGGATTCTGAACTGGGGCTCGGGAAGCCCGTCCCGGCCTATTGACCAAGTCAGGACGGCCGTCCCGAGTCCTGGACGCCCGTCCTGGCCTGTTGACCAAGTCAGGATGCCCATCCTGACTTCGGGACGCCCATCCTGACTTCCGAACTTATGAAAATCACGTTTTTGCCCCGAAATTTGCCATTTTCTTCTACTTTTCACCTGACACTTCCAAAATCACAATAACTGTGAAATTGAGTTAATAACAAATAATTAAGAACGAATTACCATCAATTTCACCCTAAATTATGCCTAAAAACATGCTAAAAATGTGATATGATTTATGCATATCATATAACCCCACACTTAGCTTTTTGCTTGTCCTCAAGCAAAGTCTACCTGAAGTTAGTTATTTTAAATCATAGGTGCAGTCACTTAAAATTTCTAGTCATGTTTTTACTCCAAAATTCTCCACTGAATCAGATAATTCACAACACAGGTCTGACTGGTTAAGTTGCTATGACAAGGTCTCAAATGTCTCTAGTAGATTATCATGGTCAAGTAGGTTTAACAACTTAATAACTAGATTGAACTCTTTTCTCAATCACAAGGTCTTCCTGATGTGTAGTGTGTGTACTGGTCTAGACTAGATAGTCAACACAATATACTCTCATCTCGACTATTACCAGATAATACTTCGACCTGTCGCTAGACATACTAACAACAAACAACTTTTTGAGTTCTGAGCCTTGGTGACAAGATTTTTAATTAAGCATTTATTGATTTTTCTTTTATAGATTTTTCTTTTATAGATTTTTCAGGGTATTTTGAGTCTGCTTTCACACGTCAACTTCAACTACCCATGTAGCGAGTCCCACTCCGATGACTCCCAGACCTACACGACCTTAGGGCATCAGGCTTTAAGTTCCCCTAAGGAGTGGTGCTCGAGTATCAAAGGCCGCTTGGAAACTAGCCTATTTAGTTAACTCTCTTTATTTTTCCTTTCACTTTCAGCTCAGAGCATCATCTAGTCATTTTGATTGCCAATACATCCTCAACAGGTCTAATCTTATCTAGTTAAGTTTTGAAAAGGTATTTGGCTGAGGTCTCTAATCCAAACTAAGTTGTGCTCAATTATCAGGAATTTCCTATTCCTAATCGATAAGTTCAAGATAGTCATCACGTTGTCTCCTACTAACCATAACATTTTACCTACATATCATAGACATCAGCAATTCTTTACCAATCATATTGCATTTTGAAGTCTGAAAGAATGAAAAATTTGAAAAAAGAAAATTTTTTTTTTTTGGAAGGGTGTGAAAATACAGGAAAAACATGCAAAAATCATGCAAAATGTTTTTTCCTACTACAGTGCACTGTGCACTGCTACCCCCACACTTAAGTCTGACACTGTCCTCAGTGTTCATGCATATCTAAATTACCTCACACTTATTTGAAAACAAGAAGAAATAGAAAGAAAACAAAAACTTCTTACTCCACACTTATTTGACTAACTAAGGGTAAGAGAGAAAATAATAACAAAATAAAAGAAGGGTAATGGAAGTAACAAAACATAACACAAAATGAAGAAAATAAAATAAAAGTAAAGGAAGATGAGGATTAGAAAAACTCCCTTCATGTCTCGAGCAGAAGGGCCTTCTCTGATCTGTCAATTGGCTCTTCACCTTAGCCATGTGCTATTGCTGAGGCGTTCTTGACTCTGTAAGCTCTAGATACTGGAACGGATGATGTCAGCTCTGATCCTTCATTTTCGAGCTCCAGGTAGTGGCCTATTCGTTTGATGAATGGCTCGAGCCCCACGGACTGCTTCCTCGAATCATTTGTAAAGTTTCTCACAATCATGGCAACGTGTCCAGGAGGAACGTGTCTAGGAATGAGACTTCTTTGGATTGGTGTGCCTACTGCCAATGTCAGTGAAGGTATTGCATGCAAGTTTTGAATGTCAGAAAAGATACCTAAAGCTTTGGCGAAGCCGTGGTGGTAGGAGGCTCCAGTGGTGTAGATCTGGGCCCAAGTATTTGAGACTTCCTCGGGGAAGTTTCTCACAGCTGATTGGTATGCAGGGGATGCAAGCTCCTCCATTGCTATGCTCCTGATACAACGCCAAATTCCTCTATATCCCTCGACCGTTTGATACCACTTGGTAGATTACTTGCTTGCACTGGTCTGGCTTTAATTGTTGCCAATATCTCATCTGTTGATTCTGCGAGTAGGGGTTTTGCTGTGGTGGTATCTTTTGAAAGTTTCCAGCTTCCGAATTATTCCTCAGCTAAATCCCGTATGATTTCTCCAGCTGGGATTGTATGCGTCTCCCATTAGAGCAGCATTGACTGTAGCAACCTACTCCTACTTCTGTTGGAATGGTCAGTATTCCATTCACATAGCAATTCCTGCTAAAGTGAAGTACTTGGCAGACTTCACAGATTTGATACACAGACTGAATGTTTCTTCCTAAGACATTGGCACTCTGAATCTGGAAAACAACTTCTCATAGAATCTGCACATGACTTTAACATCATTAGTAGGTAATGCCTGTGGTTCAGGCTATTTTGAAAGTGTTCTACAACTACTATGATGTACTTGTTGCTAAAGGGAAGAAAGAAAAAGGATTCAATGAATACCCCAGGTATCAAAAGATTACAACACTTTGTGTACCTTGCTGGGGTAGATGATCTCTGAAGGATATGTTACCTGTTATTTGGCAAGCATCGCAGGACTATATCAAGGATACAGAATTCTTGAGTATTGTGGACTAATAAGATCCTGCTTTCAACACTTTCTGGACAGTGTTGATAGCAGTCAATTGGTCTCCCATAGATTTTTTATGGCAATGCTCCAGAATCTTGTGGTCTTCGCCTTCCGAGACACATCATCTGGTCAATTACTCTGCAATAATTCGAAATAGAAAAACTGATCTCCCTAGTAGTAATATTCCAAATCAACAAAGAATTTTTTCTTTTTCTGATAAGTCATATCACTTGGGAATAATTAGCACTAGAAAATTAGTAGTATCAGTAAACCTCGGAGGAGAATCATTATTCATAGCAAACAATGAAAATAAATTCTCATTCAGAAATTTATCAGATACTATTGTCTCGTCAATAGCCTCTAACTCGGGGTTTTCTAATCTAGACCAATGGTTTTCTTTCTAGATTTTTAGCCCTTTTTCTTTATCTCGTCTTTCTATATCAAATTCAATAAAACTCAATTAATCAATCTTGGTTCAGCATCAGTTTTATTGAACATATATCTCAGAGTAGAGTAATCAGGGTATAATATTGTCTAGACTGGGTATGATGTGAATAATATCTAATCATGCTCTTGTCCTAAACAATTCTTACTGCATAATTACTAACATCAATTCAAAAAGCAATTTCCAATCAAGTGATGTCAGAATGGGTCCATTAATAACTAGTTCCTTTAATTTGTTCAACAAGATATCATAAAAAAAACAAAAGGAACATCCTTTCTCAATAGAACATTCAAAGGTCTGGCTATTAAGGAAAAATCATTTCATGATTCTTCTAATAAACCTAGCATGACCTAAGAAAATTCTATAATGATATTTCTTCCAAATTAACACCTAAGCCAAAAATTGACAGCTCAAAATATTCTTTCATCATTTCCAATTTTTTTTTTGAAATTAAAAAATAGAAATAACACGAAAAAGAGCAACAAATGTACAACTAAGAAAATAACTAAGAAAGAAAAAATAATATAAGAGATAGGGAAGAAAAACAACTTACTGTTGAGCAAGAAAAATACATATTTTCAGGTTTTAAATTTAAATTTTTTTTCTTTTTTCATATTGTATTTCGAAAGCAATTAAATTTCCTCAATATGGTTTTAGAATAATTTTCTAAAATTTTATTATCCTAAATGACTTAATTTCAGATAATGTCTAAAATTAATTAGTTATGATAACCCTATATTTCGGAAATTGATTGTCTAACTAGCATAAAATAAGTGTTAGGTCTAAGGTCTAGGTTACTACCGTTACCTATCATAAGCTTCTAGAATTGTGGCCAATAATTCTAAATTCATTATGATATTTCTCCGGCAACGGCGCCAAAAATCTTATGCGTTCCGATTGATATACTAAAATAGGTGTTGTTTTACCCTATGTTGATTATGAGTAATTAAGGACTTAGCCTGACTAATTGTCACATTTAGCCTCTATATTATCACTTAATCAATCAAAACCTAAGGCAAAGTACCTATCGTGTAGCTAGTCTGTTGGAAAGTATCTACGATTTTAATTAAATCAAATATCGCACTCCCAGGGAAGTGGTAACGGCTTAGTAGTAACTATCCTCTTACCCTAACTCTTATCTTATGATCCAGTTATGCAATCGTTCATCAATATCTTTGATGAGAGGGTGATTCATTCTCCACTAGGTTTAAGTCTATTTAAGCCTAAGAGTGTTTTACAGATAATGTCCTGATTCTATGTTATAATGTTCCTACATGTTGATTGACCTATCTTCGAGTATTTTAGATATATCTTGGCCTGGATTGCAACTATGTACTGAGTCTAAAGGTGTACCACATCTGAGTTACCTGATAAACCGCCCCATCGCCATTGACGGCCCTACTCACGGTTCGAGCTAAAGGCATCCATGAAGCCCTATGTTACTTAAGGGATCATGCCGCTCGCCCTAACGCCGGCATAAACCCACAAACTCAGCCTACTTAGACTACTCTAAAAACATGGTGATCTATAGGTTATTTCATCTAATATGGCAGACATTAATGCATCCCGACGGGGAAGTCCTAAATTAATGCATGTTAAACTAAACAGGTTATGATTAGACCATGGTTAGGAATTGTCTATAACCCTACATTTAGTTTAAAAGAAACTACATTAGACATGCATACATAATGAAAGTTAAGCTGGTGGCCATTTCCGGAAAATCATAAAGTACTTCAACATGCATAACAAATATTCATAAAATCATAATCCAATAGACATAATGAATGTTTGGACGAACACAGTACAGACATATAAAGAGAGGGACAGGGGGACTGATGCCATAAAGTATTTACCCTTTACTTAGTCTCACCGATGGAGCAACTGCTTCTATATGTTGGACTGCTCGACCCGACTCTGCTCGAAAGAACCTTCGGAGGACGCTTCCTCAGCCTAGTAGCTGGACTTTACCTTAATACCCAGCTTAAGCACAACCTTGTTGACTGACTCTTCGAAAGCATAGAGCCCTCTTAGGATCTCCTAACGAAACCCCGGGTATTTTATGAATACCATAAACGAACCTATCTAGTCGTATCCTAGGATCTGAGACTAACTCTCAGAAACAAAGAACACGAGACACTATCTAAGAATATAAACAAACTTATACTAAAACCTGAGTCGCTAAGTGACTTGTATACTATGGAAAACTGTATACTTGAAGTCACTAAAGGACTCCGATCGAGTGGAGAGGAATTAATTCAACTGAGGAATGCCTGGGGTATTTATAGTAGGGGAGTTGGGTGATTTTCTCTCAAAATTTCGATGTGTGATTCTGAACTGGGGCTCAGGATGCCCGTCTTGGATTTGGGATGCCCGTCCCGGCCTGTTGACCAAGTCCGGACGGCCGTCCCGAGTCCTGGATGCCCATCCTAGCCTGTTGACCAGGTCAGGACGCCCATCCTGACTTCGGGACGCCCGTCCCAACTTCTAAACTTCTGAAAATCACGTTTTTGCCTTTGAAATTTGCCATTTTCTTCTACTTTTCACCTGACACTTCCAAAATCACAAAAACTGTGAAATTGAGTTAATAACAAGCAATTAAGAACGAATTACCATCAATTTCACCCTAAATTATGCCTAAAAATGTGATATGATTTATGCATATCATAATAAAATATTAGTAGGCTTACAAGTGAGAGATTTCCCTAGAAACGTTTTAGAGGCAAACTCCGAACAATTGAGATAAACCCAAAACATTGGTACTATAGTGTTACAAACACTATACACAAAACATCACTATTTTGTCACTCCCCAAATATTTTTCTCTCTCACAAATTTTCTTGAAGCGCAAAGATGCTTTAGAAACACATTCCTTAATCTCACCAAAAATTTAAGAAGATTTAGAAGAATCTTCAAAAGAAATAAAGAAAAGAAAAGGAAGAAGAATGAAGAAAGTATTTTTCTTCTCTCTCTATTTTTTTACGGAAAGAAGTCCTCTATTTATAGGCAGAATTTTTTCACATTTTCCTACATTTTCTCAACCAACTTTACCGAGTCAAAATAATATAATATAAATTATTTTCTCTTATCATCAAGTGCCCACTATGAGGCGGGACCCACAATAATTCTCCCCCTCCCGGCTACCTGGGGGGCTTCACCATTCCGGCTTCTTGTCGACAGTATTCGAAATTTTGTTTTGGAAGAGTCTTCGTCAGTATATTTGATCTATTTTCTTCCGTGTAGATCTTCTTGAGTTCTAACAGTTTCTTCTCCAATACATCTCTGATCCAGTGGTATCTCACTGATATGCACAAATCATATACCCTTTTTAGCATGTTTTAAACATAAATTAGGGCAATATTTGAATGCATTTAATCTTAATTGAATCAAATTGACATAAAATTGCTTAAATTTTGATTTTGGAAGTTACAGGAGCAAATTGTACTAAAATAGTAAATTTTGGGGCAAAAATGCAATTTTTGGAAATGCTGAGTTCGGGACAGGCGTACCGAATTTGGGACAGGCATACCAAATTTGGTATGGGCGTCCCGACCCAGTCAAAGCACCAGGACGACCGTCCCAAACTTGGGACGGGTGTTCCGAGCACCAGAAGTTGTCCCATATCGAAATTTTTGGAGAAATTCACTCCAGAAAACTGCTATAAATACCTCATGCCTCCAAGAGTTGAAATCATCCCTCTCCACTCGATCTGAGTCATTTAGTGACTTCAAGTATACAATTTTCCATAGTATACAAGTCACTTAGCGACTCAGGTTTCAGTATAAGTTTATTTATATTCTTAGAGAGTTTCTCATTTTCTTTGCTTTCTGAGAGTCTGTCTCAGAATCTTAGATTACGACTAGATAGGGTTCGTTTTTTGTATCACAGAATACCAGGATTTCGTTAGGAGATCCTAAGAGAGAGATAGGGTGCGTGTTCTTAGTCAAATTAGGGTAATTTGCTTAAGCCCGGGATCTAAGGTAAAGCAATTGCTACTAGGTCTGAGGAGCGTTCTCTGAAGGCTCTGCAGAGCAAAGTAAGATCGAATAGTCAGAAGCATACAGGAGCTGCAGTGCCGGCTGGACCTGCATAAAGCGGTGACTACTTTATGATAGTGGGTCCCCTAGACGAGGTTCTGTATGTTTATGAATTGTTTTATCTGGATATTAATTTGATACTGAATTTTATATATCATACATGTTTTACAATTTGAGATACTGTTCATTTTCCCGGGAAGATCATAGAGCTAGAATTATCATTATGAATGTTGAACTGTCGTGTCCTTTTAAATTAAACTAGGGTTATAGACAACTCCTAACCAATGTCTGAATCATAACCGGTTTAGTTTAACAGACTGTAAAAGGTCTGCCAGATTAGGAAGAAATAACAAAACAGATCACCATGTTTGTTAGAGTACCCTAATAAAGCTGAGTTTGTACGCTAGGCCAATCCTAGGGTTAAGTGACATGATACCGAAGTGACATAGAGTACCGTTCATGGATACTCTAATCCGACAGATGAGAAGGATCATCCCAAGGTAGGGGTTAATAGACCAGGTAACTCGGATATGGTAAACAGATGGTTACATTTCATAATTACCTTAGAGATCAAGATATATCTAAAATGTTCGAAGATAAGGTCAAACAAATTGTAATAACTGAGCTTAAATTGATGAATGCATGTCTACTCTTGAATGCTATTTGCTTGTTATGGGTGATTGGGATCACCAATCAATCTCAAAGTATTGATTATCGATTGTCTGATTAGATAAATAAGATGAATGATAGGATTAAGGGATAGTTACTACTAAGTCGTTACCAGTTCCCTGGGAGTACGATATTAATAAATTAAAATCGTAGATACTTTCCAAGAACTAGCTACACGATAAGTACTCTGCCTTAGGTTCTAATTGATTAAGTGACAACAATTGAATGCTAAAGTGACAGTTAGTAAGACTCAGTCTTTAATTACTCATAATCGACATAGGTAAATAAAAGCCTATCTTTTAGCATACCAATCGGAACGCATCAGATTTTTGGCGCCGTTGCCGGGGAAATATCATAATGAACTTAGGATTATTAGCCACAATTCTAGAAGCTTATGATAGGTAACGGTAGTAACCTAGACCTTAGACCTAACACTTATTCTATGCTAGTTAGAGAATCAATTTCCGAAATATAGGGTTATCATAACTAATTATTTTTAGACATTATCTGAAATTAAGACATTTAGGATATTCAAATTTTAGAAAATTATTCTAAAACCATATTGATGAAATTTAACTGTTTTCGAAATACAATAGAAAAGAAAAAAATGTTAAAACTTTTAAACCCGAAAAAAATGTATTTTTCTTGCATCAAACAGTAAGTTGTTCTTCTTCCCTATCTCTTGTATTATTTGTTCTTTCATAGTTGAACATTTTTTTTCTTTCATTTTTTTTCTTTTCTTTTCTTTTCTTCTATAAAAGTTTCTGAAAAATATTATTTTCCAGAAGATAAAAGAAATAAATTTTTCGTGTTTACAGTTTCCCTGTTTGTTTTTTTTTATTTCGAAAACCAAAAGTATGGAAGTGAGAAAAAAAATATTTTCTTATGAGTTGTAAAATTTTGGCTTAGATTTTTATTGGGAAGAAATTCCATTTTATAATTTTCTTAGAGTCATGCCGACTTTATTAGGACGAGTTATGAAAGGATTTTTACTTAATAGCCAGACCTTTGAATGTTCTATTGAGAAAGGATGTTCCTTTTGTTTTTGCTGATAATTGCATGATATCTTGTTGAACAAATTAAAGGAACTAGTTATTAATGCACTCATTCTGACATCACTTGATTGGAAATTGCTTTTTGAATTGATGTTAGTAATTATGCAGTAAGAATTGTTTAGGACATAGGCATGATTAGACATTATTCATATCATACCAAGTCTAGATAATATTATACCCTAATTACTCTACTCTAAGATATAGTTCAATAAAACTGTTGATGAACCATAATTGATTAAGTTAAGTTTTATTGTTACTTGAATTTGATATAGAATGAAGGGATAAGAAAAAGGGTTGAAAATCTAGAAAGCAAACCATTGGTCTAGATTCGAAAACCCCGAGTTAGAGGCTATTGACGAGACAGTAGTATCTGATAAATTTCTGAATGAGAATTTATTTTCATTGTTTGCTATGAATAATGATTCTCCTCCGTGGTTTACCGATATTACTAATTATCTAGTTGCTAATCACTCCCAAGTGATATGACTTATCAGCAAAAGAAGAAATTCTTTGTTGATTTGGAATATTACTACTAGGGAGATTCGTTTTTCTATTTCGAATTATTGCAGAGTAATTGATCAGAAGACGTGTCTCGGAAGGCGAAGACCACAAGATTCTGGAGCATTGCCATAAAAAATCTACGGGAGACCAATTGACTGCTATCAACACTGTTTGGAAAGTGTTGAAAGCAGGATCTTATTGGTCCACAATATTCAAGAATTCTGTATCCTTGATACAGTCCTGCGATGCTTGCCAAATAACAGGTAACACATCCTTCAGAGATCATCTACCCCAGCAAGATTCTGTCAAAAGTTGTTTTCCAGATTCAGAGTGCCAATGTCTTGATAAGTGATAAAGGGTTGTCCGCCAGTTACCTCAAAAAGTAAACGGGCAACAATTAAAGTCATACCAGTGCAAGCAAGTGACCTACCAAGTAGTATCGAACGGTCAACATATATAGATGAATTTGGCGTTGTATCAGGAGCATAGCAATGGAGGAGCTTGCATCCCCTGCATACCAATCAGCTGTGAGAAACTTCCTCGAGGAAGTCTGAAATTCTTGGGCCTAGATCTACACCACTGGAGCCTCCTACCACCACGGCTTCGCCAAAGCTTCAGGTATCTTTTCTTCCATTCGAAACTTGCATGCAATACCTTCACTGACATTGGCAGGTAGGCACACCAATCCAAAGAAGTCTCATTCCTAGACCCGTTCCTCCTGGACACGTTGCTATGATTGCGAGAAACTTTACAAATGATTCGAGGAAATAGTCCTTGGGGCTCGAGTCATTCATCAAATGGATAGGCCACTACCTGGAGCTCGACAATTAAGGATCGGAGCTAACGAAGGTAGCTCCATCTACCAGACTTGACCGTTCTTCAAAACATGGGGATGGTAGTTCGCGACTCAGAGGGTAAATACACTCTCCATCTACTTTTATTTTATTTTCTGCATTTTGTGTTTTGTTTTTTTACTTTCATTACCCATATGTTATTTTGTTATTATTTTCTCTCTCTTACCCTTAGTTAGTCGAATAAGTGTGGGGTAAGAGTTCTCTATTTTGTTTTTATTTCTTCTTGTTTCAAATAAGTGTGGGGTAATTTAGATATGCATGAACACTGAGGATAGTATCATACTTAAGTGTGGGGTAGCAGTGCACAGTGCACTGAAGTAGGAAAATCTTTTGCATGTTTTTCCCGTATTTTCACACCCTTCCAAATTGTTTTTCAAAATTTTCACTCTTTCAAACTTCAAAATGCAGTATGATTGGTAAAACATTGCTGATGTCTATGATATGTAGGTAGAATGTTATGATTAGTAGGAGACAACGTGATGACTTTCTTGAACTTATCGATTAGGAATAGGGAATTCCTGATAATTGAGCACAACTTAGTTTGGATTAGAGACCTCAGCCAAATACCTTTTCAAAACCTAACTAGATAAGATTAGACCAATTGAGGATGTATTGGCAATCAAAATGACTAGATGATGCTCTGAGCTGAAAGTGAAAAGAAAAATAAAGAGAGTTAACTAAATAGGGTAGTTTGCTAGCGACCTTTGCTACTTGAGCACCACTCCTTAGGGGAACTTAAAGCCTGATGCCCTAAGGTCGTGTAGGTTTGGGAGTCATCGGAGTGGGACTCGCTACATGGGTAGTTAAAGTTGACGTGTGAAAGCAGACACAAAATACCCTGAAAAATTAATAAAAGAAAAATCAATAAATGCTTAATTAAAAATCTTGTCACCAATGCTCAGAACTCAGAAAGTTGTTTGTTGTTGGTATGTCTAGCGATGGGTCGAAGTATTATCTGGTAAGAGTCGAGATGAGAGTATATTGTGTTGACAATCTAGTCTAGACTAGTACACACACTACACATCAGGAAGACCTTGTGACTGAGAGAAGAGTTCAATTTAGTTATTGAGTTGTTAACCTTGCTTGACCATGATAATCTACTAAGACATTTGAGACCTTGTCATAGCAACTTAACCAGTCAGGCTTGTTTTGTGAATCATCTGACTCAGTGATCAATTTTGCCATAAAAACATTGCTAGAAATTTTGAGTGATTGCACCTATGTTTTAGAATTATCAATAATTTCATATAGACTTTGCTTGAGGACAAGCAAAAAGCTAAGTGTGGGGTTATTTGATATGCACAAATCATATACCCTTTTTAGCATATTTTTAGATATAAATTAGGGTAATATTTGAATGTATTTGATCTTAATTGAATCAAATTGACATAAAATTGCTTAAATTTTGATTTTGGAAGTTTCAGGAGCAAATTGCACAAAAACAGCAAATTTTGGGGCAAAAATGCAAATTTTGGAAATGCTGAGTTTAGGACGGGCGTACAGAATTTGGGACAGGTGTCCCGACCCAGTCAAAGCACCAGGACGGCCGTCCCAAGATTGGGACGGGCGTCCCGAGCACCAGAAGTTGTCCACATTGAAATTTTTGGAGAAATTCACTCCAGAAAGCTGCTATAAATACCTCAGGCCTCCAAGAGTTGAAATCATCCCTCTCCACTCGATCTGAGTCATTTAGTGACTTCAAGTATACAGTTTTCCATAGTATACAAGTCACTTAGCGACTCAGGTTTCAGTATAAGTTTAATTATATTCTTAGAGAGTTTCTCGTTTTCTTTGCTTTCTGAGAGTTTGTCTCAGAATCTTAGATTACGACTAGATAGGGTTCTTTTTTGGTATCACAGAAAACCGGGATTTCGTTAGGAGATCCTAAGAGAGAGATAGGGTGCGTGTTCTTAGTCAGGTTAGGGTAATTTTCTTAAGCTCGGGATGTAAGGTAAAGCAATTGCTACTAGGTCTGAGGAGCGTTCTTCGAAGGCTCTGCCGAGCAGAGTAGGATCGAGCAGTCAGAAACATACAAGAGCTGCAGCGCCGGCTGGACCTGCATAAAGCGGTGACTACTTTATGATAGTGGGTCCCCTAGACGAGGTTCTGTATGTTTATGAATTGTTTTATCTGGATATTAATTTGATACTGAATTTTATATATCATACATGTTTTACAATTTGAGATACGGTTCATTTTCTCGGGAATATCATAGAGCTAGAATTATCATTATGAATGTTGAACTGTCGTGTCCTTTTAAATTAAACTAGGGTTATAGACAACTCTTAACCAAGGTCTGAATCATAACCAGTTTAGTTTAACAGACTGTAAAAGGTCTGTCAGATTAGGAAGAAATAACAAAACAGATCACCATGTTTGTTAGAGTACCCTAATAAAGCTGAGTTTGTACGCTAGGCCAATCCTAGGGTTAAGTGACATAGGGTACCGTTCATGGATACTTTAATCCGACAGATGAGAAGGATCATCCCAAGGTAGGGGTGAATACACCAGGTAACTCAGATATGGTAAATAGATGGTTACATTTCATAATTGCCTTAGAGATCAAGATATATCTAAAATGTTCAAAGATAAGGTCAAACAAATTGTAATAACTGAGCTTAAATTGATGAATGCATGTCTACTCTTGAATGCTATTTGCTTGTTATGGGTGATTGGGATCACCAATCAATCTCAAAGTATTGATTATCGATTGTCTGATTAGATAAATAAGATGAATGTTAGGATTAAGGGATAGTTACTACTAAGTCGTTACCAGTTCCCTGGGAGTACAATATTAATAAATTAAAATCGTAGATACTTTCCAAGAACTAGCTACACGATAGGTACTCTACCTTAGGTTCTGATTGATTAAGTGACAACAATCGAATGCTAAAGTGACAGTTAGTAAGACTCAGTCCTTAATTACTCATAATCGACATAGGTAAATAAAAGCCTATCTTTTAGCATACCAATTGGAACGCATCACTCACGTCAATGTGCTTTGATCTGGAATGAAAGGAGGAATTCTTTCCAAGATGAATTGCACTTTGACTATCACAGAACAGCTCGTACTTCGTCGGTTGGGAACCAAGTTCTCTTAGGAACTTTTTCATCCATAACAACTCTTTGCATGCCTCAGTTGCTACAATAAACTCAGCTTTAGTTGTTGATAGTGCAACACATTTTTGCAGCCTTGATTGCCATGATACAACTCCCCCTACAAAAGAAATTAGGTATCCTGATGTTGACTTTCTAGAGTTAACATCTCCAGCCATATCAGCATCTGTGTATCCCACTAACACAGGTTTCTCATCTCCAAAATTCAAACACAAATTGGAGGTTCTACAAAGATACCTGAAAATCCATTTTACTGTAGCACAATGTTCTTTCACTAGATTTGAAAGAAATCTGCTCACAACTCCTACCGAGTGAGCAATATCTGGTCACGTACATACCATGGCATACATCAAACTTCCAATTGCTGAAGCATATGGAACACTATCCATCTCTTCCTTCTCTCTTTCTGTAGAAGGGCATTGTTTAGAACTTAGTCTAAAGTGATTAGCTAAAGGACAGCTAACCGCTTTAGCCTTGTCCATGTTGAACCTTTGAAGTACCTCTTCAATGTACTTCTCTTGTGACAACCATAAATTCTTGGTGCTTCTGTCCCTTGTTATCCTTATACCAAGAATTTGCTTTGTTGACCCCAAATCTTTCATGGCAAATGACATGTTCAGTTGCTTCTTCAGGGTGTCAATCCTAGAAATGTTTTGGCTAACAATCAACATGTCATCCACATAAAGCAACAAGATAATGAAATCATCATCAATAAATATTTGCACGAAAACACAGTAGTCTGAACTGGTCCTTGAGTAGCCTTGCTCCCCTATAACATACTTAAACTTCTTGTACCATTGTCTTGGCGCTTGTTTCAAGCCGTACAAACTCTTTTCTAGTTTGAAGACAAAGTCCTCTTTCCCTTCTTGTGCAAAACCTTCTGGTTGTTCCATGTATATCTCTTCCTCTAAATTACCATGAAGGAAGGTTGTCTTCACATCCATTTGCTCAACTTCCAAGTCAAGACTTGCTGCCAACCCCAACACTGCACGAATGGATGTCATCTTCACCACTGGTGAGAAAATCTCATCAAAGTCAATCCCTTTTCTTTGATAGAAACCCTTGACAACTAGTCTGGCTTTGAATCGTGGTTGGTGACTGTGTTCCTCATGCTCTATATTGAACACCCATTTGTTCTTCAATGCCCTCTTACCTTTTGATAACTTCACAAGCTCAAAATTTTGATTCTCATGCAAGGACTTCATTTCATCTTGCATGGCTTCAATCCATTTTTCCTTGTGTTCACGATCCATGACTTCATCAAAACTTTCTGGTTCTCCCCCATCGGTTAGTAGCACATACTGATCTTCAAGATATCTAGTAGAGCGTTGTCTGACTCTAGTAGATCTTCTCAGAATTGGAGAACCCTCCGGAGCTGGTGGTTGATCATGAACATTATCTTTAGAAAGTTTTGGAACATCTCCAATTTTTGGTTGATCATCGTCTTCAACTTGTCTTGGCAGTGTTGTTGAAGGAATACACTGCATGCCTATTGTAACATTATCGGCCCTAGCAGCACTCTTCTGCCCTTCTTTGATATCTTCAATGGTCTCATCTTCAACAAAGACTGCATCACGGCTGTTGACAAGTTTCTTCTGAGTTGGATCATAGAATCTATAGCCAAGTTTGTCTTGACCATAGCCAAATAAACACACATTATCGTGTCTTGACATCAAGCTTGGACCTCTCATCCCTTGGAATGTGCACAAAGCCTTTGCAACCAAACACTCGCAAATGATCATAGGAAACATCTTTCCCCGACCATACTCTTTATGGAGTATCAAACTGTAGAGGGACACATGGTGAGCGATTCAGCACATGAACAACTGTTAGAATAGCTTCACCCTAGAACGTCTTTGATAATTTGCATGTGAGAGTAGACATCTGACTCTCTCCATCAAGGTTCTATTCATCCTCTCAACTAAACTATTCAACTGCGGTGTCTTCGAAGGTGTTGTCTGATGTCGAATACCATTTGCTTTGCAGTAAGCATCAAATGGTCTAATATATTCTCCACCATTGTCTGTTCGGATGTATTTTAGCTTCTTTCCCGTCTACCTCTCAACTAGAGTTAGAAATTTTTTGAAAACATCTAACCCTTGGTCTTTTGATTTTAGCAAGTACACCCAAGTGTTCTGAGAATGATCATCAATGAAAGTCATAAAGTATTGAGCACCACTAAGTGACTTTGACATTGGCCCACATAGATATGAGGAAGGGAACGTTTGAAAGAAACTCTATTTTGCTTCCCTGCTAGACAGTCGCCACATTTCTTCAAGTGGACCTCATCCAATCCAGATAATGCATTCTTCTTGGCTAGACATGTCATACTTTTCTCACTCATATGACCTAGCCGCTTGTTCCATAACTCAACTTTACTGTCATTCTCCACAACATTCACAGCATGTTGGGAGAGCTTTGCATGCATCGTGTACAACTTTGAGTTTTTCTTTCCTCTGGCCACCACCAATGATCCCTTGGTGAGTTTCCATAGACCATGAATGAAGGTGTTGCAAAAACCTTCATCATCTAGCTTGCCTGTTGAAATTAGATTCAGGCGCATGTCTGGAACATGCCTGACATCTTTTAGGATCAGTCTCATACCATTATTTGTCTCCAGACAAATTTCTCCAATGCTTGCAACTTCTGAGACTTTGTCATTTCCCATCTTGACAACACCAAAATGTCCAGGTGTGTAAGATGAGAAAAACTCCTTCCGTGATGTGACATGAGTGGTAGCTATCAATAATCCAATCGGTCTCATAGTTTGTAAGACTGAAAGACTCCTCATCGTCAAAAATGATGTTCAACTCTTCGACAATGTTTGCATCTTCATCATCACTCCTCTGGCGTCCTTTGTTCTGCTGTTCTTGTTTTAACTTCCGACAGAACTTCTTGATGTATCCTTTCTTCTTGCAGTGATGGCACTCCACGTTTACATGCTTTTTAACTTCCCTGGACTCTTGCTCCTCAGTTTTGGACCACGAAATTTATTCCTCCCTCTGGATTCGGCAATGACAACATCTTTTTGCGATGAAGAACAACCTTGTGATCTCCGCCTCATTTCTTCATTTAATACTCCGCTCTTCACAAATTTCATGCATAGTACGCCGTTTGGTGCAGAATTTGTAAGTGAAATCTTCAGAGTCTCCCATGACTCTGGTAAGGAATAGAGTACAACAAGAGTAAGTAGTTCATCATCAAACTTTATGCCCATTCCTAACAACTGTTGCACAATACCTTGAAGGTTGTTCAAATGATCTGCCAATGATGCACCTTCTCGGTATTTTAGTTGGATAAGTTTTGTTAGGAGAAACAAATTCTTGTTGGCGGTTTTAGAGGAATACAAATCCTCTAACTTGTTCCACAATGTTCGTGCATGAGTCTCGTCACATATGTAGTTGTACACATTATCTTCGATAAATTGTCGGATAAAACCACATACTTGTTCGTGCTCGAATGCCCACTTCTCGTCCATCCAACCATCTGGTTTGACAGTAGTAAACACATGTAAATGCATCTTCGTCACAAATAGGAGATCCTTCATTTTGTTTCTCCATATGTGGTAGTTTGTGCCATTCAAACTTATCATCTTGCTCGTCTTCGCCTCCATGACTGTTTTGACACTTTAAAATAGTGAATATAAATTCACTAGAGTAAAATACTATTGAACAAAAAAAAGGCAAACTTTTCTGATGTGGAGGATCAGCCAAAGTTGAAGCCACAGAGCATACTCAGAAATGCCAATTAGGCTCTGATATCAATTGTTGGGTATAAAACCCTCTGTCGCAGCGAAAACTTAGATACTATCTGAGACGGGTGAAAAAATTAAAGTAATACGAGCAGAATAATAAAATAGTGACACCAAAATTTAAAGTGGATCACCCTTGAATATGGGTTACGTCCATGGGACCAACTCTGAAATAATTCTTCCACTAATAAAATATTAGTAGGTTTACAAGTGAGAAACTTTCTGGAGGCAAACTCCGAACAATTGAGATAAACTCAAAAGAATGGTACTATAGTGTTACTAACACTATACACAAAACATCACTATTTTGTTACTCCCCAAATATTTCTCACTCTCACAAATTTTCTTGAAGCGCAAAGATGTTTCAGAAACACATGCCCTAATCTCACCAAAAAAGTAATGAAGATTCAGAAGAACCTTCAAAAGAAATAAAGAAAAAAAGGGAAGAAGAATGAAGAAAGTCTTTTTTTCTCTCTCTATTTTTTTATGGAAAGAAGCCTTCTATTTATAGGCAGAATTTTTTCGCATTTTCCTACATTTTCTCAACCAACATTACCGAGTCAAAATAATTTAAAATAAATTATTTTTTCTTATCATCAAGTGCCCACTATGAGGTGGGACCCACAACATATAATTTAATTTACCATTTTTAAATATAAGATTGTTATATAATAAATTTAATTAAATCAATTATATTGATAGATAAATAAACATATTTATTAGATAAATAATATTTATTGTGAATATTATATGAGATTATGGATTTGATAGGTTGACATTTACTATAAAAAGAATATACGAGTGTGAATATACAATGTTCCTACTTTACTTTCCATATAGAATATATGTGACATTAGATCTAATATGTACTTTGAACTACTCAATATAATATATTAGATCATTGATTTGACAAATTTGACATTTATTATAATTAGATTATGTGAATATAATTTAAGATAAATTTAAAATAATTGAGTTAGTGATTTTGAATGTTAAATAAATAACGAATAATAGTTGGATAAAAAAGAATCTAATATTTTTTAGAATAAGTTTGTTTGTTATTATTAAATCTTATGTTGCCCTAACTATATTTAGGTTCGTCTTGACTCGAGTTGCGCTCGTAGAATTGAAGGTTTCACCTTGATTATTACTTGGTCGAGCTTATAGTGAGTGTCAAACTCTCGACCTCTTACAACATTCTCATTTTGTCAAACCAATAACTTATTTTCTCTATTATTTTTTTAAAAAAAATTTTTGTTTTTTATTTGCTAAAGCCCAGGTATCTTGGATGGATTTCAAATATTAGAGGATATCTTTAAGCCAATCATTATCCAAATTTATCTTTATTTGAGTTGGGATGGTCCCCCTTGTAGGAGGAACTCTAACCCAAAATTTTAAATAGTTGAATTAAGGTTTAAATCCTCCACCTCATAAGCAAGAAAACTTTTTTACCAATTCACTTACACCTTGGTGTGTTTTAAACAGTAAACTATACTTTATTTTCGACTGTTGGACACTCACTATAATTGCTACATAATAATTAAAAGATAATAATTTTTTGAATAAGAATTAAACTCAACGAGTGAAATTCGGGCAAAATCTAAATTAATCAAAGTCATGATAACTTTAAATATTAGATAATCTAACAAACATAATGTACTTCTACTTTAAGCTTTTGCAAAACTTATACAAGATCATGAGTTTAAAATTTATTATTGTGAATGCCAAATAAAATTTAAGGTGAGACTTTTTCTCAAATAAAAGTTAGCATCCAACCAAACTCAACTCAAATTAATAAAAATAGTGATTTCATCTAATAAAATTGTACTTATACTTTCTTAATAAAAATTATTTTTTTAGCTTAATAATATTGTGTAATGAGTCTCACAAATTTAAAACGTATCATTAAATAAAGGGTTTCAGACCGTTCAATCATTCCTTTAGGCAAACAATGTGAGATTTCAAATTACAAAATAAATAAGTTATACTCAAAATAGATTAATTCATCTAATAAAATTGTACTTATACTTTCTTAATAAAAATCCTTTTTTTAGCTTAAAAATATTATGTAATGTGTCTCACAAATTTAAAACGTATCATTAAATAAAGGGTTTCAAACCGTTCAATCATTCATTTAGACAAACAATGTGAAATTTCAAATTACAAAATAAATAAGTTATACTCAAAATAGATTAATTCACCTAAATAAGAGATTTGCTACCACATAAATATACCTTAATTAATTATTATAATATTTTATTACAATTTAATTAATTATCACCTAAATATAGTATTCAAACATCATTAAATATTATCAAGAAAACGTTCCTCTAATGGTAAGCACCCTCACTTATGACTGAGAGAGGTCATGAATTCTAGCCATGAAGGTAGTGGAGGTTATAAGAAGGTAGTGGATGTTATATGAAGGTAGTGGATGTTATATGAAGATAGTGGAGGTAATGGGAGGATCAACTATTTCTAAGGTTAGGTTAAAGTAAGAATTGATTAGGAATTATACTATACTAGATTAGAACTAGTTAAAAATTAGAAGAAGTTAGATTAAAGCTATTTAAACTAAACTAGATTAACATATTTAAGGCCAAAACTCTACATCTAAGCTAACCTAAACTAACCAAAACCTAGGAACTAATCCTATACTAACCGAAACAAGGAAAACTAATGGCTAAGAGAACTAAACTATACTATCTAACAAAGACTAAAGGAAGAAAGCAAGTAAAGGAACCTAAACTCAAAAGTTTCTAAGTTTAATTAAGTTCATTCATATTCATCCTAAACCAATTTTTAGATTGTCTAGAACCCTATAAATTCTAGATTATTAATCAATTTATGATTGGCTTCCCCGACAACGGCGCAAAAAATCATGGTGAGATGTTTTTAAACACCTCACACTCTTTGAATTATTCAATTTTTCATTTAGGTCAAGATACAATTAATATGGATTAAGGATTATAGATGTCACTTTGTTTAATTCAAAGAGTGGATTGAGCACTCATCTTTGATGATTTTAAATTTTAATTATTGTTTTTCTAAAGGAAGATACGAATCATTTATTAAAAGAACACTTAGACAACTACAAGCATTAGGTTGCAACAACAAGTATAGGAAAGGTAGTTCTAATCTGAAAAGCAATAGAAAGAGCAAGGAAAAGTAAAACAAACATAGGATCTTTTAGAATTAAAGCAAGTACACATGATTTTATTAGAGGTTCTTATCAAAACACACTCTCATGACTTGAGAGTCCTCATGCTTAGGTCTAAGGGTTGATATCCAACATAAAGGTTGTTATTGACCTCTCCCCTTAAAGCTCAACTAAATTTCCCTTTGGGATATGGTAGCTTACATTAAATATCTTAGGAGATTCACATCCATAAGATGGAATCCTTAGAATCATAATGTAAAAATCCAAGAACAAATAATATAGATCAACATAAGGACAAACAAACATAAGACATAAAAGAATTCCCAAAAATCATTCCTAAAGCAATGTAGAATGTTTAGAGATCCTAAGAGGGAATTGATGCTAGATTCATGCATACAAGATCAATAAAGAACAAGGATGAAAAGTGTACAATATGAGGCTAGGAACTCCTTGGATTCTTCAAGCTCTTGTAGATGTTTTTTACTCAAATTCTTCAATACATCAATGAACTCCTCCAAGGGAAATCAACAACATGAAGTCCTTATGGTGGAGGATCACTCACTTTGCTAATCTTTAGGAGGAGGATTGATATTGATAATCAACTCACTCCAAGGATATAAGCATTCAACTTCTTGGTGTATGAATCTTAAACACTCACACACTCAAGAGTGAATTGATTTTCACTCTCAACTACAACACTCTCTAATTTCCCTTCTGGGTGTATGAATAAGAACTCAAAGAGGATTAGAAGATGAGAATGACTTGAAAAACAAAAATCTTGTATTTGAAGAACAACGTATAAAAGATACAAAGGAAGCCTTACAATTCTCTCAAAAAAAATTGATTCTACACAATATATTACAAATGAGAAAAATTCACTATTTATAGATAAATTACATGGGGAAAAGTAGAAATTCACCAAATAAAAAAATTTAAAAAAATTAAAAATTCTAAGAGGTGTCCTTGACGCCTGTCAAGAATGCGTTCTTGACGGCCGTCAAGGGTGTTACAGTGACGGAAGTCAAGGCCCTCCACGTGGTGCGCAACGACGCTGTGATGTGGCATCTCGGTGACTCTTCACAAATATTTACATTTTGACCCCAAAACTTGTTGTTTTGTGCAATTCTGCCCGAACAACTTACTGAAATCACTTTTTTCAAAGAATTAAAAAATTCAAACCAAAAGTGATTAAAATTCATCAAATTGATCAATAATTAAGCACAAAATATCACTAAAATATATGAATATTTTAGCGTTATCATATTGATTAATGGGAAATTATCACATGCTTTTTTACCATCACATGGGCTTAACCAAGGGGATCCTCTCTCCCCGTACCTGTTTATCCTATGTGCGGAAGGTCTGTCTGGATTAATTAAGCAGTCCAAGATGGTAATTGGAAGGGGTTGTAAATGGGACGAAACGCGCCAATTGTCTCTCACATTGTTTTGCAGATGATTGCCTATTATTCATGAAAGATAATCATAATAGTACTTCTATATCATTGCACATCATAAAGGAGTACAAATTAGCATCTGGACAACGTATTAATTTCCAAAAATCTTCTGTCTAGTTCTCAAAATATATGCCAAAAGTGAGGTAGCATGAAATACTACATCTATTGGCCATGCATTGATGTGATGACATTGGTATGTATTTAGGTATGCCTTTTGTGATAGGGAGATCAAAGAAACAAAAATTTTCCTACCTTACTGGTCGAATATGGAAGAAAAAACATGGATGGAAGGATAAATTACTTTCAAAAGGCGGGAAAGAAGTTCTTATTAAATCAGTATTACAGGCCATACCATCCTATTTGATGTCCTTATATGCTGTACCAAAAGGCATTATAGATGAAATGGTGAAAGCAATTCGATCCTTTTGGTGGAAAGGAGGTACATCACATGGTATTCCTTGGGTTTCTTGGACAACTTTATGTAAAAAGAAGGCTGGGGGAGGATTAGGGTTCAAGGGTGAAGGCTTCTCAAACTCCTGGGATCGATGGCAGCTCAAGTCTTGCGTGCAAAATATTACCCTCAAACTGATTTTCTTCATGCTAAGATGGGACGCAATCCCTCCAATTTATGGCGATCTTTTTTATGGGGGCGAGAACTACTTGACAAAGGGGTAAGATAGAGGATAGAGGATGGTAGAATGGTGAAGGTATATTCTGATCCATGGTTTCCTGCTCCTTTTCATTTTAAAGTTCATGGTTCCTGAATGAAACACTTAGGGTTCAAGATTTGATTACAAATGGTCTTTGGAAAATAGATGTGATAAGTGGTTTATTGATAAGTCCAAATGGTAGTGACGATGTCCTGGTTTGGCATCACACCCCATGGGAGATTTACAATGAAGTCGGACTATTTTCTTGGTACTTTGTTACAATAAACTAATGGCTCCTATGCTAAATCTGCTAACCGACAGTCTTCTTGGGACTTTATTTAGCACCTGACGATACACCAAAAGTGCAAATGATGGTAAAGCAAGTTTTGGCTTTGTTGCAAGAGATGAAGGCGATTCCTTCATGTTTGGTGTGTTGGAAGCTTGGAAGAGATGACGACGGTGGAGCAAGTTGAATTGCGAGCTATGTGGAAGGGGTTTGTGATAGGTCAATCCAAACAGTTTGGCCAAATTATTCTTGAATCAGATTGCCAAAAGCTGGTGTCTCAATTAAATCTACCAATTTTAGAGATGGAAAACTTGTTGAACATTGGTGCTATGCTGGAAGGTTTTAAATGATTACTTCGAAAATCTCCTTGTTCTGTTATCATTCAATTTCGATTGTATATATATTAAACGATTAAACGATTGTAAGCATCCTCCAGGATGAGTGGTGTCAGACTTCTTAAATGCATTTTATTTTTCTCTCATATATATATATATATATATATATATATATATATCTATAAATAAGCGAAGTAGATATATTAGAAATAAAATAAAAAATAATTTTAGAAAAGTGAAAAAAAAACTCTTTAGTAAAATTAACACAAGTAAATATAAAATTTTTATTAAAAATGTAGATAAAATAAAAAGTAATTGACAAATTTTATGCCTTACGATTTCATCATTCTTAAAAATTTTATATAATTTCATCCCTTCTTTAAAATTTTAATCAATTATTAATTATTGGTGGTCAACTGTTATTCATCTTCTTCTTTTTCTAAAAAAAATAATTATAATAAAAGAGTAAAAATGTTGTAACTCCAATTCACTTGAGTTTTGTTAGGAATAATTTGAATTTTTCTTTTCGAATGTTCTTCTTCTTCCTGTTTGTTTTTTTAATCTTTTTCTTCTTTCCTTCCTCCTCCTCTTCTTCTCGTTCAGCCACCATATTCTTCTTTTGACCAGAAAAGAAACTTACCTTCTAGGAAGGCATATTTAGAAATACCATAGCCACTAAAATACACACGAGGCACTAAACCGATGTTGATATTCCTTGTTTTAGCTTCTTTAAAGGTATCCGTAAACCACCATCTGACGCAATCGGAGACAACCTCAAATATATAGAGGAACGCGAACTTCCTTAATTTTGAAAGTAATGTTCTTCCTCTTCCATTCAAAGAGCAAAGGAAAATGTTTTTATTTATATATAAAAATTTCATCCACTTTGTTTATAAAATAAAATTTGCAAGAATATATAAAAAAACTAAAAAATACTCAGCTGAAATTTGATGACTGCTGGTGTCACCAGTGCTGATTGGAATCTGCAATTCCTTTTATTTTTCTTATTTTAAAAATTTTCTTGCGGTGCAAACCAGAAATAAATGAGTGAAGAAAGATAAGAAAAATTTACAAATCAAAAGAATATAACGCTACCCCGAACAAGAAGAAAAAAGAAAGAAAGAAGAAAATGAAATAAAAGAACATGAAGAAGACTGTTGAGAAGAAAACTCGAGATGATTTCCATGAAATCCAAAGTGGATGGGAATTTTAACATTTTTACCCTTTTAATATATTTTTAAAAGAGGTTGATTAACAGTTGACCATCAATAAAGTAATCAAAATAATAAAATTTGTTAAAATTATAAAAATAAGAGATGAATTATATAAAATTTTTAAAAGAGGTTGATTAACAGTTGACCATCAATAAAGTAATCGAAATAATAAAATTTGTTAAAATTATAAAAATAAGAGATGAATTATATAAAATTTTTAAAAGAGGTTGATTAACAGTTGACCATCAATAAAGTAATCGAAATAATAAAATTTGTTAAAATTATAAAAATAAGAGATGAATTATATAAATTTTTTAAAAAGGATGAAATTATAAAAATTATATAATTTAAGGGATGAAAATTTTTAATTTGCCTAAAATAAAATTATTAAAACTAAAAGAAATGAAGAGATAATGTAGAAAAAAAAATAAGAAACGCAAGAACAAAGAGGATAAAAAAATTATAATAATATTTGTTGAAATATGAAAAGTCATAAGTTTTTTTTAAAGCCAAATGAAAAGTCATAAGTTAAAAAAGAAGTAAATACTTTAATTAAAAAAAAAGAAAATAAAAGAAAAGATATTGAAGTTAAAAAATTTAAAAAAATAAAAAAACTTAAAATAAATTTGTCATTTGTTATGAATCTGGAAGATTCATTAAATTAGTGGATGTTTATCGTATAATTGTTATTATCCTTTAATCCCGAGAAAATTACGTACTTAATAAAAGGTGACACGTGTCACTTGATATCTATCTCTAAGGTGACACATATGACCTAGTATTTATGAATTTGGTGACAAGTGTCACCCTTAGTGCTTATCTTTATCCCCCTATTTACTCCTATAAATAGAGGGTCATATGCCCTTTTGTAGATACAACCAACAACAAAAAATTCAAAGAGAAATCAGATAATAATATTCTCTCTATTTTCTACATCTCTTGTTTACTTTTCATCTTGTTTATTTTTATTATTTTTATATAATTTTACAATACGTTATCAACACGAGTCTCTACCATCAGGTAAAGTATTTTTGAAGTTTATTTGAAGATCAAACAAGCACGTTTTCTATTATTATGACAAATCTTACTAAACTCGAATTTGTGGCTCTTGATGCCACCGGAAAAAACTATTTATCATGGACACTACATGCCGAAATGCATCCTGCTACAATGGGTCTGACCGACACCGTTTTGCAAATAATGTGTCATCAACACAAGATCATGCCAAAGCTATAATATTTCTCAATTATCATCTTCATGAGGATTTAAAAATGAATATTTTACCGCGAAAGATCCCCTTGTTTTGTGGAGAAATTTGAAAGAAAATTCGACCACCAGAATATGGTCATTCTCCCAAAAGTACGGAATGAATGGTTGCACTTGAGGTTGCAAGATTTCAAATCCTTGAGTGATTATAACTCTGTAATGTTTAAAATAGTTTCACAGTTGAAACTATGTGGAGATGATATAACGGATGATGGTATATTGGAGAAAACATACTCTACATTTCATGCCACGAATATTGCCATGCAACAACAATATTGTGAGAAAGGTTTTAAAAAATACTCTCAATTGATTTCTTATCTTCTTGTTGCGGAACAAAATAATGAACTACTGATGAAAAATCATGAGACTCGACCTACTAGCTCTACTCTATTCCCAAAAGTGAATGTTGTTAGAAATCATGATCCCATAAGAGATCGTGGTCATGGTCGTGGTCGTTACCGTGGTCATGGTTGAAAATATGATCATAAATGTCGTGATAAATTTGTCCCTTATAATCGTAATAATAATTTAGGTGCCAAAAATGTCAATGACCACCCGAAGTGGACAAAAAGTAATGAGAAAGGAAATATTGTTCCGAAAAATCATGAAGATAAATGTTATCATTGTGACATGAAAGGTCACTGCTATCGTGTTTGTCGCATGACAAAACATTTTATTGACTTATATTAAGCATCTATTGAAAAGAAAGGCAAAGATATCGAGACAAATTTTATTTCTCAAAATTTTTCTCATGAAAGAAATGATGACGATCTTGAAAATGTTGATATTGGTGTGGCTCACCTAGATGGTACTGACTTTTTCAAACATCCAGAAGGAAGAACTGACCACTTAATTGGAGATGGAAGTGTCTAATTAATTGGAGATGGAAGTGTCTAAAATAATTAGAATATTATATTATGTGTTATATGTTTATGTAAAATATTACCTTTTTTCGTTTAAATATTGTAATATAATATGTTTAATTTTTATGTTTGTAAATATTTCATTAATAAATAGATGGCTGTTGTTCAATTTTTTTGGTATGAAAAACAATATCAAAAGTGTATGTCTTATTGATAGTGGAACCACGTACACCATACTGGAATACGAGAAATATTTTTCTCATTTGAATGTGGGAGAAACAATTGTTACCACAATAAATGGTAGTGCAAAACTTATTGAAGGCTCCGGAAGAGCTAATATAATATTACCGGGAGGAACTATGATTGCTATTGATAAAGCATTATATTCCTCAAAGTCTCAAAGATATTTATTGAGTTTTAAAGATATTCGACGTAATGGATATCATGTTGAGACTATGGAGGATAATGATCATGAATATTTGGGTATCACAAAAGTGACCTCCGATAATAAATTTTTGTTGGAAAACTACCATCTCTATCCTCTGGCCTATATTATGCTAAAATAAATGCTATTGAGGCGCATCGTTTAGTAAACCAAAAGTTTACTAATTCCGTTACTTTTAAAGTTTGAAATGATCATTTGGGTCATCCGGAATTAATTATAATGCGAAAAATTATTGAGATAACGCATGGTCATCCTTTGAAAAATCTAAGGATTTTGACTTATGATAAACTTTCATGTGATGCATGTTCAAAAGGGAAATTGATTATAAGACCATTACCATTGAAAGTAGGAGCTGAAAATCTTACATTTCTAGAACGGATTGATGGAGAGATATGTGGACCGATTAGTCCACCATGTGGGCAATTTAGATATTTCATGGTTTTGATTTATGAATCGACATGATGGTCGCTTGTTTGTTTATTATCAACTCGTAACCTGACGATTGCGAGATTACTTGCCCAAATAATTCGCTTGAGAGCGCAGTTTTTTATTATCCTATTAAGCAAATCCGCTTAGACAATGTTGGTGAATTTTCTTCGCATGCTTTTGATTCTTATTGCATATCAATTGGAATAATTGTTCAACATCTTGTAGCTCATGTTCACACACAGAATGGCCTAGCTGAATCATTTATTAAAAGGCTACTGATATGCGAAAATTGTATCACCTTTTTAGCATGTTTTTATGTATGATTTCGGGTGAAATTGAGGGAAAATTGATCTTAATTGTTTGTTAATTACTCAATTTCACGGTTTTTATGATTTTGGAAGTGTCAGGTGAAAAGTAGACGAAAACAGCAAATTTTGGGGCAAAAACGCAATTTTTGGAAATGTTGACTTGGTCAAAGGGTCAGGACGGGCGTCCCGACCCAGTCAAACCGCTGGGACGGGTGTCCCGAACCCCCAGATCCAGTCCCACATCGAATTTTTGATGAAAAATCACCCCGAGAAGCTGTTATAAATACCCCAGGCCTCCAGCAGTTGAATTCATTCCTCTCCACTCGATCTGAGTCATTTAGTGGTTTCCAGTGTACTCTTCTCCAGTACACAACTCACTCTGAGACTCGGATCTCAGTTTTCTTTCTTATTAGTGTTTTGTTTTAGTTTCTGAGAAATAGTCTCAGATCTTAGGCTTCTATAGATAGGTTCGCTTCTGGTATTCATAGAATACCCGAGATTTCGTTAGGAGATCCTAAGAGGGCTCTAGGAGTTCGAAGAGTCAGTCCACAGGGCTGGGCTTAAGCTGGGTATTAAGGTAAAGCCCAATTACTAGGCTGAGGAAGCGTCCTCCAAAGGTTCTGGTGAGCAGAGTCAGGGCGAGTAATACGACATATACAGCAGTACGCTCCGTCGGTGAGACTACGTAAAGGGTGATTTCTTTATGGCATCAGTCCCCATGTCCCTCTCTTATATGTTGTTATTGTGTTGTTCTAAATATCTATTATGAATACGAGATTACGATTTTTATGAATAGTTGTTTTATATGTTGACGTTGTTATGTTTTTTTGGAAATAGCCACCTGCTAAATATTCACTATGTCTACATGTTTAATGTGCTCTTTTAAACTAAAGTTAGGGTTATAGACAATTCCTAACCACGGTCTAATCATAACCTGTTTAGTTTAACAGGCATCAATTAGTATTGGTGTCTGCCATGCTAGATAAAATAACCTGCTGAACACCCTGCCTGTTAAAGTAGTCTAGGTAGGGGCCGAGCTGAGTCCGATTATGCCGGCGGCTAGGGCAAGCGGTATGATCCCCGAAGTGACATAGGGCTTTCATGGATGCCTTCGTCCCGAACCGTAAGTAGGGCCGTCATTAAGGTAGGGCAGTTTATTAGAGACCTCGGATGTGGTACGCCTTTAGACACAGAACATAGTTGCAATCCAGGCTAAGATGCATCTAAAATACTCGAAGATAGGTCAATCAACATGTAGGAACAGTATAACATAAAATCAAGACATTATCTAGAACACACTTTTAGGATTAATTAGACTTAAACCTAGTGGAGAATGAATCACCCTCTCATCAAAGTTATTGATGAAGATTGCATAACTGGATTATAAGATAAGAGTTAGGAATAAAAGCTAGTTACTACTAAGTCGTTGCCACTTCCCTGGGAGTACGATATTTAACTTAATAAAATCGTAGATACTTTCCAACAGACTAGCTACACGATAGGTACTCTGCCTTAGGTTCTGGCTGATTAAGTGAGACCATAGAGACTAAATGTGACAATTAGTCAATCACAGTCCTTAATTATTCATCATCAACATAGGGTAAAATAACACCTATTTAGCAGATCGGTCGAAAACCCCATCAGATTTTTGGTGTCGTTGCCGGGGAAATATCATAATGAATTTAGGATTCCTGATCAAAATTCTAGAGACTTATGATAGGTAACGGTAGTAACCTAGACTTTAGACCTACACTTATCTTATACTAGTTAGACAATCACTTTCTGAAATATAGGGTTATCATAACTAATTGATTTTAGATATTATCTGGAATTAAGACACTTAGGATAATCAAATTTTAGAAAATTATTCTAAAACCATATTGAGGAAATTTAACTGCTTTCGAAAAAACAAAAAAAAAGAAAAAATTTTGGAAAATTCAAAACCCGAAAAAAAAATTGTATTTTTCTTGTTCAATGGTAAGTTTCCTATCTTTTGTATTATTTTTCTTTTTTCCCTTTCATAGTTAAATAGTTGTTTTTCTTCCGAATTTTTAATTTTTCACTTCCCGTGTAACTCCACTAACCAGTTTGCTCAGGCTTAAACGTATTCTTCTCTGTAGTTGCATGACTCAAACTTCAGAAGCTAACCTTGAAACACCAGTTGAGAATCCTGAACGTCTCATTCGTACAGCTAATAGGCGAATAACAGAGATGGCTGCTGAAAGACCTCCCCTCGAATCCTACATCCATCCATAGACTGTTCCAGTATCATCCGCCATTCAAATCCCAGGAAACCCTCGCTATGATCTTAAACCGAATGTGATCCAGTTGATTATTAATCGGGTTCAGTTTGGAGGAACTGCAACCGAGAATCCGCTAGAACACTTATCTGATTTCTCCTCTCTTTGCGAAGGCCTCAAGGGAGATCATACTGCAGAAGTAACTAAACTCAACATTTTTCCCTACTCACTTAGGGACAGAGGAGCTAAGATATGGTTGGCCCAGCTACCTACTAACTCCATCACCTCTTGGGACGAGTTAAGCAAAGCCTTCCTGGAAGAGTACTACTCTCCAGGTTTACTCAAACTGCTGATGAGACAGTGATCGAAGCTTGGGACAGATTCAAGGAGCTACTCAGGCTCTGCCCCCAACATGGACTTACCGAAGCACTGTTGATCCAGCAATTCTACGGGGGTATGACGGACATGGGCAAGCAAGTTCTTGATGGACTCAATCCCCAGAGCGGTTTCAATGGAATGAGTGATGTAGATGCTAGAAACGCTCTGGAGAGACTCTACAGGAACAGCAAGAATTGGCGCACAAGTGGCCGAGCTAAGAAGCAACCAGTAAATGCGGTCGTTGCCTCCACTGATGATCAATTTGAGGCACTGAAGGCCAGCATTACTAATCAGCTGAATGCTTTCCAACAAGGGAAAAGCATTCAGCCAGTGTACCAAATCTGTGAATTTTGCCAAGGACCACATTTCAGTGGGGATTGTTATGGTAATGGGATATTAACTATCCCAGAAGATATGGAACTAGTGGACGCAGTGAATTCTGCTCCTATAGGAAATACCTACAATCCCACTTGGAAGAACCATCCGGGATTTAGCTGGAGAAACAATTCCGGGACTACTAACTTCTAGAAAAGAGTACCTCAGCAACTGCCATATCCGCAGAACCAGCAAGTCGTTCTGCCTGCACCAAGGAACTACATCGTTCCAGCTGATCCCATGCAAGAATTTAGAGACATGCTGAAGAGCATTTCCGACTCTAACAAGGAAATGATAGAGTCCAACAGAAAGATTCAGGAAGCTCACGCAGAAAGAATCCAGCAGAACGAGAACAGACAGAAGCAGACCGAGCAAACAATTAGAAACACACAAGCTGCTATACAAACTTTAGAGAGGCAAATGGGTCAGCTATCCACCCATTTCTTTCACAGGTCCCAGGGAACGCTACCAAGCAACACTGAGACCTACCCTCAAACTGAATGCAAGACCATCACTTTAAGATCTGGTAAAATTCTACCTCCATCTCCAATCAAACCATCTGACCCTCCTATTCTTGTGCAGGAACCAGAAGAAGGCTCCAAGGACTCAAAGTAGCAAGGAAAGGGAAGACGGAGTTTATTCCTGAGTACCGGCCAAAAGTACCTTACCCTGCCAGACTTATGCACAATAAAGATAAGGAGCAATTTGAAAAGTTTCTTAAGAATTTTAGTCAGATTCATGTTAATTTACCTTTACTTGATGTTATTTCTGAAATGCCAAACTATGCTAAGTTTTTAAAAGAAGTTGTTAGTAATAAAAGAAAATTTGACATGGACAAGGTGGTTCTTAATGAAGAATGTTCGGCGGTTCTGTTGAATAAACTACAGTCTAAACAGAAAGATCCTGGTTGTTTTACCTTGCCATGTACAATTGGAAATATTACTAACATGCATGCATTAGCAGACTTAGGAGCTAGTATTAATCTTATGCCATCTAGTTTATTTGATTAATTAGGATTGCATGATTTGAAAATGACTAGGATGTGCATACAACTTGCAGACAGGACAGTCAAAATCCCCAAGGGAATAATCGAAGATCTCTTAGTAAAGGTCGGAAATTTTGTATTTCCTGTGGATTTCGTCGTCATGGACATGAATGGGGAAGGAGGAGTGCCCCTGATCCTAGGTCGACCATTTCTAGCTACCTCAAAAGCATTAATAGACGTCAGTAATGGTCAAATCAAGTTAAGGGTAGGAAATGACGACATCACTTTCGATCTAAATGAAACCCTTAGGTATCCCATGCATTTAGATGACACTTGTTTTTGTGTGGATGCCATGGAACACTTGATTGCAATTAACGTGACAGACCTATGCTCAAACTATCAAGTTCTAAGTGAGGACTCCCTAGAATTAGAGGAGCCTGAACTTAGCTCTTCTGAAAATGAAATTACTTCTGATAGTTTCACTGAGATAGGTGATGATGAGATGAAGAAAGAACGAACCTCGTTTGAAGATCCACCAGACTTGGAACTGAAGGAACTACCCACTCATCTGTGCTACGAATTCCTAGATGACAACAAGAAACTTCCCATTATTCTTGCAGCTGATCTGACTGCAGAACAAAGGAAGCTGACTGTGGACATGTGCAGAAAGCATAGAAGAGCCTTTGCCTACAAAATTGCAGACATCCCAGGTATTAATCCAAGCTTTTGTTCGCATAAGATTCTTCTAGAAAATGAGTATAAGCCATGTGTGCAACCTCAAAGGAGGTTGAATCCTAATGTGTGTGATGTTGTTAAGAAAGAAGTCATTAAACTGTTAGATGCAGGACTTATCTACCCTATCTCAGATAGTGAGTGGGTAAGCCCGGTGCAGGTAGTACCTAAGAAAGGCGGTATAACAGTTGTTAGGAATGAGCATAATGAACTAATCCCTACAAGAACTGTAACTGGTCATCGTGTATGCATAGACTATAGAAAATTAAATACGGCCACAAAAAGATCACTTTCCCCTTCCTTTTATTGACCAAATGTTAGAAAGATTATCTGGACACATGTTTTATGGCTTTCTTGATGGGTTTTCTGGTTATTTTCAAATTCCTATTTCCCCTGAGGACCAGCATAAAACTACATTCACATGCCCTTTTGGAACATTTGCATATAGAAGGATGCCTTTTGGTTTGTGTAATGCACCTGCTACATTTCAACGTTGTATGACTGCTATCTTTGAGGACATGTTAGGAAAATCTATGGAAGTATTTATGGATGACTTTTCTGTTTTTGGTAATTCATTTGAGGTTTGTCTAAAGAACTTGGAGTTAATGTTGAAACGTTGTATAAAATCTAACCTGGTTTTAAATTGGGAAAAATGCCACTTCATGGTAAAAGAGGGAATTGTTTTAGGACATAAGATATCACACCTAGGTATGGAAGTAGATAAGGCAAAAATTGAAGTTATTTCAAAACTACCTCCTCCCAAAAATGTGAGAGCCGTTAGGAGTTTTTTGGGACACGCTGGCTTTTATCGTAGGTTTATAAAGATTTTTCATTAATAGCCAGGCCGTTGACCAATTTACTCGGAAAAGATGTTCCATTTGTCTTTGATGAGAAATGTCTAAAAGCTTTTAATAGACTTAAGGAACTCTTAACTACTGCACCTATCATGACGTCACCAGACTGGAGTCTACCTTTTGAGCTTATGTGTGATGCTAGTGACTATGCAGTAGGAGTAGTTTTAGGACAAAGACATGATAAGAAATTCCATGTAATATATTATGCTAGTAAAACCTTAACTGATGCTCAGGAAAATTACACTACGACAGAAAAGGAATTATTAGCAGTAGTATATGCATTTGATAAGTTTCGATCTTATCTAGTCCTGTCTAAAACTATTGTTTATACTGATCATTCGGCACTAAAATACTTGTTCAATAAAACCGACGCAAAACCAAGATTGATTAGATGAGTTTTATTGCTTCAAGAATTTGACATAGAAATTCAGGATAAGAAAGGGGCAGAAAACTTAGCCGCAGACCATTTGTCTAGGTTAGAAAATCTGACCCTATAAGCCATTGATGAGACAATCATATCTGATAAATTTCCGGATGAGAATCTATGTGCATTAGTTGCTGTTTTCTCACCCCCTTGGTTTGCAGATATAGCAAATTACTTGGCAGCCCGGACTCTCCCTAGTGATATCACTGCTCAACAAAGAAGAAAATTCTTTGCTGACCTGAAATATTACTATTGGGAAGACCCTTTTCTATTTCGAATATGTGCAGATCAGATGATCAGAAGGTGTGTATCTCAAGAAGAAGGTTTCCAAATTCTGGAACATTGTCACTGCGGACCAACAGGCGGTCACTTAGCTGCAGCTAATGCCGCCCGAAAAGTATTAGAAGCAGGCTTTTACTGGCCTACCATATTCAAAGACACCGCAGCATTTACAGGATCGTGCGATGCCTGTCAGAAAGCGGGACCATATCTTCTCGAGATAGTCTACCCCAACAGGCAATTCAAAGTGTAGAAATATTTGACATATGGGGTATAGATTTCATGGGTCCGTTTCCTTCCTCTTTTGGTATGAAGTACATCTTAGTAGCCGTAGAATATTTTTCAAAATGGCCTGAGGCACAGGCCCTACCTACTAATGATGCTAGAGCTGTATGCAAATTCCTTAAGCAGATTTTCGCCAGGTTTGGATGTCCAAAAGCCCTAATCAGTGATCGAGGTACGCACTTCTGCAACTCTCAATTGCAGAAGGTACTCCAGCAATACGGAATTCAGCATCGCATTTCCACAGCCTACCATCCTCAAACCAACGGGCAGGCTGAGGTAACCAATAGGGGAATAAAGAGAATCCTAGAAAAGACCGTGGGTGTTAACCGTAAGGATTGGGCCAATAAACTGGAGGATGCATTATGGGCCTTCCGTACAGCATACAAGACCACTACGGGGTTCTCACCCTATCGACTAGTCTACGGAAAAGCATGCCACCTTCCGGTTGAACTTGAACATAGAGCTTACTGGGCAGTGCAAAAATGCAATCTCGACGATAATTTAACTAAGGAACACCGGATTCTACAACTCAACGAATTGGATGAGTGGAGGCTCAAAGCCTATGAGAACTCACATCAGTTCAAAATGACAAGTAAACTCCGGCATGACAGACGACTCAGAGCCCAGAAAAATTTTGAACCGGGAGACAAGGTATTGTTGTATAACTCACGTTTCAAATTCTTCCCAGGAAAGCTGCGTAGCTGTTGGTCAGGACCGTTCACGATCACGGAAGTATCACCTTTCGGAGCATGTGACATCATGGATTCTGACGGCATTATTCAAAAAGTAAACGGACAACGCCTGAAGATTTATAAAGAGCCGTTTGACTCATCCGAGCAGACTGTGGACTTCACAAACTAAGGGAGTATCTCTTTCATTTTATTTCTTGTTTTGTTATTTCTAGATTCCATCCTACCCGTAGTTAGTTGAATAAGTGTGGGGTAAGAATCTTTTCTGTTTTGTTTCTTGTTTTCAAATAAGTGTGGGGTAATTAGATATGCATGAACACTGAGGACAGTGCCAGACTTAAGTGTGGGGTAGCAGTGCACGGTGCACTGTAGTAGTTTGCAAAATTTTTTGCATGATTTTGCTTGTTTTCCCCGTATTTTCACACCCTTCCAAAAAAATTTCAAAATTTTTCCGTCTTTCAGAATTCTAAATGCAGTATGCTTGGTTAAACAATTGCTTATGTCCATGATATGTAGGTAGTATGTTATGGTTAGTAGGAGATAATTGATGACTACTGCTGAACTAATTGATTAGGAATAGGGAATTCCTGATAACTGAGCACAACTTTGTTTGGATTAGAGACCTCAGCCAATTGCCTGTTCGAGACTTAACTAGATAAAATTAGACCAGTTGTGGATATATTGGCAGTTAGAATGACTAGATGAGACTCTGAGCTAAAAGTGAAAAGAAACAAAAGGAAGTTAATCAAATAAGGGTAGTTTGCCAGCGGCCTTCGCTACTCGAGCACCACTCCTTCGGGGAATTTAAAGCCTGATGCCCCAAGGTCGTGTAGATCTGGGAGTCATCGGAGTGGGACTCGCTACATGAGTAGTTGAAGTTGACGTGTTCTAAGCAGACTCAAAATACCCTGAATCTATAAAGAAAATAACTAAATGCTAAAACATTAAAAATCTGATCACCAAAGCTCAGAAATCAAAAAGTTGTCTGCTGTTAATATGTCTAGCGATGGGTCGAAGTGTTATCTGGTAGTAGTTAAGACAAGAGTACATTGTGTTGACTATCTGGTCTAGACTAGTACACAAACTACACATCAGGAAGACCCTGTGACTAAGAAAAAAAGTTCAACCTAGTTGTTGATTTGTTTTCTGCCTGATCATAACAAGCTACTAAAAATATCTGAGACCTTGTCATAGCAACCTAACCAGTCAGACCTGTGTTAAGACTTGTCTAAAGAATTTTTGGAATAAAAACATGACTAGGAATTTAAGTGACTGCACTACGATTTAGAATCACTAACTTCAGGTAGACTTTACTTGAGGACAAGCAAAAAGCTAAGTGTGGGGTTATCTGATATGCGAAAATCGTATCACCTTTTTAGCATGTTTTTATGTACGATTTCGGGTGAAATTGAGGGCAAATTGATCTTAATTGTTTGTTAATTACTCAATTTCGCGGTTTTTATGATTTTGGATGTGCCAGGTGAAAAGTAGACGAAAACAGCAAATTTTGGGGCAAAAACACAATTTTTGGAAATGTTGACTTGGTCATAGGGTCAGGACGGGCGTCCCAAACCCGGGACGGGCGTCCCGACCTGGTCAACAGATCAGGACGGGCGTCCCAATCCCGGACGGGCGTCCCGAACCCCCAGATCCAGTCCTACATAGAATGTTTGATGAAAAATCACCCCGGGAAGCTGCTATAAATATCCTAGGTCTCCAGCAGTTGAATTCATTCCTCTCCACTCGATCTGAGTCATTTAGTGGTTTCCAGTGTACTCTTCTCCAGTACACAACTCACTCAAAGACTCGGATCTCAGTTTTCTTTCTTATTAGTGTTTTGTTTTAGTTTCTGAGAAATAGTCTCAGATCTTAGGCTTCTATAGATAGGTTCGTTTCTGGTATTCATAGAATACCCGAGATTTCGTTAGGAGATTTCAGTCCACAGGGCTGGGCTTAAGCTGGGTATTAAGGTAAAGCCCAGATACTAGGGTGAGGAAGCGTCCTCCGAAGGTTCTGGTGAGCAGAGTCAGGGCGAGCAATACGACATATACAGCAGTACGCTCCGTCGGCGAGACTACGTAAAGGGTGATTTCTTTATGGCATCAGTGCCCATGTCCCTCTCTTATATGTTGTTATTGTGTTGTTCTAAATATCTATTATGAATACGAGATTACTATTTTTATGAATAGTTGTTTTATATGTTGACGTTGTTATGTTTTTCCGGAAATAGCCACCTGCTAAATATTCACTATGTCTGCATGTTTAATGTGCTCTTTTAAACTAAAGTTAGGGTTATAGACAATTCCTAACCACGGTCTAATCACAACCTGTTTAGTTTAACATGCATCAATTAGTATTGGTGTCTGTCATGCTAGATAAAATAACCTGCTGAACACCCTGCCTGTTAAAGTAGTCTAGGTAGGGGCCGAGCTGAGTCCGATTATGCCGGCAGCTAGGGCAAGCGGTATGATCCCCGAAGTGACATAGGGCTTTCATGGATGCCTTCGTCCCGAACCGTGAGTAGGGCCGTCAATAAGGTAGGGCGGTTTATTAGAGACCTCGGATGTGGTACGCCTTTAGACACAGAACATAGTTGCAATCCAGGCTAAGATGCATCTAAAATACTCGAAGATAGGTCAATCAACATGTAGGAACAGTATAACATAAAATCAGGACATTATCTAGAACACACTTTTAGGATTAATTAGACTTAAACCTAGTGGAGAATGAATCACCCTCTCATCAAAGTTATTGATGAAGATTGCATAACTGGATTATAAGATAAGAGTTAGGAATAAAAGCTAGTTACTACTAAGCCGTTGCCACTTCCCTGGGAGTATGATATTTAACTTAATAAAATCGTAGATACTTTCCAACAGACTAGCTACACGATAGGTACTCTGCCTTAGGTTCTGGCTGATTAAGTGACACCATAGAGACTAAATGTGACAATTAGTCAATCACAATCCTTAATTATTCATAATCAACATAGGGTAAAATAACACCTATTTAGCACATCGGTCGGAAACCCCATCAGCTGCAATTAATTGCTAGACCATTATTGATGAAAACAAATCTCCCTACAGCAGCTTGGGGACATGCAATTTTGCATGCTGCAGCACTTGTGCGTTTAAGGCCATCGAGTTATCATAAGTTTTCTCTGATACAATTGGCTTTTAGTTCAGAGTCAAATATTTTTTATTTGAGAATTTTCAGGTGTGCTGTATATGTTCCAATTGAACCACCCCAACGGACAAAGATGGGTTTGCAAAGAAGATTGGGGATATATATTGGGTATGACTCCCCGTCCATTATAAGGTATCTTGAACCTTTAACAGGGGATGTGTTTACAGCAAGATTTGTTGATTGCAATTTTGATTAAAATATATTTCCCAAATTAGGGGGAGAGAATAAATGACATAAGATTGAACTTGCGTGGAAAACATCTTTGAATCATTTAGATCCACGCACAAATATGAGTGAACTTGAAGTTCAAAAGATTATACATTTGCAACAAATTACAAATCAACTGCCAGATTCTTTTGCTGACTCTAGCAGAGTCACTAAATCGCATATTGATGCAGTTCCGATTGGTATGCTAAAAGATAGGCTTTATTTACCTATGTCGATTATGAGTAATTAAGGATTGAGTCTTACTAACTGTCACTTAGCACTCAATTATTGTCACTTAATCAACCAGAACCTAAGGCAGAGTACCTATCGTGTAGCTAGTCTGTTGGAAAGTATCTACGATTTTATTAAGTTAAATATCGTACTCCCAGGGAAGTGGCAACGACTTAGTAGTAACTAGCCTTTTATCCTAACTCCTATCTTATGATCCAGTTATGCAATCTTCATCAAATACTTTGATGAGAGGGTGATTCATTCTCCACTAGGTTTAAGTCTAATTAATCCTAGAAGTGTTTTATAGATGAGTCTTGATTCTATGTTATACTGTTCCTATATGTTGATTGACCTATATTCGAGTATTTTAGACATGTCTTAGCCTGGATTGCAACTATGTTCTGTGTCTAAAGGTGTACCACATCCGAGGTTTCTAATAAACCGCCCTACCTTAATGACGGCCCTACTCACGGTTCGGGACGAAGGCATCCATGAAAGCCCTAGGTAACTTCGGGGATCATGCCGCTTGCCCTAGCCGCCGGCATAATCGGACTCGGCCCGGCTTACCCTAGACTACTCTAACAAACAGGGTGTTCAGCAGGTTATTTTATCTAGCATGGCAGACACTAATACTAATTGATGCCTGTTAAACTAAACAGGTTATGATTAGACCGTGGTTAGGAATTGTCTATAACCCTAACTTTAGTTTAAAAGAGCACATTAGACATGCAGACATAGTGAATGTTAAGTAGGCGGCTATTTCCGAAAAAACATAACAACGTCAACATATAAAACAATTATTCATAAAAAATCGTAATCTCGTATTCATAATAAATATTTGGGACAACACAATAATAACATATAAGAGAGGGACATGGGGACTGATGCCATAAAGAAATCACCCTTTACGTAGTCTCGCAAACGGAGCGTACTGCTGTATATGTCGTATTGCTCGCCCCGACTCTGCTCGCCAGATCCTTAGGAGGACGCTTCCTCAGCCTAGTAACTGGGCTTTACCTTAATACCCAGCTTAAGCCCAGCCCTGTGGACTGACTCTTCGAACGCCTAGAGCTCTCTTAGGATCTCCTCACGAAATCCCGGGTATTCTATGAATACCAGAAACGAACCTATCTATAGAAGCCTAAGATCCGAGACTATTTCTCAGAAACTAAAACAAAACACTAATAAGAAAGAAAACTGAGATCCGAGTCTCTGAGTGAGTTGTGTACTAGAGAAGTGTACATTGGAAACCACTTAATGACTCAGATCAAGTGGAGAGGAATGAATTCAACTGCTGGAGGCCTGGGGTATTTATAGCACCTTCCCGGGGTGATTTTTCATCAAAAATTCTATGTGGGACTGGATCTGGGGGTTCGGGAAGCCCGTCCCGGATTGGGACGCCCGTCCTGATCTGTTGACCAGGTCGGGATGCCCGTCCTGGTGCTTTGACTGGGTCGGGACGCCCGTCCCGGGTTCGGGATGCCCGTCCTGACCCTTTGACCAAGTAAACATTTCCAAAAATTGCGTTTTTGCCCCAAAATTTGCTGTTTTCGTCTACTTTTCACCTGACACTTCCAAAATCATAAAAACAGTGAAATTAAGTAAATAATAAACATTTAAGATCAATTTACTCTCAATTTCACCCTAAATCATATATAAAAATATGCTAAAAAGGTGATACGATTTTCGCGTATCACATATTCCGGCTATAGATGCTCCTATACGGATAGAAGTCTCTGAAAGACAAAAAATAAATCCTATAGCTGTTGAATCAACAACACGCCGGAAGCGTGGCCGACCCCTTGGTTCCAAAAATAAAAATCCTCGAAAGAAAAGAGGATTAAATGATCCAGAAGATCATATTGATGAAATAGAAAAAGAAAACCAATGGACAACTAATGAAAAGATTCCAACTACAAATGATGAAGAGAATTATGAAATATCTATTAATTATACCAGTTCGATTAAAAGTTGGGATCGAAGGAACGTTGTTATTGATAATACTTTTGCATACAACGTAGCCCTTGATATTTTCAAGGATAATGAGGATTTAAATCCTTCATCAGTTGAAGAATGTCGCCATAGAATTGATTGGCCTCAATGGAAAGATATGACTCAATCAGAGTTAAATTCGCTTGTGAAGCGAGAAGTTTTTGGACCTATAGTCCAAACGCCAAAGGGTGTAAACCTATTAGCTATAAATGAGTGTTTGTGCGAAAATGAAATGAGAATAATGAAGTCATAAGATATAAAGCACGACTCGTTGCACAAGGCTTTTTGCAAAAGCTAGGAATTTATTATGATCAAACTTATTCACCTGTTATTGATGCTATTACACTTTGATATCTTATAAGTTTGGCAGTTCATGAAAAGGTGGACATGCTAATGGGAGTATTTTAGCCTATATTTTCTTAGATTAAATTGAGGCTTATACATGTTTTGATTATCATTCTAAGAGAGGATTAAACACCATCGTTTTAAAAATTTATAAATCTTTTCCAAAGGAAGTTAGGATTCCTCTACTAAAAATGGACTTAGAGAAAACTAAAGTTTAGGTTCCAACAAATGAGGGTAGGAAAGAGGTCTAATCTAGAAAGCAAGTAAAAGAAAGCAATAAAAGAAAGCAATAGATGAAAAACAATCTTAGGATCTTTAAGAAATCAAGCAAGCATACATAACTATTGAGAGATTCTTAACAATAATAAATCCTCATGACTTGAGAATCCTTACGCTTAGGTCTAAGGCATAGATATCCAACCTTGAGGTTGTTATTGACATCTACCCTTAGAGCTCATCATAGTTCCTAATGATAGCCTACATCAAACATCTTAGGATATTCACATCTATATAAGATGTAATCCTTAGAATCAAGATGAAAATATAAAAAAACACAAGATGTAGATAACATAAAAATAATCAAATCACAAGACATTAAAGAGTTCTCAACATATATATCTAAAGTAATGTAGAACAAAAGGAGATCCTAAATGAGAATTATTGTTGAAACACAAACATACAAGATCAATAGGAAATCAAAGAGGTAAGAGATGTGTACAAGTAAAACTAGGTCTCTTTGAAATCTCCAAGCTCTTGTATATTGATGCAGTTCCGATTGGTATGCTAAAAGATAGGCTTTATTTACCTATGTCGATTATGAGTAATTAAGGACTGAGTCTTACTAACTGTCACTTAGCATTCAATTATTGTCACTTAATCAACCAGAACCTAAGGCAGAGTACCTATCATGTAGCTAGTCTGTTGGAAAGTATCTACGATTTTATTAAGTTAAATATCGTACTCCCAGGGAAGTGGTAACGGCTTAGTAGTAACTAGCCTTTTATCCTAACTCCTATCTTATGATCCAGTTATGCAATCTTCATCAATGATTTTGATGAGACGGTGATCCATTCTCCACTAGGTTTAAGTCTAATTAATCCTATAAATGTTTTATAGATGAGTCCTGATTCTATGTTATACTGTTTCTATATGTTGATTGACCTATATTCGAGTATTTTAGACATATCTTGGCCTGGATTGCAACTATGTTCTGTGTCTAAAGGCGTACCACATCCGAGGTTTCTAATAAACCGCCCTACCTTAATGACGGCCCTACTCACGGTTCGGGACGAATGCATCCATGAAAGCCCTATGTCACTTCGGGGATCATACCGCTTGCCCTAGCCGTCGGCATAATCGGACTCGACTTGACTTACCTAGACTACTCTAACAAACAAGGTGTTCAGCAGGTTATTTTATCTAGCATGGCAGACACCAATACTAATTGATGCCTGTTAAACTAAACAGGTTATGATTAGACCGTGGTTAGGAATTGTCTATAACCCTAACTTTAGTTTAAAAGAGCACATTAGACATGCAGACATAGTGAATGTTAAGCAGGTGGCTATTTCCGGAAAAACATAACAACGTCAACATATAAAACAAATATTCATAAAAATCGTAATCTCGTATTCATAATAAATCTTTAGAACAACACAGTAACAACATATAAGAGAGGGACATGGGGACTGATGCCATAAAGAAATCACCCTTTACGTAGTCTCGCCGACGGAGCGTACTGCTGTATATGTCGTATTGCTCGCCCTGACTCTGCTCGCCAGAACCTTCGGAGGACGCTTCCTCAGCCTAGTAACTGGGCTTTACCTTAATACCCAGCTTAAGCCCAGCCTTGTGGACTGACTCTTCGAACTCCTAGAGCCCTCTTAGGATCTCCTAACGAAATCCCGGGTATTCTATGAATACCAGAAATGAACCTATCTATAGAAGCCTAAGATCTGAGACTATTTCTCAGAAACTAAAACAAAACACTAATAAGAAAGAAAACTGAGATCTGAGTCTCTGAGTGAGTTGCGTACTAGAGAAGTGTACACTGGAAACCACTAAATGACTCAGATCGAGTGGAGAGGAATGATTTCAACTGCTGGAGGCGTGGGGTATTTATAGCAGCTTCCCGGGGTGATTTTTCATCAAAAATTCGATGTGGGACTGGATCTGGGGGTTTGGGACGCCCGTCCTGACCCTTTGACCAAGTCAACATTTCCAAAAATTGCGTTTTTGCCCCAAAATTTGTTGTTTTCGTCTACTTTTCACCTGACACTTCCAAAATCATAAAAATTGTGAAATTAAGTAAATAGTAAACAATTAAGATCAATTTACTCTCAATTTCACCCTAAATCATATATGAAAACATGCTAAAAAGGTGATACGATTTTCACGTATCAGATAACCCACACTTATCTTTTTGCTTGTCCTCAAGCAAAGTCTACCTGAAGTTAGTGATTCTAAACCGTAGTGCAGTCACTTAAATTCCTAGTCATGTTTTTATTCCAAAAATTCTTCAGACAAGTCTTAACACAGGTCTGACTGGTTAGGTTGCTATGACAAGGTCTCAGATGTTTTTAGTAGCTTGTTATGATCAGGCAGAAAACAAATCAACAACTAGGTTGAACTTTTTTCTTAGTCACAGGGTCTTCCTGATGTGTAGTGTGTGTACTAGTCTAGACCAGATAGTCAACACAATGTACTATTGTCTTAACTACTACCAGATAACACTTCGACCCATCGCTAGACATATTAACAACAGACAACTTTTTGAGTTCTGAGCTTTGGTGATAAGATTTTTAATGTTTTAGCATTTAGTTATTTTCTTTATAGATTCAGGGTATTTTGAGTCTGCTTAGAACACGTCAACTTCAACTACCCATGTAGCGAGTCCCACTCCGATGACTCCCAGATCTACACGACCTTAGGGCATCAGGCTTTAAATTCCCCGAAGGAGTGGTGCTCGAGTAGCGAAGGCCACTGGCAAACTACCCTTATTTTAGCTTTGATAGCTTTGATAGATTTTCTAGGGTATTTTGAGTCTGCTTAGAATACGTCAACTTCAACTACCCATGTAACGAGTCCCACTCCAATGACTCCCAGATCTACACGACCTTAGGGCATCAGGCTTTAAGTTCCCCGAAGGAGTGGTGCTCGAGTAGCGAAGGCCGCTGGCAAACTACCCTATTTTAATTAGCTCACTTTTTTTTTTCTTTTTCACTTTTAGCTCAGAGTCTCATCTAGTCATTCTAACTGCCAATATCTCCACAACTGGTCTAATTTTATCTAGTTAAGTCTCGAATAGGTAATTGGTTGAGGTCTCTAATCCAGACAAAGTTGTGCTCAGTTATCAGGAATTCCCTATTCCTAATCAATGGGTTCAGCAATAGTTATCAATTATCTCCTACTAACCACAACATTCTACCTACATATCATAGACATAAGCAATTGTTTAACCAAGCATACTGCATTTAGAAGTCTGAAAGACGGAAAAAGTTTGAATTTTTTTTGGAAGGGTGTGAAAATACGGGGAAAACAAGCAAAATCATGCAAAAATTTTGTCAACTACTACAGTGCACCGTGCACTGCTACCCCACACTTAAGTCTGACACTGTCCTCAGTGTTCATGCATAGCTAAACTACCCCACACTTATTTGAAAACAAGAAACAACAACAAAACAAAGAACTCTTACCCCACACTTATTCGACTAACTAAGGGTAAGAGAGAAAATAAGGCAACAAAACAAGAAGGATAGCAAAACAGAACACAAAACAAATAAAATAAAAGGAATATGAGGATTAGAAAAACTCCCTTCATGTCGCGAGCAGAAGGGTCTTCTCTGATCTGTCAATTGGCTCTTCACCTTAGCCATGTGCTATTGCTGAGGTGTTTCTGACTCTGCAAGCTCTAGATACTGGAACGGATGACGTCAGCTTCGATCCTTCATCGTCGAGCTCTAGGTAGTGGCCTATTCATTTGATGAATGGCTCGAGCCCCAAGGACTGAAGCTTTGGCTAAGCCGTGGTGGTATGAGGCTCCAATGGTGTAGATCTAGGCCCAAGAATTTGAAACTTCCTCGGGGAGGTTTCTCACAGCTGATTGTATGCAGGGGATGCAAGCTCCTCCATTGCTATGCTCCCGATACAATGCCAAATTCCTCTATATCCTTCGACCGTTCGATACCTCTTGGTAGATCACTTGCTTGCACTGGTCTGGTTTTAATTGTTGCCAGTATCTCATATGTTGATTCTGCGGGTAGGGGTTTTACTGTGGTGGTGTCTTCTGAAAGTTTCCAACTTCCGAATTATTCCTCAGCTAAGTCCCGTATCATTCCTCCAGCTGGAATTGTATGCATTTCCCATTGGAGTAGCATTCTGCAGTAACCTACTCCTACCTCTTTTTGGAATGGTTCGTATTTCATTCCCATAGCAATCCCTGCTAGAGTGTGGTACTTGGAAGACTTCACAGATTAGATACATAGACTCAACGGTTCTTCCTAAGACATCGGCACTCTGAATCTGGAAAACAACTTCTCATAGAATCTGCACATGACTTTAACATCATTAGTAGGTAATGCCTGTGGTTCAGGCCATTTTTGAAAAGTGTTCCACAACTACTATGATGAAAATAGTTCACAGGAAGAAAAGAAAAGGAATTCGAAATACCCTTGATATCAACGGTTGCAACATTCTGTGTACGTCGCTGGGGTAGATGATCTCTGGAAGATGTGTTACCTGTTATTTGGCAAGCATCGCAGGACTGTATCAGAGATACAAAAGTCATTGAATATGGTGGGTCAACAAGATCCTGCTTTCAACACTTTCCGGATAGTGTTGATAGCAGTCAATTGATCTCCTGTAGATCCTCGATGACAATGCTCCAAAATTTTGTGGCCTTCATCTTTCGAGACACGTCTTCTGATCAACTGATCTGCCAAAAATTTGAAATAGAAGAGAAACTGCCCAGTAGTAATATTTCAAATCAGCAAAGAATTTCTTCTTTTGCTGATAAGTCATATCACTTGGAACTTATTCAGTGACTAGATAATTTGCAATAAACCATAGATGAGAATTATTATACATAGCAAACAATGCAAATAAGTTTTCATCCAAAAATTTATCAGTATTATACTAGCCTCTAACTCGGGGTTTTCTAATCTAGACCAATGGTTTGCTTTCTAGATTTTCAACCCTTTTTCTTATCCCTTCATTCTATATTAAGTTCAAGTAACAATAAAACCTAACATAATCAATTATGGTTCAGCATTAGTTTTATTGAACACAGATATCTCAGAATGATCAGTGTAACCTATTGTTTTTAGACAAGACTAGATAAGATCGGAATTTATCATGCATGAACTTTCTTATCATCAAACAATTCGTACTACATCATTACATCACATATTAATTCAAAAAGTAGATTTCAATCAGGTGATGCCATAATGGGTGCAGTAATTCCTTTCGATTTAAAAGATCTCATGCAATTATCAACATAACAAAAGGAACATCCTTTTTTTTTCAATAGAACATTCAAAGGTCTGGCTATTAAGGAAAAACTATTTCATAACTCATCCTAATAAGGCCGGCATGACTCTAAGAAAATTCTAAACTAGAGTTTCTTCCCGATAAAAATCTAAGCCAACATTTTACAACTCAGAAGAAAATATATTTTATCCTCATTTCCATTTTTATTTCTTCGAAATTAAATAAAGGAAGAAAAACACGAAAAGAGCAACTAAGAAAACAACAAAACAAGAGATAGGGAAAAGGAACAACTCACCGTTGAGCAAGAAAGATACATTCTTTTTGGGATTTTAAATTTTAAAAAAAACATTTCTCTTTTTTTTTCGAAAGCAGTTAAATTTCCTCAATATGGTTTTAGAATGATTTTCTAAAATTTGATTATCCTAAGTGTCTTAATTTCAGATATTATCTAAAATCAATTAGTTATGATAATCCTATATTTCGGAAACTAATTATCTAACTTGCATAAAATAAGTGTTAGGTCTAAGGTCTAGGTTACTACCGTTACCTATCATAAGTATCTAGAATTTTGATCGGTGTCTAGAATTTTGATCAGGAGTCCTAAATTCATTATGATATTTCCACGGCAACGGCGCCAAAAATCTGATGGGTTTCCGACCGATGTGCTAAATAGGTGTTATTTTACCCTATGTTGATTATGAATAATTAAGGACTGTGATTGACTAATTGTCACATTTAGTCTCTATGGTGTCACTTAATCAGCCAGAACCTAAGGCAGAGTACCTATCGTGTAGCTAGTCTGTTGGAAAGTATCTACGATTTTATTAAACAAATATCGTACTCCCAGGGAAGTGGCAACGGCTTAGTAGTAACTAGCCTTTTATCCTAACTCCTATCTTATGATCCAGTTATGCAATCTTCATCAAATACTTTGATGAGAGGGTGATTCATTCTCCACTAGGTTTCAGTCTAATTAATCCTAGAAGTGTTTCATAGATGAGTCCTGATTCTATGTTATACTGTTCCTATATGTTGTTTGACCTATATTCGAGTATTTTAGATATATCATAGCCTGGATTGCAACTATGTTCTGTGTCTAAAGGCGTACCACATCCGAGGTCTCTAATAAACCGCCCTACCTTAATGACGGCCCTACTCACGGTTCGGGACGAAGGCATCCATGAAAGCCCTATGTCACTTCGGGGATCATACCGCTTGCCCTAGCCGCCGGCATAATCGGACTCAGCTCGGCCCCTACCTAGACTACTTTAACAGGCAGGGTGTTCAACATGTTATTTTATCTAGCATGGCAGACACCAATACTAATTGATGCATGTTAAACTAAACAGGTTATGATTAGACCGTGGTTAGGAATTGTCTATAACCCGAACTTTAGTTTAAAAGAGCACATTAAACATGCAGACATAGTGAATATTTAGCAGGTGGCTATTTCCGGAAAAACATAATAACATCAACATATAAAACAACTATTCATAAACATCATAATCTCGTATTCATAATATGTATTTAGAACAAAACAATAACAACATATAAGAGAGGGACATGGGGACTGATGCCATAAAGAAATCACCCTTTACGTAGTCTCGCCGACGGAGCGTACTGCTGTATATGTCGTATTGCTCGCCCTGACTCTGCTCACCAGAACCTTCGGAGGACTCTTCATCAGCCTAGTAACTGGGCTTTACCTTAATACCCAGCTTAAGCCCAGCCTTGTGGACTGACTCTTCGAACACCTAGAGCCCTCTTAGGATCTCCTAACGAAATCCCGGGTATTCTATGAATACCAGAAACGAACCTATCTATAGAAACCTAAGATCTGAGACTATTTCTCAGAAACTAAAACAAAACACTAATAAGAAAGAAAACTGAGATCCGAGTCTCTGAGTGAGTTGTGTACTAGAGAATTGCACACCGGAAACCACTAAATGACTCAGATCGAGTGGAGAGGAATGAATTCAACTGCTGGAGGCCTGGGGTATTTATAGCAGCTTCCTGGAGTGAAAATTTCTGAAAAATTCGATGTGGGACAGCTTCTGGCGGCTCGGGACGCCCGTCCCGGATTGGGACACCCGTCCTGATCAGTTGACCAGGTCGGGACGCCCGTCCCGGTGCCTTGACTTGGTCAGGACGCCCGTCCCGGGTTCGGGACGCCCGTCCTGAACCTTTGACCGAGTCAACATTTCCAAAAATTGCGTTTTTGCCCCAAAATTTGCTGTTTTCGTCTACTTTTCACCTGACACTTCCAAAATCATAAAAACTGTGAAATTAAGTGAATAATGAACAATCAAGATCAAATTACCCTAGATTTCACCCAAATTCATACATAAAAACATGCTAAAAAGGTGATACGATTTTTGCGTATCAGTCCTGGACGCCCGTCCCAGTGCTTTGACTAGGTCGGGACGCCCATCCCGTATTCGGGACGCCCGTCCTGACCCTTTGACCAAGTCAACATTTCCAAAAATTGCGTTTTTGCCCCAAAATTTGCTGTTTTCGTCTACTTTTCACCTGACACTTCCAAAATCATAAAAACTGTGAAATTAAGTAAATAGTAAACAATTAAGATCAATTTACTCTCAATTTCACCCTAAATCATATATAAAAACATGCTAAAAAGGTGATACGATTTTCGCGTATCATATATGTTCTTCCTCCACCTTTTCTTCAATACATCATCACATTCCACCAAGGGAAATCAACAAGATTGAAGTCCTTGTGGGTTTGGTACCATTTCAATTTTTTAATCTTTAGGAGGAGGGATGATATTGATATTAATCTCACTCCTAAGAATGTAAAAGTGCAACCCCTTGGTTTGTGGACCTTGAATTCTCACACTCTTAAAAGAAGATTGAAATTCACTCTCTACTTAAGTACTCCCTAAACTCTCTCCTTGGTTTGTGAACAAGAATTCAAAGAGAAATAGAAGAAGAGAATGACTATGAAAGTAAAATAAATCTTGTATTGAGAAGTTTCAAAGTACAAAGAATACAATGAAACAAAACCTATAATTCTCTCTATGATTTGTGGTTCTAAACATATTACATATGTGGAAAATTCTACTATTTCTAGATACAAAATGTGGAGGTAAATTAGGAAATTTAGAAATAAAAAATCTGATGATGAGACATTGACAGCCGTCAATAGATCATTCTTGACGGTCGTCAAGAACAAGGCGTTGACAGGCATCAAGACGCGACGTGTAAAATATCTTCAGATTTTACAATTGAGTCCCTGAATTTGTAATTCCTCGCATTTTTACCCCCCAAAACTTCCTGAAATCAATTTAATCAAAGAATTAATAAAATTAAACCAAAATTGATTATTTACTAACAATTGGATCAACAATTAAGCACAAATTGTCACCAAAATACCTGAATATTTTAATGTTATCACATGCGTCTAATGGATGTTGTTACAGTTTATCTTTATGGAAGCCTTGAAAATGAGATTTATATGAAAATCCTGAAGAATTCAAATTACCAAAGGCTTCTAAAGGCCCTCTTGAAAATTATTTTATAAAATTACTGAAGTCATTATATGAGCTTAAACAATCTGGAAGCATGTGGTACAATTGCCTTAGTGAATTCTTATTGAATTCAGGATATAAGAATAACCAAATCTATCCATGTGTTTTTATTAAGAAAACATATTTTGGTTTTTGTGATTCTTGCTATATATGTTAACAATATCAATCTCATCGGAACTCTAAAAGAGCTTCGAGAAGCTATAGATTGTTTGAAATGAGAATTTGAAGTTAAAGATCTTGGAAAAACCAAGTTTTATCTTGGGCTTCAAATTGAAAATATGAAATTGATGTGCTCCAAATTTGATCATGTGATAATCTTGCAGATATATTCACTGAAGCTCTTCTGACTACAACCTTTGAGAAATTGAGATATAAAATTGGTTTGCGTCAATTTAAAGATCTCGAGAGTTTGTCTCATCAGGTGGAGAAATCAACACAAAGAATAATGTACTCTTCTTCCTTTACTAGAGTTTTTTTTGACTGGGTTTTTATCTAGTAAGGTTTTAACGAGACATATTCTTTATGTAATGGACATCCAAGGGGGAGTGTTATGAATCTCGAAGATTCATTAAATTAGTGGATGTCCATCATATAATTGTTATTATTCTTTAATTCCGGAATAATTACATACTGAATGAAAGGTGACACGTGTCACCTGATGTCTATCTCTAAGGTGACACATATCACCTAGTACTTATGAATTTGGTGACGAGTGTCACCTAGAAATTAATACCAGGTGACAAGTGTTACCCTTAGTGCTTATTTTTATTCCTTATTCACCCCTATAAATAGATGTTCCTATGCCCTTTTGTAGATACAACTAACAACCAAGAATTGAAAGAGAAATCATATAATAATATTCTCTCTATTTTCTATATCTCTCGTTTACTTTTCATCTTGTTTATTTTTATTATTTTTATATAATTTCACAATATCATCAGAATATATAAGATATATATTGTTATAAATCTATCTATTACCTGAATATCTATTGAGGTATCATACATATTCTATACTTCTTAATTTCTAATTTATCTAGGATTTTATATCACTACTCTTTCTAAGGTTGTATTACTACTTTCTCTAAGGTTTTATCCAAGGACTTCCATAAAAGTATTATAGATAAGTCTTGTACAAGAGAATACATCAATGTAAATGCTCCCTATTCTTTCTCCCTATATCATCTTTATTTTTCTTTATTATAGTAGTTTCATAACAAGTTATTAACACGAATCTCTACCACCAGGTAAAGTTTTTTAGGGTTTGACAATATCATCAAGAAGATAAGGTCTTTAAGAAGTTAGAGACTCAAGAACTTCAAGATTATTAAATAATTTCGTGATCAATTCAGGAATGCTTTTACAATCTATTTAATTGATCAATTCCCTAATTTAGAAATTTGTGACCACGATTTTGAGGTGGTGTTTATTTATGAGGTTTCTATTCGATTTGATTTATGTGCATTGAGCTTACTGATGTGAGTGTGAGTGTTTTAGAGGAATGATTCGTGAATTCTAGTACTTGATTGGACAATTTTTACTTAATTGCTTTTAAGGGAACATGACGTTTATTGTTTTTAGCTTTCAAATGATGATTATGTGAGTATTGCGTTTATTTGAGTTATGGAATTGAATTTTATTGTTATGTTTTTGGAATTTATTGAATTTTAAATATATGCAATATAATGGATATCATGTTAAAACTATGAAAGATTATGGCCATAAATATTTGGAAATCACCTTTGGAAATAGTTTTGGTTAGAAAAACTATCATCCCTCTCCTATAGCTTATATTATGCTAAAATTTACTATCCCTATAGAGGTCATATTAGTTTAAATATTTTTTGTCCATGATCATAATAATAGATATTATATATATATATATATATATATATATATTCATATGGTTATGGTGTCTTTGTCAGTTATATTGCAATTATTGAGATAAAAATTAAGTGTAAAAAATCCATAAAAAATAATTAAGTTGTTTTACTTTTGTGCTATATATATACATTTTTATCAAAAAATAGTTTTTAGATAAAAGAAGTACAAATGAAAATAATCAAATAAAAGTGAAGAAAAACAAGGAGAAACAAAAAATCAAAAGTGATAAGATATTGAAAAATATTAAAAAAAAATCTTATTATAAAATAGCTATAACAATATGAAACAAGACTAAAGAAATACAAATCAAAATAGTGTAAATTTGTGTATATATTTTTCATGTAACAAAACATTCAAAACTACTACATATTTATATGAATACATATGTGTAACCTACATACCCATATACATACTAATATAAATGTATATATATATATATGTTACAAACTTAACTTCATGGAGGTTATATGGAGGTAGTGGAAGATATATGGAGATAGTAGAAGTAGTGGGAGTTATGGACATACAAATTTAGTTATTTTGATCATTTCGTCCAAGCTGTTTTAAACCATACAAAGATCTTTGTAATTTTATTGAATATAATTCTCGAGAAGCTGATTTATATGCTTCAGGTATTTTAAAAATCCTTCAGGGATTTTCGTATAGATATCACTATCAAGTGAGCCATATAAATAGGTCGTAACTACTTCCATAAGACGCATATCAAATTTCTCATTAGCTGCTAGACTAAGGAGATAACGAAAAATAATGGCATCCACCACATGAGAAAAAGTGACCTCATAGTCAATTCCCGGTCTTTGAGAAAAACTTTGTGCAACAAGATGTGTTTTATATCTCATAATTTCATTTTTCTCATTTCTTTTCCATACAAATACCAATTTGTACCCTACATGTATAACATCTTTAGGTGTCAGGGCTATGGGTCCAAAATATCATGTTTTGTAAGTGAGTTTAATTCTGCTTGAATTGCATCTTTCTATTTCAGCCAATCACTTCTACATCGACATTCATCAACGGATGTAGGCTCATTATAATCATTTTCATTTATAATAGTTGATGCTATATTATATACAAAAACACTATCGATAGTTATTTCTTCTCAGTTCAATTGTTTCTCCGTTGAGACATAATTTATTGAGATCTCATCATTATCTATTTTATCAATATTTTCAATATCATTAGGTACCTAAACATCTTCTAGAGTTACTTCATTTATTATTTTTCTTGACTCTTCTGGAGTATTAAGGCAAGGTTCATTATTGACATTTGCTCCTTTCTATTTACGGAGATTTTTATCTTTTGAACCAATTGGTCTACCACGCTTCTGGTGTGCTATAGACTGATTTGCTATTTCATTTACAGATTGTCCTCCTGGCACAACAATCCATAAAGGAGTATTTTCAGCTGGTATATGTGACTTAGTCACTCTCTTTAGGTCGGCACATCTGGCAGTTGATTTGGTATAATTTGCAAATGTATTATCTTTTGAACTTCAAGTTCACATTGATTTGTACAAGTATCAAGATGTTGCAAAGTATTACATGTAATATTTTTACCAAGCTATTTTTCTTTTTTTCCCCCTAATCCCGAGAACATTGATTCATCAAAATGACAGTCGGCAAATCGTGCTGTAAAAAGATCTCCTGTCATAGGTTCAAGATATCTTATAATAGAAGGAGAGTAAAAAACAACATATATCCCCAATCTTCTTTGAAGACCCATTTTTGTGCGTTGTGGTGGAATAATAGGAACATATACCACACATACAAAAGAAAATAATCAAATAAATGTGAAAAAAAACAAGGAGAAATAAAAAATCAAAAGTGATAAGATATTGAAAAATATTTTAAAAAATCTTATTATAAAATAGCTATAACAATATGAAACAATACTAAAGAAATAGAAATCAAAATAGTGTAAATTTGTGTATATCTTTTTTATGTAACAAAATATACAAAACTTCCACATATTTATAGGGATACATATGTGTAACCTACATACCCATATACATACTAATATAAATGTATACATATGTTACAAATTTAACTTCATGGAGGTTATATGAAGGTAGTAGAAGATATATGGAGGTAGTTGAAGTTATATGGAGATAGTAGAAGTAGTGGGAGTTATGGACATATAAAATATGATTTATAAAAAATCTAATTTTTTTTTAAATGTTTTTAACTTAATTACAATAAAACCATAAAAATTAAATAACGTAATAATTTAACTTAATTACACTTAATCCATTAAAATTTTGTAATCTTATATAAAATAGGATGAATATATATCCAAAGGTGTATGATGCATATTATATATATTAATTTAAAATTTATTTTTATACATATTATTTGTATAATTGAATAATTAGTGTGTTTGTTCCCAAACAAATTACTTTTTGACGCTCAATCCTGAAATATTTTTAAATTTTTAAAGTTTTAAACTTTTTTTATTAGAGAAAAATAAGGCCTTTTAATGTCTTTCGTAAAAAATATATATAAAACATTAATAATTTTTATTGTTTAGTTAATTAAAGAAAATGGTAAAAATATCATCCCAATGATAAAACAGGAAAAAAAAAACAAACGGAAGAAGATTAAACGTTGAACAAAAAAAAGAAACTATGGTAAAATTTATAATCTAATTTTATGATTATGAAAATTAAGATTAAATAATGGAAAAATTAAAATTAAAAATATTTTATTTGAAGAGAAAGAATACAATGGTAATTTGTTTTGGTAAATTATCATTGATACAATTCAGAAGTTCACCTCAAGTTTTAAAATGTCTAACACGGCCCACATGGAATGCACCTCTGTTAATTCTTGTTGGTCAAAATTTTGACTATTAATCAACTCTTTTTACTATTTTAAATATGAGCATTTTTGTTGAGTATTAAATAATAAATCTTAATTTTTAAAGGATAATTTTGTAATTTTTAATTAAAAATATTAATTTTTTATAATTTGTTTCTGTCTTTCTTCTTCCTTCTTTCTTTTTCTATCTTCTTCCTTCTTCTTCTCTCTCTTTCCTCTTCTTTCATTCTTCTTCCACCATTTTTTTCTCTCTTTCTTCATCATTCTTCTTTTTTTTCTCTCTCCCTCTTTCTTATTCTTCTCTATTCTTCTTCCATCCATTTTTTTTCTCTCTCCCAACTAAATTTAGAAATCCTATTTCTATAACCAAATTCATAAAACCTATCTCCACAAGAAAATCCAAAAAATTCATTTCCACTACCAAATCTAAAAAACTCATTTCCAAAATCAAATTTAAAACTAATTTAACAATCAAAACTAAAAATTCATTTATACACTCACTTCAGTTCCTCCGGCGGCAGGGTGACTATTTTACATTCTTCCTTATTTCTCTCTCCTTTTAAAATTTATGGAATAAAATTTAACAAATTTATGGAATAAAATTTAACAAATTTATTGTCAATTTGTACGAAAATTTAATTTATAATATAGCACCGTTTGATTTTAGAATTCAATTTGTGGGGATTAAAAACTCATATGTTCTAGAGGAAAGTGAAACCATTCCCAAAATCTAATTAGAATTATACAAACATAATGAGTAAGAAAAATTCGCATACATATTATTATTATAAGGAAAAACATATATTACTAAATCATAATGTGTAGATTAAATAAACTTATAAGAAACTCTAATGAAGAAAAATAACTTAATTCTTTAATTTTTACATATACTTATAGAGATTTTGTAATCTAAAGACTCTCTAAAACTCGAAAAAAATTTAACTAAAACAAGAAAATCTTAAAATTTTCGCTTTGCATGAATATGACATCATATAATTATTTTCCAATCTTCTTTGGTTCTCTCACACACACGCATATAAGATATATATATATTTATTTATTTATTGAAATATTTATGACTTGATAAAGTCTATATTTTGGAAGAATTAAGCGTTGAGATGGTGTTTTTTTTTTGTTTGTTTGTTTAACATGTTCATAATTAAATAGGGAGGATAAAATTTTAAATTATGACTATATTAGTTTTGTTTATACTGTATTCATGTTATTTGAAAATAAATAAATATTCTCAATTCATGTTAAAGCATCTAGTATCTCTTGTATGTAGTTTTACACTAAGCTCACGTTGCTGAATTTTTGTTGCATGAGTGGCTAGTTTGTTTTGCTTTAGTTTTACCATTTTTGATGTTTTTACGAAACTATAATTTTTGGTTATTCTTCTTGATCTTAGAATTTAGATGGTATATTTCTTGTTAATTTATGATTTAAAATGAATTTTATTCATAGCTTTAAAACATTTATTGCTATTCTCTATCTTTTAGTAGCACTTTTCTCTTAAAATTTAATCTAGGCAATGATATTTTTAGTTTCTTATATTTTTTAATTATTTAACTTTTTTTATTCTGGATATTTATGATTAGTTAGATATATTTTTAGTGTAATTAATTTGAATTTTAGCAATTAATTAATTCTTAGTATTTTTATAAACTAGTTTGATGCATATTGTTATGTTTTGTTCACTAGTTTGCCTTACATCTTTGCTATGTCTTAAGACAGTAATTTTTTATCACTTAAATCATCTTTTGAGCATATTTTAGTTTCTTAAACCTTCAGTAGTTTTTTATCACTCTAAATTATTTGTTTTAATGGATTTAGTAAGTGCATGATCTTAAGAATTCTAAGTGACAATTTGATGCACTATGCTATGTTTTGTTCCTCAATTTTGCTGCCATGTTTTAGATCTTCAATTTTTATGATCTAATTCATATTTTGAGCATATTTAATCACCTCTTAGATTCAGTAGATTTGCATATTTTGGTATGTTTAATTTGAGTAGTTTTTAAGACATTATTTATGGATCTTGTTTAATGCATATCTTGTTCTTTAAGCATAAGTTTTGTCATTCTTTTTGCATTAATTTTGTGTGACTATGCTCTCTGTAAATTTTTTTATTTAAGTATGTTTTAATGCAGGTACTGAACGTTTTAAAAAATATATATATTGTAGCTTATATATTTTTTTTTTTTAAAAAAACAACTTTGAAAAATTGAATTGTGCTCTCGGGTAGAACCCGAGAGACACAATTTGAAATCAATGCAATTCCAGTGGCTACCAATGATTTTCCTCTGTTTTTCACTCAATTTCCAATAGCTTAGCCTCTGTTTTTAACCCCTTTCCCTGTTTTAAATTAGTTAATTATTGTACTTAGCATAGTCGATGTATTGTTTGGTTTGTTTAGTAGTTTTCAACCTTGTACATTCAGCTTGTATGGCTGAATTTTTGTAATTTTCAGCTTGATTTAGATATCTTAGAGTTAAATTTATTGTAATCCTTATTACTCTATTGTCATTTAACTCTTAATTTTATTCATTAAAGTTAATGATTAATTCGTCCTTCTCTCGGTTCTTTTGTTCTCCTTGTAAAATATTCTAAATTGCTTGATTATATAGGGTGTATGACAATCAATTGGAGCCTAACATCGATAATCCCAAAGATATAATAAAGAAAGCTAGGAGAATACAAAGAAGAATGGAAGGAAACAAGCCTACTCTCGATTCTTACATTCATCCTCACCACATCCCTCTCTGTAATACAATCCGCTTACCTAGGGGGAGAATTTTGAATTGAAGCCTAGTATTCTTCAGCTACTGACCACAAGACTCTAATTTGGAGGTCTTCCTTCCGAAAACCCGCTCAAACACCTTTCCGAATTTACCTCACTATGTGAGGGATTGAAGGGAGGAAGCACCCCAAAAATCACTATGATGAGTCTTTCTTTCTATACTCTTAGGGATGGTTCTTGCAACTTCCGGCTAGTTCGATTACATAATAGAAAGAACTTAGTAGAGCTTTCCTCGAGAAATACTATTCCGCTGCAAAAATTCTCGAGTTTCATAAAGCTATTTCTAGTTTTACACAACTCAAAGGAGAAACTGTGTTTGAAGCTTGGAAGAGGCTAAAAGAATTACTTCGATTATGCCCTCATCACATTTTGTCTGAACCACTCATGATGCAACAATTCTACATAGGTATGAACGAGCTAGGAAAGTAAGTGCTAGATGGTTTGAACCCTCAAAGCAGTTTCAATGGTATGAATGAAGACAATGCTTGAAACGCCTTAGAGAGAATGTACCGGACGAACAGAAATTGGAGGACAAGTGTTAGAGCTAAGCCTACAAAATTTCTGGTTCAAGTCGCTCAATCTTCATCACTCGAAGAACGACGGAAAAATCTTCAGATCCTCTAGGGTAAAAAAAAAATAAAACGTAAGTTTTGTATGTAAATTCTATTAAGAACCACATTTCAGTGGTGACTGTTTAGGAGGGGGAATTTTAACAATTCCCCAAGAGATGGAACAAGTGGAAGCAGCCAACTTAGCACTGATCGTAAATTCTTACAATCATACTTGGCAAAACCACCAGAACTTCAGTAAGAGACCGACTCCTCCCGGGAATCAAATCTAACAACGTGATAACACTCAAATATACCGATAATTTAGTGATGTTTTTTGCTTAATTGTATATTGATTTAATTGGAATTAATCACTTTTGATTTAATTTGTGATAAAAGTGATTTCAGGAAGTTTTTGGGGTAAAATCGCATGAAACAGCAAATATAGGGACTAAATTGCAATTTCTGAAGAATTCATACACGTCGCACTTGACGGTCGTCAAACACTATTTCTCATATTTTTATTTTGTGAAATTATCATTTTAACCTTATTTATTTCACCTATAAATATTTGTAATTTCATAGAGGTATGTGGAATTATTTAAGGCTTAGTGAAACTCTAACTAATTGAATTTTCATCTTGTATTTCTCTCAAATTACTCTTATATATTCTTGAGTATTCTTAGAGACTTGTCGCCTGCACAAGAAGGTTTCTAAGAGAGTTTTTGTTGTTGTTGAATTTTTATTAATCAATACATTTCTTGAGTGTTTTGAATTTAGAGACTTGTCTCCACCATAAGAAGGCTTTTAGATTCAATTACTTGGAGGAAGTTTTGATTCACTTCTCTAAGAATTTGTAATAGTAGATTACCTCCACTATAAGGAGTTTGCTACATCAAAGGCTTGGAAGAGTTGGTGATAACTTGAAGATCATCACATCTACAAGAAGATTTGAAGATCAAGATCTATTGCTATTGTTGTATGTTTTCTTACTCTTGGTTTACTTTTATTCTTGTATTGATGTTTTCTAACACAATTTCCATAATAGGATCTCTCCCTTCTACATTTCTATAGATTGAGTATGGGAATTTATTATTGAATCATCTTTTGAAAGTTCTTGTGTGCCTATGTTACCTATGTCCAATAATCTTGCATCACATCTTCTATTGATTCCATCTTATGGATGTGAGTTATAAGGAGATCTAACATAGCTATCATGTATCTTTGGCCATAGATATGTGGTAGGATGTGGGGAAATTTATGTGAGAACTCACCATAGTTGATCTACTTTCCGTTGAGTCAAACACTTGAATTCTCAATTGATGAGAATCTCATTGCTATATATCCACTCATAACTCATATGAGCCTATGGAGATTCTAATTCCTTTTTACTTTCTTGCTTTTAATTGCTTTCTTAGAATAGTTTTAGTTTAGAGCTCATCTTGATCATATTGCTTGGAACTTGATGTATATTTCATAGTTATAATTTTTATGGATTTCAACTATTCTTCCATAGGGATAAAACGATTTTAATTTTAATTTTAAAATTTTAGATGTTTCAATACAACTTACTCAATGATGGATACTCTGCCCAACTCTTTGATACATTCTAAGTGACAACCTAACATTCTTAATCATTTTAATCACATAATCAAACTTAATTCAAAGAGTTAATGTCACATGTAAAAGTGTGCATCACAACGCCCCTATCTGAGGCCTTCACTACCGCCCTACCAACAAGGTCAACAGTTAACTCTCCCCATACCTCGTAATTTCCAACAACCTCAGGATCCTCTCAACGAGATGAAGGAAATGATGAAATGGATGATGGAATCACAACTAGACATGATCGAATCCAACAAAAGGATTCAGGATGCGAACGAGGAGAGGATAAAGCAAACAGAGATGTCAGTAAGGAATCAACAAGTTTCTCTTCAAAATCTTGAGCAACAAATGGGGAAAATCTCTGAACATCTAACTGGAAGATCCCTAGGAACCCTACCGAGCACCACCGAACAAGACCCTCAAGAATTCAAGAACATTACTGTCTACTTTGGTAAAATTTTAGACCCTCCTATTCCAAAAAATATTAATTCAAATTATTTAGTGCAGGAAGAAGAGGAAGAGCTCGGGATTTCCAAAGAAGCAGAGAGAAAGAAGAAGCTCCTCCCCAAAACGTGTTACCTTCCATGAACCCTCCACATGTTAAAGTTCCATTTTCTGATAGACTTAATATCTCTAAGGAGAAAGATAGTTTTTATAATTTTGTTAATATCTTAAAACAAACTCATCTTGAATTACCTATTTTGGATATTATTTCTATTTCCAAGTATACTAAATTTTTAAAGATATAATAGGGAATAAGAAAAGGCTAGATATGGATAAAGTAGTCCTAAATGAAGTGTGTTCTACTTACGTTTTAAACAAACTACCACCCAAAAAGCATGATTCCTGTTCATTTATCTTACTATGTACTATAGGTCCCCTCTCTAATATAAGTACTTTAGCTGATTTAGGGGCTAGTATAAATCTGATACCTTCAAATATTTTTGACAAATTAGGATTGCATGAATTAAAATTGACTATGATGTGTATCCAGTTAGCTAATAAAACTATCAAATTACGAAAGGGAATCGTAGATTATTTACTTATAAAAATAGAAAATTTTGTATTCCTGATTGATTTTATCGTTATGGATATGTATGGTGATAGTTTGGTTCCTATAATCTTAGGTTGACCGTTTTTAGCAACTTCTAAGGTATTGATTGATGTTTCTAAGGGAACTATATATTACGGGCCAATGATGAGGAATTTACTTTTTCTTTGAATCATTAAATGTGATATATTGAGTTTGGAATTATCCTTCTTACATGTTTTCAGGAAATCGAACTTACAATGCTATTAAGTACACACTCTCGGATATTTTTAGATAATTTATTTTGTTTTACGTTTCTTATTTTTCTTGTTGAAATAAATGTTCTGTGGTTAGGACTTTGATCCCTTTTAGAATCTAGATGCTCGCAGATTTTAGGCCTTCTCGAGTTATTCTATTAGGGTTTTATTTTCAAATTGATCGAGGTTATTCGTTTCCCAGAATCTTCTTAATTTCGAAGAAATTTAAAATTCCATTTTTTGTCCTATTCTTTTAAATTTTGAAGAAATTCAAAATTTCGAATAAAAATTATATTCTTTTAATTTCGAATAAAATTCACATTCTTTTAATTTCAAAATTAATTCCAATAATTTCTTATTTTAATTTCGAACAAATTCGAAATTGAAATAATTCAATAAATTTCATTTTTACTTTTGAAGAAATTCAATTATGAAATTTTCAGTTTTAAATCTATTCCAATTTCAAAGAAATTTGAAAAAGGAATATTTTTTGAAAAAAAATTTGAAAATCTTGACTCCCGTCAACCCAAGGAGTTGACGACTATCAAGAATTTGAATCATGTCTTGTAACGGTCGAGGCCTTGATGCTCGTCAATCCACTGGGTTTGACGACCGTCAAGATCCACACGACCAACGGTCGAAGCCTTGACGGCCGTCAAACCGAGTAGGTTGACGCCCATCAAATTCCGACATATTCTATAAATTGGTGGTTTTTTCACAATTTCTTCGCAAATCTCTTTATGCACTCATATAATCCCTCTTTCTATATTTCTACTCATTTTTCTTCATTTTAGACACCTTTTATCATACTTATGGCTCGACAACAATCAACTATCGGTGTCTCCAATCACCCATTTCTTGAATTTTCTGAATATCCGAATTTTTGTAGCAAGGCATATAGACTCATCGGACGCACTATCCTCCATGGTTGTCGTATTGACCCTGCGCAATCAAGCTACTTGGTTTTTCTACTGAGGTTGAGCGTATGCTCAATGTCCTCCCATATCCCCAGGTATTTACTCTTACGGAACCATGTTATGAAGAAATCATCACGGAATTCTACTCCTCTTTCGAATTCCATGGTACATATGTAGTGTTCCAACTAGGAGGGATGATGCATCGTCTTTCGATGTCGGAATTCAGATGAGCGCTTGGGTTATGGGTAGAGGAGGAGCAAACTACCGATGTTTTTGCCACCGCTCTTCGAGACTTTCCAGAGGATATCTCAGTCTACTGGAGTCACATTTCTCATGACAGAGCTCCCTTCATACAGTTCTGGGTCAAGGGAACTGGTCTTCATCCTATTCTATGCTACTTCCACGTGATGGGTTTCCATTTGATATGCTAAAAGATATGGTTTATTAACCTATGTTGATTATGAGTAATTAAGTGCTTTAGCGTTTATTGGTTGTCACTTAATCAAACAGAACCTAAGGCAGAGTACCAATCGTGTAACTAGTTTGTTGAAAAGTATCTACGATTTTAAATTTTATAATATTGTAATATCAAGGAACTAGTAACAACTTAGTAGTAACTATAACTTAATCCTAACAATCATCTTATTAGGAATTAATCAAAGTAATTTCAAATCTTGAGAGATAGTTTATCACAACAGCACATGTAAGTATCAAGCATTCAAGAGTAATCAAATAGATATGCATTCTGATGTATACTCATGTTTATACAATTTGGTTGACCTATCTTCAAATATTTTAGATATATCTTGGTCTGGAATGCAATTATGAACTGTATCCGGTTACTACCATATCTGAGCTACCTAGTGTATTCACCCCTAAAGAGGGATGACCCTACTCATCGGTCGGGTTAAAGTATCCATGAATAGTCACCTATGTCACTTAGGTATCATGTCACTCACCCTAGGACTAGCCAAACATGTAAACTCAACTTTATTAGGGTACTTTAACAAACATGGTGATTTATTTTGTTATTTCTTCCTAATTTAGCAAACCACTAGAGTCTGTTAAACTAAAACAGGTTATGAATTAGACCATGGTTAGGAGTTGTCTATAACCTTAGATTTAGTCTAGAAGCACAAACAGATTATCAGCACATAATGTAAGTTTAGTTCTATGACATTTCCGGAAAAATGAGCAAAACCTCAACTTGCAAAACATAATATAATAATCATAATTCAGTACTCAAATAGATATTTAGATGTCACAACTCAAAATAATACAAAAAGAGCTAGGGGACCATTTTCATAGAGCAGTCACCACTTTATGAGGTCCGTCGGCGCTACCGATCTGTATGCTTTGGGTTGCTCGATCCTACCGTAGATGGCAGAGCCTTCGAAGAATGCTTCTTTGGCCTAGTAGCAATTGCTTTACCTTACGTCTTGGGCTTAAGCAATGCCTTGTTAACTAAGACTATGCTAACCTATTTCTCTCTTAGGATCTCCTAACGAAATCCTGGTATTCTATGAATACCAAAAAGGAATACTTAACTAATTGAATTTCTGAAATCTAAGATAAACACTCAGAGAACAGAGAAAACGAGACACTAAAAGTTGCTAGATGACTTGTGTTGAGTGCTGAGGGATGAATTCAATGCTATGGAACCTGGGGTATTTATAGGTGAGGAAAGGAGTGGATTTTAGCTCAATTCTCGATGTGGGAGGCTTGGGACGGCCGTCCTGAGCTCAACTCTTCCAAAAATTGCAGTTTTGTCCCAATATTAGCTGTTTTCGTGTAATTTACTCATGAAACTTCTAAAATCACAAATTACACGATTTATGTCAATTTGATTAAATTAAGATCAAATATGTTTCAATATTTCTCTAAGTTGTGTATAAAAACATGCTAAAAATGTGATATTATTTGTGCATATCACCACTCCATCCTTGCTACACGATACGGGACATTCTGATAGCACCAACATCGTCAACGCCACTGATGTTGGTATTATTTCTTGTCTTTATCGTGGCATTCCTATTGATTTTTCATACATCTTCGCTAGACAGGCTCGGGACTACGTCTCTTCTTCTCGAAAGAAGAGCTTAGGCCTAGGCCCCTACATTACTTGTCTAGCACAACATTTTCAAATAGACTTCTCATAGCTCACTCGATGTAGTGAGACTACTATTCTATTAGATTTCACTATCCTCTGAAACATGCACATGATTCGCCGAGGAGGCAATCAATATGTCGTGGTCAATCCTCCGGTTGATGTTCCAGATGCATCGGTAGAGGACGTTCCTCGTCGACATGTTTGCCCACGTTCTGTTGAGTCTGAAGTCCCAGATGTCCTCGAGTCTTCTACAGCCACTGAGTTTCCTCTGTATCATCTGAGGAACGCTTTTGAGAGATTTATTGTGGTCAATTTCGCACACTTGTCCGATCAGCTTTCAAGTATTTTGGATAGACTTGAAAGAATGGAACAGAATGTTCATCACCTTATGTGACACCTTCAAATTTCTATGGAATCATCCAATAGTTTCGCTACTCCTGCTCGAGATCCTCCTTCGCCCGAGTTTAGATTTATTTAGTTTAAGTTTCATGTTTTATTGTAGTTCTTATTTATTTTTATTTTGTTGTTGTAAGTTGAATATTTATTGTTTAATATTTAATGTTTATTTTAATTTTGTTATTTCATTTTCTGTATTTATTCTAATTTAGTTTATTTCCTTCTTTTAATTAATTACTCTATCTTTCTTATTTTATTTATTGTGATTATTTATTTTATTTAATTTATTTATGTCGATTATTTATTTATTTATTTATCTAATTAATAAATTTTTATTTTATTATTTTTTTTGAGAGGTTTTTTATTATTTAGTTTTATTATCTATTTAAATATTATTAATTTTATTATTTATTTTTAAACTTTATTATTTTATTGCTTATCTATTTTATTTATTTTAATTCTATTACTTTATTATTTATTTTGTCTATTTATTTTATTTATCTTATTTTATTTAACCTTGTTCTTAATTTAAGTGTGAAGTTTTTCCACAATAAGGACATTGGAATCTTAAGTCTGGGGTGAGATTTCACTTAATTTCATCAATTCAATCATATTTTTGCTTTCATTTCTAAAATTCTCCCGATTTTTTCTTACTTGATATATTTCAAAACTTTCAAAAAATTTCAAAATTTTTCAAACTTTTCTATATATTTTGAAAAATGATTTTTCTTGTTCTTAGAATTGATTTTTATCCCAATGATGATAGAAATAATTGATTTTATGTAATTCTTTTCGATTAAATTTGATTGGACTATTGAAATTTGATGCGGACACTATTATAAGAAATTCCTAACAATTATTTGAGCACACTACTTGTATCAATTATTTGATTGATGAATATATTCTTGGACTATTTGATTGATGAATATATTCTTGGACTATTTGATTGATTAGTATTTAATCTTTCGTATTTTGTGATGACATTTTGATTTACTTGAACAAGTTTTGAAGAATAGTGACCACCACTTATTTTTGTTTGTTAAATAAGAAATAAATGGGTATTTCATAAGTGTCATTCGCTACTTGAACATCACTTCTAAAGGGAACTTAATGTTCGGTGCCCTAAGGACTTCGAGATCTGGGAGTCATCAGAGTGAGGTTCGTTACAAGAGTAGTTGAGGTTGACATGTGTACGTGAATGTAAAAACCTATTAAAAAAAGAAGAAAATAAATAAAAATGGTCATTTATTTTTAGCACTTGAAAAGTGATTAGGAGTAACTGTTATGATTTATAAAATTGATCAAATTGGTTTTTGATTGAATTCCTTTGATAATAAGTTTGTTAGTTGGATAATGAAGTATGAGTAGTCACACATAACATTTAGGGAAATTTTATGATTTTTGCAAGTGTCGAATGAATATGAAATTTTTTTAGTTATATTTTCTTGAATTGCATGAGAATAATTACAGAGGCATATGGGAGATTATTCTTTGAGTAATTGAGAAACAAATTCTTGAAGAGTGATTTAATTAGTTTGGGATGGTTGAGGAATTTAATTCATGTATCACTTTGGAAAATAAATTTCTTGAAAAACATTTAGTGTTTGTGCTTTAATTCAACTTTCATGCTAGTTGTTTGCTTGAGAACAAACAAAATGCTAAGTGTGGGGTATTTGATAACACTAAAATATATCAATATTTTAGTGATTTTTTTTAAAATTTAATTGGAATTAATCACTTTTGACTTTAATTTGACTCAATTTGGGACAAATTCGCATAAAAAAGAAAATTTAGGGACCAAATTATAAATTTTGAAAAAGTCCTACACGTTGCACTTGACAGCCGTCAAACCTAAGGACTTGACTGGCATCAAATCCCCAGATTTTTTAATTTTTATTCCTTTATTTTGTGAAATTTTACTTTTACCCCATGTAATTTACTTATAAATATGTGTAATTTTATGGAAAGATGAGAAGAATTGTTAAGGCATTAGTGAAACTCTATCAATTTTATTACTCATCTTGTTTTCTCTTAATCATTCTCTATAATTCTTTGAGTTGTTTACAAATTTGTCTCAACCATAAGAAGATTTCTAGGCTAATTCTTGTTGTTGTAATGAGTGATTGTTTTGTTCATCTCATCCTTGAGTGTTTGGTCTAAAGAGTTGTCTAAACCAAGAAGCTTGAAGATCCAAGTGCTTGGAGGAAGTTTTGATTGTTTTGTATCATCACTTCTCCATGAGGTTGGAGTAACAAATTGCCTGAACCATAAGGAGTTTGGGATCTCAATGGCTTAGAGGTGTTGGTGAACATTCCATTAAAGATTTTTATCATCTACAAGGAATTTGAAGATCAAGAATGCATCTATCTTGTTGTACAATTTCTTAACTCTTGATTCTAATTTTTCCTTTTTATTGATGTATTTAGTAATAATTCCTAAAAGGATTTTTCCTTCTACATTTCTTTAGATTGAATTATGGGAATTTATATTGAATCATTCATTGAATTTCTTGTGTGCCTATATAACTACTTCTAATAATCTCGTGTCATTCCTTTTATGATTTTATCTTATGGACGTGAGGTATAAGGAGGTCTAATAAAGCTACTATGGATCTAAGACCTTAAATCTATGGTAGGATGTGGGGGATTTTATGTGAGAACCAACCATGTTTGATCTACCATCCCTTGGGTCAATCACATGATTTCTCAATGTAATGAGAATATCATTGACATAGATCCACTCATAATTCATATGAGCTAAATGGAGATCCTACAATCTTTTACATAATTGTTTTTACTTTTTTTTTTATAGCTTAGACTTAGTTTAGAACCTTCCTTGATATTTTGTGCTTGGAACTTGATTAATATTTCATGTTGTATTTTTATGATTTTCAACCATTCTTTCCTAGGGTAAAACAATATTAAATTTTAAAGTCTTTGATGCTATCTTAATATTTTCACAATGATGGGTACTCTCCTCTAAACTCTTTGTTTGTTTTAAAGTGACAACCTACAATGCTATAGTCCACATAATTACATCATAATACTTTTAAGTACAAATAGTTGTTCATCTAAAAAGATGGCATTAGAAGGTACTTGGATTGATGATATCATTAAGTATGTTGTCCATGAAATATTACCTGAAGATCAAGTAAAATCAAGAAAAATTCAGAAGCAGGCGGCAAGATACCTCATCTATGATGGTACACTTTATCGAAGATCATTTACAAAACTACTCTTATGATGTGTATCGCCATCATTGATTTTAGTTGTACTAAAAGAATTACATGAAGGAATCTATGGAGGACACCCAGGCGCAAGAACATTAGTAGAAAGAGTAATTAATCAAGGTTATTACTAGCCTACACTCCAAAAAGATGCGGAAGCGTACATAAAAATGTGTGAAAGTTGTCAAATCTTCAGAGATACTCCAAGATTTCCCTCAATTGAACAAACACCAATAATGGCTACATGGTCATTCAATGTGTGGGGAATAGATTTGATGAGAAAATTTTCAAAAACACAAAGTGGATATAAGTATCTTGTGGTGGAAGTAGATTATTTTTCTAAATGGATCAAAGCTAAGCCTTTGGTCCATCCAAGAGAAGAAAAAATATTAAATTTCTTCTATGATAATGTATTATGTAGGTACGAAGTCCCAGAGCTGTTATCACTGACCACGGAACACAATTCTCAACAAGATGCACTTCATAATGCAAGCATCTAAACATTAAACACTGAAAATCTTTGAGAAAGAATCTTGAAGGGAAGTCAAATAAATGGGTAGATGAATTGAATCCAGCATTATGGGTTGTGCAAACTTTGACTAGGAGCCCCACAGAAGAAACAACATATGCCTTGGTTTATGGATCAGAAGCATTAGTTCTAATGGAACTCGCACTTCCCACCTTCAGAATATCAGTATACAATCAAGAGACAAACAAGCGAGTAAGGTGTCTTGACCTAAATCTACTCGAAGAGAGAAGGATCGTAGCTCGATTGAGAACTCAATCCTATATAGAAAAAAACAAAAAGCATACACGACAAGAGGGTAATGAGGAGACCAATGAGCATAGGTTATTGGGTACTTCGAAAGATTGAAGGAACATCAAGACATGAAAAAGCAAACAAATTAATTCTGAATTAGGGAGGCCCATATCTAAACAAGAAATAAATTAGACCAGGAACATTCTGATTAATGGATAAAGAGGGTAATCTTTTATCTAATCCATGGCATTCTAATCACTTGAAAAAATATTATGTTTAGGATATCCATATGTCTCTTTAAATTTTAGGTATTCATGTAAATCTTGAATTATTTTATTTAGAATTGTAAAGCTTGAATTTATATTTCAACTTCGAGTAAATCTTGAGTTATTAGGAATTCGAGTAAAGCTTGAATTTATATTTTAACTTTGAGTGAATCTTGAGTTATTTTTAGAATTCAAATAAAACTTGGATTACTCATATTTAACTTAAACTTGTCTATATTTAAAACTTTGAAGTAAATCTCTTGCTACCTTGTTGAGTCCATGTAAAACTTGGATTATTCACTTATACTCGAGTAAAACTCGAAATCACGTATTTTAGTACGGAGTAATGTGTAAATTACTCTGGAATGATACTCGGGTGAAAATTAAATCACTTTACTTAAATAAAATTAGATTTTGATTTCATTCAAGCGAGAAAGTCATGTACAATGGAACAAAAATAAAACATTCCTATGCTATAGGATTCCGAGCATTGGTTGGGCTTGCAGGTTCCTCGAAGATTTCCCAAAAAGATGGATGATTGACTGGAGGGGAAACCCATTTTGGAAGGCCTTTACTCCCATCCCTTTCTTTTAAGGCTTCCATTTCTTCGGCGGTATAAGGTACAAAGTCGGTACCTCTCCTGCAAGCTTCGTGATCGAAGTTGGCTTCAAAAGCCTTCAAAAGAATGGTCTTATCTTGAAAGTGGTGATGGTGTTGGCGAATGATGTGAACACAACCCTTGTCCAGATATGAAGAGGCCTCCTTTCTCATGTCTGAGCCGTACTCCCCAGAGCTCTTAAATTCATCGATTATATTTTTCTTAAAATTGTCAGACTTACAATATGTGAGCTCCTCTAGAGTAGATATAGTTTGAGCAACGACTTTATCATGAGCAATATTCAGTCTGATATTACTCTCCTCAAGTTCAAACACTTTGCCCTCAGCTCTAGCCAATCTTTCCTTCAAATCAAGGATCTTACCTTCGAAGCCTCCCTTCTCTCTTTCCAACTCTTCCAAACGAGTTGACTTCGAATAAAACTCAGCCTCGAGGGTAGCAAGATGAGATTCAGCTAAAACTTATCTAGCCTCATTCTCTTTAGCATCCTTTTTGTTTGTCTCGTTTGTTGAAGCGAGGTTGGAGTGATGCAAAAAATAGGCACCAAGCTGCAACAAGGGGAATAATCAAAATTCAAAGTATCAAAGAATGAATTCAGCCAAAATACAAGCTACCTTACCCGTGCCATCATAGCCCCGGCTTGATTAGTAGCTTTCTCTAGATTTATCCCAACCATGGTGTTCAGAGATTCGGTGTCAGCAACACGACCAATAAACGAAGCAATGAACATGTCAGTAAATCAAATATTGTGAAGTGGCAAAAAAGTTGCATTGATCTCTACTCCTAAAGCTTACAAGACACTAACATCTTCAAGAATTGTAAACACAGGTCGCAACTATGAATGCTCAGGAACTTCAACGGTCCTGGGTTCCGTGTTTCCAATCTTAGGTGAGAGACTTGGGCTTGACGGAGAAGCTTCTAGGGAAGGAGACCCTGCATGAGACCCTTAGGGTTTAGGAGTTAGAGGCTTGCGAGGCGAAGTGCGGACATGTTGCCTCGGCCGGAGTTGTTGTTCTTCTTCTTCTTCAGAAACCTTTTCTTGATGTCTTGTTCAACAGGCAGGGGAAGCAAGGACATGTTCCTCTCTCTCCTCCAGAATCTCTTCTCGAGGTCTCGATCGTCGAGTTGAATGATGAGATGTGTTCCTCGCCCTACGAGCTCTGGTACTTGCTATGCGAGGAGCAAGAGGTTCTTCATTAGTGTTTCTCTCAACCAAACGAGGTGGATACCTTGGTAGCGCGTCCAAGAAGGTCTGCATCACCCCTCTACTTTTCTCTCGGTCATTCCATACTACCGAGAACCTCATGGGACCTGCTAAGTACAAAAGTCAAGATAAAAAGAGAAAATATAAAAAGAATGAAAAGATCTATGATACCCTCTGTAGTCCGACAACCACGTGAATTGGAGGCACAAACCTCACACTTAGGCATAAAGGCACTACATTGATGGATAGTCTAATTGGGATTCAGACTCTCAACTTCAAAATCTAGTTCCCTCTTACAAAATTCTAGACCCACACCTACGCTCCACCAAGCTAGACTCTCATCACTAAGTAAATCAGCGATTGAGTAAACATGAGTTTGAGTTTGGGGGTCGGAGCCTAAATCCCTAGTGATAGCAGACATAAACCTAGACACTGCAGGAGTGAGGATAGGATTGAGAGAAATCTGAGTCCACTTATATTTCTCACCTATTAGAGGACAAAAGGGAAAACCAATTTTTGATTCAATCATAACCCACCTACTCTTAAACTCAATGTGGGGAGTCAAAAAGTTGGACTCTATTTTTGCGAGGTCTCAGAGAAAAATTGTTGCTTGTCATACAAAGAGAAGAGAAAAATATCCTCAAAATTGTGGTTGTCAATTTGCAACCTAAACGACGACACAAAACTATTAACGCCATGATAGTACAAATGGCATTTGAATGTATTTGACCAAGTTGAACTCAAGCATAAGTTAAAAAATCTACAAAGGCAGGATCAAATGGTAATCGAAGTCCAATTTGAAAATGGACAATAGGAATGGGAATAGATTTGGTAGACATCCTTTTGATAGTAGGTGAAACAAAGACTCGATAAACTGAGGGATCAATGTTGAAATTCTAGGCTAAAGATAAGGCTCCCTCTTCGCTAACCCTACACAACCACAATGCAAAATCTGATGTTGGGGAGCAAGGACATGTGGTTCAAAAAAGATCCTTTCAAGAATATCATTAATGGGTTCTTCCTGACGGAGATTAGAAGTAGTAACACCACCCTCAACAGCCTCCCTTCGTTAACGATGAGATGAAGGGTTACCAAAACCCTGAACCGTCAACTCTTCAATCATCTCTTCTTCGTCTACAGAGTTTTCCATCTCCCCAAATCAGATATTAAGATTTCAACTTGAGAAGTGCAACACAGTTTTAGGGACTCTCAGATATAAAATTTGAGGGATAATCTATCCTAATACTCAATCATTTCAGTATTTGGGGGCAAAGTATCTTCAATATCAAAACGTAAATCCCCAAGTTTAACTGGTTCTACACTAAAGGACCATACATTTTCTCCTATTTTGGTCGTCACTCCTTAAAAATCAGGACCAAACAACTCACCCGATGGGTATTTTATCATATAAGATGAGACTTGGAATGCTAAACGAACAAATAGTCTCATAAGCAATAGACCTAATTCTCCTTTAAGCAGTAAGAAGATCTGAATGTGCAGGAAGCTTAAGTAATGAACTCTAACGGAAATAGAAGGAAGTGAAACAGAGTATCGAAATGCAGAAATAAATTTTTGAGATAAGTATACTTTTACTAGAACAAGTTGCAGAATATCAAAGTAGCGATGAAATAGGGTTTTTGTCGTAAAAGAGGAAAAGGATGGAGAATAAGGCAATTTATAAGATACAATTGAGATATAAAATTTATTATAATATAATTATAATAAATGAGGAAGTTAATTCCTACAAGTTAAATGAACATGATTACTTGAATAGTTCAATGCATCGTAGAATGCTAAAAGGTTTTTCTGTTGGTTGTCAGAAGTTGACTGTGAAGACATCAGAATAGGCATGCAGAGAAAGGGGGAACACCAACAGACAAATCATGAGTCTGTTGATATGCACAAATCATATAAATTTTTTAGCATATTTTTTGACACAAATTAGGGCATAATTGGAACCAAACCAATCTTAATTGATTGAAATTGACATAGTTTTGCATAATTTGTGATTTTGAAAGTTTCAAGATAAAATTGTAAGAAAATAGCAAATATCGGGGCAAAAGTGCAATTTTTGGAAGTTATGAACTTTGGGCGGGCATCCCGGAGACAGAACGCTCGTCCCGACCAAGTCAAAGGGCTGGGATGGCCGTCCCTAGGTTAGGACACCTGTCTTAACCCGGTTAACAGCCCGGGACAGGCGTCCCATGCAGCAGGTTGCTGTCCCACATCGAATTTCCAAGAGAAATTCACTCATTTCACCTGTTATAAATACCTCAGGCCTCCAATAGTTGAAATCATCCCTTTCCACTCAATACAAGTCATTTAGCGACTTTGAGTGCATCTTTCTGCACTCACACGAGTCATTTAACAATAAAGAGTGTCTCGTTTTCTCTGCTTTCTGACTGTTTATCTCAAATTCTAAGAATTCGACTAAATAGTGTTCATTTTGGTATTCATAGAATACCCAGGATTTCGTTAGGAGATCCTAAGAGAGCATTAGGTGAGCGAATAGCTAGTCAACATGGCATTGCTTAAGCCCAGGATGTGAGGTAATGCAATTGCTACTAGTCTAAGGAAGCATTCTCTGAAGGTTCTACTGATCAGAGTCAGGTTGAGCAACCCAAAGTATACAAGTAGTCGCTCTGCTGCCGGACCTGATAAAGGGTGAATACTTTATGGTGGTGGTCCCCTAGATCCTCTTTGTATACTTTGTGTTGTGTTCGTCTAAATAAATATTTGAATACTAAACTATGATCGCTATGTTATATATGTTTTGCATGTTGAAGTTATGCTCATTTTTCCAGAAAGGTCACCTGCTAAATTAACATTATGACTGGATATCTGCTTGCTCTTTTAAACTAAATAAACGATTATAGACAATTCCTAACCATGGTCTAATCATAACCTGTTTAGTTTAACAGACCTTAAGTTAGGATAAATTGTATTAAGGTCTACCATATTAGGTAAAATAACTTACAGATCACCATGTTTGTTAAAGTAACCTAATGAGGCTGAGTTTGGTCTCTATGCCGGCGTTAGGGTGAGTGGCATGAATTCTTGAGTGACACAGGTTTTCATGGATACCTTTAATTCGAACCGTGAGTAGGGTCATCATTAAGGTAGGGTGAATACATCAGGTAACTCAGATGTGGTACACAAGCAAGATACAGTACATAATTGCATTCTAGACCAAAATATATCTAAAATATTCGAAGATAGGTCAATCAACATGTAGAAACAATAAAACATACATCATAACATATGTATATATGATACTTCTTGCATGTTCAATGATTATGTGTTATATGTGATTGGGATCACCAACTCATCAAAATTATTGATGAACGATTGATTAATTAAATAAATAAGATAATCGTTAGGATTAAGGGATAGTTGCTACTAAGTCGTTACCACTTCCCTGGGATTACGATATTAATAAATTAAAATCATAGGTACTTTCCAAAGACTAGCTACACGATAGGTACTCTGTCTTAGGTTCTGATTTATTAAGTGACAACAATTAATGCTAAAGTGACAGTTAGTAAGAATGAGTCCTTAATTACTCATAATCAATATAGGTGAATAAATCCTATCTTTTAGCATACAATCGGAACGCACACCAGATTTTTGGCGCCGTTGCTGGGGAAAATTCATAAAACTTTGAGGATTCCTAATCAAAATTCTAGAAGGTTATGATAGGTGAAGGTATTAATCTATAACTTAATAAAACAGTTAGTCTTATTTCAATTAATCAATCAATTTCCTGAACTATAGGATTAGCTGAAATAATTAATTTTAGAAATTATCTAAGATTAAGAAATTTAGGTTAGTCAAATTTTAGAAAATCATTCTAAAACCATACTAAGGAAGTCAAACTGAATATATATATATATATATATAAAGTTAAAAACAAAATAAACTCTGTCCTTGTTTACAATTTCTTTTAAATATATTTTTTATCTGAAAAATATAATTTTCCAAAGAATAACAGAAATAAAATTTTCCTATTTACAGCTTGTCTGTTTATTTGTTATTAAATATTTTTTTATTTTTGTATTTTCCTTTTATTTTCTTTAATCGTTTTTACTCCACTAACTTTTTGCTCAGACTTAACGTGTGCTTTTGTAGTTTTATGACTCGAACCTCAGAAGCTGACCTTGAACCCCCAATTGAAAACCCTAAAAATCTTATCCTTACGGCTAACAGAAGAAGAGCAGAAATGGCCGCCGAAAGACCTCCACTCGAATCTTACATCCAGCCACAAACCATTTCATTGTCCTCCGCTATCAGGATTCTTGGAAATCCTCGTTATGACCTTAAGACAAATGTGCTTCAGTTGATAATAAATCGGGTTCAGTTTGGAGGAACTGCTGCCGAGAATCCTCTTAAGCACTTGAATGAATTTTCGGCTCTCTGCGAAAGTCTTAAAGGAGACAGCACTGCTGAGGTAACTAAGCTAAACCTCTTTTCGTATTCACTTAGGGATAGAGCTAAAAGATGGTTGGCACAGTTGCCTACTACTCAATCACAACTTGGGATGAGTTAAGTAAGGCATTCTTGGAGGAATACTACTCTGCAGCAAGAGTTTTAGAATATCACAAAGCTCTTTCCAGTTTTACTTAAGCTACAGATGAGATTGTAATTGAGGCTTGGGATAGATTCAAGGAACTCCTCAGACTCTGCCCTCAGCACGAACTTACTGAAGCTTTGCTGATCCAATAATTTTATGGGGGTATGACAGAAATAGGCAACCAAGTTCTTGATGGACTCAACCCTCAGTGCGGTTTCAATGGCCTTAACGAAGTAGACGCTAGGAACGCCCTAGAAAGCCTCTACAAAAACAGTAAGAATTTGCGCACAAGTAGTCGCACCAAGAAACAAACGGTTAATGCGGCTAATGCATCTATCGATGAACAGTTCAAGGCATTCAAAGCTAGTATCACTAACCAGCTTAATGCCTTCCAACAAGGAAAGAACATTCAGCCCGTATATAAAATTTTTGAATTTTACCAAGGACCGCACTTCAATGAGGATTGTTATGGAAATGGAATATTAACTATGCCAGAAGAAATTGAACAAGTTGAGGTAGTTAACTCTGCCCCTATGGGAAATACATACAACCCCAACTAGAAGAACCATTCAAGATTTAGCTAGAGAAATAACTCTAGAAATGCAAATTTTCAAAAGCGAACACCTCAGCAAATACCCTATCCGCAGAACCAGCAAGTCGCTTTGCCTGCACCAAGAAAATATGTAGTTCTAGTTGATGCGTTCCCGACTGATATGCTAAAATAGGCGTTGAATTACCCTATGTTGATTATGAGTAATTAAGGACTGGGATTGACTAATTGTCACGTTTAGTCTTTATAGTGTCACTTAATCAGTCAGAACCTAAGACAGAGTACCTATCGTGTAGCTAGTCTGTTGGAAAGTATCTACAATTTTATTAAGTTAAATATCGTACTCTCAGGGAAGTGGTAACGGCTTAGTAGTAACTAGCCTTTTACCCTAACTCTTATCTTATGATTCAGTTATGCAATCGTCATCAATAACTTTTATGAGAGGGTGATTCATTCTCCACTAGGTTTAAGTCTATTTAAGCCTACAAGTGTTTTATAGATAAGGTCATGATTCTCTGTTATATTGTTCCTATATGTTGATTGAACATCTTCGAATATTTTAGACATGTCTTGGCCTGGATTGCAACTATGTTTTGAGTCTAAAGGTGTACCACATCTGAGTCTCTAATAAACTGCCCCATCGCCAAGGTAAACGGCCCTACTCACGGTTCGAGCTAAAGACATCCATGAAAGCCCTATGTCACTTCGGGGATCATGCTGCTCGCCCCTAACCGCCGACATAAACGCTCTACTCAGCCTACTTAGACTACTCTAACAAACAGGGTGTTCTGCAGGTTATTTTATCTAATATGGCAGACACCAATACTAATTGATGCCTGTTAAACTAAACAGGTTATGAATAGACCGTGGTTAGGAATTGTCTAAAACCCTAATTTTAGTTTAAAAGAAACTACATTAGGCATGCAGACATAATGAATATTAAGCAGGTGGCCATTTCCGGAAAAACATAACAACTCAACATATATAACAAATATTCATAGAAATCATAATCTCATATTCATAATAAAGTTTTGGACAAACTCAATACAAACATATAAAGAGATGGACAGGGGGACTGATGCCATAAAGAAATCACCCTTTACTTAGTCTCGCCGATGGAGCAACTGCTTGTATATGTCGTACTGCTCGACCCGACTCTGCTCGACAGAACCTTGGGAGGACGCTTCCTCAGCCTAGTAACTGGGCTTTACCTTAATACCCAGCCCTGTGGACTGACTCTTCGAACGCCTAGAGCCCTCTTAGGATCTCCTAACGAAATCTCGGGTATTCTATGAATACCAGAAACGAACCTATCTATCGAAGCCTAAGTTCTTAGACTAATTCTCAGAAACTAAGAAAACGAAAACACTAACTAAAAATAGAAGAAAACTTATGCTGAACCCGAGTCTCTAAGTGACTTATGTACACGAGAAAAATGTACAACTTAAGTCACTAAATGACTCAGATTGAGTGAAGAGGAATGATTTCAACTGAGGAAGGCCTGGGGTATTTATAGCAGCTTTCTGGAGTGATTTTTCATCAAAAATTTGATGTGGGACTTGGAATTGCAGCTCGGGACGCCCATCCTGGACTGTTGACCAGGTCAGGATGGCCGTCCCGAGTCCTGGACGCCCATCCTGGCCTGTTGACCAGGTCAGGACGCCTGTCCTGATTCGGGACGCCCTCCCCGAAGTCCGAACTTCTGAAAATTTGCATTTTTGCCCTGAAATTTGCCTTTTTCTTCTACTTTTCACCTGACACTTCCAAAATCACAAAAACTGTGAAATTGAGTTAATAATAAACAATTAAGACCGATTTGCCCTCAATTTCACCTTAAATCATGCCTAAAAACATGCTAAAATGTGATATGATTTATGCATATCAGATAACCCCACACTTAGCTTTTTGCTTGTGATACGCGAAAATCGTATCACCTTTTTAGCATGTTTTTATATATGTTTTAGGGTGAAATTGAGAGTAAATTGATGTTAATTGTTTATTATTTACTTGATTTCACGGTTTTTATGATTTTGGAAGTGTCAGGTGAAAAGTAGACGAAAATAGCAAATTTTGGGGCAAAAACGCAATTTTTGGAAATGTTGACTTGGTCAACGGTCCGGGACGGGCATCCCTAAGGACGGGCATCCCTCAGGACGGGCGTCCTTCGGGACGGGCGTCCCGAACCTGGTCAACAAATCAGGACGGGCGTCCCGAGCCGCCAGAAGCTGTCCCACATCGAATTTTTCAGAATTTTTCACTCCGGGAAGCTGCTATAAATACCCCAGGCCTCCAGCAGTTGAATTCATCCCTCTCCACTCGATCTGAGTCATTAAGTGGTTTCCAGTGTACAGTTTTCCAGTACACAACTCACTCAGAGACTCGGATCTCAGTTTTCTTTCTTATTAGTGTTTGTTTTAGTTTCTGAGAAATAGTCTCAGATCTTAGGTTTCTATAGATAGGTTCGTTTCTGGTATTCATAGAATACCCGGGGTTTCGTTAGGAGACCCTAAGAGAGCTCTAGGCGTTTGAAGAGTTAGTCCACAGGGCTATGCTTAAGCCCAGGATGTAAGGTAAAGTCTAGCTACTAGGCTGAGGAAGCGTCCTCCGAAGGTTCTGGCGAGCAGAGTCAGGGCGGGCAATACGACGTATACAGCAGTACGCTCTGTAGGCGAGACTAAGTAAAGGGTGATTTCTTTATGGCATCAGTCCCCATACCCCTCTCTTATATGTTTTATTGCTTTGTCCTAAACATCAATTATGAATATCAGATTATGATTTTATGAATAGTTGTTTTGTATGTTGAAGTTATTATGTTTTTCCGGAAATAGCCACCTGCTAAATATTCATTATGTCTGCATGTCTAATGTAAGTCTCTTTTAAACTAAAACTAGGGTTATAGACAATTCCTAACCACGGTCTATTCATAACCTGTTTAGTTTAACAGGCATCAATTAGTATTGGTGTCTGCCATACTAGATAAAATAACCAACGGAACACCTTGTTTGTTAGAGTAGTCTAGGTAGGCTGAGTAGAGAGTTATGCCGGCGGTTTTGCGACGAGCAGCATGACCCCGAAGTGACATAGGGTACCGTTCATTGCTGACTTTAGTCCGGGCCGTGAGTAGGGCCGTTTACCTTAACGATGGGGCGGTAGTGTAGAGACCTCAGATGTGGTACACCTTTAGACACAGAACATAGTTGCATTCCAGGCTAAGATGCATCTAAAATACTCGAAGACAGGTCAATCAACATATAGGGACAGTATAGCATAGAATCAGAACTCATCTTTAAAACACTTTTAGGATTAATTAGACTTGAACCTAGTGGAGAATGGATCACCCTCTCATCAAAGATATTGATGAAGATTGCATAACTGGATCATAAGATAAGAGTTAGGATAAGAGGCTAGTTACTACTAAGCCGTTGCCACTTCCCTGGGAGTACGATAATTAACTTAGTAAAATCGTAGATACTTTCCAATAGACTAGCTACACGATAGGTACTCTGCCTTAGATTCTGGCTGATTAAGTGACACCATAAGACTAAACGTGACAATTAGTCAATCACAGTCCTTAACTAATCATAATCGACATAGGGTAAAATAACACCTATTTAGTACGTCAACCGGAATCGCATCAGCTTGTCCTCAAGCAAAGTCTACCTGAAGTTAGTGATTTTAAATCATAGGTGCAGTCACTTAAATTCCTAGTCATGTTTTTATTCCAAAAATTGTTCAGACAATTCTTTCACACAGGTCTGACTGGTTAGGTTGCTATGACAAGGTCTCAAATGTCTTTAGTAGATTGTTATAATCAAGCAGTTAACAACTTAACAACCAGATTGAACTCTTCTCTCAGTCACAAGGTATTCCTGATGTGTAGTGTGTGTACTAGTCTAGACCAGATAGTCAACACAATATACTCTCGTCTTAACTACTACCAGATAACACTTCGACCTATCGCTAGACATACTAACAATAGACAACGCTCTGAGTTTTGAGCCTTGGTGATCAGATTTTTAAGTGTTTAGCTTTCATTGATTTTCTTTCTTTTATAGATTCGGGGTATTTTGAGTCTGCTTTGAACACGTCAACTTCAACTACCCATGTAGCGAGTCCCACTCCGATGACTCCCAAACCTACACGACCTTAGGGCATCAGGCTTTAAGTTCCCCGAAGGAGTGGTGCTCGAGTAGCAAACGCCGTTGGCAAACTACCCTATTTAATTAACTTTCTTTTGTTTCTTTTCACTTTTAGCTTAGAGTCTCATCTAGTCACTCTAATTGTCAATACATCCACAACTGGTCTAATCTTATCTAGTTAAGTCTTGAAAAGGTAATTAGCTGAGGTTTCTAATCTAGACTAAATTGTGCTTAGTTATCAGGAATCCCCTATTCCTAATCAATAAGTTCAAAATAGTCATCACATTGTCTCCTACTAACCATAACATTCTACCTACATATCATAGACATAAGCAATGTTTAACCAATCATACTGCATTTAGAAGTCTAAAAGAATGAAAAAGTTTGAAAAAGTTTTGGAAGGGTGTGAAAATACGGGGAAAACAAGTAAAATCATGCAAAAATTTCTCAAACTACTTATCAAACTACTTCCGTGATTGTGAACGAGCCTGACCAACAGCTATGCAGCTTTCCTGGGAAAAATTTGAAACATGAGTTGTACAACTGTACCTTATCTCCTGGTTTAAAATTCTTATGGGCTCTGAGTCGTCTGTCATGTCGGAGTTTACTTGTCATCTTGAATTGATGTGAGTTCTCATAGGCTATGAGCCTCCACTCATCCAATTCGTTGAGTTGTAGAATCCGGTGTTCCTTAGTTAAATTATCGTCGATGTTGCATTTTTGCACCGCCCAGTAAGCTCTGTGTTCAAGTTCAACCGGAAGGTGGCATGCTTTTCCATACACTAGTCGATAAGGTGAGAACCCCGTAGTGGTCTTGTATGCTGTACGGAAGGCCCATAATGCATCCTCCAGCTTTATGGCCCAATCCTTACGGTTAACACCCATAGTCTTTTCTAGGATTCTCTTTATTCCCCTATTGGTTACCTCAGCCTGCCCATTGGTTTGAGGATGGTAGGCTGTGGAAACGTGATGCTGAACTCCATATTGCTGAAGTACCTTCTGCAATTGAGAGTTGCAGAAGTGCGTACCTCGATCACTGATTAGGGCTTTCGAACATCCAAATCTGGCGAAAATCTACTTAAGGAATCTGCATACGACTCTAGCATCATTAGTAGGTAGGGCCTGTGCCTCAGGCCATTTTGAAAAATATTCTACTGCTACTATGATGTACTGCTTACCAAAGGAGGGAGGAAACGGACCCATGAAGTCTATACCCCATATGTCAAATATTTCTACACTTTGAATTACCTGTTGGGGTAGACTGTCTCGAGAAGATATGGTTCCAGCGTTTTGATAGGCATCGCACGATCATGTGAATGCTGCGGCATCTTTGAATATGGTAGGCCAGTAGAAGCCCACTTCTAATACTTTTCGGACGGTATTAGCTGTAGCTAAGTGACCGCCTGTTGGTCCGCAGTGACAATGTTCCAGAATTTGGAAACCTTCTTCTTGAGAGACACACCTCCTAATCATCTGATCTGCACATATTTGAAATAGAAAAGGATCTTCGCAATAGTAATATTTCAGGTCAGCAAAGAATTTTCTTCTTTGTTGAGCAGTGATATCACTAGGGAGAGTCCGGGCTGCCAAGTAATTTGCTATTTCTGCAAACCAAGGGGGTGAGAAAGTAGCAAATAATGCACATAGACTCTCATCCAGAAATTTATCAGATATAACTGATTCATCAATAGCTTCTAGGGTCGGATTTTCTAGCATAGACAAGTGGTCTGCGACTAAGTTTTCTACCCCTTTCTTATCCCGAATTTCTATATCAAATTCTTGAAGCAATAAAACCCATCTGATTAATCTTGGCTTTGCGTCGGTTTTATTGAACAAGTATTTTAATGCAAAATGATCAGTATAAACAATAGTTTTAGACAGGACTAGATAAGATCGAAACTTGTCAAATGCATATACTACTGCTAATAATTCCTTCTCTGTCGTAGTGTAATTTTCCTGAGCATCAGTTAAGGTTTTAATAGCATAATATATTACCTGAAATTTCTTATCATGTCTTTGTCCTAAAACAACTCCTACTGCATAGTCAGTAGCATCACACATAAGTTCAAAAGGTAGACTCCAGTCGGGTGACGTCATGACAGGTGCAGTAGTTAAAAGTTCCTCAAGTCTATTATAAGCTTTTAGACATTTTTCATCAAAGACAAATGGAACATCTTTTCCGAGTAAATTGGTCAACGACCTGGCTATTAATGAGAAATCTTTTATAAACCGACGATAAAAGCCAGCGTGTCCCAAAAAACTTCTAACGACTCTCACATTCTTGGGTGGAGGTAGTTTTGAAATAACTTCAATTTTGGCCATATCTACTTCCATACCTAGGTGTGAGATCTTGTGTCCTAAAACGATTCCCTCTTTTACCATGAATTGGCATTTTTCCCAATTTAAAACCAAGTTAGATTTTATACAACGTTTCAACATTAACTCCAAGTTCTTTAGACAAACCTCAAATGAATTACCAAAAACAAAAAAGTCATCCATGAATACTTCCATAGACTTTCCTAACATGTCCTCAAAGATAGCAGTCATACAACATTGAAATGTAGCAGGTGCATTACACAAACCAAAAGGCATCCTTCTATATGCAAATGTTCCAAAAGGGCATGTGAAAGTAGTTTTATGCTGGTCCTCAGGGGAAATAGGAATTTGAAAATAACCAGAAAACCCATCAAGAAAGCAATAAAACATATGTCCAGACAATCTTTCTAACATCTGGTCAATAATAGGAAGGGGGAAGTGGTCTTTTCGTCTGGTCGTATTTAGTTTTCTATAGTCTATACATACACGATGACTAGTTACAGTTCTCGTAGGGATTAGTTCATTATGTTCATTCTTGACAACTGTTATACCGCCTTTCTTAGGTACTACCTGCACCGGGCTTACCCACTCACTATCTGAGATAGGGTAGATAAGTCATGCATCTAACAGTTTGATTACTTCTTTCTTAACAACATCACACACATTAGGATTCAACCTCCTTTGAGGTTGCACACATGGCTTATACTCATTTTCTAGAAGAATCTTATGCGAACAAAAGCTTGGATTAATACCTAAAATATCTACAATTTTGTAGGCGAAGGCTCTTCTATACTTTCTGCATATGTCCACGGTCAGCTTCCATTGTTCTGCAGTCAGATCGGTTGCAAGAATAATGGGAAGTTTCTTGTTGTCATCTAGGAATTCGTAGCACAGATGAGTGGGCAGTTCCTTCAGTTCCAGGTCTGGTGGATCTTCAAACGACGTCCGTTCTTTCTTCATCTCATCGTCACCTATCTCAATGAAACTATCAGAAGTAATTTCATTTTCATAAGAGCTAAATTCAGTCTCCTCTAATTCTAGGGAGTCCTCACTCAGGACTTGATAGTTTGAGCGTAGGTCTGTCACGTTAACTGCAATCAAGTGTTCAATAGCATCCACACAAAAACAAGTATCATCTAAATGCATGGGATACCTAAGGGTCTCATTCAGATCAAAAGTGATGTCATCATTTCCTACCCTTAACTTGATTTGACCATTACTGACGTCTATTAATGCTTTTGAGGTAGCTAGAAATGGTCGACCTAGGATCAGGGGCACTCCTCCTTCCCCATTCATATCCATGACAACAAAGTCCACAGGGAATACAAATTTTCCGACCTTTACTAAGAGATCTTCAATTATTCCTTTGGGGATTTTGACTGTCCTATCTGCAAGTTGTATGCACATCCTAGTCGTTTTCAAATCATGCAATCCTAATTTATCAAATAGACTAGATGACATGAGATTAATACTAGCTCCTAAGTCTGCTAATGCATGCATGTTAGTAATATTTCCAATTGTACATGGCAAGGTAAAACAACCAGGATCTTTCTGTTTAGACGGCAGTTTATTTAACACAACCGCCGAACACTCTTCATTAAGAACCACCTTGTCCATTTCAAATTTTCTTTTATTACTAACGACTTCTTTTAAAAACTTAGCATACTTTGGCATTTCAGAAATAACATCAAGTAAAGGCAAATTAACATGAATCTGACTAAAATTCTTATGAAACTTTTCAAATTGCTCCTTATCTTTATTGTGCATAAGTCTGGCAGGGTAAGGTACTTTTGGCCGGTACTCAGGAATAAACTTCGTCTTCCCTTTCCTTGCTACTTCGATTTCGACATCCGTCGGTGTTGGATCCTTGGAGCCTTCTTTTGGTTCCTGCACAAGAATAGGAGGGTTAGATGGTTTGGGTGGAGATGGAGATAGAATTTTACCAGATCTTAGAGTGATGGTCTTGCATTCAGTTTGGGGGTTGGTCTCAGTGTTGCTTGGTAGCGTTCCCTGGGACCTGTGAGAGAGATGGGTGGATAGCAGCTTGTGTATTTCTAACTGTTTGCTCGGTCTGATTCTGTCTATTCTCGTTCTGTTGGATTCTTTCTGCGTGAGCTTCCTGGACCTTCTTGTTAGACTTTATTATTTCCTTGTTAGAGTCGGCAATGCTTTTCAGCATGTCCCTAAATTCTTGCATGTGGTCAGTTGGAACGATGTAGTTCCTAGGTGCAGGTAGAGCGACTTGCTGGTTCTACGGATATGGCAATTGCTGAGGTACCCTTTTCTGGAAGTTAGCAGCCCCGGAATTATTTCTCCAGCTGAATCCCGAATGATTATTCCAAGTGGGATTGTAGGTATTTCCTATAGGAGCAGAGTTAACTGCATCCACTTGTTCCATATCCTCTGGAATAGTTAATATTCCATTACCATAACAATCTCCACTATGTTGGGACACCTGTTAAAGATCCACAGCTATATAGAAGTGTTGTGGAGCACTTTGATGCGTTCCGGTCGATATGCTAAATAGGTGTTATTTTACCCTATGTTGATTATGAGTAATTAAGGACTGTGATTGACTAATTGTCACATTTAATCTCTAAGGTGTCACTTAATCAGCCAGAACCTAAGGCAGAGTACCTATCGTGTAGCTAGTCTGTTGGAAAGTATCTACGATTTTATTAAATAATTATCGTACTCCCAAGGAAGTGGTAACGGCTTAGTAGTAACTAGCCTTTTATCCTAACTCCTATCTTATGATCCAGTTATGCAATCTTCATCAATGACTTTGATGAGAGGGTGATCCATTCTCCACTAGGTTTAAGTTTAATTAAGCCTAAAAGTGTTTATAGACAAAGTTATGATTCTATGTTATATTGTTCCTATATGTTGATTGACCTGTCTTCGAGTATTTTAGATATATCTTAGCCTGGATTGCAACTATGTTCTGAGTCCAAAGGTGTACCACATCTGAGTAATCTGATATACCGCCCCATCCCCAAGGTAAACGGCCCAACTCACGGTTACTACTAAAGACAGCTATGAAAGCCTATGTCACTTCGGGGATCATGCCGCTTGCCCATAACCGCAGGCATAAAAGCTCTACTCAGCCTACCTAGACTACTCTAACAAACAGGGTGTTCTGCATGTTATTTTATCTAGTATGGCAGACACCAATACTAATTGATGCATGTTAAACTAAATAGGTTATGAATAGACCGTGGTTAGGAATTGTCTATAACCCTAATTTTAGTTTAAAAGAAACTACATTAGACATGCAGACATAATGGATATTTAAGCAGGTGGCTATTTCTGGAAAAACATAACAACTTCAACAAATATAACAAATATTCATAACAATCGTAATCTAGTATTCATAATCGATATTTGGACAACACAATAACAACATATAAGAGAGGGACAGGGGGGACTGATGCCATAAAGAAATCACCCTTTACGTAGTCGCGCCGTTGGAGCGTACTGCTGTATATGTCGTATTGCTTGACCCGACTCTGCTAGCCAGAACCTTAGGAGGACGCTTCCTCAGCCTAGTAGCTGGACTTTACCTTACGTCCTGGGCTTAAACCCAGCCCTGTGGACTGACTCTTCGAATGCCTAGAGCCCTCTTAGGATCTCCTAACGAAATCCCAGGTATTCTATGAATACCAGAAACGAACCTATCTATCTCACCCTAGGATCTGTGATTATTTCTCAGAAACTAAGAAAAACGAAACACAAAAAGGCAAGGAAGAAAACTTATACTGAAATCTGAATCACTGAGTGAGTTGTGTACTCGAGAATTGTACACTGGAAACCACTGAATGACTCAGATCGAGTGGAGAGGGATGAATTCAACTGAGGAAGGCCTGAGGTATTTATAGCAGCTTTCTAGAGTGATTTTCTCTCGAAAATTCGATGTGGGGCTTGACTTTCTGGTTCGGGACGGCCGTCCCGGTCTGTTGACCAGGTCAAGACAGCCGTCCCCTGTCCTGGACGCCCGTCCTGACCTGTTCCTGAACCGGGACGCCCTCCCCGAAGTCCGAACTTCTGAAAAATTGTGTTTTTGCCCCGAAATTTGCCATTTTCTTCCACTTTTCACCTGACACTTCCAAAATCATAAAACTATGAAATTGAGTTAATAATGAACAATTAAGACCAATTTACCCTCAATTTCACCCTAAATCATGCCTAAAAACATGTTAAAATTGTGATATGATTTATGCATATCATATAACCCCACACTTAGCTTTTTGCTTGTCCTCAAGCAAAGTCTACTTGAAGTTAGTAATTCTAAATCATAGTGCAGTCACTTAAATTCCTAGTCATGTTTTTATTCCAAAAATTTATTCAGACAATTCTTAACACAGGTCTGACTGGTCAGGTTGCTATGACAAGGTCTCAAATGTCTCTAGCAGATTGTTATAGTCAAGCAGAAAACAACTTAACAACTAGGTTGAACTCCTTTCTTAGTCACAAGGTCTTCCTGATGTGTAGTGTGTGTACTAGTCTAGACCAGATAGTCAACACAATATACTCTCGTCTTAACTACCACCAGATAATATTTCGACCCTGTTGCTAGACATAATAACAATAGACAACTTTATGAGTTCTGAGCCTTGGCGATCAGATTTTTAATGGTTTAGCATTTATTGATTTTCTTTATAGATGTAGGGTATTTTAAGTCTGCTTAGAACACGTCAACTTCAACTACCCATGTAGCGAGTCCCACTCCGATGACTCCCAGACCTACACGACCTTAGGGCATCAGGCTTTAAGTTCCCCGAAGGAGTGGTGCTCGAGTAGCTAAGGCCGCTGGCAAACTACCCTTATTTAATTAACTTTCTTTTATTTCTTTTCACTTTTAGCTCAGAGTCTCATCTAGTCATTCTAATTGTCAAAACATCCACAACTGGTCTAATTTTATCTAGTTAAGTCTTGAAAAGGTAATTGGCTGAAGTCTCTAATCCAGACAAAGTTGTGCTCAGTTATCAGGAATTCCCTATTCCTAATCAATTAGTCCAAGATAGCTATCACATTGCCTTCTACTAACCATAACATTCTACCTACATATCATAGACATAAGCAATGTGTAACCAATCATACTGCATTTAGAAGTCTGAAAGAATGAAAAATTTTGAAAATATTTTGGTAGGGTGTGAAAATATGGATAAAACACGTAAAATCATGCAAAAATTTTCTCACTACAGTGCACTGTGCACTGCTACCCCACACTTAAGTTTGACACTGTCCTCAGTGTTCATGCATTTCTAAGCTACCCCACACTTATTTGAAAACAAGAAATAAAACAAAACAACACAAAAAATTCTTACCCCACACTTATTCAACTGACTACGGGTAAGAAGAAACATAGAGTACTGAAAGAAATAACAAAATAGGAAATAGAATGAAAGAGATACTCCCTTATTCTGTGAAGTCCACAGTCTGCTTAGACGAGTCAAACGGTTCTCTGTAAATCTTCAGACGTTGTCCGTTTACTTTATGAATAATGCCGTCAGAATCCATGATGTCACATGCTCCGAAAGGTGATACTTTCGTGATTGTGAATGGTCCTGACCAATAGCTACGCAGCTTTCCTGGGAAAAATTTTAAACGTGAGTTGTATAGCAATACCTTATCTCCTGGTTCAAAATTCTTCTGGGTTCTTAGTCGCATGTCGTGCCGGAGTTTACTTGTCATCTTGAATTGGTGTGAGTTTTCATAGGCTTTGAGCCTCCACTCATCTAATTCATTGAGTTGTAGAATCCGACGTTCCTTAGTTAAATTATCGTCGAGGTTGCATTTTTGTACCGCCCAATAAGCTCTGTGTTCAAGTTCAACTGGAAGGTGACATGCTTTTCCATAGACTAATCGATAGGGTGAGAATCCCGTAGTGGTCTTGTATGCTGTACGGAAGGCCCATAATGCGTCCTCCAGCTTATTGGCCCAATCCTTACGGTTAACACCCACATTCTTTTCTAGATTCTCTTTATTCCCCTATTGGTTACCTCAGCTGCCCATTGGTTTGGGGATGGTAGGCTGTGGGAATGCGATGCTGAACTCCGTACTGCTGAAGTACCTTCTGTAATTGAGAGTTGCAGAAGTGCGTACCTCGATCACTGATTAGGGCTTTTGGACATCCAAATCTGGCGAAAATCTGCTTAAGGAATTTTCATACGACTCTAGCTCATTAGTAGGTAGGGCCTGTGCCTCAGGCCATTTTGAAAAATATTCCACAGCTACTATGATGTACTGCTTACCAAAAGAGGGAGAATGGACCCATGAAGTCTATACCCCATATGTCAATATTTCTACACTTTGAATTACCTGTTGGGGTAGACTGTCTCGAGAAGAATGGTTCCAGTTTCTGACAGGCATCGCACGATCCTGTGAATGCTGCGCATCCTTGAATATGGTAGGCCAGTAGAAGCCTGCTTCTAATACTTTTCGGGCGGTATTAGCTGCAGCTAAGTGACCGCCTGTTGGTCCGCAGTGACAATGTTCCAGAATTTGGAAACCTTCTTCTTGAGAGACACATCTCCATCATCTGATCTGCACATATTCGAAATAGAAAAGGATCTTCCCAATAGTAATATTTCAGGTCAGCAAAGAATTTTTTCTTTGTTGAGCAGTGATATCACTAGGGAGAGTCCGGGCTGCCAAGTAATTTGCTATATCTGCAAACCAAGGGGGTGAGAAATAGCAAATAATGCACATAGATTCTCATCCGGAAATTTATCAGATATATGTTTCATCAATGGCTTCTAGGGTCGGATTTTCTAGCCTAGACAAGTGGTCTGCGGCTAAGTTTTCTGCCCCTTTCTTATCCCGAATTTCTATGTCAAATTCTTGAAGCAATAAAACCCATCTATTAATCTTGGTTTGCGTCGGTTTTATTGAACAAGTATTTTAATGCAAATGATCAGTATAAACAATAGTTTTAGACAGGACTAGATAAGATCGAAACTTATCAAATGCATATACTACTGCTAATAATTCCTTTTCTGTCGTAGTGTAATTTTCCTGAGCATCAGTTAAGGTTTTACTAGCATAATATATTACAAATTTCTTATCATGTCCTTTGTCCTAAAACTACACTCCTACTGCATAGTCCCTAGCATCACACATCTAGATCCAGTCTACGTCAGTGTTTCAGTAGTTAACGTTCCTTAATCTATTAAAAGCTTTTATTTAGACATTTTTCATCAAAGACAAATGGAACATCTTTTCCGAGTAAATTGGTCAACGGCCTGGCTATTAATGAAAAATCTTTTATAAACCTACGATAAAAGCCAGCGTGTCCCAAAAAACTTCTAACGGCTCTCACATTTTTGGAGGAGGTAGTTTCGAAATAACTTCAATTTTGCCTTATCTACTTCCATACCTAGGTGTGAGATCTTATGTCCTAAAACGATTCCCTCTTTACCATGAAGTGGCATTTTTCCCAATTTAAAACCAGGTTAGATTTTATACAACGTTTCAACATTAACTCCAAGTTCTTTAGACAAACCTCAAATGAATTACCAAAAACAAAAAGTCATCCATAAATACTTCCATAGATTTTCCTAACATGTCCTCAAAGATAGCAGTCATACAACGTTGAAATGTAGCAGGTGCATTACACAAACCAAAGGCATCCTTCTATATGCAAATGTTCCAAAAGGGCATGTGAAGTAGTTTTATGCTGGTCCTCAGGGGAAATAGGAATTTGAAAATAACCAGAAAACCCATCAAGAAAGCAATAAAACATGTGTCCAGATAATCTTTCTAACATTTGGTCAATAAAAGGAAGGGGAATGATCTTTTCGTGTGGCCGTATTTAGTTTTCTATAGTCTATGCATACACGATGACCAGTTACAGTTCTCGTAGGGATTAGTTCATTATGCTCATTCCTAACAACTGTTATACCGCCTTTCTTAGGTACTACCTGCACCGGGCTTACCCACTCACTATCTGAGATAGGGTAGATAAGTCCTGCATCTAATAGTTTAATGACTTCTTTCTTAACAATATCACACACATTAGGATTCAACCTCCTTTGAGGTTGCACACATGTCTTATACTCATTTTCTAGAAGAATCTTTAGCTAACAAAAGCTTGGATTAATACCTGGGATGTCTACAATTTTGTAGGCAAAGGCTCTTCTATACTTTTGCACATGTCCACAGTCTGCTTCCTTTGTTCTGCAGTCAGATCAGCTGCAAGAATAATGGGAAGTTTCTTGTTGTCATCTAGGAATTCGTAGCACAGATGAGTGGGTAGTTCCTTCAGTTCCAAATTTGGTGGATCTTCAAACGAGGTTCGTTCTTCATCTCATCATCACCTATCTCAGTGAAGCTATCAGAAGTATTTTCATTTTCAGAAGAGCTAAGTTCAGGCTCCTCTAATTCTAGGGAGTCCTCACTTAGGACTTGATAGTTTCTGCATAGGTCTGTCACGTTAATTGCAATCAAGTATTCCATGGCATCCACACAAAAACAAGTATCATCTAAATGCATGGGATACCTAAGGGTTCATTTAGATCAAAAGTGATTTCATCATTTCCTACCCTTAACTTGATTTGACCATTACTGATGTCTATTAATGCTTTTGAGGTAGCTAGAAATGGTCGACCTAGGATCAGGGGCACTCCTCCTTCCCCATTCATATCCATGACAAAAATCCACAGGAAACACAAATTTTCCGACCTTTACTAAGAGATCTTCAATTATTCCTTGGGGATTTTGACTGTCCTATCTGCAAGTTGTATGCACATCCTAGTCGTTTTCAAATCATGCAATCCTAATTTATCAAATAAACTAGATGGCATAAGATTATACTAGCTCCTAAGTCTGCTAATGCATGCATGTTAGTAATATTTCCAATTGTACATGGCAAGGTAAAACAACCAGGATCTTTCTGTTTAGACGGTAGTTTATTCAACAGGACCGCCGAACATTCTTCATTAAGAACCACCTTGTCCATGTCAAATTTTCTTTTATTACTAACAACTTCTTTTAAAAACTTAGCATACTTTGGCATTTCAGAAATAACATCAAGTAAAGGTAAATTAACATGAATCTGACTAAAATTCTTAAGAAATTTTTCAAATTGCTCCTTATCTTTATTGTGCATAAGTCTGGCAGGGTAAGGTACTTTTGGCCGGTACTCAGGAATAAACTCCGTCTTCCCTTTCCTTGCTACTTCGATTTCGACATCCGTCGGCGTTGGGTCCTTGGAGCCTTCTTCTGGTTCCTGCACAAGAATAGGAGGGTCAGATGGTTTGGGTAGAGATGGAGATAGAATTTTACCAGATCTTAGAGTGATAGTCTTGCATTCAGTTTGAGGGTTGGTCTCAGTGTTGCTTGGTAGCGTTCCCTGGGACCTACGAGAGAAATGGGTGGATAGCTGACCCATTTGTCTCTCTAAAGTTTGTATAGCAACTTGTGTGTTTCTGATTGTTTGCTCGGTCTGCTTCTGTATGTTCTCGTTCTGCTGGATTCTTTCTGCGTGAGCTTCCTGAATCTTTCTGTTGGACTCTATCATTTCCTTGTTAGAGTCAGAAATGCTCTTCAGCATGTCTCTGAATTCTTGCATGTGGTCAGTTGGAACGATGTAGTTCCTTGGTGCAGACAGAGCGACTTGCTGGTTCTACGGATATGGCAGTTGCTGAGGTACTCTTTTTTGGAAGTTAGTAGTCCCAGAATTATTTCTCCAGCTAAATTCCGGATGATTCTTCCAAGTGGGATTGTAGGTATTTCCTATAGGAGCAGAATTCACTGCATCCACTTGTTCCATATCCTCTGGAATAGTTAATATCCCATTACCATAACAATCTCCACTAAAATGTGGTCCTTGGCAAAATTCGCAGACTTGGTATACTGACTGAACGCTTTTCCCCTGTTGGAAGGCATTCAGCTGATTAGTAATGCTGGCATTTAGTGCCTCAAATTGATCATCAGTGGAGGCAACGACACCATTTACTGGTTGCTTCTTAGCTCGGCCACTTGTGCGCCAGTTCTTGCTATTCCTGTAGAGTCTCTCCAGAGCGTTTCTAGCATCTACATTACTCATTCCATTGAACCCGCTCTGGGGATTGAGTCCATCAAGAATTTGCTTACCCATGTCTGACATACCCCCGTAAAATTGCTGAATCAGTAATGCCTGAGTAGCTCCTTGAATCTGTCCCAAGCTTCAATCACTGTCTCATCAGCAGCTTGAGTAAAACTAGACAAAGCCCTTCGATATTCTAGGACTCTTGCTGTAGAGTAGTATTCTTCTAGGAAGGCTTTGCTTAACTCGTCCCAAGAGGTGATGGAGTTAGTAGGTAGCTGGCCCAACCATCTCTTAGCTCTGTCCCTCAGTGAGTAGGGAAAGAGATTGAGTTTAGTTACTTCTACAGTATGATCTCCCTTGAGGCCTTCGCAGAGAGAAGAGAAATCAGATAAGTGTTCCAGCGGATTCTCGGCTGCAGTTCCTCCAAACTGAACCCGATTTATAATCAGCTGGATCACATTCGGTTTAAGATCATAGCGAGGGTTCCCAGGGATTTGGATGGCAGATGATACTAGAACAGTCTGAGGCTGGATGTAGGATTCGAGGGTAGGTCTTTCAGCAGCCATCTCTGTTCTTCGCCTATTAGCTGTACGAATGAGACGTCCAGGATTCTCAACTGGTGTTTCAAGGTTAGCTTCTGAAGTTTGAGTCATGCAACTACAGAGAAGAATACGTTTTAGCCTGAGCAAACTGGTTAGTGAGGTTACAGGGAAAGTGAAAATTTAAGAATTTGGAAGAAAAACAACTATTCAATTACGAAAGGGAAATAACACAAAAGGTAGGGAAAAGAACAACTTACCATTGAACAAGAAAAGTACAATTTTTTTTCAGATTTTAAATTTTAAATTTTTTTTTCGAAAGCACTTAAATTCCCTCAATATGGTTTTAGAATGATTTTCTAAAATTTGATTATCTTAAGTGTCTTAATTCCAGATAACATCTAAAATTAATTAGTTATGATAACCCTATATTTCGGAAAGTGATTGTCTAACTAGTGTATGATAAGTGTAGGTCTAAGGTCTAGGTTACTACCGTTACCTATCATAAGCCTCTAGAATTTTGATCAGGAATCCTAAATTCATTATGATATTTCCCCGGCAACGGCGCCAAAAATCTGATGCGTTCCGATCGATATGCTAAATAGGTGTTATTTTACCCTATGTTGATTATGAGTAATTAAGGACTGTGATTGACTAATTGTCACAATTAGTCTCTAAGGTGTCACTTAATCAGCCAGAACCTAAGGCAGAGTACCTATCGTGTAGCTAGTCTGTTGGAAAGTATCTACGATTTTATTAAATAATTATCGTACTCCCAGGGAAGTGGTAACGGTTTAGTAGTAACTAACCTTTTATCCTAACTCCTATCTTATGATCCAGTTATGCAATCTTCATCAATGACTTTGATGAGAGGGTGATCCATTCTCCACTAGGTTTAAGTTTAATTAAGCCTAAAAGTGTTTATAGACAAAGTTCTGATTCTATGTTATATTGTTCCTATATGTTGATTGACCTATCTTCGAGTATTTTAGATATATCTTAGCCTGGATTGCAACTATGTTCTGAGTCCAAAGGTGTACCACATCTGAGTAATCTGATATACCGCCCCATCGCCAAGGTAAACGACCCTACTCACGGTTACTACTAAAGACAGCTATGAAAGCCTATGTCACTTCGGGGATCATGCCGCTTGCCCATAACCGCAGGCATAAACGCTCTACTCAACCTACCTAGACTACTCTAACAAACAGGGTGTTCCGCATGTTATTTTATCTAGTATGGCAGACACCAATACTAATTGATGCCTGTTAAACTAAATAGGTTATGAATAGACCGTGGTTAGCAATTGTCTATAACCCTAATTTTAGTTTAAAAGAAACTACATTAGACATGCAGACATAATGGATATTTAAGCAGGTGGCTATTTCCGAAAAAAACATAACAACTTCAACAAATATAACAAATATTCATAACAATCGTAATCTAGTATTCATAATCGATATTTGGACAACACAATAACAACATATAAGAGAGGGACAGGGGGGACTGATGCCATAAAGAAATCACCCTTTACGTAGTCGCGTAGTTGGAGCGTACTGCTGTATATGTCGTATTGCTTGACCCGACTCTGCTCGCCAGAACCTTCGGAGGACGCTTCCTCAGCCTAGTAGCTGGACTTTACCTTACGTCCTGGGCTTAAACCCAGCCCTGTGGACTGACTCTTCGAACGCCTAGAGCCCTCTTAGGATCTCCTAACGAAATCCCGGGTATTCTATGAATACCAGAAACGAACCTATCTATCTCACCCTAGGATCTGAGACTATTTCTCAGAAACTAAGAAAAACGAAACACAAAAAGGAAAGAAAGAAAACTTATACTGAAATCTGAGTCTCTGAGTGAGTTGTGTACTCGAGAATTGTACACTAGAAACCACTGAATGACTCAGATCGAGTGGAGAGGGATGAATTCAACTGAGGAAGGCCTGGGGTATTTATAGCAGCTTTCTGGAGTGATTTTCTCTCAAAACTTCGATGTGGGACTTGACTTTCTGGTTCGGGACGGCCGTCCCGAGTCCTGGACGCCCGTCCCGGCCTGTTGACTAGATCAGGACGCCCGTCCTGAACCGGGACGCCCTCCCCGAAGTCCGAACTTCTGAAAATTTGCGTTTTTGCCCCAAAATTTGCCATTTTCTTCCACTTTTCACCTGACACTTCCAAAATCATAAAAACTGTGAAATTGAGTTAATAATGAACAACCAATTTACCCTCAATTTCACCCTAAATCATGCCTAAAAACATGCTAAAAATGTGATATGATTTATGCATATCACACTTCATTATGTTACAATAACCAGACCTGAAATAAGCTTTGCAGTGAATAAAGTAAGCCAATACATGGCTAATCCCTTGGAGCCACACTGGAAGGCAGTAAAGAGGATTTTAAGATATCTTGGAGGAAGCACAGGTTATGGATTGAACTTCTACAAATCTGAGCATTTAAATATAACCGGGTTTTTTTTATAGTGATTGGGTCACTGACATTGATGATAGAAGATCAATAACTGGGTATTGTGTATACATTGGACAGAATCTTGTATCTTGGTCTAGCAAGAAACAACAATGTGTCTCAATGTCAAGCACTGAAGCCGAATATAGGAGTTTAGCCCAGGTTATCTCTGAAATTTCTTGGATACAACACTTACTTGGTGAGCTTAAGGTTGTACAGACTAGAATTCCTCAAGTCTGGATAGATAACCAGAGTGCAATTTATTTGTCCTCTAATCCTATTCTTCATGCTAGAACTAAGCACATAGAATTAGATTATCATTTTATAAGGAAAAAAGTTGCAGTTGGGAAGATACAAGTGAATTATGTTCCTTCCTCAGAACAAAATGCAGACATCTTAACAAAGCCTTTAAATTTACAATTCTTCACCCGGTTGCGAAGGAGTTTGACAGTGGATTTGCACCTGATGTTCGAATTGAGGAGACGTGAAAGTCAAGCTTGTTGAGATTGCCTATTATCTCTCAATCAAATCTCGATCAAATATTTGATTGCTCATTTGAGATTGCCTATTATCTCTCAACCAAATCTCGATCAAATATTTGATTGCTCATTTACAGCCATGTATTTTGGCTACCATTTTATTATGTTTCCAATTTTGTATTTCTTGTATTGCCTATTTAAGGCATGTATCCTCTTTGTTCACTGAATGGAATTCAATTCAAAAACATACACAGTGAATAAAACAAAAAGCCTTTTGAATTAAATTCTTTAAAAATTCTTTACCCATGACACGACGAATTGTGGTGATGTTCCAATGCTGGTGCACTTGGGGTGGTAAATTCAAAGGAAGGAATGATGTGATGTGATTCTTTGGCAATTATTACTGGAGTGACTTCACAAATGCAAATTACACCAAAGAAATGACATAATCAAGATGTCAATTTGGCGGCTAGTTCAATTTCTACTTCAATAACTTCAAAGAGGAAACAAGATTTAACAATGGAGGTTGCTTGGCAACCCCGTCAATCACCATGATTTGTGTAAGTTGGAATTGCCGAGGTTGGAGTCCCCTCGAGCAATTCATGATCTCAAGGCCCCAGTCAGGTCTCATAAGTTGGTAATTCTTTTTCTTATGGAAACCCGACTGTCACATGGTAGTTTTGGTAGTTTAATGCTTCAATTAGGTTTTCACAAAGGTTTTATTGTATATAGGGTTAGTTCTAGTGGTGGTTTGGTAATGTTATGGCGGGATGATCTTAATGCCCAACTTGTCAGCTATTCCACGGGTCATATTGATATTTGGGTTAAAAAATAGTTGGATGGGGCAACTGCTTTTTACTGAATTTTACGACCATTGAAACTTTACACAACGAGGACAATCATGGACTCTCCTACATAAGTGAGCATTAGGTTTTACCTTGGTGTGTTGTGGGAGACTTTAATGAGATCCTTTATGTAAAAAAGATAACTAGCTTGGTAGGTTGGCAATTATGGCAAATACAAATTTCTCGGGATGACGTAGATGCTCTTCACTTGTTGGAAATTTATATGGCACAATCTGATTTCGCATGGTAGAATAAAGGGGGGTGTACAATCTATCCATGCCAAGCTTGACAGATGTCTTGAAAATTTGACTTTCAAACAAGCCCAATCATATTGTCACATTGTTGCAATTTCAATGGTGTCCTCTAACCATCATCTTCTGAAGATGGTTCTCATGTCGCAAAACATTCTAGACTCTCGTCAAAAGCCCATGCGCATGGTGCCTTGGTGGTTTGCTCATATAAAGTGTGCTAATCTAATTACTCGAGATTGGTTTTGTGATAGATCCTACTGTCCGAACTTCTTACTGGCAGCAGTGGAGAGTATTAAGTATCGTTTATTGTCTTGGAGTTGGAACAAATTTGGAGTGCTCCAAAAGGAGACTAGGAATGTGCGGAACTAGATTGTTCAATTGGAGAATATTGATGGGGATGCTGAGCATATTTGTCAATTGTATTCCCATTTAGAGAATTGATTGAAGGGAGAATGGATATTGGAAACAAGGATCTCGTTCCAATTGATTAATGTATGGTGATCAAAATATCTCGTATTTCCATCATCATGCTAAATGCCAAAATAGACTTAATTCAAATTCGAGTGCCTAATGGAAATATCGTTTCACCCGAACAAAATATATTGGTTGTTGATGTAGCTCACTTTGCCTCATTTTTTTTTAAAAAAAATTTGCAATTCTAATGTCGTTTTGAAATTATGTAATTGTCATCAAATCAGCCAAGATTAATTTGATTTATTCAATGAGCAATATAAGTTGTTCACCGAGTCATTTTCCTAAGAAACTTAATCGAAATCACTTAATAAAAATCGAAAATAATAAAAAGGAGAGGTCTTTTTTATATTATGAGAACATAAAAAATAATTAGCAAATAAGAAACACAAGTATCAAAAAAACTTCAATTAAGAATGATTCAATTCAAATTTTTCCTCGTTCATAATTAATTTTCTAAATTAAAAACTAATTTTTTAATTGAATTTAATGAAGCTTCAAAATTCTCATCACCTATTCACGAAGCCATAAGAATTCGATTAAATAACAAAAGATATTTAAATAACAAAAGATATTTAAATAACAAAATAATGAATTCAAGTTTAACATAAAACCCGTGATAAAACTAAAGTAATTCGTGAAGCCACAAAACTATCTAAAATTGAAATCATTTATAAGCGACAAAATCTCAACTCAATTCAATCAAAAAACTTTACAAAAATCGAGTAAAATCTCTTCAATATTCAATCAAGCAATAAAAACATTGAATTATAAAAGAAATTAAATTTAACATTGAAAATCAACCTATAACCGGAGAATTGTATCACTCATAAACTCAAAACTTGTCTTAAAATCATGGCCAAAATATACTGAAGCTTAAGCAACCATCATTTAAAAATTCTTTCAATTTATTTTTTTCTTAATTGCTCGTTCCTTTCTCTTGGATAGAAAGATCCCTATTTATAAAATTCTTCCTATCTACTCTTAGAATCTTTTATAAAAAGACTACTCTTAGAATCTTAATATATGAATAACTTCTTTTAAAAAAAAGAAAAAATTTTAATAAATAAAATTCTAACTAAAATAGGGAATAATCATTTTTTCAATAATTAATAAAACTAATAATAAAATGGATCACCTGAATTAATCTTCAAATATCAAATTTATCTGTATAATTTTGGAATTGTTGATAGTCATCTATTCAAATTTTGATAAAATAATTGATAATTATAAATATGTTTTAAGTCAAATTTTGTTCCATCCTTAACTTTCAACCCTATCTTTAAATTAAAAATAAATTTCACAATTTAGATCAATATTTAATTAAAATATAAAGAATTAAATATAATAATTAAGACAATTGATGATTTATCAAATTCATCGAATTCATGATATGTTGAAATCTTTCATAATGTCTCTATTATGTAATTATCAGGTAAGGGTCGTGTAGCTATGGATAAAGTGTTGTCACTGGGGAGATTTAAGTCTTTTCTCAAAATAACCTAACGTTTTTAAAATGGTCCTACTTTAATTTTATTTGTAAAATTATTTCTCAAATTAACCTTAACTCATTCACAAAATGAGTCCTAATAAGACTCACTAAAAAAAATTAACATTGTAATCTATCATTGTTTATAGTGGTATGTTTTCCTTCATTTCTTTGATATAGGCTGGATTTCTTTTATGTTCTTTTATCTTTCATAATCGTGCAGGTATGTATCTACACTAGAGATTGTACATGTTCTCCAAATTTAATTTTGTGGATTAGTTATGAAATTGAATTTGCTATCCAAATATTAATTTTGAAAGAATGACTTATTAGGTGGATATCCATTTACATTTATTTATCTATTTATATTTTTAATTATTTATAGTCTTCTAATTAATTTCATAACTTTTTGAAATTTAGTTTATTGATTACTTATGTTAATATTTAATTTATTGTCAATAACATTTTAAAATATATATTTAAAATTATATAAATGGTTAATAAAAGCTTATTTAATTAATTATTATGATGACATGATGTAGTTTATCTGATTAGGTTGAGATATTTTGGTGAAATTTTGAAAGAATATTCAAAGAAATAAGTTAGGAATTAAAAGAATCAAAACTAAATATAGAAAACTTTTTCTTTCAAATTTATATTTTAGTATGCAAGAATTAGATATAATAGAAATTAAAATAATCAAGAAGCTATAATTTGTTGATAATCACTTTGTGAATACAACAAATAAGGATAATCTTGGTATGATTTCCATTTTTTTATGGCCCCATCTAATTCCTTCTTTCCCTGCATTGATTTCTGATTTTTCTTTTTTAATTGGGCTATCCTTTTTTTTTTGGAAGGACTCTTTTTTTATATTAAGAATTTTTTAAAAATAGTTAATAATATTGATTTTTTCTTATGTAGCAGGTTACTTAGTAGGAAAGATATAATTTTTTTTCAACAGGACTCATGTTATGAATGAGACATTCTAATCAATACCCACATTTATGTTAAAGTAGATGGCGAGTTTTATGAAGTTGTGAATCCAGGTCTAATAAAAGTAATTGTTTTGGATGAGCAAAATGACCATAGGAGTTCTTTAATATGGGATGGTGTAAAAGAGACGAGAATGCACTGGGTGTGAGGAGGTTTAATTCTAGTTTTTTTGAGTTGTATAGCATGGCTCCAACTAGAGCGAGGGAGTTATTAGATATTGCTGAATTTGGAGGGGTAGCACGTGTTGGGTATTTTATGGTTGATCATAGTTTAGTTGCTGCACTTGTAGAAAGGTGAAGACTAGAGATACATACATTTCACCTTTTATGTGGTGAGGTGACTATTACATTACAAGATATTTGATGCGTTTTGACTTATATACTAAAATAGGTGTTGTTTTACCCTATGTTGATTGTCACATTTAGTCTCTATACTGTCACTTAATCAATCAGAACCTAAGGCAGAATACCTATCGTGTAGCTAGACTGTTGGAAAGTATCTACAATTTTACTTAAATAAAATATCGTACTCCCAGGGAAGTGGCAACGGCTTAGTAGTAACTATCCTCTTACCCTAACTCTTATCTTATGATCCAGTTATGCAATCATTCATCAAAATCTTTGATGAGAGGGTGATCCATTCTCCACTAGGTTTAAGTCTATCTAAGCCTAAGGAGTGTTTTACAGATAATGTTCTGATTATATGTTATACTGTTCCTACATGTTGGTTGACCTATCTTCGAGTATTTTAGATATATATTGGTCTAGATTGCAATTATGTACTGAGTCTAAAGGTGTACCACATATGAGTTACCTGATAAACCGCCCTACCTTAATGACGGCCCTACTCACGGTTCGAGCTAAAGGCATCCATGAAAGTCCTATGTCACTTAGGAGATCATGCCGCTCGCCCTAACGCCGGCATAAACACACAAACTCAGCCTACTTAGACTACTCTAACAAACATGGTGATCTATAGGTTATTTCATCTAATATGGCAAACATCAATGCTTTCCGACGGGAAAGTCCTAAATTAATGCCTGTTAAACTAAACAGGTTATGATTAGACCATGGTTAGGAGTTGTCTATAACCATTCATTTAGCTTAAAAGAAACTACATTAGACATGCAGACATAATGATAATTAAGCTGGTGACCATTTCCAGAAAATCATAAAGTACTTCAACATGCATAACACATATTCATAAAATCATAATCCAATATTCATAATCAATGTTTGGACGAACACAGTACAGACATATAAAGAGAGGGACACGGGGACTGATGCCATAAAGTATTCACCCTTTACGTAGTCCGCTGATGGAGCAATTACTTGTATATGTTGGACTGCTCGACCCGACTCTGCTAGGTAGAACCTTCGGAGGACACTTCCTCGGCCTAGTAGCTATGCTTTACCTTAATACCCAACTTAAGCACAACCCTGTTGACTGACTCTTCGAATGCCTAGTGCCCTCTTAGGATCTCCTAATGAAATCTCGGGTATTCTATGAGTACCAAAAATGAACCTATCTAGTCGTAGTTTAGGATTTGAGACAGACTCTCAGAAACGAAGAACACGAGACACTCTCTAAAACTATAAATATACCTATACTAAAACCTGAGACTACTAAGTGACTTGTATACTATAGAAAATTGTATACTTGAAGTCACTAAATGACTCAGATCGAGTGGAGAGGAATGAATTCAACTGAGGAATGCCTGGGGTATTTATAGTAGGGGAGCTGGGTGATTTTCTCTTCAAAAATCGATGTGGGATTCTAAACCGGGGCTTAGAACACCGTCCTGGATCTGGGACGCCTGTCCCGGCCTGTTGACCAGGTCAGGACGCCTGTCCTGGCCTCTGGACGCCCATCCCGACTTCCAAACTTCTGAAAATCACGTTTTTGCCCCGAAATTTGCTATTTTCTTCTACTTTTCACCTGACACTTCCAAAATCACAAAAACTGTGAAATTGAGTTAATAACAATCGATTGAGAATGATTTAACACCAATTTCACCCTAAATTATGCCTAAAAACATGCAAAAAAAGTTATATGATTTATGCATATCATATAACCCCACACTTAGCTTTTTGCTTGTCCTCAAGCAAAGTCTACCTGAGTTAGTGATTTTAAATCATAGGTGCAGTCACTTAAAATTTCTAGTCATGTTTTTACTCCAAAATTTATCACTGAATCAGATAATTCACAACACAGGTTTGACTGGTTAAGTTGCTATGACAAGGTCTCAAATGTCTCTAGTAGACTATCATGATCAAGCAAGGTTAACAACTCAATAACTAACTTGAACTCTTCTCTCAGTCACAAGGTCTTCCTGATGTGTAGTGTGTGTACTAGTCTAGACTAGATTGTCAACACAATATACTCTCATCTCGACTCTTACCAGATAATACTTCGACCCATCGCTAGACATACCAACAACAAACAACTTTCTGAGTTTTCAGGCTTGGTGACAAGATTTTTAATTAAGCATATATTGATTTTTCTTTTATTGATTTTTCAAGGTATTTTGTGTCTGCTTTCACACGTCAACTTTAACTACCCATGTAGCGAGTCCCACTCCGATGACTCCCAGACCTACACGACATTAGGACATCACGCTTTAAGTTCCCCTAAGGAGTGGTGCTCGAGTAGCAAAGGCCGCTTGCAAACTACCTTATTTAATTAACTCTCTTTATTTTTTTTCACTGTCAGCTCATAGCATCATCTAGTCATTTTGATTTCCAATACATCCTCAACTGGTCTAATCTTATCTAGTTAAGTTTTGAAAAGGTATTTGGTTGAGGTCTCTAATCCAAACTAAGTTGTGCTCAATTATCTGGAATTCCCTATTTCTAAGTGAATAAATTCAAGAAAGTCATCATGTTGTCTCCTACTGATCATAACATTCTACACACATATCATAGACATCAGCAATTTTTTTACCAATCATACTGCATTTTGAAGTCACTGAAGGAGTGAAAATTTTTGAAAAAAAATGTGGAAGGGTGTGAAAATACGGGAAAAACATGCAAAATAGTGCATTGCGCACTACTACCCCACACTTAAGTCAGACATTGTCCTCAGTGATCATGCATATCTAAACTACCCCACACTTATTTGAAAAACAGAATAAAAACAAAATAGAAAATTCTTACCCCACACTTATTTGACTAACTAAGGGTAAGACAGAAAATAAAGCAATAAACGAAATAACAAAATAACAAAACACCAAATAAAATGAAAGAAATACTCCCTTATTCAGTGAAGTCAACAGTCTGCTCGGAAGAGTCGAAAGGGTCTCTGTAGATCTTTAAGCGTTGCCCGTTCACTTTTTGAGTAATACCATCAGAATCCACGATGACGCATGCTCCGAAGGGTGATACTTCCGTGATAGTGAATGGGCCTGACCAACAGCTACGCAACTTTCCTGGGAAAAATTTGAATCGTGAGTTCTATAGCAATACCTTATCTCCTGGTTCAAAATTCTTCTGGGCTCTGAGTCGCCTGTCATGCCGGAGTTTACTTGTCATCTTGAATTGATGTCAGTTTTCATAGGCTTTGAGCCTCCACTCATCCAATTCGTTGAGTTGTAAAATCCGGTGTTCCTTAGTTAAGTCATCGTCTAGATTGCATTTCCGCACTGCCCAGTAAGCTCTATGTTCAAGTTCAACCGAAAGGTGACATGCTTTTCCATAGACTAGTCTATAAGATGAGAACCCCATAGTGGTTCTGTATGCTGTACGGAAGGCCCATAATGCATCATCCAACTTAATGGCCCAATCCTTACGGTTAACACCCACAGTCTTTTCTAGGATTCTCTTTATTCCTCTGTTGGTTACCTCAGCTTGCCCATTGGTTTGAGGATGGTATGCTGTGGAGAAGAGATGTTGAACTCCATATTGTTGAAGTACTTTCTGCAATTGAGAGTTGCAGAAGTGCGTACCTCGGTCACTGATTAGGGCTTTCGGGCATCCAAATCTAGCGAATATCTGTTTAAGGAATCTGCACACGACTCTAGCATCATTAGTAGGTAGGGCATGTGCCTCGGGCCATTTTGAAAAATATTCTACAGCTACTATGATGTATTTCTTACCAAAAGAGGGAGGAAATGGACCCATAATATCTATACCCCATATGTAAAATATCTCTACACTTTGAATTACCTGTTGGGGTAGACTGTCTCGAGAAGATATGTTTCCAGCTTTCTAACAGGCATCGCATGATCCTGTAAACGCTGTGGCATCCTTGAATATGGTAGGTCGTAGAAGCCTGCTTCTAATACTTTTCGGGCGGTATTAGCTGCAGCTAAGTGACCGCCTGCTGGTCCGCAATGACAATGTTCCAGAATTTGGAAACCTTCTTCTTGAGAGACACATCTCCTGATCATTTGATTTGCACATATTCGAAACAAAAAAGGATCTTCCCAATAGTAAAATTTAAGGTCAGCAAAGAATTTTCTTCTCTGCTGAACAGTGATATCACTAGGAAGAGTCTGAGCTACCAAGTAATTTGCTATATCTGCAAACCAAGGGGGTGAGAAAATAGCAAACAGTGTACATAAGTTCTCATCCGGAAATTTGTCAGATATAATTGATTCATCTATAGCTTCTAGGGTCGGATTCTCTAGCCTTGACAAGTGGTCTGCGGCTAAGTTTTCTGCCCCTTTCTTATCTTGAATTTCTATGTCGAATTCTTGAAGCAATAAAACCCATCTGATTAATCTTTGCTTTGCGTCAGTTTTATTGAACAAGTACTTTAATGCAGAGTGATCAGTATAAACAATGGTTTTAGACAAGACTAGATAAGATCGAAATTTGTCAAATGCATATACTATTGCTAATAATTCCTTTTCTGTCGTAGTGTAATTTTCCTGAGCATCAGTTAAGGTTTTACTAGCATAATATATTACATGAAATTTCTTATCATGTCTTTGTCCTAAAACAACTCCTACTACATAGTCACTAGCATCACACATTAGTTCAAAAGGTAGACTCCAGTCAGGTGACGTCATGATAGGTTAAGTAGTTAGAAGTTCCTTAAGTCTATTAAAGGCTTTTAGACATTTTTCATCAAAGACAAATGGAACATCTTTTCCGAGTAAATTGGTCAACGGTCTGGCTATTAATGAGAAATCCTTTATATACGATAAAAGCCAGCGTGTCCCAAAAAACTTCTAACGGCTCTCACAGTATTGGGTGGAGGCAGTTTTGAAATAACTTCAATTTTGGCCTTATCTACTTCCATACCTCGGTGTGAGATCTTATGTCCTAATACGATTCCCTCTTTTACCATGAAGTGGCATTTTTCCAATTTTAGAACCAAATTAGATTTTATACAACGTTTCAACATTAATTCCAATTTCTTTAGACAAACCCCAAATGAATTTCCAAAAACAGAGAAGTCATCCATGAATACTTCCATAGACTTTCCTAACATGTCCTCAAAGATAGCAGTCATACAACGTTGGAATGTAGCAGGTGCATTAAACAAACCAAAAGGCATCATTCTATATGCAAATGTTCCAAAAGGGCATGTGAAAGTAGTTTTATGCTGGTCTTCAGGGGAAATAGGATTTTGAAAATATCCAGAAAAAATGCGGTCCTTGGCAAAATTAGCAGACTTGATACACTGACTGAACGCTTTTCCCTTGTTGGAAAGCATTCAGATGACTAGTAATGCTAGCCTTCAGTGCCTCAAATTGATCATCAGTGGAGGCAATGGCCGCATTTACTGGTTGCTTCTTAGCTCGGCCACTCATGCGCCAGTTCTTGCTATTCCTATAGAGCCTCTCCAGAGCGTTTCTAGCATCTACATCACTCATTCCATTAAAACCGCTCTGAGGGTTGAGTCCATCAAGAACTTGTTTACCCATGTCTGTCATACCCCCGTAAAATTGCTGGATCAGCAATACTTCGGTAAGTCCATGTTGGGGGCAGAGCCTGAGTAGCTCTTTGAATCTGTCCCAAGCTTCGATCACTGTCTCATCAGCAGCTTGAGTAAAACTGGACAGAGCCCTTCGGTATTCTAGGACCCTTGCTGCAGAGTAGTACTCTTCTAGGAAGGCTTTGTTCAACTCGTCCCAACTGCAGAGTAGTACTCTTCTAGGAAGGTTTAGTTTAGTTACTTCTGCAGTATGATCTCCCTTGAGGCCTTCGTAGAGAGAAGAGAAATCAGATAAGTGTTCTAGCGGATTCTCGGCTGCAGTTCCTCCAAACTGAACCAGATTAATAATCAACTGGATCACATTCAGTTTAAGATCATAGCGAGGGTTTCTAGGGATTTGGATAGCGGACGATACTGGAACAGTTTGTGGCTGGATGTAGGATTCGAGGGGAGGTCTTTTAGCAGCCATTTCTGTTCTTCGCCTATTAGCTGTACGAATGAGACGTTCAGGATTCTCAACTGGTGTTTCAAGGTTAGCTTCTGAAGTTCGAGTCATGCAACTACAGAGAAGAATATGTTTAAGCCTGAGCAAACTAGTTAGTGGAGTTACACGGAAAGCAAAAATTTAAGAATTTGGAAGAAAAACAACTATTTAACTATGAAAGGGAAAAAGAAAATCATACAAGAGATAGGAAAAAGAACAACTTACCATTTGAACAAGAAAAGTACAATTTTTATTTTTGGATTTAAAATTTTAACATTTTTTTTTCTTTTCTTATATTTCGAAAGCAATTAAATTCCCACAATATGGTTTTAGAATCATTTTCTAAAATTTGATTATCCTAAGTGTCTTAATTCCAGATAATATCTAAAATTAATTAGTTATGATAACCCTATATTTTGGAAATTGATTGTCTAACTAGCGTAAGATAAGTGTTGGGTTTAAAGTCTAGGTTACTACCGTTACCTGTCATAATTCTCTAGAATTTTGATCAGGAATCCTAAATTCATTATGATATTTTCCCCGGCAACGGCGCCAAAAATCTGATGCGTTCCCGACTGATATGCTAAAATAGGTGTTGAATTACCCTATGTTGATTATGAGTAATTAAGGACTGGGATTGACTAATTGTCACGTTTAGTCTTTATAGTGTCACTTAATCAGTCAGAACCTAAGGCAGAGTACCTATCGTGTAGCTAGTCTGTTGGAAAGTATCTACGATTTTATTAAGTTAAATATCGTACTCCCAGGGAAGTGGTAACGACTTAGTAGTAACTAGCATTTTACCCTAATTCTTATCTTATGATTCAGTTATGCAATCGTCATCAATAACTTTGATGAGAGGGTGATTCATTCTCCACTAGGTTTAAGTCTATTTAAGCCTACAAGTGTTTTATAGATAAGGTCCTGATTATATGTTATATTGTTCCTATATGTTGATTGACCTATCTTCGAATATTTTAGACATGTCTTGGCCTAGATTGCAACTATGTTTTGAGTCTAAAGGTGTACCACATCTGAGTCTCTAATAAACCGCCCCATCGCCAATGTAAACGGCCCTACTCACGGTTCGAGCGAAAGACATCCATGAAAGCCCTATGTCACTTTGGGGATCATGCAGCTCGCCCCTAACCGCCGGCATAAACGCTCTACTCAGCCTACTTAGACTACTCTAACAAACAGGGTGTTCTGCATGTTATTTTATCTAATATGGCAGACACCAATACTAATTGATGCATGTTAAACTAAATAGGTTATGAATAGACCGTGGTTAGGAATTGTCTATACCCTAATTTTAGTTTAAAAGAAACTACATTAGACATGCAAACATAATGAATATTAAGCAGGTGGCCATTTCCGGAAAAACATAACAACTCAACATATATAACAAATATTCATACAAATCATAATCTCATATTCATAATAAATTTTTGGACAAACTCAATACAAACATATAAAGAGAGGGACATGGGGACTGATGCCATAAAGAAATCACCTTTTACTTAGTCTCGCCGATGGAGCAACTGCTTGTATATGTCGTACTGCTCGACCCGACTCTGCTCGACAGAATCTTCGGAGGACACTTCCTCAGCCTAGTAACTGGGCTTTAACTTAATACCCAGCTTAAGCCCAGCCCTGTGGACTGACTCTTCGAACGCCTAGAGCCCTTTTAGGATCTCCTAATGAAATCTCGGGTATCCTATGAATACCAGAAACGAACCTATCTATCGAAGCCTAAGTTCTGAGACTAATTCTCAGAAACTAAGAAAACGAAAACACTAACTAAAAATAGAAGAAAACTTATGCTGAACTTGAGTCTCTAAGTGACTTATGTACTCGAGAAAAATGTACAACTTAAGTCACTAAATGACTCAAATTGAGTGAAGAGGAATGATTTCAACTGAGGAAGGCCTGAGGTATTTATAGCAGCTTTCAAAAATTCGATGCGGGACTTGGAATTGCAGCTCGGGACGCCCGTCCTGGATTGGGACGCCCGTCCTGGACTATTGACTAGGTCAGGACGGCCATCTCGAGTCCTGGACGCCCGTCCTGGCCTGTTGACCTGGTCAGGACGCCCGTCCTGATTCGGGACGCCCTCCCCGAAGTCCGAACTTCTAAAAATTTACGTTTTTGCCCCGAAATTTGCCATTTTCTTCTACTTTTCACCTGACACTTCCAAAATCACAAAACCTGTGAAATTGAGTTAATAATAAACAATTAAGACTGATTTTCCCTCAATTTCACCCTAAATCATGCCTAAAAACATGCTAAAAATGTGATATGATTTATGCATATCACCAGTCAACCCTATACAAGAATTTCGAGATATACTGAAGAGCATCGCGGACTCCATCAAGGAAATGATGGAGTCAAATAAAAAGATTCAAGAGGCTCATGCAGAAAGGATTCAGCAAAATGAGAATAGACAGAAGCAAACCGAGCAGACAGTCAGAAACACACAAGCTGCCTTGCAGACCTTGGAAAGACAGATGGGGTAGCTCTCGACCCATTTATCTCACCGGTCCCAAGGAACGCTACCAAGCAACACTGAAACCAACCCACAAAACGAATGCAAGACCATTACTCTAAGGAACGCTACCGCCTTCTCCTTCAAAATCTTATGATCCTCCTATTCTTGTGTAGGAAGAAGAAGAAAGCTCCAAAGAACCAATGCCGATGGTAGTTGAAACTGAGGTAGCGAGGAAAGGGAAGAAAGAGTCCGTCCCTGAGTACCGACCAAGAGCACCTTACCCTGCAAGACTAATGTAGAATAAAGATAAGGGGCAATTTGAAAAGTTTTTCAAAACTTTTAGTCAGATTCATGTTAATTTGCCTTTGCTTGATGTTATTTCTGAAATGCCTAAATATGCTAAGTTTTTAAAAGAAATTATTAGTAATAAAAGAAAATTTGACATGGACAAAGTGGTTCTTAATGAAGAACGCTCGGCAGTTCTACTGAACAAACTGCCCTCCAAACAGAAAGATCCAAGTTGTTTTACTTTGTCATGTACAATTGGAAATATTACTAATATGCATGCATTAGCAGACTTAGGAGCTAGTATCAATTTAATTTCATCTATTTTATTTGATAAATTAGGGTTGCATGAGTTGAAAACGACTAGAATATGCATACAACTTGCTGATAGGACAGTCAAAATTCCCAAAGGAATAATTGAAGACCTCTTAGTAAAGGTTGGAAAATTTATCTTTCATGTGGATTTTGTTGTCATGGATATGAATGGCGAGGGTGGTGTACCTTTGATTCTAGGCCAACCTTTTCTAGCTGCCTCTAAGGTATTAATTGATGCCAGCAATGGTCAAATAAAACTAAGGGTAGAAAATGAGGATATCACATTCGACCTAAATGAAACCCTTAAATATCTCATGCATCTAGATGATATATGTTTTTGTGTGGATGCTATTGACAAGTTGATTGAAGTTAACATGACAAATCTTTGCTCAAACTATCCAGTCTTGAAAGAGGACTCTTTGGAATTGGAAAGAACCGATCCCAGTTTTTCCAATTACGAAACTAGCTCTGACAATTTTGTTGAGATAGGTGCTCATGAGCTGAAAAAGGAACAAACATCATTCGAAGATCCACCAGATTTAGAACTGAAAGAACTACCAAAACACCTATGCTACGAATTCCTAGACGATAATAGAAAACTTGCCATTATTTTTGCAGTAGACTTGACTGCAGAACAACGGAAGTTGATTGTGGACCTACTCAAAAAGTACAAAAGAGCCTTTGCATACAAAATTGCGGATATTCTAGGTATCAATCCAAGCTTTTGCTAGCATAAGATTCTTTTGGAAAATGAGTATAAGCCATGTGTGCAACCTCAAAGGAGGTTGAATCCTAATGTGTGTGATGTAGTTAAAAAGGAAGTAATCAAACTATTGGATGCTGGACTTATCTATCCTATCTCTGATAGTGAATGGGTAAGCCCTGTGCAGGTGGTACCTAAGAAAGGAGGAATAACAGTTGTTAGAAATGAACATAACGAATTAATTCCTACTAGAACTATTACTGGTCATCGTGTTTGCATTGATTACCGAAATTAAACACTGCTACACGAAAAGACCATTTTCCTCTCCCTTATTGACCAAATGTTAGAAAGATTATCTAGACATATGTTTTATTACTTTCTTGATGGATTTTATGGGTATTTCCAAATCCCAATTTCTCCAGAAGACCAACATAAAACTACTTTCACATGCCCTTTTGGAACATTTTCCTATAGAAGGATGCCTTTTGGTTTGTGTAATGCACATCCTACTTTCCAACGTTGCATGACTGTTATTTTTGAAGACATGCTAGGAGAGTCTATGGAAGTATTCATGAATGATTTTTCAGTTTTCGGTAATTCATTTGTGGTTTTCCTGAAAAACTTGGAATCAATGTTTAAACGTTGTATAAAATCCAATTTGGTTTTGAACTGGGAAAAATGCCATTTCATGGTAAAAGAAGGAATTGTTTTAGGACATACAATCTCACAAAAAGGAATGGAAGTAGATAAAGCTAAGATTGAAGTTATTTCAAAACTACCTCCACCCAAATCTATAAGATCCATTAGAATTTTTTGGGACATACTGGTTTTTACAGGAGGTTTATAAAATATTTTTCTCTAATAGCCAAACTGTTGACCAATCTACTTAGCAAAGATGTTCCTTTTGTTTTTGATGAAATATGTTTGAAAGCTTTACACAGACTTAATGAATTATTAACTACTGCACCCATCATGACATCACCTGATTGGAATTTACCTTTTGAATTGATGTGTGATGCTAGTGATTATGCAGTAGGAGTTGTTTTGGGACAGCGACATGATAAGAAATTTCATGTGATATACTATGCTAGTAAATCCTTGATTGACGCTCAAGAGAACTATGCTACCACATAAAAGGAATTACTAGCTGTAGTATATGCTTTTGACAAATTTCGATCTTATTTAGTTTTGTCCAAAACAATAGTTTATACTAATCATTCGGCATTGAAATATTTGTTTAATAAAACTGATGCAAAATCGAGACTTATCATATGGGTTTTATTGCTATGAGAATTTGACATAGAAATAAGGGATAAGAAAGGGGCAGAAAATCTAGCTGCAGATCACCTGTCTAGATTAGAAAATCCTGCACTATAAGCTATAGATGAATCAGTAATATCAGATAAGTTTCAGGATGAGAGTTTATGCGCTTTATTTGCTATTTACTCTCCCCCGTGGTTTGCTGATATTGCAAATTATTTGGTAACTCAAACTCTTCCCCGTGATATTACCGCCCAGCAAAGGAGAAAATTCTTTGCTAAGCTGAAATATTACTATTGGGAGGACCCTTTTCTGTTTCGAATATGTGCAGATCAAATGATCAGGAGATGCGTCTCTCAAGAAGAAGGTTTCCAAATTTTGGAACATTGCCACTGCGGACCTACTGGAGGCTATTTAGCTGCAGCTAACACCGCCATGAAGGTGTTAGAGGCAGGATTTCTACTGGCCCACAATATTCAAAGATGCTACATCTTATGTAAGGTCCTGCGATGCCTGTCAAAGAGCAGGAAACATATCTTCTCGAGACGGTCTACCCCAACAGGTGATCCAAAGTGTTGAAATATTCGATATATGGGGTATAGACTTCATGGGTTCATTTCCTTCTTCTTTTGAATAAATACGTCATAGTAGCTGTAGAATACATTTCAAAATGGCCTGAGGCATAGGCATTACCTACTAATGATGCTAGAGTCGTGTGCAGATTTCTTAGACAGTTATTTTCTAGATTCGGATGTCCTAAAGCCCTCATAAGTGATAGGGGTACACACTTCTGCAACTCATAATTGCAGAAAGTACTTCAACAATATGGAGTTCAGCATCGCTTTGCAACAGCATACCACCCACAGACCAATGGGCAGGTTGAGGTAACCAATAGAGAAATTAAACGAATATTAGAAAAGACTGTAGGTGTTAACCGTAAGGATTGGGCTATAAAACTTGATGATGCCTTATGGGCCTTCTGTACGACGTATAGAACATCTACAGGATTTTCACCATATAGATTGGTTTATAGAAAAGCATGCCATTTGTCTGTCGAACTTGAACATAGAGCATAATGGGCGGTACAAAAATGCAATCTAGATAATACCTTAACTAAGGAAAACCGGACTTTACAACTCAATGAATTGGTTGAATGGAGGCTCAAAGCCTATGAAAATTCACACCAATTCAAAATGACAAGTAAACTCCGGCATGATAGGCGACTTAAATCCCAGAAAAATTTCAAACCTGGAGATAAAGTATTGTCGTGCAATTCACGTTTGAAGTTATTTCCAGGAAAGTTGTGAAGCTATTGGTCAGACCTGTTCACTATCACAGAAGTGTCACCCTTTGGCGCATGTGTCATAATGGATTCTGACGACACTACTCAAAAAGTGAACGGGCAACGCTTGAAAGTCTACAAAGAGCCATTCGACCAGTCCGAGCAGACTGTTGTATTTTCTGAATAAGGGAGTCTTTTAAATTTTTATTTTCTCTTTGTTTCTTCCCTTTGGATTGTTTTCTTTATTATGTTGTTTTATTTTTTGTTTTTAATTTTTCTATCATTTTTCAAATAAGTGTGGGGTGATAGGATATGCGTGTACACTAAGGACAGTGTAAATTTTAAGTGTGGGGTAATAGTGCACAGTGCACTCATGTTTCAAATATTTGCATATTCTCCTATGTTTTTCACTCAAATTGCACCTTTCCAAAAAAAATCAAAAGTTTTCACTTTTTTAGACTTTAAAATCAGTATCGATTGATTGAAAATGACTTATGCATGTGATATATGACCATTAGGAAACATTTTTTATTGCTTTACTGAATTCATCACTTAGAAGTAGGGAATTCCTGATTTTTAGCACAACTTAGTTTGGATTAGAAAAATCAGCCCAATATCTTTTCAAGCTAGAATTAGATAATATTAGACCGGATGAGAATGTGTTAGCAATCTGAATGACTAGATGGAATTTTGAGCTGAAAGTGTCATAGCTTAAAAGTAAAAAGGGGTAGTTTGCAAGTGTCCTTTGCTACTCGAACACCCCTTCTGAAGGTAATTTAATGCCTGGTGCCCTAAGGTCGTAGAGATCTGGGAGTTATCGGAGTGGAGCTCCATACCTAGGTAGTCAAAGTTGATGTGTGAAAGCAAACACAAAAATACCTTGGAAATCAATTAAAACATACACATAGTGTATTTTTATTTGGGATCGTAACTAGAGTGTATTGGCACTAAAGCTCAGAACCCGAAAGGTCATTTATTATGCTATTTATATTCAGAATACATGGTCGAAATATTATTTGGTAACTGCTTAAAAAGTATATTCTGAGTTGATAATCTAGTCTAGACCAGTACACACACTACACATCAAGAAAACCATGTGACTGAAGTTGAGCCAGAACTCAGTAAAGTTTTTAAACTGTTTCAGCTTATATGGTCATGACACATTTGCTGAATAATTGAGACCTTTACATGATAACGCAATCAGTCCATATCTATTTTCTGAATTATCTGACTTAGTGCAAGATTTTGCTAAAAACATTGCTGAAAACCTTGTTGTCATTACACCTATGATTCAGCATTCACTAATTTCATATAGGTTTTGCTTGAGGACAAGCAAAAAACTAAGTGTGTGGTTATATGATATGGACAAATCATATCACTTTTTAGCATATTTTTAGACACAAATTAGGGCATAATTAGAACCAAATCGATCTTAATTGATTGAAATTGACATAGTTTTGCACAATTTCTGATTTTGAAAGTTTCAAGAGAAAATTGTAAGAAAACAGTAAATATCGGGGCAAAAGTGCGAATTTTAGAAGTTTTGAACTCGGGGCGAGCGTCCCGGAGACAAAACGCCCGTCCCGACCAAGTCAAAGGGCCCGGATGGCCGTCCCTAGGTCAGGACGCCTGTCCTGGCCCGGTCAACAGCCCAAGACAGGCGTCCAGAGCAACAGGTTACTGTCCCACATCGAATTTCCAAGAGAAATTCACTCCTTTCACCTGCTATAAATACCCAGCCTCCAACAGTTGAAATTATCCCTTTCCACTTAATACAAGTCATTTAGTGACTTCGAGTGCATGTTTCTGCACTCACACAAGTCGTTTAGCAATAAAGAGTGTCTTGTTTTCTCTGCTTTCTGAGTGTTTATCTCAGATTCTGAGAAGTCGACTAGATAGTGTTCATTTTTGGTATTCATAGAATACCCAAGATTTCGTTAGGAGATCCTAAGAGAGTACTAGGTGAGCGAATAGCTAGTCAACATGGCATTGCTTAAGCCCATGATGTAAGGTAAAGCAATCGCTACTAGTCTAAGGAAGCATTCTCCAAAGGTTCTGCTGATCAGAGTCAGGTCGAGCAACCCAGAGTATACAAGTAGTCGCTCTGCCGCCGGACCTGATAAAGGGTGAATACTTTATGGTGGTGGTCCCCTAGATCCTCTCTGTATACTTTGTGTTGTGTTCGTCTAAATATATATTTGAATACTAAACTATGATCGCTATGTTATATATGTTTTGCATGTTGAAGTTATGCTTATTTTTTTGGAAAGGTCACCTGCTAAATTAACATTATGACTGAATATCTGCTTGCTCTTTTAAACTAAATGAACGGTTATAGACAATTCCTAACCATGGTCTAATCATAACATGTTTAGTTTAACAGACCTTGAGTTAGGATAAATTGTATTAAGGTCTGCCATATTAGGTAAAATAACCTACAGATCACCATATTTGTTAAAGTAACCTAATGAGGGTGAGTTTGGTCTCTATGCCGGCGTTAGGGTGAGTGGCATGAATTCTTGAGTGACACAGGTTTTCATGGATACATTTAACTCGAACCGTGAGTAGGGTCATCATTAAGGTAGTGTGAATACATCAGGTAACTCAGATGTGGTACACAAGCAAAATACAATACATAATTGCATTCTAGACCAAGATATATCTAAAATATTCGAAGATATGTCAATTAACATGTAGAAACAATAAAACATACATCAGAACATATGTTTATATGATACTTCTTGCAAGCTCAATGATTATGTGTTATATATGATTGGGATCACCAACTCATCAAAATTATTGATGAACGATTGATTAATTAAATAAATAAGATAATCATTAGGATTAAAGGATGGTTGCTATTAAGTCGTTACCACTTCCCTGGGATTATGATATTAATAAATTAAAATCGTTGGTACTTTCCAAAGACTAGCTACACAATAGGTACTTTGCCTTAGGTTCTGATTGATTAAGTGACAACAATTAATGCTAAAGTGACAGTTAGTAAGACTCAGTCCTTAATTACTCATAATCAACATAGGTGAATAAATCCTATCTTTTAGCATACAATCGGAACGCACACCATCTGTCTTTTCTAAAACGCCAAAGTAAAATCCAACAGAGTTCGAACACATTCACACTTCGCTGAGGGACCACTTAAGATACAAATTGAATTGCTGACGTGGAAACATGATTTGGCATACATCAAGATGAGTTTCATCTACCATCAATCAGGCGAAGTATAAATGAACTTCGTTCTCAACTACTTCGTAATTGGAAACAACCCACTAATGGATCCAACCATCCATAACGACTTATCCCAAATTCCTAAATAATAGGGATAGTTGAATATTTAATAAAGTCACTATATATTGTGGGATGTATGACAGTTACTCACCACACAATCAATTAAACGAGACGTGGACAATTATCACGATCTAACGGACTAAAACAAAAGTAAAAACGGAGCATCACAACTATATATAGAGAAGGAAGAAAGATCAAAAGAGGCAGATTATCTTTTTACAACAAAAGATACACAAAACAGTCTAGTAAACAAATCTTTTATCCCCTCTTTTATATTCAAATCTTTGTTAAATATAAACCTCTGATCCAATTTCTAACTTGATCGTCAGAAGGTTCAACAAAGATCAAACTCTGTGTGAACTTCGTTTTTGCAGGTTAATACGGGAAGCATAAATACAATTCGACTGATTTCCTTCTCCTGCGCGCAAAAGTTAATATTTCAACACATCACTTTCATTTGTCTCTCTTCTTCTGTTTGTTTTTTTTCCCCTTCTTTAAAGAGGCCAATAGGATAAAGAGACCTTGTAGCAGAGAAGAAAGATTTTTATATGCTCATGTTTCTAATTAAATTTTTATTTTTTAATTTTATACATTAGGATATTTTTATCCCTTTATTTAATTTTTTTTTACTTTTTTTCTTTTCACTTATAATGATATTTGTACTTTTTTTAATTAATTAAATATAAAAATTGTTAAATTTTTAAAATTTTTTAAATTAAAACTGTTAAAAAATACTTTATATTTTTCTTTTTTAAAAAATTTGAGACTTAAAAAATTTAAAAAATTTATATATCTTGAAACTGAGTTTGACAAAATTAAATTTATTTGGACCAAACTCGTCAATTATTCCAAAACATAACATGTGTTAAGTTATCATGGGTATGTATTATAGAATACTTTAGATTTTGTAATTGATTTATTGGCTTTAATTATATGATTTTGTTTTCTTATGGGTACTAAAATTGTTTTTGCCGTGTTAATTTTGTAAGAAATATATATATATATATATATATTCATTCAGCAAAAATCAGATAATTACGGGGAAAAAAAGGTAAATTGGTATAACTCAAGTTTTAAGAAATATCCGAGTTATGTGTCGGTTTTCTAAGAATTGGTCAAATCGGTTGGTTGAGTACACTCCGAGAGTTCTGAAGTATCAGTCACATGCAAAATAGAGGAAGTTCGGTGGGGATGTGGATCCCCGTGAACTCTTCGACGATCAAGTCAGTTAGGAGTAAATATAAGATATATGGTATTGACTTTTCCTTTTTTACCTTCCATTTGTTCCTCTTTTATAGGTAACTTCCCGAGAAATCCTTGTAACAGATGTAAGCTCGTGGATTTAACTCCTGAATTACCGTTACGGAAAACTGTCGTGAAAACTTTATTGAGAAGGAAATCCCACGATTGTAGTGGGGTCATAAAGCCTGCTTTTTGTGCATGATTATTAGCTTTTAGTCAATAATCATGATTTTACCGTTTCAACGAAGTACTGAGTGGTTAGAATTGACGCTTTTGTCCTTGGCACATATTATTGGTTGTTCAATGGCCCCTCAGCGAAGTGCCATATGGCGAGATATGTGGACTTCACTGGATAATCTAAATTTGGTACTTCGTTTGATGTGGGACTTTGTATTTCGAAATTTTAATCTTCCCAAGTTTAACTCGATACTTATATTTAATCTTCTCAAGCTTAACTCAGTACTTTTTGAACCACAAGATTTGACTTAATGGTAATTTCAATTGTTTTCCAAGTTTTTAACTCGGTACTCTTTAACCCAAGATTTGACTTAATGGTATTTTCAATTTTTTCCTAAGTTTTTAATTCGGTACTCTTTAATCACAAGATTTGACTTAATGGTAATTTCGATTCTTTTCCAAGTTTTAACTCAGTACTTCGGAACCAAGTTTTGACTTAATGGTAATTTCAATTTTTTCCCAAGTTTAACTCGGTACTTCGAAACCACGAGATTAACTCAATAGTAATTTTCATATTTCTCCCAAGTTTAACTCGGTACTTCGGAACCACGAGATTAACTCCATGGTAATTTTCATATTTCTTCCAAGTTTAACTCGGTACTTTGGAACCACGAGATTAACTCCATGGTAATTTTCATATTTCTCCCAAGTTTAACTCGGTACTTCGGAACTACGAGATTAACTCCATGGTAATTCTTATATTTTTGCCAAGTTTAACTCGATACTTTGGAACCACAAGATTAACTCCATGGTACAAATATCTTCATTTGGTTGGGCTTGCTGCTCAAGAAGGAAGGGCAGCTTGTAGAACATTGTCTGAAGAGCTCACTGAAATACGGTTTCCAGCTCCTAGGATCGATCCTTGCATTCAAATAGGGGAGCTCTCAAGCTCGATATTTTCATTATCGGTTGATACCAGCACACAATCCCTATGAACTCCGCAGCTCCGAACTTTGACCACGAAACAGAGAACAAAGCTGAAAATTCTTCACTTTGACGATCCTAGTGTGAGTGGATGCGTAGTTTGAAAGTATTTCCACCTTTTCTCGCACGAGGCAAGTGAATATCCATGGCTTTTTTTTAATTTTTTTTATTAATCCTCCTTTTTTAAATCAGATTGAAGCCATTTATACTGATCAGAGGTGGGATCAAAATCGGTGCACGAACCCAACATTATGACGTGAATCTCGTCGCCGGCGACATCGAAGGAATAGTATGAATTAAAATTGGAACCACTCTCCTCGTATATCCACCATCTTGCGTTGTAAGCCGTGAAGGAATGTGGGTGTAGGATAGGAAATTTTTTTTTTGAGTAATTTTCTGGAATGGAGTTCTAAGAACCGAACTTCCATTCGCAGGTCATTGTGTCTACTCAGGGAGAAAATGTAGCTAGTGAAGAGGTGGACTCAGATACACTGCTTTCTGCCAATGCAACTTTACGAGTGATATTAAACATCTCTCCTATAGTCTCTGGCTTTCTCAATTGAAGCTCTGTGTACAGCATTCTGGACTTGAATCCTCTTTCAGAACAAGTAATGACGGTGTCTTGACTGATTCCTTCTATGTCATCGTATGTCTTTTTGAATCGCTCCAGAAAAGACAATAAGGACTCATTGTCTCCTTGTTTGATATTGGCTAGATCTCCACGCGTCCTTGGTATCGTTCCTGTCATGCTGAATTTATCCAAAAACATTTTTTCTAAAGAAGACCAGGAATCAACTGTACCTGTTTTGAGAGAGGTGAACCATGTTAAGGCTTTGTCCAATAGAGTGCTCGGAAAAGCCTTGCACAGAATTGCCTCATCATTGGTGACTAGGCCCATTGCGAATTTGTAATGGCATACATGCTCAAGGGGCTGAGTTTTCTCAGAATAGAGGACAAACTATGGTATCTTGAGGAATGGATCAGGGGCAAGACCTTGGATCCATTTGGCGAATGACCCCAATTCGATTGATCTCGTCCTCTTGATTTTGGTTGTATTTTTTACCTTCTCAGGAATGTGTTCGGTGTATCATTTCCTGGCCCCTTGTTTTGCAGTGGGAGTGAGTTTTGAAGTGTGATAACTTTCTCCCACTTTGCTGATCGTCTGATGGGGTTTTCTACCTGTTCGTGTTTCTCGTTTTTTTGTTTTCCTAGTGGCGGCAGTTTGCGAACGTTGTGGAAATTGCTCGGAGCGACCGTCAAAGAATATTGGTGGTGGTAATTCCACTCCTACATTGTGGAATTTAGTCCTTAATTTTAACCATTACCTCGAGAGCTCCTGCTCTTGTCTTAGTCGTTCGTTTTCTCTCTGTAGCTTCTGCAATTCTTCATCGTTCGTCCTTCTAGAATTTATCTGTTCTATTAAGTCCTGAGAATGGCTCGAGGTTTCTTGTTGTGGTCCTAACCCATCCATAGCGGAGTATCGTTGGGGAAAGGTAGGCACTGAGGATTGTGCTATCTTTGTTGCAGTTTCACGAGGTGACGTATATCGGACAGTGTGTCGATCTTCACCTGAATGTCTAGACATTGTGATTTGTGAGGAAAGATAATCGTTCCCGGTAACAGAACCAAACTAATTCGGCAAAAATCAATGAAGATAATTACAAGGAGAAAAAGGTAAATTGGTATAACTCGGGTTTTAAGATATATCCGAGTTATGTGTCGGTTTTCTAAGAATTGGTCAAATCGATTGGTTGAGTACACTCCGAGAGTTCCAAAGTATCAGTCACCTGTAAAATAGAGGAAGTTTAGTGGGGATGTGGATCCCCATGAACTCTCCGACGATCAAATCAGTTAGGAGTAAATTTAGGATATTTGGTATTGACTTTTCCTTTTTTATCTTTCATTTGTTCCTCTTTTATAGGTAACTTCCCGAGAAATCCTTGTAACGGATGTAAACTCGTGGATTTAACTCCTGAATTACCGTTACGAAAAATTGTCATGAAAACTTTATTGAGAGGGAAATCCCACGATTGTAGTGGGGTCATAAAGCTCACTTTTTGTGCATGATTATTAGCTTTTAGTCAATAATCATGACTTTATCGTTTCAACGAAGTACTGAGTGGTTAGAATTGACGCTTACTTTTGTCCTTGGCACATATTATTAGTTGTTCAATATATATATATATATATTCTAATTAGATATAATGGAACTTTTAAAAGTGTATGTATTATATCTAGAATTTTAAATTTGTCCATAAACTATGCTTGAATTTAAAGAGAGACAAAATTTAATTATTTTATTCAAATTCAAATTAATTTCATTTCAAAATAAATAAAAAGGAGTGAGTCTTAAAAGAAAAGGAAAGAAAAAAGCAATTATGATTATTTACTTAATATGAAAGACTTAATTTAAAATATTTTACAAATATGTGTATATATATAAAATAACTTTGTTAAGTAAAAAAGGCGGAGTTTTAAAATAAATAAATAAATAACTTTTTTTTATAAATATTTTATGCGATTTTTTGTTTCTATCATGTCTCGAACCTATGACTCCTTAATTATATGCAAATGTGTTTATCATCCGAGCAATGCCTTTTGAACAAATAAATAACTTTGTTAAATAATGAAAAGAAAAAATTAATAATTAGAAGGAATAGCCATACAATGGTGAATCTATTCCCAAGTGTCCAAGAGTTACTTTACAAGAATAATGAATGCTCATTTAACCAACCAAATAACAACCAACATTGAATGTTTTCCCCTGGAGTACAACATGCTTTCCCGTAGAGTATTCTGCAAAACAATATCAGGCAATAAAATGTATTCTCCATGATGGCTTTGTGATGGTTAAGTCAAATGACCTAAGTCAAATGACTAAAGTATAATCTCTCGAAAAAAATATAGATAGATAGAAAAAGACATTTGAAGTGACTAATTATAGAATTTGACATTCATAGTGTGAGTTACCATTTTATACTTGAAAATATCTTTAGTTCAACTTGTGTAGTTTAAATTGCGTTAAACAGTGTTTATCAAGTGCATTTAATGTTAGAGATTACAAGTAATTTCCTATCAGAGTTCACACCCTTATAGCGGTCTACTACACTCACCAACCAAATTATTGTTGGCACTTTCTCAAACTTCACGGACCTCACATAGTGTCCAGCTCGAATTCCTAACTGACATGGATTATTTTAGCACTTCAATCTCTCTCTCCAAAGACAAAATCTCAACAAAAGGTGACGTTGTATTCAAGTTCTCGACAATCTCTAAATTAGAAATAACTTCAAGCTTGCTTAGCAGCAGTATAGGTTCAACAAACATTAAGTCATATTTCGAGGTTATTTTAGATTTAAAGGGATAAGTTTTCTTCACAGATTTAACTTGTTTTGTAACCATGCTTATTAACCCTTATAAAAACAAAAGGAAAAAAGGGTAAAGAGCATCAGTAAGAACAGAAGGTGTGAAATCGCTGTAACCTACCTACATCATTGCAGTTCACTATACAAGAAACGAAGTAATTCCATCCAAATTGTGTGCTATGTTTCTAAATTGAAAATATACTAAGAACTATATACAGCTAGTCCTCTCCTCAAACTAAATACACCTCTTTCCTTCTCTTAATCTTTATTAAGGATTGTGTGGAGAAGAATGTTTAACAAGCAATTTATAAAATAACCTAAACCTAAACCTTTATTCAATTTCCAGGGTTATTGGAGGAAGTTACCAGGGATCAGAGTTCTTTGAAAGAAAGTTTTGGCTTTCTGAAGGTTTAGACCAACCTTCCTCCATTAAGTTGAGTTTAAGGCGAGTCATTAATTTCTCAACAGCTTCTTCTTCCATATCATCCATTAGAAAAGATGATTTCTCCTGTTTGGTGAGGTTGCATATAGCATAAAAACGCTATGTCAATGAAGTAAGTAATTGCCAAAAAAACAGATTAAATTAAATACGTAGAGCCAGAGAAATCCAAAAAAGAAAAAAAGAAATAAAAAAGACGAAGACACTACCTTGATTTCCTGATACAAATTCAAATACTTCAAAGCATCCTCATAAAGTCCACAGTGGTAGAGGAGAATACTATAGTCTCTAAGCTCTTTTGGATCAGTCTCTAGAAAGATGAGGCGCTCACACGCTGCATAAAGAAATAAATAAAACATATAGCATAATGAGCAAGAAAGAAATTTCAGATTTTGTATACAAAATAACGTAAGACGAGGACCCTTCTCATTTTTGTCTCTTTTCTGTCCGATATGCATGGAAACCAAACTTCCACCCTTGCCCACACACATATAGGGCCCACTTCCTTTTTTCTTTCCTAACTTTTATTCCCTCTCTTCATATTGCTGTTGTTGCTGCTTATAAGGAAACTAAACAGGAGGATAACATTCTCCCTAATGAATATACATCACCACCCCAGTTATTGCTGGAAATAATTGAGAATTTACTTCTAAAAATTAAAGTTTGCAGTCTGAAAATTATTTCCATTCTTGCTCTGACATTCTGGAAACAAGCTTACCAAAATTACATTGTGATTTTGACGTTAAATATCAAAATTACAGAAGTGAGGTATTTTTCTTCTGAAGTCTAATCATACTTTTTGGTCACAATATCTACTCCAGCTTCTGGAAAGATGAATATGTATATATAGGCGTGATTTTTCAAAAGCTTAATTATATGAATTAAACCTGATAGTAAGATTCACATTATTCTAGTTTCCTATTTTGGTAGCCCTAATCTATCTATCAAATCTAATATCTAATATATACAACCTAAAAGTATGCATGATGATTTACAAAAAAAGTATTTCTTTATTGGGGTTCTTGGAGCATTTTTCATTAGAAATTTTCACCAGAATGAATTTTACCTTAATCTAATAATACCTGGAGGTATTCCAGTTCAGGATAGGGTATATTTTGTTTGCAATTTTAGGTTTATCCCACAGAGAAGAATAAATGACAGTATTTTCTGAACATCTCTGGTATTCTACTCATATAACTTCCTCCTGTTTGAATATACATCTGAAAAGGACTGAAGGGGTTGTAGAAAGCATTGAAATTAATAGTTATTGTTGGTTGCTATCTTCTGTTCTTGTCTCAAATCTTATTATTTACTGATAAAGAAATATATTGTGAGGCTAAGATATACTTCTGTGGACAAATCTTCCAAACAATACCCCAGAACTACTATACAAGAATAGAGAACAAGAGTTCCTACTCTCAAGAAGAGAGGAGATGGCACTGTACAGATTGAGGAATGGGACAGAGTATTTTATGCATATTAAAATGACTAGGGAGATTCTGAAATGGGCTCAAACCATATATGCACATATCTGACTTTGTTTTTCTTTCAAAAACTTTCAAAGTTTTTTACTTTAAAACTTTCCATGATTAAACTCTATGATTTGTGACAGACAACAATGAATTTAACTACATAAAAGAGCCTTCATGAACCAAAAATTTTTGAATATAATTTTAACATGTCGAGTATAAACAACTAAATTTATATGCAGGTTGAATTATATGTAGGCATGGGCCATCTCTACTGTTTAAAACAAATCCCAACTCATTTCTTGTCATTCTACTAAGTTCACAGTATTTTATGCCTGGCTCTTCTACTATGTGATTGGAAATTTCAATTTTGGCTTTTATCCTGAACATGGAGAATTTTGATAGAATTCTTATCATGATGGAATAACCTTCTAACTTTTACACTGAAGGAATGATATTAGAAGTCATAGTAAACAAAATTTGTTTCAGAGCCTATAAATGAAAGACATCTCGGTTGAAAATATCAATTAATAAAACGTTTAAAGAATGTTCTCCATTATCATAGTTGTGTGGTTCAATCAAATTTAAGTTGTGATGGGGTTTGTCCCTCTCTTTTAGTGTAACGATAAAATTTCCCTCTTTTCATGTTTTAAACTTATTGTAGATCAAACTTAAATTATAGCTTCCACATTGAACTCCTTTCTACTAAAATTTCCTGCAATCCATACTTGACTTTCTGTTTACTTTACCATCTATAGCCTAGCAGAGTTCAGCACAGCTTTGTGAGACAGCTTTCGGTGGGGTTTATCGAAAACCATGATTGAGACAATACCAAATAGCACAGCTCAATTCAAAATCTTGACTGATGCTGAATCACATCCCAAGACACATTAAAAAAAAATGGAAAAGAGGAATGAAAGAAAGGAAAAAAAAAAGAGTATCCAGACCGAACATTTTGTCACAACACACTCTTATTTGAATTTCAATTGTGCCCCAACTATTAAGTAACTAATCCAAAACAAAGGTTTTCACCAATTGCATTAAGCTTGAACACTAATTGTGCATAACCAACAAAACTTCAGTCAAGTTCAAATTGGTAACATCAAGTTAAACAGCTTAGTCAACATAAATTCTTAGCTTGATTGAACCCAGTTACCTCCTACTTGATTAACACTTATGTCACCCATCCTATTTAATTGTGATGAACACATTCACTAACAAAAATCCAACACATTAACCCAAGTTCAATTGAAAGAGACAAAGCCAAAAGAATTACTTACCAGCAAGTGCTCGCCACATATCCCCAAAGGGAACACTGGTCCAAACACCTCGACGCAACCTATGCTCAGCAGCTTTTGCTGATGCAATACTTAAACCACTGCATGAACAGAAAATTGAAAAGGAACCCTAAAAGAAATTGATATTTGCATTGAGAGCAGCCAACAATATTTTCTGATGCAAGAAAACTAAACAGACCCTTTAGAATTAAGTAATACCTTGCTTCAGTACTATTGAATTGGTCAAAGCATTGAGCAGCTCGTGCTGCCCTTAAGAACAGACTCCTTGTATGATCAAATTGAAATGGCCAGAATGCACCTTTTAAATCTTTCAGGATCTGCAAGACGAAGTTAATCAAACCACAGATTTAAACAGATGCAGAGAACACACTCCTTGTATGGTCAACTATTCATGCAAAGAACATACTGTGTAAGACTTTAGTCTTCACATCAAGGTTTTGAGTACCAAGCATCCTATATATCCCATCTATGAATCTCTTTAAGAGTTCTGTCTAGGAGATAATATTCCTAGTTAAATTTGTTTCCTTCTCTCTAAAGATTCTAAGCGTAGACTTCCTGTGGGGTAAAACATTTACTAGCTCAACACATAACAATCTGAGAAAGTTATAGATTTAAAGGCTCTCCAGGACAAGTATGCAACCTTAAGTTTACTTTTGTAATGTCAAAACAGAGAAGCAGTAGACTATATAGGAAATAGATATGCCATTTCATCAAATTTCACAATGATACCACCTTTCACACTTAAGAAAATGAAAATAGTATAAGACACCTATTCTTTAGTATTCCCATCATAATGGAAAATTTTCTGTTCTTACCCCACCAGATGAAATCTTTCTTCCGTGCAAGAATATATACTTTGAAAAATTAAAAAGATTCTTCTGGAAAATTACTTGCAAGTCATATTCCAGTTCTACTGCTCCTTGAATATTGGTTCCAATGAAGGTTGTCTTTGGATGTGTGGGACCAATTTGGTAGTGTTTCTACTTGTTATATCATCCATGTTACTAGAAAATGATACATAAAGTCCAATTTCATTGTCTCCCACTAATTGAACTGAGTTTGCTAGTCTCACTTTGCCACTTCAAGATAGAAGGAAACAGAGTGCAGCAAGCATGTTACACAGCACGTGTACCTAATCAGCACAAGGAGAGATTCAAAGTGCCAAGAAATAAAATGATTTCCTGAAAGAAATCAAGACACTTGGGGACCATCTCATGTTACAAATAGTTAGAAACAAACAGAATAGATCAATGAGTTACCTCCACTAGTAGGGATTGCGATGTCATAATATGCGTTAGATCTGCTTCTGTGCTTTTCCTTTTATCATAGCCTGTGGGAGGACTATGAGAATCAACAGGGAAGAAAACCTCCACATCAAAATTCAACACACCCCAGAATCGAAGCATTTTTAGGACTTCTGAGTATACCAGTGATAGCATAGAAGCTGAACCTATACGATGAGTTAAAACCTGACACAAACAAGAAGACTCTTTAAGCTGATGCCTTTAACATTCCTCAAAACTATGGAAGAAAAAAGAGCCACATACTGAATGAAGATAAAGAGAGCGCTGCTCTACTTGAATCCTTGTGTTGGACCTCCTAAAACCCTGAGGGAAAAGAGGAATCATTTTAATTTAATTGCAAACTCTGAATCTATCAGACCACAGGATGTTTCCTCGAGTTGGCAAATCTACTATTTGCAATAAAAGTAGCTCAAGTGAGAAAGAATGCAACTTAATGTTGCTGGCTCCCAAAGCTTTCTTTAGTGCCCAAACAAATGCACCAAAAGCCAAAATAAATTCAGAAAAAGGAAAAAAAAAATAATAATAAAAAAAAAGCCAAGAGAGAATGACATCTTATATTTGTAAAAGAACCTTAAAAATGTATCTGCAACAAGGACAGTGAAAGATGAAAATAAGAGATTCTCCTCTGATCTAGAAAACACTGAAAAATCCATATTGAGTAAGAATTTAAGCATTCAATTTGATAGGAGCACATGCAGAGACTAAAGAAAGCATTCTGCCTTTTTCCCTAAAGGATTACCCTATTAGGAATCTCATTCATAAATATACAGCAATAAAGATAACAATAGCGATAATGACATCAGGCAAACCCTGGAGTTAAACAAATTAAAACAATCCCAACCAACATTTTCTTGTTAAAATAGTCTATCTCAAGATTTTCACAGAAAAGAACAAAATGCCACTAGCATAAATTAAATAGAGAAATGGATTGCAGTATGAGAGACATAAAATAATAACAGCAGCAGCATTACAACAATAACCAAATTGCACTTCAAAACAGTCTATCTCGAAAATTTTGTAGAAAATCTCAAGATTTTTCCAGAAATTACCCTTTATAAAAATTAATAATTTTTTTTGAATAATGGATAAAAATACCCGCCCAAACAGTGAAAAAAGGGGAGTTGACAGAAAAATATTGACTTAACGGCTAAAATAGGCAGCAGGGCAGTTTGTGGGACTTTTAGAAAGTTCAAGTAGCGCAAGGGTGACAAAAAAAGTTAGGTCCTAAACTTGGATTTTGGGATAGTTTAAGACTTGTAGAAATAGTTTAACTTAAATTAAATAAATAAGTTGATCTCAGTATGAGAGACATAAAATAACAACAGCAGCAGCATTACATCAATAACCAAATTGTATATCAAATTTAGTTCACCAATGAGTAAGAGTATGGCTCCAGCAATATAGAAAACCATAGCAGTGAAATCCCAAGTACTCCTGGTATGAAAATCTTTTTAATTTAGAACAAAGTGCGTGTATTATAAAGTCATTAAAATTTTGTAACATCATAAGTTAAATGGTTCATGAAATGGTAAAGCACATTGTATAAACATGTATAGAAATAAGATTTTTTAACTAGGGAGTAGTTTTATTTACTTTATTTATGTAGCCTCCAAGGGCAAACAAGTTACATTTAGATTTTACAGCTGATTAATATCACATATGACAGTCAAAATTGATGAAACATTATTTGATAGCACATCTAATCTAGTAATCAAAGTCCCATTTTCCAACCAGACAGGCTTCCTCTTAGTAAATTCAGTTAATCATGCAGACACATACAGTTCGATTAGATCCATGAAATTTGAGAATCTTGTGCACAGTTGAGAAAGATTCTACTTTGGCTCTCATTTCGAAGAAAAGTAAAAATCAAACATACGCAAGCAGACATATTTGGATATATTCAGGCAATGATGTGACAAATATAAGGTGGCTGCTCTATTAGCATTAATAAATTATGATATGCAGCCAATTTTACAGGAAAATATTTTTATAAAGCTAAATGCTATATGGTACTTATTGTATGACAATATGCACACATTGTCGTTAAATCTGTTATTTCTTCTTGTTAAATCTATAGCACAAACTGCTATCTTCTTGTTATTTCTCTTTACATATCCATTTGTTTTCTATCATAGGTTCAATTGACATCTGAGACCCTAACGTCCATGATCTTTGCATCCGTAATGAAGAAAAGAATAATTTCAGCATAAAATGCTAATTAATATCTTTCCTTCATTTAACTGCTATATCTTTTAACAAACGTTGAGTTATTTTATTTAACTGCCATATTTATCATAATAATAAAATATTGACTTTTGTGAGATGGGCTTTCAACCTTTAAGAAAATCCATCAAGCTACTCCATATAAACTTACTAGTCATCTAAAAATTGAAAGTACCCGCTTCTAGTATTCTGGATCAGCTTCATTTCAGAGGGATAATCAATAACTGACGTACAACTATGGAGTGCAGAATTAATTAAAATTTTAATATTTAATTTATATAAATTTCAATAAATTTCAGATTCAAGTTTCTTGCCAAAAGAGGAGTTCCTGCACAACCAGACAAGAGAGGAAGAAAAGAAAGAAGGGAAGATACATGCCACTCCAAACATAATTTTTTAGGGAACAAAAATCTTGTCCAGATGGACCCTTAAAACTTTGGACATCATAAACTTTATAGTTGATTGGATACTTAAAATAAAGGAGAAAACCATCAAAGTCATTATGCATATAGCACTTTTCTTACAATATTCCTATATGATCAGGTCAAATTTCTTTTGCACCTAATTGAAGCCAAATATGCATGTCTGTGCAAATAGTCTATTCTACATTCTCCAGCCTAGGCTAACAAGAGAATAATGACAAAGACCACAGCAAGTAAAAACATTCATAACCTACCTTATGAAAGTACAAGTATTTTTCCAAGCTCTCAAGAAACTTTTCTGGCGAATATCTGAATGAGGAGCCATAATATGAGCAGTAACCCATCGAAAGATCATCCAATCGGTTGATGAAATCCTCCACTGGAAGTGGAACAGAAGAGTGAGAGATTAGGGAGTCATCTTCTGCGGCTATGTGAAGGGCAATCTTTGCCAAATCAACTTCCCTATTTATGCTAATACTTGTTTCTCTTTCAATATCTGTCAACATCTTAATCTCTGAGCAGAAGCCATCCCTTGCTTCCTGTTGGTCATGTCAAGTCTTCAAGTAAATAAAAGACCCAGGATAACAAAGAACTGAATCAAAACTAAGCATACACACATCAGTAGGCATATAAGTATGTTATGTATCTATTTCTATCTGCAACTATCATACAGTTTCATCTCTTTCACAACTAAGTTTCAGTTTCTTTCTGTTTAACTATCTTCTTTAAGTTTAGACATAAATTTATTCAATGGTATAAGTTATATCTTTACAGAAACAACTTGTCTTAGAGCTAGTAAAGTATAGCTCAAGTGAGGTTTCAAGTACGAAAATGTATTCCCCTATCCCTTCCTGCTCCTTGTCTTCCATGAGCTAGCAAAATATTAATCAAAAGATTCTTTCAGGCCAAACACCACATGCACTTTTATTTAATGGAGAATTATAATTCATAATGTCAATAGTTTCTTCTGAACACAGTGTTTTGACATGATTGTATAAAAATAATCAAAGTTAAACAGTAAAAACTCCTCGAGGAGAAGATAATAAATATATGTTTCTTTCCTAATTATTATTCCAAAACAACCACTTAAATAGGCTTTAAAGAATAACAAACACTAACCTAACTAGATGAACTAATTAGTTAACAACTATAGTAGATATTGTGAGCGCGAGAAATGTTTTTCAGACTTCTTGAGACTGTAGGTCTGTTTTTACATTTTTTTTTTTTATTCTCTCCTACAGTTCTCTCATTTAATAACATTATTCATTTCCATTAATCTGTTCACTCTATTACATAGTAGTATTCTAGTTAGTGTCTTGATCAAAACTATTCAAATTATTCAATGTACCAATCTTGATATTTGGCAGGTATGACCAAAAGAAAATTGTACACAAGATAAAATAATTTGTATCATCCAGTGTCTTTCTCATAAATATGTTTGAAATGTAAATGAAAAATAGAGAGAAGCTACAAATAAGAGAAGCCAATCAAAATGGTCAATTAGTAAGTCATGCATACCCTAAAAATGCTGCGCATAAAATACACCACACAGCTGTGAAAACAGATCTTTCTGCCAAACTTTTGAAGAAAGTTATGAAAAAATGTGCTTAAAAACCCAATATGTGATTGAATCTGTTCAGGGAAAAAATATCTCCAAGACAAGGCAAACAATTTTCATTATGTTATCAAGTTAAAAAAAACAACTATTTCCACCCCCAGAGCTTGCAAAATCTTAGTAAGATGCGCATTACAAACAAAGAAATGACTAGTTTGTTGAATTAAAAATTTAGGTCCTTCACTAATTCAAAATTTTAGAGGAAACTTTTATAGGAACTTCCTGCACATCCAAAGAGAATGGAACGTGTTCTATGTCCAAAATTGATGTCATTTCTGAAATAAAATTCTAAACTAACCATTCATCAAGGACATGCATATAATTACAATTAGAAAATTATTAAAATGAGTATAATTTCTCCTATTTCCATTTCAGATTAAGAATGATCTTACAACAAAAAGAATAAATAAATACTGAATTAGTACACCTTAATTTCCAGCCTATATCACCAATTTCTCATTAAAAATTTTTTAAAAAAATTAAAAAAAGTCATTCAATGTTAAAAAATAAATTTGCGCCTAGAAATACATTTGTTTGCAGAGTGGTTTTAACAAATAAGGTTATCAGACCAAATGCTCATTACTTAAATCCAATTAAGTACCACAAAAACAAAGAAATGGAATTAATTGGTAAATTCAAGTACCCTAGCATAGGTGGTGTCGTGACCAGAAGATTCAAGGGCGTCATGGAGCACAAACTTGAACTCATTTGCCGGCAAAGAAAATTTACAGTACGCCACCGGGCGTTTGCATTTGTCATCCAATGGTCTGAAGGAGGCAAATTGGTATTTCCAGAAAATTCTTGACTCAAAATGTATGGTTGATGATGCCAAAGTTCCAGATATCCATGGAGAAGTAGCCATTACTCCGTAAATGTCTTATTCCATTTACAATCAGTTAACTTGAACTTGCCGCTTATATACTTTTTCTTTTCTTTTTTTTTTTTTTTCTTTTCTGAACATCGCTATCTGAAGAACCATAGCCATTTAGAGCAAGGCGGTCGCCATTAGGCCCGCCACGAAAGAACACTCCAGCCTCTAAATAAAATTTAAAAAAAAAATTTTTAAAAATCTATTTTTAAAATTAAAATGATTTTTTTAAGATAAGTTTTAAAAAAAAAAACTAAAATTCATTATTAATTATTTAAAAAAAAATCAACAGTTTTTTTAAGTAGATGATAGTCAATTTATATTTATATCTTCAAGGAATTTATGGTCTCCAATCCCACAAAAAATAGATGGAGGGAAATTGATAGAATTTATATCTCGCAAAAGTTAGAATGTTTAGTCGATTTGGGTAACTGATGGGCGCATACATATTACAACTATGTACAATATGTCTAAGAGACCACAGAGGATGTTTAACTAAATACTATTCCGGTTTCTCCAAATTTACTCGAGCTCGCCAATCCTTGTAGTCTTTCAAGTCTTGTATGCCAAAATAAATTATAGGGAATCACTTTCAAACTTAACCTTTTCCAGCTTCATCTCCTCGACTATAGTAAGGGTTTGAATCACCACTTCCATTTCTACCCAGAAAGCATTGGGAGATAAGTAGTGGTAGTCCAAGCCCCCAACACTTTGGGGTTGTTATCCCTTAAAACAATACTTGAGGATGATTAAAATTTTCCAAACACAGCATCCATAGTAAAGTTGAGTTCTCCAAAAAACAATTGTGGTTCCTAGGATGTTTGTACTATTCTCCTCTTCCTGGAATTCACTTTAGCTTCTGCTTCTTTCCAGTATCTATAGAATCCGCAATTCAGGAGTTGGAAAAAGGCTTGTCAATTAGGCGGAAGTTCCCCAGACAAATCCTAATGACTAAAGTAGCAAAATGAAGAATCTTGTTCTGTTTAGACTCTTTGAGGGGCACTTGTAGCACTGAACTTTTATCTAGCACTTCAATAATCCAATCCGTAATCCTGAGATGGGCAAAATTCTATATGCACACATTCCAAGGAGAGTTCCACCAACAAATAGCAAAGGATGGACAATAAAAAAATATATGATGCAAAGTCTCAGTATCACCTCGACATAAAAAATATGATTCATCCGGCAAAGGAACAAATTGCATAATTCTATCCTTAGTAGGGATTGAATTAACTAAGATACGCCAGAACATGAGTTTATGGCGCTCATGCAAATTTGAATGCTAAAGCAGCTACCACTTCTTTCTACCCTCCACCAATAATTGACCAACTATATTGTTATAGTTTGTTTTGTAAGAACTTCTTATAGAGAATTTCCCTGATGCAAAGTGAGCCCAAACAAAAGTATCTTGTTGTCTTAAATTGATAGGAATACTAAGTATAGTGTTACTCACTTCAGGGATGAAAGAGGCTACAACAACCTCATTATTCCACTTACATTTATCTTTAGTCATTAGATCCCTCACAAAAATAGAATCACCACCAATTCGAGCCGTTTTGGGTATGGTAAATGCTGGTAGGCCTGGAACTCATGAATCCTTAAGAATCATTGTAGAGGAATTAGTACCATTCTTGAGACACAACCCTTTCCTAAGTGATCCATAGCATTGACGGATGCTACTCCAAATCCACATGGTCAATTGTGTTGTTTGCTAAAAATCTAGCACGCATCTGCCTTGTAAATACTTTGATCAAACTAATTGAAACCATAATCTATTTCATTTAATATACAACTTTCATGCTAATTTTGTCACAAAAGTCACATTTATATCTCGAAACCGCCTTATCTCCAAACCTCCTGAGCACATTGGAGTACATAGGAATCTCAAGCTTTCAAATGTAGTCATCTATTTTCCCCTTTATTCCCCCACAAAAAATGGTGAGCCATTCAATCTAACTTCTTACAAAAGCTTACCAGAAGAAGAGTGGACTACATGATATATGATTGTATTGACATGGCTACTACTTTCAACAGTACCATGCAGCCAATAAAAGAGTGATTTCTTTGTTCTTACCCAGAGAGTTTGAATGATAGTCTGTCTATTCCCCAAATAGTTTCCCGCATGATTGGATTCTTGAACATCTAAGATACTACAAATTTGAGACTTGCAAGTTGTTGTAGTGTTGGAGCTAAAATGAATGTTAGATTTTTCCAATTTATGCTTTACCAATCCAGGAACAATAGGTATGAAGATATGTAAATACTTTCCAAGCTTCTTCCTCTACCACTTGACAATAGATAACTAGATCGTGTGCATACATACGGTGTATTATCTTTGGATTGTCCCTAGCAATCTTCACTCCACTAATTCAGCCTTCAGCCTCAGATTTGGCCAAGATTCCAGAAAGAAGATCAGCCAACAAGGTAAAATGTGTCAGGAATATAGAATCCCCTTGTCTCAACCCTCTAGAGGGTGGAAAAAATCCACATAAGGAACCATTGATTAGAATTGAATAAGAGATCGTAGACAAATATTCCATAAGCATATCACAAAATTTACCATCAAAACTATGTTGCCTTAGTATTATAATGAGAACTAACCAATCTTCCTTGTCATATGCCTTAGTCATGTCTATTTTTATAGCCTAGCCCCTCTTACCCTTCTTGGAGTTGAGGTAGTGCATGACCTCATGGTTGATGATGTCGTTGTCGATGATTGAACCGTTGGGAATGAAAGCTGCTTGGTTCAAATGAATGATCTTATCAAGGAAAAGCTTTAGGCGGTTAGATAAGATCTTAGTGATAACCTTATACGCCACATTGCACTAGACAATTGGACAAAACTACTCAACACGGTTTACTGCCTGTTTCTTTGGGGTTCAATACGGTGAAAGTGTGATTAGCAGCAGTATTTAGTTTGATATTCTGGAAAAATCAGCCAATGTCGCCACTAGATCTTTGGCCGCAATGCCCCATTATTTTTTGAAAAAAATTTAGTTCATCCCGTCTGAACCGGGACTCTTATTGTTCTCCATGGAAAAGATAGCCTTGTGAACATCAACAATGGAAGGGGCAACTAGTAAACTATCGCTCATCTCTTTATTTACCGTGGATTGAATGAGACCCTGAAACTGAAAATCACGCGGAAAGAAGGGGTGATAAAGAAAAAGAGGTTAGTGTAATAAGATATGAAATTTGTGGCAATTTGATCATATTCAGCAATGCGGTGATTTTCACGTTTAAGAATATAATGAATGAAATTTTGCTTCTTATGATTAACCGTTGAGAAATGGAAGAAACGTGTACTTACATCTCCTTCTGCAAGTCATTAAGCCTTGGTTTTCTCTTTCCATAAGATTCTGTCCCTAATGAGGAACTCATCAAGCTCCTAAAGTCTTTTTGTGCCATCTCAATTGATAAGGTAGTAGTAGGTTGAGATTGTAGAGTGTCAATATGATCTTTCAAAAATTAGATTTTAGATTGGAGGTGATCGAAAGAATTCTTATTCTACACTTTAAGTGCCAACTTGGTATTCTTTAATTTAGTTATCAAGTGGGAGAAGTTAAGAATTTTGAGCCCCTTAATCCAAGCATTTTCAATAATAACAGCAGCAGAATCATCCCTTGTCGACATAGCATCAAATTTGAAAGACCAAGGACGATTAGAAGACGGAGGAGCAATGTTTATAAGTATGGGTTGATGGTCAAAATGGAAAGTCGTTAAGTATGTTACAACAGCATTTGGATACAAAAGTCTCCACTCACTGTTCACAAAATCGTGATTAAGGCTTTCTTGGATGTTCCCTTTCCCAACTCTACGGTTATTCCAAGTAAAAGCATAGCCAACAAACCTGAGATATATTTAACCATTCTGATCAACCATTCCTTTAAATCCACCGGTACTAAAAGAAGAGATCGGTTTACCCATAAATTTGTCCTTCGAAGATAACAATGCGTTGAAATTCCCAACTAGTAACCAAGGTCCTAAAAATGATTCCCCCACATGATTAAAATTATCCTAAAATGTGGACTGTAAAGATGGAATTGGAGGGCCGTAAATCAGGTCAATTGTCAAACATAGTTATCGGAGACACTATTGTCACGAATCACACAATTGATGAAAAAAGTATTACCAACAGTCACACTAATATAAGTAACATTGTTCTAGAGAAGCAATAAACCTCCAGAACTACCATTAGCAGGAACACAATAAGACTGATTATAACCCAGAGAAATATCCAGACTAGTAGCTTTATTTACATTTGCTATTTTGAATTCAGAAAGAAAAATCATTTCCGGTCAATCAGAGCACACTACTAGAAAAATCAAGTTTTGCGACAGTCAAATTCATTGCAAATTCATTGCAAATCGATTTTTGAAACGGATTTGCAACAGATTTGGTCATCGCAATATCTTCACCGCTGATTGCGACGGCACACAGAATCCGTCACAAATATATTTTGCAACGGATTTGCGACGGCATTTGAGCATCGCTATTTTGCAACGGAATTGCGACGAATTTGGCTGTCGCAAAATAGTGACGAATTTGCGACGGTCAAATCCGTCGGTATGTTTGCGACAATTTTGCAACGGTATTTGGGCATCACTATTTTGCAACAGATTTGCGACAAATTTGACTGTCGCAATATCTTCGTCGCTAATTGCGATGACACAAAAATTCGTCGCAAATAGCAACAAATTTGCGACAATCAAATCCGTCGCTATTTTACAATTAATTTGCGACATTTATTTTGATTATTTTTTATTTTTAATTAAATAAATAAAATTTTAAATAAATAAATAAATAAATAAATATATATATATATAGTCCAAATAATAAAATATTCTAAAATGTCATTGTAATAATAATAAATATATAGTTCTTGTGTTCTTTTGTAAAGTTCAGACTTCAGCACTCCAATATAAGGCAAGTTCCTGTACCGCTCACCAAAATCTATTTCATAACCCACTATGAAATAGTCAGGACACTGCAAAACAAAACAAAAACATATAAACATCAGAGATACAGAGTATATAGTTTCTTTCTTATCAAATGGAAATTTTCTTGTTTAACAAGATCAAATTCTTAGAGCATTGAATGAAGAAGGCCTCAACAATTCTTGTTGGTCACACCTCCACTTATATACAAGGATAGAGAAGGAGAGATTACCTCGAAACCACAGTAGAACTTTCCATCTCCCAAGAGTTCGATATTAACCTTTCGTCTTGCTCGCTTATCAAGGAGAGTGTACACCAACACAGATGATGCCCCTTTAGATGCCAAGTGATTGATCAATGTGGACAGAGTGCTTCCCGTGTCTACAATGTCTTCAACCTTCACATTAATGTATTATTATCCATAACATTATATTGTGTTGGTCTAAATTAACATTAATTTTCAACAAGAGGTAGTATTTCAAATATCTCCAACACAAAATAATAATACATTTTGGAAGGGCCAAAATAAGCAACCTTACTTGAAAGCAAAAATTTTCGGCTCTATGAAACCAACACCTAAAGGACATAAATATAAACACATTAGTTGTTATAAACAATGAAAGGAGGAGCCAATGCAACAAAGAGTAAGTACAGTAATTGTTGTTGTTTTTCCAGCTATTCTACATCAATTATTTCAACTCAACCATCATATATTGGCATTTAACAAGACCGAGTATAAATAGTGTAAGATGTATAAGCAATGACCTTATAATACATTGTCTCGTTCCTATCATGCAAATGGTTTAGGATTCACCACTTGGCCAAAGCATTTGGATCTAGTGGTCCATCTCTTGCGTTCACTTCAAGCCTCTTAAGATCAGCCATTGTTGTACATAAGAAGGCAATAAATGTGAAGGACAAAACGAAAAGCTATAAATAAAGGGATAACAGAAAATTCAAATATTTGCTAAGCACATTATCAGAAATGCTACAACTCAAAAGCATCTAAAATGTAGAAAGAGGTAATAGAAGCAACCAAAAGTAGGAGGAAAAGATCCAGTGTGAACCTAAACAGATGTTTAGGAGTCTACTATAGGAAACATACTAATAATCACAATTAAGACAAGGCACATAAAACCTCTTCCAAGGATTGTATTTTATACTGGGAAAAAAAAAATCTCATTTACAACACATAATCATGTGAGGAAATTAAAAACACATAACCATTGTTTTTGGCCTTTACTTTCCAGACCATCCTAAAGCTCCCAATATAACACTTCACCTTATTATGCCAAAAACTATGACTAATGAGTACAACATGATTACTACTAATGACACACACGGTAGTTCTTTTCCATTTTACTTAAAAGTAACAATTAGATAAACAACTTGTTGATAAAAACTTACTGAAGCGCTCAATTTGCTGTTCAGGAGACATGACATTTGTAGGCAGAAGTCCACGAAGATCAAGACGATCATGTTCTGTTCTGTCATGGAGAATGTTGTTCCCTAACATTCAAATAATATAGTATATAACAGAAATTTCGTTCTTTCCATTTTCTATAGTTCATATTACAAAAAACAGCAAGAAATTTTAAGCTGCTTTCAATAATGAATTATTAGTTTACATGCATCCAGAGAGAAGCTTTTTTTGCCAATAAAGCCATGCATTTGCCATGTCAGTTAAATTTAAGAAGCAACCATAGAGACAAACCACAGGTTTAAATGAACAAATAATTGCATACTTCTACTAACTGTGTATCTTTTCTTTTTCCTTCTGATTTGTATTATACAATAGTTATCATTTTCAATGAAAGGAAATAAAGGTCCCCAAAACAAACACGTTTTAGAAGATAATGCCTTACTTATTCTCAATGCAATTTTTATCTGTCCCCACTTCAAAGGAACAACAATTTCCAAGAAGCAGCAGAAACACTACTTGTTCTTTCCACAATCTCCATCAAATATGCTTTAGCTCGGACTGAGTACATTTCATTTATACTTAAACCTCCTATCCTTTCGTCTTGCTCGCTTATCAAGGAGAGTGCACACAAACACAGATGATGCCCCTTTAGATGCCAAGTAATTGATCAGAGTGGACAGAGTGCTTCCCGTGTCAACAATGTCTTCAACCTTCACATCAATGTATTATTATCCATAACATTATATTAGAAAAATGGACACGGTAGAAGGTGAAAAATATAACTAAATGCAAGTGCAAAACATGTAATATCAATTAAAGAGTCATTAGATTCACACATAATTCAGTTATGAATTAGTGTATTTTGGTTACAAATACCTCCAAATTGTTTAATGAAACAGTATGCATTTTGTTCTGGAGTTTATTCTTTGCCTTCTCAACAATCTTAGGGAAGTGGATAGCTAATTGAGAAGGTAGCTCCCTTATGGAGCAAAGTGTACATGACCAATAAAATTTGGTTCCTTTGACACACAAAATTTCAATTCAACGGATGAATTCATTCATTTGGTATTACAGAAGTGACCAAAAGAAACTCTGAAAATATGCATAAACAACCTCCTAACATAGAGTGAGCATAAAGAATAATTTCGAGGAAAGAAAAGAAGAAAAGAACTTTTCCAGCATATGCAGCAATATTAATTCTTTCCCAATTCTTCTTCTAATCACATAAAGCAGAAAACTATAAGCTCTAGAAGAAAGAAAATCAAAAGCAAAAATATTGAAAGCAGCAAAAAACTAACCAAAATCACATGTCTATCTCGAACATCAACTTTCAAATCACAAGACATTTTGGGATTGCCACTCGAAACGATACCAGAATCATATGATTCAACTTGGACAAAATCAACCGTGATTGGAAGCTTAATTTTGCTAACAAGATCAGCCAAGAACAGAAATGCACTTGTGGCAACGTCGACCACAACTGGAACTGAAGAGACAGCAGCGTCTTTGAAATCTCTTGAAATTTCAGCACCCAATTCATATGGATTAATGCTTTCCCTTTACCATTTCTTCAAACCTATTAAAAATACCAAAAACAAACGATATACAATACCCCAAACTAGAAATATGTACCTAAAATAGAAGGCTTTCCCTTTACCATTTCTTCAAACCTATTAAAAGGAATATTTTTAAAAATCAAAATATGTCCCTGAAATAGAAGGCTTTGAAGCTGAAGCAGTTAAATCTGCTCAATCAGCGAAAGAAGTTACAGCGGAAGGCCTTCAAAACCTCGAGCAAGAGCGTGAAAAACGAAGGCAAAAGCTGTGGCAGTAGCCTCAAATGTTAGAACTACAGTAGATGATACGTCGGGCACTACGCGGAACAAGGAGGATTTTTTAAAAATTACGGAAACTGGTCAGCTTTCTATTCTTTTTGTCCTTGGAAAGCCACTACGACAAACAAGAATAAATTTATTTTCAGCTATATTTTGGGGGAGAAGAAGATGGGTTTGAGAGGGAAAGGGTTTTTTTTGGAGAGAAGAAGATGAGTTTGAGAGGGAAAGGGTCTTTTTTGGGGGGAGAAGAAGATGGGTTTGGGTTGAGAGGGAAAGAAGAGGAGGATGAGTTTAGTTTGAGAGGGAAAAGAATTATTTATTTAATTTTTTTTTTCCTTTTGATAAAGGAAGTTTTTTTTGTAATTCTCTCTCTCTAATCCTTAGTGTATATATTATATTTTATATATTATACTTATATATAATTAGAAAGTTTTTTAATTTGAATTGAAAAAAAAAATTAATTAGACTTGGAAGTTTTTTAAGTGGAATTAAAAAGTTTTTTAACTTAAAAGTTAATTAGAAAGATTTTTAATTTGAAATTTATATCTAATATTATATATATATATATATACATATTTTAATATTATTATATATATCTACTTATATTATACCTTAAAAAATATATATATATATTATATACACTTTATTATTATAATATTATATTTTAATAATATATAATCTAAAATTATGTAATTATAATTTTTTGTGAATAATTATTTATATTTAATATATATTATAATATCATATAGTATATATTATATATTATAATGATATATATAAAATTAATAAATTGTAAATTTAAAGTAGAAATATTAATTATATATATATTAATAGATTAATTTTGATTTAAAATTTAAATAATTAATTATATTTTTATTCTAATTAAATAAATATTTTATTTTTTTATAAAAATAATAATATAGATAATATGTGATTATATATATAAAGATAAAAAAAAATTTTGTTTTTTTAAAATACTTTTTTGTTGCTTTAATAGTAATAAATATGTTATATTACACATATATAATATTATATATATTTTTGGAAAATTTTTACAATCTTTTTTTAAGTTAAAATGAAACATATATAAAACATAAAAAAAAAATCCTGTTTTTTAAAAATAATTTTCTGGTTTTTAATAGTAATAAATATGTTATATACACATATATAATATATTTTTGAAAAAATTTTACAATCTTTTTTAAAGTTAAAATGAAACTTTTATATAATATATATTATAATATTATATCTTATATAATATTATATTTAACAATATATATATATGAATCGACATCCCTATTCAGTTTTAATTTGAAGAAAACCCGAATTTCAAAAATTTGAAGAAAACTCGAATTTGAAAATTTTGAAGAAAACCTGAATTTGAAAAATTTGAAGAAAACTCGAATCCAAAAAATTTGAAGAAAAACCCGAATCTGAAAAATTTGAAGAAAACTCGAATTCGAAAAATTTGAACAAAATCGGAATCTGAAAAATTTGAAGAAAACTCGAATTCGAAAAATTTGAACAAAATCGGAATCTGAAAAATTTGAACAAAACCCGAATCCTAAAAATTTGAACAAAACCCGAATCCGAAAAATTTAAAGAAAATTCGAATCCAACAAATTTCAACAAAACCCCAATCTGAAAAATTTAAACAAAACCCGAATCTGAAAAATTTGAACAAAACCCAAATCCAAAAAATTTAAACAAAACCCGAATCCAAAAAATTTGAACAAAACCCGAATCCAAAAAATTTGAACAAAATTTGAATCCGAAAAATTTAAAAAAAATCCGAATCCAAAAAATTTAAACAAAACCCGAATCTGAAAATTTTAAACAAAACTCGAATTTGAAAAATTTGAACAAAACCCGAATCCAAAAATTTAAATAAAACCCGAATCCAAAAAATTTGAAAAAAATCCGAATCCGAAAAATTTGAAGAAAACCCCAATCCGAAAAATCCTCTTTTCACTTCTTCTCCAACGAGCACTGTTGCTGTTGAAACTTCCCCAATGAGCACTGTTGCTGTTGGCCTGGGTGCTGATGTTAGCCGTATTATGTCGGATATACAAAATGGCTTAAAAAGGGCAAGATTTCTTTCTTCCCTTTCTCTCTCTTTCTGTCGCATTTGATAAGCTGTGATATTAAATGGCGCAGTCTGAAGAACGAGCAAGGAAACATCGTGCTGGTCTGGCTGAAGAAGAGCTCTGGGGAAAAATGTTGAATATAATTCTCCATGTAGGCTCTCACTTTTCCCACGTTTAGATTTTTCTCAGATGTGTTGAAGCTTTTTAAAATTCAAAGCAGGATTTAATCAACCGGATGATTAGTCTATCTAATGGTATTCAAAATTACAGGAGATCCATAGTTTTGAGGAACATAGGAATAGCTCCACTGTACCTGCTATTGATCAAGTAGTTCTAAGTGCAAACATCAGCGGAAGCAGCCACCCACACCAGTTGAGGGAAGGTGTTATCGAAAACAAGATCATTGCATATGATGGTAAAAAATCATCGAGTAGGCCACCCACACCAGTTGAGGGAAGGTGTTGTCGAAAACAAGATCATTGTAGATGATGGTAAAAGATCATCGAGTAGCAGTCCACAGAGCTTTTTGTCTAAGAGCTTTTTGTCTGAGAAGGTATTCTTCAGGAACATAAGTGAATTTGGAGATATGCTCTTATGTCCTAAAAGAGAGGAGTCAAGCAGGAGATGACAGATAGGAGAGAGAAATTTTTTTGTTTTTTTGTTATATGTGTGTATAGATAATTGATATGACATTAATGATTTATAAAAGTGTTTATAATGTTTTTCAGTTTTTGTTTTATATTTCATTTTATTTGATCGCTTGGTTTTTGCCTCCACAAAACAAAAGGACTGGTTTTTAGCTAAGAGTTGCACTTAACTCTCAAGTTAGGGGGGTAAATTTGTAAATAAACTACAAGAGTGGAGAAAAGTAAAATACAAAAATATGAATTTTTAGTATTATTATTTTAGAATAATCTTATGTTAAAACAACTTTAAATATGAAGACACATCTATCACACGTGTTTTAACATTATTATTTTGTTTGCACATTCTCATCTTTCTATCAAATTATGCTCTTTTTCTACCAAAAAATTGACAGACCATTGTTATATTATTAGAATAGAGACAAATAAAAACTTATATTTTGTTCTTTATTTTACCCAACTCTTCCTTCAAATTTTAGTTTATTTTTCTCTACAAAATTGATAGGTGTAGAGACAAAAGAAAACTTGTTAAATCACGTGAGAAGGATGTTGCGTTCAAGGGTTATTTTCAAATTTTTTGTATTTTTTAATTTATACCAATTCAAAGAGTGGTTATGATTTCTTAAACAAATAAACTTATATAAGAGGATAGTCATGTTCAAAAAAGACATATAACACATAAAAACAGTTAATTAATATCTCTTAAATGTTACTTTACATCAAAATGTTGTCTCTATCGAGCTGAAAACAACATTACATTCATGTTTTGCTTGAAAATTGTGCCTTCTTCTTCTTGTGTTATTCCACTTCCAAATTTGTTACATTTATTATTACTTTTTTTTTCATTATTTTCAACTTGACATTATTAAAAATAGCCCATATTTTAATTGCTTATAAAAATTTTAAACTGAGTAATATAAAATTTTATGTCTGAAGAAATATATATTTTAATCTTACACTGATTAATTAATTTTATTTCTATATAATCTAAGAAGCTCAACTAAAAAATAATACATTAATGAATGCCATAACTTGTTATAGTATATATAGAAGAAGAAGAAAAGAAAAGAAAAGAAAATGTTAAACTATAATACCTAATATTGTAGAAAGAGCATCCAAACCTTGTTTCTCTACATCAGTGTATATATTATATCACAAAAAAGGGGTAAAATAATAAATTTGTTCACACAAAACTTTAAATTCAAATTTGTGTTTAATCTTTCATAATTAGATACAAACCTAATTACTTTTTAATACAAATTTAAATTTCCTTTTTCTTGCCTTTATTTATAAAGTGAGTGAATTTTGAAAACTAGGAGAAGAGAAGTAGTAGAGATGGAAATGTGATATCTGCTTTGCAAAGACAGAGAAAAAAGAGTTTGAAAGAATTAGACAAAATTTATTTGTCACATATCATCAGTAGTTTCTCTCTCTTGTTCAGCAAATATACCTACTATTTTTTTGCCTACTCAATGGTTTGTCTCGTAATTTCCCATATAATCCGAGCCTAATTATTTAACCTTCTAAATAAGTCCCCCTTTTCCCTTCCCTTCCCTTCCCTTCCCTTCCCTTACCTTACCTTACCTTACCTTACGTGAACCCCACAACCTATATGTGATTGAAGACATCCTAAAGTACCAAGCCACACAATCTTTCTTAGAATATTGCTTTAGGACTGAAACATATTTAAGTATTTCTATATTAGTGGGTAGTTTATTCAATATTAGTGGATGAGTAAGTTATAGTAGCTATGGTTAATTATTTAGTAGGTAGTTAATATAAGTAATGTGATAGTTTTATATGTAGTGGTTATGTGGTTTATTAATTTTGTAAGTCTATAAATAGACCTCACTTTATCTTTTATTTTTCAATCAGTTAAGTTAATCATTTTCTTATCAAACATTCCTCTTATTTCTATTTTCAACCATTGGTATCAGAGTCTTATTCTTAAGGGATATGTGAGGTTGTTAAGTCATTGAAAGTTCTAGTTTCTCTTCTTCAATTTCTTCACCTGTGTTTGATGGAGATAACTACCAAGTTTGGGCAGTTCATATGGAGGCATATATGGAAGCTTTGGATATTTGGAAGCAGTGAAAGATGATTATAAAATTCCAACTCTTCCAAATAATCTTACCCTGGTGCAAATCTAATTGCATAAGGAGAAGAAGACAAAGAAATATGTTGGAAATATAAATGAGACGAATTGTGAAGGATTTGGTCATCACAATATCTTCGCCGCTGATTGCGACAGCACACAAAATCTGGCAACGAATTTGCGACGGTCAAATCTGTCGCTATGTTTGCAACAGATTTGCGACGGCCACTTCGTCGCTAATTGCGACGACACAAAAATCCGTCACAAATAGCAACAAATTTGCGACGATTAAATCCATTGCAAATAACAACGATTAAATTAGTTGCAAATTCGCAAATAACAACGAATTTGCGACAATTAAATCCATCGCAAATAGCAACGATTAAATTCGTTGCAAATTCGCAAATAACAACGAATTTGCGACGATTAAATCCATCGCAAATAGCAACGATTAAATCCATCGCAAATTCGTAAATAGCAACGATTAAATCCATCGCAAATAGCAACAAATTTGCAACAATATTTGGGCGTTGCTATTTTACAACTAATTTGCGACGAATTTAATTTGATTATTTTTTATTTTATATATATATATATATATATATATATCCAAAAACATAATTTATATTTAAATAAAAAATAACAACAAGTCATTAATAATAATATTTCTATTACAATATATATATAAAAATTCTAAAATATCATTGTAATAATAATAAATATATAGTAATATCCTAATATTAAAAATATTTTAAATATCATCGCAATAATATCAAATAATAGATAGTATTGCTTTAGAAGAGCCCGATCATACTCATCTTGAGCAGTTGGAGATAGATTTATAAGTAAAGCATGATCATTACCACGAAAGCTGGGAACCTGAAAGAATTAAACTTTGTATTCACCAATCCAAATGGCCCCATGATTTAATAGTTTTTGACACACTAAAAAGAGAAATATTTGCAATTGAGTACATTAATGTTAAGTATTAATGAATGGTCTAGTTGACCTTGGAAATTCCCTTCAAACCTTAAAGTTTATTAGGAAATATATATATATTATTATAAGAACTAAAATATCACAAATTAATTTAGCAAATAATAATAATAATAATAATTCAAAAAATTAAGAATTTAATATAATTATTTTTATTTTTTCTTTTTATATGTATATATTATAGACAATATATAGTGTATAACTCAAATAATTAAGATGTTAATATATATATATATATATTATATATATATAATATATATATATTAATGATAGTTGAGTGTACTTTAATGTTTAATTATTATTCTTAAATAATTTTCTTAATTTTTTATTTTTAATTAAATATTAGTTATTCATGATCTTATCGCATTCCAGTAACACTAATTACAATCGAGCGTCACTAACTGCAACAATTCAGAAAGTTGCGGAATATGTTTGTCTCTATTAGCAATGGTCAGAAAGATGTCTCAAATATTTGTCGATAATTGCGATAATTAAGAAGACTGTCTCAAATTTTTATAGCAAATTGCGATAACTTAGAAGGTCGTTGTAGATGTGCGTCAATAATTGTGATGACTTAGATGGTCGTCACTAATGTGCGTCACCTCATAAGGCCGTCACAAATATCCATCTAGATTGTGACGACATAGAAGATCATTGCAAATTTTGTTGCAAATGATTACAATAGAAAAGGTCGTCACAAATATTTGTCACTAATTGCGACGACTTTGAAATGCGTCACAACTATTTGTCGCTAATTGAAACGACTCATATGGTCGTCACAAATGTGTGTCGCTAATTGGAACGACTCATATGACTGTCACAATTTACGTTGCAAATAGTGACAGCTCAAACGTTTGTCGCAAATATTTGTCGCTAATTACAACGACTCACAAGGTCGTCGCAAATGAGTGTCGCTAATTACAACGACTCAGAGATCCGTCACAAAATCCATCCAAAATGGCAACCATTTAGAAAGTTGTCGCCAATTATGTCGCAATTCCCGATGGCTTAGTAGGCGGTCGCAAATTCTGTTGCAATTTGCGACGGCTTAGTAGGTGGTCGCAAATTCTGTTGCAATTTGCGACGGCTTAGTAGGTGGTCGCAAATTTCGGTTGCAATTTGCTAAGGCTTAGTTGGTAGTCGCAAATTCGGTTGCAATTTGCAACAGCTTAGTAGTCGGTCGCAAATTCAGTTGCAATTTGCGACGACTTAGTAGGCGGTCACAAATTTCGGTTGCAATTTGTTACGGCTTAGTTGGTAGTCGCAAATTCGGTTGCAATTTGCAATGGCTTAGTAGTCGATCGCAAATTCGGTTGCAATTTGCGACGGCTTAGTTGACAGTCACAAATTCGGTTGTAATTTGTGACGGCATAGTAGTCGGTCGCAAATTCGGTTGCAATTTGCGAATTTGCGACGGCTTAGTAGGCTGTCGCAAATTCGATTGCAATTTGCAATGGCTTAGTAGGCGGTCACAAATTCTGTCGCTATTAGCAACGGTTATGAGGTCGTCGCAAATATCCGTCGCTAAAATTGATTTTTCTAGTAGTGGCATAGCAACTCACGGAGAAAATGAACTGTCGTATGACCAACATAAAATTATTGAGAATAAGACCATAGCAACTCTCGAAGAGATGAAAATATCATAGTCTATTCTATTAATGGCTAACTATTGAAAAGAAAATCTATTTTAAACTGTAGAAAATAAAGTCTATTTTAAAGAATATTTTAATTTATAGTAAAAAAAAACATCAAAAGTTTTTTTCCACTCATTATTATTTCACCTCTTCTTCTTTCAATTTTTTTTTTACTTTTTAAAAATATATATCATTATTTATTAAAATAACAATCTTTTAAACATTTTAAAAAAAAATAATCTAAAAGAAATATAATATAAATTTATATAAAGAAAATTTTGAATTTTCTTAAATATTTTGTAAATAGATTGAGTATTTAATTTTTAAAAAACATTATATTCATCTCCAAATCTCAATATGAAAAAAATATTAGTATATATCCCTTAAACCTAAAGAGAATTTAAGAAAATCATATCACAAATATATTATTTATTTCATCCCAAATAGGAAGTAGAATACAATTAAGATTCTATGTTTTATCTCTCAACCCTAAGGGTAAATTGGGAAAATCATATCACAAATATATTTTTTTATCCTATTCAAAAAAGGAATTTCTAATTCCTAAATTATAAATAACCTTCTCCTTTGATGAAGAGGGAGGAGGAACAGTTTTGAGGAAAAAGATCTGAAAAATTTCTAATTCGGCAACTTGATAATGGCGCCTACGGTGTCTTTTTTATATTTTTTTTAAAGATGATAACCCTAAGATTCAAATAATTTTGGAATACTCAGAACAGTTCCTACTACATCGGCTCAAATTTCTTATCCTATTGAAACAAGTAAAGGAAAATCCTTTGATGAGGAGAGGATAGGCTGTCATAGAAAAAAAATCTTGAGAAACTTTAATATGCTAACATCATATTAGCGCCCTTCCCCCTTCATTCAGGTATGCTTCCGTAAACTATTTAATTGATCAATTGCTATTTATTATATAAAGCCACACACTTACTAGACCAAAGCTCCGAGCTTTACTACACAAAAAGCTTTGTCATTTACTAAAAAACAATTATGCGCTTTATTATAAAAATAAAGCTCCAACTCTAATTTCTATAACTTTTACCACGAAAAAAAAAATCTAAAATTCGTGACGTCACGAACAATATAGCAAAATCACTAAAGCGCCAACATTAAAAGGATAGATAGCCCGGAATTAAGAGGGATCAATACTACGTAGTACAATTAATACTAATTTTAATATTTAGAATTTTTCAGATTAACTATTTATATAATTAATAGATTTACTCATCAATCCTCTTCATTTTTTATATTTCATCGTTTTATTATTACTAATATTTTTTCATAATTTTCGCCATTAGTAAGTAGCATTAGGAAAATCTTAGGAGTTAGAATAGCATCATAAAATTGTGCTTTTTTTAATATTATATTTTAAATATAATAATGTAAGAATTAATTTATTAATTAAAAAAATACTTATGGTATATATCCCTTAACCTAAAGGGAATTTAGGAAAACTATATCACAAATATATTATTTATTCCATCCAAAATATGAATTAGAATCCAATTAAGATTCTATGTTTTATTCCTCAACTTTATGTTGAATAAATTGCATATTTTCAGCAAATCAAATAAAAGATAAGGAATTCAAAAATAAAAATCAAATCAGATCAAATCCCTACACTTTAGGAATCGTTGATATTATGATCGATTTTTCTTTATTTTCTTTCTGATATGCACAAATTATATCACTTTTTAGCATGTTTTTAGGCACAATTTAGGGCGAAATTGGAGTTAAATCGTTCTCAATTGATTGTTATTAATACAATTTCGTAGTTTTTGTGATTTTGGAAGTGTCAGGTGAAATATGCAAGAAAATAGCAAATTTTGGGGCAAAAACGTGATTTTCGGAAGTTCAAAAGTCAGGACGGGCGTCCCGACCCGGTCAAAGACCCAGGACGGGCGTCCAGGACCCGGGACGGGCGTCCTGACCCGGTCAACCGGTCGGGACGGGCGTCCCGAATCCGTGAATAGTATCCCGCATTGATTTCTGAAGAGAAATTCACTCAGTTCCCCTGCTATAAATACTCCAGGCCTTTCACAGTTGAAATCATTCCTCTCCACTTGATCTGAGTCATTCAGTGACTTCCAGTACACAGTTTTCTACTGTTTACTAGTCATTCAGTGATTTCAGGTGTCTTCGTTCAAGTAGATATTTTTAGGTTTCGAGAGTGTCTCGTGTTCTTTGTTTCTAAGAGTCTGTCTCAGATCTCAGAATACGACTAGACAGGTTCGTTTTTAATATTCATAGAATACCCGGGATTTTGTTATGAGATCCTAAGAGAGCACTAGGCGTTCAAAGAGTTAGTCAACAGGGCTTTGCTTAAGCCCGGGACGTAAGCTAAAGCAATAGCTACTAGGCTGAGGAAGCAGCCTCCGAAGGTTCTGTCGAGTAGAGTCGGGTCAAGCAGTCCAAGATATACAAGCAGTTGCTCCATCAACGGACCTAATAAAGGGTGAATACTTTATGGCGGTGGTCCCCTTGTCCCTCTCTTTATATGTTTGTACTGTGTTTGTCCAAAAATATATTTGAATATTAAATTATGATACTATGAATATGTGTTATGCATGTTGAAGCTATTTACATTTTTTTGGAAAGGTCACCAGCTTAATTAACATTATGTCTGTATATCTATTTGCTCTTTTAAATTAGATAAACGGTTATAGACAACTCCTAACCACGGTCTAATCATAACCTGTCTAGTTTATCAGGCCTTAATTTAGGGCTTTGTGTGAGGACGAAAGCATTAAGGTCTGCCATATTAGATGAAATAACCTATAGATCACCATGTTTGTTAAAGTAGTCTAAGTAGGCTAAGTTCGTGTGTTTATGCCGGCGTTAGGACGAGCGACATGATCTCTTGAGTGACACAGGACTTTCATGGATGCCTTTAGCTCGAACCATGAGTAGGGCCGTCATTGGCGATGGGGCAGTTTATTAGATAACTTAGATGTGGTACACAAGTAGAATTAGTACATAATTGCAATCTAGACCAAGATATATCTAAAATACTCGAAGATAGGTCAATCAACATGCAGGAACAATATAACATATATCAAAATACTGTCTGTAAACACTTTTGTAGGCTTAAGTAAACTTGAACCTAGTGTAGAGTGAATCAACCATTCATCAAAGATTTTGATGAACGATTGCATAACTAGATAATAAAATAAGAGTTAGGGTAAAAGGATAGTTACTACTAAACCGTTACCACTTCCCTGGGAGTACGATAAAATTCTTAAATTAAAATCGTAGGTACTTTCCAATAGACTAGCTACACGATAGGTACTCTGTCTTAGGTTATGATTGATTAAGTGACAACATAGATGCTAAATGTGACAATTAGTAATTCTAAGTCCTTAGTTATTCATAATCGATATAGGGTAAATAAAACATATTTTTAGCATATCAGTCGGAATCGCATCAGATTTTTGGCGCCACTGCTGGGGAAATATCATAACACATTTAGGATTCCTGATCAAAATTCTAGAGACTTATGATAGGTAACGGTAGTAATCTATACCTTAGACATAACACTCATTTTATGCTAGTTAGATAATTAGTTTCCGAAATATAGGGTTATTATAACTAATTAATTTTAGATATTATCTGAAATTAAGACATTTAGGATAATCAAATTTTAGAAAATTATTCTAAAACTGTATTAAGGAAATTTAATTGCTTTCGAAAAAAAAAATTAAAACTCGACAATATCATCCATATTTTGTTTTTTCCCTTTTTGTTTGTTTTATTATTTGTTATTTTTATCCTAACCATACTTTACACTCATAGATGAAGAGAACAAGAGCAGCTACAAACCAAGCAAAGAAAACAGAAAATCCCGACGCTTTAGGTCGAAAGAAGAAAAAACCAAAAGGACCATCTAGGCCTGAACCAGAAGTACCACGGGAGAACTATCCTCCACAACCTATAAACATAGACTCAAGCCTAGATACCAGTGATTGAGTGAAACGATTCCTGAACACCCGTGAACCCAGTCCCACGGAAGAGGACCCTTCTGAAGAAACTTTTCCTCTAAGAGAAGAACCTCAAAAATCTCCCGTTCACACTCCTGCCCAAAGAGCTCCTAGAAATCCACAACCCCTTGACCAAAACCAAAACTCACGAACATCTCCTGAATATACTCCAACACCTAACGAGCACACACCTTCCTCCGGAGGAAGTACTAATGGTTTTCAGTCAATTTTGTCCATGCAGATAGATACTTTGACCAACAGGATCTACCAGATCGATCAAGCGATCGCAAGCAGATTGTGTCACTCGGAACAGAGCATTCTGAATATCACAACCAACATAGACCAACTTAGGGCCACGGTAAGCCTCCAAGAGAGCCAAGGTGCATAGATACTATGGGAGTTAGCTGAAATACGAAGTGAGCAAGGTAGGCAAAGGGATGAGATGAGAGCTATGCGAGTAGAGATGAGAGAGATAAGGAACAAAGACCGATAGAAAAAGGGAAGATTCTTTTATTTTTCAGCAAATAAACTGTTTGAACTAAAGTTTAATAACTGACCCCTACTTTTTATTTTCAAATTTTAAAAGGGTCTTTTATTTTATTCAGAAAAGTTTCTTCAGACATTTTATTTTTTAATTCTTCACGAAAAACAAATGTGTTAAAAATACAATTTATTTTTCATTAATTAAATTGTATGAATTTAGTCTTTTGTTTTCTAGAATTTTTGCTGAATAGAAGTTAGGATATGATTAGGGTAGTTATGGTTTTTGAAAAGAGAATAAGACTGAAATTTTTGCATAGGCTTTTAACAACTTATGTATTTCATAGGCTAACCATGGACATTTGTTAAAGATTATAATTGTTTTTGGTGTATAAAGATTTGCAGGGAATTTTGAAAAAAAAAATCAGGAAGTGGCACGCATCCCGATGCAGTCGGGACGGCGTTCCGAGGGCGGTCCCTCTCTATAAATACTCCAATTTTTCATTTTTCCCCAAAAACAACCACTAAAAATCATCTCTCTACAAAATTCTCTCCAAATTCTCTCTAGAAAGTTTTGGCAAACTCTTGAAATTTAAAATTTAAAATTTCCCTCCAAAAATTTGAACTTTTGAATTTCCTTCCAAAATTTGAATTTCCCGCCAAAAACTCAAAATCCTTCCCTAACCAAAATCCACCCTTCTGAATTCAAATTTCCCTCCAGAATTTGAATTTGAATTTTCTTTCCCACCGAGTTTTCAAACTCTCTCAAACTTCTTCAAACAAATGGCTCCAAAACGCACCCGTATTACTTCTACGATGACTGTGACATCTGTGGCACACCCTTTCATGCTCTTTCCTTCCATTCCGACATATCAAGAGAGATGTCATGGACACATCGGGCGTAGCATACTGGTTGGCAAAATGCTCGATTGGGCAGCTATTCAGACACTGGGAGTCGAGCAGGAGGTCCAGCGCATACTCGACGTGCTACCCTACAGTCGAGTTTTCATCGTCACCGAGCCGACCTACCTCGAGCTGGTATGTGAGTTCTACGCTTCCTTTACATTCCAGCAGGAGCATATCACATTCCGATTGGGCCCGGTTAGGTCTCATAAGTTGGCAATTCTTTTTCTTATGGAAACCCAACTGTCACATGGTAGTTTTGGTAGTTTAAAGCTTCAATTAGGTTTTCACAAAGGTTTTATTGTATATAGGGTTGGTTCTAGTGGTGGTTTGGTAATGTTATGGCGGGATGATCTTAATGCCCAACTTGTCAGCTATTCCACGGATCATATTGATATTTGGGTGAAAAATTAGTTGAATTGGAACAATTGCTTTCTTACTAGATTTTACGACCATTGGAACTTTACACTATGGCGAAAATCTCCTGCATCACATTGGTGAGCATTAGGTTTTACCTTGGTGTGTTGTGGGAGACTTTAACAAGATCCTTTATGTAAAAAAGACAACTAGCTTGGTAGGTCAGCAATTATGGCATATACAGAATTCTCAGGATGACATAGATGCTCTTCACTTGTCAGAAATTTATATGGCACAATCTGATTTCACGTGGTAGAATAAAGGGGGATGTACAATCTATCCATGCCAAGCTTGACAAATGTCTTGAAAATTTGGCTTTCAAACAAGCCCAACCACATTGTCACATTGTTGTAATTCCGATGGTGTCATCTGACCATCATCTTTTGAAGATGATTCTCATGTCGCAAAACATTCTAGACTCTCGTCAAAAGCCCATGTGCATGGAGCCTTGGTGGTTTTCTCATACAAAGTGTCCTAATCTAGTTACTCGAGATTGGTTTTGTGATAGATCCTACTGGCAGCGATGGAGAGTATTAAGTATCCTTTATTGTTTTGGAGTCGCAACAAATTTGGAGTGCTCTAAAAGGAGACTAGGAAGGTGCTGAACTAGATTGTTCAACTGGAGAATACTGATGGGGATGTTGAGCATATTTGTCAATTGTATTCCCATTTGGAGAATTGATTGAAGGGAGAATGTATATTGGAAACAACGATCCCATTCCAATTGATTAATGTATGGTAATCAAAATATCTCGTATTTCTATCTCATGCTAACCATAGACATCGCCAAAATAGACTTAATTCAATTCCGAGCACCTAATGGAAATATTGTTTCACCCCAACAGAAAATATCGATTGTTGATGTTGCCACCTTTGCATCCTTTTGTTTTTTGGGGAAAATTGCAATCCTAGTGTCGTTTTGAAATTATGCGATTATCATCAAATTGGCCAAGATTAATTCAATTTATTCAATGAGCAATATATGTTGCTCACCGAGTCATTTTCCTAAGAAACTTAATCGAAATCAATTAATAAAAATTGAAAATAATAAAAAGGAGAGGTCTTTTTTATATTATGAGAACAAAAAAAAAACGATTAGCAAATAAGAAACACAAGTATGAGAAAAACTTCAATCGAGAATGATTCAATTCAAATTCCTCCTCGTTCATAAATTAATTTTCTGAATTAAAAACTAATTCTTTAATTTAATTTGACGAAGCTTCAAAATTCATATCACCTATTCACGTAGCCATAATAATTCGATTAAATAACAAAAAGATATTTAAGACAAACACAAAATAATCAATTCAAATTTAACATAAAACCGTGGTGGTTTTTTCTCTCAAAATGTGGGAGTCTTTTCTCTCAAGAAAATCTTCTTGAGATATTCTATAAGGGTGCGATTTTTTTTATTTATGGGCTAATATTTTAGGAAAGTATTTTGTGACGGTTTTTTTATTTTGAGCGATTTTCTTGATGGTTCTTGACAGTTTTGGATAGGTTACTAACGGTTTTGTCCAGTTTCGGTGCTGCTGGTTCATCGGCGGTAGTCTTCAATACGGTTTCTGCTCTAACTTTCCGACGACCAGCTTGATTTTTCTCTATTTTTTGATGGATGAAAGCATACTGAAGCGCCTTTGTAACGTGGATTTGAATGATAGAGAGAAGGGTTATATCCCTATTGAAGAGGCTGATATTACAGAAGGGATACATGAGGATTATTTGAGTGTGTTGATACATATCCATGGTGGGAGAAATATTAACTTTGATGGCTTTAAGACAGCCATGGGCAGGTCATGGCGGTGCGGTTCGTTTTCCATACAATGGTTTGACGAGGCATTCTATTAGGTATTTCTTGAAGCCCGAGAAACTATGGATTTTGTTTTAAATAATAGCCCATGGCACTTTGAAAATTCTTTAGTTTTAGTCCGCCCTAGAGTTGCAGGTAATTGTCCGAGAGCACGGTGTCTCACAAAAGAATATTTCTGGTTCATCCTTACTGGGTTACCTCGCTATTGTTACACTTGGGAGGTTGGTGTCAAGCTTTGCTCCATGCTGGATATGTGTATAGAATTGCAGCTGCGAGAAGATAAAACCCTAGGCACCAAGTATTTTCATTTTCGCGCCTTGATTGATTTATCTAAGCCTTTGCAATGTTTGTTGGGTATTTCCACACCTGATGGCACTATGCTTGAGGGATTGATGAAGTATGAATGCATCCCCAACTTCTGTTTTTGTTGTGGAATGATTGGTCCCAGATATAGGGTTTGCAATGAATTACCTTCAGGGGATATTGATGTTAAAATTTTCACGTATGGTGCTTGGATGGGGGGGGGGGGGTATTGATCACTTGCCTTCATTCCAAATTCATTCTCAAAATTTTCTGGTGGGTGATATGGCATTTTCTAAACAAGATGAAGTGGATACTTCAGTACCTATACCGAGTAAGGAGGGTATTAGTGATGAATGTTTGGATCTTTCGATTGTTTCAGATGATCTCATGTCTAAGGATTCTCAAGCAGCGGCTATTAAGAAAAGGCAGCAGCAGGAGGGTTTGGATGGTGCTACGGGAGTGGAGCTACAATTGGCTTCCAAAAAAACTAAGATTTCATCGGTGGAGGTTGCCAAGCAACCCCACCGGGCATTATGAATTGCCTCAGCTGGAATTGCCGAGGTCTGGGATCTCCTCGTGCAATTCAAGAATTAAGAGGGTTGATTAGATCTCACAAACCTGTTCTGGTTTTTTTAATGGAAACTCATTTGTTACAACGTCAGTTTTCTTTTCTTAAAATACAATTAGGTTTCTCTAATGGTTTTCTGGTGGATAGAGTTGGCTTGGGTGGAGGATTAGTTTTGCTCTGGTAGGATGACATTGATGTCTCTATTAAAAGTTATTCAGCTGGACATATTGATGGTTGGGTAATGAATTGGGTATCATGTGAAGGTTGTTTCTTTACTGGGTTTTATGGTAATTCGAATACTTTGCTCCATCATCATTCTTGGACACTTCTCAAACGAATTGGACAGGATCGTACTACTCCCTGGTGTACTATGGGTGATTATAATGAATTACTTTATACTTCTGAAACAACCAGTAGGCTTGGTCGATCTAGTCAAAAGATGCAAATGTTTAGGGAGGCTTTGGAAGCAGGCGACCTTCAGGAAATTTGTATGCGGAAAGGATAATTTACTTGGTGGAATCGTAGGAAAGGAGCACAATCAGTACGTTCTAAGTTGGATAGGTGTTTTGGAAATTCATCTTTTATCAGGTTACATTCGGCATGTTGTGTAGATACTATCCCATCAGTTTCTTTAGATCATCATTCTTTGCTTTTATTGTTGAATGGGTTGGATGTCGAAATTGTTCACCGGCAACAGCGACCAGGAAGAATTGAGCAATGGTGGTTAGTGGATAAAGATTGTTGTGAATTGATAAAAGAACAATCGTCTGGGGTTGTTGGAGGTGGGGTTCGGGGTTTGAGTTGTGGACTGGAAGATCTGAAATTACAAATGAAGGGATGGAGTTTTAAAAAATATGGTGTGCTTCCTAAAGAGATTAAAAAAATAAAACAACGTATTCTCTTTTTGGAAGGTAAAATTGGTGAAGAAGAGGAAATTATTAAGCTGAATATTGAATTGCAGAGATTACTTGAAGTGGAGGATGCATATTGGAAGCAACGTTCTAGATGAAATTGGTTACCTAATGGTGATAGGAATACTTCCTATTTTCATCATCACGCTAGTTATAGACGAAGAGTGAATAAAATTGCAAAAATTCTTAATTCTCAGGGTGAATGGGAGACAACACAACAGCAAATCGCAGAGGTAGCTGTTAATTTTTTCAAAAATTATTCCATAAGTCTCTGTAATGTGTTATATAAAATCCTATCTAAGGTTTTAGTTAACCGGATCAAACCTATTTTAGAAAGTTTGATTGGAGAATCTCAGAGTGCTTTTGTTAGTAATAGATTGATAATCGATAATATAATTATTGCTACAGAAGTTTTTCACTGGTTGAATTTAAGTTCCCGAAGAACAAAGGATGGTGCCTATGCACTTAAACTTGACATGAGTAAGGCCTATGATTGTGTGGAATGGAGCTACTTAGAATGGATTCTATAGAAAATGAGTTTTCCGGACAAAATTGTTTCACTTGTGATTCAATGTGTATCTTCAGTTAGTTTTCAAATTTTGATTAATGGTGAACCATCAGTTGTTTTTAAACATACTCGTGGCATACGACAAGGGGATCCTCTTTCCCCGTATTTATTCATTTTATGTGCTGAGGGGCTTTCTTGTATGATTCAACATGCAGTTGACAAGGGAATTGGAAAGGTATCCAAATAGGTAAGAATGCACCTATCTTATCACATTTGTTTTTTTTTTTTTGCTGATGATTGCCTTTTATTTTTGAGAGATTCTATGGAGGGTAGTTCTATATTGATGACTATTTTGAAAAATTATGAGGCTGTATCGGGACAAAAGGTTAATGTAACAAAATCAACAATATTTTTTTCAAAGCATACATTGAGCGATAGAAAGAGGATGTTAGTACAAGAACTTGGTGTGCAATTAAATGTAGGAGATGAGAAATATTTGGGATTACCTTTTCTTATTGGCAGATCCAAGAAAGGGATTTTTGCTTATTTGAAGGATCAATTATGGAAGAAGGCTCACAGTTGGAAGGAGAAGTTGCTGTCAAAATGGGGAAAGGAAGTACTCATTAAATCTGTTCTTCAGGCTATTCCCACATATGCAATGTTTGTTTATAAATTACCCTTGACTTTATGTAGGGAATTGGAATCCATCATTAGACATTTTTTTGTGGAAAACTAGCAACGAGAAAGCAGGAATGCCTTGGTTGGCTTGGAAGAAAGTTTGTGAAACGAAACTGCAAGGCGGTATGGGTTTCAAAAACTTTGAAATATTTAATCAATCTTTATTGGCCAAACAAGCATGGCGCCTTTTGCAAAATCTAAATACATTGCTAGCTAAGGTATTATACCATAAATATTTTCCAAATAAATCCTTTCTACAGGCAGGTCTTGGCAGATGTCCATCCTTTGTATGGAGGTCTATATTGCATGGGAGGGAGCTCATTCATAAGGGTATAAGATTGAGAATTAGGGATGGTAGCAGAACGAAAGTATTTCAAGATCCTTGGATACCAAGAGATGGCAATTTTGGCATGTAGGCACATTCGAGCTCATAGTCCTTGTCTAAGATGTCAAAAGAGTGATGAAAATGATGTGCATATCTTCCTTGATTGTGATTTTGCAAGGGTAGTATGGCAACTGATGAATTTTCCTGTGTTGAAATGGGTGTCCAAAGCTTCTTCATGGCTACATCTACTGCATGTGATCAAATTGGAAAGTGATGGTTCACAAGAAACCCTAACTCAGTTTATGATGTGTCTTTGGAACATATGGAAGGCAAGAAATTATTTTCTTTTTGTTGGAAAGCCAGGTAGTGCACATGCTGTTGTTGATTCCTCCCTATCTTACCTTCACAGCATCAAAGATCTCGATTATGGTGGTCCGGGTAGTACTCTTGAAATCATGGAGCACCCATCAAAGTGGAAACCACCGGACCCTGGTTGGTTACTGCTTAACATGGATGCTTCTTTTGGATCAGGTATGGGTGGATATGGTTTATTCTAAGGGACCAATATGGACATGTTATGATATCTGGAGTTGGTCCATTAGTCTCAGTGACCTCCGCAGAACATGCTGAAGCCATGGCAATGAGATTAAGTGTGCAGGCGATTCGACAATTCTGGCAGTAGCCCATGGTTGTTGCCACATATTGCAAGAATTTGGTGAAGCAATTAACGACAGGAGGTATCAATTTATCAGCTTTGGGTAATGTAATTGCTTCTCTTCAGCCTGTGTTAAAGAAAATTCATGTTTTTAGGATTAGCTATAATCATAGAAATAGTAATTATGTAGCTCACAGATTAGCAAGCATTGGTAGTTCAATATCCCAAGATGTGGTTTGGATGTTTTCCTCACATCCTGCTGTAATGGATAATTTACATGCTGATTGGCAAGCTAATACATGAGATAGCTATGTTTTTGTTTAAAAAAAAAGTTTAACATAAAACCTATGATAAAAGTAAAGAAGTTCGTGAATCCACAAAACTATTCAAAATTGAAATCAATTATAAACGATAAAATCTCAACTCAATTCAATAAAAAAACTTTAAAAAAATCAAGTAAAATCTCTTCAATATTCAATCAAACAATTAAAAACGTTGAATTATAAAGCAATTAAATTCAACATTGAAAATCAACCTAGAACCCGACAATTGTATCACTCGTGAACTCGAAACTTGTTTTGAAATCATGACCAAATATATTGAAGCTTAAGCGACCATCATTTGAAAAATCTTTCAATTTATTTTTTTCTTAATTGTTCGTTTCTTTCTCTTGGATAGAAAGATTCCTATTTATAAAGTTCTTCTTAATTACTCTTAGAATCTTAATAGATGAATAACTTCTTTGAAAATAAAGAAAAAAAATTAATAAATAAAATTCTAACTAAAATAGGAAATAATCATTTTTCCAATAATTAATAAAACTAATAATAAAATGGATCACATGAATTAATCTTCAAATATCAAATTTATCTGTATAATTTTGAGAATTGTTGATAGTCATGTATTTAAATTTTGACTTTTCTATTGAATGACCTCTTTAAAATAATTGATAATTATAAATACATTTTAAGTCAAATTTTGTTCCATCCTTAACTTTCTACCCTTATCTTTAAAATAAAAATAGATTCCACAATTTAGATCAATATTTAATTAAAATATAAATAATTAAAATAATAATTAACACAATCGATTATTTATTAAATTCATCAAATTCATGATATGTTGAAATCTTTCATAATGTCTCCATTTTTTAATTATCACGTGAGGATCATGTAGTTCTGGACAAAGTGTTGTCACGAGGGAGATTTGGACAACACTAAAATCTATGCACCCCACGAAACTATTTTGATATTCCAATTCGTGATAAATTGAATCATTATAAAATTAAGGGTAAACTATTTTTACAACACTTCAACTTTCTTAAAATTTAAGTTTAGCATTTATATTGTTTTTTATCGCGTTGACGATACTCTAACTTTTAAAATGTCCCACAAAGTTTCTTTCGTCCATTTTGGCCGTTAGATCAACATTTTACCATTAAATCTAATTTTTTTCCTATTTTGGTTAAGGGCATTTTCATCCATCATTAATAAAAATTATTAATTTTTATTTTGAATATAAATTAACCCTAACCCTAGTTATTGTTCTCCATTATCATTTTTCTTCTTCCACCTCAACAATCGACCAACATAGCAACCTGATGTCTGTGTAGCGACGGAGATGATTGGCGTAGCTTGACAACGATGTGTAGCGACGGAGATGATTGGCGTAGCTTGACAACGATCTGCGCGGCTCGATGACGGTGACAACATGACAATGATCAAGTTTAGATTTGAGCTTTCTTCAAAGTTTTCAAATTTAGGTGTTTTTAAATTTGGGTTTTTTTTCAAATTTTTCAAATTTGGGTTTCCTTCATTTTTTTCCAATTAGGGTTTTCTTCAAATTTGGATTTTTATTTAAATTTGAATTTTTCTTCAAATTTTTCAAGATTTCAATCTCTTTAAATTTGGATTTTCTTCAAATTTTTTAAAATTTGAGTTTTCTTCATATTTATTTTTTTCAAACTTTTTTTAGATTTGAGTCTTCTTTAAATTTTCTTTTTGTTCAAATTTCTTAAAATTTAAGTTTTTTTTCATTTTTTTTCAGATTTGAGTTTTCTTCAAACTCTTTTCAAATTTGGGTGTTCTTTAAATTTTCTTTTTTTTTCTCCAAATTTCTTAAAATTTGAATCTTCTTTAAATTTTGATTTTCTTCAAAAATTTCTTAAAATTTGAGTTTTCTTCATGTGGGTTATTCAAATTTTTCATTTTTGGGTAAGAATCTGATGTTGATGTTGTTGTGTCATTGTTCTCACTGCTAATATCGTTATTGTTGCCACTATTGCAAGGAGAACCTTTTGTTTCACCAGTGTTGATGTATAAAATCTTATGAATGAAGTTGTTATTCTTGTAGGGGTGGCAAGACCAAAATAAATTAAATAAAATTTTTTTCAAAAATAAAAATAAATTAAATAATTTAATTCTTTTTAATTAGTTAATTCTAGAAACACAACAATAAATTAATACTCAATCCTTCTTTTGTCTGCATGATTTATTTTAATAAATCATGTGAGCTTATGTGTCAATTATTTAAGACTATCGTATTTTATTAAGTCCTATTAAAGTGATCTAATTAAGTTTATTGAGCTTACATATGTAGATACCATATTCCTTAGACTATGATGGGTTGGCTAGGAATATTATTATTATATATATATATTGGTTATGGTCCCCAGAAATTTTATTGAGAGTGTCTGTTCTGTATACGGAAGACCATGATCTATTTTGACAGGTTACGAAGATTGCGTCTTAGTAATCTGACATACTAGGTCTTATGGGATTAAGATAAGGAATATATAGAACATGTGTATTTTATTCTATCATTGTCTTCTTGTGTTAAATTGGTTTTGAATTTTGAAACCAAACAAAATAATAAACATTATGATCACATTTTCATATGGGTAATAATGGACTAAAATTCTAGACATTGTTTATTACTATGTTTGGATGATTTCAGGAAAAAAAAAATTTGAAGATTGATTTTTTGAAAAGTTTGGAACAATTTCTTGTTCAGTTTTTAATTTCCCACCAAATATACATTTTATACATTAAAACAATTGTGCAGTAACATTTATTGGACAAAAATATATGTGGTAAAAACAGTAAAAAAAATGGAGTTAACGCAAAAAAATTGACTTAAAGACCAAAATACGGAAGGGCACTTCATGGACGATTTGAAAGTTTGAATGTCATCATGCGAAAAAAAAAAGTTGAAGCGTTAAAATTGAATTTTGGAAAAATTTAGGTGTAACTAAAATAGTTTACTCTAAAATTAATATCAAATCATTTTATACTTAATTTTTGTTTTCTCCTTTACTTTTATTTAATTTATATATTATAGGGACAAAGAAATTTTTATTCTTACTTAGTTAAAATTTTTCTTTTTTATTTATAATTTTTTTGTTAAAAAGTATAAAATATAAAATACAATTATAATTATAAAAAATTTAAAAAGAAAAGAATAATTGAGAAAGTCATCCGATCACAAGGCGAATTCAATAAATTTGTTCTTTTAGATAATAATAATAATTTAATTAGTATAAATAATAAAAAATAATAGAACATGAATTAAAAATGTATTGTATTATTAAAAATTAATAATAATATTGAGAGAAATTTTTTAAAAAATTATTCAAAAAATTATTAAAACTAAGTTGTATAGTCAATGATTCGTAACTCAGTTGGTAGCACCTTATTTATAATTTGAGAGATTATAAGTTTGAGACATAGTAAAAGCTAAAAGTGCCTTAATCTTTTTAAAAAAAGCTAATTTGTATGGAAAAAAAAATGAGCAATTTTTCTCTTCTTGTATATTTCAATAACTCCAAAACATACAAACTAACCCCTATTTATAGGGATGAATTCTATGTAACTTATACACCCACATACATGTATAATATACATAACTCTCTATTATACTAAAGCTGTTACAAAGTTAATTCATGGAGGTTATATGGACATACAAAATAATAGTAGAATATATAAAACTCCCCCTTTGGATGTCCATTGTACAAAGAATATGCCTCATTAAAACCTTACTAGAAAAAACCCAGTGGGAAAAAAATCTTTGTACCGACACATTGTTCCTTGTACACTCTACCTGATCATTACATAATATCTTTGTACCGACACATTCCAATATTATGGACCAGTCTTTCAAATGTTAAAGTTGGTAATGCTTTTGTGAATAAGTCTGCCAAATTATTACTTGAACGAATCTATTGTACATCAATATCATCATTTTTCTGAAGATCATGCGTAAAGGAAAATTTTGTAAAATATGCTTTGTGTGATCTTGTTTGATATATCCTTTCTGTAAGTCAGCTATACATGCAGTGACTTGCAGCTATATATGCTTTGTGCGGGTCCTCTTCCCTAGGACAGTAACTTGAACCGGTTCCTTCCCCTTGGACTGGTCTATTGACCTCGGCAGTTGGGGGGATCAGTCGACAGGAGCCCGAGATGTTGTCGAGGTGGTCGCAGCGTTTTCCGACGAAGTAGCCGCAACAGCAGAAATTGAGGCTCGATCTACCGCCCACGTTGGATTGACGGTAGATCGTTGGAAGGCGATCTCCCGAGCACGCCTCTCCGCTTCACGGCGCTCAGCAAAATTCATGAGCATATTTGTCGAAGTCATAAAAAAGCATGATTAGCAAGAATGACAAAAGGATAAACGAAGTATGAGGACTTGTAAAGGAAAGATTAATAAGTCTAGTCTATCCTTTGCTACAGGACAGCCCGCATTTTGAGGATTCAAGCACTCCGGACAGTCATCGAATAACACCCTGCCAGGGTGTAATCTCCACATCGGGTACTCTTTATTATCTTCTAAACCTAGCTCTCTCTGACGAGCACCAATCGATTTCCTACCAATCCCGCAGGGGTACTGACTCTCGTTAGCGATAAGTTTGCTAGTAAGGAAAATTTTGGTTTGGGTTCTGGGGTTGTCTCCTAATTCACTCCGGATGTAATCAAGGAATTTCCTATCGGAGTCTGAGTATGTGGCATTTTTCTTCAGAGGTGGCCAAGAACGAAGTGCCTTACACTTCAGATAAAATGGAAAGCCTGATTTGGACTGCACACAAACCCAACGCTCTCTCCACTGACCTATTTTATTCGAAGGGGGTCATGTGAAGTACGAGGGCGAAGTGATAAGGTTAGGTTGTTCATGTGAAGTACGGTAAAAAAGGTTCTCAAGATTAAGTCTGAGACTTCTACTCCTATTCTTCTACACAAAATGGTCAACGTGACGAAGTACCAAACTCCGTTAGGGTGGACATGGGCAAGTTTGCATTTAACTAAGTTCAAGAAATCACAAAAGGCGGGATCTAAAGGTATGCTAAGTCCGAAAATGAAATGGTCAAAGGGAATGTGGGTGTAAAAGTCAGACATGGCCCCGCATGCCTGCACAGAGAAAATTATAAACCTACTTCGGTCGACCTCTAAGGACAGAACATGGAGTTCAAGGCTAATGGTATTATTTTTCAAAGCGAAGTCCCCCAGCAACCTTTTTTTTGGTCTTTGGGAGTTCTTCAAGGGTATCGGAGTCAGCATCCTCCTCGTGGAGGGTATCGAACTACTACTACTCTCATCGCTCGAAGTGCTTGGACTCACATTGGCTGGCCTGTCCATCGAAGTGGATGTCGAGGAACTAGACATGACCTCGACTATGGGGACTGGGACTTCGGGGTTTTCTGAGTTTGACATGTCAACCTGAGAGTAAAAATCCTATCAGTTCTAAGTTGTTCTAAGACTTTTCACTCCGCCTTCAAGAATTTCTTCATCCCAAAACATTTTCCCCAGAAAACTTTGCACAAAAACCCCTTTTTTACCCAGTCAACTACAATTTCACGAAAATATGATGCATTCTTGATACCAAATCTGGGAAAACACACAAAAAGCCCCCCATATTTCCAAAATACCAACAAAAACCCAATAAAAACCCAGGAAACGGATGAACACTATCTTGTTCATCGCCTAGAACCAAAACAAATGCAGAAAATGATGGTAAAAGAAACAAAGACTGGTGGCCATAGCACACCATTACTTGCTGTGATGATTGAGAAGTTGAAGGAAGCTTTGGGAAATCACCGGAACAGAAAGGCAAGCTAAAACAAGGCAAGAAGATGAAGAGAGAGTTTGATTGCAGAGGAAATATGGAAGGAAAGTGAAGAGTTCTTCAAAAGAATTAATCACTTATTTATAGAAGCAAAGAGGAAGACGAAGGGGCAAGAATTTTTAATTCAAAAAATTGGGAAACTTCCTGGGTACGCCTCGCCTGAACCCAGTCCCCGCCGAGTCCTAGTCACACCAAACGTCAATTTTCCACCTCTAGGTATAGTAGCCATCATTACCTAAACACCGGGAAGTGCGAACGACGTCATTTAAAGAGCCCAGCTGGCGTCGAGATGGTCGAACCAATATTGGAGACCTCGCAACAACTAACCAGCAACCTCTTTGCACTCATTGCCTCCGGGGCTGAGTGACAGCGGACTTTTGGCTGCATCTAAGTAAAAGAAGAACCATTCTTTCACTTCCTGAAAGATATTAATTGCTCTTATGCTGACAAAGAATTAATGCTGACATGGTAAACACCACCTGGCACAGTGTGACCCATCACTTCGCTTGGATCTTATCTACCTAGCCCGATGGGACCGCAAGACAGTGAAGTCTTCGGATTTGATACAACTCACCTCACCTGTCCTTTTTCTACCAGTTTCTTCTAGAAGATTCCTCAAAGGATATTTTCGACCAACAACCTATCTTAAAGATATTCATATAAAGTATCTCACAGAATATCCCTACAACAGTGGGATATTTTCAGAATCTGGTAACTGCCAGATTCCACATAATTCATCACCCGACCTACCTATTTCATAGGGTGATTCACATCTATAAATACCACCCTAGTAAAGGTAAGAAGGTAAGGCCAGATTACTCAACAAATTCTCTGCTAAATCAAATATTCCCTAGTAAAGTTCAGAATACTAACTTTATCATCGGAGGGTTCATCAAAGTCCCCTTACCCTCTATTTTGCAGATATCCCAAGACCGAAATCCTCATCAAATCACGAATGCAACATCCATCTTGGCAGTAATATTTGGCAGAGATCATCAGAGGATGTCGTTTCATCGACAGGTGGCGTCAAACCAATTTTAGACGAATCAATATATATATATATATATATATAATATATATATATAATCTTAATGTTTAAGTTTATTTTATTATTTTTCATTTTATCTCTTCCTTTGTTTTATTTTATTAATATTTTTTTGTAAATTATTAATTTTTATATTTTTAATTTTATTTAAAATAATTCTCTTAGTATTTTTATTTTTTTCCCTAGAGAGTTTGATTTTTGCGGATCTAGTTGATTAGTTGGTGAAATTTTCAGATCAATGATGTTTGTTTGGTTGTTAATAGTGGTTTTTGTGTGGTTAATGATTTAGGGGTGGTGTTTCGACGATCTCTATGGTAGTTTTATTTGATGTTTTTTATATTGGATGATTCAATTTTGAAATGATTGAATAATGTTGTGATTGAGGAAGAACAAGTTGGTTGCATTGTGCTACATGAAAAGGATATTACTAAAGGTATCAAGGAGGATGAACTTAGTATCCTCGCTCATATTCATGGTGGCAATTCTATCAATTTCAAAGGGTTTAAAGCTACAATGAGCATATTCTGGAGATGTGATTCTTTTTCCATTCAGCAACGAAATGAAAACTTTTAGCAAATATTTTTCGGGATGCAAGACACAATAGATTACATTCTTTCAAACAGAACCTGGCATTTTGATAACACCTTGTTATTGATTTGTCCCCAATGTAGTGGAATGGTAGATTTGGAAAAATAATATTTTTGGGTTCTACTAACGGGGCTGTCGTGGTTCTGTTATACATTGTAGGTGGAAATAAAATTAGGACGCTCTCTTAATGTCTACAAGTGTTTACAATTGCACGAAGACAAAATTTTGGACACAAAGTACTTACGATTTAGGGCTCTTGTGCTAGTTAATAAACCCTTGATGCGCATGCTTCGGGTTGTTACACCAAATAATAGTTCTTTTATGGGTTTACTTAAGTATGAGAGGATGCCAATTTTCTGTTTTATTTGTGGTTGCATCGGGCATATGTATAAAAATTGTAATCCACAATTGGGTGAGGAATTCACTGTGAATACCATGCCATATGGATCATAAATGAGTGGTACAAACTACATCCCTTCTGATCTGATCTTTTCCCTAGAAACGTTTGATGAGACGTATTACAAAACTAAGGAAGTTGTGTCCCATTGAAAGTCAAGCTTGTTGAGATTGCCTATTATCTCTCAATCAAATCTCGATCAAATATTTGATTACTCATTTTCAACCATGTATTTTGGCTACCATTTTATTATGTTTCCAATTTTGTATTTCTTGTATTGCCTATTTAAGGCATGTATCCTCTTTGTTCACTTAATGGAATTCAATTCAAAAATATACACAGTGAATAAAACAAAAACCTTTTGAATTAAATTCTTTAAAAATTCTTTATGGTATCAGAGCGTAGGCTTTGATTACCCTCTGGTTATGGCAGACGAAGACATGTCCTCTACCTTTAGCCCCTCTGCAACCATAGAGGGAGTCAAGATTCAACTTTTATATCCACAAAGTCAGTTAGTGTTAGTAAAGCTTAATGAAGCAAATTTCCTGGTGTGGAAAACACAGATCTTGACTGCCATTAGAGGATATGATCTCTAAGAATATCTCAGCTTGGATGCACAGATTCCTGATAAGTTTGTGGTTGATAACACTAAGTCTCAGGTAATTAATCCGGCCTTTACCTTATGGAATAGGCAAGATCAAATTTTAGCATCTTGGTTGTTATCTTCATTGTCTGAAAACATATTGCCTTTGATGATTGGTTTGAATACATCCTCTGAAATCTGGTCAGTGCTTGAAAAGAAATTTGCTTCACAGTCAAAGTCCAAAACGTTGCAGTATAAACTTCAACTACAAACCACTAAAAAGGGAAATATGAGCATGAGAGAGTATTTAGCTAAGATTAAAATGTGCTGTGATTTGCTTGCCACCACTGGAAATTTTGTGAATGAAAGTGATCATGTCATGCATATTTTAGCTAGTTTGGGTCCAGAGTATGATTCAGTTGTTGTAACTGTGACTGCTAGAGCTGGCACTTTTGGTTTAAATGATGTTCAAGCTTTATTGTTGAGCTTTGAAGCAAGGCTGGAAAATAGCATGAGTGTTAGTGCAGGAGGTATGATAAATATAGATGGATCTCAGCCATCTGTGAATCTTGTAGCCCAAGATGGGAATTACAGAAGGAACTTTAGCAATCAATCTTATGCTACAAGAGGAAGAGGCAGTAATGGTTTCAGAGGAGGAAGGAGAGGTGCTTTCAGAGGTAGAGGTTTCAGAGGTCAAGGATCAAAAATAATTTTCCAAGTTTGTTATATTTCTGGGCATTCAACAGATAGATGTTGGAATAGATATGACCAATCCTATGGTGCACAATCTGGATTTCAGAAGAATGATAGTAATACAACAGATGGTGTTCAAATCAGGAATCCCTCATTGAATATGGTACACATGCCCAGAAACAACAACTCAAATGAGGAAGGAGGGTGGTATCCTGACCCAGGAGCTTCATCTCATGTTACAAGTTATCTGAACAGTCTGCAATCTCCTTCAGAATATAATGGTCCTAACAAGTTGCAAATGGGGAATGGTCAGAATGAGCACATCAGCCACATAGGTAATGGTTCCTTGCATTGTGTGCACTCTGATAAAATGTTTCATCTTAATGATCTGCTACACGTGCCTGGAATAACTAAAAACTTAATAAGTGTTTCAAGATTTGCTCATGACAATAATGTGTATTTTGAATTTCATCCCATATTTTGTCTCGTTAAGGACCAAGCTACTCAACAAGTTCTTCTCAAAGGAATAGTTAAAGAGGGGTTGTACAGGTTCAACTTCAGTCATGGTAGTGAATCAAGAAGCAAGGAAGCTCAGTTTAAATTTAATCCTTATGTTTTTGCATCTTCAGTTTGTATTAACCTGGATATCAGTCTGTGGCATAAGAGATTTGGGAATTGTAGTTATGACATTGCCAAGAAGGCTCTTAGGGACTGTAATATCCTTTTCAACAATAAAAATTGTGATTCCAACATTTATCATCCATGTATCCTTGCAAAGAGTCATAAGCTTCCTTTTGCTAATTCTGAAAGTGTTTCAAAGGCTCCTTTTGATCTTGTTCATTCAGACCTTTGGGGGCCAGCTCCTATACAATCTGTGAATGGGTATAAATATTATGTTACATATGTTGATGATTATACATGGTACGCTTGGATTTATCTTTTGAAACTCAAGTCAAAAGTGTATGTCACTTTTATTCACTTTCATAATATGGTGCAAACACAGTTTAAAACTAAAGTAAAGGTTGTTCAGAGTGATGGAGGAAGTGAATATAAACCTATGAGTGTCTTCTTCATGGATAATGGAATTTTGCACAGGATTTCTTGCCCTTACACACCACAACAAAATGGTTGTGCTGAAAGGAAGCACATGCATGTAGTGGAGATGGGTTTAGCTTTGCTTGCTCAATCAAACATGCCTCTTAAATTCTGGGATGATTCTTTTACCACAACAGTGCATTTAATTAATAGGTTACCATCCAAACCTATTCATTTCATATCTCCCTTCCAAAAATTATTTGAAAAGAAGCCAAATTATTCTATGTTGAAGGTTTTTGGATGTTTGGCCTATCCACATATGAGGCCATACAACAATCATAAGCTGGAGTTCGGGGCTGAAGCAGGAGTTTTTATTGGATACAGTTCAGAATATAAGGGTTATAAAATTTTTCTTTCCACGGGAAAGGTTATTGTCTCAAGGCATGTGCTATTTGAAGAGAACATTTTCCCCTTTGTCAAAGAAGGTAATGCAGGTACTGAAAACATAGAGTCTTGATACACGAAAATATTATCACCTTTTTAGCATGTTTTTATATATGATTTAGGGTGCAATTAAGGGTAAATTGATCTTAATTGTTCATTATTTACTTAATTTCACAGTTTTTATGATTTTGGAAGTGTCAGGTGAAAAGTAGACGAAAACAGCAAATTTTGGGGCAGAAACGCAATTTTTGGAAATGTTGACTTGGTCAAAGGGTTAGGACGGGCGTCCCGACCCAGTCAAAGCACCGGGACGGGCGTCCCGACCTGGTCAACAGACCAGGACGGGCGTCCCAATCCGGGACGGGAGTCCCGAACCCCCAGATCCAGTCCCACATCGAATTTTTGATGAAAAATCACCCTGGGAAGCTGCTATAAATACCCCAGGCCTCCAGCAGTTGAAATCATTCCTCTCCACTCGATCTGAGTCATTAAGTGGTTTCCAGTGTACACTTCTCTAGTACACAACCCACTCAGAGACTCGGATCTCAGTTTTCTTTCTTATTAGTGTTTAGTTTTAGTTTTTGAGAAATAGTCTCAGATCTTAGGCTTCTATAGATAGGTTCGTTTCTGGTATTCATAGAATACTCGGGATTTCGTTAGGAGATCCTAAGAGGGCTCTAGGCGTTCGAAGAGTCAGTCCACAGGGCTGGGCTTAAGCTGGGTATTAAGGTAAAGCCCAGTTACTAGGCTGAGGAAGCGTCCTCCGAAGGTTCTGGCGAGCAGAGTCAGGGCAAGCAATACGACATATACAGCAGTACGCTCCGTCGGTGAGACTACGTAAAGGGTGATTTCTTTATGGCATCAGTCCCCATGTCCTTCTCTTATATGTTGTTATTGTGTTGTTCCAAATATTTATTATGAATACGAGATTACGATTTTTATGAATAATTGTTTTATATGTTGACGTTGTTATGTTTTTCCGGAAATAACCACCTTCTTAACATTCACTATGTCTGCATGTCTAATGTGCTCTTTTAAACTAAAGTTAGGGTTATAGACAATTCCTAACCACGGTCTAATCATAACCTGTTTAGTTTAACAAGCATCAATTAGTATTGGTGTCTGCCATGCTAGATAAAATAACCTGCTGAACACCCTGTTTGTTAGAGTAGTCTAGGTAAGTCGAGCCGAGTCCGATTATGCCGGTGGCTAGGGCAAGCGGTATGATCCCCTAAGTGACATAGGGCTTTCATGGATGCCTTCGTCCCGAACCGTGAGTAGGGCCGTCATTAAGGTAGGGCGGTTTATTAGAAACCTCGGATGTGGTACGCCTTTAGACACAGAACATAGTTGCAATCCAGGCCAATACATGTCTAAAATACTCGAATATAGGTCAATTAACATATAGGAACAGTATAACATAGAATCAGGACTCATCTATAAAACACTTCTAGGATTAATTAGACTTAAACCTAGTGGAGAATGAATCACCCTCTCATCAAAGTATTTGATGAAGATTGCATAACTGGATCATAAGATAGGAGTTAGGATAAAAGGCTAGTTACTACTAAGCCGTTGCCACTTCCCTGGGAGTACAATATTTAACTTAATAAAATCGTAGATACTTTCCAACAGACTAGCTACACGATAGGTACTCTGCCTTAGGTTCTGGTTGATTAAGTGACAATAATTGAATGCTAAGTGACAGTTAGTAAGACTCAGTCCTTAATTACTCATAATCGACATAGGTAAATAAAGCCTATCTTTTAGCATACCAATCGGAACTGCATCAAGTCTTCAAAGGATGTTTTTAGTTCTTGTGAACCAACTGTTGCTAGTTTCCCAGCATTCACTTCTCAGAATCTACAAGTTGAAGCCTCATCTAATAAAGATCAGCATCCAGTCTCATCCTTTGATCAAAGTGATTCTTGTTCTGATAAAAGTCTTGAGACTGTACCTTTGGAAGTTTATCTGCCTGTGTCAAGAGAAAATCTACCTGATTCTATTTCACAGCATGGTTTTGAGAATGATGTGCCAATCACTAATAAACATTCTATGGTGACAAGGAGTAAAGCAGGTTATATGTAAGCCAAAGATTTTAACTGCTGTTTTGAGAGATTTGGATGAACCTAAAAGTGCTGAAGAAGCTATGATGAAACCTCACTGGAAGAAGGTAATGAAAGATGAATATGAAGCACTTTTAAAGAATAAGACATGGACTTTGACAACACTGCCTAAAGGAGCTAACTTGATTGGTAACAGATGGGTTTTCAAAGTTAAGAAAAATGCAGATTGAGGTGTTGAAAGATATAAGGCCAGACTTGTGGCACAAGGTTTCACTCAAACAGCAGGTTTTGACTATCAAGAAACATTCTCACTTGTAATAAAACCAACAACCATCAGAATCATGCTCTCATTGGCTTTAAATTATTCTTGGAAAGTAAGGCAGCTAGATGTTAGCAATGCCTTCCTAAATGGAGAATTGATAGAGCATATATACATGAGGCAACCAAAGGGATTTGAGCAGGAAGGTACGTATGTTTGTAAGCTACACAAAGCACTTTATGGGCTTAAACAAGCCTCAAGGGCCTGGTATATTAAGGTTACGAATACAATGTCATCTTTTGGTTTTGAAAATTCCAAGGCTGATAGCTCCTTGTTTTGGTATGATAAGAATGGTCTGAAGGTTTACATTTTGATCTATGTTGATGACATACTTGTGACAGGAAATTGTGAGAAGGGTGTTGATAGATTGATTGAAAGAATGAGGCAGCACTTTTCCTTGAAGGACTTAGGAGAAATCAATCATTTTTAGGGAATTGAAGTTTCTAGGACTCAACAAGGATTTCATCTCTATCAAAAGGAGTATATCAAGAAGTTACTGGAGAAAGCAAATATGCAGCAGGCAAAATACACTCCTACACCTATGATTAGCCGCTCACACCCATCAAGAAAGCAGTAAAACATATGCCCAGACAATCTTTCTAACATTTGGTCAATAAAAGGAAGGGGGAAGTGGTCTTTTCGTGTGGCCGTATTTAGTTTCCTATAGTCTATGCATACACGATGACCAGTTACAGTTCTCGTAGGAATTAGTTCATTATGTTCATTTCTGACAACTGTTATATCGCCTTTCTTAGGTACTACCTGCACCGGGCTTACCCACTCACTATCTGAGATAGGATAGATAAGTCCTGCATTTAACAGTTTGATTACTTCTTTCTTAACAACATCACACACATTAGGATTCAACCTCCTTTGAGGTTGTACACATGGCTTATAATCATTTTCTAGAAGAATCTTATGCGAACAAAAGCTTGGATTAATACCTGGAATGTTTGCAATTTTGTAGGCAAAGCAAAGTACTTCAACATGCATAACACATATTCATAAAATCATAATCCAATATTCATAATCAATGTTTGGACGAACACAGTACAGACATATAAAGAGAGGGACAAGGGGAGTGATGCCATAAAGTATTCACCCTTTAAGTAGTCCGCTGATGGAGCAACTGCTTGTATATGTTAGACTGCTCGACCCGACTCTGCTCGACAGAACCATCGGAGGACGCTTCCTCAACCTAGTAGTTGTACTTTACCTTAATACCCAACTTAAGCACAACCCTATTGACTGACTCTTCGAACGCCTAGTGCCCTCTTAGGATCTCTTAACGAAATCTTGGGTATTCTATGAATACCGAAAATGAACCTATCTAGTCGTATCCTAGGATCTGAGACAGACTCTCAGAAACAAAGAACACGAGACACTATCTAAGAATATAAATAAACCTATACTAAAACCTGAGACCACTAAGTGACTTGTATACTATAGAAAACTGTATACTTGAAGTCACTAAATGACTCAGATCGAGTGGAGAGGAATGAATTCAACTGAGGAATGCCTGGGGTATTTATAGTAGGGGAGCTAGGTGATTTTCTCTTCAAAAATCGATGTGGGATTCTGAACTGGGGCTTGGGACGCCCGTCCTGGATTTGGGACGCCCGTCCCGGCCTGTTGACCAGGTCAGGACGGCCGTCTCGAGTCCTGGACGCCAGTCCTGGCCTCTGGACGCCTATCCCGACTTCCGAACTTCTGAAAATCACGTTTTTGCTCTGAAATTTACCATTTTCTTCTACTTTTCACCTGACACTTCCAAAATCACAAAAACTGTGAAATTGAGTTAATAACAATCAATTGAGAACGATTTAACACCAATTTCACCCTAAATTATGCCTAAAAACATGCTAAAAAAAGTGATATGATTTATGCATTTCAATATTGCAGTGTTATGGGGTCTACCTATTGATGGAGAGCCTATTATAGGGCCAAGGATTGCGGGTGGTACATAATATTGGGTAGATTTATGTGCGAGGCTTTTGGGTTTTAGACCTAGATCAGATGAAATAAAGGGTAATAGAATGAGGAAGACTGCTTTAGATATGTACTTGTTGATTACTTTATCACCCGATTCATCTGAGGATCATTTATTGCAGTACTCACGATCATTAGCTCTATTATTGATCGGTGGTTTATTATTCACTAATTGTATAGGTAATAGAATTAACCTTAGATATCTCCTTCATTTAGAAAATTTGAAGGATGTTGGGAATTTAAGTTGGGGTAGTGGCGTTCTTACTTACTTGTATCGATCAATATGTATGACATCAAAATGAGAGGCCCATGAGATTTCATGTCTAGTGGTACTACTTCAGGTAATATTTAATTTAAATATTAAAATATTTCAAAGTTACATTAGATTGAAAGTTGAATCTATTATTACTTTGAATTATTTTGTTTTAGAGTTGTGGGCATAGGAGGGCCTTCCCATATTAGGACCAAATATACGCCTTGAGTTACAAATTTTACAAAATTTAGCACCGTATGGAGCAATGTGACAAGTGAAATTTGATCTCACCAAACTATCAACCCATGTTCTTATCACTTATCGAGATCAACTTGACACAATGTCCCCCAATCAAGTGATATTCTATTTCAATTTAATATATAATTTATTATTTATGACAATGCAATTGAATATATATATATATAATATATATATATATATATATTGTAGTTTTCGTGGATGCAACTATTCAAAATTGACCTTTATAATAGTCAAATTTCAATTATCAAAAGAATTATTACAAAGAACAACAAAACTTATTCTTAGATAAAAATTTAAAAAGTTATTTATTTATTGTGTCCAACAATCACTTTTCTAGGAAAAAAATTAAACTATTAAAGGAAAGAACGTTATAAGACATCAAAGATTATGTGGAACATTAGGACTCATGTGTTAGAATCCATCCTAAAATTCAATATTGGAATTCATCACTACAAAAAAATTATATGGAACATTAGGACTCATGTTAAGAATGTGCACTATAATTTAGTGTTGGAATTCATTACTGTAAAAAATTACGTCGAACATTATGACTCATGTTCAGAAAAAGTCTTAGAATTCAGTACTGGTCAAAAATCATGTGGAGCCCTAGATTTCAATTTTAAACACTATAATTGATATCAATATCCTAAAATACAATATAACACAACATGAACTTATATCAAATAGTAAATCTTGCAAAATACAATAGAACACAATGTAAACATAATTCACATATAAACTGCAATACAATACAACATAATGTCAATTGATGTGCATAAATCATATACCTTTTTAGCATGTTTTTAGGCACAAATTAGGGCAAAATTAGAGATAAATTGTTCTTAATTGATTGATATTAACACAATTTTGCTGTATTTGTGAGTTTGGAAGTTTTAGGTGAAATGTGCAAGAAAATGGCAAATACTGGGGCAAAAACGTGATTTTTAGAAGTTTTTGGATCAGGACAGGCGTCTAAAGGTCAAGACGGGCATCCCGAGGCCCCTGCCAGAATCCCACATCGATTTCTGCAGAGAAAATCACTCAGCTTCCTTGCTATAAATACCCCAGGCCTTCCTCAGTTGAAATCATCCCTCTTCACTCGATTTGAGTCATTTAGTGACTTCAAGTATACATTTTCCTACTGTATACAAGTCATTTAGTGATCTCAGGTGTTCCACACAAGTAGTTTAGTATACGAGAGTTTCTCGTTTTCTTTGCTTTCTGAGAGTCTGTCCAGAATCTTAGAATACGACTAGATAGGGTTCATTTTTTGTATTCATAGAATACCCGGGATTTCGTTAAGAGATCCTAAGAGGGCATTAGGTGAGCGAAGAGCTAGTCAATAGGGCTTTGCTTAAGCCTGGGACGTAAGGTAAAGTAATTGCTGCTAGGCTAAGGAAGCGTTCTCTGAAGGTTCTGTCAAGCAGAGTCGGGTCAAGCAATCCAAGATATACAAGTAGTCACTCCATCGACGGACCTAATAAAGGGTGAATACTTTATGGTGGTGGTTCCCTAGATCCTCTATGTATATTATGTACTGTGTTTGTCTAAAGATTTATTTGAATATCCAATTATGATGATATGTATATGTGTTTTGCATGCTGAAGTTCTTTACATTTTTTCAGAAAGGTCACCAGCTTAATTAATCATTATGACTACATGTCTACTTGCTCTTTTAAATTAGATGAACAGTTATAGACAATTCCTAACCACAGTCTAATCATAACCTGTCTAGTTTAATAGACCTTAATTTAGGGCTTTGTGAGAGGACAGAAGCATTAAGGTCTGCCATATTAGATAAAATAACCTATAGATCACCATGTTTATTAGAGTAGTCAAATGAGGCTGAGTTCGTGTTTTTATGCCTGCGTTAGGGCGAGCGGCATGATCTCCTGAGTGACACAGGACTTTCATGGATGCCTTTAGCTCGAACCGTGAGTAGGGTCATCAATAGCGATGGGGCGGTTTATCAGATAACTCAGATGTGGTATACAAGTAGAATCAGTACGTAATTACAATCTAGACCAATATATATCTAAAATACTCGAAGATAGATCAGTGAACACGTAGAAACAATAGGACATACATCAGAATACTTGTTTGTAAAATACTCTTGCATGCGTAATGAACTTGAGTCTTGTGTAGAAAGGATCACCCTCTCATCAAAGATATTGATGAATGATTGCATAACTAGGTAATAAAATGAGAGTTATGGTAAAAGGATAGTTGCTACTAAGTCGTTACCACTTCCCTGGGAGTACGATAAATTATTAAATTAAAATCGTAGATACTTTCCAACAGACTAGCTACACGATAGGTACTCTGCCTTAGGTTCTGATTGATTAAGTGACAACATAGATGCTAAATGTGACAATTAGTAAGTCTCAATCCTTAATTATTCATAATCGATATAGGGTAAATAAAGCCTATTTTTAGCATATCAATTGGAACGCATCAAATTTTGTCGCCGTTGCCGGGGACATATCATAAAATTTTAGGATTCCTGATCAAAATTCTAGAGGCTTATGATAGGTAGCGGTAGTAATCTATACCTTAGACATAACACTCATTTTATTCTAGTTGGACAATCAGTTTCCTGAAATATAGGGTTATCATAACTAATTAATTTTAGAAATTATCTAAAATTAAGAAATTTAGGATAATCAAATTTTAGAAAATTATTCTAAAACCTTATTAAGGAAATTTAAATTGCTTTCAGAAAAAAAACCCGAAAAATATTTTCTTAATTTTATTTCTTCCTTGTTTCACTCCTTTAATTATTTATTTGTTTTATTTTTCCCAGATTCTTTCGTCTTTCAATCTATTTTACTCCACTAACTTTCTGCTCAGACTTAACGTATTTCTCTCTGTAGTTGTATGACTCGAACCTCAGAAGCTAATCTTGAAACCCCAATTGAAAATCCCGAACGTCTCATCCGTACAGCTAACAGACGAAGAACATAGATGGTTGCCGAAAGAACTCCCCTCGAAACTTACATCCAGCCACAGACTGTTCCAGTGTCGTTCGCCATTAGAATCCCTGGAAACCCTCGCTATGATCTCAAACCGAATGTGCTCCAGCTGATAATAAACCAGGTCCAGTTTGGAGGAACTGTAGCCCAAAATTCGCTCGAGCACTTGTTCGAATTCTCCACTCTCTACGAAGGTCTCAAGGGAGATCACACTGCGGAAGTAACCAAGCTGAACCTCTTCCCCTACTCACTTAGGGACAGAGCTAAACGGTGGTTGGCACAGTTACCTACTAGGTCAATCACAACTTGGGATGAGTTAAGCAATGCCTTCTTGGAAGAATACTATTCCACAACAAGAGTCCTAGAATATCGAAAGGCTCTTTCCAGTTTCACTCAAGCTGCCGATGAGATAATAATCAAAGCCTGGGATAGATTCAAGGAACTGCTAAGACTCTGCCCACAACATGGACTTACTGAAGCACTGCTAATCCAACAATTCTATGGAGGTATGACAGAAATGGGTAAGCAAGTTCTTGATAGACTTAACCCCCAGTGCGGTTTCAATGAACTGAATGAAGTAAATGCTAGAAACACCCTGGAGAGACTCTATAGGAACAGCAAGAACAGGCGCACCAGTGGTCGAGCCAAGAAACAACCAGTTAATGCAGCAAATGCCTCCACTGATGAACAATTCGAGGCATTCAAGGCCAGTATTACTAATCAACTAAATGCCTTCCAATAGGGAAAGATCATTCAGCCAATATATCAAGTTTGTGAATTTTGCCAATGACCGCATTTCAGTGGGGATTATTATGGTAATGGAATACTGACTATTCTAGAGGATATAGAACAACTGGAAGCAGTTAACTCTGCCCCTATGGGAAATACCTACAATCCCACCTTGAAGAACCACCCAGGATTTAGTTGGAGAAACAATTCTGGGAATGTCAACTTCCATAAAAGAGCACCTCAGCAAGTACCTTATCCGCAGAATCAGCAAGTCGCTCTGTCCGCACCAAGGAACTACATCGTTACAGTTGACCCCATGCAAGAATTTCGAGACATACTAAAAAGCATCGCTGACTCTAACAAGGAAATGATAGAATCAAATAGGAAAGTCCAGGAGGCTCATGCATAGAGAATTCAGCAGAATGAGAATAGACAAAAGCAGACCGAGCAAACAATCAGGAACACACAAGCTGCTCTGCAAACTTTGGAGAGACAAATGGGACAACTATCCACCCATCTCTCTCACAGGTCACAAGGAACGCTACCAAGCAACACTGAGACCAACCCACAAAATGAATGTAGGACCATTACTCTAAGATCTGGTAAAATTCTATCTCCATCTCCTTCCAAACCTTCTGATCCTCCTATTCTTGTGTAGGAACTAGAAGAAGGCTCCCAGGAACCAACGCCGAAGAATGTCGAAATCGAAGTAGCAAGGAAAGGGAAGAAGGAGTCCATTCCTGAGTACCGATCGAAAGTACCTTACCCTGCAAGACTTATGCAGAATAAAGATAAGGAGCAGTTTGAAAAGTTTTTTAAGAATTTTAGTCAGATTCATGTTAATTTACCTTTGCTTGATGTTATTTCTGAAATGCCAAAGTATGCTAAGTTTTTAAAATAAATTATTAGTAATAAAAGAAAATTTGACATGGACAAGGTGGTTCTTAATGAAGAATGCACGGCAGTTCTACTGAACAAACTGCCCTGCAAACAGAAAGATCCAGGTTGCTTTACTTTGCCATGTACGATTGGAAATATTACTAATATGCATGCATTAGCAGACTTAGGAGCTAGTATTAATCTCATGCCATCTAGTTTATTTGATAAATTAGGATTGCATGATTTGAAAGCGACTAGAATGTGCATACAACTTGCAGACAGAACAGTCAAAATTCCCAGGGGAATAATTGAAGACCTCTTAGTAAAGGTCGGAAAATTTGTTTTCCATGTAGACTTTGTTGTCATGGACATGAATGGAGAAGGAGGAGTGCCTCTGATTCTAGGTCGACCCTTTCTAGCTACCTCGAAGGCATTAATAGACGTCAGTAACGGTCAAATCAAACTAAGGGTAGACAATGAAGATATCACGTTTGATCTAAATGAAACCCTTAAGTATCCCATGCATTTAGATGATATTTGTTTTTGTGTGGATGCTATTGAACAATTGATTGAAGTTAACATGACAGACCTATGCTCAAACTATCAAGTCTTAGAGGAAGACTCTCTGGAAATAGAAGAAACTGATTTCAGCCCCTCTGATTACGAAATTAACTCTAACATTTTCACTGAGATACGTACTAATGAGATGAAGAAAGAACAAACTTCATTTGAAGATCCACCAGACTTGGAGCTAAAGGGACTGCCCACTCATCTGTGCTATGAATTCCTAGACGACAACAGGAAACTTCCCATCATTCTCGCAGTCGATCTGATTGCAGAACGACGGAAGTTAACCGTGGACATGTGCAAAAAGTACAAAAGAGCCTTTGCATACAAAATTGCAAATATTCCAAGTATTAATCCAAGCTTTTGTTTGCATAAGATTCTTTTAGAAAATGATTATAATCCATGTGTGCAACCTCAAAGAAGGTTGAATCCTAATGTGTGTGATGTTGTTAAAAAAGAAGTAATCAAATTGTTGGATGCTGGACTTATTTATCCAATTTCATATAGTGAATGGGTAAACCCGGTGCAAGTAGTACCTAAGAAAGATGGGATAACAGTTGTCAGAAATAAAAATAATGAATTAATTCCTACGAGAACTGTTACTGGTCATCGTGTCTGCATTGATTACAGAAAACTGAATACTGCTACACGAAAAGACCATTTTCCTCTTCCTTTTATTGACCAAATGTTAGAAAGGTTATCTAGACATATGTTTTACTACTTTCTTGATGGGTTTTCTGGATATTTTCAAATCCCCATTTCCCCAGAAGACCAGCATAAAACTACCTTCACATGTCCTTTTGGAACATTTGCATATAGAAGAATGCCTTTTGGTTTGTGTAATGCACCTGCTACTTTCCAACATTGTATGACTACTATCTTTGAGGACATGTTAGGAGAGTCTATGGAAGTGTTCATGGATGATTTCTCAGTTTTTGGGAATTCATTTGGGATTTGTCTAAAGAACTTGGAATTGATGTTAAAACGTTCAAATTTGGTTCTAAATTGGGAAAAATGTCATTTCATGGTAAAAGAGGGGATTGTGTTAGGACAAAGATCTCACACCAAGGTATGGAAGTAGATAAGGCTAAGATCGAAGTTATTTCAAAACTACCTCCACCTAACTCTGTGAGAGCCATTAGAAGTTTTTTGGGACACGCTAGTTTTTATCGCAGATTTATAAATGATTTTTCACTAATAGCCAGACCGTTGACCAATTTACTTGGTATGGATGTTCCTTTTGTTTTCGATGAAAAATATCTAAAAGCTTTTAACATACTTAAGGAACTTCTTACTACTGCACCTATCATGACATCACCTGATTGGAGTTTACAGTTTGAATTAATGTGTGATGCTAGTGATTATGCAATAGGAGTTGTTTTAGGATAGAGACATGATAAGAAATTTCATGTAATATATTACGCTAGCAAAACCTTGACTGACGCTCAGGAAAATTACACTACGATAGAAAAGGAATTACTAGCAGTAGTATACGCATTTGATAAATTCTGATCTTATCTAGTCTTATCTAAAACAATAGTTTATACTGATCATTCTGCATTAAAATACTTGTTTAATAAAACCTACGCAAAACCAAGACTAATCAGATGGGTTTTATTGCTTCAAGAATTCGACATAGAAATCAGGGATAAGAAGGGGGTAGAAAACCTAGCTGCAGACCACTTGTCAAAGCTAGAAAATCCAGCCCTAGAAGCTATAGATGAATCGATCATATCTGACAAATTTCTGGATGAGACTCTATGCACTTTATTTGCTATTTTCTCACCCCCATGGTTTGCAGATATAGCTAATTACTTGGTAGCTCAGACCCTTCCTAGTGATATCACTGCCCAACAGAGAAGGAAATTCTTTGCTGATCTTAAATATTACTATTGGGAGGATCCCTTTTTGTTTCGAATATGTGTAGATCAGATGATCAGGAGATGCGTCTCTCAAGAAGAAGGTTTCCAAATCCTGGAACATTGTCACTGCAGACCCGCAGGCGGTCACTTAGCTGCAGCTAATACCGCCAGAAAAGTATTGGAAGCAGACTTCTACTGGCCTACAATATTCAAAGACGCCGCAGCATATACAGGATCCTGTGATGCTTGTCAAAAAACAGGAAACATGTCTTCTTGAGACGGTCTACCCCAACAGGTAATTCAAAGGGTAAAAATATTTGACATGTGGGGTATAGACTTCATGGGTCCATTTTCTTCTTCCTATGGTAAGAAGTACATCATAGTAGCCGTATAATATTTCTCAAAGTGGCTTGAGGCACATGCACTACCTACTAATGATGCTAGAGTCGTGTGTAGTTTTCTTAGATAGCTATTCGCTAGATTCAGATGCCCAAAAGCCCTAATTAGTGACAGGGGTACACATTTTTGCAACTCTCAAATGCAGAAGGTACTTCAGCAATATGGAGTTCAACATCGCCTTTCCACAGCATACCACCCTCAAACCAATGGGCAGTTGAGGTAACCAATAGAGGAATTAAATGAATACTAGAAAAGACTGAAGGTGTTAACCATAAGGATTGGGCCATAAAACTTGATGATGCATTATGGGCTTTTCGTACGGCATATAGAACCTCTACATGATTTTCACCTTATAGATTGGTCTATGGAAAAGCATGTTATCTTCCTGTTGAAATTGAACATAGAGCTTACTGGGCAATGCAAAAATGCAATCTAGATAATACCTTGACTAAGGAAAATCGGATTTTACAACTCAACAAATTGGATGAATGGAGGCTCAAAGCCTATGAAAATTCACATCAATTCAAGATGACAAGTAAACTCCGGCATGACAGGCGACTCAGATCCCAGAAGAATTTTGAACCAGGGGATAAAGTACTATTATACAACTCGCGGTTAAAATTTTTCCCTGGAAAGTTGCGTAGATGTTGGTCAGGACCGTTCACTATCACAGAAGTATCGCCCTTTGGAGCATATGTCATAATGGATTCTGACAGTACTACTCAAAAAGTTAACGGGAAAAGATTAAAATTCTACAGAGAACCACTCGACTTGTCCGAGCAGATTGTTGAACTTTCAGAATAAGGGAGTATTCTCTTCATTTTATTTGCATTATTTCTTTTATTCTGTTTTGTTATTTCTATTACCCTTATTGTTTTGTTGTTTCTTTTCTTTCTCTTCCTCTTAGTTAGTCAAATAAGTGTGGGGTAAGAGTTTTTTGTGTTTTTCCAGTTTTTGTTTTTCAAATAAGTGTGGGGTAATAGGATATGCATGAACACTGAGGACAGTGTAAACTTTAAGTGTGGGGTAGCAGTGCATTGTGCACTATAGTAGTCATAATTTGCATGTTTTCCCACATTTCTCACTAAAATTGCACCCTTCCAAAAAAAATTCAAAAATTTTCAATCTTTCAGACTTCAAATTTAGTATTGATTGGGAAAAGAAATGCTTATGTATATGATATATGTTGAGTAGAGCATTATGATCAGTAGGAAACAAGTTGATAACTTTATTGAATTCCTCAATTAGAAATAGGGAATTCCTGATAATTGAGCACAACCTAGTTTGGATTAGAAACATCAACCAAATACCTTTTCGAGACTTAAACTAAATAATATTAGACCGATTGCTAATGTGTTAGTGATTTGAATGACTAGATGATGCTCTGAGCTGGAAGAGAAAAAGCTTAAACAAATATGGTAGTTTGCAAGCGTCCTTTGCTACTCGAACACCACTTCTTAAGGGAACTTAATGCCTGATGCCCTAAGGTTGTATAGATTTGGGAGTCATCGGAGTGGGGCTCGCTACCTGGGTAGTTAAACTTGATGTGTGAAAGCGAACACAAAAATACCATGAACAATCAATCTAAAAATACATTACCCAGTGTGTTCTTTTATTGAAAAGCCTTGACACCAAAGCCCAGAATTCAGAAGGTTGTTCGTTACTATTATATTTGATGATTGATCAAAGTATTATCTGGTAAAGGTTAAGAGAAGACTATATTGTGTTGACAATCTAGTCTAGATTAGTTCACACACTACACATCAGGAAGACCTTGTGACTAAGAGTAGAGTTCAGTCGAGTTATTGAGTTGTTACACCTGCATGACCATGATAATTTACTAGATGTTTGAGACATTGTCATAGCAACTTGACCAGTCAGGCCTGTTTTATGAATCATCTGACTCAGTGATTAATTTTGGCTAAAACATTGCTAGGACCTTTAAATGATTGCACCTATGATTTAGAATTTCAATAATTTCATATAGACTTTGCTTGAGGACAAGCAAAAAGCTAAGTGTGGGGTTATATGATGTGCATAAATCATATACCTTTTTAGCATGTTTTTAGGCACAAATTAGGGCAAAATTGGAGATAAATCGTTCTTAATTGATTGATATTAACACAATTTTGTAGTATTTGTGATTTTGGAAGTTTCAGGTGAAACGTGCAAGAAAATGGAAAATATTGGGGCAAAAACGTGATTTTCGAAAGTTCTTGGATCAGGACGGGCGTCCCAGACTCGGGATGGGCATCCCGACCTGGTCAAAGCACCGGGACGGGCATCCCAAACCCGGGCGAGCATCCTGACCCGATCAACAAACCGGGATGGCCGTCTCGAGGCCCCTGCTAGAATCCCACACAGATTTCTGCAGAGAAAATCACTCAGCTTCCTTGCTATAAATACCCCAGGCCTTCCTTAGTTTGAAATCATCCCTCTTCACTCGATCTGAGTCATTTAGTGACTTCAAGTATACATTTTCCTACTGTATACATTCATTTAGTGATCTCAGGTGTTCCACACAAGTAGTTTAGTATATGAGAGTTTCTCGTTTTCTTTGGTTTCTAAGAGTATGTCTCAGAATCTTAGAATACGACTAGATAGGGTTCATTTTTGGTATTCATAGAATACCCGGGATTTTGTTAAGAGATCCTAAGAGGGCATTAGGTGAGTGAAGAGCTAGTCAACAGGGCTTTGCTTAAGCCCGAGACGTAAGGTAAAGTAATTGCTGCTAGGCTAAGGAAGCATTCTCCAAAGATTCTGTCAAGCAGAGTCGGGTCAAGCAGTCCATGATATACAAGTAGTCGCTCTATCAGCGGACCTGATAAAGGGTGAATACTTTATGGTGGTGGTTCCCTAGATCCTCCTCTCTGTATATTCTGTACTGTGTTTATCTAAAGATTTATTTGAATACCCAATTATGATGATATGTATATGTGTTTTGCATGCTGAAGTTCTTTACATTTTTTCGGAAAGGTCACCAGCTTAATTAATCATTATGACTGCATGTCTACTTGCTCTTTTAAATTAGATGAACGGTTATAGATAATTCCTAACCACGGTCTAATCATAACCTGTCTAGTTTAACATGCCTTAATTTAGGGCTTTGTGAGAGGACGAAAGTATTAAGGTCTACCATACTAGATAAAATAACCTATAGATCACCATGTTTGTTAGAATAGTCTAATGAGGCTGAGTTCGTGTTTTTATGCCGGCGTTAGGGCGAGCGACATGATCTCCTGAGTGACACAGGACTTTCATGGATGCCTTTAGCTCGAACCGTGAGTAGGGCAGTCAATGGAGATGGGGTGGTTTATCAGATAACTCAGATGTGGTACATAAGTAGAATCAGTACGTAATTGTAATCTAGACCAAGATATATCTAAAATACTCGAAGATAGGTCAGTCAACACGTAGAAACAATAGGACATACATCAGAATACTTGTATGTAAAATACTCTTGCATGCTTAATGAACTTGAGTCTTGTGTAGAAAGGATCACCATCTCATCAAAGATATTGATGAATGATTGCATAACTAGGTAATAAAATGAGAGTTAGGGTAAAAGGATAGTTGCTACTAAGTCGTTACCACTTCCGTGGGAGTACGATAAATTATTAAATGAAAATCGTAGATACTTTCCAACAGACTAGCTACACGATAGGTACTCTGCCTTAGGTTCTGATTGATTAAGTGACAACATAGATGCCAAATGTGACAATTAGTAAGTCTCATTCCTTAATTATTCATAATCGATATAGGGTAAATAAAGCCTATTTTTAGCATATCAATCGGAACATCATCAATTATAAATATATAAACCATACTGAGTCCATCTGATGGGATTCCGGTTGACGTGCTAAATAGGTGTTATTTTACCCTATGTTGATTATGAATAATTAAGGAATGTGATTGACTAATTGTCACATTTAGTCTCTATGGTGTCACTTAATCAGCCAGAACCTAAGGCAGAGTACCTATCGTGTAGCTAGTCTGTTGGAAAGTATCTACGATTTTATTAAGTTAATTATCGTACTCCCAGGGAAGTGGCAACGGCTTAGTAGTAACTAGCCTTTTATCCTAACTCCTATCTTATGGTCCAGTTATGCAATCTTCATCAAATACTTTGATGAGAGGGTGATTCATTCTCCACTAGGTTTAAGTCTAATTAATCCTAGAAGTGTTTTATAGATGAGTCCTGATTCTATGTTATACTGTTCCTATACGTTGATTGACCTATATTCGAGTATTTTAGACATGTCTTGGCCTGGATTGCAACTATATTCTGTGTCTAAAGGTTACCACATCTGAGTCTCTATGCTACCGCCCCATCGCCAAGGTAAACGGCCCTACTCACGGCTCGGACTAAAGTCAGCAATGAACGCCCTATGTCACTTTGGGGATCATACCGCTCGTCTCATAACCGCCGGCATAAAACTCTACTCAGCCTACCTAGACTACTTTCAACCAACAGGGTGTTCCGCAGATTATTTTATCTAGTATGGCAGACACCAATACTACTTGATGTCTGTTAAACTAAACAGGTTATGAATAGACCGTGGTTAGGAATTGTCTATAACCTTAAATTCAGTTTAAAAGAACGGCAATAGACATGCAGACATAATGGATGTTTAAGCAGGTGGCCATTTCTAGAAAAACATAATATATTCAACATATAACACAAATATTCATAAAAACATAATCTGGTATTCAAATCAGTATTTGGACAAACACAGTAACAACATATAAAGAGAGGGACAGGGGGGACTGATGCCATAAAGAAATCACCCTTTACGTAGTCACGCCGTTGGAGCGTACTACTATATATGCCTTACTGCTTGACCCGACTCTGCTCGTCAGAACCGTCGGAGGACGCTTCCTCAGCCTAGTAACTGGGCTTTACTTAACAACCCGGCTTAAGCCCAGCCCTGTGGACTGACTCTTCGAACGCCTCGAGCCCTCTTAGGATCTCCTAACGAAATCCCGGGTATTCTATGAATACCAAAAATGAACCTATCTATGTAATCCTAAGATCTGAGACTATTTCTCAGAAACTAAAACAAAACACTAACAAGAAAGAAAACTGAGATCCGAGTCTCTGAGTGAGTTGTGTACTAGAGAAGTGTACACTGGAAACCACTTAATGACTCAGATCGAGTGGAGAGGAATGAATTCAACTGCTGAAGGCCTGGGGTATTTATAGCAGCTTCCCGGGGTGATTTTTCAGCAAAACTTTGATGTGGGATTGGTTCTGGGGGCTCGGGACGCCCGTCCCGGATTGGGACGCCCGTCCTGATCTGTTGACCAGGTTGGGACGCCCGTCCCGGGGGTTGACTAGGTCGGGACGCCTGTCCTGACCCGTTGACTAAGTCAATATTTCAAAAAATTGCATTTTTGCCCCAAAATTTGCTGTTTTCGTCTACTTTTCACCTGACACTTCCAAAATCATAAAAACTGTGAAATTAAGTAAATAATGAACAATCAAGATCAAATTACCTTCAATTTCACCCAAATTCATGCATAAAAACATGCTAAAAAGGTGATACGATTTTCGCGTATCACCATCATAATATATAAAATAAAAATACAACAATGAGTTTGTTTATAATGGAAAAAAGAAAGTGAAATACAAAATCAACATTCATCATTATTTCAGTTGGGGATACAAGTTCTTCTTTTATGACCTAGCATATGATAGTTACTGCGTCTTGGAGGTGAGTCCAAACTTTTTGCACCATTGAACCTCAATACCTCTAGGATCGTAAACGACCTGGACCACCCCTCTTCATATTAGGTTTATAGCAATGAAGTACAAACCCTTCTTGATTCCATTCTTCTTCATTTGCTACTGGATAAAACTTTGCCTCATAAATCAACTTATAATTAGAGCTTGAATAAAATGGCATAACAAACAAAGTTGGATCCCAACCATGATGTCGACATACGGCAAATAATGAGAACAAAGTATTCCAAATATAGACCATTTATTAGCTACAAGATTGATCATTGAGGTTGATTGTGTAAATATTGTTTCCCCTTCCATCTCCCCTTAAAGGTGGACTAACCCTAAATATTCCAGTTTGAAGATTGTAATAGAAAACAATATGTCCTCTTTGCTTTTTTTTTTTCATTCTTAACATATTGCCTCCAAATTATAGATGGAAAAGGATGTATAGTATGTGTTGCCTCATCTCGGTATTTACTAAAATAATGAACGATTTTGTCGTGTACAAACTCAACCAAAGCCTTTAGAGGTAATGCACGACACTTCTTTAAGACACTATTTAATGATTCAGATAGATTTGTAGTCAAACAACCATACCTGTAATCGCCATCATATGCTAGTGTCTATTTTCCCTTATCTATGGCTGTCAAATAATTAAATACTTCCACATTCCTCATTTTGATCTCTTCCATAAACTTATTAAATTTTGTAATCTTACTGGTCGATCCAGCCTTATACATCGAATCTGACAACTCTTTCTTTTTTAATGTCACTTTGAAGTTTGTCCTTACATGTCTTAAACAATACCTATGAATTGCATGTGGTGGTTGACATTCAAGCTGATTACTAATTGCACTCAAAATACCCTTGTGCCTATCAGAAATTAAGCATATAGTCCTATTAGGTGCCACTTAATGTCGCAGAAGTCATAAAAACCAACTCCAACTTGCAGTCATTTTTTCATCAACAATTGCAAATGCCAAGGGATATATGTGGTTGTTTGTATCCCAACTACTAGCAATGAGGAGAACACTTTTATATATGCACCTCTAAGAAATGTACCATCTATAGAAATAACTGGTCTACAATGGGTAAAATTGGAGATAGATGGCTTGAAAGACCAAAACATGTAGTGAAATACCTTATCATTTTCATAACTTGATTGATGGTGTTTCCATTGTAAGATTGTATTTGGATTTTCCTATTGTAAGGCACGCATATACTTCAGTAATATTTGAAAGTGTCATTCCAACTCCAGAACCAGATTTCAACTACAGCCTCCCTTGTGTGCCATACTTTCTTGTAGGAACAATTATTTTGAAATAACTTGTGCACTTCTTTTTGGATAACACTAATATGAGTCTCTGAGTCATTCATCATAAGATGTATGAAATTTCTTGCAATATACTTATGAGTCAAATTTTGGTGGTTATTATTGACAACTCACATAATACACGTGTGATCATGAGTTAACGCTGAAATATACCACATTCTGAATGATTGTTTCCAAATTACTCTAATATACCAAATACATGAATGTTCTTTTGTCTTATTCCTACATTCAGTTGTCCAGAGGATACTATTACTTTTGATAACTGTAAATTATCGACCTTGTTGTATGTGCCACATTCGTACTACATAAAGAACTTGAGCCTTATCACTAAATCTCATTCCCAATCTCAACTCATTATCATTTTTTACCATCTCTGCATATTGATATTTGCCTCTTCAACATCATCAGGTACGGGTTCACTAGAACCCATATCACTATAACATGGATATAAATTATATGATGAAGTAAAATCTGGACATTGTGGATTGGAATTATTCTGATTATCTTCATTCTTTGAATCACATCCATCATCATCATTTGGTCCTTCGCTATCTGGTTCCCCATCAACATCTGTAGTTCCTCCAAAATAATCCATAAATACAGGACAATCATCCGTTGAAGGTTGAGAAGCCATGGGATTTACATTCGAATTTATGTGTTGTTTCATCCTCTGTTGTTTGATATAATCATGAAACATTGTTTTGGAATTGACAAGTTATTTCGGATTAGAAATGCGAAATCATTGTCAACACATGTAATTTTTTGCATCAACAAAGGTCTCAACAAGCTCGAATTTGATTGCACTTGAGGTGTTGGAGATTCATGAATTATTGGTGATGAAGGAGGTGTTGGAGATTCTTGAACCAAAACAGAAACACCCACAGTCTTGAAGTCAATTGGTATAGACAAAATATGTTACATATCTTCCTCATTCATGATTGGAATAATAGAGTATTGGACAAATGAACAACCTCTTATAACACCCGGATAACGTAGTATGAACTTTAGGTTTGTTGTTATATCAATACCTCTATAGTTACTACCTTTTGAACTATGTCTGAATATGATATTTGTCTTTTAAACACCCATGATTTTTTAGCTGACCCTTCAAAATATAGATTGCCTTTAACATCGTATAAAATGCTAGAATCCCAATAGAAATTTAATCAAATTGGTTCTCTCAACAATACCATCTACAAAATGTAAATAAAAATTTAATATATTTTTTAAAATAAAAAGAAAAAATCTATTTTCACTTTTTATTTTTAAAAATTATGAACGAGAAAAAAAATATCATTCATCCTTTAAAAAAATAATAATAATAAAATACCAAATTATCAAAGAAACAAGAATTGCGCAATCATAAAAAAAATTATGTGTAAAAAAGACAATAGAATCAAATTTCATCAAACAAACAAAAATTTAGACAATTATCAAAGAATGAAGCAAGCCATACTGACCCTGAAATTTTGAAGCCTTGAGAAATCTTATGCTGGGAATTTCTACCTCTATTGGCAATCCCTCTTAAGAAGTGGTGGTACCCGATAAAAAAAAATCTATTGACTCCCTTCAGCGAAAGGAGCCTATGCCCGCTTTAGTAAGGAAAAAGCTTGATGTCGGACTTTGTTAGTTACTATTGCCGGACCACCAATGCTTCTTATAATTTAATTGTTGGTCGGGTTAGGGTTTCTGTCGGGAAGTGGATTGGAAAAGAAAAGAAAGAAAAAATTAAAAAGAAAAGGGAAAAAAAGAGACGGAAATAATTAAAATAAAATTTATTTAAAATATATATATAAATAAAATAAAAAGAAATATAGAAATTGCTTCAAATTGGAATAGAAAGAAAAAAATGAAAGAAGAGAGAGAAAATAGAGAAAGAGAAAAAGAGGAAAAAGAAAATTTTTAATTTTTTTAGTATGTCCTATTAAAACTTATTGCGAATGAGTTAAGATTAATTTGAGAAATAGTTTTACAAACAAAATTAAATTAAAATCATTTTTAAAAAGTTAAGTTATTTTAGGGAAAGATCGTTTGGACAACACTAAATTCTTTACACCCCACAAAACTATTCTCATAATCCAATTCATGATAAATTGAATCATTATAAAATTAATATCAAATTATTTTATACTTAATTTTTGTTTTCTCCTTTGATTTTTTTTAATTTTTATATTATGCAGACAAAGAAATTTTTATTCTTACTTAGTTAAATGTTTTTCTTTTTTATTTATAATTTTTTTTTTGGTTAAAAAGTATCAAATATAAAATACAATTATAATTATAAAAAATTTAAAAAGAAAAGAATAATTGAGAAAGTCATCGATCACAAGGTGATTCAATAAATTTGCTGTTTTAAATAATAATAATAATTTAATTAGTACACATAATAAAAAATAATAAAACATTAATTAAAAATGATATTATATTATTAAAAAATAATAATAATATTGAGAGAAATTTTTTTTAAAAATTATTTAAAATATTATTAAAACTAAATTGTATAGTTAAGAACGTGTAACTCAGTTGATAGCACCTTACTTATGATTTGAGAGATCACAAATTCGAGACATAATAAAAGTTAAAAGTGCAATAAATATTTTTTTTAAAAAAACTAATTTGTATGAATGAGAAAAAGAGAAATATTTATGTTTATCCACTAAATTAGAATATTATTCATACAAAATTTTGACATTTAAAGTATAAAAAAAAAAAAGTCGATATAAAAGATATAATTTGTAAAAAAATAAAGATAATAGAGATTTATTTTGAGTTATTGATGAATTTGATCTCAAATTAATTTATGTTTGACAAGTTAAATTTTAATTATTTTTTTACTTTTAAAGTCCAAATTTTTTTATTTAAGAACAATAAAGTATTTTTTCAAGAATTCTGTCAAAATTTTAAAAAATTTTAGGGTATGTGCAGTTTGTTAAATAAAAATAAAGAGTAATTGAGTCATTTTACATAAAATATATTTTTATATATAACTTTAAACTTTTTAAAAATATTTTTGGTGATTGAGTGTTACCGATTTTTTTTTTTACTCTAAATTATAGAAATTTCATATAAAGTGATTTAATTATTATTTTTTTATTGGTTAGAATCAATGTTCAATTTTTAAAACAATTTTACGGAATTTGTAAAGGACTTTAAGTTTATTAAGTAAAAAAATTTTGGTAACTTTAAAAGTGAAATATATATATATATATTTTATGACTTAACTTCCCAAATATAAATTTGTTAGATATCAAATTGATCAATATTTCTATTTCTTTTTATTATATTATAAATATAAATTATGCAGTTTATGTTGTCACTATTGTCATCAATGTTGTGAAAGAAGAAAAGTAATAAGAGACAACAGCTAAGAAATTTAAGATTTATTTTATTTAAAATTATAAAATTATTTTTAAAAAAAATTAAAATAATTGACTAAAATATTCTCTCTAAAACAATAAGAAAAAGAACATTTTTTTAACTTTTTTTTTTAAAAAAATGGATGGAAAAATAATTTGTGATATATTTTGTAAGTTTGAGTATTCTCAAAATAACAAAAAAGTTTTAGCTGCAAAATTTAGATTCTAAAATAATTAAAGATGTTATTAAAAATAAGTTTGTTTTACATTTTTCTCGCAACCTCCATGAAATATAATGTCCCTAATGTTTTTTGTTATTGAATCGAAATTTTTTATGAAAGAAATAAAAGAGTAGCAGGATAAATACTTTTGAAAAGGATGATTAATAATAATAATAATAATAATAATAATAAATGTGTGGTTTAAAAATAAAATAAAATTTTAAAATAATAATAAATGTGTATTTTAATGATTTGATTACTCATTGCAATTATAGTTACATAATGTAATTTTGGCTTATCAATATATATATTCATAAATAATTTATCATGAACAACAAATAAAAAATTAAATTCTTTGGTAATATTAAATATCAAATAATTTGAAATTAAAAAAAAATTATTATCATTTACATGCTTAATATATACATATCTCATGCTAAATAATCTCTACTAAAAATTTTATTTAAAATAAAACAGTGAATTTACACTTCAAATAAGGTCCACGTATAGGCTTAGAAATACAATGATATTATTCAATTATAAATTACAAAATATGACCTTTTTTTTCATTCTTTTTGTGTAAAATAGTGACCATCCCCGACTGATACCACTGATTTCGTCTTTGGTATAGTAGACGGGTTACAGGAAGTAGAAAATTAGAAAAAACAATGCACGAAATATTACAGAAAAAAAAAACATTACAGAAGTTGATTCTCTTCATCACATACAAAAAAAAAAAAAAATGTTAAAACAACAACCCAAAAAGAAGAAAAGAGAGAAAAGAGATATACATCTAAAAATACGTTCACACTGAACAGACGTTTTCAGGATGCGGAAGCGGAAGCACCGTGGAAACTGAGCCAGCAAAAAAATGCATATCACACAAACTTCTACATCTATTCATCGTAAAAAGGAGCAATGGAGCAGCTGAGGAGGTGGATGATAGAATATAGTACAGCAGAGGCCTATCAAGCATCATCTGAAGTCAACGTTGAGACCGACTTAGGTTCATCCCCATGCACCCTCAAGCGATAGATGCACGTATGGGTAGCGCTGCCATGGTTTGACGTAAACTCAAACCTGACAGTATCTACCATTCTAGAACGTAATGAGTCCACCACATCAAAAGTTTGAGTATTTCTCTCTTGAAGGTCATATTTAAATTCAGTCAAAAGAAGCATCTCCTGGTCTTCAGCTGCTATGTCTGACAACCGTTGACTTTGCAGCCATCCAAAGATTCTGCAGTCTTTTGGAGCACTTGACCTGTCATAGGCAACACTCTGTCCAAGTACAATACCAGTTTCAGACATAAATGACAACATGTTGCAAATGTGTAGAAAAACAAACTAGAAAAGTATAAAATTCAGCAAGCAATCAATATACAATAAAGGAGTTGAAGAGGTTTAATGCAACTGCAGGCGGATCAGAGGAAAGTAAGCATACATTTGTTAATTCCAGGCCAGACCCATGTTATTTATATGTGTATGGCAAGTGATTCAGAATATTCCACTTATGTATATGAAGACAAAGATGAAACCATAAGCAAAGCAAAAATGCATTCAACCAACAATGCACTTCAGCTTAGCAACACAAAAGGCATTGACAATCCCTGCACAGAGGAGAGGGGGAGATATGGAGGATATAGTGACTACATTCGCACACATACGGAGAACATAATAACAAGAAGATAAAGAACTGAAAATGAAAACGAAACAGAGCATGATTAAATATCATTTAAGTTTGAGTTTATGAAGCAGAAGAATCATAGAAGAGACAAATTACATAGGGAAAAAAACATTATATGGGAAGGAAAGAAGAAAAAAGCTAAATGTCACAACCATTTCTATTTATTCATTCAATAAAATTGCCAACATCTAGAGCTATATATATAATAAATGAAGATAATTGCCCCTGAACCACAGCTACTTCAAAAAGCTAAAAAAGCAAAAAAGCAACACTATAAGGAATCTGAAGCCAAATTCTTCAGAAAATGTTTCCAGCTTACAGCACTGCCTAACGCCAAAATGTCAACAACAAGGCAAAGTATGAATGATTTGCAGCTAGTCTACTTTACACGAATTAAAAATTATAAAATCAATCTAGCCACGGAAAATAACCTAGAAAACCAAAAATACTACTCAACTCAACATTGTTATCCAGATATCTTCTACTTATCATATGCAGTATTCCAAATCCTCAATCTATTAAGCATGCATATGTTATTAGAAACTTTTTATTTAGTAGTATTACTCATTATTTGCCTGCAATTGAATTTTCAGACTGCAACCTCAAGCACTGAATGAGAATTCAGAAAAATACTCTTCCAAAAGAAAATATTAGACAGCAGGTTACCATAGTTGATGAAAAACTAAGAAACTCATGCAACAATAGAATGATATCAAAAGAAGATAAAAGCACATCCAGAATAATATTCTATATTTTGTAATATTTGTAAAAATGCAAATCATGCATAAATAGAAAAAAAATAAAAATAAATAGTATGAATCCATTATGAACAAGGTTAAATTGAAAACCTAGAAATTAACAACATAGGTGAAATAAAAATGGAATGATTTGTTAACCAGCCTGTCCAGTACTACACATATACCTTGAGGAATGAACAAAGCAAGCCTAGAAAAATGTAAAGACATGTGTAGAAGACGTACAAGGTTGGAAACTTTTTTTGTTAGATTAAAAAAAAATAAATGTTCACAGGAGAAAAAATGTCCCTAAGAAATTGTAAATAGAAAAAAAATTAGTACGAATCCATTATGAACAAGATTAAATTGAAAACCTAGAAATTAAGCAACATAGGTAGACATGCATACGAAAAGCCAAAAAAGGAAAAAAAAAAAAAAAAAAAAAGGGAGAAGAGGGAGACAATTCCAAAGAACCAATAGAATTTAACATCAAATAAAAACAAAAACAAAAACAGAATGATTTGCTAGCCAGCCTTTCCAGTACTACACATATACCTTGAGGAATCAACAAAGCAAACCTAGAAAAATGTAAAGACATGTGTAGAAGACGTTCAAGGTTGAAAACTTATTTTGTTAGATTAAAAAAAAATGTTCACATGAGAAAAAATGTCCCTAAGAAATTGTAATATCAAACATAGGGAGTTTAGTTATAGAAACAGTTGAGCATACAACATCAAAATCTACAGAACAATAACTGAAAGAAAAATTCTACAACGTTGCAATAAGCACCAATTGTAAAACTAACCACGTCAACCTATCCAATCCAAGTAGCTGCCATTCAAAAGCTTTACTAATATCTTAATTTTTTTTATAAAACACAAAAAAAAAAAAAATTAAAAAAAAAATTAAAAAGACAAAATATATCACAATTACATGCTTGAGAAACATGACCCAATCGAATCAAAATTATGATAGGGAAGACTTCGCAAAGTTGCTCATTATTACCTATTCTAACAAGATAGAAAAGATATCAAGAAAGACTGATTTAGATAGACTAAAACCTGTTATTCAATAGGTTACCAGCTATGTATGTTCATGAACACATTGCTCAAAAACTATCTGAACATTTGGCATCCATATTTCCTCACTACAAGATCCTCCTTCGCCTCCCCCCTCCCCAACCTGCCCAACAAACTACCCAAAATAATTGTTTCTTGAAACTGGCCTAGTCCAAATCCAGTATATTATTTAACTTGAAATAAATTCCCAGAAGGTATGGATATGGTTTCAAAAATATCTTCATTATCCCACAAAAAATAAAATAAAATAAAATACTTCCCAAAATTTTTTACCTCCAAGCTCTTCTTCCTACCAAAAATTGCCCTACCCTATTCCATCTACAGTACAATTTTATTACTTTTTTAACTAAAATATATACTCTAAGACATTGATTAACTATATGTTGTATATTTTAGAGTCATATCATTTATGTAGGACCCAATTTAACTCTGAATTATCTAAATTGAGAAAGACTACAATTTGACAAGTCACTATGACATTAAAAAAAGGAAGCAAGTGAATATTATTATTAATAACGCTTAAATGTGAATAAACACGTCATGTAGCACCACAATATGGAACAAAGCGACGTCTTGGTTATTAGTCAATCTACCCTTGCAAGTAACAAGTTAAAGTAAAGTAGCTGGTGGCTTTGTACAAATTATTACTTTGAAAATTATTAGAAACCTAAGACAAAAGATTTCTATTTACAACATAATCCTCTACTCCTTAATAGAAAAAATTAAATAAATAAATAAAAGAACAATCCTGAAAGTCCATAGGAATTGATTAAAAGCATTTCGGCAATCAAAATATCCATTGTGTCTCACATATCTACTGCACTAGACCAAAAATCTTCTCCAACAAGAAGAAGATTTTGTGATTTCAAACTATGCTCGAGTAGAACATGCTCCCTCAATTGTCATTAGAAGTTCAGATGATCAGACATGTCACTCTTCAAAATCATGACTATTTCAGAAATTTAGGTTTTTGATTAACAGAATAGCCAAATAAATTGATCAAAAATTAATCATGAAGGAAATATAAAGAAATATACAAGTTATGGGGCATTCTACTAGCGAGCAAGTAATAGGTAAACTCAGTGCTCATTTCTGTTAAGTGTTCAATTACTCTTGCTTCAACTTTCAAATTTTAACTATACATTAAACAACACGACATCTATCAGCTAGAACAAAAAATATAAGTCTTTAAAGATTCCCCCCCCCCCCCCCTGTGTATTAAAGATGCAGCAGAACGATCCAAACCAAAAATTCTGAAATAGGTTCATTTTGCATTTTTGTTAGTACATAAGGATAAAGACACCATCTTGATCCTAGAGAAAGTTGTGTCAGGATTAAACTATCAATCCCCGCAGATATCACATCTCAAGTTCTAGCAAAAGAAAACTAGCACCCAACTCCAAACTTTTCTCTGTTTATTAACTAGAAAAATGGGAGGAAAAAATAAGGCTCCAAATACAGTGTCTTCTACCGACAACCATGTGCCTCTTCTTGACTGCTAGAGTTATTTTAATCCATTAAAAGAAGTAACTTTAGAAACAGATGTTTATAAAATTTCTGGTAACATTTTTTTTACTTTTAATAATACAATGAGCATAAACTGTTTAAAATGCATCTCCAGGAAAGTTTTTCTAAGAGAATACAAAAGATGTTAACAGGCTTTTAGTGGGAAAAAATAAAGTTGAAAGTTTCTTATCGTAAGTGATCTGACAGCCCTATACAAAATTCATAAGTTGACCCAAATTACACTAGCAATACTCATCTGCTTTAGTTAGAGAAGTTTGGAAAACTACAGAAGTGGGATACTTTCTGCCTTCAAGAAAATAGAACCTCACAACCATGGAAACTAAACAGATGGACTAATCAGCCTGCCCAAATCAAAGGTTGTGCATTTTCTAAATATATCAACAGATCATCTGAAATAAGAGGGTCCAATAAATTAAATATGTATAGCAGTTATACGGAGCCTATAGTGTACCATATACAAGCAATATCTTGACTCAAGCAAGCAAAGAATCAACTAATTTACAATCAACACAAAATTTCAGATTCTGAAATATAGTATTAATAAAAATGTCAAGTACATACAAGAAAGGAACAAAAACATCACCTCAGCAACATGTTCCAGAGTCACAGCTGTAGGAATGATAGGAGTCCTGAGTCTGATCTGAACAAAACCACTACTCCCTTTCAGTGGGAAGCATTGTCCAGGTTCCCCAAAACTTGGCTTCAGCATCTTCTCAGCCTCACTAGAAACCCTGCCACTGCGCTGATTAGTGAACCATTTCAAAACACTCCCACTTCCTCTCCCAACATCAAGAGGTTCCGAATGTTTCATCACCATCCCCCCACCCAAAGCCAATGCATAGTCCACTCTCCCCAACCCATCAGCCGCGTGTTTCTCTATCTCTCTCTCCACTATCCCCTTTGCAAAAACTCTAACCTCATCCAAATTTAGCGCTTCTCCACCTTTGGCTTTACTAAAATCCTCAAGAAACTCACTAAACTCCTCTTTGGACAACCATTTTTCCATTCCCTCTCCAAGTTTGCCCGCAAATTTCTCCAAATTCAAAGTCCTCCCATCTAATTCTGTCAGTTTGGACCCTAATTCCGCAGTTTTGCTCTCTATTTTCTCATTTATTTCATCTTTAACAGTACCAATCTCCTCCCCAATTTTTCTGTCAATAACGTCCACTTGAACTTGCATCATCTTCATTGTTTTCGCCATAGAAGTCACAAACTCCTCCATTTTCGGTACACTACCATCAAAGTGGGGGGCAATGGTGGGATCAGGCTTCAATTTCCCCTTAAACATTTCTTTTACCATAAAAATCCATCCTATTACTACAGTAAAAAGCAAAAGATTTTTCACCAAAATACTAAGTACAGTCTTCCACCGGGGCTTCTCGGTCTTCGAACCATGCTTCCGGGCCGTATTCGAAGCCCTGCGAGGCGGAACTGCGTTATCAAGCAAAGGTTTTCTAACTTGGACAACGGCATCTCTGGTAGCAGCAGTCGCATTTGTATCGCCAAAGGTCAGAATACCATTCTCAGAAGCGGGTGAAGCAGCGGCTGCTGCCGCTGCGGCGGTGGAAAAATTGCGAGTATCGGCAAAGTCTACAGGTTTTTTCTCAACGGCACGGCGGCGAGTGGCCGTAGATGGATTCGCCGTTATGGAAACCGTGGAAGCGGACATTGTTCTTTATTAATATAGATCACACTACTAAGCAGTAAGCAGAAGAACAAATTCTCCAAGAAACCTAGGATGAAGAGGAAGAGGAATAAGTGCGGGAAATCACCTAATTGTAATAAAATTTTCAGATGGCGGTTTGGTAAGGAAAGAGGAGTCGATTTGCTGAGGTTTGAATTTTGGGTTTGAAAGAAGTGGAAACAAAAGGTTTTCCGAAAAAACTATAAAAGCGAAATTCGTAGGTGCGTCCAGTACGAACTCCCCCACCTTGCACCGGAATGATTTGTTTCGGGGAATTATTAGGTGCGCCTGGTGCAAGGATCCAATTATTTACTAGAGGATAAATAGTTCATTTTATTTATTAATTATTTTATATTTTTAGGGGTGTATTTTATTAACTAAAATGATAAAATATAAATATCTTTTTTATATTTATATCAATAAAAATCTCTTAAAAATATAAATAGCTATTATCAAAAAATGCTTTGCTTTGCTAATAGATAAAATAATTATCAAATATATTTTGGAGATTGAAAATACTGCAATTGAATATTTTCAGAAGCGTCCCAAACATATTATTTTGATCTTCTTTTTAGTAGTGCCCCTGTAAGTAATTTGATTTTGTCATGCACAATTGTTGGCCTTGCCCACTCAGTGGGAAGTGCTGACTAAGGCGGTTTCCCCCTCAAAGGCACCAAGACTACTAGATGGTTACCGTATTGGGGTTTTTCAAACATTCTAAGATGATATCGGCGAGGATGTTATGATTGTGGTGTTAGGCTGTCTTAATGGGTCAATGAATATTTAAGAGCTAAATACGACTCACATTGTCCTAATTTCAAAGAAGAAATTAAATGTGACCTATAAACTTATGTATAAGATCATCTGCTAACATCATTAAACTTTTTCTAGAAGGTTTAATTGATAAATTCCAAAGTGCTTTTGTGCATAACAATATTATTGTTGTATTAACAGTAGAGGCTTTTTACTCTCTTAAAACTAATAATCATGGGGGCAGAATTAAACCTTTTGTTCTTGTGGCATTTGCATGTGGGAAGTGGATAATTTGGCACTATTTATTCATTTTGATGTGGGTCTTTGTCCAAATATAACTACTATTAGGATTGTTAGATTTTTTAGATGGGGCTATTATTAGTTTAGCGGTAATTTGTGGGTTCCACTAGTTGAGGAGGATTAGCTGTAAATTTTATATATCAAATTTTCTGCAGACCCAATGAAAAATAAAAATCAGTACTGAAAATCAAAGATTATTACAAAATTTTCTTAACAAAACCAAATAAAATAAACAAATAAATAAATTACAAAACGGAAAACCGGTAAAAAGAAAATCTGCAAACAAAATTTTTAGAAAAATCATCGTAGGACCCCACGAAGATTTATTAAATTAATAGATGTCCATTATCCCAAAAAATTACGTAAGGTGATAAATATCACATAATATTTACAATATTAGACATGTGTTAGTTATATAGATATATATATATTAAGTGGGAATGACACTAATGGTGGCGCACTACCCTTCACTTTTGTACGAGCAGCCAAAATATAATTGTCCAATTGTGTGGGGCCCATCCATTCATCTTTCGTCACGTGTTACTCCAAAACCCAGAAAAAGATATGAATACACTCCTCTCGCCTATATATATATAGTGTCACTCCATTGCTACAACGGCATCATTCTAGGAGGAGAAGTTCCAGCAATCCAAGAATCTTGTTTCTGTATTTCTGTGTGTGTGAGAGAGAGTGTACGAGTTGTTCTTGGTGCAAAAAGATTGAATTCTTAATTTTTGATTTTCTCTGATTTTTCAATATCTCTCTCTCCCTTTATAAATATATATACATTAATATATATTATTATATATATAATCAATTTTATAATACGTTATCAGCACGAGTCTCTACCATCGGGTAAAGTAATTTTAAAATTTATTTGAAAATCAATTAGGTACGTTTTCTGTTATTATTATATCAAATTGTATTAAACTCAAATTTGTGGCTCTTGATGTCACCGGAGAGAATTATTTGTCATGGACACTAGATGCCAGAATGCATCTTGCCACAACGTGTCCGGCAGACACCGTTGTATAAAATAAAGTGTCATCAACACAAGATCGTGTTCATGAGGATTTGAAAAATGAATATCTTACCGTGACAGATCCTCTTAGTTTGTGGGGAAATTTGAAAGAAAAATTTGACCACTAGAAGATGGTCGTTCTCCTAAAAGCACGGTATGACTGGTTGCACCTGAGGTTGCAAGATTTCAAATCTGTGAGTGAGTATAACTCCTCAATGTTTAAAATAGTTTCGTGGTTGAAACTATGTGGATGATGATATGTTGGAGAAAACATACTCCACTTTTCATGCCACGGATATTGTCCTGCAGTAACAATATCGTGAGAAAGATTTTAAAGAAATACTCTGAATTGATTTCTTGTCTTCTTGTTGCAAAATAAAATAATGAATTACTGATGAAAAATCACGAAACTCGACCTACTTACCTACTCCATTCCCTGAAGTGAATGATATTAGAAATCATGATCCCAGAAGAGATCGTGGTCGTGGTCGTGGTCGTTACCGTGGTCATGGTCGAAAATATGATCATGAATGTCGTGATAAATTTGGCCCTCATAATCATGATAATAATTAAGGTGCCAAAAATATTTATGACCACCTGAAGTGGACAAAACATAATGAGAAAGGAAATATTGTTCCGAAACATTATGAAGACAAATATTATCGTTGTGGCATGAAAGGTCACTAGTCTCGTGCCTGTAGCACGACAAAACATTTTGTTGACTTACTTCTCAAAATTTGCCTCATGAAATAAATGATGACGATCTTGAAAATGTTGATGTTGATGTGACTCACCTGGATGTTACTGATCTTTTCGAACATCCAAAATAAATAATTGACCACTTGATTGGAAATTAAAGTGTCCAAAATAACTAGAATATTAATATTATATATATTATGTTTATATTACTTTTGTTATGATATGTTTAATTTTTTATTTCTGTAAATATTTTGTTAATAAAACAGATGACTGTTGTTCTATTTTCTGGTATGAATAACAATATCGAAAGTGTCTGTCTTATTGACAGTGGAACTACGCACACCATACTGAAATATGAGAAATATTTTTCTCATTTGAATGTGGGAGAAACAAGTGTTACCACAATAAATGGTAGTGCAAAACTTATTGAAGGCTCCGGAAGAGCTAATATAATATTACCAGGAGGAACTATGATTGCTATTGATAAAGCATTATATTCCTCAAAGTCTCAAAAGAAATTTATTGAGTTTTAAAGATATCCGACGGAATGGATATCATGTTGAGACTATAGAAAATAATGATCATGAATATTTGGGTATCACAAAAATGACCTCCGGTAATAAGGTTTTGTTGGAAAAACTACCATCTCTATCCTCTGGCCTATATTATGCAAAAATAAATGATATTGAGGCGCATCATTTAGTAAACCAGAAGTTTACTAATCCCGTTACTTTTAAAGTTTGGCATGACCGTTTGGGTCATCCGGGATTAATTATAATGCGAAAAATTATCGAGACAACGCACGGTCATCCTTTGAAAAATCAAAGGATTTTGACTTCTGATAAACTTTCATGTGCTGCATGTTCCAAAGGAAAATTGATTATAAGACCAGCACCATTGAAAGTATGAGCTGAAAGTCCTACATTTCTAGAACGGATTCATGGAGATATATGTGGACCGATTAGTCCACCATGTGGGCAATTTCGATATTTCATGGTCTTGATTAATGTATCGACCCGATGGTCGCATGTTTGTTTATTATCAACTCGCAACCTGGCGTTTGCGAGATTACTTGCCCAAATAATTCGCTTAAGAGCGCAGTTTCCTGATTATCCTATTAAGCGAATCCGTCTAGACAATGCTGGTAAATTTTCTTCGCATGCATTTGATTCTTATTGCATGTCGATTGGAATAATTGTTGAACATCCTATAGCTCATGTTCACACACAGAATGGTCTAGCTGAATTATTATTTATTAAAAGACTGCAATTAATTGCTAGACCATTATTGATGAAAACAAATCTCCCTACAGCAGCCTGGGGACATGCAATTTTGCATGCTGCAACATTTGTGCGTTTAAGGCCATCGAGTTACCATAAATTTTCTCCCATACAAATTGGCTTTTGGTTCAGAGCCAAATATTTCTTATTTGAGAATTTTTGGATGTGCTGTATATGTTCCAATTGAACCACCCCAACAGACAAAAATGGGTCCGCAGAGAAGATTGGGGATATATGTTGGGTATGACTCCCCGTTCATTATAAGGTATCTTGAACCTTTGACGGTGGATGTATTTACAGCAAGATTTGCTGATTGCCATTTTGATGAAAATTTGTTTCCCAAATTAGGGGGAGAGAATAAATGGCATAAGATTGAACTTGCGTGGAAAACTTCTTTGAATCATTTAGATCCACGCACAAATATGAGTGAACTTGAAGTTCAAAAGATTATACATTTGCAACAAATTGCAAATCAACTACCAGATTCTTTTGCTGACTCCAGCAGAGTCACTAAATCGCATCTTCCAGCTATAGATGCTCCTATATGGATAGAAGTTCCTGAAGGACAGAATGTTAAACCTATAGCTTTCGAATCAAAAACGCGTCAGAAGCGTGGCCGACCCCTTGGTTCCAAAAATAAAAATCCTCGAAAGAAAAGAGGAACAAATGATCCAGAAGATCATATTGATGAAACAGAAAAGGAAAACCAAGGGAGAACTGATGAAAAGATTCCGACTACAAATGGTGGAGAGAATTCTGAAATCTCTATTAATTACACCAGTTCGAATCAAAGTTGGGATCAAAGAAATGTTGTTATTGATAATGTTTTTGCATACAATGTAGCCCTTGATATTTTCAAGGATAATGAGGATTTAGATCCTTTATCAGTTGAAGAATGTCGGCATAGAATTAATTGGCCTCAATGGAAAAATGTGATTCAATCGGAGTTAAATTCGCTTGCGAAGCGAGAAGTTTTTGGATCTGTAGTCCAAACGCCAAAGGATATAAAACCTGTTGGCTATAAATGGGTGTTTGTGCGAAAATGAAATGAGAATAATGAAGTCGTAAAATATAAAGCACGACTCGTCGCACAAGGCTTTTCACAAAAGCCAGGAATTGATTATGATCAAACTTATTCACCCGTTATTGATGCTATCACACTCCGATATCTTATAAGTATGATAGTTCATGAAAAGGTGGACATGCGTCTAATGGATGTCATTACAGCTTATCTTTATGGAATCCTTGAAAATGAGATTTATATGAAAATCCCTGAAGGATTCAAATTACCAAAGGCTTCTAAAGGCCCTCGTGAAAATTATTCTATCAAATTACAGAAGTCATTATATGGGCTTAAACAGTTTGGACGCATGTGGTACAATCGCCTTAGTGAATTCTTATTGAATTCAGGATATAAGAATGACCAAATCTGTCCATGTGTTTTTATTAAGAAAACAGTTTTTGGCCTTTGTGATTCTTGCTATATATGTTGACTATATCAATCTCATAGGAACTCCAGAAGAGCTTCGAGAAGCTATAGATTGTTTGAAACGAGAATTTGAAGTTAAAGATTTTGGAAAAACTAAGTTTTGTCTCGGGCTTCAAATTGAACATATGAAAGATGGAATTTTTGTTCATCAGTCAATATATACAGCTAAAGTGTTGAAAAGATTTTTCATGGATAAAGCATATCCATTGAGTATTCCAATGGTCGTGAGGTCGCTAGATATAAATAAAGACATATTTAGACCTCGAGAAAATGATGAAAAACTACTTGGTCCTGAAGTACCATATTTGAGTGCTATTGGTGCACTAATGTATCTTGCAAATAATACTCGACCTGATATAGCATTTGCTATAAATCTATTAGTAAGATTTAGTTCTTCACCAACACGACGACATTGGAATGGTATTAAACACGTCCTTAGATACCTCCAAGGGACAATTGACCTCGGATTATTTTATTCAAATGTAAATGACCCAGAACTGATCGGATACGCAGATGCGGGTTATCTTTCAGATCTGCATAAGGCATGTTCTCAAAATGGCTATTTATTTACATATGGTAATACTGCTATATCATGGCGCTCCACGAAGCAAACAATAGCAGCAACTTCTTCTAATCATGCTGAGATAATAGTCATTCATGAAGCAAGTCGAGAATGTGTATGGTTGAGGTCAATAATACATTATATTAGAGAGGGTTGTGGTTTATCCTCCAGAAGAGAGATTCCAACTCCTCTATATGAAGATAATGCAGCTTGTATAGCTCAATTAAAAGAATGATATATTAAGGGAGATAGGACGAAACACATTTCACCTAAATTCTTCTTTACTCATGAACTTCAAAAGAACGGTAAAATTGATGTACTTCAAATTCGATCACGTGATAATCTTGCAGATATATTAACTAAAGCTCTTCTGACAGCAACCTTTGAAAAATTGAGATATAAAATTAGTTTGCGTCGATTTAAAGATTTCGAAAAATCATCTCATCAGGGGGAGAAATCTACACATGAAGAATAGTGTACTCTTTTTCCTTCACTAGATTTTTTTCCCCACTGGGTTTTTATCTAGTAAGGTTTTAACAAGGCATATTCTTTATGTAATGGACATCCAAGGGGGAGTGTTATGAATCACGAAGATTTATTAAATTAATGGATGTCCATCATCCCAGAAAATTACGTAAGGTGATAAATATCACCTAATATTTACAATATTAGACATGTGTTAGTTATATATATATTAAGTGGGAATGACACTAATGGTGGCGCACTACCCTTCACTTTTGTACGAGCAGCCAAAATATAATTGTCCAATTGTGTGGGGCTCATCCATTCATCTTCCGCCACATGTTACTCCAAAACCCAGAAAAAGATATGAATACACTCCTCTCGCCTATATATATATATATATATAGTGTCACTCCATTGCTACAACGACACCATTCTAGGAGGAGAAGTTCCAGCAATCCAAGAATCTTGTTTCTGTATTTGTGTGTGTGAGAGAGTGTAGGAGTTGTTCTTGGTGCAAAAAGATTGAATTCTTAATTTTTGATTTTATCTGATTTTTCAATCTCTCTCTCTCCCTTTATAAATATGTATCCATTAATATGTATTATTATATATATAATTAATTTTATAACAATAATAACATTAGTATCTTAATAAATAATACAGTTATTCTTTCATAAAGGTATCTATTTAATACCTCTAATTATTCCCGGCAAAATAATAATAATAATACCTCCAATTATATTGAAAAGAAAGAAAAATCATAATCAAAATAAATTAATTAATGGTTGAAAGTCAAATGAATGAAATGTTTTTTTCTTTTGAAAAAAATTAAATTAATTAATTAAAATCATTCAATTCTAAAATAAATTCACAGCATAATTAAGAAAGAAAAAACCCAACTTATTTGTGAATCTTTGTTGATAAAATTTGCACCCGTTTGCTCTCGTCGAACACTCATTTCTTAAGAAGTCAAAACGGTTAGAAGATAGTGACAAGATAGTTTCTAGGGTTTCTAAAAGTTTTTTCTTTTATAAACTTAATATTATTAAACATGTGAATTTCTTTATTTACCTTTCATATTAGTATATGAATAGTTTACACCGGGTAAAGGATCATTTATGTTAATTTTTTAATATTTTATACTCACGTGTGTGAATAAGCTCGTGAGAACTTTTAAATTAATTTATAAATATTACTAATGTTTAGATTTGACTTTTATCTTTAAATTTTAGAGATATTCCTCCTTAAGTTTGACAATTGTTAGAACATTATTGAAGCAAGATTAGTATAACAACAACTTCGAGCATGAAAAAGTTCATGTTTGCATCAAAGGTCCTATCTTTCACAAAAACTTTCTTGATCTTGTTATTCTTTATCTCCATTGATGATATTTGAGAATATTCTAATAGAAAGGGATGAGCGGTAAATATAGTCCCAATGTGCCAAAGTTGTGAACATAAATCTTTTTGTTTGCAAAAATATAATTAAAAATATATGTAAATGGACGAAAATACATAATAAATAATATATATTTTTTAAATATTTGATGATCGGTTGTAATTTTTATATATCTTGGTCGATTCTTTTCGTTGTAAATTCAAGAGCCTTTTGGTTTGATCTTGATTTATCAAATAATTTGATTCAATTTCTCCATGGACGGTAAACTTAATCTAGGAGTTAATTTGAGTTTGAAGAACGTTTTGACTTGATATTGATCAATTAGTATTTGATTTAATTTCTTTGAAAATCTTCAGACTTAGTCTAAAGAAATATTTGACTTTGAAGACTTGATGTAAATTCGATCTGTCGATACTTGATTTTATATTTTTCAAGGGTCTTTGAACTTGATATCCAAACAAATTTAACTTATGCCCTAATTTCTTTTGAGATTAGAGTTTTTACATAGGTGAAGATCAATCCAATTCCTTTTGGATTTATTTCGATCCATTAATATTTAGTTTGACTTTCTAGAGTCTTTATACTTAATCTCAAAATAAACTTGACTTTATGACATTTTAAGCTTTCTCTTTTTAAAAAGAGGATACACTAGCTTCTAAGAAATTATTGATGACTAGAAAGGGATGCATCAAAGTTTCTTTTTTTCTTCATATAATGCCCCTCCTCGAATGATGACAAAAATACTCTTACATTTTATTGATGGATCTTGTCACCTTTGTCACATATCTTTATATTATAATATTTATTAATTAGTTGATAATAACTTTATTTGTGATTTTAAGAAATCATAAAGTTTAAAATATAGTAAATAAAACAGTATCTTAAAATTTTCAAAAAATAAAAAAAGTTTATTAATAGTTTCAATATATATATATTGAAAAAAAACTTAATACGTTATTTTATTTATTGGAAATAAAAAAGAGATTTATATTAATAGTTTGTTGTTAAAAAATTATGAACAATTGATTTTAAATATGGCTAAAATTGGTTTCTATTCTGGTATAACTTAAAGCACTAAATATAGAAAACTCGTCACTCTCACCAAGTTTGTTCCTTCCATTTGGTAGGTCTATGATTAGATTTAGGAACTCGTCTAAAAACCAGGAAAACATCCTCATTGTAGTTGACATGAATCTCTAATTTTACAAGAAATCAGGAAAATTAGGAAAGAAAGAGAAAGACAAAGAAAAATCTCTTGTCAACCAAAAGAAAATGCTAGAAATTGTTTCCTTTGATTTCAATATGAAAGTTTCAGATTCTAAAATTTTCTTGTTAACCAATCCATGAATTAATTTGGAAGCTTTCAAAAGTAGAAGTGCAGAAGATATGGAAGAACATATGGAATCATAGATCACAGCGTTTGTTGGTTAGTTTATTATATATATAGATATATATATATTTTTTTTATATTTGCATTTGATGATTAATTATTATAATATTAACATATTGTATAGGTTGAATAGGAATATGTCTTAGAAGGAGGTGGGAGAATGAACAAAGAATTACATGGAATTGTGAAGGCTTGGGGAGCAACACTTAGAAAATCACAGGCAGTTAAAAAAAAGAAAAGGGCAGGTAGCATTTTTGCTATAATGTCAGTAGCCCACGTAGACGATGATGATGATGTTGGTGAGGTGTATCACGTGGAGGAAGTGTTCCCAAATGGGGACATATATACAGGGGAATGGAGGGGTAGTTGTCCGAACGGGCATGGAAAGTATTTATGGGGAGATGGATGTATGTACGTTGGTGAATGGATGAAAGGAAAGAGCAACGGAAAGGGAAAGTTTTGTTGGCCTTGTGGAGCAACATATGAGGGTGAATTCAAGGAAGGATATATGGATGGTGAAGGTACTTTCACTAGTTCATCAAGTAATACATACAAGGGTTGTTGGGCAATGAATTTGAAGCATGGAAGAGGTACAAAGAATTATGCAAATGGTGATCATTACGAAGGGGAATGGCGTAGAGGGTGGCCTGATGGTCAAGGTAAGTATCAATGGAGTAATGGGAATCAGTATATTGGACAATGGAGAAATGGTAAGATGAAAGGGAATGGAACTATGATTTGGAGTAATGGGAATAGGTATGATGGATGTTGGGAGGATGGATTACCTAAAGGAAATGGAAGGTATCAATGGGCAGATGGAAGTTTCTATGTTGGGATTTGGAGTCCTGATCCTAAAGAGATGACTGGAACTTATTATCCTTTAAATTCAAACACTTTTGACGAGTTTGATTGGAATCCTTTAGAGGTTTATTTGATTGATTTGAATGATTCTATTATTAGTGTGAGCGATAACATACCAATTTTTCCTTCTGAGAAGCTTTTTAGTTGGCCGTGTCCTAAAAAAGAAGAAGAAGAAAATGAAGAAAATAAAACAACAATCACAAACACTCCTTCTCCTAAACCAAAATATTCTGGGAGATTTAGCTCAAGTGACTATAGTGAAACAAGTGATTTCAATTTTAAGGTAGAAAAACAAGGGGATGGAAGTTTCAAGAGTCAACAATCTTATTACTATTATTATGATCAAGATTCAATGAATGGTGGAGGAATCAAACATCATCGGATCAGAATACAACCAACAAAAAGGCAAGGACAAAAAATAATCAAAGGGCACAAGAATTATGATTTGATGCTCAATTTGCAACTTGGAATAAGGTTTCTCTTTCTTCTTTTATATGTATATATTATATATATATATATATATATATATATTTATTTATTTATTTATTTTTAACATTGATTGTGGGATGGTGACATATTATATTTATTACTCAGACATTCAATAGGAAGACCTGCTACTTCCCAATCTCTTGATTTAAGAGCTACAGCTTTTGACACCAAAGAAAAAATATGGACAAAATTTCCTCCAGAAGGATCAAAGCATACACCACCTCATCAGTCTTCTGAATTCAAATGGAAAGATTATTGCCCTTTAGTTTTCAGGTGAGAAGATTCATATATTGATATTTTATATATATATATGATGTCGTCATTTTATATATAATATATGTATATATATGTTCAGGACTCTTAGAAAGTTATTTAAGGTGGATCCAGCTGATTACATGTTATCCATCTGTGGAAATGATGCCCTTCGAGAGCTCTCATCCCCTGGAAAAAGTGGAAGTTTCTTTTACTTGACAAATGATGATAAATACATGATAAAGACAATGAAGAAGTCAGAAGTAAAAGTAAGTTTTCTTCTTTTTTTTTTTTTACTAATAAAATTTATGGTGATTAATGTGCATTATATCCTAATCCTACTTGTGAAAATTTGAATTATATATATATATATATATATATATATATAATATATATATATATATATATAAAGGTTCTTTTACGGATGCTTCCTGCATATTACGACCATGTCCGAGCCTTTGATAACACCTTAATTACAAAATTTTATGGTCTTCATTGTGTCAAGGTGACTGGAACTTCCCAAAAAAAGGTAATATATAATATATAATATATAATATATATATATATATTATATATATATATATATATATGTCTTAAGTGAACCAATGTATTTATTATATAAATGTGCATATATGTTCAGGTTCGCTTTGTCATAATGGGGAATCTTTTTTGTATTAATCACGCCATTCACCGACGTTTTGACTTGAAAGGTTCTTCTCTTGGTCGGTTAACGGATAAAAATGAATCTGAAATTGATTCAACAACTACCCTCAAGGATTTGGATCTTAATTTCATTTTTCGACTGCAAAAAGTGTGGTTTCAAGAATTTTGTAGGTGAGAGAAATCATTATAAAATTGAACTCGAGAAATTTAATTCCTAAATATCAGCTTAATTATGACTATGAGTTAATTAAGGTTTTTTTTTTTTTTTTTTTTTTTTTGTGTAGGCAAGTGGACAAGGATTGTGATTTCCTTGAACAGGAGAGAATTATGGATTATAGTCTTTTATTAGGTATTCACTTTCGAGAAGTCTCAGAAGGTGGGGAACCAATTGCAGTTGAGGATAGATCTTCTTTTTCTGATGTCAGGACTTCAAATGGTATTAATTTTGCTTTTAAAAATTATTTATTTAATAAATTCAAATATAACTAAACTTATTATCTTGTAGGAGAGGATTACAATAGTAATAATAGTGAAGGTGGAGGTGCTACGCCACGGCTCTCTGGGACTGACATGAATATTCTTTTTGATCATTCAGCGTAAGACAACTTTTATTTATTCAATTTTTTTTTAATGATAAATAGAAAAATAATTTATCTAAATAATTCACAGATGGACATCAATTAGGCTAGGCGTCAATATACCAGCACGAGCAGAAGTTACAGTACGAAGAAATGAACTACAATTGATTGGAGAACCAACTGGAGAGTTTTACGACGTCGTTCTCGTATTTGGTATCATAGATATACTACAAGATTATGATATAAGCAAAAAGCTTGAGCATGCATATAAGTCAATTCAATATGATCCTACTTCAATTTCAGCCGTTGATCCTAGACAGTACTCAAAGCGTTTTCGGGACTTTTTGTTCAAAGCTTTCACAGAAGATAGTTGATTTGATTTCTTTTGCTTACAAAATATAAGCCTAATGGAGTTGTAACTTTTGGTTTCCATCATATTTTATAGTTGTAGGTATGTAAAAAAAAAAAAGAAAAAGAAAAAGAAAAACTAACTCAAGAGTTAAAATATTAGCATTGTGAATTGTACTATATAGGATAGTGAAATTGGGTTAGGGTGAATTTTTGGACTACTCCCAAGCTTGGGGATCTTTAATGGTGTACAAGGAAACTAAAATAACAATGCATCCTTCATATGAAAATTATAATTCATTTATTTACTTGTTTCGAATTTAAATTTTTTATTTTGTTTCAAAATATTTGTAATGTTTTAATCAAAAGTATTAGAGTGTATTTGGATAATTTTTTATTTTTTTAAAAAAAATTAACATTTAAAATTTTTGAAAATAAAATTAAGAGTAAAAATATTAGAAATAAAGTGTTTATGTTTGACTATTTACATAAATTGTTATATTTGATTAGGGGTAATAGTATTAGATTTTCATAAATTTGTGAGTTAAAGTTGAAGATAAACACGATTGAATTAGAGGATGTTAACCTATTTAAATATAATTATGTTCAAATTATAAACATATTAAAGATTAACACATTTACATAATAATAATTATATAATATAATTTATTTTTAAAAATTTATGTATAATTAAATTAAATAATATTAATATTCTTATAAATTAAATAGATAAATCATGGGTTGATATTGGAAAATCGTATTAGTAAGATTAATAACTTTTGAATTATATAATTGTTGATATTGATTGCTAAATTAATAAAATAATATTAATTTTTGAGTCATTTGAAGTTTATGTTAGATTGATAAAATAATTTTTAATAACACGATCCAAGAATTTTTGCTATTATATTTGACTAATCAATTAAATATATTTTTTACTTAAAAAAACTCAAGTAAAGAAATACATCAAAAAATACATAATACTCAAAAAAAATTATTATAAAAATCCACATTAACTCTAAAAAAGAATAAAAAATTATAGGTCATAAATGGCTTCTACAATTCTTTAACACGAGACACAAGCTACCATTAATATAACAAAATATTTGGATTATTGATTTTCAACTTGTTTATGTGATTCCATTTGGAAGTTAACATTGAACTAATACATCAATATGCTACATATTTGAAAATTTTAGTAATATTTTCAATGATATTTTTTTATCAAACTTTATGCTAATATATGTTTAATTGTATCTTGTATGTCATGTATAATATACATATATATAATCTTTTGTCATACATACTTAAAGATGAATTTCTCTCAATCTGAGGTTCCGCTTACTAATGATTTCCTTGATCAAAGCACCAAGAAGGTTAAGAATCGTATTGATTCAAACATGGAATGAGTTCCTTCATTCCGTTCTTATAAAAATTCTCTCCTTTCTATGCCCGATCGGATTGCACTTGGGTTTATTCTTGATACTCTTATTGATATAGATCTTCCTAATTTATCAGTTCTTAAGGATCTTGAGTTCAATGAAGAGGAAAATATTTTTGATTCAAATGATTTAAATCCCCTTTTTGTCTCCTTTAAACCGAAGTTATATTCCTCTTGGTCTAATTCCAATCTTATCAAAGTTTTTGGGAAGCGATTTGGTTATCAATTCCTCCTTTATAAACTATCTCAAATTTAGAAACTTTCTGCAGATATCAAACTTATTGATTTGGGATCAGATATTTATCTTATTCGATTTCAACATCAAGCTAATTTGGATAAAGTTCTTAATCAGGGCCTTGGTTCATTGGGCAACATTTCGTTACTGTCTGGCTCTGGGAACAAAAATTTGAAGGCATCAACTTCATCTTTCCTTACTACGACCATTTGGGCTCATTTACCAGAATTACCACCAGAGTTCTATGATCCGAATATCCTTACTCAGGTTGACAACAAACTTGGTCATACTTCGAAAATTGATGCTAGTACACATGATATCATCCTAAGGGAAAAATATGTCAGATTATGCATACAAGTAGATACTCAGAAGCCACTCAAAATAGTGGTTTACATCGGCCACTATTGTCAACAAATTATCTATGAAGGCTTAAATTATTTTACCTGCGGTTGTGTTGGGCATAAAAGTATATCATGCAAGATGCCAACAACGTCTTCTAATTTGTCTCTAAATTTTTTCCCACTTCTGATGTTTTAAGTGTTCTCTTATTTCTATGAGCTTCAAATTCAACCCCCTCTGCTCCTTCACCTCCTTCGGGCCCAGGTCCAGGCCCATGGATGGTTGTTCAAAGGCCCAAGGAAAAATCACAAATGCCTCTTTCTACTACTATCCAACATTCTTTGCCTAAATTTGACAAAAAGCAACATCAACTCTGGTCTCTAAAACTCCATATTCCATCTCAACATGATTCTGCTTGACCTATTCTGGATGTCATGCCACCTCATGCTTCCTCAATTTCACATTCCTCTTTTGATGTACATTCCCTTCCTGCAGTAAAAACAAAACAGTCTAGTCAAAATATTTCCTTTGTTGCAACTTCTCTTATATCCAGTAATGATTACAATAATAGTGTTTATCATATTTTACCATAAAATATTTAAGATAATATGCAACTAGCACAAGTGTCAGCTACATATACAACTTCATCCACAAATTTTACGGTTTCTTCTGACTCGAGTAAGTTATTTGATACTTATCCTTCCATAGGTAATTTTACTTCATCAAACTCTGCATTGCATGCTCATACAACTTTTGATAAGGATCATATAAATGCAGCTCATTCTTTTATTTCTTTTCATCCTGTTTTAATTTCCTTAGAACATCCTTCTTCTACACTAGCATTAAATGTAAATTCACATATAAATAATAATGTCATTCCCTCTACCGGTAGATCATCCACACTCTCAGCACAATCACGGGAAGAGAATGACATTCAATCAACCCCCACTCTCCCAAATCTCATCCTCATACCTCACTATCTCTCGTTTTCCCCAACATTCTTTTGGAATGGGGATTCTAGAGTTTGACTCTCAATATCCATGGTCAGATGGACCACTAACCAATTCTGATAATCATTCAGGATTCCACCACCATTTCTTCAATAGTTCAGTCAGTGATAAAAGGGAGCTTAGAATAACTAACGAATCACCCTTGGATTTTGGATCACAATCCTTGGAACAATCAGTTCCTCCATGTTAATCAACCTATGAACTGGTCACCCACCCAGGATAAGGTTTTATAACCACAGCCCCATCCTATTCAACCTATGTCACCACCATGGACTCAAAATCTAATCCTACTACATCATGATTTGAATGACGATCCTCAGATGGTTCCCAATAGGAATCTGGACATTATTGTTGCACCAGGAAACTTAGACACCAACCTTATTTCCAATCTAGAATCCCATCCATTTCTAAGAAAATCAAGTTCCAACACTCTAATAGTCTTTTTAAACCTAAAGGAAAAAATAATGGACCTCACAATACTGTCCAACCAGAGGAAAACATTTATAATCTCAATTCACCTAGTGGCATAGGGTCTTTTCTTCATTCTACGGACATCCCCATTTGTGCACAATCACCTAAGGTATGCGATGGTCTTAGTCCCTCACAATATAACTCCAAATCTCACCAGGACCCTAAATCAATCTCATCTCTCCTTCCACATGAGATTGATTACTGAAGAATCTTCCTCAAATATGGTCCCTATGATTATTATCCATTAGAATTGTAGGAGTGCCTCTAGCAAAAAATTTCCTGTCACTTACCAGGATCTAGTCAATACACATAGGCCATCTATATTTATACTTATTAAGACCAAATTAAGTGGAGATAGAGCTATAGAAACTATGGCCAAACTAGGATATCCTAATTATATTAAGGAAGATTATGATGGGCTTTTTGGGAGTATCTTTGTTTTATAGAATAATGATGTCAAATTTCATTTGATAGCTCATACTTCACACAGAATTCATGCTCATGTTGAGGTATTTTCTCTCTCTTTGCATATTTTGTCACACACCTGAGAATTCTCACCATATTTTTAGGGACTTTCACTATGTAATATTTACTGGTCTGAATTTTTAGATTTGTTCCCTCAATTTCTTCCTTCATGGCAATCATCTCTTCCACTCTTTTATCACCATCTTTCAGATAAGTCCACTTTGAAAAGAATTCCATGGCTTCCATGTTGACAAGAAATTTAGAGGAGCCAACTTCATCCCTTTTTTCGGAGGAAGAAATGAAATACATCATAGATCTAGATAATCAAAATGGGTAGAAGAATGGGTTCCTTCGTCCCAAGTGAAGCTAAATTTCTTTGACTTAAGCAAATTGTATACTTCTTCGGATATTCCAAGTGTGGAAACCACCACAGTTGGAGATACTTCAGGGGACTCTAATGTAATAGAGCTTAGTTCTATTGATACCCATGTATCCAAGGTTCAAACTCTACTACAATAATTTTTTAAGTTTCCTTGTAATAGATTAGGAATTTTTTACTTATAATAAAATGAATTCATTTGTCAAAGTACCTTTTCTTTCATTGTCTTTATCATTACTTTAATCATAAAGAATCATAAAAAAATTCATAAAATATGAAAAATATGTAAGTAAAAAACATAATGATGTTCAAGTTAACATTCATTCCATGATATTAAGTTTTCATCATTTTGATTAAATGTAGTATTTCTTTAAATAATCCAAGTGGCATGGATTCTGCAATAAAGTTCCATCTTATGAAGTTTCAAAAAAAGAAAAATTGTCTCTATCATGACCTTTCACAATCATAAATGGACTTGTTATAAACTAAACTACATCTTTTAAACAAATTCAAATTTAATAAAAAAATTTGATAACAAACTTAATAAATATTTAAAATATATATATATAATTATGTTTGTTGAAAAATTAATTCTAAATAAAACAAAATCATAGAGAAGCTGGATATATCCACATCATCAAGATATTAATCAAGAATTAGTTAAAGTTAGTTATATTAGTTAATTTTTGTTATTGTATAGACTAGTTGTGGTAACCTATATATAGATGATGTTATATTATTTTTTATATAGGAAAGAATAGAGACACAGAGAAGAGGGAGTTAATTGTATGGTGAGGTGAGAAGACTTATTTGAGAAAGGTAATATTTGAGAGCTTTGAAGAACCAAAATTGAGAGGCTAAGGGAAGAAGAGGATCTATCTTCAAGGTGCTTCTAAAGCAGGTTCAAGCTTTAGTTTAAGACTCATATAAGGGATATTGATCACCATAGTTCATCTCTAAATTCTGTAAAAATGCACAGATTGTATTTTTGCTATTATCATGAAGAAAGAGGATTCCTAAGGGAGTTCAAAGAGGATTAGGCTCTTCACTATTATGAAAGAAGTTCAAACCTCTATAAATTTTTGTGTTCTTTACTTTCTGTCAATTTGATTTCTGGATTATCAATTGTGTTTATAATAGTTGTGGTTGTTGGTTAAACCAACAAATGATATCAGAGCAAGACTACGATCTAGAGTTCAACTAGAAATACAAATCAAGATTTGATAGGTGTTTGCTCACTGTTCTAAATCTTAACTTCAAGAATTTAAAGATTCATACTAAAGTAATCAAGAAATATGTTAATAGTAAAAGTGGACATTGAGAAGTTCAATGGCAATGATGATTTCTATCTATGGAGGGAAAGATGAAAGTTCATCTAGAAAACATGGAACTTGATGAAGCTTTAAAGGGTGAAGATAAAATGCCTGGGACATTAGAGAAATCTAAGAAGGAGGAGATACTGAAAAAGGCAAGAAACACTATTGTATTGAACCTTGAAGATGAAATTCTGAGAAAGGTTATTAGGGAAGAAATAACTGCTGAAATGTGGGAAAAGCTTGAACAAACATTCATGACAAAGACACTGCCTAGTAAGGTTTATTTGAAACAAAAAAAATCTATAGCTTTAAAATGGATGAAGGTAAATCAATTGATGATAATCTAAATGAATTTACTAAACTTCTTTTTGGTCTTTGTTGTTTAAATATGGAAATTGAGGAGGAGGATCAAGCAATCTATCTTCTCAACTCCTTGCCTCAACAATATGAACAATTCAGAGATACAATATTGTATGTTGGAAGAAATCATTGGTACAATATATTCTAAAGAATTATCCTTGAAGAATAGTGGGAAACTATCAAGGTCAAATGATGAAGTTAATTTTACAAGAGGAAGACAACCACAAAGATCAAATAATCATAATTGGAACAATAGCTATTCAAAGAATCATAGAAGATCAAATTCAAGAGACTCAAACAAAGATTCAAACAATAATGAAAAAGGATGCTACATATGTGGAAAGGTGGGACATTGCAAAAGAGACTGCTACTACAACAAGAACATAAATCAAAATCAGAATAACAAAAAAAATTATCAACCTCACTCTAACAAGTTTGAATCTCAAGATTCAGCAAACTATGGTGATGGATATGATTTTGGAGAAGTTCTATAGTTGCTTCTTACACTCCAATTGAAAATTAGATATTGGATTCTGGGTGTACTTTTCACATGACATACAACAAGCAATTACTTAGAAATTTTAGGGCTACAAGTGGACGAAATGTAATTCTTAGTGACAACAATACATGTGATGTGGAAGGGATAGGATATGTGCACTTCAAGATGTTTGATGGAACAGTTCGAACTCTAAATGATGTAAGATATGTACTAAGGTTAACTAAAAACTTAATATCTGTTGGTACTCTTGATGATGCAATTTATACAAACAAGATTGAATATGGTATAATGAAGATTAGCAAGGGATCCATGGTTGTTACCAAAGGAGAAAAGAAAAATGGATTGTACTACCTAATTGGAAATACAGTGACAAGAGATGTATCTATAGAAGCCAACAATGAAGATTCTAATGCCAATTATGGCATAGGAGGTTGGAACACATAAGTGAAAAAGGGCTCAAGGTAATAAATGATCAAGGTCTACTAGGAAAGGACAAAATCAGCAACACAGGTTGAGTTTTAGTGTTGGTAAGCATAATTCCAAGGAAATTTTGAACTATATTCATGCAGATCTATGGGGGCCAGAAAGAATACCAACACATGGAGGTAATTCTTGCTTTCTTTCAATAGTTGATGATTTTTCAAGAAAGGTTTGGGTGTTTCTTTTGAAAACTAAAGATCAAACCTTTGAAAAATTTAAACAGTGGAAACTGCTAATTGAAAATATAACAGAAAGGAAAAGAAAGAAATTAAGAAATGACAATGGACTTGAGTTTTGTTGTGGAGTATTTGATGAGTTTTGTAGGAACAATGGTCTCCAAAGACACAAAATAGTTAGAATTACTCCCCCAAAAAGTGGGGTAACTGAGAGAATGAATAGAACTCTGTTGAACAAGGTAAGATGTATGTTGTTTAGCTTAGGGTTAGCAAAGCCATTTTGGAGAAAAGCTTTGATGACAACAACGTATTTGATAAATAGGAGCCTATCAACAGCCATTATTCTCATGACACTTGAGCATATATGGACATGTAAACCTCCTGATTTGTCAAACTTAAGAGTGTTTGGTTGCATTACATATGCACACCAAAATGAGGGTAAGCTAGAATCAAGGTCAATTAAAGGTTTTTTTTTTGGATACCCTCAAGATGTTAAAGGATATAGAATTTGGCTTTACAATGAAAAGGAGTTCAAAACAATTAATAGACGGGATGTAATATTCAAAGAAGATGTATTTCCTTGTTTAAAACCTACTAACAATAGCAATGCAAGAAATGAGACAAATCATACAAGCATTATTGAAAGTCACATTCAACCAGATGCAAATGAGGTGGAAAGTAAAGAAACTTATCAAATTCAAGATCAAGTGGAACCAACAAGAAACCAAGAATATAGTGATGGCATTGATCAACTGGAACTAGATCAGGAGAATATCATAAATATTCAAGACTATCAACTAGTCAAAGATAGAGAGAGACCAGAGAATTTCAAAACCAACTCAAAGATATGGATTCTCAACTTTTACCGATATTTTGGCATATGCATCCATTACTGCAACAGAACTGGTCAAAGTTGAACCAAAAACATACTTCGAAGCTATTTCAAGCAAAGAAGCAATGCATTGGAACAAAGCTATGAATGAGAAAATAGAGCCACTAAAGAAGAATATAACTTGGATACTAGTTCCAAGACCAAAAGGAAAAAGAATGATAAATTGTAAATGGATCTACAAACATAAACTAGGTCTAAGAGGAGAGGACATACCAAGATATAAGGTAAGGCTTGTGGCAAAAGTTTTCAACCAACAAGAAGGAATTGATTTCAATGATCGCACTTGTGAAATATAACACAATAAGAATTATATTGTCTTTGGTTATTCAATTAGACTTGGAATTAGAGTAAATGGATGTTACAACTGCCTTTTTACGTGGAGACCTAGAAGAAACCATTTACGTGGAACAACCTGAAAGTTACAAAGAAGAAAAAGACCAGGATCAAGTAAGTTACTTAAAGAAATCCTTATATTGGTTAAAGTAGGCCCCGAGACAATGGAATAAAAGGTTCAATACTTTTATTACTCAACATAGATTTAGAAGAAGCATGTATGACACATGTTTATACTACAAATGTAATAAAATATCATAAGTTGAATATCTCTTACTCTATGTAGATGATATGCTTTTGATCATTAAAGAAAAGTCAAAAGTTGAGGGAATGAAGAAAATTCTAAAGTCTGAATTTAACATGAAAGATCTAAGGGCTGCCAGTAATATTCTAGGGATTAATATTAAGAGGAATAGGAGTAAAAAATAGTTGTTCCTTGGCCAGGGAGATTACTTGAGAAAGGTGATTGACAAGTTTCAAATGAATGGCTCTAAACTAGCATCAATGCCTTTATCAAATCAGTTTAAGTTGTCAAACAAACAGTGTCCCAACACTGATAAAGATAAGAAAGAAATGAAGGAAATACTATATTCACATGCTATGGGGTATGTGATGTATGCTATAGTCTGTACCAGACCAGACCTAGCATATGCAACAAGTGTGTTGAGCAAATATATGGGAAATCCTGGAAAACTTCATTAGACTGCAATGAAGTGGCTATTCAGATATATGAATGTTACAACAAAGCTTGGATTATGCTTTAAGAAGAACTATGATATAACTCAGTTAGAAGGATATGCAAATGCAGATTTTGCAAGAAATAAGGACTCAAGGAAATCTACAACAACTTACACATTTCTCATATCAAGTAATTATGTCAGCTGGAAATCACAAATTCAACCTATATTTGCACTATTTTTCACTGAATCTGAGTATATAGCTGCAATTGAAGTTATAAAGGAAGGTCTATGGATACAAGGCTTTCTAGAAGAATTGAATTTTTCAAAGAGAAAGACTATTGTTTACACAGATAGTCAAAGTGCAATGTACTTGTGCAGGAACCTGTGTTTCATGATAGAATGAAACACATAGAGGTTATGTACCATTTCATAACGGAAATTTTGACTCAATATTAGATTAACATTGAAAAGATACCAAGTGAAGAAAATCCAACTGATATGAAAACTAAAATTGTGCCACTTAGCAAATTCTAACTCTATTTGGAATTGCTACTAACTATTGAAGAATGATAAAATAGTCGGATGTCATAATAATGATCTTAGGAAGAATCTTTCAAATGGTTGAGGTGGAATTTGTTAAAAAAAAATCAATCTTAAATAAAACAAACTCATTAAATGATATGACAAGCGAGAGTAGTTGGATATATCCTCATCATCAAGATATTAATCAAAAATTAGTTAAAGTTAGTTATATTAGTTATGTTAGTTGATTTTTATTATTGTATAGACTAGTTGCGGAAGCCTGTATATAGATGATGTTCTATTATTTTTTATATAGGAAAGAACAGAGACAGGGAGAAGAGGGAGTTAATTGTATAGTAGGGTGAGAAAACTTATTTGAGAGAGGTAATATTTGAGAGCTCTAAAGAACCAAAATTGAGAGGCTAAGGGGAAGAAGAGAATCTATCTTTAAGGTGCTTCCAAAGGGGATTCAAGCTTCAATTTAAGACTTATATAAGGGATATTGATCATCATAGTTGATCTCTAAATTCTGTAAATATCCACAGATTATATTCTTGTTATTATTTAAATAAAAGAAAAAAAAAAGAAAGGAGGATTAGCTCTTCACTATTGCGAAAAAAATTCAAACCTTTATAAATTTATACCTAAAATACTTCCTTCTCCCTTTTCCCTTTACTACATCAACAAAAACAAATTGTCTAACACTACCATTAGGAAGCATTGTTCTCTTTTTTTCTTTTTTCTTTTTTTCTGAACCAACAAAAACACCCTTTTTTTCTCTATCCTCCTTTTAGCCTGTATTCTTGTCAAAGTCAGTAACTCCTTCCTCTTCCTCTACTATCTACACGGGAAAAATAAATATACGGCTGGTAGTACTAGTTGAGACGGAAGACGAATGTCTTGAAAATAATTAGAATTTTTAAAATTTATTTTTTATTTAAAAATATAAAATTACCCTTATAAGAAATTATGGGAAAAAATTAAAATGTACATGAATTATGTTAAATAAAAATTAACTCAACTATTTTGAAACTCACGAGTTTCATATAGCACAAAGTATTTACATATTTATGTCAACATAACATCAACCACATTCAACTTGAAGTTATTAGATCATCTGCTGTTTTAAATGCACTGTGAATGTTTGTGCTCATGAGCTGCTGCTACTAAACAATTTTTCATAATCCTACATGGGGAAAAGAAAAGAAAAGAAAAGAAAAATAGAGCATCTTATATTACACAAATCAATCACCATTACAACTGACCAAATTTATTTAATTAACAGTTTATTACAACCATCTTCCTCCAGTTTACAGATCATGTAATTATACTAAGAAAGCCATTACAGGTGATTTTCAAATTGCTACTCTACTTAATTGATTTCAAACTCCTAGAATTCAACATGCAAAGTATAAGAAAACAACATTGGGAAGTCCAACTTCCAAAGATCTTAACTAGGAATACAACTCAAATTTAATCATCAATTCTGTATTTGTGCAAAACAACATACATTACTGAAGACAAACATTCAACATACATACATATATATATATATATATATATATATATACTTACAAACTCCTTAGCTAATAAAGAAAAATCTGTAAAATACAAAATGGCCTGATGTTTGTTACCTATAATGTAGGCCTCTGTCTGTAATCTTCTTTCTGCCTCAATCTGACCCCTTGTCCTGTTGTGTTTCTATAAACAATAAGATTTTCTCAGTTAATGTTGCATATACTGCACCAAAGAAATTAACTCAAACAAATTTCCCGCCAGCACAGCATTGCCCGCAACCTGCCTGCCTCTTTCAACCTCTCCAACAAGCTGAGAGGCTAAGGGCTAATATCTTACCTGTAGTATGAAGAAATATGAAAAGCAACCGGTTTCATGAGCCACTAGAATCAGATACACACTCATCAAGGACAATATCTGCCGGATCTCCAATCCATGGCCTACCTTCTCTCCACTGAAACTTAATCCTCAATTTCCCATTTGCATCTACTCCAACCACCTCACCCCTGCTTGCATTTGTCTCCATCCCCCATCCCCACCGAGGTGTCACTAGCCCTTCTTTAATTTTCACCTTGTCCCCCACTTTAAATGGCCTCACCTTTTCCATTTCTGATGCTTTGCAAAGCCATAGCCTCTCCATAAAGCAGAAGGACACCCAAAGATCTCCATTCTCTATGTGGTGCACCACACCTAAGCTTGAATGACAAACTTCTCCCCACTGATGTATTGGTATAGACACTGATACTTTAACCCTAACCCAGTCACCTACGGACAACTCCTCTTCCTCTACAAGTTCCACTTCAGAAGGATCTAATGCCCAAGCTTTTGAACCAACAGGGGTATATATTCTCAGTTTTCCATCTGCATCAATAGATGTTATGGTACCAACACTAGCATGATTGTGCCCAGACCACCCAAATCTTGGCTGCTTGAAAGAGCTCTTTACTCTGACTCTCTGCCCAACCATAAGCTTCTTAACTCTTTCAAGATGGGCAGGATGCCCCACCCACTTATCCTGCTCTCTACAGAATGCGACAAACACATTTCCCTCCCATTCATTTCCCTCATATCCAATCCCCTGAACCACCCCGATGCAGCCTGGCCCAATGGAGTTCCAAGAACTAGCAGTTGCTTTTAGTTTGACCCACTCTCCCACTTCAAACATTTCTTCCATTTCAAGATCTGCAGGATCTCCTCTCCATAACCCTGGTAGACCAATGAATGCCACCCTCACTTCTCCATCAGCATTAACACTAGTTATAACACCTCTTGAATTGGGCTGAGCCCCTCTCCAACCCCACCTAGGTTCAACCATTCCACTTCTGAATTTGACATGCTGCCCTACTTTAAATCCTTGAACCTTTTCGACATCTGTATAGTGAGTTATCCATTTTCCCTTCCGGAAACAACATGCTAATTCCAAATAGCCAGTCTCCTGTACACTATGTACAATCGCTAAACCCTCTTTCCCAATGCTGTTCCAGTCATAACTAGGTCTTACACCTAGACTTGGCTTTGAGCGCACCCAATCACCTACTTCAAATCCCGAGAGCCGTTCTGCATCTCCAGGAGAGACTTTCCAAAGACTATGTCTCCCAGCTACTCTAACCTACAAAGACAAGCAGAAAAGATACTTGTGATCAGCAATTTAAACATCTAACTGGAAATAAAAAGAATATAGTAAGCTCAAGCAATTGACAGACGTAGAAATCTTTTTGGTTCTCTTCTGCAAATAGTTGCACAAGAACTACGTTCATTGCTGGAGTATTATATGGAATACTACTTTGTTTAAATGAAAAGTTCTGAAGGGTGGAAAATATTTAAAGGGAAAACCCAGTCATAAGGTTCGAATAGGAGTAATTAATTTTTTTTAAATACTTTCTTTATTCAATTTCTACCCTTGAGCAAAGCCATTTTCCTGAAAGAGATCAGAACACAAAAGTGAAGTTTTATATTAATCAATTTTTTAAGTATAAACGAGAAGGAAACAAAGTAAACACAGAACTGGTTTATACATACATTTAAAGCGCCATCCATATCAATTCTAACAATTTTCCCAACAGTAGCTGGTGTCTCATTTGACCATCCTAGCCGTGGTTGGGTTACTGAGCTCATCACATGAATCTCTTGTCCCACTTCAAAAGGAGGCACCTTTTCGACATCTGTAACTGAGCAACTAAAAGGTTTACTCCTAAAACAGAAGGCAATTCCCACATCACCATCCTCTTCCAGGCTATGGATCAAACCCACACTGTTCCTATTTATATCTTCCCATCCATATTTAGGAGAAGACACTGAAGCTTTCACTCGAACCCAGTCCCCTACCTAAACATGAAAATAGAGAAAAATGATAAGGTGGTCAATAACCCAATCAGATAGATATCATGCATAAACAGGGGAAAAGGTCAAAAGTACCTTAAAATCCTCTAGTTTTTCCATGTCAGAAGGATCAGCCTGCCACAGAATAGGCCGATTAGGAATTTCTATTATTAGAAGCCCATCACTCTCTATGTCACATATCCTTCCAACACTATGATGAGTTTCACCACCCCAAGCATATCTTGGCTCAGCAACAGAACGCTTCACACAGACCCGGTCACCAATCTGTAAACTCACAAGTTTGAAAATTACCTTATGAAAGAGAGAGAACAAAAGAAAAGTAATATATTAATGCTCTTACCTTGAATGGTTCAACTGGTTCAACCTCCTCGGGTTCACAATGCCATGGACTAGGAAGATAGCTTAGCTCCAATAATAGACTGTTATCTGGTCTGATGCAGTATACTACACCAATGCTTCCTGGAGTTACAGATCCCAATCCATGTTTAGCAGTGGTAAGAGATGGACGAATACGAACCCAATCCCCAACCTTAAATTCTTCAACCCTTTGCATTTCTGCAGGATCAGCTTTCCATCCTCTTGAGGCTCCAGGGAAACCAACTCGCAGAATGCCATCATCATCAACACATAACACAGTTCCTATAGTATCACGTGAATGACCACGCCAACCAAATCTGCAACAGTAAAAGATACTATAGATCATTAACTAAGAATGCTAAAATTAAACTGCCAGGTTTGTTTATGTGGGACCCAGTTAACAATCAAATCAAACATCGCATAATAAAACTCTCAAACTCAATTCAAATACATCAAGATAAGCAAAAATTGGATGGGAAACTTAGTTGTTCAGATGGCTCTATAACAATAAATTTTCAGAGAAAGTTTTAGACATTAAAGTTGCAGCCAAGACGCAAGATATTGCTATGGAGACTATGCAATAATGGATTAACTGTTAAACAAGTCCGTGACAAAAGACTGGAAAACGTGGATAAAATGTGTGACAGATGTTGAAGATACATGCTATGATAGGGTGCAGAGAGGCACAAAATGAATGGAAAGAAATGGAACGGAATCTTGAATGGGAAAAGCTACTTCAATATCAAACATTTTTGCCGAGGACTTGTTTCATAACATCAAATCAAACATTCCATAATAAGAATCTCAAACTCAATTCAAATACATCAAGATAAGCAAAGGTTGGATGGGAAACCTAGTTGTTCAGATAGCTCTATGATAACAAAATTTTGGATATTAAAGTTGCAGCCTAGACACAAGATATTGGAAAATGTGGATAGAATGTGTTATAGATGTAGAAGTGAAGAAGATTCAGGAATACATGCTACAATAGGGTGCAGAGAGGCCAAAAAAGTATGGAAAGAAATGGGTTGAATCTTGAAGGGGAAAAGCTGCTTCAATACCAAAATGCAATGGATGTGCTGGACTGGTGGATGGATAATTATATTGAGCATGAGTTGATCAGCAGGGTTATAATGAAATGGTATATAGAGGAACAGAAATGAACACGTTTTTCAAGGCAAGGAGGTGATACTTGAGGAGAAAAAGCAAAGAATTTCTAAAGAGAGAAAAGGCAATGAATGGTAATTTGCATGAGACATGAACAATAATTCTAACCAAGGAGAACAGAAACAAATGGACAGGAAAAGATAGAAATCACAACCACCTGCATATAGATTGAAAGTTAATGTTGATGAATCTTGGAAAACTACATGTCTACTATTGGAGGAATTGTGAGAGATCACAGAGAAGGAATATTGGTTATTAGAGAAGGAATAACAATAGCACTTCAATATATTAAGATAGAATCAGATAGCATGGAAGCAGTCAAAGGTCTACAAACTCAAACAATGGTGGGCGGAAAGCTATTTTTTGTATCTCAACAATAACGGAGGCCTTACGAAACCCTAGAGTGAAAAGGTTAATTTTTAGTCCTAGAAGTACTAATGAAGTAGCTCATTGGTGATGGTGCTCACTTGTTGGGTTAAAAAAAATAAATAAATAAGGGACAAGTTGGCTAAAGTATGTAATTCAGGGACTAAATTATGGAAGTATCCTATTAAAAATCTAATAAATACATTTGAAAAACTATTTTTTAAAATAAGTAAAAGAAGTTGGTCAATCCTTAAGAAAAATGTTTTTTTTTTTCTTTTTCCCACAAACAAACCAAAATAAAATGTTGTCCAGATAGCAGCCTCGTATTTTCTAAACTGAAGTAAATTTCATTTTAAAACTCAATCCAAGCAAGGAGACTCAATATAATCAACCATAGTCATACAAGAGGAAAATAAACTATAGTTATCAAAGATAAAAAGGAGAGATTGTGAAATAGAACGCAACAGCCAATTATTCCACAAAGGACAAGGATATGCATATTGCTTAACTACAAGTGGATAATGGGAACATAAGTACTCAAACATTAGTTACTGAAAAATACTGCTGGACAGCTGGAGCACCAAGAAATTCATGTGTATTTAACACACCAATAAATTCATCAAATATAGCTCAAAAAGTATTTTCACAATTACTTAATTCCAGACCTTGGCTCTTTGACCTCTGGCTTTAGTTGCACATGCTGTCCCCTGTCAAGTGGAATCACTTTTATAACTTCATGTACCAGAACTCTTGCTTCACCAGAACAAAATGACACAATAAGATTATCCTTATCAGGAACACTTTGCACAAAACCAACACTTTTATGTTTTGCTCCTTGCCATCCATATGTGGGTGTTGTAACACTTCTTTTGAACTTTACCCAGTCCCCAACCTGATATCTGCAGACCATTGTAGAATTCATAGTGATAAAGCATAGCATTGCAATACAGTTCCTTGTGGCAAACTAACTAAAAAAGATTGCAGAATGCAGTAAGATCCCATAATTTTATTCTCACATTGTAGGAGATAAATATACTCCCCGCTCCATGAGGGCATCCATCAAATCCTCAGAGATCCATTCCCTGGGTAGACCCTCCAAGTAATCACGTAATGTCTTACCACTGCCATGAATCATCAAAATTTCCAAAACAATAAGCATCTCATACATATCCTGAAACTACAAATGGCAAAATGCAGCTCAGGAATGTCTTAAAGCAGAAACTAGTCTGTGATAACTTGCCTGTGATTCCTAACTTCTACAGCAGCATCTGGATGTCTAAGCATGACAATGATCCACTCAAGACTTTCTCGTATCATTTTTGCTGTATCAGCAGCTATGTGGAAGGCATTATCGCCATCATCATCCTGAAATCAAATATTAATTGAATGAAAGGAAAAACGGAAAAAGAAACACCAATGGAAGAGATCCGGAAACAACAAATTTTGTGAAATAAATGCAGAAAATATTGTCATATGATTAATTATTTGGTTCCATCAACAATCTTCAATGCACGGACCGGCTCTCATTGTTCAAGCATGTGGTTTCCAACTTTTATTAACCAAATCTTGTTTCGAGGCATCACCCATATGCTTTTCTCCACTGTAGTTTAAATGAAACCAAAAATGGTTTCTTTTTTCTGGAAAGCAGCTTTTGAAGCACAGATTTTGTTACTTTAGCTGGTTGTTTCTAGAACACAGTTTACTTCCAATTTTGAAGCCATAACAATCCCGGAATAGATTTTCAAAATTTCTTTTAAGGAATAACAAAACAAAAGAGAAAAGAGATTGCCTTTTTAAGATATCAATAAAACATATTATATGTGCAATTTATGACAATATTATTAGAATTAAAAGAGAATAGCTCTACAGTTTCTTTTGTACTCAGTAATAAATTTAATAAGTTCATATCTAAATGAGGGTGCTTTTGCAGCAGTTCGGACGTAAAGATAACATGGCAAAAGAGAAAATAAAATTGAATATCAAATTTTACTTGGAACCAAAATCAACCTGCAAATTACAATTTGCCCCTGCAGATAGCAGCAATTCAACACATGATTTTGCACCTCTTGCCAATGCAACATGAAGAGGTACGGTATTATGTGTGTTTCTTATGTTCACATCAACCCCAGCATCAAGAATTACCTATGAATGACAGAAATAATCAGGTCCATAAACATTAGAAGCAATGGAGAAACTAAGAAACCAGGTCATACTTCCTATTACTGTATAAACAAAGCATAAAACAAACACTACAGACCAACCCTGACTAGGTGAAAGGAAAAAAAAAAACAGGTCTATCTTCAAGTTATTTGTTTTACAATACCTTAACAAGTTCAAGGTCATTCATCATTGCAGCTGTATGAAGAGCTGTTCTTCCATGTTGGGCATCTTCAGCAGTTGGATCAGCCCCTGCAGTCAGGAGTACTTGTGCAATTTCTCTTCCAGCTGGGAAAAAAAAATAAAAATAAAAAGGCTGTAGTGTTAAAAAACTGAATTATAAGTAACACTCAAATTTGTCGTATAAAATAATGCACCAACATGACAACAGATTCAAAATCAAGTTGTACCTGATTCACGATCTTTCTTGAGGGCAGAGGCAATACACAAAGCAGTCCCAGCAGGGCTGGGAATATTAATGGCACTAGCAATCTCTTCCCTGGAAGAAAGTTGTACCCACCTTTTGACAATAGCCACATTCCATGTCATTACACACAAGTGTAGTGGTCTGTTAGGAAGAATAATAATGATAAACTGCAGTTAAATTTCAATAGGATCTTGATTGAATCAACTAGAAAATTAAAATTGACAGATATAGGTAACAATTATCGAATTATGAAGCTAAAACAGTAAAGACTGCACTGAGTACTTCGTATCTCATGTGCCTAACAAGTGCCTTTCTTCTATTAATTTTCTTTCTGTCAGAATAAGAGTGTATTACATCGATACAGAATGAGGAAGTGATTGACAAAATTATTTCTATCATCAACCAAACAGAAAGGTTTCTCCCATATTCAAACATCAAAAGTAAATGCATTAGCTTCTCATCACATAATCAATGCAAGAAATCAAAGAGGTAACAATCCCAATTTCATAATTGGACTTCCTCCAAAACACTCAATATATGAAACATATTATCTTATTATTTGTATAAAATGCGATGAAGAATGAGCTCAGACATACGTTAATCTTTTGGAGTTTAGGATGCCCATTGATTTACAACCACCATTTTCCAGTATGACAATAGCACATTCTGTATATTTTTTTGAAACCGCTCTATGAAGTACAGATTCACCTTCATCATCAACTGCATTTGGATTAGCCCCAGCCAATAACAGTTCCTGTCATTGTTCAGGATGTAAGAGAGCCTCTGGAAGAAAATATATAAATAACAAATTTTAAGGGAAAAGAGGGACAGCATGACCATCACATTCGACCCCTTTTCGTGAGTTGTGCGGGCAAGTCCTAATTACTCAGGCCTTCTGCTTTAGACTAATCCACAGAACCCCTTTTTCTCATTCTCAAAAATTGGGGGCACTATAATTGGATTTTGAAATGAAAATTTGTTTAAGTTTTTAAGAATAGAATTACAAATATGACTTTCTTGTTTCTAAATTTGGTATTTCCTTTTCTTGTATAAAGATATTTCAAAATGTGTGCCTAGGGGCAGCATTTTTTCAAGAAAATCCTTTCATCAGATGATATTTCGTCAAGTGTGAGCTTTTTCAGATTTCCCATATTTTAAGGTACCACCGCAGCACAATCGAGTAAAAACTGCATCCAAGTTTCCATTCTCTACTGGAAAAAAATTTCTAAAAGCTTCATCAAAAGACTGACTCTTAATTGATACCTTGAGAATAGAAGGGGAAAATCTGTTGAAGGCCAAAATCTAGGTTTTCTTAATAGGATCTATATCAGCACTTGAAAAAAAAAGTTTTAGATATTGGATTTAAATCTCCTCTTTCAGTTTCTTTAAATAGAATTATTAACTTGTAATCTTAAGTTTATTTAATAGTATTAATAACCTCCTAAGCTTATTATTATAACATAAAAATATGTGTGCTTACTTAACGGGGGAGAGAGCCTTTCTTTTGCACCTTGGCTTAAGCCATGAGGACCCTAGAAACCTCAATTCAACTAATTTCTCGTGACAATACTAGTTTAATTTGCACCTGAGAGGCCAACAGAAACTTACACGCATGCAGTCTGGTTGGCCATGGTAAGCACATACGTGAGCAATTGAAGGTCCAAGACCTTCTCTTAACACAGATCTGACATTGGCATTTCTGTTGATGAGAGCACGGACACATTCAGGTGAACCAGAAGCCAATGCAAACACAAGAGGTGGGTCACCGTCTTTATCTAGAACATCCACATTTGCCTCTTTGTACTCCAAAATAGCCTCAACAAGCTCTACACTGCCCCGTCTACAAGCCAAGTGGAGAGCAGTTTGGCCATCAGCATTCTGTGCTTCTAGAAGAGAACTTAATGAGCTACCATTGTGTCCAGCTGTGGTCTTAGCAAGCAACTCTCTACATTGAACTCATAGGGTTAACAGGATAAGAGGTACAAAGAAGAATATTCTTATGTCGGAATCAAAATATTTGAAGTGAGGAAAAATGAGAGGAATAAAAACTACAAACTAATAAGGGAGAGGAAAAGTAGACTAACCGAACACCATCTGAATTACCCTCAGAAACAAGCCGGTGAAGAAGGGTATGATAATTTTCATTAACTTTTAAATGAGCCGAAGATAATGATTCCATTCCATTTGCCACTGGATATTTTACCATGCCACTAAAGAGACAGTGGAGAAAATATCTCTCAAAAGATCAATCAAATCAAAAGTAAAATGCACAAGAGATTTGAAAACAGAATCATGCGAATAAGTAAGTGCAAAGATTTGTAACTAGCACTTCTAACAGATATAAACAAAACCATAAATAACTGAAGACAACAAAGCTAGTGGTTCATCTCAGAGTCATACTTATCAGGACTTGCAGGAGGACTGCAAGGTATCTCTTGTAAGTGTCGAAGGAATATTTTTAACATGTCACTAAAAGATGGTCTCTTAGAAACCTTGAATTGCAAGCATTCCCCAATCATTTTCCACAATTCCCTTGGAATACCAACACCCACAACACTTGCATACTGAGGAGGCTGTCTCCTAGCCTTAACAACAGCCCGATAAATTTCCTCTGCACTTAAGCCAGCCCACCTGCATAACAAGGATTAAGTGAATGTTACAGAAACCCTGCCTTGAGTTGGAGACCAGAAAATAGTTGTACATTTGTGACAAAACAAGGAAAGGTGATCACTTACGGGATAGAACCAGTGCACATTTCTACTAATGTGCAGCCAAAACTCCAAGCATCTGATTCTTGAGATATGCCAATTGCATCATCCCAGAAAAGATTCAGCGACTTTTTTACAGGCTCCCAAGCCTCTGGAGCAGTATAGTTTGGGCTAAGCATCGTACAATCCATACACGAATGCACTCTAGAGGATTCAAACTCTGGTTGAGCTTTTCGGCAAGCTGGTCTTTTTAGAATTGCAGGAAGGCCATAATCAGAAATAACAGCACGACCATTTTGGTCCAATAGAAGGTTAGATGGTTTGATATTCATACAAACAATACCAGCTGCATGGAGTTCAGCAACTCCACGAGCAATATCGGCCCCATATCTGTAATGAATGTAAATAATCATCAAGAGAAGAAAAACTACAAGCTAATATAAAACAGATCATCAGATGTCCTACCAAACTTCCAATAACACCATAGAGAACATTTAGAACTCTATTCTCATTTTGAACATAGATTTGGGGGCTCTTTAAGGAAATATGATTGAAGTTACTGCCCTTGAGAGAGAATAATTGATATTGTTAAGTTTTGGCCAATATAAGACGTGACAATCAAAATTTTCAGTCTTTGTTTTAACAAGGAGCCTACAACCAAAATTTTCAACCCTGTTTGAAACTCATATATTGATTAGAAAACATACTTTGTTGAAGTCTTTATTTCCCCAAACCCCCCACTTCTCTTGCTTGTTACAAAAGAAGAGTGAACATTATTAGTATTGAATCAGTTATTAACAGAAAAATATTTTGTTATCATAGGCACATTAGTATCAATTCATAAATTAAGGAACTTTTTCAAAACTTATCTAAGATAGATGCATACATGCATAGTTATAGCCTAAACCAAGAAAGTGTTAGGAATAAAAAAGAACCTGAGGATTTGCTCAAGGGTGAGGCGCCCTTCATTCCTCTGCATCTCTGTCTGTACTGACCCGTTACATCTATCCATTATGAGACCCAAGCTCCCATCTTCCATCCTAGCTGCACCATGAAAAGCACATACATTCCGGCACCACATAGATGCCCTCCTCAGCCCTTCCAGCTGTCCTTGCACCCAAACCAAATCCATCTCCTCACCAACAGGCACCTTCTTCACCAACACCTTGTGGCGACACCGGCCACTACTCCCTACCACAATCGCTGCCCACATCTCAACTCCACCTGGCCTCTTAACTTTACCCTCCTCCGCGATCCTTAACAATTTAACACCTTGATGCACTCCCAACTCAATTCTTCCGCTTCCACCGCCACCGCAGCTTGCAGCTGCATGAGAACCTCTCCTCCGCCGTCTGGCGACATCATCATCAACCTCATTACTATTACTGTTATTATTATCGCTGTTAAACAATTCTTTCCTTTCCTCTTCTTCCTCATCTTCATCCTCCTCTTCACTAAAATAATTATTGGCCGTAGAGGAATCATTAATTAAAGCAAGGATCGCGTAGTTCTTCTTCAAGGCAGTAACAGAGTTGCCCACAGTAGACACATGGCGGCACCGGGGGCAAGAAAGGGAATTGTCGGGAGATGCAGAGAACATTCTGGAAAGACATTCTTTGCAGAATCCATGGCCGCATTGCAGCAACAACGGACACCGTTCTTCCTCGTTGTATCGATTCTGACAAACTGAACAACAAGGCAGCCTCATAATTATTAATTAACACTACAAAACCCAAATAAAAAAACTTTCGATTTGTGCCCTTCCTGTTTCCTTTCCCTCCTTGGTTTTCTTCTTCTTCCTCCAATCTGAAGCTCCGCAGAGTTCAACTTTCATGGAGATTTTCAGAGGAGGTGGGTGGGTAGCAGATCCATGTAAGAGCAAAGAAAAAAAACAGAAGAAGAAGAAGAAGAAGAAGACTGATGATATGATAGAGAGAAAATGAAAATGAACAAATTTGGGAGAGCGTTTTATTGTGGGGTTTTATTAACTTTTATTTTTTTAGAATTTTGATTTTTCTCCATTTTTTTCTTTAAAAATAAATAAATAACTACAATGAACTTGTTTTTCTACGCCATTTCTTTCAATCGGTTGACCCTCTGACCAGTCGCAAGTTGCCAGTTTCGGGGCCGCGGATCCAACCCGTTTCTAATGGATCATTTTTACCTGAAAAAATGATTGATTTTTTTTTTGGACAAAATTGCCTATTTGACTAATTAATTAGCAGTAGATTTTTGTCAACTTTCTGCTACCAATTTTCTTTCCTTCTCTTTTGCTAAATTGATGCGTCTGTTTTTTCTTAAAGCCTATCTGATTTAAAAAAAGTCCATCTCGATATATACTCGGTTATATATTTTGAAAAAACAAATTTTAAAATATATTGTTATAAATATAATAAAGAAGAAAATAAAGACAATATATGAGAAAAGTAGAAAGTAATTTTATTAATACACTGTCTAGTACAAGATTTGTCTATAATCTTTCTATGAAATTATCTATTTATAGGAATACAATCTTAGACAAAATAGGAATATAGAGATACGAGATACAAGATATCTCAATGATATTCACATAATAAATATATTTATAACCCTTATCTTGAATATCTCATGTATAATAAATATTGTATTAATAACATCAGTAATTTTGACATTAAAGGATAATAATGATCATTTAATGGACATCCACTAAATTTCATGTATATTCGAATTCAGTGAATCTTCACGATTTATAACACTCACCCTTGGATGTCCATTGTATAAAGAATATATCTCGTTAAAACCTTCCTAAATAACAACCCTGTGGGGAAAAAAATCCAGTGAAAGAAAAAGAGTACACTATTCTTTATGCGTAAATTTCTCACCTTGATGAGATGAAAAACTAATTTTATATCGCAATTTATCAAATGTTGCGTTTGAAAAGGCTTAGTGAATAAATCTGCAAAATTATCACATGACTGTATTTGAAACACTTCAATTTCACCATTCTTTCGAAATTCATGAGTAAAGAAAAATTTATGTGAAATGTGTTTTGTCTTATCTCCTTTGATATATCATCCTTTCAATAGAGCTATATAAGCTACATTATTTTATATAGATGAGTTCGAATCTCTCTTCTAGAGGATAAACTACAACTCTCTTTAATATAATTAGAGACCTTATATAATCTGATGTCAATAGTTCCTTGAAGGTATCTAAGGACATGTTTAACATGATTCCAATGTTGTCATGTTGACGAAGAACTAAATCATGCTAATAAATTTATAGATAATGTTATTCACCAACTCTCAAATATGATACTTCAGGACCAAGTAGTGATAGAAATAGATATAATATCCATTGACCTAATTCTTGATGACCAATATGCTAGATTATTAAGAATTATGATAAAATCTAAAAGCGGAAGCGTACTTAATTTAATCCCGTATCAGCAACATTTCTTTAATTTATTTAAGAATCCTAGAAGACGCCTGTGTTAACCTGTATCAAAGATCACAGTCTTCCAAGAGATTTATTAGAGTTTTTTTAGTTCTATTCTATTGACGGGATATAGAATAGTAACTCACCATACTCTCTCGGGGCCATAACTAATAAATATATATTAACCCTAGCTAACCCATCACATACTAGAAATCAGGGTTTCTACATATGTGAGTCCATACTTTTATTTGATGCATATTAACCCATCAAAATATTATTAGATCACTTTAATTGGGTTGAATAAATTATAATAGCACTAAATACACAAATGACATATATGCCCAAAGGATTTATTAAAATAAATCTAATAATCTCCCATTTGGACTAATGTGTCACATACAAATGTGTATATTAAATCTTTATAAGCTCAACCTTTTGTTATTATTACATTATGCATTCTTAAACAATCGGGTCCATCAATCATATTAACATAAAACCAAAGGGGCATTCATCACACAATTGTAATTAAACCCAACAATGATCACATATATTAACACAACTAAATGACATGGATCAAGCATGGTATGTAGCATGAAAAATACATGAAATGTGATCTCCACATACCAATTTTCAACTGGTCCTCTTTATTCTTTATTGAGATCAAATCAAATATAAACAGAGTGTGTATAAAATAAATAAATAAAACTTTAATACAGCTGTAATATATCTCAAAATCATAAATCATGTCTATAGAAAAATAAAAACTCCAGCCAAACCAATATATCAATAATTAAGCAAGATACCCATATGAGCAACATGCTCCTGAAAGACCATGGGTGTCAAAGCTTTAGTTAGTGGATCCGCAATCATGGAGTTTGTCCCAATATGTTCTATAGATATCAAACCACTGTGAACTCTTTCTTTAACAACTAGGAACTTGATGTCAATATGTTTTGACTTTGATGTGCTCTTATTGTTATTGGAATACAAGACTGTTGAGTTATTGTCACAGAATAACTTTAATGGTCTTTCAATGCCATCTACAATTCGCAGCCCAGTGACAAAGTTTCTTAGCCATATTCCATGGTTGGATGCCTCATAACAAGCTATAAATTCTGCTGCCATAGTAGATGGAGCGACAAGTGATTGTTTAACACTCTTCCAAGAAACTTCTCCTCCAGCAAGAAAATAAATATAGTCCGAGGTGGATTTAAAGCTATCTTAGCATCCAGCAAAATCGGAGTCAGAATACCCTATGATCTCCAACTGATCTAATTGCTTGTATGTGAGCATGTACTCTTTTGTTCTCTAAAGATATCGCATTACCCTTTTAGCTGCTTTCCAATGATCCATTCCTAGATTCTATAAATATCTGCCCAACACCCCAAGAATATACGCAATATCTAGAAGCATACAAACTTGAGCATACATCAAACTTCCTATTGCCGAAGCATAAGGAATCTTTTGCATTTCATTAATTTCAGGATCATTCTTTGGACATTGTTTGAGATAAAATTTATCTCCTTTAGCAACAGGGGTATCAATTGATTTACAATCTTTCATGCCAAATCTCTTTAAAATTCTTTCGATATAATTCTTTTGTGATAACCCAAGAATACCTCCAGAACGATCTCGATGTATTTGTATTCCCAACACAAAAGATGCATCACCAAGATCTTTCATATCAAAGACATTCGATAGAAATTTCTTGGTTTCATGCAATAAACTTATATCACTACTAGCAAGTAATATATCATCAACATATAACACTAGAAAAATATACTTGCTCCCACTAAACTTATGGTATACGCAATCATCTACTAAATTGATCTCAAATCCAAATGAGACAACAACTTGATGAAATTTGTAATGCCGTTGACGAGAAGCTTGCTTGAGTCCTGATACGCGAAAATCGTATCACATTTTTAGCATGTTTTTATATATGTTTTAATGTGAAATTGAGAGTAAATTGACATTAATTGCTTACTATTTACTTGATTTCACGGTTTTTATGATTTTGGAAGTGTCAGGTGAAAAGTAGACAAAAACAGCAAATTCTGGGGCAAAAACACAATTTTTGGAAATGTTGACCCGGTCAAAGGTCCGGGACGGGCGTCCCGACCCGGTCAAACCGCCAGGACGGGCGTCCCGAGCCGCCAGAAGCTGTCCCACATCGAATTTTTCAGAATTTTTCACTCCGGGAAACTGCTATAAATACCCCAGGCCTCCAGCAGTTGAATTCATCCCTCTCCACTCGATCTGAGTCATTAAGTGGTTTCCAGTGTACAGTTTTCCAGTACACAACTCACTCAGAGACTCAGATCTCAGTTTTCTTTCTTATTAGTGTTTTGTTTTAGTTTCTGAGAAATAGTCTCAGATCTTAGGTTTCTATAGATAGGTTCGTTTTCGGTATTCATAGAATACCCGGGGTTTCGTTAGGAGACCCTAAGAGAGCTCTAGGCGTTCGAAGAGTCAGTCCACAGGGCTAGGCTTAAGCCCAGGACGTAAGGTAAAGTCTAGCTACTAGGCTGAGGAAGCGTCCTCCAAAGGTTCTGGCGAGCAGAGTCAGGGCGGGCAATACGACGTATACAGCAGTACGCTCTGTAGGCGAGACTAAGTAAAGGGTGATTTCTTTATGGCATCAGTCCCCATACCCCTCTCTTATATGTTTTATTGCTTTGTCCTAAACATCAATTATGAATATCAGATTATGATTTTATGAATAGTTGTTTTGTATGTTGAAGTTATTATGTTTTTCCAGAAATAGCCACCTGCTAAATAATCATTATGTCTGCATGTCTAATGTAGTTTCTTTTAAACTAAAATAGGGTTATAGACAATTCCTAACCACGGTCTATTCATAACCTGTTTAGTTTAACAGGCATCAATTAGTATTGGTGTCTGCCATACTAGATAAAATAACATGCTGAACACCTGGCTTGTTAGAGTAGTCTAGGTAGGCTGAGTAGAGCGTTATGCCAGCGATTACGAGCCTTCAGAGTGATCCCCGAAAGTGACATAGAGCTTTCATAACTGTCTTTGTTCGTACCGTGAGTAGGGCCGTTTACCTTAATGATAGGGGGCGGTAGCATAGAGACTCAGATGTGGTACACCTTTAGACACAGAACATAGTTGCATTCCAGGCTAAGATATATCTAAAACACTCGAATATAGGTCAATCAACATATAGGAACAGTATAACATAGAATCAGAACTTATCTTTAAAACACTTCTAGGGTTAATTAGACTTGAACCTAGTGGAGAATGGATCACCCTCTCATCAAAGTATTTGATGAAGATTGCATAACTGGATCATAAGATAAGAGTTAGGATAAGAGGCTAGTTACTACTAAGCCGTTGCCACTTCCCTGGGAGTACGATAATTAACTTAGTAAAATCGTAGATACTTTACAATAGACTAGCTACACGATAGGTACTCTGCCTTAGATTCTGGCTGATTAAGTGACACCATAAGACTAAACGTGACAATTAGTCAATCACAGTCCTTAATTAATCATAATCGACATAGGGTAAAATAACACCTATTTAGTACGTCAACCGGAATCGCATCAAGTCCATAAATGGATTTCTTTAGTTTGCAAACCATTTGTTCTGATTTTTCAGAATTTAAGCTTTCAGGTTGCTCCATAAAAATTGTTTCTTCTATGTCTCCATTTAGAAACGCAGTCTTAAGATCCATCTGATGCAACTCAAGATCAAAATGTACCACAAGTGCCATTATAATCCTAAAAGAATCTTTCGAAGATATTGGAGAGAAAGTTTCTTTATAATCAATGCCTTCCTTTTTAGTGAATCCCTTAGCAACAAGATGTGCCTTATATCTTTCCACATTACCTTTTGAATCCCTTTTAGTCTTAAATGTCCATTTACAACCAATGGGTTTCACTCCTTTAGGTAATGGGACAAGATCCCAAACATCATTGTCTTTCATTGACTTAATTTCATCATTCATGGTATCTATCCATTTTTGAGAATTAGAACTTTCTATGGCATCACGGAAGTTAATAGGATCATCCTCCGCTGTTCCAATATGTTTATCAAGTTCTTGGAGAAAAATAATGTAATCATCTGAAATTGCTTTTCTCCTCTCTCTAGTAGATCTCCTTAATGGCATTTGCTCTTGAGGTTGTTGAGCATGTTCCTCATTATGTCTATTAATAGGGAGAATATCATTATTGTCTTGCTGTACTTCAATTGTTTCAAGAATAATGTCTGAAATTTCTGGAATAACTTGATCATTATTAACTTGATCATTGTTAATAACAATTGAAGGAAGAGAAACAAAATCCTCAACAAAATCCATATTTTTCTCTTCAAAGATAGTCTAATTTATCTTTCCTCCCCTCAAGCTCAATATCCTCAAGAAAATGAGCATTTCCTGTCTCAATAAAAGATTTATTTGTGGGATCATAAAATTTATACCCCCGTGATCATTCTGAATAACCAACAAAATAACAACTCAATGTTCTTGAGTCTAGTTTTCTTTCATTAGGCCTATAAGGCCTTGCCTCAACTGGACAACCCCATATACGAAGATGCCTGATACTGGCTTCTTAGAAGTCCATAACTCATAAGGGGTTATTATTGTTGATTTTGTTGGAACTCTATTAAAAATATAATTTGCGGTCTTTATTGTCTCTCCCCAAAGTGAATCTGGTATGTTAGTATGAGCCATCATACTCCTTACCATATCCTTCAATGTTCCATTCCTTCTTTCAGGAACACCATTCATGTTAGGACATCCTGGCATGATGTACTGTGGAACAATACCACATTCCTCTAAGAATTTGGCAAATGGCCGTTTACGTTGTTCACTTGAAGCGTCGAATCTACCATAGTACTCACCACCATGGTCAGATTTGACATTCTTAATTCTTTTCCCAAGTTGATTTTCAACTTGAGTCTTAAAAAAATTGAACATGTTTAGAGCCTCCGACTTCTCATGAATGAGATCAAGATACCCATAACTTGAATAATCGTCTATGAACAATATAAAATATCTTTGACTATTCCAAGTAGGTGTTGGAAAAGGCCCACATATATCCGTATGAATTAGTTCTAAGACGTCTTTAGATCTTTCGGCACTTAATCTCCTTTTATTTGTTTGCTTTCCTTCGATACACTCAATACATATTTGAAAACTTGACAAATCAAGTGTATCAAGAATTCCATCTTTCATAAGCCTTTCAATTCTTTGTTTAAATATATGTCCCAAACGCTTATGCCATGATAAGGCAGAATTATCATCAGTTAATTTTCTTTTAGTACCTTTGGTAGTAACATGCAACGATTCATTAGATGAACCAACTGTATGCAATAAATATAGGTTATCATAACTTGATAGGGAACCAGAATCAATAATTTCAGAATTAAGAAAAAGACTAAACTTTCCATTTCTAAAAGAACAAGAATAACCAAATTTGTCCAATAAGGAAATAGAAACTAAATTCCGTCTAAAAGACGGTACAACAAAAGTGTCTTTTAAATCCAAAAAAATTTCATTCTCTAAAAATAACCTAAAAGTCCCTATTGCCATAACTTCAACTGCTTTACCATCACCAACATAGATGAATTGTTCTCCTTCATTTGGTTTTCTGCAATTTAGGCAACCCTTTCTTTAAAGGCCAAGTGTGATATTTAGTACAATCTTTCTTCATATGAGAAGTCTTTCCACAAAAGAAACAAGTAAATGATTCTCCATTCTTTTCCTTTTCTTATTTCTTTTCTGGTCTAGAACCCGCAATTTCATTAGGATTCTTCTTTTTCTTTCCTTTATTCTGTTGCGTTGTGTGCGTGTGTCACAATTTGTAAAGATAAAGAAAATAGAATAAATCAACGCAATCTTAACAAGTGCAAGTATACATCGGTCAACAAGTAATATATGTACCTAAGTACAAGATTATCGATCCCACAAGGACTATGTATGCCAATTACAAATGCAAATACGATTGTACAAATGGTTAAAAGAATAAAAGAATAAAGAATAATGAATCATAAAAGAATAAAAGAATAAAGAATAATAAATCATGAATCAGAGATTGGTATAATGCTACGACATTCCTACTCCTAACTAAACTAGCAGTTAAAGGTTAGCCTACTGGAAATAACCACAAGAGTACTGCAGGTAATACAATGCTGCGGCATTCACGCAAAAAATGTAAGTACAAACCAGAGATGAATCTAAATATGTAAAGCATGCTTTCAGTTTCCATATCAATGCTACAACATGTCTGGTTCCACCCAGACTACTTGATCTACTAGTCTAGATTCCCGATAACATCGTCTCATGGAGTACGAAGTACCGTGGACCTAGCGCAACGCTAGTCAGTGAATTTACCGCTGGTTACGCAATTCTCAGGAGTCCACTGCAATATTGAGTGCACTTTCATGTCTTTACCGCTGGTTACGCAGTTCTCAAATCTAGCGCCACATAATTATCACGTCCACTAGTTCCCCTCCGCTAGAAGGCCAGACACTAGCTCGATTCATACATTGGACAGTTGTAACCGCAAGTGATGTTAAATCAATTTAATGTAATTACATGAATAAACCAAGCATCGCCCCATACAAGCATTAAACATAAAAACAGAAAGCAATGCTGCAGCATACTCGTCATCATAATCAAAACAGTGTATTCAACCTGCTCATACTTAACTACACCACAACATCTTCAGGTTGAATATATATACATTTTGCTGAAACGAATCATGGAAAACAAGGATCAACGTAATAGGAAAGATAGTCCCTAGGTCCGTAGTGACACCAATCAACGGAGTCAAGCCTAAGACGGAAAACAAATCACTCCAAAAACATTTTTAATCAACCCTTGAACCAAGAATCATGAAAGACAAGGACTAACGTAATAGGAAAAATAGTCCCTAGGTCCGTAGTGACACCAATCAACGGAGTCAAGCCTAAGACGGAAAACATATTACTCCCAAAACATTTTTAATCAATCCTTGAACCCATGTAAACATTCTCATATTACAAAGAACATTTAGTCACAAAAACAGTAGTAAATTGAGGAAATGGAGAGAGGATTACTCTGGCCGGAGATCAAGCTACTGCCCAAATCAGTTTAATCAATCTGCTGCCCTTCGTTTCCTCTGCTTGATGCTGCTGCGTCTCTACTGCTCAGCTGATGAATGCTTCAGCAAGTCACCCTGCTCACTCTTGGGTTCTTCCCTCCTAAAAGTTAGTCTAAAACTAAGAAGAAAAACTAAACTATCCTAAGAAAACTAAGAAGAAAAAAACCAATCTCTCTATCTCGGCCAAAAGCCAAACTAAAACTACAAAGACTAGCTCTCAAACTCTCCAAGACTAGCCAAACTCCTTCCTCTCGGTTCTTCACATACATATAGCCTCTTTTTGTGTACCGAGAGCCATTACCCAGCTGCCATGTGTCCATAATTCTGGAATTTTCTCCAAAAATTCCAGCAAATAGTCAAAATAAATCCCAGCTGCCTTCTGGAGTTTTTGTCTTCTTCCTCTGAATGCTGCAGCATTTGCAGCCGGTCTCCCGCTGCTTTATGTGATCTTTTGTCATTTTCCTCTGATGCTGCAACATTTGCAGCAGAGTTTTTTTCTTGTTCTTCTGACAGCCGCATGATCTGCAGCAGAATTTCAGAATTTTCTGCAGGAGCTTTGTCTTTTTCCTCTGACGGCTGCAGGGTCAGCAGCAACATTCCAGCTGCTTTTCTGAAATTCTTGACATATTCTTCTACTTTTTGTCCTCCTTGTCGCCATGCAAAGAAACAAACACACACACACACACACACACACACACACATATATATATATATATATATATATATATATATGTGTGTGTGTGTGTGTGTGTGTGTGTGTGTGTGTGTGTATATGTAAAACGGATAGGACAAAGGAAATAAATGTATGGTACCGCAAGTTCAGCTTTAATATGCCCAGCTTGATTTTTAAGTGACAAATAGTGTGTGGGTGTATATTACATATATATATATATATATATATATATAGATGCAAATTATCCACACATATTTCACGTTCTTCACGGTCAACCTTCATCCAACTTTCTTTCACCAATTTCATCCATCAAAATTCCCTTTTTACCCTTGTCACAACAAATCAATTCAAATTAATTCCCAAATAATAACAAATAATACAGCTCATCCACATTTTGAGAAATTGATTCAATTAAATTGACTTTTAACAATAAATCCACATTTTTAGGTAAAAAGAGAGAAAATATCCAATCAACACATTTTTATTCCATTTTCCAAATAAAGTCAATTAATTCCTGAATAAAATGTGGCAATTTAGATGTGAATAACTCTATTATTTTAGAGTTATCACACCCCCAAACTTCGGTCATTGCTCATCCCGAGCAATGCTGCAGCAATGCGGAAGCAACCAGGAATATACATACCCACATAAAAGCTTTGTTCAACTAGTTCAGTCAACCATGGGACCAATGATTTCAGAAAGAGAAAAATGCAAAATTCAAGTAGACATAATATTCCATCCTTAGTGAATAACCAACTATTAACTAACCCAAGTTCAAAGAACTTCCACTCCAAAATGTGTGTGTGAATAGTCCTTCCTTTTCAATTTCTCATTCATAAGTCAACATATGGTAATCCTAAGGTTCATTTTGTATCCTCAAACTCAATCTATTACACCCCTCTCCACTAATGTAGCAAATTTAGCAATAAAGATTAAAGAGGTCTTAAATTGATTGTAATGTAGGCTAGGGCTAAGGTGGGAAAAATATGGATAAAAAGTAGGCTCAAAACTTAGTCCTAGTCTGCCATGAGCTTCTACCCAATGCTATCACTTCCCAATATATATATATATATATATATATATATATATATATATTTGAGTCAATCCCACGGAGCATAACAATTTACACCCTGTTTCAGAAACACGTGCATCATTTAACCACAATTAGTATATAACATTTGACCTCAAAGAAGCATAACACGTATTTCCTTTTTGCTCTCTTTTTGTTCTTCTTTTCTTTTTAAAGTAAAGAGGGTGCTTTCATTTTTTTCACACATGTTTTCATACACAAACCCTCAATACGTAGAGCATTTATATCAGAAGTTCAAAATTTCCTTAAATACCACTAATCCCATAAAAATGATAATGCTGCAGCATTTCTATGTTCCTTACCATAGCATTCTCAGCATACCCCCAAACTTATGTTCAACAATGTTCACAGTAGACTAAGATCAAGTTTTAGGGAAGACAAAGAATGGATACATGCAAATCATTTAGGATAAGTGGCTCTTGATAAGGGTGTCAAGAAATTAGGCTTAGGCTCAACTTGGGTTAACTAAGAAAGTAAAATGCATTAGGGTTAAGCTAGAAAGGCTCAAACGGTTCAAGAACATGCCTCAATCATTTCTATATTACCAAATCTACTAGGATTTCGCCTCGAGGACTATAACAAATGAGTCTAAAAATTCTGAACCTTCATACCAAAGTGACTCTTTTTATGAACATGAAATCTACAAGTAAAACTATGTGCAAAAGATAGGGAGTAGAAATAATTCTCACTTAAAGTCAACTACTACCTAATTATTCTAAAAAGAAGGTACAAGGTCTACAAGAATGTATTTTTATTTTTAAGATAACATCATAAATCAGGTCCCAAAAGTCTACGCTAATCTTGCTGAAACTAAGGCTCTAATGGGTCATATGATAATGTTGCCGCATTCATGCAAATAGGTCTTCTATGCCAGATCAATCAATTTTTAAGGTATCCTAAAACAGTTTTTCAGACAAGGCATCTATGCATTCAAATAGATCACTCAGAATTTCAGCAAAGAGGATGTCATGCATTTAAAAGACAGCAGAAATGTTTTTGAAAATTAGCACAATTTTTTAACTTTTTGTCATAAGAGGACACCCTCCCCCAAACTTAAAGGGAAGCAATGTCCTCATTGCTTTAACATAGAAATTTGGGCAGCAGGCACATCAATGTAACAAAACAGAACAAAACAAAACAAAAGGAGTCAAAACAAAACAAAACAAAAACAAGTAAAGTTGTTCAAGACCTACACAACAGGCAATTAAAGTACAATCCACAAAACAGAAAAGTAAAGGAGTTTGGGTTTAGAACTACTCCAGTTTCAAGGGAGTGCATTAAGGTGTGAGGATAACATCATCGTCCTCCATCCGGTTGGGATCCTCATTCGGTAAGAGTTCAGGCGGGAAAACAGGCCATGGATTACCAGCATGCAGACGGTTTCTGTGTAGGGATCTAAGGAAGGTCTTGTTATGTGCACGGATGTACCTCCAGAAAATTTGAAGTTGAGCGTACATCTGCCTGGTCATTGCTGCAGCATCGATGGAACTTGATGTTGCAGCATCCGCTGCTGCTGAAGGAGGGATGTCTGTTGCTGCTGCCATAGGTGTTGGGACAGTAGGTGTTCTCTCAGGTGGTTGGGGCTGTGGTGGCGGGGGAAGAATCCTGCGAAGATCATGGGCAGAAATTGTCCCTTCCGGATAAAAGTCATCGTCTTCAATATCCACATCGACCCCAGCAGCCCTGCACAACAAACAAATTAAAGTTGGGAAGAACATCTCCCCACTTTTCTTATTAGCGCAAGCCCGTATCTGCTCACATATGAGCTTCCCCACGTTTACCGTTTTGGAGTTTATAATACACGCTAGCAGCACAACCCTCTCAATATTCAGAGTTGACGTATGATTTGTGGGCATCAGGGAATGCCTCACAAAGTAGAACCAGATTTTAGCCTCGTCAGTCAAAGATTCACGCTTGCATGTCTTGTTTCCGCTCTTTGATAGCGTCCATTCGGTCCCAAGAACGGTCACTTCACACAGCACCTTATCACACACCTCCGGATCGGTCAGGAAGGAATAGTAATTGTCGGTATCATTGTCGTAGCTCATTAAATCGAACAATTGGTTGATTGCCCGCGGATTCAAGGGCACCAGCCGTTCTCTTACAAATACAGCGTACACACTGTTTGGCCACAAATTGGAGTAGAACTCCCGGACAACTCTCGTGTCCGGTTCGACTCGTTGGGAGCACAATTTCTCCCAGCCCAGTACTCGGATTATATGCCGGCATGTTTCAGGAAGTGAGTACGGTGTCTCACCCGTTAGATCAAACCCTAAATCCTCGAGACATTGTTTCTCTGCGTACAAATCAGTCATTCTGGCCTCGGCATCGGAAGAGGAGAACTTCTTTCTGGGGGGAAGTTTTCGGGCTACTTGCTTGGTTCTCATCTGAAAAGATTACAACATATAAGAATAATTTTCCTAGAGAGGCCACAGCTATCAAGCAGTCCCGAAATGTAAGATAGAAACTAAAAGTAAGACCGAAAAGAAAACAAACAGTCACAGATTGTTTTTTTACTTGGTCACCACATAATCTTACTGCCAACAGAAATAACAAGAATTGCAATACCCGCAGTATATCCCAATCAAAGTCATTTAGAAAAATGAAAAATGAGAGCAACTTAAGCACAGTCTTAGTCAACAGCTCCAACCAGAAAAATTAGTCTTTGTTTCCAGAATATTCAGTTAAAAATATGCAGTATGTGCTGGTTTACCCTACAGAAGATAAGAGTTTAAAGACCCGCAGGATGACCTATCTATTCCCATCTGCAATTCAGCATTTACCCAACAAGAAATAATTTGCAAAATTCCCGGGGGACCAGTATCAGTTAAGCTAAATATCAACATGTATCCGGGACTTTTGACAGAAAATATCAGAATAATATCAGTGAAGGAGCATACTGTCAATCAGAAAGATATTTCAAAAACCGCCAGGAGATCAGAATGTCTCCCGTCGTGCAAAGTCATTTAGCAAAAAAAAAACCTCAACCCCTTTTTATCAGAAATCAGTGGACATTATAATACCCATTTCAAAATAGAGCTTGTTTTCTGAAAATTCAACTTGAACCCAGAAAATAAAACGCAGCTTTTTCAGTAAACCCAGAATGCAGAACCCATCATTTAGCACAAAAATGCAGAAAATCCAGTCGTTAGCAAGAACAGCATGCTTCGAAACAAAAAGACTACAGCCACCCATTCACACTGAAAAACACCCATTTTGTTTACATTTATCACAGTAAATCTGAAAATATTAAGCATAAATCCATAGCCCACTCAATGTATACCAAAAAATTGTCCACATTTTCGGCCAGAAAGAAAAAGAAAACCAGATCCAAACATGGTCTTGCAAAATCAGTTAAGGAGGAAAGAAAACCCATGCTCTTCGGCTGACCCAGAAAAATAAAAATTTCGGCCGCAAATTCTCAGTTTAATCTTTAGATTAACGTAAGAAAACATACCTTCGGCGTGTTGTTTGCGTCAGATTTTTGCTTGAGAACTCCGGTCAAAAGAAGAACGAAAGGTTTTTCCTTTTCCCTTTTTTTTTTCTTTCGGCCAGAAGTGAGTGCAGTGAGAGAAATGAGATGGGTGTTCTATATGTTTCCTTGTTTTTAAATGGGAAGTGCTTTCAGTTGGGTGAGTGAAAACAAATGAAAGGAATGTTGGTGTCTTTTGGTTTCTTTAACTAAGTGGCTTTCATCCCTTTGGAAAATTAAATATAGAATATAATAATGAATACTTACCTTGGGAAGAAAATGGAAGCTGAAAAGGTTCCTTTTTGTTCTTTGAAAACCATAAAGAAAGGGTTGATTGAACTTTCTCTTACCCATTTGTTCATTTTGTCTTTTATCCGGAAGTAGGATGAGTGTTCTGCCCCAAAATATATATATATATTGTATGTATATCTCCTTTTGACCTGCAATAGAGACAAAACAAGTGAAAGGAACAACTGTCGGGTACAAGGGTACCCGACACATAATAAAACAAAAGAGGCAGAAATAATAAATCAAAAAGACAAGAAAAATAGGAAATAATAATAAATAAACCAGCAAATAAAATAAATAAACAGTCAGCAAATTAAAATAGAAAATAAAATAAATAAACAGAAATAACCGAAAACTAGGAAATAGAAATAAGTAATCAGGAAAATCAGCAAATAAAATAAATAAACAGAGAAGAAGGAAAAACGGAAAATGAAACAATTAAAAAGAAAAGAAAAACAGAAAATAAAAATAAGTAAACCGGAAGAAAAGAAAAACAACAAATAAATTAAATAAACATAGAAGAAAGAAAAACGGGAAATGAAATAAATAAAAAGAAAAGAAAAACAGAAAAAAAATTGAAAAGTGTTCACTTGATTTTTGCATTTGTGTGGGGTCCACCCAATTATTCATCATTGACCAATGATAGAGAAGCTACGGTTTGCTCTTGGTCTCCATCTCTGTAGATTTTTAGTCTATGCCCGTTGACTTTAAACTTGGTCCCCATTTTGTCCACAACCGAGACCACTCCATAAGGATGAATTTGTTCAATTGTGTACGGTCCGGTCCATCTCGACTTCAATTTGCCTGGAAATAGTCTCAATCTTGAATCGAAAATCAAAACTTGTTGTCCAACTTCAAAATTTCTTGGATGGATGTGTTTGTCATGCCATCTCTTGGTTTTCTCCTTGTATAACTTGGCATTTTCATAAGAAAATAATCTCAGCTCATCCAGTTCAGAAAGCTGCAGCATTCTCTTGTTTCCAGCAGCATTCATGTCCATGTTGAGATGCTGCAGCGCCCAGTATGCTTTGTGCTCTAGCTCAACGGGTAAGTGACAAGCCTTTCCAAAAACAAGTCTGTAAGGAGACATACCTATTGAGGTCTTGAAAGCTGTCCGGTAGGCCCATAGAGCGTCATCTAACCGTCTTGACCAATCTTTGCGGTTTGGGTTAACCACCTTCTCAAGGATACCTTTGATAATTCGGTTGGACAATTCAACTTGCCCATTTGTTTGAGGATGGTATGACAAGGCAACTCGGTGATGAACATGGTACTTGGCTAGCAAGACTCCTAGCCATTTGTTGACAAAGTGAGACCCTTCATCACTGATGATTGCTCTAGGTGTTCCAAAACGTGAGAAAATGTTATTTCGAAGGAAATTGATCACCACTTTGGAATCATTAGTGGGGAATGCTGCAGCTTCCACCCACTTGGACACATAATCCACTGCCATTAAAATGTATGAATTCCCAAACGAAGGTGGGAAAGGTCCCATAAAATCAATGCCCCATACATCAAAGAGTTCCACTTCCAAAATATTGGTAAGAGGCATTTCGTTTCTTCTTGAGATGTTTCCTACTCTTTGGCTGCGATCACACCTTGCCACAAACTCATAACAATCTTTAAATAATGAAGGCCAAAAGAAACCAGATTGTAGTACCTTTGCTGCAGTTCTTGACCCTCCAAAATGTCCTCCACATGGTGAGTTGTGACATTGAAAAATGATGTCCTCAATTTCATCATCGTTTACACATCTCCGAATCACTTGGTCTTTACATTGCTTGAACAAAAAACGTTCCTCCCAAAAATAACTTTTTACATCATGGAGAAACTTCTTCCGTTCACGGTATGAGAAATCCGGCGGTATTGCACCACTAGCCAGGAAGTTAGCAAAATCTGCATACCACGGCATCTTCATGTCTTCTGAAATTTCCAACAAATTTTCATCAGGAAAATGTTCATTAATTGGGATTTGAAATCCCCCTTGTTGCTCCAATCGAGACAAATGATCAGCCACTTGATTCTCCACTCCCTTCATAATTGGATTCAATCTTCGCTGCCCTTCTATGGAATTTTTGGAAGCTTCTTCCAAACTGATTTTGTGCATGCATAAGGTTGGACTTATGCCTTTAATGTCTGCTATGGTCCAGCCCATAGCTCTCTTATGCTGCCTCAGTACTCCAAGCAATTTCTCCTCCTGTTCAACATCAATGAAGGCTGAAATGATCACTGGCAGCGTTGAGTCTACCCCTAGGAACCCATACTTCAAATGCTGCGGCAATTGCTTCAATTCCAGATGTGGTGGTTCTTCAACTGAAGGTTTTGTTAACTTGAAATCTATAGAAGACAACTCCAAGGATTAATATTGAGCTCGAAATCTGAACCTTTGGGGGTTTGCTTCTAACCAAGCTGAATGTGCTTTGGTCTCCATATTGCCATCATCATGTAGACTTTCCTCCATCAATGCATCCGTGGCATCCTCACCTTGCTCTTCATCTTTTTCTTCCCAAGAATCACGGGTGGTGATCTGAAAATACTCCTCACCTTCATCATGGAATTTCATGGCTTTGAATACGTTGAATGTGACTTTTTTGTTCTGGAATCTCATGATTAGCTCCCCTTTATGCACATCAATAAGAGTCCTTCCCGTAGTTAGGAAAGGTCTTCCTAAAATAATGGGAACTTCCCTGTCTGCTTCATAGTCAAGAACAATAAAGTCAGCTGGAAAAATAAATTTATCAACCCTTACTAGGACATCTTCAATCTTTCCATCGGGGTGAGCTATAGACCTATCCGCCAACTGTAGTATTACCGTCGTAGGTCTTACCTTACCTATGCCCAATTGCTTAAACACTGACATAGGCATCAAGTTGATGCTAGCACCAAGATCACACAAAGCCATACCACAATATGAGTCTCCAATAGAACAAGGAATATTAAAGCTCCCCGGATCTTTCATTTTAGGGGGCAACTTATCCTGCAAAAAGAAACTGCATTCTTTGGTTAGTGAAACAATTTCATATTCTCCCAACTTTCTCTTCTTTGTAAGGATATCCTTCATGAATTTAGCATAGTTGGGCATTTGTTCTATGGCTTCCACCAATGGAATGTTGATGTGCAACTGCTTCAAAATGTCTAAGAACTTTTTGAACTGCTCATCTTGTTTCTTTTTGGCAAACCTCTGTGGAAAAGGCATTCTTTGCTGTACAGGTTTGCTCTCTGGAATATTGCATTGCTGCGGCATTGGTGATGATGATGCTGCAGCATCCGACTGTTCTGGAATGGTGCTTTGCTGCGGCATTTGCGATGCTGCAGCATTTGGCTCCACTGGTTCTGGCTCAGCTACTGGAATTTCTGTATTCTTGCTGGGCTCACTGGTCTTATCAGCTGCTCCAGGCTTCATTTTTGGCTCGTCCAATATTCTGCCACTTCGTAATGTTACAGCCTTGCAATGTTCTTTTCCTTCTCTTCTTGGATTTTCTGTATCGCTCGGAAGTGATCCTTGTGGTCTACTCCTCATCTCTTGAGAGCCCTTGCACGTTTTACTCATGCAAAACAGCACACGTTAAGGAATGAATGATACACAAGTTGATATTTAGCAAATAATTCAGATCAATAAATCCACAAAACAGTTCAGCTCATGCATCATTTTAATAATCTCATAAACTCAAGAATGACTATAAAAATAAACTGAAAAATAAAAGTAATCAAATGCAAACAATCAATATTTACAATCAAATTGACTCCAAAGTCCCCGACAACGGCGCCAAAAACTTGTTGCGTTGTGTGCGTGTGTCACAATTTGTAAAGATAAAGAAAATAGAATAAATCAACGCAATCTTAACAAGTGCAAGTATACACCGATCAACAAGTAATATATGTACCTAAGTACAAGATTATTGATCCCACAGGGACTATGTATGCCAATTACAAATGCAAATATGATTGTACAAATGGTTAAAAGAATAATGAATCATAAAAGAATAAAAGAATAAAGAATGATAAATCATGAATCAGAGATTGGTATAATGCTACGTCATTCCTACTCCGAACTAAACTAGCAGTTAAAGGTTAGCCTACTGGAAATAACCACAAGAGTACTGCAGGTAATACAATGCTGTGGCATTCACGCAAAAAATGTAGGTACAAACCAGAGATGAATCTAAATATACAAAGCATGCTTTCAGTTTCCATATCAATGCTACAGCATGTCTGGTTCCACCCAGACTACTTGATCTACTAGTTTAGATTCCCGATAACATCGTCTCATGGAGTACGAAGTACCGTGGACCTAGCGCAACGCTAGTCATTGAATTTACCGCTGGTTACGCAGTTCTCAGGAGTCCACTACAATATTGAGTGCACTTTCGTGTCTTTACCGCTGGTTACGCAGTTCTCAAATCTAGCGCCACATAATTATCACGTCCACTAGTTCCCCTCCGCTAGAAGGCCAGACACTAGCTCGATTCATACATTGGACAGTCGTAACCGCAAGTGATGTTAAATCAATTTAATGTAATTACATGAATAAACCAAGCATCGCCCCATACAAGCATTAAACATAAAAATAGAAAGCAATGTTGCAGCATACTCATCATCATAATCAAAACAGTGTATTCAACCTGCTCATACTTAACTACACCACAACATCTTCAGGTTGAATATATATACATTTTGCTGAAACGAATCATGGAAAACAAGGATCAACGTAATAGGAAAGATAGTCCCTAGGTCTGTAGTGACACCAATCAACGGAGTCAAGCCTAAGACGGAAAACAAATCACTCCCAAAACATTTTTAATCAACCATTGAACCAAGAATCATGAAAGATAAGGACTAACGTAATAGGAAAAATAGCCCCTAGGTCCGTAGTGACACCAATCAACAGAGTCAAGCCTAAGACGGAAAACATATTACTCCCAAAACATTTTTAATCAATCCTTGAACCCATGTAAACATTCTCATATTACAAAGAACATTTAGTCACAAAACAGTAGGAAATTGAGGAAATGGAGAGAGGATTACTCTGGCCGGAGATCAACCTACTGCCCAAATCAGTTTAATCAATCTGCTGCCCTTCGTTTCCTCTGCTTGATGCTGTTGCGTCTCTACTGCTCAGCTGATGAATGCTTCGGCAAGTCACCCTGCTCACTCTTGGGTTCTTCCCTCCTAAAAGTTAGTCTAAAACTAAGAAGAAAAACTAAACTATCCTAAGAAAACTAAGAAGAAAAAAACCAATCTCTCTATCTCGGCCAAAAGCCAAACTAAAACTACAAAGACTAGCTCTCAAACTCTCCAAGACTAGCCAAACTCCTTCCTCTCGGTTCTTCACATACATATAGCCTCTTTTTGTGTACCGAGAGCCATTACCCAGCTGCCATGTGTCCATAATTCTGGAATTTTCTCCAAAAATTCCAGAAAATAGTCAAAATAAATCCCAGCTGCCTTCTGGAGTTTTTGTCTTCTTCCTCTGAATGCTGCAGCATTTGCAGCCGGTCTCCCGCTGCTTTATGTGATCTTTTGTCATTTTCCTCTGATGCTGCAGCATTTGCAGCAGAGTTTTTTTCTTGTTCTTCTGACAGCCGCAAGATCTGCAGCAGAATTTCAGAACTTTCTGCAGGAGCTTTGTCTTTTTCCTCTGACGGCTGCAGGGTCAGCAGCAACATTCCAGCTGCTTTTCTGAAATTCTTGACCTATTCTTCTACTTTTTGTCCTCCTTGTCGCCATGCAAAGAAACAAACACACACACACACACACACACACACACACACACACACACACACACATATATATATATATATATATATGTGTGTGTGTGTGTGTGTGTGTGTATATATATGTAAAAAGGATAGGACAAAGGAAATAAATGCATGGTACCGCAAGTTCAGTTCAGCTTTAATATGCCCAACTGGATTTTTAAGTGACAAATAGTGTGTGGGTGTATATTATATATATATATATATATATATATATATATATATGCAAATTATCCACACATATTTCACGTTCTTCACGGCCAACCTTCATCCAACTTTCTTTCACCAATTTCATCCATCAAAATTCTCTTTTTACCCTTGTCACAACAAATCAATTCTAATTAATTCCCAAATAATAACAAATAATACAGCTCATCCACATTTTGAGAAATTGATTCAATTAAATTGACTTTTAACAATAAATCCACATTTTTAGGTAAAAAGAGAGAAAATATCCAATCAACACATTTTTATTCCATTTTCCAAATAAAGTCAATTAATTCCTGAATAAAATGTGGCAATTTAGATGTGAATAACTCTATTATTTTAGAGTTATCATATTCTTATGAGCTAATGCCAAATGAGCACTTTCAACATTATCATGCTTTAATCTCTCCTCCTCTTGAACACAATGAGAAATGAGCTCATTAAGAGTCCACTTCTCTTTTTGACAGTTGTAACTGATCTTAAAATGATTAAGTTGTGATGGAAGAGAGATTAATACCAAATGAACAAGTAGTTCATCAGAAAGCTCTAACTTTAGTGCCTTCAACTTTGAGGCAAGATGAGACATTTCGATTATGTATTCCCTTATGTTCCCATTCCTTTATACCTCATAGAAACAACATTCTGTAATACTGTACTTGTTTCAGCCTTTTCATTTTTTTGCAAAATGCTCTTCAAGTTCTGCAGGGAATAATTTGGCATCATCCTGATTAGTCATAGTGTCTTTGAATTTTTCTGGAATGACACGTTTCATGACCAAAAGACTCATCCGATTTGAGCGCTCCCACTTTTCCCAATTCCTCCTTTCTTCAGGGGAACTGGAATCTGTAATTTCGTGTGGTCACTCAATTTGAAAAGAAAAATCCAAATCAATGCAACCAAGAATGATCATAACATTTTGTTTTTCAAAACTTGAAGTTTGTACCATTCAATGCTGGTAGTGCATTAATGTTAGCAGATATTGATGTTGCACTATTAATTGAATAGAGAACAAAATAAGAATAAATTATCAAGTTCACATTAAAAATAACATAAAATAATTCAAATAATGGTGAAATAATTAAATCCCATCACAAGATACCTAACACAACATTGATATTTAGTCTTTGGACAGAATTAACAACTTGTAAGTGGTACTCTCAATGCAATAATCAAATACTGACAATAAATTTCTATCAAACAAAAAGCCTTTCTTTAGACTGACTAATTATTCACATGGGAAAAAACTTAATAACCGTCACATATTCATATTTATTATCACAGTGTGTTTAAAATTTCTACCAAATAAAATTTTTTCTTTGACCCAATTATTATTCGCATAAAAAATTAAACATATGAATCATCCTTATACTTTAAATTAACTAACTTAGACAAAATAGATCACTTTGACGACTTTTAAGTTTCAGTGAATTAATTCAAAATATAAGTTCTTAAAAAATCAGAATTTGAATTGAAATGAATTTTATATTAATATATCATATAAAAATAATAATAATGTATAATATAAAAATAATAAAAATAAATATTATTAGTGCTACTAGAAAGATAATCCAAACAAATTACTATATATATATATATATATATTTATATATTGTACTGATTCGACGATGCCGCAGACGAAAATTGACATGAAATTCCATAAAGTTTTTTCAAATCAAATTCATCATAATCCAAATAAATATCATGATATATATTTATATTATTAAACTAACAATAATATATCCAAATCATTCAAAATATATATATATATATATATATATATATATATATATATATAACATGACTGTAACCCTTTTTTTTTTCTTGAGTTCCTAATTAAATAAACCTAAAATTCTTAATATCTAACATATAGGCTTAAATACCACTTGATAGAAATAGATATAATATCCATTGACTTAATTCTTGATGACCAATATGTTAGATTATTAAGAATTATGATAAAACCTAAAAGCCGAAGCGTACCTGATTCCATTATGTATCAGCAAGAGTTCTTTAATTTCTTTAAAAATTTTAGAAAATGTCTGCGTCGTAACCCGTATTAAAAATCACAGTTTTCCAAGAGATTTATTGGAGTTTTTTTAGTTCTGTTCTATTGAAGAAATATAGAATAGTGACTCACAATACTCTCTCGGGGACCATAACCAATAAATATATATTAATCCTAGCTAACCCATCACAGACTAGGAATCAGGGTTTCTACATATGTGGGCTCATACTTTTATTTAATGCATATTAACCTATTAAAATATTATTAGATCAGTTTAATTGGGCCGAATAAATTATAATAGCACTAAATATACAAATGACACATATGCCCAAAGGATTTATTAAAATAAATCCAACAAGTAGTTCTTCATAAATTTTTTGAGGTCTAAAGGTTTCTTTATTTACTTCCATTGACCTCACAACCATTGGAATACTAAATGAATGTGCTTTGTCCATCATAAATCTTTTCAAAATTTTAATTGTATATGTTGACTGATGAACAAAGATTCCATCTTTTATATGTTCAATCTGTAGCCAAGAGAAAACTTTAATTTTTTTCAAAAAATCTCTAACTTTAAATTCTCACTTTAAGCAATTTATAGCTTTTCCGACCTCTTCTAGAGTTCCAATGAAATTAATATTGTCAACATATATAACAAGAATCACATAATTAAATCCTGATTTCTTAATAAAAACATATAGACAATTTGGTCATCATTATATTGCAATTTCAATAAAAATTCATTAAGATAGTACATGTTTCTAGATTCTTTCAGGCTATATAATAATATTTACAACTTTATGAAATAGTTTTTTCATGAAAACTATTATAAGCCTTTGGTAAATTTAATCTTTCAAAGATTTTCATATAAATTTCATTTCCAAGACTATATAGATAAGTTATAACAATATCTATTAAACGGATGTTTACCTTTTTCATGAATTGTCGAACTTATAACATATCATAATGTAATAGCATGAGTGAATAAATATGATAATAACCAATATCTGGCTTTTGCTAAAAGTCTTGTGTACAAGTCATACTTATCTTACGACTTCATTATTTATATTTTTTTCACGTAAAACATCCATTTATAACCAACATGTTTCATATTATTTGGGTTTAGACTACATACCCAAAAACTTTTCACTTTGTAAGTGAATTTAACTATGATTGAATCACATCTTTCTATTGAGGCCAATCAATTCTATGTTTGATATTCTTCAACTAATGAAAAATCAAGATCTTCATTATCCTTGAAAACATCAAGGACTACATTATATGCAAAAGTATTATCAAATATTTCTCTTTAATCCCAACTTTTATCATAAATGGTAAAATTGATAGAGATTTTCAAATTCTCTTCATCATTTGTAAATAGAATCTTTTCATTAGTTATCCCTTGGTTTTTCCTTTTCAATTTCTTTAATATGATCTTTTGGATCATTTAAACTTCTTTTCTTTCAAGGATTTTTATCTTTAGCACCAAGGGGTCGGTCACGCTTCTGGCGCATTTTTGATTCAACAACTATAAATTTGCGTTTTATCCTTCAGGGAGTTCTACTCGTATAGGAGCATCTATAGCTTAAATATGCGATTTAGTGATTCTTCTGGAGTCAACAAAAGAATCTGTCAATTAATTTTCAATTTGCTGCAAATAAATTATCTTTGAACTTTTAATTCACTCACACTTGTGTGTGGATCTAAATGCCTCAAAAATATTTTCCACACGAGTTTTATTTTATGTCATTTACTTTCTCCCCCTAATTTGGAAAACAAATTCTATTAAAATGGCATCAAGAAATCTTATTGTAAAAATATCTCATCATCAAAGGTTTAAGTACCTTATAATAAACGGGGAGTCATAAATAATTCAATGCTATAAATAACTCAAAGATATTGTCCTTTTTGACCCACTTCAGGGGCAAGTTTATTAAAATACAAGACATAAAATACTCATTTATCACTATCGATGATAAATAACAAATATCTATCAATATAAATATATATAATATTAGATAGATAAAATATCAAATACATAATATAGGATAACATATCAAACATAATATAATAATATAATACTTCCAATTGGTCATTGTCTTTTCCACTCCAAATGGTTATTGATATTTTGGAACTTAATCTTTTATAATAATTGCAATATAATAGTAAATAAATCATGATCATATGAATATATCCAACACAGTCATGGACAAAACATTTAATATGATCTCTTCAGGGATCGTAAATTTTACTAACATTTACTTTTGAGGATTATTATATAACTTCTCAATCGCGATTCATTATTTCTCATAGAATAAATAAAGCTAAAGCTTTCAAACATAATATTTAATTTCAATAGTAAAAATCTTTGTCCATAGGGTTGGTTCAATTGGAACATATACATCACATCCAAAAATTCTAAAATAAAAAATATTAGGCTAGAAGCCAACTGTAATGGAGAAATTTTACAATAACTTTATGGCCTTAAATCCACAAGTGTTTCAACATGCAAAATAAATAATTATCTAAACGAATTCATTTAATAGGATTATTAAAAGATTTTTCTCTCATGCAAATTATTTAGACGAGTAAACTCGTGAAGTTAAAACTACGAATTGATAATAAACAAAAATGCGACTATTGAGTCATTGCATCAATCATAAACTATCTAAATTGTCCACAAGAATTTATCGATCCATATATATCTATATGAATTCATTTTAGAAACGTAGGATTTTCAGCTCCTACGTAGGATCTAATAATTTTACTACTTTCATTCAAGTAGATTTTAGTATACGAGAGTTTCTCGTGTTCTTTATTTTCTGAGAGTCTGTCTCAGGATCTTAGAATACGACTAGATAGGGTTCATTTTTAGTATTCATAGAATACTTGGGATTTCGTTAGGAAATCCTAAGAGAGCACTGGTGATTGAAGTGTTAGTCAACATGACTTTGCTTAAGCCCGAGATGTAAGGTAAAGCAATTGCTGATAGGCTGAGGAAGCGTTCTCCGAAAGTTCTATCGAGCAGAGTCAGGTCAAGCAGTCCAGGATATACAAGTAGTTGCTCCATCAGCGGACCTAATAAAGGGTGAATACTTTATGGTGGTTGTCCCCTTGTCCATCTCTTTATATTTTTGTACTGTGTTTGTCCAAAGACCCATTTGAATATTAAATTATGATATTATAAATATGTGTTTTGCATGTTGAAGACATTTACATTTTTTTGGAAAGGTCACCAGCTTAATTATCATTATGACTGTATGTCTACTTGCTCTTTTAAATTAGATGAACGATTATAGACAATTCCTAACCACGGTCTATTCATAATCTGTCTAGTTTAACAGACCTTAATTTAGGGCTTTGTGTGAGGACGAAAGCATTAAGGTCTGCCATATTAGATAAAATAACCTATAGATCACCATGTTTGTTAGAGTAGTCTAATGAGGATGAGTTCGTGTGTTTATGCCGGTGTTAGGGCGAGCGGCATGATCTCCTGAGTGACACAAGACTTTCATGGATGCCTTTAACTCGAACCGTGAGTAGGGCCATCAATGGCGATGGGGCAGTTTATCAGATAACTCAGATGTGGTACACAAGTAGAATCAGTATATAATTGCAATCTAGACCAAGATATATCTAAAATATTCAAAGATAGGTCAATCAACATGTAGAAATAATATAACATATATCAGAACAATGTCTGTAAAATACTCTTGCATGCTTAATAAACTTGAATCTTGTGTAGAATGGATCACCCTTTTATCAAAGATATTGATGAGTGATTGCATAACTGGATAATAAAATGCTTAACTGAACAATGTCTGAGTGATTGTGTAGAATGATTAATTTCCCTTTTGAGCATGCAAAACATGAGAGTTTATCAAAAGTCAAAATCAAAGGATGACTATATATAATCTCAATTATTTTTTGAATCATAATTGATTCCAGATATCCCAAACAATTACGTCAAATCTTAAAGTAATAAAATTAGTAAACTTCTGGTTTACTAAACGATGAATCTCAAAAACATTAATTTTAGCATAATATAGCCATAAAAGAAAGATGGTAGTTTTTTTTGTAACAAAGACTTATTACCCGAGGCTATTTTAGTGATGCCCAAATATTCATGGCAATTATCTTTCATATTCTCGACATGATATCCATTACATTGGATATATTTAAAACTCAACAAATTCTTTAGAGACTTGGAGAAAAATCAATAATAATCATATTTCCTCTTGGTAATAATATATCAGCTCTTCTGGAAATATTTAATGAAATGTTTTCACTACCATTTATCATTGTAACACTTGTTTCTCCCATATTCAAATGAGAAAATTATTTCTCATATTCAAGTGTGATGTACGTAGTTCAACTATCAATTAGACAATACACTTATGCCAATAGTCATTACAATATTATCCAATATATTATTGCTCATAATCAAATAATTTGAGCAATAATCTCACAAAATTTAAGTTGTGATTTATTAATAAATATTCACAAGATCATCTACTCGATGCTTCTTTTAAAATCATAAGATAAAATGTCTTATAAACTTATTTCAATAAATTTCTTATTTATTGTCAAATGTATTTCAATAATATTAACACACAAGTTCAAAGATTGAAACTTGGTTTTGATACAACTTTGTTATAAAAGAACAATAATAGTATTTTTTTCTGTCCACTTCAAGTGGGCCTCACAAATTTAAAATATATCATTGAGTAAAGAGTTTTAGCCCAATGCTTAATAACCACTCAATGATCAAGTGATATGTGTGTCACGCCCCGAATCCGAGCTTAGTTCGTGAACTAAATTCTCGAATTCGAGACATAACACGGCTACATTCCCTAGATTTCTCCAAAGAATATCAAACCACTTACTTTCAAATAACTAAAACAATTAAATAAACTATTAACTTGAAACAATCTATAAAATATCATTCAGAATTTGTAACTTTATTTAATAACAAATCCTCAACTCAATAAGTTCAAACTCCCAACACAATAAGAAGTTTATTCTAATAAGACAAACAAACGAAAAAGACTCTAAAACTTCTATTCAAAGTTATCCATCCAGTAATTATCATCTTCTAACTCAATATCTTCACTGTCATCTATAAGGTGGGAAACATAGGGGAACATAGAGGGGTGAGTATAAACTCAGTAGGTAGAACAATCATTCCTTTAAAAATCTTTAATTTAAAAATAAGTATCTTTATAAAAATAATAAATACTTTCCAAATACTTTTATCTATAAATAAAAAAATGATAAATAGATAATAAATCTTAAAATCATAATAATAACAATAAATATTTTTCAATACCTTTATCTAAATAGAAAATAATAAATCTTAAAATAATAATAATAATAACAATAAATACTTTTCAATACTTTTATCTATAAATAAAAAATAAAATTTTTCATAATAATTTGTTCAAAAACTTGCATAGTTCAAAACAATAGAAACAAATATTCAATCAATATATTTTCTTTGCTTTGCTTTTATTTGACTATTAGGGGAATAATTGAATATTTTGCGAATGGGTTTTAACTGATATCAGTTCCTAACTTTATACCCGTTAGCAAAGAGCCTTACTTATATCTTGGTGGTTTTTTATCCATTCCAATGGAAGATCTTATAAATTGTGGAACATGTTCCTCCCATTGCTATCCATCTCCAATATAATTTACTTTTATGAAACTTCAGGGTAAAACATTATATTTCTAAAATATTTTACAATACTGGAATTAAGAAAATATCCTTTATTTTAAAAAATAATTTAAAATATTTAAGAATACTCGAATTAAGAAAAATATCCTTTATTTTAAAATAATAATTTAATCAAAACTATGTAAAAGAATATAAACTCTATAGTTTAAAACTTAATTTTATATATATATATATATATAAATTTTGGAATTCGAAAATAATTTGATAGACAAGTAGGGGTATTAAACATTTCTGGCAGATGCAATATATCAATATCCATGGTCTGCTTTTAGCCGTTTATGCTGATGTTGTAAGACGATTTAGGCGTTTTTGCATGACAGGGTTAGCATATATGCATGCTAGACGGAAGTGTTTAATGTAAAAGTGTCCATTACTGTTTGATTATTATTTCGATTTCAGGCTTGCTTATGTTCATTTTCTGTATGTGTTATTTTTCTTTTCTATTAAATTTTAGGTCATATTTTAGGTCTTGGGTTGTTTGGTATCAGAGCCATGGTATAAAGTTGTGTCAGTATGTCACATATATTCACTTTAATGAATCTCATTAAAAGAAAAGATAAGGCTACTATTAAAAACAGTATCTGTGAAGAACATGAAATCCCTAGAAATCTAGAGGATTTAAACAAATGGACTATTCTGAAAATAGATCAAAAAATTATTTATAAATTTGGTATGTTTGATAAACTTAGTTTCATTCAAGTAGTTAAAACTACAGAAGAAATAATTCCTTTACATAGTGATAATATGACACTACAACTTTTAAATGCACAAGATTTATATAAATATAAATCTACTCATAAATTTATTCATATTGGTTTAGTTCAGGTAGCTTTAAAACCTTTAACATTAGAAGGTTTACCTGAAAGTTTTCTACTCACATTAAGAGACGGTAGAAATTTAAACTGGAAACAATCCCTAATAGGTATTATGCAGTCCAGTCTTGCTCATGGAGCAGTTTATTTTAATGTTTATCCTAATTTATCATTATCATTAACTGTTATCAACATTTTAGATGCCTTGACTTTAAATATTCAGGCATATGGATATAATTATATTCCAGGTAGTGAAATAATTGCTATCTGCTATAGAGTTTATTATAAACTTTTATACACACTTAATCCTCAGTGTAAAATGGTAGATAAACCAAAAAATGAGACTATTTTAATAGAATCAAATTTTAATAGATCAAATATAACTACTAGGAGAACAATTAAATGGGAAGAAATTGAATTCCCTGAATCATGGACAATTGAGCATGCATTATCTGCTCAACCAGTTAATAATAGAACCCTAACAAATATTTTTCAGACTCTAGATGGTAGAGTCCAAATCCAGTTTGAACATAATAGGAATTCTTGGACATCAAGATCTGATAGATCTTATTCCTCACATTCACATATATCTCCTGTAGACTACCAGGTAAGATCACCTTCTAGGTTGTCTACTTCTAGTATTCGTCCTAATCAAAATCATCCTGAAAATTCTTCAAGGGTTGAAGAATTACACATATTTTTTGATAATATAGTTAGGGGCATGTATTCAACCCCAGTAGATCCAGATGCATCCATCTCTGAAATGAATTTCTCTATTTAATGGATTGTACACCAAAAATTGATTTTTAGCCAGGCTCTATGGCTAGCGCAATAATTCAACAAGAATTTAATTTTCTCAGATGGGAACCATTTAAAAAATGGTTTTTAGAAAATTTTATTCCTTCAGACATAAAATATTTTGCTGAACAATTTTATAAACACTTATCAGAAAAAATTGAAATGATTTCATTTGTACCTTGGTTTCTAACCACCTATTTTAGTAACTATCTTTCTGTATTAGAAAGAACATTTCAACTTCAAAATGGTTCGGTGGTTCGATCCATTTTTCCACCTTTGCATCCTTATCATATAGAACATAATAATAAAGTTAGACATTATAGTGGTATACGTACAAAACCCCCCCTTAACACGTACATAAAATATATCTTCACAACACAAAATATCTCGAACAACCAGCACACAATATCCCATCATTATATCAACCAAAACCTAAAATATCTAGAAACAGCCCAAAAAAAACCCACAACCCGACAAACATCAATAAATACAAGTTCCTAAGAGGCAAAAGGAAGGACGAGACACACACCAAGAGCCAGAGAGAGAACTTGAGAGAAAACATACACCAAGAACAGCGCGATATCTCCAAAAAAGAACACATCAAGAACAACGAAGCACCTTCAAGAAAGAGGTATCCCAAGAGAAAGGAGGAACAAAGGAACGGGAATTAGAGTAGCTAGAGTCAAGCCACATCATATTGGCGCCCACCGTGCTTTTTCGTACGATTATATCTACGAAAAAGAACATGACAACCTATAGCCGTGATTCTAAAAACCCTAATACCCCTCCAGAAATTCCTGCCACATCCCTGGGCATCCCTCTTCTTGTCCCTGCCAGTAAACATTAACCTCTAGCAACCGCCTCTACAATCGCCAACGACAACCAGCGTCAATAATCCCCGACAGTCGAACCACTCCCACGCGCCTCCTCTCCCATCGAAGCGTCATAAGCGTCTTGTCATCACCACACACATACCCACGACCATCATTACCACCCGATTCCCCAACACACCAACCAGCAGCTTCAGTCCCACACACCTCATCCGAAACCCCCCCTTATGTCTGCCCCCTATTTAGTCTACCACCCGAAACCCCTTTTCTTTCGGTCTATTTCCGCTTTATTTTTATCTTCGATTTTTACCTTTTCCAGTCGCCCAACACCATTCGACCACATCCACAATGAACCTCATACCCCCTCACCCTCCACCACATCCGTAACCAATCCGAATCTTCAAAAAAAATGCTTATGGTATATGTACAAAACCCCCTTAACACGTACAAAAAATATATCTTCACAACACAAAATATCTCGAACAATCAGCACACAATATCCCATCATTATATCAACCAAAACCTAAAATATCTAGAAACGGCCTAAAACACAAAAAAGCCCACATCCCGACAAACATCAATAAATACAAGTGCCTAAGAGTGATATGCATAAATCATATAACTTTTTAGCATATTTTTAGGCATAATTTAGGGCAAAATTAGAGTTAAATCGTTCTTAATTGACTGTTATTAACACAAATTTGTAGTTTTTGTGATTTTGGATGTTTTAGGTGAAATATGCAAGAAAATGGCATATTTCGGGGCAAAAACATAATTTTTAAAAGTTTAAAAGTCAGGACGGGCGTCCCAAGATCAAGACGGGCGTCCTGACCCGGTCAAAGACCCGGGACAAGCGTCCCGACCCGATCAAAGCACCGGGATGGGCGTCCTGACCTGATCAACAGATCGGGATGGGAGTCCTGAACCCATGAACAGTATCCCACATCATTTTTTGAAGAGAAAATCACTCAGCGTCCCTGCTATAAATACCCTAGGCCTTCTACAATTGAAATCATCCCTCTCCACTTGATCTGAATCATTCAGTGACTTCCAATACACATTTTTCTACTGTATACGAGTCATTCAGTGATCTCAGGTGTTTTCATTCAAGTAGATTTTAGTATACTAGAGTTTCTCGTGTTCTTTATTTTCTGAGAGTCTGTCTCAGGATCTTAGAATACGACTAGATAGGGTTCATTTTTAGTATTCATAGAATACTTGGGATTTCGTTAGGAAATCCTAAGAGAGCACTGGTGATTGAAGTGTTAGTCAACATGACTTTGCTTAAGCCCGGGATGTAAGGTAAAGCAATTGCTGATAGGCTGAGGAAGCGTTCTCCGAAAGTTCTATCGAGCAGAGTCAGGTCAAGCAGTCCAGGATATACAAGTAGTTGCTCCATCAGCGGACCTAATAAAGGGTGAATACTTTATGGTGGTTGTCCCCTTGTCCATCTCTTTATATTTTTGTACTGTGTTTGTCCAAAGACCCATTTGAATATTAAATTATGATATTATAAATATGTGTTTTGCATGTTGAAGACATTTACATTTTTTTGGAAAGGTCACCAGCTTAATTATCATTATGACTGTATGTCTACTTGCTCTTTTAAATTAGATGAACGATTATAGACAATTCCTAACCACGGTCTATTCATAATCTGTCTAGTTTAACAGACCTTAATTTAGGGCTTTGTGTGAGGACGAAAGCATTAAGGTCTGCCATATTAGATAAAATAACCTATAGATCACCATGTTTGTTAGAGTAGTCTAATGAGGATGAGTTCGTGTGTTTATGCCGGTGTTAGGGCGAGCGGCATGATCTCCTGAGTGACACAAGACTTTCATGGATGCCTTTAACTCGAACCGTGAGTAGGGCCATCAATGGCGATGGGGCAGTTTATCAGATAACTCAGATGTGGTACACAAGTAGAATCAGTATATAATTGAAATCTAGACCAAGATATATCTAAAATATTCAAAGATAGGTCAATCAACATGTAGAAATAATATAACATATATCAGAACAATGTCTGTAAAATACTCTTGCATGCTTAATAAACTTGAATCTTGTGTAGAATGGATCACCCTTTTATCAAAGATATTGATGAGTGATTGCATAACTGGATAATAAAATGAGAGTTAGGGTAAAAGGATAGTTGCTACTAAGTCGTTACCACTTCCTTGGGAGTACGATAATTTCTTAAATTAAAATCGTATGTACTTTCTAACAGACTAGCTACACGATAGGTACTCTGCCTTAGGTTTTGATTGATTAAGTGACAACATAGATGCTAAATGTGACAATTAGTAATTCTAAGTCCTTAATTATTCATAATCGATATAGGGTAAATAAAACCTATTTTTAGTATATCAATCGGAATCACACCAGATTTTTGGCGCCGTTGCCGGGGAAATATCATAACAAATTTAGAATTCCTGATCAAAATTCTAGAGGTTTATGATAGGTAGAGGTAGTAATCTATACCTTAGACATAACACTCACTTTATTCTAGTTAGACAATCAGTTTCCTAAAATATAGGGTTATCATAACTAATTAATTTTAGAAATGATCTAAAATTAAGAAATTTAGGATAATCAAATTTTAGAAAATAATTCTAAAACTTTATTAAGGAAATTTAAATTACTTTCGAAAAAAGGAAAAGAAAAACAAAATATAAAAATATAAAAAGTTAAAAACAAAATAAATTATTTTCTTGTTTACAATTTTGCTTTTAAAAAAATTTTATTTTTTGAAATATATTATTTTCCAGAAAATTAAAGAAATAAAATTTTCATGTTTACAATTTTCGTGTTTGTTTTTTATTTCTATTATTTAATTTCAAAAAAAATAAAATAAAAATAAAAATGGAAATGAGGAAAGAATATTTTTCTTCTGAGTTGTCAAATTTTGGCTTAGGTCTTAATTTGAAAAGAATGCCATGTTAGAATTTTCTTAGGTCATGCTAGATTTATTCAACAAACTATGAAATAAATTTTTCTTTAGCCAGACCTTTGAGTATTCTATTGAGAAAGGATGTTCCTTTTGTTTTTGCTGATAACTGCAAGATATCTTTTTACTGAAGGAACTGTTTATTACTACACTCATTATGACATCACTTGATTGAAGTTTTCCTTTTTAACTGATATGTGATGTTAGTGACCATGTAGTAATGATTGTTTTAGCAAAAAGGCATGATTAGAAATTTCAAGTTATATTCTATGCAAGTAAAACCTTTACTGATGCCCAATAGAACTATACCACTACTGAAAAGGGATTACTAGTTGTTGTATATGCTAATTGATAAAGTCATATCATACCTAATTTCATCTAAAACGATAGTACACACTAATCGCTCTGAGATATCTGTTCAATAAAATTATACTAAACCAAGATTGATTAGTCGAGTTTTTTTTTGCTATAGAAAGAAGGGATAAGAAAAATGGCTGAATATCTAGAAAGCAAGCAATTGGTCTAGACTAGAAAACCCTGAGTTAGAGACTATGGATGAGATAGTATATCTGATAAATTATTTTTGGTTGAGAATTTATTTGCATTGTTTGCTATGTATGATAAAATCTCCTCTGTGGTTTACCGATATTACAAACTACCTAGTCGCTGAACTGTTCCCAAGCGATATGACCTATCAGTAGAAGAAGAAATTCTTTACTGACTCCAAATATTACTACTGGGAAGATTCCTTTTCTATTTTGAATTATTGTAGAGTAATTGATCAGAAGATGTGTCTCAAAAGACAAATACCACAAGATTATGGAGCATTGCCATAAAGAATCTACGGGAGACCAATTGACCGCTATCAACACTGTCCGGAAAGTGTTGGAAGCATGATATTATTGGCCCACAATATTCACGAATTATGTATCCTTGATACAGCCCCGCAATGCTTGCCAATTAAAGGTAACACGTCTTCCCGAGATCATCTACCCTAGCAAGGTATACAGAATACTGAAATCTCTTATATATGAGGTATTGATTAAATCCTTTTTCTTTCTTCATTTTGGCAACAAGTACATCATTGTAGTTGTAGAACACTTTCAAAATGGCCTGAACCACTGGCATTACCTACTAATGATGTTAAAGTCATGTGCAGATCCCTTGAGAAACTATTTTTCAGATTCAGATGTGCCAATTTCTTGATAAGCGATAAATGGTTGTCAACCAACTAACGCTTCTTCTGATGTGTAATTGGAGGCAGTAAAGGCTAATAACAACAGTTAAATTAATGCCTTTCAACAAGGAAGAAAATGTTCAGTCTGTGTATCAAATCTGTGAAGTCTGCCAAGTACCTCACTTTAGCGGGGATTGTTATGGGACTGGAATACTGACCATTCCAAAAGAGGTGGGAGCAGGTTGTTGCAATCAATGCTGCTCCAATGGGAAACACATACAATCCCAACTGGAGAAATCATATGGGATTTAGCTGAGGAATAATTCTAAAGTTGAAAACTTTTAGAAGATACCACCACAGCAAAGTCCTACTCGCAGAATCAACAGATGAGATACTGTAATTGGTCGAACCTGTTTACTATTATAGAAGTGTCGCCATACGGAGCATGTGTTATAATGGATCAAGATGGCACTTCTCAAAAAGTAAACGGGCAATAATTAAAGCCATACCAGTGCAAGCAAGTGACCTACCAAGTGGTATCGAATGGTCGATGGATATAGAGGAATTTGGCGTTGTATCAAGAGCATAGAAATGGAGGAGCTTGCATCCCCTGCATACCAATCAGCTGTGAGAAACTTCCCTGAGGAAGTCTCAAATACTTAGGCCCAGATCTACACCACTGGAGCCTTCTACCACCACGACTTCACCAAAACTTCAGGTATCTTTTCTGCCATTCAAAACTTGCATGCAATACCTTCACAATGTTGGAGTATGGTAAATATCTCGAGGACATTGCGGGGGCGGAGCCCCCGCCCCCCCTCGGGGGTTCAAATTTATCTTTAGACGAACACAACACAAAATATACAGAGAGGATCTAGGGGACCACCACAATAAAGTATTCACCCTTTATCAGGTTTGCTGATGGAGCGACTACTTGTATACTCTGGGTTGCTCGACCTAACTCTGTTCAACAGAACCTTCGGAGAACGCTTCCTTAGACTAGTAGCAATTGATTTACCTTACATCCTGGGCTTAAGTAATGCCCTGTTGACTAGCTCTTCGCTCACCTAATGCCCTCTTAGAATCTCCTAACAAAATCTTGAGTATTCTATGAATACAAAAAATGAACACTATTTAATCAAATTCTCGAAATATGAGATAAACACTTAGAAAATAGAGAAAATAAGACACTCTTTATTGCTAAATTACTCGTGTTGAGTGCAGAAGGATGCACTCGAAGTCACTAAATGACTTGTATCAAGTGTAGAGGGATGATTTCAACTGAGAAATGCTTGAGGTATTTATAGCAGGTGAAAGGAGTGAATTTCTCTTGGAAATTCGATGTGGGACAAGTTTCTGCTGCTCGGGATGCCAGTCCTGCCTTAGGGATACCTGCCTCGAGCCTTTGACTCAGTCAGGGTGGCCGTTCTGGCTCCGGGACTCCCGCCCCAAACTTAGAACTTTCAAAAATCGTACTTTTGCCCCAATAATTGTTGTTTTCTTGCACATTTCTCCTAAAACTTCCAAAATCGCAAATTATGCAAAAATATGTTAATTTCAATCAATTAAGATCAATTTGGTTCCCATTTTACCCTAATTTGTGCCTAAAAACATGCTTAAAAAGTGATATGATTTGTGCATATCACACTTATCAAGCATGTACGAGTTATCACTTAGACATGTATTCTGATATGATGCGTTCTGATTAGTATGCTAAAAGATAGGCTTTTATTTACCTATGTCGATTATGATTAATTAAGGACTAAGTCTTACTAACTGTAACTTTAGCATTAATTGTTGTCACTTAATCACTCAGAATCTAAGGCAGAGTACCTATCGTGTAGCTAGTCCTTGGAAAGTATCTACACTTTTAAAATTATTAATATCGTACTCCCAGGGAACAAATAACGGCTTAGTAGCAATTATCCCTTAATCCTAACATTCATCTTGATTATTTAATCAGTCAATCGATAATCAATACTTTGGATTGATTGGTGATCCCAATCACACATAACAAGCAAATAACATTCAAGAGTAGACATGCATTCATCAAATAAGCTCAGTTATTACACCTTGTTTGACCTTATTTTCGAACATTTTAGATATATCTTGATCTCTAAGGAAATTATGAAATGTAACCATCTGTTTACCATATCTGAGTTACCTAGTGTATTCACCCCTGCCTTGGGATGATCCTTCTCATCTGCCGGATTAAAGTATCCATGAACGGTCCCCGTTGTCTCTTCGGTATCATGCCACTTAACCCTAGGATTGGCCTAGCGTACAAACTCAGCTTTATTAGGGTACTCTAACAAATATGGTGATCTGTTTTGTTATTTCTTCCTAATCTGGCAGACATTTTACAGTCTGTTAAACTAAACCGGTTATGATTCAGACCTTGGTTAGGAGTTGTCTATGACCCTAGTTTAATTTAAAAGGACACTACAGTTCAACATTCATAATGATAATTCTAGCTCTATGATCTTCCCGGGAAAATAGATAGCATCTCAAATTGTAAAATATGTATGATATATGAATTTAGTATCAAATCAATATCCAGATGAAATAATTCATAAACATCTAGAAACTGGTCTAGGGGACCCAATATCATAAAGTAGTCACCACTTTATGCAGGTCCAGCCGGTGCTGCATCTCCTGTATGCTTTTGATTGCTCGATCCTACTTTACTCGGCAGAGCCTTCGGAGAACGCTTCCTAGACCTAGTAGCAATTGTTTTACCTTACATCCCAGGATTAAGCAAATTGCCCTAATCTGACTAAGAACATGCACTCTATCTCTCTCTTAGGATCTCCTAACGAAATCCCGGTATTCTGTGATACCAAAAACTAAATACTAATCTAATCGAATTCTCAAATACTGAGATAAACACTCAGAGATAAGAGAAAATGATGCACTCGAAGTTGCTAAATGACTTATATTGAGTGCTGAGGGATGATTTCAACTGAGAAAGGCCTGAGGTATTTATAGCAGGTGAAAGGAGTGAATTTCTCTTGGAAATTCGATGTGGGACACGTATCTGCCACTCGGGATGCCCGTCCCTAGTCTGTTGATCGGGTCAGGACGCCCGTCCTGAGCTGAGAAGTTCCAAAAATCGTATTTTTGCCTCAATATTTGCTATTTTCTTGTATATTTCACCTGAAACTTCCAAAATCACAAATTCTGCAAAATTGTGTTAATATCAATCAATTAAGGTCGATTTAGTTCCAATTTTGCCCTAAGTTGTGCCTAAAAACATGTTAAAAATGTGATATGATTTGTGCATATCATGATGTATATTCATGTTTCCACAAATTGGTTGACCTATCTTCGAATATTTTAGATGTATCTTTGTTTGGAATGCAATTATGAACTGTATCTATTTGTGTACCATATCTGAGTTACCTAGTGTATTCAAGCTACCTTAATGATAACCTTTCTCACGTTTCGGGTTAAAGTATCCATGAAAGCATGTGTCACTCAAGAAATCATACCACTCACCCTAATGCTAGCATAGCACACAAACTCAGCCTCATTAGGTTACTCTAATAGACATGGCTATCTGTATGTTATTTTACGTAATCTGGCAAACCGTAAGATCTGTTAAACTAAACAAGTTTATGATATAGACCATAGTTAGGAATTGTATATAACCGTTCATTTAGTTTAAAAGAGCAAACAGATATCAGGCATAATGTTAATTTAGCAGGTGACCTTTCTGGAAAAATGAGTAGAACCTCAACTTGCAAAACATGTATAATATAGCAATCATAATTTAGTATCCAAATATATATTTAGATGAACACAACTCAAAGATATACATAGAGGATCTAGGGAACCATGTCCATAGCGTAGTCACCATTTTATGAGGTCTGTCGGCGTTGCCAAACTTGTATCATTTGGGTTGCTCGACCAGACTCTGATCGGCAGAACCTTCAGAGAACGCTTCCTTAGCCTAGTAGCGATTGCTTTACTTTACGTCCTAGGCTTAAGTAATGCATTGTTGACTAACAATTCTCTCACCTAATGCTCTCTTAGGATCTCCTAACCAAATCTCGGTATTTTATGAATACTAAAGACGAACATTATCTAATCGAATTCCCAAATTCTGAGATAAACACTCAGAAAATAGAAAAAATAAGACACTATTTGCTGCTAGATGGTTTGTGTTGAGTGCTGAGGGATATCCTTAACCTTCCACACCCTGGGGTATTTATTGGGGTGAAACGAAGGGATTTTTACATGAAAAACCGATGTGAGATTCACATATGGAGTTTGGGATGCCCGTCCCAAGCTTTGACTAGGTTAGGGTGGGCGTCCTGAGTTCATATCTTCCAAAAATTGCACTTTTGCCCCAATATTTGCTATTTTTATGCAATTCACTCTTGAGTCTTCCAAAATCACAATTATGCAAAAGAATGTTAATTTTAATCAATTAAGATCAAACTGGTTCCAATAATGCCCTAATTTGTGTCTAAAAACATGTTAAAAATGTCATATGATTTGTGCATATCAAATATATATAGTACAAGTGGATAGGATTTTATTACCTAAGTTGATTATGAGTAATTAAGGACTTAATTTTAACACTTTATAGTTGTCACTTAATCAAATAGAACCTAAGGCAGAGTACCTATTGTGTAGCTAGTCTGTTGGTAGCATCTACGATTTTAAATTTATAATATCGTAATCCCAAGGAACTGACAACGACTTAGTAGTAATTATAACCTACTCTTAACAGTTACTCTATCAGGAATTAATCAATTTAATATCAATTTCTTTAGAGTTGGTTTATTACAACAACATATGCAAGTATAAAGCATTCAAAGAGTAGTTCAATATATATGCATTCAACAAGAATATGTAAGCTCAGTTTATACAACTTATTTGACCTATCTTGATCTTAATGCAATTATGAATTGTTGTCTGTTTGTTACCATATCTGAGTTATCTAATGTATTTACCCCAGTTAATCCTAGTGATGGTCCTTACTCATCTATTGAGTTGCTTAGCAGTGTTCATGATCATATGTCACTTTGAAATCATGCTACTCTCTCACTCTAGGACTGGCATAACATGCAAACTCAGCGTTATTAGGTTTCTTTAACATACATGGTGATTGTATTGTTATTCCCCCTAATTTAGTAGTACTTGTTGGAGTATGGTAAATATCTCGAGAATACTGTGTGGGCTCCGCCCCTCGGGCTTAGGCCCAATGATATGTAGGGTTTAGGCCCAAATGATATGAAGATAGGCCCAGTCATATGAAATTAGGGTTTAGACGCCTATATATAGGGATATCATTGTAACAAGTTATGATAACCAAGAAATAATAATTGAGAGTTCAGTTTTCAGGACGTAGCCCTAATTGGGGTGAACCTGGGTAAATCGTGAGTTCTTTTATTATTATTGTTTTTCGATTTTTGTCTATCAAATTCATATTCTACATCGTTAAAATCCTACAGTACTTACACTTACATACCGGTCGGGCATAACTACAGTATGTGTTAAGGTACCTTCCAACCAAGGCTAAGGTACTTTGTTAAGTTTAACTTAGATTATGACAGTGGTTAGGAATTGTCTATAAATTAGGTTAACTTAAAAGTAAAAACATACAAACAACACATAATGATAAGTTAGGCTTCATGATCTTCACATGAAAATGGCATAACTCATTGCAAAACATGTATGACAATATATCTTAAATTCCGTATTCAAATGGATATCTAGACAAAACAATTCAAAAGAATAAAGAAAGAGTCTAGGGAACCATTATCATAAGGTAGTCACCATTTTATGAGGTCCACCGGTGCTACCGATCTTGTATGCTTCTGGCTGCTCGATCCTACTCTAGACTTCAAAACCTTTGGAGAACGCTTCTTTGACCTAGTAGCAATTGTTTTACCTTACGTCCTGGGCTTAACCATTGCCATGTTGGCTAAGAACTACACTAACCTACAACTCTCACGGATTTCCTAACGAAATCCCGGCATTCTATGAACACCGAACACGAACACTAATCTAATCAAATTCTCAAAAACTGAGATAAACACTTAGAAATAAGAGAAAACGAGACACTCAAAGTTGTTAAATGACTTGTGTTGAGTGTTGATGGATGAATTGAATAGCCGGAGGCCTGGGGTATTTATAGTAGTGAACGGGAGTCATTTTCACATTATTTATCAATGTGGGACACCAGAACGGGCATCCCTATGCTAGGAATGGCCGTTCTAGAGGTTGGTCAATGCGGAATGGGCGTTTCCAGCTAGTGACGGCAGTTCTAGTTGTTCGGCTCTCCAAAAATTACAATTTTGCTCCAATATTTGTTGTTTTATGCAATTTAACCCTTGAAACTTCCAAAATCACAAATTACACAATTATTTATTAATTCAATTCAATTAAAGATCAAATACATTCCAAATTACCTTAATTTGTGTCTAAATACGTGCTAAAAATGTGATATAATTTAGCGATATCACATATTCATATAAAAGATGACAATTTCTTAACTATCATAGTTGTTAGTTATATTTAGCCTCTTTAAATAACATTTTTGTGTCACCTAAGTTGTTTACTAATCTTATATCTATTAGTCAATTAGTTGAAAATAGTTGTACAATTCAGTTTTCAAATTATGGTTGTCTTGTTCACGATAAAGTGTCCTCGTAAGATGATTGCGGAGGGGCCTAAAGTGGGATGTCTCTTCCCTTTGTTTTTGTCTTATTTTTTTTGTCTCTTCCCTAAAGTGGGATGTCTCAACAAAATGGTGTAGCAGAATGAAAAAATCATACCTTAAAAGATATGGTCATGAACAACGTTGATCAGTTCTGGTTTACCTTAGAATTTGTGGAGGAAAGCAATTCTTTCTGCAAATTATATACTTAATGGGATTCCATCTGAAAAACGGATAAAACTCCATATGAATTATGGAAAGGTCATAGACCAACTTTTAAACATTTAAAAGTGTGGGGTTATATTGTTAAAGAAGGGGTTCCTATACCTAAAAAGGTAAAAATATGACAGAAAAACTATAGATTGTATTTTTATTGGCTATGCACACAATAATAGTGCATATAGATTTTTAGTATTTAAATCAAATATAGCATATATGCATGAAAATACAATTATAGAATCAAGAGATTCATAATTCTTTTAACATATATTTCCTAGGAAAAATGGAAAAGAAGATAACACAAAGAAAAGAAGTTATGAAGAAATAACCAAAGGTTCCATTCAAATTGAAGAACCTAGGTGTAGTAAAAGAATCGAACGTCTAAATCTTTCGGTCCTGATTTTCTTACTTATATGATTGTCTCAAACATTTAAGGAAGCTATGAGTAGTCCTGAAGCACCTTATTGGAAAGAGGCTATAAATAGTGAGATAAAGTGTATCTTACATAATCATACATGGGAAATTGTGGACTTATCTTCTGGTTTTAAACCATTAGGTTGTAAGTGGATCTTCAAGAAAAAGATGAAAGCAGATGGAACAATAGATAAATATAAAGCAAGGTTGGTAGCTAAAGGCTATAAACAAAAAGAAGGAATTGATTATTTTGATGTATATTGATATACACAAATCATATCATATTTTTAGCATGTTTTAGGCACAAATTAGGGTAATATTGGAACCGATTTGATCATAATTGATTCAAATTAACATCATTTTGCGTAATTTGTGATTTTGGAAGTCTCGGGAGTAAATTGCATAAAAACAATAAATATTTGGGCAAAAGTGTAATTTTTGGAAGAGCTGGACTAGGGGTGGCCATCCCAGAGGTCAGGACGCCCGCCCTGACCTGGTCAAAGCTCGGGACGGGCATCCCGAGCAACGGAGTTGAGTCCCACATCGATTTTGCAAGCTAAAATCACTCTTTTCACCCCCTATAAATACCCTAGGGTCCAGAAGGTTGAAATCATCCCTCAGCACTCAACACAAGTCATCTAGCAACAAAGAGTGTCTCGTTTTCTCTGTTCTCTGAGTGTTTATCTCAAATTCTGGGAATTCGATTAGAATAGTGTTCATATTTGGTATTCATAGAATACCGCAATTTCGTTAGAAGATCCTAAGAGAGCAATAGTTAGCGAAGAATTAGTAAAAAGGGCATTTCTTAAGCCTAGGACGTAAGGTAAAGCAATTACTACTAGGCCAAGGAAGCGTTCTCCGAAGGTTCTACCGATCAGAGTAGGATCGAGCAACATAAAGGATACAAGTTTGATACCGCGGCGGACCTCATAAAGTGGTGACTACTTTATGGACATGGTTCACTAGATCCTCTATGTATATCTTTGAGTTGTGTTCATCTAGATACCTATTTGAATAATAAATTATGATTGCTATATTATGCATGTTTTGCAAATTGAGGTTATGTTCATTTTTCCAGAAAGGTCATCTGCTAAATTGACATTATGCTTGATTATCTATTTTCTCTTTTAAACTAAGTGCACAATTATAGACAACTCTTAACCATGGTCTACATCATAGTCTGTTTAGTTTAACAGACCTTAAAGTCTGCCAGATTAGGTAAAATAACATAAAGATCACCATGTTTGTTAGAGTAACTTAATGAGGCTGAGTTTGTGCGCTATGCCAGCATTAGGGTGAGTGATATGATTTCTTGAGTGACATAGGCTTTCATGGATACTTTAACTCGAAACTTGAGAAGGATCATCAATACGGTAGGGTGAATACACTAGGTAACTCAGATAATAGTACACAAACAGATACAATTCATAATTGCATTCCAGACCAAGATATATCTAAAATATTCAAAAATAGGTCAACCAAATTGTAGAAACATGAGTATACATCAGAATACATGTCTATGTGATATCTCTTACATGCTTGATACTTACTTGTGTTGTTGTGATGCAACAACTCTCCAACATATGATAATCGATTGATTGATTCGCTGATAAGATGATTGTTAGGATTAAGTGATAGTTGCTACTAAGCCGTTGTCAGTTCCCTGGGAGTACAATATTATTAATTTAAAATCATAGAAACTTTCCAACAACTAGCTACACGATAGGTACTCTACCTTAGGTTCTAATTGATTATGTGATAACCAATAAATGCTAAAGTGACAGTTAGTAATACTAAGTCCTTAATTATTCATAATCAACATAGGTTAATAAACCTTATCTTTTACCATACCAATCAGAACGTATCATATATTCACCAATCACTAGAATTACATAAATCGGGTTATTAATAGCAATAACATCTATTTATAACCTTGAGATACATCAAATGGATGTAAAGACGTCTTTTCTAAATGAAATTTTAGAAGAAGAATTTTATATGAAAGGACTTGAAGGATTTGTTGTTTCTAGACAAGAGAAGGTGTGTAAATTAGTAAAATCTTTATATGGTTTGAAACAAGCACCTAAACAATTGCATGAAAAATTTGACAAAGTTATGATGTCAAGTGGATTCAAAATAAGCGAATGTGATAAATATGTGTATGTTAAAGGCACTCAAAAAAGCTTGTCATCGTTTGTCTTTATGTTGATGGTTTGCTAATTGATAACCCTAAATTATATCATATTTTTAGCATGTATTTGGGCCTAATTTATGATCAATTTGAAAGTATTTGGACCTAATTGTATTAAATTAACATTTACTTGCTTGATTTTGGTCTTGAAATGTGTTTCAAGGACTAAATTGTACAGAATAGTAAAATATGGTGCAAATTTGCAATTTTTCAGGAGTTCAGAACGGGCACTATAAAATCACAATGCCCCAGAGAACGGCCATTTTGGCCATAGGATGGGCGTCCACAAGAGTTCCACATCGAGAAATCTTGTAATTTTTACCCTAATTCAATCCTATAAATAGCTCAGGTCTCTACACTACTCCAGCATCCCTCCCACTCAATACAAAGCATCTTTCAGCTCAGAATCACTCGATTCTCTCATTTTGAGTCTTAATTGAAAAATCATATGGTAAAGTATTCTAAATCCAATTTTCATAGAATTCTAGGATTTCTCTAGGAAATCCCTGAGAACACTAGGTTCTCGTTATCTTAGTTTTCAGAGTAGCGCTTGAGCCCTGACCGGAAGGTGAAGTGCTACTACTAGCTCGATGAGGCGTGGTCAAAAGGTTCTGATGTCCAAATTAGGGTTAATTCTCGGGAGAAGAGGAGATCGTAGAAAGGAGGATATCGTAAAGTAGTGACAGTTTTACGATAAATATTCTCTAATCTATTTCTTTTATATTCCCTGTTATTTTCCTGAATATTTATTTGAATTCCAAAACTCAAGAGTTTTATTTTATATGTTTGCAAATTTGAGTTATAATTTATTTTTCCTTGGGGAGATCATGGAGTTGAATTATCATTATTATTTGCTTATCTATTTGTGCTTTTAGATTAAACTTAAATTATGAGCATATCATAATAGTTTAATTTAACAATTATTACTTTAAGCTTGATCGAAAAGTCATTGTAATAATTGTCAGATTAGGATAATTAACATGACATACCCCATGTATGTTAAGAACCCTAATAATGATGAGTTAAATTTTTATGTCAATCTTATAGGGAGTTAATAACATGATGCTTATTAATAAACTCAACAAATGATTAGGATTACTTGCGTTGACCAATCCGGGGTAATCAACTTAGGTAACTCAAATATGGTAACAACTAAATAACAAATCATTATTTCCTTAGATAAAGACTAGTCAAATCTTCGAACATAGGTCAAGCAAATTGTCTAAACTGCGGTTAAGGAAAACTCTTCATGAATATTTTATCTATGAGGTAATTATGGTTGATGATTATCTATTTTGTTTAGGGAAGAGATCAAACTCTTTCAAATTATAAGGAAGCCCTAATTAATTCTGGATAGATTACTTATGAAATAAATAATAGATGCTACACAAGTCGTTACCACGTTATGGGGACAAATGATAGTCTACATGTAAAATCATTGATGCTACCATATGACTAGCTACACGATCGGTACTTTGCCCTAGGTTCTATTTGATTAAGTGATAATCCTATTTGCTATGTGCTTAACTGAAAGTCCTTAACTCAACATCATTTTCGTAGGTTATAAACCCTATCCTTAGCACACTATAAACAGAATGCATCACTAATAGCTAGAAGTGATTTGATATTATAAAGTCTACTAAATTGTTAAATTTGATATAAAAGATATGAGAATTGAATATGTAATTTTAGGAATTAAAATCATAAAATAATTTGAAGGGTATACTTTATCACAATCTCACTATGTTGAGAAAGTATTACAAAAGTTTAATCATGGTGACACTAACTTTGCTAAAACTCTTATAGATATAAATTTACATCTAACTAAAAATAATGGAGGAGTAGCACAACTGGAATACTCCATAATAATAGGAAGTTTAATTCACATTATGAATTGTACTAGACTAGATATAGTATGTGATGCTAATAAACTAAGTCAATTTACTAACACCTCAAGAAAGATACATTGGGATGCTATAATTAGAATATTGACATACTTGAGATATACTCAATATTATGCTTTGCACTATTCTAGATTTCCTGTAGTCTTAGAAGAGTATAGTGATGCAAATTAGATATCTGATTCGAGAGATGCTAAGTCTACAAGTGGATATATTTTTACACTAGGAAATTGTGCAATTTCTTGGAAATTTTCTAAGCAAACTTGAGTAGCAAGATCAACTATGGAAGTAGAGTTCGTTGCTTTAGATAAAGCTAGAGAAGAAGTAGAATGGGCTTCAAAAAAATTTAGAAGATATTCCAAAATGGGAAAAAACCTGTTCCATCTATGTATACATTGTGATAGCAAATTAGCAATATGTAGAGCTGAAAATGCTATGTATAATGGAAAGTCTCGACATATACGTCAAAGACACAATATTATTACACAATTAATTTCTAACGAAATTATTTCCATTGATTGTATGAGCTCAAAACAAAATATTGTGGATCCCCTATCGAAAGGATTGCCTAAAGATCAAGTATATAAATCATTAAGGAGAATGAGTTTAAAGTCTACTTTAAAAAATTCATCATAGTGGAAACTCAACCTAGTTGGCTTGGAGATCCCAAAATCTAGGTTCAATGGGACAACAAAATTATGGTGAAGTTGTAAAGTCACTACGAAATTTATTGCCTCCCATTCCTAAGTTGTGCTTTTAATAATTCCTATGTTTTGAATGAGTCAAAAGAGTATAACAAGGTACTTTACATAAGAATTACCTATGTGAGTGAGAATGTGGTCGGTTCAAAGATAACTCATAGGCTAAGTTATCCAAGGCCAAAATGGACAAAACTGTGAGAACTAAGTTTATTAGAAAGTGATTGTGTGTTTATAATTATCTTGATATATATTTAAAATTGAATAGTTCAAGGCATCATGTCCACTAGTCAATAAGTATATCCGATTGTAATACACTAGAAAAGGTTCAAAACCAAAACATACCTATTTCGATACACTTATTTTCACAAGAGTACTATAAATCATGTTTTACTTTTAGTCATACTATTTTTGACGAAATTGTTATTCATGTGGAGGATTGTTGGAATGAAGAGTCGTGAATTACAATTTGAGCTACAACTGTTTTCGAGCAGTTGAGATTTCTAATTTGAGCTATAAGTTTTCGTTCACAACTATCCTTTCATGAACAATAATATTAAAGTATTGCAATAACTATTCATTTGTAGCTATTCTTTTGTAAATATTAATATTAAAATATTTCAATGGATTGTTGTTTAGGGATATGTTCTTTATGAACGATTCCCTACAAGTCTATAAATAGCAGATTGCTATTTGGTTTTCAAAGGAATTAAAAAAATAGTTTACAAACAGTAGTATTTGCATTTTATATTTTAATTTTCCAAACTTAGTTTTTAATACTCTAAATAAACTGGTTTGTGGACTTGCTATTGGTATGCTTCATCAGTAAGTAGAGATCGTTTTACCCTGGGAGATAGATGTCCAAAAAACTTTAAGAACTGAAAAAAGAGACAAAATCTATTTTATGGAGATAGTAATTAGTACTAAACTCGACTCATATTGTTCTGTGTTTCTTTTAAAATTCATATTTTCTAATTTTTAAAGTAAGTTTTTTATTATATATTTGTTTTCTATATTTGTTTAAGTGGTAATATAATAGTATGTTAATTTATTTTGTGATATTTGTGGAATTATATTTGAACATTCTGATGAGTATAGAAATTACATAGTTTAAATTTAATTTAATTATAGATAGATACCTGTTATATGATATCAACTTCATGTTAAGTTTATAGGATGTATATGTATGTGTATGATATTCTAATTTATTATTTAAATATATTTAAATAAATTGTTGTTTTATATTTTTAAACAAAATAAATTCCACATATGTATTGTCTCATAGTTAACCATATATATAAAATATATAATATTGAATTGATTCTAAAGATAAATATATAAAATATCTAATATTGAATTAATTGTAAAGATGAATATTAATTCTCCAAAGACAGTATATGCAATTAATTTAAGAAATTTGAGAGAAAAGGTTTCGAAAATAAGAAAAAAATTGTATTTCACGTTTTACAACACCCTTTTGAAGTTGCGTCTACAATGTGCAAACTTTCAAACGATATGTTTTGGTTTAGCAGTAAGGTAACAAATTTGAGATGCGCCTTTCCTTAACCGAAGCAGCAGCACACATAGGGTAAGAGAAGGGGAAAAAAGAAAGCTCAGAGAAACTCATTCTTGTGTGTGTTAGCTCCGGAGATGGCTTTATCCATTATATACAGCTCTTCTCTTCCTCGTTCCTTAATTCTTGAGGTACATTGCTATATATATATATATATAGATATTATGTATGTATTCCCTTTCCTAATATGTGTATATATATATTCTTATGCGTAATCTTACCTTCATTCTCTGGGTTGGTTAGAATAGATTTCCAGTTTCAGGTTCACAGCAACTCTTGTCTTTTGGGATGAAGCGAATTCAGTATCCCGCAATTCATCATCAATACAGCTTCTACTCTGTTGATTCTCGTAGCTTTTGTGTAAGTTTCCTTTTTTTAAACTTTAATCTATATCTTTTTCTTTTTCTTATGAAATAATGCGTTTTTCCTTTTAGCGCCTAATTCATTAGGATGTTTAATTTGCCTGAAATACGTACTCAAGTAATGCTTACTGATGAAAGAAATAAGACAGTCTTTTTTGTTAAAAAGAGAATAAGATGAAGGAGGTCAGTTTCTCTTGAAAATTTTAAGAATTTTTCTGGTTTTACAGGATAAAAAATAATAAGTATATAAAGATTTTTTTGAGTATATTTTGTAATGCGGTAGAAATTCCTTCTCGCAGATGTGTGGAACCTGACTTTTCATATTCATTTTGGTGGAGATTAGATTTCCTAATATAGTTTTTGATGACTGGTTACTTATGAAAATTTAATAACTGGATTCCGTATCTTGATTTTTAAAAGTTGAAGAAAATTAAGTAATTGCAATATTCTATTTATATCGTGACTTTTCTTTTCTAACCCTTGTTATGGAAAATTAGATTAAAAAATATAAAATAAAACTCCTGTAGGAAGTAACCCTGTTTATACTTGATTTCTTTTAGTAGTGGTAATTGTTTGTGCAGCTTATTCCCATTGGAACATAATTGTTGCCTCAAATTTTGTTTAATTTCTGTACTGAACCTCATACTTTCCAAATTCAGTGTTTTGCCAAATAACTAACAAAAGAAAATTGAAGTTCTAAGATGCAAGGTGACCTGGTGATTTTTATTTCTTCAATCCAATTATACATTGGAAAAATGAAGAATAATGGGCATAATTCGTTGCTGTTGCTTGATATTCTGTCTAATTCTCATGGTATAAACTAATCATGCTAAAAACATTTTGGGAACTTTTGTTAAAGAGTGTATTGTTATATTAGGAGTTAACATCACATTCAGTACCTATTGCTGTAGACAAACAATAGAGATATAAACTAACTGATATACAGACACACCAGACAATAAAATGGAAGTTGAGGAATGCAACAAAATATTTCAAGCTTAACAACTGTGGTGGACCTATAGAAACTCTAGATGTGATAAAATACATGATTCAAGATTAGGATTTCTCAGAACTTTTAGGAATATATTAAAAAAGAAAAGTATTTCATTCGTTATAATTTCTTAGCTATGGATTTTGGTTTTAAAAGTGAACATTTCTGATGGTTGGGATTTAGGGACTGTGTCTACTTCATCCCAGTCCTTCAATTGAGTAGTCTTCAAATTTTCTCTTTTGGAGTTTGTTGAATGATATTTTCTCTTTTTAAAAAGTTGCTTATCTAAAATAGATATCATCTTTTATTTCTATGATAGTCCTCATGTGGAAGTTTTGAAAAGTATTTCCCTTTTCTGTGAAATGACAAGTGATGAATGTAGTATTGCTGTTTGAACGACATTTGATTTTTCCATTTTCATGCAATTTTAGGCTAATAAGTCATCTGATGTTAATTCAGCGGACCTTAAAGGTATTTGATATTGCAGAAGTGGGGTTCTGAATAATGTAGATGAGTCATTATCTAAATAGTTTGTTGTTCCAACATAATGATCTGATAGTTCCTTGTCTGTGTTCTGTTAGATTCCATTGGAGATGAAAGTCATAAAGGAGAATCACTCACAACTTCTGAGTACTTTCTATGCCCCTTATAATTTTGTGGCGAATAATAACTGTTATGATATTACAAAATGCATACTTTTCTTGCCTACTATCTATCTTCTTCTTTCTCACTTATATTCTATTTTTCTGTTTTGCAAAGAAATGATTGTTCTTTATTTTTAGAAGTGTACCATGTGCTTTTTTATGGTTGTTGGAGTATATTACTGGGCTAAGATCTTTTCTTTTCTTATTGAAGAAAGGACCATGAGTTTGACAGTTGCATGTGCATTTATTGATTTGTTTTTGTTTCTATTTTGATGTATAAGTGACTAGATTGAAAAAATTATTCCAGATCAATTTCATCATTCATCTAGTTTTAACCAATTACCAATAGAGTAAAGTTCTTTCCATTCCTCTCATAGTAGTTTGACTTGTTCTTAAAATATTTAACACATTTCTATGACCTAAGACAAGTTGCAATCACCTGTTCTCAATTCATATTGAAAAAAAATAATAATAATAATCTTTTGTGAAATGCTATTTTAGAAATTAATTTAAAACTCTTATGTAAGTGATGCTAAGGATCACTAATAAGCAAAATAGTATTGGGGCGCATCTTTATGGTAGTTTCTCTATTACAGCTGCTTTTTTTTTTTCTTTTTTTTAACCCCTTTTTTTTCCTTAAAGCTAAAATCAGAAGCAAAGGAGCAAGAAAGAAGAACTTAAGATGGGTTTTATTGCCTATGTTCTAATCTTGACAATGACATCTCAAAAAAAATTTAATTAGTGGAAGTCATTGGGCTGCATTGATGTTCTCTATATTACAGAGACCTCTTTTTGCCTTTTTATTATATAATTGAGTGTGTATGGGAGGTTGTTGTTTAATTCAATATTTTGATGTGCAAGTGAAATGCTGGGTTATCTCAAGCACAATTCTTCATATCATATTAAATTCATTGGGGATAATTTAAAAATAAATGCAGCAAGGTAGTCCCTTCATGAGCTAAAATGTCTCTAAAGTTGATACCTAGAATTATATTTTAATGGTTTTATCTATAATTAATATTTTGTAGGCAAGTTTTGTAGATCTCTAAGGATTCCGCTGCCAGTTTCATAATGTGTAGATTTCTCTCTCCATCCCAAACATCATATAACTAAAACTTATAAATGTATCAAGAATGTGAAAGTAGTTTTTTTTTTTTTAAAAAAAAAAAAAGTCTTCTTGGGGGTGGGGGGGGATGGTTTCATAATGATGTATCAAGAATGTGTCAGTTGTTAACATGTTGGAAATTCTTCCTTTATTATGGCTCCAAGTGATGTTGTACTTCAAGCTTAAAATATTTTTAATTTGCTTTAATCAAGCGCTACCTAATCTGCATATGAAATTAAAAGTAGATTCAGTTGCCTTCTATTTTAAATTTTGAGATTTTATTTTCTGCATGATTTCCAGGATCTTGTTGAGATTGAAGAGATATGGAATATCAGGAGTGTTAGCCTATGGCCTGCTTAATACAGCATACTATCTTTCGACCTTCCTTTTTGTATGGTGAGTTGATTGAGCTAATTGAAATTGTGAGCAGCCAACTGGTTTGTTCAGCTTCTTTATTTCATTATGTTTGTTCTTCTTGAATGTAAGCAATAGAATTTTCTTTTAGAAAAGCTGGGGGTACATCATGATATCATCATTACAGAAGAAATCTGGTGGTTCATGAAATTGAAGCTCAATTTTGATAAATTTCCAGTGGAAGTGAGAGGCTGCATTTCAATAGGTTCCATCCTGCATTTGAGACTAGAGGAACTGAGAAATGTTCTTCTTAAGGGAATTAGAATATGAGAACCATAGTGACGGGTGTAAGGGCAGCGGATGGCTGTTGGTAATAGCATAGGAAATAGGTGGTGAAGGTGTGTGTGGAGACAAAGAAGATGAAGTACATTGATGATCTAGCTGCTATACCCAAAATCATTATGTCACATTTGAGCCCATGGAAGACGCTGCTAGATTCTTCAAATGGAGATTCTGGTTGAGAATATTTCACTAAGAGTTGGAACAGAGTTTAGAAACTGAGTTCCCACAAATAAGTTAGCTATTATTATGACTAGGAGAAAATGAGAGGACATTCTTAGACAGTTAATGTGTGATTAAATTTCCAATGTCCCCTTTTAGACAAGTGAGAGAAAATTGGATTATTTTAGGCTTGAACTTTTCATTTTCTTCAGCTCGTTTTTCTTTTGGAGTGGAGGAAATTCTTGGGCTTGTCACATCTTTCCTAGTTTAAGAAAGAATAAGGAAAGACCTAGAGACAGTCAAACTAACAATCTGGGAAATTTATATTTGTATGTAAAAGAATGAGCATAGCGGTTAAAAGGTTTCTACTTATTCAAAGTTTGATATTCCCTTTTGTATTAAAGATGTTTGTTCCTTGTTAGTATGCATTTTTCTCTGTAATTTATTTGGTTGTTTTCATTGAATGTAGGCTATTTGTTGCCCCTGCTCCTAGAAGAATGGGTTTTCTTGGAGCTTCTGAGAGGTACATTTAATATCTTTCTTTCTTTACCTTCTTATACTTTGTGTTATTTTGGGGGTTTTGGTTGGTTGGCTTGGGTGGGGGGTGGGAATTATCAATAAATGAAAATTAAAATTTAGATTGGATTTCATCATGTACACACTCTACTTTAATGATTTTTGACAAACAAGAGTATAGTTATTGTGTGTTTATTTTTGAAAGCTTGGCCGACCTATTTGAAGTCAAGTCTCGACCCAAGATTTTTCAGTTTCATTGCGTGAGCTTGTGAGAGGCTGCCCAAGCAAGATCCTAACTATTATACACTGGATTGTGAAAAGCATTACAGTTTGACATAATAACAATGCTTTTGATTTGCAGATTACTTAAAGTATTGGCTATGGTCTGGGCTGGTAGTCAAGTTACTAAACTTTTGAGAGCTGGCGGGTGAGTTTTCTGGTCAAAATTTTCTCGTTGTTTAGTTTTTTGTATCTAATTTTCTCTATGATTCTATCAATTGCTCCACTACTTTTAGCAGTTTGCACTCTAGTTCCTTTTTAGTTGTTGTCTTAGTAGCATCTTCCCTATTAATTTTTTGTTTCCTGTTTGATGAAGTTGAATTGGAATTTTTTTTTTCTTTCTTTTGTTTTTTCCCTTTCCCCATTCGAAAGTTGTACTTTGGAGTTGGGTAGTTATTTTCAGATAAAGGTTCTTGAAGAAAATATGAAGTTCTTATCTTCTTTTATGTTGAGAAAAAAAGTGACCTGTTTATCATACAGGGCTTTAGCACTTGCACCTTTGGTGGACCGGGGATTATCATGGTTCACTCTTAAATTTAAGTTTGAATCAAGAGGAAAGGTTAGTTAATTACAAAGTTCTCTTTATGTTTCCTTTTCCACTATCATGGAGAATACAAAAATTTACTGGGTTATTCTCCATCTCCAGGCTTTCGTGGCAACTGCTTCATTCTGTTTCGGATTGGCTTTCATGGTGTTTTTTGTATTGACATTACTTTGGTCGTAGAAAGTGAAATTTTGTTTTGTAAACTGTGGTTGGTGGGTTGGGGGAGACTGGTGTGATGGTGATATTTTCCAACATGGGAATATATTCCAAGAATAAAAAGATTTACAATGTTTGCTACAAGAACTGGATTCTAGTTCATATATATGGTTTTGTTCCAACATGATCAAGATGTATCGTTCCAATAGCAAGTGAAATGATCGAAAAATGGATTTCAAAGTGGATATCTATGGCAGTGAAACTTGCATGGAATGGGTAAAACTATTATTATAGATGTAGTTCAATTGTTTTGAGTAGCGTATTTTTGTCTATTATTTAAAAAAATAAATTTTAATTTTTATAAAGTATAATTTTATAATTTTTAATTAAAAAATATGAATTTATCATAAATTGTTTTTTTCTTTTCTTCTTCATTCTCTCTCTTTTTCTACAACTTCTTTTTCTTTCTTCTACAATTTTTTCTCTTTTTCCCAAAGATTCTCTTTTTGCAAAAATTTAAAAAATTTTATTTTTAGTTTAATTTGAACTTATAAATAAAATTACTTTTAATTTCTTTTTTAATATATATGTTTATTGTCTTTACTTTTGTAATGTAATTAAAAATTAAATAAATAAATAAAAGAGAAAAAAAGTGAAGAAATTTGAAGGAAAAAAGAGTTCAATCTTAGAGAAGAAGAATGGTGGAAGAATAAGAAGAAAAAGAAAAATAAGAAGAAGAAATGGTGGAAAAATGGAGGAAAGAAGAAGATAGAAGAGAAAGAAAAAAAAAAGAAAATAGGTGGTAGAAAAAGAATGAGTGGGAAAAGAAAAATGAGTGGAAGAAGAATGGGTAAATAAGAAGAAGAGAGAAAGCAAGAAGAAGAAAGAGTGGGAAAGAAAGAGAAAGAAGAAGAAAAGCGAGAAAAAATTAAAATAAATTAATATTTATTAATTAAAAAATATAAAATTATTTATTTGTACGTTCATTGGACTTTTTTCAACTCACATAACTCCTTTTGCAATTATATCTAATAATTCCACTAATCTCATATTTATGTTGAATGTTTAGGAGTTAATATGTTTATATATATTTATATATATAATGTATGTATATATATGTCTCTTACTTCATACCTATAAATAGAGGTTTAGATATGTATATTTGAGATATATAAATCATATATGTGAAAGATATAAAGAACAATTCTCTCTTTTTATTCCATTGATCTCTAACTCATTTAATCTTTTAGAAATTTATTTTGTTAGTAATAATTTTATATAATCATATTTATTTTGAATAATCATATCTTTTAGAAATACTCATGTTCAAAATAGTAAAACTATTTAATTAACGATCAAAATTTTGACCTAACAACAAAAGTTAAGGAAGAGACATGCAGTGAGACATTTTAAAACGTGAATGACACTTCAATACATTTTAAATTTAAATGGTAAACTTGAATTTTGAACTCTACGAAATGCATTATAGTTTGTCCTAACGGAATTAAAGCAATGTCTTCAAATAATGGAAGGTTAAATAAACTAATAATTGAGCAAAAATAATAAGCTGATATATTAGTACTTTTGTAGGCATAAGATTCATTTCATGGCCCATAATATTCATAACGTTCATTTCATGGCCCATAACATAATCATTAAAGCTTGATTATTATTATTATGGTAAAATTGTAAACTTTATTGATTAAATATTATAATTTGTGTGATTTTTTTTAAAATTTTTATATAATTTTATTTGTTAATCAACTCTTTTATTTTTAAAATTTTATTATATAAATAAATTTGTGAATTTCATCCCTTAAATTTTATAAATTTTGTGATTTCATCCCTCTTTTAAAATTTTATATATTTTATAATTTTTAACAAATTTCATCATTTTGTTAAATTTTTAATGGTCAACGGCTAGTCAACTTTTAGTTTAAAATTTTTTTATTATAAAAGTATTGTTAAATTATATAAAAATAATAAAAATAAATAAGATGAAAAGTAATGTGATAGATGTAGAAATAGATAGAATATTATTATGTGATTTCTGGTTAGTTATTGGTTGTTTCTACAAAAGGCATAAGACCCTCTATTTATAGGGGTGAATAGGGGATAAGGATAAGCACTAAAGGTGACACTTGTCACCCGGTATTAAGTGTTAGGTGACACTTGTCACCAAGTCGCAAGTATTAGGTGATATGTGTCACCTTAGAGATAAGTGTGAGACCCTTTGTTTCGAGGGTGCGGGACAACTTCGACAGCGGCGGAGCAGGTGTGCGAGTGGCATATGATCTAAGGTTCTGGCTGTGTGCCAACCCTTTTATAATGAGTGTTGTGTGTGAGCCAAGATGTGCAACGTGGGTTGAGGCATTGTGGCACTAGCTGAGACACAAGTCCTACTAAGAAGGAACCCTAGTCCTAATTAGTCGGAACCCTAAGCAAGGGAAACCGTGGCCCATGAAAATGACTCTAAACTCTGGTAATCCCTAGAGGTTATAAATAGGGATAGTTCGGAATGACATTGGCAGAGAGGAAGAGGAGACAAACAGAGTAATATATGGATAACATAGATAGAATAGGTGTGTTCTATCTTGTAGGCCTTGGTGGTCGAGCAACTTTGTTTATAGTTGCCGACTCTTTGTAATTCCTTACTATTGAGTAATATAGAAAAGTTGGATGAGTTGCCCGTAAATATTATTGCTTGTCCCTTTACTTGTGATTGTTTGTCCAATGCGTGGACTTGCGTTTGTGCACGTGCCGTACGCAGGTTGTGTTGAGTGCCGTAAATTGGTGGCTGTGCCAGGAAGAGGCACTTCGTGACAAATTGGTATCAGAGCAAAGTTCAACCTTTGTGGAGATGTCTAGTTCCGGAGAATCAAGGCGTGCCATGCCACAACCGCGGATCGGTTGACAAGGTTGAAGACGTTGTTCTTGCACCATGTGCAAGCAATTGGTGTGTTAGAGCATGTGGAGAATGCTCGTCCTTTGGTAGATCAGATCCAAGGACCACTAGACATTGTAATGGATTTGCATCAACTCCAAGCGATTGTAGATAATACGTGGGAAAACTTGGAGATCGTCCAAGCTAGCATAGAGACCCTTCAATCTAATAATGCTGGAGTCAGTGCTAGAGAGCCGATGTTTAGGGTGCTTGAGCTTAAAATATATTCGAGTGTTCATGATGCTGCGGTGATCAGGAGTTTCTGGTGGGATATGGAGAAATAATTCGCGACGGCTAGAGTCCCAGTGAGTGAACAAGTTGTGATTACATCATTGTTCCTTACAAACACTGCCAATCTATGGTGGCAGACAAGGGAAACGGACCCTACGAAAGAAGATGTACAATCTTTCAGACACATGAAGGAGGAATTGATGGAGTAATTCTTGCCAAAGAATTCCAAGTGGCAGGCTCGTAAAAGTTTGAAAAAGCTAGAATAGACGGGGACTGTTCGAGAGTATGTTAATCAGTTTTCTTCAATACTTCTTAATATTTCTAACATGTCCGAGGAGGACAAGTTGTTTAACTTTTTGTCATGATTGAAAAAGTGGGCTAGGATCGAGCTAATGAGGCAGAACCCTAGGAATGTGAGGGATACCTTTTCGATGGCAGAACGATTGACAAATATGCAATTTCTGGCTCCTCCTGCCCCTGAAAGGAAGAGGGTTTCATTGAGAAGCAAGGTAAGTCTTGGAATGGCAAACCTAAGAAGAAAAATGGTGTTGTCAAAAAATCGAAGGATTTGAGTGTCAAGTGCTACAATTGTAGGGAGACTAGACACGTGTCATATCACTGCCCCAAGCTGAGGTGGAATCAAAATTTGGCTGCTGCCCAAATTGGAGATGAGACTAGAGGGGATCCACCTGCTCGTGTGAATCCCATTCAGTTGTGCAATGCCATTCAGGTGTCCGATTGACCACAAATAGTGTGTGGGTTGATGTACATGAACGTGATTGTGAATGGTATTGAGATTTGGGCAATGATAGACTTCAGTGCAACTAATAACTTTGTGGCTAACCGAGAAGCCACGCGCTTGTAGTTGGCACTGCAAAAAAGTTCTCACACCATTAAGACTGTCAACGGGTGAGAGGTAGTGCCATGGTGTCATTAAAGATGGGAGCTTGGGAAGGCTAGTGCAAGGTGGCGGTTTTTCCATTGGATGACTTTGATCTCATCCTAGGGATTGAGTTTTTGGCAATAGCCAAGGTGGCAGTGATGCCACATTTACGTGGATTGATGATCATGGACAAGGGGATACCAAACTTTGTACAGTGCATGTACAAAGACTTAGATCAAAAGGATGGTAAAGGAATGTTGTCGACAATGTAGTTGAAGGATGGGTTAAGACTTGGTGAACCAACATTTGTGGCTATTTTGTTGGAAGAGACAGACGTTGGTCACTCAAAGTTGCCCGAATCCGTATCCAAGGTGTTGGATGAGTTTGCTGACTTGATGCCGACGAGTTGCCTAAAGTGTTGCCCCCGAGACGTGCCATTAATCACCAGATTGAGTTGGTACCTGGAGAAGTACCACCTGCGCAAACACCTTATCAAATGGGACGAGCAGCGTTGTTGGAATTGAGGAAGTAGTTGGGTGAGTTGCTGGATGTGCAATTTATCAAACCCTTGAAAGCCCCTTATGGTGCCTCGGCCTTGTTCCAAAAGAAGGCAGATGGCTCGTTGAAATTTTGCATGGATTACCGAGCTTTGAATAAAATGACGGTGAAAAACAAGTACCCTATCCCGAATCAGTTGGATTTGTTTGATAGGTTGGCAAAAGGGACGTACTTCACCAAAGTTGATTTGTGGTCTGGATATTGGAGAGTATAGATTGCCAATAGTGATGAGGCTAAGACCACAGTGGTGACAAGGTATGGCTCATTTGAATTTTTAGTAATGCCTTTCAACTTAATTAATGCCCCTGCTACATTTTGCAAGCTAATGAATGATGTCTTATATGAATTTTTGGATAAATTCGTGGTTGTTTATTTAGATGATATTGTCATCTATAGTGAGTCCCTAGAGGAGCATGTTAGACATCTTATGTAAAGAGGGAAAAATGTGAGTTTTGTAAGAAGGAAATTAAGTTCCTTGGTCATATTATCAGCCATGGTTCAGTTAGGATGGATCCTCTAAAGGTGGAGGCCATTGAAAGTTTGATGCGTTCCGATTGGTATGCTAAAAGATAGAATTTATTTATCTATATTGATTATGAGTAATTAAGGATTTAGTTTTACTAACTGTCACTTTAGCATTTAATTGTTGCCACTTAATCAATCAGAATCTAAGGCAGAGTACCTATCGTGTAGCTAGTTCTTGGAAAGTATCTATAATTTTAAAATATAAATATCGTACTCCAAGGGAACTGGTAACGACTTAGTAGCAACTATCCCTTAATCCTAACAATCATCTTATTTATCTAATCAATCAATCGGTTATCAATATATTGGATTGATTGGTGATCCCAATCACACATAACAAGTACTTATCAAGCATGCAAGAGCTATCCTCTTGATGTGCATAAATCATATCACTTTTTAGCATGTTTTTAGGCACAAATTAGGGCAAAATTGGAGATAAACCATTCTTAATTGATTGATATTAACACAATTTTGTAGTATTTGTGATTTTGGAAGTTTCAGGTAAAATGTGCAAGAAAATAGCAAATATCAAGGCAAAAACGTGATTTTCGGAAGTTTTTGGTTCAGGACGGGTGTCCCAAGTCCAGGGCGGGCGTCCCGACTCGGTCAAAGCACTCGGGACGGGCGTCCTGGCCTCGGGATGGGCATCCCCGAGCACCCTACCAGAATCCACATCGAATTTTGCAGAGAAAAATGCTCAGTTTCCCTGCTATAAATACCCCAAGCCTTCCTCAGTTGAAATCAATCCCTCTTCACTCGATCTGAATCATTCAGTGACTTCAAGTATACATTTTTTACAGTATACAAGTCATTTAGTGATCTCAGGTGTTTCATTCAAGTAGTTTAGTATACGAGAGTTTCTCGTTTTCTTTGCTTTCTGAGTGTTTATCTCAGAATCTTAGAATTCAACTTGATAGGGTTCGTTTTTTGTATTCATTGAATACCCATGATTTCGTTAGGAGATCCTAAGAGGGCATTAAGGGAGCGAATAGCTAATCAACAGGGCTTTGCTTAAGCCCATGACGTAAGGTAAAACAATTGCTACTAGGCTAAGGAGGCATTCTCCGAAGGTTCTGTCAAGCAGAGTCAGGTCAAGCAGTCCAGGATATACAAGTAGTCGCTCCATCGGCGGACCTGATAAAGGGTGAATACTTTATGGTGGTGGTTCCCTAGATCCTCTCTGTATATTCTGTACTGTGTTTGTCTAAAGATTTATTTGAATACCAAATTATGATGATATGTATATGTGTCTTGCATGCTGAAGTTCTTTACATTTTTCCAGAAAGGTCACCAGCTTAATTAATCATTATGACTGCATGTCTACTTGCTCTTTTAAATTAGATGAACGGTTATAGACAATTCCTAACCACGGTCTAATCATAACCTATCTAGTTTAACAGACCTTAATTTAGGGCTTTGAGAGAGGACGGAAGCATTAAGGTCTGCCATATTAGATAAAATAACTTATAGATCACCATGTTTGTTAGAGTAGTCTAATGAGGCTAAGTTCGTGTGTTTATGCCGGCGTTAGGGCGAGCGGCATGATCTCTTGAGTGACACAGGACTTTCATGGATGCCTTTAGCTTTAACCGTGAGTAGGGTCGTCAATGGAGATGGGGCGGTTTATCAGATAACTTAGATGTGGTACACAAGTAGAATTAGTACATAATTGCAATTTAGACCAAGATATATCTAAAATATTCGAAGATAGGTCAGTCAACATGTAGGAACAATAGAACCTACATCAGAATACTTGTATGTAAAATATTCTTGCATGCTTAATGAACTTTAGTCTTGTGTAAAAAAGATCACCCTCTCATCAAAGAATTGATGAATGATTGCATAACTAGGTAATAAAATGAGAGTTAGGGTAAAAAGGATAGTTGCTACTAAGCCGTTACCACTTCCCTGGGAGTATGATAAATTCTTAAATTAAAATTGTAGGTACTTTCCAATAGACTAGCTACACGATAGGTACTCTGCCTTAGGTTCTGATTGATTAAGTGACAACATAGATGCTAAATGTGACAATTAGTAAGTCTTCGTCCTTAATTATTCATAATCAATATAGGGTAATAAAAACCTATTTTTAGCATAACAATCGGAACGCATCACCTCTAGACATATATTCTGATGTATATTTACTGCTTATACAAGTTGGTTGACCTATCTTCGAAAATTTTAGATATATCTTGGGCTGGAATGCAATTATGAACTGTATCTGCCTGTGTACCACATCTGAGTTACCTTATGTATTCACCCTACCTTAATGATGACCTTCTCACATTTTGGGTTAAAGTATCCATGAAAGCCTATGTCACTCAGGAAATCATACCACTCACCCTAATGCTGGCATAGCGCCCAAGCTCAGCCTCATTAGGCTACTTTAACAAACATGGTGATCTATAAGTTATTTTATCTAATATGGCATACCTTAATATATTCTACCCTAACTTAAGGCCAATTAAACTAAACAGGTTATGATGTAGACTATGGTTAGGATTTATCTATAACCGTTCATTTAGTTTAAAAGAGCAAACAGATAATCAGACATAATGTTAATTTAGCAAGTGACCTTTGATGTGTTCCCGACTGATATGCTAAAATAGGTGTTGATTTACCCTATGTTGATTATGAGTAATTAAGGACTGGGATTGACTAATTGTCACGTTTAGTCTTTATAGTGTCACTTAATCAGTCAGAACCTAAGGTAGAGTACCTATCGTGTAGCTAGTATGTTGGAAAGTATCTACAATTTTATTAAGTTAAAGATCGTACTCCCAGGGAAGTGGTAACGGCTTAGTAGTAACTAGCCTTTTATCCTAACTCTTATCTTATGATCCAGTTATGCAATCTTCATCAATAACTTTGATGAGAGGGTGATCCATTCTCGACTAAGTTTAAGTCTAATTAAGCCTAAAAGTTTTTTATAGATAATGTCCTGATTATATGTTATACTGTTCCTATATGTTGATTGACCTATCTTCGAATATTTTAGATGCATCTTAGCCTGGATTGCAACTATGTTCTGAGTCTAAAGGTGTACCACATCCGAGATCTATGATAAACTGCCCCATCGTTAAGGTTAACGGCCCTACTCACGGTTCGAGCTAAAGACATCCATGAAAGCCCTATGTCACTTCGGGGATCATGCCGCTCGCCCCTAACCGACGGCATAAACGCTCAACCCAGCCTACTTAGACTACTCTAACAAACAGGGTGTTCTGTAGGTTATTTTATTTAATATGGCAGACACCAATACTAATTGATGCCTGTTAAACTAAACAGGTTATGAATAGACCGTGGTTAGGAATTGTCTATAACCCTAATTTTAGTTTAAAAGAACACATTAGACATGCAGACATAATGAATATTAAGCAGGTGGCCATTTCCGGAAAATCATAAAAACTTCAACATATAAAACAAAGAATCATAAAAATCATAATTCGATAAACATAATTGTTATTTGGACAATCACAATACAAACATATAAAGAGAGGGACAGGGGGACTGATGCCATAAAGAAATCACCCTTTACTTAGTCTCGCCGATGGAGCAACTACTTGTATATGTCGTACTGCTCGACCCGACTCTGCTCGCCAGAACCTTCGGAGGATGCTTCCTCAGCCTAGTAGCTGGACTTTACCTTAATACCCAGCTTAAGCCCAGCCCTGTGGACTGACTCTTCGAACGCCTAGAGCCCTCTTAGGATCTCCTAACGAAATCTCGGGTATTCTATGAATACCAGAAACGAACCTATCTATTGAAGCCTAAGATCTGAGACTAATTCTCAGAAACTAAGAAAACGAAATACTAACTAGAAAGAAAGAAAACTTATACTGAACCCGAGTCTCTCAGTGACTTGTGTACTCGAGAAAAATGTACACTTGAAGTCGCTAAATGACTCAGATCAAGTGGAGAGGGATGAATTCAACTGAGGAAGGTCTAGGGTATTTATAGCAGCTTTCTGGGGTGATTTTTCTTTAGAAATTCGATGTGGGACTTGGAATTAAAGCTCGGGACGCCCGTCCCGGTCTATTGACCAGGTCAGGACGGCCGTCCTGAGTCCTGGACGCCCGTCCTGGTCTGTTGACCAGGTCAGGACGCCCTCCTCGAAGTCTGAACTTCTGAAAATTGCGTTTTTGCCCCGAAATTTGCCATTTTCTTCTACTTTTCACATGACACTTCCAAAATCATAAAAACTGTGAAATTGAGTTAATAACAAACAATTAAGACCAATTTGCCCTCAATTTCACCCTAAATCATGCCAAAAAACATGCTAAAAATGTGATATGATTTATGCATATCAGATAACCCCACACTTAGCTTTTTGCTTGTCCTCAAGCAAAGTCTAACTGAAGTTAATGATTCTAAATCATCGTGCAGTCACTTAAATTTCCTAGTCATGTTTTTATTCCAAAAATTATTCAGACAATTCTTAACACAAGTCTGACTAGTTAGGTTGCTATGACAAGGTCTCAAATGTCTCCAGTAGATTGTTATAATCAAGCAGAAAATAACTTAACAACTAGATTGAACTATTCTCTCAGTCACAAGGTCTTCCTGATGTGTAGTGTGTGTACTAGTCTAGACCAGATAGTCAACACAATATACTCTCGTCTTAACTACTACCAGATAACACTTCGACCCGTCGCTAGACATACTAACAATAGACAACTTTCTGAGTTCTGAGCCTTGATGATCAGATTTTTATTGATTTAGCTTTTATTGATTTTTTTTCTTTTATAGATTCAGGGTGTTTTGATTATGCTTTGAACACGTTGTTACGTTGTGTGCGCGTGTCACAATTTGTAAAGATAAGAAAGTAGAGTAAATCAGCGCAATCTTAACAAGTGCAAGTATACACCGGTCAACAAGTAATATATGTACCTAAGTACAAGATTATCGATCCCACAGAGATTTTGTATGCCAATTATACATGCAAACATGATTTACATTTGGTTAAAAGAATAAAAGAATAAAGAATGATGAATATTGGGTGGAGATTTGGAGGTTAAGCTACTGCTAAGATATTGCTGCAGCAACGGAAATGCTGCAACATCACCAATGCCGCATCAATTCTACCTAACTACTACTACAGGTCAGCCTACTGGAAAATCACCATGAGAATACAACAGGTAATACAATGCTGTAAAAATCAAGCCAAAAATATAAGTACAAACCAGAGGTGAATGTAAGTATACAAAGCATGCTTTCAGCTCCATATCAATGCTATAGCATGTCTGGTTTCACCCAGACTACTTGATCTACTAGTCTAGATCCCCGATAACATACCTTGGACCTAGCGCAACGCTAGGCAGTGAATGTACCACTGTTCACGCAGTTATCAAATCCACTGCTATATGATTACCGCTGTTCACGCAGTTCTCAAATATAGCGCCACATAATCCTAATGTGATTACATGAATAAACCAAGCATTGCTCCATACAAGCATTAAACATAAAAAAATAGAAAGTAATGCTGCAACATACCTATCATCATAGTTAAAATAGTGTATTCAACATGCTCATACTTAACTACACCACAACATCTTCAGGTTAAGAATATGTATTATGCTGAAAAGAATCATGGAAAACAAGAATCAACGTAATAGGAAAGATAGTCCCTAGGTCCGTAGTGACACCAATCAACGGAGTCAAGCCTAAGACGGAAAACAAATCACTCCCAAAACATTTTTAATCAACCTTTGAACCAAGAATCATGAAAGACAAGGACTAACGTAATAGGAAAAATAGTCCCTAGGTCCGTAGTGACACCAATCAACGGAGTCAAGCCTAAGACGGAAAACATATTACTCCCAAAACAGTTTTAATCAATCCTTGAACACATGTAAACATTCTCATATTACAAAGATCATTAAATTACAAAACAATAATAAATTGAAGAACATTCAATTACAAAACAGTAAACAACTCGAAGAAATGGAAAGAGGGTTACTCGGGTTGGAGATCACCCTACTGCCCCAAATCGGATTTAATCAAGCTGCTGCTGTCCTTCGTTTCCTCTGCGTGATGCTGCTGCCTTCGATCATGAACAGCCCGAAAAATTCCAGCAAAGTCGCCCCAACTTTCTCAGGTTCGTTTCCACTCGATCTAGACTCTAAAACACTCTAAAACACACTACCCACTGCCTAAATTCTAAGCTAATACTAGATACACACATACAAACATACAAACATTATTTTCCACCCTAATCTAAGCTCAAAAACAACTTCAAAACAAACTACCTACTGCCTAAGTCCTAACCTGCCCGTAACTAAACACAAAACAATATTTCTCCTCCTCTCACTCTCTCTGCCATGCCCACTGTCCATAATGCTCTTATTTTTCTTCCCAAAGATTCCAGCAAAATAAAAAATTAATTTTGCAGCTGCCTCCTGGAATCTTCCACCGAATGCTGCCCCTTTTCTCCACCTACTCTCACAAAACCAGCCAGCAATTGAGAGTTGTCATCATGTGAATGTATATACATACATATATTATATATATATATATATATATATAATATATATATATATATATATATATATATATACCCACTAGGAAAGATGCTTCTTCTTTTTTGTATAATGCAGCTGCCACTGCACCTTTTTTCCCTGAAAATCTGCTAGAAAATTGAGAGGAATCTCATCATATGTATGTATATATATGTATATATATATATATATATATATATTGTTGGACAACAACTATCTTCTCTCTTTTTGTCTACCTTGCCAACTTGTACTCCCACAAATATATATATATATATATACATATAACAAAGATTTCAACATGTGTACCTTATATATATATGTATGTATATATATGTGTATAATGGATGGGACCAAAGAAATGAATACATAGGACCGAAAGTGTGCATCTTTAAATATGCCCAGCTGGATTTTAAATGACAAATGGTGTGTGGGTGTGTAATATATATATATATATATATATATATAATATATATATATCATACTATAGATACGTATAGATATATATGTAGAGATGCAAATTTTCCACACATTCTTCACTTTCCTCTCAGTCACTTTTATCCAACAATGTCAACCATCCACATTCCCTTTTTACCCTTGTCACAATAAGTCAATTCAAATAAATTCTCAAATAACAAATAATACAACTTATCCACATGTTGAGAAATTTATTCAATTAAATTGACTTTTAACCATAAATCCACATTTTTAGGTAAAAAGAGAGAAAATATCAAATCAACACATTTTTATTCCATTTTCCAAATAAAGTCAATTAATTCCCGAATAAAATGTGGTAAATTAGATGTGAATAACTCTATTATTCTAGAGTTATCACACGTCAACTTTAACTACCCATGTAGCGAGTCCCACTCCGATGACTCCCAGACCTACACGACCTTAGGGTATCAAGCTTTAAGTTCCCCGAAGGAGTGGTGCTCGAGTAGCAAAGGCCGCTGGCAAACTACCCTTATTTAATTAACTTTCTTTTGTTTCTTTTCACGTTTAGCTCAGAGTCTCATCTAGTCATTCTAATTGCCAATACATCCACAACTGGTCTAATCTTATCTAGTTAAGTCTTGAAAAGGTAATTGGCTGAGGTTTCTAATCCAGACTAAGTTGTGCTCAATTATCAAGAATTCCCTATTCCTAATCAATAAGTTCAAAATAGTCATCACATTGTCTCCTACTAACCATAACATTCTACCTACATATTTTAGACATAAGCAATGTTTTACCAATCATACTGCATTTAGAAGTCTGAAAGAATGAAAAATTCTGAAGAATTTTGGTGAAAAATTTTGGAAGGGTGAAAACTTTTGGGGGGAAAACAAGCAAAATCATGCAAACTAACAAGCAAAATCATGCAAACTACTACAGTGCACCGTGCACTGCTACCACACACTTAAGTCTGACACTGTCCTCAGTGTTCATGCATAGCTAAACTACCCCACACTTATTTGAAAACAAGAAACAAAAACAAAACATAAAACTCTTACCCCACACTTATTCGACTAACTACGGGTAAGAAGGAAAATAGAGCAATAAAAAAAATCAAAACATGAATTAAAATGAAAGAGAAACTCCCTTATTCTGCGAAGTCAACAGTCTGCTCGGACAAGTCAAAAGGTTCTCTGTAAATCTTTAGGCGTTGTCCGTTCACTTTTTGAATAATGTCGTCAGAATCCATGATGTCACATGCTTCGAAAGGTGATACTTCTGTGATGGTGAACGGTCCTGACCAACAGCTACGCAGCTTTCCTGGGAAAAATTTGAAACGTGAGTTGTACAACAATACCTTATCTCCTAGTTCGAAATTCTTCTGTGCTCTGAGTCGCCTGTCATGCCAGAGTTTACTTGTCATCTTAAACTGATGTGAGTTTTCATAGGCTTTGAGCCTCCACTCATCCAGTTCGTTGAGTTGTAGAATCCGGTGTTCCTTAGTTAAATTATCTTCGAGGTTGCATTTTTGCACCGCCCAGTAAGCTCTGTATTCAAGTTCAACTGAAAGGTGGCATGCTTTTCCATAGACTAGTCGATAAGGTGAGAACCATGTAGTGGTCTTGTATGCTGTACGGAAAGCCCATAATGCATCGTCCAGCTTATTGGCCCAATCCTTACGGTTAACACCTACAGTCTTTTCTAGGATTCTCTTTATTCCCCTATTGGTTACCTCAGCCTGCCCATTGGTTTGAGGATGGTAGGCTGTGGAAATGCGATGCTGAACTTCGTATTACTGAAGTACCTTATGCAATTGAGAGTTGCAGAAGTGCGTACCTCGGTCACTGATTAGGGCTTTAGGACATCCAAATCTGGCGAAAATCTGCTTAAGGAATCTGCATACGGCTCTAGCATCATTAGTAGGTAGGGCCTGTGCCTCAGGCCATTTTGAAAATTATTCTACGGCTACTATGATGTACTTCATACCAAAAGAGGGAGGAAACGGACCCATGAAGTCTATACCCCATATGTCAAATATTTTTACACTTTGAATTACCTGTTGGGGTAGACTGTCTCGAGAAGATATGGTTCCAGCTTTCTGACAGGCATCGCACGATCTTGTGAATGCTGCGACGTCTTTGAATATGGTAGGCCAGTAGAAGCTTGCTTCTAATACTTTTCGGGCGGTATTAGCTGCAGCTATGTGACTGCCTGCTGGTCCACAGTGATAATGTTCCAGAATTTGGAAACCTTCTTCTTGAGAGACACATCTCCTGATCATCTGATCTGCACATATTCGAAATAGAAAAGGATCTTCCCAATAGTAATATTTTAGGTCAACAAAGAATTTTCTTCTTTGTTGAGCAGTGATATCACTAGGGAGAGTCCGAGCTGCCAAGTAATTGGCTATATCTGCAAACCAAGGGGGTGAGAAAATAGCAAACATTGCACACAGATTCTCATCCGGAAATTTATCAGATATAATTGATTCATCAATAGCTTCTAAGGTCGGATTTTCTAGCCTAGACAAGTGGTCTGCGGCTAGGTTTTCTATCCCTTTCTTATCCTGAATTTCTATGTCGAATTCTTGAAGTAATAAAACCCATCTGATTAATCTTGGCTTTGCGTCGGTTTTATTGAACAAGTATTTTAATGCAGAATGATTAGTATAAACAATAGTTTTAGACATGACTAGATAAGATCGAAACTTGTCAAATGTATATACTACTGCTAATAATTCCTTCTCTGTCGTAGTGTAATTTTCCTGACCATCAGTTAAGGTTTTACTAGCATAATATATTACCTGAAATTTCTTATCATGTCTTTGTCCTAAAACAACTCCTACTGCATAGTCACTAGCATCACACATAAGTTCAAAAGGTAGACTCCAATCATGTGGCGTCATAACAGGTGCAGTAGTTAAAAGTTCCTTAAGTCTATTAAAAGCTTTTAGACATTTTTCATCAAAGACAAATGGAACATCTTTTCAGAGTAAATTGGTCAACGGTCTGGCTATTAATGAGAAATCTTTTATAAACCTACGATAAAAGCCAGCGTGTCCCAAAAAACTTCTAACGGCTCTCACATTCTTGGGTGGAGGTAGTTTTGAAATAACTTCAATTTTGGCCTTATCTACTTCCATACCTAGGTGTGAGATCTTATGTCCTAAAATGATTCCCTCTTTTACCATGAAGTGGTATTTTTCCCAATTTAAAACCAAGTTAGATTTTATACAACATTTCAACATTAACTCCAAGTTCTTTAGACAAACCTCAAATGAATCCCCAAAAATAGAAAAGTCATCCATGAATACTTCCATAGACTTTCCTAACACGTCCTCAAAGATAGCAGTCATACAACGTTGAAATGTAGCAGGTGCATTACATAAACCAAAAGGTATCCTTCTATATGCAAATGTTCCAAAAGGGCATGTGAAAGTAGTTTTATGCTGGTCCTCAGGGGAAATAGGAATTTGAAAATAACCAGAAAACCCATCAAGAAAGCAATAAAACATATGTCCAGACAATCTTTCTAACATTTGGTTAAAAGGAAGGGGGAAGTGGTCTTTTCGTGTGGCCGTATTTAGTTTTCTATAGTCTATGCATACACGATGACCAGTTACAGTTCTCGTAGGGATTAGGTCATTATGTTCATTTCTGACAACTATTATACCGCCTTTCTTAGGTACTACCTGTACCGGGCTTACCCACTCACTATCTGAGATAGGGTAGATAAGTCCTGCATCTAACAGTTTGATTACTTCTTTCTTAACAACATCACACACATTAGGATTCAACCTCCTTTGAGGTTGCACACATGGCTTATACTCAGTTTCTAGAAGAATCTTATGCAAACAAAAGCTTGGATTAATACTTGGAATATCTGCAATTTTGTAGGCGAAGGCTCTTCTATACTTTTTGCATATGTCCACGGTCAGCTTCCGTTGTTCTGCAGTCAGATCGGCTGCAAGAATTATGGGAAGTTTCTTGTTGTCATCTAGGAATTCGTAGCACAAATGAGTGGGCAGTTCCTTCAGTTCCAAGTCTGGTGGAGCTTCAAACGAAGTATGTTCTTTCTTTATCTCATCATCACCTATCTCAGTGAAACTATCAGAATTAATTTCATTTTCAGAAGAGCTAAGTTCAGTCTCCTCTAATTCTAGGGAGTCCTCACTCAGGACTTGATAGTTTGAGCATAGGTCTGTCACGTTAACTGTAATCAAGTGTTCAATAGCATCCACACAAAAACAAGTATCATCTAAATGCATGGTGATGGCTCTCCGACTGATATGCTAAATAGGTGTTATTTTACCCTATGTTGATTATGAGTAATTAAGGACTGAGATTGACTAATTGTCACATTTAGTCTCTATGGTGTCACTTAATCAGTCAGAACCTAAGGCAGAGTACCTATCGTGTAGCTAGTCTGTTGGAAAGTATCTACGATTTTATTAAATAAATATCGTACTCCCAGGAAAGTGGTAACGGCTTAGTAGTAACTAGCCTTTTATCCTAACTCTTATCTTATGATCCAGTTATGCAATCGTCATCAATAACTTTGATGAGAGGGTGATCCATTCTCCACTAGGTTTAAGTCTAATTAAGCCTAAAAGTATTTTATAGATGAGGTCCTGATTCTATGTTATATTGTTCCTATATGTTGATTGACCCAGCTTCGAGTATTTTTGACATGTCTTGGCCTGGATTGCAACTATGCTCTGAGTCTAAAGGTGTACCACATCTGAGTAATCTGATATACCGCCCCATCGCCAAGGTAAACGGCCCTACTCACGATTCGAACAAAAGACAGCTATGAAAGCCCTATGTCACTTAGGGGATCACGCCGCTAGCCCATAACCGTAGGCATAAACGCTCTACTCAGCCTACCTAGACTACTCTAACAAATAGGGTGTTCCACATGTTATTTTATCTAGTATGGCAGACACCAATACTAATTGATGTCTGTTAAACTAAGCAGGTTATGAATAGACCGTGTTTAGGAATTGTCTATAACCCTGCATTCAGTTTAAAAGAAACTACATTAGACATGCAAACATAATGAATATTTAGGCAGGTGGCCATTTCCGAAAAATCATAAGAACTTCAACATATATAACAAATATTCATAACAATCATAATCTCATATTCATAATTAATTTTTGGAACAAACACAGTACAAACATATAAAGAGAGGGAAAGGGGGGACTGCTGCCATAAAGAAATCACCATTTACGTAGTCGCGCCGTTGGAGCAACTGCTTGTATATGTCGTACTGCTCGACCCGACTCTGCTCGACAGAACCTTCGGAGGACGCTTCCTCAGCCTAGTAAATAGGCTTTACCTTAATACCCAGCTTAAGCCTAGCCTTGTGGACTGACTCTTCGAACGCCTAGAGCCCTCTTAGGATCTCGTAACGAAATCCCGGGTATTCTATGAACACCAGAAACGAACCTATCTATCGAACCCTAGGATCTGAGACTAATTCTCAGAAACTAAGAAAAACGAAACACAAAAAGGAAAGAAAGAAAACTTATACTGAAATCTGAGTCTCCGAGGGAGTTGTGTACTCGAGAATTGTACACTGGAAGTCACTAAAAGACTCAGATCGAGTAGAGAGGGATGATTTCAACTAAGGAAGGCCTGGGGTATTTATAGCAGCTTTATGGAGTGATTTTCTCTCAAAAATTCGATGTGGGACTTGAATTTCTGGTTCGGGACGCCCGTCCCGGTCTGTTGACTAGGTCAGGACGGTTGTCCCGAGTCCTGGACGCCCGTCCTGACCTGTTGACTAGGTCCGGACGCCCTCCCCGAGGTCCGAACTTCCGAAAAATTGCATTTTTGCCCCGAAATTTGCCATTTTCTTCTACTTTTCACCTGACACTTCCAAAATCATAAAAACTATCAAATTGAGTTAATAACGAGCAATTAAGACCGATTTGCCCTCAATTTCACCCTAGATTATGCCTAAAAACATGCTAAAAACGTGATATGATTTATGCATATCAGATAACCACACACTTAGCTTTTTGCTTGTCCTCAAGCAAAGTCTACTTGAAGTTAGTGATTCTAAATCATAGTGCAGTCACTTAAATTCCTAGTCATGTTTTTATTCCAAAATGTTTTCAGATAATTCATAACATAGGTCTGACTGGTTAGGTTGCTATGAAAAGGTCTCAAATGTCTCTAGTAGATTGTTATGATTGAGCAGAAAACAACTTAACAACTAGGTTGAACTCTTCTCTTAGTCACAAGGTCTTCCTGATGTGTAGTGTGTGTACTAGTCCAGACTAGATAGTCAACGCAATAAACTCTTGTCTTAACTATTACCAGATAATACTTCGACCCGTCACTAGACATACTAACAATAGACAACTTCCTGAGTTCTGAGCCTTGGTGATCAGATTTTTAATGATTTAGCATTTATTGATTTTATAGATTTTCCAGGGTATTTTGAGTCTGCTTAGAACACGTCAACTTCAACTACCCATGTAGCGAGTCCCACTCCGATGACTCCCAGACCTACACGACCTTAGGGCATCAGGCTTTAAATTCCCCGAAGGAGTGGTGCTCGAGTAGCGAAGGCCGCTGGCAAACTACCCTTATTTAATTCACTTTCTTTTATTTCTTTTCACTTTGGGCTCAGAGTCTCATCTAGCCATTCTAATTGTCAATATATCCACAACTGGTCTAATTTTATGTAGTTAAGTCTCGAAAAGGTAATTGGCTGAGGTTTCTAATACAAACTAAAATGTGCTCAGTTACCAGGAATTCCCTATTCCTAATCAATAAGTTCAAGATAGTCATCACATTATCTCCTACTAACCATAACATTCTACACACATATCATAGACATAAGCAATGTTTAACCAATCATACTGCATTTAGAAGTCTGAAAGAATGAAAAATTTTGAAAACATTTTGGAAGGGTGTGAAAATACGGGGAAAACATGCAAAATCATGCAAATTTTTTTTTTCAAAAACTACTACAGTGCACGGTGCACTGCTACCCCACACTTAAGTCTGACATTGTCCTCAGTGTTCATGCATACCTAAACTACCCCACACTTATTTGAAAACAAGAACAAAAATAAAACAAAGAACTCAAGAACAAGACAGAGAACTCTTACTCCACACTTATTCGACTAACTAAGGGTAAGAGAGAAAATAAGGCAAAAAAACAAGAAGGATAGCAAAACAGAACACAAAACAAATAAAATAAAAGGAATATGAGGATTAGAAAAACTCCCTTCATGTCGCGAGCAGAAGGGTCTTCTCTGATCTGTCAATTGGCTCTTCACCTTAGCCATGTGCTATTGCTGAGGTGTTTCTGACTCTGCAAGCTCTAGATACTGGAACGGATGACGTCAGCTTCGACCCTTCATTGTCGAGCTCCAGGTAGTGGCATATCCATGTGAGGAATGACTCAAGCCCCAAGGACTGTTTCCTTGAATCATTTGTGAAGTTTCTCGTAATCGTAGCAACGTGTCCAAAAGGAACGTGTCTAGGAATGAGACTTCTTTGGATTGGTGTGCCTACCTGCCAATGTCAGTGAAGGTATTGCATGCAAGTTTTGAATGGTAGAAGAGATATATGAAGCTTTGGCTAAGCCGTGGTGGTAGGAGGCTCCAGTGGTGTAGATCTGGGCCCAAGTATTTGAAACGTCCTCGGGGAGGTTTCTCACAGCTTATTGTATGCAGAGGATGCAAGCTCCTCCATTGCTATGCTCCTGATACAATGCCAAATTCCTCTATATCCTTCGACCGTTCGATATCACTTGGCAGATAACTTGCTTGCACTAGTCTGGCTTTAATTGTTGTCAGTATCTCATCTGTTGATTCTGCGGGTAGGGGTTTTACTGTGGTGGTATCTTCTGAAAGTCTCCAACTTCCGAATTATTCCTCAGCTAAATCCCGTATGATTCCTCTAGTAGGTAATGCCTGTGGTTCAGGCTATTTTTGAAAAGTGTTCCGCGACTACTATGATGTAATTATTTTCAAAGGAATAAGGGAAAAGGATTCAATCAATACCTCAGATATTAAAGATTTCAAGACTCTATAGACCTTGCTGGGGTAGGCGATCTCTGGAAGAGGTGTTACCTGTCATTTGGCAAGCATCGCAGGACTGTATAAAAAATCCTTGAATATGGTGGGTCAACAAGATTCTACTTCCAACACTTTCCGGACAGTGTTGATAGCAGTTAATTGGTCTCCCATAGATTCCTGCAATGCTTCAGAATCATGTGGCCTTCGCCTTCCGAGATACATCTTTTGATCAACTGATCTGCAAAAATTTGAAATAGAAGAGAAATCTGCCCAGTAGTAATATTTCTAACCAGCAAAGAATTTCTCCTTTTGCTGATAAGTCATATCACTTGGGAATAATTAGCAGCTAGATAATTAGTAATATCAATAAATCACGGAGGAGAATCATTACTCATAGCAAACAATGAAAATAGATCCTCATTCAGAAATTTATCAGATACTACTGTCTTGTCAATAGCCTCTAACTCAAGGTTTCCTAATCTAGACCAAAGGTTTGTTTTCTAGATTCTTAACCCTTTTTCTTACCCCTTCATTCTATATCAAACTCAAGTAACAATAAAACCTAACTTAATCAATTATGGTTCAGTATCAATTTTATTGAACACAGACATCTCAGAGTGATCAGTGTAACCTATTGTTTTTAGACAAGACTAGATAAGATCGGAATTTATCATACACGAACTTTCTTATCATGTTTCTGTCCTAAAACAATTTTTACTACATCATTACATCACATATTCATTCAAAAAGCAGATTTCAATCAGGTGATGCCATAATGGGTGCAGTAATTCCTTTTGGTTTAAACGATCTCATGCAATTATCAGTAAAACAAAAGGAACATCCTTTTTCAATAGAACATTCAAAGGTCTGGCTATTAAGGAAAAATAACTCGTCCTAATAAAGCCGGTATGACTCTAAGAAAATTCTAAAATGGAGTTTCTTCCCAATAAAAATCTAAGCCAAAAGTTTACAACTCAGAAGAAAATATGTTTTATCCTCATTTCCATTTTTATTTCTTCGAAAAAGAGCAACAAATTTACAACTAAAAAAAACAACTAAGAAAGAACAAGAGATAGGGAAAAGAACAACTTACCATTGAGCAAGAAAAATACATTTTTTTTTTAGTTTTGAATTTAAAAAATTTTTTTTCTCTTTTTTTTTCGAAAGCAGTTAAATTTCCTCAATATGGTTCTAGAATGATTGTCTAAAATTTGATTATCCTAAGTGTCTTAATTTTAGATAATATCTAAAATCAATTAGTTGTGATAATCCTATATTTCAGAAATTGATTGTCTAACTAGCAGAAAATAAGTGTTAGGTCTAAGGTCTAGGTTACTACCGCTACCTATCATAAGTATCTAGAATTTTGATCAGGAGTCCTAAATTCATTATGATATGTCCCCGGCAACGGCGCCAAAAATCTGATGGCTCTCCGACTGATATGCTAAATAGGTGTTATTTTACCCTATGTTGATTATGAGTAATTAAGGACTGAGATTGACTAATTGTCACATTTAGTCTCTATGGTGTCACTTAATCAGTCAGAACCTAAGGCAGAGTACCTATCGTGTAGCTAGTCTGTTGGAAAGTATCTACGATTTTATTAAATAAATATCATACTCCCAGGAAAGTGGTAACGACTTAGTAGTAACTAGCCTTTTATCCTAACTCTTATCTTATTTTCCAGTTATGCAATCGTCATCATTAAATTTGATGAGAGGGTGATCCATTCTCCACTAGGTTTAAGTCTAATTAAGCCTAAAAGTGTTTTATAGATGAGGTCCTGATTCTATGTTATATTGTTCCTATATGTTGATTGACCTAGCTTCGAGTATTATGGACATGTCTTGGCCTGGATTGCAACTATGCTCTGAGTCTAAAGGTGTACCACATCTGAGTAATCTGATATACCGCCCCATCGCCAAGGTAAACGGACCTACTCACGATTCGAACAAAAGACAACTATGAAAGCCTGATGCATTCCGATTGGTATGCTAAAAGATAGGCTTTATTTACCTATGTCGATTATAAGTAATTAAGGACTAAGTCTTACTAACTGTCACTTAGCATTCAATTATTGTCACTTAATCAATCAGGACCTAAGGCAGAGTACCTATTGTGTAGATAGTCTGTTGGAAAGTATCTACGATTTTATTAAATAATTATCGTACTCCCAGGGAAGTGGTAACGGCTTAGTAGTAATTAGCCTTTTATCCTAACTCTTATCTTATGATCCAGTTATGCAATCGTCATCAATAATCTTGATGAGAGGGTGATCCATTCTCCACTAGGTTTAAGTCTAATCCAGCCTAAAAGTGTTTATAGACAAAGTTCTGATTTTATGTAATACTGTTCCTATATGTTGATTGACCTATATTTGAGTGTTTTAGATATATCTTAGCCTGGAATGCAACTATGTTCTGAGTCTAAAGGTGTACCACTGATGCAGTTCCGATTGGTATGCTAAAAGATAGGCTTTATTTACCTATGTCGATTATGAGTAATTAAGGACCGAGTCTTACTAACTGTCACTTAGCATTCAATTATTGTCACTTAATCAACCAGAACCTAAGGCAGAGTACCTATCGTGTAGCTAGTCTGTTGGAAAGTATCTACGATTTTATTAAGTTAAATATCGTACTCACAGGGAAGTGGTAACGACTTAGTAGTAACTAGCCTTTTATCCTAACTCCTATCTTATGATCCAGTTATGCAATCTTCATCAAATACTTTGATGAGAGGGTGATCCATTCTCCACTAGGTTTAAGTCTAATTAATCCCAAAAGTGTTTTATAGATGAGGTCCTGATTTTATGTTATACTGTTCCTATATGCTGATTGACCTTTATTCGAGTGTTTTAGATATATCTTAGCCTGGATTGCAACTATGTTCTGTGTCTAAAGGCGTACCACATCCGAGGTTTCTAATAAACCACCCTACCTTATTGACGACCCTACTCACGGTTCGGGACGAAGGCATCCATGAAAGCCCTATGTCACTTCGGGGATCATGCCGCTTGACCTAGCCGCCGGCATAATCGGACTCGGCTCGGCTTACCTAGACTACTTCTAACAAGCAGGGTGTTCAGCAGGTTATTTTATCTAGCATGGCAGACACCAATACTAATTGATGCCTGTTAAACTAAACAGGTTATGAATAGACCGTGGTTAGGAATTGTCTATAACCCTAACTTTAGTTTAAAAGAGCACATTAGACATGCAGACATAGTGAATATTAAGCAGGTGGCTATTTCTGGAAAAACATAACAACGTCAACATATAAAACAAATATTCATAAAAATCGTAATCTCGTATTCATAATAAATCTTTAGAACAACACAATAACAACATATAAGAGAGGGACATGGGGACTGATGCCATAAAGAAATCACCCTTTACGTAGTCTCGCCGATGGAGCGTACTGCTGTATATGTCATATTGCTCGCCCCGACTCTGCTCACCAGAACCTTCGGAGGACGCTTCCTCAGCCTAGTAACTGGGCTTTACCTTAATACCCAGCTTAAGCCCAGCCCTGTAGACTGACTCTTCGAACGCCTAGAGCCCTCTTAGGATCTCCTAACGAAATCCTGGGTATTCTATGAATACCAGAAACGAACCTATCTATAGAAGCCTAAGATCTGAGACTATTTCTCAGAAACTAAAACAAAACACTAACAAGAAAGAAAACAGAGATCCGAGTCTCTGAGTGAGTTGTGTAGTAGAGAAGTGTACACTGGAAACCACTTAATGACTCAGATCGAGTGGAGAGGAATGATTTCAACTCTTGGAGGCCTGGGGTATTTATAGTAGCTTTCTGGAGTGAAAATCTCCAAAAATTTCGATGTGGGACAACTTCTGGTGCTTCGGGACACCCGTCCTGGTGGTTTGACTGGGTCGGGACGCCCGTCCCGGACCGTTGACCAAGTCAGCATTTCCAAAAATTGCATTTTTACCCCAAAATTTGCTGTTTTGTCTACTTTTCACCTTACACTTCCAAAATCATAAAAACTGTGAAATTGAGTAAATAACAATCAATTAAGATCGATTTCCTATCAATTTCACCCTAAATCATACATAAAAATATGCTAAAAAAGGTATATGATTTTCGCGTATCAACCACATCTGAGCAATCTGATATACTGCCCCATCGCCAAGGTAAATGGCCCTACTCACGGTTACTACTAAAGACAGCTATGAAAGCCTATGTCACTTCGGCTGCTTGCCCATAACCGCAGGCATAAATGCTCTACTCAGCCTACCCAGACTACTCTAACAAGCAAGGTGTTCCGCAGGTTATTTTATCTAGTATGACAGACACAAATACTAATTGATGCATGTTAAACTAAACAGGTTATGAATAGACCGTGGTTAGGAATTGTCTATAACCCTAATTTTAGTTTAAAAGAAACTACATTAGACATGCAGACATAATGGATATTTAAGCAGGTGGCTATTTCCGGAAAAACATAACAACTTCAACAAATATAATCTTGTATTCATAATCAGTATTTGGACAAACACAGTAACAACATATAAAGAGAGGGACATGGGGGACTGATGCCATAAAGAAATCACCCTTTACGTAGTCTCGCCGTTGGAGCGTACTGCTATATATGTCGTACTGCTTGACCCGACTCTGCTCGTCAGAACCTTCGGAAGACGTTTCCTCAGCCTAGTAACTGGGCTTTACCTTAATACCCAGCTTAAGCCCAGCTCTATGAACTGACTCTTCGAACGCCTAGAGCCCTCTTAGGATCTCCTAACGAAATCCCGGGTATTCTATGAATACCAGAAACGAACCTATCTATCAAACCTTAGGATCTCAGACTATTTCTCAGAAACTAGAAAAATGAACACAAAAAGGAAAGAAAGAAAACTTCTACTGAAATCTGAGTCTCCGAGTGAGTTGTGTACTAGAGAATTGTACACTGGAAACTACTCAGATCGAGTGGAGAGGGATGAATTCAACTGAGGAAGGCTTGGGGTATTTATAGCAGCTTTCTGGAGTGATTTTCTCTCAAAAATTCGATGTGGGACTTGATTTTCTGGTTCGGGACGCCCGTCCTAGTCTGTTGACCAGGTCAGGACGGCCGTCCCGAACCGGGACGCCCTCCCCGAAGTCCAAATTTCTGAAAAATTGCTTTTTGTCCCGAAATTTGCTATTTTCTTCCACTTTTCTCCTGACACTTCCAAAATCATAAAAACTGTGAAATTGAGTTAATAATGAACAATTAAGACCAATTTACCCTCAATTTCACCCTAAATCATGCCTAAAAACATGCTAAAAATGTGATATGATTTATGCATATCATATAACCCCACACTTAGCTTTTTGCTTGTCCTCAAGCAAATTCTACTTGAAGTTAGTGATTCTAAATCATAGTGCAGTCACTTAAATTCCTAGTCATGTTTTTATTCCAAAACTTTATTCAGACAATTCTTAACACAGGTCTGACTGGTCAGGTTGCTATGACAAGGTCTCAAATGTCTCTAGCAGATTGTCATAGTCAAGTAGAAAAAAACTTAACAACTAGGTTGAACTCCTTTCCTAGTCACAAGGTCTTCCTGATGTGTAGTTTGTGTACTAGTCTAGACCAGATAGTCAACACAATATACTCTCGTCTTAACTACTACCAGATAATATTTCGACCCTGTTGCTAGACATAATAACAAAAGACAACTTTCTGAGTTCTGAGCCTTGGTGATCAGATTTTTAATGATTTAGCATTTATGTATTTTCTTTATAGATGTAGGGTATTTTGAGTCTGCTTAGAACACGTCAACTTCAACTACCCATGTAGCGAGTCCCACTCCGATGACTCCCAGATCTACACAACCTTAGGGCATCAGGCTTTAAGTTCCCCGCAGGAGTGGTGCTCGAGTAGCGAAGGCCGCTGGCAAACTACCCTTATTTAATTAACTTTCTTTAATTTCTTTTCACTTTTAGCTCAGAGTCTCATCTAGTCATTCTAATTGTCAAAATATCCACAACTGGTCTAATTTTATCTAGTTCAGTCTTGAAAAGGTAATTGGCTGAGGTCTTTAATCCAGACAAAGTTGTGGTCAGTTATCAGGAATTCCCTATTCCTAATCAATTAGTTCAAGATAGCTATCACATTGCCTCCTACTAACCATAACATTCTACCTACATATCATAGACATAAGCAATGTTTAACCAATCATACTACATTTAGAAGTCTGAAAGAATGAAAATTTTGAAATTTTTTTGGAACGGTGTGAAAATATTGGGAAAACAAGCAAAATCATGCAAACATTTTCTCACTACAGTGCATTGTGCACTGCTACCCCACACTTAAGTCTGACATTGTCCTCAGTGTTCATGCATAGCTAAACTACCCCACACTTATTTGAAAACAAGAAACAAAACAACAAAGATTCTTACCCCACACTTATTCGAAGAACTATGGGTAAGAGGAAAAATAAGTTACTGAAAGAAATAACAAAATAAGAAATAGAATGAAAGAGATACTCCCTTATTCTGTGAGGTCCATAGTCTGCTCGGATGAGTCAAACGACTCTTTGTAAATCTTTAGGCATTGTCCGTTTACTTTTTGAATAATGCCATCAGAATCCATGATGTCACAAGCTCCGAAAGGTGATACTTTCGTGATTGTGAATGGTCCTGACCAACAGCTACGTAGCTTTCTTGGGAATAATTTTAACCGAGAGTTGTATAGCAATACCTTATCTCCTAGTTCAAAATTCTTCTGGGTTCTGAGTCGCCTATCATGCCGGAGTTTACTTGTCATCTTGAATTGGTGTGAGTTTTCATAGGCTTTGAGCCTCCACTCATCTAATTCATTGAGTTGTAGAATCCGGCGTTCCTTAGTTAAATTATCGTCGAGGTTGCATTTTTGTATCGCCCAATAAGCTCTGTGTTCAAGCTCGACCGGGAGGTGACATGCTTTTCCATAGACTAGTCGATAGGGGGAGAATCCCGTAGTGGTCTTGTATGCTGTACGGAAGGCACATAATGCGTCCTCCAGCTTGTTGGCCCAATCCCTACGGTTAACACCCACAGTCTTTTCTAAGATTCTCTTTATTCCCCTATTGGTTACCTCAGCCTGTCCATTGGTTTGGGAATGGTAGGCTGTGGAAATGCGATGCTGAACTCCGTACTGCTGAAGTACCTTCTGTAATTGAGAGTTGCAGAAGTGCGTACCTCGATCACTGATTAGGGCTTTTAGACATCCAAATCTGGCGAAAATCTGCTTAAGGAATTTGCATACGACTCTAGCATCATTAGTAGGTAGGGCCTATGCCTCAGGCCATTTTGAAAAATATTCCACAGCTACTATGATTTACTGCTTACCAAAAGAGGGAGGGAATGGACCCATGAAGTCTTGATGGGATTTCCGACCAACGTGCTAAATAGGTGTTATTTTACCCTATGTTGATTATGAATAATTAAGGACTGTGAATTAACTAATTGTCACATTTAGTCTATGGTGTCACTTAATCAGCCAGAACCTAAGGCAGAGTACCTATCGTGTAGCTAGTCTATTGGAAAGTATCTACGATTTTATTAAATAATTATCGTACTCCCAGGGAAGTGGCAACAGCTTAGTAGTAACTAGCCTTTTATCCTAACTCCTATCTTATGATCCAGTTATGCAATCTTCATCAAATACTTTTGATGAGAGGGTGATCCATTCTCCACTAGGTTCAAGTCCAATTAATCCTAAAAGTGTTTTAAAGATGAGTTCTGATTCTATGTTATACTGTTACTATACATTGATTGACCTATATTCGAGTATTTTAGACATGTCTTGGCCTGGATTGCAACTATGTTCTGTGTCTAAAGGTTACCACATCTGAGTTTCTACGCTACCGCCCCATCGTTAAGGGTAACGGCCCTACTCACGGCTCGGACTAAAGTCAGCAATGACCGCCCTATGTCACTTTGGGGATCATACTGCTCGTCTCATAACCGCCGGCATAATACTCAACTCAGCCTACCTAGACTACTTTCAACCAACAGGGTGTTCCGCAGATTATTTTATCTAGTATGGCAGACATCAATACTAATTGATGTCTGTTAAACTAAACAGGTTATGAATAGACCGTGGTTAGGAATTGTCTATAACCCTAATTTCAGTTTAAAAGCACGGCAATAGACATGCAGACATAATGGATATTTAAGCAGGTGGCCATTTCTAGAAAAACATAATAACTTCAACATATATCACAAATATTCATAAAAACATAATCTGGTATTCAAATCAGTATTTGGGCAACACAATAACAACATATAAGAGAGGGACAGGGGGACCGATGCCATAAAGAATTCACCCTTTACGAAGTCTCGCCGATGGAGCGTACTGCTGTATATGCCTTATTGCTTGACCCGACTCTGCTCGTCAGAACCTTCGGAGGACCCTTCCTCAGCCTAGTAGCTGGGCTTTACTTAACAACCCGGCTTAAGCCCAGCCCTGTGGACTGACTCTTCGAACGCCTCGAGCCCTCTTAGGATCTCCTAACGAAATCCCGGGTATTCTAGGAATACCAGAAACGAACCTATCTATAGAAGCCTAAGATCTGAGACTATTTCTTAGAAACTAAAACAAACACTAATAAGAAAGAAAACTGAGATCCGAGTCTCTGAGTGAGTTGTGTACGAGAGAATTGTACACTGGAAACCACTTAATGACTCAGATCGAGTGGAGAGGGATGAATTCAACTGCTGGAGGCCTGGGGTATTTATAACAGCTTCCCGGAGTGAAAAATTCTGAAAAATTCGATGTGGGACAGCTTCTGGCGGCTCGGGACGCCCGTCCTGATTCGTTGACCAGGTTCGGGACGCCCGTCCCGGTTCAGGACGCCCGTCCTGGCGGTTTGACCGGGTTCGGGACGCCCGTCCCGGACCTTTGACCGGGTCAACATTTCCAAAAATTGCGTTTTTGCCCCAGAATTTGCTGTTTTCGTCTACTTTTCACCTGACACTTCCAAAATCATAAAAACCGTGAAATCAAGTAAATAGTAAACAATTAATGTCCATTTACTCTCAATTTCACATTAAAACATATATAAAAACATGCTAAAAATGTGATACGATTTTCGCGTATCAAGTCTATACCCCATATGTCAAATATTTCTACACTTTGAATTACCTGTTGGGGTAGACTGTCTCGAGAAGAAATGGTTCCAGTTTTCTGACAGGCATCGCACGATCCTGTGAATGTTGGGGCATCCTTGAATATGGTAGGCCAGTAGAAGCCTGCTTCTAATACTTTTCGGGCGGTATTAGCTGCAGCTAAGTGACCGCCTGTTGGTCCGCAGTGACAGTGTTCCAGAATTTGGAAACCTTCTTCTTGAGAGACACATCTTCTGATCATCTGGTCTGCATATATTCGAAATAGAAAAGGATCTTCCCAATAGTAATATTTTAGGTCAGCAAAGAATTTATTTCTTTGTTGAGTCGTGATATCACTAGGGAGAGTCCGGGCTGCCAAGTAATTTGCTATATCTACAAATCAAGGGGGTGTGAAAATAGCAGACAATGCACAAAGATTCTCATTCAGAAATTTATCAGATATGATTGTTTCATCAATGGCTTCTAGGGTCGGATTCTCTAGCCTGGACAGGTGGTCTGCGGCTAAGTTTTCTGCCCCTTTCTTATCCCGAATTTCTATGTCAAATTCTTGAAGCAATAAAACCCATCTAATTAATCTTGGTTTTGCGTCTGTTTTATTGAACAAGTATTTTAGTGCAGAATGATCAGTATAAATAATAGTTTTAGAAAGGACTAGATAAGATCGGAACTTATCAAATGCATATACTACTGCTAATAATTCCTTTTCTGTCGTAGTGTAATTTTCCTGAGCATCAGTTAAGGTTTTACTAGCATAATATATTACATGAAATTTCTTATCATGTCTTTGTCCTAAAACTACTCCTACTGCATAGTCACTAGCATCACACATAAGCTCAAAAGGTAGACTCCAGTCGGGTGATGTCATGATAGGCGCAGTGGTTAAAAGTTCCTTAAGTCTATTAAAAGCTTTTAGACATTTTTCATCAAAGACAAATGGAACACCTTTTCCGAGTAAATTGGTCAACGACCTGGCTATTAATGAAAAATCTTTTATAAACCTACGATAAAAGCCATCGTGTCCCAAAAAACTTCTAACGGCTCTCACATTTTTAGGGGGAGGTAGTTTCGAAATGACTTCAATTTTGGCCTTATCTACTTCCATACCTAGATGTGAGATCTTATGTCCTAAAACAATTCCCTCTCTTACCATGAAGTGGCATTTTTCCCAATTTAAAACCAGGTTAGATTGGATACAACGTTTCAACATTAACTCCAAGTTCTTTAGACAAACCTCAAATGAATTACCAAACACAGAAAAGTCATCCATAAATACTTCCATAGATTTTCCTAACATGTCCTCAAAGATAGCAGTCATACAATGTTGAAATGTAGCAGGTGCATTACATAAACCAAAAGGCATCCTTCTATATGCAAATGTTCCAAAAGGGCATGTGAACGTAGTTTTATGCTAGTCCTCAGGGGAAATAGGAATTTGAAAATAACCAGAAAACCCATCAAGAAAGCAATAAAACATGTGTCCAGATAATCTTTCTAACATTTGGTCAATAAAAGGAAGGGGGAAGTGATCTTTTCGTGTGGCCATATATAGTTTTCTATAGTCTATGCATACACGATGACCAGTTACAGTTCTCGTAGGGATTAGTTCATTATGCTCATTCCTAACAACTGTTATACCGCCTTTCTTAGGTACTACCTGCACCGGGCTTACCCACTCACTATCTGAGATAGGGTAGATAAGTCCTGCATCTAACAGTTTAATGACTTCTTTCTTAACAACATCACACACATTAGGATTCAACCTCCTTTGGGGTTGCACATATGGCTTATACTCATTTTCTAGAAGAATCTTATGCGAACAAAAGCTAGGATTAATACCTGGAATGTCTGCAATTTTGTAGGCAAAGGCTCTTCTATACTTTCTGCACATGTCCACAGTCCGCTTCCTTTGTTCTGCAGTCAGATCAGCTGCAAGAATAATGGGAAGTTTCTTGTTTTCATCTAGGAATTCATAGCACAGATGAGTGGGTAGTTCCTTCAGCTCTAAGTCTGGTGGATCTTCAAACGAGGTTCGTTCTTTCTTCATCTCATCATCACCTATCTCAGTGAAGCTGTCAGAAGTATTTTCATTTTCAGAAGAGCTAAGTTCAGGCTCCTCTAATTCTAGGGAGTCCTCACTTAGGACTTGATAGTTTGAGCATAGGTCTGTCACGTTAACTGCAATCAAGTGTTCCATGGCATCCACACAAAAACAAGTATCATCTAAATGCATGGGATACCTAAGGGTTTCATTTAGATCAAAAGTGATGTCATCATTTCCTACCCTTAACTTGATTTGACCATTACTGACGTCTATTAATGCTTTTGAGGTAGCTAGAAATGGTTGTCCTAGGATCAGGGGCACTCCTCCTTCCCTATTCATATCCATGACAATAAAATCCACAAGAAACACAAATTTTCCGACCTTTACTAAGAGATCTTCAATTATTCCTTTGGGGATTTTGACTGTCCTATCTACAAGTTGTATGCACATCCTAGTCGTTTTCAAATCATGCAATCCTAATTTATCAAATAAACTAGATGACATAAGATTGATACTAGCTCCTAAGTCTGCTAATGCATGCATGTTAGTAATATTTCCAATTGTACATGGCAAGGTAAAACAACCAGGATCTTTTTGTTTAGACTGTAGTTTATTCAACAGGACCGCCGAATATTCTTCATTAAGAACCACCTTGTCCATGTCAAATTTTCTTTTATTACTAACAACTTCTTTTAAAAACTTAGCATACTTTGGCATTTCAGAAATAACATCAAGTAAAGGCAAATTAACATGAATCTGACTAAAACTCTTAAGAAAATTTTCAAATTGCTCCTTATCTTTATTGTGCATAAGTCTGGCAGGGTAAAGTACTTTTGGCCGGTACTCAGGAATAAACTCCGTCTTCCCTTTCCTTGCTACTTCGATTTCGACATCCGTCGGTGTTGGGTCCTTGGAGCCTTCTTCTGGTTCCTGCACAAGAATAGGAGGGTCAGATGATTTGGGTGGAGATGGAGATAGAATTTTACCAGATCTCAGAGTGATAGTCTTGCATTCAGTTTGAGGGTTGGTCTCAGTGTTGCTTGGTAGCGTTCCTTGGGACCTGTGAGAGAAATGGGTGGATAGCTGACCCATTTGTCTCTCTAAAGTTTGTATATCAGCTTGTGTGTTTTTGATTGTTTGCTCGGTCTGCTTCTATCTGTTCTCGTTCTGCTGGATTCTTTCTGCGTGAGCTTCTTGGATCTTCCTGTTGGATTCTATCATTTCCTTGTTAGAGTCGGAAATGCTCTTTAGCATGTCTCTGAATTCTTGCATGGGGTTAGCTGGAACGATGTAGTTCCTTGGTGCAGGCAGAGCGACTTGCTGGTTCTGCGGATATGGTAGTTGCTGATGTACTCTTTTTTGGAAGTTAGTAGTCCCGGAATTGTTTCTCCAGCCAAATCCCAGATGGTTCTTCCAAGTGGGATTGTAGGTATTTCCTATAGGGGCAGAATTCACTGCGTCCACTTGTTCCATATCCTCTGGAATAGTTAATATCCCATTACCAAAACAATCTCCACTGAAATGTGGTCCTTGGCAAAATTCGCAGACTTGGTATACTGACTGAACGCTTTTCCCCTATTGGAAGGCATTCAGCTGATTAGTAATGCTGGCCTTCAGTGCCTCAAATTGATCATCAGTGGAGGCAACGACCGCATTTACTGGTTGCTTCTTAACTCGGCCACTTGTGCGCCAGTTCTTGCTATTCCTGTAGAGTCTCTCTAGAGCGTTTCTAGCATCCACATCACTCATTCCATTGAAACCACTCTGGGGATTGAGTCCATCAAGAATTTGCTTACCCATGTCTGAATCAGCAATGCCTCGGTAAGTCCATGTTGGGGGCAGAGCCTGAGTAGCTCCTTGAATCTGTCCCAAGCTTCGATCACTGTCTCATCAGCAGCTTGAGTGAAACTAGACAGAGCCCTTCGATATTCTAGGACTCTTGCTGCAGAGTACTCTTCTAGGAAGGCTTTGCTTAACTCGTCCCAAGAGGTGATGGAGTTAGTAGGTAGCTGGGCTAACCATCTCTTTGCTCTATCCCTCAGTGAGTAGGGAAAAAGGTTGAGTTTAGTTACTTATGTAGTATGATCTCCCTTGAGGCCTTCGCAGAGAGAAGAGAAATCAGATAAGTGTTCCAGCAGATTCTCGGCTGCAGTTCCTCCAAACTGAACCCGATTTATAATCAGCTGGATCACATTCGGTTTAAGATCATAGCGAGGGTTCCCAGGGATTTGGATGGCAGATGATACTGGAACAATCTGTGGCTGGATGTAGGATTCGAGAGTAGGTCTTTCAGCAGCCATCTCTGTTCTTCGCCTATTAGCTGTACGAATGAGACCTTCAGGATTCTCAACTGGTGTTTCAAGGTTAGCTTCAGAAGTTCGAGTCATGCAACTACAGAGAAGAATACGTTTTAGCCTGAGCAAACTGGTTAGTGGGGTTACAAGGAAAGTGAAAAATTAAAAATTCAGAAAAAGAGAAGAAAGAAGAAGAAAAACAAAACAACTATTCAATTACGAAAGGGAAATAACACAAAAGATAGGAACAAACAACTTACCATTGAACAAGAGAAGTACAATTTTTTTTCGGATTTTGAATTTTAAATTTTTTTTTTCTGTTTATATATTTCGAAAGCACATAAATTCCCTCAATATGGTTTTAGAATGATTTTCTAAAATTTGATTATCCTAAGTATCTTAATTCCAAATAACATTTAAAATTAATTAGTTATGATAATCCTATATTTCGGAAAGTGATTGTCTAACTAGTGTAAGATAAGTGTAGGTCTAAGGTCTAGGTTACTACCGTTACCTATCATAAGCCTCTAGAATTTTGATCAGGAATCCTAAATTCATTATGATATGTTCCCCGGCAACGGCGCCAAAAATCTTATGTGTTCCGATTGGTATGCTAAAAGATAGGTTTATTTACCTATGTCGATTATGAGTAATTAAGGAATGAGTCTTACTAATTGTCACTTAGCATTCAATTATTGTCACTTAATCAATCACAACCTAAGGCAGAGTACCTATCGTGTAGCTAGTTTGTTGGAAAGTATCTACGATTTTTTTAAATAATTATCGTACTCCCAGGGAAGTGGTAACGGCTTAGTAGTAATTAGCCTTTTATCCTAACTCTTATCTTATGATCCAGTTATGTAATCGTCATCAATAATCTTGATGATAGGGTGATCCATTCTCCACTAGGTTTAAGTCTAATCCAGCCTAAAAGTGTTTATAGACAAAGTTTGATTTTATGTAATACTGTTCCTATATGTTGATTGACCTATATTCGAGTGTTTTAGATATATCTTAGCATGGAATGCAACTATGTTCTGAGTCTAAAGGTGTACCACATCTGAGCAATCTGATATACCGCCCCATCACCAAGGTAAACGGCTCTACTCACGGTTACTACTAAAGACAGCTATGAAAGCCTATGTCACTTCGGAGATCATGCTGCTTGCCCATAACCACAGGCATAAACGCTCTACTCATCCTACCCAGACTACTCTAACAAGTAGGGTGTTCCGCAGGTTATTTTATCTAGTATGGCAAACACCAATACTAATTGATGCATGTTAAACTAAACAGGTTATGAATAGACCGTGGTTAGGAATTGTCATAACCCTAATTTTAGTTTAAAAGAAACTACATTAGACATGCAGACATAATGTATATTTAAGCAGGTGGCTATTTCCAGAAAGACATAACAACTTCAACAATATAACAAATATTCATAATAATCATAATCTTGTATTCAAATCATATTTGGACAAACACAGTAACAACATATAAAGAGAGGGACAGGGGGACTGATGCCATAAAGAAATCACCTTTACGTAGTCGCGCCGTTGGAGCGTACTGCTATATATGTCGTACTGCTTGACCCGACTCTGCTCGTCAGAACCTTCGGAGGACGCTTCCTCAGCCTAGTAACTAGGCTTTACCTTAATACCCAGCTTAAGCCCAGCTCTATGCATTGACTCTTCGAATGCCTAGAGCCCTATTAGGATCTCCTAACGAAATCCTGGGTATTCTATGAATACCAGAAACGAACCTATCTATCAACCCTAGGATCTGAGACTATTTCTCAGAAACTAGAAAAACGAACACAAAAAGGAAAGAAAGAAAACTTCTACTGAAATCTGAGTCTCCGAGTGAGTTGTGTACTAGAGAATTGTACACTGGAAACCACTGAATGATTCAGATCGAGTGGAGAGGGATGAATTCAACTGAGGAAGGCCTGGGGTATTTATAGCAGCTTTCTGGAGTGATTTTCTCTCAAAAATTCGATGTGGGACTTGATTTTCTAGTTCGGGACGCCCGTCTTGGTCTGTTGACCAGGTCAGGACGGCCGTCCCGAACCAGGACGCCCTCCACGAAGTCCAAATTTTTTAAAAGAAGGCCTCAAGGGAGATCATACTGCAGAAATAACCAAACTCAACCTTTTTCCCTACTCACTTAGGGACAGAGCTAAGAGATGGTTGGCCCAGCTACCTACTAACTCCATTACCTCTTGGACGAGTTAAGCAAAGCCTTCCTAGAAGAGTACTACTCTGCAGCAAGAGTCCTAGAATATCGAAGGGCTCTGCCTAGTTTCACTCAGCTGATGATGAGACAGTGATCGAAGCTTGGGACAGATTCAAAGAACTACTCAGGCTCTGCCCCAACATGGACTTACCGAGGCATTGCTGATTCAGCAATTTTACGGGGGTATGTCAGACATGGGTAAGCAAATTCTCGATGGACTCAATCCCAGAGCGGTTTCAATGGAATGAGTGATGTAGATGCTAGAAACGCTCTGGAGAGACTCTACAGGAACAGCAAGAATTGGCGCACAAGTGGCCGAGCTAAGAAGCAACCAGTAAATGCGGTCGTTACCTCCACTGATGATCAATTTGAGGCACTGAAGGCCAGCATTACTAATCAGCTAAATGCTTTCCAACAAGGGAAAAACACTCAGTCAGTATACCAAGTCTGCGAGTTTTGCCAAGGACCACATTTCAGTGGTGATTGTTATGGTAATGGGATATTAACTGTCCCAGAAGAGATGGAACAAGTGGACGCAGTAAATTCTGCTCCTATAGGAAATACCTACAATCCCACTTGGAAGAACCATCCGGGATTTAGTTGGAGAAACAATCCCGGGACTAAACTTTCAGAAAAGAGTATCTCAGCAACTGCCATATCCGCAGAACCAGCAAGTCTTGCTCTTGCACCAAGGAACTACATCGTTCCAGCTGATCCCATGCAAGAATTTAGAGACATGCTGAAGAGCATTTCCGACTCCAACAAGGAAATGATAGAGTCCAACAGAAAGATTCAGGAAGCTCACGCAGAAAGAATCCAGCAGAACGAGAAATAGACAGAAGCAGACGAGCAAACAATCAGAAACACACAAGCTGCTATACAAACTTTAGAGAGGCAGATGGGTCAACTATCCACCCATTTCTCTCACAGGTCCCAGGGAACGCTACCAAGCAACACTGAGACCAACCCTCAAACTGAATGCAAGACCATCACTCTAAGATCTGGTAAAATTCTATCTCCATCTCCACCCAAACCATCTGACCCTCCTATTCTTGTGCAGGAACCAGAAGAAGGCTCCAAGGACCCAACGCCGACGGATGTCGAGATCGAAGTAGCAAGGAAAGGGAAGACGGAGTTTTATTCCTGAGTACCGGCCAAAAGTACCTTACCCTGCCAGACTTATGCACAATAAGATAAGGAGCAATTTGAAAAGTTTCTTAGGAATTTTAGTCAGATTCATGTTAATTTACCTTTACTTGATGTTATTTCTGAAATGCCAAAGTATGCTAAGTTTTTAAAGAAGTTGTTAGTAATAAAAGAAAATTTGACATGGACAAGGTGGTTCTTAATGAAGAATGTTCGGCGGTTCTGTTGAATAAACTACCGTCTAAACAGAAAGATCCTGGTTGTTTTACCTTGCCATGTACAATTGGAAATATTACTAACATGCATGCATTAACAGACTTAGGAGCTAGTATTAATCTTATGCCATCTAGTTTATTTGATAAATTAGGTTTGCATGATTTGAAAACGACTAGGATGTGCATACAACTTGCAGACAGGACAGTCAAAATCCCCAAGGGAATAATTGAAGACCTCTTAGTAAAGGTCGGAAAATTTGTATTTCTTGTGGATTTCGTTGTCATGGACATGAATGGGGAAGGAGGAGTGCCCCTGATCCTAGGTCGACCATTTCTAGCCACCTCAAAAGCATTAATAGACGTCAGTAATGGTCAAATCAAGTTAAGGGTAGGAAATGATGACGTCACTTTTGATCTAAATGAGACCCTTAGGTATCCCATACATTTAGATGATACTTGTTTTTGTGTGGATGCCATGGAACACTTGATTGCAATTAACGTGACAGACCTATGCTCAAACTATCAAATTCTAAGTGAGGACTCCCTAGAATTAGAGGAGTCTGAACTTAGCTCTTCTGAAAATGAAATTACTTCTGATAGTTTCACTGAGATAGGTGATGATGAGATGAAGAAAGAGCGAACCTCGTTTGAAGATCCACCAGACTTGGAACTGAAGGAACTACCTACTCATCTGTGCTACGAATTCCTAGATGACAACAAGAAACTTCCCATTATTCTTGCAGCTGATCTGACTGCAGAACAAAGGAAGCTGACTGTGGACATGTGCAGAAAGCATAGAAGAGCCTTTGCCTACAAAATTGCGGATATCCCAGGTATTAATCCAAGCTTTTGTTCGCATAAGATTCTTCTAGAAAATGAGTATAAGCCATGTGTGCAACCTCAAAGGAGGTTGAATCCTAATGTGTGTGATGTTGTTAAGAAAGAAGTCATTAAACTGTTAGATGCAGGACTTATCTACCCTATCTCAGATAGTGAGTGGGTAAGCCCGGTGCAGGTAGTACCTAAGAAAGGCGGTATAACAGTTGTTAGGAATGAGCATAATGAACTAATCCCTACAAGAACTGTAACTGGTCATCGTGTATGCATAGACTATAGAAAATTAAATACGGCCACACGAAAAGATCACTTTCCCCTTCCTTTTATTGACCAAATGTTAGAAAGATTATCTGGACACATGTTTTATTGCTTTCTTGATGGGTTTTCTGGTTATTTTCAAATTCCTATTTCCCCTGAGGACCAGCATAAAACTACATTCACATGCCCTTTTGGAACATTTGCATATAGAAGGATGCCTTTTGGTTTGTGTAATGCACCTGCTACATTTCAACGTTGTATGACTGCTATCTTTGAGGACATGTTAGGAAAATCTATGGAAGTATTTATGGATGACTTTTCTGTTTTTGGTAATTCATTTGAGGTTTGTCTAAAGAACTTGGAGTTAATGTTGAAACGTTGTATAAAATCTAACCTGGTTTTAAATTGGGAAAAATGCCACTTCATGGTAAAAGAGGGAATCGTTTTAGGACATAAGATCTCACACCTAGGTATGGAAGTAGATAAGGCAAAAATTGAAGTTATTTCAAAACTACCTCCTCCCAAAAATGTGAGAGCCGTTAGGAGTTTTTTGGGACACGCTGGCTTTTATCGTAGGTTCATAAAAGATTTTTCATTAATAGCCAGGCCGTTGACCAATTTACTCGGAAAAGATGTTCCATTTGTCTTTGATGAAAAATGTCTAAAAGCTTTTAATAGACTTAAGGAACTCTTAACTACTGCACCTATCATGACATCACCTGACTGGAGTCTACCGTTTGAGCTTATGTGTGATGCTAGTGACTATGCAGTAGGAGTAGTTTTAGGACTTACCCAAGAACTGTCAAAAATAGGATAGATTATGCCAAAATCTAGCCATTTGATAATTTGCTCCTTTATCACTTCCTTCATAATAGGATTTAATCTTCGTTGCCCCTCAACTGAATTTTTGGAATTTTCTTCCAAAATGATTTTATGCATGCATAAGGTTGGACTTATACCTTTTATGTCATCTATGGTCCAGCCCATAGCCCTCTTATGCTGCTTCAGAACTCTAAGTAGTTTTTCTTCTTGTTCAGCATCCAGTAATGCTGAAATAATCACAGGCAGGGTTGAGTCTGCTCCCAGAAATCTGTACTTCAAATGCTGTGGCAATGACTTCAGTTCCAGTTCAGGTAGTTCTTCCACAGAAGGTTTTGTCACTTCGATCTCCCAAGAAGACAAGTCCAAGGATTCAAATTGTGCACGAAACTTGAAACCATGAGAATTTGCTTCTAACCACGCTGAGTATTCCTCTTCTTCTTCATTACCATAGTGCAACATTTCCTCCATCAACACTCTTTCCAATGAATCATCTCCATAGTTCCTCCACTCTTCATCTTCACCTGTCAAAGAATCAGAAGTGGATATGCGAAAACAATCCTCACCTTCATCATGAAATTTCATGGCTTTGAATACATTGAACGTGACTTTATCATCTTGAAACCTCATGGCGAGTTCTCCTTTTTTAACATCAATGAGGGTCCTTCCCGTAGCAAGGAAAGGTCTCCCCAAAATAATTGGAACTTCTCTATCTGCTTCATAATCAAGAACAATAAAATCAGCTGGAAAAATAAATTTATCAACTCTTACCAGGACATCTTCAATCTTTCCATCTGGGTGAGCTATAGACCTATCTGCCAATTGCAGTGTTACCGTCGTAGGTCTTACCTTACCTATGCCCAATTTCTTAAACACTGACATAGGTATCAAATTTATGCTAGCACCAAGATCACATAATGCAATACCACAGTATGAGTCTCCAATAGAACAAGGAATATTAAAGCTCCCCGGATCTTTCATTTTAGGGGGCAACTTGTCCTACAAAAAGAAACTGCATTCTTGGGTTAGTGAAACAATTTCATATTCTCCCAACTTTCTCTTCTTTGTAAGGATATCCTTCATGAATTTGGCATAGTTGGGCATTTGTTCTATTGCTTCCACCAATGGGATGTTGATGTGCAGCTGTTTCAAAATGTCCAAGAACTTCTTGAACTGCTCATCTTGTTTCTTTTTGGCAAACCTCTGTGGAAAAGGCATTCTTTGCTATACTGGTTTGCTCTCTGGAATATTGCATTGCTACGGCATCGGTGATGTTGCAGCATCCGGCTGTTATGGAATGGTGCTTTGCTGCGGCATTGGCGATGCTGTAGCATTTGGCTCCACTGGTTCTGGCTCAGCTACTGGAATTTCAGCATTCTTGCTGGGCTCACTAGTCTTCTCAACTGCTCCAGACTTCATTTTTTGCTCGTCCAGTATTCTGCCACTTCGTAATGTTACAGCCTTGCAATGTTCTTTTCCTTCTCTTCTTGGATTTTCTATATCGCTCGGAAGTGATCCTTGTGGTCTGCTCCTCATCTCTTGGGCTAACTGCCCCATCTGGGTTTCCAAGTTTCGAACAGTAGATGATAGTCCTTGCATGGTTGTCTCCGTCATTGCCATGAAGTCTCTCATCATGTTTTCTAAAGTGCTTGAAGGTGGTTGTTATTGTAGAGGTCTTTGTTGGTGTTGGAGTTGTTGTTGCTGCTGCTGGGGGTACTGCTATTACTGCTGGAGTAGTGGTCTTAGGTTCACACCTTGAGTGGGGTGCATCCCTTGATTACTCCAAGAAAAATTTGGATGCTGCCTCCAAGTAGGGTTGTAAGTTTTTGATTGAAGACCATTACCCATGTTTTGATTCCCGATGTAGCAGATTGATGCGGGATTGTGAACACAATCCTCAAATAGATGCCCCTCTCCACAATAAACACAGCACACGTTCTGTACCTGGCTTACATTGGACTGGTTTGGTTGCTCAGCTGTCTGCACGCTATGTTGCTGCATACTCAGTGTCTTCAGCATATTAGACATGGATGATACTTGGGCTGAAAGCGAAGTTATTGGGTCTAACTCCAACACTCCAGCCACTCTTCTTCCGCTTGGCAGTCTTGTTGTAGGCCATTGATAGTTGTTGTTGGCAATCCTCTCAATTAGTTCATAAGCCTCGTTGTATGTCTTTGCCAAAAGTGCTCCATTTGCTGAAGCATCAACTATCATTCTGGTGTGTGCATTCAACTCGTTGTAAAATGTCTCCATTTGAATACAATGTGGGATTCCGTGATGTGGACATCTCCTTAACAACTCTTTGAATCTTTCCCATGCCTCATACAATGATTCATCTTCTAATTGTTGAAAAGAGGTGATTTCATTTCTCAACCTAGCATTTTTCGTTGGAGGAAAATATTTCATCAAAAATTTCTTAGTAAGCTGCTGCCATGTAGTCACACTACCAGAGGGTAGAGAGTTAAGCCATTCCCTAGCTTTGTCTTTCAGAGAATATGGAAACAATTTCAGCCTCAAAGCATCGTCCGATACCCCTGGTAACTTAGAATAGCTGCTTACTTCCAAGAATAAACGTAGGTGCAAATGTGGATCTTCAGTAGGTGATCCACCAAACTGCCCTACTGTTTGCAACATTTGAAACATCACTGGTTTCAACTCAAACTGTGCTGCAGCAATCTCCAGTTGCACAATACTTGGTTTCAATGCATTAAACATAGGGATTGCATACTGCCGAATAGCATGATCCCTATCGTCTGCCATTACCACTGGATTATGGGCCGGTTCAGGCTGAATTTCCCTCTGTTCCGCCATGACTGCCTTATCTGTGGTATGTTTCTTCTTCTTTAATGCCTTGGCTGTTTTCTCAATTTCTGGATCGAGTGGCAGCAATGAAGCTTGAGAGCCCTTGCGCGTTTTACTCATGCAAAACAACACACGTTAAGGAATGAATGATACACAAGCTGAAATTTAGCAAATAATTCAGATCAATAAATCCACAAAAATAGTTCAGCTCATGCATAATGTATTCGTACCTCATACAATCATTTTAATAATCTCATAAGCTCAAGAATGAGTATAAAAATAAACTGAAAAATAAAAGTAACCAAATGCAAACAATCAATATTTACAATCAATTGACTCCAAAGTCCCCGTCAACGGCGCCAAAAACTTGTTGCGTTGTGTGCGTGTGTCACAATTTGTAAAGATAAAGAAAATAGAATAAATCAACGCAATCTTAACAAGTGCAAGTATACACCGGTCAACAAGTAATATATGTACCTAAGTACAAGATTATCGATCCCACAGGGACTAAGTATGCCAAAACAAATGCAAATATGATTGTAAAATGGTTAAAAGAATAAAAGAATAAAGAATAATGAATAGAGATCGGTTGAATGCTACGACAATCCTACTCCTAAGACAAAACTAAACTGCAGTTAAGAGTTAGTCTACTGGAAATAACCACAAGAGTACTAAAGGTAATACAATGCTGCGGCATTCACTCCCAAAATGCAAGTACAAACCATAGATGAATCTAAGTATACAAACATGCTTTCAGTTTTCATATCAATACTACAGCATGTCTGGTTCCACCCAGACTACTTGATCTATTAGTCTAGATCCCCGATAACATCGTCTCATGGAGTACGAAGTACCGTTGACCTAGCGCAATACTAGTCAGTGAATTTGGTCATTTCCATTGCAATATTAAGTGCACTTCCGTATCTTACTGCTTCCGCAGTCTTAATCTAGTGCCACATAATTATCACGTCCACTAGCTCCCCTCCACTAGAAAGCCAGACACTAGTTTGATTCATACATTGGACAGTCGTAACCGCAAGTGATGTTAAATCAGTTTAATGTAATTACATGAATAAACCAAGCATCGCCCCATACAAGCACCAAACATAAAAACAGAAAGCAATGCTACAGCATACTCGTCATCATAATCAAAACAGTGTATTCAACATGTTCATACTTAACTACGCCACAACATCTTCAGGTTAAAAATATATATTTTGCTGAAATGAATCATGAAAGACAAGGATCAACGTAATAGGAAAAATAGTCCCTAGGTCCATAGTGACACCAGTCAATCCCAAGACGGAAAACATATCAATCCCAAAACATTTTTAATTAATCCTTGAATCCATGTAAATATTCTCATATTACAAAGAACAGTTAATTACGAAACAGTAGCAAATTGAAGAAATGGAGAGATGATTACTCTGGGTCGGAGATCACCCTACTGCCCAAATCAGTTTAATCAACGTACTGCTGCCCTTCGTTCCCTCTGCTTGATGCTGCAGCATCTTTACTGCCCAGCTGATGAACACTTCAGCAAGTCATCCTGCTCACTCTTGGGGTTTTCCCTACTAAAAGTTAGTCTAAAACTAAAAAGAAAAGCTAAACTATGCTATCGAAACACTACTAAACTATCTAAGAAAACTAAGAAGAAAACCAATCTCTCTAAACTCGGCCAACATCCAACTAACCAAGACAACTCCAAGCCAACTCCAATCCTCTCGGTTTTTCACATATATATAGAGCCTCTTTGTGTACCGAGAGCCATTACCAAGCTGCCATCTGTCCATAATTCTGGAATTTTCTCCAAAAATTCTAGCAAATAACTGAATAAATTCCAGCTGCCTTCTGAAGTTGTTGTCTTCTTCCTCTGTTTGTTGCAGGATCTTCAGCAGAATTCCAGCTGCTTTTTGAAATCTTTGTCTTTTTTCCTCTGACTACCGCAGGATCTTTTGCAGAGTTTTTGTCTTTTTCTTCTAATTGCCGCAGGATCAGCGGCAGAATTCCAGATGCTTTCTGAATTTTTTGTATTTTTTTTCTGCCACGTTTTAAATAAAACAAACTATAAAGAAAATGGCTGAATAATACAACTGGATTTTTATTCTCTTTTTACCCTTGTCACAATAAATCAATTCAAATTAATTCCCAAATAATAATAAATAAATACAGCTCGTCCACATTTTGAAAATTAATTCAATTAAATTAACTTTTAACAATAAATCCACATTTTTTGGTAAAAAGAGAGAAAATATCAAATCAACACATTTTCATTCCATTTTCCAAACAAATTCAGTCAATTCCCAAATAAAATGTGGCAAATTAGATGTGAATAACTCTATTATTTTAGAGTTATCATATCTTTACAGGTGGTGGCCAATCTACGGATTTCAACAAGATATTTTACTTTCGCCGGTAAAAGATGGTTTTCAACATTTTTCTAACAAATTCCATCTTCCTCAGCAGAAGACTCCAATTTTACTCCAATTTGCAAGCCGACTTTGTATCCCCTGGATTTTCTCCCAAAAATTTACTTTTCACAAAGAAAGGAGATCATTTTGGGCTACCTTGGTTAAACATTCAGGGTCATACTAAATGGTATAAGCAATGGAATGCCGATACTCCACATGTTCCAGCGGTAGAAAGGTGGTTCCTCCAAAATCCAACATTTAACACCCCAAGTAATATAGAACATTTAACTTTCCTTCAACAAAAATCGATTGCTGCTTCTCAATTAACAGCCTCTGGAACAAAAGAAGATTTTGTCAGACAAATGGAACAACTATTGAAGACACTAAAGACAACTTCCACAAAATCTTCCTCTCATTCCAATTCTGATGACGAAGTCTGCTCCTCAGCATGACATCACCAAAAGATGACATCATCCATGACATCATCAGAAGATGACATCATCCATGACATCACCAGAAGATGACATCATCTATTACCTCACCAGAAGATGACGTCATCCATGACATCACTTTGCTACTGTACACTGTAGCAGGTGAAGAAATTTTCTATAAATACCTTCTCCTCCCTTAGAAGGTAAGAGTTATAAGTTTCATTTCAAAACTTTCTCTTTGTAAGTGTGTACTTGTGTATTTTTCCATTCCAGAGAGAGAAACCCCCAGTTTGTAATTGGTTAGTTCCTTTCTCCCGTACTTATATAGTATTATGTTTTAAAAATTATTTCTTATATACATATATATACTCAAATATATTAACCATATTATATATATATATATATTACTATATTATATATATATATATATTAACTATATTATATACTATATATATATATATATTGCATATGGTTGGTTAATCCACCTACCTTCATCTGCATCTGCATTTGCATCATTCTCTGCATTTGTATAATGGCTGGTTGTACCGCCTAAGATATCTTTATTCATAACTGTCTTGTTATCTGTTTAAACAAGTTGCTCTCAAAATTTGTCGTCAAGATAAGATCATGAGACAATTAGCAAATGATAGGAATCAGAGACATAGAGACCTTGGCACTTTCTGCGAGCAATTTGGTCTCCCTCCATGCAAGAAGAGTCCTAAAAAACATAAGGTTAGGAATATTATTCCTAAATCTCGTCCATCTCATTTTCGGTCCAAGTATTTTAAGAAGCATCCCAAAAAGCCTCCCCTCAAACAGTCTCTCCCCTCTTCTTCCAAGCATTCTGGTACATGCTTTAAGTGTGGAAAACTGGGTCATATTGCTAGATATTGCAAGCTAGCTAACAAAGTCAAGAACCTTAATGTAGATGATTCTGTTGTTTGTCAATTTGAAAAACTCATGCTCATTGAAACTGAATCTGAACCTACGGATGACGAATTAGACCAACTGCAAATTGATGATTTTGATTCTTCTAGCGACGATAATATGTCTTCAAAAGGTAAGTCACCTTTAATAAATGTTTTAACTCAAGAGTAGGATTTACTTTTAGAAATTATTAGTAATCTTCCTGATTCTGATAAAAACGACAATATTTAGAACGATTGAAGTATACCATGGATAAACCTACCACATCTAGACATTCTAAATCTCCTATTTTTTATCATCCTCAAATGACTCATACATATGATATTACTAAAATTCTCAACCGATTTCCTTCCAAGAACACCAAAACAATCACTTTAACCGATCTTCAAACTAAGATTGCTCTGCTAAAAGAAGAAATTAGTGAGATTAAGGTTAAACAAGAACTTGATCGTATTGTTCTCCATCAATTATCCACTCCCTCCAAAACAACGAAAGTACCTCATATTGATACACAAGAATTTCCCAATCATATATCCCACATCACTATTCAAAAATGGCATATTCGAGTCACTCTTGTTATTCAACATTCTTTCTCTTTAGATATTGTTGCTTTATTTGATACAGGTGTTGATCTTAATTGTATCCAAGAAGGCCTTATTCCTACCAAATTTTTTGAAAAAACTAAGGAATCCCTTCGTGCTGCCAATGGTAAGAAGTTGGGTATTAGTTTCAAACTTTCCCAAGTTAATGTTACTTCTTCTTCAAGTAGCCCAGAATGATCTGCTTTTTTGTGGAAATATTTTGTTCATATTTCTTCAAGTAACCCTATAGCCCAGAATGATCTTCTTCAAATAAAAATTTGCTTTTCACAAAAAAGCAGATCATTTTGGGCTACCTTGGTTAAGCCTTCAGGGTCATACTAAATGGGCTACCTTGTTTGTTCATTTGTGGAAATATGATAATCACTAGTTAGAGTCCATTTGGAGGACTTATATATTGAAGTCTGGGGATGTTTAGGGATTTTCCAGTTGTCAATTGATTGTTGTAAGTCAGCATAAGTAACTTCTTCTTTTAATTTTAACATAGAAGATGGAGAAGGGAAAGTATCAGAAAGAGAGGGAGAGGATCGTTTAGAAGAAAAAGGATTAAGAAAAGCCATAACTTACGACAGTAAAGCAGATAATCATGTTGGTGAACTATGTAAACTAGATCCTCCTTGTCTTGATATCGGATCCATCGGAATTCATAAGGGAAAATGTATACTTAATCTATTCTTATTATCTTTAATAGATCTATGGCTGGATCTGGTAAACTTGTGAAATTCTATGTATATCTTTGACATGTTTGCTAAATGATCTGTTGTACATAACTCTATGATCCTTTTGGGTCTACGCTCTTGGATGGTATCCTTACATCAGCCAAGGGAAGGCAAGAAGTGCAGGTGACCAAGATGCTGGTGTTTTACACCTATTGAATTATTTTATACCAGATCTGGAAATTTTATACATTCATTTATATATATATATATATAATATGGATGTGAGGAAAAATATTTTCTTCTGATTTGTCAAAATTTGGCTTAGGTTTTAATTTGGAATAAATGCCATTTTATGTTAGAATTTTCTTAAGGTCATGCTGGCTTTATTAGACAAAGCGTGAAATAATTTTTCTTTAATAGCCAGGCCTCTGAATATTCTATTGAGAAAGGATGTTCCTTTTGTTTTTGATGATAAATGCATGACATCTTTTGACAAACTAAAGGAATTGTTCATTACTGTACCCATTATGACATTACTGGAGTTTACTTTGGAATTGATATGTGATGTTAGTAATTATGCAATAAGAATTATTTTAGGAAAAAGGCATGATTAGAAATTTCATGTTATATACTATGCAAGTAAAACCTTTACTGATGCCCAGTAGAACCATACCACTACTGAAAAGGGATTACTAGTTGTTGTATATGTTGTTGGTAAATTCATATCATACCTAGTTTCATCTAAAACAATAGTATACACTGATCACTCTGAGATATCTGTTCAATAAAACTGATGCTAAACTAAGATTGATTAGTTGAGTTTTATTGTTACAAGAATTTGTTAAGGGATAAGAAAAGGGGCTAGAAATCTAGAAAGCAAACCATTGGTCTAGATTAGAAAACCCCGAGTTAGAAGCTATTGGTGAGACAGTAATATCTAATAAATTTTTGGATGAGAATTTATTTTCATTGTTTGCTATGTATAATAATCCTCCTCCGTGATTTATCGATATTACAAATCATCTAGTCACTGAAATATTCCCGAGTGATATGACTTATCAGCAAAAGAAGAGATTCTTTATTGATTTGAAACATTACTACTGGGAAGATCCCTTTTCTATTTCGAATTGTTGCAGAGTAATTGATCAGAAGATGTGTCTCAAAAGACGAAGGCCACAAGATTCTGGAGCATTGCCAACAAAGATCTACGGGAGACCATTTGAATGCTATCAACAATGTCCGGAAAGTGTTGGAAGTAGGATCTTATTGGCCCACGATATTCAAAGAATTTGTGTCCTTGATATAGTCCTGTGATGCTTGCCAATTAACATATTCCTTAAGAAACTTTTTTCCAAATTCAGATGTGTCAATGTCTTGATAAGCAATAGAGGGTTATGAATTAACAGCCAGTAAACACAGCTAATGCTTCTTTTGATGAGCAATTGGAGGCATTAATGGCTAATGATAACAGTCAAATTAATGCATTTCAACAAGGAAGAAATGTTCAGCCTGTGTATCAAATCTGTGAAGTCTGCCAAGTACCTCACTTTAGCAGGGATTGTGATATGCATAAATCATATCACATTTTTAGCATGTTTTTAGGCATGATTTAGGGTGAAATTGAGGGTAAATTGGTCTTAATTGTTCATTATTAACTCAATTTCACAGTTTTTATGATTTTGGAAGTGTCAGGTGAAAAGTGGAAGAAAATGGCAAATTTCGAGGCAAAAACACAATTTTTCAGAAGTTCAGACTTCGGGGAGGGCGTCCCGGTTCAGGACGGGTGCCCTAACCTAGTCAACAGGTCGGGACGGGCGTCCAGGACTCGGGACGGGCGCCCAGGACTCGGGACGGTAGTCCTGACCTGGTCAATAGACCGGGACGGGCATCCCGAACCAGAAATTCAAGTCCCACATCGAATGTTTGAGAGAAAATCACTCCAGAAAGCTGCTATAAATACCCCAGGCCTTCCTCAGTTGAAATCATCCCTCTCCACTCGATCTGAGTCATTCAGTGGTTTCCAATGTACAATTTTCGAGTACACAACTCACTCGGAGACTCAGATTTCAGTATAAGTTTTCTTTCTTTCCTTTTTGTGTTTCGTTTTCTAGTTTCTGAGAAATAGTCTCAGATCCTAGGGTTCGATAGATAGGATCATTTATGGTATTCATAGAATACCCAGGATTTCGTTAGGAGATCCTAAGAGGGCTCTAGGCATTCGAAGAGGCAGTCCACAGGCTGGGCTTAAGCTGGGTATTAAGGTAAAGCCCAGTTACTAGACTAATGAAGCGTCCTCTGAAGGTTCTGACGAGCAGAGTCGGGTCAAGCAATACGGCATATACAGCAGTACGCTCCATCGGCGAGACTAAGTAAAGAGTGATTTATTTATGGCATCAGTCCCCCTGTCCCTCTCTTATATGTTGTTATTGTGTTTGTCCAAATAGCAATTATGAATACTGGATTTTGATTATTATGAATAATTGTTATATATGTTGAAGTTATTATGTTTTTCCGGAAATAGCCACCTGCTTAAATATTCATTATGTCTGCATGTCTAATGTAGTTTCTTTTAAACTAAAATTAGGGTTATAGACAATTCCTAACCACGGTATATTCATAATCTGCTTAGTTTAACATGCATCAATTAGTATTGGTGTCTGCCATACTAGATAAAATAACCTGCGGAACACCCTGTTTGTTAGAGTAGTCTAGGTAGGCTGAGTAGAGCATTTATGCCGGCGGTTATGGGCAAGCGGCATGATCCCCAAAGTGACATAGGGCTTTCAGATGTCTTTAGTAGTAACCGTGAGTAGGGCCATTTACCTTGGCGATGGGACGGTATACCAGATTACTCAGATGTGATACACCTTTAGACTCAGAACATAGTTGCATTCCAGGCTAAGATATATCTAAAACACTCGAAGATAGGTCAATCAACATATAGGAACAGTATAACATAGAATCAGAACTTTGTCTATAAACACTTTTAGGCTTGATTAGACTTAAACCTAGTGAAGAATGGATCACCCTCTCATCAAGATTATTGATGAAGATTGCATAACTGGATCATAAGATAGGAGTTAGGATAAAAGGCTAGCTACTACTAAGTCGTTACCACTTCTCTGGGAGTACGATAATTATTTAATAAAATCGTAGATACTTTCCAACAGACTAGCTACACGATAGGTACTCTGCCTTAGGTTCTGGCTGATTAAGTGACACCACAGAGACTAAATGTGACAATTAGTCAATCACATTCCTTAATTACTCATAATCAACATAGGGTAAAATAATACCTATTTAGCATATCGACCGGAACGCATCAGATTGTTATGGGAATAGAATACTGACCATTCCAAAAGAGGCAGGAACATGTTGCTGCAGTCAATGCTGCTCCAATGGGAAACACATACAATCCCTACTGGAGAAATCATTTGGGATTTAGTTTGAGGAATAATTCTGGAGCTCAAAACTTCCAGAAGATACCACCACAGTAAAGTCCCTATCCACAGAATCAACAAATGAGATGTTGCTATTGGTCAGGCCCGTTTACTATTACAGAAGTGTTGTCATATGCAGCATATATTATAATGGATCAAGACGGAACTACTCAAAAGGTAAACGGGCAATAACTAAAGCTATACAAGTGCGAGCAAATGAACTACTGACCAAGTGGTATCGACCGGTCGATGGATATAGAGGAGTTTGACATTGTACTAGGAGTATGGTAGGAGGAGGAGCTTGCATCCCTTGCATAATAGTTGGCTGTGCAGGCCTTCCCTAAGGAAGTCTCAACTTTCTGGGCCCAAATCTGCACTACTTGAGCCCCCTACTATCACGACTTCACCAAAGCTTCGGGTATCTTTTCTGCCCTTCAATACTTGCATGAAATACCTTCATAGACATTGGCAGGTAGGCGTACCACTCCAGGGAATGTCACGCTCCTGGACACGCTCCTGGACACGTTGCATTCATCACAAGGATAGCCCACTACCTAAAGCTCGACATTGAGGGATCGAAGTTGACGAGGATAGATCCATCTACCACTCCAACCGACTGACTATCTTCAAAACATGGGGATCGTAGTTTGCTACTTAGAGGGTAGATACACCCTCCATACGAAGCACACTGCAGATCATCAAACCCAAAGCTTACAGAGTCGTGGACACTTCAACGATAGCATATGGCTAAGGTGAACAGCTAATTGACATATTAGAGCAGACTCTTCTACTCGATACATGAAGGGAGTTTTTCTAATCCTCATCTTTCTCTGCTTTTATTTTGTTTTATTTTATTTTCTTTTTATTTTTATCTTCATTTCGTGTTTTGTTTGTTTTTTGTTTTTAAATTCTTATTTTTCAAATAAGTGTGGGGTGATATGATGTGCATGAACACTGAGGATATTGTAAATCTTAGGTGTGGGGTAGTAGTGCACAGTGCACTCGTGTTTAAAAATATTTGCATGTTTTCTTCTATTTTTCACTGAAATTGCACCCTTCCAAAAAAAAGTTTCAAAAATGTTCACTCTTTCAGACTTCAAAAATGGTATTGATTGATTGAAAAACTGCTTGTCTGTGATTGTATTTAGTAGAGTGTTATGACCATTAGGGACATTTCGATTGTTTTGCTGAATTCATCACTTAGAAGTAGGGATTTCCTAATTTTTTAGCACAACCTAGTTTGGATTAGAAAAATCAGCCAAAGTTTTTTTGAGCTAAACTAAATAATATCAGACTGTTGGAGAATGTGATAGCAACCTGAATGACTAGATGGAATTCTGAGCTAAAAGTATCATAACTAAATTTTCAAAAGGGTAGTTTGCAAGTATCCTTTGCTACTCGAGCACCCCTTTTGAAGGGAACTTAATGCCTAATGCCCTAAGGCCGTGTAGATCTGGGATTCATCGGAGTGGGGCTCGATACCTGGGTAGTTAAAGTTGATATGTGAAAGTTGAAACACAAAAATACCCCGAAAATCAATTAAAACATACACCCAGTGTATTTTTATTTGAAAATCATAAAAAGAAAGTGTTGGCGCCAAAGCTCAGAACCTAGAAAGTCATTTACTGTGCTGTTAATGTTCAGAATAACTGGTCGAACTATTATTTAGTGCCTGCTTGGAAAGTTTATTCTAAGTTGACAATCTAGTCTAGACCAGTTCACACACTACACATCAGGAAAATACTGTGACTACAGTAGAGCTAGGACTCAATAAAGCTTTCGCTATAGGTTTTGCTTTCATTAAAGCTAAGTGTGGTGTTATATGATATCCACAAATCATATCATATTTTTAGCATGTTTTTAGACACAAATTAGGGCATAATTGAGACCAAATCGATCTTAATTGATTGAAATTGACATCTTTTGCATAATTTGTGATTTCAGAAGTTTCATGAGTAAATTGCATGAAAACAGAAAATATAGGGGCAAAAATGTGATTTTCAAAAGTTCTAAGCTCGGGGCGGGCATCCCAGAGCTAGAACGCCCGCCCTGATCGAGTCAAGGGCTCGAGGTGGGCGTTCCCAAGCCAGGACGGGCGTCCTAACCCGGTCAAAGCCTTATGACGGGCGTCTCGAGCAAAAATATTTTGTCCCACATCGAATTCTCTTGTAAAATCTCTTCCTTTTCACCCCTATAAATACTCCAAGGGTTGGTGATGCGTTCTGATCGATATGCTAAAATATGTGTTATTTTACCCTATGTCGATTATGAATAACTAAGGACTTAGAACGACTAATTGTCACATTTAGTCTCTATGCTGTCACTTAATCAATCAGAACCTAAGGTAGAGTACCTATCGTGTAGTTAGTCTGTTGGAAAGTATCTACGATTTTAATTTAATCAATTATCGTACTCCTAGGGAAGTGGTAACGGCTTAGTAGTAACTATCCTTCTACCCTAACTCTTATCTTATGATCCAGTTATGCAATCGTTCATCAAATTCTTTTATGAGAGGGTGATTCATTCTCCACTAGGTTCAAGTCTATTTAAGCCTACAAGAGTGTTTAACAGATAGTGTTCTGATTTATGTTATACTGTTCCTACATGTTGATTGACCTATCTTCGAGTATTTTAGATATATCTTGGTCTAGATTGCAATTATGTACTGATTCTACCTGTGTACCACATCTGAGTTACCTAATAAACCGCCCCATCGCCATTGACGGCCCTACTCACGGTTCAAGCTAAAGGCATCTATGAAAGTCCTGTGTCACTCAGGAGATCATGCTGCTCGCCCTAACACCGGCATAAACACACAAACTCAGCCTACTTAGACTACTTTAACAAACATGGTGATCTATAGGTTATTTCATCTAATATGGCAGACATTAATACTTCCGACGGGAAGTCCTAAATTAATGCCTGTTAAACTAAACAGGTTATGATTAGACCGTGGTTAGGAGTTGTCTATAACCATTCATCTAGTTTAAAAGAAACTAAAGTAAACATGTAGTCATAATGATAGTTAAGCTGGTGACCTTTCCGGAAAAATGTAAATGACTTCTGATATACATAAATCATATCACATTTTTAGCATGTTTTTAGGCATAATTTAGGGTGAAATTGATGGTAAATCGATCTTAATTGCTTATTATTAACTCAATTTCATAGTTTTTGTGATTTTGGAAGTGTCAGGTGAAAAGTAGAAGAAAATGGCAAATTTCAGGGCAAAAACGTGATTTTTAGAATCCCACATCGAAATTCTGAGAGAAATTCACTCCAGAAAGCTACTATAAATACCTCAGACCTTCCTCAGTTGAAATCATTCCTCTCCACTTGATCTGAGTCATTTAGTGACTTCAAGTATACAGTTTTCCATAGTATACAAGTCACTTAGTGATACGCGAAAATCGTATCACATTTTTAGCATGTTTTTATATATGTTTTAATGTGAAATTGAGAGTAAATTGACATTAATTGTTTACTATTTACTTGATTTCACGGTTTTTATGATTTTGGAAGTGTCAGGTGAAAAGTAGACGAAAACCGCAAATTCTGGGGCAAAAACGCAATTTTTGGAAATGTTGACCTGGTCAAAGGTCCGGGACGGGCGTCCCGAACCCGGGACGGGCGTCCCGAACCCGGGACGGGCGTCCCGACCCAGTCAAACCGCCAGGACGGGTGTCCTGAACCGGGACGGGCGTCCCGAACCTGGTCAACGAAACAGGACGGGCGTCCCGAGCCGCCAGAAGCTGTCCCACATCGATTTTTTTTGAGATTTTCACTCCAGGAAGCTGCTATAAATACCCAGGCCTCCAGCAGTTGAAATCATCCCTCTCCACTCGATCTGAGTCATTAAGTGGTTTCCAGTGTACAATTTTCCAGTACACAACTCACTCAGAGACTCGGATCTCAGTTTTCTTTCTTATTAGTGTTTGTTTTAGTTTCTGAGAAATAGTCTCAGATCTTAGGTTTCTATAGATAGGTTCGTTTCCGGTATTCATAGAATACCCGGGGTTTCGTTAGGAGACCCTAAGAGAGCTCTAGGCGTTCGAAGAATCAGTCCACAGGGCTGGGCTTAAGCTGGGTATTAAGGTAAAGCCCAGTTACTAGGCTGAGGAAGCGTCCTCCGAAGGTTCTAGCGAGCAGAGTCAGGGCGAGCAATACGACGTATACAGCAGTACGCTCTGTCGGCGAGACTACGTAAAGGGTGATTTCTTTATGGCATCAGTCCCCATACCCCTCTCTTATATGTTTTATTGCTTTGTCCTAAACATCAATTATGAATATCAGATTACGGTTTTTATGAATAGTTGTTTTGTATGTTGAAGTTATTATGTTTTTCTGGAAATAGCCACCTGCTAAATATTCACTATGTCTGCATGTTTAATGTGCTCTTTTAAACTAACGTTAGGGTTATAGACAATTCCTAACCTCGGTCTAATCATAACCTGTTTAGTTTAACAGGCATCAATTAGTATTGGTGTCTGCCATGCTAGATAAAATAACATGCTGAACACCCTGCTTCTTAAAGTAGTCTAGGTAGGAGTCGAGCTGAGTCCGATTATGCCGGCGGCTAGGGCAAGCGGTATGATCCCCGAAGTGACATAGGGCTTTCATGGATGCCTTCGTCCCGAACCGTGAGTAGGGCCGTCATTAAGGTAGGGCGGTTTATTAGAGACCTCGGATGTGGTACGCCTTTAGACACAGAACATAGTTGCAATCCAGGCTAAGATGCATCTAAAATACTCGAAGACAGGTCAATCAACATATAGGAACAGTATAGCATAGAATCAGAACTCATCTTTAAAACACTTTTAGGATTAATTAGACTTGAACCTAGTGGAGAATGGATCACCCTCTCATCAAAGATATTGATGAAGATTGCATAACTGGATCATAAGATAAGAGTTAGGATAAGAGGCTAGTTACTACTAAGTCGTTGCCACTTCCCTGGGAGTACGATATTTATTTAATAAAATCGTAGATACTTTCCAATAGACTAGCTACACGATAGGTACTCTGCCTTAGGTTCTGGCTGATTAAGTGACACCATAGAGACTAAATGTGACAATTAGTCAATCACAGTCCTTAATTATTCATAATCAACATAGGGTAAAATAACACCTATTTAGCATGTCAACCGGAATCGCATCAGATTTTTGGCGCCGTTGCCGGGGAAATATCATAATGAATTTAGGATTATTGGCCACAATTCTAGAGACTTATGATAGGTAACGGTAGTAACCTAGACTTTTGATTAACACTTATGTTATACCAGTTAGGCAATCACTTTCCTGAATATAGGATTATCATAACTAATTAATTTTAGATGTTATCTGAAATTAAGAGACTTAGGATAATCAAATTTTAGAAAATTATTCTAGAACCATATTGAGGAAATTTACCTGCTTTCTAAATAAATTTCAAAATCCATAAAAAAAATTTTCTCGTTTTTTTTTCTTTCTTCACTTTCCTATGTTTGTTATTTGTTATTTCTAACCAAACTTTGCACTCAGAGATGAAGAGAACAAGAGCAGCTACTAACCAGGCAAAGAAAACAGAAAACCCTGACACTCCAGGACCAAAGAAGACGAAACCAGAAGGCCCCTCTAGACCCGCACCAGAAGTACCACGAGGGACTCTTCCCTCACAACCAGTGGAAGTAACCTCAAGCCCTGATGCCAGTGAACTAGTGAGACGATTCCTGAACACCCGTGAGCATAGTCCCACGGAAGAAGATCCTTCTGAGGATACCTTCCCTCCTAGAGAAGAACCCCAGAGATCTGCAATTCACCCTCCTGCCCAGAGAGTTCCTATAAATCCACCACCCACTGACCAAACCCAAAATTCACCAACCTCTCCTGCATACACCCCAACACCTAACGAGCGCACCCCTTCATCTACGGGGAGTACTAACGGTTATTATTCAATGTTGTCCGCACATATAGATACGTTGAATCACAGGGTGTATGAAATGGACCAAGGCATTGCCAGTAGATTGTGTCATTTAGACCAACTCAGTCTGAATATCACAGCTAACGTAGACCGTCTTAGAGCCACGGTCAATTCCCAGGAGAACCAAGGTGCACAACTACTCCGGGAGATGGCTGATTTACGCAGTGAGCAAGGCAGGCAGCGGGAGGAGATGAGAGCAATACGCATAGAAATGCGAAGCATTCGAACAGAACTACAGGAGATCAGAGACAGGAGTCGTTAAAAAGGGAAGATTCTTTTACTTTTATTTTCAGCAAATAATAAGTTTGAACTGAAACTTGAATAATTGACCCATATTTTTCTATTTTTCAAACATTTTTAAAGGGTCCTTTATTTTTCAACAATTTTCTTCAGACATTTTATTTCTATGAAAAACGAAAATTTTGCAATTGCAGTTTATTTTTCATTAACTAAATTGTATAAACTCAAATTTTTGTTTTTCTTGCTGAATTTAAATAGGAATAAAATTAGGGTAGTATGATTTTCGAAAAAGTGAGACTGAGAAATTTTTGCATAGAGTTTTTTTTAACAACTTCTGAATTTCATTGGATAAACATGAAGCCTTGTTAAAAATTATGATTATTTTTGGTATACTGAGATTTGCAGGAATTAGAAAAAAAATATATATATATTTTTGGAATTGGCACGCGTCCCGAGGCAACCCAGGACGGGCGTCCCGAAGGCAGCCCCTTCTATAAAATCTCAATTTTTTTTCATTTTTCCCTCAAAATTCACTTCAAAAATTCCCCCTCTCTCAAATAACTCTCTCCCTTTACCTTTGGCAAACTTTTCAAATTTCAAATTTCAAATTTCCCTCCAAAATTTAAATTTTAAATTTCCTTCCAAATTCGGATTTCCCTCCAAAATTTGAATTTCCCGCCAAAAATTTCGAAATCTTTCCCTAGCCTAATTTCACCCTTTTAAATTCAAATTCACCTCCAGAATTCGAATTCGAACCTTCCTTCCTACCTAAAACTCCCAAAATCTCTCAAACACTTTCAACCCAAATGGCTGCCAAACGTGCTCGTACCACATCCACTATGGTAGTTACCTCAGTGGCACATCCTTTTATGCTCTTTCCCTCCAGCACAGCATATCAGGAGAGATGTCACGGATACATTGGACGCACGATACTGACGGGCAAAACATTGGATTGGGCAGCAGTACAGACACTGGGAGTAGAGGCTGAGGTCAGACGCATACTCGACGTACCACCTTACAGTCGAGTATTCATCGTCATAGAGCCCACATACCTGGAGCTGGTATGTGAGTTCTATGCGTCCTTTGCATGCCACCAGGAGCAGATCACATTCCGCTTAGGCGGAATAGATCGGTCGATGAGCATGGCCGAGTTCGGCATCGCCATAAGTATCTAGTACAGAGATGAGCTGGATACGCCCGCATACACCACAGCAGTGCGAGACTTCACGACTGCGGACGTCCCCGCTGCTTGGGCTCAGATTTGTATGACGGGTGCCCCATACCAGCACGGCTCCTCGAAAGCCACAGGTATCTATCCCTCTCTTCGCTACTTACATGCCATTATCGCACACACTTTGTCAGGACGACGGACGGCCCCCGGGAATGTCACCCAAATGGAGACATTCCTCTTGGCCAACATGCATATGGGATCCACAGTAGAGATGGCTCGACTTATCACAGTCATCATGCGGGGTTTTGCTACGGACACTCGGAAATAGTGTCTGGGGCTCGGGCCATTCATCACCAGGATAGCTCACTACCTGGAGTTGGACATAGAGAGCTCGGAGCTTACTCTGGTCGCCCCGACCACCGTTCCCACTGATTTTACCATCCTACGGAACATGTGAATGGTTGTCCGGGATGCGAGCGGCCGCTACACCATCCACACAGAGCAGCCAGGACAGGCCTCGGCATCAGAAGCAGCTCCACCGCATATCCCTCCATCAGAGACGTTCGTGCCATGTACTGCCTTCGAACGACACATGTCGCACGGATTGGCAGAACTATCGGCACGATACAGTCGAGACATGGACCTGATTGACAAACGGCTGGCAATGATGGATGACAGGGTTGACAGACGACTGGCGGTGATGGATGACAGGATCGCCATGATCACCAGTAGGATTGAGGAGATACATCAGCAGACTGCCCGAGTAGCGGATAACTTCGAGTTTGACTTAGCAGACCTCGGTCCACTGGATGGCGACCCGCCGGGTTCTTAGTCTCTCTCTCCCCTTCTTTCCTTTCTTTTGTCTTTTGTTTATCTTGTTCTTTGTGTATGTCTGGGCTGTATGACTATGAATCTTTGTACAAAATTGATTTATATGACATACAGAATTGTTGCATTATTTTGTTTTTTCTTGTTTTTTTTTTTAATGTTTTATTTCTTGTTTTCAAATAAGTGTGGGGTAATTAGCTATGCATGAACACTGAGGACATTGCCAAACTTAAGTGTGGGGTAGCAGTGCACGGTGCACTGTAGCAGTTTGAAAAAAATTTTCGCATGCTTTTGCTTGTTTTCCCCGTATTTTCACACACTTCCAAAATTTTTCCGTCTTTCAGACTTCTAAATGCAGTATGCTTGGTTAAACAATTGCTTATGTCTATGATATGTAGGTAGTATGTTATGGTTAGTAGGAGATAGTCGATAGCTATCTTGGACTAATTGATTAGGAATAGGGAATTCCTGATAACTGAGCACAACCTTGTCTGGATTAGAGACCTCAACCAATTGCCTATTCGAGACTTAACTAGATAAAATCAGACCAATTGTGGATATATTGGCAGTTAGAATAATAGACTAGAGACTCTGAGCTAAAAGTGAAAGGAACATTAAGGAAGTTAATTACAATAGGGTAGTTTGCCAGCGGCCTTCGCTACTCGAGCACCACTCCTTCGGGGAATTTAAAGCCTGATGCCCTAAGGTCGTGTAGATCTCGGTGGGACTCGCTACATGGGTAGTTGAAGTTGACGTGTTCTAAGCAGACTCGAAATACCCTGAATCTATAAAGAAAATAACTAAGTGCTAAAACATTAAAAATCTTATCACCAAAGCTCAGAACTCAGAAAGTTATCTGTTGTCAGTGTGTCTAGCGATAGGTCGAAGTATTATCTGGTAGCAGTTAAGATAAGAGTTCATTGTGTTGACTATCTGGTCTAGACTAGTACACACACTACACATCAGGAAGACCCTGTGACTAAGAAAAAAGTCCAACCTAGTTGTTGATTTGTTTTCTGCCTGATCATAACAAGCTACTATAAACATTTGAGACCTTGTCATAGCAACCTAACCAGTCAGACCTGTGTTAAGAATTGTCTGAAGAATTTTTCGAATAAAAACATGATTAGGAATTTAAGTGACTGCACTACGGTTTAAAATCACTAACTCCATGTAGACTTTGCTTGAGGACAAGCAAAAAGCTAAGTGTGGGGTTATCTGATACGCGAAAATCGTATCACATTTTTAGCATGTTTTTATATATGTTTTAATGTGAAATTGAGAGTAAATTGACATTAATTGTTTACTATTTACTTGATTTCACGGTTTATATGATTTTGGAAGTGTCAGGTGAAAAGTAGACGAAAACAGCAAATTCTGGGGCAAAAACGCAATTTTTGGAAATGTTGACCCGGTCAAAGGTCCGGGACAGGCGTCCCGAACCCGGGACGGGCGTCCCGACCCAGTCAAACCGCCAGGACAGGCGTCCTGAACCTGGACGGGCGTCCCGAACCTGGTCAACGAATCAGGACGGGCGTCCCGAGCCGCCAGAAGCTGTCCCACATCGAATTTTTTTGAGATTTTCACTCCAGGAAGCTGCTATAAATACCCCAGGCCTCCAGCAGTTGAAATCATCCCTCTCCACTCGATCTGAGTCATTAAGTGGTTTCCAGTGTACAATTTTCCAGTACACAACTCACTCAGAGACTCGGATCTCAGTTTTCTTTCTTATTAGTGTTTATTTTAGTTTCTGAGAAATAGTCTCAAATCTTAGGTTTCTATAGATAGGTTCGTTTCCGGTATTCATAGAATACCCGGGGTTTCGTTAGGAGACCCTAAGAGAGCTCTAGGCGTTCGAAGAGTCAGTCCACAGGGCTGGGCTTAAGCTGGGTATTAAGGTAAAGCCCAGTTACTAGGCTGAGGAAGCGTCCTCCGAAGGTTCTAGCGAGCAGAGTCAGGGCGAGCAATACGACGTATACAGCAGTACGCTCTGTCGGCGAGACTACGTAAAGGGTGATTTCTTTATGGCATCAGTCCCCATACCCCTCTCTTATATGTTTTATTGCTTTGTCCTAAACATCAATTATGAATATCAGATTACGGTTTTATGAATGTTTTTATGAATAGTTGTTTTGTATGTTGAAGTTATTATGTTTTTCCGGAAATAGCCACCTGCTAAATATTCACTATGTCTGCATGTTTAATGTGCTCTTTTAAACTAACGTTAGGGTTATAGACAATTCCTAACCTCGGTCTAATCATAACCTGTTTAGTTTAACAGGCATCAATTAGTATTGGTGTCTGCCATGCTAGAAAAAATAACATGCTGAACACCCTGCTTCTTAAAGTAGTCTAGGTAGGAGTCGAGTTGAGTCCGATTATGCCGGCGGCTAGGGCAAGCGGTATGATCCCCGAAGTGACATAGGGCTTTCATGGATACCTTCGTCCCGAACCGTGAGTAGGGCCGTCATTAAGGTAGGGCGGTTTATTAGAGACTTCGGATGTGGTACGCCTTTAGACACAGAACATAGTTGCAATCCAGGCTAAGATGCATCTAAAATACTCGAAGACAGGTCAATCAACATATAGGAACAGTATAGCATAGAATCAGAACTCATCTTTAAAACACTTTTAGGATTAATTAGACTTGAACCTAGTGGAGAATGGATCACCCTCTCATCAAAGATATTGATGAAGATTGCATAACTGGATCATAAGATAAGAGTTAGGATAAGAGGCTAGTTACTACTAAGCCGTTGCCACTTCCCTGGGAGTACGATATTTATTTAATAAAATCGTAGATACTTTCCAATAGACTAGCTACACGATAGGTACTCTGCCTTAGGTTCTGGCTGATTAAGTGACACCATAGAGACTAAATGTGACAATTAGTCAATCACAGTCCTTAGTTAATCATAATCAACATAGGGTAAAATAACACCTATTTAGCATGTCAACCGGAATTGCATCACTTAGCGACTCAGGTTTCAGTATAAGTTTCTTTATATTCTTAGATAGTGTCTCGTGTTCTTTGTTTCTGAGAGTTAGTCTCAGATCCTAGGATACGACTAGATAGGTTCATTTATGGTATTCATAGAATACCTGGGGTTTCGTTAGGAGATCCTAAGAGGGCTCTAGGCGTTCGAAGAGTCAGTCCACAAGGCTGGGCTTAAGCTGGGTATTAAGGTAAAGTCCAGCTACTAGGCTGAGGAAGCGTCCTTGATGGCTTCCCGACTAATATGCTAAATATGTGTTGTTTTACCCTAGGTTGATTATGAGTAATTAAGGACTTAGATTGACTAATTGTCATTTTTAGTCTCTATGTTGTCACTTAATCAGCCAGAACCTAAGGCAGAGTACCTATCGTGTAGCTAGTCTGTTGGAAAGTATCTACGATTTTATTAAATTAAATATCATACTCCCAGGGAAGGGGTAACGGCTTAGTAGTAACTAGCCTTTTACCCTAACTCTTATCTTATGATCAAGTTATGCAATCATTATCAATAACTTTGATGAGAGGGTGATTCATTCTCCACTAGGTTTAAGTCTATTTAAGCCTAAAAGTGTTTTACAGATAATGTCCTGATTCTATGTTATAATGTTCCTACATGTTGATTGACCTATCTTCGAGTGTTTTAGACATGTCTTGGCCTGGATTGCAACTATGTTCTGAGTCTAAAGGTGTACCACATCTGAGTCACCTAATAAACTGCCCTACCTTAATGACGGCCCTACTCACGGTTCGAGCTAAAGGCATCCATGAAAGCCCTATGTCACTTCGGGGATCATGCCACTCGCCCTAACGCCGGCATAAAAACACAACTGAGCCTACTTAGACTACTCTAACAAACAGGGTGTTCTATATGTTATTTTATCTAATATGGCAGACACCAATGCTAATTGATGCCTGTTAAACTAAACAGGTTATGATTAGACCGTGGTTAGGAATTGTCTATAACCCTAAATTTAGTTTAACAGAAACTACATTAGACATGCAGACATAATGAATATTAAGCAGGTGGCTATTTCCGGAAAATCATAAGAACTTCAACATGTATAACAAATACTCATAAAAATCATAATCCAATATACATAATCAATATTTGGACGAACACAATACAAACATATAAAGAGACTACTTGCATATGCTGTAAAGGATTCGCCCTTTACTTAGTCTCGCCGATGGAGCAACTACTTGTATATGCTATACTGCTCGACCCGACTCTGCTCGACAGAACCTTCGGAGGACGCTTCCTCAGCCTAGTAGCTGGACTTTACCTTAATACCTAGCTTAAGCACAGCACTGTGGACTGACTCTTCGAATGCCTAGAGCCCTCTTAGGATCTCCTAATGAAATCCCGGGTATTCTATGAATACCAGAAACGAACCTATCTATCGTAGCCTAGGATCTGAGACTAATTCTCATAAACAAAGAAAACGAGACACTATCTAGAAATAAAAGAAACTTCTACTGAACCCGAGTCTCTAAGTGACTTATGTACTCTAGAAAAATGTACACTTGAAGTCACTAAGTGACTCAGATCGAGTGGAGAGGAATGATTTCAACTGACGAAGGCCTGTGGTATTTATAGCAGCTTTCTGGAGTGAATGTTTCCAAGAATTTCGATGTGGGACTTGGACCAGGCATCCGGGACGCCCATCCTGGATTGGGACGCCCGTCCCGAGTCCTAGATGCCCGTCCTGGCCAGTTGACCAGGTCAGGACGCCCACATCGACTTCCAAACTTCTGAAAATTGCGTTTTTGCCCCGAAATTTGCCATTTTCTTCTACTTTTCACTTGACACTTCCAAAATCATAAAACCTGTGAAATTGAGTTAATAACAAACAATTAAGACTGATTTGCCCTCAATTTCACCCTAAATTATGCCTAAAAACATGCTAAAAATGTGATATGATTTATGCATATCAAATAACCCCACACTTAGCTTTTTGCTTGTCCTCAAGCAAAGCCTACCTGAAGTTAGTGATTCTAAATCATATGTGCAGTCGCTTAAATTTCCTAGTCATGATTTTATTCCAAAAATTATTCAGACAATTCATAACACATGTCTGACTGGTTAGGCTGCTATGACAAGGTCTCAAATGTCTCTAGTAGATTGTTATAATCAAGCAGGTTTAACAACTTAACAACTAGGTTGAACTCTTCTCTCAGTCACAAGGTCTTCCTGATGTGTTGTGTGTGTACTAGTCTAGACCAGATAGTCAACACAATATACTCTCGTCTTAACTACTACCAGATAACACTTCGACCCGTCGCTAGACATACTAACAACAGACAGCTTTCTGAGTTCTGAGCCTTGGTGATCAGATTTTTAATTATTTAGCATTTATTGATTTTTTCTTTTATAGATTTTTCAGGGTATTTTAAGTCTTCTTTAACACGTCAACTTTAACTACCCATGTAGCGAGTCCCACTCCGATGACTCCCAGACCTACACGACCTTAGGGCAACAGGCTTTAAGTTCCCCTAAGGAGTGGTGCTCGAGTAGCAAAGGCCGCTGGCAAACTACCCTATTTAATTAACTCTTTTTTTCTTTTCACTTTCAGCTCAGAGCCTCATCTAGTCATTCTAATTGCCAAGACATCCGCAACTGATCTAATCTTATCTAGTTAAGTTTTGAAAAGGTAATTGGCTGAGGTTTCTAATCCAGACTAAGTTGTGCTCAATTATCAGGAATTCCCTATTCCTAATCAATAAGTTCAAGATAGTCATCACATTGTCTCCTACTAATCATAACATTCTACACACATATCATAGACATCAGCAATGTTTTACCAATCATACTGCATTTTGAGGTCTGAAAAAAATGAAAAATTTTGAAAATTTTCGGAAGGATGTGAAAATACGGGGAAAACAAGCAAAATCATGCAAAACATTTCTCAAACTACTACAGTGCACTGTGCACTGCTACCCCACACTTAAGTCTGACACTGTCCTCAGTGTTCATGCATATCTAAATTACCCCACACTTATTTGAAAACAAGAAACAAAAACAAAACAGAAAAGACTCTTACCCCACACTTATTCGAATAACTATGGGTAAGAAGGAAAATAAAGCAATGAAATAAAATAACAAGATAAAATAGAGGAAACAATGCTGTTATGTTATATCAATCAACGTTATACAAAGATTCATATTTCATACAGCCCAGACATGATCACACACATAGAACAAAAACAAAAGAAAAAGAAAAGGAAAAGAAAAGCTAAGAACACGACTCGTCGTCGTTAGGTGGACCGAAGTCTACTGGAAAGTAGACCTCTGTGTTTTCCACCAGTTGGGAGGTATGCTGATAAATCTCCTCAATCCTGCTGGTGTTCATAGCGATTCTGTCGTCCATAATCGACATCCGTCTCTCGATTCTTTCCATATCCCGGCTATATCGGGCTAAAAGTTCCACCAATTCGTGTGACATATGTCGTTCAAAGGTAGTGCGTGGAACGAATGTCTCTATCGGAGGTATATGTGCTGGAACTACTCCTGGTGTCGAGGCCTGTCCTGACTGCTCCGTGTGGATGGAGTAGCACCCATTTGCATCCCGTACGACCATCCCCATGTTCCGTAGAATGGTAAGGTCCATAGGAATTGTGGTTGGGGCAACCTGGGTCAGCTCCGAGCCCTCGATGTCCAACTCCAAGTAGTGGGCTATCCTGGTGATGAACGGTCCAAGCCCCAGACACTATTTCCGAGTGTCCGTAGCGAAACCCCGCATGATGACAGTGATGAGTCGAGCCATCTCTACTGTAGAACCCATGTGCATGTTCGCCAGGAGGAATGTCTCCATTTGGGTGACATTCCCGAGGGCCTTCCGACGTCCTGACAGAGTGTGTGCGATAATGGCATGTAAATAGTGAAGAGCAGGATAAATACCTGTGGCTTTCGCAAAGCCATGCTAGTAGGGAACACCTGTCGTACAGATCTGAGCCCAAGCGGTGGAGACGTCTACAGAAGTGAAGTCTCGAATTGTTGTGGTGTAGGCAGGTGTATCTAGCTCGTCTCTCTGCCAGATACCCAAGGCGATGCCGAACTCGGCCATGCTCATCGATCGATCTATTCTGCCCAAGCGGAATGTGATATGCTCTTGATGGAATGTAAACGAAGCATAAAACTCACATACCAGCTCTAGGTAGGTCGGCTCTGTGACGATGAAGACTCGACTGTAGCGTAGTACATCGAGTATGTGTCGGACTTCCTGCTCAACCTCTAATGTCTGTACTGTTGTCCAGTTAAGCATTCTGCCAATCAATATGGTGCGTCCGATATATCCATGACATCTCTCCTAGTATGCTGGACTGGAGGGAAACAGCATGAAAGGATGTGCCACCGATGTGACGGTCATGGTAAACGTGATACGAGCGCGTTTGGGAGCCATTTAGTTGAGAACACACGAGAGACTTTGAGAGTTTAGGCGGGAAGGAAGATTTGAATTCGAATTCTGGAGGTGAATTTGAATTCAGAAGGATGGATTTTGGATAGTGAAGGATTTTGAATTCTTGGCGGGAAATTCAAATTTTAGAGGGAAATTCGAATTTTGAAACTTTGCGGAGTTGCCAAAAATTTGTAGAGAGAAGGTAGAGAGAAATGTTTTAGAGAGATGAATTTTTGGTAGTTGGTTTGAGAGAAAATGAAAAAAATGGAATATTTGTAGGAGGGGCGGCCTTCGGGACACCCGTCCCGGGTTGCTTCGGGATGCTTGCCGGATTTTATTTTTTTTTCATAATTCCCTACAAATCTCAGTACGCCAAAAACAATATATGACAGGTCTTCATGTTTATCCTATCAAATTCCGAAGCTGTTAAAAACTCTGTGCAAAAATTTCTCAGTTTCTTTTTCGAAAATCATGATTACCCTAATCTTATCCCAACTTCTGTTCAGCAAGAATTTTAGAAAAACAAAAACTGAGTTTATACAATTTAATTAGTGAAAATAAACTACATTTGAAACACCTTTGTTTTTCATAGAAATTTGAGAAATAAAATGTCTGAAGAAAAATTGTTGAATAAAATAAGAGACCCGTTTTTTTTAAAAAGTTTGAAAACAAAAAAATAGGGGTCAATTATTTAATTTTAGTTCAAACAATTTATTTGCTGAAAGAATAGTGAAAAGAATCTTCCCTTTTTCAATGGCCCTTATTTCTGATCTCTCGTATCTTTGCTTGTATGTTTCGCATCTCTATGCGCATGACTCTCATCTCATCCCTTTGCCTGCCCTGCTCACTTCATAAGTCAGCTAACTCTCGGAGTATCTATGCATTTTTGTTTTCCTAGAGACTGACTGTGGCTCTGAGTTGGTCCATGTTGGTTGTGATATTCAAACTAACTTGGTTTGAATGACACAATCTGCGTGCAATTCCTTGATCCATCTCATAGATCCTTTGAGACAAAGTATCTATCTGCACGGACAACACTGAATGAGAACCGTTAGTACTTCCCCCGGATGAAGGGGTGCGCTCGTTAGGCGTTGGAGTGTACTCAGGAGATGTTGGTGAGTTTTGGGTTTGGTCAAGGGGTGATAGATTTATAAGAACTCTTTGGGCAGGAGTGTGAACTGGAGATCTTTGAGGTTCTTCTCTAGGAGGAAAGGTATCTTCAGAAGGATCTTCTTCCGTGGGACTAGGCTCATGGGTGTTCAGTAATCTTCTCACTAAGTCACTGGTGTCTAAGCTTGAGCTTATTTCTATAGGTTGTGGAGGATGATTCTCCCAAGGTATTTCTGGTTCAGGCCTAGATGGTCCTTCTGGTTTGGTCTTCTTTGGTCCTGGAGTGTCAGGGTTTTCTGTTTTCTTTGCTTGATTTGTAGCTACTCTTGTTCTCTTCATCTATGAGTACAAAGTCTGGCTAGGAATAACAAATAACAAAATAGAAAAAGAAAAGAAAGATATTTTTCGGTTTTTTAAATTTTTAACATTTTTTTATATTTTATTTAGAAAGCAGATAAATTTCCTCAATATGGTTTTAGAATAATTTTCTAAAGTTTGATTATCCTAAATGTCTTAATTCCAGATAATATCTAAAATTAGTTAGTTATGATAACCCTATATTTCGGAAATTGATTGTCTAACTAGCATAAGATAAGTGTAGGTCTAAAGTCTAGGTTACTACCGTTACCTATCATAAGTTTCTAGAATTGTGGCCAATAATCCTAAATTTATTATGATATTTCCCCGGCAACGGCACCAAAAATCTAATGGCTTCCCGATTGATATGCTAAATAGGTGTTGTTTTACCCTATGTTGATTATGAGTAATTAAGGACTTAGATTGACTAATTGTCACTTTTAGTTTCTATGCTGTCATTTAATCAGCCAGAACCTAAGGCAGAGTACCTATCATGTAGCTAGTCTGTTGGATAGTATCTACGATTTTATTAAATTAAATATCATACTCCCAGGGAAGTGGTAACGGCTTAGTAGTAACTAGCCTTTTACCCTAACTCTTATCTTATGATCCAGTTATGCAATCGTCATCAATAACTTTGATGAGAGGGTGATTCATTCTCCACTAGGTTTAAGTCTGATACGCGAAAATTGTATCACATTTTTAGCATGTTTTTATGTATGTTTTAATGTGAAATCGAGAGTAAATTGACATTAATCATTTACTATTTACTTGATTTCACGGTTTTTATAATTTTGGAAGTGTCAGGTGAAAAGTAGACGAAAACAGCAAATTCTGGGGCAAAAATGCAATTTTTGGAAATGTTGACCCGGTCAAAAGTCCGGGACGGGCGTCCCGACCCAGTCAAACCGCCAGGACGGGCGTCCTGAACCGGGACGGGCGTCCCGAACCTGGTCAACGAATCAGGACGGGCGTCCCGAACCGAGACGAGCGTCCCGAGCCGCCAGAAGTTGTCCCACATCGAATTTTTCAGAGATTTTCACTCCGGGAAGCTGCTATAAATACCCCAGGCCTCTAGCAGTTGAAATCATCCCTCTCCACTCGATCTGAGTCATTAAGTGGTTTCCAGTGTACAGTTTTCCAGTACACAACTCACTCAGAGACTCGGATCTCAGTTTTCTTTCTTATTAGTGTTTTGTTTTAGTTTCTGAGAAATAGTCTCAGATCTTAGGTTTCTATAGATAGGTTCGTTTCCGGTATTCATAAAATACCCGGGGTTTCGTTAGGAGACCCTAAGAGAGCTCTAGGCGTTCGAAGAGTCAGTCTACAGGGCTGGGCTTAAGCTGGGTATTAAGGTAAAGCCCAGTTACTAGGCTGAGGAAGCGTCCTCCGAAGGTTCTGGTGAGCAGAGTCAGGGCGAGCAATACGACATATACAGCAGTACGCTCTGTAGGCGAGACTAAGTAAATGGTGATTTCTTTATGGCATCAGTCCCCATACCCCTCTCTTATATGTTTTATTGCTTTGTCCTAAACATCAATTATGAATATCAGATTATGATTTCATGAATAGTTGTTTTGTATGTTGAAGTTATTATGTTTTTCCGGAAATAGCCACCTGCTAAATAATCATTATGTCTGCATGTCTAATGTAGTTTCTTTTAAACTAAAATAGGGTTATAGACAATTCCTAACCACGGTCTATTCATAACCTGTTTAGTTTAACAAGCATCAATTAGTATTGGTGTCTGCCATACTAGATAAAATAACATGCTGAACACCTGCCTTGTTAGAGTAGTCTAGGTAGGCTGAGTAGAGCGTTATGCCAGCGATTATGAGCCTTCAGAGTGATCCCCGAAAGTGACATAGGGCTTTCATAACTGTCTTTGTTCGTACCGTGAGTAGGGCCTTTTACCTTAATGATAGGGGGCGGTAGCATAGAGACTCAGATGTGGTACACCTTTAGACACAGAACATAGTTGCATTCCAGGCTAAGATATATCTAAAACACTCGAATATAGGTCAATCAACATATAGGAACAGTATAACATAGAATCAGAACTTATCTTTAAAACACTTCTAGGATTAATTAGACTTGAACCTAGTGGAGAATGGATCACCCTCTCATCAAAGTATTTGATGAAGATTGCATAACTGGATCATAAGATAAGAGTTAGGATAAGAGGCTAGTTACTACTAAGCCGTTGCCACTTCCCTGGGAGTACGATAATTAAATTAATAAAATCGTAGATACTTTCCAATAGACTAGCTACACGATAGGTACTCTGCCTTAGGTTCTGGCTGATTAAGTGACACCATAGAGACTAAATGTGACAATTAGTCAATCACAGTCCTTAATTATTCATAATCAACATAGGGTAAAATAACACCTATTTAGCACGTCAACCGGAATCGCATCAAAGTCTATTTAAGCCTAAAAGTGTTTTACAGATAATGTCCTGATTCTATGTTATAATGTTCCTACATGTTGATTGACCTATCTTTGAGTGTTTTAGACATGTCTTGGCCTGGATTGCAACTATGTTCTGAGTCTAAAGGTGTACCACATCTGAGTCACCTAATAAACCGCCCTACCTTAATGACGGCCCTACTCACGGTTCGAGCTAAAGGCATCCATGAAAGCCCTATGTCACTTCGGGGATCATGCCGCTCGCCCTAACGCCGACATAAAAACACAACTCAGCCTACTTAGACTACTCTAACAAACAGGGTGTTATGTAGGTTATTTTATCTAATATGGCAGACACCAATGCTAATTGATGCTTGTTAAACTAAACAGGTTATGATCAGACCGTGGTTAGGAATTGTCTATAACCCTAAACTTAGTTTAAAAGAAACAACATTAGACATGCAGACATAATGAATATTAAGCAGGTGGCCATTTCCGAAAAATCATAAGAACTTCAACATGTATAACAAATACTCATAAAAATCATAATCCAATATACATAATCAATATTTGGACGAACACAATACAAACATATAAAGAGAGGGACAGGGGGATTGATGCCATAAAGAATTCACCCTTTACTTAGTCTCGCCGATGGACCAACTGCTTGTATATGCTGTACTGCTCGACCCGACTCTGCTCGACAGAACCTTCGGAGGACGCTTCCTCAGCCTAGTAGTTGGACTTTACCTTAATACCCAGCTTAAGCCCAGCCCTGTGGACTGACTCTTCGAATGCCTAGAGCCCTCTTAGGATCTCCTAACGAAATCCCGGGTATTCTATGAATACCATAAACGAACCTATCTATCGTAGCATAGGATCTGAGACTAATTCTCAGAAACCAAGAAAACGAGATACTATCTAGAAATAAAAGAAACTTCTACTGAACCCGAGTCTCTAAGTGACTTATGTACTCGATAAAAATGTACACTTGAAGTCACTAAATGACTCAGATCGAGTGGAGAGGAATGATTTCAACTGAGGAAGGCCTGGGGTATTTATAGCAGCTTTCTGGAGTGAAGTTTTCCAAGAATTTCAATGTGGGACTTGGACCAGGCATCCGTGACGCCCGTCCTGGATTGGGACGCCCGTCCTGGCCTGTTGACCAGGTCAGGATGGCCATCCCGAGTCCTGGACACCCGTCCTGGCCTGTTGACCAGGTCAGGACGTTCATCCTGATTCGGGACGCCCACCCCGACTTCCGAACTTCTGAAAATTGCGTTTTTGCCCCGAAATTTGCCATTTTCTTCTACTTTTCACATGACACTTCCAAAATCATAAAAACTGTGAAATTGAGTTAATAACAAACAATTAAGACCGATTTGCCCTCAATTTCACCCTAAATTATGCCTAAAAACATGCTAAAAATGTGATATGATTTATGCATATCAGTCCTCCGAAGGTTCAGTTGAGCAGAGTCGGGTCGAGCAGTCCAACATATACAAGCAGTTTCTCCATCGGCGAGACTAAGTAAAGGGTGAATTCTTTATGGCATCAGTCCCCCTGTCCCTCACTTTATATGTTTGTACTGTGTTCGTCCAAACATTTGTTATGATTATTGGATTATGATTTTATGAATATTTGTTATGCATGTTGAAGTACTTTATGATTTTCCGGAAAAGGCCACCAACTTAACTTCCATTATATCTGCATGTCTAATGTAGTTTCTTTTAAACTAAATGTAGGGTTATAGACAATTCCTAACCATAGTCTAATCATAACCTGTTTAGTTTAACAGGCATTAATTTAGGACTTCCCCGTTCGGATGCATTAATATCTGCCATATTAGATAAAATAACCTATAGATCACCATGTTTGTTAGAGTAGTCTAAGTAGGTTGAGTTTGTGTGTTTATGCCGGCGTTAGGGCGAGCGGCATGATCCCCGAAGTGACATATGGCTTTCATGGATGCCTTTAGCTCGAACCGTGAGTAGGGCCGTCATTAAGGTAGGGCGGTTTATCAGGTAACTCAGATGTGGTACACCTTTAGACTCAATACATAGTTGCAATCTAGGCCAAGACATGTCTAAAATACTCGAAGATAGGTCAATCAACATGTAGGAACAGTATAACATAGAATCAGGACATTATCTGTAAAACACTCTTAGGCTTAAATAGACATAAACCTAGTGGAGAATGAATCACCCTCTCATCAAAGATATTGATGAACGATTGCATAATCGGATCATAAGATAAGAGTTAAGGTAAGAGGATAGTTACTACTAAACCGTTACCACTTCCCTGGGAGTACGATATTTGATTTAATTAAAATCATAGAATTTTCCAACAGACTAGCTACACGATAGGTACTCTGCCTTAGGTTCTGATTGATTAAGTGACAACATAGAGACTAAATGTGATAATTAGTCAGGAATAGTCCTTAATTACTCATAATCAACATAGGGTAAAACAACACCTATTTTAGTATATCAGTCGGAACGCATCAATTTCAACATGCAAAACACATATTCATAAAATCATAGTTTAATATTCATAATAATTATTTGGACGAACACAATACACACATATAAAGAGAGGGACAAGGGGACCGATGCCATAAAGTATTCACCCTTTACGTAGTCCGCTGATGGAGCAACTGCTTGTATATGCTGGACTGCTCGACCCGACTCTGCTCGACAGAACCTTCGGAGGACGCTTCCTCAGCCTAGTAGCTATGCTTTACCTTAATACCCAGCTTAAGCACAGCCCTGTTGACTGACTCTTCGAACGCCTAGTGCTCTCTTAGGATCTCCTAACAAAATCCTGGATATTCTATGAATACCAAAAATGAACCTATCTAGTCATATTCTAAGATCTAAGACAGACTCTCAGAAACGAAGAACACGAGACACTCTAAAACTATAAATATACCTATACTAAAACCTGAAATCACTAAGTGACTTGTATACTATAGAAAATTGTATACTTGAAGTCACTAAATGACTCAGATCGAGTGGAGAGGAATGATTTCAACTGAGGAAGGCCTGGTGTATTTATAGCAGGGGAACTAGGTGAATTTCTCTGCAAACATCGATGTGGGACTTTGACCAGGCATTTGGGACTGATACGCGAAAATCGTATCACATTTTTAGCATGTTTTTATATATGTTTTAATGTGAAATTGAGAGTAAATGGACATTAATTGTTTACTATTTACTTGATTTCACGGTTTTTATGATTTTGGAAGTGTCAGGTGAAAAGTAGACGAAAACAGCAAATTCTGGGGCAAAAACGCAATTTTTGGAAATGTTGACCCGGTCAAAGGTCCGGGACGGGCGTCCCGAACCCGGTCAAACCGCCAGGACGGGCGTCCTGAACCGGGACGGGCGTCCCGAACCTGGTCAACGAATCAGGACGGGCGTCCCGAGCCGCCAGAAGCTGTCCCACATCGAATGTTTCAGAATTTTTCACTCCGGGAAGCTGCTATAAATACCCCAGGCCTCCAGCAGTTGAATTCATCCCTCTCCACTCGATCTGAGTCATTAAGTGGTTTCCAGTGTACAATTCTCTCGTACACAACTCACTCAGAGACTCGGATCTCAGTTTTCTTTCTTATTAGTGTTTGTTTTAGTTTCTGAGAAATAGTCTCAGATCTTAGGCTTCTATAGATAGGTTCGTTTCTGGTATTCCTAGAATACCCGGGATTTCGTTAGGAGATCCTAAGAGGGCTCGAGGCGTTCGAAGAGTCAGTCCACAGGGCTGGGCTTAAGCCGGGTTGTTAAGTAAAGCCCAGCTACTAGGCTGAGGAAGCGTCCTCCGAAGGTTCTGACGAGCAGAGTCGGGTCAAGCAATAAGGCATATACAGCAGTACGCTCCATCGGCGAGACTTCGTAAAGGGTGAATTTATGGCATCGGTCCCCCTGTCCCTCTCTTATATGTTGTTATTGTGTTGCCCAAATACTGATTTGAATACCAGATTATGTTTTTATGAATATTTGTGATATATGTTGAAGTTATTATGTTTTTCTAGAAATGGCCACCTGCTTAAATATCCATTATGTCTGCATGTCTATTGCCGTGCTTTTAAACTGAAATTAGGGTTATAGACAATTCCTAACCACGGTCTATTCATAACCTGTTTAGTTTAACAGACATCAATTAGTATTGATGTCTGCCATACTAGATAAAATAATCTGCGGAACACCCTGTTGGTTGAAAGTAGTCTAGGTAGGCTGAGTTGAGTATTATGCCGGCGGTTATGAGACGAGCAGTATGATCCCCAAAGTGACATAGGGCGGTCATTGCTGACTTTAGTCCGAGCCGTGAGTAGGGCCGTTACCCTTAACGATGGGGCGGTAGCGTAGAAACTCAGATGTGGTAACCTTTAGACACAGAACATAGTTGCAATCCAGGCCAAGACATGTCTAAAATACTCGAATATAGGTCAATCAATGTATAGTAACAGTATAACATAGAATCAGAACTCATCTTTAAAACACTTTTAGGATTAATTGGAATTGAACCTAGTGGAGAATGGATCACCCTCTCATCAAAAGTATTTGATGAAGATTGCATAACTGGATCATAAGATAGGAGTTAGGATAAAAGGCTATTTACTACTAAGCCGTTGCCACTTCCCTGGGAGTACGATAATTATTTAATAAAATCGTAGATACTTTCCAATAGACTAGCTACACGATAGGTACTCTGCCTTAGGTTCTGGCTGATTAAGTGACACCATAGACTAAATGTGACAATTAGTTAATTCACAGTCCTTAATTATTCATAATCAACATAGGGTAAAATAACACCTATTTAGCACGTTGGTCGGAAATCCCATCAGATTTTTGGCGCCGTTGCCGGGGAAATATCATAATGAATTTAGGATTCCTGATCAAAATTCTAGAGACTTATGATAGGTAACGGTAGTAACCTAGACCTTAGATCTACACTTATCTTATACCAGTTAGACAATCAGTTTCCGAAATATAGGATTATCATAACTAATTAATTTTAGATGTTATCTGGAATTAAGACATTTAGGATAATCAAATTTTAGAAAATCATTCTAAAACCATATTGAGGGAATTTAATTGCTTTCAAAATATTAAAAGAAAAAAAATTTTAAAATCTAAAAATCCGAAAAAATTGTACTTTTTCTTGTTTAAATGGTAAGTTATTCTCTTTTCCCTATCTTTTGTGTTTTCTCCCTGTGAATAGTTGTTTTGTTTTGTTTTCTATTTCTTCCAAGTTTTTCTTTAGTTTTCACTCTCCCTGTAACCTCACTAACCAGTTTGCTCAGGCTAAAACGTGTTCTTCTCTGTAGTTGCATGACTCGATCTTCAGAAGCTAACCTTGAAACACCATTTTATTGACCAAATGTTAGAAAGATTATCTGGACACATGTTTTATTGCTTTCTTGATGGGTTTTCTGGTTATTTTCAAATTCCTATCTCCCCTGAGGACCAGCATAAAACCACATTCACATGCCCTTTTGGAACATTTGCATATAGAAGGATGCCTTTTGGTTTGTGTAATGCACCTGCTACATTTCAACGTTGCATGACTGCTATCTTTGAGGACATGTTAGGAAAATCTATGGAAGTATTTATGGATGACTTTTCTGTTTTTGGTAATACATTTGAGGTTTGTCTAAGGAACTTGGAGTTAATGTTGAAACGTTGTATAAAATCTAACCTGGTTTTAAATTGGGAAAAATGCCACTTCATGGTAAAAGAGGGAATCGTTTTAGGACATAAGATCTCACACTTAGGTATGGAAGTAGATAAGGCAAAAATTGAAGTAATTTCAAAACTACCTCCTCCCAAAATGTGAGAGCCGTTAGGAGTTTTTGGGACACGCTGGCTTTTATCGTAGGTTCATAAAAGATTTTTCATTAATAGCCAGACCGTTGACCAATTTACTCGGAAAAGATGTTCCATTTGTCTTTGATGAGAAATGTCTAAAAGCTTTTAATAGACTTAAGGAACTCTTAACTACTGCACCTATCATGACATCACCTGATTGGAGTCTACCTTTTGAGCTTATGTGTGATGCTAGTGACTATGCAGTAGGAGTAGTTTTAGGACAAAGACATGATAAGAAGTTTCATGTAATATATTATGCTAGTAAAACCTTAACTGATGCTCAGGAAAATTACACTACGACAGAAAAGGAATTATTAGCAGTAGTATATGCTTTTGATAAGTTTCGATCTTATCTAGTCCTATCTAAAACTATTGTTTATACTGATCATTCTGCACTAAAATACTTGTTCAATAAAACCGACGCAAAACCAAGATTGATTAGATGGGTTTTATTGCTTCAAGAATTTGACATAGAAATTCGGGATAAGAAAGGGGCAGAAAACTTAGCCGCAGACCACTTGTCTAGGCTGGAAAGTCCGACCCTAGAAGCCATTGATGAAACAATCATATCTGACAAATTCCCGGATGAGAATTTATGTACATTGTTTGCTCTCTTCTCACCCCCTTGGTTTGCAGATATAGCAAATTACTTGGCAGCCCGGACTCTCCCTAGTGATATCACTGCTCAACAAAGAAAAAAATTCTTTGCTGACCTGAAATATTACTTGGGAAGATCCTTTTCTATTTAAATATGTGCAGATCAGATGATCAGAAGGTGTGTATCTCAAGAAGGTTTCCAATTTTGGAACATTGTCACTGCGGACCAACAGGCGGTCACTTAGCTGCAGCTAATACCGCCCGAAAAGTATTAGAAGCAGGCTTTTACTGGCCTACCATATTCAAAGATGCCGCAGCATTTACAGGATCGTGCGATGCCTGTCAGAAAGCGGGAACCATATCTTCTCGAGACAGTCTACCCCAACAGGTAATCCAAAGTGTAGAAATATTTGACATATGGGGTATAGACTTCATGGGTCCGTTTCCTCCCTCTTTTGGTATGAAGTACATCATAGTAGCTGTAGAATATTTTTCAAAATGGCCTGAGGCACAGGCCCTACCTACTAATGATTCTAGAGCTGTATGCAGATTCCTTAAGCAGATTTTCGCCAGGTTTGGATGTCCAAAAGCCCTAATCAGTGATCGAGGTACGCACTTCTGCAACTCTCAATTGCAGAAGGTACTTCATCATTACGGAGTTCAGCATCGCGTTTCCACAGCCTACCACCCTCAAACCAATGGGCAGGCTGAGGTAACCAATAGGGGAATAAAGAGAATCTTAGAAAAGACTGTGGGTGTTAACCGTAAGGATTGGGCCAATAAACTGGAGGATGCATTATGGGCCTTCCGTACAGCATACAAGACCACTACAGGATTCTCACCCTATCGATTAGTCTATGGAAAAGCATGTCACCTTCCAGTTGAACTTGAACACAGAGCTTATTGGGCGGTACAAAAATGCAACCTCGACGATAATTTAACTAAGGAACGCCGGATTCTACAACTCAATGAATTGGATGAGTGGAGGCTCAAAGCCTATGAAAACTCACACCAATTCAAGATGACAAGTAAACTCCGGCATGACAGGCGACTCAGAACCCAGAAGAATTTTGAACCAGGAGATAAGGTATTGCTATACAACTCACGGTTAAGATTGTTCCCAGGAAAGCTGCGTAGCTGCTGGTCAGGACCATTCACAATCACGAATGTATCACCTTTCGGAGCATGTGACATCATGGATTCCGACGGCATTATTCAAAAAGTAAACGGACAACGCCTAAAGATTTACAGAGAGCCGTTTGACTCGTCCGAACAAACTGTGGACTTCACAGACTAAGGGAGTATCTCTTTCATTTATTTCTTGTTTTTGTTATTTCTATGTTCCTTCTTACCCGTAGTTAGTTGAATAAGTGTGGGGTAAGGATCTTTTAATTGTGTTTTATTTCTTGTTTTCAAATAAGTGTGGGGTAATTAGATATGCATGAACACTGAGGACAGTGCCAAACTTAAGTGTGGGGTAGCAGTGCACGGTGCACTGTAGCAGTTTGAAGTTTGAAAAATTTTCGCATGCTTTTGCTTGTTTTCCCGTATTTTCACACCCTTCCAAAAATTTTTCAAAATTTTCTCTTTCAGACTTCTAAATGCAGTATGCTTGGTTAAACAAATTGCTTATGTCTATGATATGTAGGTAGTATGTTATGGTTAGTAGGAGATAGTTGATAGCTATCTTGGACTAATTGATTAGGAATAGGGAATTCCTGATAACTGAGCACAACCTTGTCTGGATTAGAGACCTCAACCAATTGCCTATTCGAGACTTAACTAGATAAAATTAGACCAGTTGTGGATATATTGGCAGTTAGAATGACTAGATGAGACTCTGAGCTAAAAGTGAAAAGAACTTAAGGAAGTTAATTACAATAGGGTAGTTTGCCAGCGGCCTTCGCTACTCGAGCACCACTCCTTCGGGGAACTTAAAGCCTGATGCCCTAAGGTCGTGTAGATCTGGGAGTCATCGGAGTGGGACTCGCTACATGGGTAGTTGAAGTTGACGTGTTCTAAGCAAACTCGAAATACCCTGAATCTATAAAGAAAATAACTAAGTGCTAAAACATTAAAAATCTGATCACCAAAGCTCAGAACTCAGAAAGTTATCTGTTGTCAGTATGTCTAGCGATAGGTCGAAGTATTATCTGGTAGCAGTTAAGATAAGAGTTCATTGTGTTGACTATCTGGTCTAGACTAGTACACACACTACACATCAGGAAGACCCTGTGACTAAAAAAAGTCCAACCTAGTTGTTGATTTGTTTTCTGCCTGATCATAACAAGCTACTAGAACATTTGAGACCTTGTCATAGCAACCTAACCAGTCAGACCTGTGTTAAGAATTGTCTGAAGAATTTTTGGAATAAAAACATGATTAGGAATTTAAGTGACTGCACTACGGTTTAAAATCACTAACTCCATGTAGACTTTGCTTGAGGACAAGCAAAAAGCTAAGTGTGGGGTTATCTGATACGCGAAAATCGTATCACATTTTTAGCATGTTTTTATATATGTTTTAATGTGAAATTGAGAGTAAATGACATTAATTGTTTACTATTTACTTGATTTCACGGTTTTTATGATTTTGGAAGTGTCAGGTGAAAAGTAGACGAAAACAGCAAATTCTGGGGCAAAAACGCAATTTTTGGAAATGTTGACCCGGTCAAAGGTCCGGGACGGGCGTCCCGACCCGGTCAAACCGCCAGGACGGGCGTCCTGAACCGGGACGGGCGTCCCGAACCTGGTCAACGAATCAGGACGGGCGTCCCGAACCGGGACGGGCGTCCCGAGCCGCCAGAAGCTGTCCCACATCGAATTTTTCAGAATTTTTCACTCCGGGAAGCTGCTATAAATACCCCAGGCCTCCAGCAGTTGAATTCATCCCTCTCCACTCGATCTGAGTCATTAAGTGGTTTCCAGTGTACAATTCTCTAGTACACAACTCACTCAGAGACTCGGATCTCAGTTTTCTTTCTTATTAGTGTTTGTTTTAGTTTCTGAGAAATAGTCTCAGATCTTAGGCTTCTATAGATAGGTTCGTTTCTGGTATTCCTAGAATACCCGGGATTTCGTTAGGAGATCCTAAGAGGGCTCGAGGCGTTCGAAGAGTCAGTCCACAGGGCTGGGCTTAAGCCGGGTTGTTAAGTAAAGCCCAGCTACTAGGCTGAGGAAGCGTCCTCCGAAGGTTCTGACGAGCAGAGTCGGGTCAAGCAATAAGGCATATACAGCAGTACGCTCCATCGGCGAGACTTCGTAAAGGGTGAATTCTTTATGGCATCGGTCCCCCTGTCCCTCTCTTATTGTTGTTATTGTGTTTGTCCCAAATACTGATTGAATACCAGATTATGTTTTTATGAATATTTGTGATATATGTTGAAGTTATTATGTTTTCTAGAAATGGCCACCTGCTTAAATATCCATTATGTCTGCATGTCTATTGCCGTTCTTTTAAACTGAAATTAGGGTTATAGACAATTCCTAACCACGGTCTATTCATAACCTGTTTAGTTTAACAGACATCAATTAGTATTGGTGTCTGCCATACTAGATAAAATAATCTGCGGAACACCCTGTTGGTTGAAAGTAGTCTAGGTAGGCTGAGTTGAGTATTATGCCGGCGGTTATGAGACGAGCAGTATGATCCCCAAAGTGACATAGGGCGGTCATTGCTGACTTTAGTCCGAGCCGTGAGTAGGGCCGTTACCCTTAACGATGGGGCGGTAGCGTAGAAACTCAGATGTGGTAACCTTTAGACACAGAACATAGTTGCAATCCAGGCCAAGACATGTCTAAAATACTCGAATATAGGTCAATCAATGTATAGTAACAGTATAACATAGAATCAGAACTCATCTTTAAAACACTTTTAGGATTAATTGGACTTGAACCTAGTGGAGAATGGATCACCCTCTCATCAAAAGTATTTGATGAAGATTGCATAACTGGATCATAAGATAGGAGTTAGGATAAAAGGCTAGTTACTACTAAGCCGTTGCCACTTCCCTGGGAGTACGATAATTATTTAATAAAATCGTAGATACTTTCCAATAGACTAGCTACACGATAGGTACTCTGCCTTAGGTTCTGGCTGATTAAGTGACACCATAGACTAAATGTGACAATTAGTTAATTCACAGTCCTTAATTATTCATAATCAACATAGGGTAAAATAACACCTATTTAGCACGTTGGTCGGAAATCCCATCAGGGACGCCCGTCATAGATCTGGGACGCCCGTCCTAGATCTGGGACGCCCATCCCAGCCTGTTGACCAGGTCAGGATGGCCATCCCAAGTCCTGGACGCCCGTCCTTGTCTGTTGACCAAGTTAGGACGCCCGTCTTGGGTTCTAGACGCCCATCCCGACTTTCGAACTTCTAAAAATCACGTTTTTGCCCCGAAATTTGCCATTTTCTTGCACTTTTCACCTGACACTTCCAAAATCCCAAAAACTGCGAAATCGTGTTAATAACAGTCAATGGAGAACGATTTAACACCAATTTCGCCCTAAATTTTGCCTAAAAACATGCTAAAAAAGTGATATGATTTGTGCATATCATATAACCCCACACTTAGCTTTTTGCTTGTTCTCAAGCAAAGTCTACCTGAAGTTATTGATTTTAAATCATAGGTGCAGTCACTTAAAATTTCTAGCAATATTTTTATTCCAAAATTTATCACTGAGTCATATAATTCACAACACAAGTCTGACTGGTTAAGTTGCCATGACAAGGTCTCAAATGTCTCTAGTAGATTATCATGGTCAAGCAGGGTTAACAGCTTAATAACTAGACACAAGGTATTCCTGATGTGTAGTGTGTGCACTAGTCTAGACTAGATTGTCAACACAATATACTCTTATCTAGACTCTTACCAGATAATACTTCGACCGGTCGCTAGACATACTAGCAACAAACAACCTTCTGAGTTCTGAGTTTTGGTGACAAGATTTTCAATTAAGCATTTCAATATAAGAATACACTGGGGTATGTATTTTTAAATTTATTTTTCAGGGTATCTTGTGTTTGCTTTCACACGTCAACTTTAACTACCCATGTAGCGAGTCCCACTCCGATGACTCCCAGACCTACACGACCTTAGGGCATCAGGCTTTAAGTTCCCTTAAGGAGTGGTGCTTGAGTAGCAAAGGCCGCTTGCAAACTACCCTATTTATTTAACGTTTTTCACTTTCAGCTCAGACCATCATCTAGTCATTTAGATTGCTAATACATCCTTAACTGGTCTAATATTATTTAGCTAAGTCTTGAAAAAGGTATTTGGTTGAGGTCTCTAATCCAAACTAAGTTGTGCTCAAGTATCAGGAATTCCTTATTTCTAATCGATAAATTCAATAAAGTTATCATGTTGTCTCCTACTCATCATAATACTCTACATACATATCATAGACATCAGCATTTCTTTACCAATCATAACTTCATTTTGAGGTCTGAAAGAGTGAAAATTTTTGAAAATTCTTTAGAAGGGTGTAATTCTATTGAAAATATGGGAAAACATGCAAAATATTTTACTGCTACAGTGCACTGTGCACTGCTACCCCACACTTAAGTTTGACACTGTCCTCAGTGTTCATGCATATCTAATTACCCCACACTTATTTGAAAAACAAGAATACATAAAGACAAACAGAAGATTCTTACCCCACACTTATTTGACTAACTAAGGGTAAGAGCGAGAATAAAACAACAAAGGAAATAACAAAATATAATAAAAGAAACAAATGTTGTTATGTCATATAAATCAACGTCATACAAAGATTCATATTTCATACAGCCCATACATGATCACACACATAAAGCAGAAACAACGAAAGAAAGGAAAAGAAAAGGAAAAGAAAAACTAAGAACCAGGCTCATCGTCATCGGGTGCACGGAAGTCTGCTGAAAAGTAGACCTCTGGGTCGGAGGTATATATGCTGGGGCTGATCCCAGTGTTGATGCATGTCCCTGCTACTCTGTGTGGATGGAGTAGCGCCTAGTTGCATCCCGTACGACCATCCCCATGTTCTGTAAAATGGTAAAGTCCGTAGGAATGGTGGTCGGGGCAACTTGGGTCAGCTCTGAGCCCTCGATGTCCAACTCCAAGTACTGGGCTATCCTAGTGATGAACGGCCCGAGCCCCAGACACTGCTTCCTAGTGTCCGTAGGAAACCCCGCATGATGACGATAATGAGTCGAGCCATCTCTACTGTAGAACCCATATGCATGTTGGCTAGGAGGAATGTCTCCATCTGGGTGACATTCCCGGGGGCTGCCCGACGTCCTGACAGAGTATGACATGTAAATAGCGAAGAGCAAGATGAATACCTGCGGCTTTTGCAAAGCCATGCTGGTAGGGAGTGCCCGTCATACAAATCTGAGCCCAAGCGGTGGAGACGTCTGCAGAAGTGAAGTCTCGAACTGCTGTGGTGTAGGCAGGCGTATCCAGCTCGTCCCTCTGCCAGATACCCAAGGTGATGCTGAACTCGGCCATGCTCATTGACCGATCCATTCCGCCTAGTCGGAATGTGATATGCTCTTGCTGGAATGTAAATGAAGCTTAGAACTCACATACCAGCTCAAGGTAGGTCGACTCAGTGACGATGAAGACTCAACTGTATGGTGGTACGTCGAGTATGCGTCAGACCTCCTGCTCAACTCCCAGTGTCTGGACTGCTGCCCAGTCAAGCATTCGGCCAACCAGTACGCTGCGTCCGATGTGTCCATGACACCTCTCTTGATATGCCGGAATAGAAGGAAAAAGCATAAAAGAATGTGCCACCGATGTGACGGTCATGGAAGAAGTAATACGAGCGCGTTTGGGAGCCATTTGGTTGAGAACGTTCGAGAGAATTTCAGAATTTTGGCAGGAAAGAAAATTCGAATTTGAATTCTGGAGGTAAATTCGAATTCAGAAGGATGGATTTTGGTTAGGGGAGGATTTTGAGTTTTTGGCGGGAAATTCGAATTTTGGAGGGAAATTTGAATTTTGGAAGGAAATTCAAAAGTTCAAATTTTGGAGGGAAATTTGAATTTTGAAATTTCAAGAGGTTACCAAAAATTTGTAGAGAGAAGGTGGAGAGAATTTTGTAGATAGAGGATTTTTGGTGGTTGATTTGGGAGGAGATGGGAAAAAATGAAATTTTTGTAGAATGGGTCGGCCTTCGAGATGCCCGTCTCGGAGTCGGGATACCCGTCCCAGAAGCGAGATGCCCGTCCCGGGCTACCTCGAGATGCGTACCACTTCCAAATGTTTTTCTTCATAATTCCATGCAAATCTTAATACACCAAAAATAATTATAATATTTAACAAGTCTTCACGTTTAACCTATGAAATTCATAAGCTGTTAAAAACCCTTTGCAAAAATTCTCAATATCTTTTTCAAAAATCATAACTATCCTAATCATATCCTATCTTCTATTCAAGCAAAATTCTAGAAAAACAAAAGACTAAATTTATACAATTTAATTAAAAAAAATAAACTGTATTTTTAACACATTTGTTTTTCGTAAAGAATTTGAAGAATAAAATGTCTAAAGAAAAATTAGTGAATAAAATAAAAGACCCTTTAAAAAAATTTGAAAAATAAAAAGTAGGGGTCAATTATTTAACTTTAGTTCAAACAATTTATTTGCTGAAAAGTAAAAAGAATCTTCCCTTTTCAATGGCCTTTATTTCTGATATCTCGCATCTCTACTCGCATAGCTCTCATCTCCTCCCTTTGCCTGCCCTGCTCACTTCGTATGTCAGCTAACTCCTGTAGTATATGTGCACCTTGGCTTTCTTGGAGGCTTACTGTAGCCCTGAGTTGGTCCATGTTGGCTGTGATATTCATAATGCTCTATTCCGAATGACACAGTATGCTTGCGATCGCTTGATCCATCTAGTAAATCCTGTGAGTCAAAGTGTCTATCTGCATGGACAAAACTTACTAAGAACCATTAGTACTTCCCCAGGATGAAGGGGTGTGCTCGTTAGGCATTGGAGTATACTCAGGAGATGTTGGTGAGTTTTGGGTTTGGTCAAGGAGTGGTGGATTTCTAGGAACTCTTTGGACAGGAGTGTGAACTGGAGATCTTTGAGGTTCTTCTCTCGGAGGAAAGGTTTCTTCAGAAGGATCCTCTTCTGTGGGACTGGGCTCACGGGTGTTCAGTAATCTTCTTACTAAATCACTGGTGTCTAGGCTTGAGTTTATTTCTATAGGTTGTGGAGGAAGGTTCTCCCATGGTATTTCTGATTCGGGCCTAGATGGTCCTTCTGGCTTCGTCTTCTTTCGACCTAGAGTGTCAGAGTTTTCTGCTTTCTTTGCTTGGTTTGTAGCTGCTCTTGTTCTCTTCATCTATGAGTGTACAGTCTGGTTAGGATAAAAATAACAAATAGCAAAGACAGAAAGAAAAGCAAAATACGTATAAATAAGAAAAACAAGAAAAATATTTTTGAGTTAAAAAAAATTTCGAAAGCAATTAAATTTCCTAAATATGGTTTTAGAATAATTTTCTAAAATTTGGTTATCCTAAATGTCTTAATTTCAGATAATGTCTAAAATTAATTAGTTATGATAACCCTATATTTCTGAAATTGATTGTCTAACTAGCATAAAATAAGTGTTGGGTCTAAGGTATAGATTACTAACATTACCTATCATAAGCTTCTAGAATTGTGGCCAATAATCCTAAATTTTTATGATATTTTCCCGGCAACGGTGCCAAAAATCTAATGCGTTCTGATCGATATGCTAAAATAGGTGTTATTTTACCCTATGTCGATTATGAATAACTAAGGACTTAGAACGACTAATTGTCACATTTAGTCTCTATACTGTCACTTAATCAATCAGAACCTAAGGCAGAGTACCTATCGTGTAGCTAGTCTATTGGAAAGTATCTACGATTTTAATTTAATCAATTATCGTACTCCCAGGGAAGTGGTAACAGCTTAGTAGTAACTATCCTTCTACCCTAACTCTTATCTTATGATCCAGTTATGCAATCGTTCATCAAATTCTTTTATGAGAGGGTGATTCATTCTCCACTAGGTTCAAGTCTATTAAAGCATACAAGAGTGTTTTGCAGATAGTGTTCTGATTTATGTTATACTGTTCCTACATGTTGATTGACCTATCTTCGAGTATTTTAGATATATCTTGATCTAGATTGCAATTATGTACTAATTCTACTTGTGTACCACATCTGAGTTACCTAATAAACCGCCCCATCGCCATTGACGGCCCTGCTCACGGTTCGAGCTAAAGGCATCCATGAAAGTCTTGTGTCACTCAGGAGATCATGCCGCTCGCCCTAATTCCGGCATAAACACACAAACTCAGCCTACTTAGACTACTTTAACAAACATGTTGATCTATAGGTTATTTCATCTAATATGGCAGACATTAATACTTCTGACGGGAAGTCCTAAATTAATGCATGTTAAACTAAACAGGTTATGATTAGACCGTGGTTAAGAGTTGTCTATAACCATTCATCTAGTTTAAAAGAAACTAAAGTAGACATGCAATCATAAGGATAGTTAAGCTGGTGACCTTTCCGGAAAAATATAAATGACTTCAACATGTAAAACATATATTCATAAAATCATAGTTTAATATTCATAATAATTATTTGGACAAACACAATACAGACATATAAACAGAGGGACAAGGGGACCGATGCCATAAAGTATTCACCCTTTAGGTAGTCCGCTGATGGAGCTACTGCTTGTATATGCTGGATTGCTCGACCCTACTCTGCTCGATAGAACCTTCGGAGGATGCTTCCTCAGCCTAGTAGCTATGCTTTACCTTAATACCCAGCTTAAGCACAACCTTGTTGACTGACTCTTCGAACGCTTAGTGCTCTCTTAGGATCTCCTAACGAAATCTTGGGTATTCTATGAATACCAAAAACGAACCTATCTAGTCATATTCTAAGATCTAAGACAGACTCTCAGAAACGAAGAACACGAGACACTCTCTAAAACTATAAATATACCTATACTAAAACCTGAAATCACTAAGTGACTTGTATACTATAGAAAATTGTATACTTGAAGTCACTAAATGACTCAGATCGAGTGGAGAGGAATGATTTCAACTGAGGAAGGCCTGGGGTATTTATAGCAGGGGAACTGATACGCGAAAATCATATACCTTTTTTAGCATGTTTTTATGTATGATTTAGGGTGAAATTGATAGGAAATCGATCTTAATTGATTGTTATTTACTCAATTTCACAGTTTTTATGATTTTGGAAGTGTCAAGTGAAAAGTAGACGAAAACAGCAATTTTTGGGATAAAAATGCAATTTTTGGAAATGCTGACTTGGTCAACGGTCCGGGACGGGCGTCCCGACCCAGTCAAACCACCAGGATGGGCGTCCCAATCTAGGACGGGCGTCCTGAAGCACCAGAAGTTGTCCCACATCGAAATTTTTGGAGATTTTCACTCCAGAAAGCTGCTATAAATACCCCAGGCCTCCAGGAGTTGAAATCATCCCTCTCCACTCGATCTGAGTCATTCAGAGACTTCCAGTGTACAATTCTCGAGTACACAAGTCACTGAGAGACTCGGGTTTCAGTTTTAGTTTTCTTTATTTCTTTAGTGTTTCGTTTTCTTAGTTTCTGAGAAATAGTCTCAGATCTTAGGCTTCGATAGATAGGTTCATTTTTGGTATTCATAGAATACCGGGATTTCGTTAGGAGATCCTAAGAGAGAGATAGGGTGCGTGTTCTTAGCAGATTAGGGTAATTTGCTTAAGCCCGGGATGTAAGGTAAAGTAATTTCTACTAGGTCTGAGGAGCGTTCTCCGAAGGCTCTGCCGAGCAGAGTAGGATCGAGCAGTCAGGAGCATACAGGAGCTGCAGCACCGGCTGGACCTGCATAAAGCGATGATTACTTTATGATAGTGGGTCCCCTAGACGAGATTCTGTATGTTTACGAATTGTTTTATCTGAATACTTATTTGAATACGAGATTACGATTATTATGAATATCTGTTTACATGTTGAAGTTGTTATGTTTTTTCGAAAATGGCCACCTGCTTAATATTCACCATGTCTGTATGTCTAATGTGCTCTTTTAAACTAAAGTTAGGGTTATAGACAATTCCTAACCACGGTCTAATCATAACCTGTTTAGTTTAACAGGCATCAATTAGTATTGGTGTCTGCTATGCTAGATAAAATAACCTACTGAACACCCTATTTGTTAGAGTAGTCTAGGTAGGCCGAGCTGAGTCCGATTATGCCGGCGGCTAGGGCAAGCGGTATGATCCCCGAAGTGACATAGGGCTTTCATGGATGCCTTCGTCCCGAACTGTGAGTAGGGCCGTCATTAAGGTAGGGCGGTTTATTAGAGACCTCGGCTATGGTACGCCTTTAGACACAGAACATAGTTGCAATCCAGGCCAAGGCATGTCTAAAATACTCGAATATAGGTCAATCAACATATAGGAACAGTATAACATAGAATCAGGACTCATCTATAAAACACTTTTGGGATTAATTAGACTTAAACCTAGTGGAGAATGGATCACCCTCTCATCAAATTTATTGATGAAGATTGCATAACTGGATCATAAGATAGGAGTTAGGATGAAAGGCTAGTTACTACTAAGTCGTTACCACTTCCTTGGGAGTACGATATTTAACTTAATAAAATGGTAGATACTTTCCAACAGACTAGCTACACGATAGGTACTCTGCCTTAGGTTCTGATTGATTAAGTGACAATAATTGAATGCTAAGTGACAGTTAGTAAGACTCAGTCCTTAATTACTCATAATCGACATAGGTAAATAAAGCCTATCTTTTAGCATACCAATCGGAACGCATCAGGAACTGGGTGAAGGTTTGTGCAAAAATCGATGTTGGACTTTGACCAGGCATTCGGGACGCATGTCCTGGATCTGTGACGCCCGTCCTAGATCTGGGACGCCCGTCCCGGCCTGTTGACCGGGTCAGGACGGCTGTCCCAAGTCCTGGACGCCCGTCCTGGTCTGTTGACCAGGTCAGGATGCCCGACCTGGGTTTTGGACGCCCATCCTGACTTTTGAACTTCTGAAAATCACATTTTTGCCCTGAAATTTGCCATTTTTTGCACTTTTCACCTGACACTTCCAAAATCACAAAAACTGCAAAATCGAGTTAATAACAGTCAATTGAGAACGATTTAACACCAAGTTCGCACTAAATTGTGCTTAAAAACATGCTAAAAAGTGATATGATTTATGCATATCAGTTGGAAGGTTAGATATATACCTCAGCACTGAACACAAACTATCTAGCAATAAAGATTGTATCGTTTTCTCTATTTTCTGAGTGTTTATCTTAGATTGTGAGAATTCGATTAGATAGTGTTCATTTTTTGTATTCATAGAATACCTGTGATTTCGTTAGGAGATCCTTAGAGAGCATTAGGTGAGCGAATAACTAGTCAATAGGGCATTGCTTAATCCCATGATGTAAGGTAAAGTAATTGCTACTAGGCTAAGGAAGCATTCTCCCAAGGTTCTGTCAATCAAAGTCAGGCCGAGCAACCCAAAGTATACAAGTATTGGCAATGCCGACGGACTTGATAAAGGGTGAATACTTTATGGTGGTGGTCCCCTAGATCCTCTCTGTATATCTTTGTGTTGTGTTCGTCTAAAAATCAATTTGAATACTGATATGCATAAATCATATCACTTTTTAGTATGTTTTTAGGCAAAATTTAGGGTGAAATTGGTGTTAAATCTTTATCAATTGCCTGTTATTAACTCGATTTCGCAGTTTTTGTGATTTTGGAAGTGTCAGGTGAAAAGTGCAAGAAAATGGCAAATTTCGGGGCAAAAACGTGATTTTCAAAAGTTCGGATGTCGGGATGGGCGTCCAGAACCCAGGACGGGCTTCCTAACTTGGTCAACAGACCAGGACGGGCGTCCAGGACTTGGGACTGCTGTCCTGACCTGGTCAACAGGCCGGGACGGGCGTCCCAGATCCATGACAGGCGTTCCGAATACCTGGTCAAAGTCCCACATCAAATGTTTGAGAGAAATTCACCCAGTTCCCCTGCTATAAATACCCCAGGCCTTCCTCAGTTGAAATCATTCCTCTCCACCTGATCTGAGTCATCTAATGACTTCAAGTATACAATTTTCTATAGTATACAAGTCACTTAGTGATTTCAGGTTTTAGTATAGGTATATTTATAGTCTTAGAGAGTGTCTCGTGTTCTTCGTTTCTGAGAGTCTATCTCAGATCTTAGAATACGACTAGATAGGTTCGTTTTTGGTATTCATAGAATACCCGGGATTTCGTTAGAAGATCCTAAGAGGGCAATAGACGTTCTAAGAGTCAGTCAATAGAGTTGTGCTTAAGCTGGGTATTAAGGTAAAGCATAGCTACTAGGCTGAGGAAGCGTCCTCCGAAGGTTCTGTCGAGCAGAGTCGGGTCGAGCAGTCCAACATATACAAGAAGTTTCTCCATCAGCGGACTACGTAAAGGGTGAATACTTTATGGCATCGGTCCCCTTGTCCCTCTCTTTATATGTCTGTACTGTGTTCGTCCAAATAACAATTATGAATATCAAACTATGATTGTATGAGTATGTGTTTTGCATGTTGAATTCATTTATATTTTTCCGGAAATGGTCACTAGCTTAACTATCATTATGACTGCATGTCTACTGTAGTTTCTTTTAAAATAGATGAATGGTTATAGACAACTCCTAACCACGGTCTAATCATAACCTGTTTAGTTTAACAGGCATTAATTTAGGACTTCCCGTCGGAAGTATTAATGTCTGCCATATTAGATGAAATAAACTATAGATCACCATGTTTGTTAAAGTAGTCTAAGTAGGCTGAGTTTGTGTGTTTATGCCTGCGTTAGGGCGAGCGGCATGATCTCCTAAGTGACACAGGACTTTCATGGATGCCTTTAGCTCGAACCTTGAGTAGGGTCATCATTAAGGTAGGGCGATTTATCAGGTAACTCAGATGTGGTACACCTGTAGAATCAGTACATAAATGCAATCTAGACCAAGATATTTCTGAAATACTCGAAGATAGGTCAATCAACATGTAGGAACAGTATAACATAAAATCAGAACATTATCTGTAAAACACTCTTTTAGGCTTAAATAGACTTAAACCTAGTGGGGAATGAATTACCCTCTCATCAAAGAATTTGATGAACGATTGCATAACTGGATCATAAGATAAGAGTTAGGGTAAGAGGATAGTTACTACTAAGTCGTTACCACTTCCCTGGGAGTACGAAAAGTGATTAAATTAAAATCGTCGATACTTTCCAACAGACTAGCTACACGATAGGTACTCTGCCTTAGGTTTTGATTGATTAAGTGACAGCATAGAGACTAAATGTGACAATTAGTCATTCTAAGTCCTTAATTATTCATAATCAACATAGGGTAAAATAACACCTATTTTAGCATATCAGTCGAAATGCATCAAATACTGAATTATGATTGCTATATTATACATGTTTTGCACGGTTAGGTTCTACTCATTTTTCCAGAAAGGTTGATATGCATAAATCATATCACATTTTTAGAATGTTTTTAGGCATGATTTAGGGTGAAATTGAGGGCAAATTGGTCTTAATTGTTTGTTATTAACTCAATTTCACAGTTTTTATGATTTTGGAAGTGTCAGGTGAAAAGTAGAAGAATATGGCAAATTTCGGGGCAAAAACACAAATTTTCAGAAGTTCGGACTTCGAGGAGGGCGTCCTGACCTGGTCAACAGGCCAGGACGGCTATCCTGACCTGGTCAACAGGCCAGGACGGCCATCCTGACCTAGTCAACAGACCGGGACGGGCGTCCCAATCCAGGACGGGTATCCCAATCTAGGACGGGCGTCCCGAGCTGTAATTCCAAGTCCCACATCAAATTTCTGAAGAAAAATCACCCTAGAAAGCTGCTATAAATACCCCAGGCCTTCCTCAGTTGAATTCATTCCTCTCCACTTGATCTGAGTCATTTAGCGACTTCAAGTGTACATATTTCTCGAGTACATAAGTCACTGAGAGACTCGGGTTCAGTATAAGTTTTCTTTCTTTCTAGTTAGTGTTTCATTTTCTTAGTTTCTGAGAATTAGTCTCAGATCTTAGGCTTCGATAGATAGGTTCGTTTCTGGTATTCATAGAATACTCGGGATTTCGTTAGGAGATCCTAAGAGGGCTCTAGGCGTTCGAAGAGTCAGTCCATAGGGCTGGGCTTAAGCTGGGTGTTAAGGTAAATCCAGCTACTAGGCTGAGGAAGCGTCCTCTGAAGGTTCTTGCGAGCAGAGTCCGGTCGAGCAGTACGACATATACAAGCAGTTGCTCCATCGGCGAGACTAAGTAAAGGGTGATTTCTTTATGGCATTAGTCCCCCTGTCCCTCTCTTTATATGTTTGTATTGTGATTGTCCAAATAACAATTATGTTTATCGGATTATGATTTTTATGATTTTTTGTTTTATATGTTGAAGTTTTTATGATTTTCCAGAAATGGCCAGCTGCTTAATATTCATTATGTCTGCATGTCTAATGTGTTCTTTTAAACTAAAATTAGGGTTATAGACAATTCCTAACCACGGTCTATTCATAACCTATTTAGTTTAACAGGTATCAATTAGTATTGGTGTCTGCCATATTAGATAAAATAACCTATAGAACACCCTGTTTGTTAGAGTAGTCTAAGTAGGCTGAGTTGAGCGTTTATGCCGGCGGTTAGGGGCGAGCGGCATGATCCCCGAAGTGACATAGGGCTTTCATGGATGTCTTTAGCTCGAACCGTGAGTAGGGCCGTTAACCTTAACGATGGGGCAGTTTATCAGAGATCTCGGATGTGGTACACCTTTAGACTCAGAACATAGTTGCAATCCAAGCTAAGATGCATCTAAATTATTCGAAGATAGGTCAATCAACATATAGGAACAGTATAACATAGAATTAGGACATTATCTATAAAACACTTTTAGGCTTAATTAGACTTAAACTTAGTGGAGAATGGATCACCCTCTCATCAAAGTTATTGATGAAGATTGCATAACTGGATCATAAGATAAGAGTTAGGATAAAAGGCTAGTTACTACTAAGCCGTTACCACTTCTCTGGGAGTCAGATCTTTAACGTAATAAAATCGTAGATACTTTCCAACATACTAGCTACACGATAGGTACTCTGCCTTAGGTTCTGACTGATTAAGTGACACTATAAAGACTAAACGCGACAATTAGTCAATCCCAGTCCTTAATTACTCAAATTCAACATAGGGTAAATCAACACCTATTTTAGCATATCAGTCGGGAAGACATCAGATTTTTGGCACCGTTGCCGGGGAGATATCATAATGAACTTAGGATTCCTGATCAAAATTCTAGAGAATTATGATAGGTAACGGTAGTAACCTAGACTTAGACCTACACTTATCTTATGCTAGTTAGACAATCACTTTCCGAAATATAGGGTTATCATAACTAACTAATTTTAGATATTATCTAGAATTAAGACACTTAGGATAATCAAATTTTAGAAAATTATTCTAAAACCATATTGAGGGAATTTAATTGTTTTCGGGATATAATTATAGAAAACAAATTTCAAAAAATTTAAAATCCGAAAAACAATTGTATTTTTCTTGTTCAATGGTAAGATGTTCTTTTTTTTCCTATCTCTTGCATGATTTCTTTTTCCCTTTCATAATTGAATAGTTGTTTTTCTTTTGAATTTTTCTAGTTTTTCGCTTTCCATGTAACTCCACTAACCAGTTTGCTTAGGCTTAAACGTATTCTTCTCTGTAGTTGCATGACTCAAACTTCAGAAGCTAACCTTGAAACACCAGTTGAGAATCCTGAACGTCTCATTCGTACAGCTAATAGGCGAAGAACAGAAATGGCTGCTGAAAGACCTCCCCTAATCCTACATCTAGCCACAGACCGTTCCAGTATCATCCGCCATCCAAATCCCTGGAAACCCTCGCTATGATCTTAAACCGAATGTGATCCAATTGATTATTAATCGGGTTCAGTTTGGAGGAACTGCAGCCGAGAATCAACTGGAACACTTATCTGATTTCTCTTCTCTATGTGAAGGCCTCAAGGGAGATCATACTGCAGAAGTAACTAAACTAAACCTCTTTCCCTACTCACTGAGGGACAGAGCTAAGAGATGGTTGGCCCAGCTACCCAATAACTCCATCACCTCTTGGGATGAGTTAAGCAAAGCCTTCCTGGAAGAGTACTACTCTGCAACAAGGGTCCTAGAATATCGAAGGGCTCTGTTCAGTTTTACTCAAGATGCTGATGAGACAATCATCGAAGCTTGGGACAGATTCAAGGAGATACTCAGGCTCTGCCCCCAACATGGACTTACCGAAGCATTGCTGATCCAGCAATTTTACGGGGGTATGACAGACATGGGTAAACAGGTTCTTGATGGACTCAACCCTCAGAGCGGTTTCAATGGAATGAGTGATGTAGATGCTAGAAACGCTTTGGAGAGGCTCTATAGGAATAGCAAGAACTGGCGCACAAGTGGCCGAGCTAAAGAGCAACCAGTAAATGCGGCCATCGCCGCTACTAATGATCAATTTGAGGCACTGAAGGCCAGCATTACTAGTCAACTGAATGCTTTCCAACAAGGGAAAAGCGTTCAGTCAGTGTATCAAGTCTGTGAATTTTGCCAAGGACTGCATTTTAGTGGAGATTGTTACGGTAATGGAATATTAACTATTCCAGAGGATATGGAACAAGTGGATGCAGTTAATTCTGCTTCGATAGGAAATACCTACAATCCCACTTGGAAGAACCATCCGGGATTTAGCTGGAGAAATAATTCCGGGACTGCTAACTTCCAAAAAAGGGTACCTCGGCAACTGCCATATCCGCAGAACCAGCAAGCTCTGCCTACACCTAGGAACTACATCGTTCCAACTGACCCCATGCAAGAATTCAGGGACATGCTGAAAAGCATTGCCGACTCTAACAAGGAAATGATAGAGTCTAACATGAAGGTTCAGGAAGCTCACGCAGAAAGAATCCAGCAGAATGAGAATAGACAAAAGCAGACCGAGCAAACAGTCAGAAATACACAAGCTGCTATACAAACCTTAGAGAGACAAATGGGTCAACTATCTACCCATCTCTCTCACAGGTCCCAGGGAATGCTACCCAGCAACACTGAGACCAACCCCCAAACTGAATGCAAGACCATCACTCTAAGATCTGGTAAAATTCTATCTCCATCTCCACCCAAACCATCTGACCCTCCTATTCTTGTGCAGGAAACAGAAGAAGGCTCCAAGGATCCAACGCCGACGGATGTCGAAATCGAAGTAGCAAGGAAAGGGAAGACGGAGTTTATTCCTGAGTACCGGCCAAAAGTACCTTACCCTGCCAGACTTATGCACAATAAAGATAAGGAGCAATTTGAAAAAATTCTTAAGAATTTTAGTCAGATTCATGTTAATTTGCCTTTACTTGATGTTATTTCTGAAATGCCAAGTATGCTAAATTTTTAAAAGAGGTCGTTAGTAATAAAAGAAAATTTGACATGGACAAGGTGGTTCTTAATGAAGAATGTTCGGCGGTTCTATTGAATAAACTACCGTCTAAACAGAAAGATCCTGGTTGTTTTACCTTGCCATGTACAATTGGAAATATTACTAACATGCATGCATTAACAGACTTAGGAGCTAGTATTAATCTCATGCCATCTAGTTTATTTGATAAATTAGGATTGCATGATTTGAAAATGACTAGGATGTGCATACAACTTGCAGATTGGACAGTCAAAATCCCCAAAGGAATAATTGAAGATCTCTTAGTAAAGGTTGGAAAATTTGTGTTCCCTGTGGACTTTGTTGTCATGGATTTGAATGGGGAAGGAGTGCCCCTGATCCTAGGTCGACCATTTCTAGCTACCTCAAAGGTATTATTAATAGACGTCAGTAACGGTCAAATCAAGTTAAGGGTAGGTAATGAAGGCATCACTTTCGATCTGAATGAGACCCTTAGGTATCCCATGTGATATGCATAAATCATATCACGTTTTTAGCATGTTTTTAGGCATAATATAGTGTGAAATTGAGAGCAAATCGGTCTTAATTACTCGTTATTAACTCAATTTCATAGTTTTATGATTTTGGAAGTGTCATGTGAAAAGTAGAAGAAAATGGCATATTTCGGGGGAAAACGCAATTTTTCGGAAGTTCGGACCCCGGGGAGGGCGTCCCGATTCAGGACGGGCGTCCTGACCTGGTCAACAGGTCGGGACGGGCGTCCAGGACTCGGGACGACCGTCCTGACCTGGTCAACAGACCGGGACGGGCGTCCCGAACCATAAATTCAAGTCCCACATCGAATTTTTGAGAGAAAATCACTCCAGAAAGCTGCTATAAATACCCCAGGCCTTCCTCAGTTGAATTCATCCCTCTCCACTCGATCTAAGTCATTTAGTGACTTCCAGTGTACAATTCTCGAGTACACAACTCACTCGGAGACTCAGATTTCAGTATAAGTTTTCTTTCTTTCCTTTTTGTGTTTTGTTTTTCTTAATTTCTGAGAATTAGTCTCAGATCCTAGGGTTTGATAGATAGGTTCGTTTATGGTATTCATAGAATACCCGGGATTTCGTTAGGAGATCCTAAGAGGGCTCTAGGCGTTCGAAGAGTCAGTCCACAGGGCTGGGCTTAAGCTGGGTATTAAGGTAAAGCCCAGTTACTAGGCTGAGGAAGCGTCCTCCAAAGGTTCTATCGAGCAGAGTCGGGTCGAGCAGTACGACATATAGAAGCAGTTGCTCCAACGGCGCGACTACCTAAAGGGTGATTTCTTTATGGCATCAGTCCCCCCATGTCCCTCTCTTTATATGTTTGTATTGTGTTTGTTCCAAAAATTAATTATGAATATGAGATTATGATTGTTATGAATATTTGTTATATATGTTGAAGTTCTTATGATTTTCCGGAAATGGCCACCTTCCTAAATATTCATTATGTCTGCATGTCTAATGTAGTTTCTTTTAAACTGAATGTAGGGTTATAGACAATTCCTAACCACGGTCTATTCATAACCTGTTTAGTTTAATAGACATCAATTAGTATTGGTGTCTGCCATACTAGATAAAATAACCTGCGGAACACCCTGTTTGTTAGAGTAGTCTAGGTAGGCTGAGTAGAGCGTTTATGCCTGCGGTTATGGGCCAGCGGCGTGATCCCCTAAGTGACATAGGGCTTTGATATGCATAAATCATATCACATTTTTAGCATCTTTTAGGCATGATTTAGGGTGAAATTGAGGGTAAATTGGTCTTAATTGTTCATTATTAACTCAATTTCACAGTTTTTATGATTTTGGAAGTGTCAGGTGAAAAGTAGAAGAAAATGGCAAATTTCGGGGCAAAACGCAATTTTTAAAAAATTTGGACTTCGTGGAGGGCGTCCTGGTTCGGGACGGCCGTCCTGACCTGGTCAACAGACCAAGACGGGCGTCCCGAACTAGAAAATCAAGTCCCACATCGAATTTTTGAGAGAAAATCACTCCAGAAAGCTGCTATAAATACCCCAGGCCTTCCTCAGTTGAATTCATCCCTCTCCACTCGATCTGAATCATTCAGTGGTTTCCAGTGTACAATTCTCTAGTACACAACTCACTCGGAGACTCAGATTTCAGTAGAAGTTTTCTTTCTTTCCTTTTTGTGTTCGTTTTTCTAGTTTCTGAGAAATAGTCTCAGATCCTAGGGTTTGATAGATAGGTTCGTTTCTGGTATTCATAGAATACCCAGGATTTCGTTAGGAGATCCTAATAGGGCTCTAGGCATTCGAAGAGTCAATGCATAGAGCTGGGCTTAAGCTGGGTATTAAGGTAAAGCCTAGTTACTAGGCTGAGGAAGCGTCCTCCGAAGGTTCTGACGAGCAGAGTCGGGTCAAGCAGTACGACATATATAGCAGTACGCTCCAACGGCGCGACTACGTAAAAGGTGATTTCTTTATGGCATCAGTCCCCCTTGTCCCTCTCTTTATATGTTGTTACTGTGTTTGTCCAAATACTGATTTGAATACAAGATTATGATTATTATGAATATTTGTTATATTTGTTGAAGTTGTTATGTCTTTCTGGAAATAGCCACCTGCTTAAATATACATTATGTCTGCATGTCTAATGTAGTTTCTTTTAACTAAAAATTAGGGTTATTGACAATTCCTAACCACGGTCTATTCATAACCTGTTTAGTTTAACATGCATCAATTAGTATTGGTGTTTGCCATACTAGATAAAATAACCTGCGGAACACCCTACTTGTTAGAGTAGTCTGGGTAGGATGAGTAGAGCGTTTATGCCTGTGGTTATGGGCAAGCAGCATGATCTCCGAAGTGACATAGGCTTTCATAGCTGTCTTTAGTAGTAACCGTGAGTAACTACGTAAAGGGTGAATACTTTATGGCATCGGTCCCTTTGTCCCTCTCTTTATATGTCTGTACTGTGTTCGTCCAAATTTGTATTATGAATATTGAACTTTGATTATATGAATATGTGTTATGCATGTTGAAGTACTTTATGTTTTTCTGGAAATGGTCACCAACTTAACTATCATTATGACTGCATGTCTACTGTAGTTTCTTTTAAACTAGATGTATGGTTATAGACAACTCCTAACCACGGTCTAATCATAACCTGTTTAGTATAACAGGCATTAATTTAGGACTTTCCCGTCGGAAAGCATTATTGTCTACCATATTAGATGAAATAACCTATAGATCACCATGTTTGTTAAAGTAGTCTAAGTAGGCTGAGTTTGTGTGTTTATGCCGGCGTTAGGGCGAGCGGCATGATCTCCTAAGTGACATAGGACTTTCATGGATGCCTTTAGCTCGAACCGTCAATGGCGATGGGGCGGTTTATCAGGTAACTCAGATGTGGTACACCTTTAGACTCAGTACATAATTGCAATCTAGACCAAGATATATCTAAAATACTCGAAGATAGGTCAATCAATATGTAGGAACAGTATAACATAGAATCAAAACATTATCTGTAAAATACTATTAGGCTAAAATAGACTTAAACCTAGTGGAGAATGAATTACCCTCTCATCAAAGATTTTGATGAATGATTGCATAACTAGATCATAAAGATAAGAGTTAGGGTAAGAGGATAGTTACTACGAAGCCGTTACCACTTCCCTGGGAGTACGATAATTAATTTAATTAAAATCGTAGATACTTTCCAACATACTAGCTACACGATAGGTACTCTGCCTTAGGTTCTGATTGATTAAGTGACAACATAGAGACTAAATGTGACAATTAGTCAGTCTAAGTCCTTAATTACTCATAATCAACATAGGGTAAAATAACACCTATTTTAGTATATCAGTAGGAACGCATCAGATTTTTGGCGCCATTGCCGGGGAAATATCATAATGAATTTAGGATTCCTGATCAAAATTTTAGAAGCTTATGATAGTAACGGTAGTAACCTAGACCTTAGACCTAACACTTATTTTATGCTAGTTAGACAATCAGTTTCCAAAATGTAGGGTTATCATAACTAATTAATTTTAGACATTATTCGAAATTAAGACATTTAGTATAATCAAATTTTAGAAAATTATTCTAAAACCATATTGAGGAAATTTAACTGCTTTCGAAATAAAATATAAAAAGAAAAAAATGTTTAAAATTTAAAACCCGAAAAATATCTTTCTTGCTTTTTCTATTTTGTTTTTCTTTATGTTTCTGTTATTTGTTATTTTATCCTAACCAGACTTTACTCTCATAGATGAAGAGAACAAGAGCAACTACAAACCAAGCAAAGAAAGCAGAAAACCCTGACACTCCAGGACGAAAATAGACGAAACTAGAAGGACCATCTAGGCCTAAACTAGAAATACCACGGGAGAACCCTCCTCCACAACCTATAGAAATAAACTCAAGCCTAGACACCAGTGACTTAGTGAGAAGATTGCTGAACACCCGTGAGCCCAGTCCTCCTATAAAATGACACCAGTGACTTTGCACTCATAGATGAAGAGAACAAGAGCATCTACTAACCAGGCAAAGAAAACAGAAATCCCTGACACTCCAGGACCAAAGAAGACAAAGCCAGAAGGACCATCTAGGCCTGCACTAGAAATACCACGAGGGACTCTTCCTTCACAACCGGTAGAAGTAAACTCAAGCCTAGATGCCAGTGACCTAGTGAGAAGATTCCTGAACGCCCGTGAGCATTGTCCCACGGAAGAAGATCCTTCTGAGGATACCTTCCCTCCTAGAGAAGAACCTCAAAGATCTCCAGTTCACACTCCTGCCCAGAGAGTTCCTATAAATCCACCACCCACTGACCAAACCCAAAATTCACCAACATCTCCTGCATACACCCCAACACCTAACGAGCACACCCCTTCATCAGGGGGAAGCACTAACGGTTATCATTCAATGTTGTCTGTGCAGATAGATACGTTGGCTCAAAGGGTCTATGAGATGGATCAAGGAATTGCAAGTAGATTGTGTCATTTAGACCAACTCAGTCTGAATATCACAACTAACATGGACCGACTCAGAGCCACGGTCAGTCTTCAGGAGAACCAAGGTGCACAACTGCTCCGAGAGATGGCTGACTTACGCAGTAAGCAGGGCAGGCAGAGGGATGAGATGAGAGCCATACGCATAGAAATGCGAACCATTCGAGCAGAGTTACAGGAGATCAGAGATAAGGGCCGTTGAAAAAGGGAAGATTCTTTTACTTTTATCTCAGCAAATAAATTGTTTGAACTAAGCCTGAATAATTGACCCCTATTTTTCTATTTTTCAAACTTTTGAAAGGGTCCTTTATATTCAACAATTTTCTTCAGACATTTTATTTTCAAATTTCTATGAAAAAACAAATGTTTTTGCAAATGCAGTTTATTTTTCACTAATTAAATTGTACAAACTCAGTTTTTGTTTTTCTGAAATTCTTGCTGAATTTAAGTTGGGATAAAATTAGGGTAGTCATGATTTTCGAAAAAGATTGAGGAATTTTTGTAGAGTTTTTAACAGCTTCTGAATTTGATTGGTTAAACATGAAGACTTGTTAAAAATTATGATTATTTTTGGTATCCCGAGATTTGTAGGGAATTACCCTGAGGTTTGCAGGGAATTACCCTGAGGTTTGCAGGGAATTACGAAAAAAAAAATTTATTTTTTCAAAATTGGCACGCATCCCGAAGCAACCTGGGACGGGCGTCCAGCGGGACGGGCGTCCCGAAGGCTGCACCCCCTACAAATAATCCAATTTTTTCATTTCCCCTCAAATCAACTTCCAAAAATTCACCTCTCTCAAATAATTCTCTCTATCTTCTCTCTACAAATTTTTGGCAAACTTCCCAAGTTCAAAAATTCAAATTTCCCTCCAAAATTTGAATTTTAAATTTTCTTCCAAATTCGAATTTCCCTCCAAAATTCGAATTTCCCGCCAAAAATTCAAAATCATTCCCTAACCAAAATTCATCCTTCCGAATTCAAATTCACCTCTAGAATTCAAATTCGAATCTTCCTTCCTGCCTAAATTCTCAAAATCCTCAAACGCTCTCGAAACCAAATGGCTCCCAAACGCGCCCGTATCACATCCACCATGACCATCACATCAGTGGCGCATCCTTTTATGCTGTTTCACTCCAGCCCAGCATACCAGAAGAGATGTCACGGATACACCGGACGCACCATACTGACGGGCAGAACACTTGACTGAGCCACAGTATAGACACTAGAGGTGGAGCAGGAAGTCAGACGCATGCTCGACGTACTACCATACAGTCGAGTATTCATCGTCACTGAGCCGACATACCTAGAGCTGGTATGTGAGTTCTATGCGTCATTTACGTACCATCAGGAGCAGATTACATTCCGCTTGGGCGGAATAGATCGGTCGATGAGCATGGCCGAGTTTGGCATTGCCTTGGGTATCTGGCAGAGAGACGAGCTGGATACGCCCGCCTACACCACAGCAGTTCGAGACTTCACGTCTGCAGACGTCTCCACTGCTTGGGCTCAGATCTGTATGACGGGTGTCCCATACCAGCATGGCTTTGCGAAAGCCACAAGTATCTATCCTGCTCTTCGATACTTGCATACTATTATTGCACACACTTTGTCAGGACGACGGACGGCCCCCGGGAATGTCACCCAAATGGAGACATTCCTCTTGGCCAACATGCATATGGGATCGACAGTGGAGATGGCTCGACTTATCACGGTCATCATGCGGGGATTCGCTACGGACACTCGGAAACAGTGTCTGGGACTTGGGCCATTCATCACCAGGATAGCTCACTACCTGGAGTTGGACATCGAGGGCTCGGAGCTGACCCAGATCGCCCCGACCACCATTCCTACAGACCTCACTATCCTACGGAACATGGGAATGGTAGTAAGGGATGCAAATGGGCGCTACTCCATCCACACGGAGCAGCCAGGACAGGCCTTGGCACCAGGAGCAGCTCCAGCACACATACCTCCGTCTAAGACATTTGTTCCGTGCACTGCCTTCGAACGACACATGGCGCACGGATTGGCAGAACTCTCAGCCCGATACAGCCGAGATATGGATAGGATCGAGAGACGGCTGACGTTGATAAAGGACAGAGTCGCTATGAACACCAGCAAGATCGATGAGATTCATCAGCATACCTCCCACCTAGTGGAAAACTCTGAGGTCCACTTTCCGGTAGACTTTCCGGTAGACTTTCCGGCAGCCTTCGGTCCACCCAATGACGGCGAGCCGGGTTCTTAGTTTTTCTTTCCTTTTCTTTTTCTTTTATTATTTTCATTCTATGTGTGATCATGTCTGGGCTGTATGAAATATGAATCTCTGTGTAACATTGATTGATATGACATAACAACATTGTTTTCTCTATGTTTTCTTGTTATTTCTGTTATTTCCTTATTTTTCCTTCTTACCCATAGTCCTTCGAATAAGTGTGGGGTAAGAATCTTTTTAGTTTTGTTTTCAAATAAGTGTGGGGTGGCTTAGAAATGCATGAACACTGAGGACAATGTCAGATTTAAGTGTGGGGTAGCAGTGCACAGTGCACTGTAGTGAGAAAATTTTTGCATGATTTTGCTTGTTTTCCCAATATTTTCGCACCCTTCCAAAAAAATTTCAAAATTTTTCATTCTTTCAGACTTCTAAATGCAGTATGATCGGTTAAACATTGCTTATGTCCATGATATGTAGGTAGAATGTTATGGTTAGTAGGAGGCAATGTGATAGCTATCTTGAACTAATTGATTAGGAATAGGGAATTCCTGATAACTGAGCACAACTTAGTCTGGATTAGAGACCTCAGCCAATTACCTTTTCAAGACTTAACTAGATAAAATTAGACCAGTTGTGGATGTTTTGACAATTAGAATGACTAGATGAGACTCTGAGCTAAAAGTGAAAAGAAACAAAAGAAAGTTAATCAAATAAGGGTAGTTTGCCAGGGGCCTTCGCTACTCGAGCACCACTCCTTCGGGGAACTTAAAGCCTGATGCCCTAAGGTCGTGTAGGTCTAGGAGTCATCGGAGTGGGACTCGCTACATGGGTAGTTGAAGTTGATGTGTTCTAAGCAGACTCAAAATACCCTACATCTATAAAGAAAATCCATAAATGCTAAATCATTAAAAATCTGATCACCAAGGCTCAGAACTCAGAAAGTTGTCTTTTGTTATTATGTCTAGCAACAAGGTCGAGATATTATCTGGAAATAGTTAAGACGAGAGTATATTGTGTTGACTATCTGGTCTAGACTAGCACACACACTACACATCAGGAAGACCTTGTGACTAAGAAAGGAGTTCAACCTAGTTGTTAAGTTGTTTTCTTCTTGACTATAACAATCTGCTAGAGACATTTGAGACCTTGTCATAGCAACCTGACCAGTCAGGCCTGTGTTAAGAATTGTCTGAATAAATTTTTGGAGTAAAAACATGACTAGGAATTTAAGTGACTGCACTATGATTTAGAATCACTAACTTCAAGTAGACTTTGCTTGAGGACAAGCAAAAAGCTAAGTGTGGGGTGATATGATATGCATAAATCATATCACATTTTTAGCATGTTTTTAGGCATGATTTAGTGTGAAATTGAGGGTAAATTGGTCTTAATTGTTCATTATTAACTCAATTTCACAGTTTTTATGATTTTGGAAGTGTCAGGTGAAAAGTGGAAGAAAATGGCGAATTTCGGGGCAAAAATGCAATTTTTCAGAAGTTTGGACTTCGGGGAGGGCATCTCGGTTCAGGACGAGCGTCCTGACCCGGTCAACAGACCGGGACGGGCGTCCCGAACCAGAAAATCAAGTCCCACATCGATTTTTGAGAGAAAATCACTCCAGAAAGCTGCTATAAATACCCTAGGCCTTCCTCAGTTGAAATCATCCCTCTCCACTCGATCTGAGTTATTCAGTGGTTTCCAGTGTACAATTCTCTAGTACACAACTCACTCGGAGACTCAGATTTCAGTAGAAGTTTTCTTTCTTTCCTTTTTGTGTTCGTTTTTCTAGTTTCTGAGAAATAGTCTCAGATCCTAGGGTTTGATAGATAGGTTCGTTTCTGGTATTCATAGAATACACGGGATTTCGTTAGGAGATCCTAAGAGGGCTCTAGGCATTCGAAGAGTCAGTTCATAGGGCTGGGCTTAAGTTGGGTATTAAGGTAAAGCCCAGTTACTAGGCTGAGGAAGCGTCCTCCGAAGGTTCTGACGAGCAGAGTCGGGTCAAGCAGTACGACATATATAGCAGTACGCTCCAACGGCGTGACTACGTAAAGGGTGATTTCTTAATGGCATCAGTCCCCCCTGTCCCTCTCTTTATATGTTGTTACTGTGTTTGTCCAAATACTGATTTGAATACAAGATTATGATTATTATGAATATTTGTTATATTTGTTGAAGTTGTTATGTTTTTCGAGAAATAGCCACCTGCTTAAATATCCATTAGGTTTGCATGTCTAATGTAGTTTCTTTTAAACTAAAATTAGGGTTATAGACAATTCCTAACCACGGTCTATTCATAACCTGTTTAGTTTAACATGCATCAATTAGTATTGGTGTCTGCCATACTAGATAAAATAACCTGCGGAACGCCCTGCTTGTTAGAGTAGTCTAGGTAGGCTGAGTAGAGCGTTTATGCCTGCGGTTATGGGCAAGCGGCATGATCTCCGAAGTGACATAGGCTTTCATAGTTGTCTTTAGTAGTAACCGTGAGTAGGGCCGTTTACCTTGGCGATGGGGCGGTATATCAGATTGCTCGGATGTGGTACACCTTTAGACTCAGAACATAGTTGCATTCCAAGCTAAGATATATCTAAAACACTCGAATATAGGTCAATCAACATATAGGAACAGTATTACATAAAATCAGAACTTTGTCTATAAACACTTTTAGGCTTGATTAGACTTATACCTAGTGGAAAATGGATCACCCTCTCATCAAGATTATTGATGACGATTGCATAACTGGATCATAAGATAAGAGTTAGGATAAAAGGCTAGTTACTACTAAGCCGTTACCACTTCCCTGGGAGTACGATAATTATTTAATAAAATTGTAGACACTTTCCAACAGACTAGCTACACGATAGGTACTCTACCTTAGGTTCTGGCTGATTAAGTGACACCTTAGAGACTAAATGTGACAATTAGTCAATCACAGTCCTTAATTACTCATAATCAACATAGGGTAAAATAACACCTATTTAGCATATCAGTCGGGAACGCATCACCCACGGAAGAAGATCCTTCTGAAGAAACCTTTTCTCCGAGAGAAGAACCTCAAAGATCTCCAGTTCACACTCCTGCCTAGAGAGTTCCTAGAAATCCACCACCCCTTGACCAAACCCAAAACTCACCAACATCTCTTGAGTATACTCCAATGCCTAATGAGCATACCTCTTCATCTGGGGGAAGTACTAACGGTTCTCAGTCAGTTTTGTCCATGTAGATAGATACTGTGACTCACAGGATCTACCAGATGGATCAAGGAATCGCAAGCAGACTGTGTCATTCAGAACAGAGCATTCTGAATATCACAGCTAATATGGACCAAGTCAGGGCCACAGTAAGCCTCCAGGAAAGCCAAGGTGCACAGATACTACGAGAGTTAGCTGACATACGAAGTGAGCAGGGCAGGCAAAGGGAGGAGATGAGAGCTATGCGCATAGAGATGCGAGAAATCAGAAATAAAGGCCATTGAAAAAGGGAAGATTCTTTTTACTTTTCAGCAAATAAATTGTTTGAACTAAAATTAAATAATTGACCCCTACTTTTTATTTTCAAACTTTTTTAAAAAGGGTCTTTTATTTTATTCAGTAATATTTCTTCAGACATTCTATTTTTCAAATTCTTTATGAAAAACAAATGTGTTACAAATACAGTTTATTTTTCATTAATAAGTTGTATAAACTTAGTCTTTTGTTTTTCTATAATTCTTGCTGAATAGAGGTTAGGATATGATTATGGTGGTTATGATTTTCATAAAAGAGATTGAGAATTTTTGCAAAGAGTTTTTAACAGCTTCTGAATTTGATAGGCTAAACATGAAGACTTGTTAAATATTATGATTATTTTTGGTGTACTAAGATTTGCAGGGAATTATGAAGAAAAAAATTTGGAAGTGGCACGCATCCCGAGGCAACCCGGGGCGGGCGTCCCAAAGGCCGCCCCCTTCTACAAAAATGCCATGTTTTTTCATTTCCTCCCAAATCAACCACCAAAAATCATCTCTCTACAAAATTCTCTCCACCTTCTCTCTACAAATTTTTGGCAACCTCTTAAAATTTCAAAACTCAAATATCCCTCAAAAATTTGAACTTTTGAATTTCCTTCCAAAATTCAAATTTCCCACCAAAAACTCAAAATCCTTCCCTAATCAAAATCCATCCTTCCGAATTCAAATTCATCTCCAGAATTCGAATTTGAATCTTCTTTCCCGCCTAAATTCTCAAATTATCTCGAACGCTCTCAACCAAATGGCTCCCAAACGCGCTCGTATCACTTCTTCCATGACCATCATATCTGTGGCACACCCTTTTATGCTTTTTCCTTCCATTCCAGCATACCAGGAGAGATGTCATGGATATATCGGAAGCAGCATACTGGTTGGCAGAACGCTTGACTGGGCAGCAGTCCAGACACTGGGAGTTGAGCAGGAGGTCCGACGCATACTCGACGTACTACCCTACAGTCGAGTCTTCATCGTCACTGAGCCGACCTACCTAGAGCTGGTATGTGAGTTCTATGCTTCATTTACATTCCAGAAGGAGCACATCACATTCCGTCTGGGTGGAATGGATCGATCGATAAGCATGGCTGAGTTCAGCATCGCCTTGAGTATCTGGCAAAGGGACGAGCTGGATACGCCCGCCTACACCACAGCAATTCGAGACTTCACTTCTGCAGACGTCTCCACCGCTTAGGCTCAAATTTGTACGACGGGTACTCCCTACCAGCATGGCTTTGCGAAAGCCACATGTATTCATCCTGCTCTTCGCTATTTACATGCCATTATAGCACACACTTTGTCAGGGCATCAGGCAGCCCCCGAAAATGTCACCCAGATGGAGACATTCCTCCTGGCCAACATGCATCTGGGTTCCACAGTAGAGATGGCTCGACTCATTACTATCATCATGCGGGGTTTCACTACGGACACTCGGAAACAGTGTCTGGGGCTCGAGCCGTTCATCACTAGGATAGCCCACTACTTGGAGTTGGACATCGAGGGCTCAGAGCTGACCCAGGTTACCCCGACCACCATTCCTACGGACCTTACCATTCTACGGAACATGGGGATGGTTGTACGGGATGCAACTGGGCACTACTCCATCCACACGGAGCAGCAAGAACAGGCATCGGCACCGGGATCGGTCCCAGCACATATACCTCTGACTGAGATATTCGTCCCACGCACCACCTTTGAGCGACATATATCGCAAGGATTGGCAGAACTTACAGCCCGACATAGCCGGGATATGGAAAGAATCGAGAGGCGGATGTCGATGATGGACGATAGAATCGCCATGAACACTAGCAGGGTCGAGGAGATTTTTCAGCAGACCTCTCGAATGGTTGACGACACAGAGGTCTACTTTTCAGCAGACTTTTGTCCACCCGATGACGATAAGCCGGGTTCTTAGTTTTTCTTTTCCTTTTCTTTTTCTTTCTTTTGTTGCTTTTGCTCTATGTGTGTGATCATGTCTAGGCTGTATGAAATATGAATCTCTGTATGATGTTGATTGATATGACATAACAACATTTGTTTCTTTTATTATATCTTGTTATTTCGTTTATTATTTTATTTTCCTTCTTACCCTTAGTTAGTCAAATAAGTGTGGGGTAAGAATTTTCTGTTTTGTTTTTATTTCTTCTTGTTTTCAAATAAGTGTGGGATAATTTAGATATGCATGAACACTAAGGACAGTGTCAGACTTAAGTGTGGGGTAGCAGTGAACAGTGTACTATAGTAGAAAAAATTTTGCATGATTTTTGCATGTTTTTCCCGTATTTTCACACCCTTCCAAATGTTTTTCAAAATTTTTGACTTCAAAATGCAGTATGATTGGTAAAGAATTGCTGATGTCTATGATATGTGTGTAGAATATTATGATCAGTAGGAGACAACGTGATTACTTTCTTGAACTTATCGATTAGAAATAGGGAATTCCTGATAAATGAGCACAACTTAGTTTGGATTAGAGACCTCAACCAAATACCTTTCCAAAACTTAACTAGATAAGATTAGACTAGTTGAGGATGTATTGGCAATCAAAATGACTAGATGATGCTCTGAGCTGAAAGTGAAAAGAAAAAGAGAGTTAACTAAATAGGGCAGTTTGCAGGCGGCCTTTGCTACTCGAGCACCACTCCTTAGGGGAACTTAAAGCCTGATACCCTAAGGTCGTGTAGGTTTGGGAGTCATCGGAGTGGGACTCGCTACATGGGTAGTTAAAGTTGACGTGTGAAAGCAGACACAAAATACCGTGGAAAATCAATAAAATAAAAATCAATAAATGCTTAATTAAATGTCTTGTCACCAAGGCTCAAAATTCAGAAAGTTGTTTGTTGTTGGTATGTCTAGCGACGGGTCTAAGTATTATCTGGTAAGAGTCGAGATGAGAGTATATTGTGTTGACAATCTAGTCTGGACTAGTACACACACTACACATCAAGAAGACCTTGTGACTGAGAGAAGAGTTCAATCTAGTTATTAAGTGGTTAACCTTGCTTGACCATGATAATCTACTAGAGACATTTGAGACCTTGTCATAGCAACTTAACCAGTCAGACCTGTGTTGTAAATTATCTGATTCAGTGATGAATTTTGGAGTAAAAACATGACTAGAAATTTTAAGTGACTGCACCTATGATTTAAAATCACTAACTTCAGGTAGACTTTGCTTGAGGACAAGCAAAAAGCTAAGTGTGTGGTTATATGATATGCATAAATCATATCACTTCTTTAGCATGTTTTAGGCACAATTTAGGGTGAAATTGGTGTTAAATCGCTCTTAATTGATTGTTATTAACTCAATTTCACAGTTTTTGTGATTTTGGAAGTATCAGGTGAAAAGTACAAGAAAATGGCAAATATCGGGGCAAAAACGTGATTTTCAGAAGTTCGGAAGTTAGGATGGGCGTCCAGAACCCAGGACAGGCGTCCTTACCTGGTCAACAGACCAGGACGGGCGTCCTGACCAGGTCAACTGGCCGGGACGGGCGTCCCAGATCCAGGACGGGTGTCTCGAGCCCCAGTTCAAAATCCCACATCGATTTTTGAAGAGAAATTCAGCCAGTTCCCCTACTATAAATACCCCAGGCCTTCCTCAGTTGAAATCATTCCTCTCCACTCGATCTGAGTCATTTAGTGACTTCAAGTATACAATTTTCCATAGTATACAAGTCACTTAGTGTTCTCAGGTTTTTAGTATAGGTTTATTTACAATTTTAGAGAGTGTATCGTTTTCTTCGTTTCTGAGAGTCTGTTTCAGATCTTAGAATACGACTAGATAGGTTCATTTTTTGTATTCATAGAATACCCAGGATTTCGTTAGGAGATCCTAAGAGGGCACTAGGTGTTCGAAGAATTAGTCAACAGGGTTGTGCTTAAGTTGGGTATTAAGGTAAAGCACAGCTACTAGGCTGAGGAAGCGTCCTCCGAAGGTTTTATCGAGCAGAGTCGGGTCTAGCAGTCCAACATATACAAGTAGTTGCTCCATCAGCAGACTACGTAAAGGGTGAATGCTTTATGGCATCGGTCCCCATGTCCCTCTCTTTATATGTTTGTACTGTGTTCCTCCAAATATGTATTATGAATATTGAACTTTGATTACATGAATATCTGTTATGCATGTTGAAGTACTTTATGTTTTTCCGGAAATGGTCACCAGCTTAACTATCATTATGACTGCATGTCTACTGTAGTTTCTTTTAAACTAGATGTATGGTTATAGACAACTCCTAACCATGGTCTAATCATAACCTGTTTAGTTTAACAAGCATTAAGTTAGGACTTTCCCGTCGGAAAGCATTAATGTCTGCCATATTAGCTGAAATAACCTATAGATCACCATGTTTGTTAAAGTACTCTAAGTAGGCTGAGTTTGTGTGTTTATGTCGGCGTTAGGGCGAGCGGCATGATCTCTTAAGTGACATAGGACTTTCATGGATGCCTTTAGCTCGAACCGTGAGTAGGGCCGTCAATGGCGATGGGACGGTTTATCAGGTAACTCAGATGTGGTACACCTTTAGAATCAGTACATAATTGCAATCTAGACCAAGATATATCTAAAATACTCGAAGATAGGTCAATCAACATGTAGGAACAGTATAACATAGAATCAAAACTTTATCTGTAAAACACTCTTAGGTTTAAATAGACTTAAACCTAGTGGAGAATGATCACCCTCTCATCAAAGATTTTGATGAATGATTGCATAACTGGATCATAAAGATAAGAGTTAGGGTAAGAGGATAGTTACTACTAAGTCGTTACCACTTCCATGGGAGTACGGTAATTAATTTAATTAAAATTGTAGATACTTTCCAACAGACTAGCTACACGATAGGTACTCTGCCTTAGGTTCTGATTGATTAAGTGATAGCATAGAGACTAAATGTGACAATTAGTCAGTCTAAGTCCTTAATTACTCATAATCAACATAGGGTAAAATAACACCTATTTTAGTATATCAGTCGGAACGCATCAATTAATGATTGAAAATTATGTAATTCAATCATGACTTCACGAATTTCCCAACTGCTACTAGTGAGTTACTTGATTTGCATAGCTTTTTGTGCTAGTTTTAGTATTATGGTCGTTGTTAGGATTTTCAGTTGATTGAAACTGATTTGTTAATTCCTAGCCATAGTAATGCCTAGCCATAGTGTTTGCTTAGCAATTTAAATCTTCCAAATTGGATAACAGATAATGTTTTTCATATGCACTTTGTTGTTGGTTACATGAGTGTTTTGGAACTATATATGACTAAAAATATCATCTAGTAGTACCAGGGTGTTTATGTTGGAATATTTACTTGCAAGTACTGAATTCAGGTGGCCAAGGTTTATCAAAGTGAAGATTTTACCTGTCTCTACATAGTTATTGTTCAATGAAATTGTTCTCTTTTGGGTTAAAATTTTTTATCTAGCAGATTGACAAATTGCCAATCATTTTCACCAACTAATTTTATTTGTTTCCTGTTATGGAAATTTGGTTACCAATACATCTTTTATGGAATTCAGTTTTCGCTTATGGTTCGTTCTATGCTTTATGGTTTGGTACAGAGGGTTGCTGCAGATCATATATTGCGGGATTTGCAAAATAATCCAGATACTTGGCTTCAAGTTGTGCACATCCTTTCAAATACTCAGAACTTGAACACCAAATTTTTCGCATTGTAGGTCAGTAACAATTAAATGTGAATGGATACTATTTGTCTGCATTGTGGTCCATTTTACAAGGGGTTATGTATTATAATTTCTAGTCAGTGCATTCCCCTGACTCTCTTTTTCTTTGGTTTGAAGCAATAATTAGTTTGGTATGAATTAGAGAAATTTTTCATCCTGTTTTACTGATTACTTGTTTTATTGGTTTTGTCTTGTGCACTTCGGGTTGGAGTACATCTATATTGAACTATTAATCTACCTTAAAATAATTGTAATTTATTCTAGGATGAAGAAGCAATTTTCCCCCTAACATTCAACTTTCATATGCTTGCTTGGAAAATTTTGTTTTTCTTTTACATATGATATTACTGCCTTTTCTCATCTTTATATTGTTTCCCATGTCGAAAAGATTTTGCAAAATTAAATATCCATTTTCTCAGAAATTAATAGAAGAGCATATGAAGAAATACAGCTACCTACATATTGGGTTAATCCAAGTAGGGATGCAAGCCGGAGAAAGGAGACTACGGCATCTTCCTATGCTTTTGAGTGGATAATTTAGTTTGAAAATAAAGGAATGTTTTTTAAGTTTGAAATTCATCTTCCAAAATATATTTAGAGTATATTTTCACTATATATAAAAATATTTCAGTTATGTCATAAACTTGCACTAATCTTCATTTTGTTAGGACTCAAAATGTAAGTTCATTTTGTAAGTCTTTCTACTATAGCTTCTCAGTTTCATTTTCTTCTTTTATCTAGATTTATGATTAATCTTCATTTAGTGTTTGCTAACTGAATGCTATGTTTCTTGTTAAATATCTCTTATTGGATTATCGTAAGTTGCTAGGTGCTTTTTATAATGTATTGTTCTTTTTGTTTAAAGCTCAGAAAACTTGAATATGGTTATACTTGGTCAGGATTATCATTTACATTTCTAATCTGGGTAAGTAAAAAATTAGTCTTCTATTTCTAGAACTAAACATATTTTCACAAGTCTCCCTTAAATTAAGGAATGTGAATCCCATTGACAAACGTCCTGTTATTAATCAGCCTATTTAATCAATTTTCAAAACTTCTAAAAACATTTCAAAACTTTTTAGAATTTGTTCGTTTTATTCCAAAAAAGATAATTTTTCTTGATTTCTTAAATTTTGACTTTTGTCCCGCCAATGATAGAAATGACTGCTATTGCATGATTCTTGTGATATAAACTCAATCGGACTATTGAAATCTGAGACGGACACTATTATAGGAAATTTCTAACAATCTTTGAGCACACTACTTGTACTAGTTGTTTGATCGATGGATGGACTCTTGGACTTTCTCGATTGTTGGTGTTCCGATCTTTCATTTTTTTTGTGACGATTGTCTGACGTGCTTATAGGAGTTTGAGGGATAGTGACCACCGTTAATAAAATCAACTAATAAAAGGGTATTTCATAAGTGTCCTTCGCTACTTGAAAATCACTCCTGATGAGAACTTAATGCCTGATGCCCTAAGGTCTCCGAGATCTGGGAGTCATCGGAGTGAGATTCGCTACATAAGTAGTTGAGGTTGACATGTGTACGTGAATGTAATCAACCCTTCGAATTTTAAAAAAAAATCAACTAATAAAAGGGTATTTCATAAGTGTCCTTTGCTACTTGAAAATCACTCCTGATGGGAACTTAATGCTTGATGCCCTAAGGTCTCCGAGATCTGGGAGTCATCGGAGTGAGATTCGCTACATGAGTAGTTGAGGTTGACATGTGTACGTGAATGTAACAACCCTTCGAATTAAAAAAAAGGAAAAAGAAAAAGTGGTCATTTGTTCTTTAGCTTCGAAAAAGTGTTTAGGAATGATTGTTGCGATCTACAGAATCGATCAAATTTCTTGACGATTGGACTGCTTTGAGAGGAAATTTGTTGGTTGAGTGATGAACTATGAGTAGCCACACACACATTTAGGGAAATTCTATGATCTTCGCGAGTCTTGGACGGATTTAGAAATTTGTGAGTCACATCTTCGGGAGTTGTGTGAGAATAGTCAATGAGGCACTAGGGGACGATTGTTAATTTCCGAGGGTTGAGGGAGAAACTCTTGAGGAGTAATTTGGATAGTTTGAGAGAGTTAGAAATTTTTAAAAAAACTTGTCACTTTTTGGATTTAATTGTTTTTTTTCAAAAATATTTTAGAAGTCACTAGCATGCATCTAACTTATTTTTGCCCACTGTTTTGATTAGTTTTTCTTGTATGCATGTTTAGTTTGTTTTAATTAGTTTTTCCTTTCTTCTTAGCATATTGAATGTTATCTAATGTCCAGTAGTGTTTCTTACCTTTTTATGCATCTTTTTAATGCTATTTGTTTATCTTGTTTTATCGTCATTAACCTTTAATGCCAACTTTGAAGCAAATTGCCTTATTTATGTCTATACAATTTGCTGCTCTTTCCCATAATTTCCAATCTATATTTTTGCTTAATCTTAAGCATGTTTATGCCTCTTTTGTGCTTTCTTTTGTATGGTACCTTTTTGCACGTTTGCATTTTGGTCATTATTTTAGGAGACTCTTTATTTAGTGCATAACTTATCACTTGTTTGAAGTTGTTTGAACTTATTTAACAATTTTTTTGAGTTATTAGTTGAAGCTTGATTTTTGGTTTGGAATTATTTAACTTGAACTTATTTTATCGCAATCAAGTTTTTTTTTTGACTTGTGTTATTTTATTTTGATGAAACTTATTTTGTTTTACTTGTTTGAAGTTAGTTGAAGCTTAATTTTTGTTGCTTAGTTACTTTACTTGAGTTTATTTTATCGCATCATGTTTTTTCTTGAGTTGCGTTTCTTTGATTTATTACTTAGAACTTATATGTGTAGTCTATTTATTTTATTTGACTTGCTTTAACAATCTTTAAAGCAAATATTAATGAACCTTATTTTATTTTACTTGTTTGAAGTTATTTGAGCTTATTTAACGGCTTTCTTCGAGTTATTAGTTGAAGCATAATTTTTGTTGTGGAGTTTATTTTAGTTGAGCTTATTATTTTCTTGACTTGTGTTGCTTTGATTTATTACTTAGAACTTATATGTATAGTCAACTTATTTTACTTGACTTGCTTTGACTATCTTCAATTCAAATATTGATGAAACTTATTTTATTTTTACTTATTTGAAGTTATTTGAGATCATTTAACATCTTTTTTTCGAGTTGAAGTTTTATTTTTGTTGTGAAGTTATTTTACTTGATAGGCTTGTACTTTACAGGCTTGCATACTTTGCTGGTACTGTTGGTGCCTTTAATACTTAAAAGCAAAGAAAATAATTACCATGGCTCTTAAAATTTTGTTGTAATATTTTTATTTTCTTTCCGTTACTGTTGGGGTACCTTCCATATGATCGATCACTGTGGTCTCCGGAGATGGCTAAAAAGATGTCCCAGTATCAGCATTTCAAAGAGGAACTTTTAATGAATCCCGTAATCTGGTTTTTCTTTCTCTGCTTTTGATTTCTGATGTATATTTTCAGAAATATAATGGTGTGTGTATTTTCTTGCTTAGCACTGAAAGTTAACTATATGACCCCTCAACAATAACTATGAATCCAAATGTCAAAATCACCAACTGGTTAATTGATTCCTCTTTGTTGTTTAAATGCTGTCTTTGTTGGTTCTTCTGTATAACCTGGAAAATACTGTTGAAGTTGGTTGAATGTAAACTTTAGAGGTCACTGATGAGGGTGTGATATTTCACCTGCTCCCCTTTTCCTGAATCAAGAGTAATAACTCGATGAATACTAATTCTTATGACTTCTGGGGCCTTTTTGTCAGATACTTGCAAACTTAATACCAACTTGTACTAATCCTAGAAACTGTATGATTGACATAATGGCATGTTTGGTTAACTGTAGCAAAATGAACTGGGTATTAACATAATGGCATGTTTGGGCCTTTGCCTTCTTTTTTGTTTAGTGTACTAGCTACTGGTTATGTTGTCCATTTGATTAGTATCAGTCATGGAAGGTTAATATGGGTGTATGTTTAATCTAGAGTTTGTAAGAGTTTATAGCATCAGTACTTATGTATGGCTTCCTAAAATGTCTTATTCTTATAGCTTTTGAAATTTTTGCAGACCATTCTGAGGCAGTTGTAGAATCCTTGTTTAGACCTGCAACAATTGTTTTACTTCCTCTCCACAACTTTGCTCTATCTATTTTATTTTAGATCATATATCCATTCCTGTTACCTAGTAATGATGCAGGAGCATTGTAAATCTGTGATTTATGAGAAATCCTCATCTAAGTCTTCAGGAAATCATTTGTTTACAATGTGAAATTTCATCCTTATCTGACTCCTGGTTAAGGTTTCTCCTGTATTTTTCTCAAAGCATTTTAGTGTCCTCCTAATTCCTGAGGTAATTAGGCTAAAAATTACATAAAGAGCCATGAGATTTGCTGACATATGATAGAGAGCAAATTTTTTACTTTCTTGCTCTGGGTGGGTACGCTTTTCCAGCCAACTCATTGTTTTCAGCTTTAGCAGGAACAGTGTTCTCAGCCATGAAGGATTTAAACCATGTTATGCTGCTTCTTTGCATCTGAATTCTGCTACAAGTCCTGCAGAATGTCATCCTTTGCTAAGGAATATTGAACCCCTCTATGAAGCTCTACTTAATTCCTTAAAACGGGGAAAAAAGGAATATTCTTGATAGTTGTTGTGCTTGCTTAAGCATTTAAGAAGGTAAAAATAAAGAAGTATTGCAAAATCAACCTCTCTAGGAAACTTTGTTCTGATATATAAAATGTTTCATAATCAAAGTATTGAGCTTCATTGGATGGCGTTGATCTTATATATAAATTATAATTACATTTTACATACATGGTTTTCTTGAGGTCTTTTTAGTTTTCTAGGAAAAATGAGAAAGTTGCATTATTGATCATAGTTTGGGAAAAGCAAACCATTTTTAATTTTCTCATTGGTACTTAAGCTTGTCTTAAAATCTCAAAAGTATTCAATTGAATCATGTAGTTGATTATTCTCTACAAAAATAATATTTTCCTGTTTGTTATTGTTAAAAATTGAGATGAGATAAATTATTTTCTTGATCATTCACTTATTCTATCTAAGCAAAGACATCAATTATTTGGACTTCAAGGTTTGTTTTTAATTGAACAAGGTCTATTTGGTTTCTCTGATTTAGTAGATGATGGGTTTCCGACTGATATGCGAAAGTAGGTGTTTTTTTACCCTATGTTGATTATGAATAACTAAGGACTCAGATTGACTAATTGTCACATTTAGTCTCTATGCTGTCACTTAATCAATCAGAACCTAAGGCAGAGTACCTATCGTGTAACTAGTCTGTTGGAAAGTATCTATGATTTTAATTACATCAATTATCATACTCCCAGGGAAGTGGTAACAGCTTAGTAGTAACTATCCTCTTGCTCTAACTCTTATCTTATGATCCAGTTATGCAATCATTCATCAAAATCTTTGATAAGACGGTGATTCATTCTCCACTAGGTTTAAGTCTATTTAAGCCTAAAAAGTGTTTTACAGATAATGTTCTGATTCTATGTTATACTATTCCTACATGTTGATTGACCTATCTTCGAGTATTTTAGATATATCTTGATCTAGATTGCAATTATGTACTGAGTCTAAAGGTGTACCACATCTGAGTTACCTGATAAACCGCCCTACCTTAATGACGGCCCTACTCACGGTTCGAGCTAAAGGCATCCATGAAAGTCCTATGTCACTTAGGAGATCATGCCGCTCGCCCTAACGCCGGCATAAACACACAAACTCAGCCTACTTAGACTACTTTAACAAACATGGTGATCTATAGGTTATTTCATCTAATATGGCAGACATTAATGCTTTCCGACGGTAAAGTCCTAAATTAATGCATGTTAAACTGAACAGGTTATGATTAGACCCTGGTTAGGAGTTTTCTATAACAATTCATTTAGTTTAAAAGAAACTACAGCAGACATGCAGTCATAATGATAGTTAAGCTGGTGACCTTTTCTGGAAAAATATAAAGTACTTCAACATGCAAAACATATATTCATACAATCATAATTCAATATTCATAATATTTATTTGGACGAACACAGTACAGACATATAAAGAGAGGGACAAGGGGACCGATGCCATAAAGTATTCACCCTTTACGTAGTCCACTGATGGAGCAACTGCTTGTATATGTTGGACTGCTCGACCCGACTCTGCTCTACAGAACCTTCGGAGGACGCTTCCTTAGCCTAGTAGTTGTGCTTTACCTTAATACCCAGCTTAAGCACAACCCTGTTGACTGACTCTTCGAACGCCTAGGATCTCCTAACGAAATCCCGGGTATTCTATGAATACCGAAAACGAACCTATCTAGTTGTATTCTAGGATCTGAGATAGACTCTCAGAAACAAAGAACACAAGACACTTTCTAAAACTGTAAATAAACCTATACTAAAACCTGAATTCACTAAGTGACTTGTATACTATGGAAAATTGTATACTTGAAGTCACTAAATAACTCAGATCGAGTGGAGTGGAATGATTTCAATTAAGGAAGGCCTGGGGTATTTATAGTAGGGGAACTGGGTGAATTTCTCTCAAAATTTCGATGTGGGACTTTGACCAGGCATTCGGGAAGCCCGCCCTGGATCTGGAACTCCCGCCCCGGCCTGCTGACCAGGTCAGGACGGCCGTCCCAAGTCCAGGACGCCCGTCCTGGGTTCTGGACGCCCATCCTGACTTTCGAACTTCTGAAAATTAAGTTTTTGCCCCAAAATTTGCCATTTTCTTATACTTTTCACCTGACACATCCAAAATCACAAAAACTGTGAAATTGAGTTAATAACAATCAATTAAGAACGATTTAATGCCAATTTCACCCTAAATTATGCCTAAAACATGCTAAAAAGTGATATGATTTATGCATATCATATAACCCCACACTTAGCTTTTTGCTTGTCATCAAGCAAAGTCTACCTGAAGTTAGTGATTTTAAATCATAGGTGCAGTCACTTAAAATTTCTAGTCATGTTTTTACTCCAAAATTTATCACTGAATCGGATGGTTCACAACACAGGTCTGAATGGTTCAGTTGCCATGACAAGGTCTCAAATGTCTCTAGTAGATTATCATAATCAAGCAGGGTTAACAACTTAATAACTAGATTGAACTCTTCTCTCAGTCACAAGGTCTTCTTGATGTGTAGTGTATGTACTAGTCCATACTAGATTGTCAACATAATATACTCTCATCGCGACTCTTACCAGATAATACTTCGACCCGTCGCTAGACATACCAACAACAAACAACCTTCTGATTTCTGAGCTTTGGTGACAAGATTTTCAGCTAGGCATTTCAATATAAGAATACACTAGGCTATGTATTTTTTTAGATTGATTTTTCAGGGTATTTTGTGTCTGCTTTCACACGTCAACTTTAACTACCCATGTAGCGAGTCCCACTCCGACGACTCCCAGACCTACATGACCTTAGGGCATCAGGCTTTAAGTTACCCTAAGGAGTGGTGCTCGAGTAGCAAAGGCCGCTTGCAAACTACCCTATTTAGTTAACTCTCTTTTTTTTTCTTTTCACTTTCAGCTCAGAGCATCATCTGGTCATTTTGATTGCCAATACATCCTCAACTGGTCTAATCTTTTCTAGTTAGGTTTTGAAAAGGTATTTGGTCGAGGTCTCTAATCCAAACTAAGTTGTGCTCAAGTATCAGGAATTCCCTATTTCTAATCGATAAATTCAAAAAAGTTATCACGTTGTCTCCTACTGATCATAATATTCTAAATACATATCATACAGATCAGTAATTCTTTACCAATCATAACTGCATTTTGAAGTCTGAAAGAGTGAAAATTTTTGAAATTTTTTTTAGACGGGTGTGATTCTAGTGAAAATACGGGAAAAACATGCAAAAACTTTCTACTACAGTGCACTGTGCACTGCTACCCCACACTTAAGTTTGATATTGTCCTCAGTGTTCATGCATATCTAAATTACCCCACACTTATTTGCAAACAAGAAGAAATAAAAACAAAACAGAAACTTCTTACCCCACACTTATTTGACTAAGGGTAAGAGAGAAAATAAAGCAATAAAAGAGATAACAAAATATAATAAAAGAAACAAATGTTGTTATGTCATATAAATCAACGTTATACAGAGATTCATATTTCATATAGCCCAGACATGATCACACACATAAAGCAGAAACAATGAAAGAAAGAAAAAGAAAAGGGAAAGAAAAACTAAGAACCAGGCTCATCGTCATCGGGTGCACGGAAGTCTGTTGAAAAGTAGACCTCTGGGTCTTCAACCAGTCGGGAGGTCTGCTAAAAAATCTCCTCTACCCTGCTGGTGTTCATGGCGATTCTATCGTCCATCATCAAAATCTGCCTCTCGATTTTTTCCATATCCCAGCTATGTCAGGCTGTGAGTTCCGCCAATCCTTGCGACATATGTCGCTCAAAGGCGGTGCATGGGACGAATGTCTCGATCGGAGGTATATGTGCTGGGACCGATCCCGGTGTCGATGCTTGTCCTTGATGCTCCGTGTGGATGGAGTAGCACCACGTTGCATCCCGTACGACCATCCCCATGTTCCGTAGAATGGTAAGGTCCGTAGGAATGGTGGTCAGGGCAACCTGGGTCAGCTCCGAGCCCTCGATATCCAACTCCAAGTAGCGGGCTATCCTGGTGATGAATGGCCCGAGCCCCAGACACTATTTCCAAGTGTCCGTAGCGAAACCCCGCATGATGACAGTAATGAGTCGAGCCATCTCTACTGTGGAACCCATATGCATGTTGGCCATGAGGAATGTCTCCATCTGGGTGACATTCCTGGGGGCCGCCAGACGTCCTGACAGAGTATGTGCTATAATGGCATGTAAATAGCGAAGAGCAGGATGAATACCTGTGGCTTTCGCAAAGCCATGCTAGTAGGGAGTACCCGTCGTACAATTCTAAGCCCAAGCGGTGGAGACGTCTGCAGAAGTGAAGTCTCGGACTACTGTGGTGTAGGTGGGCGTATCCAGCTCGTCCCTCTGCCAGATACCCAAGGCGATGCCGAACTCGGCCATGCTCATCGATCGATCCATTCCGCCCAGACGGAATGTGATGTGTTCCTACTGGAATGTAAATGAAGCATACCAGCTCTAGGTAGGTCGGTTTAGTGACGATGAAGACTCGACTGTAGGGTAGTACATCGAGTATGCGTCGGACCTCCTGCTCAACTCCCAGTATCTGGACTGCTGCCCAATCAAGTGTTCTGCCCACCAGTACGCTGCGTCCGATATATCCATGACATCTCTCCTGGTATGCTGGAGTGGAAGGAAAAAGCATAAAAGGGTGCGCCACAGATGTGACGGTCATGGAAGAAGTAATACGAGCGCGTTTGGGAGCCATTTGGATGAAAGCGTTCGAGAGAATTTGAGAATTTAGGCAGGAAAGAAGATTCGAATTTGAATTCAGAAGGATGGATTTTGGTTAGGGAAGGATTTTGAGTTTTTGGCGGGAAATTCAAATTTTGGAGGGAAATTTGAATTTTGGAAGGAAATTCAAACGTTCAAATTTTGGAGGGAAATTCGAATTTTGAAATTTCAAGAGGTTGCCAAAAATTTGTAGAGAGAAGGTGGAGAGAATTTTGTAGAGAGATGATTTTTGGTAGTTGATTTGGGAGGAAATGGGAAAAATGACATTTTTGTAGAAGGGGGCGGCCTTCGGGACGCCCGTCCCGAGCTGCCTCGGGATGCATGCCACTTCCGGAATTGTTTTTCCATAATTCCCTGCAAATCTTAATACACCAAAAACAATTATAATATTTAACAAGTCTTCATGTTTAGCCTACAAAATTCAGAAGTTGTTAAAAACTCTTTGCAAAAATTTTCAATCTCTTTTTCAAAAATCATAACTACCCTAATCATATCCTAACCTCTATTCAGCAAGAATTATAGAAAAACAAAAGACTAAGTTTATACAACTTAATTAATGAAAAATAAACTGTATTTGTAACACATTTGTTTTTCATAAAGAATTTGAAAAATAAAATGTCTGAAGAAAAATTACTGAATAAAATAAAAGACCCTTTTAAAAAGTTTGAAAATAGAAAGTAGGGGTCAATTATTTAATTTTAGTTCAAACAATTTATTTGCTGAAAAGTAAAAAGAATCTTCCCTTTTTCAATGGCCTTTATTTCTGATTTCTCGCATCTCTATGCGCATGGCTCTCATCTCCTCCCTTTGCATGCCCTGCTCACTTCGTATGTCAGCTAACTCCCATAGTATCTGTGCACCTTGGCTCTCATGGAGGCTTACTGTGGCCCTGAGTTGGTCCATATTGGTTGTGATATTCAGAATGCTCTGTTCTAAATGACACAGTCTGCTTGCGATTCCTTGATCCATCTGGTAGATCCTGTGAGTCAAAGTATCTATCTGCATGGACAAAACTGACTGAGAACTGATAGTACTTCCCCCGGATGAAGGGGTATGCTTGTTAGGCATTGGAGTATACTCAGGAGATGTTGGTGAGTTTTGGGTTTGGTCAAGGGGTGGTGGATTTCTAGGAACTCTTTGGGCATGAGTGTGAACTGGAGATCTCTGAGGTTCTTCTCTCGGAGGAAAGGTTTCTTCAGAAGGATCTTCTTCCGTGGGACTGGGCTCACGGGTGTTCAGTAATCTTCTCACTAAATCACTAGTTGTGGAGGAGGGTTCTCCCGTGGTATTTCTGGTTCAGGCTTAGATTGTCCTTCTGGTTTCGTCTTCTTTCGACCTTGGGTGTTAGGGTTTTCTGTTTTCTTTGCTTGGTTTGTAGCTGCTCTTGTTCTCTTCATCTATGAGTGTAAAGTCTAGTTAGGATAAAATAACAAATAATAGAAACAGAAAGAAAAACAAAATATGGAAAAGTAAGAAAGATATTTTTCGGGTTTTAAATTTTTAACATTTTTTTTCTTTTTATATTTTTATTTCGAAAGCAGTTAAATTTCCTCAATATTATTTTAGAATAATTTTCTAAAATTTGATTATCCTAAATGTCTTAATTTCAGATAATGTCTAAAATTATTTAGTTATGATAACATGATATGCATAAATCATTCACTTTTTAGCATGTTTTTTGGCACAATTTAGGGTGAAATTGATGTTAAATCGCTCTTAATTGATTGTTATTAACTCAATTTCACAGGTTTTGTGATTTTGGAAGTGCTAGGTGAAAAGTACAAGAAAATGGCAAATTTTGGGGCAAAATTTTGATTTTCAGAAGTTCGGAAGTCGGGATGGGCGTCCCAAACCCAGGACGGGCGTCCAGGACTTGGGACAGCCGGCCTGACCTGGTCAACAGGCCGGGACGGGCGTCCCGATCCCCAGTTCAGAATCCCATAATGATTTTTGAAAAGAAATTCAGCCAGTTCCCCTACTATAAATACCCTAGGCCTTCCTCAGTTGAAATCATTCCTCTCCACTCGATCTGAGTCATTTAGTGACTTCAAGTATACAGTTTTCCATAGTATACAACTCACTTAGTGTTCTGAGGTTTTAGTATAGGTTTATTTATATTCTTAGAGAGTGTCTCGTGTTCTTTGTTTCTGAGAGTCTGTCTCAGATCCTAGAATATGACTAGATAGGTTCATTTTCAGTATTCATAGAATACCCAGGATTTCGTTAGGAGATCCTAAGAGGGCACTAGGCCTTCGAAAAGTCAGTCAACATGACTGTGCTTAAGCTGGGTATTAAGGTAAAATACAGCTACTAGGCTGAGGAAGCGTCCTCCGAAGGTTCTGTCGAGCAGAGTCGGGTCGAACAGTCGAACATATACAAGCAGTTGCTCCATCAGTGGACTACGTAAAGGGTGAATACTTTATGGCATCGGTCCCCTTGTCCCTCTCTTTATATGTCTGTGCTGTGTTCGTCCAAACACTAACTATGAATATTGGATTATGATTATATGAATGTGTTATGCATGTTGAAGTACTTTATGATTTTCTGGAAATGGTCACCAGCTTAACTTCATTATGTCTGCATGTCTAATGTAGTTTCTTTTAAACTAAATGTAGGGTTATAGACAACTCATAACCACAGTCTAATCATAACTTGTTTAGTTTAACAGGCATTAATTGAGGACTTTCCCGTCGGAAAGCATTAATGTCTGCCATATTAGATGAAATAACCTATAGATCACCATGTTTGTTAGAGTAATCTAAGTAGGCTGAGTTTGTGTGTTTATGCCGGTGTTAGGGCGAACGGCATGATCTCCTAAGTGACATAGGACTTTCATGGATGCCTTTATCTCAAACTGTGGGTAGGGACGTCAATGGCAATGGGGCGGTTTATAAGGTAACTCAGTTGTGGTACACCTTTAGACTCAGTACATAATTGCAATCTAGACCAAGATATATCTAAAATACTCGAAGATAGGTCAATCAACATGTAGGAACAGTATAACATAGAATCAGAACATTATCTGTAAAATACTTTTTAGGCTTAAATAGACTTAAACCTAGTGGAGAATGAATCACCCTCTCATCAAAGATTTTGATGAATGATTGCATAACTGGATCATAAGATAAGAGTTAGGGTAAGAGGATAGTTAGTACTAAGCCGTTACCACTTCCCTGGGAGTACGATAATTAATCTAATTAAAATCGTAGATACTTTCCAACAGACTAGCTACACGATAGGTACTCTGCCTTAGGTTCTGATTGATTAAGTGACAGTATAGAGACTAAATGTGACAATTAGTCAGGCTAAGTCCTTAATTACTCATAATCAACATAGGGTAAAACAACACCTATTTTAGTATATCAGTCGGAACGCAGCATAACCTTATATTTTGGAAACTGATTGTCTAACTAGCATAAAATAAGTGTTAGGTCTAAGGTAAAGATTACTACCGTTACCTATCATAAGCTTCTAGAATTGTGGCCAATAATCCTAAATTCATTATGATATTTCCCCGGCAACGGTGCCAAAAGTCTGATGGGTTTCCGACTGATATGCTAAAATAAGTGTTATTTTACCCTATGTTGATTATGAATAACTAAGGACTTAGATTGACTAATTGTCACATTTAGTCTCTATGCTGTCACTTAATCAATCAGAAACTAAGGCAGAGTACCTATCGTGTAGCTAGTCTGTTGGAAAGTATCTACGATTTTAATTACATCAATTATCGTACTCCCAGGGAAGTGGTAACGGCTTAGTAGTAACTATCCTCTTACCCTAACTCTTATCTTATGATCCAGTTATGCAATCATTCATCAAAATCTTTGATGAGAGTGTGATTCATTCTCCACTAGGTTTAAGTCTATTTAAGCCTAAAAAGTGTTTTACAGATAATGTTCTGATTCTATGTTATAGTGTTTCTACATGTTGATTGACCTATCTTCGAGTATTTTAGATATATCTTGATCTAGATTGCAATTATATACTGAGTCTAAAGGTGTACCACATCCGAGTTACCTGATAAACCGCCCTACCTTAATAACGACCCTACTCATGGTTCGAGCTAAAGGCATCCATGAATGTCCTATGTCACTTAGGAGATCATGTCGCTCGCCCTAACGCAGGCATAAACACACAAACTCAGCCTACTTAGACTACTTTAACAAACATGGTGATCTATAGGTTACTTCATCTAATATGGCAGACATTAATGCTTTCCGACGGGAAAGTCCTAAATTAATGCTTGTTAAACTAAACAGGTTATGATTAGACCGTGGTTAGGACTTGTCTATAACCATTCTTTTTGTTTAAAAGAAACTACAGCAGATATGCAGTTATAATGATAGTTAAGCTGCTGACCATTTCCGGAAAAATATAAAGTACTTCAACATGCAAAACATATATTCATACAATCATAATTCAATTCATAATATTTATTTGGACGAACACAGTACAGACATATGAAGAGAGGGGCAAGGGGACCGATGCCATAAAGTATTCACCCTTTACGTAATCCACTGATGGAGCAACTGCTTGTATATGTTGGACTGCTCGACCCGACTTTGCTCGACAGAACCTTCGGAGGACGCTTCCTCAGCCTAGTAGCTGTGCTTTACCTTAATAACCAACTTAAGCACAACCTTGTTGACTGACTCTTCGAAAGCCTAGTGCCCTCTTAGGATCTCCTAAAGAAATCCCGGGTATTCTTTGAATACCGAAAACGAACCTATCTAGTCGTATTCTTGGATCTGAGATAGACTCTCAGAAACAAAGAACACGAGACACTTTCTAAAACTGTAAATAAACCTATACTAAAACCTGAATTCACTAAGTGACTTGTATACTATGGAAAATTGTATACTTGAAGTCACTAAATGACTCAAATCGAGTGGAGAGGAATGATTTCAACTGAGGAAGGCCTGGGGTATTTATAGTAGGGGAACTGTGTGAATTTCTCTCAAAAATTCGATGTGGGACTTTGACCAGGCATTCGGGACGCCCGTCCTTGATCTGGGACGCCCGTCCTTGATCTGGGACGCCCGTCCCGGCCTGTTGACCAAGTCAGGACGGCTGTCCCAAGTCCTAGACGCCCGTCCTGGTCTGTTGACCAGGTCAGGACGCCCGTCCTGGGTTCTGGACGCCCATCCCGACTTCCGAACTTCTAAAAATCACGTTTTTGCCCCGAAATTTGCCATTTTCTTATACTTTTCACCTGACACTTCCAGAATCCCAAAAACTATGAAATTGAGTTAATAACAATCAATTAAGAACAATTTAACACCAATTTCACCCTAAATTATGCCTAAAACATGCTAAAAAGTGATATGATTTATGCATATCAGTAGAATAGATTTTATTTTATTTTTATTTACAGTATCAAATGCTAGGTTGCAGACTTATCACTTATTCTATCTAAGCAAAGTCATCAATTATTTGGACTTCATGGTTTATTATTAATTGAACAAGATCTATTTGGTTTCTCTGATTTAGTAGAATAGATTTTTTTTAATTTTTATTTACAGTATCAAATGCTAGGTTGTGGACTTATCATTAGGTGATTAGTTGAGGGTGTATCTTTATCTGCCTTGCCATCCTTTTATGTATTTTCTGTACCCTTGGCTTATTTCTTTTTCCACTGCCAGAGTCTTATTATTAAATTAAAAAAAATTAGTGGCTGGAAATCATTTTCAATCTCCATGCATTATAATGAATGCTAAACATGGAGAGTTTAATTCAAAAAGTTTGAGGTCATCTCATGCTTTATGTGGTGATTGGTGAAAATTGTTCAACCACTGTTGGCGGAGTAAAATTGTTTTTTGTGATATTAATAACATACATAATGTTCTCTATTATTTTTATTTCAGATTCAGTGGAAAGATGAGAGGAGGTCAAGTCAATAAACTTATTGAAGTTCATGGCTTAGAGTTATATTATCGTACATTTGAAGGACCTCTTGATTTGTCAAGGGTAGAAAATATTGTTGATTCAAAATGTGCTGAAGAATCAAATTCTGAAGCCGAAAACTGTATTCATATTTTGTCCCCATTGGATGTGTTGGTGTCTCTTTCGGTATGTGATATGCAACACACTTTCTAATAGTTGTTTTCCTCTCTTAATAAATCTTATTACCTTTAATCTACAGTTGGGTTATTCTTCTCTGAATTTTGTACTGATTAAGTTCTTGGAACTTACTGTATCTTTCAGTAGGTTTTTTGCACTACACTTAACTTCTTGTGCTTCAAGATGGTATTAATTTATCAATCTTGCAATGCAATGAAAATTTACTTTGGTTGGAAGTTTTACTGTTACATTTTGCTTTAGTAATGCCAATAACTGAAGAATGGAAAATGATTTACTGTTACCATTTGTCCAGTTGGATATAGTTCCTGCTCCTGTCCCATTTTATATTTTCTAATTCTAAGAAAGTTGTCCAAATTTATATGTCACATGGAAATCAAAAGGTGAATTAATTATTATTCTTTCAAACTTACTGATATTCAGTATAATTTTACTCATAAAATTGAAATACAAGGGACTTTGGAAATAATAGAGAGAATATTTGTACTATTAACATAGAATAAATAGCTTTGGGAATGATTTTGCTTACTATGGACTGAGGGTAAATCAGAAAAACTTAAAAACTAAGTTTCTTGTATTTGGTTGAGTATGACGTAAAATTGTAAAATTGGATGGATGGGTCATCTTAGAATGAATTATTTATCTTCCTTACCAGATTTTGGAGGAAGGTTATCTTTTACAGCAGCAAGTTATCTAATTCTGCCCTTGACTTTTGTGGACTAGAACTTCAGGACTGACTTTTAGTAATTTTGGCATCTTGGAAACTGAAGGCTTGTAACCCTAAAGCGCATGAGAAGCACATAGCAGAATAATAATCAAAATTGCTATCCTAAATGCTACTGCTATCAATACTACTTACTAAAATAATATTAAATAACTGCCTAATGCTGCTCGCATCAATTCTCTTCGGTTGGTAACATTTTTTTCCTATAGCTTTCCATGATCAACCTGATGTCCAAACAAACTCTTCCATCCTTTCTATTTTTTTTATTTATTTTTTCCCTCAAGGTCTAGAATATCCTACTTCATTCAACTTCTAACCTTAATGACTGTCAATTTGACAACTATTCAATTGTTTTGAACTACATAATAGGACTAATGATGCGTTTCCGACTGATATGCTAAATAGGTGTTGATTTACTCTATGTTCATTATGAGTAATTAAGGCCTGGGATTGACTAATTGTCACGTTTAGTCTTTATAGTGTCACTTAATCAGTCAGAACCTAAGGCAGAGTACCTATCGTGTAGCTAGTCTTGTTGGAAAGTATCTACGATTTTACTAAGTTAAATATCGTACTCCCAGGGAAGTGGTAACGGCTTAGTAGTAACTAGCCTTTTATCCTAACTCTTATCTTATGATCCAGTTATGCAATCTTCATCAATAACTTTGATGAGACGGTGATCCATTCTCCACTAGGTTTAAGTCTAATTAAGCCTAAAAGTGTTTTATAGATAACGTCCTGATTCTATGTTATACTGTTCCTACATGTTGATTGACCTATCTTCGAGTATTTTAGATGCATCTTAGCCTGGATTGCAACTATGTTCTGAGTCTAAAGGTGTACCACATCTGAGTCAACTAATAAACCGCCCTACCTTAATGACGGCCCTACTCACGGTTCGAGCTAAAGGCATCCATGATCCTCGAAGTGACTTAAGATCATGCCGCTCGCCCTAACGCCTGCATAAACGCTCAACTCAGCCTACTTAGACTACTCTAACAAACAGGGTGTTCTGTAGGTTATTTTACCTAATATGGCAGACACCAATGAATCCTAAATTGATGCCTGTTAAACTAAACAGGTTATGAATAGACCGTGGTTAGGAATTGTCTATAATCCTAATTTTAGTTTAAAAGAAACTACATTAGACATGCAGACATAGTGAATATTAAGCAGGTGGCCATTTCCGGAAAATCATAAGAACTTCAACATGTATAACAAATATTCATAGAAATCATAATCCAGTATTCATAATTGATATTTGGACAAACACAGTACAACATATAAAGAGAGGGATAGGGGGACTAATGCCATAAAGAAATCACCCTTTACTTAGTCTCGCCGATGGAGCGTACTGCTGTATATGTCGTATTACTTGACCCGACTCTGCTCGTCAGAACCTTCGGAGGACGCTTCCTCAGCCTAGTAGCTGGACTTTACCTTAATACCCAACTTAAGCCCAGCCCTGTGGACTGACTCTTCGAATGCCTCGAGCCCTCTTAGGATCTCCTAATGAAATCCCGGGTATTCTATGAATACCAGAAACGAACCTATCTATCGAACCCTAGGATCTGAGACTATTTCTCAGAGACTAAGAAAAACGAAACACTAACTAGAAAGAAAGAAAACCTATAGTGAACCCTAGTCTCTCAGTGACTAATGTACTCAAAACATGTACACTAGAAGTCACTAAATGACTCAGATTGAGTGGAGAGGGATGATTTCAACTGAGGAAGGCCTGGGGTATTTATAGCAGCTTCCTGGAGTGATTTTTCATCAAACATTGGATGTGGGACTTGAATTTCTGGTTCGGGACGTCCGTCCCGGATTGGGACGCCCGTCCCAGTCTGTTGACCAGGTCAGGACGCCCGTCCTGAACCGGGACACCCTCCCCGAAGTCTGAACTTCTGAAAAATTATGTTTTTGCCCCGAAATTTGCCATTTTCTTCTACTTTTCACCTGACACTTCCAAAATCATGAAAACTGTGAAATTGAGTTAATAATAAAAAATTAAGACCGATTTTCCCCCAATTTCACCCTAAATCATGCCTAAAAATATGCTAAAAATGTGATATGATTTATGCATATCAGATAACCCCACACTTAGCTTTTTGCTTGTCCTCAAGCAAAGTCTAATTGAAGTTAGTGATTCTAAATCATTGTGCAATCACTTAGATTCCTAGTCATGTTTTTATTCCAAAAATTTATTTAGACAATTCTTAACACATGTCTGACTGGTTGGGTTGCTATGACAAGGTCTCAAATGTCTTTAGTAGTTTGTTATAATCAAGCAAAAAACAATTATCAACTAGGTTGAACTCTTCTCTTAGTCACAAGGTCTTCCTGATGTGTAGTGTGTGTACTAGTCTAGACCAGATAGTCAACACAATATACTCTCGTCTTAACTACTACCAGATAATACTTTGACCCTGTCGCTAGACATAATAACAATAGACAACTTTTTGAGTTCTGAGCCTTGGTGATCAGATTTTTAATGATTTAGCATTTATTGATTTTCTTTATAGATTCAGGGTATTTCGAGTCTGCTTAGAACACGTCAACTTCAACTACCCATGTAGCGAGTCCCACTCCGATGACTCCCAGACCTACACGACCTTAGGGCATCAGGCTTTAAGTTCCCCGAATGAGTGGTGCTCGAGTAGCGAAGGCCGCTGGCAAACTACCCTTATTTAATTAACTTTCTTTTATTTCTTTTCACTTTTAGCTCAGATTCTCATCTAGTCACTCTAATCGTCAATACATCTACAACTGGTCTAATCTTATCTAGTTAAGTTTCGAGAAAGTAATTGGCTGAGGTTTCTAATCCAGACTAAGTTGTGCTCAATTACCAAGAATTCCCTATTCCTAATTAATAAGTTCAAAATAGTCATCATATTACCTCCTACTAAACATAACTTCTACACACATATCATAGACATAAGCAAATGTTTAACCAATCATACTGCATTTAGAAGTCTGAAAGGGTGAAAATTTTTGAAATTTTTGGAAGGGTGTGAAAATTGAGGAAAACAAGGTGTGAAAATCGGGGAAAACAAGCAAAATCATGCAAAAATTTTCAAACTACTACAGTGCACTGTGCACTGCTACCCCCACACTTAAGTCTGACACTGTCCTCAGTGTTCATGCATTTCTAAACTACCCCACACTTATTTGAAAACAAGAAGAAATGAAAACAAAACAAAGAACTCTTACACCACACTTATTTGATTAACTAAGGGTAAGAGAGAAAATAAAGCAACAAAACAAGAAGGATAATAGAAATAACAAAACAGAACACAAAACAAAGAAAATAAAATAAAAGTAAAGGAATATGAGGATTAGATAAACTCCCTTCATGTCGCGAGCAGAAGGGTCTTCTCTGATCTGTCAATTTGCTCTTCACCTTAGTCATGTGTTATTGCTGAGGTGTTCTTGACTCTGCAAGCTCCAGATATTGGAACGGATGACGTCAGCCCCGATCCTTCATTGTTGAGCTCCAGGTAGTGGCCTATCCATTTGATGAATGACTCAAGCCCCAAGGACTGTTTCCTCGAATCATTTGCAAAGTTCCTCGTAATCGTAGCAACGTGTCCAGAAGGAACGTGTCTAGGAATGAGACTTCTTTGGATTGGTGTGCCTACCTGCCAATGTCAGTGAAGGTATTGCATGCAAGTTTCGAATGGCAGAAAAGATACCTGAAGCTTTGGCGAAGCCGTGGTGGTAGGAGGCTCCAGTGGTGTAGATCTGGGCCCAAGTATTTGAGACTTCCTCGGGGAAAGTTTCTCACAGCTGATTGTATGTGGGGGGTGCAAGCTCCTCCATTGCTATGCTCTTGATACAATGCCAAATTCCTCTATATCCCTCGACCCTTCGATATCACTTGGTAGATCACTTGCTTGCATTGGTCTGGCTTTAATTGTTGCCAGTATCTCATCTGTTGATTCTGCGGGTAGGGGTTTTGCTGTGGTGGTATCTTCTGAAAGTTTCCAGCTTCCGAATTATTCCTCAGCTAAATCCCGTATGATTCCTCCAGCTGGGATTGTATGCATTTCCCATTGGAGTAGTATTCTGCAGTAACCTACTCCTACCTCTTTTTGGAATGGTTCGTATTCCATTCCCATAGCAATCCCTGCTAAAGTGTGGTACTTGGCAAACTTCACAAATTTGATACACAGACTGAACGTTTCTTCCTAAGACATTGGCACTCTGAATCTGGAAAACAACTTCTCATAGAATCTGCACATGATTTTAACATCATTAGTAGGTAATGCCTGTAGTTCAGGCCATTTTTGAAAAGTGTTCCATGACTACTATGATGTAATTATTTTCAAAGGAAGAAGGGAAAAGGATTCAATCAATACCTTAGATATTAAAGATTTCAAGACTCTATATACCTTGCTGGGGTAGGCAATCTCTGGAAGAGGTGTTACTTGTTATTTGGCAAGCATTGTAGGACTGTATCAGAGATACAAAATCCTTGAATATGGTGGGTCAACAAGATTCTACTTCCAACACTTTCCGGACAGTGTTGATAGCAGTTAATTGGTCTCCCATAGATTCCTACAATGCTTCAGAATCATGTGGTCTTCACCTTCCGAGATACATCTTCTGATCAAATGAACTGCAAAAATTCGAAATAGAAGAGAAATCTGCCCAGTAGTAATATTTCAAATCAGCGAAGAATTTCTTCTTTTGCTGATAAGTCACATTACTTGGAACTCATTCAGTGACTAGATAATTTGCAACAACAATTGATGGGTTTCCGGTTGACATGCTAAATAGGTGTTATTTTACCCTATGTTGATTATGAATAATTAAGGACTGTGATTGACTAATTGTCACATTTAGTCTCTATGGTGTCACTTAATCAGTCAGAACCTAAGGCAGAGTACCTATCGCTTAGCTAGTCTATTGGAAAGTATCTACGATTTTATTAATTAAATATCGTACTCCCAGGGAAGTGGCAACGGCTTAGTAGTAACTAGCCTTTTATCCTAACTCTTATCTTATGATCCAGTTATGCAATCTTCATCAATATCTTTGATGAGAGGGTGATCCATTCTCCACTAGGTTCAAGTCTAATTAATCCTAAAAGTGTTTTAAAGATGAGTTCTGATTCTATGCTATACTGTTCCTATATGTTGATTGACCTGTCTTCGAGTATTTTAGATGCATCTTAGCCTGGATTGCAACTATGTTCTGTGTCTAAAGGCGTACCACATCCGAGGTCTCTAATAAACCGCCCTACCTTAATGACGGCCCTACTCACGGTTCGGGACGAAGGCATCCATGAAAGCCCTATGTCACTTCGGGGATCATACCGCTTGCCCTAGCCGCCGGCATAATCGGACTCAGCTCGACTCCTACCTAGACTACTTTAACAAGCAGGGTGTTCAGCATGTTATTTTATCTAGCATGGCAGACACCAATACTAATTGATGCCTGTTAAACTAAACAGGTTATGATTAGACCGTGGTTAGGAATTGTCTATAACCCTAACGTTAGTTTAAAAGAGCACATTAAACATGCAGACATAGTGAATATTTAGCAGGTGGCTATTTCCGAAAAAACATAATAACTTCAACATACAAAACAACTATTCATAAAAACCGTAATCTGATATTCATAATTGATGTTTAGGACAAGCAATAAAACATATAAGAGAGGGGTATGGGGACTGATGCCATAAAGAAATCACCCTTTACGTAGTCTCGCCGACAGAGCGTACTGCTGTATACGTCGTATTGCTCGCCCTGACTCTGCTCGCTAGAACCTTCGGAGGACGCTTCCTCAGCCTAGTAACTGGGCTTTACCTTAATACCCAGCTTAAGCCCAGCCCTGTGGACTGACTCTTCGAACGCCTAGAGCTCTCTTAGGGTCTCCTAACGAAACCCCGGGTATTCTATGAATACCGGAAACGAACCTATCTATAGAAACCTAAGATCTGAGACTATTTCTCAGAAACTAAAACAAACACTAATAAGAAAGAAAACTGAGATCCGAGTCTCTGAGTGAGTTGTGTACTGGAAAATTGTACACTGGAAACCACTTAATGACTCAGATCGAGTGGAGAGGGATGATTTCAACTGCTGGAGGCCTGGGGTATTTATAGCAGCTTCCTGGAGTGAAAATTTCTGAAAAATTCGATGTGGGACAGCTTCTGGCGGCTCGGGACGCCCGTCCCGGACCTTTGACCGGGTCAACATTTCCAAAAATTGCGTTTTTGCCCCAGAATTTGCTGTTTTCGTCTACTTTTCACCTGATACTTCCAAAATCATAAAAACCGTGAAATCAAGTAAATAGTAAACAATTAATGTCAATTTACTCTCGATTTCACATTAAAACATACATAAAAACATGTTAAAAATGTGATACGATTTTCGCGTATCAACAATAAACCACAGATGAGACTTATCATACACAGCAAACAATGCAAATAAGTTTTCATCAAAAATTTATCAGTATTACAATAGCCTCTAACTCGGGGTTTTCTAATCTAGACAAATGGTTTGCTTTCTAGATTTTCAACCCTTCTTCTTATCCCTTCATTCTATATCAAATTCAAGTGACAATAAAACTTAACTTAGTCAATTATGGTTCAACATTAGTTTTATTGAACACATATATCTCAGAGTGATCAGCATTCTATATCAAATTTAAGTGACAGTAAAACTTAACTTAGTCAATTATGGTTCAGCATTAATTTTATTGAACACATATATCTCAGAGTGATCAGGGTAACCTATTGTTTCTAGACAAGACTAGATAAGATCGGAATTTATCATACATGAACTTTCTTATCATGTTTCTGTCCTAAAACAATTCTTACTACATCATTACATCACATATTCATTCAAAAAGCAGATTTCAATCAGGTGATGCCATAATGGGTGCAGTAATTCCTTTTGGTTTAAAAGATCTCATGCAATTATCAGCAAAACAAAAGGAACATCCTTTTTTCAATAGAACATTCACAGGTCTGGCTATTAAGGAAAAATTATTTCATAACTCGTCCTAATAAAGCCGGCATGACTCTAAGAAAATTCTAAAATGGAGTTTCTTCCTGATAAAAATCTAAGCCAAAAATTTTACAACTCAGAAGAAATTATATTTTATCCTCATTTCCATTTTTATTTCTTCGAAATTAAATAAAAGAAAAACACGAAAAAGAGCAACAAATGTACAACTAGGAAAACAACTAAGAAAGAACAAGAGATAGGGAAAAGAACAACTTACCATTTGAACAAGAAAAATACAAATTTTTTTCGGGTTTTGAATTTTCAAAAAAAAAATTTTTTTTTTTGAAAGCAGTTAAATTTCCTCAATATGGTTTTAGAATGATTTTCTAAAATTTGATTATCCTAAGTGTCTTAATTTCAGATAATATCTAAAATCAATTAGTTATGATAACCCTATATTTCAGAAATTGATTGTCTAACTAGCATAAAATAAGTGTTAGGTCTAAGGTCTAGGTTACTACCGTTACCTATCATAAGTCTCTAGAATTTTGATCAGGAATCCTAAGTTCATTATGATATTTCCCCGGCAACGGCGCCAAAAATCTGATGCATTTCCGACTGATATGCTAAATAGGTGTTGATTTACCCTATGTTGATTATGAGTAATTAAGGACTGGGATTGACTAATTGTCACGTTTAGTCTTTATAGTGTCACTTAATCAGTCAGAACCTAAGGCAGAGTACCTATCGTGTAGCTAGTCTTGTTGGAAAGTATCTACGATTTTACTAAGTTAAATATCGTACTCCAAGGGAAGTGGTAACGGCTTAGTAGTAACTAGCCTTTTATCCTAACTCTTATCTTATGATCCAATCATGCAATCTTCATCAATAACTTTGATGAGAGGGTGATCCATTCTCCACTAGGTTTAAGTCTAATTAAGCCTAAAAGTGTTTTATAGATAACGTCCTGATTCTATGTTATATTGTTCCTACATGTTGATTGACCTATCTTCGAGTATTTTAGATGCATCTTAGCTTGGATTGCAACTATGTTCTAAGTCTAAAGGTGTACCACATCTGAGTCAACTAATAAACCGCCCTACCTTAATGACGGCCCTACTCACAGTTTGAGCTAAAGGCATCCATGATCCTCGAAGTGACTTAAGATCATGCCGCTCGCCCTAACGCCGGCATAAACGCTCAACTCAGCCTACTTAGACTACTCTAACAAACAGGGTGTTCTGTAGGTTATTTTATCTAATATGGCAGACACCAATGAATCCTAAATTGATGCATGTTAAACTAAACAGGTTATGAATAGACCGTGGTTAGGAATTGTCTATAATCCTAATTTTAGTTTAAAAGAAACTACATTAGACATGCAGACATAGTGAATATTAAGCAGGTGGCAATTTCCGGAAAATCATAAGAACTTCAACATGTATAACAAATATTCATAGAAATCATAATCTAGTATTCATAATTGATATTTGGACAAACACAGTACAACATATAAAGAGAGGGATAGGGGGACTGATGCCATAAAGAAATCACCCTTTACTTAGTCTCGCCGATGGAGCGTACTGCTGTATATGTCGTATTGCTTGACCCGACTCTGCTCGACAGAACCTTCGGAGGACACTTCCTCAGCCTAGTAGCTGGACTTTACCTTAATACCCAGCTTAAGCCCAGCCCTGTGGACTGACTCTTCGAACGCATCGAGCCGTCTTAGGATCTCCTAATGAAATCCCGGGTATTCTATGAATACCAGAAACGAACCTATCTATCGAACCCTAGGATCTGAGACTATTTCTCAGAGACTAAGAAAAACGAAACACTAACTAGAAAGAAAGAAAACTTATAGTGAACCCGAGTCTCTCAGTGACTAATGTACTCGAAAGATGTACACTAGAAGTCACTAAATGACTCAGATTGAGTGGAGAGGGATGATTTCAACTGAGGAAGGCCTAAGGTATTTATAGCAGCTTCCTGGAGTGATTTTTCATCAAAAATTCGATGTGGGACTTGAATTTCTGGTTCGGGACACCCGTCCCGGTCTGTTGACCAGGTCAGGACGGCCGTCCCGAGTCCTGGACGGCCGTCCCGACCTGTTGACCAGGTCAGGACGCCCGTCCTGAACCGGGACGCCCTCCCCGAAGTCCGAACTTCTGAAAAATTGCGTTTTTGCCCCAAAATTTGCCATTTTCTTCTACTTTTCACCTGACACTTCCAAAATTATGAAAACTGTGAAATTGAGTTAATAATAAACAATTAAGACCGATTTTCCCTCAATTTCACCCTAAATCATGCCTAAAAACGTGCTAAAAATGTGATATGATTTATGCATATCAAGTAATAGGTTCTGCAAATGATTGCTAGAAGAAACTACTGTAGACATTATGTATAGTTCTTTAGGAGTTGTATGAATCAAAACAAGTTCCCCATAGAGATAATGCTGCAGGACAATAAAATGCAAGATTGTTCCACCGAAACTATTGAAAAAACAATTTCTTAAGAGTCATATTGTGAATCAAAACAAGTTCCCCATAGAGATACTGATGCAGGACCATAACAAGCAAGACTGTTCCACCCAAACTATCCAAAAAGAAAGTTCTTAGGAGTCATATTGTGAATCAAAACAAGTTCCACATAGAGATACTGATGCAGGACAATAACATGCAAGACTGTTCCACCCAAACTATCCAAAAAACTAGAGATTTCTACTATGAGAATAAAATTTGTCAGATAGATTATTTTGGAATTGCTTGAAAGAAATAAACAGAAGGAGAAACAAAAGACTTCATAGCATCACACTTAGAAAGAATCATATGCATTGCACCAGGGACCATCACCTTGACTATTATAGCCATCTTCATTCTCTAGGGTAACAAATTCTTTGAAACAAGCAACAAGACGTTTCAATTTTTCTTTGCATTCTTCACACTAAATTCCCAATCAAGAAAATCCTCTGCTTGCTTTTTTTACCTTGAAAATCTGCAATTTCTATCTGAAATCTTAAAGTATTTAAATATAAAGTCGTTCCTATTGCTACATGATTTCATTGTGCTTGGTGTCCCGAATATCTTCTATTTCACCCTCAAAATCATCTTCTTTCATCCTAACTCCTCATGAGCCCTGTGCTATACGGTCAACATCTCTTGTAGCTATTCAATTACCCTGAATTCCAAATTTGGTGCAGATTAATATATACATTCCAGGAAAATTTTAAAAAAATGTGAATCTGATTAGCTTGGCAACGGAGTAATTTTGTACAAAGGGAATTTTATTCATAGTTGAAAGATAATTTTGAATGTTGCTCCTATTTTTTAAATTGGAATACAATGATCTAAGCCTAATAGAATCAAAACCTTAGTATAAAGCTGGATCTTAAATCATTTAGGAATCTAATCAAATTTAGAAAATCATAAAATTCTACTACTGCCAGTAATAGTGGTTACTAGAAGAAAGAGAACTAGTGGGCCAATGGCATCCTGTATCAGTCACTATAGTTATGTTAGTCGCTTGCTCTAGAAAAGCTTAGGTTGAAAGCAATAGTTAAATGTATACATTTAAACACCCCCTCATGTGTGGACTGAACACAAATTGTTAATAATAGGCTCAAATATTCACAATAACCAAAAAAACTGGTGGAGCCAAGGCTAAAAAACAAGACGTTAAAACATTAATACTATGTTAAATTGTCAATTTTTCTAAAAGTTTAAATTGATAGAAAGGAGTTAAGCAATTCAAAATTTCACCCCTAACTTCCATGGACCATAATATTAGGAGTGGTATATTTTTCTCTTTACTCTATTTCAATGGTTTTTATTAATATTATTTTATTCTTTCTAAAGCCAAAAGGAAAAAGTTGATTGAATTATCCTAATTAAACCAAATTGGAAAACTTCAAATATATATACGGCTTCACAAAGTAAAACAATTTTATAATCTCACTTAAGGATAATTCTTCTGCAATTACTGGATATGAATTTATGGGTATACATGTTGTAATTTGCTTCTAGATGAAAGTAGCTTTTAATTTTGTTTTCCTTGTGACAATTATCTTGTTAATATCTTGAGATGGTAATGTAACCTACCTCCTTGTTTGTTGCCTTTGCTGTCTCCCCACTTTGATCAGTATTATCATTTTTGTTGTAAGATTGGGAAAATTTTTATATTTATTTACGTGATATGTATTCAGTAACTAGGATACATGAAGCTTGTCAACTAAAAGATTTTCTTGCATAAGTAGGCTTTTCTTTCTTGGTACATGAACATGTGAATTTCTGAATAATAGATCAGATAACTGTGATGATATTGTGGTGACCTTATGGGTCCATCATGAATTCTTAAATAAATATCTTTTCTATATATCTTAAGCAATTTGCATAGGCTCCATCCAAAGCAGACCAAAGCGGTTTTTGCCTCTCCACAACCTACTGAAAATTGCTTAGAGCTGAAACTTTGGAAGTCTATAAATGGAACTCTTAGTATCATAAGTATGCATAGTTGATACAGTATTATTGTTCATGCAAGTAAATTATAAGAAAGGTGTTAATTTCCAGTGCCTTTTACCATCTCGATTTTATATAGTTGTTCGAACAACACTAAGAATCAAACTCAGTAAAAGGCTGAAGTGATAGTTTTCCACCCCCCAGCATTCTCATTTATTCTTCTTCTCTCTCTCCCTCCCTCCCTTTTGCTGTTTTTAATTCATTTATTTGAATAATGATTAAGAGAAAACATGCTATATAGAATGACATAACACATTTGCTTTGTAAATGCCATCTGTCATTTTCTTCTTCTGCTTGAAACATTTTCCTTAAAGAAATGCTAGTTCATTCATTATTTTCTGTGTTAATCAATTCATCTACTATACTGGTGGACTTTAACTTCAATGTAGGATATCCTATATTCACTTTTTATCTTTGTCTAACTTTTATGATTTTTCTATATAATAGGTTAACAGATCTGGGAAACTAGAGAATGATGCTCCTCAATATTCTGCCAATGTTGAGTTAACTAGAGTGGTTTGTCCTTTTGCGACCTTCAACATTACTTTTGTTTGCTTAATTTTTTGTAACAATCAGGTTTAGTTGATATCCCATGTGCTTAATTACATTTGACTGAGTAATGAACTTATTTTGTTTTAAGGTCATGTCACTGAATGAGTTCTAACTGCAACGGATTTTGACTTTGAGTGATTATTTATCCACATGTCAATTGAGACAGAGGTATAGTTATTGATGTCCTGCTTCTGTAAGTCTTATTTCTTAATTAATTAAGCATCTAATGCGTTGGTGGTTTAGAGCAGATTATAATGATTGTGTTTCCCTATTCTTTGAATCATAACCCCTCAACTAAAGGTGGTTAATCTACTAAATCTATCATGAAAATGGTCTCAATTACTCTAATTAAGTAAGTCATCTAAGTATCCTAATATTCCCACCATGGGCACAATCCTTGGCTCCATCTCCTCTGCCCTATCACCTTTCCCTCGTGTGTTTTTCCGTTCCCACTTACGGCATTACAACCACATCCTCAATCTGTTTTCCCATTATCACTTTCTTTTTCCTCATTGTTATAGGCCTTGCATGTTTCCATCCCTCTCTCTATTATATATAATTCCCTTTTTCTTCTTCAAGAAAAATTTCTGGTGTGTAAAAGAAGTCCACAACTTAATATAAAGACACTGGTTTTGGGAATTTCTGGAGGAGAAAGACCATAGTATGGTGTTATATTATATATACTATACAACAATAGTAAGATATATATATACTGTATACAAAGAGAGATTGACCAAATGGCAAATTATAATTAGCAGTAGAATTGAGGGGAAAAGATGGGTTTTTTTTCTTTTGGCGTTGCAGCTCACCCCATGATTGAAACTTGATCAGGTTCAATTGAAATGGTGGAAAAAGAAGCTTATCATCTCTTATTCATAGAAAGAGGAAAAATCCTGCCATGGCTACAAAAGGAAACCCTTGCCATGGGTTAGTTAATTTGTCTAGCCTAGATACATGGCTAGCTCAAGATCTTACAATTGAAACAAAAAAAAATCATCATAGTATGTAGCAAGCAAAAGTAGCTATTAGCATCACATAAATTGTCTGCCCAAACATACAATTACCTTTTTTAATGCTCTCCTTCATAAAGCTTGCCCATTACCTTTACATAGTCTAGTGACAAGGTTAGGACACGTTGGTCATCCTTTTTAAATTCCCCTCTTTGTTCAGTGCTCTTAGTTAAAAATACACCTGGAATATAAAAAGATATTAAGAATAATATACAAAAACCTAGAAGACATGGACTTAAAACAAATAAATAATTTTTTTAATTAAAATATGGTTATCATCATATTCATTTTATTTCTATAAAATTTTAATTTTAAAATTTTACATTGGATAAGTGTATAAAGTCAAACCTATTAGGGATCCATATTATGGCAACAGATATCAAAGGAGGTTGTTATCTAAGCTACATTATGGAAACTTCAAAAACTTTCTATATAGTGTTTAAAATTAGGCATAGTGTATAACTTTACTATTATAAATGGTTACTAATTAGTGTTAGTGTTTGCTTCCTTTGAAGCATATTTAATTGGCTATTTTGGGATAATAAAGGGGAAGGGAAACAAGATTTGTATTAATTCACTTATTCAACTTGAGGTGTTAAGAACTCTTTTAATCATGGGAACCTATGGTTACTTAGGATTTAAAGGGACCACTCGCCTAGGAGCTTGAAAAGAGGAAAAAATAATCACAAAAACAAAATCATCTGAGAGGAATGTCAACTTGTAGTCAATTAGCGTATGACATGATCTATGAGTAGGGTTGATCACAAATTGGCATTATTAGAATCAAATGTCATGCACGAGTCATCAAAACTTGAATTGGAATTGGATGCATGTATTTAGCAAACAAAAAAGCAGGAGGCTCAAAAGGAAATCAAAGGGATGCTACAAGTTAGCACGCCAATGTCTATTGGGAAAGGGGTAGTCACTAAACCAACATTTGGATTGGAACATGGTTCACCAACTATTACACTTGGACCTAGAAGTGCATAAGAAGCCTAAACAAGAGATAATGTGGTACCTAAATATGATAAGATGGACTTTCCTATTTATCATTGCAATCAATGTTCCATTAGGTTGATTTAACCTTTGCAACTTTTTCTTAGTCAGGATTGTTTGCAATTTAAATTTCGACCTACTCAAAATGCTTAAGTTGAAAAAGAAGGGTTAAATTTTATCGTTTTAGTACATCCGTCACGTATGGGCTAATCACAAATTTTCAAGAAGGCCCAACACATGTATAATATTTAATAATTGGGGGACAATAGTAGAGATTCAAATTCATGACTTTTCGCTATAATATAATGTTAGATCAATGTGAATTGTCAAAATTTAAGTTAATGTAGAAGAGTTAAATTTATCCTCTTAATAAGAATATTCACTATATGAAAAGGCGGGAACAACATTTTATATGAGGGGGTAGGCCCAATTATGGGCAAATAAGTTGAAACAAGAAGAATCAGGGCCGTCTTGGGATGTGTTCAAAACCAATGTCATATACATTTTGACCTCTTTGAAGCAATGCATTCTGAAAGTTTACCAATTGTAGGCAAAAAGGACAAATCAAAGATTATTTTGATAGGTTCCAATCACTCGACTCACTATTCTATTGGGGTTTCCATGATGATTAGATCTATTTATATGTGGCTTGATTGAACCTTTAAGAGTTGTTGAACTCCAAACCCCTCACGATTTCATTGTTGCCATGAGTTTAGCTAGATTTTTTGACCGATAATAACAATGGTACTTGAGAGTAGAATCTTGTGCCATAATAACCTAATGGCGCAATCTAAAATCAGTGGTTCCTAAAGATGAGGACCTTTGAGATGTAGGGGGAGGGTTGCAACAAATTCTTCCCACCCTTACAACCATCCATGTAAAGGTTTAAGTTGGCATGATATAGAAGGAAGACATGCAAAAGGGCTTTGTTTCAACTGTGATGAGGCTCTTACGAAGATATTGAGTTCACTTTCTAGGGGGAAGTGATGTTAGGGATCCATATTATGAAATAAATATCTAAGCAAGTTGAGGCGATAAAGGAAGTTCTTGAAGCTTTAAGAACTTCCATAGTATCTTATAATATTTTGTGTTTTCATTTACTTATATTGTGTTTAAATATTTATCTAATTATGAGCTATAATTAAGCTTAATATATGCTTATAATAGCCCTTCTCTCTCAAATTAGACTTAACTCTTTCTCTTCGAGTTTTGACTATTCATTTTAATACTTTTTATTGATGTTTTTATGATGTGAAATTTAACATAGTTCTAGAGGAGGTGGTCTTGGTGCTCAAGTTTTGACATGTTTGTTTTATAGCTGTTACTCAATTTTGGGCCAGATACTGAAAAATTGTGGCTGGCCCACCCATGGAGGGGTTTGATAAATTTATTTGAATTTTACCCCTCTTGAGATGGAATTTCAATGATACTATTTTCTTTTTCTTCTTTAATCTTTGTTTTGGACACTAGTTGTATCAAGAGGCATGTAGGAGGATTAGTAACCGTATAGTAAAAGGAAAAATATAAAGTTAGATACTTATATTCTCAATTGATGCAGTTATTGAGGTTTAAATTTTTCAATATTTTGTGTTTATACGATAACGGAAGTGAAAAAATTTGGTAGTACCATCTTGTCCTAAAAGAGGACAAAACGTTTATGGGAAAAAGGATTTTGCAGGTACTAACTGGAGTTAGTCATTGTTTTGGGTCATCTGGAGAAGAAATGAGGAACTCTATTAAGAACCTAGAAAAACACTTGTTTTAAAAAAAAAATTTAATGTTTTATATATACAAATATTTTTAAATTTCTTTTTAGCCTTGATTGCTTGCTGTTGGATGTTATATTATTATCATTTGATTATTGGTATGTTTATTTGTTTGTTACTGTGTATTTTCTTATTGGTCTCTCTTTCAATTTATTCTCATAATGTTTCGACTGCTCCTCTCATTATCATAAATGTCTATCTGCAGGAGGATAAAATCATGTTATGCTGCCTGGAAATCTTTTATACTGATAAAGTTCCCCATGGATATTGCAGATATGGACGTTATCGTCCCTGGTGGAGTCCTTTAGAAAAAAAGCTTAAAGGTTGGCAAATAGCATGGTGGCACTATGCTCAAGAATTTGTTCTCTCAAATGTTTGACAGAGACTGAAAAGAACTTCTTGGAAGTATCTTGGAGAGCGTCTATAAGTTAGCACTTCATGAAAGTTTCTTTTCGTAGGATATAATAGAATGTTGACATGGAGGACTTTCGTTTCACTTGGTTTTTTCTTCTATTTTCTTGTGTCTCTTCAGAATTTATTAAACCATTTTCTTCTAGATGCTCTTTTCTGTAGTTTATATTTTGACTTCCATTATAAGAATCATAATCTATTACATCTCCGCTAAATTATATATTGGTTGGTGGAAAATGTATTGATGCAGAAGTTAAGATTAATGATGACTAGACATTCAGGGGTTCTTGCACCCATCAATGTATCTGAGAGACTGAGACTCAGTTAGGAATGAAATTAAGCTGCATAAGTCCTAAATGCCTGTTGTTTTGGTGATATTGCACCATATGGCTAATATTGACCCAATGACACGTTTCTGCAGTTTTTGTTATGCTATTTATTTGACATTTTAATTCTTAATTATGAAAGAACACGTCTACAACTTGTTATTATACTCCCCTCTGACTTTGAGAGTCTTATTAATTTCATTAGCAAATCAAGGGTGAATTAATTATTATTGTTAAATCGAGTTCTAAAAGTTTAAGAAAATAGTAAGGGGTTATTTGATGTGTGGACTAACAACAAATTTTCATATTAAGGTCTAACATGTGTACAATAATCAACAAATGAAATATGACATAAGTGAAACTCATGACTGGTCACTTTAATATAATGTTAAAATCTAGTTAAATTGCCACCTATTCTAAAAGGTTAAGTAAGGAGGGGTTAAAGTTATCCTCTTAATAGTTATGTTTTTGAACTTCTATTTTTTTACAGAGAACTTTTCCTGCCCAAATTTCTGATCCAAACTACTTTGGGAATGGGTAAGAGAATATTTAAGCTACCAACAAAAAGAAAAATCTTGAATAAATTGACTAATCAGCTAAAATATTGCATATCTTAATATCATGTTTTTGGTTTAGTGAGACAAATAAAATGGGAACTAGAGAGCATTTTTTAAGCTTATATGTGTACTGCAAAGTACATTTAATAAGTTAATCATTTGAAGGGGAATCCTTAGGCAATGTTAACTTAATCTTGAGTCCTACTGAAAATCTAGAAAAAATTGTGTAAGTCTTCCAGTCACTAGAGAATGAGTATAACATTGAAATACAAGATATTTGATGGGGCTACTGCAGTTTTTTATTTTTGGAGTTGCACTTCTAGAAAATTAATTCAGTTGGCAAGAAAAATGATGCCTAAGGAGGATCTGTGAAGAATTTTGTTATCATCTAAAAGCTTAAGTTGATAGAGATTATCTGGAATGGAGTACATGTGTGCAGCTGTTGCTGGTGCCTGAATTCTTCATGGCATTTAACAAGAGCATTTGGTAGTGCATATAGATCCATTAGTTACGAGGCACTATGAGGGAATAATAGGTTGGAGAAATCAGTGTTGATCCATTAGTATGTTAAATGCCATTCATCTGGTTCTGGTCTAGATGAAAGGAAACAAATTTATTTTTTTATTTTTTATTTTTTATATTTTGCATTTTTTTACTTATGATTTGTTCTTCCAGTTGTAATTAGAGATAGGTGAAGTTATCAGTTTTTATGCTTAAACGGTGATATGGGCAGGAGAACTTGTATTCTTGTATTCACGATGTTTATAAATGGATAAGCGTCCTCTGAAATTTTACATTATTATACTCTCTTTCCAGAAACTGTCGGCGGAAGTATGTCAGGTTGTACAAAACAAAATTGAAATGCCTTCAGCAAGATCAGGTTGATCACTATCTCACAATGGGAAAATTTTAGGAAATATCAGGTTTTTTCATGTAAAAATGTTTTTGGTTCAATATGATTATTGTCAATTCACTTTAAATTCTGTGTAATCTGGCCCATACAATTATCATGTCAATTCTGGTTCATTTCCAGTGCTCTAGAAGACATTGTGCTATAAATTTTTCTTTGGATTTGAGAACATCACTCATATAGCTTTTAGTTTATGATGTTTAGCATCTCCTATTTCATTACTCAAATTTCTCCTATTTCATTACTCAAATTTCTCCTATTATCTTGGAGAAAAACAGGAGGAAACCATTCAACATTGTCTTTCAAATTACTTAACATGTTTTCTCTTCATAATTCTTACTATTGAAGTGTGCGGTGGCACTCTTTATGCTTGTCAATGTTTATATTCTTGTCAAACCGCCATCTTTCTGCATGTGTATTCATTTGCATGTTCTTGCTTCAACTTTCAGGTGATTGAAGAAGATGTTCTACTGGATTTGGAGAAAATGGAGAAGGCATCTGATATATATGACATATTATGTTACAGATCTGTTGCTGAACACGAGTTACATGTATATATCATGCTTTGAATCATGTAAACATTATTCCTATGATGAGTATCACTTTCCTGACTATCTGTAGTTTGGGATTTCCTGTCTTAAAATTTTGTGCACCCAAGTGTAATTTTCTTGTGGTATGTTGGGATTTTAGGATTTACTGGTCAATTCAGCCTCTCACTCTGGGAATGTTGCCACTAGTGATAAATCATTGGAGGACGAGCGCCAATCTAGCAAGCCTCGTAGATGGTTGAATTGGCTGTCACATGGCATGCTAGGTGCTGGAGGTACAGAAGATTCAAGAGTATTTCCTGGTGTAATATCAGATGATGTAATCAAGGTATTGATTTGGTACTGAAATTGGGGATGTTTTTCTGTATGTTTGTCAACATTATAAAGTGTTGCATACTTTAACTAAATGAATACTTACCTTTTTTACTGTAAGATATCTATGAGGCAACAAAGTTCAATCCTGTTCCTTCAGTGAATGAGGATACCGCCACAAATGATGGAATTCTTCTGTCTTCAGTGAAGTTCAACATTCATGAAATTTCTACTACTTTATGGATGAAGTATGCCTTTTTTTCCCCCTCTTTTCTTCTTTTCTTGTGTTGGTTTTATGCTTATGAAATATACTACAGAGGCCATGGCATATTTGCAGGTTACTGAACTCCCTTTCTGCATTTAAAGGCATGTGCTATTTTAGGTTGCTCTGCATGTTGAAAGTACCTATAAAAGTGAACTTTTTTCAGTGATGTATTCTCCGAATAGCATTTCTTTTATCTCTGGATTTGACACAAGTTATTACTATATATTTTGACTCTGGCAAAAAATATTGCGCTGATTGTAACACTGGCAAAGATATAATATAAGCCTTGTACCCTTGTTTGCACATGTATAGTGATTCTTGCAACAGTTTCTTTTATCGAATTCTTTGTACAGTACAATTATTGTGGAACTGACTCATAATTTAAATGATGCAATTTACTTTATAACATTTATTGACATCAGAGTTGAGAATTCTTGAATTTTAACCTCATAAAAATTATGTTCTTTGTTTTAACCTCATAAAAAGATGTAACATTTATTTACTTTGTTTTCTATTTTATAATTTTTGTTGACTCAGAATCTGTTTACCTTCTAAATAGTTTTCTATAATTTTTTATTGGATCAACCCTGAATGTAGGGCATTCAGTAGTATCTTATTTCTGACTTTTAGCATGTGGCATAGATTTTATGTTCTTAGTTTATTTTTTCGGCAAAGTATCAGATAGATAAAACTTTATAATGTGAGAAGTAGTAAAGTCATTGTTTTTTGTTTCCTTTTAGGGGGTTGAGATCTAGAATTGCACGTTGGATGTTCAGTGGTATCTCCATTGAATGCAAGATACGGAGGGGTCTGCTATTGTTATTGCTGCCATCAATTCTGTTGTGTTGTTTAATCCGTTAAATGAAGAAGTAGTTTTCTCAACTAGAAAGGTTAGTTGGTTTCTCTCTGAAATTTTTTCAAATGGTTGGTTCTTTTTATCAGAGTGAGCTTTGAATGGACAAGAAACAAAATCCAGCTCTCTTTAATAAGTTTCTTCAGGCTATGGTTTCAATTTAAAGGCTTCATTATTGGCTTAAAGATGCAGAAACCACAAACTCATATGATAATACTTTCTGACCATGGAGTTTATCCCTAACTCTATGGAATTTAACTGATTGTGGATAATGACTAAATTTGTGAATTAACTTATTGAACTTTTGATTTTCAATGAGTTATCATCTTTAGTAACTTTGTTGACTATAAATTTGGATTCCACTTTGGCTATTTAAATATCGTTGTAAGTGACTGAGTATTCCATAGGAGGATAATGTAAAATGCAAGTGTGTTATCTTCTTAAGATAATCTAGTTACTTCAAGCAATTATGAAGAAAAAACATGTAGTCATTCCATGCACTATAAACTGGTTCGATTGCAGAATATAAACACAATCTTCTGTGTACATGTGAGACTTTTGAGAAACTAAACCTTGAACAAAACTGTTCAAAAGTTTATCCAGAACTAATGGCAGGTGGCTAGATGCTGTGTGTGGTTAGAAAGGCCCATATTATAGAAGTGTTCAATTATTATAACATTTTTTTTTTGGTTTCTCTGTTTATGATAATTTACAATTTCCTTCAAGATGGTATTAGACACCAACTAAGATTTTAGGTTAAAGAAGTAGAAATGGATAACTCATTTCTTTTAGCAGGATCTTAATTTGGTTTTCTCTTTGAATAATTGGAAGTATTCCTGCATGTCTATGTGAAAGATGTAGATTTCTTTGCTTTCGCATTCCTGCACATCTTTTGAAGGATATGCTTTTTTTTTTTGCTTTTGCTGCTTGTGTTAAGTGATAAGACTCTGAAACATTCGTTTCATAAATTAAGTGCTGAATAAAAGCTGTTCATCCATACAGTTGACTCAGAATTATGCTTGGCACTCCATATATTATGTGAAGTGTGTTTTTTTCAGTTCATTCTATGGTAGTGGGCAGGCAGGATTGGGGGTATTAGCATACCTGCGCAAAATCTTAAGTGCAGTGTTTCTGAATCATTGAACATCTTAGAACAATATTCAATTTTATCTATCCAGCTCTTGAGTATCGTCAACTTTGAATGGTGAAGTTCAAGCCAGATGCATTTTTAGCACTCCTAATTTATAGGAGTTGCTTGCTCGTTGTAGTGGGCCTTGTTACATGGAGTTGAATTGCCACTTGCTTTAGAAGTTTAAGTTGATGGAGAGGGGTTAAATTTATTGTCTTAACACACCTCTCACGTGTGTGCCAATCACACATTTTCATAACAGGCCCAACACAAGCACAATAATCAACAAATGGAGGCAATATCAAAGATTCAAACTCAAAACCTTCCCACTTTGAGTGGGATACCATGTTAGATGGAGTTTAATTGTCCTGCCAGGGTTAAATTTGTACTCTTAACAGGCCTTGTTTTAAAGAGTTTTTCTTGTTTTGTTTTAGTAATTCCACAGCATATGAGAACATTAAAAAAGCTTTTAGGTGGCAGAGGGTTGTGAGTAACCACTGCTCCCTTTAGTTCTGATATACATAAATTATATCACATTTTAGCATGTTTTTAGGAATAATTTAAGGTGAAATTGATGGTAATTCGTTCTTAATTGATTATTATTAACTCAATTTTACAGTTTTTGTGATTTTGGAAGTGTCAGGTGAAAAGTAGAAGAAAATGGCAAATTTCGGGGTAAAAACATGATTTTCAGAAGTTCAGAAGTCGGGGTGGGCGTCCTGAAGTCAGGATGGGCGTCCTAACCTGGTCAACAGGCCGGGACGGGTGTCCCGAGCTGCAGTTTAGAATCCCACATCGAAATTTTGAGAGAAAATCACTCCAGAAAACTGGTATAAATACCCCAGACCTTCCTCAGTTGAAATCATTCCTCTCCACTCGATCTTAGTCATTTAGTGACTTCAAGTATACAGTTTTCCATAGTATACAAGTCACTTAGCGACTCAGGTTTTAGTATAAGTTTCTTTATATTCTTAGATAGTGTCTCGTGTTCTTTGTTTCTGAGAGTTTGTCTCAGGTCTTAGGATACGACTAGATAGGTTCGTTTCTGGTATTCATAGAATACCCGGGGTTTCTTTAGGAGATCCTAAGGGGGCTCTAAACATTCAAAGAGTCAGTCAACAGGGCTATGCTTAAATTGGGTATTAAGGTAAACTCCAGCTACTAGGCTGAGGAAGCGTCCTCCGAAGGTTCTGTCGAGCAGAGTCGGGTCGAGCAGTCCAACATATACAAGCAGTTGCTCCATCGGGGAGACTAAGTAAAGGGTGAATACTTTATGGCATCAGTCCCCCTGTCCCTCTCTTTATATGTCTGTACTGTGTTCGTCCAAACATTCATTATGTCTATTGGATTATGATTTTATGAATATTTGTTATACATGTTGAAGTACTTTATGATTTTTCAGAAATGGCCACCAGCTTAACTTTCATTATGTCTGCATGTCTAATGTAGTTTCTTTTAAACTAAATGTAGGGTTATAGACAATTCCTAACTATGGTCTAATTATAACCTGTTTAGTTTAACATGCATTAATTTAGGACTTCCCCATCGGGATGCATTAATGGCTGTCATATTAGATGAAATAACTTATAGATCAGCATGTTTGTTAGAGTAGTCTAAGTAGGCTGAGTTTGTGTGTTTATGTCGGCGTTAGGGCGAGCGCCATGATCCCCTAAGTGACATAGGGCTTTCATGGATGCCTTTAGCTCGAACCGTGAGTAGGGCCGTCATTAAGGTAGGGCGGTTTGTCAGGTAACTCAGATGTGGTACACCTTTAGACTCAGTACATAGTTGCAATCTAGGCCAAGATATATCTAAAATACTCGAAGATAGGTCAATCAACATGTAGGAACAGTATAACATAGAATCAGGACATTATCTGTAAAACACTCTTAGGCTTAAATAGACTTAAATCTAGTGGAGAATGAATCACCCTCTCATCAAAGATATTGATGAACGATTGCATAACTGGATCATAAGATAAGAGTTAGGGTAAGAGGATAGTTACTACTAAGCCGTTACCACTTCCCTGGGAGTACGATATTTGATTTAATTAAAATCGTAGATACTTTCCAACAGACTAGCTACACGATAGGTACTCTGCCTTAGGTTCTGATTGATTAAGTGACAGTATAGAGACTAAATGTGACAATTAGTTAGGCTAAGTCCTTAATTACTCATAATCAACATAGGGTAAAACAACACCTATTTTAGTATATCAGTCAGAACGTCATCAAATTTGTGGCGCCGTTGCCGGGGAAATATCATAATGAATTTAGGATTATTGGCCACAATTCTAGAAACTTATGATAGGTAACGGTAGTAACCTAGACCTTAGACCTAACACTTATTTTATGCTAGTTAGACAATCACTTTCCGAAATATAGGGTGATCATAACTAATTGATTTTAGATATCATCTGAAATTAAGACATTTAGGATAATCAAATTTTAGAAAGTTATTCTAAAACCATATTGAGGAAATTTAAACGCTTTCGAAATAAAATATAAAAAGAGAAAAAAATGTTAAAAATTTAAAACCCCAAAAAAATGTATTTTTCTTGTTCAACAGTAAGTTGTTCTTCAACCCTATTGCTTGTCTTAGTTGTTCTCTCTTAGTTGTACATTTGCTGCTCTTTTTCGTGTTATTTCTATTATTTGATTTCGAAAAAAAATTAAATAAAAATGGAAATGAGGAAAGAATATTTTTCTTTTGAGCTGTCAATTTTGGCTTAAGTTTTAATTAGGAAGAAATGTCAATCTATGTTAGGATTTTCTTAAGTCATGCTAGCTTTATTAGACAAGCTATGAAATAATTTTTCCTTAATAGCCAGACTTTTGAAAATTCTATTGAGAAAGGATGTTCCTTTTTGATGATAAATGCATGATATCTTTTTACTGAAGGAACTGTTTATTACTGCACCCATTATGACATCACTTGATTGGAGTTTTCTTTCTGAATTGATATGTGATGCTAGTGACCATGTAGTAATGATTGTTTTAGGAAATAGGCATGATTAGAACTTTCATGTTATACACTATGCTAGTAAGACCTTTTACTGATGCCCAGTAGAACCATTCTAGTTTCATCTAAAACAATAGTATACACTGATCACTCTGAGATATCTGTTCAATAAAACTGTTGATGAACTATAATTGATTAAGTTAAGTTTTATTGTTACTTAAATTTGATGTAGAAGTAAGGGGAAAAGATAAGGGGATGAATATCTAGAAAAGCAAACCATTGGTCTAGATTAGAAAACCCTGAGTTAGAGGCTATTGATGAGACTGCATATCTGATAAATTATTTTTGGATGAGAATTTTATTTCATTGCTTGCTATGTATAATATTTCTCCTCCTTGGTTTATCGATATTGTAAATTATCTAGTCGCTAAGATATTCCTGAGTGATATGACCTATCAGCAAAAGAAGAGATTCTTTGTTGATTTGAAATATTACTACTGGGAAGATCCCTTTTCTATTTCGAATTGTTGCAGAGTAAGTGATCAGAGGATGTATCTCGGAAGGCGAAGGCCACACGATTCTGAAGCATTGCAAGAATCTACGGGAGACCAATTGACTGCTATCAACATTGTCCGGAAAGTGTTGAAAGCAGAATCTTATTTGTCCGTCAGAAGAATTGGGTGAATCTTCTTGACTCAGCTCAATTCTGTTACAATCTTCATCGATCTTTTGCAACGATAATGAGTCCCTTTGAGCTAGTGAATGGACAACAACCAACGACCCCACAGGATTTGGCAATGGTGGTGCCAAGTGTTGGAACATGTCCAGCAGCGCAAAGATTTGCCAAGGCAAAGCATGAGATGATTGCCGAAGCAAGAGATAGTTTGGAGATGGCTCAAAAGAGGATGAAGAAGTATGCTGATAAACATCGACGTGATGTGCAATTTGAGGTAGGTGACTTGGTGTTGCTAAAATTAACTCCTCAAATTTGGAAGAAGATCAGTCGGAAAGCTGTTCATCGTGGATTGATACCTCAGTATGATGGGTCATTCGAGGTAATCAAAAAGGTGGGAAATGTTGCTTATCGACTTAAGCTTTCGGACATATTAAAAATTCATCCTACTTTTCATGTAAATTACTTGAAGAAGTATAACAAAGATAAATTTGAAAGGGAAATGCAGAAGTTTAGAAGGGCTCCACCTGTGATTTGGAAACAATTTGACAAGCTGGTAGAAAAGATTTTGGACCATCGGACCATGGGCCAAAGTAAGAAGAATCGTAGGACTGACTTCCTTGTGCATTGGAAGGGGGAGACCGAGATTGATGCCACGTGGGAAAGAGATGTACCCTTTGGCAATTTGAGGATCACATTTCTGACTATTGGAAGCAACAAAGATCGACGAGGACGTCGATGGCTTAAGTGGGGGAGGTATGTGAGACCTTTTGTCCCGAGGAGGCAGGGTAGCTCCGGCCGCGGCTGAACAAGTGTGCGAGCAGAAAATAATTTAGGGTTTGGCTGTGTGCCCCCCTTTTATGGAGAACTGGTGTGCGTGGGTCGAGGCATTGTGGCATGGGCCGAGGCACCAAACTGAAAGTGTTGGGAACCCTAAGGGTGCCCTAGTTGCATGGGCCGTGGCCCATGGAAATTACTCTAAACCCTGCCAATCCCTAGATGGTTATAAATAGGGATAGTTGGGCAAGGGAAAAAGGGAGAGATAGAGTAATTCAGGGATATCATAGATAGACTAGGGCTGTTCTATCTTGTAGGCCTGTGTGGCCGCGCAGCTTTGTTCATAGTTGCGAACTCTTTGTAATTCCTTCCCTATTGATTGATATAGAAAGGTTGGGTGAGTTGCCCGTAAATATTATTGCTTACCTCTTTACTTGTGATTGTTTGTCCGCTGCGTGTACTTGCGCTTATGTTCGTGCTGCGCGCAAATTACATTGAGTGTCGTGAACCAGTAGCCGTACCAGGAAAAGGCACTTCGTGACACTAAGCATGGTGGAAGAAAAAGGAGAACTGTGAGAAAAACTTGAACTTCAATCGGTGGTTTTCTCTAACATCATCTACAATCTTGGGATATTTATTCACCAACCATGTATAAGATAATGAAATTCAAATTTCCTTCTTATTGTAAACGATTTTAAATATTTCTGAAGTTAAGTTAAGTGAGGGAGATAAGGTTTGCTAGAATCAAGAATAAAATAGTATATATATATATATATATTTATATTATATGTGACGATTGAAGATAAGTAAACGAAAAAATGAAAGGGAAAAAAATAAACTTTTGGTTATTTATAAATCACGAAAAGTAATGAGAGAAATTGAAATGACTAAAAGAGAATGATATAACAATTGATTTATATATGTTTTTTTTATAATAATTGTCATATATGTATATTAAAAATTACTGATGACTATCGGTACTCAATTGAAAAGTCTATTTACATTCTTTATTTACAAAAAAAATAAAAATAAAAAATAAATTACAATTATATCATAACAAATGTATTAAAAGAACTGAAATTCTATTAAAAAAATATTATTAGAAAGCTAATAAAACTACCAAAATGTCATTAGAAATTAAAATCTTATATATATGTATATGTATATATAACTGCTTTTATATATGTTTTTTTTACTTGTTTCTTTTTTTTAATTAGGAATTAAAATTATAATCTTTGGACGATTATAAATATAAATTTTTTATAAAGAATATTAAAATAAATTATTATAAATAAAAAATATTACATTTGAATAAATGTTATTTTGACAATTACAAAGAAATTTGAAACGAATTGATAGTATATTATATAGCTTAAAACCTTTTAATAGAATACAAACAAATTATTTTAAAATTAATCTTTAAGAATTAATACAAAGTAAATCATAATGATTTTGACAAATTATTTTATTAATAATTAATACCATATATTCTATTTTTTAATCATATATTTATTTTTGTGCAATCCCTATTTAGAAAATTAGTGAATTCAATCTCTATATATTATTATTTTACATGATCAAATAGTTATAAAATATTAATTAAAAGGATATTATGATAAAAAGAGATTACAGTGAAATGCTTGATAACTAAGTTATACTTTCTTATAATAAATACTACTTTAATTTTATACACTAAAATATATATTTTAGAGGAAAAAGTAAGATAAATAAATAAATAAATAAATAAATAAATAAATATATATATATATATATATATATGTGTGTGTGTGTGTGTGTGTGTGTGTGTGTATGTATATATTAATTTTCCCTAAATAAACAGTGCTACATTATAAATGAAATTTTTGTATAAATTGACAATGAACTTTATAATTTTTTAAAATTTTATTCTATAAATTTCAAAAGATGAAAGAGAAATAAGAAGAAAATTGTAAAAGTTGTAACTGCCGACGCCAGAAGAATCGAAGTGGGTGTGAAAATGGAAATCAATTTTAGATTTTGTTTTGAAAATGAATTTTTTGAATTTTTTTTATAGAAATGAGTTTTATGAATTTGGTTGGAGAAATAGGGGTTTTAAATTTAATTGGAAGAGAGAAAGAAAGAAAAAGAAGAAAGAGAGAAAAAAAATTAAGAAAAATTAATTTGAAATTAAATTATTTTCAAATAAATTATGCAAAATCAAACCTCTTCACGTTTATTTCTATTCTTTCTTGAAGAATATTCTGTATCTTAATTGTCAAAATTACTTCCTTTTTAAATTAACATACTTTAATGTTTAACATTTTTTCTTTCATTTCTTTTCTTTAATAATTTGAATTGACGTTAAATCAATAAGTGTTAAAATTTATTAATACTTAATGTATATATAAAAAATAGTTGTGAGATTTTAATTGAATTTCATAAATATTTAATAAATAATATCACAGTGTGTTACTATTTCTGTATACATATACAATACATCATTAAATTATAAGAAAGAAAATTTGAGTTGTTACATAATCCGCATCTATACATACATATATATATTATATTACATACATATATATATATATATATATATATATATATATTTATATTTATATAGATAGATATACATATCGTTGGATCACTGTTACCAATGCCTTCATAATAAATACTACTTTAATTTTATACAGTAAAATATATATTTTAGAGGAAAGAGTAATATATATATATATATATTATATAGTAGTTTAGACTTTCGTTAGCGACTACAAAATGTATATATATTGCAAGTTTTAATTTTATTTTTAAAAAATAAAATTATAATAAAACTTTATCATAATTAATTATAAAAAAAATTAGAATAAAGAATAAATACTTAAATTTTAAATTTAGTTACGCTTTTCATCATTCTAACTTATATTTATTTGCCCAAGAAGGAATTAGAGAAAAATAGAAAATAAAATTAAAAAAAATTGTTATTTAAATTTTTAGTTAGAATTTTTTTTTAACTAAAAAATTTATAAAAGCTTGAGTTTGAGATAAATAAAGGCAAAGTGAAAATTAAAAGAAAATTGAAAAAAAAAAGAGAATTCAAAAATTATTAAGCATGCAATGATATCAATTTATATGAAGTCATAAGTATTATATATATAAATATAAAATATGTATGTATTTTTAAAAGTAACTCTTATATATATATATATATATATATATATATATATATATAAAATTATCAATAAATGTTAAATTTTAATGTATAAATTTAATAATATAAAATAATTTATAATAAATAAAAATATTCTTGATAATATAACATTAGTTTTTTAAGATTATGTGTGATTAAAGTCATAATTAATATTGCTACCAATTGAAATGTAATTTTTTGACCATAAACTTAAGATAATTGTTTTTATTATTATTTTTTTTTACAAAGTAAACATGAGTTGACATTTTTTAAAAAAATTAATAATAAATCAATTTTATATTTTAAAAAAGTTATTTAAAAAAATTTAGCAGATTTTTTACACCAATTATAATTTAGAGATTAGATTTAAAAAACATACTACATATTCATAACTTTTTTAAAAATTACTGAAATTATTTTCTTTTTTTTCCATACGAGATTTAAAGAAAGTTTGTATTTAATTTGTTTTTAATTTTGTTATTTTTGGAGTTAATATACAACACTCTCATTTTACAAAAAATAAAAAATAAAATAAAATCAAACATTTTTGACTTATATATACAAGTGTTAAAATTTGTGTACATGAAAAAACAGTTGTGAGATTGTATTCATATTCCTCTATATGTATACAATACCCCGTTAAATCATAAGAAATACAATATGAACAGTTGCATAATCCATCTTCTATATACCACACACCCACACACACACACACACACACACATATATATATATATTTATCTTCCTTTTCATTCTTCTTTCTTTGTAGCGCAAGATTATAAGAGAAAATAAAAATGAAATATTCTTTTTGTCTTCTTAAAAGAAAAAGGAGTGGAAGATGAGCAGCTACTACTCCAATAGAAATCTTAATGTGGTTATTAAATAACATATTTAAATTTGTAAGATGTAGTTGAAGAAGTGTGTCAAAACACATAATATCATTGCACCATTTATGAAATCTCATATATTTTTATAACACCCATTGTAAAATCTATTATAAATTAAATATATAATTATAAGAACCTTACATTAATTTCTTTTAATTTTATATGTTAGTTGTTAATTTCATATAAATACTTATTCTACCTAAATTTATTTGTTTCTCCCCTTAACTATGGAGTTTTGAAAACTATAATTTAATAAATGTTTATTTAAGACAATCAATAATTTAATTATAAGAATTCTATGTTTTAATATATGTAATATATATTCTAAGTAATAAATGGTAGATTTACTTTTCAAAACAACTATATATTACATTTAATCATTACATATTAAATTTTAAAAAATTTTATTCCACTAATTTAAAATTCAATTATGTCATATTTTCTCTTTAAATAAATTTCTTTCTTTTATATATATATATATATATATATAATATAATTCAAATATTCACATGTATCTCTTTTGCTTTGTGTTTCACCTTTTTTCTTGAGAAATTTTGATAGTATAGGGTTTAGGTGTATCAAAGTTTATAAAAAAGTTGTTAATTGTAATCCTGTTGGTTTGAGATTGCAAGATCTTGTTCATTGGTCGATTTAATTAAATTTTGCTTCTATTTTTCTTGATTTCTTCTGTAATTTTGAATTTTTGGACATCTAATAAATAATATTCACATAAACAACATGAATTAAAATAATATCTTTATAAATTCAATTACAGGGGTCCCACAGTAAATTTTAGCTTATAAACTATTGACTTGGTTCAACTGTATTTGTTTTCCTTCCATTGTTATTTGTCCATCAAATTGTTAGGAAAATTAATACATATCTAAAATTATTTTTATTTTTTTTCCATACAACACTTAAAAGAAAGTTTATATTTAATTGGATAACTATGTTAGTTGCACTTCTTAGACCTCAGAATTCAATCCACCTTTTTCACCTCAAACGTTTTTGCACTTATAGTGTCATTCACGTTTTAAAACATCCCACTACATGCACCTCTGTTAAGTTAAACCGTTAGTGACTCAATTTTGCTGTTAGTCAATATTTTTCCACTGTTTGGCACTGTTACGGGTAAGCGCATTTTTGTCCAACCTGTCCAAAAAAATTTCACGGTTATTTTTTCAATGTCGTTTTACACTTTTCATTGTTGTTTTCCATCTCGACAATTTTAAGAAGGGTAAAATTTCTAGCCATTTGTTTAAAAAAAAAATTGGAACTTGCCCATTCTACAGTCAACGAGAATGGTACTGGAAGTAGCAAATTGAATCCAAATCAAGATCACCCATGAACAACGGTCCATTATTACCCATGTGTAAGTGCGGAATCTGAAGTGTATTGAAGACCTCTTGGACGGAGAGAAATCCTTCAAGGTGATTTGCTATCTACGCTGGTGAAGAGGTAAGAAATAAACTGGTTTTCTATCTGATATGGATATGGTTTGTTTGAAGTAATGGGTTACATTTTCTCACACAGAAAGATGGTACAAGATGCGGGTTCTTTGAATGGATAGATCCGGAAATGTGCAAACGATCTATTGAGGTTATGCCTGGATTGCTTCGACGAATCCACGTAATGGAAGAAGAAATTGAAGAACAAAAGTAGCAATTGTCAAATTAAATGACAAGAATTATAGGATGAGATCAAGAAATGGGGTTATTAAGAAATAGAGTGAAAGATTGCACTGTTGGTTTTGGGTTTTTGGTGTACTGACAGTGTTGATATGGAGTTTATGCATATTTACTATGGTGTTTTTGGTGGATTGTAGTGTTATTGCAAAGGATCTGAAACATTTGCATAGAAATTAAAATTAGGTGTTTTGATGTGTTTTATGTAACTAGTATTTGAATTTTATTTTTGGTAGTTAAAATTAGGAATGTTCTGTTGTGTTTTATGTAAGTGGTAGCATGTGGAAGTAAATGTACAATTGTTGTGAAAGTAAATGTACTTATGTATGTTAGTTCACTCATTTAATGCAATGATCAATACATTTTTTCAAAACATATACAAGTGCACTTATTTAACATTCACATTAAATACAAAAATTGCAATAATTATAGTTCCAATTCAAATGTCATAACAACTCCAATTCCATTACAACTAGTCAACAAAGCAACTAACATAAAGAAAAAGTATAGTCTCCACTAAAGATTCTCTCACACAACAACAACATCAATATAATACAAAACTTGTTCACATGTTCCCTACTATACATCAAACTTACCTTCTCCTAATGTTTTTCCCTCTTCCTCTTCCTCTTCTCCCTCTCCCTCTTCCCTAACCTCTTCCATTACCAGATCCACTATCAGCAGCAATGGCAGCAATTATTTCAACATTTTCCAAAACAACATTTCTACTACTTCCATATCTAACAAGATTTATTTCTTCTTGGCCATGTATAGGTGCAGCAACAGGTGTAGCAGTAGCAGATACATCAACAGGTTCAACAACAAGTTCATCAACATATGCTTGACCAGGTTCTTCAACAGGTTCAGCAGGTGCTTGATTTGGTTCTTCAGCAGGTGCTTCAGCAGCAGTGGAAGGACTAGTTTGTTCATCTTGTGCATGAATATCACTAAAGAAAACTAGGTGAGAATTAAAAAAAACAAATAGAATAGAATCATTATCACATATAAGTAATATGTATGGAACTTACAAATCTTCTCCTTTTCCTTTTTTGTTGTTGAGGTTGGAAATTCTCATTCCGTAGTTGAGGACAGCTTCTTTTGTTGTGCCCAACCTCCTTACAATGTCTACAAGTAACCATAAACCTCTTTCTTATTCTTCTTCCATCCTGGTTTTCTTCAATCTGCCTCTTCCTTGCCTTCTTTGGCCTTCTAGGATGTTTGTATGAAACAGGTGGGTCAAGCAAAATACCCTCACCTATAGGCCACATATCCTTGTCATTGATTGGCATAAGCAAGTTATCATACAAAGCCACGTATTTGTCTACCTTGTAACAACTATCGGTTTTGTCATGAGGATCTAACCCTTTTTTATGCAATGATGCAATGGAATGAACACAAGGGACCCCTGTTAATGACCAATACTCACAACTACACCAATCTTTTTGTAGATCAACTACAAATTGCTACTCATTTGGTCCCATGACTTGGAAACCATGACGACCATTCCAAATTGGTTTTCAAGATCTTGAAAAAATCATAGACTCCTCAATTTTGCCTCTAATCATTAGCACACACTACCCCTCGGTTCTCTTCTCATCTTATTTCTCCTCCTAACTATCCTCTCTATCAATGATACCCTAATGTTCTCCATCATGGAAATAATTGGTTTCTGTCTAGCCTCTAATATGAAAGCCTTAAATGGTTCACATAAATTGTTGCACAACATATCTGATCTCACATAATTGGGAAAAAAAGCCTTCACCCAATGCTCTGGTTTCGGTCCATTAACAATCCATCTCCAAGCTTCTTCATTATACAGCTCAAACTCCCTCAATGCTTTTTGATACTGCTGTCTGTTTGTACTTGTTGCAATTTTCCACAACATATCCTTAAGAATCTTTCCTCGATGTTCCTTCTTGAAGTTACTGTATATGTGTTGAACACAGTACCTGTGTTCACACATAGGCAATACATCCGCCAGTGCAGTATCTAATCCCTACAAAATCAGTTAAAAGAAACCAAGTCTTAGAATCATACTGTTATTGTGTGCTTGGAAACTTAAAAAAAAACAAATATACCTTCTGTCTATCTGAAATGAATGTATATCCAAAATCTTGGTGACCTTCAATTTCCAGTTCATATGCTAATAATTCATTGTTCAATTTAATTGTCTCTTCTTTCTTCTTCTTCTTATTATTTTTTTTTGTTTTTATCCCGTTTAATTCTTCTATCTATATTTTTTTACTTTAAATTCTTCTATTTTATTTGAGTTCTTTTATTTGATATTTATATGATTTATTTTTAATTAATTAATTTTTATCTTTCATTTTTCCTCTTATTTTCTTTTCTTTTCTTTTCTTTTTCCTTCTTAACTTACGATTTCCTTTCTTTCCTTTTTATTATTTTATTATTTTATTATTTTATTTTAATTTCCTTTTTAACTAATTAATCTATTTCTTTTATTATTTTATTTATCTTAGATATTTATTCTATTTATTCAATTTATAGTTGTTATTTATTTAATTATCTAATTATTAATTTAATTATTTAATTATTTATCTTTCTTATAAATCTATTATTATGTGACTATGCATTGAGATATATATCGTATATCTATATTTCTACTTTCTTTACTATTATATCCCTACTTTATCTAGAATTTTATCCCTATAAATAGAGAGTATATACAAGAATTATATACCAGAAAATACATCAATAAAATTGCTCTCTACTTTTTTCCCAATATTCTCTTTATCTTCTCTTTATTTTAGTAGTTTCATAACACGTTATCAGCACGAGTCTCTACTATTGAGTAAAGTTGCACGAGTCTCTACTACGGAGTGAATTAAGTTCTACGAATATTAATGAGAAAGGTGAGATTTTTTTAATTCATTGATTAAGAAATTTATGAACACAGTTTTTATTTAATTCTATTTATGTGTGTTGGGCTTACTGATGTGAGTAATTTGATTGATATGTGTTGGGCTTATTGATATGAGTAATTTGATTTATGTGTTGGGCTTACTGATGTGAGTAATTTGATTTATGTGTGTTGGGCTTACTGATGTGAGTAATTTGATTTATGTGTGTTGGGCTTATTGATGTGAGTAATTTGATTTATGTGGGTTGGGCTTACTGATGTGAGTAATTTGATTTGTGTGTGTTGGGCTCACTGATGTGAGTAATTTGATTTATGTGTTTTGGGCTTATTGATGTGAGTAATGTTTCGTGAATTCTAACGTTTGATTATAAATTTTTTTTTATTTTAGAAATAATTGCTTTAAAGAAAATATAAGGTTTATTATTTTTAATTTCGATTGATGATTTTTATAGAATTTTATTAATTTGAGTAATATAATTAAAATTATTGATATGTTATTAGAATTTTGTTAAGAGATTAGAATTGTTGTTTGGTTATTAAATTTATATTAATATTTCAAATTTATGATAATAAAATGATTTGTTTCTTGTTAGATTTTATTGAATCCAATAATTGGCGGTGACTATTATGTATTAATTTTCTAGAGTACAAGAGTAATTGATGAAAAATTTATATTTTATTATTTATTTTATAATTATTTGTTAATATTATCCTTGCGATGGGAGGGTGTGTTTGACGTAAAGTGACACATTACTCGATCTTTGAGTGGTTATTAAGCACTGGGCCTGAAGCCCTTTACTTAATGATATATTTTAAACTTATAAGGCCTACTTGAAGTGGACACAAACAAATAATGGGTATTTATAACAAAGTTGTGTGAAAGCCAAGTTTTTTAAACTTGTGGGTTAATGTTATTGAAATAAGAAGTTTATTGAATAAACTTATATAAGTTTTATAAATTTCTTTGTATGTCCATTGAACTTCTTTCAACTCCCATAACTCCCTTTTCAATAATACCTAATAACACTACTAACCTCCTATTCATTTTAATGTTTAGAACTTACATGTTTGTATATATATATATATATATATATATATTGTATGTATATATATGTCTCTTACTTCATCCCTATAAATAGCGGCTTACATATGTATATTTGTATATAGATGAATCATATGAGAAAGATATAAAGAACAACTCTCTCTTCTTATTTTCATTGATCTCTATCTCATTTGATGTTTTGTAAAAAATTTTGTTAGTTACTGTTTTATAACACGTTATCAGCACGAGGCTCTACCTTTTATTGTTTAAAGTTGAACTGGAAAATAAATAGGTATGTTATTTTTAATGTCAATTCATATTAAGCTTGAATTTATATTTTATTATTTTAAAGTATTAGATGAAATTATTTGTTATAAAAATTAGATCTCGAGAATCATCTAGTTATGATGGGTCAGGAAGATACCATCGATGTAGAATATTCAATCATCTGGAAAATTATTTAAAACGAAAATTTTGACTACCTGAAGATGGTCGTTTTTCCCGAAAGTGCGAGATTACAAGATTATAATTCGTAAATGAATAAATTATGTCATGATAGAAAAACAATTTGGACTTTAAAAGTCATCCAAAATAATCATTTCTCAAAGAAAATATTTTTATAACTCGTGATCCCAAAAGATGTCATGTATATATAATCATGGTAATAGTTGCTAGTATGGGAAAATACATATAATGATAATAAATTTGATTGAAATGTCAATATTAATAACCACCCGAAGTGGGACAAATAATATTTCTTATATATTGTTTCTTATTATTTGCTATTCTGGTATAAATTATATATATATATATTATATATATATATATATACCTGTTATATTATTTGTTAGTGTTTATACTACTTTATAGTGTAGTGTTATTGCTTTGCTATGTATTAAAGACTACAATAGAAATATATTTGTTTTCACTAAATTAAGTAAATTTGCTTTATTATATATAGGGTGACTGATACACTATATATATTATATATAAAATACATAATTTAACATGTATAACATAGATATATTAAATGTTCTTAAAAGAATTAAATATAACATATATTATATTTATTAAAAAATATAATGTATTATGCATGTATAAATATTATATATATATATATATATATATATAATTATAATTATATTATATATATAAATGAATATATATGGTTTCCAGATTATGTTATATATGTACATGAAATATAGTTTACATGATATATTATATATATATATATATATTATAATATATATATATATACATATATATAAAACAATTTACTACTGAAGAGGAAGTGGATAATAAAATTTTAAAGTTTCAAGATATTCCCACTACTAGAATCTATTATTATCCACGTTTTACACCTCAGGATGTCTTGTTAGAAGAACAAGATTGGATAAATACAAACTCTTATAGTGGTAAACATATTTATGAGTGGAATATTGATGGTTATAAAGAAAAATAAATTTATAATGTTGTTCATAGAATGTTAATGTACAACACTATATGTAAACAAAATGACAATACTGATAAAGCTATTGCACAAATGATTATAGTAGAGTTTACTGGTGAATTAAAAGGCTAGTGGGATAATTATTTGACAAAAGAATCCCAACAAGAAATTCTCAGTGCTGTAAAAATTGAAGATGATAATAGACCTATGGATCATGCAGCTTATACATTGATTGTTAATATTATAGAACATTTTACTGGTCGAGGGTGTGATAATAGTGAGACCATTAGAACTTTATTGCAAAACTTAAGATGCCCTACTTTGACATCTTTTAGATGGTATAAAGATACATTTCTAAGTAGAGTAATGGAACTTCTAGAAGTTAATAGTGCTCATTGGAAGTCTAAATTCATTGATGGCCTACCCTCTTTATTTGCTGAAAGAGTTCGGAAAACTTTGAGAAAAGACAAAGTCGCTATAAATTATAGTGACTATACTTATGGCAAGTTAATTGGAACTTGTGTCCAAGAAGGATTAACCTTATGTAATGAAATAAAGTTGAATCAACAACTTAAAAAGCATAATCTGACTGAGAAAAAATAAATTAGGAGAATTATGTGGCCAATTTGGTATGGAAACTCCCTCATCCAATAAGAATAGACACCCTAAAAAACATAGGAATATGGATAGTACAAAACCTCCTTATAGGAAGAAACATAAAAAATCTAAAGAGAAAAGGATTGAAAAGAAAAACTATAGAAAACCGACTAGAGCATCATCTAGTCAACCTATTACTTGTACACATTGTGAAAAATTGGTCATTATGCTAATAAATGCTGGTCCAAAAAGAAAAAGATAATTCATAATTTAAATATTTCGGATGAGTTAAAAAATACTCTATGTAAGATATTATTGACTTCTGATGATTCAGATAATGAATCTAGTTCTTCTGATCATATTGAAAACCCCAATGATAAATCATCATCAACTAATTCTCTTTCAGAATCTGATTGTGAACCATGTGAGCAGGGAATGAGTTGTATTAAATTATAAGATTTAGATGCCTCAGAATTTGAGTTAGAAAATATTTATATAATCCAAGCACAATTTCAAGAAGTTAATGTCTTAACCCAGGATAGTATCCTAGATATCCTAAAATTAGTCAAAGATCCTTTGATCAGATCACAAATTGTAGACCAAGTGGTAATAACCCCAGCTACATCTCATCCTAAAATTTTAGAACCAAGCCAAAATTCTGATCCATATACTTTGGCTGAAGTCAAAAAATTATTAAGATAAAAACAAAGTCATCTTAGTCCAACGACATTACAGGACTTAGCAAATGAGGTTGCACATCTAAAGTCTGAAATTCAGAGTTTAAAGACCAATAATCATCATCTAGAAAATCGTATTATATCCCTTGAAAAGGGTAGACATATTTTGGAAATTCCTAATATTCCTTCCCCATTAATAATGACTGAATCTGATAATTTCCTATCTGCCATAGAAGTTATAACTTCTCAAAAATGGTACGTTCGAATTTCTCTGATGATAGATGGATACTTTCTTAAAGAATTAACTGCTTTAATTGATAGTGGAATAGATTTAAATTGCATCCAAGAAGGGTTAATTCCAACCAGGTATTTTCATAAAACTACTCATTCTCTTAGTTCTGTTGATGGACAATGAATGAAAATTAGTTATAAAATACCGCAGGCCTTTATTTGTAAAGTCCAGAGTTGTATCCCTACTAGTTTTTTACTAGTTAAGGACATTACTAACCAAGTTATACTTGGTACTCCTTTTCTAAAGAAAATATTTCTTTTAATGAAAGTAGATCAAGAAGGTATTATAGACACCTATAATAACCAACAGATTAGGTTTTCTTTCATAACTGAGCCTCTCACTAGGGTTCTGAATCAAATTAAGAATTCCTTTATAAAGAACAAACAAACTCAAATTAATTTCTTAAAACATGAAATTCAAATTTTATCATTATCTAATACACTCAATAATCCTAAATTATAGGAGAAGATTAAGTTAATTCATTATCAATTTTCTTTGGATATTTGCAATGATCATCCTAATACTTTTTGGAATAGGAAAAAACATATAGTTTCCCTTCCTTATGAAGATAATTTTAATGAGATTAATATTCCAACCAAAGTTAGACCCTGTCAGATGAATGAAGAGTATCAAAAATTATGTATCCAAGAAATTCATAATCTGGAGAATAGAGGACTAATTAGACCTTCAAAGTCCCCTTGGTCATGTACTGCATTTTATGTCAACAAAAATGCTGAAAAGGAAAGAGGAATTCCTGGATTGGTTATAAATTATAAACCTCTAAATAAAGCATTAAAATGGATTAGGTATCCTATTCCGTATAAAAAAGATTTATTAGATCAACTTTATAATTCGATAATATTTTCTAAATTTGACTTAAAGTCTGGATATTGGCAAATACAGATACAAGAATCTGATGTCTATAAGACAACTTTCAATGTTCCTTTTGGTCAATATGAATGGAAGGTTATGCCTTTTGGACTTAAGAATGCTCCTTCTAAATTTCAAAAAATCATGAATGATATTTTTAATCCTTATAGAGATTTTATCATTATTTATATTGATGATATTTTGGTGTTTTTCAAAATATTGAGCAACATTTTAAACATCTATCTATATTTAAGCAGATTATAGTAGCTAATGGTTTAGTTATTTCTAAACCTAAGATGACCTTATTCCAAGAAACTATTAGATTTTTGGGTCATAATATATCTGGAGGACAAACTGTCCCAATTCAAAGAAATATAGAATTTGCTTCTAAATTTCTTGATATCATTACTGATAAAACTCAGCTACAAAGATTTTTAGGTAGTTTAAATTATATTGCTGCCTATTACCCCAATTTAGCAACAGATGCTGCTATCCTATATGATAGACTCAAAAAGAAACCAAGACCTTGGACTGATGAACATATTAGGTCAGTACAAAACATTAGTTAACAAATTAGCTTTGACTGCTTGTATATAGGCAGCTAATAAATTTGCCTTTGAGACTGTCCCTTGTTGAATTTTCAATTTTCTTGCCATTTATTGAAATGGACTGGGAACCTCTAATTGCTTCTGGGTAGATTGTTGTTGAGTATAATCATTAATCATTTGTTGAATATGATCAATAGTAGACTGACCTTCTATAACACCCTGTTCATTTGGTCGAAACATTCTTTCCAAAATTTTGTTTCATTCTTCCTTTTAATACAAGGAATTTCTTGGCCAGTTGTCCTAATTATAGGGGACCATTTCCATATCCATGGAATGCTGAATTCGGTGAAGAAATGTAATGAAGGTATTCCTTCAATCAATTGATCATTGACACTGGCATGTATTAATGCTGGGAAGACTTTAACCCATTCTTGATATAACCCTTGGTAGGGTTCGAGTAAAATGCCAATTTTTGAACCATATTGATCCCACAATTGGTATAACTAGTTGGGTAATTCTGTTTGATAAACAGAGGAGCATATCTTGAAAAACCAAGTATGCTTATGATTATCATTCTCATAAAAGAAAGCCTGGGAAAAGGCGTTCTTATAATCCCAATAATTATATTTAATTACTGAACGAATTTCTGGAACTGTATATTCATGTTCCTTCAAGGTGCAGATACCCCAATCCTCAACAGTTATAAAATGCTTTATAATTGCCTTACTGAAGTTATAAACTCTTTTATTGGATCCATGACTATAATGCTGGATTTCAGATGACCTTGTAGTTTTGAGACTATTCTCATAATGGGTCCGAATCCTGTAGGAAGTTGCAGCATATGAAGTTGTATCGAAATATCTATGCATTAGTTTCCATATATCATCCTTCCACTTAAAATCTGAAAATTCAAGAAGAAGTATAACTTCTTGGTATGGATTAGCAATAAAAGGAAAATCATGATTATTATCCACTTCCTCTTCAATAGTAATTGTCGCATATGACAGAGTATTACTCTGCTGTTGAGAAGATTGTTAGGCTTTATAAGCCAAGAATTCCTTATATAAAGGATCTTGAGTATGACCTATTTCATTTGTCAAATATGCAGCTATTAGTTGTCTTTGACCATGTTGTATAATGGGCATTCCACGACCACCTCTTCCTCTATAAGAGGAATTGGCACGACTTCTACCCCTATAAGGGGTGGAAGATGATTCTCCTCTACCCTGCATATCTGTAAATAGATATTAGCCCTGAGCTAAATACTCACGGGTTAGAAAATCAGGTAGACTGTTATCCACACCTTGTTTATAAACGATTTCAACATCAAAAGGAGCTATTTGGGCCTGCCATCGAGCAAACATTTATTTTGACATATCATGTTTAAAATATTTAGTAAACATATATTTGGTAGCTTGGCAATCAGTTCGTATTAGAAATTTTTGATTATATAAATCATCTTGGAATTTAAGAACACATTTCAAAATAGCTAAGATTTCTTTAGCTATAGTTGCATAATTGTTTTGACTGGAATTCCATTTTCCTGAATGAAATCTGACCAAGTATTCTTGATTATTATGGGGGGATTTATGCTTTAATATTCCTCCAAAACCTATGTCAAAGGCATCAGTTTCAACTATTTTTTTCCAAGTATAATTGGCAAGCATTAAGCAAGGTAATGTTTTAACCTTTTGTTTAATTTTTTGTACTGACCTAGTATGTTCATCAGTCTAAGGTCTTGGTTTCTTTTTGAGTCTATCATATAGGATTGCAGCATCTATTGCTAAATTGGGGTAATAGGTAGCAATATAATTTAAACTACCTAAAAATCTTTGTAGCTGAGTTTTATCAGTAATGTTGTCAGGAAATTTAGAAGTAAATTCTATATTTCTTTGAATTGGGACAATTTGTCCTCCATATATATTATGACCCAGAAATCTAACAGTTTCTTGGAATAAGGCCATCTTAGATTTAGAAATAACTAAACCATTAGCTACTATAATCTGCTTAAATATAGATAGATGTTTAAAATGTTGCTCAATATTTTGAGAAAACACCAAAATATCATCGATATAAACAATGATAAAATCTGTATAAGGATTAAAAATATCATTCATGATTTTTTGAAATTCAGAAGGAGCATTCTTAAGTCCAAAAGGCATAACCTTCCATTCATATTGACCAAAAGGATCATTGAAAGCTGTCTTATAGACATTAGATTCTTGTATCTGGATTTTCCAATATCCAGACTTTAAGTCAAATTTAGAAAATATTATCGAATTATAAAGTCGATCTAATAAATCTTTTTTATTCAGAATAGGATAACTAATCCATTTTAATGCTTTATTTAAAGGTTTATAATTTATAACCGATCTAAGAATTCCTCTTTCCTTTTCTGCATTTTTGTTGACATAAAATGCAGTACATGACCAAGGGGACTTTGAAGGTCTAATTAGTCCTCTATTCTCCAGATTATGAATTTCCTGGATACATAATTTTTGATACTCTCCATTCATTTGACATGGTCTAGCTTTGGTTGGAATATTAATCTCATTAAAATTATCTTCATAAGGAAGGGAAACTATATGTTTTTTCCTATTCCAAAAAGCATTAGGATGATCATTGCAAATATCCAAAGAAAATTGATAATGAATTAACTTAATCTTCTCATGTAATTTAGGATTATTGAGTTCATCAGATAATGATAAAATCTGAATTTCTTGTTTTAAGAAATTAATTTGAGTTTGTTTATTCTTTATAAAGGAAATCTTAATTTGATTCAGAACCCTAGTGAGAGGAAGGAAACCTAATATGTTGGTTATTATAGGTGCCTATAATACCTTCTTTATCTACTTTTATTAAAGGAAATATTTTCTTTAGAAAAGGAGTACCAAGTATAACTTGGTTAGTAATGTCCTTAACTAGTAAAAGACTAGTAGGGATACAACTCTGGACTTTACAAATAAAGGCTTGAGGTATTTTATAACTAATTTTCATTCGCTGTCCATTAGCAGAACTAAGAGAATGAGTAGTTTTATGAAAATACCTGGTTGGAATTAACCCTTCTTGGAAGCAATTTAAATCTGCTCCACTATCAATTAAAGCAGTTAATTCTTTATGAAAGTATCCATCTATCATCAGAGAAATTCGAACGTACCATTTTTGAGAAGTTATAACTTCTAAGGTGGATAGGAAATTATCAGATTCAGTCATTATTAATGGGGAAGGAATATAAGGAATTTCCAAATTCTGTCTACCCTTTTCTAAGGATATAATATGATTTTCTAAATGATGATTATTGGTCTTTAAACTCTGAATTTCAACTCTGATTGTGAACCATGTAAGCAGGGAATGAGTTGTATTAAATTACAGGATTTAGATGCCTCAGAATCTGAGTCAGAAAATATTTATAAAATCCTAGCACAATTTTAAGAAGTTAATGTCTTAACCCATGATAGTATCCTAGATATCCTAAAATTAGTCAATGATCCTTTGATTAGATCACAAATTGTAGACCAAGTGATAATAACCCATATGGTTAGTGTTTTATATATTTGCCTATGGTTAGTGTTTTATGTATGTATAATTATATATATATATATATTGAACAACCAATAATATGTGCCAAGGGAAAAAGCGTCAATTCTAACCACTCAGTACTTCGCTGAAACGATAAAGTCATGATTATTGACTAAAAGTTAATAATCATGCACAAAAAGCAAGCTTTATGACCCCACTACAATCGTGGGATTTCCCTCTCAATAAAGTTTTCACGACCGTTTTTCGTAACGGTAATTCAGGAGTTAAATCCACGAGCTTACATCCGTTACAAGGATTTCTCGGGAAGTTACCTATAAAAGAGGAACAAATGGAAGGTAAAAAAAGAGAGTCAATACCAGATATCCTAAATTTACTCCTAACTGACTTGATCGTCGGAGAATTCACGGAGATCCACATTCCCACCGATCTTCCTTTGTTTTGTAGGTGACTGGTACTTCAGAACTCTCGGAGTGTACTCAACCAACCGATTTGACCAATTCTTAGAAAATTGACACATAACTCGGATATATCTTAAAACTCGAGTTATACCAATTTACCTTTTTCTCCCTGTAATTATCTTCACTAATTTTTGCCGAATCAATATATATATATATATATAGTTATACATATATACTATTTTATATATGTATATATGATTGCTGATTATTTTATATATATATATTTATATATATATATATATATTAGATATATATATAGAACTTCTTTGTTATTTAGAACTTAATTAAAAATATATATATTTTTGGTTGTGAAGCCATTATCTATAAATTTGAAAATAATACATTATTTCACTATTTTATATGTATATATGGTTGCTGATATATATATATATATATATATATATATATATATATATATATATATAGATATAGATATAGAGCTTCTTTGTTATTTAGAACATAATTAAAAATAAATATATATTTTTTGTTGTGAAGTCATTATCTATAAATTTGAAAATATTACATTATTTCACTATACCATTTAAACATGTATATATTTATGTTTAACTCAAGGTTTGTTGCTGTCATTATTATTATTATATCTGAATTTTTTTATTTAATTATAATAATTTTTTAATTTGCTTCAAGAATATGGATGAATATATATGTCTTGCCGATAGTGCAATTACTCACACTATTCTTAAAAATAAAAAATATTTCATTGCAATAAAGATGAATGATGCATATGTTACTATAATTTCTGGTAGTACAAAAATAATTGAAGGCTCCGGAAGAGCCATTATAATGTTACCCAACGGAACAAAATTGAATATAAACAATGCTTTATTCTCATCTAAGTTTCAAAGGAATTTGTTAAGCTTCAAAGATATTCGTCTTAACGAATATCACGTTGAGACTGTAAGTGAAGGGAATGATGAGTATCTTTATATGGCAAGCATTGTTTTGAGTAAGAAAATCATATTAGAAAAATTGATTATGTTTTCTTTTGGCTTGTACTACACAAAAATAAATGCAATTAAAATACATTCAATAAATCAGAAGTTTATTGATTAAAAAATGTTCACTATTTGGCATGACCGGTTGGGACATCTCGGTTCAAGTATGATGCAAAATATCATTGAAAATTTGCATGGACACTCATTGAAAAACCTGAAGTTTTTTCAATTGAAAGAAGTTTCTTGTGCTGCTTGTTCTCAAGGAAAATTGATTATTAAGTCATCACCAGCTAAAGTTGGAATTGAATCTCCAACATTTTTATAAGGAATTCAGGGCGACATATGTGGGGCAATTCACCCTTCATGTGGACCATTTCGATATTTTATGGTTCTAATAGACGCATCTAGTAGATGGTCTCATGTTAGCTTACTATCAACTAGCAACCTAGCATTTGGGAGATTGCTTGCTCAAATTATTAGATTACGATCACAATTTTCAGATTATACAATTAAATCAATACGTTTGGATAATTCTAGTGAGTTCTCATATCAAGCCTTCAATGATTATTGTAAGTCTATTGGTATAAGTGTTGAACATCATGTAACTCATGTTCATAGACAAAATGGTTTAGCTGAATCTTTCATTAAAAGACTTCAATTGATAGGTAGACCTATACTTATGAGAACTAAATTACCAATTTCAGCTTGGGGTCATGCAATTTTGCATGCAGTAGCACTTGTACTTGTTAGACCAACAAGTTATCATAAATATTCCCCATTGCAATTGGCTTATGGTCAGGAGCCAAATATTTCCCATTTTAGAATTTTTGGATGTGCTATATATGTTCCTATTGCTCCATCACAACTCATTAAAATGGGTCCTCAAAGAAGATTGAGGATATATGTTCGTTTTGATTCTCCTTCTATTATAAGATATCTTGAACCTATGACAGATGATCTTTTTACGCCACGATTTGCCGATTGTCATTTTGATGAATAAATGTTCCCGGGATTAGGGGGAGAAAAAGAAAAATAGCTTGGCAAAAATATTACATGAAATACTTTGCAACATCTTGATACTCGTACAAATCAATGTGAACTTGAAGTTCAAAAGATAATACATTTGCAAAGTATAGCAAATCAACTGCCAGATACATTTACCGACCTAAAGAGAGTGACTAAGTCACATATATCAGCTGAAAATGCTCCTATACGAATTGATGTCTTAGAAGGACAATTTGTGAATGAAATAGCAAATCAGTCTATAGCACGCCAGAAGCATGGTAGACCAATTTGTTCAAAAGATAAAAATTCTCGTAAAAAGAAGGGAGAATATGTTAATAATGAACCCGGGCTTAATACTCCAAAAGAGTCAAGAGACATAATAAATGATATAACTCCAGAAGAAGTTCAAGTACCTAAAGATATTGAAAATATTGAAAAATAGATAATGATGAGATCTCAATAAATTATGTCTCAACGGAGAAATGATTGAACCGAGAAGAAATAACTATCGATAGTGTTTTTGTATATAATAAGGCATCAGCTATTATAAATGAACATGATTATAATGAGCTTACATCCATTGATGAATGTCGACGTAGAAGTGATTGCCTAAAATGGAAAGATGCAATTCAAGTAGAATTAAACTCACTTGCAAAACGTGAAGTTTTTGGACCCATATCCCAGACACCTGAAGATGTTATACTTGTAGGGTACAAATGGATATTTGTAAGGAAAAGAAATGAGAAAAATGAAATTGTGAGATATAAAGCACGCCTTGTTGCACAAGATTTTTCTCAAAGACCGGGAATTGACTATGAGGTCACTTATTCTCCTGTGGTGGATGCAATTACTTTTCGTTATCCCCTTAGTGTGGGGGCTAATGAGAAACTTGATATGTATCTTATGAATGTAGTTACAACCAATATATATGGCTCACTTGATAGTGATATCTATATGAAAATCCCTGAATGATTTAAAATGCATGAAGCATATAAATCAAATTCTCGAGAATTATTTTCAATAAAATTACAAAGATCTTTGTATGGTTTAAAATAGTTTGGTCGAATGTGGTACAATTGTCTTAGTGAATATTTATTGAAAGAAGGTTATCAAAATAACCAAATTTGTCCATGTGTATTTATCAAGAAAGAAAATTCAGGGTTTGCTATAATAGTTGTATATGTTGATGATTTAAATATTATTGGAACTCCTGAAGAATTTTAAAAAGTAGTAGATTCTTTGAGGAAAGAATTTGAGATGAAAGATCTCGGAAAAACAAAGTTTTGTCTCGACCTGCAGATCGAGCATTTAAAAGATGAAACTAGAATTTTTGTTCATCAATCAAATTATACTGAAAAGGTCCTTAAAAGATTCTACATGGACAAGGCACATCCATTGAGTACCCCAATGGTTGTCCGATCACTTGATGTGAAAAAAGACATTTTCGACCTCGTGAGGATAATGAAGAAGTTCTTGGTCCTGAAGTACCATATCTTAGTGCAATAGGTGCACTAATGTATCTTGCTAATAATACAAGACCTAATATATCTTTTTTTGTTAATCTGTTAGCAAGGTTTAGTTCATGTCCAACTAGAAGACATTGAATGGAATCAAACATGTCTTCCAATACCTTTGAGGTACAATTGATATGGGATTGTTACATCCTCATAGTTCTAAACCACAACTTGTTGGTTATGCTGATGCTGGTTACTTGTCTGATCCACATAAAGCCAGATCTCAAACAGGCTATGTTTTTACATGTGGATGAACTGTTGTTTCATGGCTTTCTACAAAGCAAATGTTAACTGCTACTTCGAATCATGTAGAAATTATAGCAATCCATGAAACAAGTCGTGAATAAGTTTGGTTAAGATCCATGTCTCAATACATTCGAGAGACATGTGGTTTTATGAAGATAACACTACATGTATAGCTCAATTACAGGAAGAATATATCAAACAAGATTGCACAAAGCATATTTCACCAAAATTTTTCTTTACACATGATCTTCAGAAAAATGGTGATTTGATGTACAACAAATCCATTCAAGTGATAATTTGGCAGACTTGTTCACAAAAGCATTACCAACTTCAACATTTGAAAGACTAGTCTATAATATTGGAAAGAGCCGATACAATGATATTATGTAATGATCAGGGGGAGTATGCAAGGAACAATCTACTCTTTTTCCTTCACTAGGGTTTTTTTCCACTGGGTTTTTCTCTAGTAAGGTTTTAATGAGGTATATTTCTTGTACAATAGACATCCAAGGGGGAGTTTTATAAATATCCTCGTATGTCCATTGAACTTCTTTCAACTCCCATAACCCCCTTTTCAATAATACCTAATAACAATGGTAACTTCCTATTCATGTTAATGTTTAGGAGTTACATGTTTGTGTATATATATTGTATGTATATATATGTCTCTTACTTCATCCCTATAAATAGGGGCTTACATATGTATATTTGTATATAGATGAATCATATGAGAAAGATATAAAGAACAACTCTCTCTTATTATTTTCATTGATCTCTATCTCATTTGATGTTTTGTAAATTTCTTTTGTTAGTTATTGTTTTATAACCATAAGATATTTTATATCTTATGATTTTAATAGAAGCATCAAGTAGATGGTCTTGTGAATACTTATTAATGAACCAATGACAACCTAAAGTTTGTGATATGATTATAATAGACGCATCTGGTTGATGGTCTTGTGAATACCTATTAGTAAATCACAACCTGAAGTTTGTGATATGATCATAATAGAAGCATTTGGTAGATGGTCTTGTGAATACTTATTAATGAATCGCAACCTGAAGTTTGTGATATGATTATAATAGACGCATCTGGCAGATGGTCTTATAAATATTTATTAGTAACTCACAAATTGAAGTTTGTGAGATTATTGCTCAAATAATTTGATTATAATCAATAATATATTGGATAGTATTGTGATGGCTATTGGCATAAGTGTATGTCTAATTGACAGTGGAACTACCCACATCACTTAAATATGAGAGATATATTTCTCATTTGAATAATGAGAGAAACAAGTTTTACAATGATAAGTGGTATTGAAATTTTTTTGAAGAGCTCCAGAAGAGCTAATATAATATTACTAAGAGGAACTATGATTGTTATTGGTAAAATAGTTTTTCTCCATGTCTCTAAGGAGTTAATTGAGTTTTAGATATATCCAATGTAATGGATATCATGTCTGAGACTATCGAAGATAATTGCCATAAATATTTGGGCATGACCAAAATAACCTTTGGTAATATTTTTTTGTTATAAAAACTATCATCTCTTTTATGACTTTTATTATGTTAAAATTAATTTTATTGAGATGCATTTAGTAAACTAGAAGTTTACTAATCCTATTACTTTTAACATGACATGATCGTTTGGGTCATCTGGGATCAATTATGATGTGAAAAATACTTGATACTACACATGGTCATACTTTAATTTTGACTTTTGGTAACCTCATGTGTTGAATGTTTAAAAGAGGAAATTAATCATAAGACCATCACCATTGAAAGTAGGAGTTGAAAGTCCTACGTTTCTAAAATGGATTCATGGAGATATATGTGGATCGATTAATCCACCATGTGGGCAGTTTAGATATTTTATAGTTTCAATTGATGCAGTGACTTGATGGTCACATTTTTGTTTATTATCAATTTGCAGCCTCAAGTCTGCGAGATTACTTGCCCAAATTATTCGTTTGAGAACGCAATTTCTTGATAATTCTATTAAACGAATTCTTTTAGATAATGCTGATGAATTTTTCTTAAAATATATTTGATTCTTATTGCAAAATAATTGTTGAATATTCATGGGTTCATATTCACACGCAGAATGATCTAGTTGAATCAATTATTTTGCATGTTGAAATGCTTGTGCATTTAAGGCCAGAAAGTTATCATACATTTTCTTCATTACCATGTGGCTAATATTTCTTATTTGAAAATTTTTGGATGTGGCGTATATGTTTCAATTGAACTAATCCTATGGACAAAGATTATGTTTGAAACTTTTAGCTTTATTCTTTTATGGGAAATAATGAATCATGATTGACAAATTATTTTATAATTCACGAAAGTGAAGTTAATAAAATTTATGATCGCTAAAGAGGTCATATTGTGTAAATATTTTTGTCCATGATTGTGATAATATATTTTAATATATTTATATGGTCATGATGCATTTGGCTATTATATACTAATTATTGAGAAAAAGATTAAGAACCAAAATATAAATAACCACTTGGAGTGGAATAGGACAATGACAATTGGAAAAAATATTATTATATTATGTTTGATATGTTATCTTATATTATCTATTTAATATTTTTATATATTTATATGAATAGATATTTATTATTTATCACCCGAAGTGATAATTTTTAAATATATTTTATGAATAGTATTTTAATAAACTTACCACCTGAAGTGGTAATATGTTAATACGCTTTCCACCTGAAGTGGGTTAAAGTGGACAATATCATTGAATTATTTATGACTCCCCCTGTTTATTATAATTTATTATAAGATATTTTGAACCTTTGATGATGAGATAAATTTTTACAGCAGGATTTGTTGATGCCATTTTGATGAGAATTTATTTCTCAAATTAGGGGGATAAAGTAAATGACATAAAATAGAACTAGTGTGGAAAATATTTTTGAGGCATTTAGATCCACGCACAAGTGTGATTGAACTGAAAGTTCAAAGATAATTTATTTGCACCAAATTGCAAATCAAACTGCCAGATTGTTTTATTGACTCCGGAAGAGTCACTAAATCACATATTTGAACTATAAATGCTCCTATACAAATAGAAGTCCCTGAAGGACAAAACGTGAATCATATAGTTGTTGAATCAAAAACACGCCAGAAGCGTGGACGACCCCTTGGTGCTAAAGTTAAAATATTTGAAAGAAAAGAAGATTAAATGATCTAGAAGATCATATTGAAAATATTGAAAAAAGAAAAACCAAGGGACAACTATTGAAATGATTTCAGCTACAAACGATGAAGAGAATTTGAAAATCTCTATCAATTTTACCACTTATGATAAAAGTTGAGATTAAAGAGAAATATTTGATAATACTTTTGCATACAATGTAGCCCTTGACATTTTCAAGGATAATGAGGATTTATATCTTTCAACAATTGAAGAATGTTGACATAGAATTGATTGGCCTCAATGGAAAGATGCGATTCAATCGGAGTTAAATTCGCTTGCAAAGCGAGAAGTTTTTGGATCTATAGTCCGAACATCGAATGGTGTAAAACCTGTTGGTTATAAATGGGTGTTTGTGTGAAAGCGAAATGAGAATAATGAAGTCGTAAGATATAAAGCACGACTAGTCGCACAAGGCTTTTTGCAAAATCTTGGTATTGATTATGATCAAACTTATTCACCTGTAATTGATGCTATTACACTCCGGTATCTTATAAGTTTGACAGTTCATGAAAAGGTATACATGCGTTTAATAGATATTATTACAACTTATCTATATAGCCTTGAAAATGAATTTTATTTGAAAATCCCTAAAGTATTAAAGACTTCTAATGGTTCTCGTGAAAATTATTCTATAAAATTATAGAAATTATTATATGGGCTGAATGAGTCTAGACGCATGTATTGCCTTAGTAAATTTTTATTGAAATTGGGATTTGAGAATGACCAAATTGTCCATGCAATTTTATTGAGAAATCAGAATGTTGATGATATTAATCCCATTGGAACTCTAGAAGAGTTCGGAAAAGCTACAGATTGCTTAAAGCCAGAATTTGAAGTTAGAGATTTTTGGAAAATTAAAGTTTTCTCTTGGCTACAGATTGAACATATAAAAGATGGAAACTTTTTTCATTAGTCAACATATACAATTAAAGTTTTGAGAATATTTTTTCATGGATAAAGCACATTCATTTAGTATTCCAATGGTTGTGAGGTCAATAGAAGTAAATAAAGATATTTTTAGACCTCGAGAAAATGATGAAGAACTACTTGGTCCTGAAGTACCATATTTGAGAGTTATCGGTGCATTAATGCATCTTGAAAATAATTTATTAGTAAGATTTAGTTCATCACCACTGTGACAACATTGGAATGATGTTAAACATTTCTTTACATACCTCCAAGGAACTATTGACATCAGATTATATAAGGACAGTGATTATATTAGAGGGAGTTGTGGTTTATCCTCTAGAAGAGAGATTCGAACTCCTCTACATACAAATAATGTAGCTTGTATAGCTATGCTGAAAGAATGATATATCAAAGGAGATATGGCAAAATATATTTCACTTAAATTTTTCTATGCCCATGAATTTCGAAAGAATGGTGAAATTGATGTGCTTCAAATAAGGTCATGTGATAATTTTACAGATTTATTCACTAAGCCTTTTCAAACGCAACCTTTGAGAAATTGAGATAGAAAATTGGTTTGTATAATTTAAAGATACCGAGAATTCATCTCATCAAGGGGAAATATTTACGCATAAAGAATAGTGTACTCGTTTTCCTTGCCTAAATTGTTTTTCCCACATGGTTTTTATTTAGTAAGGTTTTAACGAGGCATATTCTTTATGCAATGGACATCCAAGCGGGAGTGGTATGAATCTTGAAGATTCATTGATTTGAAGATATATTAAATTTAGTAGATGTCCATCAAATCGAATGATACAATATTTATTGTACATTGGATATTCAAAGGGGAGTGTTATAAATCTATTATTATGTGAATATCCATTGAGATATTCTTTATGGTTATATCCCTACTTTATCTAGGGTTTTTATCCCTATAAATAGAGAGTTTCATAAAAGGATTATATACAAGTCGTGTACTAGAGAATACATCAATAAAATTACTCTCTACTTTTCTCCCGATATTGTCTTTATCTTCTCTTTATTTTAGTAGTTTCATAACAATTTTGTCTATTTATTTATTTTAGTCATTTTATCTATTTATCTTGTTTATTTATATTAATTATTTTATTTACTTATTTATTTTTATTTTATTATTAATGTGACCTATTTATTTTAATTATTTTATTTTATTATCTATTATTTTGTTTTCCTCCCCTCTTTTTATCTAAGCTTGTTTTTAATTTAAGTATGGGTTTCATTTGATTTCATCAAATTCAATCACATTTTCACTATCATTCTAAATTCTTCCAAATATTTCAAAAATTCAACATTTTTCATACTTGCTCTATTTTTCAAAACTTCCAAAAATTTTCAACTTTTTCAAACTTTTCGTTTTATTTTGAAAGATGATTTTTCTTGGTCTTATAGTTTGATTTTTGTCCCACCAATGATATAAATGAATGATTTCGTATGATTCTTTTCTATTAAACTTGATTGGACTATTGAAGTTTGAGATGGATACTATTATAGGAAATTCCTAACATTTTTTAGCATACTACGTGTACTAATTGTTTGATCGATGGATGAATTCTTGGACTATTTGATTAATCGATATTTGATCTTCCTTATTTTGGGGTGACTATCCGACATACTTATAGGAGTTTTGAGGAATAGTAACCATCGCATACAAATAAATAAATGAATAAAGAGAACGGGTATTTTATAAGTGTCATTCGCTACTTGAACACCACTTCTGAAGGGAACTTGATGCCCGGTGCCCTAAGGTCCTTAGGATCTGGGAATCATCGGAATGAGATTTGATACATGAGTAGTTGAGGTTGACATATGTACGTGAATGTCAAACCCCTTGAAAAATAAAAATAATAAATCAATAAAAGCGGTCATTTGTTCCTTAGCTCTAAAAAGTGATTAGGAACGGTTATTATGATTCATAGAATTGATCGAACTACTTGTTGATTGAATTGATTTGAGAAGAGATTTTTTGATTAAGTGATGAAATATGAGTAGACACACACACTTAGAGAAATTCTATGATTTTTGCAAGTGTTGATTGAATTTAGACATTTTGAGTTACATTTTCTAGAATTGTATGAAAATGTTCAATGAGGCACTAGGGGATGAATTTTGATTTATGAGGATCTGGGGAGAAGAATCTTGAGGAGTAATTTAAATAGTTTGAGATGGTTAAGGAATTAAAATTTTGTCACTTCCGATTTAAAATTCTTCCGAAATATTTTAGTGTTTGTTTTTCAATTTAATTTCCATGCTAGTAATTGTTTGAGGACAAGAAAAAGTCCGAGTGTGGGGTATTTGATGACACAAAAAAATTCTAATATTTTAGTGACAATTTGGGCTTAATTGTGTTCCAATTTGATGATAATCGATCACTTTTGACTTAAATTGACTATTTTTGTGTTTAAAGTGATTTTAGGAAGTTTTTGGGGCAAATTTGTGTGAAATTACAACTTCAGTGACTCTGATGCGTTTCCGACTGATATGCTAAATAGGTTTTGTTTTACCATATGTTGATTATGAGCAATTAAGGTCTGGGATTGACTAATTGTCACGTTTAGTCTTTATAGTGTCACATAATCAGTCAGAACCTAAGGCAGAGTACCTATCGTGTAGCTAGTCTATTGGAAAGTATCTACGATTTTATTAAATTAAATATCGTACTCCCAGGGAAGTGGTAACGACTTAGTAGTAACTAGCCTTTTATCCTAACTCTTATCTTATGATTCAGTTATGCAATCGTCATCAATAACTTTGATGAGAGGGTGATCTATTCTCCACTAGGTTTAAGTCTAATTAAGCCTAAAAGTATTTTATAGATGAGGTCCTGATTCTATGTTATACTGTTCCTACATGTTGATTGACCTATCTTCGAGTATTTTAGATATATCTTAGCCTGGATTGCAACTATGTTCTGAGTCTAAAGGTGTACCACATCTGAGTAATCTGATAAACCGCACCATCGCCAAGGTAAACGGCCATACTCACGTTTCGAGCAAAAGACAACTATGAAAGCCCTATGTCACTTAGGGGATCACGCTGCTGGCCCATAACGCCGGCATAAATGCTCTACTCAGCCTACTTAGACTACTTTAACAAACAGGGTGTTCCGCAGGTTATTTTATCTAATATGGCAGACACCAATACTAATTGATGCCTGTTAAACTAAACAGGTTATGAATAGACCGTGGTTAGGAATTGTCTATAACCCTAATTTTAGTTTAAAAGAAACTACATTAAACATGCAGACATAGTGAATATTAAGCAGGTGGCTATTTCCGGAAAATCATAAGCACTTCAACATATAAAACAAATATTCATAAAACCATAATCCAGTGTTCATAATTGATATTTGGACAAACACAATACAAACATATAAAGAGAGGGACATGGGGACTGATGCCATAAAGAAATCACCCTTTACTTAGTCTCGCCGATGGAGCGTACTGCTTGTATATCTCGTACTGCTTGACCCGACTCTGCTCGACAGAACCTTCGGAGGACGCTTGATGCGATTCCGGTTGACGTACTAAATAGGTGTTATTTTACCCTATGTCGATTATGATTAATTAAGGACTGTGATTGACTAATTGTCACGTTTAGTCTTATGGTGTCACTTAATCAGCCAGAATCTAAGGTAGAGTACCTATCGTGTAGCTAGTCTATTGGAAAGTATCTACGATTTTACTAAGTTAATTATCGTACTCCCAGGGAAGTGGCAACGGCTTAGTAGTAACTAGCCTCTTATCCTAACTCTTATCTTATGATCCAGTTATGCAATCTTCATCAAATACTTTGATGAGAGGGTGATCCATTCTCCACTAGGTTCAAGTCTAATTAACCCTAGAAGTGTTTTAAAGATAAGTTCTGATTCTATGTTATACTGTTCCTATATGTTGATTGACCTATATTCAAGTGTTTTAGATATATCTTAGCCTGGAATGCAACTATGTTCTGTGTCTAAAGGTGTACCACATCTGAGTCTCTATGCTACCGCCCCCTATCATTAAGGTAAACGGCCCTACTCACGGTACGAACAAAGACAGTTATGAAGGCCCTATGTCACTTTCGGGGATCACTCTGAAGGCTCGTAATCGCTGGCATAACGCTCTACTCAGCCTACCTAGACTACTCTAACAAGCCAGGTGTTCAGCATGTTATTTTATCTAGTATGGCAGACACCAATACTAATTGATGCCTGTTAAACTAAACAGGTTATGAATAGACCGTGGTTAGGAATTGTCTATAACCCTATTTTAGTTTAAAAGAAACTACATTAGACATGCAGACATAATGATTATTTAGCAGGTGGCTATTTCCGGAAAAACATAATAACTTCAACATACAAAACAACTATTCATAAAATCATAATCTGATATTCATAATTGATGTTTAGGACAAAGCAATAAAACATATAAGAGAGGGGTATGGGGACTGATGCCATAAAGAAATCACCCTTTACTTAGTCTCGCCTACAGAGCGTACTGCTGTATACGTCGTATTGCCCGCCCTGACTCTGCTCGCCAGAACCTTCGGAGGACGCTTCCTCCAGCCTAGCTAGACTTTACCTTACGTCCTGGGCTTAAGCCTAGCCCTGTGGACTGACTCTTCGAACGCCTAGAGCTCTCTTAGGGTCTCCTAACGAAACCCCGGGTATTCTATGAATACCGGAAACGAACCTATCTATAGAAACCTAAGATCTGAGACTATTTCTCAGAAACTAAAACAAAACACTAATATGAAAGAAAACTGAGATCTGAGTCTCTGAGTGAGTTGTGTACTGGAAAACTGTACACTGGAAACCACTTAATGACTCAGATCGAGTGGAGAGGGATGAATTCAACTGCTGGAGGCCTGGGGTATTTATAGCAACTTCCCGGAGTGAAAAATTCTGAAAAATTCGATGTGGGACAGCTTCTGGCGGCTCGGGACGCCCGTCCTGATTCGTTGACCAGGTTCGGGATGCCCGTCCCGGTTCAGGACGCCCGTCCTGGCGGTTTGACCGGGTCGGGACGCCCGTCCCGGACCTTTGACCGGGTCAACATTTCCAAAAATTGCGTTTTTGCCCCAGAATTTGCTGTTTTCGTCTACTTTTCACCTGACACTTCCAAAATCATAAAAACTGTGAAATCAAGTAAATAGTAAACAATTAATGTCAATTTACTCTCAATTTCACATTAAAACATATGTAAAAACATGCTAAAAATGTGATACGATTTTCGCGTATAAGATAACCCCACACTTAGCTTTTTGTTTGTCCTCAAGCAAAGTCTACATGGAGTTAGTGATTTTAAACCGTAGTGCAGTCACTTAAATTCCTAATCATGTTTTTATTCCAAAAATTCTTCAGACAATTCTTAACACAGGTCTGATTGGTTAGGTTGCTATGACAAGGTCTCACATGTCTCTAGTAGTTTGTTATGATCAGGCAGAAAATAAATCAACAACTAGGTTGGACTTTTTTCTTAGTCACAGGGTCTTCCTGATGTGTAGTGTGTGTACTAGTCTAGACCAGATAGTCAACACAATGAACTCTTATCTTAACTGCTACCAGATAATACTTCGACCTATCGCTAGACATACTGACAACAGATAACTTTCTGAGTTCTGAGCTTTGGTGATCAGATTTTTAATGTTTTAGCACTTAGTTATTTTCTTTATAGATTCAGGGTATTTCGAGTTTGCTTAGAACACGTCAACTTCAACTACCCATGTAGCGAGTCCCACTCCGATGACTCCCAGATCTACACGACCTTAGGGCATCAGGCTTTAAGTTCCCCAAAGGAGTGGTGCTCGAGTAGCGAAGGCCGTTGGCAAACTACCCTATTGTAATTAACTTCCTTAAGTTCTTTTCACTTTTAGCTCAGAGTCTCATCTAGTCATTCTAACTGCCAATATATCCACAACTGGTCTAATTTTATCTAGTGGAGTCTCGAATGGGCAATTGGTTGAGGTCTCTAATCCAGACAAGGTTGTGCTCAGTTATCAGGAATTCCCTATTCCTAATCAATTAGTCCAAGATAGCTATCGACTATCTCCTACTAACCATAACATACTACCTACATATCATAGACATAAGCAATTTGTTTAACCAAGCATACTGCATTTAGAAGTCTGAAAGACGGAAAAATTTTGAAAATGTTTTTGGAAGGGTGTGAAAATACAGGGAAAACAAGCAAAAGTATGCGAAAATTTTTTCAAACTGCTTCAAACTGCTACAGTGCACCGTGCACTGCTACCCCACACTTAAGTTTGGCACTGTCCTCAGTGTTCATGCATAGCTAATTACCCCACACTTATTTGAAAACAAGAAATAAAACATAATAAAACAAGAAAAAAAAACAAAATAATGCAACAATTCTGTATGTCATATAAATCAATTTTGTACAAAGATTCATAGTCATACAGCTCAGACATACACAAAGAACAAGATAAACAAAAGACAAAAGAAAAAGAAAGAAAAGAAGGGGAGAGAGAGACTAAGAACCCGGCGGGTCGCCATCCAGTGGACCGAGGTCTGTTAGGTCAAACTCGAAGTTCTCCGCTACTCGGGTAGTCTGCTGATGTATCTCCTCAATCCTACTGGTGATCATGGCGATCCTGTCATCCATCACCGCCAGTCGTCTGTCAATCCGGTCATCCATCATGGCCAGCCGGCTGTCAATCCGGTCCATGTCTCGACTGTATCGTGCCGATAGTTCTGCCAATCCGTGCGACATGTGTCGTTCGAAGGCAGTACGTGGCACGAACGTCTCGGATGGATGGATATGCGGTGGAGCTGCTTCTGATGCCGAAGCCTGTCCTGGCTGCTCTGTGTGGATGGTGTAGCGGCCGCTCGCATCCCGGACAACCATTCCCATGTTCCGTAGGATGGTAACGTCTGTGGGAATAGTGGTTGGGGCGACCAGAGTAAGCTCCGAGCCCTCTATGTCCAACTCCAGGTAGCGGGCTATCCTGGTGATGAATGGCCCGAGCCCCAGACACTGTTTCCGAGTGTCCGTAGCAAAACCCCGCATGATGACTGTGATAAGTCGAGCCATCTCTACTGTGGATCCCATATGCATGTTGGCCAAGAGGAATGTCTCCATCTGGGTGACATTCCCGGGGGCCGTCCGTCGTCCTGACAAAGTGTGTGCAATAATGGCATGTAAGTAGCGAAGAGCAGGATAGATACCTGTGGCTTTCGCAAAGCCATGCTGGTAGGGAACACCCGTCATACAGATCTGAGCCCAAGCAGTGGAGACTGCAGAAGTGAAGTCCCGAACTGCTGTGGTGTAGGCGGGCGTATCCAGCTCCTCTCTCTGCCAGATACCCAAAGCGATGCCGAACTCGGCCATGCTCATCGACCGATCTATTCCGCCTAAGCGGAATGTGATCTGCTCCTGGTGGCATGCAAAGGATGCATAGAACTCACATACCAGCTCCAGGTACGTGGGCTCTGTGACGATGAATACTCGACTGTAGGGTAGTACATCGAGTATGCGTCTGACCTCAGCCTCTACTCCCAGTGTCTGTACTGCTGCCCAATCCAGCGTTCTGCCCGTCAGTATCGTGCGTCCGATGTACCCAGTGCATCTCTCCTGATATGCTGCTGGAGGGAAACAGCATAAAAGGATGTGTCACTGAGGTAACTGTCAGTAGATGGGGTACGAGCACGTTTGGCAGCCATTTGGTTTGAAAGTGTTTGAGAGACTTTTGGGAGTTTAGGTAGGAAGGAAGGTTCGAATTCGAATTCTGGAGGTGAATTTGAATTCAAAAGGGTGAAATTAGGCTAGGGAAAGATTTCGAAATTTTTGGCGGGAAATTCGAATTTTGGAGGGAAATTCGAATTTGGAAGGAAATTTAAAATTTAAATTTTGGAGGGAAATTTGAAATTTTAAATTTGAAAAGTTTGCCAAAGGTAAAGAGAGAGAGTTATTTGAGAGAGGTGGATTTTTGGAAGTGAATTTTGAGGGAAAAATGAAAAAAATTGAGATTTTATAGAAGGGGAGGCCTTCGGGACGCCCGTCCCGGAGGAAGGACTCCCGTCCCGCTGGACGCCCGTCCAGAACCGGGACGCCCGTCCCGGGTTGCCTCGGGGACGTGCCAATTCCGAAAATATTAATTTTTTTTCTAATTCCTGCAAATCTCAGTATCCAAAAAATAATCATAATTTTAACAATGCTTATGTTGCCAACGAAATCAGAAGTTGTTAAAAAACAACTCTATGCAAAATTCCCAGTCTCACTTTTTCGAAAATCATACTACCCTTTATTCCTATTTAAATTCAGCAAGAAAAACAAAAATTTGATTTATACAATTTAGTAATGAAAAATAAACTAATTGCAAAATTTTCGTTTTCATAGAAATAAAATGTCTGAAGAAAATTGTTGAAAATAAAGGACCCTTTAAAAATGTTTGAAAAATAGAAAAATATGGGTCAATTATTCAAGTTTCAGTTCAAACGAATTATTTGCTGAAAATAAAAGTAAAAGAATCTTCCCTTTTTAACGAATCCTGTCTCTGATCTCCTGTAGTTCTGTCCGAATGCTTCGCATTTCTATGCGTATTGTTCGCATCTCATCCCTCTGCCTGTTTTGCTCACTGCGTAGATCAGCCATCTCTCGGAGTAGTTGTGCACCTTGGTTCTCCTGGAGATTGACCGTGGCTCTGAGTCGGTCTACGTTAGTTGTGATGTTCAGACTGAGTTGGTCTAAATGACACAGTCTGCTGGCAATCCCTTGGTCCATCTCATAGACCCTTTGAGTTAGTGTGTCTATCTGCACGGACAACAGTGAATAATAACCGTTAGTACTCCCCGCAGATGAAGGGGTGCGCTCGTGAGGTGTTGGGGTGTATGCAGGAGAGGTCGGTGAATTCTGGGTTTGATCAGTAGGGGGTGGATTTAGAGGAACTCTCTGGGTAGGAGGGTGAATTGGAGATCTCTGGGGTACTTCTCTAGGAGGGAAGGTATCCTCAGAAGGATCTTCTTCCGTGGGACTATGCTCACGGGGTTCAGGAATCGTCTCACTAGTTCACTGGCATCAGGGCTCGAGTTTACTTCTACTGGTTGTGAAGGAAGAGTCCCTCGTGGTACTTCTGGTGCGGGTCTAGAGGGGCCTTCTGGTTTCGTCTTCTTTGGTCCTGGAGTGTCAGGGTTTTCTGTTTTCTTTGCCTGGTTAGTAGCTGCTCTTGTTCTCTTCATCTCTGAGTGCAAAGTCTGGTTAGAAATAACAAATAACAAACATAGGAAAGTGAAGACAACCGAGAAAAATATTTTTATGGATTTTAAAATTTATTTAGAAAGCAGGTAAATTTCCTCAATATGGTTCTAGAATAATTTTCTAAAATTTGATTATCCTAAGTCTCTTAATTCCAGATATTATCTAAAATTAATTAGTTATGATAATCCTATATTCAGGAAAGTGATTGTCTAACTGGTATAACATAAGTGTTAATCAAAAGTCTAGGTTACTACCGTTACCTATCATAAGTCTCTAGAATTGTGGCCAATAATCCTAAATTCATTATGATATTTCCCCGGCAACGGCGCCAAAAATCTGATGCGATTCCGGTTGACGTACTAAATAGGTGTTATTTTACCCTATGTCGATTATGATTAATTAAGGACTGTGATTGACTAATTGTCACGTTTAGTCTTATGGTGTCACTTAATCAGCCAGAATCTAAGGCAGAGTACCTATCGTGTAGCTAGTCTATTGGAAAGTATCTACGATTTTACTAAGTTAATTATCGTACTCCCAGGGAAGTGGCAACGGCTTAGTAGTAACTAGCCTCTTATCCTAACTCTTATCTTATGATCCAGTTATGCAATCTTCATCAAATACTTTGATGAGAGGGTGATCCATTCTCCACTAGGTTCAAGTCTAATTAACCTAGAAGGTGAAAGATAAGTTCTGATTCTATGTTATACTGTTCCTATATGTGATTGACCTATATTCGAGTGTTTTAGATATATCTTAGCCTGGAATGCAACTATGTTCTGTGTCTAAAGGGTACCACATCTGAGTCTCTATGCTACCGCCCCCTATCATTAAGGTAAACGGCCCTACCACGGTACGAACAAGACAGTTATGAAAGCCCTATGTCACTTTCGGGATCACTCTGAAGGCTCGTAATCGCTGGCATAACGCTCTACTCAGCCTACCTAGACTACTCTAACAAGCCAGGGTTCAGCATGTTATTTATCTAGTATGGCAGACACCAATACTAATTGATGCTGTTAAAACTAAACAGGTTATGAATAGACCGTGGTTAGGAATTGTCTATAACCCTATTTTAGTTTAAAAGAAACTACATTAGACATGCAGACATAATGATTATTTAGCAGGTGGCTATTTCCGGAAAAACATAATAACTTCAACATACAAAACAACTATTCATAAAATCATAATCTGATATTCATAATTGATGTTTAGGACAAAGCAATAAAACATATAAGAGAGGGGTATGGGGACTGATGCCATAAAGAAATCACCCTTTACTTAGTCTCGCCTACAGAGCGTACTGCTGTATACGTCGTATTGCCCGCCCTGACTCTACTCGCCAGAACCTTCGGAGGACTCTTCCTCAGCCTAGTAGCTAGACTTTACCTTACGTCCTGGGCTTAAGCCTAGCCATGTGGACTGACTCTTCGAACGCCTAGAGCTCTCTTAGGGTCTCCTAACGAAACCCCGGGTATTCTATGAATACCGGAAACGAACCTATCTATAGAAACCTAAGATCTGAGACTATTTCTCAGAAACTAAAACAAAACACTAATAAGAAAGAAAACTGAGATCTGAGTCTCTGAGTGAGTTGTGTACCGGAAAACTGTACACTGGAAACCACTTAATGACTCAGATCGAGTGGAGAGGGATGAATTCAACTGCTGGAGGCCTGGGGTATTTATAGCAGCTTCCCGGAGTGAAAAATTCTGAAAAATTCGATGTGGGACAGCTTCTGGCGGCTCGGGACGCCCGTCCCGGACCTTTGACCGGGTCAACATTTCCAAAAATTGCGTTTTTGCCCCAGAATTTGCTGTTTTCGTCTACTTTTCACCTGACACTTCCAAAATCATAAAAACCGTGAAATCAAGTAAATAGTAAACAATTAATGTCAATTTACTCTCAATTTCACATTAAAACATATATAAAAACATGCTAAAAATGTGATACGATTTTCGCGTATCAACGCTTCCTCAGCCTAGTAACTGGGCTTTACCTTAATACCCAGCTTAAGCCCAGCCTTGTGGACTGACTCTTCGAACGCCTCGAGCCCTCTTAGGATCTCCTAACGAAATCCCAGGTATTCTATGAATATCAGAAATGAACCTATCTATCGAAGCCTAAGATCTGAGACTATTTCTCAGAATCTAAGAAAACGAAACACTAACTAGAAAGAAAGAAACTTATACTGAAATCTGAGTCTCTGAGCGACTTGTGTACTCGAGAATTGTATACTGGAAGTCACTGAATGACTCAGATCGAGTGGAGAGGGATGATTTCAACTGAGGAAGGCCTGGGGTATTTATAGTAGCTTTCTGGAGTGAATTTTCCAAGATTTTCGATGTGGGACTTTGACCAGGCACCCGGGACGCCCGTCCCGGTATGTTGACTAGGTCAGGATGGTTGTCCCGAGTCCTGGACGCCCGTCCCGACCTGTTGACCAGGTCAGGACGCCCGTCCTGATTCGGGACGCCCTGCCCGACTTCCGAACTTCTGAAAAATTGCATTTTTACCCCAAAATTTGCCATTTTCTTCTACTTTTCACCTGACAATTACAAAATCATAAAAACTGTGAAATTGAGTTAATAATAAACAATTAAGACCGATTTACCCTTAATTTCACCCTAAATCATGCCTAAAAAGATGCTAAAAATGTGATATGATTTATGCATATCAGATAACCCCACACTTAGCTTTTTGCTTGTCCTCAAGCAAAGTCTAACTGAAGTTAGTGATTCTAAATCATTGTGCAGTCACTTAGATTTCCTAGTCATGTTTTTATTCCAAAAATTATTCAGGCAATTCTTAATACAGGTATGACTGGTTAGGTTGCTATGACAAGGTCTCAAATGTCTCTAGTAGATTGTTATAGTCAAGCAGTTGACAACTTAACAACTAGGTTGAACTCTTTTCTTAGTCACAAGGTCTTCCTGATGTGTAGTGTGTACTAGTCTAGACCAGATAGTCAACACAATATACTCTTGTCTTAACTACTACCAGATAATATTTCGACCCGTCGCTAGATATACTGACAATAGACAACTTTCTGAGTTCTGAGCCTTGGTGATCAGATTTTAATTATTCAGCACTTATTATTTTTTTTTCTTTTATAAATTCAGGGTATTTTGAGTTTGCTTAGAACACGTCAACTTCAACTATCCATGTAGCGAGTCCCACTCCGATGACTCCCAGACCTACACGACCTTAGGGCATCAGGCTTTATGTTCCCCGAAGGAGTAGTGCTCGAGTAGCGAAGGCCGCTGGCAAACTACCCTTATTTAATTAACTCTTTTTTGTTTCTTTTCACTTTTAGCTCAGAGTCTCATCTAGTCATCCTAATTGTCAATACATCCACAACTAGTCTAATCTTATCTAGTTAAGTCTTGAAAAGGTAATTGGCTGAGGTTTTTAATCCAGACTAAGTTGTGCTTAGTTACCAGGAATTCCCTATTCCTAATCAATAAGTTCCAAATAGTCATAAATCGTCTCCTACTAACCATAACTTCTACCTACATATCATAGACATAAGCAAATGTTTAACAAATCATACTGCATTTAGAAGTCTGAAAGAATGAAGAATTTTGAAAAACATTTTTGGAAGGGTGAAAATACGGGGAAAACAAGCAAAATCATGCAAAACTTTTCGCAACCCACTACAGTGCACCGTGCACTGCTACCCCACACTTAAGTTTGACACTGTCCTCAGTGTTCATGCATTTCTAATTACCCCACACTTATTTAAAAACAAGAAACAAAAATAAAACAGAAAAGACTCTTACCCCACACTTATTCGAATAACTATGGGTAAGAAGGAAAATAAGGCAATAAAAGAAATAATAAAATAACATAGAGAAAATAATGCTGTTATGTCATATCAATCAACGTTACACAGAGATTCATATTTCATACAGCCTAGACATGATCACACACATAGAACGAAAATAACAAAAGAAAAAGAAAAGGAAAAGAAAAGCTAAGAACCCGGCTCGCCGTCGTTAGGTGGACCGAAGTCTGCTGGAAAGTAGACCTCTGTGTTCTCCACTAGTTGGGAGGTATGCTGATAAATCTCCTCGATCCTGCTGGTGTTCATAGTGATTCTGTCATCCATCATCGTCAGTCGTCTCTCGATTCTTTCCATATCTTGACTATATCGGGCTGAGAGTTCTGCCAATCCGTGCGACATATGTTGTTCGAAGGCAGTGCGTGGAACGAACGTCTCGGTCGGAGGTATATGTGCTGGAGCTGCTCCTGGTGCCAAGGCCTGTCCTGGCTGCTCCGTGTGGATGGAGTAGCGCCCATTTGCATCCCGTACGACCATCCCCATGTTCCGTAGAATGGTAAGGTCCGTAGGAATGGTGGTCGGGGCAACCTGGGTTAGCTCCGAGCCCTCGATATCCAACTCCAGGTAGTAGGCTATCCTGGTGATGAACGGCCCGAGCCCCAAACATTGTTTCCGAGTGTCCGTAGTGAAACCCCGCATGATGACCGTGATGAGTCGAGCCATCTCCACTGTAGATCCCAAGTGCATGTTGGCCAAGAGGAATGTCTCCATTTGGGTGACATTCCCGGGGGCCGTCCGTCATCCTGACAGAGTGTGTGCGATAATGGCATGTAAGTAACGAAGGGCAGGATAAATACATGTGGCTTTCGCAAAGCCATGCTGGTAGGGAACACCCGTCATACAGATCTGAGCCCAAGCAGTGGAGACGTCTGCAGAAGTGAAGTCCGGAACTGCTGTGGTGTAGGCGGGCGTATCCAGCTCGTCTCTCTGCCAGATACCTAAGGCGATGCCGAACTCGGCCATGCTCATCGATCGATCTATTCCGCCCAAGCGGAATGTGATCTGCTCCTGATGGTACGTAAACGATGCATAGAACTCACATACCAGTTCTAGGTATGTCGGTTCAGTGATGATGAAAACTTGACTGTATGGTAGTACGTCGAGTATGCGTCTGACTTCCTTCTCAACCTTTAGCGTCTGTACTGCTGCCCAGTCAAGTGTTCTGCTAGTCAGTATAGTGCGTCCGATATACCCATGATATCTCTCCTAGTATGTTGGGCTGGAGTGAAACAGCATGAAAGAATGTGCCACCGATGTGACGGTCATGGTAGACGTGATACATGCGCGTTTGGGAGCCATTTGGGTTGATTGAAAGACTTTGAGAATTTAGGTAGGAAGGAAGATTCGAATTCGAATTCTGGAGGTGAATTTGAATTCAGGAGGATGGATTTTGGTTAGGGAAGGATTTTGAATTTTTGGCGGGAATTTCGAATTTTGGAGGGAAATTCGAATTTTGAAACTTTGGGGAGTTGTCAAAAATTTGAAGAGAGAGGGTAGAGAGAAAATTTTTAGAGAGATGAATTTTTTGAGGTACATTTGAGAGAAAATGAGAAAAAATGGAATATTTGTAGGAGGGGCGGCCTTCGGGACGCCCGTCCCGGGTCACTTCGGGATGCGTGCCAATTCTGAAAATAATTTTTTTTTTCGTAATTCCCTACAAATCTCAGTACAAAAAATAATCATAATATTTAACAAGTCTTCATGTTTATCCTATCAAATTCAGAAGCTGTTAAAAACTCTATGAAAAAAAAATTCCTCAATCTCTTTTTTTCGAAAATCATGATTACCCTAATCTTATCCTAACTTATATTTAGCAAGAATTTCAGAAAAACAAAAACTGAGTTTATACAATTTAATTAGTGAAAAATAAATTGCATTTGCAAAACCTTTGTTTTTCATAGAAATTTGAGAAATAAAATGTTTGAAGAAAAATTGTTGAATAAAATAAAAGACCCTTTTATTTTAAAAAGTCGAAAACAAGAAAAACGTAGGGGTCAATTATTTAATTTTAGTTCAAACAATTTATTTGCTGAAAATAAGAGTAAAAAGAATCTTCCCCTTTTTTTTCAACGGCCCTTATCTCTGATCTCTCGTAGTTCTGCTTGAATGGTTCGCATTTCCTCCTACTGGTTCCTTTGGTCCTCTAAGATTTCCATCACCTCTCGGAGTATTTGCACATTTTGGCATTCTATCGTGGTTCTGAGTTGGGTTACTTCAGAACTTACGGCTAGAACAGCTTGATATGATCGTCGTAGTCTGCCTGGTATTGTCTGAGCCATGGCACTTATCCTGTGAGATATATCATCTACCTGGGCAGATAAGGCTGATTGGAAACTCTTAGTGCTATCCCCTGATGAAGGTGGATGATTGTTAGGTGCTGGGGATGCAGGAGTGTACTCAGGGGATTTTGGAGTATATTCGGGAGATGCAGGAGTTGTTTGGATCTCTGGGAAAGGATTGATGTTATTTTCTAATTCGCCCAGAATATCCTGGGCTCTCGCTCTCGTCATCTATGAGTGCAAAGTCTAGTTAGGAATAACAAAACAAAGATAGAAAGAAAAGCAAAATAGAAAAGCAAGAAAGATATTTTTCGGGATTTTAAATTTTTAACAAATTTTTTCTTTTATATTTTATTTAGAAAGCAGATAGATTTCCTCAATATGGTTTTAGAATAATTTTCTAAAATTTGATTATCCTAAATGCCTTAATTTCAGATAATATCTAAAATTAGTTAGTTATGATAATCCTATATTTCGGAAAGTGATTGTCTAACTAGCATAAGATAAGTGTAGGTCAAAAGTCTAGATTACTACCGCTACCTATCATAAGTTTCTAGAATTGTGGCCAATAATCATAAATTCATTATGATATTTCCCCGGCAACGGCGCCAAAAATCTGATGCGTTTCCGACTGATATGCTAAATAGGTGTTATTTTACCCTATGTTGATTATGAGTAATTAAGGACTGGGATTGATTAATTGTCACGTTTAGTCTTTATAGTGTCACTTAATCAGTCAGAACCTAAGGCAGAGTACCTATCGTGTAGCTAGTCTGTTGGAAAGTATCTACGATTTTATTAAATTAAATATCGTACTCCCAGGGAAGTGGTAACGGCTTAGTAGTAACTAGCCTTTTATCCTAACTCTTATCTTATGATTCAGTTAATCGTCATCAATAACTTTGATGAGAGGGTGATCTATTCTCCACTAGGTTTAAGTCTAATTAAGCCTAAAAGTGTTTTATAGATGAGGTCCTGATTCTATGTTATACTGTTCCTACATGTTGATTGACCTATCTTCGAGTATTTTAGATATATCTTAGCCTGGATTGCAACTATGTTCTGAGTCTAAAGGTGTACCACATCTGAGTAATACGATAAACCGCCCCATCGCCAAGGTAAACGGTCCTACTCACGTTTCGAGCAAAAGACAACTATGAAAGCCCTATGTCACTTAAGGGATCACGCTGCTGGCCCTTAACGCCGGCATAAACGCTCTACTCAGCCTACTTAGACTACTTTAACAAACAGGGTGTTCCGCAGGTTATTTTTTCTAATATGGCAGACACCAATACTAATTGATGCCTGTTAAACTAAACAGGTTATGAATAGACCGTGGTTAGGAATTATCTATAACCCTAATTTTAGTTTAAAAGAAACTACATTAAACATGCAGACATAGTGAATATTAAGTAGGTGGCTATTTCTCGAAAATCATAAGCACTTCAACATATAAAACAAATATTCATAAAAACCATAATCCAGTATTCATAATTGATATTTGGACAAACACAATACAAACATATAAAGAGAGGGATAGGGGGACTGATGCCATAAAGAAATCACTGGAGCGTACTGCTTGTATATGTCGTACTGCTTAACCCGACTCTGCTCGACAGAACCTTCGGAGGATGCTTCCTCAGCCTAGTAACTGGGCTTTACCTTAATACCCAGCTTAAGCCCAGCCCTGTGGATTGACTCTTCGAACGCCTCGAGCCCTCTTAGGATCTCCTAACGAAATCTCGGGTATTCTATGAATACCAGAAACGAACCTATCTATCGATGCCTAAGATCTGAGACTATTTCTCAGAATCTAAGAAAACGAAACACTAACTAGAAAGCAAGAAACTTATACTGAAATCTGAGTCTTTGAGCGACTTGTGTACTCGAGAATTGTACACTAGAAGTCACTGAATGACTCAGATCGAGTGGAGAGGGATGATTTCAACTAAGGAAGGCATGGGGTATTTATAGCAGCTTTCTGGAGTGAATGTTTCCAAGATTTTCGATGTGGGACTTTGACTAGGCACCCGGGACACCCGTCCTGATTCGGGACGCCCTCCCCGACTTCCGAACTTCTGAAAAATTGCGTTTTTGCCCCGAAATTTGCCATTTTCTTCTACTTTTCACCTAACACTTCCAAAATCATAAAAACTGTGAAATTGAGTTAATAATAAACAATTAAGACCGATTTACCCTCAATTTCACCCTAAATCATGCCTAAAAACATGCTAAAAATATGATATGATTTATGCATATCAGACTCAATTGCAAAATCTGAAGAATTTTATACACGTCGTGCTTGACACCCGTCAAGCACTATTCATCAAATTTTTTATTTGTGAAATTCTATTTTTACCCCATGTAATTCACCTATAAATATGTGGAATTCCCCAAAGATATAGACATGAATTGTTAAGGCTTGTTGATATGCATAAATCATATAACTTTTTAGCATGTTTTTAGGCACAATTTAGGGTGAAATTGATGTTAAATCGCTCTTAATTGATTGTTATTAACTCAATTTCACAATTTTTGTGATTTTGGAAGTGTCAGGTGAAAAGTAGAAGAAAATGGCAACTTTCGGGGCAAAAACACTGATGTGCACAAATCATATACCCTTTTTAGCATGTTTTTAGACATATATTAGGGCAATATTTGAATGTATTTGATCTTAATTGAATCAAATTGACATAAAATTGCTTAAATTTCGATTCTGGAAGTTTCAGGAGCAAATTGGACGAAAACAGCAAATTTTGGGGCAAAAATGCAATTTTTGGAAATGTTGACTTGGTCAACGGTCCGGGACGGGCGTCCCGACCCAGTCAGACCACCAGGACGGGCGTCCCAATCCAGGACGGGCGTCCCGAAGCACCAGAATTTGTCCCACATCGAATGTTTTGGAAATTTTCACTCCAGAAAGCTGCTATAAATACCCCAGGCCTCCAGGAGTTGAAATCATCCCTCTCCACTCGATCTGAGTCATTAAGTGGTTTCCAGTGTACAATTTTCCAGTACACAACTCACTCAGAGACTCGGATCTCAGTTTTCTTTCTTATTAGTGTTTGTTTTAGTTTCTGAGAAATAGTCTCAGATCTTAGGTTTCTATAGATAGGAGACCCTAAGAGAGCTCTAGGCGTTCGAAGAGTCAGTCCACAGGGCTGGGCTTAAGCTGGGTATTAAGGTAAAGCCCAGTTACTAGGCTGAGGAAGCGTCCTCCAAAGGTTCTAGCGAGCAGAGTCAGGGCGAGCAATACGACGTATACAGTAGTACGCTCTGTCGGCGAGACTACGTAAAGGGTGATTTCTTTATGGCATCAGTCCCCATACCCCTCTCTTATATGTTTTATTGCTTTGTCCTAAACATTAATTATGAATATCAGATTACGGTTTTTATGAATAGTTGTTTTGTATGTTGAAGTTATTATGTTTTTCCGGAAATAGCCACCTGCTAAATATTCACTATGTCTGCATGTTTAATGTGCTCTTTTAAACTAACGTTAGGGTTATAGACAATTCCTAACCACGGTCTAATCATAACCTGTTTAGTTTAACAGGCATCAATTAGTATTGGTGTCTGCCATGCTAGATAAAATAACATGCTGAACACCCTGCTTGTTAAAGTAGTCTAGGTAGGAGTCGAGCTGAGTCCGATTATGCCGGCGGCTAGGGCAAGCGGTATGATCCCCGAAGTGACATAGGGCTTTCATGGATGCCTTCATCCCGAACTGTGAGTAGGGCCGTCATTAAGGTAGGGCGGTTTATTAGAGACCTCGGATGTGGTACGCCTTTAGACACAGAACATAGTTGCAATCCAGGCTAAGATGCATCTAAAATACTCGAAGACAGGTCAATCAACATATAGGAACAGTATAGCATGAATCAGAACTCATCTTTAAAACACTTTTAGGATTAATTAGACTTGAACCTAGTGGAGAATGGATCACCCTCTCATCAAAGATATTGATGAAGATTGCATAACTGGATCATAAGATAAGAGTTAGGATAAGAGGCTAGTTACTACTAAGCCGTTGCCACTTCCCTGGGAGTACGATATTTAATTAATAAAATCGTAGATACTTTCCAATAGACTAGCTACACGATAGGTACTCTGCCTTAGGTTCTGGCTGATTAAGTGACACCATAGAGACTAAATGTGACAATTAGTCAATCACAGTCCTTAATTATTCATAATCAACATAGGGTAAAATAACACCTATTTAGCATGTCGGTCGGAAACCCATCAAACACGATTTTCAGAAGTTCAGAAGTCGGGATGGGCGTCCCGAACCCATGTCGGGCATCCCGAACCCATGTCGGGCGTCCCGAACCCATGTCGGGCGTCCTGACCTGGTCAACAGACCACGACGGGCGTCCAGGACTTGGGACGGGCATCCTGACTTGGTCAACAGGCCAGGATGGGCGTCCCAGATCTAGGACAGGCGTCCCGAGCCCTAGTTCAGAATCCCACATCGATTTTTGAAGAGAAAATCACCCAGCTCCCCTACTATAAATACCCTAGGCATTCCTCAGTTGAATTCATTCCCACCACTCAATTTGAGTCATTTAGTGACTGATATGCATAAATCATATCATGTTTTTAGCATGTTTTTAGGCATAATTTAGGGAGAAATTGAGGGCAAATCGGTCTTAATTGTTTATTATTAACTCAATTTCATAGTTTTCATGATTTTGGAAGTGTCAGGTGAAAAGTAGAAGAAAATGGCAAATTTCGGGGTAAAAACGCAATTTTTCAGATGTTTGGACTTCGGGGAGGGCATCCCGGTTCGGGACGGGCGTCCAGGACTCAGGACGGGCGTCCTGACCCGGTCAACAGACCGGGACGGGCGTCCCGAAGCACCAGAAGTTGTCCCACATCGAAATTTTTGGAGATTTTCACTCCATAAAGCTGCTATAAATACCCCAGGCCTCCAAGAGTTGAAATCATCCCTCTCCACTCGATCTGAGTCATTCAGTGGTTTCCAGTGTACAATTCTCTAGTACACAACCCACTCGGAGACTCAGATTTCAGTAAAAGTTTTCTTTCTTTCCTTTTTTTGTTTTCATTTTTCTTAGTTTCTGAGAATTAGTCTCAGATCCTAGGGTTCGATAGATAGGTTCGTTTCTAGTATTCATAGAATACCCGGGATTTCGTTAGGAGATCCTAAGAGGGCTCTAGGCGTTCGAAGAGTCAGTCCACATGGCTGGGCTTAAGCTGGGTATTAAGGTAAAGCCCAGTTACTGGGTTGAGGAAACGTCCTCCGACGGTTCTGGCTAGCAGAGTCGGGGCAAGCAATACAACATATACAGCAGTACGCTCCATCGGCGAGACTACGTAAAGGGTGATTTCTTTATGGCATCAGTCCCCATGTCCCTCTCTTATATGTTGTTATTGTGTTGTTCCAAAAATTGATTATGAATACGAGATTACAATTTTTATGAATATTTGTTTTATATGTTGACGTTGTTATGTTTTTTCGGAAATAGCCACCTGCTTAATATTCACTATGTCTGCATGTCTACTGTGTTCTTTTAAACTAAAATTAGGGTTATAGACAATTCCTAACCACGGTCTAATCATAACCTGTTTAGTTTAACAGGCATCAATTAGTATTGGTGTCTGCCATGCTAGATAAAATAACCTGCGGAACACCCTGTTTGTTAGAGTAGTCTAGGTAGGGGCAGAGCTGAGCGTTTATGCCGGTGGCTAGGGCGAGCGGCATGATCCCCGGAGTGACATAGGGCTTTCATGGATGCCTTTAGCTCGAACCGTGAGTAGGGCCGTCATTAAGGTAGGGCAGTTTATTAGAGACCTCGGATGTGGTACGCCTTTAGACACAGAACATAGTTGCAATCCAGGCCAAGACATGTCTAAAATACTCGAATATAGGTCAATCAACATATAGGAATAGTATAACATAGAATCAGGACTCATCTATAAAACACTTCTAGGATTAATTAGACTTAAACCTAGTGGAGAATGGATCACCCTCTCATCAAAGTTATTGATGAAGATTGCATAACTGGATCATAAGATAAGAGTTAGAATAAAAGGCTAGTTACTACTAAGCAGTTACCCCTTCCCTGGGAGTACGATATTTAACTTAATAAAATCGTAGATACTTTCCAACAGACAAGCTACACGATAGGTACTCTGCCTTAGGTTCTGATTGATTAAGTGATAATAATTGAATGCTAAGTGACAGTTAGTAAGACTCAGTCCTTAATTACTCATAATCGACATTGGTAAATAAAGCCTATCTTTTAGCATACCAATCGGAATGCATCAGACCAGGCCGGGACGGGCGTCCAGGACTCAGGACGCCCTCCCCGAAGTCCAAACTTCTGGAAAATTGCGTTTTTGCCCCAAAATTTGCCATTTTCTTCTACTTTTCACCTGACACTTCCAAAATCATGAAAACTGTGAAATTGAGTTAATAACAAACAATTAAGACCGATTTGCCCTCAATTTCTCCTTAAATTATGCCTAAAAACATGCTAAAAACATGATATGATTTATGCATATCAGTGACTTCAAGTATACAGTTTTCCATAGTATACAAGTCACTTAGTGTTCTCAGGTTTTAGTATCGGTTTATTTATATTCTTAGAGAGTGTCTCGTGTTCTTTGTTTCTGAGAGTCTGTCTCAGATCCTAGAATACGACTAGATAGGTTCGTTTTTTGTATTCATAGAATACCCGGGATTTTGTTAGGAGATCCTAAGAGGGCACTAGGTGTTCGAAGAGTCAGTCAACAGGGCTGTGCTTAAGCTGGGTATTAAGGTAAAGCACAGCTACTAGGCTGAGGAAGCATCCTCCGAAGGTTCTATCGAGCAAAGTCGGGTCGAGCAGTCCAACATATACACGCAGTTGCTCCATCAGCGGAGTACGTAAAGGGTGAATACTTTATGGCATCAGCCCCCTTGTCCCTCTCTTTATATGTCTGTACTGTGTTCGTCCAAACATGAATTATGAATATTGGATTATGATTATATGAATATGTGTTATGCATGTTGAAGTACTTTATGATTTTCCGGAAATGGTCACCAGCTTAACTTTCATTATGTCTGCATGTCTAATGTAGTTTCTTTTAAACTAAATGTAGGGTTATAGACAACTCCTAACCACGGTCTAATCATAACCTGTTTAGTTTAACAGGCATTAATTTAGGACTTTCCCGTCGGAAAGTATTAATGTTTGCCATATTAGATGAAATAACCTATAGATCACCATGTTTATTAGAGTAGTCTAAGTAGGTTGAGTTTGTGTGTTTATGCCGGCGTTAGGGCGAGCGGCATGATTGCCTAAGTGACATAGGACTTTCATGGATGCCTTTAGCTCGAACCGTGAGTAAGGCCGTCATTAAAGTGGGGTGGTTTATCAGGTAACTCAGATGTGGTACACCTTTAGACTCAGTACATAATTGCAATCTAGACCAAGATATATCTAAAATACTCGAAGATAGGTCAATCAACATGTAGGAACAGTATAACATAAAATCAGAACATTATCTGTTAAACACTTTTTAGGCTTAAATAGACTTAAACCTAGTGGAGAATGAATCACCCTCTCATCAAAGATTTTGATGAATGATTGCATAACTAGATCATAAGATAAGAGTTAGGGTAAGTGGATAGTTACTACTAAGCCGTTACCACTTCCCTGGGAGTACGATATTTTATTTAAGTAAAATCGTAGATACTTTCCAACAGACTAGCTACACGATAGGTACTCTGCCTTAGGTTCTGATTGTTAAGTGATAGTATAGAGACTAAATGTGACAATTAGTCAGGCTAAGTCCTTAATTACTCATAATCATCATAGGGTAAAACAACACCTATTTTAGTATATCAGTCGAAACGCATCAGAGTTTTGGCGTCGTTGCCTGGAAAATATCATAATGAATTTATGATTCCTGATCAAAATTCTAGAGACTTGTGATAGGTAACGGTAGTAACCTAGACCTTAGACCTAACACTTATTTTATGCTAGTTAGACAATCGATTTCCGAAATATAGGATTATCATAAGTAATTAATTTTAGACATTATCTGAAATTAAGACATTTAGGATAATCAAATTTTAGAAAATTATTCTAAAACCATATTGAGGGAATTTAACTGCTGATATGCATAAATCATATCACATTTTTAGCATGTTTTAGGCATGATCTAGGGTGAAATTGAGGGTAAATTGGTCTTAATTGTTCATTATTAACTCAATTTCACAATTTTTATGATTTTGGAAGTGTCATGTGAAAAGTGGAAGAAAATGGCAAATTTCGGGGCAAAAACGCAATTTTTCAGAAATTCAGACTTCGGGGAGGGCGTCCCGGTTCAAGACGGGCGTCCTGACCTGGTCAACAGGTCGGGACGGCCGTCCTGACCTGGTCAACAGGTCGGGACGGCCGTCCTGACCTGGTCAACAGACCGGGACGGGCGTCCCAATCCAGGACGGGCGTCCCGAACCAGAAATTCAAGTCCCACATCGAATGTTTGAGAGAAAATCACTCCAGAAAGCTGCTATAAATACCCCAGGCCTTCCTCAGTTGAAATCATCCCTCTCCACTCGATCTGAGTCATTCAGTGGTTTCCAGTGTACAATTCTCAAGTACACAACTCACTCGGAGACTCAGATTTCAGTATAAGTTTTCTTTCTTTCCTTTTTGTGTTTCATTTTTCTTAGTTTCTGAGAAATAGTCTCAGATCCTAGGGTTCGATAGATAGGTTCGTTTATGGTATTCATAGAATACCCGGGATTTCGTTAGGAGATCCTAAGAGGGCTCTAGGCGTTCGAAGAGTCAGTCCACAAGGCTGGGCTTAAGTTGGGTATTAAGGTAAAGCCCAGTTACTAGGCTGAGGAAGCGTCCTCCGAAGGTTCTGGCGAGCAGAGTCGGGTCAAGCAATACGACATATACAGCAGTACGCTCCATCGGTGAGACTAAGTAAAGGGTGATTTCTTTATGGCATCAGTCCCCATGTCCCTCTCTTATATGTTGTTATTGTGTTTGTCCAAATAGCAATTATGAATACTGGATTTTGATTATTATGAATAGTTGTTATATATGTTGAAGTTATTATGTTTTTCCGGAAATAGCCACCTGCTTTAATATTCATTATGTCTGCATATCTAATGTAGTTTCTTTTAAACTAAAATTAGGGTTATAGACAATTCCTAACCACGGTCTATTCATAACCTGTTTAGTTTAACATGTATCAATTAGTATTTATGTCTGCCATACTAGATAAAATAACCTGCGGAACACCCTGTTTGTTAGAGTAGTCTAGGTAGGCTGAGTAGAGCGTTTATGCCTGCGGTTATGGGCAAGCGGCATGATCCCCGAAGTGACATAGGGCCTTCATAGCTGTCTTTAGAAGTAACCGTGAGTAGGGTGATACGCAAAAATCGTATCATTTTTTTAGCATGTTTTTATGTATGATTTATGGTGAAATTGATAGGAAATTGATCTTAATTGATTGTTGTTTACTCAATTTCACATTTTTTATGATTTTGGAAGTGTCAGGTGAAAAGTAGACGAAAACAGCAAATTTTGGGGTAAAAATGCAATTTTTGGAAATGTTGACTTGGTCAACGGTCCGGGACGGGCGTCCCGAGCCGCCAGAAGCTGTCCCACATCGAAGTTTTTGGAATTTTTCACTCCAGAAAGCTGCTATAAATACCCCAGGCCTCCAGGAGTTGAAATCATCCCTCTCCACTCGATCTGAGTCATTAAGTGGTTTCCAGTGTACAATTCTCTAGTACACAACTCACTCAGAGACTCGGATCTCAGTTTTCTTTCTTATTAGTGTTTGTTTTAGTTTCTGAGAAATAGTCTCAGATCTTAGGCTTCTATAGATAGGTTCGTTTCTGGTATTCCTAGAATACCCGGGATTTCGTTAGGAGATCCTAAGAGGGCTCGAGGCGTTCGAAGAGTCAGTCCACAGGGCTGGGCTTAAGCCGGGTTGTTAAGTAAAGCCCAGCTACTAGGCTGAGGAAGCGTCCTCCGAAGGTTCTGACGAGCAGAGTCGGGTCAAGCAATACGGCATATACAGCAGTACGCTCCATCGGCGAACTTCGTAAAGGTGAATTCTTTATGGCATCGGTCCCCCTGTCCCTCTCTTATATGTTGTTATTGTGTTTGTCCAAATACTGATTGGAATACCAGATTATGTTTTTATGAATATTTGTGATATACGTTGAAGTTTATTAGTTTTTTCTAGAAATGGCCACCTGCTTAAATATCCATTATGTCTGCATGTTTATTGCCGTTCTTTTAAACTGAAATTAGGGTTATAGACAATTCCTAACCACGGTCTATTCATAACCTGTTTAGTTTAACAGACATCAATTAGTATTGGTGTCTGCCATACTAGATAAATAATCTGCGGAACACCCTGTTGGTTGAAAGTAGTCTAGGTAGGCTGAGTTGAGTATTATGCCGCGGTTATGAGACGAGCAGTATGATCCCCAAAGTGACATAGGGGCGGTCATTGCTGACTTTAGTCCGAGCCGTGAGTAGGGCCGTTACCCTTAACGATAGGGCGGTAGCGTAGAAACTCAGATGTGGTAACCTTTAGACACAGAACATAGTTGCAATCCAGGCCAAGACATGTCTAAAATACTCTAATATAGGTCAATCAATGTATAGTAACAGTATAACATAGAATCAGAACTCATCTTTAAAACACTTTTAGGATTAATTAGACTTGAACCTAGTGGAGAATGGATCACCCTCTCATCAAAGTATTTGATGAAGATTGCATAACTGGATCATAAGATAAGAGTTAGGATAAAAGGCTAGTTACTACTAAGCTGTTGCCACTTCCCTGGGAGTACGATAATTATTTAATAAAATCGTAGATACTTTCCAATAGACTAGCTACACGATAGGTACTCTGCCTTAGGTTCTGGCTGATTAAGTGACACCATAGACTAAATGTGACAATTAGTTAATTCACAGTCCTTAATTATTCATAATCAACATAGGGTAAAATAACACCTATTTAGCACGTCGGTCGGAAACCCCATCAGATTTTTGGCGCCGTTGCCGGGGAAATATCATAATGAATTTAGGATTAAAGGCCACAATTCTAGAGACTTATGATAGGTAACGGTAGTAACCTAGACCTTAGACCTGCACTTATCTTATACTAGTTAGACAATCAATTTCCGAAATATAGGGTTATCATAACTAATTAATTTTAGATAATATCTGAAATTAAGACACTTAGGATAATCAAATTTTAGAAAATTATTCTAAAACCATATTAAGGAAATTTACCTGCTTTCAACATAAAAAGAAAAAAAATGTTAAAAATTTAAAATCCCAAAAAGAATGTATCTTTCTTGCTCAACGGTGAGTTGTTCCTTTTCCCTATCTCTTGTTTTTTTAGTTGTTTTCTTAGTTGTTTTTTTTCCCGTGTTTTTCTTCTATTATTTAATTTCGAATAAAAATGGAAATGAGGATAAAATATATTTTCTTATGAGTTGTAAAATATTTGGCTTAGATTGGAAAAAAAAAATTCCATTTTAGAATTTTCTTAGAGTCATGACTGCTTTATTAGGATGAGTTATGAAATAATTTTTCCTTAATAGCCAGACCTTTGAATGTTCTATTAAAAAATGATGTTCCTTTTGTTTTGCTGATAATTGCATGAGATCTTTTAAACCAAAAGGAACTACTGCACCCATTATGACATCACCTGATTGAAATATACTTTTTGAATGAATATGTGATGTAATTATGTAGTAAGAATTGTTTTAGGACAAAAACATGATAAGAAAGTTCATATGTGATAAAATTCCGATCTTATCTGGTCTTGTCTAAAAACAATAGGTTTCTTATGAAAATAATTACATCATAGTAGTCGTGGAACACTTTTCGAAAATAGCCTGAACCACAGGCATTACCTACTAATGATGTTAAAGTCATGTGCAGATTCTAGTTGTTTTCCAGATTCAGAGTGCCAATGTTTTAGGAAGAAATGTTCAGCATGTGTATCAAATCTGTGAAGTCTGCTAAGTACCACACTTTAGCAGGGATTGCTATGGGAATGACTGACCATTCCAAAAGAGGTAGGAGTAGGTTACTGCAGAATGCTGCTCCAATGGGAAACGCATACAATCCCAACTAGAGGAATCGTACGGGATTTAGCTGAGGAGTAATTCGGAAGCTGGAAACTTTCAGAAGACACCACCACAGCAAAACCCACACTCGCAGAATCAATAGATGAGATACTGGCAACAATTAAAGCCAGACCAGTGCAAGCAAGTGATCTACCAAGGGGTAACGAACGGTCGACAGATATAGAGGAATTTGGCGTTGTATCAGGAGCATAGCAATGGAGGAGCTTGCATCCCCTGCATACCAATCAGCTGTGAGAAACTTCCCTGAGGAAGTCTCAAATACTTGGGCCCAAATCTATACAATTGGAGCCCCTACCACCACAGCTTTGCCAAAACTTCAGGTATCTTTTCTTCCATTCGAGACTTGCATGCCATACCTTCACTAACATTGGCAGGTAGGCACACCAATCCAAAGAAGTCTCATTCCTAGACACGTTCCTTCTGGACACGTTGCTACGATTACAAGAAACTTTGCAGATGATTCGAGCAAACAGTCCTTGGGGCTTGAGTTATTCATCAAATGGATATGCCACTACCTAGAGCTTGACAATGAAGGATCGGAGTTGACGTCATCCGTTCCAGTATCTAGAGCTTGCAGAGTCAGAAACATCTCAGCAATAGCACATGGCTAAGGTGAAGAGCCAATTGATAAATCAGAGAAGACCCTTCTGCTCGCGACATGAAGGGAGTTTTTCTAATCCTCATATTCCTTTTATTTTATTTGTTTTGTGTTCTGTTTTGCTATCCTTCTTGTTTCGTTGCCATATTTTCTCTCTTACCCTTAGTTAGTCGAATAAGTGTGGGGTAAGAGTTCTTTGTTTTGTTTTTGTTTCTTGTCTCCAAATAAGTGTGGGGTAGTTTAGCTATGCATGAACACTGAGGACAGTACCAGACTTAAGTGTGGGGTAGCAGTGCACGGTGCACTGTAGCAGAGTGAAAAATTTTTCGCATGATTTTGCTTGTTTTCACGTACTTTCACACCCTTCCAAAAAAAATTTCAAAATTTTTCCGTCTTTCAGACGTCTAAATGCAGTATGCTTGGTTAAACAATTGCTTATGTCTATGATATGTAGGTAGTATGTTATGGTTAGTAGGAGATAATTGATAGCTATCTTGGACTAACTGATTAGGAATAGGGAATTCCTGATAACTGAGCACAGCTTTGTCTGGATTAGAGACCTCAACCAATTACCTTTTCAAGACTGAACTAGATGAAATTAGACCAGTTGTGGATGTTTTGACAATTAGAATAACTGGATGAGACTCTGAGCTAAAAGTGAAAGGAAACAAAAGAAGTTAATCAAATAAGGGTAGTTTGCCAGCGGCCTTCGCTACTCGAGCACCACTCCTTCGGGGAATTTAAAGCCTGATGCCCTAAGGTCGTGTAGATCTGGGAGTCATCGGAGTGGGACTCGCTACATGGGTAGTTGAAGTTGACGTGTTCTAAGTAGACTCAAAGTACCCTGAATCCATAAAGAAAATAACTAAGTGCTAAAACATTAAAAATCTTATCACCAAAGCTCAGAACTCAGAAAGTTATCTGTTGTCAGTGTGTCTAGCGATAGGTCGAAGTATTATCTGGTAACAGTTAAGATAAGAGTTCATTGTGTTGACTATCTGGTCTAGACTAGTACACACACTACACATCAGGAAGACCCTGTGACTAAGAAAAAAGTCCAACCTAGTTGTTGATTTGTTTTCTGCCTGATCATAACAAGCTACTAGAGACATTTGAGACCTTGTCGTAGCAACCTAACCAATCAGACCTGTGTTAAGAATTGTCTGAAGAATTTTTGGAATAAAAACATGACTAGGAATTTAAGTAACTATCAGGTAGACTTGCTTGAGGACAAGCAAAAAGCTAAGTGTGGGGTTATCTGATACGCAAAAATCGTATCATTTTTTTAGCATGTTTTTATGTATGATTTATGGTGAAATTGATAGGAAATTGATCTTAATTGATTGTTATTTACTCAATTTCACATTTTTTATGATTTTGGAAGTGTCAGGTGAAAAGTAGACGAAAACAGCAAATTTTGGGTAAAAATGCAATTTTTGGAAATGTTTGACTTGGTAACGGTCCGGGACGGGCGTCCCGACCCAGTCAGACCACCAGGACGGGCGTCCCAATCCGGGACGGGCGTCCCGAGCCGCCAGAAGCTGTCCCACATCGAATTTTTGGAATTTTCACTCCAGAAAGATGCTATAAATACCCCAGGCCTCCAGGAGTTGAACATCCCTCTCACTCGTCTGGTCATTAAGTGGTTTCCAGTGTACAATTCTCTAGTACACAACTCATCAGAGACTCGGATCTCAGTTTTCTTTCTTATTAGTGTTTGTTTTAGTTTCTGAGAATAGTCTCAGATCTTAGCTTCTATAGATAGGTTCGTTTCTGGTATTCCTAGAATACTCGGGATTTCGTTAGGAGATCCTAAGAGGGCTCGAGGCGTTCGAAGAGTCAGTCCACAGGGCTGGGCTTAAGCCGGGTTGTTAAGTAAAGCCCAGCTACTAGGCTGAGGAAGCGTCCTCCGAAGGTTCTGACGAGCAAGTCGGGTCAAGCAATACGGCATATACAGCAGTACGCTCCATCGGCGAGACTTCGTAAGGGTGAATTCTTTATGGCATCGGTCCCCCTGTCCCTCTCTTATATGTTGTTATTGTGTTTGTCCAAATACTGATTGGAATACCAGATTATGTTTTTATGATATTTGTGATATACGTTGAAGTTATTATGTTTTTCTAGAAATGGCCACCTGCTTAAATATCCATTATGTCTGCATGTCTATTGCCGTTCTTTTAAACTGAAATTAGGGTTATAGACAATTCCTAACCACGGTCTATTCATAACCTGTTTAGTTTAATAGACATCAATTAGTATTGGTGTCTGCCATACTAGATAAAATAATCTGCGGAACACCCTGTTGGTTGAAAGTAGTCTAGGTAGGCTGAGTTGAGTATTATGCCGGCGGTTATGAGACGAGCAGTATGATCCCCAAAGTGACATAGGGCGGTCATTGCTGACTTTAGTCCGAGCCGTGAGTAGGGCCGTTACCCTTAACGATGGAGCGGTAGCGTAGAAACTCAGATGTGGTAACCTTTAGACACAGAACATAGTTGCAATCCAGCCAAGACATGTCTAAAATACTCGAATAGGTCAATCAATGTATAGTAACAGTATACATAGAATCAGAACTCATCTTTAAAACACTTTTAGGATTAATTAGACTTGAACCTAGTGGAGAATGGATCACCCTCTCATCAAAGTATTTGATGAAGATTGCATAACTGGATCATAAGATAAGAGTTAGGATAAAAGGCTAGTTACTACTAAGCCGTTGCCACTTCCCTAGGAGTACGATAATTATTTAATAAAATCGTAGATACTTTCCAATAGACTAGCTACACGATAGGTACTCTGCCTTAGGTTCTGGCTGATTAAGTGACACCATAGACTAAATGTGACAATTAGTTAATTCACAGTCCTTAATTATTCATAATCAACATAGGGTAAAATAACACCTATTTAGCACGTCGGTCGGAAACCCCATCATAGGGCCGTTTACCTTGGCGATGGGGCGGTATATCAGATTACTTAGATGTGGTACACCTTTAGACTCAGAACATAGTTGCATTCCAGGCTAAGATATATCTAAAACACTCGAAGATAGGTCAATCAACATATAGGAACAGTATAACATAGAATCGGAACTTTGTCTATAAACACTTTTAGGCCTAATTAGACTTAAACCTAGTGAAGAATGGATCACCCTCTCATCAAAGTTATTGATGAAGATTGCATAACTGGATTATAAGATAAGAGTTAGGATAAAAGGCTAGTTACTAATAAGTCGTTACCACTTTCCTGGGAGTACGATAATTATTTAATAAAATCGTAGATACTTTCCAACAGAGTAGCTACACGATAGGTACTCTGCCTTAGGTTCTGGCTGATTAAGTGACACCATAGAGACTAAATGTGACAATTAGTCAATCGCAGTCCTTAATTACTCATAATCAACGTAGGGTAAAATAACACCTATTTAGCATATCGCTGGAAACCCATCAGATTTTTGGCACCGTTGCCGGGGAAATATCATAATGAATTTAGGATTCCTGATCAAAATTCTAGAGACTTATGATAGGTAACGGTAGTAACCTAGACCTTAAACCTAACACTCGTCTTACACTAGTTAGACAATCACTTTCCGAAATATAGGGTTATCATAACTAATTAATTTTAGATGTTATCTGGAATTAAGACACTTAGCATAATCAAATTTTAGAAAATCATTCTAAAACCATATTAAGGGAATTTAAGTGCTTTCGAAATATATAAAACGAAAAAAAAAATGTTAAAATTTAAATAACCGAAAAAAATTGTACTTTTTTTGTTCAATGGTAAGTTGTTCTTTTCCCTATCTTTTGTGTTATTTCCCTTTCGTAATTGAATAGTTGTTTTTCTTCTGAATTTTTAATTTTTCACTTTCCCTGTAACCCCACTAACCAGTTTGCTCAGGCTAAAACGTATTCTTCTCTGTAGTTGCATGACTCGAACTTCAGAAGCTAACCTTGAAACACCAGTTGAGAATCCTGAATGTCTCATTCGTACAGCTAATAGGCGAAGAACAGAGATGGCTGCTGAAAGACCTACCCTCGAACCCTACATCCAGCCACAGACTGTACTAGTCTCATCTGCCATCCAAATCCCTGGGAACCCTCGCTATGATCTTAAACCGAATGTGATCCAGCTGATTATAAATCTGGTTCAGTTTGGAGGAACTGCAGCCGAGAATCCGCTGGAGCACTTATCTGATTTCTCTTCTCTCTGCGAAGGCCTCAAGGGAGATCATACTGCAAAAGTAACTAAACTCAATCTCTTTCCCTACTCACTGAGGGACAGAGCAAAGAGATGGTTGGCCCAGCTACCTACTAACTCCATCACCTCTTGGGATGAGTTAAACAAAGCCTTCCTAGAAGAGTACTACTCTGCAGCAAGAGTCCTAGAATATCGAAGGGCTCTGTCCAGTTTTACTCAAGTTGCTGATGAGACAGTGATCGAAGCTTGGGATAGATTCAAGGAGCTACTCAGACTCTGCCCCCAACATGGACTTACCGAAGCATTGCTGATTCAGCAATTTTACGGGGGTATGTTAGACATGGGTAAGCAAATTCTTGATGGACTCAATCCCCAGAGCGGTTTCAATGGAATGAGTGATGTAGATGCTAGAAACGCTTTGGAGAGACTCTACAGGAATAGCAAGAACTGGCGCACAAGTGGCCGAGCTAAGAAGCAACCAGTAAATGCGGTCGTTGCCTCCACTGATGATCAATTTGAGGCACTGAAGGCCAGTATTACTAATCAGCTGAATGCCTTCCAATAGGGGAAAAGCGTTCAGTCAGTATACCAAGTCTGCGAATTTTGCCAAGGACCACATTTCAGTGGAGATTGTTAAGGTAATGGGATATTAACTATTCCAGAAGATATGGAACATGTGGATGCAGTGAATTCTGCTCCTATAGGCAATACCTACAATCCCACTTGGAAGAACCATCCAGGATTTAGCTGGAGAAATAATTCCGGGAATACTAACTTCCAGAAAAGAGTACCTCAGCAACTGCCATATCCGCAGAACCAGCAAGTCGCTCTGCCTGCACCAAGGAACTACATCGTTCCAACTGACCCCATGCAAGAATTCAGAGACATGTTGAAGAGCATTTCCGACTCTAACAAGGAAATGATAGAGTCTAACAGGAAAGTCCAAGAAGCTCACGTAGAAAGAATCCAGCAGAATGAGAATAGACAGAAGCAGACCGAGCAAACAATCAGAAACACACAAGCTGCTATACAAACTTTAGAGAGACAAATGGGTCAGCTATCCACCCATTTCTCTCACAGGTCCCAGGGAACGCTACCAAGCAACACTGAGACCAACCCTCAAACTGAATGCAAGACTATCACTCTAAGATCTGGTAAAATTCTATCTCCATCTCCACCCAAACCATCTGACCCTCCTATTCTTGTGCAGGAACCAGAAGAAGGCTCCAAGGACCCAACGCCGACGGATGTCGAAATCAAAGTAGCAAGGAAAGGGAAGACGGAGTTTATTCCTGAGTACCGGCCAAAAGTACCTTACCCTGCCAGACTTATGCACAATAAAGATAAGGAGCAATTTGAAAATTTTCTTAAGAATTTTAGTCAGATTCATGTTAATTTTCCTTTACTTGATGTTATTTTGAAATGCCAAAGTATGCTAAGTTTTTAAAAAGTTGTTTAGTAAAAGAAAATTTGACATGGACAAGGTGGTTCTTAATGAAGAATGTTCGGCGGTCCTGTTGAATAAACTACCGTCTAAACAGAAAGATCCTGGTTGTTTTACCTTGCCATGTACAATTGGAAATATTACTAACATGCATGCATTAGCAGACTTAGGAGCTAGTATCAATCTTATGCCATCTAGTTTATTTGATAAATTAGGATTGCATGATTTGAAAACGACTAGGATGTGCATACAACTTGCAGATAGGACAGTCAAAATCCCCAAAGGAATAATTGAAGATCTCTTAGTAAAGGTCGGAAAATTTGTGTTTCCTGTGGATTTTGTTGTCATGGATATGAATGGGGAAGGAGGAGTGCCCCTGATCCTAGGTCGACCATTTCTAGCTACCTCAAAAGCATTAATAGACATCAGTAATGGTCAAATCAAGTTAAGGGTAGGAAATGATGACATCACTTTTGATCTAAATGAAACCCTTAGGTATCCCATGCATTTAGATGATACTTGTTTTTGTGTGGATGCCATGGAACACTTGATTGCAGTTAACGTGACCGACCTATGCTCAAACTATCAAGTCCTAAGTGAGGACTCCCTAGAATTAGAGGAGCCTGAACTTAGCTCTTCTGAAAATGAAAATACGTCTGATAGTTTCACTGAGATAGGTGATGATGAGATGAAGAAAGAACGAACCTCGTTTGAAGATCCACCAGACTTAGAGCTGAAGGAACTACCCACTCATCTGTGCTACGAATTCCTAGATGACAACAAGAAACTTCCCATTATTCTTGCAGCTGATCTGACTACATAACAAAGGAAGCGGACTGTGGACATGTGCAGAAAGTATAGAAGAGCCTTTGCCTACAAAATTGCAGACATCCCAGATATAGCAAATTACTTGGCAGCCCGGACTCTCCCTAGTGATATCACGACTCAACAAAGAAATAAATTCTTTGCTGACCTGAAATATTACTATTGGGAAGATCCTTTTCTATTGCGAATATGTGCAGACCAGATGATCAGAAGATGTGTTTCTCAAGAAGAAGGTTTCCAAATTCTGGAACACTGTCACTACGAACCAACAGGCGGTCACTTAGCTGCAGCTAATACAGCCCAAAAATTATTAGAAGCAGGCTTCTACTGGCCTACCATATTCAAGGATGCCGCAGCATTCACAGGATCGTGCGATGCCTGTCAGAAAACTGGAACCATGTCTTCTCGAGACAGTCTACCCCAACAGGTAATCCAAAGTGTAGAAATATTTGACATATGGGGTGATGCGTTCCGATTGGTATGCTAAAAGATAGGCTTTTATTTACCTATGTCGATTATGAGTAATTAAGGACTGAGTCTTACTAACTGTCACTTTAGCATTCAATTGTTGTCACTTAATCAATCAAAACCTAAGGCAGAGTACCTATCGTGCAGCTAGTACTTGGAAAGTATCTACGATTTTAATTTATTAATATCGTACTCCCAGGGAACTGGTAACGACTTAGTAGCAACTATCCCTTAATCCTAACATTCATCTTATTATCTAATCAGTCAATCGATAATCAATACTTTGAGATTGATTGGTGATCCCAATCACCCATAACAAGCAAATAGCATTCAAGAGTAGACATGCATTCATCAATTTAAGCTCAGTTATTACAATTTGTTTGACCTTATCTTCGAACATTTTAGATATATCTTGATCTCTAAGGCAATTATGAAATGTAACCATCTGTTTACCATATCCGAGTTATCTGGTGTATTCCTTGGGATGATCCTTCTCATTTGTCGGATTAAAGTATCCATGAACGGTACCCTATGTCACTTCGGTATCATGCCACTTAACCCTAGGATTGGCCTAGCGTACAAACTCAGCTTTATTAGGGTACTCTAACAAACATGGTGATCTGTTTTGTTATTTCTTCCTAATCTGGCAAACCTTTTACAGTCAATTAAACTAAACCGGTTATGATTCAGACCTTGGTTAGGAGTTGTCTATAACCCTAGTTTAATTTAAAAGGACACGACAGTTCAACATTCATAATGATAATTCTAGCTCTATGATCTTCTCGGGAAAATGAACAGTATCTCAAATTGTAAAACATGTATGATAATGAATTCAGTATCAAATTAATATTCAGATAAAACAATTAGTAAACATACAGAACCTCGTCTAGGGGATCCAATATCATAAAGTAGTCACCGCTTTATGCAGGTCCAGCCGGCGATGCAGCTCCTGTATGCTTCTGACTGCTCGATCCTACTCTGCTCGGCAGAGCCTTCGGAGAACGCTCCTCAGACCTAGTAGTAATTGCTTTACCTTACATCCCAGGCTTAAGCAAATTACCCTAATCGGACTAAGAACACGCACCCTATCTCTCTCTTAGGATCTCCTAACGAAATCCCGGTATTCTGTGATACCAAAAACGAACCCTATCTATTCGTATCTAAGATTCTGAGACAGACTCTCAGAAAACAAAGAAAACGAGAAACTCTCTAAGAATAGAAATAAACTTATACTGAGCCCGAGTCGCTCAGTGACATATGTACTCAAGCAAAATGTACAATCGAAGTCACTAAATGACTCAGATTGAGTGGAGAGGGATGATTTCAACTCTTGGAGGCCTGAGGTATTTATAGCAGCTTTCTAGAGTGAAAATCTCCAAATATTTCGATGTGGGACAACTTCTGGTGCTTCGGGACGCCTGTCCTGGATTGGGACGGTCGTCCTGGTGCTTTGACTGGGTTAGGACGCCCGTCCTAATTTAGGACGCCCCTCCTGACCTGTTGACCAGGTCAGCATTTTGAAAAATTGCATTTTTGCCCCAAAATTTGCTGTTTTCGTGCAATTTGCTCCTGAAACTTCCAAAATCGAAATTTAAGCAATTTTATGTCAATTTGATTCAATTAAGATCAAATACATTCAAATATTGCCCTAATTTATGTCTAAAAACATGCTAAAAAGGGTATATGATTTGTGCATATCAAATAACCCCACACTTAGCTTTTTGCTTGTCCTCAAGTAAAGTCCACCGGAAGTTAGTGATTTTAAATCATATGTGCAGTCACTTAAATTTCCAGTCATGTTTTTATTCCAAAAATTATTCAGATAATTCTTAACACAGGTCTGACAGGTTAGGTTGCTATGACAAGGTGTCAAATGTCTCTAGCAGATTGTTATAATCAAGTAGGAAACAACTTAACAACTAGGTTGAACTTTTTCTCAGTCACAAGGTCTTCCTGATGTGTAGTGTGTGTACTAGTCTAGACCAGATAGTCAATACAATAAACTCTCGTCTTAACTACTACCAGATAATACTTCGACCCGTCGCTAGACATACTGACAACAGACAACTTTCTAAGTTCTGAGCCTGGGTGATCAGATTTTTAATTCTTTTGCATTTATTGATTTTTTTTCTTTTACAGATTTTTCAGGGTATTTTGAGTCTGCTTAGAACACGTCAACTTCAACTACCCATGTAGCGAGTCCCACTCCGATGACTCCCAGATCTAACCGACCTTAGGGCATCAGGCTTTAAGTTCCCCGAAGGAGTGGTGCTCGAGTAGCGAAGGCCGCTGGCAAACTACCCTTATTTAATTAACTTTCTTTTGCCTCTATAGCTACTATGATGTAATTATTTCCAAAGGAAGAAGGAAAAGGACCCATGAAGTCAATACCCCAGATATCAAATATTTCGACACTTTGTATCACCTGCTGGGGTAGACCGTCTCTAGAAGAAATATTACATGTTCTCTGGAAAGCATCACAAGACTGAATGTATGCTGCTGCATCCCTGAAAATAGTAGGTGATACGCGAAAATCGTATCACATTTTTAGCATGTTTTTATGTATGTTTTAATGTGAAATCGAGAGTAAATTGACATTAATTGTTTACTATTTACTTGATTTCACGGTTTTTATGATTTTGGAAGTGTCAGGTGAAAAGTAGACGAAAACAGCAAATTTTGGGGCAAAAACGCAATTTTTGGAAATGTTGACCCGGTCAAAGGTCCGGGACGGGCGTCCCGAACCCGGGACGGGCGTCCCGACCCAGTCAAACCGCCAGGACGGGCGTCCTGAACTGGGACGGGCGTCCCGAACCTGGTCAATGAATCAGGACGGGCGTCCCGAGCCGCCAGAAGCTGTCCCACATCGAATTTTTCAGAGATTTTCACTCCGGGAAGCTGCTATAAATACCCCAGGCCTCCAGCAGTTGAATTCATCCCTCTCCACTCGATCTGAGTCATTAAGTGGTTTCCAGTGTACAATTTTCCAGTACACAACTCACTTAGAGACTCGGATCTCAATTTTCTTTCTTATTAGTGTTTGTTTTAGTTTCTGAGAAATAGTCTCAGATCTTAGGTTTCTATAGATAGGTTCGTTTCCGGTATTCATAGAATACCCGGGGTTTCGTTAGGAGACCCTAAGAGAGCTCTAGGCGTTCGAAGAGTCAGTCCACAGGGCTAGGCTTAAGCCCAGGACATAAGGTAAAGTCTAGCTACTAGGCTGAGGAAACGTCCTCCGAAGGTTCTGGTGAGCAGAGTCAGGGCAAGCAATACGACGTATACAGCAGTACGCTCTGTCGGCGAGACTACGTAAAGGGTGATTTCTTTATGGCATCAGTCCCCATACCCCTCTTATATGTTTTATTGCTTTGTCCTAAACATCAATTATGAATATCAGATTACGGGTTTTTATGAATAGTGTTTTGTATGTTGAAGTTATTATGTTTTTCCGGAAGGAAATAGCCACCTGCTAAATATTCACTATGTCTGCATGTTTAATGTGCTCTTTTAAACTAACGTTTAGAGTTATAGACAACAATTCCAACCACGGTCTAATCTAACCTGTTAGTTTAACATGCATCAATTAGTATTGGTGTCTGCCATGCTAGATAAAAAACATGCTGAACACCCTGCTTGTTAAAGTAGTCTAGGTAGGAGGAGTGAGTCCGATTATGCCGGCGGCTAGGGCAAGCGGTTGATCCCCGAAGTGACATAGGGCTTTCATGGATGCCTTCGTCCCGAACCGTGAGTAGGGCCGTCATTAAGGTAGGGCGGTTTATTAGAGACCTCGGATGTGGTACGCCTTTAGACACAGAACATAGTTGCAATCCAGGCTAAGATGCATCTAAAATACTCGAAGACATGTCAATCAACATATAGGAACAGTATAGCATAGAATTAGAACTCATCTTTAAAACACTTTTAGGATTAATTAGACTTGAACCTAGTGGAGAATGGATCACCCTCTCATCAAAGATATTGATGAAGATTGCATAACTGGATCATAAGATAAGAGTTAGGATAAGAGGCTAGTTACTACTAAGTCGTTGCCACTTTCCTGGGAGTACGATATTTAATTAATAAAATCGTAGATACTTTCCAATAGACTAGCTACACGATAGGTACTCTGCCTTAGGTTCTGGCTGATTAAGTGACACCATAGAGACTAAATGTGACAATTAGTCAATCACAGTCCTTAATTATTCATAATCAACATAGGGTAAAATAACACCTATTTAGCATGTCAACCGGAATCGCATCAGATTGTTGGCACCGTTGCCGGGGAAATATCATAATGAATTTAGGATTATTGGCCACAATTCTAGAGACTTATGATAGGTAACGGTAGTAACCTAGACCTTAGACATACACTTATCTTATACTAGTTAGACAATCAGTTTCCTGAATATAGGATTATGATAACTAATTAATTTTCAGATGTCATCTGAAATTAAGAGACTTAGGATAATCAAATTTTAGAAAATTATTCTAGAACCATATTGAGGAAATTTACCTGCTTTCTAAATAAATTTTAAAATCCATAAAAATATTTTTCTCGTTTTTCTTCACTTTCCTATGTTTGTTATTTGTTATTTCTAACCAGACTTTGCACTCAGAGATGAAGAGAACAAGAGCAGCTACTAACCAGGCAAAGAAAACAGAAAACCCTGACACTCCAGGACCAAAGAAGACGAAACCAGAAGGCCCCTCTAGACCCGCACCAGAAGTACCACGAGGGACTCTTCCCTCACAACCAGTGGAAGTAACCTCGAGCCCTGATGCCAGTGAACTAGTGAGACGATTCCTGAACACCCGTGAGCATAGTCCCACGGAAGAAGATCCTTCTGAGGATACCTTCCCTCTCATCAAAGATATTGATGAAGATTGCATAACTGGATCATAAGATAAGAGTTAGGATGAGAGGCTAGTTACTACTAAGCCGTTGCCACTTCCCTGGGAGTACGATATTTAATTAATAAAATCGTAGATACTTTCCAATAGACTAGCTACACGATAGGTACTCTGCCTTAGGTTCTGGCTGATTAAGTGACACCATAGAGACTAAATGTGACAATTAGTCAATCACAGTCCTTAATTATTCATAATCAACATAGGGTAAAATAACACCTATTTAGCATGTCAACCGGTGCTGGACGCCCGTCGGGACGCCCGTCCCTGGTGCTGGACGCCCGTCCCAGACCTTTGACCGAGTCAACATTTCCAAAAATTGCGTTTTTGCCCCAAAATTTGCTGTTTTCATCTACTTTGCACCTGACACTTCCAAAATCATAAAAACCGTGAAATCAAGTAAATAATAAAGAATTAATGTCAATTTACTCTCGATTTCACATTAAAACATACATAAAAACATGCTAAAAATGTGATACGATTTTCGCGTATCAGATAACCCCACACTTAGCTTTTTGCTTGTCCTCAAGCAAAGTCTACATGGAGTTAGTGATTCTAAACCGTAGTGTAGTCACTTAAATTCCTAGTCTTTTTTTTATTCCAAAAATTCTTCAAATAATTCTTAACACAGGTCTGATTGGTTAGGTTGCTACGACAAGGTCTCAAATGTCTCTAGTAGCTTGTTATGATTAGGCAGAAAACAAATCAACAACTAGGTTGGACTTTTTTCTTAGTCACATGGTCTTCCTGATGTGTAGTGTGTGTACTAGTCTAGACCAGATAGTCAACACAATGAACTCTTATCTTAACTGTTACCAGATAATACTTCGACCTATCACTAGACACACTGACAACAGATAACTTTCTGAGTTCTGAGCTTTGGTGATAAGATTTTTAATGTTTTAGCACTTAGTTATTTTCTTTATGGATTCAGGGTATTTTGGGTCTGCTTAGAACACGTCAACTTCAACTACCCATGTAGCGAGTCCCACTCCGATGACTCCCAGATCTACACGACCTTAGGGCATCAGGCTTTAAATTCCCCGAAGGAGTGGTGCTCGAGTAGCGAAGGCCGCTGGCAAACTACCCTTATTTGATTAACTTCTTTTAATTTCTTTTCACTTCTAGCTCAGAGTTTCATCTAGTCATCCTAACTGCCAATATATCCACAACTGGTCTAATTTTATCTAGTTAAGTCTCGAACAGGTAATTGGTTGAGGTCTCTAATCCAGACAAAGTTGTGCTCAGTTATCAGGAATTCCCTATTCCTAATCAATTAGTCCAAGATAGCTATCAATTATCTCCTACTAACCATAACATACTATCTACATATCATAGACATAAGCAATTGTTTAACCAAGCATACTGCATTTAGAAGTCTGAAAGACGGAAAAAGTTTGAAAATGTTTTTTGGAAGGGTGTGAAAATACGGGGAAAACAAGCAAATTCATGCGAAAAATTTTGCAAACTGCTACAGTGCACCGTGCACTGCTACCCCACACTTAAGTCTGGCACTGTCCTCAGTGTTCATGCATATCTAAACTACCCCACACCTATTTGAAAACAAGAAACAAAAACAAAATAGAAAAACTCTTACCCCACACTTATTTGACTGACTAAGGGTAAGAAAGAAAATAAGGCAGCAAAACAAGAAGGATAGCAAAACAGAACACAAAACAAATAAAATAAAAGGAATATGAGGATTAGAAAAACTCCCTTCCTGTCGCGAGCAGAAGGGTCTTCTCTGATCTGTCAATTGGCTCTTCACCTTAGCCATGTGCTATTGCTGAGGTGTTCTTGACTCTACAAGCTCTAGATATTGGAACGGATGACGCCAGCTCCGATCCTTCATTATCGAGCTCTAGGTAGTGGCATATCCATTTGATGAATGACTCAAGCCCCAAGGACTGTTTCCTCGAATCATCTACAAAGTTTCTCGTAATCGTAGCAACGTGTCCAGAAGGAACGTGTCTAGGAATGAGACTTCTTTGGATTGGTGTGCCTATCTGCCAATGTTAGTCAAGGTATTGCATGCAAGTCTCGAATGGAAGAAAAGATACCTGAAGTTTTGGCGAAGCTGTGGTAGTAGGGGGCTCCAGTTGTGTAGATCTGGGCCCAAGTATTTGAGACTTCCTCGAGGAAGTTTCTCACAGGTGATTGGTATGCAGGGAATGCAATCTCCTCCATTGCTATGCTCCCGACACAATGCCAAATTCCTATATATCTGCCGACCGTTCGTTACCTCTTGGTAGATCACTTGCTTGCACTGATCTGGCTTTAATTGTTGCCAGTATCTCAGCTATTGATTCTGCGAGTGTGGGTTTTGCTGTGGTGGTGTCTTCTGAAAGTTTTCAGCTTCCGAATTACTCCTCAGCTAAATCCCGTACGATTCCTCTTGTTGGGATTGTATGCGTTTCCCATTGGAGCAGCATTCTGCAGTAACCTACTCCTACATCTTTTGGAATGGTCAGTCATTCCCATAGCAATCCTTGCTAAAGTGTGGTACTTAGCAGACTTCACAGATTTGATACACAGGCTGAACAATTCTTCCTAAAACATTGGCACTCTGAATCTGGAAAACAACTAGAATCTGCACATGACTTTAACATCATTAGTAGGTAATGCCTGTGGTTCAGGCTATTTTCGAAAAGTGTTCCACGACTACTATGATGTAATTATTTTCATAAGAAACCTATTGTTTTTAGACAAGACCAGATAAGATCGGAATTTTATCACATATGAACTTTCTTATCATGTTTCTGTCCTAAAACAATTCTTACTACATAATTACATCACATATTCATTCAAAAAGCATATTTCAATCAGGTGATGTCATAATGGGTGCAGTAGTTCCTTTTGGTTTAAAAGATCTCATGCAATTATCAGCAAAACAAAAGGAACATCATTTTTCAATAGAACATTCAAAGGTCTGGCTATTAAGGAAAAATTATTTCATAACTCATCCTAATAAAGCAGTTGACTCTAAAAAATCTAAAATGGAATTTCTTCCCAATAAAAATCTAAGCCAAATATTTTACAACTCAGAAGAAGACATATTTTATCCTCATTTCCATTTTTATTCGAAATTGAATAATAGAAGAAAAACACGAAAAAGAGCAACTAAGAAAAAAAACAAGAGATAGGGAAAAGGAACGACTCACCGTTGAGCAAGAAAGATACATTCTTTTTGGGATTTTAAATTTTTAACATTTTTTTTTTCGTTTTATGTTGAAAGCAGGTAAATTTCCTTAATATGGTTTTAGAATAATTTTCTAAAATTTGATTATCCTAAGTGTCTTAATTCCAGATAACATCTAAAATTAATTAGTTATGATAATCCTATATTTCGGAAATTGATTGTCTAACTAGTATAAGATAAGTGTAAATCAAAAGTCTAGGTTACTACCATTACCTATCATAAGTTTCTAGAATTGTGGCCTTTAATCCAAAATTCATTATGATATTTCCCCGGCAACGGCGCCAAAAATCTGATGCGATTCCGGTTGACATGCTAAATAGGTGTTATTTTACCCTATGTTGATTATGAATAATTAAGGTATGTGATTGACTAATTGTCACATTTAGTCTTTATGGTGTCACTTAATCAGCCAGAACCTAAGGCAGAGTACCTATCGTGTAGCTAGTCTATTGGAAAGTATCTACGATTTTATTAAATAAATATCGTACTCCCAGGGAAGTTGCAACGGCTTAGTAGTAACTAGCCTCTTATCCTAACTCTTATCTTATGATCCAGTTATGCAATCTTCATCAATATCTTTGATGAGAGGGTGATCCATTCTCCACTAGGTTCAAGTCTAATTAATCCTAAAAGTGTTTTAAAGATGAGTTCTGATTCTATGCTATATTGTTCCTATATGTTGATTGACCTGTCTTCGAGTATTTTAGATGCATCTTAGCCTGGATTGCAACTATGTTCTGTGTCTAAAGGCGTACCACATCCGAGGTCTCTAATAAACCGCCCTACCTTAATGACGGCCCTACTCATGGTTCGGGACGAAGGCATCCATGAAAGCCCTATGTCACTTCGGGGATCATACCGCTTGCCCTAGCTGTCGGCATAATCGGACTCAGCTCGACTCCTACCTAGACCACTTTAACAAGCAGGGTGTTCAGCATGTTATTTTATCTAGCATGGCAGACACCAATACTAATTGATGCCTGTTAAACTAAACAGGTTATGATTAGACCGTGGTTAGGAATTGTCTATAACCCTAACGTTAGTTTAAAAGAGCACATTAAACATGCAGACATAGTGAATATTTAGCAGGTGGCTATTTCCGGAAAAACATAATAACTTCAACATACAAAACAACTATTCATAAAAACCGTAATCTGATATTCATAATTGATGTTTAGGACAAAGCAATAAAACATATAAGAGAGGGGTATGGGGACTGATGCCATAAAGAAATCACCCTTTACGTAGTCTCGCCGACAGAGCGTACTGCTGTATACGTCGTATTGCTCGCCCTGTCTCTGCTCGCTAGAACCTTCGGAGGACGCTTCCTCAGCCTAGTAACTGGGCTTTACCTTAATACCCAGCTTAAGCCCAGCCCTGTGGACTGACTCTTCGAACGCCTAGAGCTCTCTTAGGGTCTCCTAACGAAACCCCAGGTATTCTATGAATACCGGAAACGAACCTATCTATAGAAACCTAAGATCTGAGACTATTTCTTAGAAACTAAAACAAACACTAATAAGAAAGAAAACTGAGATCCGAGTCTCTGAGTGAGTTGTGTACTGGAAAATTGTACACTGGAAACCACTTAATGACTCAGATCGAGTGGAGAGGGATGAATTCAACTGCTGGAGGCCTGGGGTATTTATAGCAGCTTCCCAGAGTGAAAATCTCTGAAAAATTCGATGTGGGACAGCTTCTGGCGGCTCGGGACGCCCGTCCCGGATTGGGACGCCTGTCCTGGTCTGTTGACCAGGTCGGGACGCCCGTCCCTGGTGCTGGACGCCCGTCCCTCTGGCTTGGCTTGGTCGGGACGCCCGTCCCGGACCTTTGACCGAGTCAACATTTCCAAAAATTGCGTTTTTGCCCCAAAATTTGCTGTTTTCGTCTACTTTGCACCTGACACTTCCAAAATCATAAAAACCGTGAAATCAAGTAAATAATAAACAATTAATGTCAATTTACTCTCGATTTCACATTAAAACATACATAAAAACATGCTAAAAATGTGATACAATTTTCGCGTATCACTCGTCCCAAGAGGTGATGGAGTTAGTAGGTAGCTGGGCCAACCATCTCTTAGTTCTGTCCCTCAGTGAGTAGGGAAAGAGGTTTAGTTTAGTTACTTCTGCAATATGATCTCCCTTGAGGCCTTCGCAGAGAGAAGAGAAATTAGATAAATGCTCCAGCGGATTCTCGGCTGCAGTTCCTCCAAACTGAACCCGATTTATAATCAGCTGGATCACATTCGGTTTAAGATCATAGCGAGGGTTCCCAGGGATTTGGATGGCAGATGAGACTAGAACAGTCTGTGGCTGGATGTAGGATTCGAGGGTAGGTCTTTCAGCAGCCATCTCTGTTCTTCGCCTATTAGCTGTACGAATGAGACGTTCAGGATTCTCAACTGTTGTTTCAAGGTTAGCTTCTGAAGTTCGAGTCATGCAACTACAGAGAAGAATACATTTTAGCCTGAGCAAACTGGTTAGTGGGGTTACAGGGAAAGTGAAAAAAAAATTCGGAAGAAAAACAACTATTCAATTACGAAAGGGAAATAACACAAAAGATAGGGAAAAGAACAACTTACCATTGAACAAGAAAAGTACAATTTTTTTTTCGGATTTTTAAATTTTAACAATTTTTTTCTCTTTTTATATATTTCGAAAGTACTTAAATTCCCTCAATATGGTTTTAGAATGATTTTCTAAAATTTGATTATCCTAAGTGTCTTAATTCCAGATAACATCTAAAATTAATTAGTTATGATAACCCTATATTTCGGAAAGTGATTGTCTAACTAGTGTAAGATAAGTGTAGGTCTAAAGTCTAGGTTACTACCGTTACCTATCATAAGTCTCTAGAATTTTGATCAGGAATCCTAAATTCTTTATGATATGTCCCCGGCAACGGCGCCAAAAATCTGATGCGTTCCGATTGGTATGCTAAAAGATAGGCTTTTATTTACCTATGTCGATTATGAGTAATTAAGGACTGAGTCTTACTAACTGTCACTTTAGCATTCAATTGTTGTCACTTAATCAATCAGAACCTAAGGCATAGTACCTATCGTGTAGCTAGTACATGGAAAGTATCTACGATTTTAATTTATTAATATCGTACTCCCAGGGAACTGGTAACGACTTAGTAGCAACTATCCCTTAATCCTAACAATCATCTTATTATCTAATCAGTCAATCGATAATCAATACTTTGAGATTGATTGGTGATCCCAATCACCCATAACAAGCAAATAGCATTCAAGAGTAGACAGGCATTCATCAATTTAAGCTCAGTTATTACAATTTGTTTGACCTTATCTTCGAACATTTTAGATATATCTTGATCTCTAAGGCAATTATGAAATGTAACCATCTGTTTACCATATCCGAGTTATCTGGTGTATTCCTTGGGATGATCCTTCTCATCTGTCGGATTAAAGTATCCATGAACGGTACCCTATGTCACTTCGGTATCATGCCACTTAACCCTAGGATTGGCCTAGCGTACAAACTCAGCTTTATTAGGGTACTCTAACAAACATGGTGATCTGTTTTGTTATTTCTTCCTAATCTGGCAGACCTTTTACAGTATGTTAAACTAAACTGGTTATGATTCAGACCTTGGTTAGGAGTTGTCTATAACCCTAGTTTAATTTAAAAGGACACGACAGTTCAACATTCATAATGATAATTCTAGCTCTATGATCTTCTCGGGAAAATGAATAGTATCTCAAATTGTAAAACATGTATGATAATGAATTCAGTGTCAAATTAATATTCAGATAAAACAATTAGTAAACATACAGAACCTCGTCTAGGGGACCCACTATCATAAAGTAGTCACCGCTTTATGCAGGTCCAGCCGGTGCTGCAGCTCCTGTATGCTTCTGACTGCTCGATCCTACTCTGCTCGGCAGAGCCTTCGGAGAACGCTCCTCAGACCTAGTAGTAATTGCTTTACCTTACATCCCAGGCTTAAGCAAATTACCCTAATCTGACTAAGAACACGCACCCTATCTCTCTCTTAGGATCTCCTAACGAAATCCTGGTATTCTGTGATACCAAAAACGAACCCTATCTATTCGTATCTAAGATTCTGAGACAGACTCTCAGAAAACAAAGAAAATGAGAAACTCTCTAAGAATAGAAATAAACTTATACTGAGCCCGAGTCTCTCAGTGACTTATGTACTCGAGCAAAATGTACAATCGAAGTCACTAAATAACTCAGATCGAGTGGAGATGGATGATTTCAACTCTTGGAGGCCTGGGGTATTTATAGCTGCTTTCTGGAGTGAAAATCTCCAAACATTTCGATGTGGGACAACTTCTGGTGCTTCGGGACGGTCGTCCTGGATTGGGACGGCCGTCCTGGTGCTTTGACTGGGTCAGGACGCCCCTCCTGACCCGTTGGCCAGGTTAGCATTTCCAAAAATTGCATTTTTGCCCCAAAATTTGCTGTTTTCGTGCAATTTGCTCCTAAAACTTCAAAAATCGAAATTTAAGAAATTTTATGTCAATTTGATTCAATTAAGATCAAATACATTCAAATATTACCTTAATTTATGTTTAAAAACATGCTAAAAAGGGTATATGATTTGTGCATATCATGGGGTATAGACTTCATGGGACCGTTTCTTCCCTCTTTCGGTAAGCAGTACATCATAGTAGCTGTGGAATATTTTTCAAAATGGCCTGAGGCACTGGCCCTACCTACTATTGATGCTAGAGTCGTATGCAGATTCTTTAAGCAGATTTTCGCCAGATTTGGATGTCCGAAAGCCCTAATCAGTGATCGAGGTACGCACTTCTATAACTCTCAATTACAGAAGGTACTTCATCAATACGGAGTTCAGCATCGCGTTTCCACAGCCTACCATCCTCAAACCAATGGACAGGCTGAGGTAACCAATAGGGGAATAAAGAGAATCTTAGAAAAGACTGTGGGTGTTAACCGTAAGGATTGGGCCAATAAGCTGGAGGATGCATTATGGGCCTTTCGTACAGCATACAAGACCACTACGGGATTCTCACCCTATCGACTAGTCTATGGAAAAGCATGTCACCTTCCGGTTGAACTTGAACACAGAGCTTATTGGGAGGTACAAAAATGCAACCTCGACGATAATTTAACTAAGGAACACCGGATTCTACAACCCAATGAATTAGCCATCTCTACCGTAGATCCCATGTGCATGACGACCGTGATGAGTCTAGCCATCTCTACCGTAGATCCCATGTGCATGTTGGCTAGAAGGAATGTCTCCATTTGGGTGACAGTTCCAGGAGCCGTCCGTCGTCCTGACAATGTATGTGCAATGATAGCGTGCAGGTAACGAAGAGTAGGATAAATACCTGTGGCTTTTGCAAAGCCATACTGGTATGGGATACCCGTCATGCAGATCTGAGCCCAAGCAGTGGAGACGTCTGCAGTCGTGAAGTCTCGAACTGCTGTGGTGTATGCGGGCGTATCCAGCTCATCTCTCTGCCAGATACCTAGGGCGACGCAGAACTCGTCCATACTCATCGACCGATCTATTCCGCCCAAGCGGAATGTGATCTGCTCCTGGTGGCATGCAAAAGATGCATAGAACTCACATACCAGCTCCAGGTATGTGGGCTCTGTGACGATGAATACTCGACTATAAGGTGGCACGTCGAGTATGCGTCTGACTTCCGGCTCTACTCCTAGCGTTTGTACTGCTGCCCAATCCAACGTTCTGCCCGTCAGTATCGTACTTCCGATGTACCCAAGGAATCTCTCTTGGTATGTTGTGCTGGAGGGAAACAGCATAAAAGGATGTGCCACTGAGGTAACTGTCATGGTAGATGTGGTGCGAGCACGTTTGGGAGCCATTGAAACGTACAAGAGAGTTTAGGTGGGAAGGAAAGGTTTAAACTCAAATTCTGGAGGTGAATTTGAATTCAGAAGGATGAAATTAGGTTAGGGAAAGATTTTGAATTTTTGGCGGGAAAATCGAATTTTGGAGGGAAATTCAAATTTTTGGGTGAAGTTTAAAATTCAAATTTTGGAGGGAAACTCAAATTTCTAAACTTTGGAGAGTTTGCCAAAAATGTGTAGAGAGAAGGTAGAGAGAAATATTTTTAGAGAGATGAATTTTTGGTTGTAGATTTGAGAGAAAATGAAAAAAATTGAATTTTTATAGAAGGGGCGGCCTTCGGGACGCCCGTCCCGGGTTGCTTCGGGACTCGTGCCAATTCCGAGAAATTTTTTTTTTTTCGTAATTCCCTGAAAATCTCAAGATACAAAAAATAATCATAATTTTTAACAAGGCTTCATGTTTATCCAATTAAATTCAGAAGTTTGTTAAAAACTCTATGCAAAAATTCCTCAGTCTCTCTTTTTTTTTTTCGAAAATCATGACTACCCTAATGTTGTCCCTACTTAAATTCAGCAAGAATTTCATAAAAACAAAAACTGAGTTTGTACAATTTAATTAGTGAAAAATAAATTGTATTTGCAAAACTTTTGTTTTTCATAGAAATGAAATGTCTGAAGAAAATTGTTGAATATAAAGGACCCTTTAAAAAGTTTGAAAAATAGAAAAATATGGGTCAATTATTCAGGTTTAGTTCAAACGAATTATTTGCTAAGAATAAAAGTAAAAGAATCTTCCCTTTTCAACGACCCTTATCTCTGATCTCCTGTAACTCCGTTCGAATGCTTCGCATTTCTATGCGTATGGTTCTCATCTCATCCCTCTGCCTGATTTGCTCACTGCGTAAGTCAGCCATCTCCCGGAGTAGTTGTGCACCTTGGTTCTCCTAAAGACTGACCGTGGCTCTGAGTCAGTCTACGTTAGTTGTGATATTCAGACTGAGTTGGTCTAAATGACACAGTCTGCTAGCAATCCCTTGGTCCATCTCAACGTGTCTATCTGCACGGACAACATTGAATGATAACCGTTAGTACTCCCCCCGGATGAAGGGGTGCGCTCGTTAGGTGTTGGGGTGTATGCAGGAGAGGTTGGTGAATTTTGGGTTTGGTCAGTAGGGGGTGGATTTATAGGAACTCTCTGGGCAGGAGGGTGAACTGCAGATCTCTGGGGTTCTTCTCTAGGAGGGAAGGTATCCTCAGAAGGATCTTCTTCCGTGGGACTATGCTCACGGGTGTTCAGGAATCGTCTCACTAGTTCACTGGCATCAGGGCTTGAGTTTACTTCCACTGGTTGTGAAGGAAGAGTCCCTCGTGGTATTTCTGGTGCAGGCCTAGATGGGCCTTCCTGCTTTGTCTTCTTTGGTCCTGGAGTGTCAGGGTTTTCTATTTTCTTTACCTGGTTAGTAGCTGCTCTTGTTCTCTTCATTTCTGAGTGCAAAGTCTGGTTAGAAATAACAAATAACAAAAATAGGAAAATAAAACAACAAATATTTTTAGGGATTTTAAATTTTATTCAGAAAGCAGGTAAATTTCCTCAATATGGTTTTAGAATAATTTTCTAAAATTTGATTATCCTAAGTGTCTTAATTCCAGATATTATCTAAAATTAATTAGTTATGATAATCCTATATTTAGGAAAGTGATTGTCTAACTAGTATAAGATAAGTGTAATTCAAAAGTCTAGGTTACTACCGTTACCTATCATAAGTCTCTAGAATTGTGGCCAATAATCCTAAATTCATTATGATATTTCCCCGGCAACGGCGCCAAAAATTTGATGGGATTTCCGACCGATGTGCTAAATAGGTGTTATTTTACCCTATGTTGATTATGAATAATTAAGGACTGTGATTGACTAATTGTCACATTTAGTCTCTATGGTGTCACTTAATCAGCCAGAACCTAAGGCAGAGTACCTATCGTGTAGCTAGTCTGTTGGAAAGTATCTACGATTTTATTAAGTTAAATATCATACTCCCAGGGAAGTGGCAACGGCTTAGTAGTAACTAGCCTTTTATCCTAACTCCTATCTTATGATCCAGTTATGCAATCTTCACCAAATACTTTGATGAGAGGGTGATTCATTCTCCACTTGGTTTAAGTCTAATTAATCCTAGAAGTGTTTTATAGTTGAGTCCTGATTCTATGTTATACTGTTCCTATATGTTGAATGACCTAAATTCGAGTATTTTAGACATGTCTTAGCCTGGATTGCAACTATGTTCTGTGTCTAAAGGCGTACCACATCCGAGGTTTCTAATAAACTGCCCTACCTTAATGACGACCCTACTCACGGTTCGGGACGAAGGCATCCATGAAAGCCCTATGTCACTTCGGGGATCATACCGCTTGCCCTAGCCGCCGGCATAATCGGACTCAACTCGGCCCCTACCTAGACTACTTTAACATGCAGGGTGTTCAGCAGGTTATTTTATCTAGCATGGCAGACACCAATACTAATTGATGCCTGTTAAACTAAACAGGTTATGATTAGACCGTGGTTAGGAATTGTCTATAACCCTAACTTTAGTTTAAAAGAGCACATTAAACATGCAGACATAGTGAATGTTAAGCAGGTGGCTATTTCCAGAAAATATAATAACGTCAACATAGAAAACAACTATTCATAAACGTCGTAATCTTTTATTCATAATAGGTATTTAGAACAAAACAATAACAACATATAAGAGAGGGACATGGGGACTGATGCCATAAAGAAATCACCCTTTACGTAGTCTCGCCGACGGAGCGTACTGCTGTATATGTCGTATTTCTCGCCCTGACTCTGCTTGCTAGAACCTTCGGAGGACGCTTCCTCAGCCTAGTAACTGGGCTTTACCTTAATACCCAGCTTAAGCCCAGCCCTGTGGACTGACTCTTCGAACGCCTAGAGCCCTCTTAGGATCTCCTAACGAAATCCCGGGTATTCTATGAATACCAGAAACGAACCTATCTATAGAAACCTAAGATCTGAGACTATTTCTCAGAAACTAAAACAAAACACTAATAAGAAAGAAAACTGAGATCCGAGTCTCTGAGTGAGTTGTGTACTAGAGAAGTGTACACTGGAAACCACTTAATGACTCAGATCGAGTGGAGAGGAATGATTTCAACTGCTGGAGGCCTGGGGTATTTATAGCAGCTTCCCGGGGTGATTTTTCATCAAAAATTCGATGTGGGACTGGATCTGGGGGTTCGGGACGCCCGTCCTGATCTGTTGACCAGGTCGGGACGCCCGTCCCGAGTCCTGGACGCCCTTTCCGGCGGTTTGACTGGGTCGGGACGCCCGTCCTGACCCTTTGACCAAGTCAACATTTCCAAAAATTGTGTTTTTGCCCCAAAATTTGCTGTTTTCGTCCACTTTTCACCTGACACTTCCAAAATCATAAAAACCATGAAATTGAGTAAATAACAAACAATTAAGATCAATTTGCCCTCAATTTCACCCGAAATCATACATAAAAACATGCTAAAAAGGTGATACGATTTTCGCGTATCAATAGGTACTCTTCCTTAGGTTCTGGCTGATTAAGTGACACCATAGAGACTAAATGTGACAATTAGTCAATCTCAGTCCTTAATTACTCATAGTCAACATAGGGTAAAATAACACCTATTTAGCATATCGGCTGGAAACCCATCAACTGCTTTCGAAATAAAATATAAAAAGAAAAAAAATGGTAAAAATATAAAACCCGAAAAAAATATGTATTTTTCTTGTTCAACAGTAAGTTGTTTTTCTTCCCTATCTCTTGTATTATTTGTTCTTTCATAGTTGAATATTTGTTTTCTTTCAATTTTTCTAATCTTTCATTTCATGTGTTACTCCACTAACTAGTTTGCTCAGACTTAAACGTATTCTTCTCTGTAGTTGCATGACTCGAACTTCAGAAGCTAACCTTGAAACCCCAGTTGAGAATCCCGAACGTCTCATCCGTACAGCTAATAGGCGAAGAACAAAGATGGCTGCTGAAAGACCTCCCCTTGAATCCTACATCCAGCCACATACTGTTCCAGTATCATCCGCCATTCAAATCCCTGGGAACCCTCACTATGATCTTAAACCGAATGTGATCCAGTTGATTATTAATCAGGTCCAGTTTGGAGGAACTGCAGCCGAGAATCCCCTAGAACACTTAGCCGGATTCTCCTCTCTTTGCGAAGGCCTCAAGGGTCCCAGGGAACGCTACCAAGCAACACTGAGACCAACCCCCAAACTGAATGCAAGACCCTCACTCTAAGATCTGGTAAAGTTCTATCTCCATCTCCGCCCAAACCATCTGACCCTCCTATTCTTGTGCAAGAACCAGAAGAAGGCTCCAAGGATCCAACGCCGACGGATGTCGAAACCGAAGTAGCAAGGGAAGGGAAGACGGAGTTTATTCCTGAGTACCGGCCAAAAGTACCTTACCCTGCCAGACTTATGCAGAATAAAGATAAGGAGCAATTTGAAAAGTTTCTTAAGAATTTTAGTCTGATTCATGTTAATTTGCCTTTACTTGATGTTATTTCTAAAATGCCAAAGTATGCTAAGTTTTTAAAAGAAGTCGTTAGTAATAAAAGAAAATTTGACATGGACAAGGTGGTTCTTAATGAAGAGTGCTCGACAGTTTTGCTGAATAAACTGCTATCTAAACAGAAAGATCCTGGTTGCTTTACCTTGCCATGTACGATTGGAAATATTACTAACATGCATGCATTAGCATACTTAGGAGCTAGTATTAATCCCATGCCATCTAGTTTATTTGATAAATTAGGATTGCATGATTTGAAAACAACTAGGATGTGCATACAACTTGCAGATAGGATAGTCAAAATCCCCAAGGGAATAATTGAAGATCTCTTAGTAAAGGTCGGAAAATTTGTGTTCCCTGTGGACTTTGTTGTCATGGATATGAATGGGGAAGGAGGAGTGCCCCTGATCCTAGGTCGACCATTTCTAGCTACCTCAAAAGCATTAATAGACGTCAGTAATGGTCAAATCAAGTTAAGGGTAGGTAATGAAGACATCACTTTTGATCTGAATGAAACCCTTAGGTATCCCATGCATTTAGATGATACTTGCTTTTGTGTGGATGCTATTGAGCACTTGATTGAAATTAACGTGGCAGACCTATGCTCAAACTATCAAGTCTTGAGTGAGGACTCCCTAGAAATAGAGGAGACTGAACTCAGCTCTTCCGAATATGAAATTAACTCTGATAGTTTCACTGAGATAGGTGATGATGAGATGAAGAAAGAACAAAATTCATTTGAAGATCCACCAGACTTGGAATTGAAGGAATTGCCCACTCATCTGTGCTATGAATTCCTAGACGACAACAAGAAACTTCCCATCATTCTCGCAGTTGATCTGACTGCAGAACAACGGAAGTTGACCGTGGACATGTGGAGAAAGTATAGAAGAGCCTTTGCCTACAAAATTGCAGACATTCCAGGTATTAATCCAAGCTTTTGTTCGCATAAGATTCTTCTAGAAAATGATTATAAGCCATGTGTGCAACCTCAAAGGAGGTTGAATCCTGATGTGTGTGATGTTGTTAAGAAAGAAGTAATCAAACTGTTAGATGCAGGACTTATCTATCCTATCTCAGATAGTGAATAGGTAAGCCCGGTGCATGTAGTACCTAAGAAAGGAGGTATAACAGTTGTCATAAATGAACATAATGAACTAATTCCTACGAGAACTTTAACTGGTCATCGTGTATGCATAGACTATAGGAAACTAAATACGGTCACACGAAAAGACCACTTCCCCCTTCCTTTTATTGACCAAATGTTAGAAAGATTGTCTGGACATATGTTTTACTGCTTTCTTGATGGATTTTCTGGATATTTTCAAATTCCTATTTCCCTTGAAGACTAGCATAAAACTACTTTCACATGCCCTTTTGGAACATTTGCATATAGAAGGATGCCTTTTGGTTTGTGTAATGCACCTGCTACATTCGAACGTTGTATGACTGCTATCTTTGAGGACATGTTAGGAAAGTCTATGGAAGTATTCATGGATGACTTCTCTATTTTTGGAAATTCATTTGGGATTTGTCTAAAGAACTTGGAATTAATGTTGAAACGTTGTATAAAATATAATTTGGTTCTAAATTGGGAAAAATGCCACTTCATGGTAAAAGAGGGAATTGTATTAGGACATAAGATCTCACACCGAGGTATAGAAGTACATAAGGCCAAAATTGAAGTTATTTCAAAACTGCCTCCACCCAATACTGTGAGAGTCGTTAGAAGTTTTTTGGGACACGCTGGCTTTTATCGTAGGTTTATAAAGGATTTCTCATTAATAGCAGACCTTGACCAATTTACTCGGAAGGATGTTCCATTTGTCTTTGATGAAAAATGTCTAAAAGCCTTTAATAGACTTAAGGAACTTCTAACTACTGTACCTATCATGACGTCACCTGACTGGAGTTTACCTTTTGAACTAATGTGTGATGCTAGTGACTATGCAGTAGGAGTTCTTTTAGGACAAAGACATGATAAGAAATTTCATGTAGTATATTATGCTAGTAAAACCTTAACTGATGCTCAGGAAAATTACACTACGACAGAAAAGGAATTATTAGCAGTAGTATATGCATTTGATAAATTTTGATCTTACCTAGTCTTGTCTAAAATAATTGTTTATACTAATCATTCTGCATTAAAGTACTTGTTCAATAAAACCGACGCAAAGCCAAGATTAATCAGATGGGTTTTATTGCTTCAAGAATTCGACATAGAAATTTGGGATAAGAAAGGGGCAGAAAACATAGTCGCGGACCACTTGTCAAGGCTAGAGAATCCGACCCTAGAAGCTATAGATGAATCAATCATATCTGACAAATTTCCGGATGAGAATCTATGTGCATTGTTTGATATTTTCCCACCCCCTTGGTTTGCAGATATAGCAAATTACTTGGTAGCTCAGACTCTTCCTAGTGATATCACTGTTCAGCAGAGAAGAAAATTCTTTACTGACCTTAAAAATTACTATTGGGAAGATCCCTTTCTGTTTCGAATATGTGTAGATCAGATGATCAGGAGATGTGTTTCTCAAGAAGAAGGTTTCCAAATTCTGGAACAGTGTCATTGCGGACCAGCAGGCGGTCACTTAGCTACAGCTAATACCGCCCGGAAAGTATTAGAAGCAGGTTTCTACTGGCCTACCATATTCAAGGATGCCGCAACATTCACAGGATCATGCGATGCCTGTCAGAAAGCTGGAAACATATCTTCTCGAGACAGTCTACCCCAATAGGTAATTCAAAGTGTAGAGATATTTGACATATGGGGTATAGATTTTATGGGTCCATTTCCTCCCTCTTTTGGTAAGAAGTACATCATAGTTGCCGTAGAATATTTTTCAAAATGGCCTAAGGCACAGGCCCTACCTACTTCTGCAACTCTCAATTGCAGAAGGTACTTCAGCAATATGGAGTTCAACATCGCTTTTCCACAGTCTACCATCCTCAAACCAATGGGCAGGCTGAGGTAACCAATAGAGGAATAAAGAGAATCCTAGAAAAGACTGTGGGTGTTAAACGTAAGGATTGGGCCATAAAACGGGATGATGCATTATGGGCCTTCCGTACAGCATATGGAAAAATTAGTCATCTTAGAGACTAAATGTGACAATTAGTCAATCACAGTCCTTAATTAATCATAATCAAACATAGGGTAAAATAACGCCTATTTAGCATATCTGCTGGAAACACATCAGATTTTTGGCACAGTTGTCGGGGAAATATCATAATGAATTTAGGACTCCTGATCAAAACTCTAGATACTTATGATAGGTAGCGGTAGTAACCTAGACCTTAGACCTAACACTTATTTTCTGCTAGTTAGACAATCAATTTCCGAAATATAGGATTATCACAACTAATTGATTTTAGATATCATCTAAAATTAAGACATTTAGGATAATCAAATTTTAGAAAATTATTCTAAAACCATATTGAGGAAATTTAACTCCTTTCGAAAAAAAAAAGAAAATAAAATTTTAAAATTTAAAACCCGAAAAAAAAATTGTATTTTTCTTGCTCAATGGTAAGTTGTTCTTTTCCCTATCTCTTGTTCTTTCTTAGTTGTTTTCTTAGTTGTACACTGTTTGCTCTTTTTCGCTTTCTATTTTTCGAAGAAATAAAAATGGAAATGAGGATAAAATATATTTTCTTCTGAGTTGTAAAATTTTGGCTTAGATTTTTATTGGTAAGAAACTCCATTTTAGAATTTTCTTAGAGTCATGCCGACTTTATTAGGACGAGTTATGAAATAATTTTTCCTTAATAGCCAGACCTCTGAATGTTCTATTGAAAAAATGATGTTCCTTTTGTTTTGCTGATAAATGCATGAGAACTTTTAAACCAAAAGGAATTACTGCACCCATTATGACATAACCTGGTTGAAATTTACTTTTTGAATGAATATGTGATGTAATGATTGTTTTAGGACAGAAACATGATAAGAAAGTTCATGTATGATAAATTCTGATCTTATCTAGTCTCGTCTAAAACAATAGGTTACACTGATCACTTTGAGATATCTGTGTTCAATAAAACTGATACTGAACCATAATTGATTAAGTTAGGTTTTATTGTTACTTGAGTTTGATATAGAATGAAGGGGTAAGAAAAAGGGTTAAGAATCTAGAAAGCAAACCTTTGGTCTAGATTAGGAAACCCTGAGTTAGAGGCTATTGACGAGACAGTAGTATCTGATAAATTTCTGAATGAGGATCTATTTTCATTGTTTGCTATGAGTAATGATTCTCCTCCGTGGTTTACTGATATTACTAATTATCTAGCTGCTAATTATTCCCAAGTGATATGACTTATCAGCAAAAGAAGAAATTCTTTACTGATTAGAAATATTACTACTGGGCAGATTTCTCTTCTATTTCAAATTTTTGCAGATCAGTTGATCAGAAGATGTAACTCGGAAGGCAAAGGCCACATGATTCTGAAGCATTGCTGGAATCTATGGGAGACCAACTAAACTGCTATCAACACTGTCTGGAAAGTGTTGAAAGCAGAATCTTGTTGCCCACCATATTCAATGACTTTGTATCTCTCATACCGTCATGCGATGCTTGCCAAATAACAGATTCTATGAGAAGTTGTTTTCCAAATTCAGAATGCCAATGTCTTAGGAAGAAACGTTCAGTCTGTATATCAAATCTGTGAAGTCTGCCAAATACTTTATTTTAGCGGGGATTGCTATGGGAATGAAATACGAATCATTCCAAAAAGAGGTAGGAGTAGGTTACTGCAGAATGCTACTCCAATGGGAAATGCATACAATCCCAAGTAGAGGAATCATACGGGATTTAGCTGAGGAATAATTCGGAAGCTGGAAACTTTCAGAAGATACCACCACAGCAAAACCCCTACTCGCAAAATCAACAGATGAGATACTGGTAACAATTAAAGCCAGACCAGTGCAAGCAAGTGATCTACCAAATGGTATCGAAGGGTCGAAGGATATAGAGGAATTTGGTGGCGTATCAGGAGCATAGCAATGGAGGAGCTTGCATCCCCTGCATACCAATCAGCTGTGAGAAACTTCCCTGAGGAAGTCTCAAATACTGGGGCCTAGATCTACACAACTAGAGCCTCCTACCACCACAGCTTCGCTAAAACTTCAGGTATTTTTTCTTCCATTCGAGACATGCATGCAATACCTTCACTAACATTGGCAGGTAGGCACACTAATCCAAAGAAGTCTCATTCCTAGACACGTTCCTTCTGGAAACGTTACTACGATTACGAGAGACTTTGCAAATGATTCGAGGAAACAGTCATTGGGGCTTTAATCATTCATCAAATGGATAGGCCACTACCTGGAGCTTGACATTGAAGGATCGGAGCTGACGTTATCCGTTCCAATATCTAGAGCTTGCAGAGTCAAGAACACCTCAGCAATAGCACATGGCTAAGGTAAAGAGCCAATTGACAGATCAGAGAAGACCCTTCTGCTCGCGACATGAAGGGAGTTTTTCTAATCCTCATATTCCTTTTATTTTATTTGTTTTGTGTTCTGTTTTGCTATCCTTCTTGTTTTGTTGCCTTATTTTCTCTCTTACCCTTAGTTAGTCGAATAAGTGTGGGGAAAGAGTTCTTTGTCTTGTTCTTGAGTTCTTTGTTTTGTTTTTGTTCTTGTTTTCAAATAAGTGTGGGGTAGTTTAGCTATGCATGAACACTGAGGTCAGTGTCAGACTTAAGTGTGGGGTAGCAGTGCACGGTGCACTGTAGTAGTTTGAGAAATTTTTTGCATTATTTTGCATGTTTTTCCCATAATTTCACACCCTTCCAAAATTTTTCAAAATTTTTCATTCTTTCAGACTTCTAAATGCAGTATGCTTGGTAAACATTTGCTGATGTCTATGATATGTAGGTAGAATGTTATGGTTAGTAGGAGATGATTGATAGCTATCTTGAACTCATTGATTAGAAATAGGGAATTCCTGATAACTGAGCACAACTTAGTCTGGATTAGAGACCTCAGCCAATTACCTTTTCGAGACTTAACTAGATAAAATTAAGACCAGTTGTGGATGTATTGACAATTAGAATGACTAGACGAGAATCTGAGCTAAAAGTGAAAAGAAATAAAAGAAAGTTAATTAAATAAGGGTAGTTTGCCAGCGGCCTTCGCTACTCGAGCACCACTCCTTCGGGGAACTTAAAGCCTGATGCCCTAAGGTCGTGTAGGTCTGGGAGTCATCGGAGTGGGACTCGCTACACGGGTAGTTGAAGTTGACATGTTCTAAGCAGACTCAAAATACCCTGAATCTATAAAGAAAAAAAATCAATAAATGCTAAATCATTAAAAATCTGATCACCAAGGCTCAGAACTCAGAAGGTTGTTTGTTGTGAGTATGTCTAGTGACAAGGTCGAAGTGTTATCTTGTAACAGTCAAGACGAGAGTTTATTGTGTTGACTATCTGGTCTAGACTAGTACACACACTACACATCAGGAAAACCTTGTGACTAAGAAAAAAGTTCAACCTAGTTGTTAAGTTGTTTTCTGCTTGATCATAACAATCTGCTAGAGACATTTGAGACCTTGTCATAGTAACCTAACCAGTCAGACCTGTGTTATGAATTGTCTGAATAATATTTGGAATAAAAACATGACTAGGAATTTAAGTGACTGCACATATGATTTAGAATCACTAACTTCAGGTAGATTTTGCTTGAGGACAAGCAAAGAGCTAAGTGTGGGGTTATCTGATATGCATAAATCATATCACTTTTTTAGCATGTTTTTAGTCATAATTTAGGATGAAATTGATAGGAAATCGGTCTTAATTGATTGTTATTTACTCAATTTCACAATTTTTATGATTTTGGAAGTGTCAGGTGAAAAGTAGACGAAAACAGCAAATTTTGGGGCAAAAATGCAATTTTTGGAAATGCTAACCTGGTCAACGGGTCAGGACGGGCGTCCCGAATCAGGACGGGCGTCCTGACCCAGTCAAAGCACCAAGACGGCCGTCCCAATCCAGGACGGGCGTCCCGAAGCACCAGAAGTTGTCCCACATCGAAATTTTTGGAGATTTTCACTCCAGCAAGCTGCTATAAATACCCTAGGCCTCCAAGAGTTGAAATCATCCCTCTCCACTCGATCTGAGTCATTCAGTGGTTTCCAGTGTACAATTCTCGAGTACACAACTCACTCGGAGACTCAGATTTCAGTATAAGTTTTCTTTCTTTCCTTTTTGTGTTTCGTTTTTCTTAGTTTCTGAGAAATAGTCTCAGATCCTAGGGTTCGATAGATAGGTTCGTTTCTGGTCTTCATAGAATACCTGAGATTTCGTTAGGAAATCCTAAGAGGGCTCTAGGTGTTCGAAGAGTCAGTCCACATGGCTGGGCTTAAGCCCATGACGTAAGGTAAAGTCCAGCTACTAGGCTGAGGAAGCGTCCTCCGAAAGTTCTGTCGAGCAGAGTCGGGTCAAGCAATACGACATATACAGCAGTACGCTCCATCGGCAAAACTTTGTAAAGGGTGATTTCTTTATGGCATCGGTCCCCCTGTCCCTCTCTTATATGTTGTTATTGTGTTTGTCCAAATAGCAATTATGGATACTGGATTATGATTATTTTGAATATTTGTTATATATGTTGAAGTTGTTATGTTTTTTCGGAAATAGCCACCTGCTTAAATATTCATTATGTCTGCATGTCTAATGTAGTTTCTTTTAAACTAAAATTAGGGTTATAGACAATTCCTAACCACGGTCTAATCATAACCTGTTTAGTTTAACAGACATCAATTAGTATTGGTGTCTACCATACTAGATAAAATAACCTGCGGAACACCCTGTTTGTTAGAGTAGTCTAGGTAGGCTGAGTAGAGCGTTTATGCCTGCGGTTATGGGCAAGAGGCATGATCCCCGAAGTGACATAGGGCTTTCATAGCTGTCTTTAGTAGTAACCGTGAGTAGGGCCGTTTACCTTGGCGATGGGGCGGTATATCAGATTACTCAGATGTGGTACACCTTTAGACTCAGAACATAGTTGCATTCCAGACTAAGATATATCTAAAACACTCGAAGATAGGTCAATCAACATATAGGAACAATATAACATAGAATCAGGACTTTGTCTATCAACACTTTTAGGCTTAATTAGACTTAAACCTAGTGGAGAATGGATCACCCTCTCATCAAAGTTATTGATTCATAAGATAAAAGTTAGGATAAAAGGCTAGCTACTACTAAGCTGTTACCACTTCCCTGGGAGTACGATATTTATTTAATAAAATCGTAGATACTTTCCAACAGACTAGCTACATGATAGGTACTCTACCTTAGGTTCTAGCTGATTAAGTGACACCATAGAGACTAAATGTGACAATTAGTCAATCACAGTCCTTAATTAATCATAATCAAACATAGGATAAAATAACGCCTATTTAGCATATCGGCTGGAAACACATCAGTAGGGCGGTTTATCAGGTAACTCAGATGTGGTACACCTTTAGACTCAGTACATAATTGCAATCTAGACCAAGATATATCTAAAATACTCGAAGATAGGTCAATCAACATGTAGGAACAGTATAACATAAAATCAGAACATTATCTGTAAAACACTTTTTAGGCTTAAATAGACTTAAACCTAGTGGAGAATGAATCACCCTCTCATCAAAGATTTTGATGAATGATTGCATAACTAGATCATAAGATAAGAGTTAGGGTAAGAGGATAGTTACTACTAAGTCGTTACCACTTCTCTGGGAGTACGATATTTTATTTAAGTAAAATCATAGATACTTTCCAACAGACTAGCTACACGATAGGTACTCTACCTTAGGTTCTGATTGATTAAGTGACAGTATAGAGACTAAATGTGACAATTAGTGTGGCTAAGTCCTTAATTACTCATAATCAACATAGGGTAAAACAACACCTTATTTAGTATATCAGTCGGAACGCATCACTTGTGAAACTCTACCACTTTTGATATTCATCTTGTATTTTTCTATCAATTACTCTCATATTCTCTCAAATTCTCTTAGAGTCTTGTCTAAGCCAAGAAGGATTCTTTGAGAGTTTGTTGTTGTTGTGTGTTGAGTGATTTCCAAATTTTTCTTTGAGTGTTGTGAGTTTGAGAGTTGTCTAAACCAAGAAGCTCTTGGATTCATATACTTGGAGGGAGTTTGATTGTTTTGGAGAGAAATTGGTGATTGTTGAAGGTTTTTCATCACATCTACAAAAGTTCTTGGAGATCAAGAGATTGTTGCTATTGTTGTACATCTTCTTCCTCTTAGTTTTCATTAATTTTTTTATTGATGTTTTTAGAACAATTCCCATTCTAGGATCTCTATCTTCTACCTTTCTTCTAGGATTGAATATGTGAATATTAATTTGAATCATCTATTTGAAATTCATGTGTGATCTATACTTTTGTTTCTTAGTTGCTTGCATCATATTCTTTGATATTACATCTTATGGATGTGAGTTTCAAGGAGATATAGTGATAGATACCATGTATCTTTGGCCATAGATATGTGGTAGGATTAGAGGTAAAACATGTGAGAGCTAACCATAGTTAATCATGTATTCCTTAGATAAAACATATGAGTTCTCAATTGATGAGGACCTATTTGTTTAGAATCTCTCATATTCATGTGTGCTAAAAGAAGATCCTAATTATTTACTACTTGTTTTAATTTCTTTCTTAGATTAAAAGTAGTTTAGATCTCAACATTTGAACAATTTACTTGGAACTTGAATCTTCATTTCATAGTTTAACAATTATGTAATTCAACCGTTCTTCCCTTGGGAAATAACGATATTACATTTTAAAATCTAAAACTCACTCAACGATGGGTATTCTGTCCAACTCTTTGATATTCTTAAGTGACCACAAATTTTCTTAATTCAATTAATCATATACTTGATGGGTTTCTGACTGATATGCTAAAATAGGTGTTATTTACCCTATATCGATTATGAATAATTAAGGACTTAGAATTACTAATTGTCACATTTAGTCTCTATGTTGTCACTTAATCAATCAGTACCTAGGGCAGAGTACCTATCGTGTAGCTAGTCTGTTAGAAAGTATCTACGATTTTAATTTTTTCATTTTATCGTACTCCCAGGGAAGTGGTAACGGCTTAGTAGTAACTATCATTTTACCCTAACTCTTATTTTATGATCCAGTTATGCAATCGTTCATCAAATTCTTTGATGAGAGGTTGATTCCTTCTACACTAGGTTCAAGTCTATTTTAGCCTACAAGAGTATTTTACAAGTAGAGTTCTGATATATGTTATATTGTTCCTACATGTTGATTGACCTATTGATGTGCACAAATCATATACCCTTTTTAGCATGTTTTTAGACATAAATTAGGGCAATATTTGAATGTATTTGATCTTAATTGAATCAAATTGACATAAAATTGCTTAAATTTTGATTTTGGAAGTGTCAGGTGAAAAGTAGACGAAAACAGCAAATTCTGGGGCAAAAACGCAATTTTTGGAAATGTTGACCCGGTCAAAGGTCCGGGACGGGCGTCCCGAACCTGGGACGGGCGTCCCGACCCGGTCAAACCACCAGGACGGGCGTCCTGAACCTGGTCAACGAATCAGGACGGGCGTCCTGAACCTGGTCAACGAATCAGGACGGGCGTCCCGAACCGGGACGGGCGTCCCGAGCCACCAGAAGCTGTCCCACATCGAATTTTTCAGAATTTTTCACTCCGGGAAGCTGCTATAAATACCTCAGGCCTCCAGCAGTTGAAATCATCCCTCTCCACTCGATCTGAGTCATTAAGTGGTTTCCAGTGTACAGTTTTCCAGTACACAACTCACTCAGAGACTCGGATCTCAGTTTTCTTTCTTATTAGTGTTTTGTTTTAGTTTCTGAGAAATAGTCTCAGATCTTAGGTTCTATAGATAGGTTCGTTTCTGGTATTCATAGAATACCCGGGGTATCGTTAGGAGACCCTAAGAGAGCTCTAGGCGTTCGAAGAGTCAGTCCACAGGGCTGGGCTTAAGCTGGGTATTAAGGTAAAGCCCAGTTACTAGGCTGAGGAAGCGTCCACCGAAGGTTCTGGTGAGCAGAGTCAGGGCGAGCAATACGACATATACAGCAGTACGCTCTGTAGGCGAGACTAAGTAAAGGGTGATTTCTTTATGGCATCAGTCCCCATACCCCTCTCTTATATGTTTTATTGTTTTGTCCTAAACATCAATTATGAATATCAGATTATGATTTTATGAATAGTTGTTTTGTATGTTGAAGTTATTATGTTTTTTCGGAAATAGCCACCTGCTAAATAATCATTATGTCTGCATGTCTAATGTAGTTTCTTTTAAACTAAAACTAGGGTTATAGACAATTCCTAACCACGATCTATTCATAACCTGTTTAGTTTAACAGGCATCAATTAGTATTGGTGTCTGCCATACTAGATAAAATAACATGCTGAACACCTGGCTTGTTAGAGTAGTCTAGGTAGGCTGAGTAGAGCGTTATGCCAGCGATTACGAGCCTTCAGAGTGATCCCCGAAAGTGACATAGGGCTTTCATAACTGTCTTTGTTCGAACCGTGAGTAGGGCCGTTTACCTTAATGATAGGGGGCGGTAGCATAGAGACTCAGATGTGGTACACCTTTAGACACAGAACATAGTTGCATTCCAGGCTAAGATATATCTAAAACACTCGAATATAGGTCAATCAACATATAGGAACAGTATAACATAGAATCAGAATTTATCTTTAAAACACTTCTAGGGTTAATTAGACTTGAACCTAGTGGAGAATGGATCACCCTCTCATCAAAGTATTTGATGAAGATTGCATAACTGGATCATAAGATAAGAGTTAGGATAAGAGGCTAGTTACTACTAAGCCGTTGCCACTTCCCTGGGAGTACGATAATTATTTAATAAAATCGTAGATACTTTCCAATAGACTAGCTACACGATAGGTACTCTGCCTTAGGTTCTGGCTGATTAAGTGACACCATAGACTAAATGTGACAATTAGTTAATTCACAGTCCTTAATTATTCATAATCAACATAGGGTAAAATAACACCTATTTAGTACGTCGGTCGGAAACCTCATCAGATTTTTGGCGCCGTTGCCGGGGAAATATCATAATGAATTTAGGACTCCTGATCAAAATTCTAGAGGCTTATGATAGGTAACGGTAGTAACCTAGACTTTAGACCGAACACTTATGTTATACCAGTTAGACAATCAATTTCCGAAATATAGGGTTATCATAACTAATTGATTTTAGATATTATCTGGAATTAAGACACTTAGGATAACCCAATTTTAGAAAATTATTCTAAAACCATATTGAGGGAATTTAATTGCTTTCGAAATTAAACATAAAAAGAAAAAAAATGTTAAAATCTAAAAATCCAAAAAAAAGAATGTATTTTTCTTGCTCAACGGTGAGTTGTTCCTTTTCCCTATCTCTTGTTTTTTTTTAGTTGTTTTCTTAGTTGCTCTTTTTCGTGTTTTCCTTCCTTTATTTAATTTCGAAGAAATAAAAATGGAAATGAGGATAAAATATATTTTCTTCTGAGTTGTAAATGTTGGCTTAGATTTTTATCGGGAAGAAACTCTATTTTAGAATTTTCTTAGAGTCATGCCGGCCTTATTAGGATGAGTTATGAAATAGTTTTTCCTTAACAACCAGACCTTTGAATGTTCTATTGGAAAAAGGATGTTCCTTTTGTTTTGCTGATGATTGCATGAGAATTTTTAAAACCAAAAGGAATTATTGCACCCATTATGACACCACCTGATTGAAATCCGCTTCTTGAATGAATATGTGATGTAGTAAGAATTGTTTTAGACAGAAACATGATAAGAAAGTTCATGTATGATAAATCCTAATCTTATCTAGTCTTGTCTAAAAACAATAGGTTACACTGATCACTCTGAGATGTCTGTGTTCAATAAAACTAATGTTAAACCATACTTGATTAAGTTAAGTTTTATTGTTACTTGAATTTGATATAGAATGAAGGGATAGGAAAAAGGGTTGAAAATCTAGAAAGTAAAACATTTGTCTAGATTAGGAAACCCTGAGTTTGAGGCTAGTTTAATACTGATGAATTTTTGGATGAAAACTTATTTGCATTGTTTGCTATGTATAATAATTCTCATATGTGGTTTATTGTTGTTGCAAATTATCTAGTCACTGAATAAGTTCCAAGTGATATGACTTATCAGCAAAAGAAGAAATTCTTTGCTGATTTGAAATATTACTACTGGGCAGTTTCTCTTCTATTTCAAATTTTTGCAGATCAGTTGATCAGAAGATGTGTCTCAGAAGACGAAGGCCACAAGAGTTTGGAGCATTGCCCTAAAGAATCTACGGGAGACCAATTGACTACTATCAACACTGTCCGGAAAGTGTTGAAAGCAGGATCTTGTTGACCCACCATATTCAAGGATTTTGTATCTCTGATACAGTCCTGCGATGCTTGCCAAATAACAGGTAACACATCTTCCAGAGATCATCTACCCCAGCAGCGTAAACAGAATGTTGCAACCATTGATATCAGGGGTATTTCGAATCCTTTTCTCTTTCTTCCTTTGAACATAATTACATCATAGTAGTCGTGGAACACTTTTCGAAAATAGCCTAAACTACAGGCATTACCTACTAATGATGTTAGAGTCATGTGCAGATTCTAGTTGTTTTCCAGATTCAGAGTGCCGATGTCTTAGGAAGAATTGTTCAGCCTGTGTATCAAATCTGTGAAGTCTGCTAAGTACCACACTCTAGCAGGGATTGCTATGGGAATGAAATATGAACCATTCCAAAAGTGGTTGGAGCAAGTTACTGCAGAATGCTACTCCAATGGGAAATGCATACAATTCCAGCTGGAGGAATGATACGGGACTTAGCTGAGGAATAATTCGGAAGTTGGAAACTTTCAGAAGATACCACCACAGCAAAACCCCTACCCGCAAAATCAACAGATGAGATACTGGTAACAATTAAAGCCAGACCAGTGCAAGCAAGTGATCTACCAAGAGGTAACGAACGGTCAGCAGATATAGAGGAATTTGGCATTATGTCGGGAGCATAGCAATGGAGGAGCTTGCATTCCCTGCATACCAATCAGCTGTGAGAAACTTCCTCGAGGAAGTCTCAAATACTTTTGGCCCAGATCTACACAACTGGAGCCCCCTACCACCACAGCTTCGCCAAAACTTCAAGTATCTTTTCTTCCATTCGAGACTTGCATGCAATACCTTTACTAACATTGGCAGGTAGGCACACCAATCCAAAGAAGTCTCATTCCTAGACACGTTCCTTCTGGACACGTTGCTACGATTACGAGAAACTTTGTAGATGATTCGAGGAAACAATCCTTGGGGCTTGAGTCATTCATCAAATAGATATGCCACTACCTAGAGCTCGACAATGAAGGATCGGAGCTGGTATCATCCGTTATAGTATCTAGTGCTTACAGAGTCAAGAATGCCTCATCAATAGCACATGGCTAAGGTGAAGAGCCAATTGACAGATCAGAGAAGACCATTCTGCTCGCGACATGAAGGGAGTTTTTCTAATCCTCATGTTCCTTTACTTTTATTTTCTTTGTTTGGTGTCCCGTTTTGTTATTTCTTTGGTTGTTTTATTTTCTCTCTTACCCTTAGTTAGTCAAATAAGTGTGGGGTAAGAGTTTTCTATTTTGTTTTTGTTTCTTGTTTTCAAATAAGTGTGGGGTAGTCTAGATATGCATGAACACTGAGGACAGTGTCAGAAATAAGTGTGGGGTAGCAGTGCACGGTGCACTGTAGCAGTTTTTGTATGCTTTTGCTTGTTTTTCCCCGTATTTTCACACCTCCAAAAAAAAATTTCAAAATTTTTTCCGTCCTTCAGACTTCTAAATGCAGTATGCTTGGTTAAACAATTGCTTATGTCTATGATATGTAGGTAGTATGTTATGGTTAGTAGGAGATAATTGATAGCTATCTTGGACTAATTGATTAGGAATAGGGAATTCCTGATAACTGAGCACAACTTTGTCTGGATTAGAGACCTCAACCAATTACCTGTTCGAGACTTAACTAGATAAAATTAGACCAGTTGTGGATATATTGGCAGTTAGGATGACTAGATGAGACTCTGAGCTAGAAGTGAAAAGAAATTAAAAGAAGTTAATCAAATAAGGGTAGTTTGCCAGCGGCCTTCGCTACTCGAGCACCACTCCTTCGGGGAACTTAAAGCCTGATGCCCTAAGGTCGTGTAGATCTGGGAGTCATCGGAGTGGGACTCGCTACATGGGTAGTTGAAGTTGACGTGTTCTAAGCAGACTCAAAATACCCTAGAAAATCTATAAACGAAAGGAATCAATAAATGCTAAATGATAGAATCTGATCACCAAAGCTCAGAACTCAGAAAGTTATCTGTTGTCAGTATGTCTAGCGATAGGTCGAAGTGTTATCTGGTAATAGTTAAGACAAGAGTTTATTGTGTTGACTATCTGGTCTGGACTAGTACACACACTACACATCAGGAAGACCTTATGACTAAGAGAAGAGTTCAACCTAGTTGTTAAATTGTTTTCTGCTCAATCCTAACAATCTACTAGAGACATTTGAGACCTTGTCAAAGCAACCTAACCAGTCAGACATGTGTTAAGAATTGTCTGAATAATTTTTGGAATAAAAACATGACTAGGAAATTTAAGTGACTGCACATATGATTTAAAATCACTAACTTCAGGTAGACTTTGCTTGAGGACAAGCAAAAAGCTAAGTGTGGGGTTATTTGATGTGCACAAATCATATACCCTTTTTAGCATGTTTTTAGACATAAATTAGGGCAATATTTGAATGTATTTGATCTTAATTGAATCAAATTGACATAAAATTGCTTAAATTTTGATGTTGGAAGTGTCAGGTGAAAAGTAGACGAAAACAGCAAATTCTGGGGCAAAAACGCAATTTTTGGAAATGTTGACCCGGTCAAAGGTCCGGGACGGGCGTCCCGACCCGGTCAAACCGCCAGGACGGGCGTCCTGAACCGGGACGGGCGTCCTGAACCTGGTCAACGAATCAGGACGGGCGTCCCGAGCCGCCAGAAGCTGTCCCACATCGAATTTTTCAGAATTTTTCACTCCGGGAAGCTGCTATAAATACCCCAGGCCTCCAGCATTTGAAATCATCCCTCTCCACTCGATCTGAGTCATTAAGTGGTTTCCAGTGTACAGTTTTCCAGTACACAACTCACTCAGAGACTCGGATCTCAGTTTTCTTTCTTATTAGTGTTTTGTTTTAGTTTCTGAGAAATAGTCTCAGATCTTAGGTTCTATAGATAGGTTCGTTTCTGGTATTCATAGAATACCCGGGGTATCGTTAGGAGACCCTAAGAGAGCTCTAGGCGTTCGAAGAGTCAGTCCACAGGGCTGGGCTTAAGCTGGGTATTAAGGTAAAGCCCAGTTACTAGGCTGAGGAAGCGTCCACCGAAGGTTCTGGTGAGCAGAGTCAGGGCGAGCAATACGACATATACAGCAGTACGCTCTGTAGGCGAGACTAAGTAAAGGGTGATTTCTTTATGGCATCAGTCCCCATACCCCTCTCTTATATGTTTTATTGTTTTGTCCTAAACATCAATTATGAATATCAGATTATGATTTTATGAATAGTTGTTTTGTATGTTGAAGTTATTATGTTTTTCCGGAAATAGCCACCTGCTAAATAATCATTATGTCTGCATGTCTAATGTAGTTTCTTTTAAACTAAAACTAGGGTTATAGACAATTCCTAACCACGGTCTATTCATAACCTGTTTAGTTTAACAGGCATCAATTAGTATTGGTGTCTGCCATACTAGATAAAAAACATGCTGAACACCTGGCTTGTTAGAGTAGTCTAGGTAGGCTGAGTAGAGCGTTATGCCAGCGATTACGAGCCTTCAGAGTGATCCCCGAAAGTGACATAGGGCTTTCATAACTGTCTTTGTTCGAACCGTGAGTAGGGCCGTTTACCTTAATGATAGGGGGCGGTAGCATAGAGACTCAGATGTGGTACACCTTTAGACACAGAACATAGTTGCATTCCAGGCTAAGATATATCTAAAACACTCGAATATAGGTCAATCAACATATAGGAACAGTATAACATAGAATCAGAATTTATCTTTAAAACACTTCTAGGGTTAATTAGACTTGAACCTAGTGGAGAATGGATCACCCTCTCATCAAAGTATTTGATGAAGATTGCATAACTGGATCATAAGATAAGAGTTAGGATAAGAGGCTAGTTACTACTAAGCCGTTGCCACTTCCCTGGGAGTACGATAATTATTTAATAAAATCGTAGATACTTTCCAATAGACTAGCTACACGATAGGTACTCTGCCTTAGGTTCTGGCTGATTAAGTGACACCATAGACTAAATGTGACAATTAGTTAATTCACAGTCCTTAATTATTCATAATCAACATAGGGTAAAATAACACCTATTTAGTACGTCGGTCGGAAACCCCATCACCTATCTTCGAGTATTTTAGATATATCATGGTCTAGATTGCAATTATGTACTGATTCTACTTGTGTACCACATCTGAGTTACCTAATAAACCGCCCCATCTCCATTGATGGCCCTACTAAGGGTTCAAGCTAAAGGAATCCATGAAAGTCCTATGTCACTCAAGAGATCATGCCGCTTGCCCTAAAGCCGGCATAAACACGCAAACTCAGCCTACTTAGACTACTTTAACAAATATGGTGATCTATAGGTTATTTCATCTAATATGGCAGACCTTAATACTTCCAATGGGAAGTCCTAAATTAAGGTCTGATAAACTAAATAGGTTATGATTAGACTGTGGTTAGGAGTTGTCTATAACCATTCATCTAGTTTAAAAGAGTAAGTAGACATGCAGTCATAATGATAGTTAAGCTGGTGACCTTTCCGGAAAAATGTAAATGACTTCAACATGCATAACACATATTCATAACATCATAATTTAATATTCAAAATGGGTCTTTGGACAAACACGGTACAGACATATAAAGAGAGGGACAAGGGGACTACCGCCATAAAGTATTCACCCTTTATTAGGTCCACTGATGGAGCAACTGCTTGTATATGCTAGACTGCTTGACCCGACTCTGCTCGACAGAACCTTCGGAGGACGCTTCCTCAGCCTAGTAGCTATACTTTACCTTATGACCCGGCCTAAGCAAAGCTTTGTTGACTGACTCTGCGAACGCCTAGTGCTCTCTTAGGATCTCCTAATGAAATCCTGGGTATTCTATGAGTAATAAAAATGAACCTATCTAGTTGTATTCTAAGATCTGAGACAGACTCTCAGAAATGAAGAACACGAGACACTCTCGAAAACTATAAATCTACCTAAACGAAAAACACCTGAAATCACTAAGTGACTTGTATACTATAGAAAAATGTATACTTGAAGTCACTAAATGACTCAGATCAAGTGGAGAGGAATGATTTCAACTGAGGAAGGCATGGGGTATTTATAGCAGGGGAACTGGGTGAAATTCTCTTCAAAAATCTATGTGGGAGTTTGACCAGGCATTCGGGATGCCCGTCCTGGATCTGGGACGCCCGTCCCAGCCTGTTGACCAAGTCAAGACAGCCGTCCCAGGTTCTGGACGCCCGTCTTGGTCTGTTGACTAGGTCAGGACGCTCATCCCGGGTTATAGACGCCTGTCCCGACATTCAAACTTCTGAAATCACGTTTTTGCCCCGAAATTTGCCATTTTCTTGCATATTTCACCTGAAACTTCCAAAATCACAAAAACTGCAAAATTGTGTTAATAACAATCAATTGAGAACGATTTAACACCAATTTTGCCCTAAATTGTGCCTAAAAACATGCTAAAAAAGTCATATGATTTGTGCATATCATATAACCCCACACTTAGCTTTTTGCTTGTCCTAAAGCAAAGTCTACATGAAATTATTGATTTTAAATCATAGGTGCAGTCACTTAAAATTCCTAGCAATGTTTTTATTCCAAAATTGATCACTGAGTCAAATAATTCACAACACATGTCTGACTGGTTAAGTTGCCATGACAAGGTCTCAAATGTCTCTAGTAGATTATCACGGTCAGGTAGGGTTAACAACTTAATAACTAGATTGAACTCTTCTCTTAGTCACAAGGTATTCCTGATGTGTAGTGTGTGTAGTAGTCCAGACTAGATTGTCAACACAATATAATCTTCTCTTGACTCTTACCAGATAATACCTCGACCGGTCGCTAGACATACCAGCAACAAACAACCTTCTGAGTTCTGAGCTTTGGTGACAAGGATTTTCAATTAATAATTTCAATATAAGAATACACTGGGCTATGTATTTTTAGATTGATTGTTCAGGGTATTTTTGTGTTTGCTTTCACACGTCAACTTTAACTACCCATGTAGCGAGTCCCACTCCGATGACTCCCAGATCTACACGACCTTAGGGCATCAGGCTTTAAGTTCCCTTAAGGAGTGGTGCTCGAGTAGCAAAGGCCGCTTGCAAACTACCCTATTTATTTAACTTTTTCACTTCCAGGTCAGAGCATCATCTAGTCATTTAGATTTCTAATATATCCTCAACTGGTCTAATATTATTTAGCTAAGTCTTGAAATGGTATTTGGTTGAGGTCTCTAATCCAAACTAAGTTGTGCTGAAGTATCAGGAATTCCTTATTTCTAATCGATGAATTCAAGAAAGTTATCATGTTGTTTCCTACTGATCATAATGCTCTACATACATATCATAGACATAAGCATTTCTTTACCAATCATAACTGCATTTTGAAGTCTGAAAGAGTGAAAATTTTTGAATTTTTTTTGGAAAGGTGTAATTTTAGTGAAAATATGGGAAAATATGCAAAACATTTTACTGCTACAGTGAACTGTGCATTGCTACCCCACACTTAAGGTTGACACTGTCCTTAGTGTTCATGCATATCTAAACTCCCCACACTTATTTGAAAAACAAGAATAAAAACAAAACATAAAATTCTTACCCCACACTTATTTGACTAACTAAGGGGAAGAGAGAAAATAAAACAACAAAAGAAATAACCAAATAACAGAAAACAAAATAAAATGAAAGAAATACTCCCTTATTCTACAAAGTCAATAGTCTGCTCAGACAAGTCGAATGGTTCTTTGTAGGTCTTTAAGCGTTGCCCGTTCACTTTTTGAGTAGTACCGTCAGAATCCATGATGACACATGCTCCAAAGGGCGATACTTTTGTGATAGTTAACGGTCCTGACTAGCAGCTACGCAATTTTCCTGGGAAAAATTTGAAGCGCGAGTTGTATAACAGTACTTTATCCCCTGGTTCAAAATTCTTCTGGGCTCTGAGTCGCCTGCCATGCCGGAGTTTACTGGTCATCTTGAATTGATGTGAGTTTTCATAGGCTTTGAGCCTCCACTCATCCAATTCGTTGAGTTGTAAAATCCGATGTTCCTTATTTAAGTTATCATCTAGATTGCATTTTCGCACTGCCCAGTAAGCTCTATGTTCAAGTTCAACATGAAGGTGACATGCTTTTCCATAGACCAGTCTATAAGGTGAAAATCTCGTAGAGGTTCTGTATGCCGTACGGAAGGCCCATAATGCATCATCCAGCTTCATGGCCCAATCCTTACGGTTAACACATAATGTCTTTTCTAGGATTCTTTTTATCCCTCTATTGGTTACCTCAGCCTGCCCATTGGTTTGAGGATGGTATGTTGTGGAAAGGCGATGTTGAACTCCATATTGCTGAAGTACCTTCTGCATTTGAGAGTTGCAGAAGTGTGTACCTCGGTCACTGATTAGGGCGTTCAGGCATCCGAATCTAGCGAATAGTTGTCTAAGAAATCTGCACATGACTCTAGCATCATTAGTAGGTAGAGCCTGTGCCTCAGGCCATTTTGAGAAATATTCTATAGCTACTATGATGTACTTCTTACCAAAAGAGGGAGGAAATGGACCCATAAAGTCTATACCCCATATGTCAAATATCTCTACACTTTGAATTACCTGTTGGGGTAGACCGTCTTGAGAAGATATGTTTCCAACTTTCTGACAGGCATCGCAAGATCCTGTGAACGCTGCGGCGTCTTTGAATATCGTAGGCCAGTAGAAGCCTGCTTCTAATACTTTTTGAGCGGTATTAGCTGCAGCTAAGTGACCGCCTGCGGGTCTGCAGTGACAATGTTCCAGAATTTGGAAACCTTCTTCTTGAGAGACACATCTCCTGATCATCTGATCTGCACATATTCGAAACAAAATTGGATCTTCCCAATAGTAATATTTAAGGTCAGCAAAGAATTTTCTTCTCTGTTCAGCAGTGATATCACTAGGAAGAGTCTAAGCTACCAAGTAATTTGCTATATCTGCAAACCAAGGGGGTGAGAAAATAGCAAACAATGCACATAGATTCTCATCCGAAAACTTGTTAGATATGATCGATTCATCTATAGCTTCTAGGGCTGGATTCTCTAGCCTTGACAAGTGGTCTGCAGCTAGGCTTTCTGCCCCTTTCTTATCCCGAATTTCTATGTAGAATTCTTGAAGCAATAAAACCCATCTGATTAATCTTGGCTTTGCATCAGTTTTATTGAACAAGTTCTTTAATGCAGAATGATCAGTATAAACTATGGTTTTAGACAAGACTAGATAAGATCGAAATTTATCAAATGCGTATACTACTGCTAATAATTCATTTTTTGTCGTAGTGTAATTTTCCTGAGCGTCAGTTAAGGTTTTGCTAGCGTAATATATTACATGAAATTTCTTATCATGTCTCTATCCTAAAACAACTCTTACTGCATAATCACTAGCATCACACATTAGTTCAAAAGGTAAACTCCAGTCAGGTGACGTCATGATAGGTGCAGTAGTTAGAAGTTCCTTAAGTCTACTAAAGGCTTTTAGACATTTTTCATCAAAGACAAAAGGAACATCCTTTCCAAGTAAATTGGTCAACGACCTGGCTATTAGTAAGAAATATTTTGTAAATCTACGATAAAAACCAGCGTGTCCCAAAAAACTTCTAACGGCTCTCACATTCTTGGGTGGAGGTAGTTTTGAAATAACTTAAATTTTAGCCTTATCTACTTCCATACCTCAGTGTGAGATCTTATGTCCTAATACAATCCCCTCTTCTACCATGAAGTGGCATTTTTCCCAATTTATAACCAAATTTGATTTTATACAACGTTTCAACATTAATTCCAAGTTCTTTAGACAAATCCCAAATGAATTTCCAAAAACAGAGAAATCATCCATGAAGACTTCCATAGACTTTCCTAACATGTCCTCAAAGATAGCAGTCATACAACGTTGGAAGGTAGCAGGTGCATTACACAAACCAAAAGGCATCCTTCTATATGCAAATGTTCCAAAAGGGCATCTGAAAGTAGTTTTATGCTAGTCTTCTGGGGAAATGGGAATTTGAAAATATCCGGAAAACCCATCAAGAAAATAATAAAACATATGTCCAGATGATCTTTCTAACATTTGGTCAATAAAAGGAAGAGGGAAATGGTCATTTCGTGTGGCAGTATTAGGTTTCCTATAATCAATGCATACACGATGACCAGTAACAGTTCTCGTAGGAATTAATTCATTATTTTCATTTCTGACAACTATTATTCCACCTTTCTTAGGTACTACCAGCACCGGGCTTACTCATTCACTATCCGAGATTGGGTAGATAAGTCCCGCATCCAACAGTTTGATTACTTCTTTTTTAACAACGTCACACACATTAGGATTCAACCTCCTTTGAGGTTGCACACATGGCTTATAATCATTTTCCAGAAGAATCTTATGCGAACAAAAGCTTGGATTAATACCTGGAATATCTGCAATTTTGTAGGCAAAGGCTCTTTTGTAGGCAAAGGATCTTCTGTACTTTTTGCATATGTCCACGGTCAACTTCCGTTGTTCTGCAGTTAAGTCAGCTGCGAGAATGATGGGAAGTTTCTTGTTGTCGTCTAGGAATTCATAGCACATTGATGTGTTCCGATTGGTATGCTAAAAGATAGGCTTTATTTACCTATGTCGATTATGAGTAATTAAGGACTGAGTCTTACTAACTGTCACTTAGCATTCCATTATTGTCACTTAATCAATCAGAACCTAAGGTAGAGTACCTATCGTGTAGCTAGTCTGTTGGAAAGTATCTACGATTTTATTAAGTTAAATATCGTACTCCCAGGGAAGTGGCAACGGCTTAGTAGTAACTAGCCTTTTATCCTAACTCCTATCTTATGATCCAGTTATGCAATCTTCATCAATGACTTTGATGAGAGGGTGATCCATTCTCCACTAGGTTTAAGTCTAATTAATCCCAAAAGTGTTTTATAGATGAGGTCCTGATTCTATGTTATACTGTTCCTATATGTTGATTAACCTATATTCGAGTATTTTAGATATATCTTAGCCTGGATTGCAACTATGTTCTGTGTCTAAAGGCGTACCACATCCGAGGTCTCTAATAAACCGCCCTACCTTAATGACGGCCCTACTCACGGTTCGGGACGAAGGCATCCATGAAAGCCCTATGTCACTTCGGGGATCATGTCGCTTGCCCTAGCCACCGGCATAATCGGACTCAGCTCGGCCTACCTAGACTACTCTAACAAGCAGGGTGTTCAGCAGGTTATTTTATCTAGCATGGCAGACACCAATACTAATTGATGCCTGTTAAACTAATTAGGTTATGATTAGACCGTGGTTAGGAATTGTCTATAACCTTAACTTTAGTTTAAAAGAGCACATTAGACATGCAGACATAGGGAATATTAAGCAGGTGGCCATTTCCAGAAAAATATAACAACTTCAACATATAAAACAAATATTCATACAAATCGTAATCTCGTATTCATAATCAGTTTTTGGAACAACACAATAACAACATATAAGAGAGGGACAGGGGGACTGATGCCATAAAGAAATCACCCTTTACGTAGTCTCGCCGATGGAGCGTACTGCTGTATATGTCGTATTGCTCGCCCCGACTCTGCTCGCCAGAACCTTCGGAGGACGCTTCCTCAGCCTAGTAACTGGGCTTTACCTTAATACCCAACTTAAGCCTAGCCCTGTGGACTGACTCTTCGAACGCCTAGAGCCCTCTTAGGATCTCCTAACGAAATCCCGGGTATTCTATGAATACCAGAAACGAACCTATCTACCGAACCCTAGAATCTGATACTATTTCTCAGAAACTAGAAAAACAAAAACAAAAAGGAAAGAAAGAAAACTTCTACTGAAATCTGAGTCTCCGAGTGAGTTGTGTACTAGAGAATTGTACACTGGAAACCACTGAATGACTCAGATCGAGTAGAGAGGGATGATTTCAACTCCTGGAAGCCTTGGGTATTTATAACAGCTTTCTGGAGTGAAAATCTCCAAAAATTTCGATGTGGGAGAACTTCTGGTGCATCGGGACGCCCATCCTGGATTGGGACGCCCGTCCTGGTGGTTTGACTGGGTCGGGACGCCCGTCCCAGACCGTTGACCAAGTCAGCATTTCCAAAAATTGCATTTTTACCCCAAAATTTGTTGTTTTCGTCTACTTTTCACCTAACACTTCCAAAATCATAAAAACTGTGAAATTGATTAAATAACAATCAATTAAGATCGATTTTCTATCAATTTCACCCTAAATCATACATAAAAACATGCTAAAAAGGTATATGATTTTCGCGTATCGCATATGATATGCATAAATCATATCACATTTTTAGCATGTTTTTAGGCATGATTTAGGGTGAAATTGAGGGTAAATTGGCCTTAATTGTTCATTATTAACTCAATTTCACAGTTTTTATGATTTTGGAAGTGTCAGGTGAAAAGTGGAAGAAAATGGCAAATTTCGGGGCAACAACGCAATTTTTCAGAAGTTTGGACTTCGGGGAGGGCGTCTCGGTTCGGGACGGCCGTCCTGGCCTGGTCAACAGGTCGGGACGGGCATCCAGGACTCAGGGCGGCCATCCTGACCCGGTTAACAGACTGGGATGGGCGTCCCGAACTAGAAAATCAAGTCCCACATCGAATTTTTGAGAGAAAATCACTCTAGAAAGCTGCTATAAATACCTCAGGCCTTCCTCAGTTGAATTCATCCCTCTCCACTCGATCTGAGTCATTCAGTGGTTTCCAGTGTACAATTCTCTAGTACACAACTCACTCGGAGACTCAGATTTCAGTAGAAGTTTTCTTTCTTTCCTTTTTTGTTTTCGTTTTTCTTAGTTTCTGAGAATTAGTCTCAGATCCTAGGGTTCGATAGATAGGTTCATTTTTGGTATTCATAGAATACCCGGGATTTCGTTAGGAGATCCTAAGAGGGCTCTAGGCGTTCGAAGAGTCAGTTCATAGAGTTGGGCTTAAGCTGGGTATTAAGGTAAAGCCCAGTTACTAGGCTGAGGAAGCGTCCTCCGAAGGTTCTGACGAGCAGAGTGGGTCAAGCAGTAAGGCATATATAGCAGTACGCTGCAACGGCGCGACTACGTAAAGGGTGATTTCTTTATGGCATCAGTCCCCCCTGTCCCTCTCTTTATATGTTGTTACTGTGTTTGTCCAAATACTGATTTGAATACAAGATTATGATTATTATGAATATTTGTTATATTTGTTGAAGTTGTTATGTTTTTCCGGAAATAGCCACCTGCTTAAATATCCATTATGTCTGCATGTCCAATGTAGTTTCTTTTAAACTAAAATTAGGATTATAGACAATTCCTAACCATGGTCTATTCATAACCTGTTTAGTTTAACAAGCATCAATTAGTATTGGTGTCTGCCATACTAGATAAAATAACCTGCGGAACACCTTGCTTGTTAGAGTTGTCTAGGTAGGCTGAATAGAGTGTTTATGCCTACGGTTATGGGCAAGCGGCATGAGGATCCCCGAAGTGACATAAGGCCCTCATAGCTGTCTTTAGTAGTAACCATGAGTAGGGCCGTTTACCTTGGCGATGGGGCGGTATATCAGATTTCTCAGATGTGGTACACCTTTGGACTCAGAACATAGTTGCATTCCAGGCTAAGATATATCTAAAACACTCGAATATAGTTCAATCAAGATATAGGAACAATGTTACATAAAATCAGAACTTAGTCTATAAACACTTTTAGGTTTGATTAGACTTAAACCTAGTGGAGAATGGATCACCCTCTCATCAAAGTCATTGATGAAGATTACATAACTGGATCATAAGATAGGAGTTAGGATAAAAGGCTAGTTACTACTAAGTTGTTACCACTTCCGTGGGAGTACGATATTTAACTTAATAAAATCGTAGATACTTTCCAACAGACTAGCTACACGATAGGTACTCTGCCTTAGGTTCTGGTTGATTAAGTGACAATAATTGAATGCTAAGTGACAATTAGTAAGACTCAGTCCTTAATTACTCATAATCGACATAGGTAAATAAAGCCTATCTTTTAGCATACCAATCAGAACGCATCAGCATAGATGAGTGGGCAATTCCTTCAGCTCCAAGTCTGGTGGATCTTCAAATGAAGTTTGTTCTTTCTTCATCCCATCATTACCTATCTCAGTGAAACTATCAGAGTTAATTTCATACTCAGAGGAGCTAAGTTCAGTCTCCTCTAGTTCTAGAGAGTCTTCTCTCAAGACTTGATAGTTTGAGCATAGGTCTGTCACGTTAGCTTCAATCAAATGTTCAATAGCATCCACACAAAAACAAAGATCATCTAAATGCATGGGATACCTAAGGGTTTCATTTAGATCAAAGGTGATGTCTTCATTACCTACCCTTAACTTGATTTGACCATTACTGACGTCTTTTAATGCTTTTGAGGTAGCTAGAAATGGTCGACCTAGGCTCAGGGGCACTCCTCCTTCTCCATTCATGTCCATGACAACAAAGTCCACAGGGAACACAAATTTTCCAACCTTTAGTAAGAGATCTTCAATTATTCCCTTGGGGATTTTGACTGTCCTATCTACAAGTTGTATGCACATCCTAGTCGTTTTCAAATCATGCAATCCTAATTTATCAAATAAACTAGATGGCATGAGATTAATACTAGCTCCTAAGTCTGTTAATGCTGTTAGGTTGTGGAGCCTGATGGGTTAAGTTTACTAGATGGCTAAGGGAACCCTAATGGTGCCCTAGTGGGCCGTGGCCCATCAAAGGCCCGTGAGCATGACTCTGAACCCTACTCATCCCAAGATGACTATAAATAGGGGTAGATAGGGAAGGCAAAAAATGTGATTTTCTCTACAACTATATATATCCGAAACCATCAATAAAATACCTAACCGCTGTAGAGTTTACCATCCCGGTGTTACCATGTATATTTTTCCTCGTATTTTCTCCCATATTCATTGTGTTCTTTATCTAGATATAGTGTGTGAATTTTGCTATCCTAACAACTGGTATCAGAGCCTAGGAGAGATTCATTACGATCTGAAAGGATGGAAAGTTCAAAGTTAGGGATCGAGAAGTTTGATGGATTCGATTTTGGTTTTTGGAAGATGCAGATTGAAGATTATCTGTACCAGAAAGATCTTCACGAACCCTTGATTGGGGTGAAGCCGGATTCCATGACAGAGGAGCAGTGGAAGCTCAAGGATCGTCAGGCATTGGGGATGATATGATTGACTTTGTCGAGAAACGTGGCGTTTAACATCGTGAAAGAGAAGACTATAGCCGGTTTGTTAAAGGTTCTATCAAATTTGTACGAAAAACCATCTGCGATGAACAAGGTATATTTGATGCGTAGATTATTTAATTTACAAATGTCTCAAAGTGGTTCTGTTGCTGATCATATAAACGATTTCAATATGATTGTAAGTCAACTGAGTTCTGTTGAAATTAACTTCGAAGATGAAATTAAAGCGTTGATTTTGATGTCATCTCTGCCCGAGTCTTGGGATACTATTGTTGCTGCGATTAGCAATTCCCGTGGATCGGAGAAGCTGAAGTTCGATGAAATCCGTGATGTTGTTCTCAGCGAAAGTATTCGTAAACGAGAAGTGGGAGATTCATCGGGCAGTGCTCTTAGCGTTGACCGAATGGGGAGAAGCAAGTCGAAGGGCCAACATCAACATGGTCGATCAAAATCAAAGAATCGAGGAAAATCTCCGAACATATCAAACATAACTTGTTGGAACTGTGGAGATAAAGGACACATTAGGACAGATTGTAAGAAGCCAAAGAAGAAGCAGAATCATAAATCTAGAGATGACAATGATTCTGTAAATTTAGCAGAGGACATTGGGGATGCTCTAATCCTTAGTGTGGATAGCCCATTTGAATCTTGGATTTTGGATTCAGGTGCATCTTTTCATTCGTCTCCAAGCAAGGAATTATTCCAAACTTTCAAATTTGGAAATTTTGGAAAGGTGTATCTTGCTGATAACAAAGCTTTGGAGATTGAAGGAAAGGGGGATGTCTGCATTAAGACTCCATCGGGAAACCAGTGGACATTGGAGGATGTCAAATTTATTCCAGGGCTCAAGAAGAATCTGATCTCTGTTGGTCAGTTGGATAGCACGAGCTATGCTGCAAAATTTGGGAAAGGTTCGTGGAAGATTGTGAAGTATGCTATGGTTGTTGCTCGTGGCACAAAATCTGGAACCTTGTACGCCACTGCAGGGTGTATCAACATGGTTGCTGTTGCTGAAAATACTTCTGGTTCATGTCTGTGGCACAACAGACTTGGACACATGAGTGCCAAGGGAATGAAGATGCTGGTTGCAAAAGGAGCTTTAGATGGCCTAAAGTCTGTTGATATGAATCTTTGTGAGAGCTGTGTTATGGGTAAACAGAAAAGAGTTAGCTTCACAAAGACTCCAAGAGAGCCAAAGAAAGTGCATTTAGAAATGGTCCATACAGATGTTTGGAGACCATCTCTAGTTTCATCACTTGGAAGATCCAAGTTCTATGTCACCTTCATTGATGACTTCAGCAGGAAGGTATGGGTTTACTTCTTGAAACATAAATCAGACGTGTTTACAACTTTCAAGAGGTGGAAAGCTGAAGTTGAGAATCAAACTGGATTAAAGATCAAATGCTTGAGGTATGACAATGGGGGAGAATATGACAAGTCAGAATTTAAAACATTTTGTGCTGCTGAGGGAATCAGATTGATGAGGACAGTTCCCGGAAAGGCAAGACAGAATGGAGTTGTTGTTAACTTCTATCAGAATTCTGTTGAGCATTGTTGCATCGGAGAATTTGCATCTTGAGCAAATGGATGTAAAAACATCGTTTTTACATGGCGATTTGGACAAGGAGATTTATATGCACCAACCGAAAGGATTTGTTGTTCCTGGCAAGGAACACATGGTGTGCAAGCTCAATAGGAGCTTGTATGGACTGAAGCAGGCACCAAGGTAGTGGTACAAGAAGTTTGACTCCTTAATGACTAAGAGTGGCTTTTACAAGGCTGAAAAGGATGAGTGTTGTTACTTCAAGAAGTACACTGATTCTTATGTCTTTCTACTCTTGTATGTGGATGATATGTTGATTGCAGGATCCAGTATGAGGGAGATCAACAATCTGAAGGCAAGGTTGTCTTCAGCATTTGAGATGAATGATTTGGGTGCAGCTAAGCAGATTTTGGGGATGAAGATTTCATGGGATAGATCTACTAGCACTTTAAATCTATCCCAGGAGCAGTACATTGAGAAAGTATTGGCCAGATTCAGGATGACTGATGCTAAACCCAGGACTACTCCATTGGTAAACCACTTAAAATTGTCAAAGGAGCAGTCACCCAAGATAGTTGAGGCACGTGAGCATATGACACTTGTTCCATGTGCTTCAGCAGTTGGAAGTTTAATGTATGCTATGGTCTGCACCAGACCTGATATAGCACATGCAATGGGAGTTGTTAGCAGGTACATGGCGAATCTGGGGAAAGAGCATTGGGAAGTTGTGAAGTGGCTTCTAAGATATCTGATAGGTACATCCAGTACTTCACTTTGTTTTGGGAAAAACAAAGTTATTCTACAAGGCTTTGTGGATGCTGATCTTGGTGGTGACGTGGACTCGAGCAAGAGCCCATCTGATTATGTTTACACCATAGGTGGTACAACAGTGAGCTGGATGTCCAAGCTTCAGAACTGCATTGCTCTTTCATCTACTAAGGCTGAGTATGTGGCAATAGCTGAAGCTAGGAAGGAGATGATATGGCTGGCAGATTATCTAGAAGAGTTGGGTAAGAAATAGAGCGAGAAGATTCTTTACTCAGATAGCTAGAGTGTCATACAGTTGCTGAAGAACCCAGTCTATCATTCTAAGACGAAGCACATCAGGAGACGCTATCATTTCACTCGCAAGGCAGTGGAGGAAGAAGATATGTGCTTGGAGAAGATAGAGGGTGCAAAGAATCCAGCAGACATGTTGACTAAATATGTTGATATTGGGAAATTGGGGTTGTGCAAAACCTCAGTTGGCCTTATGTAGTAGTTTCTATAGATGTTGCGGTGCGGTGAAAATATTGATGATGTTGGGATTCAATTCTTCGAATACAATCTTTTGGGTGACTGATCAGTCCCCAAGTGGGAGAATTGTTAGGCTGGGGAGCTTGATGGGTTAAGTTTACTAGATGGCTAAGGGAACCCTAATGGTGCCCTAGTGGGCTGTGGCCCGTTAAAGGCCCTTGAGCATGACTCTGAACCCTACTCATCCCTAGATAACTATAAATAGGGGTAGATAGGGAAGGCAAAAAATGTGATTTTCTCTACAATTGTATATATATGAAATCATCAATAAAATACCTAATCGCCGTGGAGTTTACCATCCCGGTGTTACCACATATATTTTTCCTCGTATTTTCTCCCCTATTCATTGTGTTCTTTATCTAGATATAGTGTGTGAATTTTGCTATCCTAACAAATGCATGCATGCATGTTAGTAATATTTCCAATTGTACATGGCAAGGTAAAGCAGCCTAGATCTTTCTGTTTGGAAGGCAGTTTATTCAGTAAAACTACCGAGCATTCTTCATTAAGAACCACCATGTCCATGTCAAATTTTCTTTTATTACTAACGACTTCTTTTAAAAACTTAGCATACTTTGGCATTTCAGAAATAACATCTAGTAAAGGTAAATTAACATGAATCTGACTAAAATTCTTAAGAACTTTTCGAACTGCTCCTTATCTTTATTCTACATAAGTCTGGTAGGGTAAGGTACTTTTGGTCGGTACTCAGGAATAAACTCTGTCTTCCCTTTCCTTGCTACTTCAGTTTTGACATCCGTCGACGTTGGGTCCTGGGAGCCTTCTTCTGGTTCCTGCACAAGAATAGGAGGGTCAGAAGGTTTGGGAGGAGATGGAGATAGAAATTTACCAGATCTTAGAGTAAGGGTCTTGCATTCAGTTTGGGGGTTGGTCTTAGTGTTACTTGGTAGAGTTCCCTGTGACCTTTGAGAGAGATGGGTGGATAGCTGGCCCATTTGTCTCTCCAAAGTTTGTATAGCAGCTTGTGTGTTTCTGACTGTTTGCTCAGTCTGCTTCTGTCTATTCTCGTTCTGCTAGATTCTCTCTGCATGAGCTTCCTGGACCTTCCTATTTGACTCTATCATTTCTTTGTTAGAGTCAGCAATGCCTTTCAGTATGTCCCGAAATTCTTGCATGGGGTCGATTGGAACGATGTAGTTCCTTAGTGCGGGTAGAGCGACTTGCTAGTTCAGCGGATAGGACAATTGCTGAGGTACTCTTTTCTGGAAGTTAGCATTCCCGGAATTGTTTCTCCAACTAAATCCCGAATGGTTCTTCCAGGTGGGATTGTAGGTATTTCCCATAGGGGCAGAGTTAACTGCGTCCACTTGTTCCATATCTTCTAGAATAGTCAATATTCCATTACCATAACAATCTCCACTAAAATGCGGTCCTTGGCAAAATTCGTAGACTTGATATACTGGTTGAACGCTTTTCCCTTGTTGGAAGGCATTCAGTTGATTAGCAATGCTGGCCTTCAGTGCCTCAAATTGATCATCAGTGGAGGCGAGGGCCGCATTTACTGGTTGTTTCTTAGCTTGGTCACTCGTGCACCAGTTCTTGCTATTCCTATAGAGTCTCTCCAGAGCGTTTCTAGCATCTACATCACTCATTCCATTGAAACCACTCTGGGGATTAAGTCCATCAAGAACTTGCTTGCCCATGTCCGTCATACACTCGTAGAATTGGTGGATTAACAGTGCTTCGGTAAGTCCATGATGGGGGCAGAGCCTGAGTAGCTCCTTGAATCTGTCCCAAGCTTCGATCACTGTCTCATCAGCAACTTGAGTAAAATTGGACAGAGCCCTTCGATATTCTAGGACTCTTGCTGCATAGTAGTATTCTTCCAGGAAGGCTTTGCTTAACTCATCCCATGATGTGATTGAGTTAGTAGGTAACTGTGCCAGCCACCTCTTAGCTCTATCCCTGAGTGTGTAGGGAAAGAGATTTAGCTTGGTTACTTCTGCAGTGTGATCTCCCTTGAGACCTTCGCAAAGATAAGAGAATCGGATAAGTGTTCGAGCGGATTCTCGGCTGCAGTTCCTCCAAACTAGACCCGATTTATTATCAACTAGATCACATTCGGTTTGAGATCATAGCGAGGGTTTCCAGGGATTTGAATGGCTGACGACACTGGAACAGTCTGTGGCTGGATGTAGGATTCGAGGGGAGGTCTTTCGGCAGCCATCTCTGTTCTTCACCTATTAGCTGTACAGATGAGACGTTCGGGATTCTCAACTGGGGGTTTAAGGTTAGCTTCTGAAGTTCGAGTCATGCAACTATAGAGAAAAATACATTAAGCTTGAGCAGACTGGTTAGTGGAGTAAAGCAGAAGTGAATGATTAGAACAATTGGAAAAGAACAACAAATTTACAATTAAGAAAGAATAGAAAAAAAATAATAAAAGAAACATGAAAGAAAAACAACATACGGATGAACAAGAAAAAATATTTTTGAGTTTTAAAATTTTTCGAAAGTAGTTAAATTTCCTAAATACAGTTTTAGAATAATTTTCTAAAATTTGATTATCCTAAATGTCTTAATTTCAGATAATATCTAAAATTAATTAGTTATGATAACCCGATATTTTGGAAACTGATTGTCTAACTAGCATAAAATAAGTGTTATGTCTAAGGTATAGATTACTACCGTTACCTATCATAAGTCTCTAGAATTTTGATTAGGAATCCTAAATTCATTATGATATTTCCCCTGCAACGACGCCAAAAATCTGATGGGTTTCCGATTGATATGCTAAAATAGGTGTTATTTACCCTATATCAATTATGAATAACTAAGGACTTAGAATTACTAATTGTCACATTTAGAATCTATGTTGTCACTTAATAAATCAATACCTAAGGCAGAGTACCTATCGTGTAGCTAGTCTGTTGGAAAGTATCTATGATTTTAATTTAATCATTTTATCATACTCCCAGGGAAGTGGTAACGGCTTAGTAGTAACTATCCTTTTAGCCTAAATCTTATCTTATGATCCAGTTATGCAATCGTTCATCAAATTCTTTGATGAGAGGTTAATTCCTTCTACACTAGGTTCAAGTCTATTTAAGCCTACAAGAGTATTTTACAAGTAGAGTTCTGATATATGTTATATTGTTCCTACATGTTGATTGACCTATCTTCGAGTATTTTAGATATATCTTGGTCTAGATTGCAATTATGTACTTATTCTACTTGTATACCACATCTGAGTTACCTAATAAACCGCCACATCGCCATTGACGGCCCTACTCATGGTTGGAGCTAAGGGCGTCCATGAAAGTCCTGTGTCACTCAGGAGATCATGCCGCTCGCCCTAACGCCGGAATAAACACGCAAACTCAGCCTACTTGGACTACTTTAACAAACATGGTGATCTATAGGTTATTTCATCTAATATGGCAGACCTTAATGCTTCCAACGGGAAGTCCTAAATTAAGGCCTGATAAACTAAACAGGTTATGATTAGACTGTGGTTAGGAGTTGTCTATAACCATTCATCTAGTTTAAAAGAGCAAGTAGACATGCAGTCATAATGATAGTTAAGCTGGTGACCTTTCCGAAAAAATGTAAATGACTTCAACATGCATAACACATATTCATAACATCATAATTTAATATTCAAAATGGGTCTTTGGACAAACACAGTACAGACATATAAAGAGAGGGACAAGGGGACCACTGTCATAAAGTATTCACCCTTTATTAGGTCTGCTGATGGATCAACTGCTTGTATATGCTGGACTGCTTGACCCGACTCTGCTCGATATAACCTTCGGAGAACGCTTCCTCAGCCTAGTAGCTATGCTTTACCTTATGACCAGGCCTAAGCAAAGCCCTGTTGACTGACTCTTCGAACGCCTAGTGCTCTCTTAGGATCTCCTAACGAAATACCAGGTATTCTATGAATAATAAAAATGTACCTATCTAGTCGTATTCTAAGATCTGAGACAGACTCTCAGAAACAAAGAACACGAGACACTCTCGAAAACTATAAATCTACCTAAACGAAAAACACCTGAAATCACTAAGTGACTTGTATACTCTAGAAAAATATATACTTGAAGTCACTAAATGACTCAAATCAAGTGGAGAGGAATGATTTCAACTAAGGAAGACCTGGGGTATTTATAGCAGGGGAACTGGGTGAAATTCTCTTCAAAAATTGATGTGGGAGTTTGACCAGGCGTTCGGGATGCCCGTCCCGGCCTGTTGACCAGGTCAGGATGGCCGTCCCGGGTCCTGGACGCCCGTCTTGGTTTGTTGACCATGTCAGGACGCCCGTCCCGACTTCCGAACTTTCGAACTTTTGAAAATCACATTTTTGCCCCAAAATTTGCCATTATCTTGCATATTTCACGTGACACTTCCAAAATCACAAAAACTACGAAATTGTGTTAATAACAGTCAATTGAGAATGATTTAACACCAATTTCACCCTAAATTGTGCCTAAAACATGCTAAAAAGTTATATGATTTGTGCATATCAATACTCAACCTTAATCAAAGGGTTTTAATACATCATAAAGTGTATTGTCAAATTACTAGCTGTTGTATATGCATTTGATAAATTTAGATCATATTTAGTCTTGTCTAAAATAATTGTGTATACTTACCATTCTGCACTTAAATACTTGTCCAATAAAACTAATGTTAAACCAAAATTGATCAGATGAGTTTTATTGTTACAGGAATTCTATATAGAAATAAGGGATAAAAGAGGGGCTGGAAATCTAGCTGCAAATCATTTGTCTTGATTAGAAAACCCTGAGCTCGAGGCTATTGATGAGATAATAATATTTGATAAATTTTCGAATGAGAGTTTATTTTCATTGTTTGCTTTATATGTTGAATCTCCTCCATGGTTTACTGATATTGCTAATTATCTAGCTGTTAAAATTATCTCAAGTGATATGACTTATCAACAAAAGAAGAAATTCTTTGCTGATTTGAAATGTTACTATTGAGAAGATCCCTTCTTATTTCGAATTTGTGCAAATCAAATGATTAGAAGATGTATCTCTGAAGATGAAGGTTATAAGATTTTGGAGCATTGCATCAGGGACCTACGGGAGGCCATTTAGCTGCTAACAATACTGCCAGAAAAGTGTTGGAAGTAGGATTTTATTGGTTAACTATTTTCAAGGATGCAGTTTCCTATATCAAGCTTTGTGATGCTTACTAGAGAACATGTAACATATCTTCTAAGGATGGTCTACCCCAGCTAGGTATAAAAAGTGTTGAAATATTTGACATTTGGGGTATCGATTTCATGGGTCTTTTTCCTTCCTCTTTTGGCAATAAGTACATCATAGTAGTTGTGAAATATTTTTCTAAATGGCCTGAAGCCCAGACATTACCTACTAATGATGCTAAAGTTGTTTGCAGATTCCTTAAAAAGTTGTTTTCCTGATTTGGATATCCTAAAGCTCTAATAAGCGACATAGGTACACACTTCTGCAACTCTCAGTTGCAGAAAGTACTTAAACAATATGGATTCATCACTGCTTTTCCACTGCTTATCACCCACAAACCAGCGGGCAGGTTGAGGTAACCAATGGAGGCATTAAAAGAATTCTAGAAAAGACTGTAGGTGTAAACCGTAAAGATTGTGCTATAAAATTAGATGACGTTTTATGGGCTTTTCACACTGCATATAGAACATCTACATGATTTTCACCTTATAGATTTGGTTTATTGAAAAACATGTCACTTGCTTGTTGAACTAGAGCATAGAGCATATTGAGCTTTGCTAAAATGTAATCTAGATGATAGTTTAGCTAAGGAAGACTGAGTTTTACAGATCTAATGAATTGGATGAGTGGAGATTTAATGCATGTGAAAATTCTCAACAATTGAAAATGAAAAGTAAGATTTGGGATGACAATCAACTTAGATCCCAAAAAGATTTCAAACTTGGTGACAAGGTATTGCTATTCAATTCTCATTTGAAGTTGTTTTCAGGAAAGCTATGAATCTGTTGGTTTGGCCTGTTCACCATTAAAGAATGCTACCATTTAAAGCATGCAATGTACTTGATCACGATGGGACTACATTTAGGGTAAACTTGCAATGACTGAAACTATATCAGAAGTCATTTGACAGACTAGAGTAGGTTATTCTACTAGAGATTTGAGGGGAGTTTTTATTTTTATTTTTAGCCATTTCATTTATGTTTGATTTTTCTAGTTTTACTTGTATTCTCTTTCGTTTTGTTTGTTTTATCTTTTGTTTTGTTTGTTTTTCATTTTTTGTTTTGTTTTTAATCAAGTTTTCAAATAAGTGTGGGGTAGATAGTATGCAAAACACTAAGGATGATGTTCATCTGAAGTGTGGGGTAACAGTACAGTGCACTTATTTGCTTCTTTGATGCATTTTCTCCAAAATTTTGCACCCTTTTCAAAATTTCATAAAGCTTTTCAAAAATTTTCACTCGTTCAGACTTCAAAATTGGTTAAGAAATCAAGATTAAATGTGTTTTGATGTCTAAGTTGCCTTGTCTATGATATTGAAGAACCAGTTGAATACCATGAACATCAGGATTCTATTTCTTCGGTTTTGCTAGGTTTGATGTAATTCTAGACATAGAACTGTTGAGTTTCCGACTGATATGCTAAAAATATGTGTTATTTACCCTATATCGATTATGAATAACTAAGGACTTAAAATTACTAATTGTCACATTTAGTCTCTATGTTGTCACTTAATCAATCAGAACCTAAGGCAGAGTACCTATTGTGTAGCTAGTCTGTTGGAAAGTATCTACGATTTTAATTTAATAATTTATCGTACTCCGAAGGAAGTGGTAACGGCTTCGTAGTAACTATCCTTTTACCCTAACTCTTATCTTATTATCCAGTTATGCAATCGTTTATCAAAATCTTTGATGAGAGGTTGATTCATTCTACACTAGGTTCAAGTCTATTTAAGCCTACAAGAGTGTTTTAAAGACAGAGTTCTGATATATGCTATATTGTTCCTACATGTTGATTGACCTATCTTCGAGTATTTTAGATATATCTTGGTCTAGATTGCAATTATGTACTGATTCTACTTGTGTACCACATCTGAGTTATCTAATAAACCGCCCAATCGCCATTGACGGCCCTGATGTGCACAAATCATATACCCTTTTTAGCATGTTTTTAGACATAAATTAGGGCAATATTTGAATGTATTTGATCTTAATTGAATCAAATTGACATAAAATTGCTTAAATTTCGATTTTGGAAGTTTCAGAAGCAAATTGGATGAAAACAGCAAATTTTGGGGCAAAAATGCAAGTTTTGGAAATGCTGACTTGGTCAACGGTCCGGGACGGGCGTCCCGACCCAATCAGACCACCAGGACGGGCGTCCCGAAGCACCAGAATTTGTCCCACATCGAATTTTTTGGAATTTTTCACTCCAGAAAGCTGCTATAAATACCCTAGGCCTCCAGGAGTTGAAATCATTCCTCTCCACTCGATCTGAGTCATTCAGAGACTTCCAGTGTACAATTCTTGAGTACACAAGTCACTGAGAGACTCGGGTTTCAGTTTCAGTTTTCTTTCTTTCTTTAGTGTTTCGTTTTCTTAGTTTCTGAGAAATAGTCTCAGATCTTAGGCTTCGATAGATAGGTTCGTTTTTGGTATTCATAGAATACCAGGATTTCGTTAGGAGATCCTAAGAGAGAGATAGGGTGCGTGTTCTTAGTCAGATTAGGGCAATTTGCTTAAGCCTGGGATGTAAGGTAAAGCAATTGCTACTAGGTCTAAGGAGCGTTCTCCGAAGGCTCTACCGAGCAGAGTAGGATCGAGCAGTCAGGAGCATACAGGAGCTGCAGCGCCGGTTGGACCTACATAGAGTGGTGATTACTTTATGACAGTGGGTCCCCTAGACGAGGTTCTGTATGTTTACGAATTGTTTTATCTAAATATTAATTTGAATATCAGATTACGATTCTTATGAATATCTGTTTTATATGTTGAAGTTGTTATGATTTTCCGGAAATAGCCACCTGCTGAATATTCATTATGTCTGCATGTCTAATGTGCTCTTTTAAACTAAAGTTAGGGTTATAGACAATTCCTAACTACGGTCTATTCATAACCTGTTTAGTTTAACATGCATCAATTAGTATTGGTGTCTGCCATGCTAGATAAAATAACTTGTGGAACACCCTGCCTGTTAAAGTAGTCTAGGTAGGGGCCGAGCTGAGTCCGATTATGCCGGCGGCTAGGGCAAGCGACATGATACCGAAGTGACATAGGGTACCGTTCATGGATGCCTTCGTCCCGAACCGTGAGTAGGGCCGTCATTAAGGTAGGGCGGTTTATTAGAGACCTCGGATGTGGTACGCCTTTAGACACAGAACATAGTTGCAATCCAGGGTAAGATACATCTAAAATACTCGAAGATAGGTCAATCAACATGTATGAACAGTATAACATAGAATCAAGACCTCATCTATAAAACACTTATGGGCTTAATTAAACTTAAACCTAGTGGAGAATGGATCACCCTCTCATCAAGATTATTGATGACGATTGCATAACTGGATCATAAGATAAGAGTTAGGATTAAAAGGCTAGTTACCACTAAGCCGTTGCCACTTCCCTGGGAGTACGATAATTAACTTAATAAAATCGTAGATACTTTCCAACAGACTAGCTACACGATAGGTACTCTGCCTTAGGTTCTGGCTGATTAAGTGACACCATAGAGACTAAATGTGACAATTAGTCAATCACAGTCCTTAATTACTCATAATCGACATAGGGTAAAATAACACCTATCTAGCACATCGATCGGAAACCCATCAGATTTTTGGCGCCGTTGCTGGGGAAATATCATAATGAATTTAGGATTCCTGATCAAAATTCTAGAGACTTATGATAGGTAACGGTAGTAACCTAGACTTTAGACTTACACTTATCTTACACTAGTTAGACAATCACTTTCCTAAATATAGGGTTTATCATAACTAATTAATTTTAGATGTTATCTGGAATTAAGACACTTGGGATAATCAAAGTTTAGAAAATCATTCTAAAACCATATTGAGGGAATTTAAGTGCTTTCAAAATATATAAAAAGAAAAAAAAATTTAAATTCAAAATCCGAAAAAAAATTGTACTTTTTCTTGTTTAATGGTAAGTTGTTCTCTTTTCCCTATCTCTTGTGTTATTTCCTTTTCGTAATTGAATAGTTGTTTTTCTTTTCTTCTTTTTTCAAATTTTTAATTTTTCACTTCTCGTGTAACTCCACTAACCAGTTTGCTCAGGCTTAGACGTATTCTTCACTGTAGTTGCATGACTCGAACTTCAGAAGCTAACCTTGAAACACCAGTTGAGAATCCTGAACGTCTCATTCGTACAGCTAATAGGCGAATAACAGAGATGGCTGCTGAAAGACCTCCCCTCGAATCCTACATCCATCCACAGACTGTTCCAGTATCATCAGCCATTCAAATCCCTGGAAACCCTCACTATGATCTTAAACCGAATGTGATCCAGTTGATTATTAATCGAGTTCAGTTTAGAGGAACTACAACCTAGAACACTTATCTGATTTCTCCTCTCTTTGCGAAGGCCTCAAGGGAGATCATACTGTAGAAGTAACTAAACTCAACCTTTTTCCCTACTCACTGAGGGACAGAGCTAAGAGATGGTTGGCCCAGCTACCTACTAACTCCATCACCTCTTGGGACGAGTTAAGCAAAGCCTTCCTAGAAGAGTACTACTCTGCAGCAAGGGTCCTAGAATATCGAAGGGCTCTGTCCAGTTTTACTCAAACTGCTGATGAGACAGTGATCGAAGCTTGGGACAGATTCAAGGAGCTACTCAGGCTCTGCCCCCATCATGGACTTACCGAAGCACTGCTGATCCAGCAATTCTACGGGGGTATGACGGACATGGGCAAGCAAGTTCTTGATGGACTCAATCCCCAGAGCGGTTTCAATGGAATGAGTGATGTAGATGCTAGAAACGCTCTGGAGAGGCTCTATAGGAATAGCAAGAACTGGCGGACAAGTGATCGAGCTAAGAAGCAACTAGTAAATGCGGCCATCGCCTCCACTGATGATCAATTTGAGGCACTGAAGGCCAGCATTACTAATCAATTGAATTCTTTCCAACAAGGGAAAAGCGTTCAGCCAGTATATCAAGTTTCTCTGCCCGCACCAAGGAATTACATCGTTCCAATCGACCCCATGCAAGAATTTAGGGACATACTGAAAGGCATTGCCGACTCTAACAAGGAGATGATAGAGTCAAACAGGAAGATCCAGGAAGCTCATGCAGAAAGAATTCAACAAAATGAGAATAGGCAGACGCAGATTGAGCAGATAGTCAGGGACACACAAGCCTCCTTGCAGATATTAGAAAGACAAGTGAGACAGTTATCGACCCACCTACCTCATCGATCACAAGGAAAGCTACCTAGCAACATTGGGACCAGCCCATTAAATGATTGCAAGACCTTAACTCTGAGATCTGGTAAAACTCTAAATCCTTCTTTCCCAAAATCTTCTCACACTTCTACTTTTGTACAGGAAAAAGAAGATAGCTCTGAGGAATTAACACCGTCAGTAGTTGAAAATAAAGTAGCAGAGAAAGAGAAGAAAGAGTCCATCCTTGAGTACCGGCCAAGAGTACCTTACCCTACAAGACTAATGCAGAATAAAGATAAGGAGCAACTCGAGAGGTTTTTCAAAACTTGTGGTAAAATTCATGTTAATTTACCTTTTCTTGATGTTATTTATGAAATGCCTAAATATGCTAAATTTTTGAAGGATATTATTAGTAACAAAAGAAAGATTGACATGGACAAAGTAATTCTTAATGAAGGGTGTTCGACAGTTCTCTTCCAAAAAGAAAGATCCAGGTTGTTTCACTTTGCCATGTACAATAGGTAATATTACTAATATGCATGCGTTAGTAGACTTAGGAGCTAGCATAAATGTAATGCCATCTAGTTTATTTGATAAATTAGGTTTGCATGATTTGAAAACGACTAGATTGTGCATACAACTTGCTGATAGGACAGTAAAAATTCCTAGGGGGATAATTGAAGATCTCTTAGTAAAGGTTGGAAAATTTGTCTTTCCTGTGGATTTTGTTGTCATGGATATGAATGGTGAAAGTGATGTACCCTTGATTCTAGGTCGACCTTTTCTAGCTACCTCTAAGGCATTGATTGACGTCAACAATGGTCAAATAAAACTAAGGGTAGAAAATGAAGATATGACTTTCAACTTGAGCGAAACCCTTAAGTATCCTATGCATTTAGATGATGATTGTTATTCTGTGGATGCATTTGACCATTTGATTGGAACTAACCTGTTGGACTTAATCTCCGATTATCCAGTCTTAAATATAGACTCTTTGGCCCTGGAAAAACCTGACTTTGACACTTCTGATTATGAAACCAGTACTAACTATTTCGTTGAGATAGGTGCTAATGAGTTGGGATTAGAAAAGATCTCTTTAGAAGAACCCCCAGAAGTGGAATTGAAGGAATTACCAAGACATCTGTGTTACGACTTCCTAGACGCTGAACAAAAGCTTCCCATTATTCTTGCAGCAGACCTGACTGCAGAACAAAAGAAGTCAACACTGGACATACTCAGAAGGAATAAAAGAGCCTTTGCATACAAAATTGCGGATATACCAGGTATAAATCCTAGTTTTTGTTCGCATAAGATCCTTTTAGAAAATGAGTATAAGCTTTGTGTGCAACCTCAAAGGAGGTTGAATCCTAGTGTGTGTGATGTGGTGAATAAAGAGGTAATTAAATTACTAGATGCCGGACTAATCTATCCTATTTCTGATAGTGAATGGGTTAGCCCAGTGCAAGTAGTACCCAAAAAGGGAGGAATAACAGTTATTAGGAATGAAAATGATGAACTAATTCCTACTAGAACTGTCACTGGTCATCGTGTATGCATTGATTATAGGAAACTAAATACTGCCACACGAAAAGATCACTTCCCCCTTCCTTTTATTGACCAAATGTTAGAAAGGTTATCAGGACACATGTTTTATTGCTTTCTTGATGGATTTTCTGGTTATTTTCAAATTCCTATCTTTCCTGAAGATCAGCATAAAACTACGTTTACTTGCCCTTTTGGAACATTTGCATATAGAAGGATGCCTTTTGGATTATGTAATGCCCCTGCTACATTTCAGCGTTGCATGACCTCTATTTTTGATGACATGTTAGGAGAGTCTATGGAAGTATTTATGGATGATTTCTCAGTGTTCGGTGACTCATTTGTTATCTGTTTGAATAACCTGGAATCTATGCTTAAACGTTGTATAAAATCTAATTTGGTTCTAAACTGGGAGAAATGCCATTTCATGGTTAAAGAAGGAATTGTTTTAGGACATAAGATTTCGCAGAGAGGTATGGAGGTAGATAAAGCTAAAATTGAAGTGATCTCAAAACTACCTCCGCCCAAATCTGTAAGATCTGTGAGAAGTTTCTTAGGTCATGCTGGCTTTTATAGGCGTTTCATAAAAGATTTTTCAGTAATAGCCAGACCTTTGACAAACTTATTGGGTAAAGATGTTCCTTTCGTTTTTGATGAGAAATGCATGAAATCATTTAATAAACTTAAGGAACTATTAACTACTGCACCTATTATGACATCACCTGATTGGAGTTTGCCCTTGATTGTGATGCTAGTGATTTTGCAATAGGAGTTGTTTTAGGACAAAGACGTGATAAGAAATTTCATGTAATTTACTATGCTAGTAAAACCTTAACTGATGCTCAGGAGAATTACACAACTACCGAAAAGGAATTACTAGCTGTAGTATATGCTTTTGATAAATTTATCTTATCTAATCTTGTCTAAAACAATAGTTTACACTGATCATTCTGCTTTGAAATACCTGTTCAATAAAACTGATGCAAAACCAAGATTGATTAGATGGGTTTTATTGCTACAGGAATTTGATATAGAAATAAGAGATAAGAAAGGGGCTGAAAATTTAGCTGCAGATCATCTGTCTAGATTAGAAAACCCTGGATTAGGAGCAATAGATGAAACAGTAATATCAGATAAATTTCCGGATGAGAACTTATTTGCATTATCTACTATCCTTTCTCCTCCGTGGTTTGCTGACATTGCCAATTACTTAGTTGCTCACTCCCTCCCAAGTAATATGGATAAGCAGCAAAGAAAGAAATTCTTTGCTGAATTGAAAAATTACTATTGGGAAGATCCTTTTCTATTTCGAATTTGTAAAGATCAGATGATCAGAAGGTGCGTTTCAGAAGAAGAAGGATATAAGATCCTGGAGCATTGTCATTGTGGACCTACTGGAGGCCATCTGGCTGCCACCAACACTACCAGGAAAGTGTTGGAAGCAGGATTCTATTGGCCTACTATTTTCAAGGATGCAGCAGCATACATTCAGTCCTGTGATGCTTGCCAGAGAACAGGTAATATTTCTTCTAGAGACGGTCTACCCCAGCAGGTGATACAAAGTGTCGAAATATTTGATATCTGGGGTATTGACTTCATGGGTCCTTTTCCTTCTTCCTTTGGAAACAATTACATCATAGTAGCTGTAGATTATTTTTCAAAATGGCCTGAAGCACAGGCATTACCTACTAATGATGCTATAGTTGTGTGTAGATTCCTTAAGAAATTGTTTTCCAGATTTGGATGTCCCAAAGCCCTCATAAGCGACAGAGGTGCGCACTTCTGCAACTCACAATTGCAGAAAGCACTCAAGCAATATGGAGTTCATCATCACTTTTCCACGGCCTATCACCCACAGACCAATGGGCAGGTTGAGGTAACCAATAGAGGTATCAAAAGAATTTTAGAAAAAACTGTAGGAGTTAACCGTAAAGATTGGGCCATAAAATTAGATGATGCCTTATGGGCCTTTCGTACGGCATATAGAACCTCTACAGGATTTTCACCTTACAAATTGGTTTACGGAAAAGCATGCCATTTTCCTGTCGAACTAGAGCATAAAGCATTTTGGGCTTTGCAGAAATGCAATCTAGATGATAATTTGTCTAAGGAAAATAGGATGTTGCAACTCAATGAATTGGATGAGTGGAGGTTTAATGCATATGAGAATTCTCTCCAATTTAAAATGAGGAGTAAAATTCGACATGATAACAGACTTAGATCCCAGAAAAATTTTGAACCAGGTGATAAAGTGTTATTATACAACTCAAGTTTGAAATTGTTTCTAGGAAAACTAAACAGTTATTGGTCAGGTCCGTTTACCATTACAGAGGTGTCGCCATTTGGAGCAGTCATCATCGTGGATCAAGATAACATCTCTCAGAAAGTAAACGGGCAACGTTTAAAACCATACCGAGAGCCAATGGACAGATCTGAGCAAGTCCTTCTGCTCAACTAGTAAAGGGAGTGTCTCTTTCATTTTATTTCGTGTTTTGTTTTTTTTTTTGTTTTTTTATTGCTTTATTTCCCTTCTTACCCTTAGTTAGTCGAATAAGTGTGGGGTAAGAGTTTTCCTGTTTTGTTTTTATTTCTCCTTGTTTTCAAATAAGTGTGGGGTAAATTAGAAATGCATGAACACTGAGGACAGTGTCAGACTTAAGTGTGGGGTAGTAGTGCACGGTGCACTGTAGTAGTTTGAGAAATTTTTTTGCATGATTTTGCATGTTTTCCCCGTATTTTCACACCCTTCCAAAAAGTTTTCAAAATTTTTCATTCTTTCAGACTTCTAAATGCAGTATGATTGGTTAAACAATTGCTTATGTCTATGATATGTAGGTAGTATGTTGTGGGTAGTAGGAGATAATTGATAACTATTGCTGAACCCATTGATTAGAAGTAGGGAATTCCTGATAATTGAGCACAACTTAGTCTGGATTAGAGACCTCAACCAATTACCTTTTCAAAACTTAACTAGATAAAATTAAACCAGTTGCAGGATGCATTGACAATTGGAATGACTAGATGAGACTCTGAGCCAAAAGTGAAAAAGAAAAAAAAGTGAGCTAATTAAAATAGGGTAGTTTGCCAGCGGCCTTCGCTACTCGAGCACCACTCCTTCGGGGAACTTAAAGCCTGATGCCCTAAGGTCGTGTAGATCTGGGAGTCATCGGAGTGGGACTCGCTACATGGGTAGTTGAAGTTGACGTGTTCTAAGCAGACTCAAAATACCCTAGAAAATCTATAAACGAAAGAAATCAATAAGAGCTAAATAATTAAAATCTGATCACCAAGGCTCAGAACTTAGAAAGTTATCTGTTGTCAGTGTGTCTAGTGACAGGTCGAAGTGTTATCTGGTAATAGTTAAGACAAGAGTTTATTGTGTTGACTATCTGGTCTGGACTAGTACACACACTACACATCAAGAAGACCTTATGACTAAGAGAAGAGTTCAACCTAGTTGTTAAATTGTTTTCTGCTCAATCCTAACAATCTACTAGAGACATTTGAGACCTTGTCATAGCAACCTAACCAGTCAGACCTGTGTTAAGAATTATCTGAATAATTTTTGGAATAAAAACATGACTAGAAAATTTAAGTGACTGCACATATGATTTAAAATCACTAACTTCAGGTAGACTTTGCTTGAGGACAAGCAAAAAGCTAAGTGTGGGGTTATTTGATGTGCACAAATCATATACCCTTTTTAGCATGTTTTTAGACATAAATTAGGGCAATATTTGAATGTATTTGATCTTAATTGAATCAAATTGACATAAAATTGCTTAAATTTCGATTTTGGAAGTTTCAGGAGTAAATTGGACGAAAACAGCAAATTTTGGGGCAAAAATGCAATTTTTGGAAATGCTGACTTGGTCAACGGTCCGGGACGGGCGTCTCGAATTCGGGACGGGCGTCCCAATTCAGGACGGGCGTCCCGAAGCACCAGAATTTGTCCCACATCGAATTTTTTGGAATTTTTCACTCTAGAAAGCTGCTATAAATACCCCAGGCCTCCAAGAGTTGAAATCATTCCTCTCCACTCGATCTGAGTCATTCAGAGACTTCCAGTGTACAATTCTCGAGTACACAAGTCACTGAGAGACTCGGGTTTCAGTTTCAGTTTTCTTTCTTTCTTTAGTGTTTCGTTTTCTTAGTTTCTGAGAAATAGTCTCAGATCTTAGGCTTCGATAGATAGGTTCATTTTTGGTATTCATAGAATACCGGGATTTCGTTAGGAGATCCTAAGAGAGAGATAGGGTGCGTGTTCTTAGTCAGATTAGGGCAATTTGCTTAAGCCTGGGATGTAAGGTAAAGCAATTGCTACTATGTCTAAGGAGCGTTCTCCGAAGGCTCTGCCGAGCAGAGTAGGATCGAGCAGTCAGGAGCATACAGGAGCTGCAGCGCCGGCTGGACCTGCATAGAGTGGTGATTACTTTATGACAGTGGGTCCCCTAGACGAGGTTCTGTATGTTTACGAATTGTTTTATCTAAATATTAATTTGAATATCAGATTACGATTCTTATGAATATCTGTTTTATATGTTGAAGTTGTTATGATTTTCCGGAAATAGCCACCTGCTGAATATTCATTATGTCTGCATGTCTAATGTGCTCTTTTTAACTAAAGTTAGGGTTATAGACAATTCCTAACCACGGTCTATTCATAACCTGTTTAGTTTAACAGGCATCAATTAGTATTGGTGTCTGCCATGATAGATAAAATAACTTGTGGAACACCCTGCCTGTTAAAGTAGTCTAGGTAGGGGCCGAGCTGAGTCCGATTATGCCGGCGGCTAGGGCAAGCGACATGATACCGAAGTGACATAGGGTACCGTTCATGGATGCCTTCGTCCCGAACCGTGAGTAGGGCCGTCATTAAGGTAGGGCGGTTTATTAGAGACCTCGGATGTGGTACGCCTTTAGACACAGAACATAGTTGCAATCCAGGCTAAGATGCATCTAAAATACTCGAAGATAGGTCAATCAACATGTAGGAACAGTATAACATAGAATCAGGACCTCATCTATAAAACACTTATGGGCTTAATTAAACTTAAACCTAGTGGAGAATGGATCACCTTCTCATCAAGATTATTAATGACGATTGCATAACTGGATCATAAGATAAGAGTTAGGATTAAAAGGCTAGTTACCACTAAGCCGTTGCCACTTCCCTGGGAGTACGATAATTAACTTAATAAAATCGTAGATACTTTCCAACAGACTAGCTACACGATAGGTACTCTGCCTTAGGTTCTGGCTGATTAAGTGACACCATAGAGACTAAATGTGACAATTAGTCAATCACAGTCCTTAATTACTCATAATCGACATAGGGTAAAATAACACCTATCTAGCACATCGGTCGGAAACCCATCAGGCCCTACTCACGGTACGAGCTAAAGGCATCCATGAAAGTCTTGTATCACTCAGGAGATCATGCCGCTCGCCATAATGCCGGCATAAACACACGAACTCGGCCTACATAGACTACTTTAACAAACATGGTGATCTATAGGTTATTTCAACTAATATGGCAGACCTTAATACTTCCGACAGGAAGTCCTAAATTAAGGACTGATAAACTAGACAGGTTATGATTAGACCGTGGTTAGGAGTTATCTATAATAGTTCATCTAATTTAAAAGAGCAAGTAGACATGCATTCATAAAGATAGTTAAGCTGGTGACCTTTCCGAAAAAATGAAAATAACTTCAACATGCATAACACATATTCATAACATCATAATTTAATATTCAAAATGGGTCTTTGGACAAACACAGTACATACATATAAAAAGAGGGACAAGGGGACCACCGCCATAAAGTATTCACCCTTTATTAAGTCCGCTGATGGAGCAACTGCTTGTATATCCTGGACTGCTTGACCCGACTCTGCTCGATAGAACCTTCGGAGGACGCTTCCTCAACCTAGTAGCTATGCTTTACCTTACGTCCCGGGCTTAAGCAAAGCCTTGTTGACTAACTCTTCGAACGCCTAGTGCTCACTTAGGATCTCATAAAGAAATCCTGGGTATTCTATGAATAATAAAAACGAACCTATCTAGTAGTATTCTAAGATCTGAGACAGACTCTCAGAAACGAAGAACACGAGACACTCTCGAAAACTATAAATCTACTTAAATGAAAAATACCTAAAATCACAAAGTGACTTGTATACTATAGAAAAATGTATACTTGAAGTCACTGAATGACTCAAATCAAGTGGAGAGGAATGATTTCAACTGTGAAAGGCCAGGGGTATTTATAGCAGGGGAAATGAGTGAATTTCTCTTCAAAATTCGATGTGGGAGTCTGAACAGGGGTTCGGGAGGCTCGTCCCGAATCTGGGACACCCATCCCGGCTTGTTGACCAGGTCAAGATGGCCGTCCCAGGTCCTGGACGCCCGTCCTGGTCTATTGACCAGGTCAGGATGCCTGTCCCGGGTCCTTGACACCCGTCCTAACTTTCGAAAATCACGTTTTTACCCCAAAATTTGCCATTTTCTTGCATATTTCACCTGACACTTCCAAAATCACAAAAACTGTGAAATTGTGTTAATAACAGTCAATTGAGAATGATTTAACACCAATTTTGCCCTAAATTGTGCCTAAAAACTTACTAAAAAGTGATATAATTTGTGCATATCAAGAACATTCCTGATATATAAGCACATTAGGTCTAGTTAGTAGATTTGTGATGCGTTCCTATCGACATGCTAAAAATAGGTTTTACTTACCCTATATCAATTATGAATAACTAAGGACTTAGAATTACTAATTGTCACATTTAGCATCTATGTTGTCACTTAATCAATCAGAACCTAAGGCGGAGTACCTATCGTGTAGCTAGTCTGTTGGAAAGTACCTACAATTTTAATTTAAGAATTTTATTGTACTCCCAGAGAAGTGGTAATGGCTTAGTAGTAACTATCCTTTTACCCTAACTCTTATTTTATTATCCAGCTATGCAGTCGTTCATCAAAATCTTTGATGAGAGGTTGATTCACTCTACACTAGGTTCAAGTTTACTTAAGCATACAAAAAGTGTTTTACAGACAGTGTTCTGATATATGTTATATTGTTCCTACATGTCGATTGACCTATCTTTGAGTATTTTAGATATATCTTGGTCTAGATTGCAACTATGTACTGATTCTACTTGTGTACCACATATGAGTTCTCTAATAAACCGCCTCATCGCCATTGACGGCCTTACTCACGGTTCGAGCTAAAGGCATCCATTAAAGTCCTGTGTCACTCAGGAGATCATGCCGCTCGCCCTAACACTGGCATAAACACACGAACTCAGCCTACTTAGACTACTTTAACAAACATGGTGATCTATAGGTTATTTCATCTAATATGGCAGACCTTAATGCTTCCGTCCTCACACAAAGCCCTAAATTAAGGTCTGATAATCTAGACAGGTTATGATTAAACCGTAGTTAGGAGTTGTCTATAACCGTTCATCTAATTTAAAAGAGCAAATAGATATACATACATAATGTTAATTGAGCTGATGACCTTTCTGGGAAAATATAAATATCTTCAACATGCATAACACATATTAATAGTATCATAATTTGATATTCAAATGTATTTTTGGACAAACACAGTACAAATATATAAAGAGAGGGACAAGGGGACCACCGCCTTAAAGTATTCACCCTTTATTAGGTTCGCTGATGGAGCAACTGCTTGTATATTTTTGACTGCTTGACCCGACTCTACTCGACAGAACCTTCGGAGGACGCTTCCTCAACCTAGTAGCTATTGCTTTACCTTACGTCCCGAGCTTAAGCAAAGCCCTATGACTAACTCTTTGAACGCCTAATGCTCTCTTAGGATCTCCTAACGAAATGCCGGGTATTCTATGAATAATAAAAACGAACCTATATAGTCGTATTCTAAGATATGAGACTGACTCTCAGAAACGAAGAACACGAGACACTCTCGAAAACTAGAAATCTACTTGAACGAAGACACCTGAAATCACTGAATGACTAGTAAATAGTAGAAAACTGTGTACTGGAAGTCACTGAATGACTCAAATCAAGTAGAGAGGAATGATTTCAATTATGAAAGGCCTGGGGTATTTATAGCAGGGGAACTGAGTGAATTTCTCTTCAGAAATCGATGTGGGATTCTGTTCACAGATTTGAGACGCCCGTCCTGCCCGGTTGACCAGGTCAGGACGCCTATCTTGGGTCCTGAATGCCCGTCCGATGCTTTGACCTGGTCGGGACGCCCGTCCCGGGTCTTTGACTGGGTCGGGATGCCCGTTCTGGTCTTGGGACGCCCGTCATGACTTCTGAACTTCCGAAAATCACATTTTCGCCCCGAAATTTGCCATTTTCTTGCATATTTCATCTGACACTTCCAAAATCACAAAAATTGCAAAATTGTGTTAATAACAGTCAATTGAGAACGATTTAACTCCAATTTCACCCTAAATTGTGCCTAAAAACATCTAAAAAGTGATATGATTTGTGCATATCATATAACCCCACACTCAGCTTTTTGCTTGTCCTCAAGCAAAGTGTACATGAAATTATTGATTTTAAATCATAGGTGCAGTCACTTAAAATTCCTAGCAATGTTTTTATTCCAAAATTGATCACTGAGTCAGATGATTCACAACACAGGTCTGACTGGTTAAGTTGTCATGACAAAGTCTCAAATGTCTCTAGTAGATTATCACGGTCAGGCAGGGTTAACAACTTAATAACTAGACTGAACTCTTCTCTTAGCCACGAGGTCTTCCTGATGTGTAGTGTGTGTATTAGTCCAGACTAGATTGTCAACACAATATAGTCTTCTCTTGACTCTTACCAGATAATACCTCAACCGGTCACTAGACATACCAACAACAAACAGCCTTCTGAGTTTTGAGCTTTGGTGATAAGGTTTTTTAATTAAAAATTTCAATATAAGAACACATTGGGCTATGTATTTTTAGATTAATTGTTCAGGGTATTGTTGTGTTCGCTTCCACACATCAACTTTAACTACCCATGTAGCGAGTCCCACTCCGATGACTCCCAAATCTACACGACCTTAGGGCATCAGGCTTTAAGTTCCCTTAAGGAGTGGTGCTCAAGTAGCAAAGGACGCTTGCAAACTACCCTATTTATTTAACTTTTTCACTTCAGCTCAGAGTATCAACTAGTCATTTAACTTGCTAGTGCATCCTCAACTGGTCTAATATTATTTAGCTAAGTCTAGAAAAGGTATTTGGTTGATGTCTCTAATCCAAACTAGTGCTCAAGTATCAGGAATTCCTTATTTCTAATCGATGAATTCAATAAAGTTATCACGTTGTTTCCTACTGATCATAATGCTCTACATACATATCATAGAAATAAGCATTTCTTTACCAATCATAACTGCATTTTGAAGTCTGAAAGAGTGAAAATATTTGAAATTTTTTTTGGAAGGGTGCAATTTTAGTGAAAATATGGGAAACCATGCAAAATATTTTACTGCTACTACAGTGCACAGTACACTGCTACCCCACACTTAAGTGTGACACTATCCTCAATGTTCATGCATATCTAAATCACCCCACACTTATTTGAAAAACAAAAGTTGGAAAACATGACATACAAAACTCTTACCCCACTCTTATTTGACTAACTAAGGTGATACGCGAAAATCGTATCACATTTTTAGCATGTTTTTATATATGTTTTAATGTGAAATTGAGAGTAAATTGACATTAATTGTTTACTATTTACTTGATTTCACGGTTTTTATGATTTTGGAAGTGTCAGGTGAAAAGTAGACGAAAACAGCAAATTCTGGGGCAAAAACGCAATTTTTGGAAATATTGACCCGGTCAAAGGTCCGGGACGGGCGTCCCGACCCGGTCAAACCGCCAGGACGGGCGTCCCGAGCCGCCAGAAGCTGTCCTACATCGAATTTTTCAGAATTTTTCACTCCGGGAAGCTGCTATAAATACCCCAGGCCTCCAGCAGTTGAATTCATCCCTCTCCACTCGATCTGAGTCATTAAGTGGTTTCCAGTGTACAGTTTTCCAGTACACAACTCACTCAGAGACTCAGATCTTAGTTTTCTTTCTTATTAGTGTTTTGTTTTAGTTTCTGAGAAATAGTCTCAGATCTTAGGTTTCTATAGATAAGTTCGTTTCCGGTATTCATAGAATACCCGGGGTTTCGTTAGGAGACCCTAAGAGAGCTCTAGGCGTTCGAAGAGTCAGTCCATAGGGCTAGGCTTAAGCCCAGGACGTAAGGTAAAGTCTAGTTACTAGGCTGAGGAAGCGTCCTCCGAAGGTTCTGGCGAGCAGAGTCAGGGCGGGCAATACGACGTATACAGCAGTACGCTCTGTAGGCGAGACTAAGTAAAGGGTCATTTCTTTATGGCATCAGTCCCCATACCCCTCTCTTATATGTTTTATTGCTTTGTCCTAAACATCAATTATGAATATCAGATTATGATTTTATGAATAGTTGTTTTGTTGAAGTTATTATGTTTTTCCGGAAATAGCCACCTGCTAAATAATCATTATGTCTGCATGTCTAATGTAGTTTCTTTTAAACTAAAATAGGGTTATAGACAATTCCTAACCACGGTCTATTCATAACCTGTTTAGTTTAACAGGCATCAATTAGTATTGGTGTCTGCCATACTAGATAAAATAACATGCTGAACACCTGGCTTGTTAGAGTAGTCTAGGTAGGCTGAGTAGAGCGTTATGCCAGCGATTACGAGCCTTCAGAGTGATCCCCGAAAGTGACATAGGGCTTTCATAACTGTCTTTGTTCGTACCGTGAGTAGGGCCGTTTACCTTAATGATAGGGGGCGGTAGCATAGAGACTCAGATGTGGTACACCTTTAGACACAGAACATAGTTGCATTCCAGGCTAAGATATATCTAAAACACTCGAATATAGGTCAATCAACATATAGGAACAGTATAACATAGAATCAGAACTTATCTTTAAAACACTTCTAGGGTTAATTAGACTTGAACCTAGTAGAGAATGGATCACCCTTTCATCAAAGTATTTGATGAAGATTGCATAACTGGATCATAAGATAAGAGTTAGGATAAGAGGCTAGTTACTACTAAGCCGTTGCCACTTCCCTGGGAGTACGATAATTAACTTAGTAAAATCGTAGATACTTTCCAATAGACTAGCTACACGATAGGTACTCTGCCTTAAATTCTGGCTGATTAAGTGACACCATAAGACTAAACGTGACAATTAGTCAATCACAGTCCTTAATTAATCATAATCGACATAGGGTAAAATAACACCTATTTAGTACGTCAACCGGAATCGCATCAGATTTTTGGCGCCGTTGCCGGGGAAATATCATAATGAATTTAGGATTATTGGCCACAATTCTAGAGACTTATGATAGGTAACGGTAGTAACCTAGACCTTAGACCTACACTTATCTTATACTAGTTAGACAATCAGTTTCCGAAATATAGGATTATCGTAACTAATTAATTTTAGATGTTATCTAGAATTAAGACACTTAGGATAATCAAATTTTAGAAAATTATTCTAAAACCGTATTGAGGAAATTTAATTGCTTTCGAAATATAAAAAGAAAAAAAATGTTAAAAATTTAAAATCCAAAAAGAATGTATTTTTCTTGCTCAATGGTAAGTTGTTCTTTTCCCTATCTCTTGTTCTTTCTTAGTTGTTTTCTTAGTTGTACATTTGTTGCTCTTTTTCGAAAAAATAAAAATGGAAATGAGGATAGAATATTTTTCTGAGTTGTCAATTTTTGGCTAAGGTTTTAATCTGGAAGAAATATCATTGTGGAGTTTTCTTAGGTCATGCTTAGTCTATTAGACAGAATCATGAAATAGAATTTTCTTTAATAGACAGACCTCTGAGTATTCTAATGAGAAAGGATGTTCCTTTTGTTTGATGATAAATGCATGAGATTGTTTAAACCGAAAGGAATTACTGCACCCATTATGGCATCACCTGATTGAAATCTGCTTTTTGAATTAATATGTGATGTAATGATGTAGTACGAATTGTTTGATGATAAGAAAGTTCATGCATGATAAATTCCGATCTTATCTAGTCTTGTCTAAAAACAATAGGTTACACCGATCACTCTGTTTCGAATCCTTTTTCCTTTCTTCCTTTGAACATAATTACATCATAGTAGTCGTGGAACACTTTTCGAAAATAGCCTGAACCACAGGCATTACCTACTAATGATGTTAAAGTCATGTGCAGATTCTAGTTGTTTTCCAGATTCAGAGTGCCAATGTTTTAGGAAGAAATGTTCAGCCTGTGTATCAAATCTGTGAAGTTTGCTAAGTACCACACTTTAGCAGGGATTGCTATGGGAATGACTGACCATTCCAAAAGAGGTAGGAGTAGGTTACTGCAGAATGCTGCTCCAATGGGAAACGCATACAATCCCAACTAGAGGAATCGTACGGGATTTAGCTGAGGAGTAATTCGGAAGCTGGAAACTTTCAGAAGACACCACCACAGCAAAACCCACACTCGCAGAATCAATAGATGAGATACTGGCAACAATTAAAGCCAGATCAGTGCAAGCAAGTGATCTACCAAGAGGTAACGAATGGTCGGCAGATATAGAGGAATTTGGCATTGTGTCGGGAGCATAGCAACGGAGGAGCTTGCTTTCCCTGCATACCAATCAGCTGTGAGAAACTTCCTCGAGGAAGTCTCAAATACTTGGGCCCAGATCTACACAACTGGAGCCCCCTACCACCACAGCTTCGCCAAAACTTCAGGTATCTTTTCTTCCATTCGAGACTTGCATGCAATACCTTTACTAACATTGGCAGGTAGGCACACCAATCCAAAGAAGTCTCATTCCTAGACACGTTCCTTCTGGACACGTTGCTACGATTACGAGAAACTTTGTAGATGATTCGAGGAAACAGTCCTTGGGGCTTGAGTCATTCATCAAATGGATATGCCACTACCTAGAGCTCGACAATGAAGGATCGGAGCTGGCGTCATCCGTTCCAATATCTAGAGCTTGCAGAGTCAAGAACACCTCAACAATAGCACATGGCTAAGGTGAAGAGCCAATTGACAGATTAGAGAAGACCCTTCTGCTCGCGACATGAAGGGAGTTTTTCTAATCCTCATGATCCTTTACTTTTGTTTTCTTTGTTTTGTGTTCTGTTTTGCTATTTCTATTATCCTTCTTGTTTTATTTTCTCTCTTACCCTGAATTAGTCAAACAAGTGTGGGGTAAGAATCTTTTCTATTTTATTTCTTGTTTTCAAATAAGTGTGGGGTAATTAGCTATGCATGAACACTGAGGACAGTGCCAAACTTAAGTGTGGGGTAGCAGTGCACGGTGCACTGTAGCAGTTTGAAAATTTTTTCGCATGCTTTTGCTTGTTTTCCCTGTATTTTCACACCCTTCCAAAAATTTTTCAAAATTTTTCCGTCTTTCAGACTTCTAAATGCAGTATGCTTGGTTAAACAAATTGCTTATGTCTATGATATGTAGGTAGTATGTTATGGTTAGTAGGAGATAATTGATAGCTATCTTGGACTAATTGATTAGGAATAGGGAATTCCTGATAACTGAGCACAACCTTGTCTGGGTTAGAGACCTCAACCAATTGCCTATTCGAGACTTAACTAGATAAAATTAGACCAGTTGTGGATATATTGGCAGTTAGAATGACTAGATGAGACTCTGAGCTAAAAGTGAAAAGAACTTAAGGAAGTTAATTACAATAGGGTAGTTTGCCAGCGGCCTTCGCTACTCGAGCACCACTCCTTCGGGGAACTTAAAGCCTGATGCCCTAAGGTCGTGTAGATCTGGGAGTCATCGGAGTGGGACTCGCTACATGGGTAGTTGAAGTTGACGTGTTCTAAGCAAACTCGAAATTCCCTGAATCTATAAAGAAAAAAACTAAGTGCTAAAACATTAAAAATCTGATCACCAAAGCTCAGAACTCAGAAAGTTATCTGTTGTCAGTATGTCTAGCGATAGGTCGAAGTATTATCTGGTAGCAGTTAAGATAAGAGTTCATTGTGTTGACTATCTGGTCTAGACTAGTACACACACTACACATCAGGAAGACCCTGTGACTAAGAAAAAAGTCCAACCTAGTTGTTGATTTATTTTCTGCCTGATCATAACAAACTACTAGAGACATGTGAGACCTTGTCATAGCAACCTAACCAATCAGACCTATGTTAAGAATTGTCTGAAGAATTTTTGGAATAAAAACATGATTAGGAATTTAAGTGACTGCACTACGGTTTAAAATCACTAACTCCATGTAGACTTTGCTTGAGGACAAGCAAAAAGCTAAGTGTGGGGTTATCTGATACGCGAAAATCGTATCACATTTTTAGCATGTTTTTATATATGTTTTAATGTGAAATTGAGAGTAAATTGACATTAATTTTTTACTATTTACTTGATTTCACGGTTTTTATGATTTTGGAAGTGTCAGGTGAAAAGTAGACGAAAACAGCAAATTCTGGGGCAAAAACGCAATTTTTGGAAATATTGACCCGGTCAAAGGTCCGGGACGGGTGTCCCGACCCGGTCAAACCGCCAGGACGGGCGTCCTGAACCTTGACGGGCGTCCCGAACTGGGACGGGCGTCCCGAGCCGCCAGAAGCTATCCCACATCGAATTTTTCAGAATTTTTCACTCCGGGAAGCTCCTATAAATACCCCAGGCCTCCAGCAGTTGAATTCATCCCTCTCCACTCGATCTGAGTCATTAAGTGGTTTCCAGTGTACAGTTTTCCAGTACACAACTCACTCAGAGACTCAGATCTCAGTTTTCTTTCTTATTAGTGTTTTGTTTTAGTTTCTGAGAAATAGTCTCAGATCTTAGGTTTCTATAGATAGGTTCGTTTCCGGTATTCATAGAATACCCGGGGTTTCGTTAGGAGACCCTAAGAGAGCTCTAGGCATTCGAAGAGTCAGTCCACAGGGCTAGGCTTAAGCCCAGGACGTAAGGTAAAGTCTAGTTACTAGGCTGAGGAAGCGTCCTCCGAAGGTTCTGGCGAGCAGAGTCAGGGCGGGCAATACGACGTATACAGCAGTACGCTCTGTAGGCGAGACTAAGTAAAGGGTCATTTCTTTATGGCATCAGTCCCCATACCCCTCTCTTATATGTTTTATTGCTTTGTCCTAAACATCAATTATGAATATCAGATTATGATTTTATGAATAGTTGTTTTGTATGTTGAAGTTATTATGTTTTTCCAGAAATAGCCACCTGCTAAATAATCATTATGTCTGCATGTCTAATGTAGTTTCTTTTAAACTAAAATAGGGTTATAGACAATTCCTAACCACGGTCTATTCATAACCTGTTTTGTTTATCAGGCATCAATTAGTATTGGTGTCTGCCATACTAGATAAAATAACATGCTGAACACCTGGCTTGTTAGAGTAGTCTAGGTAGGCTGAGTAGAGCGTTATGCCAGCGATTACGAGCCTTCAGAGTGATCCCCGAAAGTGACATAGGGCTTTCATAACTGTCTTTGTTCGTACCGTGAGTAGGGCCGTTTACCTTAATGATAGGGGGCGGTAGCATAGAGACTCAGATGTGGTACACCTTTAGACACAGAACATAGTTGCATTCCAGGCTAAGATATATCTAAAACACTCGAATATAGGTCAATCAACATATAGGAACAATATAACATAGAATCAGAACTTATCTTTAAAACACTTCTAGGGTTAATTAGACTTGAACCTAGTGGAGAATGGATCACCCTCTCATCAAAGTATTTGATGAAGATTGCATAACTGGATCATAAGATAAGAGTTAGGATAAGAGGCTAGTTACTACTAAGCCGTTGCCACTTCCCTGGGAGTACGATAATTAACTTAGTAACATCGTAGATACTTTCCAATAGACTAGCTACACGATAGGTACTCTGCCTTAGATTCTGGCTGATTAAGTGACACCATAAGACTAAACGTGACAATTAGTCAATCACAGTCCTTAATTAATCATAATCGACATAGGGTAAAATAACACCTATTTAGTACGTCAACCGGAATCGCATCATAAGGGGAAGAGACAGAAAACATAACAACAAAACAAGAAGGGTAATAGAAATAACAAAATAGAACACAAAATGAAGATAAAAATTAAAAGAGAACAAAATAAAAGTAGAGGAAGATGAGGATTAGAAAAAACTCCCTTCATGTCTCGAGTAGAAGGGTCTTCTCTGATATGTCAATTGGCTCTTCACTCAACCATGTGTTATTGCTGAAATGTCCTCGACTCTATAAGTTCTGAATGTTTGAGCTGCTGACTCTTCAATGTGCTTCGTATGGAGGGTGTGTCTACCTGTGACAATATTGTATGCAAGTATCGAATGGTAGAAAAGATACCTGAAGATTTGGCAAAGCCGTGGTGGTAGGGGGCTCCAATGGTGCAGATCTGGGCCCAAATAGTTGAGACTTCCTCGGAGAAGTTTCACACAGCTGACTAGTATGCAGGGGATGCAAGCTCCTCCACAGCTATACTCCTGATACAATGCCAAACTCCTCCAAATCTATCGATCGATTGATACCGCTTGGTCTGTAGGTCACTTGCTCGCACTTGTATAGCTTTAATTGTTGCACGTTTACCTTTTTAGTAGTGTTGTCTTGATCCATTATAACATAAGCTTCCCATGACGACACTTCTGTAACACTAAATGGGTCTGACCATTAACAACATCTCCTCTGTTGATTTTGCAGCTAGGGACTTTGTTATGGTGGTATTTTCTGGAAGTTTTTAGCTCCAGAGTTATTCCTCCACCAAATCCTGGATGATTTCTTCAGTAGGGATTGCATGTGTTTCCCATTGGAGCAGCATTCTGCAGCAACCTACTCCTACCTCTTTTGGAATGGTCAGTATTCCATTCCCATAGCAATCCCTGCTAAAGTGTGGTACTTGGTAGACTTCACAGATTTGATACATAGGCTGAACGTTTCTTCTTTGCTGAAAGGCATTAATTTGACTATTATCATTGGCTATTAATGCCTCTAACTGCTCATCAGAGGAAGCGTTAGCTGCGTTAACTGGTGGACACCCCTTTATCAATTATCAGGACATTGGCACATCTGAATCTAGAAAGCAGTTTCTCACAGAATCTGCACATGACTTTAACATCATTAGTAGGTAATGCATGTGGTTCAGGCCATTTTGAAAGTGTTCTACAACTACTATGATGTACTTGTTGCCAAAAGGAAGAAAGAAAAAGGATTAATAAAATCAATACCCCAGATAAAAGATTTCAGTATTCTGTATACCTTGCTGGGGTAGATGATCTCGGGAAGACGTGTTACCTTTAGTTGGTCAGCATTGCGTGACTGTATCAAGGATACAAAATCCTTGAATATTGTGGACCAGTAATATCCTGCTTCCAACACTTTTTGGACAGTGATGATAGCAGTCAATTGGTCTCCTGTAGATTCTTTAGGGCAATGTTCCATAATCTTGTGGCCTTCGTCTTCTGAGACATATCTTCTGATCACTTACCCTGCACCGATTCAAAATAGAAAAGGGATCTTCCCAGTAGTAATATTTCAAATCAACAAAGAATTTCTTCTTCTACTGATAAGTCATATCACTTGGGAACAGTTCAGCGACTAGGTAGTTTGTAATATCGATAAACCACGGAGGAGATTTTATCATACATAGCAAACAATGCAAATAAATTCTCAACCAAAAATAATTTATCAGACATACTATCTCATCCATAGCCTCTAACTCAGGGTTTTCTAGTCTAGACCAATTGTTTGCTTTCTAGATATTCAGTCCTTTTTCTTATCCCTTCTTTCTATAGAAAATTCAATAAAACTTGACTAATCAATCTTGGTTTAGTATAAGTTTTATTGAACAGATATCTCAAAGCAATCAGTGTGTACTATCGTTTTAGATGAAACTAGGTATGATATGACTTTATCAATTAGCATATACAACAACTAGTAATCCCTTTTCAATAGTGGTATGGTTCTACTGAGCATCAGTAACGGTCTTACTTGCATAGTATATAACATGAAATTTCTAATCAAGCCTTTTTCCTAAAAAAATTCTTACTGCATCATTACACAAATCATACATATAAATTCAAAAAGTAAATTCCAATCAAGTGATGTCATAATGGGTGCAGTAGTTCCTTTTGGTTTAAAAGATCTCATGCATTTATCATCAAAAACAAAAGGAACATCCTTCCTCATTAGAATATTCAGATGCCTACCTATTAAAGAAAACTTATTTCATGATTTGTCTAATAAATCTAGCATGACCTAAGAAAATTCTAAAATGATATTTCTTCCAAATTAAAACCTAAGCCAAAATTGACAGCTCAAAATAAAAATAATCTTTCCTCATTTCCATTTTTATTTTTTTTCAAAATTAAATAATAGAAATAACAAACAAACACGAAAACTGTAAAGAGGAAAAATTTATTTCTTTAATTTTCTGGAAAATAATATTTTTCAGAAAATATAATTTTTAAAAGCAAAATTGTAAACAAGAAAAGAATTTATTTTGTTTTTAAATTTTTAAATTTTTAAATTTTGTTTTTTTTCGAAAGAAATTTAAATTTCCTTAATAAGGTTCTAGAATAAATTTCTAAAATTTGATTATCCTAAATGTCTTAATTTCAGATAATATCTAAAATTAATTAGTTATGATAACCTGTTGCGTTGTGTGCGTGTGTCACAAATTGAGAAGATAAGAAATAGAATAAATCAACGCAATCTTAACAAGTGCAAGTATACACCGGTCAACAAGTAATATATGTACCTAAGTACAAGATTATCGATCCCACAGGGATTTAGTATGCCAATTATACATGCAAACATGATTTACATTTGGTTAAAAGAATAAAGAATGATGAATAATGACGGGATAATCGGAGATTAAGCTACTGCTAAGATATTGCTGCAGCAACGGAAATGATGCAGCATCACAAATGCTGTAGCAATTCTACCTAACTACTACTACAGGACAGCCTACTGGAAAATCACCATAAGAACACAACAGGTAATACAATGCTGTAAAAATCAAGCCAAAAATGCAAACAAAAACCAGTAGTGTATCCAAGAATGCTAAGCATGCTTTTCGGTTTCTGATACGCGAAAATCGTATCACATTTTTAGCATGTTTTTATATATGTTTTAATGTGAAATTAAGAGTAAATTGACATTAATTGTTTACTATTTACTTGATTTCACGGTTTTTATGATTTTGGAAGTGTCAGGTGAAAAGTAGACGAAAACAGCAATTTCTGGGGCAAAAATGCAATTTTTGGAAATGTTGACCCGGTCAAAGGTCCAGGACGGGCGTCCCGAACCCGGGACGGGCGTCCCGACCCAGTCAAACCACCAGGATCGGCATCCCGAACCTGGTCAACGAATCAGGACGGGCGTCCCGAACCGGGACGGGCGTCCCGAGCCGCCAGAAGCTGTCCCACATCGAATTTTTCAGAATTTTTCACTCCGGGAAGCTGCTATAAATACCCCAGGCCTCCAGCAGTTGAATTCATCCCTCTCCACTCGATCTGAGTCATTAAGTGGTTTCCAGTGTACAATTTTCCAGTACACAACTCACTCAGAGACTCGGATCTCAGTTTTCTTTCTTATTAGTGTTTGTTTTAGTTTCTGAGAAATAGTCTCAGATCTTAGGTTTCTATAGATAGGTTCGTTTCCGGTATTCATAGAATACCCGGGGTTTCGTTAGGAGACCCTAAGAGAGCTCTAGGCGTTCGAAGAGTCAGTCCACAGGGCTAGGCTTAAGCCCAGGATGTAAGGTAAAGTCTAGCTACTAGGCTGAGGAAGCGTCCTCCGAAGGTTCTGGTGAGTAGAGTCGGGTCAAGCAATACGGCATATACAGCAGTACGCTCCATCGGCGAGACTTCGTAAAGGGTGAATTCTTTATGGCATCGGTCCCCCTGTCCCTCTCTTATATGTTGTTATTGTGTTTGTCCAAATAATAGTTCTGAATACCAGATTATGATTTTTATGAATATTTGTTAGATATGTTGAAGTTATTATGTTTTTCTAGAAATAGCCACCTGCTAAATATTCACTATGTCTGCATGTTTAATGTGCTCTTTTAAACTAACGTTAGGGTTATAGACAATTCCTAACCACGGTCTAATCATAACCTGTTTAGTTTAACAGGCATCAATTAGTATTGGTGTCTGCCATGCTAGATAAAATAACATGCTGAACACCCTGCTTGTTAAAGTAGTCTAGGTAGGAGTCGAGTTGAGTCCGATTATGCCGGCGGCTAGGGCAAGCGGTATGATCCCCGAAGTGACATAGGGCTTTCATGGATGCCTTCGTCCCGAACCGTGAGTAGGGCCGTCATTAAGGTAGGGCGGTTTATTAGAGACCTCGGATGTGGTACGCCTTTAGACACAGAACATAGTTGCAATCCAGGCTAAGATGCATCTAAAATACTCGAAGACAGGTCAATCAACATATAGGAACAGTATAGCATAGAATCAGAACTCATCTTTAAAACACTTTTAGGATTAATTAGACTTGAACCTAGTGGAGAATGGATCACCCTCTCATCAAAGATATTGATGAAGATTGCATAACTGGATCATAAGATAAGAGTTAGGATAAGAGGCTAGTTACTACTAAGCCGTTGCCACTTCCCTGGGAGTACGATATTTATTTAATAAAATCGTAGATACTTTCCAATAGACTAGCTACACGATAGGTACTCTGCCTTAGGTTCTGGCTGATTAAGTGACACCTTAGAGACTAAATGTGACAATTAGTCAATCACAGTCCTTAATTATTCATAATCAACATAGAGTAAAATAACACCTATTTAGCATGTCAACCGGAATCGCATCAGATTTTTGGTGCCGTTGTCGGGGAAATATCATAATGAATTTAGGATTAAAGGCCGCAATTCTAGAGACTTATGATAGGTAACGGTAGTAACCTAGACCTTAGACCTACACTTATCTTATACCAGTTAGACAATCAATTTCCGAAATATAGGGTTATCATAACTAATTAATTTTAGATAATATCTGAAATTAAGACACCTAGGATAATCAAATTTTAGAAAATTATTCTAAAACCATATTAAGGAAATTTACCTGCTTTCTAAATTAAACATAAAAAGAAAAAAATATGTTAAAAATTTAAAATCCCAAAAAGAATGTATCTTTCTTGCTATACGGTGAGTTGTTCCTTTTCCCTATCTCTTGTTTTTTTAGTTGTTTTCTTAGTTGCTCTTTTTCGTGTTTTTCTTCCTTTAGTTAATTTCGAAGAAATAAAAATGGAAATGAGGATAAAATATATTTTCTTCTGAGTTGTAAAATGTTGGCTTAGATTTTTATCGGGAAGAAACTCTATTTTAGAATTTTCTTAGAGTCATGTCGGCCTTATTAGGATGAGTTATAGTTTTTCCTTAATAACTAGACCTTTGAATGTTCTATTGAAAAAAGGATGTTCCTTTTGTTTTGCTGATGATTGCATGAGAACTTTTAAACCGAAAGGAATTATTGCACCCATTATGGCATCACCTGATTGAAATCTACTTTTTAAATTAATATGTGATGTAATGATGTAGTACGAATTGTTTGATGATAAGAAAGTTCATGCATGATAAATTCCGATCTTATATAGTCTTGTCTAAAAACAATAGGTTACACTGATCGCTCTGAGATATCTGTGTTCAATAAAACTAATGATGAACCAAGATTAATTAGTTAAGTTCTATTGAATTTGATATAGAAAGAAGGGATAAGAAAAAAAAGAGGTTGAAAATCTAGAAAGCAAACCATATGTCTAGATTAGAAAACCCCGAGGTAGAGGCTAGTATAATACTGATAAAGTTTTGGATGAAAACTTATTTGCATTGTTTGCTATGTATAATAATTCTCATCTGTGGTTTATTGCAAATTATCTAGTCACTGAATAAGTTCCAAGTGATATGACTTATCAGCAAAAGAAGAAATTCTTTGCTGATTTGAAATATTACTATTGGGCAGTTTCTCTTCTATTTCAAATTTTTACAGATCAGTTGATCAGAAGATGTCTCAGAAGATGAAGGACACAAGAGTTTGGAGCATTGCCCTAAAGAATCTACGGGAAACCAATTGACTACTATCAACACTGTCCGGAAAGTGTTGAAAGCAGGATCTTGTTGACCCACCATAGTCAAGGACTTTTGTATCTCTGATACAGTCCTGCGATGCTTGCCAAATAACAGGTAACACATCTTCCAGAGATCATCTACCCCAACGACGTACACAGAATGTTGCAACCGTTGATATCAGGGGTATTTCGAATCCTTTTCTCTTTCTTCCTTTGAACATAATTACATCATAGTAGTCGTGGAACACTTTTCGAAAATAGCCTGAACCACAGGCATTACCTACTAATGATGTTAAAGTCATGTGCAGATTCTAGTTGTTTTCCAGATTCAGAGTGCCAATGTTTTAGGAAGAAATGTTCAGCCTGTGTATCAAATCTGTGAAGTCTACTAAGTACCACACTTTAGTAGGGATTGCTATGGGAATGACTGACCATTCCAAAAGAGGTAGGAGTAGGTTACTGCAGAATGCTGCTCCAATGGGAAACGCATACAATTCCAACTAGAGGAATCATACGGGATTTAGCTGAGGAGTAATTTGGAAGCTGGAAACTTTCAGAAGACACCACCACAGCAAAAACCTTACTCGCAGAATCAATAGATGAGATACTGGCAACAATTAAAGCCAGACCAGTGCAAGCAAGTGATATACCAAGTGGTATCGAACGGTCGAAGGATATAGAGGAATTTAGCATTGTATCAAGAGCATAGCAATGGAGGAGCTTGCATTCCCTGCATACCAATAAGTTGTGAGAAACTTCCCCTAGGAAGTCTCAAATACTTGGGCCTAGATCTACACAACTGGAGCCCCCTACCACCACAGCTTCGCCAAAACTTCAGGTATCTTTTCTTCCATTCGAGACTTGCATGCAATACCTTTACTAACATTGGCAGGTAGGCACACCAATCCAAAGAAGTCTCATTCCTAGACACGTTCCTTCTGGACACGTTGCTACGATTACGAGAAACTTTGTAGATGATTCGAGGAAACAGTCCTTGGGGCTTGAGTCATTCATCAAATGGATATGCCACTACCTAGAGCTCGACAATGAAGGATCGGAGCCGGCGTCATCCGTTCCAATATCTAGAGCTTGTAGAGTCAAGAACACCTCAGCAATAGCACATGGCTAAGGTGAAGAGCCAATTGACAGATCAGAGAAGACCCTTCTGCTCGCGACATGAAGGGAGTTTTTCTAATCCTCATGATCCTTTACTTTTGTTTTCTTTGTTTTGTGTTCTGTTTTGCTATTTCTATTATCCTTCTTGTTTTATTTTCTCTCTTACCCTGAATTAGTCAAATAAGTGTGGGGTAAGAGTTCTTTGTTTTATTTTCATTTCTTCTTGTTTGCAAATAAGTGTGGGGTAGTTTAGCTATGCATGAACACTGAGGACAGTGCCAAACTTAAGTGTGGGGTAGCAGTGCACGGTGCACTGTAGCAGTTTGAAAAAATTTTCGCATGCTTTTGCTTGTTTTCCCCGTATTTTCACACGCTTCCAAAATTTTTCCCGTCTTTCAGACTTCTAAATGCAGTATGCTTGGTTAAACAATTGCTTATGTCTATGATATGTAGGTAGTATGCTATGGTTAGTAGGAGATAGTTGATAGCTATCTTGGACTAATTGATTAGGAATAGGGAATTCCTGATAACTGAGCACAACTTTGTTTGGATTAGAGACCTCAACCAATTACCTTTTCAAGACTGAACTAGATGAAATTAGACCAGTTGTGGATATATTGGCAGTTAGAATGACTAGATGAGACTCTGAGCTAAAAGTGAAAGGAACATTAAGGAAGTTAATTACAATAGGGTAGTTTGCCAGCGTCCTTCGCTACTCGAGCACCACTCCTTCGGGGAACTTAAAGCCTGATGCCCTAAGGTCGTGTAGATCTGGGAGTCATCGGAGTGGGACTCGCTACATGGGTAGTTGAAGTTGACGTGTTCTAAGCAGACTCGAAATACCCTGAATCTATAAAGAAAATAACCAAGTGCTAAAACATTAAAAATCTTATCACCAAGCTCAGAACTCAGAAAGTTTCTGTTGTCAGTGTGTCTAGCGATAGGTCGAAGTATTATCTGGTAGCAGTTAAGATAAAGTTCATTGTGTTGACTATCTGGTCAGACTAGTACACACACTACACATCAGGAAGACCTTGTGACTAAGAAAAAAGTCCAACCTAGTTGTTGATTTGTTTTCTGCCTGATCATAACAAGCTACTAGGAACATTTGAGACCTTGTCATAGCAACCTAACCAGTCAGACCTGTGTTAAGAATTGTCTGAAGAATTTTTGGAATAAAAACATGATAGGAATTTAAGTGACTGCACTACGGTTTAAAATCACTAACTCCATGTAGACTTTGCTTGAGGACAAGCAAAAAGCTAAGTGTGGGGTTATCTGATACGCGAAAATCGCATCACATTTTTAGCATGTTTTTATATATGTTTTAATGTGAAATTAAGAGTAAATTGACATTAATTGTTTACTATTTACTTGATTTCACGGTTTTTATGATTTTGGAAGTGTCAGGTGAAAAGTAGACGAAAACAGCAATTTCTGGGGCAAAAACGCAATTTTTGGAAATGTTGACCCGGTCAAAGGTCCGGGACGGGCGTCTCGAACCCGGGACGGGCGTCCCGACCCAGTCAAACTGCCAGGACGGGCGTCCTGAACCGGGACGGGCGTCCCAAACCTGGTCAACGAATCAGGACGGGCGTCCCGAACCGGGACGGGCGTCCCGAGCCGCCAGAAGCTGTCCCACATCGAATTTTTTAGAATTTTTCACTCCGGGAAGCTGCTATAAATACCCCAGGCCTCCAGTAGTTGAATTCATCCCTCTCCACTCGATCTGAGTCATTAAGTGGTTTCCAGTGTACAATTTTCCAGTACACAACTCACTCAGAGACTCGGATCTCAGTTTTCTTTCTTATTAGTGTTTGTTTTAGTTTCTGAGAAATAGTCTCAGATCTTAGGTTTCTATAGATAGGTTCGTTTCCGGTATTCATAGAATACCCGGGGTTTCGTTAGGAGACCCTAAGAGAGCTCTAGGCGTTCGAAGAGTCAGTCCACAGGGCTAGGCTTAAGCCCAGGATGTAAGGTAAAGTCTAGCTACTAGGCTGAGGAAGCGTCCTCCGAAGGTTCTGGTGAGTAGAGTCGGGTCAAGCAATACGGCATATACAGCAGTACGCTCCATCGGCGAGACTTCGTAAAGGGTGAATTCTTTATGGCATCGGTCCCCCTGTCCCTCTCTTATATGTTGTTATTGTGTTTGTCCAAATAATAGTTCTGAATACCAGATTATGATTTTTATGAATATTTGTTAGATATGTTGAAGTTATTATGTTTTTCTAGAAATAGCCACCTGCTAAATATTCACTATGTCTGCATGTTTAATGTGCTCTTTTAAACTAACGTTAGGGTTATAGACAATTCCTAACCACGGTCTAATCATAACCTGTTTAGTTTAACAGGCATCAATTAGTATTGGTGTCTGCCATGCTAGATAAAATAACATGCTGAACACCCTGCTTGTTAAAGTAGTCTAGGTAGGAGTCGAGTTGAGTCCGATTATGCCGGCGGCTAGGGCAAGCGGTATGATCCCCGAAGTGACATAGGGCTTTCATGGATGCCTTCGTCCCGAACCGTGAGTAGGGCCGTCATTAAGGTAGGGCGGTTTATTAGAGACCTCGGATGTGGTACGCCTTTAGACACAGAACATAGTTGCAATCCAGGCTAAGATGCATCTAAAATACTCGAAGACAGGTCAATCAACATATAGGAACAGTATAGCATAGAATCAGAACTCATCTTTAAAACACTTTTAGGATTAATTAGACTTGAACCTAGTGGAGAATGGATCACCCTCTCATCAAAGATATTGATGAAGATTGCATAACTGGATCATAAGATAAGAGTTAGGATAAGAGGCTAGTTACTACTAAGTCGTTGCCACTTCCCTGGGAGTACGATATTTATTTAATAAAATCGTAGATACTTTCCAATAGACTAGCTACACGATAGGTACTCTGCCTTAGGTTCTGGCTGATTAAGTGACACCTTAGAGACTAAATGTGACAATTAGTCAATCACAGTCCTTAATTATTCATAATCAACATAGAGTAAAATAACACCTATTTAGCATGTCAACCGGAATCGCATCAGTTTCCAAATTAACACTACAGCGGTCTGGTTCTACCCAGACTACTTAGCCTACTAGTATAAACCCTCGATAACATCGTCTCATGGAGTATGAAGTACCATGAACCTAGAACAACACAAGGCAGTGAAATTGGTCGTGTCCCCTGCAATATTGACCGCACGGTCATGCGCCTCAAGCAAGTGCCATGCAATTAACGTGTCATCTAGACCCCTTCCGGTTAGAAAGCCAGATACTAGTTCGATACATAACTTGGACAGTCGTAACCGCAAGTTATTCCTAATCCATTTAAGTAATTGCATGAATAAACTAAGCATGCCCCATGCAAGCATCAATAAAGAAGACGATACACAAAACTTATGCATTCTATTCATCTTATGCCACATTACGTTTTTCCACATGTTTATAATTTACTAGACTACAACACCTTCAGGTTATGAATATATATTTTGCTGAAACGAATCATGAAAGACAAAGATCAACGTAATAGGAAAAACAGTCCCTAGGTCCATAGTGACACCAATCAACGGAGCCAATCCCAAGATGGAAAACATATCTATCCCAAAATATTTTTAATCAATCCTTGAACTCATGTATACATTCTCATATCACCAAGAACATTCAATTACAAAACAGTAGCAAATTGAAGAAATGGAGAGCGGATTACTCTGGGTAGGAGATCACCCTACTATCCAAATCAAATTTAATCAACGTACTGCTGCCCTTCGTTCCCTCTGCGTGGTGCTGCTGCCCTCGGTCATGAACAGCCCGAAAAATTCCAGCAGAGTCGCCCCAGTCTTCTCAGGTTTGTTTCCACTCGATCTAGACTCTAAGACACTCTAAAACACACTACCTACTGCCCCTAATCTAACAGACCTGACAACAATTACAAAGGAAATATAAAACTGCTGCTATATTACCATTCTATCACTATAACATCTCCGTTTTCTCTCTATTGCTATCTAACCCGTCTAAGTCTCTCCAGATTGTCTAACCCTTGTTCTTCTACTCTTCCTTGCATTTATCTCTACCCTGGATGCTCCCGAACTTCAGATTGGTAGTGGATAGCTGTCCCTTGCCTCCAACAAGTGTACAGCTGCCGGTTCCTTGATAGTTTCTGCAGCCAGCTGGAATTTCTTAACTAATTTCTGAATAGAGTAGAAATTCAGAAATTCCAATATAATTCTGCAGGATTTCACCCAATACTTAGCGCCTGGAAATTTCAGCTGCAATGTGTGTATTTCTTTGTTTTATCTCCAGCTGGAGGTAGTGCATATATATATATATATATATATATATGTGAAATCATTCTGCCCACTTGCTTTTGTCTTCTTGTCCACCTTGCTGTCACCCACTCTCATAGAGATATATATATATATATAAATAAAGGACAACGTGTGTATGTGCACAATTATAGTTATATAAAATTTACTTTCCCATTTCTCTCTTGATGAGTTATCCACCAATTTCCAATTCCTTCTAAATTGGTCAACATTTTATCCAATTTCTTTTTACCCATTTCAATCAAAAATTCCCTTTTTACCCTTTTGCAATTGGATCCAAAAATTCCATCACCTTTTATGTAAAATCCTACACAAATTTAAATGTTAGTAATGGAATTTAATTATAATAAAATTTAGGAATTTCTTTAATTAAAATGGCCATTTTTACAATTAATCCACAAAATTAAAATGGAGAAAGGAATTATGCAATTCAACAAAATCTAACTCGAAATCATAAACAAGTCAAACAAATTGAGCTAGAAACTAGGCAAAACAACTGCAAATAACTCTACTATCGTAGAGTTATCACACCCCCAAACTTAAATCATTGCTCGTCCCGAGCAATGCTGGAGCAGAAGATAGATCAATAAAACTCAATCAAACAGTACATCAATTCATGTCCAGAATCATCCAGCAATCATAGGCAAATTTGGGTTCATATTTTCAGATCAAAGATGTGAAACAAAACTCTAATATGTTCATGACCCAAGTTCCTCAAATATCAGAACATTAACTAAATCAAGCTCAAAGATCTCCTCCAGTGTGTGTGTGAATAGTCTTTCCTTTTCAATCTCTCATTCATAAGTCAACGTATGGTAATCCTAAGATTCATTTTGCATCTTCAGACTCAATCTATTACACCACTCTCCACTAATGTAGCAAATTCAGCAATAAAGATCAAAGAGGTCTTAATTTGGTTGTAATGTAGGCTAAGGCTAAGGTGGGAAAAATATAGATAAAAAGTAGGCTCAAAACTTAGTCCTAGTCTGCCATAAACTTCAATCCAATGCCATCATTTTTCTCATCATTTTTTTTCGCAACTCAAGGAGCATTAATATTTACACCCTGCTCAGTATAAGTGCAGCATTTAACCACAATCAATATATAGCATTTGACCACAAAGAAGCATAATATGTATTTCTTTTTGCTCTTTTTGTTCTCTTTTTGTTCTCTTTTTTTTTTGCGTAAAGAGGGTTCTTTCATTTTTCACACAGATTTTTTTATACACATATCCTTAATACTTAGAGCATTCATAACATAATTTCATAAAACAATTAACTACCACCGATCTAGTAAAAAAATGATACTGCTGCAGCAACACCAATGCTGCAGCAATGACAATGCTGCAACATCGCTACATCATTTCTATGCTCTTTAATGCAGCATTCTCCGCATACCCCCAAACTTATGTTCAGCAGTGTTCATAGCAGACTAAGATCAAGTTTAGGGAAAACAAAGAATGGATACATGCAAAACATTTAGGATAAGTGGCTATTAAATAAGGGTGTCAAGAAATTAGGCTTAAGCTCACTTGGTTTAACTAAAGGAATAAAATGCATTAGGGTAAGCTAGAAAGGCTCAAACGATTCAAGAACATGCCTTAATCATTTCTATATTACTAAATCTACTAGGATTTCGCCTCAAGGGATATAACAAACGAGTCTAAAGATTCTGAACCTTCATACCAAAGCTAACTCTTGTTATAAACATGAAATCTCCAAGTAAGACTATGTGCAAAAATTTTGGTGGGAGCAGAAATTTTTACTTAAATCTAGTTAATATCAACATATTCTAAGTACTAAAGGCTCACTACCATACAAGAGTTATGAAATCATACCAACATGAATTATCATCATAAATAATCTTCCCAAATTTACATAATCCTGCTAAAATGATTCACTAGAGTATGATCATGCTAGAGAGATTTAATAGATAATGCAGGAGCAATAACACATTCATTCAGCTTATTCATAAAAAAACCACAGCAATAAACATATTCATTCACTTTAATAACAAGAAATGCTCTTGAATTGGCAAAAGGACATCCTCCCCCAAACTGAAGAGGAGTAATGTCCTCATTGTTGTAGCAACAGGGGGAAAAATGCCATTGGACTGATCATAAAAAGTGAAAAACTGGTTCAACACGAAGCACTGGAAATGAACGGAGATAAAAACATAACAGCACAAATAAAGTCAGCGGGAAGTAGAGAAAAATAGGATAGAAACCACTCCCACAAGATCAGGAGAGTTCATCATTCATCGTTGTCGTCATCCTCCATGTTCTAAGGAGTGTTCACGGAAGGGTCTGGATCAATTCTTTGGTTACAAAAACTCTCCCAATTTAGTCTCCGTATGGCTGCTAGGGTAGCCGAGGGCAGTGGGTATGGTTCCTCGCCAGTTAAAATGAACTCCAAATCAGCTAGCAAGGCCCGCTCGCTGTACAATTCCTCATATCTTGTTTCAGCATCAAGGGCAGCAAATTTTCCCATAATAACAATCTTTCGTGCAACTTGTTTGATCTTTGGCATCTTGAATCTTCTGGTTTGTTGAAGGCTGAAAAGTGTCCTTTAGACAACTCCCCACTTCTTTCTCTTTTTGTCTTTTCAATTCACACACATTCTCCACCAATAAAATATAAAGATTAAACTAACCTTTTTGGTTTCCCAACAAGTTCTAGTTGTATGCCACCCATTGAAAATTTTGAAATTGAAAGGAACTAGGGTTGCTTGCATAAGTAGTCAATTCATGGTAGTCCCTTGTTGAATTGCACCACCTGAATTTTGAAATTGAAATTGGACTAAGGCTACCTTGAATGGCGTTGTCGGTGTGTGGTAGCCTGTTGTCACAACATTTCTGTCGAGAGGCAGTGGCAAGTCCCATCTTACTTTCCCCCTTTTTTTTCTTTAATAAAACAGCCTTGACTTCGTTTGCTCTTTGACCGTAGGCATACCTGTATTATCAAATAGAAGAGTACCAATAAGAGAGAAAGAGAACGTCATTGTAATATGAAATTGAAGTCTCAAAACCAATTATGAAAATTCTGAAAGAAACTTAGGAGTAAACAGCCATTAATTCCTCATTGAAGCACCTGAAAATAAAAGAACACCAATTAAAAACAAAATAAGTAAAAGAAATCGAATGCTGAAAAAAAAAACAAACAAGAAGAAATAAGAAAAACGAAATAAAAAGAAATGCAATAAATAATATATGAAAGTGTTCACTTATATATTGTGTTCAATTAACTACTTAGCATCGACAAGTATTATAAGTGAAGAGTTTTGCACAATGTCTTTTTTAACCATGAAGTGACACTTCTTCCAATTGAGGACTAGGTTGGTGTCCTCACAACGTTTAAGCACCTTGGCCACATTCTCTAAGCATTTTTCAAAAGAGTCCCCAAATATGGAGAAGTCATTCATGAAAACCTCTAAATATTGCTTCACCATATCTGTGAAAATGGCCAGCATATATTGTTGGAATATTGGTGGAGCATTACACAGTCTGAATGGCATTCTTCTAAATGCTAAAGTACCATAAGGACAAGTGAAGGTCATTTTGTTCTAGTCCTCTGGTGCTACAGCAATCTGATTGTAACCAGAATACCCATCCAGAAAGCAATAAGAATCCCATCCAGCCAACCTATCCAACATTTGATCAATGAAAGGCAATGGAAAGCAGTCGTTTCTTGTGGCTTTGTTTATCTTCTTGTAATCCATGCAAATTCTCCATCCCCAGCGCTGTTAGATATAGGATAAATAATGCCAAAATCTAGCCACTTGATAATTTTGTTCCTCTACCACTTCCTTCGTAATTGGATTTAATCATTTCTGCCCTTCTATTAAATTTTTGGAATTATCTTCCAAAATTATCTTGTGCATGCATAAGGTTAGTCATATACCTTTGATGTAAGCTATGGTCCAGCACATAGCTCGCTTATGCTGCTGCAAAGCTCCAAGCAATTCTCCTCCTATTTCACACTCAGCAGTGCTGAAATGATTACTGGCAGTGTAGATTCTGCCCCTAGAAAATCATACTTCAAATGCTGCGGCAATTGCTTCAATTCCAGCTGTGTTGGTTCTTCAACTGAAGGTTTTGTTATCTTGAAATCTCGAGAAGACAACTCCAAGGATTCAAATTGCGCGCGAAATTTGAACCTTTGGGGGTTTGCTTCTAACCAAGCTGAATGTGCTTCGGTCTCCACATTGCCATCATTATGTAGACTTTCCTCCGTCAATGCATCCTCTGCATCCTCATCTTGCTCTTCATCTTTTTCTGCCCGAGAATCACTTGTGGTGATTCGAAAACACTCCTCACCTTCATCATGGAATTTCATGGCTTTGATAAGAGTCCTTTACGTAGCACTCTATGGAATATTGCATTGCTGCAGCATCTTCGCTGTTCTGGAATGGTATTTTTCTGCGGCAGTTGCGATGCTGCAGCATTCGGCTGTTCTGGAATAATGTTTTGCTGCAGCATTTGCGATGCTGCAGCATTTGGCTCCCCTAATTTTTTTCCAGCTACTGGAATTTCTGCATTCTGGCTGGACTCACTGGTCTTCTCAACTGCTCCAGACTTCATTTTTGGCTCGTCCAGTATTCTGCCACTTCATAGTGTTACCGCTTTGCAATGTTCGTTTCTTCTCTCCTTGGATTCTCTGTATCACTTGGAAGTGATCCTTGTGGTCCGTTTCTCATCTCTTGGGCTAACTGCCCCATTTGGCTTTCCAAGTTCCGCATAGTAGATGATAGTCCTTGGAGAGTTGTTTCTGTTCTTTCCATGAAGTCTCTCATTATATTTTCTAAAGCGTTTGAAGGTGGTGGTTAGTGTAGAGGTCTTAGGGAGTACGAGAACAATTTCAGCCTCAACACTTCATCTGCTGTCCCATTTGCAACATTTGAAACATCACTGGTTTTAGCTCGAACTGGGATGCAGTAATCTCTGGTCTTATAATGCTTGGATTCAATTCATTAAACATAGGGACCGCATACTGTCGAATAGCATGGTCCCTATCGTCTGCCAACAGCACAGGATTATAGACAGGTTCATTTTCTACAAAACGCTATTCCGCCATGTCTACCTTGTCCTTGGTTTGTTTCTTTTTCCTCAACGCCTTGGTGGTTCTCTCAATCTCTAGATCAAGTGGCAGCACTGTAGCTGAGAGCCCTTGCACGTTTTACTCAGGCAAAATAGCACACGTTGAGGAATTAATGATACACAAGCTGAAATTTGACAAATAATTCAGATCAATAAATTCACAAAAACAGTTCAGCCCATGCATAATTTATTCGTCCCTCATACAACCATTTCAATAATCTCATAAGCTCAAGAATGAGTATAACATAAAACAACAAAAATATAACCAAATGCAAACAATATTTACAATCAATTGACACCAAAATCCCCGGAAACGGCACCAAAAACTTGTTGCGTTGTGTACGTGTGTCACAAATTGAGAAGATAAGAAATAGAATAAATCAACGCAATCTTAACAAGTGCAAGTATATACCGGTCAACAAGTAATATATGTACCTAAGTACAAGATTATCGATCCCACAGGGATTTAGTATGCCAATTATACATGCAAACATGATTTACATTTGGTTAAAAGAATAAAGAATGATGAATAATGACGGAATAATCAGAGATTAAGCTACTGCTAAGATATTGCTGCAGCAACAAAAATGCTGCAGCAACAGAAATGCTGCAACAACGGAAATGCTGCAACATCACAAATGCTGCAGCAATTCTACCTAACTACTACTACAGGACAGCCTACTGGAAAATCACCATAAGAACACAACAGGTAATACAATGCTGTAAAAATCAAGCCAAAAATGTAAACATAAACCAGTAGTGAATCCAAGAATGCTAAGCATGCTTTTCGGTTTCCAAATTAACACTATAGCGGTCTGGTTCTACCCAGACTACTTAGCCTACTAGTCTAAACCCTCGATAACATCGTCTCATGGAGTACGAAGTACCATGAACCTAGAACAACACAAGGCAGTGAAATTGGTCGTGTCCCCTGTAATATTGACCGCACGGTCATGCGCCTCAAGCAAGTGCCATGCAATTAACGTGTCAACTAGACCTCTTCCGGTTAGAAAGCCAGATACTAGTTCGATACATAACTTGGACAGTTGTAACCGCAAGTTATTCCTAATCCATTTAAGTAATTGCATGAATAAACTAAGCATGCCCCATACAAGCATCAATCAAGAAAACGATACACAAAAGCTTATGTATTCTATTCATCTTATGCCACATTACGTTTTTCCACATGTTTATAATTTACCAGACTACAACACCTTCAGGTTATGAATATATATTTTGTTGAAACGAATCATGAAAGACAAATATCAACGTAATAGGAAAAACAGTCCCTAGGTCTATAGTGACACCAATCAACGGAGCCAATCCCAAGACGGAAAACATATCTATCCCAAAACATTTTTAATCAATCCTTGAACTCATGTAAACATTTGCATATCATCAAGAACATTCAATTACAAAACAGTAGCAAATTGAAGAACATTAATTACAAAACAGTAGCAAATTGAAGAAATGGAGAGAGGATTACTCTGGGTTGGAGATCACCCTACTGTCCAAATCAAATTTAATCAACGTACTGCTGCCCTTCGTTCCCTCTGCGTGGTGCTGCTGCCCTCGGTCATGAACAGCCCAAAAAATTCCAGCAGAGTCGCCCCAGCCTTCTCAGGTTCGTTTCCACTCGATCTAGACTCTAAGACACTCTAAAACACACTACCTACTGCCCCTAATCTAACAGACCAGACAACAATTACAAAGGAAATATAAAACTGCTGCTATACTACCATTCTATCACTATAACATCTCCGTTTTCTCTCTATTACTATCTAACCCATCTAAGTCTCTCCAGACTGTCTAACCCTTGTTCTTCTGATCTTCCTTGCATTTATATCTGCCCTGGATGCTCCCCGAACTTCAGATTGGTAGTGGACAGTTGTCCCTTGCCTCCAACAGAATTTTCGTTGCTTCTGCCCGCAAGTGTACAGCTGCCGGTTCCTTGATAGTTTCTGCAGCCAGCTGGAATTTCTTAACTAATTTCTGAATAGAGTAGAAATTCAGAAATTCCAATTTAATTCTGCAGGATTTCACCGAATGCTTAGCGTCTGGAAATTTCAGCTGCAATGTGTGTATTTCTTTGTTTTATCTCCAGTTGGAGTTAGTGCATATATATATATATATATATCTATGAGAGTGGGTGACAGCAAGGTGGATAAGAAGACAAAAGCAAGTGGGCAGAATGATTTCACACATATATATATATATAAGTAAAGGACAACGTGTGTATGTGCACAATTATAGTTATATAAAATTTACTTTCCCATTTCTCTCTCGATGAGTCATCCACCAATTTCCAATTCCTTCTAATTTGGTCAACATTTTATCCAATTTCTTTTTACCCATTTCAATCAAAAATTCCCTTTTTACCCTTTTGCAATTGGATCCAAAAATTCCATCACCTTTTATGTGAAATCCTGCACAAATTTAAATGTTAGTAATAGAATTTAATTATAATAAAATTTAGGAATTTCTTTAATTAAAATGGCCATTTTTACAATTAATCCACAAAATTAAAATGGAGAAAGGAATTATGCAATTCAACAAAATCTAACTCGAAATCATAAACAAGTCAAACAAATTGAGCTAGAAACTAGGCAAAACAACTGCAAATAACTCTACTATCGTAGAGTTATCATAACCCTATATTTCGGAAACTGATTGTCTAACTAGCATAAAATAAGTGTTATGTCTAAGGTATAGATTACTACCGTTACCTATCATAAGTCTCTAGAATTTTGATAAGGAATCCTAAATTTGTTATGATATTTCCCCAACAACAGTGCCAAAAATCTGATGTGTTCCGATCGATATGCTAAAAATAGGTTTTATTTACCCTATATCGATTATGAATAACTAAGGACTTAGAATTACTAATTGTCACATTTAGCATCTATGTTGTCACTTAATCAATCAGAACCTAAGGCAGAGTACCTATCGTGTAGCTAGTCTGTTGGAAAGTACCTACGATTTTAATTTAAGAATTTTATCGTACTCCCAGGGAAGTGGTAACGGCTTAGTAGTAACTATCCTTTTACCCTAACTCTTATTTTATTATCCAGTTATGCAATCGTTCATCAAAATCTTTGATGAGAGGTTGATTCACTCTACACTAGGTTCAAGTTTACTTAAGCCTACAAAAAGTGTTTTACAGACAGTGTTCTGATATATGTTATATTGTTCCTACATGTTGATTGACCTATCTTTGAGTATTTTAGATATATCTTGGTCTAGATTGCAATTATGTACTGATTCTACATGTGTACCACATCTGAGTTATCTAATAAACCGCCCCATCGCCATTGACAGCCTTACTCACGGTTCGAGCTAAAGGCATCCATGAAAGTCATGTGTCACTCAGGAGATCATGCCGCTCGCCCTAACGCCGACATAAACACGCGAACTCAGCCTACTTAGACTACTTTAACATACATGGTGATCTATAGGTTATTTCATCTAATAGGGCAGACCTTAATGCTTCTGTCCTCACACAAAGCCCTAAATTAAGGCCTGATAAACTAGACAGGTTATGATTAGACCGTGGTTAGGAGTTGTCTATAATCGTTCATCTAATTTAAAAGAGCAAATAGATATACAAACATAATGTTAATTAAGCTGGTGACCTTTCCGGAAAAATGTAAATATCTTCAACATGCATAACACATATTCATAGTACCATAATTTAATATTCAAATGTATTTTTGGACAAACACAGTACAAACATATAAAGAGAGGGACAAGGGGACCACCACCATAAAGTATTCACCCTTTATTGGGTCCGCTGATAGAGCAACTGCTTGTATATTTTGGACTGCTTAACCCGACTCTGCTCGATAGAACCTTCGGAGGACGCTTCCTCAACCTAGTAGCTATTGCTTTACCTTACGTCTCGGGCTTAAGCAAAGCCATATTGACTAACTCTTCGAATGCCTAGTTCTCTCTTAGGATCTCCTAACGAAATCCTGAGTATTCTATGAATAATAAAAACGAACCTATCTAGTCGTATTCTAAGATCTGAGATAGACTCTCAGAAACGAAGAACACGAGACACTATCGAAAACTAGAAATCTACTTGAACGAAGACACCTGATATCATTGAATGACTAGTAAATAGTAGAAAACTGTGTACTGGAAGTCACTGAATGACTCAGATCAAGTGGAGAGGAATGATTTCAATTATGAAAGGCCTTGGGTATTATAGCAAGGGAACTAAGTGAATTTCTCTTCAGAAATTGATGTGGGATACTATTCACGGATTCGGGACGCCCGTCCTGACTGGTTAACGAAGTTAGGATGCCCGTCACGGGTCCTGGACGCCTGTCCTGGTGCTTTGACAGGGTTGGGAAGCCCGTTCTGGTTTGGGACGCCCGTCCTGACTTCTGAACTTCCGAAAATCACGTTTTCGCCCCAAAATTTGCCATTTTCTTGCATATTTCATCTGACACTTCCAAAATCACAAAAACTGCAAAATTGTGTTAATAACAGTCAATTGAGAATGATTTAACTCCAATTTCACCTTAAATTGTGCCTAAAAACATGCTAAAAAGTGATATGGTTTGTGCATATCAATTTGAGAAATAGACAACTTTTGAGTTTGTAATTGAATAATGTTAGACCAGTTGAACATTGTGAATGCTTTTGTGATTGACTTAATAGATTTTTGTGTAAAAAGCCACGATCTACTTTGAATTGATATCCAAATAAGGGTAGTCTGCAAGTATCCTTCTTAATGGAATTTAATGCTGGTGCTCTAAGGTCGTGTAGATTTGGGAGTCATTTGAGTGGAGCTCGCTACATGGGTAATAAAAGTTGATATGTGAAAGTATACATTAACACCTAAAAAATTAATAAACGTACACATAATGTATTTTTCTTAATTTTGATGAATAAATTTTGTGGCATTTGACTTGAACTCTTGAAAAGTTACTGATTTGACTAACATAATACTTTTTGATGGGTCGACACATTATTCTTCTTACTTGCTTAGAAGGAACTCTGTGAGTTGATTAATTGATCAGGGCTAATTCACACACTTCACATCAGGAGTTTTATGTGATTAGATGCATGTTGAGCACAATAGACATGTTGGATTGTTTTTGTCTAGTTATTGTATGAAAATACTAGTTCTTGAGATATCTAGGGGCAACTCAACCTTCTTGACACATATAGTTGAACTTTTTTATCTCAATTTGCACCTATAATTAATAAACGCACACAATGTATTTTTCTTAATTTTGATGAATAAAGTTTGTGGCATTTGACTTGAACTCTTGAAAAGTTATTGATCTGGCTAACATAATACTTTTCGATTGGTTGACACATTATTCTTCTTACTTGCTTAGAGGGAACTCTGTGAGTTGATTAATTAATCAGGGCTAATTCACACACTTCACATAAGGAGTTTTCTGTGATTAGATGCATGTTAAGCACAGTATACATGTTGAATTGTTTTTTGTCAGGTCATTGCATGAAAATACTGGTTCTTGAGACATCTAGGGGCAACTCAACGTTCTTGACACATAGAGTTGAGCTTTTGTATCTCAATTTGGATTGTTTTAATAAGTGAAGAATTTAACTGAATACTTGTTGAAAATATTTTCTGTGATTGCACCTATAATTTAGCTTATCAGTGTTAAATCTCGTTTGGTAATTTGCTTGAGGACAAGCAAAAAGCTAAGTGTGGGGTTGATGCATTCTGTTTATAGTGTGTTAAAGATAGGATTTATAACCTATGTTGATTATGTATCATTAAGGACTTTATTTCAGCACATAGCAAATAAGGTTGTCCCTTAATCAAACAAAACCTAAGGCAGTGTACCTATCGTGTAACTAGTCTATTAGTAGCATCTACGATTTTACATTTGTAAGTATCGTATGTCCCAAGAACGTGGCAACGACATAGTAGCATCTATTATCTAGTTTCATAATATATCAATCGGGAATTAATCAATGGTTTTCCTTAATTTGAAGGAGTGGTTGATCATAATCATAAGTCAACAGATAAATAACAGCAAGGAGCACTTCGACAGTTAAATATTTATAAAGAGTTTATAACCGTAGTTTAGACAATTTGCTTGACCTATGTTCGAATAATTGACTTGATCTAAGGCAATTATGATTTGTTACCTTCTTGTTATCATATCTGAGTTACCTGAATTAATTATCCCAGTATTGCTCAGCGGTGACAATCATAATCTTTTGAGTTACTTAGTAAGCATTGTGTTACTACCCCACTCTAGGATTGGGATAAAGAACTAACTCAACATTATTAGGATTTTAACATACATGCTGTCTGTCGTGTTAATCATCATAATCTGGCAGTTACTACAATTCCCTTCAAGTCAGGGCTTAAAGTAGAACTATTAAATTAAATTATTATGACATGCTTCATAATCCTAAGTTTAATTTAAAAGCACAAACAGTTAAAGCATAATGATAATTTCAGTTAAAGCAATTGCTACTAGTCTAAGGAAGCGTTCTTCGAAGGTTCTGCTAATCAGAGTCAAGTCAAGCAACCCAGGGTATACAAGTAGTCGCTCCGCCGACAGATCTGATAAAGGGTGAATACTTTATGGTGGTGGTCCCCTAGATCCTCTCTGAATATTCTGTGTTGTGTTCGTCTAAACATGAATTTGAATACTAAACTATGATTCCTCTGTTATATATGTTTTGCATGTTGAAGTGATATTCATTTTTCCGGAAAGGTCACTTGCTAAATTTACATTATGACTGAATTATCTTCTTGCTCTTTTAAACTAAATGAACGGTTATAGATAATTCCTAACCATAGTCTAATCATAACCTGTTTAGTTTAGCAGGCCATAATTTAGGATTAAATTGCATTAAGGTCTGCCATATTAGGTAAAATAACTTACAGATCACCAGTTTGTTAAAGTAATCTAATGAGGCTGAGTTTGTTCTCTATGCCGGCGTTAGGGTGAGTGACATGAATTCTTAAGTGACACGGGTTTTCATGGATACCTTTAACTCGAACTGTGAGTAGGGTCATCATTAAGGTAGGGTGATTTATCTGGTAACTTAGATGTGGTACACATGCAAGATACAGTATATAATTGCATTCTAGACCAAGATATATCTAAAATAATCGAAGATGGGTCAATCAACATGTAGAAACAATAAAACATACATAAGAACATATGTCTATTTGATACTCTTGCATGCTAATTACTTATGTGCTATGTGTGGTTGGGATCACCAACTCATCAAGATTATTGATTAATGATTGATTAATTGCATGATAAAATGAATGTTATGGTTAAGGGATAGTTACTACTAAGCCGTTACCAGTTTCCTGGGAGTACGATATTAATAAATTAAAATCATAAATACTTTCCAAAGAACTAGCTACACGATAGGTACTCTACCTTAGGTTCTGATTGATTAAGGTGACAATAATTATTGCTAAAAGTGACAATTAGTAACACTCGATCCTTAATTATTCAAAATCAACATAGGTAAATAAATCCTATCTTTTAGCATGTCGATCGGAAACACGTCAGATTTTTTGTGTCATTGTCGGGGAACATATTATAAAATTTTAGGGTTCTTGATTAAAATTATAGAGGTTTATGATAGGTAACGGTAGTAATCTATACTTGATTAAACAGTTATTCTTATTCTAATTAGTCAATCAATTTCCTGAAGTATAGGGTTATCATAATTAATTAATTTTAAAAATTATCTAAAATAAAGAAATTTAGGATAATCAAATTTTAAAAAATTATTCTAAAACCATACTAAGGAAATCAAATTGAAAAAAAATACAAAAATAATAAAAAAGTTAAAAATAAAATTTTTCCTGTTTACAGTTTTCTTATTTGTTTGTTATTTTTCTGAAAATATTATTTTTAGAAATTGATCTAACCCAGACTTTGCACTTATAGATGAAGAGAACAAGGGCAACTACTAATAAAGTAGTAGACCAAGTAGAAAATCTCGAAACTCTTGTTCGGAAGAAAATGAAACCCGAAGGACCATCAAATCCCGTAAACGAGGCACCTCCGAGAATGACAAGCAATAGAAATAAACTCAAGCCAGGACACTAGTGCTCTACTGAATAAATTCTTGAATGCATGTGTACCTAGCTCTGTGGAAGAGGAAGATCCTTCTGAAGATACTTTTCCTCCAAGAGATGAACCACCAAAATCTCCAGTTCAAACTCCAATCCAAAGAGTTCCTGAAAATCTACCAACTTTCGATCACACCCCGAATTCACCCACATCTCCTGAGTTTACCCCAATATCTAATGATCAAACACCTTCATCCGGGGTAAGCACTAATGGTTTTTAATCAGTTTTAGTTGTGCAGATAGACAATCTGACTAATAGGATCTATTCGATAGATTAGACGATAGTAGGCAGATTCTGTCATTCAGTTCAAGTGGTACTGAATGTCACCGCTATGTAGATCAACTCAGAGCCATGGTGAATCTCCAAGAAGATCAAAATGCACTTATACTACGGGAGTTAAGCGAAATTCGAGACGAGCAAAGGAGGCAGCGAGAAGAGATGAGAGCAATAAGAACCGAAATGCGAGAAATAAGGAATAAGGGCAACTAAAAGAGAAGGCTTTTCTTTTTCAGCAAATAAATTATCTACTTAGAAGTATGATATGAATTAATAAATTACCCATTTTCCTAATTGTTATTTCAAAATCAATAATTGGGTTTTTATTAATTTTATTTCCAAATTCTATTCAAATAAATTTTATTCTTTATGAAAAATTTATATGAAAGATTTTCATTCTTGATTTATTTTTCAAATTTAATTTTCAAGTACAAGAATATTTGTTGTATGGAAGGTGTAGAATGATTATGGCGAAAGAAAGTTTTGAACAAGAAAAAAAGAGAAACAAGAATTTTTTTCCAGAGAATCTTTCAAACAAATTCTTTGTTAAAATTGAGCTACTATAATAATTTGTTTGATCTTGGAATATAATATTTTGTGTAAAAGAGTTTGCAGGATATTGCAAAATAAAAAGAAGCTCGAAAAATCGATGGAAATCGAAAACAGGTGTGGCACGCATCTCGAGGCAATCAGAACAGGCGTCCCGAGGGGAGAATTTTTTTTTATAAATATAACACTCCCCCTCATAATTTTCACACCCAAAATTATCTTCCCTCTCTCTAAAAATTCTCTTTCTATAGTTTTCCCTCCAAAAATTTGAATTTTTGAATTTCTCTATTCAATTCAAAATTTCCTGCCAAAAATCAAAATCTCCACCTAAAGCAAATCTTCCCCTCTGAATTCGAATTAGCTTTCAAATTTTGAATAAAAAAATTGTTTCCCGCCAAATTTGAATTTTTCATAAAAAGTTCAAATTTCTCAGATGGCTCCAAAACGTGCATGTGACACTCCATCTATGACTGTCACAGTTGTGACACACCCTTTCACGCTCTTTCCTATTGTCCCGGCTTACCAGGAGAGGAGCCAGGGGTTGATCGGACGCCGTATTTTGGCAGGCAGGACGCTTGACTAGACTGCAATCAGGACACTTGGAGTAGAGCATGAGATTCGGTGCATGTTTGACGTCTTCATCATCATCACCGAGCCTACTTACTTAGAGCGGGTGTGTGAGTTCTACGCCTCTTTTATATTCTAGCGTGAGCAGGTTACATTCCGACATGGTGGACTAGATCGGTCGATGAGCATGGCCGAGTTCGGCATAGCACTCGGTGTCTGGTAGTGGGAGGAGCTGGAGACCTCCACCTACTTGATGGTCATGCGAGACTTCACTTCCGTTGATGTCTCCACCGCTTGGGCCCAGATCTATACGACTTGAGTCCCCTATAAGCACGGCTTCACGAAGGCCACAGGTATTCTTCCAGCCCTTCGCTATTTACACACCATCGCAGCCCATACGCTAGCAGGGCGGCGAACTGCTCTAGGGAATGTCACCCAGATGGAGACGTTCCTTCTAGCCCACATGCACAAAGGCATCACTATGGAGATGGCCAGACTCATTACCGTCTTCATGCGGGGTTTTACGACAGACACCAAGAAGTATTGTCTGGGGCTCATGCCGTTCATCACCCGGATAGCCCACTACCTAGAACTAGATATCGAGCGTTTGGAGTTGACCCAGATAGCTCTGAGTACCATCCCCACCGATTTGACTATTCTACGGAACATGGGGATGGTAGTACGAGATACAGAGGGAAGATACTACATCCATACTGAGCAGCCAAGGGAGTAGTTGGCGTCAGGACCAGCCACATAGCAGACACCTCCGCCCCAGATCAATGTACCACACATCGCCTTCAAGCAGCACATGACACAGGGCCTGACAGATCTGCAAGCCAGGCATAGCATGGATATGGCAAATATCCAGAGGCAGCTAATGATGCTAGACGACAAGGTCAGTAGAAATAGCGGCCGACTAGAGGAGATGTATCACCATTATGCCAGCAAGCGGGACGACAATGAAGTTTACTTCTTTGCGCTAGATGATGATCCGAGTTCTTAGTTTCTTTTCTTTTATTTTCTTCCCTAGTTGTTTATATGATTATATGATTGTCTGTGTTGTATGACATATATCTCTCTGTATGACAAACTTTGATTTATATGATATAACAGCATTGTTATTTTTATTTCTTGTTGTTTTATTTACTATTTTTCTATTATTTTTCAAATAAGTGTGGGGTGATAGGATATGCATGAACACTGAGGACAGGGTTAATCTTAAGTGTGGGGTAGTAGCGCACAGTGCACTCAAGTAAAAATTTGCATGTTTTTCCATACTTTTCACTGAAATTGCACCTTTCCAAAAAAAATTCAAAAATTTTCACTCTTTAAGACTTCAAAAATCAGTATTGAATGATTAAGAACTGCTTATGTATCTTATATATGTTCAATAAAGTGTGTGGACCATTAGGAAACAATTTGATGACTTTATTGAATTCATCACTTAGAAGTAGGGAATTCTTGATTTTATTGAGCACGACTTAGTTTGGATTAGAAAAATCAACCCAATATCTTTTCAAGCTAAAGCTAAATAATATTAGACCGGTCGAGAATGTGTTAGCAACCTGAATGACTAGATGATATTATGAGTTGAAAGTGTAAAAGCTTAAAAGTAAAAAAAGGGCAGTTTGCAAGCGTCCTTTGCTACTCGAGCACCCCTTCTGAAGGGAATTTAATGCCTAATTCCCTAAGGTCTTGTAGATTTGGGAGTCATCAGAGTGGGGCTCGATATCTGGGTAGTCAAAGTTGATGTGTGAAAGAAAACACAAAAATATCCTAAAAAATCAATTTAGAAATACACCTAGTGTATTCTTTTTATTGGGGATCGTAACTAGAAAGCATTGGCACCAAAGCTCAGAACCCGGAAGGTAGTTTGTTTTGCTATTATATTCAAAAACTGGTCGAATTATTATTTGGTAACGGTTTAGGAAAGTTTATTATGAGTTGACAATCTAGTCTAGACCAGTTCACACACTAAACCTTAGGAAAACCTTGTGACTAAGCGTAGAGTTCAATTAGGTTATTGAACTATTTTAGCTACATGGTCATGACACATTTATCGGACATTTGAGACCTTTCCATAGCAACTTGATCGGTTCATGTCTATTTTTTGAATCATCTGACTCAGTGAGAAATTTTGCTAAAAATATTGCTAAGACCCTTATGTGATTACACCTATGATTTAGCATTCACTAATTTCATATAGGTTTTGCTTGAGGACAAGCAAAAAGCTAAGTGTGGGGTTATATGATATGCACAAATGATATCACTTTTTAGCATATTTTTAGGCACAAATTAAGGCAAATTGAGAACCAAATCGATCTTAATTGATTGATATTAACAATGTTTTGTAGAATTTGTGATTTTGGAAGTTTCAGGTGAAATGTGCAAGAAAACAACAAATATTAGGGAAAAACGTAATTTTGAGAACTTCTGAGTTTGGGACGGGCGTGCAACAGAATGCTGTCCCACATCGAAAATCCAAGAGAAAATCACTCATGTCCCCTATTATAAATACCACAGGCCTTCCTCAGTTGAAATCATCCCTCATCACTCGATCTGAGTTATCTAGTAACTTCAAGTGTAGCTTTTTACACTCGATATAAGTCATTCAATGACTCAAGTGCATCTTTCTACACTCGATATAAGTCATTCAGTGACTCAAGTGCATCTTTCTACACTCTCATGAGTAGTTAGCAATATAAGAGCGTCTTATTTTTGGTATTCATAGAATACCTAGGATTTCATTAGAAGATCCTAAGAGGGCATTAGGTGAGCTAAGAGCTAGTCAACAGGGCATTGCTTAAGCCCAGGATGTAAGGTAAAGCAATCGCTACTAGTCTAAGGAAGCGTTCTCCGAAGGTTCTGCTGATCAGAGCCAGGTCGAGCAACCAAGGGTATACAAGTAGTCGCCTGCCGGTGGACCTGATAAAGGGTGAATACTTTATGGTGGTGGTCCCCTAGATCCTCTTTGAATATTCTGTGTTGTGTTCATCTAAACATGAATTTGAATACTAAACTATGATTACTATGTTATATATGTTTTGCATGTTGAAGTGATATTCATTTTTCCAGAAAGGTCACCTGCTAAATTTACATTATGACTGAATTATCTTCTTGCTCTTTTAAACTAAATGAACGGTTATAGACAATTCCTAACCATTGTCTAATCATAACCTGTTTATTTTAACATGCCTTAATTTAGGATAAAATTGCATTAAGGTATGCTATATTAGGTAAAATAACTTACAGATCACCATGTTTGTTAAAGTAATCTAATGAGGCTGAGTTTGTTCTCTATGCCGGCATTAGGGTGAGTGGCATGAATTCTTGAGTGACACAAGTTTTCATGGATACCTTTAACTCGAACCGTGAGTAGGGTCATCATTAAGGTAGGATGATTTATCAGGTAACTCAGATGTGGTACACAGGTAAGATACAACACATAATTGCATTCTATACCAAAATATATCTAAAATAATCGAAGATAGGTCAATCAACATGTAGAAATAATAAAACATACATCAGAACATATGTCTATTTGATACTCTTGCATGCTAATTACTTATGTGCTATGTGTGGTTGGGATCACCAACTCATCAAGATTATTGATGAATGATTGATTAATTGCATGATAAAATGAATGTTAGGGTTAAGGGATAGTTACTAATATGTCGTTACCAGTTCCCTGGGAGTACGATATTAATAAATTAAAATCGTAGATACTTTCCAAAGAACTAGCTACATGATAGGTACTTTGTCTTAGGTTCTGATTGATTAAGTGACAACAATTATTGCTAAAAGTGACAATTTGTAAGACTCGGTCCTTAATTATTCATAATCAACATAGGTAAATAAATCTTAGCTTTTAGGATGTCGATCGGAAACGCATCAGTTGGTGTTTCTAATAGTGACTGGGGAGGTTCAATTGATGATAAGGAGCACTTCAGGTTACTGTTTTACTTTTGAATCTTGTGTTTTTTCGTGGAGTTCTAAGAAGATTCTTGTTGACAATCAAGCTGCCATTGTTATCTCCCATAATATAGTGTTCCATGGAAAGACCAAACACTTCAACATCAAACTTTTCTTTGTGAGGGAAGTGTAGAAGGAGGGAGATATGATATTAATTTATTGTAGAACAGAATAACAAGTAGCAGATGTCTTCACAAACCCATTACCAATGAGCAAATTTGAAGATTTGACAACAAAACTTTGTGTTTGTATCTCCTAAAGCAATGAGGGGTGTTAGAATACTGTTTAGGGCTGAAACATGCCCAATTATTTCTATGTTATTGGGTAGCTACTCAATGTTAGTGGGTAGTTTATTCAATGTTATTGGATGAGTAACTTATGGTAGTTATAGTTAGTTATTTAGTGGGTTGTTAATATGAGTAATGAGATAGTGTTATATGTAGTGGTTATATGGGTATCTAGTAATTTATTTTGTAAGTTGATAACACTAAAATATTCAGATATTTTAGTAACTAATTGTGCCTAATTGATTACAAATTTGAAGATTATTAATCACATTTGACTTGATTTGACCAATTTTATGATTTAAGTGATTTTAGAAAATTTTTAGGGTAAATTTGTGAGAAATTACAAGTCCAGAGACTCAATTGTAAAATCTGAATATATTTTATACGTCGCGCCTTGACGCCCGTCAAGACCTTGTTCTTGACGATTGTCAAGCACTATTCATTTTTTGTGAAATTCCTATTTTTCCCTCATGTAATTCATCTATAAATAGTGGAAAGTCCTAGAGTAGGATGAATTGTTATGGCTAGTGAAACTCTATCACTTTTGATCTTCAACATTGTATTTGTGCTTTCAATTGCTTTCATACACTCTCTTTTCTTCTTGGAGTCTTGTCTAAACCAAGAAGGAGTCCTTGAGGGATTGTTGTCGTTGTGTGTGAGTGATTATTATATTGCTTTGAGTGTTGTGAGTGTAAGAATTGTCTAAACCAAGAAGTTCTTGTAGTCACATTCTTGGAGTGATATTGATCATTATATCACTAATCCTCCAAGTTGTTGATATAGCAAGTTGTCTCAACCATAAGGAGCTTTTCTACATTGATATTCTTGAGAAGATTTGGTGATTATTGAAGGTTTACGACTACATCTACAAAGATCTTGGATATTCAAGAAGTTCTTGCTTATTGTTGTACATCTTCTTCCTCTTTTATTTTCATGAATCTTGTATTGAAGATTTAGAGCACTTTAGGATTGGACATGGGAATAATATTGTGATTCATCTATTTGATTATTCATGTGCGATCTATGCTATTGTTCCTTTGTTACTTGCATTATGTCTTGTGAGATTACATCTTATGGATTTGAGTTTCATGAAGATATAGTATAGGCTACCATATACCTTTGTGCATAGCTATATGGTAGGTGAGAGCAATCATAGTTAATCATGTTGATCCTTGGATCTAGCATATGAGTTCTCAAGTGATGAGAATCCATTGCTTAAGAACCTCTCATGTTCATGTGTGCTTAATGAAGATCTTATTCTTCTTTTACTTGTTTTTATTGCTTTCTTTGATTAGATCTAGATAGTTTTCAACCTCTTCATTCATGTGCTTGAAGCTTATGTCTTAAATTTTAATAATTTATCAATTGTTTGAATTCAACCTTACTTCCTTGGGATATAACAATAATGAATATAAAATCTAAACTCACTTAATAATGGGTACTCTGCCCAACTCTTTGATACTTCTAAAGTGACAACCTATCTTTTTAAATCAATGTAATCAAAATATTAATGTTTAATTAAAGAGCAAATTACATCATAAAGTGATACAACATAACTTTATAAATAGGCCTCACTTATCTTTCATTTTTCAATAAATTAATTTAATGATCTTCTTATCAAACACTTCTCTTATTCTTATTTCCAATAGACTGACATTGGAAGAGCAAATATCGCACATATGTTATGTATGTAGGAATCAGAACCATCCTTATGAGAGTTGAAAACTAGTGTAGATCTTTGAAAAAATGGAGGTTTTTTTTTTTTTTTTGTTGAGGAGTCTCTTGAATTTTTACAACACCAAATATAGGAAAATAATTTAGCAGAATTAACTAAAAATGCAATGGTGTGTACCTCTAAAAGATACAAAAAATAACACAGTGCAAATCTTAGTAATCTTCTAAATCACATGTGAAAAATGGTAAGGTTAGTGATGTTACTGGATTAGAGATGTTTCAGATTATTTTTCTCAAAACTGTTCTTAGGGCTCTTGAATCCCAAAACCCTTTTCCTTTTCTATCAAAGGAGGGGTATTTATAAGTTTAGCATTCTCTTAAATTCTAATTATCTATTTTAAATAATAAATAAATAATAAAATAATATAAATTTCTTAAATTACCCTTAAGTAAAAGGATGTACATTTTATATATATATATATATATATATATATACCATAAGCATTTTTTTTAACAATAGATTAATTCGTACATTATTATATTTAGAATAAAAAAAAGTACAATTCTAAAAAGCTATTCTAACTCTTGAGCTTTAGGCAATGATACTTATTACCTGCAAAGGTGAAAATTATGAGAAAATATTAGTAATAATAAAACAATATGTAAAAAATGAAGAAAATCTATCAGTAAATCTATGAATCATATAAATAGTTAATCTGTACGGAAGCACATAGTTTTTTATTTGTACGAAAGCCCTTATTACTAGAGGTAAAAAATTATGAGAAATAATATGATAAAATATTAGTAATAATAAAATAATATACTATAAAAAAATGAAGAAGATATGTCAGTAAATCTATCAATCATATAAGTAGTTAATCTAAAAAGTCATAAATATTAAAATTAATATGTTGTACCAAAGCAAGGAGCTTTGTTGTTTTTACCAAAGAATGGAGCATTTTTTTTAGATAGGTTAAGAGATTTCAGTCCGTAAGAACTGCTCTGAGTATTCCGAAATTATTGGAATCTCGGTTGGGGTTGTTATCTTTTCGAAAAAATTCGAAAAGACACGATTAACGCCAATATGATGTTGCTGGATAAGAGATCTTCCAAATTATTTTTGTCAGAACTGTTTATACGGCTCTTGAATCCCAAAACCCTTCCCCTCTTCTATCAAAGGAGGGGTATTTATAAATTAGCATTCTCTTAAATTCTAATTATCTATTTTAAATAATAAATAAATAATAAAATAATATAAATTTCCTAAATTATGTAAAAGAATAAGATGTACATTATATATATATATATATATATATATATATATAATATATATATATATATTCCTCGAAAAATAGCTTGTCCATGTTTCTGCAAGAGTAATTCGTGGAATGTTTTGTAATTTAGGCGGGTTCTTAGAGGTAGGGAAAGTTCCAATATCGTTTCTGCAACCTCTTGAGGTCATTCGGAAATACTAATTGTTCCCATGAAAGGCATGATGGTCTAGATTGATCTCTTTGGCCAGACTGAAAAAAATTGCGAGAACATTTTCTTTTCCTGGAATAAGATTGACTGAAAATGTGTACTTGGAAAACCAATTTTGCCATCTCAAGAACTTAGAGTCTGGAATACTTTTGTTCCTGAACGACAACATTTTTGGCGAAGAGGACATTTCCATTTTATGATCGATGAGGAAAAATTCAAATGTTTTGCTTCATCGTTTGGCTGCCAATATTTCCTTGAAGGTGGAGTGATAATGTTTTTTTTTTTTTTTTTTTAAATTCCTCGAGTTGTCCACATTGATAGGCACAAATTCTTCTTTTGTCATCTTTGTCTTCAATCAAAATAGCTTCCTAAAATTCATTTGAAGCAAAAGTTTTAAAATTCAGACTTTGAATCGTTATGGGGCATTATAGAAAAGTCCTTGTTTTCATCTTATGAACTATTTTGATAAGATAATGGAGTGTTCTTTGTCCACTATGGTTGTACTTGTAAAATTTGTGGTTCTCTAACATATCATTTTCACTTAGATCTTCTCTATATAATTTTAGTTTAAAATTTGCACGAAACATAGCAAAATTATAATCATTAACGGATTTAAAATCTTGCAAATGCAAATGTAATCATTCTTAATAAATTTTTTAAAGAATAACAATTTTTTGTGGTCATGCCTTTCTTTTATATTTTCCAAAGAACAAATGTAGATCTTTTACTGTTAGTTATTCATACTTTAATCTTTCATTAAGATGATGGCATAAGAATATCATCACCTTAGTGTGATCTTGCATTGATATAATATTTCTTTCTTTTGTAGTGTCTCCAAGACCCATAGCATGAAAATGAATTTCAATTTATGATTTTCAAGATATTAACATAATATAAATTTAATGTGTCTTAATCTATAAGACATGAGTTTTCTAATTAGTATAACCTTGATTATCAAAAAAAAAATAGTATAACCTTTTAAGATATCTCTTATTATATTATTATTTAATTAATCTCCTACAATAAATAGATCAAAGAGATAGCATTTATGGATAGAAGGAAAAGATAAGTTTATCTTGTTCCTAATAACTCTCAAAAGATACAATTGTTTATTCTTTTGTCAATATTTTCACCAATGCAAAGTGAAAATATTAATGGCTTCTTCTTATCCTAAAGGAAATTTGTAGATCCTCGATTGTACATTATAGAGGGCAAATTTAGTCTAAAGGCAAGTGGTTGTGACAAACAATTAGAAGCAATATTTCAGTTCATAATGACAAATTGTATCATATTTTCACTATTGATTTGTACTTAATTTGTAATTTAATTGAAAGTATTTGGATTTAATTATATTAAATTGATACTTAATTGTTAAATTTATATTTTAGGAAAGTTTTGGGGACCAAATTGATAACTAAAAAAATGTGGGGCAAAATTATAAATTCCAAAAATTCTGAAATGATCATCCTTACCTCCGAGATCTCGGGTCTCCCACATTGGAAAATGTGCAAAATTTGCTCTAGTTAACTCCTATTTAATGTTGAGGACTCCACACTCTTTAAGCATCCCTTCTTACTCATCTCAGAGCAATGTTTTAGCTCAAAATCACTTGATTCTCTTAAACTGAGTTTTAATCTCAAATTTGGAAAATCAAATGGTTAGATATTCTGAGTCTAATATTCTTAGAATTCTGAGATTTTGTTAGGAAATTTTCAATAATACTAGGTTCTCGTTTATCTTTCTTCATAAGGTAGCACTTGAGTGATAATATTAGGTTCTCGTTTATCTTTTTTCATAGGGTAGCACTTGAGCTCAAACCCAAAAAGAGAGACGTGATCTGGACGTTATGACTAGTAGAGTAAGGGCATACGATAAATATCTCCTTTCCTTTTTCTTTTAGTTTCTCTATTATTCCCAGAATATTTATTTAAATTTCAAAACTCGAAAATTTTATATTGAATATTTTGCAATTTGAAGTTGTAAAATCATGAAGCTGAATTTACATTATGTTTTGTTTATCTACTTGTGCTTTTCAATAGTTTAATTTAATAATTAATTACTCTATGCCAGACTAGAAAATTATAATTAATTACTAGATTAGGATAAATAACATACTCAGACCAGAAACATTAAGAACTCTAATAACACTGAGTTAGATCTTTATGTCGATCTCAGAGAATTAATAATACAATGCTTATTAATAAACTCGACAAATTTTAGAATTACTTGCGTAGACCCATAACGATTTATTCACTTTAGGTAACTCAAATATGTTAACAAGTAAATTGTTTGAACTGAGGTTAATAAAAATTCTTAATGGATACTCTCTCTGTTTTATTGATATCTTTGTCTGATTATTATCTGCTTGCTCAGAGATAGGATCAACCCCTTCCCACCATTTAGTAGCTTCAATTAATTCTTGTTAGGTTAATCATGAATTAAAGTAATACTTGTTAAACAAGTCTTTGCCAACGTTCCTAGTACAAAAGATAATTACAAATGTAAAATAGTTTATACTACCATGTTGTTATCACAATAGGTACTCTACCTTAAATTTATTGAATTAAGTGACACCATTATCTGTTATGTGCTTTAACTGCACTCCTTGATTCCTCCTAACTATACATAGGATATAAACCCCATATGTTAATATAAATTCGTAACAAAACCACTCCTCACCAGTTATTTTCAATCCCTCTGTTTTTTTATCTACAGTCTTTAAGCTAAAATTTCTTCGATTTTTAAATGATTGGAACTTTGAAGGATTTTGCTTCTACTTTTGTCAAACATGAATGGTTTGATGAACAGTAGAGGAAGATGAAGAAGCAATTCAATGAAAAATAGAGCTTTTGGGAGGAACCAAAAAAAAACTAGTATGTCATAACAAGGTGAATACATTAGTCAGACTCAACAAATTCAAAATAAGTTCAAGAAGAAAGAGGTTACAATTTATCTTCTCCATGATTTTTCTAAATAATTAAAATACTTAAATTAATATGTGAAAATTGAAAGCATAAAAAATTATTTATGGAAATGGAACAAAGTATTGGTTTAGGGATTTAAAAAAAATTAATATATATGTGAAATATCATGTGAAAGAACAATTGCATTCTTAAATTTGGCAAGTAGATTCTTGTGTGTAGGTTTTTCTATCAAAAGTTAAGAATATATAAAAAATTGTTTGCACGGGGGGTTTTGTTGATAGCTACTGCTATTTTGTTAAACATTGTCAGAAAAATTGGAAAGGTTAAATAATAGAAATTAAGTTATTTAGGAATTTATATGTACATATACATACATACATACATATATATATATATAAAGGTTGCTTTTATGATATGCTCCTCTTTTGAATTTGGAAAAGGATTACATGCTTACATTTGTAAACATGGGTTTGATTTCAATAGAGTACTTTTAAGGAGAGTTTTTTGCTCTTCTATTATCCATGGCAGGTTTTGTTGAACAAATAAAAGCTAATATTATTCTTAAACAAATAAGAGCTAATATTATTCTTATTTGAAATTGAGGAAGTGATAAAATTTTATTACTAGAAAATTGGTTAAGAGATTTTATTAAATAAAATTTCTTTGAAGCCAAAATCTATGGTGGCTATATTCTTTTGTTATGATGGTGCTCTATATTAGTTAAAACAATTATAGTCATATATATATATATATATATTATATATATATATATATAACATAAAGACTAGACAAATTAGTCTTAGATATGGTTATGTAAGATCAGGTCAGGATTACAAATGGTATAATAACAATTGATTTGTAAGATTAAGTTAAAACTTAAAAAAAATTTAACCAAAAGGGTTTTATAGAAATCTTGTTATCAAAATCTTTTAAGGGTGGGACTCAAGCCCATTAATTAAATCACCAATCATGGAATCTCAACTCAACAAATAATATAACGTCATGTCTTGAATTCAACTAGTTAAAGTACGTTATTAGAGTGATTGAAGCATTATAATTAGTTGAATTGACATCCCAAAGTTAATTAGTGTTTGTTACCCAGCAAAATTCACATGTTGATATTGTGTTCTTGAAACACTTAACAAACGTGAGAAAATACCTTATATCGGGGATATTTTAATTTTTCTATACAAATGTGGAATGCAACCTTTCCAAAGAAACTAAGGGCTTGATTTCGAAACATTTATGAAAGGATATGAACACAAAGCTATAAAAGTGTTGTTACTATTAAATAAATAAATAATTTTATGTTAAGTCATTTATGTAATAGTATGTAATTTATCACATTAAATAATTGGTTCAAAGCTTGTCTATTATGTTATTCAGATTTGTTATAGTGAACTTTTCACTACGTATTGATTCAATTGCAAGATATCAATATTTATGCAGATGACCTGTCTCGAGAGCTACTGTGATCGATTACAGCTATTTTTGTATCATGAAAATAGTTAGGGATTGTTGGTGATTTTCAAGATATTAAAATAATATAAAGTTAATATGTGTTTCAATCTATAATACATGAGTTTTCTAATTAGTATAACCTTTTAAGATATTTCTTTATTATATTATAATTTAATTAATCTCTTACAATAAATAGATCAAAGAGACAGTGTTTATGGACAGAAGGAAAAGATAGGTTTATTTTATTTCTAATAATTCTCCAAAGATAGAATTGTTTATTCTTTTATTAATATTTTCACCTGAGATAGAATTGTTTATTCTTTTATTAATATTTTCACCTGAGATAGAATTGTTTATTCTTTTATTAATATTTTCACCTGCAGAAGGTGAAAATATTAATGGCTTCTTCTTATCCTAAATGGATTTGCAGATTCTCAATTTCACATTATAAAGGGCAAATTTAGGGTAAAAGAAAGTGGTTGTGGCATACAAGTAGAAGCAATATTTCAATTCCGTTCAATCCATTTGTTTTTTTCATCTATAGCATATAGATTTCATAACAAATAATTTTTTTCATAAATATTAAAAGCAACAAACTCAAGTTTTGAGAAATTTAACATGATAGATAAAAACGTACATTAATATTGTTTACTTTTATGACGTAATTTAACTTTTTGATTAATATTGATTTTATGATTAAATTTGAAGTAAGAAAATAGGTTGTCACTTAAGAACATCAAAGGGTTGGACAAAATACCCAACATCATTGAGTGAGTTATAGACTTTGAAAATTAAAATCGTTATTTTCCAAGGGAAGAATGGTTGAATCAATAATAATTAAACTATGAAAGGTAGATTTAAGTTCTGCAGTTGATTCAAATTTGAGATCTAAACTACACCTAATCTAAGAAAGCGAGTAAAAAACATGTAGTAAATGTTTAGGATCTTTGTTAGTTCACATGATTTATGAGAGGTTCTAACAAAGAGGTTCTCATCAATTGAGAACTCAAGTGTTTGTTCCAAGGAAAACATGATTAACTATGGTTGGCTCTCACATGTAAACCTTAAATCCTACCACATATCTATGGTCAAAGATACATGATAGCTATGTTTATATATCCTTGAAACTCACATCCATAAGATGGAATCACAAAGGAGAATAATGCAAGCAACTAAGAAACATAAACATAGAACACACATGAATTTCGAATAGATAATTCAAATTAACATTCTCATATTCAATCCTAAATGAAATGTAGAAAATAGAGATCCTAATGATGGGAATTGTGCTCATAAAATCTAAAGAAAATTAAGAGTAAGAAGATATACAACAATATGAACAAACTCTTGATCTTCAAGATCTTTTGTAGATGTAAGGAAATCTTCAATCCAAAACCTTGATGTAACAACTTCCTTATGGTTGAGGCAACTCACTATATCAAAAACCTTGGAGGAGTAGTAATATTAATGAATTAAAACTCTCTCTAAGTGAATGAATTTAAAAAAGCTTATTAGTTTAGACAACTCTTCAAACTCACAACACTCAAAGAAAATTATGAAAATCACTCAACACACGACAACAAAAACTCTCGTAAATCCTTCTTGGTTTAGACAAGACTCTAAGAGAATTTGAGAAGAGATGAGAGCAATTTGAGAGAAAATATAAGATGAATATAAAAAATAGTAGAGTTTCACTAGCCTTAACAATTTCACTTCAATATCTTTACAAACAATAAAAATTCAGCTATAAATAGATAATTTACAATGAGAGAAAATAAGAATTTAAAATATAAAAATATCCAAGATTCTATAAATCAAGAAAATATCTATAAATAAATTTGTGTCATGAAGACTCACTTGATATGTGGCTGAAAGGTGCATATGTAGTGTCTTGAAGACACCCTTAATGATTAATTGAAATAATTGCATTTAAACTTGCTCTTTTATACTATTTTTTCTCAACAACTTTCTGAAACTTTTATCACAAATTAAATCAAAGTCAAAGTCAAAAGTGATTAATTCTAATTAAATTGATGAACAATTAAGCACAAAACATCACTAAAATATTGATATATTTATTCACATGAGAGAAGGAATTGAGATCCCTCTATAGCTTATGTTGTAATCCACAAGATCTGCTTAATTTAAATCCAATTCTTGGTTTGTATTAAGGGCTTTGATTGAGGTGATACATTTTATCCTCCTTGGACGTATCAGAAATATTAAAAAGTATGGAAGAAAATTCATTTACATATTCTCGAACAGTCACCTCATCTGTTTTAGTTTTTCTTAAACTTTCACGAGCCTGCCACTCGACATTCTTTGACAAAAATTACTCTACCAATTTTGTCTTCAATTGTCTAATTGTACATTTTCCTACTTAGAGTCCATTTCCTTTGTCCACCACCATAACTTGGCATTATTGATAAGGTACAATGTTGCAATCACAACTTGTTCATTCGTTGAGACTTTAGCCATCTTGAAATAGTGTTCAATATCTCATAGGATGTTCTTGAATACTTTAGCATCACGGACACCGTGTAAGCAACAGGTTCAGGCACATTTACATTGGCCTTACTACCAACACTGACTCCAACAGTAGTAGCCACGAGTGCTTCCATGTTCCTTTTCATCATAGTAATGTCCAACTTGACACCGTCCATCATCTCTGGAGTTATTTGTTACACCTCCAAGATAAAGTTTGGTGGTCCGTCCATCATCTCTGGAGTTATTTGTTACACCTCCAAGATAAAGTTTGGTGGTCCGTCCATCATCTCTGGAGTTATTTGTTACACCTCCAAGATAATGTTTGGTGCTCCTTAAATCTGATCCACCAACATTCGAGCATTGTCAACATGCTTTGTCACACCAAGTGCTTGTACCATATGCAGAAACAAGATCTCCAACTTTGTCAACCGATATGCGGTTCTGGGATGAGGAGTCGGCGTGGAGTCTAGGTAAACTCCTCGCCTTTATTCACTGGATAAACTCGACATCTCCGCACTGAGTTCTAATACCAAATTGTCACAACTTGTGATACACATAGCACGTGCACATGACACACACTTGAAGTGGACAGGTTTGCACAATATTTGAACAAGTATGGGACAACACAAGTAATTACGAGTAAAGCTGCCCAATCTTTCTATATTATGAAATAGAAGGGAATTACAAGGTTTGAGCACCTATGAATAAAGGCTACTCGACCAACAAAAGTCTAACGAAAGAACCCACCTATTCTATCTATGTCTCACACTATCCCTCTATTCCACTCTGCCAATGTTGCTTACAACTATCCCTATTTATAGATATCTAGGGTTGACAAAGTTTAAGGTTGCACCGCATGGGCCACGATCCATCCTTGGTCTTCCATACTATCTAGAAACTTACTTGGCTTGGGTTTCCAAGCAGTATGTGATTCAATTCACAGATGGTTGCTTGAGATCTATGATATGCACAAATCATATCACTTTTTTAGCATGTTTTTAGGCATAATTTAGGGCAAAATTGGAGTTAAATCATTCTCAATTGACTGTTATTAACTCAATTTCGTAGTTTTTGTGATTTTGGAAGCTTCATGTGAAATATGCAAGAAAATGGAAAATTTCAGGGTAAAAACGTGATTTTCAAAAGTTCAGAAGTCAGGACGGGCGTCCCAAGACTAGGACGGGCGTCCCGACTTGGTCAAAGTACCGGGACGGGCGTCTTGGACCCAAGACGGGCGTCCTGACCTGGTCAATAGGCCGGGACGGGCGTCCCGAACCCCTGTTCAGACTCCCACATCATTTTCTGCATAAAAAATCACTCAGTTTCCCTGCTATAAATACCCCAGGACTTTCACAGTTGATTTCGTTCCTCTCCACTTGATCTGAGTCATTCAGTGGCTTCCAGTACACATTTTTCCACTGTCTACGAGTCATTTAGTGATTTCAAGTATTTTTCGTTCGAGTAGATTTCTAGTTTTCGAGAGTGTCTCGTGTTCTTCGTTTATGAGAGTTTGTCTCAAATCTTAGAATACAACTAGATAGGTTCATTTTTAATATTCATAGAATACCCGAGATTTCGTTAGGAGATCCTAAGAGAGCACTAGGCGTTCGAAGAGTTAGTCAACAGGGCTTTGCTTAAGCCCAGGACGTAAGGTAAAGCATAGCTACTAGGTTGAGAAAGCGTCCTCCGAAGGTTCTGTCGAGCAGAGTCGGGTCAAGCAGTCCAAGATATACAAGCAGTTACTCCATCAGTAGACCTAATAAAGGGTGAATACTTTATGGCAGTGGTCCTCGTGTCCCTCTCTTTATATGTTTGTACTGTGTTTGTCCAAAAATATATTAAATTATGATATTATGAATATGTGTTATGCATGTTGAAGATATTTACATTTTTCCGGAAAGATCGCCAGCTTAACTAATATTATGACTGCATATCTACTTGCTCTTTTAAATTAGATGAATGGTTATAGACAACTCCTAACCACAGTCTAATCATATCCTATCTAGTTTATCAGGCCTTAATTTAGGGCTTTGTGTGAGGACGGAAGCATTAAGGTCTGCCATATTAGATGAAATAACCTATAGATCACCATGTTTGTTAAAGTAGTCTAATTAGGCTGAGTTCGTGTGTTTATGCCGGCGTTAGGGCGAGCGGCATGATCTCCTGAGTGACACAGGACTTTCATGGATGCCTTTAGCTCGAACCGTGAGTAGGGCCGTCAATGGCGATGGCGCGATTTATTAGATAACTCAGATGTGGTACACAAGTAGAATCAGTACATAATTGCAATCTAGACCAAGATATATCTAAAATACTCGAAGATAGGTCAATCAACATATAGGAATAATATAACATATATCATAACATTGTCTGGAAATCACTCTTATAGGCTTAAGTAAACTTGAACCTAGTGTAGAATGAATTAACCTCTCATCAAAGATTTTGATGAATGATTGCATAACTGGATGATAAAATGAGAGTTAGGGTAAAAGGATAGTTACTACTAAGTCGTTATCACTTCCCTGGGTGTACGATAAATTATTAAATTAAAATCGTAGGTACTTTCCAATAGGCTAGTTACACGATAGGTACTCTGCCTTAGGTTCTGATTGATTAAGTGACAACATAGATGCTAAATGTGACAATTAGTAATTCTAAGTCCTTAGTTATTCATAATCGATATAGGGTAAATAAAAGCCTATTTTTAGCATACCAATCGGAACGCATCAAATTTTTGGCGTCGTTGCCGGGGAACATATCATAACAAATTTAGGATTCCTGATCAAAATTCTAGAGACTTATGATAGGTAACGGTAGTAATCTATACCTTAGACATAACACTCATTTTATGCTAGTTAGACAATCAGTTTTCGAAATATAGGGTTATCATAACTAATTAATTTTAGATATTATATGAAATTAAGACATTTAGGATAAGCAAATTTTAGAATATTATTCTAAAACCGTATTAAGGAAATTTAACTACTTTCGAAAAAAATTAAAACTCGAAAATATTTTTCTTCTTTTTTTTTGTAATTTATCCGTATTTTGTTTTTCTCTTTTTATTTGTGCTATTATTTGTTTTATTATATTTATCCTAACCAGCCTTTACACTCATAGATGAAAAGAACAAGAGCAGCTACAAACCAAGCAAAGAAAACAGAAAATCCCGATGCTCTAGGTCGAAAGAAGAAGAAACCAGAAGGACCATCTAGGCCTGAACCAGAGTACCATGGGAGAACAATGCTCCACAACCTATAAACATAGACTCAAGCCTAGATACCAGTGATTTAGTGAAACGATTCCTGAACACCCGTGAACCCAATCCCACGGAAGAGGACCCTTCTGAAGAAACCTTTCCTCCAAGAGAAGAACCTCAAAAATCTCCTATTCACACTCCTGCCCAAAGAGCTCCTAGAAATCCACAACCCCTTGACCAAAACCAAAACTCACCAACATCTCCTGAATACACTCCAACACCTAACGAGCACACACCTTCCTCCGAAGGAAGTACTAATGGTTTTCAGTCAGTTTTGTCCATGCAGATAGATACTTTGACCAACAGGATCTACCAGATAGATCAAGCGATCGCAAGCAGATTGTGTCACTCAGAACAGAGCATCCTGAATATCACAGCCAACATGGACCAACTTAGGGCCACGGTAAGCCTCCAAGAGAGCCAAGGTGCATAGATACTACGGGAGTTAGCTGAAATACGAAGTGAGCAAGGTAGGCAAAGGGATGAGATGAGAGCTATGCGAGTAGAGATGCGAGAGATAAGGCACAAAGACCGTTAGAAAAAGGGAAGATTCTTTTTATTTTTTAGCAAATAAATTGTTTGAACTAAAGTTTAATAACTGACCCCTACTTTTTATTTTCAAATTTAAAAAAGGGACTTTTATTTTATTCAAAAAAATTTCTTCAGACATTTTATTTCTCAATTCTTTGCAAAAAACAAATATGTTAAAAATACAATTTACTTTTCATTAATTAAATTGTATGAATTTAGTCTTTGTTTTTGTAGAATTTTTGTTAAATAGGAAGCAAGGATATGATTAGGGTAGTTATGATTTTTGAAAGGAGAATAAGATTGAGAATTTTGCAAAGGTTTTAACAACTTCTGTATCACATAGGCTAACCATGAAGATTTGTTAAAATTATAATTGTTTTGGTGTATAAATATTTGCAGGGAATTTCAGGAAAAAAAAGAGAAAAAAAAAATTTTTCCCTGAAGTGGCACGCTTCCCGAGGTAGCTGGGACGGGCGTCCCGAGGGAGGTCCCTCTCTATAAATACTCCAATTTTTCATTTTTCTCCCAAAAACAACCACCAAAAATTATTTCTCTACAAAATTCTCTCCAACTTCTCTCTAGAAATTTTTGGCAAACTCTTGAAATTTAAAGTTTCGAATTTCCCTCAAAAAATTTGAACTTTTGAATTTCCTTCCAAAATTCGAATTTCCCGCCAAAACTCAAAATCCACCCTTCTAAATTCGAATTTCTCTCCAGAATTTGAATTTGAATTTTCTTTCCCACCAAATTTTCAAACTCTCTCGAACTTCTTCAAACAAATGGCTCCAAAATGCGCCCGTATTACTTCTGTGATGACTGTCACATTTGTGGCACACCCTTTCATGCTCTTTCCTTCCATTCTGACATATCAGGAGAGATGCCATGGACACATCAGGCGTAGCATACTGGTTGACAGAATGCTCGATTGGGCAGCTGTTCGGACACTGGGAGTCGAGCAGGAGGTCCAGCGCATACTCGACGTGCTACCCTACAGTCGAGTTTTCATCATCACCGAGCCGACCTACCTCGAGCTGGTATGTAAGTTCTACGCTTCCTTTACATTCCAGCAAGAGCATATCACATTTTGACTGCGGGGAATGGATCGATCGATGAGCATGGCCGAGTTCGGCATCGCCTTGGGTATCTGGTAGAGGGAGGAGCTGGATACGCCCGCCTACATTAAGCAGTGCGAGATTTCACCTTTGCGGTCATCTCCACCGCTTAGGCTCAGATCTGTATGACTGGCGTGCCCTACCAGCATGGCTTCACGAAAGCCACAGGTATTCATCCGGCCCTTCGCTACTTACATGCTATTATAACACATACATTGTCAGGACATCGGACGGCCCTCGGGAATGTCACCCAGATGGAGACATGCTCCTGGCCAACATGCACAGGGGTGATACGCTAGAGATGGCCTGGCTTATACCATCATCATGCGGGGCTTCACCACAGACACTTGGAAATAGTGTTTGGGGCTCGGGCCATTCATTACCAGGATAACCCACTACCTGGAGCTGGACATCGAGGGCTCAAAGTTGACCCAGGTTGCCCCGACCACCATTCCTACGGACCTAACCATTCTACAGAACATGGGAATGGTCATACGGGATGCAACTGGGCGCTACTCCATCCACACGGAGCATCAGGGAGGGTCATCGGTACCAGGATCAACCACAGAGCACATACCACAAACCCAGACATTCGTGCCTCGCACCGCTTTTGAGCGACATTTGTCGCAGGGATTGGCAGACCTCACCGCCCGATATAGCCGGGATATGGTAAACATTGAAAGGCTGTTGTCGATGATGGAGGATTGAATCAGCATGACCAGCAATAGGGTCGAGGAGGTTTTTCAAAAATTTTCACTCTTTCAAACATCAAAATGCAGTTATGATTGGTAAAGAAATACTTATGTCTATGATATGTAAGTAGAGCATTATGATCGGTATGAAACAACGTGATAACTTTATTGAATTCATCGATTAGAAATAAGGAATTCCTGATACTTGAGCACTAGTTTGAATTAGAGACATCAACCAAATACCTTTTCGAGACTTAGCTAAATAATATTAGACCAGTTGAGGATGCACTAGCAAGTTAAATGACTAGATGATACTCTGAGTTGAAGTGAAAAGTTAAATAAATAGGGTAGTTTGCAAGCGTCCTTTGTTACTCGAGCACCACTCCTTAAGGGAACTTAAAGCCTGATGTCCTAAGGTCGTGTAGATCTGGGATTCATCGGAGTGGGACTCGCTATATGGGTAATTAAAGTTGATGTGTGGAAGCGAACAAAACAATACCCTGAACAATCAATCTAAAAATACATAGCCCAGTGTGTTCTTATATTGAAATTTTTAATTGAAAAACCTTGTCACCAGAGCTCAGAACTCATAAGGTTGTTTGTTGCTGGTATGTCTAGCGACTGGTCGAGGTATTATCTGGTAAGAGTCAAGAGAAGACTATATTGTGTTAATGATATGCGAAAATCGTATCACCTTTTTAGCATGTTTTTATATATGATTTAGGGTGAAATTGATCTTAATTGTTTATTATTTACTTAATTTCACAGTTTTTATGATTTTGGAAGTGCCATGTGAAAAGTAGACGAAAACAGCAAATTTTGGGGCAAAAATGCAATTTTTGGATATGCTGACTTAGTCAAAGGCTCAGGACGGGCGTCCCAACCCAGTCAAAGCACCGGGACGGGCGTCCAGGACTCGGGACGGGCGTCCAGGACTCAGGACGGGTGTCCCGACTTGGTCAATAGACCAGGACCAGCGTCCCAATCCGGGACGGGAGTCCTGAACCCCCAGTTCAAGTCCCACATCGAATTTTTCAGAGATTTTCACTACGGGAAGCTGCTATAAATACCCCAGGCCTCCAGCAGTTGAATTCATTCCTCTCCACTCGATCTGAGTCATTAAGTGGTTTCCAGTGTACACTTCTCAAGTACACAACTCACTCAGAGACTCGGATCCCAGTTTTCTTTCTTGTTAGTGTTTTGTTTTAGTTTCTGAGAAATAGTCTCAGATCTTAGGCTTCTAAAGATAGGTTCGTTTCTGGTATTCATAGAATACCCGGGATTTCGTTAGGAGATCCTAAGAGGGCTCTAGGCGTTCGAAGAGTCAGTCCACAAGGCTGGGCTTAAGCTGGGTATTAAGGTAAAGCCCAGTTACTAGGCTGAGGAAGCGTCCTCCAAAGGTTCTGTCAAGCAGAGTCGGGTCAAGCAATACGGCATATACAGCAGTACGCTCCATCGGCGAGACTTTGGAAAGGGTGATTTCTTTATGGCATCGGTCCCCCTGTCCCTCTCTTATATGTTGTTATTGTGTTTGTCCAAATAATAGTTCTGAATACCAGATTATTATTATTATGAATATTTGTGATATATGTTGAGGTTATTATGTTTTTCTAGAAATGGCCACCTGCTTAAATATTCATTATGTCTGCATGTCTAATGCCTTTCTTTTAAACTGAAATTAGGGTTATAGACAATTCCTAACCACGGTCTATTCATAACCTGTTTAGTTTAACAAGCATCAATTAGTATTGGTGTCTGCCATACTAGATAAAATAATCTGCGGAACACCATGTTGGTTGAAAGTAGTCTAGGTAGGCTGAGTAGAGTTTTATGTCGGCGGTTATGAGACGAGCAGTATGATCCCCGAAGTGACATAGGGCGTTCATTGTTGACTTTTGTCGCGAGTGAGTAGGGCGTTACCCTTAACGATGGGTGGGGGGCGGGGTAGGTGGTTGGTTGGTAGCGTAGAGACTCAGATGTGGTACACCTTAGGCTCAGAACATAGTTGCAATCCAGGCCAAGACATGTCTAAAATACTCGAATATAGGTCAATCAACGTATAGTAACAATATAACATAAAATCAGGATCTCATCTATAAAACACTTTTAGGTTTGGTTAGACTTAAACCTAGTGCAGAATGAATCACCCTCTCATCAAAGTTATTGATGAAGATTTGATACGCGAAAATCATATCACCTTTTTAGCATGTTTTTATATATGATTTAGGGTGAAATTGAGAGTAAATTGATCTTAAATGTTTATTATTTACTTAATTTCACAGTTTTTATGATTTTGGAAGTGTCAGGTGAAAAGTAGACGAAAACAGCAAATTTTGGGGCAAAAACGCAATTTTTGGAAATGTTGACTTGGTCAAAGGGTCAGGACGGGCGTCCCGAACCCAGTCAAAGCACCGAGACTGGCGTCCCAACACGGGACGGGCGTCCCGAACCCCCAGATCAAGTCCCATATAGTTGTTTTGATGAAAAATCACCCCGGGAAGCTGCTATAAATACCCCAGGCCTCCAGCAGTTGAAATCATTCCTCTCCACTCGATCTGAGTCATTAAGTGATTTCCAGTTTACACTTCTCTAGTACACAACTCACTCAGAGACTCGGATCTCAGTTTTCTTTCTTGTTAGTGTTTTTTTTAGTTTCTGAGAAATAGTCTCAGATCTTAGGCTTCTATAGATAAGTTCGTTTCTGGTATTCATAGAATACCCAGGATTTCTTTAGGAGATCCTAAGAGGGCTCTAGGCGTTCGAAGAGTCAGTCCACAGGGCTGGGCTTAAGCTGGGTATTAAGGTAAAGCCAAGTTACTAGGCTGAGGAAGCGTCCTCGGACGGTTCTGGCGAGTAGAGTCGGGTCAAGCAATACGGCATATACAGCAGTACGCTCCATCGGCGAGACTTCGTAAAGGGTGATTTCTTTATGGCATCGGTCCCCCTGTCCCTCTCTTATATGTTGTTATTGTGTTTGTCCAAATAACAGTTTGAATACCAGATTATGATTATTGTGAATATTTGTGATATATGTTGAAGTTATAATGTTTTTCTAGAAATGGCCACCTGCTTAAATATCCATTATGTCTGCATGTCTATTGCCTTTCTTTTAAACTGAAATTAGGGTTATAGATAATTCCTAACCACGGTCTATTCATAACCTGTTTAGTTTAACAAGCATCAATTAGTATTGGTGTCTGCCATACTAGATAAAATAATCTGCGGAACACCCTGTTGGTTGAAAGTAGTCTAGGTAGGCTGAGTAGAGTTTTATGCCGGCGGTTATGAGACTAGAGGTATGATCCTTAAAGTGACGTAGGGCGTTCATTGCTGACTTTAGTCCGAGCCGTGAGTAGGGCCGTTACCCTTAACGATGGGGCGGTAGCGTAGAAACTCAGATGTGGTAACCTTTAGACATAAAACATAGTTGCAATCCAGGCCAAGACATGTCTAAAATACTCGAATATAGGTCAATCAACGTATAGTAACAGTATAACATAAAATCAGGATCTCGTCTATAAAACACTTTCAGGTTTAGTTAGACTTAAACCTAGTGGAGAATGAATCACCCTCTCATCAAAATTATTGATGAAGATTGCATAACTAGGATTATATGATAAGAGTTAGGAATAAAGGCTAGTTACTACTAAGTCGTTACCACTTCCCTGGGAGTACGATATTTATTTAATAAAATCGTAGATACTTTCCAACAGACTAGCTACACGATAGGTACTCTGCCTTAGGTTCTGGCTGATTAAGTGACACCATAGAGACTAAATGTGACAATTAGTCAATCACTGATGGGGTTTTCGACCGATGTGCTAAATAGGTGTTATTTTACCCTATATTGATTATGAATAATTAAGGACTGTGATTGACTAATTGTCACATTTAGTCTCTATGGTGTCACTTAATCAGCCAGAACCTAAGGCAGAGTACCTATCGTGTAGCTAGTCTGTTGGAAAGTATCTACGATTTTATTAAATAAATATCGTACTCCCAGGGAAGTGGTAACGACTTAGTAGTAACTAGCCTTTATTCCTAACTCTTATCATATAATCCTAGTTATGCAATCTTCATCAATAATTTTGATGAGAGGGTGATTCATTCTCCACTAGGTTTAAGTCTAACTAAACCTGAAAGTGTTTTATAGACGAGATCCTGATTTTATGTTATACTGTTACTATACGTTGATTGACCTATATTCGAGTATTTTAGACATGTCTTGGCCTGGATTGCAACTATGTTTTATGTCTAAAGGTTACCACATCTGAGTTTCTACGCTACCGCCCCATCGTTAAGGGTAACGGCCCTACTCACGGCTCGGACTAAAGTCAGCAATGAACGCCCTACGTCACTTTAAGGATCATACCTCTAGTCTCATAACCGCCGGCATAAAACTCTACTCAGCCTACCTAGACTACTTTCAACCAACAGGGTGTTCCGCAGATTATTTTATCTAGTATGGCAGACACCAATACTAATTGATGCTTGTTAAACTAAACAGGTTATGAATAGACCGTGGTTAGGAATTATCTATAACCCTAATTTCAGTTTAAAAGAAAGGCAATAGACATGCAGACATAATGGATATTTAAGCAGGTGGCCATTTCTAGAAAAACATTATAACTTCAACATATATCACAAATATTCACAATAATCATAATCTGGTATTCAAACTGTTATTTGGACAAACACAATAACAACATATAAGAGAGGGACAGGGGGACCGATGCCATAAAGAAATCACCCTTTACGAAGTCTCGCCGATGGAGCGTACTGCTGTATATGCCGTATTGCTTGACCCGACTCTGCTCACCAGAACCGTCGGAGGACGCTTCCTCAGCCTAGTAACTGGGCTTTACCTTAATACCCAGCTTAAGCCCAGCCCTGTCGACTGACTCTTCGAACGCCTAGAGCCCTCTTAGGATCTCCTAACAAAATCTCGGGTATTCTATGAATACCAGAAACGAACCTATCTATAGAAACCTAAGATCTGAGACTATTTCTCAGAAACTAAAACAAAACACTAACAAGAAAGAAAACTGAGATCCGAGTCTCTGAGTGAGTTGTGTACTAGAGAATTGTACACTGGACACCACTTAATGACTCAGATCGAGTGGAGAGGAATGAATTCAACTGCTGGAGGCCTGGGGTATTTATAGAAGCTTCCCGGAGTGAAAATCTCTGAAAAATTCGATGTGGGACAGCTTCTGGCGGCTCGGGACACCCGTCCCGGATTGGGACGCCCATCCTGATCAGTTGACCAGGTCGGGACGCCCATCCCGGTGCCTTGAATTGGTCGGGACGCCCGTCCTGAACCTTTGACCGAGTCAACAGTTCCAAAAATTGCGTTTTTGCCCTAAAAATTGCTGTTTTCGTCTACTTTTCACATGACACTTCCAAAATCATAAAAACTGTGAAATTATGTGAATAATGAACAATCAAGATCAAATTACCCTCGATTTCACCCAAATTCATACATAAAAACATGCTAAAAAAGTGATACGATTTTCGCGTATCAGATAACCCCATACTTAGCTTTTTGCTTGTCCTCAAGCAAAGTCTACCTGAAGTTACTTAAATTCCTAGTCATGTTTTTATTCCAAAAATTCTTCAGATAATTCTTAACACAGGTCTGTCTGGTTAGGTTGCTATGACAAGGTCTCAAATGTCTCTAGTAGCTTGTTATGATCAGGCAGAAAATAAATCAATAACTAGGTTGGACCTTTTTCTTAGTCACAAGGTTTTCCTGATGTGTAGTGTGTGTACTAGTCCAGCCCAGATAGTCAACACAATGTACTCTTGTCTTAACTACTACCAGATAACACTTCGACCTATCGCTAGACATATTAACAACAGACAACTTTTTGAGTTCTGAGCTTTGGTGATCAGATTTTTAATGTTTTAGCATTTAGTTATTTTCTTATAGATTCAGGGTATTTTGAGTCTGCTTAGAACACGTCAACTTCAACTACCCATGTAGCGAGTCCCACTCCGATGACTCCCAGATCTACACGACCTTAGGGCATCAGGCTTTAAATTCCCCGAAGGAGTGGTGCTCGAGTAGCGAAGGCCGCTGGCAAACTACCCTTATTTGATTAACTTCTTTTAATTTCTTTTCACTTCTAGCTCAGAGTCTCATCTAGTCATCCTAACTGCCCATATATCCACAATTGGTCTAATTTTATCTAGTTAAGTCTCGAACGGGTAATTGGTTGAGGTCTCTAATCCAGACAAAATTGTGCTCAGTTATCAGGAATTCCCTATTCCTAATCAATTAGTCCAAGATAGCTATCAATTATCTTCTACTAACCATAACATACTACCTACATATCATAGACATAAGCAATTGTTTAACCAAGCATACTGCATTTAGACGTCTGAAAGACGGAAAAATTTTGAAAAATGTTTTTGGAAGGGTGTGAAAGTACGTGAAAACAAGCAAAATCATGCGAAAAATTTTGCAAACTGCTACAATGCACCATGCACTACTACCCCACACTTAAGTCTGGCACTGTCCTCAGTGGTCATGCATATCTAATTACCCCATACTTATTTGAAAATAGGAAATAAAACAGAAAAGATTCTTACCCCACACTTATTTGAAAATACGAAGTAAAACAGAAAATAAAGGATTCTGTATGGGTAAGTAAGACATAAAATAAAATAATGCAAACAATTCTGTATGTCATATAAATCAAATTTGTACATAGATTCATACGTCATACAGCCCAGACATGTTTATACACATAGAACAAGAAAAACAAAAACAAAAGAAAGGAAAGAAAAGGAAAGAAGGAGAGAGAGACTAAGAACCCGGCGGATCGTTGTCCAGTGGACCTAAGTCTGCTAAGTCAAACTCAAAGTTTTCCACCACTCGGGAAGTCTACTGATGTATCTCCTCAATCCTGCTGGTGTTCATGGCGATCCTGTCATCTATCATCGCCAACCGTCTGTCAATCCTGTCCTCCATCATCGTCAGCCATCTGTCAATCCTGTCTATGTCTCGACTGTATCAGGCCGATAGTTCTGCCAATCCGTGCGACATGTGTCGTTCGAAGGTAGTACGTGGCACGAACATCTCTGATGGAGGGATATGCGCTGGAAATGCTTCCGATGCCGATGCCTGTCCTGTCTGCTCAGTGTGGATGGTGTCGCGGTCATTCGCATCCTGGACAACCATTCCCATGTTCCGTAGAATGGTAACATCTGTGGGAATGGTGGTCGGGGCGACCAGAGTAAGCTCCGAGCCCTCTATGTCCAACTCCAGGTAGCGGGCTAGCCTGGTGATGTATGGTCCGAGTCCCAGACACTGTTTCCTAGTGTCTGTAGCGAATCCTCGCATAACGACCGCTATGAGTCTAGTCATCTCTACTGTAGATCCCATGTGCATGTTGGCTAGAAGGAACGTCTCCATCCGGGTGACAGTTCCGGGCGCTGCCAGTCGTCCTGACAATGTGTGTGCAATGATAGCATGCAGGTAACGAAGAGTAGGATAAATACATGTGGCTTTTGCAAAGCCATGCTGGTATGGGACACCCGTCATGCAGATCTGAGCCCAAGCAGTGGAGACGTCTGCAGACGTGAAGTCTCGAACTGCTGTGGTGTATGCGGGTGATACGCGAAAATCGTATCACATTTTTAGCATGTTTTTATGTATGTTTTAATGTGAAATCGAGAGTAAATTGACATTAATTGTTTACTATTTACTTGATTTCACGGTTTTTATGATTTTGGAAGTGTCATGTGAAAAGTAGACGAAAACAGCAAATTCTGGGGCAAAAACGCAATTTTTGGAAATATTGACCCGGTCAAAGGTCCGGGACGGGCGTCCCGAACCCGGTCAAACCGCCAGGACAGGCGTCCTGAACCGGGATGGGCGTCCCGAACCTGGTCAACGAATCAGGACGGGCGTCCCGAACCGCCAGAAGCTGTCCCACATCGAATTTTTCAGAATTTTTCACTCCGGGAAGCTGCTATAAATACCCCAGGCCTCCAGCAGTTGAATTCATCCCTCTCCACTCAATCTGAGTCATTAAGTGGTTTCCAGTGTACAATTTTCCAGTACACAACTCACTCAGAGACTCGGATCTCAGTTTTCTTTCTTATTAGTGTTTGTTTTAGTTTCTGAGAAATAGTCTCAGGTCTTAGGTTTCTATAGATAGGTCCGTTTCCGGTATTCATAGAATACCCGGGGTTTCGTTAGGAGACCCTAAGAGAGCTCTAGGCGTTCGAAGAGTCAGTCTACAGGGCTGGGCTTAAGCTGGGTATTAAGGTAAAGCCCAGTTACTAGACTGAGGAAGCGTCCTCCGAAGGTTCTGGTGAGCAGAGTCAGGGCGAGCAATACGACATATACAGCAGTACGCTCTGTCGGCGAGACTACGTAAAGGGTGATTTCTTTATGGCATCAGTCCCCATACCCCTCTCTTATATGTTTTATTGCTTTGTCCTAAACATCAATTATGAATATCAGATTACGGTTTTTATGAATAGTTGTTTTGTATGTTGAAGTTATTATGTTTTTCCGGAAATAGCCACCTGCTAAATATTCACTATGTCTGCATGTTTAATGTGCTCTTTTAAACTAACGTTAGGGTTATAGACAATTCCTAACCACGGTCTAATCATAACCTGTTTAGTTTAACAGGCATCAATTAGTATTGGTGTCTGCCATGCTAGATAAAATAACATGCTGAACACCCTGCTTGTTAAAGTAGTCTAGGTAGGAGTCGAGCTGAGTCCGATTATGCCGGCGGCTAGGGCAAGCGGTATGATCCCCGAAGTGACATAGGGCTTTCATGGATGCCTTCGTCCCGAACCGTGAGTAGGGCCGTCATTAAGGTAGGGCGGTTTATTAGAAACCTCAGATGTGGTACGCCTTTAGATACAGAACATAGTTGCAATCCAGGCTAAGATGCATCTAAAATACTCGAAGACAGGTCAATCAACATATAGGAACAGTATAGCATAGAATCAGAACTCATCTTTAAAACACTTTTAGGATTAATTAGACTTGAACCTAGTGGAGAATGGATCACCCTCTCATCAAAGATATTGATGAAGATTGCATAACTGGATCATAAGATAAGAGTTAGGATAAGAGGCTAGTTACTACTAAGCCGTTGCCACTTCCCTGGGAGTACGATAATTAAATTAATAAAATCGTAGATACTTTCCAATAGACTAGCTGCACGATAGGTACTCTGCCTTAGGTTCTGGCTGATTAAGTGACACCATAGAGACTAAATGTGACAATTAGTCAATCACAGTCCTTAATTATTCATAATCAACATAGGGTAAAATAACACCTATTTAGATACGTCAACCGGAATCGCATCAGATTTTTGGCGCCGTTGCCGGGGAAACTATCATAATGAATTTAGGATTCCTGATCAAAATTCTAGAGACTTATGATAGGTAACGGTAGTAACCTAGACTTTAGACCCAACACTTATGTTATATCAGTTAGACAATCAGTTTCCGAAATATAGGATTATCATAACTAATTAATTTTAGATGTTATCTGGAATTAAGACATTTAGGATAATCAAATTTTAGAACATCATTCTAAAACCATATTGAGGGAATTTAATTGCTTTCAAAATATTAAAAGAAAAAAAAATTTTAAAATCTAAAAATCCGAAAAAAAATTGTACTTTTTCTTGTTTAACGGTAAGTTATTCTCTTTTCCCTATCTTTTGTGTTTTCTCCCTGTGAATAGTTGTTTTGTTTTGTTTTCTCTTTTCTTCCAAGTTTCTTTAGTTTTCACTCTCCCTGTAACCTCACTAACCAGTTTGCTCAGGCTAAAACGTGTTCTTCTCTGTAGTTGCATGACTCGATCTTCAGAAGCTAACCTTGAAACACCAGTTGAAAATCCTGAACGAATCATTCGCACAGCTAATAGGCGAAGAACAGAAATGGCTACTGAAAGACCTACCCTTGAATCCTACATCCAGCCACAGACTATCCCAGTCTCATCTGCCATCCGAATCCCTGGGAACCCTCGCTATGATCTGAAACCAAATGTGATCCAGCTGATTATAAATCGGGTTCAGTTTGGAGGAACTGCAGCCGAAAATCCGCTGGAACACCTATCTGATTTCTCTTCTCTCTGCGAAGGCCTCAAGGGAGATCATACTGCAGAAATAACTAAACTCAACCTTTTTCCCTACTCACTTAGGGACAGAGCTAAGAGATGGTTGGCCCAGCTACCTACTAACTCCATCACCTCTTGGGACGAGTTAAGCAAAGCCTTCCTAGAAGAGTACTACTCTGCAGCAAGAGTCCTAGAATATCGAAGGGCTCTGTCTAGTTTCACTCAAGCTGCTGATGAGACAGTGATCGAAGCTTGGGACAGATTCAAGGAGCTACTCAGGCTTTGCCCCCAACATGGACTTACCGAGGCACTGCTGATTCAGCAATTCTACGGGGGTATGTCAGACATGGGTAAGCAAATTCTCGATGGACTCAATCCCTAGAGCGGTTTCAATGGAATGAGTGATGTAGATGCTAGAAACGCTCTGGAGAGACTCTACAGGAACAGCAAGAATTGGCGCACAAGTGGCCGAGCTAAGAAGCAACCAGTAAATGCGGTCGTGGCCTCCACCGATGATCAATTTGAGGCACTGAAGGCCAGCATTACTAATCAGCTGAATGCTTTCCAACAAGGGAAAAGCATTCAGTCAGTATACCAAGTCTGCGAGTTTTGCCAAGGACCACATTTCAGTGGGGATTGTTATGGTAATGGGATATTAACTGTCCCAGAAGAGATGGAACAAGTGGACGCAGTAAATTCTGCTCCTATAGGAAATACCTACAATCCCACTTGGAAGAACCATCCGGGATTTAGCTGGAGAAACAATCCCGGGACTACCAACTTCCAGAAAAGAGTACCCCAAACTGCCATATCCGCAGAACCAGCAAGTCGCTTGCCTGCACCAAGGAACTACATCGTTCCAGCTGACCCCATGCAAGAATTCAGAGACATGCTGAAAAGCATTTCCGACTCCAATAAGGAAATGATAGAGTCCAACAGAAAGATCCAAGAAGCTCACGCGGAAAGAATCCAGCAGAACGAGAATAGACAAAGCAGACCGAGCAAACAATCAGAAACACACAAGCTGCTATACAAACTTTAGAGAGGCAAATGGGTCAGCTATCCACCCATTTCTCTCACAGGTCCCAGGGAACGCTACCAAGCAACACTGAGACCAACCCTCAAACTGAATGCAAGACCATCACTCTAAGATCTGGTAAAATTCTATCTCCATCTCCACCCAAACCATCTGACCCTCCTATTCTTGTGCAGGAACCAGAAGAAGGCTCCAAGGACCCAACGCCGACGGATGTCGAGATCGAAGTAGCAAGGAAAGGGAAGACGGAGTTTATTCCTGAGTACCGGCCAAAAGTACCTTACCCTGCCAGACTTATGCACAATAAAGATAAGGAGCAATTTGAAAAGTTTCTTAGGAATTTTAGTCAGATTCATGTTAATTTACCTTTACTTGATGTTATTTCTGAAATGCCAAAGTATGCTAAGTTTTTAAAAGAAGTTGTTAGTAATAAAAGAAAATTTGACATGGACAAGGTGGTTCTTAATGAAGAATGTTCGGCGGTTCTGTTGAATAAACTACCGTCTAAACAGAAAGATCCTGGTTGTTTTACCTTGCCATGTACAATTGGAAATATTACTAACATGCATGCATTAGCAGACTTAGGAGCTAGTATTAATCTTATGCCATCTAGTTTATTTGATAAATTAGGATTGCATGATTTGAAAACGACTAGGATGTGCATACAACTTGCAGACAGGACAGTCAAAATCCCCAAGGGAATAATTGAAGACCTCTTAGTAAAGGTCGGAAAATTTGTATTTCCTGTGGATTTCGTTGTCATGGACATGAATGGGGAAGGAGGAGTGCCCCTGATCCTAGGTCGACCATTTCTAGCCACCTCAAAAGCATTAATAGACGTCAGTAATGGTCAAATCAAGTTAAGGGTAGGAAATGATGACATCACTTTTGATCTAAATGAGACCCTTAGGTATCCCATGCATTTAGATGATACTTGTTTTGTGTGGATGCCATGGAACACTTGATTGCAATTAACGTGACAGACCTATGCTCAAACTATCAAGTTCTAAGTGAGGACTCCCTAGAATTAGAGGAGTCTGAACTTAGCTCTTCTGAAAATGAAATTACTTCTGATAGTTTCACTGAGATAGGTGATGATGAGATGAAGAAAGAACGAACCTCGTTTGAAGATCCACCAGACTTGGAACTGAAGGAACTACCCACTCATCTGTGCTACGAATTCCTAGATGACAACAAGAAACTTCCCATTATTCTTGCAGCTGATCTGACTGCAGAACAAAGGAAGCTGACGTGGACATGTGCAGAAAGCATAGAAGAGCCTTTGCCTACAAAATTGCAGATATCCCAGGTATTAATCCAAGCTTTTGTTCGCATAAGATTCTTCTAGAAAATGAGTATAAGCCATGTGTGCAACCTCAAAGGAGGTTGAATCCTAATGTGTGTGATGTTGTTAAGAAAGAAGTCATTAAACTGTTAGATGCAGGACTTATCTACCCTATCTCAGATAGTGAGTGGGTAAGCCCGGTGCAGGTAGTACCTAAGAAAGGCGGTATAACAGTTGTTAGGAATGAGCATAATGAACTAATCCCTACAAGAACTGTAACTGGTCATCGTGTATGCATAGACTATAGAAAATAAATACGGCCACACGAAAAGATCACTTCCCCTTCCTTTTATTGACCAAATGTTAGAAAGATTATCTGGACACATGTTTTATTGCTTTCTTGATGGGTTTTCTGGTTATTTTCAAATTCCTATTTCCCCTGAGGACCAGCATAAAACTACATTCACATGCCCTTTTGGAACATTTGCATATAGAAGGATGCCTTTTGGTTTGTGTAATGCACCTGCTACATTTCAACGTTGTATGACTGCTATCTTTGAGGACATGTTAGGAAAATCTATGGAAGTATTTATGGATGACTTTTCTGTTTTTGGTAATTCATTTGAGGTTTGTCTAAAGAACTTGGAGTTAATGTTGAAACGTTGTATAAAATCTAACCTGGTTTTAAATTGGGAAAAATGCCACTTCATGGTAAAAGAGGGAATCGTTTTAGGACATAAGATCTCACACCTAGGTATGGAAGTAGACAAGGCAAAAATTGAAGTTATTTCAAACTACCTCCTCCCAAAAATGTGAGAGCCGTTAGGAGTTTTTTGGGACACGCTGGCTTTTATCGTAGGTTATAAAAGATTTTTCATTAATAGCCAGGCCGTTGACCAATTTACTCGGAAAAGATGTTCCATTTGTCTTTGATGAGAAATGTCTAAAAGCTTTTAATAGACTTAAGGAACTCTTAACTACTGCACCTATCATGACGTCACCTGACTGGAGTTACCTTTTGAGCTTATGTGTGATGCTAGTGACTATGCAGTAGGAGTAGTTTTAGGACAAAGACATGATAAGAAATTTCATGTAATATATTATGCTAGTAAAACCTTAACTGATGCTCAGGAAAATTACACTACGACAGAAAAGGAATTATTAGCAGTAGTATATGCATTTGATAAGTTTCGATCTATCTAGTCCTGTCTAAAACTATTGTTTATACTGATCATTCTACTAAAATACTTGTTCAATAAAACCGACGCAAAACCAAGATTGATTAGATGGGTTTTATTGCTTCAAGAATTTGACATAGAAATTCGGGATAAGAAAGGGGCAGAAAACTTAGCCGCAGACCACTTGTCTAGGCTGAAAATCCGACCCTAGAAGCCATTGATGAACAATCATATCTGATAAATTCCGGATGAGAATTATGTGCATTTTGCTGTCTTCTCACCCCCTTGGTTTGCAGATATAGCAAATTACTTGGCAGCCCGGACTCTCCCTAGTGATATCACTGCTCAACAAAGAAAAAATTCTTTGCTGACCTGAAATATTACTATTGGGAAGATCCTTTTCTATTTAATATGTGCAGATCAGATGATCAGAAGGTGTGTATCTCAAGAAGAAGGTTTCCAAATTCTGGAACATTGTCACTGCGGACCAACAGGCGGTCACTTAGCTGCAGCTAATACCGCCCGAAAAGTATTAGAAGCGGGCTTCTACTGGCCTACCATATTCAAAGACGCTGCAGCATTTACAGGATCGTGCGATGCCTGTCAGAAAGCGGGAACCATATCTTCTCGAGACAGTCTACCCCAACAGGTAATCCAAAGTGTAGAAATATTTGACATATGGGGTATAGATTCATGGGTCCGTTTCCTCCTCTTTTGGTATGAAGTACATCATAGTAGCTGTAGAATATTTTTCAAAATGGCCTGAGGCACAGGCCCTACCTACTAATGATTCTAGAGCCGTATGCAGATTCCTTAAGCAGATTTTCGCCAGGTTTGGATGTCCAAAAGCCCTAATCAGTGATCGAGGTACGCACTTCTGCAACTCTCAATTGCAGAAGGTACTTCATCATACGGAGTTCAGCATCGCATTTCCACAGCCTACCATCCTCAAACCAATGGGCAGGCTGAGGTAACCAATAGGGGAATAAAGAGAATCTTAGAAAAGACTGTGGGTGTTAACCGTAAGGATTGGGCCAATAAACTGGAGGATGCATTATGGGCCTTCCGTACAGCATACAAGACCACTACGGATTCTCACCCTATCGACTAGTCTACGGAAAAGCATGCCACCTTCCGGTTGAACTTGAACACAGAGCTTACTGGGCAGTACAAAAATGCAATCTCGACGATAATTTAACTAAGGAACACCGGATTCTACAACTCAACGAATTGGATGAGTGGAGGCTCAAAGCCTATGAAACTCACATCAGTTCAAATGACAAGTAAACTCCGGCATGACAGACGACTCAGAGCCCAGAAAAATTTTGAACCAGGAGATAAGGTATTGTTGTACAACTCACGTTTCAAATTTTTCCCAGGAAAGCTGCGTAGCTGTTGGTCAGGACCGTTCACAATCACGGAAGTATCACCTTTCGGAGCATGTGACATCATGGATTCTGACGGCATTATTCAAAAGTAAACGGACAACGCCTGAAATTTACAGAGACCGTTTGACTCGTCAGCAGATTGTGGACTTCACAGAAGGGAGTATCTCTTTCATTTTCTTTTCTTTCAGTATTCTATGTTCCTTCTTACCCGTAGTTAGTTAAATAAGTGTGGGGTAGGAATTCTTTATGTTCTTTTCTTGTTTTGATTTATTTCTTGTTTTCAAATAAGTGTGGGGTAATTAGCTATGCATGAACACTGAGGACAGTGCCAAACTTAAGTGTGGGGTAGCAGTGCACGGTGCACTGTAGCAGTTTGAAAAAAATTTCGCATGCTTTTGCTTGTTTTCCCTGTATTTTCACACCCTTCCAAAAAATTTTCAAAATTTTTCCGTCTTTCAGACTTCTAAATGCAGTATGCTTGGTTAAACAAATTGCTTATGTCTATGATATGTAAGTAGTATGTTATGGTTAGTAGGAGATAGTCGATAGCTATCTTGGACTAATTGATTAGGAATAGGGAATTCCTGATAACTGAGCACAGCCTTGTCTGGATTAGAGACCTCAACCAATTGCCTATTCGAGACTTAACTAGATAAAATTAGACCAGTTGTGGATATATTGGCAGTTAGAATGACTAGATGAGACTCTGAGCTAAAAGTGAAAAGAACTTAAGGAAGTTAATTACAATAGGGTAGTTTGCCAGCGGCCTTCGCTACTCGAGCACCACTCCTTCGGGGAATTTAAAGCCTGATGCCCTAAGGTCGTGTAGATCTGGGAGTCATCGGAGTGGGACTCGCTACATGGGTAGTTGAAGTTGACGTGTTCTAAGCAAACCGAAATACCCTGAATCTATAAAAAAAATAAGTGCTAAAACATTAAAATCTGATCACCAAAGCTCAGAACTCAGAAAGTTATCTGTTGTCAGTATGTCTAGCGATAGGTCGAAGTATTATCTGGTAGCAGTTAAGATAAGAGTTCATTGTGTTGACTATCTGGTCTAGACTAGTACACACACTACACATCAGGAAGACTTTGTGACTAAGAAAAAAGTCCAACCTAGTTGTTGATTTGTTTTCTGCCTGATCATAACAAACTACTAGAGACATTTGAGACCTTGTCATAGCAACCCAACCAATCAGACCTGTGTTAAGAATTGTCTGAAGAATTTTTGGAATAAAAACATGACTAGGAATTTAAGTGACTGCACTACGGTTTAAAATCACTAACTCCATGTAGACTTTGCTTGAGGACAAGCAAAAAGCTAAGTGTGGGGTTATCTGATACGCAAAAATCGTATCACATTTTTAGCATGTTTTTATGTATGTTTTAATGTGAAATCGAGAGTAAATTGACATTAATTGTTTACTATTTACTTGATTTCACGGTTTTTATGATTTTGGAAGTGTCAGATGAAAAGTAGACGAAAACAGCAAATTCTGGGGCAAAAACGCAATTTTTGGAAATATTGACCCGGTCAAAGGTCCGGGACGGGCGTCTCGAACCCGGGACGGACGTCCCGACCCGGTCAAACCGCCAGGACGGGCGTCCTGAACCGGGACGGGCGTCCCGAACCTGGTCAACGAATCAGGACGGGCGTCCCGAACTGCCAGAAGCTGTCGCACATCGAATTTTTCAGAATTTTTCACTCCGGGAAGCTGCTATAAATACCCCAGGCCTCCAGCAGTTGAATTCATCCCTCTCCACTCGATCTGAGTCATTAAGTGGTTTCCAGTGTACAATTTTCCAGTACACAACTCACTCAGAGACTCGGATCTCAGTTTTCTTTCTTATTAGTGTTTGTTTTAGTTTCTGAGAAATAGTCTCAGATCTTAGGTTTCTATAGATAGGTTCGTTTCCGGTATTCATAGAATACCCGGGGTTTCGTTAGGAGACCCTAAGAGAGCTCTAGGCGTTCGAAGAGTCAGTCTACAGGGCTGGGCTTAAGCTGGGTATTAAGGTAAAGCCCAGTTACTAGACTGAGGAAGCGTCCTCCGAAGGTTCTGGTGAGCAGAGTCAGGGCGAGCAATACGACATATACAGCAGTACGCTCTGTCGGCGAGACTACGTAAAGGGTGATTTCTTTATGGCATCAGTCCCCATACCCTCTCTTATAGTTTTATTGCTTTGTCCTAAACATCAATTATGAATATCAGATTACGGTTTTTATGAATAGTTGTTTTGTATGTTGAAGTTATTATGTTTTTCCGGAAATAGCCACCTGCTAAATATTCACTATGTCTGCATGTTTAATGTGCTCTTTAAACTAACGTTAGGGTTATAGACAATTCCTAACCACGGTCTAATCATAACCTGTTTAGTTTAACAGGCATCAATTAGTATTGGTGTCTGCCATGCTAGATAAAATAACATGCTGAACACCCTGCTTGTTAAAGTAGTCTAGGTAGGAGTCGAGCTGAGTCCGATTATGCCGGCGGCTAGGGCAAGCGGTATGATCCCCGAAGTGACATAGGGCTTTCATGGATGCCTTCGTCTCGAACCGTGAGTAGGGCCGTCATTAAGGTAGGGCGGTTTATTAGAAACCTCGGATGTGGTACGCCTTTAGACACAGAACATAGTTGCAATCCAGGCTAAGATGCATCTAAAATACTCGAAGACAGGTCAATCAACATATAGGAACAGTATAGCATAGAATCAGAACTCATCTTTAAAACACTTTTAGGATTAATTAGACTTGAACCTAGTGGAGAATGGATCACCCTCTCATCAAAGATATTGATGAAGATTGCATAACTGGATCATAAGATAAGAGTTAGGATAAGAGGCTAGTTACTACTAAGCCGTTGCCACTTCCCTGGGAGTACGATAATTAAATTAATAAAATCGTAGATACTTTCCAATAGACTAGCTGCACGATAGGTACTCTGCCTTAGGTTCTGGCTGATTAAGTGACACCATAGAGACTAAATGTGACAATTAGTCAATCACAGTCCTTAATTATTCTTAATCAACATAGGGTAAAATAACACCTATTTAGATACGTCAACCGGAATCGCATCAGATTTTGTCTCCAGCTCATCTCTCTACCAGACGCCTAGGGCGATGCCGAACTCGGCCATGCTCATCGATCGATCTATTCCTCCTAAACGGAATGTGATCTGCTCCTGGTGGCAAGTAAAAGACGCATAGAACTCACATACCAGCTCCAGGTATGTGGGCTCTGTGACGATGAATACTCGACTGTAGGGTGGCACGTCGAGTATGCGTCTGACTTCCGGCTCTACTCCCAGTGTCTGTACTGCTGCCCAATCCAGTGTTCTGCCCGTCAGTATCATACGCCCGATGTACCTAGTGCATCTCTCTTGGTATGTTGTGCTGGAGGGAAACAGCATAAAAGGATGTGCCACTGAGGTAACTGTCATGGTAGATGTGGTACGAGCACGTTTGGGAGCCATTGAAAACGTACGAGAGAAGTTAGGTGGGAAGGATGAAATTAGGTTAGGGAAGGAATTTTTGGCGGGAAATTCGAGTTTTTGGGAAAATTCAAATTTTGGAGGGAAATTCGAATTTTTAAACTTTGAAGAGTTTGCCAAAAATTTGTAGAGAGAAGGTAGAGAGAAATAGTTAGAGAGATGAATTTTTGGTTGTAGATTTGAGAGAAAATGAAAAAAATTGGACTTTTATAGAAGGGTGGCCCTCGGGACGCCCGTCTCGGAGGAAGGACTCCCGTCCCGCTGGACGCCCGTCCCGGGTTGCATCGGGACGCGTGTCAATTCCGTGAAAAAAAAAATTTCTTCGTAATTCCCTGAAAATCTCAAGATACCAAAAATAATCATAATTCTTAACAAGGCTTCATGTTTATCCAATGAAATTCAGAAGTTGTTAAAAACTCTATGCAAAAATTCCTCAGTCTTTTTTTTTTGAAAATTGTGACTACCCTAATTTTATCCTAACTTAAATTCAGCAAGAATTCCAGAAAAACAAAACTGAGTTTGTGCAATGTAATTAGTGGAAAATAAACTGTATTTGCAAAACTCTTGTTTTTCATAGAAATTCGAAATAAAATGTCTGAAGAAAATTGTTGAATATAAAGGACCTTTAAAAATGTTTGAAAGATAGAAAAATTAAGGGTCAATTATTCAAGTTTCAGTTCAAACAAATTATTTGTTGAAAGTAAAAGAATCTTCCCTTTTTAACGAATCCTATCTCAGATCTCCTGTAGTTCTGTTCGAATGCTTCGCATTTCTATGCGTATGGTTCTCATCTCATCCCTCTGCCTGTTCTGCTCACTGCGTAAATCAGCCATCTCTCGGAGTAGTTGTGCACCTTGGTTCTCCTGAAGATTGACCGTGGCTCTGAGTCGGTCTACGTTAGTTGTGATATTCAGACTCAGTTGGTCTAAATGATACAGTCTGCTGGCAATCCCTTGGTCCATCTCATAGACCCTTTGAGTTAGCGTGTCTATCTGCACGGACAACATTGAATAATAACCATTAGTACTCCCCGCAGATGAAGGGGTGCGCTCGTTAGGTGTTGGGGTGTATGCAGGAGAGGTTGGTGAATTTTGGGTTTGGTTAGTAGGGGTGGATTTATAGGAACTCTCTAGGCAGGAGGGTGAATTGGAGATCTCTGGGGTACTTCTCTAAGAGGGAAGGTATCCTCAGAAGGATCTTCTTCCGTGGGACTATGCTCACGGGTGTTCAGGAATCGTCTCACTAGTTCACTGGCATCAGGGCTTGAGTTTACTTCCCATGGTTGTGAAGGAAGAGTCCCTCGTAGTACTTCTGGTGCAAGCCTAGAGGGGCCCTCTGGCTTTGTCTTCTTTGGTCCTGGAGTGTCAGGGTTTTCTGTCTTCTTTGCCTGATTAGTAGCTGCTCTTGTTCTCTTCATCTTTGAGTGCAAAGTCTGGTTAGAAATAACAAATAACAAAAGTAGGAAAGTGAAACAAGAAAGTAAGAAAAATATTTTTATGGATTTTGATTTATTTAGAAAGCAAGTAAATTTCCTTAATATGGTTTTAGAATAATTTTCTAAAATTTGATTATCCTAAGTGTCTTAATTCCAGATATTATCTAAAATTAATTAGTTATGATAATCCTATATTTAGGAAAGTGATTGTCTAACTAGTATAAGATAAGTGTAAATCGAAAGTCTAGGTTACTACTGCTACCTATCATAAGTTTCTAGAATTGTGGCCAATAATCCTAAATTCATTATGATATTTCCCCGGCAACGGCACCAAAAATCTGATGGAGTTTCCGACCGATGTGCTAAATAGGTGTTATTTTACCCTATGTTGATTATGAATAATTAAGGACTGTGATTGACTAATTGTCACATTTAGTCTCTATGGTGTCACTTAATCAGCCAGAACCTAAGGCAAAGTACCTATCGTGTAGCTAGTCTGTTGGAAAGTATCTACGATTTTATTAAATAAATATCGTACTCCCAGGGAAGTGGCAACGGCTTAGTAGTAACTAGCCTTTCTTCCTAACTCTTATCTTATAATCCAGTTATGCAATCTTCATCAATAATTTTGATGAGAGGGTGATTCATTGTCCACTAGGTTTAAGTCTAGCTAAACCTGAAAGTGTTTTAAAGATTAGATCCTGATTTTATGTTATACTGTTACTATACGTTGATTGACCTATATTCGAGTATTTTAGACATGTCTTGGCCTGGATTGCAATTATGTTCTGTGTCTAAAGGCTACCACATCTGAGTTTCTACGCTATCGCCCCATCGTTAAGGGTAACGGCCCTACTCACGGCTCGGACTAAAGTCAGCAATGACCGCCCTATGTCACTTTGGGGATCATACTGCTCGTATCATAGCTTCCGGCATAAAACTCTACTCAGCCTACCTAGACTACTTTCAACCAACGGGGTGTTCTGCAGATTATTTTATCTAGTATGGCAGACACCAATACTAATTGACCGTGGTTAGGAATTGTCTATAACCCTAATTTCAGTTTAAAAGAACGGCAATAAACATGCAGACATAATGGATATTTAAGCAGGTGGCCATTTCTAGAAAAACATAATACTTCAACATAAATAACAAATATTCATAAAAACATAATCTGGTATTCAAACTGTTATTTGGACAAACACAATAACAACATATAAGAGAGGGACATGGGGACCGATGCCATAAAGAATTCACCCTTCACGAAGTCTCGCCGATGGAGCGTACTGCTGTATATGCCATATTGCTTGACCCGACTCTGCTCACCAGAACCGTCGGAGGACGCTTCCTCAGCCTAGTAACTGGGCTTTACCTTAATACCCAGCTTAAGCCCAGCCCTGTCGACTGACTCTTCGAACGCCTAGAGCCCTCTTAGGATCTCCTAACGAAATCCCGGGTATTCTATGAATACCAGAAACGAACCTATCTATAGAAACCTAAGATCTGAGACTATTTCTCAGAAACTAAAACAAAACACTAACAAGAAAGAAAACTGAGATCCGAGTCTCTGAGTGAGTTGTGTACTAGAGAATTGTACACTGGACACCACTTAATGACTCAGATCGAGTGGAGAGGAATGAATTCAACTGCTGGAGACCTGGGGTATTTATAGCAGCTTCCCGGAGTGAAAATCTCTGAAAAATTCGATATGGGACAGCTTCTGGCGGCTCGGGACGCCCGTCCTGATCAGTTGACCAGGTCGGGATGCCTATCCCGGGTCCTGGACGCCCGTCCCGGTGCCTTGACTTGGTCAGGATGCCCGTCCAGAGTTCGGGACGCCCGTCCTGAACCTTTGACCGAGTCAACATTTCCAAAAATTGCGTTTTGCCCCAAAAATTGCTGTTTTCGTCTACTTTTCACCTGACACTTCCAAAATCATAAAAACTGTGAAATTAAGTGAATAATGAACAATCAAGATCAAATTACCCTCGATTTCACCCAAATTCATACATAAAAACATGCTAAAAAAGTGATACGATTTTCGCATATCAATCACAGTCCTTAATTATTCATAATCAACATAGGGTAAAATAACACCTATTTAGCACATCGACCGGAACTGCATCAAGATTGCATAACTGGATTATAAGATAAGAGTTAGGAATAAAGGCTAGTTACTACTAAGCCGTTACCACTTCCCTGGGAGTACGATATTTATTTAATAAAATCGTAGATACTTTCCAACAGACTAGCTACACGATAGGTACTCTGCCTTAGGTTCTGGCTGATTAAGTGACACCATAGAGACTAAATGTGACAATTAGTCAATCACAGTCCTTAATTATTCATAATCAACATAGGGTAAAATAACACCTATTTAGCATATCGACCGGAACGCATCAGATTTTTGGCGCCGTTACCGGGGACATATCATAATGAATTTAGGATTCCTGATCAAAATTCTAGAGACTTATGATAGGTAACAGTAGTAACCTAGACCTTAACCCAACACTTCTCTTATACTAGTTAGACAATCAGTTTTCGAAATATAGGATTATCATAACTAATTAATTTTAGATGTTATCTGGAATTAAGACACTTAGGATAATCAAATTTTAGAAAATCATTCTAAAACCATATTGAGGGAATTTAATTGCTTTCGAAATATTAAAAAAATGTTAAAATCTAAAAATCCGAAAAAAATTGTACTTTTTCTTGTTCAATGGTAAGTTGTTCTTTTCCCTATCTTTTGTGTTATTTCCCTTCCATAGTTGAATAGTTTTCTTTTCTTTCTTTCTTCTTCCGAATTCATAATCTGTCACTTCCCTGTAACCCCACTAACCAGTTTGCTTAGGCTAAAACGTATTCTTCTCTATAGTTGCATGACTCGATCTTCAGAAGCTAACCTCAAAACACCAGTAGAGAATCCTGAACGAATCATTCGCACAGCTAATAGGCGAAGAACAGAGATGGCTGCTAAAAGACCTACCCTCGAATCCTACATCCAACCACAGACTATCCCCGTCTCATCCTCCATCCGAATCCCTGGGAACCCTCGCTATGATCTTAAACTGAATGTGATCCAGCTGATTATAAATCAGGTTCAGTTTGGAGGAACTGCAGTCGAGAATCCGTTGGAACACCTAGCTGATTTCTCTTCTCTCTGCGAAGGCCTCAAGGGAGATCATACTGCAGAAGTAACTAAACTCAACCTTTTTCCCTACTCACTGAGGGACAGAGCTAAGAGATGGTTGGCCCAGCTACGTACTAACTCCATCACCTCTTGGGACGAGTTAAGCAAAGCCTTCCTAGAAGAGTACTACTTTGCAGCAAGAGTCCTAGAATATCGAAGGGATCTGTCTAGTTTCACAAAAGCTGCTGATGAGACAATGATCGAAGCTTGGGATAGATTCAAGGAGCTACTCAGGCTTTGCCCCCAACATGGACTTACCGAGGCATTGCTGATTCAGCAATTTTACGGGGGTATGTCAGACATGGGTAAGCAAATTCTTGATGGACTCAATCCCCAGAGCGGTTTCAATGGAATGAGTGATGTAGATGCTAGGAACGCTCTGGAGAGACTCTACAGGAACAGCAAGAATTGGCGCACAAGTGGCCGAGCTAAGAAGCAACCAGTAAATGCGGTCGTTGCCTCCACTGATGATCAATTTGAGGTATTGAAGGCCAGCATTACTAATCAGCTGAATGCTTTCCAACAAGGGAAAAGCATTCAGTCAGTATACCAAGTCTGCGAATTTTGCCAAGGACCACATTTCAGTGGGGATTGTTATGGTAATGGGATATTAACTATTACAGAGGATATGGAACAAGTGGACGCAGTGAACTCTGCTCCTATAGGAAACACCTACAATCCCACTTGGAAGAACCATCCAGGATTTAGCTGGAGAAACAATTCTGGGACTACTAACTTCCAGAAAAGAGTACCTCAGCAACTGCCATATCCGCAGAACCAGCAAGTCGCTCTGCTTGCACCGAGGAACTACATCGTTCCAATTGACCCCATGCAAGAATTCAGACATGCTGAAGAGCATTTCCGACTCTAACAAGGAAATGATAGAGTCCAACAGAAAGATTCAGGAAGCTCACGCAGAAAGAATCCAGCAGAACGAGAACAGATAGAAGCAGACCGAGCAAACAATCAGAAACACACAAGCTGCTATACAAACTTTAGAGAGGCAAATGGGTCAGCTATCCACCCATTTCTCTCACAGGTCCCAGGGAACGCTACCAAGCAACACTGAGACCAACCCTCAAACTGAATGCAAGACCATCACTTAAGATCTGGTAAAATTCTACCTCCATCTCCACAAACCATCTGACCCTCCTATCTTGTGCAGGAACCAGAAGAAGGCTCCAAGGACCCAACGCCGACGGATGTCGAAATCGAAGTAGCAAGGAAAGGGAAGACGGAGTTTATTCCTGAGTACCGACCAAAAGTACCTTACCCTGCCAGACTTATGCACAATAAAGATAAGGAGCAATTTGAGAAATTCCTTAAGAATTTTAGTCAGATTCATGTTAATTTACCTTTACTTGATGTTATTTCTGAAATGCCAAAGTATGCTAAGTTTTTAAAAGAAGTTGTTAGTAATAAAAGAAAATTTGACATGGACAAGGTGGTTCTTAATGAAGAATGTTCGGCGGTTCTTTGAATAAACTACCGTCTAAACAGAAAGATCCTGGTTGTTTTACCTTGCCATGTACAATTGGAAATATTACTAACATGCATGCATTAGCAGACTTAGGAGCTAGTATTAATCTTATGCCATCTAGTTTATTTGATAAATTAGGATTGCATGATTTGAAAACGACTAGGATGTGCATACAACTTGCAGATAGGACAGTCAAAATCCCCAAGGGAATAATTGAAGATCTCTTAGTAAAGGTCGGAAAATTTGTGTTTCCTGTGGACTTTGTTGTTATGGATATGAATGGGGAAGGAGGAGTGCCCCTGATCCTAGGTCGACCATTTCTAGGACCTCAAAAGCATTAATAGACGTCAGTAATGGTCAAATCAAGTTAAGGGTAGGAAATGATGACATCACTTTTGATCTAAATGAGACCCTTAGGTATCCCATGCATTTAGATGATACTTGTTTTGTGTGGATGCCATGGAACACTTGATTGCAATTAACGTGACAGACCTATGCTCAAACTATCAAGTCCTGAGTGAGGACTCCCTAGAATTAGAGGAGCCTGAACTTAGCCCTTCTGAAAATGAAAATACTTCTGATAGTTTCACTGAGATAGGTGATGATGAGATGAAGAAAGAACGAACCTCGTTTGAAGATCCACCAGACTTGGAGCTGAAGGAACTGCCCACTCATCTGTGCTACGAATTCCTAGATGACAACAAGAAACTTCCCATTATTCTTGCAGCTGATCTGACTGCAGAACAAAGGAAGCTGACTGTGGACATGTGCAGAAAGTATAGAAGAGCCTTTGCCTACAAAATTGCAGACATTCCAGGTATTAATCCAAGCTTTTGTTCGCATAAGATTCTTCTAGAAAATGAGTATAAGCCATGTGTGCAACCTCAAAGGAGGTTGAATCCTAATGTGTGATGTTGTTAAGAAAGAAGTCATTAAACTATTAGATGCAGGACTTATCTACCCTATCTCAGATAGTGAGTGGGTAAGCCCGGTGCAGGTAGTACCTAAGAAAGGCGGTATAACAGTTGTTAGGAATGAGCATAATGAACTAATCCCTACGAGAACTGTAACTGGTCATCGTGTATGCATAGACTATAGAAAACTAAATACAGCCACACGAAAAGACCACTTCCCCTTCCTTTATTGACCAAATGTTAGAAAGATTAGCTGGACATATGTTTTATTGCTTTCTTGATGGGTTTTCTGGTATTTTCAAATTCCTATTTCCCTGAGGACCAGCATAAAACTACTTCACATGCCCTTTGGAACATTTGCATATAGAAGGATGCCTTTTGGTTTGTGTAATGCACCTGCTACATTTCAACGTTGTATGACTGCTATCTTTGAGGACATGTTAGGAAATCTATGGAAGTTTATGGATGACTTTTCTGTTTTTGGTAATTCATTTGAGGTTTGTCTAAAGAACTTGGAGTTAATGTTGAAACGTTGTATAAAATCTAACCTGGTTTTAAATTGGGAAAAATGCCACTTCATGGTAAAAGAGGGAATCGTCTTAGGACATAAGATCTCACACCTAGGTATGGAAGTAGACAAGGCAAAAATTGAAGTTATTTCGAGACTACCTCCTCCCAAAAATGTGAGAGCCATTAGAAGTTTTTTGGGACACGCTGGCTTTTATCGTAGGTTTATAAAAGATTTTTCATTAATAGCCAGGCCGTTGACCAATTTACTCGGAAAAGATGTTCCATTTGTCTTTGATGAGAAATGTCTAAAAGCTTTTAATAGACTTAAGGAACTCTTAACACTGCACCTATCATGAATCACCGACTGGAGTTTACCTTTTGAGCTTATGTGTGATGCTAGTGACTATGCAGTAGGAGTAGTTTTAGGACAAAGACATGATAAGAAATTTCGAGTAATATATTATGCTAGTAAAACCTTAACTGATGCTCAGGAAAATTACACTACGACAGAAAAGGAATTATTAGCAGTAGTATATGCATTTGATAAGTTTCGATCTTATCTAGTCCTGTCTAAAACTATTGTTTATACTGATCATTCTGCACTAAAATACTTGTTCAATAAAACCGACGCAAAACCAAGATTGATTAGATGGGTTTTATTGCTTCAAGAATTTGACATAGAAATTCGGGATAAGAAAGGGGCAGAAAACTTAGCCGCAGACCACTTGTCTAGGCTAGAAAATCCGACCCTAGAAGCCATTGATGAGACAATCATATCTGATAAATTTCCGGATGAGAATTATGTGCATTGTTTGCTATTTCTCACCCCCTTGGTTTGCAGATATAGCAAATTACTTGGCAGCCCGGACTCTCCCTATTGATATCACTGCTCAACAAAGAAAAAAGTTCTTTGCTGACCTGAAATATTACTATTGGGAAGATCCTTTTCTATTTCGAATATGTGCAGATCAGATGATCAGAAGGTGTGTATCTCAAGAAGAAGGTTTCCAAATTCTGGAACACTGTCACTGCGGACCAACAGGCGGTCACTTAGCTGCAGCTAATACCCGAAAAGTATTAGAAGCAGGCTTTTACTGGCCTACCATATTCAAAGACGCAGCATTTACAGGATCGTGCGATGCCTGTCAGAAAGCGGGAACCATATCTTCTCGAGACAGTCTACCCCAACAGGTAATCCAAAGTGTAGAAATATTGACATATGGGGTATAGACTTCATGGGTCCGTTTCCTCCTTCTTTTGGTATGAAGTACATCATAGTAGCTGTAGAATATTTTTCAAAATGGCTTGAGGCACAGACCCTACCTACTAATGATTCTAGAGCCGTATGCAGATTCCTTAAGCAGATTTTTGCCAGATTTGGATGTCCGAAAGCCCTAATCAGTGATCGAGGTACGCACTTCTGCAACTCTCAATTGCAGAAGGTGCTTCATCAATACGGAGTTCAGCATCGCGTTTCCACAGCCTACCACCCCAAACCAATGGGCAGGATGAGGTAACCAATAGGGGAATAAAGAGAATCTTAGAAAAGACTGTGGGTGTTAACCGTAAGGATTGGGCCAATAAGCTGGAAGATTCATTATGGGCCTTCCGTACAGCATACAAGACCACTACGGGATTCTCACCTTATCGACTTATCTATGGAAAAGCATGCCACCTTCTAGTTGAACTCGAACTCAGAGCTTACTGGGCAGTACAAAAATGCAATCTCAATGAAAACTTAACTAAGGAACACCGGATTCTACAACTGAACGAATTGGATGAGTGGAGGCTCAAAGCCTATGAAAATTCACATCAGTTCAAAATGACAAGTAAACTCCGGCATGACAGACGACTCAGAGCCCAGAAAAATTTTGAACCAGGAGACAAGGTATTATTGTACAACTCACGTTTAAAATATTTCCCAGGAAAGCTGCGTAGCTGTTGGTCAGGACCATTCACAATCACGAAAGTATCACCTTTCGGAGCATGTGACATAATGGATTCTGATGGCATCAATCAAAAAGTAAACGGACAACGCCTGAAGATTTACAGAGAGCCATTTGACTCGTCCGAGCAGACTGTGTACTTCACAGAATAAGGGAGTATCTCTTTCATTTTATTTCATGTTTTGTTATTTCTTTCAGTACTCTATGTTTTTTCTTACCCGTAGTTAGTTGAATAAGTGTGGGGTAAGAATTCTTTGTGTTATTTTGTTTTATTTCTTGTTTTCAAATAAGTGTGGGGTAGTTAGTTATGCATGACCACTGAGGACAGTGTTCGACTTAAGTGTGGGGTAGCAGTGCACGGTGCACTGGAAAATTTTGCAGGATTTTCCTTGTTTTCTCCGTATTTCCAAAAACAAATTTTCAAAATCTTTCATTCTTTCAGACTTCTAAATGCAGTATGATTGGTTACACATTGCTGGTGTCTATGATATGTATGTAGAATGGTATGATTAGTAGGAGATGATCTATGACTATTTTGAACTTATTAATTAGGAATAGGGAATTCCTGATAACTGAGCACAACTTAGTCTGGATTAGAGACCTCGGCCAATTGCCTTTTCGAGACTTAACTAGATAAAATTAGACCAGTTGTGGATATATTGGCAGTTAGAATGACTAGATGAGACGCTGAGCTAAAAGTGAAAAGAAACAAAAGAAAGTTAATCAAATAAGGGTAGTTTGCCAGCGGCCTTCGCTACTCGAGCACCACTCCTTCGGGGAATTTAAAGCTTGATGCCCTAAGGTCGTGTAGATCTGGGAGTCATCGGAGTGGGACTCGCTACATGGGTAGTTGAAGTTGACGTGTTCTAAGCAGACTCAAAATACCCTGAATCTATAAAGAAAATAACTAAATGCTAAAACATTAAAAATCTGATCACCGAAGCTCAGAACTCAAAAAGTTGTCTGTTGTTAGTATGTCTAGCGATGGGTCGAAGTGTTATCTGGTAGTAGTTAAGACAAGAGTACATTGTGTTGACTATCTGGTCTAGTGATACGCGAAAATCGTATCACATTTTTAGCATGTTTTTATATATGTTTTAATGTGAAATTTAGAGTAAATTGACATTAATTGTTTACTATTTACTTGATTTCACGGTTTTTATGATTTTGGAAGTGTCAGGTGAAAAGTAGACGAAAACAGCAAATTCTGGGGCAAAAACGCAATTTTTGGAAATGTTGACCCGGTCAAAGGTCCGGGACGGGCGTCCCGAACCGGGACGGGCGTCCCGACCCGGTCAAACCGCCAGGACGGGCGTCCTGAACCGGGACGGGCGTCCCGAACCTGGTCAACAAATCAGGACGGGCGTCCCGAACCGGGACGGGCGTCCCGAGCCGCCAGAAGCTGTCCCACATAGAATTTTTCAGAATTTTTCACTCCGGGAAGCTGCTATAAATACCCCAGGCCTCCAGCAGTTGAATTCATCCCTCTCCACTCGATCTGAGTCACTAAGTAGTTTCCAGTGTACAGTTTTCCAGTACACAACTCACTCAGAGACTCGGATCTCAGTTTTCTTTCTTATTAGTGTTTTGTTTTAGTTTCTGAGAAATAGTCTCAGATCTTAGGTTTCTATAGATAGGTTCGTTTCCGGTATTCATAGAATACCCGGGGTTTCGTTAGGAGACCCTAAGAGAGCTCTAGGCATTCGAAGAGTCAGTCCATAGGGCTAGGCTTAAGCCCAGGATGTAAGGTAAAGTCTAGCTACTAGGTTGAGGAAGCGTCCTCCGAAGGTTCTGGTGAGCAGAGTCAGGGCAGGCAATACGACGTATACAGTAGTACGCTCTGTAGGCGAGACTAAGTAAAGGGTGATTTCTTTATGGCATCAGTCCCCATACCCCTCTCTTATATGTTTTATTGCTTTGTCCTAAACATCAGTTATGAATATCAGATTATGATTTTATGAATAGTTGTTTTGTATGTTGAAGTTATTATGTTTTTCCGGAAATAGCCACCTGCTAAATAATCATTATGTCTGCATGTCTAATGTAGTTTCTTTTAAACTAAAATAGGGTTATAGACAATTCCTAACCACGGTCTATTCATAACCTGTTTAGTTTAACAGGCATCAATTAGTATTGGTGTCTGCCATACTAGATAAAATAACATGCTGAACACCTGGCTTGTTAGAGTAGTCTAGGTAGGCTGAGTAGAGCGTTATGCCAGCGATTACGAGCCTTCAGAGTGATCCCCGAAAGTGACATAGGGCTTTCATAACTGTCTTTGTTCGAACCGTGAGTAGGGCCGTTTACCTTAATGATAGGGGGCGGTAGCATAGAGACTCAGATGTGGTACACCTTTAGACACAGAATATAGTTGCATTACAGGCTAAGATATATCTAAAACACTCGAATATAGGTCAATCAACATATAGGAACAGTATAACATAGAATCAGAACTTATCTTTAAAACACTTCTAGGGTTAATTAGACTTGAACCTATTGGAGAATGGATCACCCTCTCATCAAAGTATTTGATGATTGCATAACTGGATCATAAGATAAGAGTTAGGATAAGAGGCTAGTTACTACTAAGCCGTTGCCACTTCCCTGGGAGTACGATAATTAACTTAGTAAAATCGTAGATACTTTCCAATAGACTAGCTACACGATAGGTACTCTGCCTTAGATTCTGGCTGATTAAGTGACACCATAAGACTAAACGTGACAATTAGTCAATCACAGTCCTTAATTAATCATAATCGACATAGGGTAAAATAACACCTATTTAGTACGTCAACCGGAATCGCATCAGATTTTTGGCGCCGTTGCCGGGGAATATCATAATGAATTTAGGACTTCTGATCAAAATTCTAGACACTGATCAAATTCTAGATACTTATGATAGGTAGCGGTAGTAACCTAGACCTTAGACCTAACACTTGTTTTATGCTAGTTAGACAATCAGTTTTCCGAATATAGGATTATCATAACTAATTAATTTTAGATGTTATCTGGAATTAAGACACTTAGGATAATCAAATTTTAGAAATTATTCTAAAACCATATTAAGGAAATTTACCTGCTTTCTAAATTAAACATAAAAGAAAAAAAATGTTAAAATTTAAAATCCCAAAAAGAATGTATCTTTCTTGCTCAACGGTGAGTTGTTCCTTTTCCCTATCTCTTGTTTTTAGTTGTTTTCTTAGTTGCTCTTTTTCGTGTTTTTCTTCTATTATTTAATTTCGAATAAAAATGGAAATGATGATAAATATGTTTTCTTCTGAGTTGTAAAATTTTGGCTTAGATTTTTATCGGGAAGAAACTCTATTTTAGAATTTTCTTAGAGTCATGCCGGCCTTATTAGGATAAGTTATGAAATAGTTTTTCCTTAATAGCCAGACCTTTGAATGTTCTATTGGAAAAAGGATGTTCCTTTGTTTTGCTGATAATTGCATGAGATCTTTTAAACCAAAAGGAATTACTGCACCCATTATGGCATCACCTGATTGAAATCTGCTTTTTGAATGAATATGTGATGTAATGATGTAGTACGAATTGTTTGATGATAAGAAAGTTCATGCATGATAAATTCTGATCTTATCTAGTCTTGTCTAAAAATAATAGGTTACACTGATCACTCTGAGATATCTGTGTTCAATAAAGCTGATACTGAACCATACTTGATTTAGTTAAGTTTTGTTGTTACTTGAACTTGATATAGAATAAAGGGATAAGAAAAAGGGTTGAAAATCTAGAAAGCAAACCATTGGTCTAGATTAGAAAACCCCGAGTTAGAGGCTAGTGTAATACTGATAAATTTTTTGGATGAAAACTTATTTGCATTGTTTGCTATGTGTAATAATTCTCATCTTTGATTTATTGCAAATTATCTAGTCACTGAATAAGTTCCAAGTGATATGACTTATCAGCAAAAGAAGAAATTCTTTGCTGATTTGAAATATTACTACTGGGTAGTTCTCTTCTATTTCAAATTTTTTCAGATCAGTTGATCAGAAGATGTGTCTCAGAAGATGAAGGACACAAGATTTTGGAGCATTGCCCTAAAGAATCTACGGGAGACCAATTGACTACTATCAACACTGTCCGGAAAGTGTTGAAAGCAGGATCTTGTTGACCCACCACATTCAAGGACTCTTGTATCTCTGATACAGTCATGCGATGCTTGCCAAATGACAGGTAACACATCTTCCAGAAATCATCTACCCCAGCGACATACACAGAATGTTGCAACCGTTGATATCAGGGGTATTTCGAATCCTTTTCTCTTTCTTCCTTTGAACATAATTACATCATAGTAGTCGTGGAACACTTTTCAAAATGGCCTGAACCACAGGCATTACCTACTAATGATGTTAAAGTCATGTGCAGATTCTAGTTGTTTTCCAGATTCAGAGTGCCAATGTTTTAAGAAGAAATGTTCAGCCTGTGTATCAAATCTGTGAAGTTTGCTAAGTACCACACTTTAGCAGGGATTGCTATGGGAATGACTGACCATTCCAAAAGGTAGGAGTAGGTTACTGCAGAATGCTGCTCCAATGGGAAACGCATACAATCCCAACTAGAGGAATCGTACGGGATTTAGCTGAGGAGTAATTTGGAAGCTGGAAACTTTCAGAAGACACCACCACAGCAAAACCCACACTCGCAGAATCAATAGATGAGATGCTGGCAACAATTAAAGTCAGATCAGTGCAAGCAAGTGATCTACCAGAGGTAACGAACGGTCGGCAGATATAGAAATTTGGCATTGTGTCGGGAGCATAGCAATGGAGGAGCTTGCATTCCCTGCATACCAATCAGCTGTGAGAAACTTCCTCGAGGAAGTCTCAAATACTTGGGCCCAGATCTACACAACTGGAGCCCCCTACCACCACAGCTTCGCCAAAACTTCAGGTATCTTTTCTTTCATTCGAGACTTGCATGCAATACCTTTACTAACATTGGCAGGTAGGCACACCAATCCAAAGAAGTCTCATTCCTAGACACGTTCCTTCTGGACACGTTGCTACGATTACGAGAAACTTTGTAGATGATTCGAGGAAACAGTCCTTGGGGCTTGAGTCATTCATCAAATGGATATGCCACTACCTAGAGCTCGACAATGAAGGATCGGAGCTGGCGTCATCCGTTCCAATATCTAGAGCTTGCAGAGTCAAGAACACCTCAGCAATAGCACATGGCTAAGGTGAAGAGCCAATTGACAGATCAGAGAAGACCATTCTGTTCGCAACATGAAGGGAGTTTTTCTAATCCTCATATTCCTTTTATGTTATTTGTTTTGTGTTTTGTTTTGCTATCCTTCCTATTTTGTTGCCTGATTTTCTCTCTTACCCTTAGTTAGTCGAATAAGTGTGGGGTAAGAATCTTTTCTGTTTTATTTCTTGTTTTCAAATAAGTGTGGGGTAGCTAGATATGCATGAACACTGAGGACAGTGCCAGACTTAAGTGTGGGGTAGCAGTGCACGGTGCACTGTAGCAGTTTGAAAAAAAAATTTCGCATGCTTTTGCTTGTTTTCCCTGTATTTTCACACCCTTCCAAAATTTTTCAAAATTTTTCCGTCTTTCAGACTTCTAAATGCAGTATGCTTGGTTAAACAAATTGCTTATGTCTATGATATGTAGGTAGTATGTTATGGTTAGTAGGAGATAATTGATAGCTATCTTGGACTAATTGATTAGGAATAGGGAATTCCTGATAACTGAGCACAACCTTGTCTGGATTAGAGACCTCAACCAATTGCCTATTCGAGACTTAACTAGATAAAATTAGACCAGTTGTGGATATATTGGCAGTTAGAATGACTAGATGAGACTCTGAGCTAAAAGTGAAAAGAACTTAAGGAAGTTAATTACAATAGGGTAGTTTGCCAGCAGCCTTCGCTACTCGAGCACCACTCCTTCGGGGAATTTAAAGCCTGATGCCCTAAGGTCGTATAGATCTGGGAGTCATCGGAGTGGGACTCGCTACATGGGTAGTTGAAGTTGACGTGTTCTAAGCAGACTTGAAATACCCTGAATCTATAAAGAAAATACCAAGTGCTAAAACATTAAAAATCTTATCACCAAGCTCAGAACTCAGAAAGTTATCTGTTGTCAGTATGTCTAGCGATAGGTCGAAGTATTATCTGGTAGCAGTTAAGATAAGAGTACATTGTGTTGACTATCTGGTCTAGACTAGTACACACACTACACATCAGGAAGACCCTGTGACTAAGAAAAAAGTCCAACCTAGTTGTTGATTTGTTTTCTGCCTGATCATAACAAGCTACTAGAAACATTTGAGACCTTGTCATAGCAACCTAACCAGTCAGACCTGTGTTAAGAATTGTCTGAAGAATTTTTGGAATAAAAACATGACTAGGAATTTAAGTGACTGCACTACGGTTTAAAATCACTAACTCCATGTAGACTTTGCTTGAGGACAAGCAAAAAGCTAAGTGTGGGGTTATCTGATACGCGAAAATCGTATCACATTTTTAGCATGTTTTTATATATGTTTTAATGTGAAATTTAGAGTAAATTGACATTAATTGTTTACTATTTACTTGATTTCACGGTTTTTATGATTTTGGAAGTGTCAGGTGAAAAGTAGACGAAAACAGCAAATTCTGGGGCAAAAACGCAATTTTTGGAAATGTTGACCCGGTCAAAGGTCCGGGACGGGCGTCCCAAACCCGGGACGGGCGTCCCGACCCGGTCAAACCGCCAGGACGGGCGTCCTGAACCGGGACGGGCGTCCCGAACCTGGTCAACAAATCAGGACGGGCGTCCCGAACCGGGACGGGCGTCCCGAGCCGCCAGAAGCTGTCCCACATCGAATTTTTCAGAATTTTTCACTCCGGGAAGCTGCTATAAATACCCCAGGCCTCCAGCAGTTGAATTCATCCATCTCCACTCGATCTGAGTCACTAAGTAGTTTCCAGTGTACAGTTTTCCAGTACACAACTCACTCAGAGACTCGGATCTCAGTTTTCTTTCTTATTAGTGTTTTGTTTTAGTTTCTGAGAAATAGTCTCAGATCTTAGGTTTCTATAGATAGGTTCGTTTCCGGTATTCATAGAATACCCGGGGTTTCGTTAGGAGACCCTAAGAGAGCTCTAGGCGTTCGAAGAGTCAGTCCACAGGGCTAGGCTTAAGCCCAGGATGTAAGGTAAAGTCTAGCTACTAGGCTGAGGAAGCGTCCTCCGAAGGTTCTGGTGAGCAGAGTCAGGGCGGGCAATACGACGTATACAGTAGTACGCTCTGTAGGCGAGACTAAGTAAAGGTGATGTTTCTTTATGGCATCAGTCCCCATACCCCTCTCTTATATGTTTTATTGCTTTGTTCTAAACATCAATTATGAATCAGATTATGATTTTATGAATAGTTGTTTTGTAGTTGAAGTTATTATGTTTTTCCGGAAATAGCCACCTGCTAAATAATCATTATGTCTGCATGTCTAATGTAGTTTCTTTTAAACTAAAATAGGGTTATAGACAATTCCTAACCACGGTCTATTCATAACCTGTTTAGTTTAACAGGCATCAATTAGTATTGGTGTCTGCCATACTAGATAAAATAACATGCTGAACACCTGGCTTGTTAGAGTAGTCTAGGTAGGCTGAGTAGAGCGTTATGCCAGCGATTACGAGCCTTCAGAGTGATCCCCGAAAGTGACATAGGGCTTTCATAACTGTCTTTGTTCGAACCGTGAGTAGGGCCGTTTACCTTAATGATAGGGGGCGGTATAGCATAGAGACTCAGATGTGGTACACCTTTAGACACAGAATATAGTTGCATTCCAGGCTAAGATATATCTAAAACACTCGAATATAGGTCAATCAACATATAGGAACAGTATAACATAGAATCAGAACTTATCTTTAAACACTTCTAGGTTAATTAGACTTGAACCTAGTGGAGAATGGATCACCCTCTCATCAAAGTATTTGATGAAGATTGCATAACTGGATCATAAGATAAGAGTTAGGATAAGAGGCTAGTTACTACTAAGCCGTTGCCACTTCCCTGGGAGTACGATAATTAACTTAGTAAAATCGTAGATACTTTCCAATAGACTAGCTACACGATAGGTACTCTGCCTTAGATTCTGGCTGATTAAGTGACACCATAAGACTAAACGTGACAATTAGTCAATCACAGTCCTTAATTAATCATAATCGACATAGGGTAAAATAACACCTATTTAGTACGTCAACCGGAATGGCATCATCTAGACTAGTACACACACTACACATCAGGAAGACCCTGTGACTAAGAAAAAAGTTCAACCTAGTTGTTGATTTGTTTTCTGCCTGATCATAACAAGATACTAAAAACATCTGAGACCTTGTCATAGCAACCCAACGAGTCAGACTTGTGTTAAGACTTGTCTAAAGAATTTTTGGAATAAAAACATGACTGAGAACTTTAAGGGACTGCACATACGGTTTAGAATCACTAACTTCAGGTAGACTTTGCTTGAGGACAAGGAAAAAGCTAAGTGTAGGGTTACCTGATACGCGAAAATCGTATCACCTTTTTAGCATGTTTTTATATATGATTTAGGGTGAAATTGAGGGTAAATTGATCTTAATTGTTTATTATTTACTTAATTTCACAGTTTTTATGATTTTGGAAGTGTCAAGAGAAAAGTAGACGAAAACAGCAAATTTTGGGGCAAAACGCAATTTTTGGAAATGCTAACTTAGTCAAAGGCTCAGGACGGGCGTCCTGAATCCGGGACAGGCGTGCCGACCCAGTCAAAGCACCAGGACGGGCGTCCAGGACTCGAGACGGGCGTCCTGACTTGGTCAATAGACCAGGACGGGCGTCCCGAACCCCCAGTTCAAGTCCCACATCGAATTTTTGATGAAAAATCACCCCGGGAAGCTGCTATAAATACCCCAGGCCTCCAGCAGTTGAAATCATTCCTCTCCACTCGATCTGAGTCATTAAGTGGTTTCCAGTGTACACTTCTCTAGTACACAACTCACTCAGAGACTCGGATCCCAGTTTTCTTTCTTGTTAGTGTTTTGTTTTAGTTTCTGAGAAATAGTCTCAGATCTTAGGCTTCTATAGATAGGTTCATTTCTGGTATTCATAGAATACCCGGGATTTCGTTAGGAGATCCTAAGAGGGCTCTAGGCGTTCGAAGAGTCAGTCCACAGGGCTGGGCTTAAGCTGGGTATTAAGGTAAAGCCCAGTTACTAGGCTGAGGAAGCGTCCTCCGAAGGTTCTGTCAAGCAGAGTCGGGTCAAGCAATACGGCATATACAGTAGTACGCTCCATCGGCGAGACTTCGTAAAGGGTGATTTCTTTATGGCATCGGTCCCCCTGTCCCTCTCTTATATGTTGTTATTGTGTTTGTCCAAATAACAGTTCTGAATACCAGCTTATGATTATTATGAATATTTGTGATATATGTTGAAGTTATTATGTTTTTCTAGAAATGGCCACCTGCTTAAATATTCATTATGTCTGCATGTCTAATGCCGTTCTTTTAAACTGAAATTAGGGTTATAGACAATTCCTAACCACGGTCTATTCATAACCTGTTTAGTTTAACAGGCATCAATTAGTATTGGTGTCTGCCATACTAGATAAAATATTCTGCGGAATACCCTGTCGGTTGAAAGTAGTCTAGGTAGGCTGAGTAGAGTTTTATGCCGGCGGTTATGAGACGAGCAGTATGATCCCCGAAGTGACATAGGGCGTTCATTGCTGACTTTTGTCCGAGCCGTGAGTAGGGCCGTTACCCTTAACGATGGGGCGGTAGCGTAGAGACTCAGATGTGGTGCACCTTTAGACTCAGAACATAGTTGCAATCCAGGCCAAGACATGTCTAAAATACTCGAATATAGGCCAATCAACGTATAGTAACAGTATAACATAAAATCAGGATCTCATCTATAAAACACTTTCAGGTTTGGTTAGACTTAAACCTAGTGGAGAATGAATCACCCTCTCATCAAAGTTATTGATGAAGATTGCATAACTGGATTATAAGATAAGAGTTAGGAATAAAGGCTAGTTACTACTAAGCCGTTACCACTTCCCTGGGAGTATGATATTTATTTAATAAAATCGTAGATACTTTCCAACAGACTAGCTACACTATAGGTACTCTGCCTTAGGTTCTGGCTGATTAAGTGACACCATAGAGACTAAATGTGACAATTAGTCAATCACACTCCTTAATTATTCATAATCAACATAGGGTAAAATAACACCTATTTAGCATATCAACCGGACAAATCATATCACTTTTTAGCATGTTTTTAGGTACAATTTAGGGCGAAATTAGAGTTAAATCATTCTCAATTGACTGTTATTAATGCAATTTTGTAGTTTTTGTGATTTTGGAAGCTTCAGGTGAAATATGCAAGAAAATGTCAAATTTCGGGGTAAAAACGTGATTTTCAAAAGTTTAGAAGTTAGGACGGGCGTCCGGACCTGGTCAAAGTACCGGGACGGGCGTCCCGGACCCAGGATGGGGGTCCTGACCTGGTCAACAGGTCGGGACGGGTGTCCCAGATTTGGGACAGGCATCCCGAACCCCTGTTCAAACTCCCACATCGTTTTCTGCATCAAAAATCACTAAGATCCCCTGCTATAAATGCCCCAGGCCTTTCACAGTTGATTTCATTCCTCTCCACTTGATCTGAGTCATTCAGTGGCTTCCAGTACACAGTTTTCCACTTTCTATGAGTTATTTAGTGATTTCAGGTATTTTCGTTCGAGTAGATTTCTAGTTTTCAAGAGTGTCTTGTGTTCTTCGTTTTTGAGAGTCTGTCTCAGATCTTAGAATACGACTATATAGGTTCATTTTTTATCTCCATAGAATACCCGAGATTTCTTTAGTAGATCCTAAGAGAGCACTAGGCGTTCGAAGAGTTAGTCAACAAGGCTTTGCTTAAACCTGAGACGTAAGGTAAAGCAATAGCTACTAGGCTGAGGAAGCATCCTCTGAAGGTTCTGTCTTGCAGAGTCGGGTCAAGCAGTCCAAGATATACAAGCAATTGCTCCATCAGCTAATAAAGGGTGAATACTTTATGGCGGTGGTCTCCTTGTCCCTCTCTTTATATGTTTGTACTTTGTTTGTCCAAAAATATATTTGAATATTAAATTATGATATTATGAATATGTGTTATGCATGTTGAAGATATTTACATTTTTCCGGAAAGGTCACTTGCTATTTTAAATTGTGAGTGCATATCCACTTGCTCTTAACTAACATTATGAGTGCATATCCACTTGCTCTTTTAAATTAGATGAACAGTTATAGACAACTCCTAACCACGGTCTAATCATAACCTATCTAATTTATCAGGCCTTAATTTAGGGCTTTGTGTGAGGACGGAAGCATTAAGGTCTGTCATATTAGATGAAATAACCTATAGATCACCATGTTTGTTAAAGTAGTCTAAGTAGGCTGAGTTCGTGTGTTTATGTCGGTGTTAGGGTGAGCGGTATGATCTCCTGAGTGACATAGGACATTCATGGATGCCTTTAGCTCGAAACGTGAGTAGGGCCGTCAATGGCGATGGCGCGATTTATTAGATAATTCAGATGTGGTACACAAGTAGAATCAATACATAATTGCAATCTAGACCAAGATATATCTAAAATACTCGAAGATAGGTCAATCAACACATAGGAACAATATAACATATATCAGAACACTGTCTGGAAATCACTCTTATAGGCTTAAGTAAACTTGAACCTAGTGTACAATGAATCAACCTCTCATCAAAGATTTTGATGAATGATTGCATAACTGGATAATAAAATGAGAGTTAGGGTAAAAGGATAGTTACTACTAAGCCGTTATCACTTCCCTGGGTGTACGATAAATTATTAAATTAAAATCGTAGGTATTTTCCAACAGGTTAGCTACACGATAGGTACTCTGTCTTAGGGTCTGATTGATTAAGTGACAACAAAGATGCTAAATGTGACAATTAGTAATTCTAAGTCCTTAGTTATTCATAATCGATATAGGGTAAATAAAAGCCTATTTTTAGCATACCAATTGTAACGCATCAATCTGGTCATGTAATTTGTGGTGTCAATATCGAGGTACCACAAATTGGAGTCAGAGTTCTCTTCCTGTTCAGACTGAGTGGAAACTTAAGCCTCTAGTGGGTGGAGTAGAGATGTGTGAGTTGCTATTGGTTCGAAGCTCTGAATGAGGTTTTTGGTGATTGGTTAGACTACTGTGATAACTAACTTGGCCTCATTTTCTTCCTGAGTTAAATGTACTACTATTGGTTATGTTACTTTTCCTTCCATCCTCTATCGTCGTTTGTTGCTAGATTTGTTGTTACCTTTTTGCTGTGGTTCCTTCATGCGAGTAGCCCACTCTTCAATAAGTAAGAGCTTATTACTGGTTGCAACCTCCCCGTTACTTCCAATATTGACGAATTTGAAACATCCAACATTATCTCAATCGAGAGAGCAATCTGGGCAAACTTCAATGGCACCTCTTGTGTGCTGGTTCCGGATCACCGAGAATGCCAAGTTGGTTGACCAGTCCAAATTCGCATCACGAAGTCATCTATCTCCTCACCATCCTAAAAGCTAGTATTCTCATATTCCTTCAGGAGCTGTTGCACCTTTGCCTTGCGAACTCATTCAACGCCAACTCGCATCTCCCAAGCCTCTTTCGCGTTCTCTTTGAGAACTAGAGTAGCAATCATCTCAGGTGAAACTACATGTAGAATGACATCTAATGCCATTTGATCTTCTTGTAACTCAAGCTTCCCCAGTCTCAATAGCATTATAGAGACCTTGAGCCTGCAACATCATTTTTATCATCAACCACCAATCAGCATAATTGGTTCATGTGAGCGTTGGCCAATTTCTTTTTATGTCCTATGTACAACAAGGGATCTAGTAGGTTGTGTGTGAGACATTATAGATTGAGCTTAACGTGGCTCTGATACCAAATGTCAGCAATATCAGCCTCAAGTAATTTAGGTACTCACTAGAAAACTATATACATGCAACTAAAAGGATATATATTTGTTGAATGAGAAACTTACACTCTCAAATCATGCTCCTATTTATTCAAGAAAACTAGTAAATAATTTACTAAATTTAGATCTTATTTATCAGCCATTACTTTATTCTTCCTCATGGCTAGGGACTACTTAACTGATTTATTATGGAATGAGTCTTTTGCACAAAATCACTATCTTTTGACATGTGAAGGAACCACTATTTTATGTCATTCTACATAATAGATAATACTGCTTGATGTGCATAAATCATATCACTTTTTAGCACGTATTTAGGCACAAATTAGGACAAAATTGGAAATAAATCGCTCTTAATTGATTGATATTAACACAATTTTGTAGAATTTGTGATTTTGGAAGTTTCAGGTGAAATGTGCAAGAAAATAGCAAATATTGAGGCAAAAATGTGATTTTTGAAACATTTTGGTTCAGGACGGGTCCCAAGATCAGGGCGGGTGTCCCGACTCAATCAAAGCATCGGGGAGGGTGTCCCAAACTCGGGGAGGGTGTCCCAAACTCGGGGAGGGCGTCCCAGACCCAGGACGGGTGTCTTGACCCGGTCAACAAACTCGGGATGGGAGTCCCGAGCTCCCTGCCAGAATCCCACATCGAATTTCACAAAGAAAAATGCACAGTTTCCCTGCTATAAATACCATATGCCTTCCTCAGTTGAAATCATCCCTCTTCACTCGATATGAATCATTTAGTGACTTCAAGTATACATTTTTCTACGGTATACAAGTCATTTAGTGATCTCAGGTGTGTCTGTGATATATGTTGATTAGAGCATTATGATCAGTAGGAAACGAGTTGATAACTTTACTGAATTCCTCACTGAGAAATAGGGAATTTCTATGATTATTGAGCACAACCTAGTTTGGATTAGAGACATCAACCAAATACCTTTTTGAGACTTAACTGAATAATATTAGACCAGTTGAGGATGTATTAGCAATTTGAATGACTAGATGATGCTCTGAGCTGGAAGTGAAAAGTTTAAACAAAAAAGGGTAGTTTGCAAGAGTCCTTTGCTATTCGAGCACCACTTCTTAAGGGAACTTAATGCTTGATGCCCTAAGGTCGTATAGATTTGGGAGTCATCGGAGTGGGACTCGATCCCTGGGTAGTTAAAGTTGATGTGTGAAAGCGACCACAAAAAATACCTTGAACAATCAATCTAAAAATACATTGCCTAGTGTATTCTTTTATTGAAAATTATAAATGAAAAGCCTTGACACCAAAGCTCAGAACTCAGAAGGTTGTTTATTGATATTATGTTGGACAATTGGTCGAATTATTATCTAGTAAAGGTATCGAGAAGACTATATTGAGTTGACAATCTAATCTAGATTAGTTCACACACTACACATCAGGAAGACCTCATGACTAAGGGTAGAGTTCAGTCAAGTTATTGAGTTATTACATCTGCATGACCATGATAATTTACTAGACATTTGAGACCTTTTCATAGCAACTTGACCAGTCAGGCCTGTTTTGTGAATCATCTGACTCAGTGATAAATTTTAGCTAGAAACATTGCTAGGCCTTTGAGTGATTGCACCTATGATTTAAAATATCAATAATTTCATATAGACTTTGCTTGAGGACAAGCAAAAAGCTAAGTGTGGGGTTATATTATGTGCATAAATCGTATCACTTTTTTAGCATATTTTTAGGCACAAATTAGGGCAAAATTGGAGATAAATTGCTCTTAATTGATTGATATTAACACAATTTTGCATTATTTGTGATTTTGGAAGTTTCAAGTAAAATGTGTAAGAAAATAGCAAATATCAAGGTAAAAACGTGATTTTCGAAACTTTTTGGTTCAGGACGGGCATCCCAAGATCAGGGCGGGCATCCCGACCCGGTCAAAGCTTTGGGGCGGGCATCCTAGACTCCGGGTGGGCGTCCCGACCCGATCAAAGCACCAGGATGGGCATCCCGGACCGGGTCAACAGACTCGTGACGGGAGTCCCAAGCTCCCAGCCAGAATCCCACATCGAATTTCATAGAGAAAAATGCTCAGTTTCCCTGCTATAAATACCCCAGGCCTTCCTCAGTTGAATTCATTCCTCTTCACTCGATCTGAATCATTTAGTGACTTCAAGTATACATTTTTCTACGATATACAAGTTATTTAGTGATCTCAGGTGTTTCACACAAGTAGTTTAGTATACGAGAGTTTCTCATTTTCTTTGCTTTCTTAGTGTTTATCTCAGAATCTTAGAATTCGACTAGATAGGGTTCATTTTTTGTCCTCATAGAATACCCAAGATTTCGTTAGGAGATCCTAAGAGGGCATTAGGTGAGCAAAGAGCTAGTCAACAAGGCTTTGCTTTAGCCTAGGATGTAAGGTAAAGCAATTGCTACTAGGCTAAGGAAGCATTCTTCGAAGGTTCTGTCAAGCAGAGTCAGGTCAAGCAGTCCAGGATATACAAGTAGTCGCTCCATCGGCGGACCTGATAAAGGGTGAATACTTTATGGTGGTGGTTCCCTAGATCCTCTCTGTATATTCTGTACTGTGTTTGTCTAAAGATATATTTGATTACCAAATTATGATGATATGTATATATGTTTTTCATTATGAAGTTCTTTACATTTTTCCGAAAAATTCACCAGCTTAATTAATCATTATGACTGCATATCTATTTTCTCTTTTAAATTAGATGAACGGTTATAGACAATTCCTAACCATGGTCTAATCATAACCTGTCTAGTTTAACAGGCCTGAATTTAGGGCTTTTAAGAGGATTTAAGCATTAAGGTCTGCCATATTAGATGAAATAACCTATAGATCACCATGTTTGTTAGAGTAGTCTAATAAGGCTGGGTTCACGTTTCTATGTTGGCGTTAGGGCGAGCGGTATGATTTCTTGAGTGACACAGGCTTTCATGGATGCCTTTAGCTCGAACTATGAGTAGGGCCGTCAATGGCGATGGGGCGATTTATCAAATAACTCAAGATGTGGTACGCAAGTAGATACAGTATGTAATTGTAATCTAGACCAAGATATATCTAAAATATTCGAAGATAGGTCATCCAACATGTAGGAATAATAGGACATACATCATAACACTTGTCTGTAAAATACTCTTGCATGCGCAATGAACTTGAGTCTTGTGTAGAAAGGATCACCCACTCATCAAAGATATTGATGAATGATTGCATAACTAGGTAATAAAATGAGAGTTAGGGTAAAAGGATAGTTGCTACTAAGCCGTTACCACTTCCCTGGGAGTACGATAAATTCTTAAATTAAAATCGTAGGTACTTTCCAATAGACTAGCTACACGATAGGTACTCTGCCTTGGGTTCTGATTGATTAAGTGACAACATAGATGCTAAATGTGACAATTAGTAAGTCTTCGTCCTTAATTATTCATAATCAATATAGGGTAATAAAAACCTGTCTTTTAGCATACCAATCGGAACCACACCAAATTTTTGGCGCCGTTGCTGGGGAAATATCATAACATTTTAGGATTTCTAATCAAAATTCTAGAGGCTTATGATAGGTAGCAGTAGTAATCTATACCTTAGACAAACATTTATTTTATCCTAGTTAGACAATCAGTTTCCTGAAATATAGGGTTATCATAACTAATTAATTTTAGACATTATCTAAAATTAAGAAATTTAGGATAATTAAATTTTAGAAAATTATTCTAAAACTTTATTAAGGAAATTTAAATTGCTTTCGGAAAAAAACCCCTGAAAAATATTTTCTCGTTCTAAATTTTCTTCGGTCTTTGTTTCACTCTTTTGTTTGTTTTGTTTTTATTATTCTACAAATTTGTTTTATTATTGTTATTGATTCTAACCAGACTCTACACTTATATATGAAGAGAACAAGAGCAGCTACTAACCAGGTAATAGAAAAACTAGAAAATCCCGAAGCTTTAGTTCGGAAGAAGAAGAAACCAGAAAGACCATCTAGGCCTGAAACAGAAGCACCTCAAGAGAACAATCCTCCGCAACCCATAGACATTAACTCAAGCCAAGACACTAGTGATATAGTGAACAGATTCTTGAATGCCCGTGTACCCAGTCCTATGGAAGAGGAGGACCCTTCTGAAGACACCTTTCCTCCAAGAGAAGAACCTCAGAAATCTCCAGTTCGTACTCCTGTCCAAATGGTTCCCGAAATTCCACAACCCTTCGACTAGACTCCAAACTCACCAGCGTCTCCTGAATTTACCCCAACGCCTAACTAACAAACACCTTCATCCGGAGGAAGCACTAACAGTTTTCAGTCAGTTTTGTCTGTGCAGCTAGATAATCTGACTCACATGATCTAACAGATGGATCAGACCATAGCAAGCAATTTCTGTCACTCAGATCAAAGTATTATGAACATCACTGCTAACGTGAACCAACTCAGAGCCACGGTGAATCTCCAAGAGAGTCAAGGTACACTTATACTACAGGAGTTAGTCGGAATACTAGATGAGCAAGGAAGGCAGTGGGATGAGATGAGAGCTATACGAGCAGAGATGCGAGAGATAAGAAATAAAGGCCATTAAAAGGGAAGATTTCCTTTTTACTTTTAGCAAATAAATTGTTTGAACAAAAGTTTAATAACTAACCTCTTCTTTTTCCAAATTTAATTGGATCTTTTATTTTGTTTAGAAATTTTTCTTCAGACAATTTTCAATTCTTTGCGAAAAACAAATATGTTAGAAATACAATTTTTCGTTGATTAAATTGTGTAAATTTAATCTTTTGTTTTTCTTCAACTATAAGAATTTTTGTTGTATAGAAATTGAGAAATGGTTAGGGCAACCATAATTTTTTTTAAAGGGAGTAGGCCGAGAGTTTTGCAAATATTTTTAACGAACCATGATGATTTATTTAAAACTATGAAGGAATAATTGTTTCTATGTATAAGGATTTGCAGGAAATTGCGAAAAATAAATTTCCAGAAGTGACACGTATCCTGAGGCAGTCGGGGCAGGCATCCCGACTTCTGGACGGCCGTCCAACCGGGACGGGCGTCCCGAGGAAGGGCTTTTCTCAATAAATACCCAATTGTTTCTATTTTCCTCCAAAACCAAATATCCAAAATTCCCTCTCTACCAAAATTCTCTCCAATATTCTCTCAAAAAATTTGAAAAATTCTTGAATTTTCGAAATTTCAAATTTTCCCTCCAAAAATTGAACTTTTGAATTTCACCCCAAAATTCAAATTTCCCTCCAAAATTCGAATTTTCCCACCAAAAATTCAAATCCTCTTCCTAAGCAAATTCTTTTCTTCTGAATTCGAATTTGCTTCCAGAATTCGAATTTGAAATCCTTTTCTGCCAAATTTCCAACTTTCTCAAAATTCTTCAAATGGCTCCAAAACGCGCACGTGCTGCCTCATCCATGACTGTCACAGTTGTGACACACCCCTTCATGCTCTTTCCTACCGTTCCAACTTATTAGGAGAGGAGTCAGGAGTTGATTGGCAGAAATATTATGGCAGGACGGACTCTTGACTAGATAGCAGTCAGGGCACTCGGAGTCAAGCGGGAGATTCAGCGAATACTTGACGTACTACCATACAGTCGAGTGTTCATCATCACCGAGCCGACCTGCCTCGAGTTGGTATGTGAGTTTTATGCTTCTTTCACATTCCAGCATGAGCAGATTACATTTCGACTGGGTGGAATAGACCGGTCGATGAGCATGGCCGAGTTCGGCATTGCATTGGGTGTTTGGCAGAGGGAGGAGCTGGACACACCTACCTACACTACAGTCGTGCGAGACTTCACCTCCGCTGACGTCTCCACCGCCTGGGCCCAGATCTGTATGACTGGCAGCTCCTATCAGCATGGCCTCACGAAGGTCACAGGTATCCTTCCAGTCCTTCGCTATTTACATACTATAGTAGCCCATACTCTGGCAGGACGACATACTGCACCAGGGAATGTCACCTAGATGGAGACATTCCTCCTGGCTCATATGCACAGAGGCATCACTGTGGATATGGTTAGGTTCATTACCGTCATCATGCGGGGCTTTGCGACAGACACCTGGACGTAGTGTCTGGGGCTCAGGCCATTCATCACCTGGATAGCCCACTACCTAGAACTGGACATCGAGACCTCGGAGTTGACCCAGATTGCTCCGACTATCATTCCTACTGACTTAACTGTTCTACGAAATATGGGGATGGTAGTGCGAGACGCAGGTGGTCAATACTCCATCCACACTGAGCAGCCAGGGGAGTCATCGATACCAGGACCAGCGGCATAGTAGGCATCACCGACCCCGACGTTCATACCAAGCACCGCCTTCGAGCGACATATGTCACAAGGGTTGGTAGACCTCACTGCCAGACACAGCCGGGATATGGAGAATGTCCAGAGGCAGTTGGCAATGCTGAATGACAGAGTCAGTATGACCAACGGTCGGGTAGAGGAGCTTTATCAGTATCAGACCACTCGATCTACCGACGACCACGACGTATACTTCTTTGCGCCTGATGATGATGATCTTGGTTCTTAGTTTTTCTTTCTCTTTCTTTCGTTCTTCGTTTTATATGTGAATATATGATAGTCTGGGCTGTATGACATATGAATCTTTGTATGAAAATCATTGATCTATATGACATAACAACACTGTTTCCTTTATCTTTGTTGTTTCTATTGCCCTTGTTGTTTTCTTGTTTCTTTTCTTTCTCTTCCTCTTAGTTAGTCAAATAAGTGTGGGGTAAGAGTTTTGTGTTTTTTCCAGCTTTTGTTTTTCAAATAAGTGTGGGGTAATAGGATATGCATGAACACTGAGGACAATGTAAACCTTAAGTGTGGGGTAGCAGTGCATTGTGCACTATAGTAGTCAAAATTTGCATGTTTTCCCATATTTCTCACTAAAATTGCACCCTTCCAAAAAAAATTCAAAATTTTTCACTCTTTCAGACTCCAAATTCAGTATTGATTGGTTTAAGAAATGCTTATGTCTGTGATATATGTTGAGTAGAGCATTATGATCAGTAGGAAATGAGTTGATAACTTTACTGAATTCCTCACTTAGAAATATGGAATTCCTGAGATTATTGAGCACAACCTAGTTTGGATTAGAGACATCAACCAAATACCTTTTCGAGACTTAACGGAATAATATTAGACCGGTTGAGGATGTATTAGCAATTTGAATGACTAGATGATGCTCTGAGCTGGAAGTGAAAAAGTTTAAACAAAAAATGGTAGTTTGCAAGCGTCCTTTGCTACTCGAGCACCACTTCTTAAGGGAACTTAATGCCTGATGCCCTAAGGTCGTATAGATCTAGGAGTCATCAGAGTGGGACTCGATACCTGGGTAGTTAAAGTTGATGTGTGAAAGTGAACATAAAAAATACCCTGAACAATCAATCTAAAAATACATTACCCAGTGTATTCTTTATTGAAAATTATAAATTAAAAGCCTTGACACCAAAGCTCAGAACTCAGAAGGTTGTTTGTTGCTATTATGTTCGACGATTGGTCGAATTATTATTTGGAAAGGTTTAGAGAAGACTATATTGAGTCGACAATCTAGTCTAGATTAGTTCACACACTACACATCAAGAAGACCTCGTGACTAAGAGTAGAGTTCAGTCGAGTTATTGAGTTGTTACATCTGCATGATCATGATAATTTACTAGACATTTGAGACATTTTCATAGCAACTTGACCAGTCAGGCATGTTTTGTGAATCATCTGACTCAGTGATAAATTTTGGCTAAAAACATTGCTAGGCCTTTGAGTGATTGCACCTATGATTTAAAATATCAATAATTTCATATAGACTTTGCTTGAGGACAAGCAAAAAGCTAAGTGTGGGGTTATATGATGTGCATAAATCATATCACTTTTTTAGCATGTTTTTAGGCACAAATTAGGGCAAAATTGGAGATAAATCGCTCTTAATTGATTGATATTAACACAATTTTGCAGTATTTGTGATTTTGGAAGTTTCAGGTGAAATGTGCAAGAAAATAGCAAATATCGAGACAAAAATGTGATTTCTGTAACTTTTTGGTTCAGGACGGGCGTCCCAAGATTAGGGCGAGTGTCCTGACCCGGTCAAAGTATCGGGGTGGGCGTCCCGACCCGATCAAAGCACCAGGACGGGCATCCCGAGCTCCCTGCCAGAATTCCACATCGAATTTCACAGAGAAAAATGCTCAGTTTCCCTGCTATAAATACTCCAGGCCTTCCTCAGTTGAAATAATCCCTCTTCACTCGATCTGAATCATTTAGTGACTTCAAGTATACATTTTTCTACGATATACAAGTCATTTAGTGATCTCAGGTGTTTCACACAAGTAGTTTAGTATACGAGAGTTTCTCATTTTCTTTGCTTTCTTAGTGTTTATCTCAGAATCTTAGAATTCAACTAAATAGGGTTCATTTTTTGTACTCATAGAATACCCGAGATTTCGTTAGGAGATCCTAAGAGGGCATTAGGTGAGCGAAGAGCTAGTCAACAGGGCTTTGCTTAAGCCCAGAATGTAAGGTAAAGCAATTTCTACTAGGCTAAGGAAGCGTTCTCCGAATGTTCTGTCAAGCAGAGTCAGGTCAAGAAGTCCAGGATATACAAGTAGTCGCTCCATCGGCGGACCTGATAAAGGGTGAATACTTTATGGTGGTGGTTCCCTAGATCCTCTCTGTATATTCTGTACTGTGTTTGTCTAAAGATATATTTGATTACCAAATTATGATGATATGTATATATGTTTTGCATGCTGAAGTTCTTTGCATTTTTCCCGAAAGGTCACCAGCTTAATTAATCATTATAACTGCATATCTATTTTCTCTTTTAAATTAGATGAACGGTTATAGACAATTCCTAACCATGGTCTAATTATAACTTGTCTAGTTTAACAGGCCTTAATTTAGGGCTTTTAAGAGGATTTAAGCATTAAGGTCTGCCATATTAGATGAAATAACCTATAGATCACCATGTTTGTTAGAGTAGTCTAATGAGGTTGGGTTCGCGTTTTTATGCCAGCGTTAGGGTGAGCGACATGATTTTCTGGGTGACACAGGCTTTCATGGATGCCTTTAGCTCGAACCGTGAGTAGGGCCGTCAATGGCGATGGGGCGGTTTATTAGATAACTCAGATGTGGTACACAAGTAGATACAGTACTTAATTGCAATCTAGACCAAGATATATCTAAAATATTCGAAGATAGGTCAGTCAACATGTAGGAACAATAGGACATACATCAGAACCATTGTTTGTAAAATACTCTTGCATGCGTAATGAACTTGAGTCTTGTGTAGAAAGGATCACCCACTCATCAAAGATATTGATGAATGATTGCATAACTAGGTAATAAAATGAGAGTTAGGGTAAAAGGATAGTTTCTACTAAGCCGTTACCACTTTCCTGGGAGTACGATAAATTCTTAAATTAAAATCGTAGGTACTTTCCAATAGACTAGCTACACGATAGGTACTCTGCCTTGGGTTCTGATTGATTAAGTGACAACATAGATGCTAAATGTGACAATTAGTAAGTCTTCGTCCTTAATTATTCATAATCAATATAGGGTAATAAAAACCTGTCTTTTAGCATACCTATCGGAACCACACCACTACTACTTTTTCAAATCTTGTCGATAGTATAGTAATCCATTAAGTAAGCCATTAATGTGTTTGGTTAAGATTCATATCTCAACAAATCCGAAAAAAACATGTGGTTTATTTTCAAAGAAAGAATTTCCGATAATAATTTATGAAGATAATATTACATGTATAACTCAATTACATGAAGGATATATGAAATAAAATTATACAAAGCATTTTTCACAAAAATTGTGCTTCACACATAATCTTTGAAGAATGGTGATATTAATGTATAATAGATCCATTCAATTAATAATTTAGTAGACTTGTTCACAAAGACATTACAATTAGTAAAAAGATATTATGTAATAATTAATGGATTGTATTATGAATAATATACTATTTTCTTTTCATTAGGTCTAATAAGGTTTTAACAAGACATCGTACAATGAGAAAGTATTGTAAATTCTACTTTATTTGTAGGTACATCATAACATTGAGCTCTCACTACCTCCATTTCCATGTAATTAGACTTAGAGAAAGTTATGTACATATTTATATTATATATATATATATATATATATATATATATATTATACATACTTCATTTTTATATATAGGGGTTAGTTGTGTGTTTTAAAGACTACATTAAATATATATGAAATATATAAAAAAAGAAGAATGCTCTTTTTTCTATTTTTTTTAATCTCTATCTTACTTTTCTTTTCTAATTTACTTATCTTAATAGTAATTTTATAACAATTAAAATGTTATCATTTTATTCCTAATCTAAAATATATGAAATATACCAATAAAATAATAATATTTGATATATTTATATTTACATAATACTGAAGAATCAAACAAAGAGATCTCGTTAAGGTAAAAGAAATATTATAAATTATTGGTATCAGCAGTTAAGTTCAATTAAGGTAGAGCAGCATATTAACTTAAGTCATGCATGCAAATTCAATATTTACAGCAATCTTACAAAAGAATCCAAGTAGTTCAGGGAAATGCTCTGATGCCACCTACATAAGTTGCCTCAACAGCAGCGGATCCTCCTGCTGCAAACTCATCCCATGAATTCGCAGATAACACCACAAAATCTGCCAATTTTCCAGGTGATAGTGACCCGACATACTGATCAAGAAAGCATGCTTCGGCAGCAAAGATAGTGTAACTATATGAAATCAAAGATAAAATTAGTACTACTACTGGGTATGGTAGAAATTTGCAAATTTTCATATGGCATAACAATGGACCTCCATGTTTTTGTACCTCAAAATTCATTCAAATGGACAACACCCCAGAAAGCTCTGGGGCTCTAAGGCAGAGATGATAGCAATCTTCACTTTAAAAACTTAAGTGTTTTGAGAAGAAGATTATAAATTCTAAAATCCATAACAAATATCTATCCAGTATTATACTTCCGATTATAATAATTCTTTCTTCACAAGTCTTTTAATTTAAGTTAATTCTTTTATTGATCTAGGTCAGAAGATTAAGTTAGGGTAAGCTAGTAACCGTAGGAATTAACATTATGAAACTTAAAATATCTCTTGAAAAACCATCTCAGTATTCCTTACGCTTTTAAGGCGTCATTAAGATTAATGCACTCTGATGACATCCAAGGCACTTCCCAACCAGGAGGAGTTCTTTTCATCGCTGTCTGCATGCTACGTAAAGGATAAATATCTGCAACCTGAAACCAAAAGCTGAAAAACTTAAAAAACAAGCATTCTCATAAGTTTGATTTGAATAGTTCCAACAGAAGCATTTACACTGATGGTAATAATAAATATGCTTACAGGCCAATCTGAGCCAAAACCCAACTTTGCACTGCTAGAGAGAAGTGATCCGAAAAGATAAGAACTCTTTTCTGCCCTCTCAAGTCCAAGCTTTTTTATTGCAGAACCAGCATCATCCAACAAGTGATCTGGCTGTAAAAGTCAATACACCAGTAGAAAAGAGACATTGTAAAAGTGAGCACAAAACATGCAAGCAGCAGTTCTGGAAATTTCAGCTGCCAACTAAATCATTAGTGCATCTTTTCTCTCAATATCTAATACTGGATTTTCAGCAATAATTCCACGGCTATCTACAGAGCCTAAATTATTAAGTAATACAAGATTCCACTGCATGCTTATCAGGTTGTCTCAGATAACTTTATTAAATAGCAAATTAGATAGCTGTTCATATGTTTCATACTAGCGACGATAGATAAGTAATTTGCCATGTCACATTATTACATAGTAAACTACCAGAGATAATGTATCTTCAAAGGAGAAATAAGTAAACAAAATTATTAAATAGAAAATTAGATAGTCGTTCATATGTTTCATACTAGCGACGATAGATAAGTAATTTGCCATGTCACATTATTACATAGTAAACTACCAGAGATAATGTATCTTCAAAGGAGAAATAAGTAAACAAAATAGTGTGCTATTTCAGATATCAAGCATATATTTGAATTAAGAAATGCTGCATGAAGATTGCATCACCTAAATCAGTCATATATGGAAAATACCTGAACTGAAGCAATGATATTTTGTTTACCAAACCGGGCAGCTGTAGATGGCACCAAATGCTGAGCATGCTCAATCTGATGTATAGCACGTCAAAGGAAAAACAAATGAAATTTGTTTTCAATGAATAAACAACTTTATAACAGCAGCGACAAACAAAAATGTGTTTCAGCATCTTAAGATCAATAAGCTATTTGTACCCTTGATCTTCTGTCTCTAATTCCATTTTTTGAAGCCACTAATGCATACATATCCAGGATGATGTCATTGGCCTTGTCACCTATAGCATGAATTGCCGCCTGAAGATTTCATCAAGTAATCTTACCAATGAAAGTCACATAAACATGTAGAGAGGGAGAAATATGAAGGGTAGGAACTTCTGTTATCTATGCATCAAAGATATATAAAGCACCTGAAGGCCAGATTTATCGGCCAAAAGAGTCATGTTCTCCAAGGTCTCAAGATCTGCTACTTGTAGACCATAATTATCTGGTTCATCAACATAAGGCTATAGAAATATTTCAAGAAGTTAGCAAAACAGACAAAGGATACAAAAAAATTCCAAATCCTTTCAAACATCAGTAAAACAACTGGAAAGAGAATAATGCATGCATTGAAGAACCAACATTGATAAAGAAAAAAATATAAAATCAATTTGCAGAATAGCAAATTTCCACCTCATAGAGAAGAGCACTACTGGATCCCAGGGATCCATCAGCAAAAGCTTTTACACCACCCAGGTAAAGCCATGGGCTCTGCTTACGACCTCCATCTTTCATAAAATCCTGAACATGAAAAACATGGACCAATGAAAATACAGGGTAAAACATTTGAATTTCACTACTAAAGCTGATGCACCAATTCTTGAATATAGTGAAGATATAATATCTCTTATACGTTCTGTAGCAGGTATTGGTCCTGCTACATTTTTAATGCAATTATGCAAATATGATTAATTAAGGGAATTGATTAGATTTAATTACCTGATTTTAGGGATACACATCCTTAAATAGCTTGTATTTATATAAATTCATACTCCGGAACATGATGAAAAGTACAGAATTTCAGAATTCTCTTTGAAGTTTACAGGTCCAAAAAAGTAATCAATCAAGGCTTGTGTCATATTCATTAGCAAAATACATTGAAAACAACTCACCTTATGAACAAAATTTTGCAAATAGGGAATAGAAATGAAAAAAATAGAAAAGGTCACTCGAAATAAATCACAAGGTTTCTTTTTAACATTTTTTGGTTATATTAAATCGAACTATATGTTTCAAATACAAATTCATTTCTCATTTTCTTTATATCTCTTTACTTTCTGTAATCTGATTTCTTCCTTGTCCTTCCTTGAACTGTAAGAGCTAATTCACTTTCAAAGCAACAACCATCAGCCATGGTGTAAAGGAAGTACTACTACAGAAAGAGAGAGAACAAATTGGAAAACATCAAAGCAATGTCTCCAAACTCCTGTGTATTTACAGAGTAAACTACAACTGTAGCAAGAAGATAGTCATGAAGTGGATATTTTCTTGAAACTGTTCTATGTTGATTGAAAACAAAAGGAGAGAGTCTTACGACATTTGATTCATAGTCAAGTTTCCCTCTTGTAAACTCTAGGAAGAGAATAAGTCATGGAGAGACAGAAGAAAACATAGATGATTTTCAGCGTTTGAAAATCTTCCTAGTAGCCATTAATTTCCCTAATGCAAAAAATAAAACATTGCTAGTTAAAGAGACCTCTTTTTCATTTATATCTTTCTAAGGAGTAGAATTAACATTTAAGAAGCAGCATAGAACTCTTAAAAAATTAAAAGATCGAAGGAAAAAGTTAGATAAAAAAGGAAATAAAAATTAAAAAAAAAAAAAAAAAGTGAAAAGAAAATGTTTCATATCATTGACATAGATCAACCACAAGGTTTGTATTCTCAAAACTTTTATTTCATCAACCATAAGGTTTATCATTGACTTTCAATGTGAATCAAAAGTCATCCCTCTTCTTCCCACACGACACCAGCATCACCCATATTCAAATTCATGAGGATTATGTAAAACATATGTTTGAAATGATTAACTTGATTCAAATTCTTCGCTTGTCTTTTAACAAATAAAGTGCCTTATGACTGGGTTTCCTCTGATCACCTCAATATATACAGGTTGTCAAGGCTTCCAAAAAACATACTAGATCAGTATTTCGTAAAGTCTTCCAACATTTTAGAGGATGGCAATACTGATAGAATTTTGAAGAGGGGACAACCAAAATAGGAGGAATAAATCAAACTAGTTAAAACAGTTGTCCTGATTATAGTGCCTAGTTAAAGTAATTTCATATTAAGTGAACTATTTAAGGATATACAAATCTAAAAGCTGTATGGGAAAAAATGTGGAAGACATGAAACAGACTAATTTTTTCAATTCCCTCTTTCCTGCCCATATTTCTTATCTACCATAAAGTACTGTACTGTTCTCACATAATAGGGAAAATGGTTATTTTGTCCCTATACTTATTCATATGTTTTGTTTCTAAAACATTTTTCTTTTTATATCTTGTGATCTGTATTTGTATAACTACAGATCCAATTTTATTCTTCCATAAAATTCTACTAAAAAATTAATCAAAATTTATCATATGACAAACATGCAAGTCATTATTAAAGGACCAAATGTATCAAAATGATAAGTTTAGGGATTAAAAATGACAAATTTTCCACATTATTATATTCACACGATAAATCATTGGAAGAATTTTTAACAGAAAATGGTGAAGTTGGACTAATAGTTATACCACATGGATTAAAAAAATAATAATAAAAATTAAGAATAAAACATATGAGAATGATAAGTTTGGGGATGAAAACTACCACTTATCCTCACATAGTACAGGGGAAAGGGAGAAGAAACACAAAAACTAAAAAGTAAAGAATCAAAACTTAATAGAGACAAAATAATAATAATAATAATAATTAAATAAATAAACCATTCAATTCACTTGCTCTCGCTTTAACAGTAGTGCATACATGTCTTGATGTTTCTATAATAACTATTTTAAAATTTATTGGAAAACAAAATCCTTGTCAAATGCTAATAAATATTATGTAGATATTATAAGACAATTCATATGCAATGGCATAAAGCTATTACCGAATTGATCTTTAAATTCTTGTGTTAAAACATTATGAGGCATTACTTTCATGCTATGCTAATATGAAAGAATACTGTATTACCAATTCTATAACTGATTATATTGTCTAGTTCCTGATACTTCTAGCAAGTCATTCTTTAATGAAGATGCAGGACAAAATACTATAGGCTCCATCAATATTAAGAAAACTGTAGTAGAATATGCAATTTAGACATACATGTAAACGTGCCCAAGTCTCCATGGGAAAAAATAAGCAAACCCTGATCAGCATCTTCCCTAATGAGTCAGTCCATTTGTAAACACCTGCAATCAGCAAGAATATGCAGTGTGAATTTCACTTTACATGTGCTATTTTAAAAAATTAAAATATAGTCATCTACTGGACATATTGGAAATCCTTTCCCAGTTCCCTACGACAAAATATATACTTTATAATATGTTTCCTACATCCTATACAAAATGCTTCATTATTCTCACAACAAAATGCTCATTCAATAATTTATAGAAAATCTTTCAATCACCACAATCTACCCTGATTACTCTTGAACAGGACAGCCAAACCTGAAAAGTCTTCCCATGGGAGCTCAGCTGATGAACCAGGAAAATATCTCCCAAAATCAACGACTGTTGTCACACCTCTTGTTAAGGCAAGGTTACTAGCTCTTAAAAGAGCCTCCCTCCTTTCCTCTACTGAAACTTCTGGAATGCAAGACAAGACGAGCTTCATGGCAGAATCTATCAACAATCCAGTTGGCTCTGCATTTAAAATTCCGAAGACAGAAAAAAGAATGTAGCATCTCTTCTTAACGGATAAATGAGTATTTCTTGGTATAGATACTATAAATAGAATTACACCATCATGCTCAATAAGACATTTGTTACTTTTCCCAAGCTATCCTTATTCTTCTGTTTTACACATTCCTAATAAATCATTAAAAAATTTCTTGAGGATATATTAGTTATTGTTATATTTCTACAAAATTGTTTAATGTCACATCAAATATTTATAAGATTTTCTGGATGGAAAGAGTATTAGTTAAGCATACTACTATCTAGAAGTGAGCTAAAAACTGAACTGATTTAGACCTGTTTAATGATTAATGCCTCTTCAATGTATTAGACGTGGGAGAAGGTGATGCAACCTTCAAAATTAAATGATTCACAAGGCCATTCACATGGATTCATTGAAATAAATGACAAGTCCAATCTCAGGCATTAATGCCACGCAACACAACCTCAAAGAAATTTGACATCCAAAGCTTAAACTTGTTCCTTTCTTCTCCCTAATGAAACAACAAAAACGGAAAAAAAATAGAAATAAAGAAAAACCAAGTTACTGAAACAGACACTAGAGCTTTGGGAAAAGTGTGATGATGAAGCAAGAGAGGAAGGGAAGAGTAGATGCAGAGATGGGTGAAAAGAAAGATAAGAGTGAATTATAGCTATACTTTAAACTATAGAACCAAACAAGGCAAAAAAATTTTGATATTCAATTTGGTTTTACTGAGATCAAGTATTAGTTCAGTTTTAAATTTTTACATAGATTTTACTTATGTCTTTTGTTATTTAATTAAGTTTTTCTTCTTTATTTATTATTTTCTTTTTTTTTCTAAGAGAAAAATGGTCAAAGTGTAGTTGTGAACCATTTTATCTTTGTTGCTTTATAGTTATTTGGTTTTACGCCTCTTTTTATTTGTTGCATATTTGGTCTATTTTTTAACCTAAAATAGAAAAAACAAAATGCATAATAAAGTGGATAAAGAATTTATTAAAACATTCAGTTCTTTATATATAATAAAACATTTCAAATTATTGTGGTTTAGCTTGTTAAGTGTATAAAAATTTAGATAAGTTGATCACCGTATCAAAATAAGAGGCAACTCCATCTGATTTGTTAATTGTGAAATTTTGTTCAAGCCATACGCAAGATTTTCTGTGTAAATTTATATCCTGTCTACCAACTTAAACTTTTAGACAAAGAAAATATGTAACATAATTTTCATTAGTTTAGTTTCGGAAACGAGGAGAATGGATAAAAAATATATATTCTCTACTTTTTGAATTATGATATGCCAATATATATACAAAGATATAATACATTAGAAAGAAGACTCATAATTCTAATCAAACACAAATTTACTAATTAGTATTCTAGTAAATCTTAAATTGATGTTCATGTCCAACTTGTTCAAAGCTTTAGTAAAAGTATCTCCCAACTTATCCCAATTGATTCCATGTTCTATAGATACTAATCACTATCCTTTCTCAAATAAATTGGCAATCAACTTTTATATATTTAGATATGTTTAGTCCTCCATATTCACATCATTTACCAATATGGGTAGGAGAGAATTGTAATGTATCTATATACTCAAGAAACTTAGCATTCTCATCAATAGTCCTTTCAATAGCATAGTAGTTCAAAATATGTTGGAACAACTCAAAATGGAGGAAATTAGAGATCAATAATTATACTCAGAAATGAGGTTTACTGGATATGCACGAGATATGCACCAAAGAAATTAAATCTGATTGGAACTGAATAGATTTGATTGGATATGAACAATCTTATTAGTGGTTTATTATGCATGTGGCGAACCCCTTATTGAGAATTTTTGTTCAAGCTACACATGTGGATTGTGTGTGTAAATTCACTTCCTATCTACCAACTTAAACTTTTAAACAAGGTGAAAATGTAACATAGATTTTATTAATTTAGTTTTGTAAACGAGGAGAATGGATAAAAAATATATATTCTCTGTTTATGATTTATGATTTACCAGTATATATACAAAGATATTAGAGATTATTAATCAAATACAAATTCACTAATTAGTATCTTACTAAAACTTTAACAAGTTTCATCCCAAGTTTGTAAAAATCATATGTTAAAGCAGATTTTGAAAAAATATATATATTAAAAAAAAAAAGACCTAAAAAATTAATAGGTAGAAGAAAAGGTGCAGATATGGAGTTCAGGGAAGAAAACGATGAGAGAGGGAAGGTGAAAAGGAAAAGGCAATGCTTGTCATTTGGTCAAAGAGGACACAAGGCTTTTCTCAAAAAACCCACCTATATGTGGTGGGGCTGTTGACCAGGATCACCTAAGAATTTCCATTTGAGGAAAAACTCTTCAAAATAAAAACTTGCAATAGTGACTAAATGTATGTGGTGCATGGCAGTGGTATCTGTCTCATTGCCCTCATCCACCAAATTCAAAGCATCAATAAAGTCATTTCTATTCATAATTGACACACGAGTAAACCATCCCATAACTCAAACTCTTACTCTTGATAATGGGAGTTAGACATCACTCTAAGAAGGTATCATGTACAGAACAAAATCTATTGAACCTCCAAAGCCCCTTACTAATCCTCTATTTGTTTTCCATCCTAGTCTCTTCTCCATTCATGTGGCTCTTTCTCTTCATACACAAATAATAGTCATTCTAACCATCTTTGAATTCAAGATTTATTTCCACTTCCATTGCCTTTTAATTAGTCCAATATCTAGACTTTCAAGGAAAAATTGTGCATGCAAACTAAGCAAGTTTCAAGTTTCAATATCTAGTCCAATATCTAGACTTTCAAGTTTCAACATAAGGTAAATCAACAACCATTGTAAGAGAAAATTAATATATGTAATCATCCAAACTCAGCAAGGAAAAATTGTGCATGCTTAGATTGCTATCAGACTGTCATATGTAACTTCCAGCAAGATATCCAATGGCACTCTAGGCCAAGGCCACTCTACAGAAAAGCAAATATTTTGCACATGGCTACTCAATAAGTTAAATAAATGGACCTCAATTACTATGCATGTGATCTACAGTACAAACGTGTATTAGGAACTAATTGTAATGCACCATCTTTTCTAATAAGTTCACACTCAACATCAAGTCAAATAGTTGAAAGAAAAGTACAAGAAAAAATTACCTCCATTACTATCTTTCATGATAGCTCCACCAATTGGGTCTCTTGTGTGGTTAGAAACTCCGGCAATCTTTAATGCCAATGAATTAGCAATGCCCATGTGTCCATCCATCCTTGACAACCACACCTTCACAGCAAATAGTTTTAATTCATAAAATATAAATATGCACATGCGAAAGAAGATCTCTAAACGTTTAGACTTTCTACAGGGTTGTTAGGAGTAATATCATCAATCCACGAAGCCATTGGAAACATTCCTCCCCAAAGGTCATTGTTCCATCCTCCACCCAGTAGCCAAGAACCATGCTTCATATCTGCAACAAAAGAACCAGAGAGTAACATTTATTAACACCTTAAACAAATAATTACTGCCACAAAAACCCATTTAAGTTGGGGATTTTGGGGTACAAACCTTTCAAACTTTTCAAAATAAAATCATATATTTCCTTGACTTCAATGACAATCATGTAACTTCCCTTTCATAATATAGATGGCACAACATATGTTCTATAACTTGTTACTTTTAGATTTCAGCACTCTACCCTATTATATCTTGGTTACAAATATTAAATTGATTTATGTAAATTTATATGCACCTACTAAATGTACTAAACTTTCATTATGTAATTGTTATTTTTACTATCATGAACTATACGGTTACATATAAATGATAGGTTTTAAAAGAATTTTAAGGGCATATTTGATGTATTTTAAATTTATTTTCTAGAGGACACAACAAACCTGATGTGTTACTCCTTTCATTAACTTGTCTAATAAGAAATATAAATTTTTTATATTATATAAACCCTAAAATTTATTCAAAGAAACAGATACATGACAAAAGTAAAACACTTCTAGGAACAGTAATTTAGAAAATGTTCCTTTCCCCAAAAGAGTTTCATTCAAATCAAGCACCAGCCAAACTTGTTGGATAAGCTGATTCCAAATGGGCTAAAACCACAAACATGAATGCCAAACTTGACAATAAGAATGAAAGAATTTCTGAAATGTTTTCTATGTGTTATTGTTGAACAGAATTACACTATATATAGGCACTAATAATAATCAAATCCCTTAATCCTAGGCTAATCAAATACTTAATACTAGACTAATCAAATCCCTTAAACTTACGCTCTATCTTAGGAAGAATTACAGCAGTAATTACAACAAGAATATACACAATAATTATGAAAAAATCAAAGAATATACAGTACACGATAAGGATATAAAATATATTGACACCCCCTCAAATTGATGCTGGTAAGTCTATTAGCATCAATTTGATGCTGAAAAATTAGTCTTTGGAGTGTCAAGGCTTTTGTAAAGACACCAGCCACCTGAAGGGTAGTAAGATGAGGAAGAGTAGTAATACCTCGAGTGAAGGCCTCCCTGATGTAATGACAATCCACTTCTATGTGTTTTGTGCGATCATAATATACGGAATTTGCAGCAATGTGAATAACACTGGTATTATCACCATGAAGTGGAGTAGGATCACTTGGAGGAAATCCAAGTTCGGTAAGAAGGCCACGTAACCATACAATTTCTAAACACGCCGCAGACATGGCTCTATACTCATCTTTTGTAGAAGATTTAGACACACCGTCCTGCTTCTTACATTTCCAAGAAATCAAAGCATCTCCAAGAAAAATACATCATCTTGTGGTAGACTTCCTAGTATCAGGGCAGCTAACCCAATCTGCATAACTATATGTAGTCAAATGAAGATCAAATTTTGTAGGAAAAAATAACCCACGAGTAGGAGACCCAAGTATCGAATTATACGACAAACTGCAGCAAGATGGAGATGTCGAGGTGATTGTATAAATCTGCTAACTATATGAACAACTCAAGAAATATCATGCCTCGTAATTGTTAGATAGATAACACTACCAACAAGTTGCCTATGCAAAAAAGGATCTGGCAAAAGTTTGCCTTCATCTTTTTTGTATTTCACAGTTACCTCCATGGGTGTATTAACAACAGTAGCGCCCAAACCAACGAGTTCTTTGAGATCTTGGATATATTTATGTTGATTTAAAAACAAACCATGATCTTTAGAGTGAACTTTCAGTCCTAAAAAATAGGTGAGATTACTAAGATCTTTCATTTTAAATGTACTATGCAACATATTTTGAAGCTTAGTGATCATCCCTTTATCATTACCAGTGATGTTAATATCACAACATACACCAAGAGAAAGATCATACCGGTGGTTGTCTTGTGAAAGAAAAATGAAGAATCATATTGACTTTGTGTGAATGAAAAAGTAAGAAGAATGTTGCGAAATTTCTCAAACTAGACTCGCTTTAACCCATACAATGAACATCTTAGTTTGCAAACCTCATGAGCATTTGTCTTGGACATTCCCAGTGGAAGTTTCATGTAATCTCTTCCTTAAGATCCTCATTCAAGAAGACATTTTTTACATCCATCTGATATAAAGCCCAAGATTGAGAGGATGCAATAGCAAGTATGGTTCTCACTGTAGTCATCTTAGCAACTGGAGCAAACGTTTCTTCATAATTGAGATCATATTTTTGCTTATTCCCAAGAGCAACCAATCGAGCTTTATAGCAATCTAAGGAGCCATCAGACTTGAGCTTCACATTATAGACATACTTACTACTATGAGCTTAACATGTGGAGGACATGAAACAATGTCCCAAGTGTGATTTTCTTCAAGTGCTTGAAGTTTTACTTCCATTGCTTATTGTCAACACTGATGTTTTATAGCCTCTTTATAACAAGTAGGGATGAAGATAGAAGATAAAAAAAATAGTCATAGCCACAGGAGTTGAAAACCCATACCTTTCAATAGGTTTGTGAAGTCTAGAGCTTCTACGAAGAGGAGGGGATCACTGAAAATAGAATCAAATGTCGCAGGTTGATGTGAAGGGACCATAGGAAGACCATCAAATGCAAGAGGAGTGCGTTTATGATAAATATAACTAGGTTTAAATCTTTGTACAAGTGTTTGTGATGCAGAAAAAATGTGGTAAAGTAGATAAAGAATGGAGTTTTGAAGTTTTTTGTGTGCTAAAGAAAGGCTGATTCTCAAAAAAATGATATTTCTAGAGACATGAGTGCGACGTGCACGAGGATTCCTTTTTGGGTTCCAACATATCCTAAGAAAGCACCCGAATCAAAATACCAATGCTTAGGATTAGAATTTTTGTTACTTGAAAGACCTAAAGCGGAAAGCGCAAAAACTATATCTTTTTTTGCGAAGTAAAAAAAAATAGCAGACTAGAGACATTTGAGGGACCAACCGAGGCATTGTAAGCCGTTTCAAATTTCTTTGGAGGCCAAATGGAACAATCTTTGATGATATGCCCTATTTTCTTAGGGTAATTGCATAATAGTTTAGTACAATTAATGGCAATATGATCGAATTCTTTACAACTATAGCACTGGACATTTGTCATATCTCTGCCTCCTTTAGATCTCCCTTGAGCAACATAGGCAACATAAATTGGAGCAGCCTGTGTAATGAGTCAATGTTCTTCCCTAAGAAGCTCTCCTACACAAACATCCAACAAAGGAACTGACTCTCTATTCATTAGGTTAGATCTGAATGCTTCAAACTTACCTCTAAATTCATTAGAAACTGATTACATTTGCTGATTTCATAGATAGTTTGTACAGCAAAGAGTCCTTCAAGAGGAACCTTTACATATACAATATCAGTGTACTCAGCCCAAAGATTTTCAAATGAAGAATAGAACTCTTGGATTGACAAACTTCCTTGATTGAGTTGACCCAACTCAAGTTCCAATTGGAACCTTCGTGCTGTGTTGTTTTGGTTCTAAATTTTCTTCAGATAGTCCCTCATTTCTCTAGAAGTCTTATAAGGCTTGAGGTTGAGAACTATGGAGGGTTCCACACTTCTAAGGATCCAGGACATAATCTGAGCATCTTTCACCTCCCATTTCAAGTATTTCTCCTTCTCATTTCTTCTATTAGGAGCAGGATTAGTCTCATCAATATGACTCCATAATTCTTTTCCCTTGACAAAGAGCTCAAATTGGAATGACCAGACAATTTTACCATTAAATTGAACAAAAATTGTTCAAATCGTTCCAAAGACATGATTCAATCAAAGAAAAACTCCAAGAAAACGAGAGATACAAGATCAAAACACTAAGATCTTGGAGGAAGACAAGAAGAAACTGGATACGAGAGATACAAGACAAGAAGAAACTTTTATACCATGACAATAAGAAAGAGAATTTTTGAAATATTTTCTGTGTTATTGTTGAACAGAATTACAGTATATATAGGTACTAATAATAATCAAATCTCTTAATCTTAAACTAATCAAATATTTTAATCCTAGACTAATCAAATCCCTTAAACTTAGGCTCTATCTTAGAAAGATTACAGCAGTAATTACAACAAGAATATACACAATAATTATGAAAAAATCAAGAAATATACAATACATAATAAGGATAGAAAATATATTGACAAAACTAAGTATAATGTTCTCCACAAACATGAATGCCAAACTAAGTATAATGTTCTGGAAAATTACTATAATTCAAAAGAGAGTACATCAGGTCTAAAAGAGGAAGACAACCTTCACAATCTTTAAATGTAACTTCCCGTTGTCAGTCAAATTAATATATTACCAAAACTTGTGTAGCCAAATAGTAAAAATACTACAGCATGAGAAAAATAAATCATTTAAGTATCATGAATCACTATGCTCAAAATCGGTCAAACAGAAGAATCATCAAAAAAAATAACCAGCTCCAAGATTGAGCCCGAGAACACACTTTTCGTTGGGTCTCTTTTGCACACAAGTAGCATTCTCAGTCATGGAACACCTACTACACTCACTTACATCACATATGAGTTCTGCTTTGGAATAAGTCTATAAATATATTGATGCTATAGTATATTCATTTCTAGCCCAGGAAAACACATCATGTTATGAGATCTCTATTTCGCACTCTTGTGATCAATAAAACATTATGATCTAATTTGATTCACCATCAGCAAAGTACTGAATTGTGAAGAACCAAGAGAAACTAGTACAACTGCACAACATGCACTAACCAAGATTTCAGTTTCTAAAACAAGACACAACTTTTTAGTTAAAGACACCAAAAATAAACTAAAATATAGTTTATAACAATTATAAACTATAATTGTTAATGGATGGCAGTGGAAATCCCTTCTCGATGCTCTCATCAGAAATAGTTAATGTAAACATTTACGCATTAATTATAAGATCCAAGTTCATATGATATCAAGAATATTGAGCATAGAGGTTATTCTCATGTCATATTCATGGGATCTCAAATATCAACAAGGACATTAGATAACAATTATATCAACATTTGCCTTAAAATAGATATATATTTGTACATATATCTAAATATGAGTTGCTATTGTCCATGCTCTAGAAATTAGAGAGCAAGAAATAGGTGGTTAGGGAACCATAAATTGAAAACAAATAATACCAAAAGCTTAGGATATGCTGGAATCCAAAAAGGACTTCTTTGCTATGATCCTCATGCACCTCGCCATCATGTCTCTATAAATGTCCTTTTCTTTGAAAATCAGCCATTCTTTAGCATACAAAAGACTTCAGAATTCCCTTCTCTATCTACTTTACCATATTTTCCTTCATCACCAACACCTATATAGAGACTTAAATTTGGTTATGTTTTTCATAGATGCACTCCTCCTGCATCTGATGGTCTCCCTATGGCCCCTTCACATCAACATACGACATTTGATTTTATTCTACCCATTTCCAATGATCCCCCTCCTCTTCGCAAAAGCTCTAGAACTCACAAACATGTTGAAAGGTATAGTTTTTCAACCCTTGTGGTTATGACTAATGTTTTATCTTCTATCTCCATCCCCACTTGTTATAAAGAGGCTATGAAACATTAGTGTTGACAATAAGCAATGAAAACAGAACTTCAAACACTTGAAGAAAATCACACTTGAGACATTATTTCATGTCCTCCAAATGTTAAGCCCATTAGTAGCAAGTGGGTCTATAATGTGAAACTCAAGTCTGTTGGCTCCTTAGATCGATATAAAACTCAATTGATTGCTCTTGGGAATAAACAAGAATATGGTCTCACCTACGAAGAAACGTTTGCACCAGTTGCTAAATAACCACAGTGAGAACCCTACATGCTATTGCATCCTCTCAATCTTGGGCTTTACATTAGATGGATGTAAAAAACTCCTTCTTGTATGGGTAAAAGCAGGCACCTAGAGCCTGGTTTACACCGGAAATGTCCATGATGGGGATGTTAAGGAAGAGATTTATATGAAACTTCCACCGGGAATGTCCATGATAAATGCTCTGTGAGGTTTGCAAACTAAGATGTTCTTTGTATGGGTAAAAACAGGCACCTAGAGCCTGATTTGAGAAGTTTTGCAACACTCTTCTTACTTTTTTTCACACAAAGTCAATATGATTCCTCACTTTTCTTTCACAAGACATCCACCAGTATGATCTTTCTCTTGGTGTATGTTGACGATATTATCATCATTGGTAATAATAAAGGGATGATCACTAAGCTTCAAAATATGTTACATAGTACATTTAAAATGAAAGATCTTGGACATCTCCATATTTTTTAGGGCTAGAAGTTCACTCTGGAGATCATGGTTTGTTCTTACATCAACATAAATATATCCAAGATCTCATTGAACTCGTTGGTTTAAATGGTGCTACTGCTATTGATACACTAATGGATGTAAATGTGAAATACTGAAAAGATGAAGGCGAACTTTTGCCAAATCCTTTTTTGTAGTTTTATCTATCTAACGATTACAAGGCCTCATATTTCATAAGGTGTTCATATAATGAACAGATTCATGCAATCACCTTGACGTCCCCGTCTTGTTGCAATTCATCGTATATTCGATACTTAATCGGGTCCCCTACTTGTGGGTTATTTTTTTCACAAAATATGATCTTCATTTGATTAAATATAGTGATGCAGATTGAGCTGACTGACCCGATACTAGAAGTCTACCACATGATGGTGTATTTTTCTTCGAAATGTAAGGAGGACAATGTCCCTAAATCTTTTACGGAGACTCAGTATAGAGACATATCTGCTGTGTGTTCAAAAATTGTGTGGTTACGTGGCCTTCTTTCCGAACTTGGATTTCCTCCAAGTGATCCTACTCCACTTCATGGTGATATTACCAGTGTCATTCACATTGTTGCAAATCTCGTATATCATGAACGCACAAAACACATAGAGTTGGACTGTCATTACATCAGGCAGGCCTTCACTCGAGGTGTTATACTCTTCCTCATCTTACTACTTCACTTCAGGTGGCTAGTGTCTTTACAAAATCCTTGACACGCTAAAGGCAAATTTTTCAGCAGCAAATTGATGCTAATAGACTTACCCGCATCAGTTTGAGGGGGTGTCAATATATTCTCTATTCTTATTATGTAAGGTTGTATATCCCTTGATTTTTTATAATTATTGGGTATATTCTTGTTGTAACTAGTGCTGTAATTCTTCCTAAGATAAAGCCTAAGTTTAAGAGATTTGATTAACCTATGATTAAGGGAATTGATTATTATTAGTGTCTATATATAATGTAATTCTAACCAGCAATAGTATACAGAAAATATTTCAGAAATTCTCTCTTTCTTTTGTCAGTTATCACCCTTCCCCATCTTACTATTTCTCTTCATGTGGCTCATGTCTTTACAAAAGCCTTGACACACCAAAGACACAAATTTTTTAGCGGCAAATTGATGCTAATAGACTTACTAGCATCAGTTTGAGGGGGGAGTCAATATATTCTCTATCCTTATTATGTACAGTTGTATATCCCTTGATTTTTTTATAATTATTATGTATGTTCTTGTTGTAATTACTGTTGTAATTCTTTCTAAGATAGAGCCTAAGTTTAAAGGATTTGATTAGCCTAGGATTAAGGAATTTGATTATTATTAATGTCTATATATACTGTAATTCTGACCAGTAATAGTGTACAGAAAATATTTCAAAAATGTTCTCTTTCTTTTGTCAGTTATCACCCTTCCTCATCTTACTACTTCTCTTCAAGTGGCTGATGTCTTTAGAAAGGCCTTGACACACCAAAGACACAAATTTCTCAGCAGCAAATTGAGGGGTGTCAATATATTCTCTTTCCTTATTGTGTACAGTTGAATATCCCTTGATTGTTTCATAATTATTGTGTATATTCGTGCTGTAATTATTGTTGTAATTCTTCCTGATAGAACCTAAGTTTAAAGTATTTGATTAACATAGGTTTAAGGAATTTGATTATTACTAGTGTCTATATATACTGTAATTCTGACCAACAATACAACATAATAGAAAATATTTCAAAAATTCTCTTTTTCTTTTGTTATGATCAAGCTTTGCACAATATTTTTGACATCCCACCTTTTCCTATTCAAATAAATCAATCTAAACCAAAAGCTTCTCATAAGAGACAAACAAGGACATACCACAACTACTAGTTAATCAACAAGGGATTGAACGCTAAGAAGTCAAAAGTGAACTCACTCAACTAGGCCAACTTTATTTCTCAAAAGGACTGACATATTGGAAACAATAGGGGGGAAATATGGAGTATGTGCATGCCGAAAAAAGTATGCAAATATTTGGTTTTAAAAATGAAATAAGAAAACTTACATCTTACAGCTTCCCCAACCATATTCACAAAATCGTCCTTACTATTTACACCATGTAGATCTAGTGTTGCCATCTGCTCCAATTTTTGGATTAACATTAGTGTATTAAAATCATAATCAAATGGAAAATAATAAAATATTGGCTTAATGATTGTTTTAGTCACAATTTTTATTAGTCCTTTTTTCTTTATTTTTAACTATTTTCATCTTTGAACTAAAAAAGTTTGCAAAAATTAGTCCTCTAATGTTGTCATGGGAGAGCCCATATGGATGGACAAATAGTCTGAGAACTTGGAACAACTGAAGGGAGAGGAAAAAGCCCAAAATACAGCACCCTTTACTTAGTGGCTATAAGTGGATTGCCAAATCAAAGGTCCTAAATTTGACTCACGCCAGCAATGATTTTGTGCCACAATTTTAGAAGTCTCCTCCTGAATTAATAGATAATGATACTAGATTATAAAATCAGTCCTCTAACTAGTTGTAATAGATAAAATACATATACGAAGATTTATTACTTCATTTAGTGAAGAGTAAATATCTCATTTCAACTACAAAATAACTCTAAAAGTTATTAACCATCATCATAGTTAGTTTTCCTTCTTAATTTTTTGCGTTTTCCAAAACATCATTTATTTATCATTTAAATGTAAATTTTTAAATTTTGTCATTAATGGTTAGATGGGTGCATATCACATGATTGATTTATGACTAATTACTTCTAACGGTTTTAGTTTGAGGTTAAAAAAAACAAAATAAAGAAAAAAGATTGAATTGGCTAATTAAAAATATTTCAGGGACTAAAACGACAAATAATCATAACATATCATACAGGTGAAGCATCATCCCTTTTGAACCCACTGCCCTTATGAATTAGTTAAGTATCAAAAGTAAGCAATTAAGGTTTTTACTAGCTATATTTTCCTTGCTCAACTTCATGAGCAATTTCATCATATAAATGGGATAACTTCATCAAATCCTTTAATATGAGAGGATGCAATATTCAACCATTACATAGCACAACCCTACTGAAGGATAGTTCATTTAAATTCATCAAAGAAAAATGTTCAGCTTGGATCATAAAAACTATTGATTTATACAGTTTTCAACCATTTAACATTTCAACTTAGCTAAAATAATTAATGGCTCTTTCTTGAAACTTAGTTAGACAAATTCAAAGGAAAAAACAAGTAGAAGGTATTTGGAATACACAACCTCTGGAAGAGAGAAATTCAACAACATATAGAATGAGAGGCTTTCTTCAGAAAAAATTATATAGCTTATATGATTTTAATGAAACTAGTGAAAGATTTAAACTTGCAGATGAAAAAATAAAAAGAAAAAGAAATAAGGTGATTATTGACACAAAGTAGGTTTGAATTATGTATATCAAATTAATTATGATTTAATCTACAAGAAATTTTCTCTCTTTTCAGAAACAAAATGTCCAACCAGTTACACACAGAAATGTGAACAATCACGAGCAAAAATTCTAAGAAAATGTTCTTGTTGCAACAATTCAGATATGCAAGTAATTGTATAGATCTATAGTCAACATTTTTTTTTTATAAAGAATCCTAAATAAAACTAAAGCTTCATGTTGAGTAATTCACTGTGCTTGAATCATATAAGTGCACATGAATGAGAAAGTAGAACTGTGCATTACCTGTAGTCCACCAGAGATCAAGTGCACATGGGAATCAATAAATCCTGGAACCACAATCTTTCCTTTCAGATTAAACACTTTGGTTTCAGATCCAAATATACCCTGCAACAAAATGTCTCACAAATGAGATATGAGGTGATTCATGATTTTGCAAGTTTCTGGTGGCTGGAAAGAAATTGTTTCATCAAGTAACAATACATTCTAAGAGCATAGAAGAATGCAAAATCAGCAACATAGATTCATGACAAGGAGAACCATGAATGTATTTGTAAAAACAGTTACATTATCCAATTTATAAGAAGTTATTGCAACACATAGCTTCTACTGAAGAAGCTTTATCTTCATGTCTCAATAACAACCTGACCTCTGGATCTCCTGAACTGCTTCTTTTAATAAAAAAGTATATCAATTCATTGCAGTCTTAATCTTCTCAACACATTCAGTTCTATGTGATTGCATTATCATCAAAGCGTTGATTGCACTCAAAATAAATTTCCAAGCTAGGTAAAAGAGCTTGTGCTCAAAAATCATAAATTCAGAACCAATTAAATCTCAAAAACAAGGCGCGCTTGAAACTTCAAAATACGGTACCTATTATCATTAAATGTAGAAATATTTAGACAAGATCAGCTTTAGGGTCAATTTTTTTTAAAAAAAAACATAAAAAATGAATAAAAAATAAAAATCAACTAAAGAAGGGAGACAGCAAAAGAAAAGAAGAAATCATCTTTTCATCAATCGTAAAGATTAGCAGTATCCACTTTGAATCATCCAATTTTTTACTCTGCATTCGTATTCAAACAACTCTAATTTGTAATTGCATATATTATCTTACACTATTATTATCTAAACTAAAAACTCGTTCAATTGTTTTGTCATCCCAATATAAGAAGTATGGTGACATTTTTCAACTAACAAAATGCATTTGAGAAACACTATGCTTTCGGGTTTCATCATAAAAGTAAATGACACAATAGAAAAGCTAAATAAATAAAACTACACAATCAGTATCATCCTTTAATTGAAGAAAAAAAAATTGTCATAAAACCTTGATAAAAGAGTAGTTTCCAACACCGACAATCCGAGTGTCACGAATGGCCATGGATTCAGCAAACGGCAGCGAATCATCAGCGGTGAAAATAGTAGCATTGGTGACAATAAAATCAGCCAGTTGTAATACATTTTTTCTTCGCGATAAATTGAAGAAATCTAAAAACAAAATGGAAAAGAATCAGTTTTTTTTTTTTTTTAATCAAAGAAAAGAGAGAATGGAGAGTGAGAATGAATAATTACTTGAAAAGAAACTGCTGGTGGTGGAATTGGTTTTATTGAGGAGAGGCAAGTAGGCGATAGAGAGGAGGACGGCCGCTATGGCTGAGAGCATAAGCCTCCAGAAATTCATTCTTTTGCGTTCTTCGTATTTCTCGTTCAAAACGAAGCAAACTGTAATAACCGCAACCTAAATTAGGGAAAATGTTTTATAAATTATGAAAATTGAGGGCTTGATAGAATACTTTAAAACTTGAAGGACCTATAAAGTAATTTAAGTTACTTATAATTTTATATTATTCCGAGTCAGCTTTCTCTAGACATTAGCCATCAAACATGTGAGAGCATAATAAAATTTCCTAGTCCAAATTGAGATTCACCAATTTGATAAAAATAAAGTTAGTTGAGTATTTTGTCCTACTATTTATAATAGTTTAATAGTTTAAAACTTTTTTTTTTAAAGAAAAACTTAATTTTATGATTCTTAGATTTCGTTTTTTTAGTGTTGAATTAAAGAATGGTTTATTATCTTTTATATATATATATATATATATTTATTTATTTATTTATTGTAGGTATTTAAATTTAATTATATATCAAAAATATATAATTAAATCTTATTTAAATATTTTAATATATAAATATTTACCTATTAACATACCGACGGATTTACCTCTCAAATTCTCTTTAGAAAAATAATGGATAGAAGTTGAGATACAAAACTTTGAAGTTGAGAGAAATTTAAAAAATATCAAAATTGTCAATTTGGCTCTTCTTCTCAACAAAGTCCATTATGAGAAATTCAAAGGCCTCTAAAGAAAAGTCCAGAAGCCCTCGGAAGAAATTTTCGGTTCAATCGATCAAGATCAAGCCAATGGTCCTTGAAGTTGAATCTAATTCGATGTCAGCCCAAAACACCCTTCGGAGAAATTCAAATCTATTCGATCGAGATGAAGCCTAAAAATGCTCTCGAGCCCAAACGGATTGAATCAATGGATTGATAGAAATAGGACTCTATAAAAATATTTATAAGATTTATATACACGTCATAATATGTTTTTCTCTGTAATTTTCTATTTTACAGGAAATACAAAAAAAAAATTTGTTTACAAATTTTGGCACGACTAGTGAGACAATTTCTACCGCTCATCTCTTTCCATCAAGTTCATTAATGGAGTAAAAAGAATGTTGTTGTAGATGATGACATCAACAAAATTGATTCAAAGAATGTTGTTGCAAATAATGACATCAACAAAATTGCTTGAAAGAACGTTGTTACAAACAATCAACCTCAAGATCAAAGGAGTAGTGATGATGACAATAAAGACTCTTCTGCAAACATCCATGTCATGATTGCGATAATGACAAATGCTTCAACGATAAAAGATAAGTTGATAAATTTGATAAAGTTGGTGGAAGGCCTCGCAATTCAGTCAGTAAAGCAAGATCTCATTATCCTTCAATTGACAAACAACAATAATAAGTCAAGTCAACCTGCATAAAAACGAGTGGAGGAGGTAAACAAAGATGTCACCTTCAATCAAAAAGAAGAATTTAATGATCTTGGAGCAATCAAGGTTATTGAGAAACAATCTCAAGCTATTGATAGATCTAAAACAAATCAAAGGGGCAAACAAAGTATCATCGCCAATTAAAACAAAGTAAGAGCAATATTTCCTCAAAATTTGAAGATGAAGAATCAACTTCAACTGTTGGCGATACTTGAAACTAAATCATCAAAGTCTCCTAGACGCACGAGGTTAAACTGCATTGTTACTCCTTGATACGAGTATAAACTATCTTCATGGTATGGATGCAAAATCCTCCAAGACGCATGAGGTTACACTGCATGTTACTCCTTGATAAGAGTATAAATTATCTGCATCATGAAGACTCATTGGCATGAGTGTAAACTGTTTGCAATGATGAAATGAAGTTTTTTTGGCACGAGTGTAAAATGTCTGCAATGCTGAAATGAAGACTCCTTGCACAAGTGTAAACTGTTTGCAATGATGAAATGAAGGCTCCTTTGCATAAGTGTAAACTATCTTCAATGATAAAATTAAGGCTCATTGGCACGAGTGTAAACTGTCTGAAATCTTGAAATGAAGGCTCCTTTACACGTTTAAACTGTCTTCAATAATAAAATGAAGACTCTTTGGCCCGAGTGTAAATTGTTTGAAATAATAAAATGTAGGCTCCTTAGCACAAGTGTAAACTGTCTGAAATGAAGGTTCTTTGGCACAAGTCTAAACTGTCATCATGATAGAAAGATGAAGTGAAGATGCTCCTTGACGCACGAGTTAAAACTGCATCGTAACTTCTTTGATGCATGAATTTAAATTGCAACTTTGAACTACGTTCGACTTGATTTTTTCACAGGATACGGAGGCACCTTAGATAAATTCCAAGTTCAATCATAAAAAAAAATTATTTTTCATATTAAAAAAAAAAGAAAATGCCCTTAGAAAAAAAGATAGTAAGATTACGAGAAAAAAATTGTGAGAATTAAAAAAAGAAAGGAAGCTGCGGAATTTTTTTTTTTTTAAAAAAAAGAAGCTATGGGAGTTTAAAAAATTACGAGAATATCTTTTGGTTAAAAAGCGGACTGGGCAGATAAAAAAAATAAAAAAGGTAAAAATGTTACGAGAAGTAAAAAAAATTGAATTTGTAGGTATTAAAAAATGTTAGAGGAATATATATATATATATATATATATATTTTGTTAAAAAGAAGATTTGTTTACATAACCAGCATAAAAAGAACGTTGCTAATTCTATCTCTGCACACGTAGCTTCTGGAATTTGAAGATCTCCAAATAATTTGTTGAAACTCGTCACAAATATTGAGGAATCAATAGTAAAAGAAACACTTGGGAATTGTCATCGCCATTGCTGAAAGGGATTGTCATCGCCATTGCTGAATTTTGTTTTGAAATTACCTCAGTTGGATAGCCCTTGATGATGAAGAAAGAACAAGCCATTTTTCGAAAATAAAAAAATACTTACCGAGACTTACCTGCTTTATGAAAAATAAAAGAATACTTACCGAGATATACCGGTGAGGTGAGGTTCCTACAATTTTGAATTGTTGAAAAAAGAATTATCTGGTTCTTCAAAAATCTTGAACTTCAAACTGATGATATCAAAAGGGTGGGAACTATTCTTTATATAGACTCTCTCAAAGAAAAATAAATTATATTTCAAGTTAAAAAAAACTATCATTTTGATTAATTCATATTTGATTTTAAAGTTATATATATATTTTTTATTGAACTATTCGTTGAATGCTTGATACTTGCATGTGTTGTTGTGATTCACTTCTCTCAAGAAATTGATATCCAATTGATTAATTCCTGATAGATTAACGGTTATGACTAGGTTATCATTATTACTAAGTCGTTGTCAGTTCTTTGGGATTACGATATTATGAATGTAAAATTCTAGATGCTACCAATAGACTAGTTACAAGATAAGTACTCTGCCTCAGATTTTGTTTGATTAAGTAACAACCATAAGTGCTAAACTTAAGTCCTTAATTACTCATAATCGACATAGGTAATAAAACTCTATCCATTAGCACTATATCATCAGAATGCATCAATGGTCTGTGACAAAAACAAGGAAGACAATGGAGACATTTGGTACCTTGATAATGGTGCCAGCAACCACATGACAAGGCATCATGAGAAGTTTCAAGAGTTGGATGAATCTATCACTGGAAAATCAAATTTGGTGATGGATCAACTATCCAAATCATGGGCAAGGGGATGGTTGTGTTCACTTGCAATAATGGGGAACATAAGGTCTTCCAAAATATTACATTACTAACCTCTGTAGTATTATTATTAGTCTTGGACAAATGACAGAAGAAGGGAACGAGGTGCACATGGTGGGAGAAACCGTAAAGGTATTTGATAGGAGAAAAAATTTGTTGATGATGGTGAAGCAAACACAAAATCGCTTGTATAAAATCACATTGAAGACGTCCAAACTTGTTTGTCTTCTAGGAAGCTTGGATGACCCAGCATGGTTGTGGAATGCAAGACTTGGTCATGTCAACTTCTGTGATTTGAAGCTTCTAGGAGAGAAGGAGATGGCAATTGGAGTACCAAAATTAACACAGCTAGACAAGTTATGTGAAGCATGTGTGATTGTCAAGCATGTAAGACTGTCATTCCCATACCAAGAAAATTTCAGAGCAAAGAAACCATAAGAACTACTGCATGTTGACATATGCGGGCCAATTACACCATGTGCACTCGCATGTGACAAGTACTTTCTTCTAATTGTTGATGATTTTACTCAATGGGTGTGGGTATATGCGCGGGTAGAGAAGAGTGATGCATTCCAAGCATTTAAGAAATTCAAAACTCTTGTTGAAAACACATCTAAACACAAAATCAAAACACTCCGGGCAGATTGTGGTGGGGAATTCATGTCCGAAGAATTCGCCCAAATTTGTAAAAATGAAGGCATTGAACGACACCTCACGGCTCCCTACACACCCCAACAAAATGGTATGGTAGGCGTCATAACCGTACTGTGATGGAAATGGCGAGATCTCTACTTAAAAGCATGATATTGCCTGCAAAGTTTTGGAGAGAAGTAGTCAGACATGCAGTCTACTTGCTGAATCACCTTCCAACCAAGGCGTTAGGAGAATGCACACTATTTGAAGCTTGGACAAGAAAAAAAACCACATCCACACACTTGAGAGTGTTTCGTTGTGTTTAGAGTTGTAAACGAGTCAAGTCGAAACGAACAACGGATGTTTGAGCTTGTTTATTTAATTTTCGAGCACTATATGGGTTCACTCGTTTAATATTTCGAACATAAATATTTGTTCGAATTCGTTCGATTATCTATTTGTATTGTTCGAGTTCGCTCGTTTAAGTTTTAAATTTATTCAAATTTGAATTGGAATTTTCTTTATTAATTTTTTTTTAAAACTTCAAATCTGTCAAGAGGCGTTACTCGAATGATAAGCATCTTCACTTATGACGTATTTCTCAACAAAAAAATTCAAAATTTTAAAATAATAAAAAATTATATAATTTAAAAATTTAACCATTCAATAAAATTAAAATTTCTTTAAAAAAATTGAGGTAAAATAATAATTATAAAAAAATTAATATAAAAGATACTAATTAATAATATTAATAAAGTATTGTAATATATTTTTTCTTTGTGTATTTCCTGTAAATCGAAAATTACAACAAAAATGTGTTACATGTAAGTAAATTACAATACTTTCTTTTACAAGGTCCTATTTCTATCAATCAGATGATTCGATCCATTGTGGTCTTGATGTCCTTTTTGGTGAACTCGATCCGATGGATTTTAATTTCTCCGAAGGGCATTTTGGATTGATCTCGAAATAGATTCAATTTCGATAGTCGTTGGTTTGATCTCGATATCTTGAACAACCATGAATTTCTTCAGTGGGCTTTTGGACTTTTCTTGAGAGACCTTTGATTTTCTCATAATGGACTTTATTGAGAGGAAGAACCAAAACGATAGAGTTTTGATATTCTTCAGATTTCTCTCAACTTCAAAACTTCTTTATCTCTGTCCATACATCTCTTCTAAAGGAAATTTGGCCCTCTATCTATAAATGGAAATGATGACAATCAATAGCTATTATGGCGCCAAGTGTCACTCATTTGATAGGTAAACCTTTTAATATCTTAATATATAAATATTTATATATTAAAATATTTAAATAAAATTTAATTATATATTATAAATATATAATTAAATTTAAATGTCTATCTCAAAAAAAATACAAGATATGATCCTCTATCTAAAATAAAAGAGGATATTTGTTAAATATATAAAAAATATTTCTAAACATATTAATTATTATTTTTATATATACAAAATAAAGAAGAAAAAACAAAGAACAAACCTGTTTCTTATCTTTCTTAAGTACACGAAGATTATGCACCCAATCATAAGCACATAAGATCATTTCAATTGTATCAACAGACATTGAAGCACGACGATTATCAATCACTCTACCTCCTGCACTCAAAGTAGATTCTAAAGCCACAATAATAATTAAAATAGATAATATGTTACATACCATTTTAGATAATCTACTGTACTTAAGTTGATTCATTCTCTACCATTCTAATGCGTGAAAATGAGCTTCAAAATCACACACACACATATATACACATTTTCTTCGAGATAAATATCCAAATCTGATTTTACATGCTGAATAAAATCTGATTATTTGACGAAGAAATCAAATTTAGCCTTTCTAATAATAACATTTCTTCCAATTTCATGAACCTCATAACTACCACAACTAAACTGATTGTTATCCATTCTTGTCATTGTTGAACTTTGTTCTTGACTCAATTGACACTCATTATACGCACTTGCATAACTTGCATAAACGTCATACAATGACTTCTTAACCAATTCAATATTTGCATTCAAATCATCTTTATAAAGCACAGGAAAAACAAACTCAACAAGTTTCATTTTATACATTAGATCTAAAATTGCACTAAAAGAAAATAACATGTTACATTCACCCCAATATTATCAAATGTAGCAAATATTTTTCCAGCCACAACTCTCATATAATCAGAATGATCCAAAGATTTTCCATTTAATATTTTCTTGATCCTATAAAGCTCTAGAAGAAATAAATTTGAAGTAGGATATTCAGAACTAGATATCATATTGGCAATTTCATAGAAAGTCTCTAAAAATTGAGTTACTTCTTCAACTTTCATCCAATCATGACAATTAGGAACATAACAAAAACCAGGATCAATATCATGATAACTAGAGAAAGCGTCCTTAACTTCTAAAATAGTTGCCAACATCAAATATGTTACATTCCATCTAACAGGACAATTCAAAATTAACTTTTTAGAAGACAATTGAAGTTGTTTCACAATTTTAGCAAATTCATTAATTCGAGCCTCAAAAATTTTCAAGTACTTTATACAATCCAGAACAACATCAACTATACTTCCAATTTCACCAAGTCCATCTTGAACAAGCAAATTCAAAATATGAGCACAAAATCTAACATGAAATAACTTTCCATCAATTGGCAAACATTTTCTCAATAAAAGATCTCTTTTCAATCTTCGAATACAAACATCAATGTATGACGCATTATCAATAGTAATAGAAGCCAATTTATTTTCAATTTCCCAATGAAGAAGATATTTACTAATTGCATCAGCAATAATAACACCCGTATGTGGAGGTGGAACATTTTTAAAACTCAATACACGTTTTGTAATACCCTAGAATCAACAAAATACCCAGGGACAATCATGTATTGAATACTCTGTCCATTTTTTCACAAATCAGTAGGGATGTTAATCTTATCAACCTTTTGTAGTAATGCCTTCAATTTTTTCTTTTTTTTATCATAAACTGACATACAATCTTGTTTCACCCAATGACAACTAATTTTTGATAAAATTGAGAAACAACTTTCATAAACTTATTGAACAAAACATGTTCCATCATTAAAAAATGGATACTCATGAACTAATACCATATGTGAAACAACTTCTCTAACTTTAGTATGATCATATGTAAAGTTATTAATAGAACTTATCCCATCTAATCCTGTTTGAGTAAATGAAAGAACATGTTGCTTCAATGTCGAATTTTGACCAAGTGCTCATTTTCGTTGCAAACAAGTCTTTAAATGTCGATTGAATGTAGTGGTAGTGCTATGTTTAGTCACTGTCTATAAGTCCTTGCAATAGGAACACTTTGCCATTTTGCAGCCTTTGTCATTTGTCCATTCTTCCATTTCTTTCCAACAACTTGCTATTTTTTTCTTTTCTTTCGCTTAAATGTAGTATTTTCTTGAATGTTGTCATTATCTTCATTTTCATCTAACTTAATATGATTATTTAATGTCTCAGTACTTATTGAGTTTATTTCATCCACAATTGGACATGAAGAAGATTCTTGAAATGAACTTGAGAATCATATGAACATACATGTTTAAATGAATCAATAATAATTTTAACTTGTAAAAAGTTTCAATATTATAGTATATTTTCAAAAATCTTCTTACAATAACTGTATAATTATTTTAAAATTAATTAAATATGGTAAAAATTTTAAATTTGAACTTAGAATACTACTATAGTTAAAAATTAAATAGATAAACATTTGAAATTTCTTCCTACATTACAGTATATATATAATTAAATTATATATATTTTTCATATTAACATTTTATTCCATTTATTATTAAATATCATATTATCATCTATATTTTCTTGTAATATATAAAAATAAAAATAAAAACATTGAATAAACATGGCTATAGACAATAACATACTTATTTCTTTCAAAATTTAAATATTCATATATATATATATATATATATATATATATATATATATATATATATATATATATATATATATAACAATAAATAAAAAAAATCTAAAATGATAGCGATTAAGAATGATATAATTCTCAAAAACTTTAAAATATCAAACAAATACAATATAATTATCCAAATAAAATAAAATCAAATAAATATTGTAAAGAAATATTATACTTACCTTAAAACTTATTTTCACTTGAATCTGGACTTTGGAGAATGTAAGAAAAGGGGAACTGCCAATTTTTTAGAGTTTATCAAAGAGATAGAAAGAAAGTTGAGTTGAGCTAGGACGTAAGAGTCTTTTACCGTTCTCAAAGAAATAGAAAAATATTGAGTTAAGATTTTGGAGAACACTAAGGAAGTTAAACCACCGTTATAAATTAGGAAACAAAATTAAAAAATCCCTAATTTAAATATTAGACATTCTTTTTAATATATAAAAATATTTATAATTTGTTTGCAAATGCTTGATTATGTTCGCGGACAATGTTTGAGTAGGCTTGAAAATTAACCGAGCCTAAAAATTTGTTTGAGTTCTGTTTAATAAATGAACCAGTTCAAACCGAGCATAAATGAGTTTGAACGAGTCTAGTTGTGTGGCATGTAGAGCTATAAATGAATTGAGTTGAATTGAACAGGGGATGTTTGAGTTTGTTCGTTTATTTTTCGAATATTGTTTGAGTTCGCTTATTTAATATTTTGAATAGAAAAGTTTATTCGAATTCGTTCAGTTATCTTTTTGTATTATTCGAGTTCGAGGTCGAGTTCGTTTGTTTAAGTTTAAAAAATTTTTAAATTCAAATTTGAATTGGAATATTAATTTTTTTTTTCAAAACTTCAAATTTATAAAATAATAAAAAAATTATATAATTTAAATATTTAGCTATTCGTCAAGAAGGCGTTGCTCTGATGGTAAGCACAAGCACCCTCACTTATGACAGAGGCATCATGAGTTCGAGACATGATAGAAACAAAAAGTCGCATAGGTATTTCAAAGAAAAATTAACTATTCAATAAATTTAAAAATTCTTATAAAAATATTAAGATAAAATAATAATTATAACAAAATCAATATAAAAGATATTGATTAACAATAATAATAAAAGTTAGCATTCTTTTAAATGATAAATCCAATTAAACTATTATGAAACTAATGTAATAAAGAAAAAAATAGAGACAATATAGAGAGAAAAGTAGAGAACATTTAATTGAAGTATTTTGTTACAAGACTTGTTCATAATCCTTCCTCTCTATTTATAAGGATAAAACCCTAGAAAAAAAGTAGGAATATACATATAGGATATCTCAATGGATATTCACATAATAAATATTGCCCTAATAACATCATTGATCTAGACATTAAGGGATAATAATGATCATTGAATTGACATCCACTAAATTTAATGTATCTTTAGGATTCATGATACTCCCCCTTGAATGTCCATTGCATAAAGAATGTGTCTCGTTAAAACCTTACTAAATAAAAACCACATAAGAAAAAAATCTAGTGAAGGAAAAAGAGTACACTATTCTTTGTGTGTAAATTTCTCTCCGTGATGAGATGAATTCTCAAGATCTTTGAATCTACTCAAACCAATTTTATATCTCAATTTCTCAAAGGTTGCATTTGAAATGGCTTAGTTTTTAAAATCTGACTTTTGCAAAAAGCCTTATAGGACAAGTCGTGCTTTATGCCTTACGACTTATTGTTCTCATTTTTCTTTCACACAAATATCAATTTATAACCAACAAATTTTACACCTTTGACATTTGGACTACAAATCCAAAAACTTCTCATTTTGCAAGTGAATTTAACTCCGATTGAATCACATCTTTCCATTAAGGCCAATCAATTATAGATTGATATTATTCAACTAATGAAAGATCAAGATCCTCATTATCCTTGAAAACATCAAGGGCTATATTATATGCAAAAGCATTATCAATAATTATTTCTCTTAAAAACCAAACTTTTATCGTAAGTGGTAAAATTGATAGAGATTTTCAAATTCTCTTCATCATTTGTAATGGAATATTTTTATCAGTAGTTTCTTGGTTTTCTTTTTCTGTTTATTCAATATGATCTTCTGGATCATTTAATTCTATTTTCTTTCAAGGATTTTCCGCTTCTGGCGTATTTTTGATGCAATAGTTATAGGATTTATCTTTTGTCCTTCAAGGACTTCTATTCGTATAGAAGCATTTATAGCCGGAATATGCGATTTAGTGACTCTGCTGGAGTTAGAATCAGACAGTTGATTTGCAATTTGTTGCAAATGTATTATCTTTTGAACTTCAAGTTCACTCATATTTGTGCGTAGATATTAAATGATTCAAAGATGTTTTCCACACAATTTTAGTCTTATGCCATTTATTCTCTCCCCCTAACGTGGGAAGAATTTTTCATCAAAATGACAATCAGCAAATCTTGATCTAAACATATCCCCAGTCAAAGGTTATAGATACCTTATAATAGACGACGAGTCATACCCAACATATATCCCTAATCTTCTCTGAGGGCCCATCTTTGTTCGTTGGGGTGGTTCAATTGGAACAAAGATAACACAACAAAAAATTCTCAAATATGAAATATTAGGCTCTGAACCACAAGTCAATTGTAATGGAAAATATTTATGATAACTTGATAGCCTTAAACGCACAAGGATTGCAGCATGTAAAATAGCATGTTCCCAAGCTAATGTGGGGAGATTTGATTTCCTTAATAATGGTCTAGCAATTAATTGTAACCTTTTGTTAATGATTCAACTAGACTATTTTATGTATGAACATCAGCTACCGGATGTTCAATATCTACCCCATAGACATGCAATAAGAATCAAATGTACATGAAGAAAATTCACCCGTATTGTCTAAACGGATTCGTTTAATAGGGTCATTAGAAAATTGCGTTCTCAAGCGAATTATTTGGGAAAATAATCTTGCAAATGCCAATTGCGAGTTGACAATAAACAAACATGTGACCGTCAAGTTGATGCATCAATTAAAACCATAAAATATCTAAATTGTCCGCATGGTGGATTAGTAAATCCACAATATCTCCATGAATTCGTTCTAGGAACATAGGACTTCCAACTCCTACTTTTAATAGTGATAGTCTTTTGATCAATTTCTCTTTTGAACATGCATCACATGAGATTTTTTTAGAAGTCAAAATTCTTTCATTTAAAGGATGGTCATGTGTAATCTCAATTATTCTTCGCATCATAATTGATCATGGATGACCAAAACGATCATGCCAAATTCTAAAAGTAATGGGATTAGTAAACTTCTGCTTTACTAAATGATGCATCTCAATAGCAGTAATCTTAGCATAATATAGGCCATATGATAGAGATGAGTTTTTTTTAAAAAAAATTTATTACCATAATTTATTTTAGTGATGTCCAAATATTCATGGTCATTATCTTCTATAGTCTGAATATGATATCCATTATTTCGGATATTGATAAGTCGTAAATTATCAAAATTATTATATTCAATTCTCATATATTTTTATTAAATATTGAACTAATTTCTTGAATTTATTGTTATTTTGATAATAGGGACAAAATATCGAGAATTGAGCAAAATTTGGATAAAAACTCATTTATTATTATAAATTAAAGAAATTATTCAGAAGAAAATCAAATTTTGAAGATATTCTCAAGATAGTCTAGATTTATTATTATTTTATTAATTAAGAGAGATATCTTATTTTAGTTAGGATATTATTTTATTATTTTATTTTATCTTCTATTATCTTCTTTTTAAAACCAAGTTAATATCTTACTAGGACTTCAAAAAAGAAAGTTACGAATAATCCTATAAATAGAATCTCTCTACCCTAGGGTTAGCACAACTGGATGTAGGAAAAACAAGTTGAGAGAATTTTCAAATGATAGGCGCTTAAGCCTCAAATCAATTCGGGGATGATTTCAAGACAAGTTTCGAGTTCATGAGCGATACAATTTTCGAGTTTTAGGCTGATTTCTAAACTTTGAATTTTACTAATATTTCAATGTTTATATCGATTGATTAAATAGTGAATAGATTTTATTTGATCATTTCTGAAGTTTTTTGATTGAATTAAATAGGGATTTTATTATTATAATTAAATTTATGTTTTGACAATTCTGTGGCTTCAAGAATTGCTTTAATTCTACCAGGGATTTTAAGTTAAATTTCAATTAATTATTTGGCATTTGTCTTAAATATCTCTTTGTTTGTTTAATCGAATTCTAGCGGTTTCGTTAGTAGGTGATACGAATTCTGGTGGTTTCATCAGAATTAAAATTAAAGTTTTGGTTTATAATTCGAAAATAAAATTATAGAACGAGGAAGAACTTGAATTAAATGAATCTCGACTCAAGTTTTCTCATATTTGATTTTCTTAATTATTAGTTGTCTTTTTACATTATCGTTATCTAAAAATCCTTCATTTTTATTATTTTTTTATTCTTGTTAACTGATTTAGATTTAGTTTCTTAGGAAAACGACTCCGTGAACACCCTATATTGCTCACCGAATAAATTAAATTAATCTTGGCTGATTTAACGATAATCGTGTAATTCTAAAACCGCACCAAAATTTTGGCGCAAGTGTTGTTTGCACTATTCTGGTCTAAAATTTTATTTTTGATTGATCTGAATTTTGGTACCCAAAGGTTTTGGGTCGTTGGGAATAAAACTCAGTGCCTTTAGGCAGTGAATGATGTCGTGGTTTGTTAAAATTCCATCGTTTTGACCACTTTTTTCGATTTTTTAAAGTATTTTTTTATTTTCATTAATTAAAAAGAAAGAGGTTTTTTTTTGTTTCAGTTGCATTTGTTATTTGTAATCTTTGGTGTTTTATTTTTTTCAGTTGAAGATGGAGAACAAACTCAATGAGATAGAATTTTTGATAAGAAAATTATCATGACAAAGGCGAATTTGTATCATTCGTTGTGGTATATGTTTATCATTCATGCATCCTTCACAACAATGTCCTCAAATGTATGATCCATATTCATCAACTTATAATTTTGGATGGAGGGATGGCATGAACTTTAGATATGAAAATACTTGGGAACAACAACCACAACAACATAACTTAGAATCAGGCCCAATCTGATGGATATAGTGAAACAGTTAGCAAAGGCTAATGCAGAAACAAAAACTAAATTGCAGAATATTGAAACACAAATAGGACAGATGGCTGCTAGTTTTAATGAGTTGAGGAATCGACGTTATGGAGAGCTATCTTCCCAACCGATTCCAAAGATGGGAGGTAACATAAGTACTCTTAGTGAGGAAGAGTTACATGATCCAGTAAGTTCTTTTGAACTATGTTCATATGAAGTATCAAATCTTGAAATAAATATGCTAGATTTTTCATCCAATGATTTTTCTGATAATTCAATGAGTAGTGATTTGATTTCTGATTCTCCTAAATTTGTTGAGTTTGATGATATCATTAATAGCTCTCATTTTTGTCTTGGATTTGATAAATGTCAGACATGCCATAAAGCTGATGATTATTTGACATGTGATCAGAATGAGGAAGTTACTCATTTCAAATCTATTAAAATTATTGATGAAGCTATTGATTCGGTTAATGTTCCTAATGAAGCTATTGATTTTGTTGATGCTATTGATGATATTGATTCTACCAATTATGTTGATTTCATTAATGATGCCATGAAAAATCCTTCATATGAGCATTCTATTTTTCAAGAAAATTCATTAAATTTGCTATCTGAACATTTGCCTGATTCCATGAGTCTTTCTAAAGTTTCTGAGCTTGTTGAATCTGATTTACATACATGTTGCGAAAATGGACAATACTTGAATATGGTTGAGGAGGTTCCTCATTATTTTGATAATTTTGATGATTCTATAGTTCCTTGGATGATAATTGTCATAGTTCACTTGCTGAAAATTTTGTTGAAATGACATCTAGAAATAAGATAGTTCCATCTATTGAAGAAACACATACATTAGAGTTTAAACCTTTACTCAACAATCTTAAATATGCTTATTTAGAAAAGAGAGAAACATTGCATGTTATCATTGGTAATAACCTCTATCCTAATCAAGAAGATGAATTACTTAAGTGGTTAAAGAATAATATAAAAATAATTAGGTGGACATAATCAGATATTGTCAATTTTCAGGTTTCTCATGATATTCTTGCATATTTTAGTAGGCATCAAGTAAATAAGGTGAAGAGTAAATATAAAATTTATTTTTGGAATGATCCATACATATGGCGAATAAATAGTGATCATGTTATTAGAAGATGTCTTCCTATTCATGAATTTCCTTCTGTTTTAAAAATTATGTCATACAATTGCACGTGGTGATTATTTTTGAGTTGCAAGGGAAATAGCAGCTTATAAAAATTCTAGCATCTACAGAGAAAGGAATAAAGCTACTTATGATCAGATCATCAAGAAGAAGAGATTCGTGATTGGAGGAAAAAAGTCTTCCTTTTCAATTCACGACTTAAATTGATGCAAAGAGCACATAGTGGAGGAGCCTCACCTTCAATCTAATTCATACATTTGACACCACCAGGCTCTTTCTTTTACTTTTTCCTATATTTATAATATTGTTGCTTACATTGTGGACAATGTTAGATTCAAGTGTGGGGGAAGAGCATTTTATTTCTGTTTCTTTTATGTTTTTGTTTATTTTATTTATTTTAATTTTTTATTTAATTTTATTTTTTTGTTATTGCATTTTTTTTCATTATTTCTAAAAACTTTGCCTAGGCTTTGGAATCCTTTAGTCTTTTGATATGTTCTTGAATACTTGAATTCGTGAGGAATATATTTTTATTTTGACTTTTGATACATGATGGATATGAGCATGAATAGAGTTTTCTTTAAAACTTACATGATAGTGTCTTGTTAATTTGTTGAATGAAAAGTGCATCAATCTCTACGCCAACAAGCCATTCTCGTGAGTTTTTTAACCTATGAGCAATCTATCATATTTTGCTCTATCTTTCTTTGATGTGTGATATTGGATTTAGTGTGTTTATTCTAGAACTTGCTTGTGAATGGATTTTAAAACCAAATATTTGGATTAATTCTTTAATATGATAAGGGCAAATTAGGAATTGAACCCTTGCGTCTTTGATTTTTAAAACCTCTTTGTTTTGTTTCTTATTTTCCTACCTTTGTCATTATATCCACTAGTTAGCCCCTTTGAGCCTATATATACCTTTCTCTTTGATTTCAAACCACATAATAAACCAATTTACCCTTTCTTTGTTTAAACCACAGACTTTGCACCCTAAAGAAGGAATTTATATTTTTTACTTGCATGGGTATTCTTATTCTTATCTTCAGTTTTGAGTTGTGAGTTGTTTGTTGAAAAAATCAACAAGAGAAAAGAAAAAATTCGAAAGAATTAATTAGAGATCTCAAGAAATCTCTATAAAAAATAGTGTATGTTTATTATATTAGACAAAGGCTTTTGAAAAAAAAAGGGAAAATGCAGGAAAATGCAGCACAAAAAAAGATATTTGCTTCAAGTTTTAATTAAAATATCAGAAGTTTACTTGTGCAGTGATTGTGTATTTTCTTTCAATTAACCTACTTTATATTTATATCTGTACCATACCCTTACCCTTGCCCCATTACAACCTTTATAAAGACCCTTTGATTATTGCAATAGGTTCTTATGTGTTGGTGTAAATTTGATTTACTTGCAAGCCTATGGTAATAGCATGCTATTTCTGATTTTGAGAGAAAATATGTATCCTAAACACTTTGAGAGAATCGAATGAAACCATTTGTGAGGATGTTGAGACTTGTTGCACTTGATTTTAATGAAGAAATGAATACTTGAATTTTTCTAAAATTTATCCTATGAATGCTTATCTCTTGATTGTTTGAGATTCAATTCAATTATATGTACTTCGCTTATTTGGATTATGGGATATAGAAAGAGATGAAAAGGAACTTGTTTTAAATTGATATATGCTGGAGGACAAGCATGAATTAAGTGGGGGGAATTTGATAAGTCATAAATTATCAAAACTATTATATTTAATTCTCCTATATTTTTATTAAATATTGAGCTAATTTTTTGAATTTATTCTTATTTTGATAATAAGGACGAAATATCGAGAATTGAGCAGAATTTGAATAAAAACGCATTTATTATTATAAATTAAAAAAATGATTGAAAAGAAAATTAAATTTTAAAGATATTCTCAACATAGTCTAGATTTATTATTATTTTATTAATTAAGAGAGATATCTTATTTTAGTTAGGATATTATTTTATTATTTTATTTTATCTTCTATTATCTTCTTTTTAAAAAGAAGTTAACATCCTACTAAGACTTTAAAAAAGGAAGTTACGAATAATCCTATAAATAGGGTCTCTCTACCCTAGGGTTAGCACAAACTGGATGAAGGAAAAACAAGTTAGAGAGAATTTTTAGATTATAGGCGCTTAAGCCTCGAATCAATTCGGGGATGATTTCAAGACAAGTTTTGACTTCATGAGCGATACAATTTTCGAGTTCTAGACTAATTTCAAAACTTTGAATTTTATTAATATTTCAATGTTTATATCGATTGATTAAATATTGAATAGATTTTGTTTTATTCTTTCTGAAGTTTTTCGATTAAATTAAGTAGGGATTTTATTGTTATAACTAAATTCATGTTTAGACAGTTTGGTGGCTTCACGAATTGCTTTAATTCTATCACGAATTTTAGGTTAAACTTCAATTGATTATTTGGCGTTTATTTTAAATATTTCTTTGTTTGTTTAATCGAATTCTAGCGATTTCGTTAGTAGGTGATACGAATTTTGGCAGTTTCATCACAATTCAAATTAAAGATTTGGTTTATAATTCGGAATAAAATTAGGAACGAGGAAGAACTTGAATTAAATCATTCCCGACTAAAGTTTTCTCATATTTAATTTTCTTAATTATTAGTTGTCTTTTTTCATTCTCGTTATCTAAAAATCCTTCCTTTTTATTATTTTTTATTCTTGTTAACTGATTTAGATTTAGTTTCTTAGGGAAACGACTCGGTGAACACCCTATATTGCTCACTGAATAAATTAAATTATTCTTGGCCGATTTGACGACAATCGTGTAATTCTAAAACCACACTAGATATCTTTAAAACTCAATAAATTTCTTAAAGACTTGGAAGAATAAAATGCATTATCAATGACAATCATCGTTCCTCTTGATAATATAATATTAGCTCCTCCGAAGTCTTCAATAAGTTTTGCACTACCATTTATTATTATAACACTTATTTCTCTCATATTCAAATGAGAAAAGTATTTCTCTTTTTTAAAATATGGTGCTCATAATGTGACTATCAATTAGACATATACTGTCAATATCATTTTTCAATCCATAAAATGGGGCAATGTCCATCTGAATAATAATAAAATTATAAATTAAAATATAAATAAATAATATGAAAATATAAATTTCCAGAATGTAAAATATATTAAAATATTTGAGAATGTTCAACTAAACTATCAAAAACAACATATTAAAATATTAAAAGAACATAAGGTATTTTAATACTTTTGAACACTTCCATCCATGATCACATTTTCGAACATATACTAATCAAGTGATCAATTTTTCCTTTGGATGTTCAAAAATGTCAGCTACATCCAAGTGAGCAACACCAATATTGTCAAGATCATCTTCATTATTTCTTTCATGAGTTAAATTTTTAGAAGTAAAATTTACTTCGTCATTTTTGTCTTTCTTTTCAATAGATGCTTGATATAGATCAACAAGATGCTTCGCGTTACGATAGGTACTAGTCCAATGATCTTCCATGCCACAACGATAACATTTATTCTCACAATTTTGTGAAACTTTATTTTTTTGTCCAATTCTGGTGGCCATTGATATCTTTGGCACTTGAATTATTATTTCGATGGTTACGATCATAAGGGCCAAATTTATTCTGAGTATATCCATGATCACATTTATGACCACGATCAAGGCCACGACCATGACCACGACCACGACCATGGCCACGGCCACGGCCACGGCCATGATAATTATTTTGAACATGATCGCTTCTGGGATCATGAGTTTTAACCACATTCACTTCGGGGAATGGATTAGGACTCGTTGGTCTTGTTTCATAAATTTTCATCAATAACTCATTATTTTGTTTCACAACAAGAAGACAATAAATCAACTCAGAATATGTTTTAAATCCTTTTTCACGATATTGTTGTTGTAGAACAATATTTATGGCATGAAAAGTGGAGAATATTTTTTCTAACATATCATCATCTGTTATATTAACTCCACATAGTTTTAATTACGAAAGTTTTTTAAACATGACATAATTATACTCACTTACATATTTAAAATCTTAACATCTTAAATGCGTCCAATTATATTGTGCTTTAGGGAGAATAACCATCTTCTGGTGGTCATAATTTTTCTCTCAAATTATCCCATAAAACAAGGGAATCTTTTACGGTAAGATATTCATTTTTTTAAATCCTCTTGAAGATGATGGCTGAGAAAAATTATATCTTTGGCACGATTTTTGTGAAGATGATACATTATTTTGTATCACTATGTCTTTTAGATCCATTGTCGCAAGATGCATCTCAACATCTAATCCATGATAAATAATTTTTTCCAGTAATGTCAAGAGCCACAAATTCAAACTTAGTAAGATTTGCCATAAGATAATGAACTTGATTACCTGGATTAATGTGATATTGTCAAATGTATTTCAATAAATTTCGGGTTTATTGTAAAATTTATTATAATAAACTTTGGGTTTATTGTCAAATTTATTCTAATAAACTTCGGGTTTATTGTTAAACGTATTTCAATAATAATACATATTTTAGATAGTTTAAAACACACCATTAAGTAAAGGGCTTCGGGCCCAATACTTGATAAACAATCCATGATCGAGCGATGTGTGACTTCATGTCAAACCCGCCCTCCCATGGAAAATATAATATTAACAAAATAATTATAACTTCACCATAAAATATTGGATTTAATAAAACACTAAGAAGAAATAAATCCTTTTATTAAAACAAATAAATATCATATATTCGAATATTAAAATAAATTTCAGCAACTAAACAATAATTTCAATCCCATAATGAAATTTCAAGAACAATAATTTAAGTCCTTAACAAAATTCTAAAAATATATCAATAATTTTAATTACAACACTAAAATGGAATCATCAATAAAAAATTAATAAACCTCATATTTCTTTACGGTCAATTAAATCCAAAACAAAAAATTGTATCCATATAATTGTTATCAATGTTATCAATATGAATTGCAATAATTGTCATAACATAATATATGCAAAGAATAAGCATTTAATCATAATATGAATGATATGCTAACCATATTCATTGTGAACATACGGGAAATTAAAATAATGTTCAAAAAATTATTAAATAAATAATCTCATAATATACATAACATAAAGCGACAAAATATTAATTATTACAAATTATAAATTAAATAGTTTGCGAAATCAAACCCTTAGAGATCTTGAATTCTAATATTCTTGATACCTTTAAAGATCTTGAATTTTTGGTTCTTGATTATATTCTTGATACCTATAAGTTTTACCTTTGTGGTAGAGACTTGTGCTAATAACGTGTTATGAAATTAATGTAATAAAAAGAAGAAAATAGAGACAATATAGAGAGAAAAGTAGAGAGCATTTTATTGATGTATCTATGTTACATGACTTTCCTAATCCTTCTATTAAGCTCTGTATTTATAAGGATAAAATCCAAGATAAATCAGGGATACACCCTACAGAAAGTAGGAATATAGATACATGATATCTCAATGGATTCACATAATAAATAAATAAATAGATTTATAACATAAACATATTACTTATTATTTTTATATATACAAAATAAAGGAGAAAAAAAAAACAAAGAACAAACCTGTTTCTTATCTTTCTTAAGTCCATGAAGATTACGCACCTAATCAGATGCACATAAAATTATTTCAACTGTATCAATAGACATTGAAGCACAACTGATGCAGTTCCGATTGGTATGCTAAAAGATAGACTTTATTTACCTATGTCGATTATGAGTAATTAAGGACTGAGTCTTACTAACTGTCACTTAGCATTCAATTATTGTCACTTAATCAACCAGAACCTAAGGCAGAGTACCTATCGTGTAGCTAGTCTTTTGGAAAGTATCTACGATTTTATTAAGTTAAATATCGTACTCCTAGGGAAGTGGTAACGGCTTAGTAGTAACTAGCCTTTTATCCTAACTCCTATCTTATGACCCAGTTATGCAATCTTCATCAATGATTTTGATGAGAGGGTAATCCATTCTCCACTAGGGTTAAGTCTAATTAATCCTAGAAGTGTTTTATAGATGAGTCCTGATTCTATGTTATACTGCTCCTATATGTTGATTGACCTATATTCGAGTATTTTATACATGTCTTGGCCTGGATTGCAACTATGTTCTGTGTCTAAAGGCGTATCACATCCGAGGTTTCTAATAAACCGCCCTACCTTAATGACGGCCCTACTCACGGTTCGGGACGAAGGCATCCATGAAAGCCCTATGCCACTTCGGGGATCATACCGCTTGCCCTAGCCGCCGGCATAATCGGACTCGGCTCGACTTACCTAGACTACTCTAACAAACAGGGTGTTCAGCAGGTTATTTTATCTAGCATGGCAGATACCAATACTAATTGATGCTTGTTAAACTAAACAGGTTATGATTAGACCGTGGTTAGGAATTGTCTATAACCCTAACTTTAGTTTAAAAGAGCACATTAGACATGCAGACATAGTGAATGTTAAGCAGGTGGCTATTTCCGGAAAAATATAACAACGTCAACATATAAAACAACTATTCATAAAAATTGTAATCTCGTATTCATAATAAATTTTTAGGACAACACAATAACAACATATAAGAGAGGGACATGGGGACTGATGCCATAAAGAAATCACCCTTTACATAGTCTCGCCGACGGAGCGTACTGCTGTATATGTCGTATTGCTAGCCCTGACTCTGCTCGCCAGAACCTTCGGAGGACGCTTCCTCAGCCTAGTAACTAGGCTTTACCTTAATACCCAGCTTAAGCTCAGCCCTGTGGACTGACTCTTCGAACGCCTAGAGCCCTCTTAGGATCTCCTAACGAAATCCTGGGTATTCTATGAATACCAGAAACGAACCTATCTATAGAAGCCTAAGATCTGAGACTATTTCTCAGAAACTAAAACAAAACACTAATAAGAAAGAAAACTGAGATCCGAGTCTCTGAGTGAGTTGTGTATTGGAGAAGTGTACACTAGAGACCACTAAATGACTCAGATCGAGTGGAGAGGAATGATTCCAACTGCTGGAGGCCTGGGGTATTTATAGCAGCTTCCCTGGGTGATTTTTCATCAAAAATTCGATGTGGGACTGGAACTGGGGGTTCGGGACTCCCGTCCCGGATTGGGACGCCCATCCTGGTCTGTTGACCAGGTCGGGATGCCAATCCCGGGTTCGGGACGCCCGTCCTGACCCTTTGACCAAGTCAACATTTCCAAAAATTGCGTTTTTGCCCCAAAATTTGCTGTTTTCGTCTACTTTTCACCTGACACTTCCAAAATCATAAAAACCGTGAAATTAAGTAAATAATAAACATTTAAGATCAATTTACTCTCAATTTCACCCTAAATAATATATAAAAACATGCTAAAAAGGTGATACGATTTTCGCGTATCAACAACGATTATCAATCACTCTACCTCTTGTACTGAAAGTAGATTCTGAAGTCACAGTAGTAATTGGAATAGATAATGTCACATACCATTTTAGTTTATATACTGTACTTAAGCTGATTCACTTTCCACCATTCTAATGCATGAAAATGAGCTTTAGAATCACATATATATACATTTTCTTTGAGATAAATATCCAAATATAATTTTACAAGTTGAATAAAATCTGATTGTCTGAAAAAGGAATCAAATTTAGCCTTTCTAGTAATAACATTTCTTCCAATTCCATGAACCTCATAACTACCCCTACTAAACTGATTGTTATCCATTCTTGCCCTTGTTGAACTTTGTTCTTGACTCAATTGACACTCATTATATGCACTTTCATAACTTGCATAAAGGTCGTACAATGACTTCTTAACCAATTCATATTTTCATTTGAATCATCTTTAAAAAGCACACGAGAAAAAAAAACTCAACAAGTTTCATTTTATACCTTGGATCCAAAATTGCACTAAAAAAAATAACATGTTACATTCACCCTAATACTTATCAAATTTAGCAACCATTTTTCCAGCCATGAATCTCATATAATCAGAATGATCCAAAAATATTTCATTTAATATTTCCTTGATCCTATAAAGCTCTAGAAGAAACAAATTCGAAGTAGGATATTCAAAACCATATATCATATTGGTAATTTTATGAAAAATAGCCAAAAATTGGGTTACTTCTTCAACTTTCATCTAATAATGACTATTAGGAACATAACAAAAACGAGGATCAATATCATGATAACGAGAGAAAGCATCCTTAACTTCTAAAGTAGCTGCCAACATCAAATATGTTCCATTCCATCTAGTAGGACAAACTAAAATCAACTTTTTACAAGACAACTGAAGTCGTTTCACAATTTTAGCAAATTCATTAATTCAAGCCTCATAATTCTTTAAGTACTTTATACCATCCCAAACAACGTCAACTATACTTCCAATTACACCAAGTCCATCTTGAACAAGCAAATTTTAAATATGAGCACAACATCTAACATGAAATAACTTTCCATCAATTGGCCAACATTTTCTCAATAAAAGATCACTTTTCAATCTTTGAATACAAACATTATTGTATAACGCATTATCAACAGTAATAGAAGCCAATTTATTTTCAATCTCCAATCAAGAATACATTTACTAAGTGCATCAACAACAATAACACCCGGCAGTGGAACATTTTTAAAACTCAATACACGTTTTTGTAATACCCAGTTAGAATCAACAAAATGCCCAGTGACAACCATATATTGAATACTTTGTCCACTTTTCAACAAATCAGTAGTGATGTTAATCTTATCAACCTTATGTAATAATGTCTTCAGCTTTTTCTTTTCTTGATCATAAATTGACATATAATCTTGTTTCACACAATGACGACTAATGTTTTTATAAAATGGAGAAGCAGCTTTCATAAACTTTTTGATCAAAACATGTTCCATCATCAAAAATGGATACTCATGAACTAATACCATGTGTGCAGCAAGTTTTCTAACTTTAGCATGATCATATGTAAAGTTATTAATAGAACTTACCCCATCTAATCTAGTTTGAGTAAATGAAAGAACATGTTGATTCAATGTCGAATTTTAACCAAGAGCTAATTTCGTTGCAAACAAGTCTTCAAATGTCTATTGAATGTAGTGGTATATGTTTATTCACTGCCCATGAGTCCTTGCAATAGGAACACTTTGCCATTTTGCAGTCTTTGCCATCTGTCCATTCTTCCATTTCTTTCCAACAACTTGCTATTTTTTCTTTTCTTTCGCTTAAATACAATGTTTTCTTGAATGTTATCATTATCTTCATTTTCGTCTAAGTTAATATGATTATTTAATGTCTCAATACTTATTGAGTTTATTTCATCTACAGCTAGAAATGAAGAAGATTCTTGAAATGAACTTGAGAATGGTATTGACATGCATGTTCAAACAAATAAATAATAATTACAAATTCATTAAATACGGTCAAAATTTCAAATTTGAACCTAGAATACTATTGTAGTTAAAAAAATTAAATAGATAAACATTTCAAATTTCTTCCTACATTATAGTATATATATAATTAAATTAAATATATTTTTCATATTAGCATTTTATTCCATTTATTATTAAATATCTTATTGATAACGCAAAATTATATCATATTTTTAGCATGTATTTGGACACAAATTAGGTCAATTTGGAAAGTATTTGGGATTAATTGCATTAAATTAACACATAATTGCATAATTTGTGATTTTGGAAGTTTCAGTGATTAAATTGCATAAAATAGCAAATTTAGGGGCAAAATTGGCATTTTTTTAACACCCAAAACAATCGTCCTTAAGAGAAGAACGACCGTCCTCTGGGAACAGGCGTTCTGAGTGTCCCACATCGAGAATTGAAGTGAAAAATGCTCCAGTTCACTGCTATAAATACCGCAGACCCCAGGAGTTCAAATAATCCCTCAACAATCAACACAGTTCATCTAGCAACTCGGAGTGTCTCATTTTCCCTCGTTTTTGAGTGTTATCTCAGTATTCGGGAATTTGAATAGTTTAGCGTTTGAGTCTAGTTTTCATAGAATACCGGGATTTGGATAGGAAATCCCTAAGAGCTCTAGGTTATTGTTTTCTTAGTCAATAGAGCAGTGCTTAAGCCTTGACCAGAAGTTAAAGCATTGCTACTAGGTCGAAGAAACGTTCCCCGAAGGTTCTGACGTCTAGAGTAGGATCGACATTTAGAAGTAGAAAAGAATGCAATGCCAAGAATATCGTAAAGTAGTGACAGCCTTACGATAACTATTATCTAAACTCTATCTTTTACATTTCTTAATAGTCTGTCTCAATATCTATTTGATTACCGATACTCGAGATGTTTCATTATATATGTTTTACAATTTGAGGTTATAGTCTTTTTATTTCCCGAGAAGATCATGAAGCTTAGTTATCATTATGCTTTGATTAATTATTTGTGCTTTTAAGTTAAACCTAGGGTTATGGATAAAATATAACCAATTTAACTTAAGAGTTCTACCTTAAGTCCTGACCAGAAGGTAATTGTAGATATTGCCAAACTAGGATGATTAACATGACAGACACCATATATGTTAAAAACCTAATAATGTTGAGTTAGGTATTTATGCTAGTCCTAGAGTAAGATAGTAACACGATGATTACTAAGCAGCTCAAAAGATGATTAGGATTATCATCTTTGACCAATACCGAGATAATTAACTTAGGTAACTCAGATATGGTAACAAACAGATAACAATTCATAATTGCCTTAGATCAAGAGATGCCTATACTTCGAACATAGGTCAAGCAAATTGTTTAACTGTGGTTATAAACTCTTTATGAATGCTTAACTGTTGAAGTACTCTTTGCATGTTATTTATATGTGAGTATTGTTGTGATCCACAAACTCCTCAACTAAAGTAAATTAAATTGATTAATTCATGATAGATGATTATTAGACTAAGTAATAGATGCTACTAAGTTGTTGCCACGTTCTTGGGACATACGATAATTACAAATGTAAAATCGTTGATGCTACCAATAGACTAGCTACACGATAGGTACTTTGCTTTAGGTTCTATTTGATTAAGTGACAACCAAGTGCTACACTCAGTCCTTAATTACTCATAATCAACATAGGTTATAAACCCTATCTTTTAGCATGCTATAAAAAAGAACCATCAATTACATCACATTTTTAGCATGCATTTAGACATGAATTAGGTCAATTTTGAAGGTATTTGGAATCAATTGCATTGAATTAACATTTAATTGCATAATTTTGGATTTTTGAAGTTTCAGGGGCTAAATTGCATAAATAGCAAATTGAGGGGCAAAATGATAATTTTACAAAAACTAAGAACGACTATCCTCTGGGAACGACTATTCTGGCCTCAGAACGGCTGTTCTGAGCATCCTACATTGGAAATTGATGTAATTTTGGCTCCAGATCACTTCTATAAATACCCCAAGTCTCTATAGTTCACATCATCCATTTTCCACTCAATACAGTGCATCTAGCAGCTCAAAGTATCTCGTTTTCCCTCTTTCTGAGTGTTTATCTCAGATTTTGGGAACTCGTGCAACATAGTGTTTGAGTTTGGTTATCATAGAATACTAGGATTTTGATAGGAAATCCCTGAGAGCTCTAGGTTCTCATTGTCCTAGTTCATAGAGTAGTGTTTGAGTTATGGCCGAAAGGTGAACCATTTCTACTAGACCAAAGAAATGTGCCCCAAAGGTTTTGACGTCCAAATTATGGTCAACTCTCAAAATAGAGGAGATCGCAGTGCCGAGAAGATCTTAAAGTAGAGACAGCCTTACGATAATTATTCTCTAAACTTTGTCTTTAATGTTTCTCGTAGTTTATATGAATATTTGTTTGATTACTAGAAACTCGAGATGTTTCATTATACATGCTTGCAATTTGAGGTTATAGTCTATTTATTTCTCGGGAAGATCATAAAGCTAAATTATCATTATGCTTTGATTAACTGTTTGTGCTTTTAAGTTAAACCTAGGGTTATGAACATAATATAACAAGTTTAACTTAACCGTTCTACCTTAAGCCCTGACCGGAAGGTAATTGTAGATACTACTAGATTAGGATGATTCACATGGTAGACACCATTTATGTTAAAAACCTAATAATGCTAAGTTAGGTCCTTATGTCAGTCCTAGAGTGAGGTAGTAACACGATGCTTACTAAGTAGCTCAAAAATTGATTAGGATTATCATCGCTCACCAATACTGAGATAATTAATTTAGGTAACTCAAATACAGTAACAAATAGATAACAATTCATAATTGCCTTAGATCAAGACATGTCAATTCTTTGAACAATAGGTCAAGCAAATTGTCTAAATTGCGGTTATAAACTCTTTATAAACTCTTTATGAGTTGCATGCTAGTATGGACCAATGGAGAAGGAATTGGAATCTATTGAGAAGAACAAAACTTGGACCCTAATGGAGCTCCGGTCAGGCCACAAACCTATTAGTCTAAAATAGGTGTTCAAATTGAAAAAGGATTCAGAAGGTCAAGTAGTCAAGCACAAAGCAAGGTTAGTAACTAAAGGCTATGTACAAAGATAAGCATTGACTTTGACGAGGTGTTTACACCAGTTGGAGACTTGATATTGTACGAGTCATTCTTGCAACTACTGCAAATTAAAGTTGGGAGGTACACCATCTAGACATAAAATCAGCATTTCTAAATGAGGACTTAGAAGAAGAAGTATATGTCTCACAACCAAAAAGATTTAAAATACCAAATCAAAAGCACAAGGTTTATAGACTGTCTAAAGCTCTTTATAGACTACGGCAGGCTCCACGAGCTTGGAACATCCGGTTGGACAGAAGTCTCAAAGAGCTTGGTTTCAGAAAATGCATTAAAAAACAAGCAGTCTACATCAGAGGGGAAGGTGATGCAAGGATCATCGTTAGAGTGTATGTTGATGATCTTATTGTAACAGAGAATAACGACGAAGGAGTAAAGACATTCAATCAACATATGATGTTAAAGTTTGACATGGGTGATTTGGACCTACTTTCTTACTACTTGGGGATTGAAGTAGAGCAACAGAAGGGGCGGATATTATTGAAGCAATCAGCTTATGCCAAGAAAATCTTATCTCAGTTTGGGATGGATGGTTGTAATGCCACAAAATATCTAATGGAGCCTGCACAAGGACTTGAAAGGATCATCGGTTGATGCTACAAGATACAGAAGCATCGTTGGTTATCTTAGATACCTATTACATACTTAGCTAAATCTATCATATGCAGTTGGCATGGTTAGCAAATACATGGAAAGGTCTACCGTCATGCATTTCAAAGCAGTGAAACAAATCCTCAGATATTTAAGAGGAACAACACATTACGAACTTTCTTATGTGAAGGGGCAACATGAAGTTAATATTTATGGCTATTTAGATAGTGATTTGGCTGGTGACCTTGATAGGAGAAGAAGCACCAGTGGAATGACTTTCTACTTTAATGAGAGTTTGGTGTCTTGGAACTCTCAGAAGCAGAAAATTATGGCACTTTCAACATGTGAAGTGTAATTCATGGCAGCCACAGCTACAACCTACCAAGCTCTATGGCTAAGGAGTCTTCTTAGCGAGTTACTTGGTTTAAAACCAAATCCAGTAACTTTGTTCATTGATATCAAATCTACCAAAGCATTAATGAAGATTTCAGTGTTCCATGGTCGCAACAAACATATAAATACAAGGTATCATTGTATCAGAAAATGCATTGAAAGAGATCAAATTGTGGTGGAATTCATTAGCACTTGAGAATAGCGAGCAGATGCACTAACTAAAGCACTATCAAGAGTGAAGTTAGATGTTATGCGCTAGCTTCTTGGCATCCGAGATTTAGAATCGCGTCAGGATTATGGAGGAATATGTGAGAAGTAATCTTATACGGAAGAAAGGAGTCAAGGTAGTTGCTTGATTCTTTAGGAATCGTGCAACATGCAGATTAATTATTTAATTATTTAAATTTATTATTATTTCAGTCAAATACCACATCGTAAATTGTGGGTAAGAGCTCCCTATAAATAGTGGAGTAAATGTCATTATTTCAATTGTATCAAACACTGAGAAGTATTTTCTCTCTTTTTCTTTTCCTATGTAAATTCAAATATTTCCAAATTATTTTTATTTGGTGTTATTATATTTGATTAACATCCTGGTTCTTTCCAACAAAAACGACATTGTTGTTTAATCAAATCATCTATGGTATTTATACCTTATGTTCGGTCATCTCTATGGTAGCAGAATAAGAAGAATAATGAAGAAGGAAGACGGAGGAGGAAGGAAGGAATGAAGAAAACAAAATGCGGCAGAATAAGGAGGAAGGAAGAAGGAGAACGAAGAGGGTTAACATTATTGGATTTTAACACTTTTACCCTTATAATATAATTACTTTTATAATAAGATAAATTGGTAAATTTCATTCCTTAAATTTTATAATTTTTATAATTTCATCATTCTTTAAAATTTTTATATAATTTCATCCCTTATTTTTATAATTTTAACAACTTTCAACCTTTTTTGTTAATTTTTAGTCAAGCCTCTTTTTTAAATTTTGTTATAAAAATAATTATATCAGAAGAATAAAATTGTCAAAATTTAATAATTTAAAATTTTCTTTTTTTCCTTTTTTTTAATTTTTAATTTTTAATTTTAATTTTATTTTTATTTTTCGGAAACCACCTTTCTTCAAGTCTCAATCTTATATTTTGAGACTTTAGTCTATCCTTTCTCTCTCTATCGTTCACTACCAGCTCTAGATTTTTCCTTCTAATTCCTTCTTGGGGTAATAGAGGAGAAGAAGAAATTGTAGTGGTATGTGGCTACAACAACACAAGAGAAGATAGATGAAGGAAGGAAACAAGAAAAATATAAAAGGAAGAAGAAGTACTTTGGATTTTGACAAATTTACCATTCTAATATAATTATTTTTTGTTATGAATCCCGAATATTCATTAAATTAGTGGATATCCATCGTATAATTGTTATTATCCTTTAATTTCAGGATAATTACGTACTTAATGATGTTTATTTCTAAGGTAACACAAATCACCTAATATTTATGACTTTGGTGACAAGTGTCACCTAGCACTTAATACCGGTTGACAAGTGTTACTCTTAGTGCTTATCCTTATTCCCTATTTACCCCTATAAATAGAGGGCCCTATGCCCTTTTGTAGAAATAACTAACAACTAACACGAAATCAGATAATAATATTCTCTCTATTTCTACATCTCTTGTTTACTTTTCATCTTATTTATTTTTATTGTTTTTATATAATTTCACAATATGTTAGTAGCACGAGATTCTACCACTGGGTAAATTATTTTTGAAGTTTATTTAAAAATCAAACAAGTATGTTTTCTATTATTATGGAAAATTTTACTAAGCCCGAATTTGTGGCTCTTGATGTCACCAGAAAGAACTACTTATCATGGACACTAGATGTCGAAATGCATTTTACTGCAATGGGTCTAGCAAACACTATTGTGCAAAATAATGTGTCATCAACACAAGATCGTACCAAAGCTATAATATTTCTCCGTCATCATCTTCATGAGGATTTAAAAATGAATATCTTACCATGAAAGATCATCTTGTTTTGTAGAGAATTTTGAAAGAAAGATTCGACCACCAAAAGATGGTCGTTCTCCCAAAAGCACAGTATGACTGGTTGCACCTGAGGTTGCAAGATTTCAAATCTGTGAGTAAGTATAACTCCAAAATGTTTAAAATAGTTTCGCAGTTGAAACTATGTGGAGTTGATATAACTGATGATGATATGTTGGAGAAAACATATTCTACTTTTCATGCCATAAATATTGTCCTGCAACAACAATATCGTGAGCAAGGACCTATGACAACTATCAAGGAACTATCAATTACTACATAGAGTCTATATTCAGCTTTTAGAGAATATTTTGCATACAAATTTAGGTGATTCACTTGTTATATATGAATTGCATATCCAAAATAGGTTCTTTATTTAGTTCTTGATCACATTGATTGAAGATATTACATGAGGAGTTTACAAGAGAAACAAGATGAAGAGTTGAAGACTCGAGAAGACACCACATACATTCCCAGGAGATCTCTGATAGAAAGAGTTTAAATTCTTACCCGAATCACGGTTTAATCACTCCCTTCTCTTTACTCTTATTGCCAACAACGGTGATATTGTCGAACAATAATGAAGTGCGAGTGATCTTCCTCAATTTTGATATGTAATCTTTCCTCTTAAAATCTCTTGACTACTCTATAACAACATCAATGTAAAAACTATATACAAACGTAATGACTGTATGTAAATGTTCTAAACAACTCAATTATCACTTAACAACTAACAAATCAGCAGCTACTTGAACTCACAACGTACGTGGAACTCTTTAACTCGAACCCCCCTCAAGACAATGTACACAATTATTTATAATTGTATACTGAAGTCCAAGAGTAGATCTTGGGGATATTTTTGTATAGATGTTTTTATCTTCAAATATATCTCCTTTTATGAATCTTTTCTTCTAAAATGTATCTCCTTTAGTTCTTGGCATTTCTTCTAATCTTCTTGATATTTCCACTTTCTTGATATTTTCCTTTAAAATAATATGTAACCGAATTAGTTAGATAGATATTTCAGTTAAATATCTTCCTCAAGCATAGTATCTAGTTAAATAACTTTCAGCTCTTGTATTTATCACCAAAGTATCTTCATCACTTGACTTCTTTTTATATCTTGAATATATGTCCAATTTAAGCTTCGAATGTATAATGACCAAACTGCCCCTGGAAAAGTTTAAAGCAAATATTGCAAAATGTAAAATAAACTGAACAAAGATAACATTTTCAGTAAAATCAAGAATTCTCATAATATTTCAGCAATTATTGTATCAATTAAAGCACAAATACAAATGGAAATATACTTAGATAACACTACTTTTGTAGAGTTATCACACAAACTTAGATCATTGCTCGTCCCGAGAAATGGAAAGAAAAATTTTGAAAAACTTCATGGGAAAATTTTGCAATGAAAACAGATTGTACCAAATTATTCAATCAAGAGATGTCAAGTGGGGTTTTATGTCCTCATTTAGAAGAAGTGACAAGATGCTCTAGTATACTTGTATTCAAAATTCCTCAGACTTTCAAGACATCAACCAAAATCAAGCAAAAATAAGCTGGTGTGTGTGCATTAGTCTTTGTTAAAACATTCCTCATTCACTAGTCAACAAAGTGACAATCATAAAATTCTTTTTGTACGAAGGTCAACTCACTAATCCCTCTCCACTAATGTAGAAAGTCTCAAAATCAAGATCAATAGGTCTTATTTTTTGTTGTAATGTAGTCTAGGTTTAAGGTATGGAAATATGGATAACAGTAGGCTCAACCGTAATCCTAGTTGCCTTGAATATATTCCAAGAATCATAGCATGTATCCTTCTTCTTTATATCCATCAAATCAATACAAGAAATTTATTCACTTCATACTTGTGTACTGAATTCAAAAATCATGCTTGAATACCAAATAAGTTCTTAATCATGCATCTAATATTTCATAATACAAGAATTTTACTGAAATACTTTTCTTTCTTCTCTTTCTTTTTCACTCTTTCTTTTCACTTTCTTTCTTTTTCACAAGAGGATTTTCATCATTCATTTTTTTTATATCCTCATTTTTAGAATTTCATTTTCATTTTCTATCTTTTTCTTTTTCACTTGAAATGATCTTTTGATCTTTTCTTGCTTTTGCCTTTTTCATATATATTTTCTTTTTCTCTTTCTCTTTTTTTTATACATCATAAACATGTAATCATCACTAGTAAGCATAACAGTATGAGAAAGTTATGCCATACCCTCTGGTCCAATATTGCTTCTGCTCCACAATTCTGTTCATATCACCATACTCATCTTTTTAAACACATTCAAGAACAACTATTCTTAAGTAAGGTGAATCAAAGAAATGGATATACAAACAAATATAGGAAAAGTAGGCTAACATATTGTATAAGTACCAAGAATAAGGTTTTAATGCTCAATAAGGTTGACTATGGAAATATATAAGAAAGGTAGGCTTGAAAAACTCAATCGTTCCAAAGAAAGGTGCCTAAATCATATTCAGACTTCTAAACTCTCTAGGATTTCGCCTCAAGAAAATTAATAAATTAACCTCCAAGTTTAATTCTCATGTCACTGCTCAACTTTTTTTGTAAACAAAGAACATAAAAAACAGGACTATGTGCGTAAGTTCTTGAGGCAGAAAATTCTCACCTTATTCCAATCAACACCAAGATCATCCAAGTACCAATTTCACACTTGCACACTTAGAGTCAAAGCATCAACATCTAATTTTCATCATCGAACACCCCTAAACTTATATCCTCAAAAAGAATAATCCATAATTTTTTTAAAAAAATTTCGCAAAAGCAATGATCAAAAATCATTTTCTTCCCCCCCCCTCCAAACTTAAAATTGAGCAATGTCCCCATTGCTCAGAAACAAACAATCAAATGAAGAAAAAGAAAAATCATATAGAAAATGAAATAACAGAATATCAAATCAAAATTAGTTCAATCATCGCAAATAGAACACACAAAAACAAAATAACAACTAACCAAACAAAAACAACAAAAATAGAAAATAACAGAAAAGAAAACGAGTTCAATAATTCAGAGTACATGACCAAATCAAATCAAATGGTAGGTTACGATAGTGTTCACTCCCCAGACATGGTATCCATGTCACCTTCCTCATCGTCGTTGTTGAATGGTATGGATGCAGTGGCATCAGGATCATACGGGTTGCAAATTTGGTCTAGAAATACTGGCCATGGTGCTCTAGCATTCTGCCTTTGTTTTGGCAGAGAGCAGTATTGTGCAGCATTCCAATCCTTCGAATAACCCCAGTAAAGTTGTTGATGCGCATACATAGTCTGTATCAGTTGATAGGATGTAGTGGCTTGGGATGATGTTCCAGCAAAATTAGCGGATGCTCCAACATTGGATTGAAAGGTAGAGGGAAAATCTTGGTCCACAGGGTTGTCTCTTCTGGTGGTGGTGGTGGTATGATTCTACTCAGATCGTACGGTGTAATCATGCCTCCATTGTACAGCTCCGAGTCATCTAAACCTGTATCTACTTCGGCTGCTCTACAAAGCATACAAATCAAAGTAGGAAAATATAACTCACCAGCTCTCTTGTTAACACACGACCTTATCTCTCGCTCAATTATCTTGCCAATATTAACCGACCTTCCTCCCATGATACAAGCAATTAGTATGATACGTTCCTGATTATTGGTGGAAGTGTGGGTAGTAGGCATGAGTGGGTGCCTAACAAAGTAAAATCAAAATTTTGCTTTAGGAAGAAAGTGTTCTGTTTTGCACGACAAACAGCCAGTCTTAGTCCTGATCCATTTAGTGCCTAAAACAGTGACTTCTTGCAGTAGTTTGTCACTTATTTCATCAGTTAACTCCTTGAGTACTGCTGAATAATCATCATCTTCTTCATCTCGAAGGTTGAACAGAGAATTGATGGCTCGGGAGTTAAGTGGAACCAACTTACTCCTCACAAAGATGGTGTACAAAGAATTTTGGCAAAGATTAGAGTAGAATTTGTTTGCAACGTCTTCATCAGGGTAGATGCGTGGGAGACAAAAGAGTTCCCATCCCAGTTTTGGACTGTATCTCTAACTCCAGATGGAAGTACATAGTTGTCTTCTTCCTCCATCTTAAATCCAATGCCATTTATAAAATTTTTGGCTTTGAACATGTCATCAAATCTCTCTTTGTTCTCTAGGGATGAAAATCTAACTAGCATAGGCAGTTTCTTGATAATCATCTTTTTTCTAGGCATCTATTCAAAAGAAGTGTAACAAAAATTAATATCTAAGACACAAAATTTTTCAATAACAAAAAATTTTCATTACATCATGTAAAAATCATCGTATCATCTTAAGCATAGTATCAAAAGTAGATTTCAGTAAAATATGGCAAGAATCATTTAGAATTACTGTTGCAACCCAAGATACCCCCTAACTTACACTTTGCGCACAGTGTTGCTCGGTAGTACATGGTTTCTGCACAACATTTTTATTTTCTACACCAAATTTTATCCTTTTTGAATTTCAATGTCAAATTTTCCAGATCTAATCTTAACATATTAAAGATCAATATAGGCTTTAAAAGATCTCAAAAAATATAATTTCTCTTATTTTATTCACTCTATTTTTCATTTTAATAAAATTTCCATCAATGTAAAATAGTGCATTTTCACTCATATATTCAACAACAGAAGTTATATGAACTTTCTATCACATTTATAATCATGAAACTCAGATTATTATTCACTAAAAACAGTAATAACGGATTCTAAAAATTTAGATGCTCATATCTCATCTTAATCCGAAAAGAATTTTCTGATTCATTCTAGCTTTTAAGCTTTATGAAATATTCATCATAAAATGTTCCAACATATCACAGTATCACATTCTTCTTTCATATCATTTTAAAATCGAAAGTATTCTAAAGAAAATCAATTTTCAAATGGTTTTAAAAACATTTATTTTTCATAAAAACTTCTCTTTATGCTTGCATAATAGTTTCTAATGGTTTTCTAACTATTAGATCATCATTTTCAATCATTCATATAGCAAGTAAATCATATATAGCCTAATGAAAATGATATGCATAAATCATATCACTTTTTTAGCATGTTTTTAGGCATAATTTAGGGTGAAATTGATGTTAAATCGCTCTTAATTGATTGTTATTAACTCAATTTCATAGTTTTTGTGATTTTGGAAGCATCAGGTGAAAAGTACAAGAAAATGGCAAATTTCGGGGCAAAAACGTGATTTTCAGAAGTTCGGAAGTCGGGATGGGCATCCTGAACCTAGGACGGGAGTCCTGACCTGGTCAACAGACTAGGACAGGCATCCAGGACTTGAGACGGCCATCCTGACCAGGTCAACAGGCTGAGACGGGCGTCCCAGATCCAGGACGTGCGTCCCGAGCCCCAGTTCAGGATCCCACATCGATTTTTTAAGAGAACTTCACCCAGTTCCCCTACTATAAATACCCTAGGCATTCCTCAGTTGAAATCATTCCTCTCCACTCGATCTGAGTCATTTAGTGACTTCAAGTATACAGTTTTCCATAGTATACAAGTCACTTAGTGTTCTCAGGTTTTTAGTATAGGTTTATTTATATTCTTAGAGTGTCTCATGTTCTTCGTTTCTGAGAGTTTGTCTCAGATCTTAGAATAAGACTAGATAGGTTCGTTTTCGGTATTCATAGAATACCCAGGATTTCGTTAGGAGATCCTAAGAGGGCACTAGGCGTTCGAAGAGTCAGTCAACAGGGCTGTGCTTAAGCTGGGTATTAAGGTAAAGTACAGCTACTAGGCTGAGGAAGCATCCTCCGAAGGTTCTGTCGAGCAGAGTCGGGTCGAGCAGTCCAACATATACAAGTGGAGAATGAATCACCCTCTCATCAAAGATTTTGATGAATGATTGCATAACTGGATCATTAGATAAGAGTTAGGGTAAGAGGATAGTTACTACTAAGCCGTTACCACTTCCCTGGGAGTACGATAATTAATCTAATTAAAATCGTAGATACATTCTAATAGACTAGCTACACGATAGGTACTCTGCCTTAGGTTCTGATTGATTAAGTGACAGTATAGAGACTAAATGTGACAATTAGTCGGGCTAAGTCCTTAATTACTCATAATCAACATAGGGTAAAACAACACCTATTTTAGTATATCAGTCGGAACGCATTAGATTTTTGGCGCCGTTGCCGGGGAAATATCATAATGAATTTAGGATTCCTGATCAAAATTCTAGAGACTTATGATAGGTAACAGTAGTAACCTAGACCTTAGACCTAACACTTATTTTATGCTAGTTAGACAATAAATTTCCGAAATATAGGGTTACCATAACTAAATAATTTTAGACATTATTTGAAATTAAGACATTTAGGATAATCAAATTTTAGAAAATTATTCTAAAACCATATTGAGGGAATTTAACTGCTTTCTAAATAAAATATAAAAAGAAAAAAACTGTTAAAAAAAATTTAAAACCCGAAAAATATCTTTCTTACTTTTTCTATTTTGTTTTTCTTTCCGTTTCTGTTAATTGTTATCCTAACCAGACTTTACACTCATAGATGAAGAGAACAAGATCAACTACAAACCAAGTAAAGAAAATAGAAAACCCTGACACTCCAGGTCGAAAGAAGACAAAACAGAAAGACCATCTAGGTTTGAACCAGAAAAACCACGGGAGAACCCTCCTCCACAACCTATAGAAGTAAACTCAAGCCTAGACACCAGTGATTTAGTGAGAAGATTGCTGAACACCCGTGAGCCTAGTCCCACGGAAGAAGATCCTTCTGAAGAAACCTTTCCTCCGAGAGAAGAACCTCAAAGATCTCCAGTTCACACTCCTGCCTAGAGAGTTCCTAGAAATCCACCACCCCTTGACCAAACCCAAAACTCACCAACATCTCCTGAGTATACTCCAATGCCTAACGAGCACACCCCTTCATCCGGGGGAAGTGCTAATGGTTCTCAATCCGTTTTGTCCATGAAGATAGATACTTTGACTCATAGGATTTACCAGATGGATCAAGCGATCGCAAGCAGACTGTATCATTCAGAACAGAGCATTCTGGACATCACAGCCAATATGGACACACTCAGGGCCATAGTGAGCCTCCAGGAAAGCCAAGGTGCACAGATACTACGGGAGTTAGCTAACATACGAAGTGAGCAGGGCAGGTAAAGGGAGGAGATGAGAGTTATGCGCATAGAGATGCGAGAGATCAGAAATAAAGGCCGTTGAAAAACGGAAGATTCTTTTTACTTTTCAGCAAATAAATTGTTTGAACTAAAATTAAATAATTGACCCATACTTTTTATTTTTTCAAATGTTTTTATAAAGATCTTTTATTTTATTCAGTAATTTTTCTTCAGACATTTTATGTTTCAAATTCTTTATGAAAAACAAATGTGTTCAAAATACAGTTTATTTTCAATAATTAAATTGTATAAATTTAGTCTTTTGTTTTTCTATAATTCTTGCTGAATAGAGGTTAGGATATGATTAGGGTAGTTATGATTTTTGAAAAAAAAGAGATTGAGAATTTTTGCAAAGAGTTTTTAACAGCTTCTGAATTTTATAGGTTAAACGTGAAGACTTGTGAAATATTATTGTTTTTTGTGTACTAATATTTGCAGGGAATTATAAAAAAAATCCAAAAGTGGCACGCATCCCGAGGTAACCCGGGACGGGCATCCCGAAGGCCGCCCCCTTCTACAAAAAATGCCATTTTTCTTCATTTTCTCTCAAACCAACCACCAAAAATCATCTCTCTACAAAATTCTCTCCACCTTCTCTCTACAAATTTTTGGCAACCTCTCGAAATTTCAAAATTCGAATTTCCCTCCAAAATTCAAATTTCCCGCCAAAAACTCAAAATCCTTCCCTAACCAAAATCCATCCTTCCGGATTCAAATTCACCTCCAGAATTCGAATTCGAATCTTCTTTCCCGCCTAAATTCTCAAATTCTCTCGAAGGTTCTCAACCAAATGGCTCCCAAATGCGCTCGTATCACTTCTTCCATGACCGTCACATCTGTGGCACACCCTTTTATACTTTTTCCTTCCATTCCAGTATACCAGGAGAGATGTCATGGATATATCGGACGCAACATACTGGTTGGCAGAACGCTTGGCTGGGCAGCAGTCAAGACATTGGGAGTTGAGCAGGAGGTCCGACGCATACTCGACATACTACCCTACAGTCGAGTCTTCATCGTCACTGAGCCGACCTACCTAGAGCTGGTATGTGAGTTCTATGCTTCATTTACATTCCAGCAGAGCACATCACATTCCGTCTAGGCGGAATGGATCGATCGATGAGCATGGCCGAGTTCGGCATTGCCTTGGGTATCTGGTAGAGGGATGAGCTGGATACGCCCGCCTACACCACAACAGTTCGAGACTTCACTTCTGCAAACGTCTCCATCGCTTGGGCTCAGATTTGTACGACGGGTACTCCCTACCAGCATGGCTTTGCGAAAGCCACAGGTATTCATCCCGCTCTTCGCTATTTACATGCCATTATAGCACACACTCTGTCAGGACGTTGGGTAGCCCCTGGGAATGTCACCCAGATGGAGACATTCCTCCTGGCCAACATGAATCTGGGTTCCACAGTAGAGATGGCTCGACTCATTACTGTCATCATGCAGGGTTTTCCTACAGACACTCGGAAACAGTGTCTGGGGCTCAGGCCGTTCATCACCAGGATAGCCCACTACTTGGAGTTGGACATCGAGGGCTCGGAGCTGACCCAGGTTGCCCCGACCACTATTCCTACGGACCTTACCATTCTACGGAACATGGGGATGGTCGTACGGGATGCAACTGGGTACTACTCCATCCACACGGAGCAGCAATGACATTGATGCGTTCCGGTCGATATGCTAAATAGGTGTTATTTTTACCCTATGTTGATTATGAGTAATTAAGGACTGGGATTGACTAATTGTCACATTTAGTCTCTATGGTGTCACTTAATCAGTCAGAACAAGGCAGAGTACCTATCGTGTAGCTAGTCTGTTGGAAAGTATCTACGATTTTATTAAATAAATATCGTACTCCCAGGGAAGTGGTAACGACTTAGTAGTAACTAGCCTTTTATCCTAGCTCTTATCTTATGATCCAGTTATGCAATCTTCATCAATAACTTTGATGAGAGGGTGATCCATTCTCCACTAGGTTTAAGTCTAATTAAGCCTAAAAGTGTTTTATAGACAAGGTCCTGATTTTATGTTATACTGTTCCTATAAGTTGATTGACCTATATTCGAGTGTTTTAGACATGTCTTGGCCTGGATGGCAACTATGTTCTGTGTTTAAAGGCGTACCACATCCGAGGTGTCTAATAAACCGCCCTACCTTAATGACGGCCCTACTCACGGTTCGGGCTAAAGGCATCCATGAAAGCCCTATGTCACTTCGGGGATCATGCTGCTCGCCCTAGCCGCCGGCATAAACGCTCAGCTCGGCCCCTACCTAGACTACTTTAACAAACATGGTGTTCTGCAGGTTATTTTATCTAGCATGGTAGACACTAATACTAATTGATGCCTGTTAAACTAAACATGTTATGAATAGACAATGGTTAGGAATTGTCTATAACCCTAACTTTAGTTTAAAAGAGCACATTAGACATGCAGACATAGTGAATATTAAGCAGGTGGCCATTTCTGGAAAAACATAACAACTTCAACATATATAACAAATATCCATAACAACCATAATCTGATATTCAAAATTATTCTTTGGACAAACACAATAACAAGATATAAGAGAGGGAAAGGGGGACTGATGCCATAAAGAAATCACCCTTTACTTAGTCTCGCAGATGGAGCGTACTACTGTATATGTCGTATTGCTTGACCCGACTCTGCTCGCCAGAACCTTCGGAGGACGCTTCCTCAGCCTAGTAACTAGGCTTTACCTTAATACCCAGCCCTGTGGACTGACTCTTCGAACGCCTAGAGCCCTCTTAGGATCTCCTAATGAAATCCCGGGTATTCTATGTGATACGCGAAAATCATATACCTTTTTAGCATGTTTTTATGTATGATTTAGGGTGAAATTGATAGGAAATCAATCTTAATTGATTGTTATTTACTCAATTTCACAGTTTTTATGATTTTGGAAGTGTCAGGTGAAAAGTAGACGAAAACAGCAAATTTTAGGGCAAAAACGCAATTTTTGGAAATGCTGACTTGGTCAACGGCTCAGGACGGGCGTCCCGAATCCGGGACTGGCGTCCCGACCCAGTCAAAGCACCGGGACGGGCATCCAGGACTCTGGACGGGCGTCCCAACTTGGTCAACAGACCAGGACGGGCGTCCCAATCCGGGACGGGCATCCCGAACCCCCAAATCAAGTTCCACATCGAATTTTTGATGAAAAATCACCCCGGGAAGCTGCTATAAATATCCCAGGCCTCCAGCAGTTGAAATCATCCCTCTCCACTCGATCTGAGTCATTCAGAGACTTCCAGTGTACAATTCTTGAGTACACAAGTCATTGAGAGACTCAGGTTTCAGTTTCAGTTTTCTTTCTTTCTTTAGTGTTTCGTTTTCTTAGTTTCTGAGAAATAGTCTCAGATCTTAGGCTTCGATAGATAGGTTCGTTTTTGGTATTCATAGAATACTGGGATTTCGTTAGGAGATCCTAAGAGAGAGATAGGGTGCGTGTTCTTAGTCAGATTAGGGCAATTTGCTTAAGCCCGGGATGTTAGGTAAAGCAATTGCTACTAGGTCTGAGGAGCGTTCTCCGAAGGCTCTGCCGAGCAGAGTAGGATCGAGCAGTCAGGAGCATACAGGAGCTGCAGCACCGACTGGACCTGCATTGAGTGGTGATTACTTTATGACAGTAGGTCCCCTAGACGAGGTTCTGTATCTTTACGAATTGTTTTATCTAAATATTAATTTGAATATCAGATTACGATTCTTATGAATATCTGTTTTATATGTTGAAGTTGTTATGATTTTTCGGAAATAGCCACCTGTTAAATATTCACTATGTCTGCATGTTTAATGTGCTCTTTTAAACTAAAGTTAGGGTTATAGACAATTCCTAACCACGGTCTAATCATAACCTGTTTAGTTTAACATGCATCAATTAGTATTGGTGTCTGCCATGTGATACGCGAAAATCGTATCACCTTTTTAGCATGTTTTTATGTATGAATTTGGGTGAAATTGAAGGTAATTTGATCTTGATTGTTCATTATTTACTTAATTTCACAGTTTTTATGATTTTGGAAGTGTCAGGTGAAAAGTAGACGAAAACAGCAAATTTTGGGGCAAAAATGCAATTTTTGGAAATGTTGACTCGGTCAAAGGTTCAGGACGGGCGTCCCGACCAAGTCAAGGCATCGGGACGGGCGTCCAGGACCCGGGACGGGCGTCCCGACCTGGTCAACTGATCAGGACGGGCGGCCCAATCCGGGACGGGCATCCCGACTTGGTCAACTGATCAGGATAGGCGTCCCAATCCGGGACGGGCGTCCCGAGCCGCCAGAAGCTGTCCCACATCGAATTTTTCAGAAATGTTCACTCCAGTAAGCTGCTATAAATACCCCAGGCCTCCAGCAGTTGAATTCATTCCTCTCCACTCGATCTGAGTCATTCAGAGACTTCCAGTGTACAATTCTTGAGTACACAAGTCACTAAGAGACTCGGGTTTCAGTTTCAGTTTTCTTTCTTTCTTTAGTGTTTCGTTTTCTTAGTTTCTGAGAATTAGTCTCAGAGCTTAGGCTTCGATAGATAGGTTCGTTTTTGGTATTCATAGAATACCGGGATTTCGTTAGGAGATCCTAAGAGAGAGATAGGGTGCGTGTTCTTAGTCAGATTAGGGCAATTTGCATAAGCCCGAGATCTAAGGTAAAGCAATTGCTACTAGGTCTGAGGAGCGTTCTCCGAAGGCTCTGCCGAGCAGAGTAGGATCGAGCAGTCAGGAGCATACAAGAGCTGCAGCGCCGGCTGGACCTGCATAGAGTGTTGATTAATTTATGACAGTGGGTCCCCTAGACGAGGTTCTGTATGTTTACGAATTGTTTTATCTAAATATTAATTTGAATATCAGATTAGGATTCTTATGAATATCTGTTTTCTATGTTGAAGTTGTTATGATTTTCCGGAAATGGCCACCTGCTTAAATATTCATTATGTCTGCATGTCTATTGCCGTTCTTTTAAACTGAAATTAGGGTTATAGACAAATCCTAACCACGGTCTATTCATAACCTGTTTAGTTTAACATGCATCAATTAGTATTGGTGTCTGCCATACTAGATAAAATAATCTACGGAACACCCTGTTGGTTGAAAGTAGTCTAGGTAGGCTGAGTATAGTGTTATGCCGACGGTTATGAGATGAGCAGCATGATACCGAAGTGACATAGGGTACCGTTCATTGCTAACTTTAGTCCGAGCCGTGAGTAGGGCCGTTACCCTTAACGATGGGGCGGTAGCGTAGAAACTCAGATGTGGTAACCTTTAGACACAGAACATAGTTGCAATCCAGGCCAAGACATGTCTAAAATATTCGAATTTAGGTCATTCAACATATAGGAACAGTATAACATAGAATCAGAACTCATCTATAAAACACTTCTAGGATTAATTAGACTTAAACATAGTGGAGAATGAATCACCCTCTCATCAAAGTATTTGATGAAGATTGCATAACTGGATCATAAGATAGGAGTTAGGATAAAAGGCTAGTTACTACTAAGCCGTTGCCACTTCCCTGGGAGTACGATAATTATTTAATAAAATCGTAGATACTTTCCAACAGACTAGCTACACGATAGGTACTCTGCCTTAGGTTCTGGCTGATTAAGTGACACCATAGAGACTAAATGTGACAATTAGTCAATCACAGTCCTTAATTACTCATAATCAACATAGGGTAAAATAACACCTATTTAGCACGTCAACCGGAATCGCATCAGATTTTTGGCGCCGTTACCGGGGAAATATCATAATGAATTTAGGACTCCTGATCAAAATTCTAGACACCGATCAAAATTCTAGATACTTATGATAGGTAAAGGTAGTAACCTAGACTTTAGACCCAACACTTATGTTATACCGGTTAGACAATCAGTTTCCGAAATATAGGATTATCATAACTAATTGATTTTAGATAATATCGGAAATTAAGACACTTTGGATAATCAAATTTTAGAAAATCATTCTAAAACCATATTGAGGAAATTTAACTGCTTTCGAAAAAAAAAGAGAAAAAAAATTTTAAAATTTAAAATCCCAAAAAGAATGTATCTTTCTTGCTCAACGGTGAGTCGTTCCTTTTCCCTATCTCTTGTTTTTTGTTTTCTTAGTTGCTCTTTTTCGTGGTTTTCTTCCTTTATTTAATTTCGAAGAAATAAAAATGGAAATGAGGACAAAATATATTTTCTTCTGAGTTGTAAAATGTTGGCTTAGATTTTTATCGGGAAGAAACTCTATTTTAGAATTTTCTTAGAGTCATGCCGGCCTTATTAGGATGAGTTATGAAATAGTTTTTCCTTAATAGCCAGACCTTTGAATGTTCTATTGGAAAAAGAATGTTCCTTTTGTTTTGATGATGATTGCATGAGAATTTTTAAAACTAAAAGGAATTATTGCACCCATTATGACATCACCTCATTGAAATCTGCTTTTTGAATGAATATGTGATAGTAAGAACTGTTTTAGATAGAAACATGATAAGAAAGTTCATGTATGATAAATCCTAATCTTATCTAGTCTTGTCTAAAAACAATAGGTTACACTGATCACTCTGAGATGTCTGTGTTCAATAAAACTGATACTGAACCATAATTGATTAAGTTAGGTTTTATTGTTACCTGAGTTTGATATAGAAAGAAGGGGTAAGAAAAAGGGTTGAAAATCTAGAAAGCAAACCATTGGTCTAGATTAGAAAACCCCGAGTTAGAGGCTAGTGTAATACTGATAAATTTTTGGATGAAAACTTATTTGCATTGTTTGCTATGTATAATAATTCTCATCTGTGGTTTATTGCAAATTATCTAGTCACTGAATAAGTTCCAAGTGATATGACTTATCAGCAAAAGAAGAAATCCTTTGCTGATTTGAAATATTACTACTGTGCAGTTTCTCTTCTATTTCAAATTTATGCAGATCAGTTGATCAGAAGATGTGTCTCAGAAGATGAAGGACACAAGATTTTGGAGCATTGCCCTAAAAGAATCTACGGGAGACCAATTGATGGCTATCAACACTGTCCAGAAAGTGTTGAAAGCAGGATCTTGTTGACCCACTATATTCAAGAATTTTGTATCTCTGATACAGTCTTGCGATGCTTGCCAAATAACATGTAACGCATCCTTCAGAGATCATCTACCCCAACAAGGTACACAAAGTTTTACAATCTTTTGATATCTGGGGGTATTCATTAAATCCTTTCTTTTTCTTTCCTTTGAAAATAATTACATCATAGTAGCCGTGGAACACTTTTCGAAAATAGCCTGAACCACAGGCATTACCTACTAATGATGTTAGAGTCATGTGCAGATTCTAGTTGTTTTCCAAATTCAGAGTGCCGATGTCTTAGGAAGAATTGTTCAGCTTGTGTATCAAATATATGAAGTCTGCTAAGTACCACACTCTAGCATGGATTGCTATGGGAATGACTGACCATTCCAAAAGAGGTAGGAGTAGGTTACTGCAGAATACTACTCCAATGGGAGACGCATACAATCCCAGCTAGAGGAATCATACGGGATTTAGCTGAGGAGTAATTCGGAAGCTGGAAACTTTCAGAAGACACCACCACAGCAAAACCCACACTCGCAGAATTAATAGATGAGATACTGGCAACAATTAAAGCCAGACCAGTGCAAGCAAGTGATCTACCAAGAGGTAACGAACGGTCGACAGATATAGAGGAATTTGGCATTGTGTCGGGAGCATAGCAATGGAGGAGCTTGCATTCCCTGCATACCAATCAGCTGTGAGAAACTTCCCCGAGGAAGTCTCAAATACTTGGGCCCAGATCTACACAACTGGAGCCCCCTACCACCACAGCTTCGCCAAAACTTCAGGTATCTTTTCTTCCATTCGAGACTTGCATGCAATACCTTTACTAACATTGGCAAGAAGGCACACAAATCCCAAGAAGTCTCATTCCTAGACACGTTCCCCCTGGACACGTTGCTATGATTATGAGAAATCTTACAAATGATTCGAGGAAGCAGTCCGTGGGGCTAGAGCCATTCATCAGATGAATAGGCCACTACCTAGAGCTCGACAATGAAGGATCGAATGTGACGTCATCCATTCCAATATCTAGAGCTTACAGAGTCAAGAGCAACTCAGCAATATCACATGGCTAAGGTGAAGAGCCAATTGATAGCCTAGAGAAAACCCTTCTGCTCGAGGCAAGAAGGGAGTTTTTCTAACCCTCATCTTCCTTTTATTTTCTTCATTTCGTGTTTTGTTATTTGTTATTTACTTCGTTACTTCATTTTCCTTCTTACCCTTAGTCAGTCAAATAAGTGTGGGGTAAGAAATTTCTGTTTTATTTTTGTTTCTTCTTGTCTTCAAATAAGTGTGGGGTAATTAGATATGCATGAACACTGAGGACAGTGCCAGACTTAAGTGTGGGGTAGCAGTGCACGGTGCACTGTAGCAGTTTGCAAAAATTTTCGCATGCTTTTGCTTGTTTTTCCCGTATTTTCAAACCCTTCCAAAATTTTTTCAAAATTTTTCCGTCTTTCAGACTTCTAAATGCAATATGCTTGGTTAAACAATTGCTTATGTCTATGATATGTAGGTAGAATGTTATGGTTAGTAGGAGAAAATTGATGACTATTTTTGAACTTATTGATTAGGAGTAAGGAATTCCTGATAATTAAGCACAACTTAGTCTGGGTTAGAGACCTCAGCCAATTACCTTTTCAAGACTTAACTAGATAAAATTAGACCAGTTGTAGGATACATTGACAATTGGAATGACTAGATGAGACTCTGAGCCAAAAGTGAAAAAGAAAAAAAATGAGCTAATTAAAATAGGGTAGTTTGCCAGCGGCCTTCGCTACTCGAGCACCACTCCTTCGGGGAACTTAAAGCCTGATGCCCTAAGGTCGTGTAGATTTGGGAGTCATCGGAGTGGGACTCGCTACATGGGTAGTTGAAGTTGACATGTTCTAAGTAGACTCAAAATACCCTGAATCTATAAAGAAAATAACTAAATGCTAAAACATTAAAAATCTGATCACCAAAGCTCAGAACTCAGAAAGTTATCTGTTGTCAGTATGTCTAGCGATAGGTCGAAGTGTTATCTGGTAATAGTTAAGACAAGAGTTTATTGTGTTGACTATCTGGTCTGGACTAGTACACACACTACACATCAAGAAGACCTTATGACTAAGAGAAGAGTTCAACCTAGTTGTTAAATTGTTTTCTGCTCAATCCTAACAATCTACTAGAGACATTTGAGACCTTGTCATAGCAACCTAACCAGTCAGACCTGTGTTAAGAATTATCTGAATAATTTTTGGAATAAAAACATGACTAGAAATTTAAGTGACTGCACATATGATTTAGAATCACTAACTTCAGGTAGACTTTGCTTGAGGACAAGGAAAAAGCTAAGTGTGGGGTTATCTGATACGCGAAAATCGTATCACCTTTTTAGCATGTTTTTATGTATGAATTTGGGTGAAATTGAAGGTAATTTGATCTTGATTGTTCATTATTTACTTAATTTCACAGTTTTTATGATTTTGGAAGTGTCAGGTGAAAAGTAGACGAAAACATCAAATTTTGGGGAAAAAACGCAATTTTTGGAAATGTTGACTCGGTCAAAGGTTCAGGACGGGTGTCCCGAACCCGGGACGGGCGTCCAGGACCCGGGACAGGCATCCCGACCTGGTCAACTGATCAGGACGGGCGTCCCAATCCGGGACGGGCGTCCCGAGCCGCCAGAAGCTGTCCCACATCGAATTTTTCAGAAATTTTCACTCCAGTAAGCTGCTATAAATACCCCAAGCCTCCAGCAGTTGAATTCATTCCTCTGCACTCGATCTGAGTCATTCAGAGACTTCCAGTGTACAATTCTTGAGTACACAAGTCACTGAGAGACTCGGGTTTCAGTTTCAGTTTTCTTTCTTTCTTTAGTGTTTCGTTTTCTTAGTTTCTGAGAAATAGTCTCAGAGCTTAGGCTTCGATAGATAGGTTCGTTTTTGGTACTCATAGAATACCGGGATTTCGTTAGGAGATCCTAAGAGAGAGATAGGGTGCGTGTTCTTAGTCAAATTAGGGCAATTTGCTTAAGCCCGAGATGTAAGGTAAAGTAATTGCTACTGGGTCTGAGGAGCGTTCTCCGAAGGCTCTGCCGAGCAGAGTAGGATCGAGCAGTCAGGAGCATACAGGAGCTGCAGCGCCGGCTGGACCTGCATAGAGTGGTGATTACTTTATGACAGTGGGTCCCCTAGACGAGGTTCTGTATGTTTACGAATTGTTTTATCTAAATATTAATTTGAATATCAGATTAGGATTCTTATGAATATCTGTTTTATATGTTGAAGTTGTTATGATTTTCTGGAAATGGCCACCTGCTTAAATATTCATTATGTCTGCATGTCTATTGCCGTTCTTTTAAACTGAAATTAGGGTTATAGACAAATCCTAACCACGGTCTATTCATAACTTGTTTAGTTTAACAGGCATCAATTAGTATTGGTGTCTGCCATACTAGATAAAATAATCTACGGAACACCCTGTTGGTTGAAAGTAGTCTAGGTAGGCCGAGTAGAGTGTTATGCCGACGGTTATGAGACGAGCAGGATGATACCGAAGTAACATAGGGTATCGTTCATTGCTGACTTTAGTTCGAGCCGTGAGTAGGGCCGTTATCCTTAACGATGGGGCGGTAGCGTAGAAACTCAGATGTGGTAACCTTTAGACACAGAACATAGTTGCAATCCAAGCCAAGACATATCTAAAATATTCGAATTTAGGTCATTCAACATATAGGAACAGTATAAAATAGAATCAGAACTCATCTATAAAACACTTCTAGGATTAATTAGACTTAAACCTAGTGGAGAATGAATCACCCTCTCATCAAAGTATTTGATGAAGATTGCATAACTGGATCATAAGATAGGAGTTAGGATAAAAGGCTAGTTACTACTAAGCCGTTGCCACTTCCCTGGGAGTACGATAATTATTTTATAAAATCGTAGATACTTTCCAACAGACTAGCTACACGATAGGTACTCTGCCTTAGGTTCTGGCTGATTAAGTGACACCATAGAGACTAAATGTGACAATTAGTCAATCACAGTCCTTAATTACTCATAATCAACATAGGGTAAAATAACACCTATTTAGCACGTCAACCGGAATCGCATCACCATTCTAGATAAAATAACCTGCTGAACACCCTGCTTGTTAGAGTAGTTTAGGTAGGTCGAGCCGAGTCCGATTATGCCGACGGCTAGGGCAAGCGGTATGATCCCCGAAGTGACATAGGGCTTTCATGGATGCCTTCGTCCCGAACCGTGAGTAGGGCCGTCAATAAGGTAGGGCGGTTTATTAGAGACCTCGGATGTGGTACGCCTTTAGACACAGAACATAGTTGCAATCCAGGCTAAGATATATCTAAAATACTCGAATATAGGTCAATCAACATATAGGAACAGTATAACATAGAATCAGGACCTCATCTATAAAACACTTTTAGGATTAATTAGACTTAAACCTAGTGGAGAATGGATCACCCTCTCATCAAAGTATTTGATGAAGATCGCATAACTGGATCATAAGATAGGAGTTAGGATAAAAGGCTAGTTACTACTAAGTCGTTGCCACTTCCCTGGGAGTACGATATTTAACTTAATAAAATCGTAGATACTTTCCAACAGACTAGCTACATGATAGGTACTCTGCCTTATGTTCTGATTGATTAAGTGACAATAATTGAATGCTAAGTGACAGTTAGTAAGACTCGTTCCTTAATTACTCATAATCGACATAGGTAAATAAAGCCTATCTTTTAGCATACCAATCGGAACGCATCAGATTTTTGGCGCCGTTGCCGGGGAAATATCATAATGAACTTAGGATTCCTGATCAAAATTCTAGAGACTTATGATAGGTAAAGGTAGTAACCTAGACTTTAGACCTACACTTATCTTATGCTAGTTAGACAATCACCTTCCGAAATATAGGGTTATCACAACTAATTGATTTTAGATATTATCTAAAATCAAGACACTTAGGATAATCAAATTTTAGAAAATCATTCTAAAACCATGATAATAAAGTTAATGTATGATAAATCCTAATCTTATCTAGTCTTGTCTAAAAACAATAGGTTACCCTGATCACTTTGAGATATCTATGTTCAATAAAACTGATACTGAACCATAATTGATTAAGTTAGGTTTTGTTGTTACTTGAATTTGATATATAATGAAGGGATAAGAAAAAGGGTTAAGAATCTAGAAAGCAAACCTTTGGTCTAGATTAGGAAACCCTGAGTTAGAGGCTATTGACGAGACAGTAGTATCTGATAAATTTCTGAATGAGGATCTATTTTCATTGTTTGCTATGAGTAATGATTCTCCTCCGTGGTTTATTGATATTACTAATTATCTAGCTGCTAATTATTCCCAAGTGATATGACTTATCAGCAAAAGAAGAAATTCCTTGCTGATTTGAAATATTACTACCGGGTAGATTTATTTTCTATTTCAAATTTTTGTAGAGTAAAGTGATCAGAGGATGTATCTCGGAAGGCGAAGGCCACATGATTCTGAAGCATTGTAGGAATCTATGGGAGACCAATTAACTGCTATCAACACTATCCGAAAAGTGTTGGAAGTAGAATCTTGTTGACCCACCATATTCAAGGATTTTGTATCTCTGATACAGTCCTGCGATGCTTGCCAAATAACAGGTAACACCTCTTCTAGAGATCGCCTACCCCAGCAAGGTATATAGAGTCTTGGAATCTTTAATATCTGGGGTATCGAATCCTTTTCTTTTTCTTCCATTGAAAATAATTACATCATAGTAGTTGTGGAACACTTTTCAAAAATGGCCTGAGCCACAAGCATTACCTACTAATGATATTCAAGTCATGTGCAAATTCTATGAGAAGTTGTTTTCCAGATTCAGAATGCCAATGTCTTAGGAAGAAAGGCTTAGTCTATGTATCTAATCTGTGACGTCTGCCAAGTACCACACTTTAGCAGGGATTGCTATGGGAATGAGATACGAACCATTCCAAAAAGAGGTAGGAGTAGGTCACTGCAGAGTGCTACTCCAATGGGAGACGCATGTAATCCCAGCCGGAGGAATGATACGGTATTTAGCTGAGGAATAATTTGGAAGCTGGGAACTTTCAGAAGATACCACCACAGCAAAACCCCTACCCGCAGAATCAACAGATGAGATACTAGTAACAATTAAAGCCACACTAGTGCAAGCAAGTGATCTACCAAGTGATATCGAAGGGTCGAAGGATATAGAGGAATTTGGCATTGTATCAGGAGCATAGCAATGGAGGAGCTTGCATCCACTGCATACAATCAGCTGTGAGAAACCTCCCCGAGGAAGTTTCAAATACTTGGGCCCAGATCTACGCCACTGGAGCCTCCTACCACCACGGCTTCGCCAAAGCTTCAGGTATCTTTTCTTCCATTCGAGACTTGCATGCAATACCTTTACTAACATTGGCAAGAAGGCACACAAATCCCAAGAAGTCTCATTCCTAGACACGTTCCCCCTGGACACGTTACTATGATTATGAGAAATCTTACAAATGATTCGAGGAAACAGTCCTTGGGGATTGAGCCATTCCTCAAATGGATATGCCACTACCTGGAGCTCGACAATGAAGGATCGGAGCTGACGTCATCCGTTCCAATATCTAGAGCTTGCAGAGTCATGAACACCTCAGCAATAGCACATGGCTAAGGTTAAGAGCCAATTGACAGATCAGAGAAGACCCTTCTGCTCGCGACATAAAGGGAGTTTTTCTAATCCTCATATTCCTTTACTTTACTTTTATTTTATTCATTTTTGTGTCTTGTTTTGTTGGTTGTTTTATTTTCTCTCTTACCCTTAGTTAGTCAAATAAGTGTGGGGTAAGAGTTTTCTATTTTGTTTTCATTTCTTCTTGTTTGCAAATAAGTGTGGGGTAGTTTAGCTATGCATGAACATTGAGGACAGTGTCAGACTTAAGTGTGGGGTAGCAGTGCACGGTGCACTGTAGCAGTTGGCAAAATTTTTGCATGATTTTGCTTGTTTTCCCTGTATTTTCACACCCTTCCAAAACAATTTCAAAATTTTTCCGTCTTTCAGACTTCTAAATGCAGTATGCTTGGTTAAACAATTGCTTATGTCTATGATATGTAGGTAGAATGTTATGGTTAGTAGGAGATAATTGATGACTATTTTTGAACTTATTGATTAGGAGTAGGGAATTCCTGATAATTAAGCACAACTTAGTCTAGGTTAGAGACCTCAGCCAATTACCTTTTCAAGACTTAACTAGATAAAATTAGACCAGTTGTAGGATGCATTGACAATTAGAATGACTAGATGAGACTCTGAGCTAAAAGTGAAAAGAAAAGAAAAAAAATGATGATGAAAAAAAATAGGGTAGTTTGCCAGCGGCCTTCACTACTCGAGCACCACTCCTTCGGGGAACTTAAAGCCTGATGCCCTAAGGTCGTGTAGGTCTGGGAGTCATCGGAGTGGGACTCGCTACATGGGTAGTTGAAGTTGACATGTTCAAAGCAGACTCAAAATACCCTGAATCTATAAATGAAAGAAATCAATAAGAGCTAAATAATTAAAATCTTATCACCAAGGCTCAGAACTCAGAAAGTTATCTGTTGTCAGTGTGTCTAGTGACAGGTCGAAGTGTTATCTGGTAATAATTAAGACAAGAGTTTATTGTGTTGACTATCTGGTCTGGACTAGTACACACACTACACATCAGGAAGACCTTATGACTAAGAGAAGAGTTCAACCTAGTTAAATTGTTTTATGCTCAATCCTAACAATCTACTAGAGACATTTGAGACCTTGTCATAGCAACCTAACCAAGCAGACCTGTGTTAAGAATTATTTGAATAATTTTTGGAATAAAAACATGACTAGAAATTTAAGTGACTGCACATATGATTTAGAATCACTAACATCAGGTAGACTTTGCTTGAGGACAAGCAAAAAGCTAAGTGTGGGGTTATCTGATACGCGAAAATCATATACCTTTTTTAGCATGTTTTTATGTATGATTTAGGGTGAAATTGATAGGAAATCAATCTTAATTGATTGTTATTTACTTAATTTCACAGTTTTTATGATTTTGGAAGTGTCAAGTGAAACGTAGACGAAAACAGCAAATTTTGGGGCAAAAACGCAATTTTTGGAAATGCTGACTTGGTCAAAGGCTCAGGACGGGTGTCCCGACCTAGTCAAAGCACCGGGACGGGCGTCCCGACTTGGTCAACAGACCAGGACGGGCGTCCCAATCCGGGACGGGCATCCCGAACCCCCAGATCAAGTCCCACATCGAATTTTTGATGAAAAAATCACCCCGGGAAGCTGCTATAAATACCCCAGGCCTCCAGCAGTTGAAATCATCCCTCTCCACTTGATCTGAGTCATTCAGAGATTTCCAGTGTACAATTCTCGAGTACACAAGTCACTGAGAGACTCGGGTTTCAGTTTTCTTTCTTTCTTTAGTGTTTCGTTTTCTTAGTTTCTAAGAAATAGTCTCAGATCTTAGGCTTCGATAGATAGGTTCGTTTTTGGTATTCATAGAATACTGTGATTTCGTTAGGAGATCCTAAGAGAGAGATATGGTGCGTGTTCTTAGTCAGATTAGGGCAATTTGCTTAAGCCCGAGATGTAAGGTAAAGCAATTGCTACTAGGTCTGAGGAGCGTTCTCCGAAGGCTCTACCGAGCAGAGTAGGATCGAGCAGTCGGGAGCATACAGGAGCTGCAGCGCCGGCTGGACCTGCATAGAGTGGTGATTACTTTATGACAGTGGGTCCCCTAGACGAGGTTCTGTATGTTTACGAATTGTTTTATCTAAATATTAATTTGAATATCATATTACGATTCTTATGAATATCTGTTTTATATGTTGAAGTTGTTATGATTTTCCGGAAATAGCCACCTGCTAAATATTCACTATGTCTGCATGTTTAATGTGCTCTTTTAAACTAAAGTTGGGGTTATAGACAATTCCTAACCACGGTCTAATCATAACCTGTTTAGTTTAACAGGCATCAATTAGTATTGGTGTCTGCCATGCTAGATAAAATAACCTGCTGAACACCCTGCTTGTTAGAGTAGTCTAGGTAGGCTGAGCCGAGTCCGATTATGTCGGCGGCTAGGGCAAGCGGTATGATCCCCGAAGTGACATAGGGCTTTCATGGATGCCTTCGTCCCGAACCGTGACTAGGGCCGTCAATAAGGTAGGGCGGTTTATTAGAGACCTCGGATGTGGTACGCCTTTAGACACAAAACATAGTTGCAATCCAGGCTAAGATATATCTAAAATACTCAAATATAGGTCAATCAACATATAGGAACAGTATAACATAGAATCAGGACCTCATTTATAAAACACTTTTAGGATTTATTAGACTTAAACCTAGTGGAGAATGGATCACCCTCTCATCAAAGTATTTGATGAAGATCGCATAACTGGATCATAAGATAGGAGTTAGGATAAAAGGCTAGTTATTACTAAGCCGTTGCCACTTCCCTGGGAGTACGATATTTAACTTAATAAAATCGTAGATAGTTTCCAACAGACTAGCTACACGATAGGTACTCTGCCTTAGGTTCTGATTGATTAAGTGACAATAATTGAATGCTAAGTGACAGTTAGTAAGACTCAGTCCTTAATTACTCATAATCGACATAGGTAAATAAAGCCTATCTTTTAGCATAACAATCGGAACGCATCACTATGAATACCAGAAACGAACATATCTATCAAACCTTAGGATCTGAGACTATTTCTCAGAAACTAAGAAAAACGAAACACAAAAAGGAAAGAAAGAAAACTTTTACTGAAATCTGAGTCTCTGAGTGATTTGTGTACTAGAGAATTGTACACTGGAAGTCACTTAATGACTCAGATCGAGTGGAGAGGGATGATTTCAACTCTTGGAGGCCTGGGGTATTTATAGCAGCTTTCTGGAGTGAAAATCTCCAAAATTTCGATGTGGGACAACTTCTGGTGCTTCGGGACGCCCATCCTGGATTGGGACGGCCGTCCTGGTGCTTTGACTGGGTCGGGACGCCCGTCCTGACCCGTTGACCATGTCAGCATTTCCAAAAATTGCATTTTTGCCCCAAAATTTGCTATTTTCGTCTACTTTTCACCTGACACTTCCAAAATCATAAAAATTGTGAAATTGAGTAAATAACAATCAATTAAGACCGATTTCCTGTCATGTAGCGAGTCCCACTCCGATGACTCCTAGACCTACACGAACTTAGGGCATCAGGCTTTAAGTTCCCCGAAGGAGTGGTGCTCGAGTAGCGAAGGCCGCTGGCAAACTACCCTTATTTAATTAATTCTCTTTTTGTTTTTTTTCACTTTTAGCTCAGAGTCTCATCTAGTCATTCTGATTGTCAACACATCCATAACTGGTCTAATTTTATCTAGGTAAGTCTCGAAAAGGTAATTGGCTGAGGTCTCTAATCCAGACTAAGTTGTGCTCAGTTATCAGGAATTCCCTATTCCTAATCAATAAGTTCAAATTAGTCATAAATCATCTCCTACTAATCATAACACTCTACCTACATATCATAGACATAAGCAATGTTTAACCAATCATACTGCATTTAGAAGTTTGAAAGAATGAAAAATTCTGAAAAAATTTTGGAAGGGTGTGAAATTACGAGGAAAACATGCAAAATCATGCAAAATATTTTCAAAAACTACAGCAGTGCACCGTGCACTGCTACCCCACACTTAAGTCTGACACTGTCCTCAGTGTTCATGCATACCTAAACTACCCCACACTTATTTGCAAACAAGAAGAAATGAAAACAAAACAAAGAACTCTTACCCCACACTTATTTGACTAACTAAGGGTAAGAGAGAAAATAACATAACAAAACAAGAAGGGTAATGGAAATAACAAAACAGAACACAAATAAAAGTAAAGGAATATGAAGATTAGAAAAACTCCCTTCATATCGTGAGCAGAAGGGTCTTCTCTGATTTGTCAATTGGCTCTTCATCTTAGCCATGTGCTATTGCTGAGGTGTTTTTAACTCTGCAAGCTCTAGATATTGGAACGGATGACGTCAGCTCCGATCCTTCATTGTCGAGCTCCAGGTAGTGGCATATCCATTTGAGGAATGACTCAAGCCACAAGGACTGTTTTCTCGAATCATTTGCAAAGTTTCTCGTAATCGTAACAACGTGTCCAGAAGGAACGTGTCTAAGACTAAGACTTATGTGGATTGGTGTGCCTACCTGCCAATGTCAGTGAAGGTATTGCATGCAATTTTCGAATGGCAGAAAAGATACTTGAAGATTTGGCGAAGCCGTGGTGGTAGGAGGCTCTAGTGCTGTAGATCTGGGCCTAAGTATTTGAAACTTCCTCGGGGAGGTTTCTCACAGCTGATTGTATGCAGGGGATGCAAGCTCCTCCATTGCTATGCTCCTGATACAATGCCAAATTCCTCTATATCCTTTGACCTTTCGATATCACTTGGTAGATCACTTGCTTGCACTAGTCTGGCTTTAATTGTTGTCAGTATCTCATCTGTTGATTCTGCGGGTAGGGGTTTTGCTGTGGGGGTTTCTTCTGAAAGTTCCCAGCTTCCGAATTATTCCTCAGCTAAATCCCGTATGATTCCTCTAGTTGGAATTGTATGCATTTCCCATTGGAGCAGCATTCTACAGTAACCTTCTCCTACCTCGGTTGGAATGGTCAGTATTCCATTCACATAGCAACTCCCGCTAAAGTGAAGTACTTGGCAGACTTCATAGATTCGATACACAGGCTGAACGTTTTTTCCTAAGATGTTGGCATTCTGAATCTGGAAGACAACTTCTCATAGAATCTGCACATGACTTTAACATCATTAGTAGGTAATGCCTGTGGCTCAGGCCATTTTTTTGAAAAATGTTCCACGACTACTATGATGTAATTATTTTCAAAGGAAGAAAGGAAAAGGATTCGATACCCCAGATATCAAAGATTTCAAGACTCTATATACCTTGCTGGGGTAGGCGATCTCTGGAAGAGGTGTTACCTGTTATTTGGCAAGCATCGCAGGATTGTATCAGAGATACAAAATCCTTGAATATGGTGGGTCAATAATATTCTACTTCCAACACTTTCCGGACAGTGTTGATAGCAGTTAATTGGTCTCCCATAGATTCCTGCAATGCTTCAGAATCATGTGGCCTTCGCCTTCCGAGATACATCTTCTGATCAACTGATTTGCAAAAATTTGAAATAGAAGAGAAATCTGCCCAGTAGTAATATTTCAAATCAGCATAGAATTTCTTCTTTTGCTGATAAGTCATATCACTTAGGAATAATTAGCAGCTAGATAATTAGTAATATCAGTAAACCACGGAGGAGAATCATTACTCATAGCAAACAATGAAAATAGATCCTCATTCAAAAATTTATCAGATACTACTGTCTCGTCAATAGCCTCTAACTCAGGGTTTCGTAATCTAGACCAAAGGTTTGCTTTCTAGATTCTTAACCCTTTTTCTTATCCCTTCATTCTATATCAAATTCAAGTGACAATAAAACCTAACTTAATCAATTACGGTTCAGTATCAGTTTTATTGAACACAGACATCTCTGAGTGATCAGTGTAACCTATTGTTTTTAGACAAGACTAGATAAGATCGGAATTTATCATACATGAACTTTCTTATCATGTTTCTGTCCTAAAACAATTCTTACTACATCATTACATCACATATTCATTCAAAAAGCAGATTTCAATCAGGTGATGTCGTAATAGGTGCAGTAATTCCTTTTGGTTTAAAAGATCTCATGCAATTATCAACAAACAAAAGGAACATCCTTTTTTCAATAGAACATTCAGAGGTCTGGCTATTAAGGAAAAATAACTCGTCCTAATAAAGCCGGTATGACTCTAAGAGAATTCTAAAATGGAGTTTCTTCCCAATAAAAATCTAAGCCAAAATTTTACAACTCAGAAGAAAATATGTTTTATCCTCATTTCCATTTTTATTTCTTCGAAAAAAGCAACAAATGTACAACTAAGAAAACAACTAAAAAAACAAGAGATAGGGAAAAGAACAACTTACCATTGAGCAAGAAAAATACATTTTTGTTTCGGTTTTTAAATTTAAAAAAAATTCTTTTTTTTTTCGAAAACAGTTAAATTTCCTCAATATGGTTTTAGAATGATTTTCTAAAATTTGATTATCCTAAATGTCTTAATTTTAGATAATGTATAAAATCAATTAGTTATGATAACCATATATTTCAGAAATTGATTGTCTAACTAGCATAGAATAAGTGTTAGGTCTAAGGTCTAGGTTACTACCGCTACCTATCATAAGTCTCTAGAATTGTGGCCTTTAATCCTAAATTCATTATGATATTTCCCCGGCAACGGCACCAAAAATCTGATGTGTTTCGGTCGATATGCTAAATAGGTGTTATTTTTACCCTATGTTGATTATGAGTAATTAAGGACTGAGATTGACTAATTGTCACATTTCGTCTCTATGGTGTCACTTAATCATTCAGAACCTAAGGCAAAGTACCTATCGTGTAGCTAGTCTGTTGGAAAGTATCTATGATTTTATTAAATAATTATCATACTCCCAGGGAAGTGGTGACGACTTAGTAGTAACTAGCCTTTTATCCTAACTCTTATCTTATGATCCAGTTATGCAATCTTCATCAACAACTTTGATGAGAGGGTGATCCATTCTCCACTAGGTTTAAGTCTAATTAAGCCTAAAAGTGTTTTATAGACAAGGTCCTGATTTTATGTTATATTGTTCCTATACGTTGATTGACCTATATTCGAGTGTTTTAGACATGTCTTGGCCTGGATGGCAACTATGTTCTGTGTCTAAAGGCGTACCACATCCGAGATCTCTAATAAACCGCCCTACCTTAATGACGGCCCTACTCACGGTTCGGGCTAAAGGCATCCATGAAAGCCCTATGTCACTTCGGGGATAATGCCGCTCACCCTAGCCGTCGGCATAAATGCTCAGCTCGGCCCCTACCTAGACTACTCTAACAAACAGGGTGTTCCGCAGGTTATTTTATCTAGCATGGCAGACACCAATACTAATTGATGCCTGTTAAACTAAACAAGTTATGAATAGACCGTGGTTAGGAATTGTCTATAACCCTAACTTTAGTTTAAAAGAGCACATTAGACATGCAGACATAGTGAATATTAAGCAGGTGGCCATTTTCGGAAAAACATAACAACTTCAACATATATAACAAATATCCATAACAACCATAATCTGATATTCAAAATTATTCTTTGGACAAACACAATAACAACATATAAGAGAGGGACAGGGGGACTGATGCCATAAAGAAATCACCCTTTACTTAGTCTCACCGATGGAGCGTACTGCTGTATATGTCGTATTGCTTGACCCGACTTTGCTCGCCAGAACCTTCGGAGGACACTTCCTCAGCCTAGTAACTGGGCTTTACCTTAATACCCAGCTTAAGCCCAGCCTTGTGGACTGACTCTTCGAACGCCTAGAGCCCTCTTAGGATCTCCTAACGAAATCCCGAGTATTCTATGAATACCATAAACGAACCTATCTATCGAACCCTAGGATCTGACACTATTTCTCAGAAACTAAGAAAAATGAAACACAAAAAGGAAAGAAAGAAAACTTTTACTAAAATCTGAGTCTCTGAGTGATTTGTGTACTAGAGAATTGTACACTGGAAGTCACTTAATGACTCAGATCGAGTGGAGAGGGATGATTTCAACTCTTGGAGGCTTGGGGTATTTATAGCAGCTTTCTGGAGTGAAAATCTCCAAAACTTTCGATGTGGGGCAACTTCTGGTACTTCGGGACGCCCATCCTGGATTGGGACGGCCGTCCTGGTGCTTTGACTGGGTCGAGACGCCCGTCCTGATTCGAGACGCCCGTCCTGACCCGTTGACCAGGTCAGCATTTCCAAAAATTATATTTTTACCCCAAAATTTTCTATTTTCGTCTACTTTTTACCTGACACTTCCAAAATCATAAAAATTGTGAAATTGAGTAAATAACAATCAATTAAGACCGATTTCCTATCAAATTCACACTAAATTATGCCTAAAAACTTGCTAAAAAAGTGATATGATTTATGCATATCAGACATGCATCGGCACTGGGATTGGTCCCAGTACATATACCTCCGACCGAGACATTCGTCCCACGCACTTCCTTTGAGCGACAAATGTCACACGGAATGGCGGAACTTTTAGCCCAACCTATCCAGGATATGGAAAGAATCGAGAGGCGGATGTCGATTGATACGCGAAAATCGTATCACTTTTTAGCATGTTTTTGTGTATGAATTTGGGTGAAATCGAGGGTAATTTGATCTTGATTGTTCATTATTCACTTAATTTCACAGTTTTTATGATTTTGGAAGTGTCAGGTGAAAAGTACACGAAAACAGCAAATTTTGGGGCAAAAACGCAATTTTTGGAAATGTTGACTCGGTCAAAGGTTCAGGACGGGCGTCCCGACCAAGTCAAGGTACCGGGACGGGCGTCCCGACCTGGTCAACAGATCGGGATGGGTGTCTCAAGCCGCCAGAAGCTGTCCCACATCAAATTTTTCAGAGATTTTCACTCCGGGAAGCTGCTATAAATACCCCAGGCCTCCAGCAGTTGAATTCATTCCTCTCCACTCGATCTGAGTCATTAAGTGGTGTCCAGTGTACAATTCTCTAGTACACAACTCACTCAGAGACTCGGATCTCAGTTTTCTTTCTTGTTAGTGTTTTGTTTTAGTTTCTGAGAGATAGTCTCAGATCTTAGGTTTCTATAGATAGGTTCGTTTCTGGTATTCATAGAATACCCGGGATTTCGTTAGGAGATCCTAAGAGGGCTCTAGGCGTTCGAAGAGTCAGTCCACAGGGCTGGGCTTAAGCTGGGTATTAAGGTAAAGCCCAGTTACTAGGCTGAGGAAGCGTCCTCCGACGGTTCTGGCGAGCAGAGTCGGGTCAAGCAATACGGCATATACAGCAGTACGCTCCATCGGCGAGACTTCGTAAAGGGTGAATTCTTTATGGCATCGGTCCCCCTGTCCCTCTCTTATATGTTGTTATTGTGTTTGTCCAAATAACTGTTTGAATACCAGATTATGTTTTTATAAATATTTGTTATTTATGTTGAAGTATTATGTTTTTCTAGAAATGGCCACCTGCTTAAATATCCATTATGTCTGCATGTCTATTGCCGTTCTTTTAAACTGAAATTAGGGTTATAGATAATTCCTAACCACGGTCTATTCATAACCTGTTTAGTTTAACAAGCATCAATTAGTATTGGTGTCTGCCATACTAGATAAAATAATCTGCGGAACACCCCGTTGGTTGAAAGTAGTCTAGGTAGGCTGAGTAGAGTTTTATGCCGGCGGTTATGCGACGAGCAGTATGATCCCCAAAGTGACATAGGGTGGTCATTGCTGACTTTAGTCCGAGCCGTGAGTAGGGCCGTTACCCTTAACGATGGGGCGGTAGCGTAGAAACTCAGATGTGGTAGCCTTTAGACACAGAACATAATTGCAATCTAGGCCAAGACATGTCTAAAATACTCGAATATAGGTCAATCAACGTATAGTAACAGTATAACATAAAATCAGGATCTAATCTTTAAAACACTTTCAGGTTTAGCTAAACTTAAACCCAGTGGAGAATGAATCACCCTCTCATCAAAATTATTGATGAAGATTACATAACTGGATTATAAGATAAGAGTTAGGAAGAAAGGCTAGTTACTACTAAGCCGTTGCCACTTCCCTGGGAGTACGATATTTATTTAATAAAATCGTAGATACTTTCCAACAGACTAGCTACACGATAGGTACTCTGCCTTAGGTTCTGGCTGATTAAGTGACACCATAGAGACTAAATGTGACAATTAGTCAATCACAATCCTTAATTATTCATAATCAACATAGGGTAAAATAACACCTATTTAGCACATCGGTCGGAAACACGTCAGATTTTTGGCGCCGTTGCCGGGGAAATATCATAATGAATTTAGGATTATTGGCCACAATTCTAGAAACTTATGATAGGTAGCGGTAGTAACCTAGACTTTTGATTTACACTTATCTTATACTAGTTAGACAATCACTTTCCTAAATATAGGATTATCATAACTAATTAATTTTAGATAATATCTGGAATTAAGACACTTAGGATAATCAAATTTTAGAAAATTATTCTAAACCCATATTAAGGAAATTTACTTGCTTTCTAAATAAATCAAAATCCATAAAAATATTTTTCTTGCTTTCTTATTTCACTTCCCTACTTTTGCTATTTGTTATTTCTAACCAGACTTTGCACTCAGAGATGAAGGGAACAAGAGCCTAGGATATTCTGGACGAAGTAGAACATAACACTTCCCCAGAAATCCAAACAATTCCTTCTTCTCCCGAATACACTCCTGCTTCTCCCGAATATACTCCTAAATCTCCCGAGTACACCCCGAAATCTCCTGAATATACTCATGCATCCCCCGCACCTAACGACCAACCACCTTCATCAGAGGATAGCACTGACAGTTCTCAATCAGCCTTGGCTGCCCGGGTAGATGCTATATCTCACAGGATAAGCGCTATGACTCAGACAATACCGGGCGGACTAAGACGATCATATCAGGCTGTTCTAACCTTAAGTTCTGAAGTAACCCAACTCAGAACCACAATAGAACGCCAAAATGTGCAATTACTCCGAGAGATGATGGAAATCTTAAAGGAACAAAGGAACCAGCAGGAGGAAATGCACAACATACAAGCAGAACTGCAAGAGATGCGAAACATTCAGACCGAACTATAGGAGATCAGAGATAGGAGTCGTTAAAAAGGGAAGATTCTTTTACTTTCAACAAATAATTCGTTTGAACTGAAACTTGAATAATTGACCCTTATTTTTTCTATCTTTCAAACATTTTTAAAGGGTCCTTTATATTCAACAATTTTCTTCAGACATTTTATTTCGAATTTCTATGAAAAACAAGAGTTTTGCAAATACAGTTTATTTTCCACTAATTACATTGCACAAACTCAGTTTTGTTTTCTGAAATTCTTGCTGAATTTAAGTTAGGATAAAATTAGGGTAGTCACAATTTTCGAAAAAAGACTGAGGAATTTTTGCATAGAGTTTTTAACAACTTCTGAATTTCATTGGATAAACATTAAGCCTTGTTAAGAATTATGATTATTTTTGGTATCTTGAGATTTTCAGGGAATTACGAAGAAAAAAAAATTTCCGGAATTGGCACGCGTCCCGATGCAACCCGGGACGGGCGTCCAGCGGGACGGGCGTCCAGCGGGACGGGAGTCCTTCCTCCGGGACGGGCGTCCCGAGGGCCACCCTTCTATAAAAGTCCAATTTTTTTCATTTTCTCTCAAATATACAACAAAAAATTCATCTCTCTAAATATTTCTCTCTACCTTCTCTCTACAAATTTTTGGCAAACTCTTCAAAGTTTAAAAATTTGAATTTCCCTCCAAAATTTGAATTTTCCCAAAAACTCGAATTTCCCTCCAAAATTCAATTTTCCCGCCAAAAATTCTAACCTAATTTCATCCTTCCCACCTAACTTCTCTCGTACGTTTTCAATGGCTCCCAAACGTGCTCGTACCACATCTACCATGACAGTTACCTCAGTGGCACACCCTTTTATGCTGTTTCCCTCCAGCACATCATACCAAGAGAGATGCACTGGGTACATCGGGTGTACGATACTGATGGGCAGAACGCTGGATTGGGCAGCAGTACAGACACTGGGAGTAGAGCCGGAAGTCAGACGCATACTCGACGTGCCACCCTACAGTCGAGTATTCATCGTCACAGAGCCCACATACCTGGAGCTGGTATGTGAGTTCTATGCGTCTTTTACTTGCCACCAGGAGCAGATCACATTCCGTTTAGGTGGAATAGATCGATCAATGAGCATGGCTGAGTTCGGCATCGCCCTAGGCATCTGGCAGAGAGATGAGCTGGATACGCCCGCATACACCACAGCAGTTCGAGACTTCACGTCTGCAGACGTCACCACTGCTTGGGCTCAGATCTGCATGACGGGTGTCCCATACCAGCATGGCTTTGCAAAAGCCACAGGTATTTATCCTACTCTTCGTTACCTGCATGCTATCATTGCACACACATTGTCAGGACGACTGACAGCGCCCGGAATTGTCACCCGGATGGAGACGTTCCTTCTAGCCAACATGCACATGGGATCTACAGTAGAGATGGCTAGACTCATTGCGGTCGTTATGCGAGGATTCGCTACAGACACTAGGAAACAGTGTCTGGGGCTCGGACCATACATCACCAGGCTAGCCCGCTACCTGGAGTTGGACATAGAGGGCTCGGAGCTTACTCTGGTCGCCCCGACCACCATTCCCACAGATGTTACCATTCTACGGAACATGGGAATGGTTGTATGGGATGCGAATGGCCGCGACACCATCCACACGGAGCAGACAGGACAGGCATCGGCATCGGAAGCATTTCCAGCGCATATCCCTCCATCCGAGACGTTCGTGCCACGTACTGCCTTCGAACGACACATGTCGCACGAATTGGCAGAACTATCGACCCGATACAGTCGAGACATGGACAGGATTGATAGACGGCTGACGATGATGGAGGACAAGATTGACAGACGGTTGGCGATGATAGATGACAGGATCGCCATGAACACCAACAGGATTAAGGAGATACATCAGCAGACTTCCCGAGTGGCGGAAAACTTCGTGTTTGACTTAGCAGACTTAGGTCCACTGGACAACGATCCACCGCGTTCTTAGTCTCTCTCTCCTTCTTTCCTTTTCTTTCCTTTCTTTTGTTTTTGTTTTTCTTGTTCTATGTCTGGGCTGTATGACGTATAAATCTATGTACAAATTTGATTTATATGACATACAGAATTGTTTGCATTATTTTATTTTATTTTATGTCTTACTTACCCATACATAATCCTTTATTTTCTGTTTTACTTCTTATTTTCAAATAAGTGTGGGGTAAGAATCTTTTCTGTTTTATTTCTTATTTTCAATTAAGTGTGGGGTAATTAGATATGCATGACCACTGAGGACAGTGCCAGACTTAAGTGTGGGGTAGCAGTGCACGGTGCACTGTAGCAGTTTGCAAAATTTTTCGCATGATTTTGCTTGTTTTCACGTACTTTCACACCCTTCCAAAAAAATTTCAAAATTTTTTCCGTCTTTCAGACGTCTAAATGCAGTATGCTTGGTTAAACAATTGCTTATGTCTATGATATGTAGGTAGTATGTTATGGTTAGTAGAAGATAATTGATAGCTATCTTGGACTAATTGATTAGGAATAGAGAATTCCTGATAACTGAGCACAACTTTGTCTGGATTAGAGACCTCAACCAATTACCTGTTCGAGACTTAACTAGATAAAATTAGACTAGTTGTGAATATATTGGCAGTTAGAATGACTAGATGAGACTCTGAGCTAGAAGTGAAAAGAAATTAAAGAAAGTTAATCAAATGAGGGTAGTTTGCCAGCGGCCTTCGCTACTCGAGCACCACTCCTTCGGGGAACTTAAAGCCTGATGCCCTAAGGTCGTATAGATCTGGGAGTCATCGGAGTGGGACTCGCTACATGGGTAGTTGAAGTTGACGTGTTCTAAGCAGACTCAAAATACCCTGAATCTATAAAATAACTAAATGCTAAAACATTGAAAATCTGATCACCAAAGCTCAGAACTCAAAAAGTTGTCTGTTGTTAATATGTCTAGCGATAGGTCGAAGTGTTATCTGGTAGTAGTTAAGACAAGAGTACATTGTGTTGACTATCTGGTCTGGACTAGTACACACACAACACATCAGGAAGACCCTGTGACTAAGAAAAAAGTCCAACCTAATTGTTGATTTATTTTCTGCCTGATCATAACAAGCTACTAGAGACATTTGAGACCTTGTCATAGCAACCTAACCAGACAGACCTGTATTAAGACTTGTCTGAAGAATTTTTGGAATAAAACATGACTAGGAATTTAAGTAACTTCAGGTAGACTTTGCTTGAGGACAAGCAAAGAGCTAAGTGTGGGGTTATTTGATACGCGAAAATCGTATCACTTTTTTAGCATGTTTTTGTGTATGAATTTGGGTGAAATCGAGGGTAATTTGATCTTGATTGTTCATTATTCACTTAATTTCACAGTTTTTATGATTTTGGAAGTGTCATATGAAAAGTAGACGAAAACAGCAAATTTTGGGGCAAAAATGCAATTTTTGGAAATGTTGACTCGGTCAAAGGTTCAGGACGGGCGTCCCGAACCCGGGACGGGCGTCCCGACCAAGTCAAGGTACCGGGACGGGCGTCCCAATCCGAGACGGGCGTCCCGAGCCGCCAGAAGCTGTCCCACATCGAATTTTTCAAAGATTTTCACTCCGGGAAGCTGCTATAAATACCCCAGGCCTCCAGCAGTTGAATTCATTCCTCTCCACTCGATCTGAGTCATTAAGTGGTGTCCAATGTACAATTCTCTAGTACACAACTCACTCAGAGACTCAGATCTCAGTTTCCTTTCTTGTTAGTGTTTTGTTTTAGTTTCTGAGAGATAGTCTCAGATCTTAGGTTTCTATAGATAGGTTCGTTTCTGGTATTCATAGATGGTGAGATTCCGGTTGACGTACTAAATAGGTGTTATTTTACCCTATGTCGATTATGATTAATTAAGGACTGTGATTGACTAATTGTCACGTATAGTCTTATGGTGTCACTTAATCAGCCAGAATCTAAGGCAGAGTACCTATCGTGTAGCTAGTCTATTGGAAAGTATCTATGATTTTACTAAGTTAATTATCGTACTCCCAGGGAAGTGGCAACGGCTTAGTAGTAACTAGCCTCTTATCCTAACTCTTATCTTATGATCCAGTTATGCAATCTTCATCAAATACTTTGATGAGAGGGTGATCCATTCTCCACTAGGTTCAAGTCTAATTAATCTTAGAAGTGTTTTAAAGATAAGTTCTGATTCTATGTTATACTGTTCCTATATGTTGATTGACCTATATTCGAGTGTTTTAGATATATCTTAGCCTAGAATGCAACTATGTTCTGTGTCTAAAGGTGTACCACATCTGAGTCTCTATGCTACCGCCCCCTATCATTAAGGTAAACGGCCCTACTCACGGTATGAACAAAGACAGTTATGAAAGCCCTATGTCACTTTCGGGGATCACTCTGAAGGCTCGTAATCGCTGGCATAACGCTCTACTCAGCCTACCTAGACTACTCTAACAAGCCAGGTGTTCAGCATGTTATTTTATCTAGTATGGCAGACACCAATACTAATTGATGCCTGTTAAACTAAACAGGTTATGAATAGACCGTGGTTAGGAATTGTCTATAACCCTATTTTAGTTTAAAAGAAACTACATTAGACATGCAGACATAATGATTATTTAGCAGGTGGCTATTTCCGAAAAAACATAATAACTTCAACATACAAAACAACTATTCATAAAATCATAATCTGATATTCATAATTGATGTTTAGGACAAAGCAATAAACGTATAAGAGAGGGGTATGGGGACTGATGCCATAAAGAAATCACCCTTTACTTAGTCTCGCCTACAGAGCGTACTGCTGTATATGTCGTATTGCTCGCCCTGACTCTGCTCACCAGAACCTTCGGAGGACGCTTCCTCAGCCTAGTAACTGGGCTTTACCTTAATACCCAGCTTAAGCCCAGCCCTGTAGACTGACTCTTCGAACGCCTAGAGCTCTCTTAGGGTCTCCTAACGAAACCCCGGGTATTCTATGAATACCGGAAACGAACCTATCTATAGAAACCTAAGATCTGAGACTATTTCTCAGAAACTAAAACAAAACACTAATAAGAAAGAAAACTGAGATCCGAGTCTCTGAGTGAGTTGTGTACTGGAAAACTGTACACTGGAAACCACTTAATGACTCAGATCGAGTGGAGAGGGATGATTTCAACTGCTGGAGGCCTGGGGTATTGATAGCAGCTTCCCGGAGTGAAAATCTCTGAAAAATTCGATGTGGGACAGCTTCTGGCGGCTCGGGACGCCCGTCCTGATTCGTTGACCAGGTTCGGGATGCCCGTCCCGGTTCAGGACGCCCGTCCTGGCGGTTTGACTGGGTCGGGACGCCCGTCCCGGACCTTTGACCGGGTCAACATTTCCAAAAATTGCGTTTTTGCCCCAAAATTTGCTGTTTTCGTCTACTTTTCACCTGACACTTCCAAAATCATAAAAACCGTGAAATCAAGTAAATAGTAAATGATTAATGTCAATTTACTCTCGATTTCACATTAAAACATACATAAAAACATGCTAAAAATGTGATACGATTTTCGCGTATCAGATAACCCCACACTTAGCTTTTTGCTTGTCCTCAAGCAAAGTCTACATGGAGTTAGTGATTTTAAACCGTAGTGCAATCACTTAAATTCCTAGTCATGTTTTTATTCCAAAAATTCTTCAGACAATTCTTAACACAGGTCTGATTGGTTAGGTTGCTATGACAAGGTCTCAAATGTCTCTAGTAGTTTGTTATGATCAGGTAGAAAACAAATCAACAACTAGGTTGGACTTTTTTCTTAGTCACAGGGTCTTCCTGATGTGTAGTTTGTGTACTAGTCTAGACCAGATAGTCAACACAATGAACTCTTATCTTAACTGCTACCAGATAATACTTCGACCTATCGCTAGACATACTGACAACAGATAACTTTCTGAGTTCTGAGCTTTGGTGATCAGATTTTTAATGTTTTAGCACTTAGTTATTTTCTTTATAGATTCAGGGTATTTTGAGTTTGCTTAGAACACGTCAACTTCAACTACCCATGTAGCGAGTCCCACTCCGATGACTCCCAGATCTACACGACCTTAGGGCATCAGGCTTTAAGTTCCCCGAAGGAGTGGTGCTCGAGTAGCGAAGGCCGCTGGCAAACTACCCTATTGTAATTAACTTCCTTAAGTTCTTTTCACTTTTAGCTCAGAGTCTCATCTAGTCATTCTAACTGCCAATATATCCACAACTGGTCTAATTTTATCTAGTTAAGTCTCGAATAGGCAATTGGTTGAGGTCTCTAATCCAGACAAGGTTGTGCTCAGTTATCAGGAATTCCCTATTCCTAATCAATTAGTCCAAGATAGCTATCAATTATCTCCTACTAACCATAACATACTACCTACATATCATAGACATAAGCAATTTGTTTAACCAAGCATACTGCATTTAGAAGTCTGAAAGACGGAAAAATTTTGAAATTTTTTTTGGAAGGGTGTGAAAATACAGGGAAAACAAGCAAAAGCAAGCGAAAAAAGTTTTCAAACTGCTTCAAACTGCCTACAGTGCACCGTGCACTGCTACCCCACACTTAAGTTTGGCACTGTCCTCAGTGTTCATGCATAGCTAATTACCCCACACTTATTTGAAAACAAGAAATAAAACATAAGAAAACAAGAAAAAAAACAAAATAATGCAACAATTCTGTATGTCATATAAATCAATTTTGTACAAAGATTCATAGTCATACAGCCCAGACATGCACAAAGAACAAGATAAACAAAAGACAAAAGAAAGGAAAGAAGGGGAGAGAGAGACTAAGAACCCAGCGGGTCACCATCCAGTGGACCGAGGTCTGTTAGGTCAAACTCAAAGTTCTCCGCTACTCGGGCAGTCTGCTGATGTATCTCCTCAATCCTACTGGTGATCATGGCGATCCTGTCATCCATCACCGCCAGTCGTCTGTCAACCCTGCCATCCATCATTGCCAGCCGTCTGTTGATCCGGTCCATGTCTCGACTGTATCGTGCCGATAGTTCTGCCAATCCGTGCGACATGTGTCGTTCGAAGGCAGTACGTGGCACGAACGTCTCGGATGGAGGGATATGCGGTGGAGCTGCTTCTGATGTCGAGGCCTGTCCTGGCTGCTCTGTGTGGATGGTGTAGCGGCCGCTCGTATCCCAGACAACCATTCCCATGTTCCGTAGGATGGTAACGTCTGTGGGAATAGTGGTTGGTGCGACCAGAGTAAGCTCCGAGCCCTCTATGTCCAACTCCAGGTAGCGGGCTATCCTGGTGATGAATGGCCTGAGCCCCAGACACTGTTTCCGAGTGTCCGTAGCAAAACCCCGCATGATGACTGTGATAAGTCGAGCCATCTCTACTGTGGATCCCATATGCATGTTGGCCAAGAGGAATGTCTCCATTTGGGTGACATTCCCGGGGGCCGTCCGTCGTCCTGACAAAGTGTGTGCAATAATGGCATGTAAGTAGCGAAGAGCAGGATAGATACTTGTGGCTTTCGCAAAGCCATGCTGGTAGGGAACACCCGTCATACAGATCTGAGCCCAAGCAGTGGAGACCTCTGCAGAAGTGAAGTCCCGAACTGCTGTGGTGTAGGCGGGCGTATCCAGCTCCTCTCTCTGCTAGATACCCAAAGCGATGCCGAACTCGGCCATGCTCATCGACCGATCTATTCCGCCTAAGTGGAATGTGATCTGCTCCTGATGGCATGCAAAGGATGCATAGAACTCACATACCAGCTCCAGGTACGTGGGCTCTGTGACGACGAATACTCGACTGTAGGGTAGTACATCGAGTATGCGTCTGACTTCAGCCTCTACTCCCAGTGTCTGTACTGCTGCCCAATCCAGCGTTCTGCCCGTCAGTATCGTGCGTCCGATGTACCCAGTGCATCTCTCCTGATATGTTGTGCAGGAGGGAAACAGCATAAAAGGATGTGTCACTGAGGTAACTGTCATGGTAGATGTGGTATATCTTAGCCTGGAATGCAACTATGTTCTGTGTCTAAAGGTGTACCACATCTGAGTCTCTATGCTACCGCCCCCTATCATTAAGGTAAACGGCCCTACTCACGGTACGAACAAAGACAGTTATGAAAGCCCTATGTCACTTTCGGGGATCACTCTGAAGGCTCGTAATCGCTGGCATAACGCTCTACTCAGCCTACCTAGACTACTCTAACAAGCCAGGTGTTCAGCATGTTATTTTATCTAGTATGGCAGACACCAATACTAATTGATGCCTGTTAAACTAAACAGGTTATGAATAGACCGTGGTTAGGAATTGTCTATAACCCTATTTTAGTTTAAAAGAAACTACATTAGACATGCAGACATAATGATTATTTAGCAGGTGGCTATTTCCGGAAAAACATAATAACTTCAACATACAAAACAACTATTCATAAAATCATAATCTGATATTCATAATTGATGTTTAGGACAAAGCAATAAAACATATAAGAGAGGGGTATGGGGACTGATGCCATAAAGAAATCACCCTTTACTTAGTCTCGCCTACAGAGCGTACTGCTGTATATGTCGTATTGCTCGCCCTGACTCTGCTCACCAGAACCTTCGGAGGACGCTTCCTCAGCCTAGTAACTGGGCTTTACCTTAATACCCAGCTTAAGCCCAGCCCTGTAGACTGACTCTTCGAACGCCTAGAGCTCTCTTAGGGTCTCCTAACAAAACCCCGGGTATTCTATGAATACCGAAAACGAACCTATCTATAGAAACCTAAGATCTGAGACTATTTCTCAGAAACTAAAACAAAACACTAATAAGAAAGAAAACTGAGATCCGAGTCTCTGAGTGAGTTGTGTACTGGAAAACTGTACACTGGAAACCACTTAATGACTCAGATCGAGTGGAGAGGGATGATTTCAACTGCTGGAGGCCTGGGGTATTTATAGCAGCTTCCCGGAGTGAAAATCTCTGAAAAATTCGATGTGGGACAGCTTCTGGCGGCTCGGGACGCCCGTCCCGGTTCGGGACGCCCGTCCTGATTCGTTGACCAGGTTCGGGACGCCCGTCCCGGTTCAGGACGCCCGTCCTGGCGGTTTGACTTGGTCGGGACGCCCGTCCCGGGTTCGGGACGCCTGTCCCGGACCTTTGACCGGGTCAACATTTCCAAAAATTGCGTTTTTGCCCCAGAATTTGCTGTTTTTGTCTACTTTTCATCTGACACTTCCAAAATCATAAAAACCGTGAAATCAAGTAAATAGTAAATGATTAATGTCAATTTACTCTCGATTTCACATTAAAACATACATAAAAACATGCTAAAAATGTGATACGATTTTCGCGTATCAATAGAATACCCGGGATTTCATTAGGAGATCCTAAGAGGGCTCTAGGCGTTCGAAGAGTCAGTCCACAGGGCTGGGCTTAAGCTGGGTATTAAGGTAAATCCCAGTTACTAGGCTGAGGAAGCGTCCTCCGACGGTTCTGGCGAGCAGAGTCGGGTCAAGCAATACGGCATATACAGCAGTACGCTCCATCAGCGAGACTTCGTAAAGGGTGAATTCTTTATGGCATCGGTCCCCTTGTCCCTCTCTTAGATGTTGTTATTGTGTTTGTCCAAATAACTGTTTGAATACCAGATTATGTTTTTATAAATATTTGTTATTTATGTTGAAGTATTATGTTTTTTTAGAAATGGCCACCTGCTTAAATATCCATTATGTCTGCATGTCTATTGCCGTTCTTTTAAACTGAAATTAGGGTTATAGACAATTCCTAACCACGGTCTATTCAAAACATGTTTAGCTTAACAGGCATCAATTAGTATTGGTGTCTGCCATACTAGATAAAATAATCTGCGGAACACCCCGTTGGTTGAAAGTAGTCTAGGTAGGCTGAGTAGAGTTTTATGCCTGCGGTTATGCGACGAGCAGTATGATCCCTAAAGTGACATAGGGCGGTCATTGCTGACTTTAGTCCGAGCCGTGAGTAGGGCCGTTACCCTTAACGATGGGGCGGTAGCGTAGAAACTCAGATGTGGTAGCCTTTAGACACAGAACATAATTGCAATCCAGGCCAAGACATGTCTAAAATACTCGAATATAGGTCAATCAACGTATAGTAACAGTATAACATAAAATCAGGATCTAATCTTTAAAACACTTTCAGGTTTAGCTAGACTTAAACCCAGTGGAGAATGAATCACCCTCTCATCAAAATTATTGATGAAGATTGCATAACTGGATTATAAGATAAGAGTTAGGAAGAAAGGCTAGTTACTACTAAGCCGTTGCCACTTCCCTGGGAGTACGATATTTATTTAATAAAATCGTAGATACTTTCCAATAGACTAGCTACACGATAGGTACTATGCCTTAGGTTCGGCTGATTAAGTGACACCATAGAGACTAAATGTGTCAATTAGTCAATCACAGTCCTTAATTATTCATAATCAACATAGGGTAAAATAACACCTATTTAGCACATCGGTCGGAAACCCTATCATCGATGATGGACGATAGAATCGCCATGAACTCCAGCAGGGTCGAGGAGATTTTTTAGCATACCTCCCAACTGGTTGACGACACAAAGGTCTACTTTTCAGCAGACTTCCATCCACCCGATGACGATGAGCCGGGTTCTTAGCTTTTCTTTTCCTTTTCTTTTTCTTTCTTTTGTTGCTTTTGCTTTATGTGTGTGATCATGTCTGGGATGTATGAAATATGAATCTATGTATGACGTTGATTGATATGACATAACAGCATTTATTGCTTTTACTATATTTTGTTATTTCTTTTATTATTTTACTTTCTCTCTTACCCTTAGTCAAACAAGTGTGGGGTAAGAATTCTATGTTTGGTTTTTATTCCTTCTTGTTTTCAAATAAGTGTGGGGTAATTTAGATATGCATGAACATTGAGGACAGTGTCAGACTTAAGTGTGGGGTAGCAGTGCACAGTGCACTGTAGTAGAAAAAACGTTTTGCATGATTTTTGCATGTTTTTCCCGTATTTTCACACCCTTCCAAATTTGTTTTAAAAATTTTTCATTCTTTCAAACTTCAAAATGTAGTATGATTGGTAAAACAATTACTGATGTCTATGATATGTTGGTAGAATGTTATGATCAGTAGGAGACAACGTAATGACTTTCTTGAATTTATCGATTAGAAATAGGGAATTCCTAATAATTGAGCACAACTTAGTTTGGATTAGAGACCTCAACCAAATACCTTTTCAAAACTTAACTAGATAAGATTAGACCAGTTGAGGATGTATTGGCAATCAAAATGACTAGATGATGCTCTGAGCTGAAAGTGAAAAGAAAAAACAAGAGAGTTAACTAAGTAGGGTAGTTTGCAAGCGGCCTTTGCTACTCGAGCACCACTCCTTAGGGGAACTTAAAGCCTAATGCCCTAAGGTCGTGTTGGTTTGGGAGTCATCGGAGTGGGACTCGCTACATGGGTAGTTAAAGTTGACGTGTGAAAGCAGACACAAAATACCCTGAAAAAAAAATTCAATAAAAGAAAAATCAATAAATGCTTAATTAAAAATCTGGTCACCAAGGCTTAGAACTCAGAAAGTTGTTTGTTGTTGGTATGTCTAACGATGGGTCAAAGTATTATCTGGTAAGAGTCGAGATGAGTGTATATTGTGTTGACAATCTAGTCTGGACTAGTACACACATTACACATCAGGAAGACCTTGTGACTGAGAGAAGAGTTCAATCTAGTTATTAAGTTGTTAACCTTGCTTGATCATGATAGTCTACTAGAGACATTTGAGACCTTGTCATAGCAACTTAACCAGTCAGACCTGTGTTGTGAATTATCTAATCCAGTGATGAACTTTGGAGTAAAAACATGACTAGACATTTTAAGTGACTGCACTTATGATTTAAAATCACTAACTTCAGGTAGACTTTGCTTGAGGACAAGCAAAAACCTAAGTGTGGGGTTATATGATATGCATAAATCATATCACCTTTTTAGCATGTTTTAGGCATAATTTAGGGTGAAATTGATGTTAAATTGCTCTTAATTGATTGTTATTAACTCAATTTCATAGTTTTTGTGATTTTGGAAGCGTCGGGTGAAAAGTACAGGAAAATGGAAAAATTTCGGGGCAAAAACATGATTCTCAGAAGTTCAGAAGTAGGGATGGGCGTCCCGAACCCAGGACGGGTATCCTGACCTGGTCAACAGACCAGGACGGGCGTCTAGGACTTGGGACGACTGACCTGACCTGGTCAATAGGCCGGGACGGGCGTCCCAGATCCAAGACGGGCTTCCCGAGCCCCAATTCAATATCCCACATTGATTTTTGAAGAGAAATTCACCCAGTTCCCCTACTATAAATACCCCAGGCATTCCTCAATTGAAATCATTCCTCTCCACTCGATCTGAGTCATTTAGTGACTTCAAGTATACAGTTTTCCATAGTATACAAGTCACTTAGTGTTCTCATGTTTTTAGTATAGGTTTATTTATATTCTTAGAGAGTGTCTCGTGTTCTTCGTTTCTGAGAGTCTGTCTCAGATCTTAGAATATGACTAGATAGGTTTGTTTTTGATATTCATAGAATACCCGGGATTTCATTAGGAGATCCTAAGAGGGAACTAGGCGTTCGAAGAGTCAGTCAACAGGGCTGTGCTTAAGTGGGTATTAAGGTAAAGTACAACTACTAGGCTGAGGAAGCGTACTCCAAAGGTTCTGTCGAGCAGAGTCTGGTCGAGCAGTCCAACATATACAAGTAGTTGCTCCATTAGCGGACTACGTAAAGGGTGAATACTTTATGGCATCAGTCCCCTTATCCCTCTCTTTATATGTCTGTACTGTGTTCGTCCAAATACTAATTATGAATATTGGATTATGATTATATGAATATGTGTTATGCATGTTGAAGTACTTTATGATTTTCCGGAAATGGTCACCAGCTTAACTTTCATTATATCTGCATGTCTAATGTAGTTTCTTTTAAACTAAATGTAGGGTTATAGACAACTCCTAACCACGGTCTAATCATAACCTGTTTAGTTTAATAGGCATTAATTTAGGACTTTCCCGTCGGAAAGCATTAATGTTTGCCATATTAGATGAAATAACGTATAGATCACCATGTTTGTTAGAGTAGTCTAAGTATGCTGAGTTTGTGTGTTTATGCCGGCGTTAGGGCGTGCGGCATGATCTCCTAAGTAACATAGGACTTTCATGGATGCCTTTAGCTCGAACCGTGAGTAGGGCCGTCAATGGCGATGGGGCGGTTTATCAAGTAACTCAGATGTGGTACACCTTTAGACTCAATACATAATTGCAATCTAGACCAAGATATATCTAAAATACTCGAAGATAGGTCAATCAACATGTAGGAATAGTATAACATAGAATCAGAACATTATCTGTAAAACACTCTTTAGGCTTAGATAGACTTAAATCTAGTGGAGAATGAATCACCCTCTCATCAAAGATTTTGATGAATGATTGCATAACTGGATCATAAGATAAGAGTTAGGGTAAGAGGATAGTTACTACTAAGTCGTTACCACTTCCCTGGGAGTACGATAATTAATCTAATTAAAATCGTAGATACTTTCCAACAGACTAGCTACACGATAGGTACTCTGCCTTAGGTTCTGATTGATTAAGTGACAGTATAGAGACGAAATGTGACAATTAGTCAGGCTAAGTCCTTAATTACTCATAATCAACATAGGGTAAAACAACACCTATTTTAGTATATCAGTCGGAACGCATCAGAAAAACAGAATATGTTCAAGAATGTAGAAGATTTCGGTTTTAGAAAAGAAAGCATACCTTGTTTGGAAGCTTTACCGAGAGTTCTTCTTGCTACGGTTTTTCTTTCTTTGATTTAGAGAGAATAATACTCAACAAATATATGATGTATGAATGAATGAATAATATGTATGCCTTTCCTATTTAAATTAATTACATTGGAAGTGGTAGGAATCATTTAAGTGGTGTGTTAGTATCTTTGAAAGGTCACCTCTTCTACATCAGTTAGTGGGGTGGTAAGTTTCTTGAAAAACTGAAAAAGTATAAGATGCTTTTCAGTTTTTTTGACCACTTTAAAGACAAAATTTGAATTCACCTTATTCCCCATACTCGGCTGTCTTGAATAGATGTATGCATGCTATATGTATTTTTCCCATAAGAAAATTCAGTTATAGCTAATAGATCTTCTTTGAATGTAACTTGTATGTATTATGTATGTATAGTTGTACCTTTTTCTTTGTCATTTACTTACTTCATAACTGCTGCATTTATCTTGATAAAATGAAAGAATGAGAAAGTGTTAGACACACTTTAATCAAAAGTTGTTGCTCCTCATTTATGGTGGCAGTTATAAGAAGTAAAGATATACATATATTGTATATGTATATAATAAACTGAAAAAGAGTAAAGGAATAGTAAAAATTCAGTATGTATTAAACATAGTTGTGCACGGTTTTAAGAAAAATTCAAAGCAAAAGAAAATGTACCTCATTCCAGTGGTTTACTTATTTTGTGAATCATCATGTAGCATCTACTAAAGTGACGTAAGAAATTTTATAAGAAATTTCTTCTCCCCAATAGCATTTAAGTCTGCTTCCATTCACTTTAAACTTATACCCTTTAGTATTTTTCAAAAGTATAACTCCATAGGGTAAATTTTTTACATTTTCATATGGTCCAGTCCATTTAGATTTAAGTTTTCATGGAAATAGTCTCAATCTAGAATTGTAAAGTAAAACTTGTTGACCTACTTCAAAGTGTTTATTTTGAAGCTTATTATCACGCCATCGCTTAATTTTCTCTTTATAAATCTTTTCATTTTCATAGGCAAAATTTCTCATTTCCTCTATTTCATTCAATTGAGGACATCTCTTATTTCTAGTTGCTTTATAATCAAAATTCAAATGTTGCACCGCCCAATATGCTTTATATTCATGTTCTATGGGCAAATGGCAAGCCTTGCCAAACACTAGTCTGTAAGGAGACATTCCTAAAGGTGTTTTGTATGTTGTCCTATAGGCCCAAAGTGCAACATCTAATCTTTTAGACCAATCCTTCCTATTAGGATTTACAACCTTTTCTAATACACTTTTTATGATTCGATTAAAAATTTCAGCTTGTCCATTGGTTTGAGGGTGGTATGCTAAGGCTATTTTGTGATGTACGTTATACTTGGCTTGTAGAGCACTAAACCATTTATTAACAAAGTGAGAACCCTCATCACTAATTATAGCTCTAGGTGTGCCAAAATGGGTAAAGATATTTATATGTAAAAATTTTAACACTACCTTTGCATCGTTAGTGGGGAATGTTGCAGCTTCAACCCACTTCGAGACATAGTCCACTGCCACCAGTATGTAAGAATTTCCGTAAGAAGGTGGAAAAGGTCCCGTGAAACCAATACCCCAAACGTCAAATAATTCCACTTCAATGATGTTATTCAGCGGCATTTCATTCCTTCTTTGAGATGTTTCCAACTCTTTGGCATCGATCACACTTGCTTACATATGCTTGTGCATCTTTGAAGAGTGTATGCCAGTAGAATCCATGATGCGTTCCGATTGGTATGCTAAAAGATAGGATTTATTTACCTATATTTATTATGAGTAGTTAAGGACTTAGTCTTACTAACTGTTACTTTAGCATTTAATTGTTGTCACTTAATCAATCAGAACCTAAGGCAGAGTACTTATCATGTAGCTAGTTCTTGAAAGTATCTACGATTTTAAATTATAAATATCGTACTCCCAGGAACTGGTAACGGCTTAGTAGCAACTATCCCTTAATCCTAACAATCATCTTATTTATTCAATTAATCAATCGATAATCAATATCTTAGATTGATTGGTGATCCCAACCACACATAACAAGCACTTATCAAGCATGAAAGAGTTATCCTCTAGACATATGTTCTGATGCATATTTACTGTTTCTACAAGTTGGTTGACCTATCCTCTTCATCTATGAGAGCAAAGTCTGGTTAGAAATAACAAATAACAAAAACAAAATAGAAAAAGAAAAATAAGAAAAATATTTTTAACATTTTTAACATTTTTTTTCTTTTATATTTTCTGTAGAAAGCAAATAAATTGCCTCAATATGGTTTTAGAATAATTTTCTAAATTTTGATTATCCTAAATGTCTTAATTTCAGATAATATCTAAAATTAGTTAGTTATGATAACCCTATATTTCGGGAAGTGATTGTCTAACTAGCATAAGATAAATGTAGGTCTAAAGTCTAGGTTACTACCGCTACCTATCATAAGTTTCTAGAATTGTGGCCAATAATCCTAAATTCATTATGATATTTCCCCGGTAATGGCGCCAAAAATCTGATGCTGCTCCGACTGATATGCTAAATAGGTGTTGTTTTACCCTATGTTGATTATGAGTAATTAAGGACTTAGATTGACTAATTGTCACTTTTAGTCTCTATGTTGTCATTTAATCAGCCAGAACCTAAGGCAGAGTACCTATCGTGTAGCTAGTCTATTGGAAAGTATCTACGATTTTATTAAATTAAATATCGTACTCACAGGGAAGTGGTAATGACTTAGTAGTAACTAGCCTTTTACCCTAACTCTTATCTTATGATCTTGTTATCCAATCGTCATCAATAACTTTGATGAGAGAGTGATTCATTCTCCACTAGGTTTAAGTCTATTTAAGCCTAAAAGTGTTTTATAGATAATGTCCTGATTCTATGTTATATTGTTCCTACATGTTGATTGATCTATCTTCGAGTATTTTAGACATGTTTTGGCCTGGATTACAACTATGTTCTGAGTCTAAAGGTGTACCACATCTGAGTCAACTAATAAACCGCCCTACCTTAATGATGGCCCTACTCACGGTTCGAGCTAAAGGCATCCATGAAAGCCCTATGTCACTTCGGGGATCATGCCGCTCGCCCTAACGCCGGCATAAAAACACCACTCAGCCTACTTATACTACTCTAACAAATAGGGTGTTCTGTAGGTTATTTTATCTAATATGGCAGACACCAATGAGTCCTAAATTGATGCCTTTTAAACTAAACAGGTTATGATTAGACCGTGGTTAGGAATTGTCTATAACCCTAAATTTAGTTTAAAAGAAACTACATTAGACATGCAGACATAATGAATATTAAGCAGGTGGCCATTTCTGGAAAATCATAAGAACTTCAACATGTATAACAAATACTCATAAAAATCATAATCCAATATACATAATCAATATTTGGACGAACACAATACAAACATATAAAGAGAGGGACATGGGGACTGATGCCATAAAGAATTCACCCTTTACTTAGTCTCGCCGATGGAGCAACTGCTTGTATATGTTGTACTGCTCGACCTGACTCTGCTCGACAGAACCTTCGGAGGACGCTTCCTCAGCCTAGTAGATGGACTTTACCTTAATACCCAGCTTAAGCCCAGCCCTGTAGACTGACTCTACGACCACCTAGAGCCCTCTTAGGATCTCCAAATGAAATCCCAGGTATTATATGAATACCAGAAACGAACCTATCTATAGTAGCCTAGGATCTTAGACTAATTCTTAGAAACAAAGAAAATGAGACACTATCTAGAAATAAAAGAAACTTCTACTGAACCCGAGTCTCTAAATGACTTATGTACTCGAGAAAAATGTACACTTGAAGTCACTAAATGACACAGATCGAGTGGAGAGGAATGATTTCAATTGAGGAAGGCCTGTGGTATTTATAGCAGCTTTTTGGAGTGAATTTTTCCAAGAATTTCGATATGGGACTTTGACCAGGCATCTGGGACGCCCGTCCTGGATTGGGACGCCCGTCTTGGCCTGTTGACCAGGTCAGGACGCCCATCCTGATTTGGGACGCCTACCCCGACGTCTGAATTCCTGAAAATTTCATTTTTGCCCCGAAATTTGCCATTTTCTTCTACTTTTCACCTGACACTTCCAAAATCACCAAAACTGTGAAATTGAGTTAATAACAAACAATTAAGACCGATTTCCTATCAATTTCACCCTAAATTATGCCTAAAAACATGCTAAAAATGTGATATGATTTATGCATATAAGAATTATTTGTCAAATTTCAGCTTGTGTATCATTCATTCCTTAACGTGTGCTATTTTGCATGAGTAAAACGCGCAAGGGCTCTCAAGCTACAGTGCTGCCACTTGATCCAGAGATTGAGAGAACCGCCAAGGAGTTGAGGAAAAAGAAACAAACCAAGGATAATGTAGACATGGCAGAGCAGAGTATTGTAGAAACTGAACCTATCTATAATCCTGTGGTGTTGGCAGATAATGGGATCATGCTATTCGACAGTATGCGGTCCCTATGTTCAATGAATTGAATCCAAGCATTGTAAGACCAGAGATTACTGCAGCACAATTCGAGCTAAAACCGGTGATGTTTCAAATGTTGCAAACGGTAGGGCAATTTGGTAGATTACCTGCTGAAGATCCACACTTGCACCTATGACTCTTCGTGGAAGTAAGCGACTGTTTTAAGTTAATAGGGGTATCGGACGATGCTTTGAGGCTGAAATTGTTTCCATATTCTCTAAGAGACAAAGCTAGAGCATGGCTTAACTATCTACCCTCTGGTAGTGTGACTACATGGCAGCAGCTTACTGAGAAATTTTTGATGAAATATTTTCCTCCAACGAAAAATGCTAGGTTGAGAAATGAAATCACCTCTTTTCAACAATTAGAAGATGAATCATTGTATGAGGCATGGGAAAGTGATATGCATAAATCATATCACTTTTTTAGCATGTTTTCAAGCATAATTTAGGGTGAAATTGATAGGAAATCGGTCTTAATTGATTGTTATTTACTCAATTTCACAATATTTATGATTTTGGAAGTGTCAGGTGAAAAGTAGACGAAAACAGAAAATTTTGGGGCAAAAATGCAATTTTTGGAAATGCTGACCTGGTCAACGGGTCAGGACGGGCGTCCCGAATAAGGACGGGCGTCCTGACCCAGTCAAAGCACCAGGACGGCCGTCCCAATCCAGGACGGGCGTCCCGAAGCACCAGAAGTTGTCCCACATTGAAATTTTTGGAGATTTTCACTCCAGAAAGCTGCTATAAATACCCAAGGCCTCCAAGAGTTGAAATCATCCCTCTCCACTCGATCTGAGTCATTCAGTGGTTTCCAGTGTACAATTCTCTAGTACACAACTCACTCGGAGACTCAGATTTCAGTAAAAGTTTTCTTTCTTTCCTTTTTTGTGTTTTCGTTTTTCTTAGTTTCTGAGAATTAGTCTCAGATCCTAGGGTTCGATAGATAGGTTCATTTATGGTATTCATAGAATACCCGAGATTTCGTTAGGAGATCCTAAGAGGGCTCTAGGCGTTCGAAGAGTCAGTCCACAGGGCTGGGCTTAAGCCCAGGACGTAAGGTAAAGTCCAGCTACTAGGCTGAGGAAGCATCCTCCGAAGGTTCTGGCGAGCAGAGTCAGGTCAAGCAATACGACATATACAGCAGTACGCTCCATCGGCGAGACTTCGTAAAGGGTGATTTCTTTATGGCATCGGTCCCCATGTCCCTCTCTTATATGTTGTTATTGTGTTTGTCCAAATAGCAATTGTGAATATTGGATTTTACTTGTTATGAATAGTTGTTATATATGTTGAAGTTATTATGTTTTTCCTGAAATAGCCACCTGCTTAATATTCACTATGTCTGCATGTCTACTGTGTTCTTTTAAACTAAAATTAGGGTTATAGACAATTCCTAACCACGGTCTAATCATAACCTGTTTAGTTTAACATGCATCAATTAGTATTGGTGTCCGTCATGCTAGATAAAATAACCTGCGGAACACCCTGTTTGTTAGAGTAGTCTAGGTAAGGGCCGAGCTGAGCGTTTATGCCGGCGGTTAAGGCGAGCGGCATGATCCCCGAAGTAACATAGGGCTTTCATGGATGCCTTTAGCCCGAACCGTGAGTAGGGCCGTCATTAAGGTAGGGCGGTTTATTAGAGACCTCAGATGTGGTACGCCTTTAGACACAGAACATAGTTGCCATCCAGGCCAAGACATGTCTAAAACACTCGAATATAGGTCAATCAACGTATAGGAACAGTATAACATAAAATCAGGACTTTGTCTATAAAACACTTTTAGGCTTAATTACACTTAAACCTAGTGGAGAATGGATCACCCTCTCATCAAAGTTATTGATGAAGATTGCATAACTGGATCATAAGATAAGAGTTAGGATTAAAAGGCTAGTTACTACTAAGCCATTACCACTTCCCTGGGAGTACGATATTTATTTAATAAAATCGTAGATACTTTCCAACAGACTAGCTACACGATAGGTACTCTGCCTTAGGTTCTGACTGATTAAGTTACACCATAGAGACTAAATGTGACAATTAGTCAATCTCAGTCCTTAATTACTCATAATCAACATAGGGTAAAATAACACCTATTTAGCATATCAGTCGGAAACGCATCAGATTTTTGGCGTCGTTGCCGGGGAAATATCATAATGAATTTAGGACTCCTGTTCAAAATTCTAGATACTGATCAAAATTCTAGATACTTATGATAGGTAGCAGTAGTAACCTAGATCTTAGACCTAACACTTATTTTCTGCTAGTTAGACAATCAATTTCCGAAATATAGGATTATCACAACTAATTGATTTTAGATATTATCTGAAATTAAGACACTTAGGATAATCAAATTTTAGAAAATCATTCTAAAACCATATTGAGGAAATTTAACTGCTTTCGAAAAAAAAAGAAAAAAAAATGTTTGAAAATTTAAAATCCGAAAAAAATTGTACTTTTCTTGCTCAATGGTAAGTTGTTCTTTTCCCTATCTCTTGTTCTTTCTTAGTTGTTTTCTTAGTTGCTCTTTTTTGTTTTTTTCTTCTATTATTTAATTTCGAAGAAATAAAAATGGAAATGAGGATAAATATATTTTCTTCTGAGATGTAAAAGTTTGGCTTAGATTTTTATCGGGAAGAAATTCCACTTTAGAATTTTCTCAGAGTCATGCCTGCTTTATTAGGACGAGTTATGAAATAAGTTTTCCTTAATAGCTAGACCTTTGAATGTTCTATTGAAAAAAGGATGTTCCTTTTGTTTTGCTAATAATTGCATGAGATCTTTTAAACTAAAAGGAATTACTGCACCCATTATGGCATCACCTGATTGAAATCTGCTTTTTGAATGAATATGTGATGTAATGATGTAGTAAGAATTGTTTTAGGACAGAAAGATGATAAGAAAGTTCATGTATGATAAAATCTTGATGTTATCTAGTCTCATCTAAAACAATAGGTTACACTGATCACTTTGAGATATCTGTGTTTAATAAAACTGATACTGAACCATAATTGATTAAGTTAGGTTTTATTGTTACTTAAGTTTGATATAGAATGAAGGGGTAAGAAAAAAGGGTTAAGAATCTAGAAAGCAAACCTTTGGTCTAGATTAGGAAACCCTGAGTTAGAGGCTATTGACGAGATAGTAGTATCTGATAAATTTCTGAATGAGGATCTATTTTCATTGTTTGCTATGAGTAATGATTCTCCTCCGTGGTTTACTGATATTACTAATTATCTAGCTACTAATTATTCCCAAGTGATATGACTTATCAGCAAAAGAAGAAATTCTTTGCTGATTTGAAATATTACTACTCGGCATATTTCTCTTCTATTTCAAATTTTTGCAGAGTAAAGTGGTCAGAGGATGTATCTCGGAAGGCGAAGGCCACATGATTCTGAAGCATTGTAGGAATCTATGGGAGACCAATTAATTGCTATCAACACTGTCCGGAAAGTGTTGGAAGTAGAATCTTGTTGACCCCCCATATTCAATGATTTTGTATCTCTGATACAATCCTGCGATGCTTGCCAAATAACAGGTAACACCTCTTCCAGAGATTGCCTACCCCAGCAAGGTATATAGAATCTTGAAATCTTTGATATCTGGGGTATCGAATCATTTTCTTTTTTCTTCCTGTGAAAACATTTACATCATAGTAGTCGTGGAACACTTTTCAAAAAATGGCCTGAACCACATGCATTACCTACAAATGATGTTAAAGGCATGTGCAGATTCTATGAGAAGTTGTTTTCCAGATCCAAAGTGCCAATGTCTTAGGAAGAAACGTTCAGTCTATGTATCTAATCTGTGAAGTCTGCCAAGCACCACCCCTACCCGCAGAATCAACAGATGAGATACTGGCAACAATTAAAGCCAGACCAATGCAAGCAAGTGATCTACTAAGTGGTATCGAACGGTCGAAGGATATAGAGGAATTTGGCATTGTATCGGGAGCATAGAAATGGAGGAGCTTGCATCCCCTGCATACAATAAGCTGTGAGAAACTTCCCCGAGGAAGCTTCAAATATTTGGGCCCAGATCTACACCACTGTAGCCTCCTTACCACCACGGCTTCGCCAAAGCTTCAGGTATCTTTTCTGCCATTCGGAACATGCATGCAATACCTTCACTGACATTGGCAGGTAGGCACACCAATCCAAAGAAGTCTCATTCCTAGACACGTTCCTTCTGGACACGTGCTACGATTACGAGAAACTTTGCAAATGAGTCGAGGAAACAGTCCTTGGGGCTTAAGTCATGCATCAAATGGATAGGCACCTGGAGCTCGAGAATAAAGGATCGGAGCTGACGTCATCTGTTCCAATATCTAGAGCTTGCAGAGTCAAGAACACCTCAACAATAGCACATGGCTAAGGTGAAGAGCCAATTGACATATCAGAGAAGACCCTTCTTGATATGCATAAATCATATCACATTTTTAGCATGTTTTTAGGCATGATTTAGGGTGAAATTGAGGGTAAATTGGTCTTAATTGTTCATTATTAACTCAATTTCACAATTTTTAGGATTTTGGAAGTGTCAGGTGAAAAGTGGAAGAAAATGGCAAATTTCGGGGCAAAAATGCAATTTTTCAGAAGTTTGGACTTCGGGGAGGGCGTCCTGGTTCAGGACGGGCGTCCAGGACTCGGGATGGCCGTCCTGACCTGGTCAACAGACTGGGACGGGCGTCCCGAACCATAAAATCAAGTCCCACATCGAAGTTTTGAGAGAAAATCACTCCAGAAAGCTGCTATAAATACCCTAGGCCTTCCTCAGTTGAATTCATCCCTCTCCACTCGATCTGAGTCATTCAGTGGTTTCCAGTGTACAATTCTCTAGTACACAACTCACTCGGAGACTCAGATTTCAGTATAAGTTTTCCTTCTTTCCTTTTTGTGTTTCGTTTTTCTAGTTTCTGAGAAATAATCTCAGATCCTAGGGTTTGATAGATAGGTTCGTTTCTGGTATTCATAGAATACCCGGGATTTCGTTAGGAGATCCTAAGAGGGCTCTAGGCGTTCGAAGAGTCAGTTCATAGGGCTGGGCTTAAGCTGGGTATTAAGGTAAAGCCCAGTTACTAGGCTGAGGAAGCGTCCTCCGAAGGTTCTGGCGAGTAGAGTCGGGTCAAGCAGTACGACATATATAGCAGTACGCTCCAACGGCGTGACTACGTAAAGGGTGATTTCTTTATGGCATCAGTCCCCCATGTCCCTCTCTTTATATGTTGTTAATGTGTTTGTCCAAATACTGATTTGAATGCGAGATTATGATTATTATGAATATTTGTTATATTTGTTGAAGTTGTTATGTTTTTCCGGAAATAGCCACCTGCTTAAATATTCATTATGTCTGCATGTCTAATGTAGTTTCTTTTAAACTAAAATTAGGGTTATAGATAATTCCTAACCACGGTCTATTCATAACCTGTTTAGTTTAACAGGCATCAATTAGTATTGGTATTTGCCATACTAGATAAAATAACCTGCGGAACACCCTGTTTGTTAGAGTAGTCTAGGTAGGCTGAGTAGAGCGTTTATGCCTGCGGTTATGGGCAAGCGGCATGATCTCCGAAGTGACATAGGCTTTCATAGCTGTCTTTAGTAGCAACCGTGAGTAGGGCCGTTTTCCTTGGCGATGGGGCGGTATATCAGATTGCTCAGATGTGGTACACCTTTGGACTCAGAACATAGTTGCATTCCAGGCTAAGAAATATCTAAAACACTCGAATATAGGTCAATCAACATATAGGAACAGTATTACATAAAATCAGAACTTTGTCTATAAACACTTTTAGGCTTAATTAAACTTAAACCTAGTGGAGAATGGATTACCCTCTCATCAAAGTCATTGATGAAGATTGCATAACTGGACCATAAGATAGGGGTTAGGATAAAAGGCTAGTTACTACTAAGTCGTTACCAGTTCCTTGGGAGTACGATAATTATTTAATAAAATCGTAGATACTTTCCAACAGACTAGCTACACGATAGGTACTCTGCCTTAGGTTCTGGCTGATTAAGTGACACCTTAGAGACTAAATGTGACAATTAGTCAATCACAGTCCTTAATTACTGATAATCAACATAGAGTAAAATAACACCTATTTAGTATATCGACCGGAACGCATCAGATTTTTTGGCGCCGTTGCCGGGGAAATATCATAATGAATTTAGGATTCCTGATCAAAATTCTAGAGGCTTATGATAGGTAACGGTAGTAACCTAGACCTTAGACCTACACTTATCTTACACTAGTTAGACATTCACTTTCCGAAATATAGGGTTATCATAACTAATTAATTTTAGATGTTATCTGGAATTAAGACACTTAGGATAATCAAATTTTAGAAAATCATTCTAAAACCATATTGAGGGAATTTAAGTGCTTTCGAAATATATAAAAAGAAAAAAAATTGTTAAAATTTAAAATCCGAAAAAAATTGTACTTTTCTTGTTCAATGGTAAGTTGTTTTGTTTCCCTATCTTTTGTGTTATTTCCCTTTTGTGATTGAATAGTTGTTTTTTTTCCTTTTCCGAATTCTTAATTTTTCACTTTCCCTATAACCCCACTAACCAGTTTGCTCAAGCTAAAACGTATTCTTCTCTGTAGTTGCATGACTCGAACTTCAGAAGCTTACCTTGAAACACCAGTTGAGAATCCTGAACGTCTCATTCGTACAGCTAATAGGCGAAGAACAGAGATGGCTGCTGAAAGACCTACCCTCGAATCCTACATCCAGCCACAGACTGTTCCAGTCTCATCTGCCATCCAAATCCCTGGGAACCCTCGCTATGATCTTAAACTGAATGTGATCTAGCTGATTATAAATCGGGTTCAGTTTGGAGGAACTGCAGCCGAGAATCCGCTAGAACACTTATCTGATTTCTCTTCTCTATGCAAAGGCCTCAAGGGAGATCATACTGCAGAAGTAACTAAACTCAACCTTTTTCCCTACTCACTGAGGGACAGAGCAAAGAGATGGTTGGCCCAGCTACCTACGAACTCCATCACCTCTTGGGACAAGTTAAGCAAAGCCTTCCTAGAAGAGTACTACTCTACAGCAAGAGTCCTAGAATATCGAAGGGCTCTGTCTAGTTTCACTCAAGCTGCTGATGAGATAGTGATCGAAGCTTGGGACAGATTCAAGGAGCTACTCAGGCTCTGCCCCCAACATGGACTAACCGAAGCATTGCTGATCCAGCAATTTTACGGGGGTATGTCAGACATGGGTAAGCAAATTCTTGATGGACTCAATCCCCAGAGCGGTTTCAATGGAATGAGTGATGTAGATGCTAGAAACGCTCTGGAGAGACTCTACAGGAATAGCAAGAACTGGCGCACAAGTGGCCGAGCTAAGAAGTAACCAGTAACTGCGGTCGTTGCCTCCACTGATGATCAATTTGAGGCACTGAAGGCCAGCATTACTAATCAGGTGAATGCCTTCCAACAGGGGAAAAGCGTTCAGTCAGTATACCAAGTCTGCGAATTTTGCCAAGGACCACATTTCAGTGGAGATTGTTATGGTAATGGGATATTAACTATCCCAGAGGATATGGAACAAGTGGACGCAGTGAATTCTGCTCCTATAGGAAATACCTACAATCCCACTTGGAAGAACCATCCGGGATTTGGCTGGAGAAGCAATTCCGGGACTACTAACTTCCAGAAAAGAGTACCTCAACAACTGCCATATCCGCAGAACCAGCAAGTCGCTCTACCTGCACCAAGGAACTACATCGTTCCAGCTGACCCCATGCAGGAATTCAGAGACATGTTGAAGAGCATTTCCGACTCTAACAAGGAAATGATAGAATCCAACAGAAGATCCAGAAGCTCACGCGAAAGAATCCAGGAACGAGAACAGAAGCAGACCGAGCAAACAATCAGAAACACACAAGCTGCTATACAAACTTTAGAGAGGCAAATGGGTCAGCTATCCACCCATTTCTCTCACAGGTCCCAGGGAACGCTACCAAGCAACACTGAGACCAACCCTCAAACTGAATGAACCAGAAGAAGGCTCCAAGGACCCAACGCCGACGGATGTCGAAATCGAAGTAGCAAGGAAAGGGAAGACGGAGTTTATTCCTGAGTACCGGCCAAAAGTACCTTACCCTGCCAGACTTATGCACAATAAAGATAAGGAGCAATTTGAAAAGTTTCTTAAGAATTTTAGTCAGATTCATGTTAATTTACCTTTACTTGATGTTATTTCTGAAATGCCAAAGTATGCTAAGTTTTTAAAAGAAGTTGTTAGTAATAAAAGAAAATTTGACATGGACAAGGTGGTTCTTAATGAAGAATGTTCGGCGGTCTGTTGAATAAACTACCGTCTAAACAGAAAGATCCTGGTTGTTTTACCTTGCCATGTACAATTGGAAATATTACTAACATGCATGCATTAGCAGACTTAGGAGCTAGTATCAATCTTATGCCATCTAGTTTATTTGATAAATTAGGATTGCATGATTTGAAAACGACTAGGATGTGCATACAACTTGCAGATAGGACAGTCAAAATCCCCAAGGAATAATTGAAGATCTCTTAGTAAAGGTCGGAAAATTTGTGTTTCCTGTGGATTTGTTGTCATGGATATGAATGGGGAAGGAGGAGTGCCCCTGATCCTAGGTCGACCATTTCTAGCTACCTCAAAAGCATTAATAGACGTCAGTAATGGTCAAATCAAGTTAAGGGTAGGAAATGATGACATCACTTTTGATCTAAATGAACCCTTAGGTATCCCATGCATTTAGATGATACTTGTTTTTGTGTGGATGCCATGGAACACTTGATTGCAATTAACGTGACAGACCTATGCTCAAACTATCAAGTCTAAGTGAGGACTCCCTAGAATTAGAGGACCTGAACTTAGCTCTTCTGAAAATGAAATACTTCTGATAGTTTCACTGAGATAGGTGATGATGAGATGAAGAAAGAACGAACCTCGTTTGAAGATCCACCAGACTTGGAACTGAAGGAACTACCCACTCATCTGTGCTACGAATTCCTAGATGACAACAAGAAACTTCCCATTATTCTTGCAGCTGATCTGACTGCAGAACAAAGGAAGCGACTGTGGACATGTGCAGAAAGTATAGAAGAGCCTTTGCCTACAAAATTGCAGATTCCCAGGTATTAATCCAAGCTTTTGTTCGCATAAGATTCTTCTAGAAAATGAGTATAAGCCATGTGTGCAACCTCAAAGGAGGTTGAATCCTAATGTGTGTGATGTTGTTAAGAAAGAAGTCATTAAACTGTTAGATGCAGGACTTATCTACCCTATCTCAGATAGTGAGTGGGTAAGCCCGGTGCAGGTAGTACCTAAGAAAGGCGGTTAACAGTTGTTAGGAATGAGCATAATGAACTAATCCCTACAGAACTGTAACTGGTCATCGTGTATGCATAGACTATAGAAAACTAAATACGGCCACACGAAAAGATCACTTTCCCCTTCCTTTTATGACCAAATGTTAGAAAGATTATCTGGACACATGTTTTATTGCTTTCTTGATGGGTTTTCTGGTTATTTTCAAATTCCTATTTCCCCTGAGGACCAGCATAAAACTACATTCACATGCCCTTTTGGAACATTTGCATATAGAAGGATGCCTTTTGGTTTGTGTAATGCACCTGCTACATTTCAACGTTGTATGACTGCTATCTTTGAGGACATGTTAGGAAAATCTATGGAAGTATTTATGGATGACTTTTCTGTTTTGGTAATTCATTTGAGGTTTGTCTAAAGAACTTGGAGTTAATGTTGAAACGTTGTATAAAATCTAACCTGGTTTTAAATTGGGAAAAATGCCACTTCATGGTAAAAGAGGGAATCGTTTTAGGACATAAGATCTCACACCTAGGTATGGAAGTAGATAAGGCAAAATTGAAGTTATTTCGAAACTACCTCCTCCCAAAAATGTGAGAGCCGTTAGAAGTTTTTTGGGACACGCTGGCTTTTATCGTAGGTTTATAAAAGATTTTTCATTAATAGCCAGGCCGTTGACCAATTTACTCGGAAAAGATGTTCCATTTGTCTTTGATGAAAATGTCTAAAAGCTTTTAATAGACTTAAGGAACTTTAACTACTGCACCTATCATGACATCACCGACTGGAGTCTACCTTTTGAGCTTATGTGTGATGCTAGTGACTATGCAGTAGGAGTAGTTTTAGGACAAAGACATGATAAGAAATTTCATGTAATATATTATGCTAGTAAAACCTTAACTGATGCTCAGGAAAATTACACTACGACAGAAAAGGAATTATTAGCAGTAGTATATGCATTTGATAAGTTTCGATCTTATCTAGTCCTGTCTAAAACTATTGTTTATACTGATCATTCTGCACTAAAATACTTGTTCAATAAAACCAACGCAAAACCAAGATTAATTCGATGGGTTTTATTGCTTCAAGAATTTGACATAGAAATTCGGGATAAGAAAGGGGCAGAAAACCTAGCCGCAGACCACCTGTCCAGGCTAGAGAATCTGACCCTAGAAGCCATTGATGAAACAATCATATCTGATAAATTTCCAAATGAGAATCTATGTGCATTGTCTGCTATTTTCTCACCCCCTTGGTTTGCGGATATAGCAAATTACTTGGCAGCCCAGACTCTCCCTAGTGATATCACGACTCAACAAAGAAATAAATTCTTTGCTGACCTGAAATATTACTATTGGGAAGATCCTTTTCTATTTCGAATATGTGCAGACCAGATGATCAGAAGATGTGTCTCTCAAGAAGAAGGTTTCCAAATTCTGGAACACTGTCACTGCGGACCAACAGGTGGTCACTTAGCTGCAGCTAATACCGCCCGAAAAGTATTAGAAGCAGACTTCTACTGGCCTACCATATTCAAGGATGCCGCAACATTCACAAGATCGTGCGATGCTTGTCAGAAAACTGGAACCATTTCTTCTCGAGACAGTCTACCCCAATAGGTAATTCAAAGTGTAGAAATATTTGACATATGGGGTATAGACTTCATGGGTCCATTCCCTCCCTCTTTCGGCAAACAGTACATCATAGTAGCGGTGGAATATTTTTCAAAATGGCCTGAGGCACAGGCCCTACCTACTAATGATGCTAGAGTCGTATGCAAATTCCTTAAGCAGATTTTCGCCAGATTTGGATGTCCAAAAGCCCTAATTAGTGATCGAGGTACGCACTTCTGCAACTCTCAATTACATAAGGTACTTCAGCAGTACGGAGTTCAGCATCGCATTTCCACAGCCTACCATCCCCAAACCAATGGACAGGCTGAGGTAACCAGTAGGGGAATAAAGAGAATCTTAGAAAAAACTGTGGGTGTTAACCATAAGGATTGGGCCAATAAGCTGGAGGACGCATTATGGGCCTTCCGTATAGAATACAAGACCACTACGTGATTCTCCCCCTATCGACTAGTCTATGGAAAAGCATGTCACCTTCCGGTCGAACTTGAACACAGAGCTTATTGGGCGATACAAAAATGCAACCTCGACGATAATTTAACTAAGGAACGCCGGATTCTACAACTTAATGAATTGGATGAGTGGAGGCTCAAAGCCTATGAAAACTCACACCAATTCAAGATGACAAGTAAACTCCGGCATGACAGGCGACTCAGAACCCCAAAGAATTTTGAACCAGGAGATAAGGTATTGCTATACAACTCACGGTTAAAATTGTTCCCAGGAAAGCTGCGTAGCTGTTGGTCAGGACCATTCACAATCACGAAAGTATCACCTTTCGGAGCGTGTGACATCATGGATTCTGACGGCATTATTCAAAAAGTAAACGGACAACGCCTAAAGATTTACAGAGAGCCATTTAACTCGTCCGAGCAGACTGTGGACCTCACAGAATAAGGGAGTATCTCTTTCATTCTATTTCTTATTTTGTTATTTCTTTCAGTAATTTATGTTCCTTCTTACCCGTAGTTAGTTGAATAAGTGTGGGGTAAGAACTCTTTGTGTTGTTTCTTGTTTTCAAATAAGTGTGGGGTAGCTTAGAAATGCATGACCACTGAGGGCAGTGTCAGACTTAAGTGTGGGGTAGCAGTGTATAGTGCACTGTATTGAGAAAAGTTTTGCATGATTTTGCTTGTTTTCCTCATATTTTCACACCCTTCCAAAAAACAATTTTCAAAATTTTTCATTCTTTCAGACTTCTAAATGCAGTATGATTGGTTAAACATTGCTTATGTCTATGATATGTAGGTAGAATGTTATGGTTAGTAGGAGGCAATGTGATAGCTATCTTGAACTAATTGATTAGGAATAGGGAATTCCTGATAACTTAGCACAACTTTGTCTGGATTAGAGACCTCAGCCAATTACCTTATCAAGACTTAACTAGATAAAATTAGACCAGTTGTGGATGTTTTGACAATTAGAATGACTAGATGAGACTCTGAGCTAAAAGTGAAAAGAAATAAAAGAAAGTTAATTAAATAAGGGTAGTTTGCCATCTCATAGACCCTTTGAGTTAGTGTGTCTATCTGCACGGACAACAGTGAATAATAACTGTTAGTACTCCCCGCAGATGAAGGGGTGCGCTCGTGAGGTGTTGGGGTGTATGCAGGAGAGGTCGGTGAATTCTGGGTTTGATCAGTAGGGGGTGAATTTAGAGGAACTCTCTGGGTAGGAGGGTGAATTGGAGATCTCTGGGGTACTTCTCTAGGAGGAAAGGTATCCTCAGAAGGATCTTCTTCCGTGGGACTATGCTCACGGGTGTTCAGGAATCGTCTCACTAGTTCACTGGCATCAGGGCTCGAGTTTACTTCTACTGGTTGTGAAGGAAGAGTCCCTCGTGGTACTTCGGTGCGGGTTAGAGGGGCCTTCTGGTTTCGTCTTCTTTGGTCCTGGAGTGTCAGGGTTTTTCTGTTTTCTTTGCCTGGTTAGTAGTGCTCTTGTTCTCTTCATCTCTGAGTGCAAAGTCTGGTTAGAAATAACAAATAACAAACATAGGAAAGTGAAGAAAAACGAGAAAAGTATTTTTAGGGGTTTTAAAATTTATTTAGAAAGCAGGTAAATTTCCTCAATACGGTTCTAGAATAATTTTCTAAAATTTGATTATCCTAAGTCTCTTAATTCCAGATATTATCTAAAATTAATTAGTTATGATAATCCTATATTCAGGAAAGTGATTGTCTAGCTGGTATAACATAAGTGTTAATCAAAAGTCTAGGTGACTACCGTTACCTATCATAAGTCTCTAGAATTGTGGCCAATAATCCTAAATTCATTATGATATGTCCCCGGCAACGGCGCCAAAAATCTGATGGGGTTTCCGACCAACGTACTAAATAGGTGTTATTTTACCCTATGTTGATTATGAATAATTAAGGATTGTGAATTAACTAATTGTCACATTTAGTCTATGGTGTCACTTAATCAGCCAGAACCTAAGCAGTACCTATGTAGCTAGTCTATTGGAAAGTATCTACGATTTTATTAAATAATTATCGTACTCCCAGGGAAGTGGCAACGGCTTAGTAGTAACTAGCCCTTTTATCCTAACTCCTATCTTATGATCCAGTTATGCAATCTTCATCAAATACTTTGATGAGAGGGTGATCCATTCTCCACTAGGTTCAAGTCCAATTAATCCTAAAAGTGTTTTAAAGATGAGTTCTGATTCTATGTTATACTATTACTATACATTGATTGACCTATATTCGAGTATTTTAGACATGTCTTGGCCTGGATTGCAATTATGTTCTGTGTCTAAAGGTTACCACATCTGAGTTTCTACGCTACCGCCCCATCGTTAAGGGTAACGGCCCTACTCACGGCTCGGACTAAAGTCAGCAATGACCGCCCTATGTCACTTTGGGGATCATACTGCTGTCTCATAACCGCCGGCATAATACTCAACTCAGCCTACCTAGACTACTTTCAACCAACAGGGTGTTCCGCAGATTTTTATCTAGTATGGCAGACATCAATACTAATGATGTCTGTGTCTTTAAACTAAACAGGTTATGAATAGACCGTGGTTAGGAATTGTCTATAACCCTAATTTCAGTTTAAAAGAACGGCAATAGACATGCAGACATAATGGATATTTAAGCAGGTGGCCATTTCTAGAAAAACATATAACTTCAACGTATATCACAAAATTCATAAAAAATAATCTGGTACAATAAGTATTTGGACAAACACATAAAACATATAAGAGAGGGACAGGGGGAACCGATGCCATAAAGAATTCACCCTTTACGAAGTCTCGCCGATTGGAGCGTACTGCTGTATATGAGTATGCTGACCCGACTCTGCTCGTCAGAACCTTCGGAGGACGCTTCCTCAGCCTAGTAGTTGGGCTACTTAACAACCCGGCTTAAGCCCAGCCTGTGGACTGACTTCGAACGCCTCGAGCCCTCTTAGGATCTCCTAACGAAAACGGGTATTCTAGGAATACCAGAAACGAACCTATCTATAGAAGCCTAAGATCTGAGACTATTTCTCAGAAACTAAAACAAACACTAATAAGAAAGAAAACTGAGATCCGAGTCTCTGAGTGAGTTGTGTACTAGAGAATTGTACACTGGAAACCACTTAATGACTCAGATCGAGTGGAGAGGGATGAATTCAACTGCTGGAGGCCTGGGGTATTTATAGCAGCTTCCCGGAGTGAAAAATTCTGAAAAATTCGATGTGGGACAGCTTCTGGCGGCTCGGGACGCCCGTCCTGATTTGTTGACCAGGTTCGGGACGCCCGTCCCGGTTCAGGACGCCCGTCCTGGCGGTTTGACCGGGTCGGGACGCCCGTCCCGAACCTTTGACCGGGTCAACATTTCCAAAAATTGCGTTTTTGCCCCAAAATTTGCTGTTTTCGTCTACTTTTCACCTGACACTTCCAAAATCATAAAAACCGTGAAATCAAGTAAATAGTAAACAATTAATGTCCATTTACTCTCAATTTCACATTAAAACATATATAAAAACATGCTAAAAATGTGATACGATTTTCGCGTATCAGCTACTAGAGCACCACTCCTTCGGGGAACTTAAAGCCTGATGCCCTAAGGTCATGAAGGTCTGGGAGTCATCGGAGTGGGACTCGCTACATGGGTAGTTGAAGTTGACGTGTTCTAAGCAGACTCAAAATACCCTACATCTATAAAGAAAATCCGTAAATGCTAACCCATTAAAAATCTGATCGCCAAGGCTTAGAACTCAGAAAGTTATCTATTGTTATTATGTCTAGCAACAGGGTCGAAATATTATCTGGTAGTAGTTAAGACGAGAGTATATTGTGTTGACTATCTAGTCTAGACTAGTACACACACTACACATCAGGTAGACCTTGTGACTAAGAAAGGAGTTCAACCTAGTTGTTAAGTTGTTTTCTGCTTAACTATAACAATCTGCTAGAGACATTTGAGACCTTGTCATAGCAACCTGACCAGTCAGACCTGTGTTAAGAATTGTCTGAATAAATGTTTGGAATAAAAACATGACTAGGAATTTAAGTGACTGTACTATGATTTAGAATCACTAAGTTCAAGTAGACTTTGGTTGAGGACAAGCAAAAAGCTAAGTGTGGGTTATATGATATGCATAAATCATATCACATTTTTAGCATGTTTTTAGGCATGATTTAGGGTGAAATTGAGTGTAAATTGGTCTTAATTGTTCATTATTAACTCAATTTCATAGTTTTTATGATTTTGGAAATGTCAGGTGAAAAGTGGAAGAAAATGGAAAATTTTGGGGCAAAAATGCAAATTTTCAGAAGTTTGGACTTTGGGGAGGGCGTCCCGGTTCAGGACGGGCGTCCTGACCTGGTCAACAGGTCGGGACGGGCGTCCAGGACTCGGGACGGCTGTCCTGACATGGTCAATAGACCGGGACGGGCGTCCCGAACCAGAAAATCAAGTCCCACATCGAATATTTGAGAGAAAATCACTCCAGAAAGCTGCTATAAATACCCCATGCCTTCCTCAGTTGAATTCATCCCTCTCCACTCGATTTGAGTCATTCAGTGGTTTCCAGTGTACAATTCTCTAGTACACAACTCACTCGGAGACTCAGATTTCAGTATAAGTTTTCCTTCTTTCCTTTATGTCTTTCATTTTTCTAGTTTCTGAGAAATAGTCTCAGATCCTAGGGTTTGATAGATAGGTTCATTTCTGGTATTCATAGAATACCCGGGATTTCGTTAGGAGATCCTAAGAGGGCTCTAGGCGTTTGAAGAGTCAGTTCATAGGGCTGGGCTTAAGCTGGGTATTAAGGTAAAGCCTAGTTACTAGGCTGAGGAAGCGTCCTCCAAAGGTTCTGGCGAGTAGAGTCGGGTCAAGCAGTACGACATATATAGCAGTACGCTCCAACGACGTAACTAGGTAAAGGGTGATTTCTTTATGGCATCAGTCCCCCCTGTCCCTCTCTTTATATGTTGTTACTGTGCTTGTCCAAATACTGATTTGAATACGAGATTATGATTATTATGAATATTTGTTATATTTGTTGAAGTTGTTATGTTTTTCCGGAAATAGCCACCTGCTTAAATATTCATTATGTCTGCATGTCTAATGTAGTTTCTTTTAATCTAAAATTAGGGTTATAGACAATTCCTAACCACGGTCTATTCATAACCTGTTTAGTTTAACAGGCATCAATTAGTATTGGTGTCTGCCATACTAGATAAAATAACCTGTGGAACACCCTGTTTGTTAGAGTAGTCTAGGTAGGCTGAGTAGAGCGTTTATGCCTGCGGTTATGGGCAAGCGGCATGATCTCCGAAGTGACATAGGCTTTCATAGCTGTCTTTAGTAGTAACCGTGAGTAGGGCCGTTTACCTTGGCGATGGGGTGGTATATCAGATTGCTCAGATGTGGTACACCTTTGGACTCAGAACATAGTTGCATTCCAGGCTAAGATATATCTAAAACACTCGAATATAGGTCAATCAACATATAGGAATAGTGATACGCGAAAATCGTATCAAATTTTTAGCATGTTTTTATGTATGAATTTGGGTGAAATCGAGGGTAATTTGATCTTGATTGTTCATTATTCACTTAATTTCACAGTTTTTATGATTTTGGAAGTGTCAGGTGAAAAGTAGACGAAAACAGCAAATTTTGGAAATGTTGACTCGGTCAAAGGTTCAGAACCGGCGTCCCGAACCCGGGACGGGCGTCCAGGAGCCGGGACGGGTGTCCTGACCTGGTCAACAGATCAGGACGGGCGTCCCAATCCAGGACGGGCATCCCGAGCCGCCAGAAGCTGTCCCACATCGAATTTTTCAGAGATTTTCACTCCAGGAAGCTGCTATAAATACCCCCAGGCCTCCAGCAGTTGAATTCATTCCTCTCCACTCGATCTGAGTCATTTAGTGGTTTCCAGTGTACAATTCTCTAGTACACAACTCACTCAGAGACTCGGATCTCAGTTTTCTTTCTTGTTAGTGTTTTGTTTTAGTTTCTGAGAAATAGTCTCAGATCTTAGGTTTCTATAGATAGGTTCGTTTCTGGTATTCATAGAATACCCGGGATTTTGTTAGGAGATCCTAAGAGGGCTCTAGGCGTTCGAAGAGTCAGTCCACAGGGCTGGGCTTAAGCTGGGTATTAAGGTAAAGCCCAGTTACTAGGCTGAGGAAGCGTGCTCCGACGGTTCTGGTGAGCAGAGTCGGGTCAAGCAATACGGCATATACAGCAGTACGCTCCATCGGCGAGACTTCGTAAAGGGTGAATTCTTTATGGCATCGGTCCCCCTGTCCCTCTCTTATATGTTGTTATTGTGTTTGTCCAAATAACTGTTTGAATACCAGATTATGTTTTTATGAATATTTGTTATTTATGTTGAAGTATTATGTTTTTCTAGAAATGGCCACCTGCTTAAATATCCATTATGTCTGCATGTTTATTGCTGTTCTTTTAAACTGAAATTAGGGTTATAGACAATTCCTAACCACGGTCTATTCATAACCTGTTTAGTTTAACAGGCATCAATTAGTATTGGTGTCTGCCATACTAGATAAAATAATCTGCGGAACACCCCGTTGGTTGAAAGTAGTCTAGGTAGGCTGAGCAGAGTTTTATGTCGGCGGTTATGAGACGAGCAGTATGATCCCCAAAGTGACACAGGGCGGTCATTGCTGACTTTAGTCCGAGCCGTGAGTAGGGCCGTTACCCTTAACGATGGGGCGGTAGCGTAGAAACTCAGATGTGGTAGCCTTTAGACATGTCTAAAATACTCGAATATAGGTCAATCAACGTATAGTAACAGTATAACATAAAATCAGGATCTAATCTTTAAAACACTTTCAGGTTTAGCTAGACTTAAACCTAGTGGAGAATGAATCACCCTCTCATCAAAATTATTGATGAAGATTGCATAACTGGATTATAAGATAAGAGTTAGGAAGAAAGGCTAGTTACTACTAAGCCGTTGCCACTTCCCTGGAGTACGATATTTATTTAATAAAATCGTAGATACTTTCCAACAGACTAGCTACACGATAGGTACTCTGCCTTAGGTTCTGGCTGATTAAGTGACACCATAGAGACTAAATGTGACAATTAGTCAATCACAATCCTTAATTATTCATAATCAACGTAAGGGTAAAATAACACCTATTTGGAACATCGGTCGGAAACACCCATCAGATTTTTGGCGCCGTTGCCGGGGAAATATCATAATGAATTTAGGACTCCTGATCAAAATTCTAGACACCGATCAAAATTCTAGATACTTATGATAGGTAACGGTAGTAACCTAGACCTTAGACCTAACACTTATTTTATGCTAGTTAGACAATCAGTTTCCGAAATATAGGATTATCATAACAAATTAATTTTAGATAATATCTGGAATTAAGACACTTAGGATAATCAAATTTTAGAAATTTATTCTAGAACCATATTGAAGAAATTTACCTGCTTTTAACATAAAAAGAAAAAAAATGTTAAAAATTTAAAATCCCAAAAAGAATGTATCTTTCTTGCTCAACGGTGAGTTGTTCCTTTTCCCTATCTCTTGTTTTTTTTAGTTGTTTTCTTAGTTGCTGTTTTTCGTGTTTTTCTTCCTTTATTTAATTTCGAAGAAATAAAAATAGAAATGAGGATAAAATATATTTTCTTCTGAGTTGTAAAATGTTGGCTTAGATTTTTATCGGGAAGAAACTCTATTTTAGAATTTTCTTAGAGTCATGCCGGCCTTATTAGGATGAGTTATGGAATAATTTTTCCTTAATAGCTAGACCTCTGAATATTCTATTGGAAAAAAAAGGATGTTCCTTTTGTTTTGCTGATAATTGCATGAGATTTTTTATTAGGATGTTCCTTTTGTTTTGCTCACCTGATTGAAAGCTGCTTTTTGAATGAATATGTGATGTAATGATGTAGTAAGAATTGTTTTAGGACAGAAACATGATAAGAAAGTTCATGTATGATAAATCCTAATCTTATCTAGTCTTGTCTAAAAACAATAGGTTACACTGATCACTCTGAGATATCTGTGTTCAATAAAACTAATGCCGAACCATAGTTGATTAAGTTAGGTTTTATTGTTACTTGAATTTGCTATAGAATGAAGGGATAAGAAAAAGGGTTGAAAATCTAGAAAGCAAACCATTTGTCTAGATTAGAAAACCCCGAGTTAGAGGCTAGTGTAATACTGATAAATGTTTGGATGAAAACTTATTTGCATTGTTTGCTATGTATAATAATTCTCATATGTGGTTTATTTCAAATTATCTAGTCACTGAATAAGTTCCAAGTGATATGACTTATCAGCAAAAGAAGAAATTCTTTGCTGATTTGAAACATTACTACTGTGCAGTTTCTCTTCTATTTCAAATTTTTGCAGATCAGTTGATCAGAAGGCGTGTCTCAGAAGATAAAGGACACAAGATTTTGGAGCATTACCCTAAAGAATCTACGGGAGACCAATTGACTACTATCAACACTGTCCGGAAAGTGTTGAAAGCAGGATCTTGTTGACCCACAATATTCAAGGACTTTTGTATCTCTGATACAGTCCTGCGATGCTTGCCAAATAATAGGTAACACATCTTCCAGAGATCGTCTGCCCCAGCAACGTACACAGAATGTTGCAACCTTTGATATCAGGGGTATTTCGAATCCTTTTCCTTTCTTCCTTTGACACTAATTACCTCATAGTAGTCGTGGAACACTTTTCGAAAATAGCCTGAACCACAGGCATTACCTACTAATGATGTTAAAGTCAAGTGCAGATTCTAGTTGTTTTCCAGATTCAGAGTGCCAATGTTTTAGGAAGAAATGTTCAGCCTGTGTATCAAATCTGTGAAGTCTGCTAAGTACCACACTTTAGCAGGGATTGTTATGGGAATGACTGACCATTCCAAAAGAGGTAGGAGTAGGTTACTGCAGAATGCTGCTCCAATGGGAAATGCATACAATCCCAGCTAGAGGAATCATACGGGATTTAGCTGAGGAATAATTCGGAAGCTGGAAACTTTCAGAAGATACCACCACAGTAAAACCCCTACCCGCAGAATCAACAGATGAGATACTGGCAACAATTAAAGCCAGACCAGTGCAAGCAAGTGATCTACCAAGAGGTAACGAAGGGTCGAAGGATATAGAGGAATTTAGCATTGTATCAGGAGCATAGCAATGGAGGAGCTTGCATTCCCTGCATACCAATCAGCTGTGAGAAACTTCCCCGAGGAAGTCTCAAATACTTGGGCCCAGATCTATACAACTGGAGCCCCTACCACCACAGCTTTGCCAAAACTTCAGGTATCTTTTCTTCCATTCGAGACTTGCATGCAATACCTTTACTAACATTGGCAGGAAGGCACACAAATCCTAAGAAATCTCTTTCCTAGACACGTTCCTCCTGGACACGTTGCTATGATTATGAGAAATCTTACAAATGATTCGAGGAAGCAGTCCGTGGGGCTCGAGCCATTCATCAAATGAATATGCCACTACCTAGAGCTCGACAATGAAGGATCGGAGCTGGCGTCATCCGTTCCAATATCTAGAGCTTGGAGAGTCAAGAATACCTCAGCAATAGCACATGGCTAAGGTGAAGAGCCAATTGACAGATCAGAGAAGACCCTTCTGCTCGCGACATGAAGGGAGTTTTTCTAATCCTCATGATCCTTTACTTTTGTTTTCTTTATTTTGTGTTATGTTTTGTTATTTCCATTATCCTTCTTGTTTTATTTTCTCTCTTACCCTTAATTAGTCAAATAAGTGTGGGGTAAGAGTTCTTTGTTTTATTTTCATTTCTTCTTGTTTGCAAATAAGTGTGGGGTAGTTTAGCTATGCATGAACACTGAGGACAGTGTCAGACTTAAGTGTGGGGTAGCAGTGCACGGTGCACTGTAGCAGTTGGCAAAAGTTTTGCATGATTTTGCTTATTTTCCCCGTATTTTCACACCCTTCCAAAAAAAAATTCAAAATTTTCCATCTTTCAGACTTCTAAATGCAGTATGCTTGGTTAAACAATTGCTTATGTCTATGATATGTAGGTAGTATGCTATGGTTAGTAGGAGATAATTGATAGCTATCTTGGACTAATTGATTAGGAATAGGGAATTCCTGATAACTGAGCACAACTTTGTCTGGATTAGAGACCTCAACCAATTACCTGTTCGAGACTTAACTAGATAAAATTAGACCAGTTGTGGACATATTGGCAGTTAGAAAGACTAGATGAGGCTCTGAGCTAAAAGTGAAAGGAAACAAAAGAAAGTTAATCAAATAAGGGTAGTTTGCCAGCGGCCTTCGCTACTCGACCACCACTCCTTCGGGGAATTTAAAGCCTGATGCCCTAAGGTCGTGTAGATCTGGGAGTCATCGGAGTGGGACTCGCTACATGGGTAGTTGAAGTTGACGTGTTCTAAGCAGACTCAAAATACACTGAATCTATAAAATAACTAAATGCTAAAACATTAAAAATCTGATCACCAAAGCTCAGAACTCAAAAAGTTGTCTGTTGTTAATATGTCTAGCGATAAGTCGAAGTGTTATCTGGTAGTAGTTAAGACAAGAGTACATTGTGTTGACTATCTGGTCTGGACTAGTACACACACTACACATCAGGAAGACCCTGTGACTAAGAAAAAAGTCCAACCTAGTTGTTGATTTATTTTCTACCTGATCATAACAAGCTACTAGAGATATTTGAGACCTTGTCATAGCAACCTAACCAGACAGACCTGTATTAAGACTTGTCTGAAGAATTTTTGGAATAAAAACATGTCTAGGAATTTAAGTAACTTCAGATAGACTTTGCTTGAGGACAAGCAAAAAGCTAAGTGTGGGGTTATCTGATACGCGAAAATCGTATCACCTTTTTAGCATGTTTTTATGTATGAATTTGGGTGAAATCGATGGTAATTTGATCTTGATTGTTCATTATTCACTTAATTTCACACTTTTTATGATTTTGGAAGTGTTAGGTTAAAAGTAGACGAAAACAGCAAATTTGTGGGCAAAAACGCAATTTTTGGAAATGTTGACTCGGTCAAAGGTTCAGGACGGGCATCCCGAACCCGGGACGGGCGTCCAGGAGTAGGGACGGGCGTCCCGAGCTGCCAAAAGCTGTCCCACATCGAATTGTTTAGAGAATTTCACTCCAGGAAGCTGCTATAAATTCCCCAGGCCTCCAGCAGTTGAATTCATTCCTCTCCACTCGATCTGAGTCATTTAGTGGTTTCCAGTGTACAATTCTCTAGTACACAACTCACTCAGAGACTCGGATCTTAGTTTTCTTTCTTGTTAGTGTTTTGTTTTAGTTTCTGAGAAATAGTCTCAGATCTTAGGTTTCTATAGATAGGTTCGTTTCTTGTATTCATATAATACCCGAGATTTCGTTAGGAGATCCTAAGAGGCTCTAGGCGTTCGAAGAGTCAGTCCACAGGGCTGGGCTTAAGCTGGGTATTAAGGTAAAGCCCAGTTACTAGGCTGAGGAAGCGTCCTCCGACGGTTCTGGCGAGCAGAGTCGGGTCAAGCAATACGGCATATACAGCAGTACGCTCCATCGGCGAGACTTCGTAAAGGGTGAATTCTTTATGGCATCGGTCCCCCTGTCCCTCTCTTATATGTTGTTATTGTGTTTGTCCAAATAACTGTTTGAATACCAGATTATGTTTTTATGAATATTTGTTATTTATGTTGAAGTATTATGTTTTTCTAGAAATGGCCACCTGCTTAAATATCCATTATGTCTGCATGTTTATTGCAGTTCTTTTAAACTGAAATTAGGGTTATAGACAATTCCTAACCAAGGTCTATTCATAACCTGTTTAGTTTAACAAGCATAAATTAGTATTGGTGTCTGCCATACTAGATAAACTAATCTGCGGAACACCCCGTTGGTTGAAAGTAGTCTAGGTAGGCTGAGTAGAGTTTTATGCCGGCGGTTATGAGACGAGCAGTATGATCCCCAAAGTGACATAGGCGGTCATTGCTGACTTTAGTCCGAGCCGTGAGTAGGGCCGTTACCCTTAACGATGGGGCGCTAGCGTAGAAACTCAGATGTGGTAGCCTTTAGACACAGAACATAATTGCAATCCAGGCCAAGACATGTCTAAAATACTCGAATATAGGTCAATCAACGTATAGTAACAGTATAACATAAAATTAGGATCTAATCTTTAAAACACTTTCAGGTTTAGCTAGACTTAAACCTAGTGGAGAATGAATCACCCTCTCATCAAAATTATTGATGAAGATTGCATAACTGGATTATAAGATAAGAGTTAGGAAGAAAGGCTAGTTACTACTAAGCCGTTGCCACTTCCCTGGGAGTATGATATTTATTTAATAAAATCGTAGATACATTCCAACAGACTAGCTACACGATAGGTACTCTGCCTTAGGTTCTGGCTGATTAAGTGACACCATAGAGACTAAATGTGACAATTAGTCAATCACAGTCCTTAATTATTCATAATCAACATAAGGGTAAAATAACACCTATTTGGCACATCGGTCGGAAACACCCATCAAATTTTTGGCGCCTTTGCCGGGGAAATATCATAATGAATTTAGGACTCCTGATCAAAATTCTAGACACCGATCAAAATTCTAGATACTTATGATAGGTAACGGTAGTAACCTAGACCTTAGACCTAACACTTATTTTATGCTAGTTAGACAATCAGTTTCCGAAATATAGGATTATCATAACTAATTAATTTTAGATAATATCTGGAATTAAGACACTTAGGATAATCAAATTTTAGAAATTTATTCTAGAACCATATTGAAGAAATTTACCTACTTTTAACATAAAAAGAAAAAAAAATGTTAAAAATTTAAAATCCCAAAAAGAATGTATCTTTCTTGCTCAACGGTGAGTTGTTCCTTTTCCCTATCTCTTGTTTTTTTTAGTTGTTTTCTTAGTTGCTCTTTTTCGTGTTTTTCTTCCTTTATTTAATTTCGAAGAAATAAAAATAGAAATGAGGATAAAATATATTTTCTTCTGAGTTGTAAAATGTTGGCTTAGATTTTTATTGGGAAGAAACTCTATTTTAGAATTTTCTTAGAGTCATGTCGGCCTTATTAGGATGAGTTATGGAATAATTTTTCCTTAATAGCTAGACCTCTGAATGTTCTATTGGAAAAAAAAAGGATGTTCCTTTTGTTTTGCTGATAATTGCATGAGATGTTTTTTAAAACCAAAAGGAATTATTGCACCCATTATGACATCACCTGATTGAAAGCTGCTTTTTGAATGAATATGTGATGTAATGATGTAGTAAGAATTGTTTTAGGACAGAAACATGATAAGAAAGTTCATGTATGATAAATCCTAATCTTATCTAGTCTTGTCTAAAAACAATAGGTTACACTGATCACTCTGAGATATTTGTGTTCAATAAAACTAATGCCGAACCATAGTTGATTAAGTTAGGTTTTATTGTTACTTGAATTTGATATAGAATGAAGGGATAAGAAAAAGGGTTGAAAATCTAGAAAGCAAACCATTTGTCTAGATTAGAAAACCCCGAGTTAGAGGCTAGTGTAATACTGATAAATTTTTGGATGAAAACTTATTTGCATTGTTTGCTATGTATAATAATTCTCATCTGTGGTTTATTTCAAATTATATAGTCACTGAATAAGTTCCAAGTGATATGACTTATCAGCAAAAGAAGAAATTCTTTGCTGATTTGAAACATTACTACTGGGCAGTTTCTCTTCTATTTCAAATGTTTGCAGATCAGTGGATCAGAAGGTGTGTCTCAGAAGATGAAGGACACAAGATTTTGGAGCATTGCCCTAAAGAATCTACGGGAGACCAATTGACTACTATCAACACTGTCCGGAAAGTGTTGAAAGCAGGATCTTGTTGACCCACAATATTCAAGGACTTTTGTATCTATGATACAGTCCTGCGATGCTTGCCAAATAATAGGTAACACATCTTCCAGAGATCGTCTACCCCAGCAACGTACACAGAATGTTGCAACCTTTGATATCAGGGGTATTTCGAATCCTTTTCCTTTCTTCCTTTGACACTAATTACCTCATAGTAGTCGTGGAACACTTTTCGAAAATAGCCTGAACCACAGGCATTACCTACTAATGATGTTAAAGTCATGTGCAGATTCTAGTTGTTTTCCAGATTCAGAGTGCCAATGTTTTAGGAAGAAATGTTCAGCCTGTGTATCAAATCTGTGAAGTCTGCTAAGTACCACACTTTAGCAGGGATTGCTCTGGGAATGACTGACCATTCCAAAAGAGGTAGGAGTAGGTTACTGCAGAATGCTGCTCCAATGGGAAATGCATACAATCCTAGCTAGAGGAATCATACGGGATTTAGCTGAGGAATAATTCGGAAGCTGGAAACTTTCAGAAGATACCACCACAGCAAAACCCCTACCCGCAGAATCAACAGATGAGATACTGGCAACAATTAAAGCCAGACCAGTGCAAGCAAGTGATCTACCAAGAGGTAACGAAGGGTTGAAGGATATAGAGGAATTTAGCATTGTATCAGGAGCATAGCAATGGAGGAGCTTGCATTCCCTGCATACCAATCAGCTGTGAGAAACTTCCCCGAGGAAGTCTCAAATACTTGGGCCCAGATCTATACAACTGGAGCCCCTACCACCACAGCTTTGCCAAAACTTCAGGTATCTTTTCTTCCATTCGAGACTTGCATGCAATACCTTTACTAACATTGGCAGGAAGGCACACAAATCCTAAGAAATCTCATTCCTAGACACGTTCCTCCTGGATACGTTGCTATGATTATGAGAAATCTTACAAATGATTCGATGAAGCAGTCCGTGGGGCTCGAGCCATTCATCAAATGAATATGCCACTACCTAGAGCTCGACAATGAAGGATCGGAGCTGGCGTCATCCGTTCCAATATCTAGAGCTTGCAGAGTCAAGAATGCCTCAGCAATAGCACATGGCTAAGGTGAAGAGCCAATTGACAGATCAGAGAAGACCCTTCTGCTCGCGACATGAAGGGAGTTTTTCTAATCCTCATGATCCTTTACTTTTGTTTTCTTTATTTTGGGTTATGTTTTGTTATTTCCATTATCCTTCTTGTTTTATTTTCTCTCTTACCCTTAATTAGTCAAATAAGTGTGGGGTAAGTGTTCTTTGTTTTGTTTTCATTTCTTCTTGTTTGCAAATAAGTGTGGGGTAGTTTAGCTATGCATGAACACTGAGGACAGTGTCAGACTTAAGTGTGGGGTAGCAGTGCACGGTGCACTGTAGCAGTTGGCAAAATTTTTGCATGATTTTGCTTGTTTTCCCCGTCTTTTCACACCCTTCCAAAAAAAATTCAAAATTTTCCATCTTTCAGACTTCTAAATGCAGTATGCTTGGTTAAACAATTGCTTATGTCTATGATATGTAGGTAGTATGCTATGGTTAGTAGGAGATAATTGATAGCTATCTTGGACTAATTGATTAGGAATAGGGAATTCCTGATAACTGAGCACAACTTTGTCTGGATTAGAGACCTCAACCAATTACCTGTTCGAGACTTAACTAGATAAAATTAGACCAGTTGTGGACATATTGGCAGTTAGAAAGACTAGATGAGGCTCTGAGCTAAAAGTGAAAGGAAACAAAAGAAAGTTAATCAAATAAGGGTAGTTTGCCAGCGGCCTTTGCTACTCGAGCACCACTCCTTCGGGGAATTTAAAGCCTGATGCCCTAAGGTCGTGTAAATCTGGGAGTCATCGGAGTGGGACTCGCTACATGGGTAGTTGAAGTTGACGTGTTCTAAGCAGACTCAAAATACACTGAATCTATAAAATAACTAAATGCTAAAACATTAAAAATCTGATCACCAAAGCTCAGAACTCAAAAAGTTGTCTGTTGTTAATATGTCTAGCGATAGGTCGAAGTGTTATCTGGTAGTAGTTAAGACAAGAGTACATTGTGTTGACTATCTGGTCTGGACTAGTACACACACTACACATCAGGAAGACCCTGTGACTAAGAAAAAAGTCCAACCTAGTTGTTGATTTATTTTCTGCCTGATCATAACAAGCTACTAGAGACATTTGAGACCTTGTCATAGCAACCTAACCAGACAGACCTGTATTAAGACCTGTCTGAAGAATTTTTGGAATAAAAACATGTCTAGGAATTTAAGTAACTTCAGGTAGACTTTGCTTGAGGACAAGCAAAAAGCTAAGTGTGGGGTTATCTGATACGCGAAAATCGTATCACCTTTTTAGCATGTTTTTATATATGAATTTGGGTGAAATCGAGGGTAATTTGATCTTGATTGTTCATTATTCACTTAATTTCACAGTTTTTATGATTTTGGAAGTGTCAGGTGAAAAGTAAACGAAAACAGCAAAATTTGGGGCAAAAACGCAATTTTTGGAAATGTTGACTCGGTCAAAGGTTCAGGACGGGCATCCTGAACCCGGGACGGGCGTCCCGACCAAGTCAAGGCACCGGGACGGGCATCCAGGAGCCGGGACGGGCGTCCAAGAGCAGGGATGGGCGTCCAGGAGCCGGGACGGGCGTCCCGACCTGGTCAACAGATCAAGACGGGCGTCCCAATCCGGGACGGGCTTCCCAAGCCGCCAGAAGCTGTCCCACATCGAAGTTTTCAGAGATTTTCACTCCAGGAAGCTGCTATAAATACCCCAGGCCTCCAACAGTTGAATTCATTCCTCTCTAGTGGTCTCCAGTGTACAATTCTCTAGTACATAACTCACTCAGAGACTCGGATCTCAGTTTTCTTTCTTGTTAGTGTTTCGTTTTAGTTTCTGAGAAATAGTCTCAGATCTTAGGTTTCTATAGATAGGTTCGTTTCTGGTATTCACAGAATACTCGGGATTTCGTTAGGAGATCCTAAGAGGGCTCTAGGCGTTCGAAGTAAGTTCAGATAGACTTTGCTTGAGGACAAGCAAAAAGCTAAGTGTGGGGTTATCTGATACGCGAAAATCGTATCACCTTTTTAGGTGTCCTGAACCGGGACGGGCGTCCCGAGCCGCCAGAAGCTGTCCCACATCGAATTTTTCAGAATTTTTCACTCCGGGAAGCTGCTATAAATACCCCAGGCCTCCAGCAGTTGAATTCATCCCTCTCCACTCGATCTGAGTCATTAAGTGGTTTCCAGTGTACAGTTTTCCAGTACACAACTCACTCAGAGACTCAGATCTCAGTTTTCTTTCTTATTAGTGTTTTGTTTTAGTTTCTGAGAAATAGTCTCAGATCTTAGGTTTCTATAGATAGGTTCGTTTCCGGTATTCATAGAATACCCGGGGTTTCGTTAGGAGACCCTAAGAGAGCTCTAGGCGTTCGAAGAGTCAGTCCACAGGGCTAGGCTTAAGCCCAGGACGTAAGGTAAAGTCTAGCTACTAGGCTGAGGAAGCGTCCTCCGAAGGTTCTGGCGAGCAGAGTCAGGGCGGGCAATACGACGTATACAATAGTACGCTCTGTAGGCGAGACTAAGTAAAGGGTGATTTCTTTATGGCATCAGTCCCCATACCCCTCTCTTATATGTTTTATTGCTTTGTCCTAAACATCAATTATGAATATCAGATTATGATTTTATGAATAGTTGTTTTGTATGTTGAAGTTATTATGTTTTTCCGGAAATAGCCACCTGCTAAATAATCATTATGTCTGCATGTCTAATGTAGTTTCTTTTAAACTAAAATAGGGTTATAGACAATTCCTAACCACGGTCTATTCATAACCTGTTTAGTTTAACAGGCATCAATTAGTATTGGTGTCGGCCATACTAGATAAAATAACATGCTGAACACCTGGCTTGTTAGAGTAGTCTAGGTAGGCTGAGTAGAGCGTTATGCCAGCGATTACGAGCCTTCAGAGTGATCCCCGAAAGTGACATAGGGCTTTCATAACTATCTTTGTTCGTACCGTGAGTAGGGCCGTTTACCTTAATGATAGGGGGCGGTAGCATAGAGACTCAGATGTGGTACACCTTTAGACACAGAACATAGTTGCATTCCAGGCTAAGATATATCTAAAACACTCGAATATAGGTCAATCAACATATAGGAACAGTATAACATAGAATCAGAACTTATCTTTAAAACACTTCTAGGGTTAATTAGACTTGAACCTAGTGGAGAATGGATCACCCTCTCATCAAAGTATTTGATGAAGATTGCATAACTGGATCATAAGATAAGAGTTAGGATAAGAGGCTAGTTACTACTAAGCCGTTGCCACTTCCCTGGGAGTACGATAATTAACTTAGTAAAATCGTAGATACTTTCCAATAGACTAGCTACAAGATAGGTACTCTGCCTTAGATTCTGGCTGATTAAGTGACACCATAAGACTAAACGTGACAATTAGTCAATCACAGTCCTTAATTAATCATAATCGACATAGGGTAAAATAACACCTATTTAGTACGTCAACCGGAATCGCATCAGATTTTTTTGGCGCCGTTGCCGGGGAAATATCATAATGAATTTAGGATTATTGGCCACAATTCTAGAGACTTATGATAGGTAACGGTAGTAACCTAGACTTTTGATTAACACTTATGTTATACCAGTTAGACAATCACTTTCCTGAATATAGGATTATCATAACTAATTAATTTTAGATAATATCTGGAATTAAGAGACTTAGGATAATCAAATTTTAGAAAATTATTCTAAAACCATATTAAGGAAATTTACCTGCTTTCTAAATAAATTTTAAAATCCATAAAAATATTTTTCTCGTTTGTCTTCACTTTCCTATGTTAGTTATTTGTTATTTCTAACCAGACTTTGCACTCAGAGATGAAGAGAACAAGAGCAGCTACTAACCAGGCAAAGAAAACAGAAAACCCTGACACTCCAGGACCAAGAAGACGAAACCAGAAGGCCCCTCTAGACCCGCACCAGAAGTACCACGAGGGACTCTTCCTTCACAACTAGTAGAAGTAAACTCGAGCCCTGATGCCAGTGAACTAGTGAGACGATTCCTGAACACCCGTGAGCATAGTCCCACGGAAGAAGATCCTTCTGAGGATACCTTCCCTCCTAGAGAAGTACCCCAGAGATCTCCAATTCACCCTCCTACCCAGAGAGTTCCTCTAAATCCACCCCCTACTGATCAAACCCAGAATTCACCGACCTCTCCTGCATACACCCCAACACCTCACGAGCGCACCCCTTCATCTGCGGGGAGTACTAACGGTTATTATTCACTGTTGTCCGTGCAGATAGACACACTAACTCAAAGGGTCTATGAGATGGACCAAGGGATTGCCAGCAGACTGTGTCATTTAGACCAACTCAGTCTGAACATCACAACTAACGTAGACCGACTCAGAGCCACGGTCAATCTCCAGGAGAACCAAGGTGCACAACTACTCCGAGAGATGGCTGATCTACGCAGTGAGCAAAACAGGCAGAGGGATGAGATGCGAACAATACGCATAGAAATGCGAAGCATTCGGACAGAACTACAGGAGATCAGAGACAGGATTCGTTAAAAAGGGAAGATTCTTTTACTTTTATTTTCAGCAAATAATTCGTTTGAACTGAAACTTGAATAATTGACCCATATTTTTCTATTTTTCAAACATTTTTAAAGGGTCCTTTATTTTCAACAATTTTCTTCAGACATTTTATTTCTATGAAAAATGAAAATTTTGCAATTGCAGTTTATTTTTCATTAACTAAATTGTATAAATTCAAATTTTTGTTTTTCTTGCTGAATTTAAATGGGAATAAAATTAGGGTAGTATGATTTTCGAAAAAGTGAGACTGAGGAATTTTTGCATAGAGTTTTTTTTAACAACTTCTGAATTTCATTGGATAGACATGAAGCCTTGTTAAAAATTATGATTATTTTTGGTATACTGAGATTTGCAGGAATTAGAAAAAAAATAATATTTTCGGAATTGGCACGCATCCCGAGGCAACCCGGGACGGGAGTCCTGCCTCCGAGACGGGCGTCCCGAAGGCCTCCCCTTCTATAAAATCTCAATTTTTTCATTTTTCCCTCAAAATTCACTTCCAAAAATCCACCTCTCTCAAATAACTCTCTCTCTTTACCTTTGGCAAACTTTTCAAATTTAAAATTTCAAATTTCCCTCCAAAATTTAAATTTTAAATTTCCTTCCAAATTCGAATTTCCCTCCAAAATTCGAATTTCCCGCCAAAAATTTTGAAATCTTTCCCTAGCCTAATTTCACCCTTTTGAATTCAAATTCACCTCCAGAATTCGAATTCGAACCTTCCTTCCTACCTAAAACTCCCAAAAGTCTCTCAAACACTTTCAAACCAAATGGCTGCCAAACGTGCTCGTACCCCATCTACCATGACAGTTACCTCAGTGACACATCCTTTTATGCTGTTTCCCTCCAGCACAGCATATCAGGAGAGATGCACTGGGTACATCGGACGCACGATACTGACGGGCAGAACGCTGGATTGGGCAGCAGTACAGACACTGGGAGTAGAGTCTGAGGTCAGACGCATACTCGATGTACTACCCTACAGTCGAGTATTCATCGTCACAGAGCCCACGTACCTGGAGCTAGTATGTGAGTTCTATGCATCCTTTGCATGCCATCAGGAGCATATCACATTCCGCTTAGGCGAAATAGATCGGTCGATGAGCATGGCCGAGTTCGGCATCGCTTTGGGTATCTGGCAGAGAGAGGAGCTGGATACGCCTGCCTACACCACAGCAGTTCGGGACTTCACTTCTGCAGAGGTCTCCACTGCTTGGGCTCAGATCTGTATGACGGGTGTTCCCTACCAGCATCGCTTTGCGAAAGCCACAGGTATCTATCCTGCTCTTCGCTACTTACATGCCATTATTGCACACACTTTGTCAGGACGACGGACGGCCCCCGGGAATGTCACCCAGATGGAGACATTCCTCTTGGCCAACATGCATATGGGATCCACAGTAGAGATGGCTCGACTTATCACAGTCATCATGCGGGGTTTTGCTACGGACACTCGGAAACAGTGTCTGGGGCTCGGGCCATTTATCACCAGGATAGCCCGCTACCTGGAGTTGGACATAGAGGGCTCGGAGCTTACTCTGGTCGCCCCAACCACTATTCCCACAGACGTTACCATCCTACGGAACATTTGAATGGTTGTCCGGGATGCGAGCGGCCGCTACACCATCCACACAGAGCAACCAGGACAGGCCTCGGCATCAGAAGCAGCTCCACCGCATATCCCTCCATCCGGGACGTTCGTGCCACGTACTGCCTTCGAACGACACATGTCGCACGGATTGGCAGAACTATCGGCACGATACAGTCGAGACATGGACCGGATTGACAGCCGGCTGGCCATGATGGATGACCGGATTGACAGACGACTGGCGGTGATGGATGACAGGATCGCCATGATCACCAGTAGGATTGAGGAGATACATCAGCAGACTGCCCGAGTAGCGGAGAACTTCGAGTTTGACTTAACAGACCTAGGTCCACTGGATGGCGACCCGCCGGGTTCTTAGTCTCTCTCTCCCCTTCTTTCCTTTCTTTTGTCTTTTGTTTATCTTGTTCTTTGTGTATGTCTGGGCTGTATGACTATGAATCTTTGTACAAAATTGATTTATATGACATACATAATTGTTGCATTATTCTGTCTTTTCTTGTTTTTTTTCATGTTTTATTTCTTATTTTCAAATAAGTGTGGGGTAATTAGCTATGCATGAACATTGAGGACAGTGCCAAACTTAAGTGTGGGGTAGCAGTGCACGGTGCACTGTAGCAGTTTGAAGCAGTTTGAAAAATTTTCGCATGCTTTTGCTTGTTTTCCTTGTATTTTCACACCCTTCCAAAAAAATTTCAAAATTTTTCCGTCTTTCAGACTTCTAAATGCAGTATGCTTGGTTAAACAAATTGCTTATGTCTATGATATGTAGGTAGTATGTTATGGTTAGTAGGAGATAATTGATAGCTATCTTGGACTAATTGATCAGGAATAGGGAATTCCTGATAACTGAGCACAACCTTGTCTGGATTAGAGACCTCAACCAATTGCCTATTCGAGACTTAACTAGATAAAATTAGACCTGTTGTGGATATATTGGTAGTTAGAATGACTAGATGAGACTCTGAGCTAAAAGTGAAAAGAACTTAAGGAAGTTAATTACAATAGGGTAGTTTGCCAGCGGCCTTCGCTACTCGAGCACCACTCCTTCGGGGAATTTAAAGCCTGATGCCCTAAGGTCGTATAGATCTGGGAGTCATCGGAGTGGGACTTGCTACATGGGTAGTTGAAGTTGACGTGTTCTAAGCAAACTCGAAATACCCTGAATCTATAAAGAAAATAACTAAGTGCTCAAACATTAAAAATCTGATCACCAAAGCTCAGAACTCAGAAAGTTATCTGTTGTCAGTATGTCTAGCGATAGGTCGAAGTATTATCTGGTAGCAGTTAAGATAAGAGTTCATTGTGTTGACTATCTGGTCTAGACTAGTACACACACTACACATCAGGAAGACCCTGTGACTAAGAAAAAAAGTCCAACCTAGTTGTTGATTTATTTTCTGCCTGATCATAACAAACTACTAGAGACATGTGAGACCTTGTCATAGCAACCTAACCAATCAGACATGTGTTAAGAATTGTCTGAAGAATTTTTGGAATAAAAACATGATTAGGAATTTAAGTGACTGCACTACGGTTTAAAATCACTAACTACATGTAGACTTTGCTTGAGGACAAGCAAAAAGCTAAGTGTGGGGTTATCTGATACGCGAAAATCGTATCACATTTTTAGCATGTTTTTATATATGTTTTAATGTGAAATTGAGAGTAAATTGACATTAATTGTTTACTATTTACTTGATTTCACGGTTTTTATGATTTTGGAAGTGTCAGGTGAAAAGTAGATGAAAACAGCAAATTCTGGGGCAAAAACGCAATTTTTGGAAATGTTGACCCGGTCAAAGGTCCAGGACAGGCGTCCCGAACCCGGGACGGGCGTCCCGACCCGGTCAAACCGCCAGGACGGGCGTCCTGAACCGGGACGGGCGTCCCGAACCGGGTCAACGAATCAGGACGGACGTCCCAAGCCGCCAGAAGCTGTCCCACATCGAATTTTTCAGAATTTTTCACTCCGGGAAGCTGCTATAAATACCCCAGGCCTCCAGCAGTTGAATTCATCCCTCTCCACTCGATCTGAGTCATTAAGTGGTTTCCAGTGTACAGTTTTCCAGTACACAACTCACTCAGAGACTCATATCTCAGTTTTCTTTCTTATTAGTGTTTTGTTTTAGTTTCTGAGAAATAGTCTCAGATCTTAGGTTTCTATAGATAGGTTCGTTTCCGGTATTCATAGAATACCCGGGGTTTCGTTAGGAGACCCTAAGAGAGCTCTAGGCGTTCGAAGAGTCAGTCCACAGGGCTAGGCTTAAGCCCAGGACGTAAGGTAAAGTCTAGCTACTAGGCTGAGGAAGCGTCCTCCGAAGGTTCTGGCGAGCAGAGTCAGGGCGGGCAATACGACGTATACAGCAGTACGCTCTGTAGGCAAGACTAAGTAAAGGGTGATTTCTTTATGGCATCAGTCCCCATACCCCTCTCTTATATGTTTTATTGCTTTGTCCTAAACATCAATTATGAATATCAGATTATGATTTTATGAATGGTTGTTTTGTATGTTGAAGTTATTATGTTTTTCCGGAAATAGCCACCTGCTAAATAATCATTATGTCTGCATGTCTAATGTAGTTTCTTTTAAACTAAAATATGGTTATAGACAATTCCTAACCACGGTCTATTCATAACCTGTTTAGTTTAACATGCATCAATTAGTATTGGTGTCTGCCATACTAGATAAAATAACATGCTGAACACCTAGCTTGTTAGAGTAGTCTAGGTAGGCTGAGTAGAGCGTTATGCCAGCGATTACGAGCCTTCAGAGTGATCCCCGAAAGTGACATAGGGCTTTCATAACTGTCTTTGTTCGTACCGTGAGTAGGGCCGTTTACCTTAATGATAGGGGGCAGTAGCATAGAGACTCAGATGTGGTACACCTTTAGACACAGAACATAGTTGCATTCCAGGCTAAGATATATCTAAAACACTCGAATATAGGTCAATCAACATATAGGAACAGTATAACATAGAATTAGAACTTATCTTTAAAATACTTCTAGGGTTAATTAGACTTGAACCTAGTGGAGAATGGATCACCCTCTCATCAAAGTATTTGATGAAGATTGCATAACTGGATCATAAGATAAGAGTTAGGATAAGAGGCTAGTTACTACTAAGCCGTTGCCACTTCCCTGGGAGTACGATAATTAACTTAGTAAAATCGTAGATACTTTCCAATAGACTAGCTACACGATAGGTACTTGATGTGAATTCCGACCGACGTACTAAATAGGTGTTATTTTACCCTATATTGATTATGAATAATTAAGGACTGTGATTGACTAATTGTCACATTTAGTCTTATGGTGTCACTTAATCAGCCAGAACCTAAGGCAGAGTACCTATCGTGTAGCTAGTCTATTGGAAAGTATCTACGATTTTACTAAGTTAATTATCGTACTCCCAGGGAAGTGGCAACGGCTTAGTAGTAACTAGCCTCTTATCCTAACTCTTATCTTATGATCCAGTTATGCAATCTTCATCAAATACTTTGATGAGAGGATGATCCATTCTCCACTAGGTTCAAGTCTAATTAACCCTAAAGTGTTTTAAAGATGAGTTCTGATTCTATGTTATACTGTTCCTATATGTTGATTGACCTATATTCGAGTGTTTTAGATATATCTTAGCCTGGAATGCAACTATGTTCTGTGTCTAAAGGTTTACCACATCTGAGTCTCTATGCTACCGCCCCCTAGCGTTAAGGTAGACGGCCCTACTCACGGTACGAACAGAGACAGTTATGAAGGCCCTATGTCACTTTCGGGGATCACTCTGAAGGCTCGTAATCGCTGGCATAACGCTCTACTCAGCCTACCTAGACTACTCTAACAAGCCAGGTGTTCAGCATGTTATTTTATCTAGTATGGCAGACACCAATACTAATTGATGCCTGTTAAACTAAACAGGTTATGAATAGACCGTGGTTAGGAATTGTCTATAACCCTAATTCAGTTTAAAAGAAACTACATTAGACATGCAGACATAATGATTATTTAGCAGGTGGCTATTTCCGGAAAAACATAATAACTTCAACATACAAAACAACTATTCATAAAATCATAATCTGATATTCATAATTGATGTTTAGGACAAAGCATAAAACATATAAGAGAGGGGTATGGGGACTGATGCCATAAAGAAATCACCCTTTACTTAGTCTCGCCTACAGAGCGTACTGCTGTATAGTCGTATTGCCCGCCCTGACTCTGCTCGCCAGAACCTTCGGAGGACGCTTCCTCAGCCTAGTAGCTAGACTTTACCTTACGTCCTGGGCTTAAGCCTAGCCCTGTGGACTGACTCTTCGAACGCCTAGAGCTCTCTTAGGGTCTCCTAACGAAACCCCGGGTATTCTATGAATACCGGAAACGAACCTATCTATAGAAACCTAAGATCTGAGACTATTTCTCAGAAACTAAAACAAAACACTAAAAAGAAAGAAAACTGAGATCCGAGTCTCTGAGTGAGTTGTGTACTGGAAAACTGTACACTGGAAACCACTAAATGACTCAGATCGAGTGGAGAGGGATGATTTCAACTGTTGGAGGCCTGGGGTATTTATAGCAGCTTTCTGGAGTGAAAAATTCCAAAACATTCGATGTGGGACAGCTTCTGGCGGTTCGGGACGCCCGTCCTGATTCGTTGACCAGGTTCGGGACGCCCGTCCCGGTTAAGGACGCCCGTCCTGGCGGTTTGACTGGGTCGGGACGCCCGTCCCGGACCTTTGACCGAGTCAACATTTCCAAAAATTGCGTTTTTGCCCCAAAATTTGCTGTTTTCGTCTACTTTTCACCTGATACTTCCAAAATCATAAAAACCGTGAAATCAAGTAAATAATAAACAATTAATGTCAATTTACCCTAGATTTCACATTAAAACATACATAAAAACATGCTAAAAATGTGATACGATTTTCGCGTATCAGATAACCCCACACTTAGCTTTTTGCTTGTCCTCAAGCAAAGTCTACATAGAGTTAGTGAATCTAAACCGTAGTGCAGTCACTTAAATTCCTAGTCATGTTTTTATTCCAAAAATTCTTCAGACAATTCTTAACACAGGTCTGATTGGTTAGGTTGCTATGACAAGGTCTCAAATGTCTCTAGTAGTTTGTTATGATCAGGCAGAAAACAGATCAACAACTAGGTTGGACTTTTTTTCTTAGTCACAGGGTCTTCCTGATGTGTAGTGTGTGTACTAGTCTAGACCAGATAGTCAACACAATGAACTCTTATCTTAACTGCTAGATAATACTTCGACCTATCGCTAGACACTGACAACAGATAACTTTCTGAGTTCTGAGCTTTGGTGATAAGATTTTTAATGTTTAGCACTTAGTTATTTTCTTTATGGATTCAGGGTATTTTGAGTTTGCTTGGAACACGTCAACTTCAACTACCCATGTAGCGAGTCCCACTCCGATGACTCCCAGATCTACACGACCTTAGGGCATCAGGCTTTAAGTTCCCCGAAGGAGTGGTGCTCGAGTAGCGAAGGCCGCTGGCAAACTACCCTATTGTAATTAACTTCCTTAAGTTCTTTTCACTTTTAGCTCAGAGTCTCATCTAGTCATTCTAACTGCCAATATATCCACAACTGGTCTAATTTTATCTAGTTAAGTCTCGAATAGGTAATTGGTTGAGGTCTCTAATCCAGACAAAGTTGTGCTCAGTTATCAGGAATTCCCTATTCCTAGTCAATTAGTCCAAGATAGCTATCAATTATCGCCTACTAACCATAACATACTACCTACATATCATAGACATAAGCAATTTGTTTAACCAAGCATACTGTATTTAGAAGTCTGAAAGACGGAAAGATTTTGAAAAATTTTGGGAGGTTGTGAAAATATGGGGAAAACAAGCAAAAGCATGCAAATTTTTGTTTTTTCAAACTGCTTCAGTGCACCGTGCACTGCTACCCCACACTTAAGTCTGGCACTGTCCTCAGTGTTCATGCATATCTAATTACCCCACACTTATTTGAAAACAAGAAATAAAACACAAAAGTTCTTACCCCACACTTATTCAACTAATTACGGGTAAGATAGACTCTAGAAATAACAAAACAAGAAATAAATGAAAGAGATACTCCCTTAGTCTGTGAAGTCCACAATCTGCTCGGACGAGTCAAACGGCTCTTTGTAAATCTTCAGTCGTTGTCCGTTTACTTTTTGAATAATACCGTCAGAATCCATGATGTCCATTGCTCCGAAAGGGGATACTTCCGTGATTGTGAATGGTCCTGACCAATAGCTACGCAGCTTTCCTGGGAAAAACTTTAAACGTGAGTTGTACAACAATACCTTATCACCTGGTTCAAAATTTTTCTGGCCTCTGAGTCGTCTATCATGCCGGAGTTTACTTGTCATTTTGAACTGATGTGAATTCTCATAGGCTTTGAGCCTCCACTCATCCAATTCGTTGAGTTGTAAAATCCGGTGTTCCTTAGTCAAATTATCGTCGAGATTGCATTTTCGTACTGCCCAGTAAGCTTTATGTTCAAGTTCAACCGGAAGGTGACATGCTTTTCCGTAGACTAGTCGATAGGGTGAGAACCCCGTAGTGGTTTGTATGCTGTACGGAAGGCCCATAATGCATCCTCCAGTTTATTGGACCAATCCTTACGGTTAACACCTACGGTCTTTTCTAGGATTCTCTTTATTCCCCTATTGGTTACCTCAGCCTGCCCGTTGGTTTGAGGATGGTAGGCTGTGGAAATGCGATGCTGAATTCCGTAATGCTGGAGTACTTTCTGCAATTGAGAGTTGCAGAAGTGCGTACCTCGATCACTGATTAGGGCTTTTGGACATCCAAACCTGGCGAAAATCTGCTTAAGGAATCTGCATACGGCTCGAGCATCATTAGTAGGTAGGGCCTGTGCCTCAGGCCATTTTGAAAAATATTCTACAGCTACTAAGATGTACTTCATACCAAAAGAGGGAGGAAACGGACCCATGAAATCTATACCCCATATGTCAAATATTTCTACACTTTGAATTACCTGTTGGGGTAGGTTATCTCGAGAAGATATGGTTCCCGCTTTCTGACAGGCATCGCACGATCCTGTAAATGCTGCGGCGTCTTTGAATATGGTGGGCCAGTAAAAGCCTGCTTCTAATACTTTTCGGGCGTATTGGCTGCAGCTAAGTGACCGCCTGTTGGTCCGCAGTGACAATGTTCCAGAATTTGGAAACCTTCTTCTTGAGATACACATCTTCTGATCATCTGATCTGCACATATTTTAAATAGAAAAGGATCTTCCCAATAGTAATATTTAGGTCAGCAAAGAATTTTCTTCTTTGTTGAGCAGTGATATCACTAGGGAGAGTCCGGGCTGCCAAGTAATTTGCTATATCTGCAAACCAAGGGGGTGAGAAGACAGCAAACAATGTACATAAATTCTCATCCGGGAATTTGTCAGATATGATTGTCTCATCAATGGCTTCTAGGGTCGGATTTTCCAGCCTAGACAAGTGGTCTGCGGCTAAGTTTTCTGCCCCTTTCTTATCCCGAATTTCTATATCAAATTCTTGAAGCAATAAAACCCATCTAATCAATCTTGGTTTTGCGTCGGTTTTATTAACAAATATTTAGTGCAGAATGATCAGTATAAACAATAGTTTTAGATAGGACTAGATAAGATCGAAACTTGTCAAAGCATATACTACTGCTAATAATTCCTTTTCTGTCGTAGTGTAATTTTCCTGAGCGTCAGTTAAGGTTTTACTAGCATAATATATTACATGAAACTTCTTATCATGTCTTTGTCCTAAAACTACTCCTACTGCAAAGTCACTAGCATCACACATAAGCTCAAAAGGTAGGCTCCAGTCTGGTGACGTCATGATAGGTGCAGTAGTTAAGAGTTCCTTAAGTCTATTAAAAGCTTTTAGACATTTCTCATCAAAGACAAATGGAACATCTTTTCCGAGTAAATTGGTCAACGGTCTGGCTATTAATGAAAAATCTTTTATGAACCTACGATAAAAGCCAGCGTGTCCCAAAAAACTCCTAACGGCTCTCACATTTTTGGGAGGAGGTAGTTTCGAAATAACTTCAATTTTTGCCTTGTCTACTTCCATACCTAGGTGTGAGATCTTATGTCCTAAAACGATTCCCTCTTTTACCATGAAGTGGCATTTTTCCCAATTTAAAACCAGGTTAGATTTTATACAACGTTTCAACATTAACTCCAAGTTCTTTAGACAAACCTCAAATGAATTACCAAAAACAGAAAAGTCATCCATAAATACTTCCATAGATTTTCCTAACATGTCCTCAAAGATAGCAGTCATACAACGTTGAAATGTAGCAGGTGCATTACACAAACCAAAAGGCATCCTTCTATATGCAAATGTTCCAAAAGGGCATGTGAATGTAGTTTTATGCTGGTCCTCAGGGGAAATAGGAATTTGAAAATAACCAGAAAACCCATCAAGAAAGCAATAAAACATGTGTCCAGATAATCTTTCTAACATTTGGTCAATAAAAGGAAGGGGGAAGTGATCTTTTCGTGTGGCCGTATTTAATTTTCTATAATCTATGCATACACGATGACCAGTTACAGTTCTAGTAGGGATTAGTTCGTTATGCTCATTCCTAACAACTGTTATACCGCCTTTCTTAGGTACTACCTGCACCGGGCTTACCCACTCACTATCTGAGATAGGGTAGATAAGTCCTGCATCTAACAGTTTAATGACTTCTTTCTTAACGACATCACACACATTAGGATTCAACCTCCTTTGAGGTTGCACACATGGCTTATATTCATTTTCTAGAAGAATCTTATGCGAACAAAAGCTTGGATTAATACCTGGGATATCTGCAATTTTGTAGGCAAAGGCTCTTCTATGCTTTCTGCACATGTCCACAGTCAGCTTCCTTTGTTCTGCAGTCAGATCAGCTGCAAGAATAATGGGAAGTTTCTTGTTGTCATCTAGGAATTCGTAGCACAGATGAGTGGGTAGTTCCTTCAGTTCCAAGTCTGGTGGATCTTCAAACGAGGTTCGTTCTTTCTTCATCTCATCATCACCTATCTCAGTGAAACTATCAGAAGTAATTTCATTTTCAGAAGAGCTAAGTTCAGACTCCTCTAATTCTAGGGAGTCCTCACTTGAATTGATAGTTTGAGCATAGGTCTGTCACGTTAATTGCAATCAAGTGTTCCATGGCATCCACAAAAACAAGTATCATCTAAATGCATGGGATACCTAAGGGTCATTTAGATCAAAAGTGATGTCATCATTTCCTACCCTTAACTTGATTTGACCATTACTGACGTCTATTAATGCTTTTGAGGTGGCTAGAAATGGTCGACCTAGGATCAGGGGCACTCCTCCTTCCCCATTCATGTCCATGACAACGAAATCCACAGGAAACAAATTTTCCGACCTTTACTAAGAGGTCTTCAATTATTCCCTTGGGGATTTTGACTGTCCTGTCTGCAAGTTGTATGCACATCCTAGTCGTTTTCAAATCATGCAATCCTAATTTATCAAATAAACTAGATGGCATAAGATTATACTAGCTCCTAAGTCTGCTAATGCATGCATGTTAGTAATATTTCCAATTGTACATGGCAAGGTAAAACAACCAGGATCTTTCTGTTTAGACGGTAGTTTATTCAACAGAACCGCCGAACATTCTTCATTAAGAACCACCTTGTCCATGTCAAATTTTCTTTTATTACTAACAACTTCTTTTAAAAACTTAGCATACTTTGGCATTTCAGAAATAACATCAAGTAAAGGTAAATTAACATGAATCTGACTAAAATTCCTAAGAAACTTTTCAAATTGCTCCTTATCTTTATTGTGCATAAGTCTGGCAGGGTAAGGTACTTTTGGCCGGTACTCAGGAATAAACTCCGTCTTCCCTTTCCTTGCTACTTCGATCTCGACCTCCGTCGGCGTTGGGTCCTTGGAGCCTTCTTCTGGTTCCTGCACAAGAATAGGAGGGTCAGATGGTTTGGGTGGAGATGGAGATAGAATTTTACCAGATCTTAGAGTGATGGTCTTGCATTCAGTTTGAGGGTTGGTCTCAGTGTTGCTTGGTAGCGTTCCCTGGGACCTGTGAGAGAAATGGGTGGATAGTGACCCATTGCCTCTCTAAAGTTTGTATAGCAGCTTGTGTGTTTCTGATTGTTTGCTCGGTCTGCTTCTGTCTATTCTCGTTCTGCTGGATTCTTTCTGCGTGAGCTTCTGAATCTTTCTGTTGGACTCTATCATTTCCTTGTTGGAGTCGGAAATGCTCTTCAGCATGTCTCTAATTCTTGCATGGGATCAGCTGGAACGATGTAGTTCCTTGGTGCAGGCAGAGCAACTTGCTGGTTCTGCGGATATGGCAGTGCTGAGGTACTCTTTTCTGGAAGTTAGTAGCCCGGGATTGTTTCTCCAGCTAAATCCCGGATGGTTCTTCCAAGTGGGATTGTAGGTATTTCCTATAGGAGCAGAATTTACTGCGTCCACTTGTTCCATCTCTTCTGGGACAGTTAATATCCCATTACCATAACAATCCCCACTGAAATGTGGTCCTTGGCAAAACTCGCAGACTTGGTATACTGACTGAATGCTTTTCCCTTGTTGGAAAGCATTCAGCTGATTAGTAATGCTGGCCTTCAGTGCCTCAAATTGATCATCAGTGGAGGCAACGACCGCATTTACTGGTTGCTTCTTAGCTCGGCCACTTGTGCGCCAATTCTTGCTGTTCCTGTAGAGTCTCTCCAGAGCGTTTCTAGCATCTACATCACTCATTCCATTGAAACCGCTCTGGGATTGAGTCCATCGAGAATTTGCTTACCCATGTCTGACATACCCCCGTAAAATTGCTGATCAGCAATGCCTCGGTAAGTCCATGTTGGGGGCAGAGCCTGAGTAGCTCCTTGAATCTGTCCCAAGCTTCGATCACTGTCTCATCAGCAGCTTGAGTGAAACTAGACAGAGCCCTTCGATATTCTAGGACTCTTGCTGCAGAGTAGTACTCTTCTAGGAAGGCTTTGCTTAACTCGTCCCATGAGGTGATGGAGTTAGTAGGTAGCTGGGCCAACCATCTCTTAGCTCTGTCCCTAAGTGAGTAGGGAAAAGGTTGAGTTAGTTATTTCTGCAGTATGATCTCCCTTGAGGCCTTCGCAGAGAGAAGAGAAATCAGATAGGTGTTCCAGCGGATTCTCGGCTGCAGTTCCTCCAAACTGAACTCGATTTATAATCAGCTGGATCACATTCGGTTTCAGATCATAGCGAGGGTTCCCAGGGATTCGGATGGCGATGAGACTGGGATCGTCTGTGGCTGGATGTAGGATTCAAGGGTAGGTCTTTCAGCAGCCATTTCTGTTCTTCGCCTATTAGCTGTGCGAATGATTCGTTCAGGATTTTCAACTGGTGTTTCAAGGTTAGCTTCTGAAGATCGAGTCATGCAACTACAGAGAAGAACACGTTTTAGCCTGAGCAAACTGGTTAGTGAGGTTACAGGGAGAGTGAAAACTAAAGAAAAACTTGGACGAAAGAGAAAACAAAACAAAACAACTATTCACAAGAAAACACAAATAGGGAAAAGAGAATAACTTACCGTTAAACAAGAAAAGTACAATTTTTTTCGGATTTTAATATTTGAAAGCAATTAAATTCCCTTAATATGGTTTAGAATGATTTTCTAATTTGATTATCCTAAATGTCTTAATTCCAGATAATCTAAATTAATTAGTTATGATAATCCTATATTTCGGAAACTGATTGTCTAACTGTATAAACATAAGTGTTGGTCTAAGGTCTAGGTTACTACCGTTACCTATCATAAGTCTCTAGAATTTTGATCAGGAATCCTAAATTCATTATGATATTTCCCCGGCAACGGCGCCAAAAATCTGATGGATTCCGGACGTACTAAATAGGTGTTATTTTACCCTATGTCGATTATGATAATTAAGGACTGTGATTGACTAATTGTCACGTTTAGTCTTATGGTGTCACTTAATCAGCCAGAATCTAAGGCAGAGTACCTATCGTGTAGCTAGTCTATTGGAAAGTATCTACGATTTTACTAAGTTAATTATCGTACTCCCAGGGAAGTGGCAACGGCTTAGTAGTAACTAGCCTCTTATCCTAACTCTTATCTTATGATCCAGTTATGCAATCTTCATCAAATACTTTGATGAGAGGGTGATCCATTCTCCACTAGGTTCAAGTCTAATTAACCCTAGAAGTGTTTTAAAGATAGAGTTCTGATTCTATGTTATACTGTTCCTATATGTTGATTGACCTATATTCGAGTGTTTTAGATATATCTTAGCCTGGAATGCAACTATGTTCTGTGTCTAAAGGTTACCACATCTGAGTCTCTATGCTACCGCCCCCTATCATTAAGGTACGGCCCTACTCACGGTACGAACAAGACAGTTATGAAAGCCCTATGTCACTTTCGGGGATCACTCTGAAGGCTCGTAATCGCTGGCATAACGCTCTACTCAGCCTACCTAGACTACTCTAACAAGCCAGGTGTTCAGCATGTTATTTTATCTAGTATGGCAGACACCAATACTAATTGATGCCTGTTAAACTAAACAGGTTATGAATAGACCGTGGTTAGGAATTGTCTATAACCCTATTTAGTTTAAAAGAAACTACATTAGACATGCAGACATAATGATTATTTAGCAGGTGGCTATTTCCGGAAAAACATAATAACTTCAACATACAAAACAACTATTCATAAAATCATAATCTGATATTCATAATTGATGTTTAGGACAAAGCAATAAAACATATAAGAGAGGGGTATGGGGACTGATGCCATAAAGAAATCACCCTTTACTTAGTCTCGCCTACAGAGCGTACTGCTGTATATGTCGTATTGCCCGCCCTGACTCTGCTCGCCAGAACCTTCGGAGGACGCTTCCTCAGCCTAGTAGCTAGACTTTACCTTACGTCCTGGGCTTAAGCCTAGCCCTGTGGACTGACTCTTCGAACGCCTAGAGCTCTCTTAGGGTCTCCTAACGAAACCCCGGGTATTCTATGAATACCGGAAACGAACCTATCTATAGAAACCTAAGATCTGAGACTATTTCTCAGAAACTAAAACAAAACACTAAAAAGAAAGAAAACTGAGATCCGAGTCTCTGAGTGAGTTGTGTACTGGAAAACTGTACACTGGAAACCACTAAATGACTCAGATCGAGTGGAGAGGGATGATTTCAACTGTTGGAGGCCTGGGGTATTTATAGCAGCTTTCTGGAGTGAAAAATTCCAAAAATTTCGATGTGGGACAGCTTCTGGCGGTTCGGGACGCCCGTCCTGATTCGTTGACCAGGTTCGGGACGCCCGTCCTGGCGGTTTGACTGGGTCGGGACGCCCGTCCCGGGTTCGGGACGCCCGTCCCGGACCTTTGACCGAGTCAACATTTCCAAAAATTGCGTTTTTGCCCCAAAATTTGCTGTTTTCATCTACTTTTCACCTGATACTTCCAAAATCATAAAAACCGTGAAATCAAGTAAATAATAAACAATTAATGTCAATTTACCCTAGATTTCACATTAAAACATACATAAAAACATGCTAAAAATGTGATACGATTTTCGCGTATCAGTACTCTGCCTTAGATTCTGGCTGATTAAGTGACACCATAAGACTAAACGTGACAATTAGTCAATCACAGTCCTTAATTAATCATAATCGACATAGGGTAAAATAACACCTATTTAGTACGTCAACCGGAATCGCATCAGATTTTTTTGGCGCCGTTGCCGGGGAAATATCATAATGAATTTAGGATTATTGGCCACAATTCTAGAGACTTATGATAGGTAACGATAGTAACCTAGACTTTTGATTAACACTTATGTTATACCAGTTAGACAATCACTTTCCTGAATATAGGATTATCATAACTAATTAATTTTAGATAATATCTGGAATTAAGAGACTTAGGATAATCAAATTTTAGAAAATTATTCTAAAACCATATTAAGGAAATTTACCTGCTTTCTAAATAAATTTTAAAATCCATAAAAATATTTTTCTCGTTTGTCTTCACTTTCCTATGTTTGTTATTTGTTATTTCTAACCAGACTTTGCACTCAGAGATGAAGAGAACAAGAGCAGCTACTAACCAGGCAAAGAAAACAGAAAACCCTGACACTCCAGGACCAAAGAAGACGAAACCAGAAGGCCCCTCTAGACCCGCACCAGAAGTACCACGAGGGACTCTTCCTTCACAACTAGTAGAAGTAAACTCGAGCCCTGATGCCAGTGAACTAGTGAGACGATTCCTGAACACCCGTGAGCATAGTCCCACGGAAGAAGATCCTTCTGAGGATACCTTCCCTCCTAGAGAAGTACCCCAGAGATCTCCAATTCACCCTCCTACCCAGAGAGTTCCTCTAAATCCACCCCCTACTGATCAAACCCAGAATTCACCGACCTCTCCTGCATACACCCCAACACCTCACGAGCGCACCCCTTCATCTGCGGGGAGTACTAACGGTTATTATTCACTGTTGTCCGTGCAGATAGACACACTAACTCAAAGGGTCTATGAGATGGACCAAGGGATTGCCAGCAGACTGTGTCATTTAGACCAACTCAGTCTGAACATCACAACTAACGTAGACCGACTCAGAGCCACGGTCAATCTCCAGGAGAACCAAGGTGCACAACTACTCCGAGAGATGGCTGATCTACGCAGTGAGCAAAACAGGCAGAGGGATGAGATGCGAACAATACGCATAGAAATGCGAAGCATTCGGACAGAACTACAGGAGATCAGAGACAGGATTCGTTAAAAAGGGAAGATTCTTTTACTTTTATTTTCAGCAAATAATTCGTTTGAACTGAAACTTGAATAATTGACCCATATTTTTCTATTTTTCAAACATTTTTAAAGGGTCCTTTATTTTCAACAATTTTCTTCAGACATTTTATTTCTATGAAAAACGAAAATTTTGCAATTGCAGTTTATTTTTCATTAACTAAATTGTATAAATTCAAATTTTTGTTTTTCTTGCTGAATTTAAATGGGAATAAAATTAGGGTAGTATGATTTTCGAAAAAGTGAGACTGAGGAATTTTTGCATAGAGTTTTTTTTAACAACTTCTGAATTTCATTGGATAGACATGAAGCCTTGTTAAAAATTATGATTATTTTTGGTATACTGAGATTTGCAGGAATTAGAAAAAAATAATAATATTTTCGGAATTGGCACGCGTCCCGAGGCAACCCGGGACGGGCGTCCCGGTTCTGGACGGGCGTCCCGAAGGCCTCCCCTTCTATAAAATCTCAATTTTTTCATTTTTCCCTCAAAATTCACTTCCAAAAATCCACCTCTCTCAAATAACTCTCTCTCTTTACCTTTGGCAAACTTTTCAAATTTAAAATTTCAAATTTCCCTCCAAAATTTAAATTTTAAATTTCCTTCCAAATTCGAATTTCCCTCCAAAATTCGAATTTCCCGCCAAAAATTTTGAAATCTTTCCCTAGCCTAATTTCACCCTTTTGAATTCAAATTCACCTCCAGAATTCGAATTCGAACCTTCCTTCCTACCTAAAACTCCCAAAAGTCTCTCAAACACTTTCAAACCAAATGGCTGCCAAACGTGCTCGTACCCCATCTACCATGACAGTTACCTCAGTGACACATCCTTTTATGCTGTTTCCCTCCAGCACAGCATATCAGGAGAGATGCACTGGGTACATCGGACGCACGATACTGACGGGCAGAACGCTGGATTGGGCAGCAGTACAGACACTGGGAGTAGAGGCTGAGGTCAGACGCATACTCGATGTACTACCCTACAGTCGAGTATTCATCGTCACAGAGCCCACGTACCTGGAGCTGGTATGTGAGTTCTATGCATCCTTTGCATGCCATCAGGAGCAGATCACATTCCGCTTAGGCGGAATAGATCGGTCGATGAGCATGGCCGAGTTCGGCATCGCTTTGGGTATCTGGCAGAGAGAGGAGCTGGATACGCCCGCCTACACCACAGCAGTTCGGGACTTCACTTCTGCAGAGGTCTCCACTGCTTGGGCTCAGATCTGTATGACGGGTGTTCCCTACCAGCATGGCTTTGCGAAAGCCACAGGTATCTATCCTGCTCTTCGCTACTTACATGCCATTATTGCACACACTTTGTCAGGACGACGGACGGCCCCCGGGAATGTCACCCAGATGGAGACATTCCTCTTGGCCAACATGCATATGGGATCCACAGTAGAGATGGCTCGACTTATCACAGTCATCATGCGGGGTTTTGCTACGGACACTCGGAAACAGTGTCTGGGGCTCGGGCCATTCATCACCAGGATAGCCCGCTACCTGGAGTTGGACATAGAGGGCTCGGAGCTTACTCTGGTCGCCCCAACCACTATTCCCACAGACGTTACCATCCTACGGAACATGGGAATGGTTGTCCGGGATGCGAGCGGCCGCTACACCATCCACACAGAGCAGCCAGGACAGGCTTCGGCATCAGAAGCAGCTCCACCGCATATCCCTCCATCCGAGACGTTCGTGCCACGTACTGCCTTCGAACGACACATGTCGCACGGATTGGCAGAACTATCGGCACGATACAGTCGAGACATGGACCGGATTGACAGCCGGCTGGCCATGATGGATGACCGGATTGACAGACGACTGGCGGTGATGGATGACAGGATCGCCATGATCACCAGTAGGATTGAGGAGATACATCAGCAGACTGCCCGAGTAGCGGAGAACTTCGAGTTTGACTTAACAGACCTCGGTCCACTGGATGGCGACCCGCCGGGTTCTTAGTCTCTCTCTCCCCTTCTTTTTTTTTTCTTTTTGTCTTTTGTTTATCTTGTTCTTTGTGTATGTCTGGGCTGTATGACTATGAATCTTTGTACAAAATTGATTTATATGACATACAGAATTGTTGCATTATTCTGTCTTTTCTTGTTTTTTTTTGTTTTATTTCTTATTTCTTCAAATAAGTGTGGGGTAATTAGCTATGCATGAACACTGAGGACAGTGCCAAACTTAAGTGTGGGGTAGCAGTGCACGTGCACTGTAGCAGTTTGAAGCAGTTTGAAAAATTTTCGCATGCTTTTGCTTGTTTTCCCTGTATTTTCACACCCTTCCAAAAAATTTCAAAATTTTTCCGTCTTTCAGACTTCTAAATGCAGTATGCTTGGTTAAACAAATTGCTTATGTCTATGATATGTAGGTAGTATGTTATGGTTAGTAGGAGATAATTGATAGCTATCTTGGACTAATTGATTAGGAATAGGGAATTCCTGATAACTGAGCACAACCTTGTCTGGATTAGAGACCTCAACCAATTGCCTATTCGAGACTTAACTAGATAAAATTAGACCAGTTGTGGATATATTGGCAGTTAGAATGACTAGATGAGACTCTGAGCTAAAAGTGAAAAGAACTTAAGGAAGTTAATTACAATAGGGTAGTTTGCCAGCGGCCTTCGCTACTCGAGCACCACTCCTTCGGGGAACTTAAAGCCTGATGCCCTAAGGTCGTGTAGATCTGGGAGTCATCGGAGTGGGACTCGCTACATGGGTAGTTGAAGTTGACGTGTTCTAAGCAAACTCGAAATACCCTGAATCTATAAAGAAAATAACTAAGTGCTAAAACATTAAAAATCTGATCACCAAAGCTCAGAACTCAGAAAGTTATCTGTTGTCAGTATGTCTAGCGATAGGTCGAAGTATTATCTGGTAGCAGTTAAGATAAGAGTTCATTGTGTTGACTATCTGGTCTAGACTAGTACACACACTACACATCAGGAAGACCCTGTGACTAAAAAAAGTCCAACCTAGTTGTTGATTTATTTTCTGCCTGATCATAACAAACTACTAGAGACATGTGAGACCTTGTCATAGCAACCTAACCAATCAGACTGTGTTAAGAATTGTCTGAAGAATTTTTGGAATAAAAACATGATTAGGAATTTAAGTGACTGCACTACGGTTTAAAATCACTAACTCCATGTAGACTTTGCTTGAGGACAAGCAAAAAGCTAAGTGTGGGGTTATCTGATACGCGAAATCGTATCACATTTTTAGCATTTTTTATATGTTTTAATGTGAAATTGAGAGTAAATTGACATTAATTGTTTACTATTTACTTGATTTCACGGTTTTTATGATTTTGGAAGTGTCAGGTGAAAAGTAGATGAAAACAGCAAATTCTGGGGCAAAAACGCAATTTTTGGAAATGTTGACCCGGTCAAAGGTCCAGGACGGGCGTCCCGACCCGGTCAAACCGCCAGGACGGGCGTCCTGAACCTGGTCAACGAATCAGGACGGGCGTCCCAAGCCGCCAGAAGCTGTCCCACATCGAATTTTTCAGAATTTTTCACTCCGGGAAGCTGCTATAAATACCCCAGGCCTCCAGCAGTTGAATTCATCCCTCTCCACTCGATCTGAGTCATTAAGTGGTTTCCAGTGTACAGTTTTCCAGTACACAACTCACTCAGAGACTCAGATCTCAGTTTTCTTTCTTATTAGTGTTTTGTTTTAGTTTCTGAGAAATAGTCTCAGATCTTAGGTTTCTATAGATAGGTTCGTTTCCGGTATTCATAGAATACCGGGGTTTCGTTAGGAGACCCTAAGAGAGCTCTAGGCGTTCGAAGAGTCAGTCCACAGGCTAGGCTTAAGCCAGGACGTAAGGTAAAGTCTAGCTACTAGGCTGAGGAAGCATCCTCCGAAGGTTCTGGCGAGCAGAGTCGGGCGGGCAATACGACGTATACAGCAGTACGCTCTGTAGGCGAGACTAAGTAAAGGGTGATTTCTTTATGGCATCAGTCCCCATACCCCTCTCTTATAGTTTTATTGCTTTGTCCTAAACATCAATTATGAATATCAGATTATGATTTATGAATAGTTGTTTTGTATGTTGAAGTTATTATGTTTTTCCGGAAATAGCCACTGCTAAATAATCATTATGTCTGCATGTCTAATGTAGTTTCTTTTAAACTAAAATGGTTATAGAATTCCTAACCACGGTCTATTCATAACCTGTTTAGTTTAACATGCATCAATTAGTATTGATGTCTGCCATACTAGATAAAATAACATGCTGAACACCTGGCTTGTTAGAGTAGTCTAGGTAGGCTGAGTAGAGCGTTATGCCAGCGATTACGAGCCTTCAGAGTGATCCCCGAAAGTGACATAGGGCTTTCATAACTGTCTTTGTTCGTACCGTGAATAGGGCCGTTTACCTTAATGATAGGGGGCGGTAGCATAGAGACTCAGATGTGGTACACCTTTAGACACAGAACATAGTTGCATTCCAGGCTAAGATATATCTAAAACACTCGAATATAGGTCAATCAACATATAGGAGCAGTATAACATAGAATCAGAACTTATCTTTAAAACACTTCTAGGGTTAATTAGACTTGAACCTAGTGGAGAATGGATCACCCTCTCATCAAAGTATTTGATGAAGATTGCATAACTGGATCATAAGATAAGAGTTAGGATAAGAGGCTAGTTACTACTAAGCCGTTGCCACTTCCCTGGAGTACGATAATAACTTAGTAAAATCGTAGATACTTTCCAATAGACTAGCTACACGATAGGTACTCTGCCTTAGATTCTGGCTGATTAAGCGACACCATAAGACTAAACGTGACAATTAGTCAATCACAGTCCTTAATTAATCATAATCGACATAGGGTAAAATAACACCTATTTAGTACGTCAACCGGAATCGCATCAGATTTTTTTGGCGCCGTTGCCGGGGAAATATCATAATGAATTTAGGATTATTGGCCACAATTTAGGATGGTCAACAGATCAGGACGGGCATCCCAATCTGGGACGGGCGTCCCGAGCCGCCAAAAGCTGTCCCACATCGAATTTTTCAGAGATTTTCACTCTAGGAAGCTGCTATAAATACCCCAGGCCTCCAGCAGTTGAATTCATTCCTCTCCACTCGATCTGAGTCATTTAGTGGTTTCCAGTGTACAATTCTCTAGTACACAACTCACTCAGAGACTCGGATCTCAGTTTTCTTTCTTGTTAGTGTTTTGTTTTAGTTTCTGAGAAATAGTCTCAGATCTTAGGTTTCTATAGATAGGTTCGTTTCTTGTATTCATAGAATACCCGGGATTTCGTTAGGAGATCCTAAGAGGGCTCTAGGCGTTCGAAGAGTCAATCCACATGGCTGGGCTTAAGCTGGGTATTAAGGTAAAGCCCAGTTACTAGGCTGAGGAAGCGTCCTCCGACGGTTCTGGCGAGCAGAGTCGGGTCAAGCAATACGGCATATACAGCAGTACGCTCCATCGGCGAGACTTCGTAAAGGGTGAATTCTTTATGGCATCGGTCCCCCTGTCCCTCTCTTATATGTTGTTATTGTGTTTGTCCAAATAACTGTTTGAATACCAGATTATGTTTTTATGAATATTTGTTATTTATGTTGAAGTATTATGTTTTTCTAGAAATGGCCACCTGCTTAAATATCCATTATGTCTGCATGTTTATTGCCGTTCTTTTAAACTGAAATTAGGGTTATAGACAATTCCTAACCACGGTCTATTCATAACCTGTTTAGTTTAACATGCATCAATTAGTATTGGTGTCTGCCATACTAGATAAAATAATCTGCGGAATACCCCGTTTGTTGAAAGTAGTCTAGGTAGGCTGAGTAGAGTTTTATGCTGGCGGTTATGAGACGAGCAGTATGATCCCCAAAGTGACATAGGGCGGTCATTGCTGACTTTAGTCCGAGCCGTGAGTAGGGCCGTTACCCTTAACGATGGGGCGCTAGCGTAGAAACTCAGATGTGGTAGCCTTTAGACACAGAACATAATTGCAATCCAGGCCAAGACATGTCTAAAATACTCGAATATAGGTCAATCAACGTATAGTAACAGTATCACATAAAATTAGGATCTAATCTTTAAAACACTTTCAGGTTTAGCTAGACTTAAACCTAGTGAAGAATGAATCACCCTCTCATCAAAATTATTGATGAAGATTGCATAACTGGATTATAATATAAGAGTTAGGAAGAAAGGCTAGTTACTACTAAGCCGTTGCCACTTCCCTGGGAGTACGATATTTATTTTATAAAATCATAAATACTTTCCAACAGACTAGCTACACGATAGGTACTCTGCCTTAGGTTCTGGCTGATTAAGTGACACCATAGAGACTAAATGTGACAATTAGTCAATCACAGTCCTTAATTATTCATAATCAACATAACGGTAAAATAACACCTATTTAGCACATCGGTCGGAAACACCCATCAAATAGTATTACATAAAATCAGAACTTTGTCTATAAACACTTTGAGGCTTAATTAAACTTAAACCTAGTGGAGAATGGATCACCCTCTCATCAAAGTCATTGATGAAGATTGCATAACTGGACCATAAGATAGGGATTATGATAAAAGGCTAGTTACTAGTAAGCCGTTACCACTTCCCTCAGAGTACGATAATTATTTTATAAAATCATAGATACTTTCCAACAGACTAGCTATACGATAGGTACTCTGCCTTAGGTTCTGGCTGATTAAGTGACACCTTAGAGTCTAAATGTGACAATTAGTCAATCACAGTCCTTAATTACTCATAATCAACATAGGGTAAAATAACACCTATTTAGCATATCGACCGGAACGCATCACTTCTGCTCGCGACATGAAGGGAGTTTTGCTAATCCTCATATTCCTTTACTTTTATTTTATTTTCTTTGTTTTGTGTTCTGTTTTGTTATTTCCATTATCCTTCTTGTTTTGTTGCTCTATTTTCCTTCTTACCCGTAGTTAGTCGAATAAGTGTGGGGTAGCAGTGCACAGTGTATAGTAGTAGTTTGAAAATGTTTTGCATGATTTTGCATATTTTCCCCGTAATTTCACACCCTTCCAAAAGTTTTTCAAAATTTTTCATTCTTTCAGACTTCTAAATGCAGTATGATTGGTTAAACATTGCTTATGTCTATGATATGTAGGTAGAGTGTTATGATTAGTAGGAGATGATTTATGACTATTTTGAACTTATTGATTAGGAATAGGGAATTCCTGATAACTGAGCACAACTTAGTCTGGATTAGAGACCTCAGCCAATTACCTTTTCGAGACTTACCTAGATAAAATTAGACCAGTTATGGATATATTGGCAATTAGAATGACTAGATGAGACTCTGAGCTAAAAGTGAAAAGAAACAGATTTTTTTTTTAAAATAAGGGTAGTTTGCCAGCGGCCTTCGCTACTCGAGCACCACTCCTTCGGGGAACTTAAAGCCTGATGCCCTAAGGTCGTGTAGGTCTGGGAGTCATCGGAGTGGGACTCACTACATGGGTAGTTGAAGTTGACGTGTTCTAAGCAGACTCAAAATACCCTGAATCTATAAACCAAAGAAATCAATAAAAGCTAAATAATTAAAATCTGATCACCAAGGCTCAGAACTCAGAAGGTTGTTTGTTGTCAGTATGTCTAGCAATGGGTCGAAGTGTTATCTGGTATCAGTCAAGACGAGAGTTTATTGTGTTGACTATCTAGTCTAGACTAGTACACACACTACACATCAGGAAAACTTTGTGACTAAGAAAAGAGTTCAACCTAGTTGTTAAGTTGTTTTCTGCTTGATCATAACAATTTACTAAAGATATTTGAGACCTTGTCATAGCAGCCTAACCAATCAGACCTGTGTCATGAATTGTCTGAATAATGTTTGGAATAAAAACATGACTAGGAAATTTAAGTGACTGCACTATGATTTAGAATCACTAACTTCAAGTAGACTTTGCTTGAGGACAAGCAAAAAGCTAAGTGTGGGGTTATCTGATATGCACAAATCATATCACTTTTTAGCATATTTTAGGCATAATTTAGGGTGAAATTGATAGGAAATCGGTCTTAATTGATTGTTATTTATTCAATTTCACAATTTTTATGATTCTGGAAGTGTTAGGTGAAAAGTAGACGAAAACAGCAAATTTTGGGGAAAAAATGCAATTTTTGGAAATGCTGACTTGGTCAACGGGTCAGGACGGGCGTCCCGAATAAGGACGGGCGTCCTGACCCAGTCAAAGCACCAGGACGGCCGTCCCAATCCAGGACGGCCGTCCCGAAGCACCAGAAGTTGTCCCACATCGAAATTTTTGGAAATTTTCACTCCAGAAAGCTGCTATAAATACCCCAGGCCTCCAAGAGTTGAAATCATCCCTCTCCACTCGATCTGAGTCATTCAGTGGTTTCCAATGTACAATTCTCTAGTACACAACTCACTCGGAGACTCAGATTTCAGTAAAAGTTTTCTTTCTTTCCTTTTTTGTGTTTTCATTTTTCTTAGTTTCTAAGAATTAGTCTCAGATCCTAGGGTTCGATAGATAGGTTCATTTCTGGTATTCATAGAATACCCAGGATTTCGTTAGGAGATCCTAAGAGGGCTCTAGGCGTTCGAAGAGTCAGTCCACAGGGCTGGGCTTAAGCCCAGGACGTAAGGTAAAGTCTAGCTACTAGGCTGAGGAAGCGTCCTCCGAAGGTTCTGGCGAGCAGAGTCGGGTCAAGCAATACGACATATACAGTAGTACGCTCCATCGGCGAGACTTCGTAAAGGGTGATTTCTTTATGGCATCGGTCCCCCTGTCCCTCTCTTATATGTTGTTATTGGGTTTGTCCAAATAGCAATTGTGAATACTGGATTTTGCTTGTTATGAATAGTTGTTATATATGTTGAAGTTATTATGTTTTTCCGGAAATAGCCACCTGCTTAATATTCACTATGTCTGCAGGTCTACTGTGTTCTTTTAAACTAAAATTAGGGTTATAGACAATTCCTAACCACGGTCTAATCATAACCTGTTTAGTTTAACAAGCATCAATTAGTATTGGTGTCTGCCATGCTAGATAAAATAACCTGCGGAACACCTTGTTTGTTAGAGAAGTCTAGGTAGGGGCCGAGCTGAGCGTTTATGCCGGCTGTTAGGGCGAGCGGCATGATCCCCGAAGTGACATAGGGCTTTCATGGATGCCTTTAGCCCGAACCGTGAGCAGGGTCGTCATTAAGGTAGGGCGGTTTATTAGAGACCTCGGATGTGGTACGCCTTTAGACACAGAACATAGTTGCCATCCAGGCCAAGACATGTCTAAAACACTCAAATATAGGTCAATCAACGTATAGGAACAGTATAACATAAAATCAGGACCTTGTCTATAAAACACTTTTAGGCTTAATTAGACTTAAACCTAGTGGAGAATGGATCACCCTCTCATCAAAGTTATTGATGAAGATTGCATAATTGGATCATAGGATAAGAGTTAGGATTAAAAGGCTAGTTACTACTAAGGCGTTACCACTTCCCTGGGAGTACGATATTTATTTAATAAAATCGTAGATACTTTCCAACAGACTAGCTACACGATAGGTACTCTGCCTTAGGTTCTAACTGATTAAGTGACACCATAGAGACTAAATGTGACAATTAGTCAATCTCAGTCCTTAATTACTCATAATCAACATACGGTAAAATAACACCTATTTAGCATATCAGTCGGAAACGCATCAGAAAGATTCAAGGAGTTGTTAAGAAGGTGCCCACATTACGGAATCCCACATTGTATTCAAATGGAGACATTTTATAATGGGTTGAACGCACACACATGGCGGGCAAGTGGCAGAACCATCAAAAGTGCTCCATTTGCTGAAGCATCAACCACCATGCGTGTGTGTGCGTTCAACCCATTATAAAATGTCTCCATTTGAATACAATGTGGGATTCCGTAATGTGGGCACCAACTACCAGTGGCCTACAACAAGACTACCTAGTGGAAGAAGGGTGGCTGGAGTATTGGAGTTGGATCCACTCACTTCACTCTCAGCCCAAGTGTCAACAATGTCCAATATGCTTAAAACACTAAGTATGCAACAACATGGCGGGCAAGTGGCAGAACCATCAAACAAGCCCAATGTAAGCCAGGTACAAGATGTGTGCTGTGTTTATTGTGGAGAGGGGCATCTATTTGAGGATTGTGTTCACAATCCTGCATCAATCTGTTACATGGGGAATCAAAACAGGGGCAACGGTCTTCAATCAAACACTTATAACCCTACTTGGAGGCAACATCCAAATTTTTCTTGGAGAGTGATACGCGAAAATCGTATCACCTTTTTAGCATGTTTTTATGTATGAATTTGGGTGAAATCGAGGGTAATTTGATCTTGATTGTTCATTATTCACTTAATTTCACAGTTTTTATGATTTTGGAAGTGTCAGGTGAAAAGTAGACGAAAACAGGAAATTTTGGGGCAAAAACGCAATTTTTGGAAATGTTGACTCGGTCAAAAGGTCAGGACGGGCGTCCCGAACCCGGGACGGGCGTCCCGACCTGGTCAACAGATCGGGACGGGCGTCCCAAGCCGCCAGAAGCTGTCCCACATCGAATTTTTCAGAGATTTTCACTCCGGGAAGCTGCTATAAATACCCCAGGCCTCCAACAGTTGAATTCATTCCTCTCCACTCGATCTGAGTCATTAAGAGGTGTCCAGTGTACAATTCTCTAGTACACAACTCACTCAGAGACTCGGATCTCAGTTTTCTTTCTTGTTAGTGTTTTGTTTTAGTTTCTGAGAGATAGTCTCAGATCTTAGGTTTCTATAGATAGGTTCGTTTATGGTATTCATAGAATACCCGGGATTTCGTTAGGAGATCCTAAGAGGGCTCTAGGCGTTCGAAGAGTCAGTCCATAGGGCTGGGCTTAAGCTGGGTATTAAGGTAAAGCCCAGTTACTAGGCTGAGGAAGCATCCTCCGACGGTTCTGGCGAGCAGAGTCGGGTCAAACAATACGGCATATACAGCAGTACGCTCCATCGGCGAGACTTCGTGAAGGGTGAATTCTTTATGGCATCGGTCCCCCTGCCCCTCTCTTATATGTTGTTATTGTGTTTGTCCAAATAACTGTTTGTATACCAGATTATGTTTTTATAAATATTTGTTATTTATGTTGAAGTATTATGTTTTTCTAGAAATGGCCACCTGCTTAAATATCCATTATGTCTGCATGTCTATTGCCGTTCTTTTAAACTGAAATTAGGGTTATAGACAATTCCTAACCACGGTCTATTCATAACCTGTTTAGTTTAACAGGCATCAATTAGTATTGGTGTCTGCCATACTAGATAAAATAATCTGCGGAACACCCCGTTGGTTGAAAGTAGTCTAGGTTGGCTGAGTAGAGTTTTATGCCGGCGGTTATGCGACGAGCAGTATGATCCCCAAAGTGACATAGGGCGGTCATTGCTGACTTTAGTCCGAGCCGTGAGTAGGGCCATTACCCTTAACGATGGGGCGGTAGTGTAGAAACTCAGATGTGGTAGCCTTTAGACATATAGCATAATTGCAATCCAGGCCAAGACATGTCTAAAACACTCGAATATAGGTCAATCAACGTATAGTAACAGTATAACATAAAATCAGGATCTAATCTTTAAAACACTTTCAGGTTTAGCTAGACTTAAACTTAGTGGAGAATGAATCACCCTCTCATCAAAATTATTGATGAAGATTGCATAACTGGATTATAAGATAAGAGTTAGGAAGAAAGGCTAGTTACTACTAAGTCGTTGCCACTTCCCTGGGAGTACGATATTTATTTAATAAAATCGTAGATACTTTCCAACAGACTAGCTACACGATAGGTACTCTGCCTTAGGTTCTGGCTGATTAAGTGACACCATAGAGACTAAATGTGACAATTAGTCAATCACAGTCCTTAATTATTCATAATCAACATAGGGTAAAATAACACCTATTTAGCACATCGGTCAGAAACGCATCAAAGAGATCAAGGGATGCACCCCAATCAAGGTATGAACCCAAGACCACTGCTCCAGTAGCAGCAGTACCCCCAGCAGCAGCAGTAGTACCCTCAGCAGCATCAACAACAACAATTCCAAGAAAGACCTCAACAACAACAACCACCTTCAAATGCTTTAGAAAGCATGATGAGAGATTTCATGGCAAGGACGGAAACAACCATACATGGATTATCCTCTACTGTGCAGAACTTGGAAAGCCAATTGGGGCAATTAGCTCAAGAGATGAGGAGCAGACCACAAGGATCACTTCCAAGCGATACGGAGAATCCAAGAAGAGAAGGAAAGGAACATTACAAGACAGTTACATTGCGGAGTGGCAGAATACTGGACGAGCAAAAAAATGAAGTATGGAGCAGTTGAGAAGACCAGTGAGCCCAGCCAAAATGCAGAAATTCCAGTAGCTGAAATAGAATCAGTGGAGCCAAATGCTGCAGCATCACAAATGCCGCAGCAGAGCACCATTCCAAAACAACCGAATGTTGTAGCAAAGAACCATTCCAGAACCGGCCGATGCCGCAGCAATGCAATATTCCAGAGAGCAAACCAGTACAGCAACGAATGCCTTTTCCACAGATGTTTGCCAAAAAGAAACAGGATGAGCAGTTCAAGAAGTTCTTGGACATTTTAAAGCAGCTGCACATCAACATTCCATTGGTAGAAGTAATAGAACAAATGCCCAACTATGCCAAATTTATGAAGGATATCCTTACAAAGAAAAGAAAGTTAGGAGAATATGAAATTGTTTCATTAACCAAAGAATGCAGTTTCTTTTTGCAGGACAAGTTGCCCCCTAAAATGAAAGATCCGGGGAGCTTTAATATTCCTTGTTCTATTAGAAACTCATATTGTGGTATGGCTTTATGTGATCTTAGTGCTAGCATCAACTTGATGCCTTTGTCAGTTTTCAAACAGTTGGTCATAGGTAAGGTAAGACCTACGACAGTAACATTACAATTAGCGGATAGGTCTATAGCTCACCCCGATGGAAAAATTGAGGACGTCCTGGTAAGAGTTGATAAGTTTATTTTTCCAGCTGATTTTATTGTTCTTGATTATGAAGCAAACAGGGAAGTTCCCATTATTTTAGGAAGACCTTTCCTTGCTACAGGAAGGACTCTTATTGATGTGCAGAAAGGGGAACTAACCATGAGATTCCAAGATGATAAAGTCACATTCAACGTATTCAAAGCCATGAAATTCCATGATGAAGGTGAGGAGTGTTTTCAGATCACCACCAGTGATTCTTGGGAAGAAAAAGATGAAGAGCAAGATGAGGATGCAGAGGATGCAATGATGGAGGAAAGTTTACATGATGATGGCAATATGGAGACCGAAGCACATTCAGCTTGGTTAGAAGTAAACCCCCAAAGGTTCAGATTTCGAGCTCAATATGAATCCTTGGAGTTGTCTTCTAGAGATTTCAAGTTAACAAAACCTTCAGTTGAAGAACCACCACAGTTGGAATTAAAGCATTTGCCGCAACATTTGAAGTATGGTTTTCTAGGGGCAGACTCAACGCTGCCAGTGATCATTTCAGCCTTCCTTGATGTTGAACAGGAGGAGAAATTGCTTGGAGTACTAAGGCAGCATAAGAGAGCTATGGGCTGGACCATAGCTGACATAAAAGGTATAAGTCCAACCTTATGCATGCACAAAATCATTTTGGAAGAAGATTCCAAAAATTCCATAGAAGGGCAGCGAAGATTGAATCCAATTATGAAGGAAGCGGTGAAGGAACAAATCATCAAGTGGCTGGATTTTGGCATAATCTACCCCATCTCTGATAGTTCTTGGGTAAGTCCTGTACAATGTGTGCCCAAGAAAGGAGGAATTACAGTGGTAACAAGTGAAGACAATGAGTTGATTCCTACCAAAACAGTCACGGGATGGCGCATATGCATTGATTATAGGAGACTTAACAAAGCCATGAGGAAAGACCACTTTCCATTGCCTTTCATTGACCAAATGTTGGACATGTTAGCTGGACATGAGTATTATTGTTTTCTGGATGGTTATTCAGGGTACAACCAAATTGCTGTGTCACCGGGGGACCAGGACAAAACAACCTTCACTTGTCCCTATGGCACATTTGCAATCAGAAGGATGCCATTCGGACTTTGCAACGCTCCAGCAACATTCCAACGATGCATGATGGCCATTTTCACGGATATGGTAGAGCAGTACTTAGAAGTGTTTATGGATGACTTTTCCATATTTGGGGATTCTTTTGATAATTGTTTAGAAAATTTGGCCAATGTACTTAAACATTGTGAGGAAACTAATTTAGTCCTCAACTGGGAGAAGTGTCACTTTATGATTAGAGAAGGAATTGTGTTGGGTCACAGGATTTCGAAGAAAGGTCTTGAAGTAGACCGAGCAAAAATAGAAGTGATTGAAAAGCTACCAACCCCAACAACTGTGAAACACATTCGAAGCTTCTTAGGACATGCGGGCTTCTACCGGAGATTCATCAAGGACTTTTCAAAGGTATCTAAGCCCTTATGTAAATTATTAGAAAAAGATAATGTGTTTTCTTTTGATGCAGCCTGTGACGCAGCCTTTAAGGATCTTAAGCAAAAAATGATTTCAGCACCAATCATCATAGCACCCGACTGGAGTCTACCATTTGAAATGATGTGTGATGCAAGTGACTATGCAATAGGTGCAGTTTTAGGGCAGCGGCGTAACAAAATTTTTCATTCCATCTATTATGCTAGCAAAACATTCACTGAAGCACAAATTAACTATACTGTTACTGAGAAAGAATTGCTAGTTGTTGTGTTTGCTTTTGATAAGTTCAGGTCCTACTTGGTGGGGACTAAAGTGATAGTCTACACCAATCATTCCGCCATCAAGTACCAAATCTCAAAGGACTCAAAACCGAGACTTATTAGATGGATTCTACTCCTACAAGAATTTGATGTAGAAATCAAGGACAAGAAGGGTGTAGAGAATCAAGTAGCTGACCATTTGTCATGGCTAGAGCAGCATGAGGAATGTCAAATTCCCATAAATGAGCATTTTCCAGATGAACAGCTACTGAAAATTCAAGATGCACAAGTACCATGGTATGTTGATGTTGCAAACTACTTGGCTAGTGGAGTGTTACCACCGAACCTCTCATATGAAGAAAAGAAGAAGTTCTTCCACGATGTAAAAAGTTACTTTTGGGAGGAACCATTCTTGTTCAAACAATGTGGAGATCAAATGATTCGAAGGTGCGTGAATGATAACCAAATTGAGGATATTATTTTTCATTGTCACAATTCTCCGTGTGGAGGACATTTTGGAGGGTCTCGGACTGCAGCTAAGGTATTACAATCCAGTTTCTTTTGGCCCTCATTATTTAAATATTGTTATCAATTTGTGACAAAGTGTGACCATTGCCAAAGGGTTGGAAATCTTTCCCGTCAGAAGGAAATGCCACTTACAAATATACTAGAAGTTGAACTCTTTGATGTGGCATTGATTTTATGGGACCTTTACCACCTTCTTTTGGGAATTCATACATTCTAATGGCAGTGGATTATGTGTCTAAGTGGGTGGAAGCTGCAGCATTCCCCACTAATGATTCCAAGGTTGTGATAAATTTCCTTCGAAAGAACATTTTCTCACGTTTTGGAACACCTAGAGCAATTATTAGTCATGAAGGTTCTCATTTTGTCAACAAATGGCTAGGAGTTTTGCTAGCCAATGATGCGTTACGACTGATATACTAAAATAGGTGTTGTTTTACCCCATGTTGATTATGAGTAATTAAGGACTTAGCCTGACTAATTGTCACATTTAGTCTCTATACTGCCACTTAATCAATCAGAACCTAAGGCAGAGTACCTATTGATACGCGAAAATCGTATCACATTTTTAGCATGTTTTTATATATGTTTTAATGTGAAATTGAGAGTAAATGGACATTAATTGTTTACTATTTACTTGATTTCACGGTTTTTATGATTTTGGAAGTGTCAGGTGAAAAGTAGACGAAAATAGCAAATTCTGGGGCAAAAACGCAATTTTTGGAAATGTTGACCCGGTCAAAGGTCCGGGACGGGCGTCCCGACCCGGTCAAACCGCCAGGACGGGCGTCCTGAACCGGGACGGGCGTCCCGAACCTGGTCAACGAATCAAGACGGGCGTCCCGAACCGGGACGGGCGTCCCGAGCCGCCAGAAGCTGTCCCACATCGAATTTTTCAGAATTTTTCACTCCGGGAAGCTGCTATAAATACCCCAGGCCTCCAGCAGTTGAATTCATCCCTCTCCACTCGATCTGAGTCATTAAGTGGTTTCCAGTGTACAATTTTCCAGTACACAACTCACTCAGAGACTCGGATCTCAGTTTTCTTTCTTATTAGTGTTTGTTTTAGTTTCTGAGAAATAGTCTCAGATCTTAGGTTTCTATAGATAGGTTCGTTTCCGGTATTCATAGAATACCCGGGGTTTCGTTAGGAGACCCTAAGAGAGCTCTAGGCGTTCGAAGAGTCAGTCCACAGGGCTGGGCTTAAGCTGGGTATTAAGGTAAAGCCCAGTTACTAGGCTGAGGAAGCGTCCTCCGAAGGTTCTGGTGAGCAGAGTCAGAGGAGGCAGTACAACATATACAGCAGTACGCTCTGCGGCGAGACTACGTAAAGGGTGATTTCTTTATGGCATCAGTCCCCCATACCCCTCTCTTATTGTTGTTATTGTTTTTCTCTAAATACTTATTATGAACATCTGATTATGATTTTTATGAATAGTTGTTTATATGTTGAAGTTGTTATATTTTTCCGGAAATAGCCACCTGCTAAATATTCACTATGTCTGCATGTTTAATGTGCTCTTTTAAACTAAAGTTAGGGTTATAGACAATTCCTAACCACGGTCTAATCATAACCTATTTAGTTTAACAGGCATCATTAGTATTGGTGTCTGCCATGCTAGATAAAATAACATGTTGAACACCCTGCCTGTTAAAGTAGTCTAGGTAGGGGCCGGTTGAGTCCGATTATGCCGGCGGATAGGGCAAGCGGTATGATCCCTAAGTGACATAGGGCTTTCATGGATGCCTTCGTCCCGAACCGTGAGTAGGGCCGTCATTAAGGTAGGGCGGTTTATAGAGACCTCGGATGTGTACGCCTTTAGACACAGAACATAGTTGCAATCCAGGCTAAGATGCATCTAAAATACTCGAATATAGGTCAATCAACATATAGGAACAGTAAACATAGAATCAGAATTTATCTTTAAAACACTTCTAGGGTTAATTAGACTTGAACCTAGTGGAGAATGGATCACCCTCTCATCAAAGTATTTGATGAAGATTGCATAACTGGATCATAAGATAAGAGTTAGGATAAGAGGCTAGTTACTACTAAGCCGTTGCCACTTCCCTGGGAGTACGATAATTAACTTAGTAAAATCGTAGATACTTTCCAATAGACTAGCTACACATAGGTACTCTGCCTTAGATTCTGGCTGATTAAGTGACACCATAAGACTAAACGTGACAATTAGTCAATCACAGTCCTTAATTAATCATAATCGACATAGGGTAAAATAACACCTATTTAGTACGTCAACCGGAATCGCTATCAGATTTTTGGCGCCGTTGCCGGGGAAATATCATAATGAATTTAGGATTATTGGCCACAATTCTAGAGACTTATGATAGGTAACGGTAGTCACCTAGACTTTTGATTAACACTTATGTTATACCAGCTAGACAATCACTTTCCTGAATATAGGATTATCATAACTAATTAATTTTAGATAATATCTGGAATTAAGAGACTTAGGATAATCAAATTTTAGAAAATTATTCTAGAACCGTATTGAGGAAATTTACCTGCTTTCTAAATAAATTTTAAAACCCCTAAAAATACTTTTCTCGTTTTTCTTCACTTTCCTATGTTTGTTATTTGTTATTTCTAACCAGACTTTGCACTCAGAGATGAAGAGAACAAGAGCAGCTACTAACCAGGCAAAGAAAAACAGAAAACCCTGACACTCCAGGACCAAAGAAGACGAAACCAGAAGGCCCCTCTAGACCCGCACCAGAAGTACCACGAGGGACTCTTCCTTCACAACCATAGAAGTAAACTCGAGCCCTGATGCCAGTGAACTAGTGAGACGATTCCTGAACACCCGTGAGCATAGTCCCACGGAAGAAGATCCTTCTGAGGATACCTTTCCTCCTAGAGAAGTACCTCAGAGATCTCCAATTCACCCTCCTACCCAGGAGTTCCTCTAAATTCACCCCTACTGATCAAACCCAGAATTCACCGACCTCTCCTGCATACACCCCAACACCTCACGAGCGCACCCCTTCATCTGCGGGGAGTACTAACGGTTATTATTCACTGTTGTCCGTGCAGATAGACACACTAACTCAAGGGTCTATGAGATGGACCAAGGGATTGCCAGCAGACTGTGTCATTTAGACCAAACTCAGTCTGAACATCACAACTAACGTAGACCGACTCAGAGCCACGGTCAATCTCCAGGAGAACCAAGGTGCACAACTACTCCGAGAGATGGCTGATCTACGCAGTGAGCAAAACAGGCAGAGGGATGAGATGCGAACAATACGCATAGAAATGCGAAGCATTCGGACCGAACTACAGGAGATCAGAGACAGGATTCGTTAAAAAGGGAAGATTCTTTTAATTTTATTTTCAGCAATAAATTCGTTTGAACTGAAACTTGAATAATTGACCCATATTTTTCTATTTTCAAACATTTTTTAAAGGGTCCTTTATTTTCAACAATTTTCTTCAGACATTTTATTTCTACGAAAAACGAAAATTTTGCAATTACAGTTTATTTTTCATTAACTAAATTGTATAAATTCAAATTTTTGTTTTTCTTGCTGAATTTAAATAGGAATAAAATTAGGGTAGTATGATTTTCGAAAAAGTGAGACTGAGGAATTTTTGCATAGAGTGTTTTTAACAACTTCTGAATTTCATTGGATAAACAGGAAGCCTTGTTAAAATTATGATTATTTTTTGGTATACTGAGTTTGCAGGAATTAAGAAAAAAAAAAAAACAAATAAATTTTCGGAATTGGCACGCGTCCCGAGGCAACCGGGAGGGAGTCGCCTCCGGGACGGGGCGTCCGAAGGCCTCCCCTTCTATAAAATCTCAATTTTTTCATTTTTCCTCAAAATTCACTTCCAAAAATCCACCTCTCTCAAATAACTCTCTTCTTTCCTTTGGCAAACTTTTCAAATTTAAAATTTCAAATTCCCTCCAAAATTTAAATTTTAAATTTCCTTCCAAATTCGAATTTCCCTCCAAAATTCGAATTTCCCGCCAAAATTTCGAAATCTTTCCCTAGCCTAATTTCACCCTTTTGAATTCAAATTCACCTCCAGAATTCGAATTCGAACCTTCCTTCCTACCTAAACTCCCAAAAGTCTCTCAAACACTTTCAAACCAAATGGCTGCCAAACGTGCTCGTACCCCATCCCTATGACAGTTACCTCAGTGACACATCCTTTATGCTGTTTCCCTCCAGCACAGCATATCAGGAGAGATGCACTGGGTACATCGGACGCACGATTACTGACGGGCAGAACGCTGGATTGGGCCAGCAGTACAGACAGGGGAGTAGAGGCTGAGTCAGACGCATACTCGATGTACTACCCTACAGTCGAGTATTCATCGTCACAGAGCCCACGTACCTGGAGCTGGTATGTGAGTTCTATGCATCCTTTGCATGCCACAGGAGCAGATCACATTCCGCTTAGGCGGAATAGATCGGTCGATGAGCATGGCCGAGTTCGGCATCGCTTTGGGTATCTGGCAGAGAGAGAGGAGCTGGATACGCCCGCCTACACCACAGCAGTTCGGGACTTCACTTCTGCAGATGTCTCCACTGCTTGGGCTCAGATCTGTATGACGGTGTTCCCTACCAGCATGGCTTTGCGAAAGCCACAGGTATCTATCCTGCTCTTCGCTACTTACATGCCATTATGCACACACTTTGTCAGGACGACGGACGGCCCCCGGGAATGTCACCCAGATGGAGACATTCCTCTTGGCCAACATGCATATGGGATCCACAGTAGAGATGGCTCGACTTATCACAGTCATCATGCGGGGTTTTGCTACGGACACTCGGAAACAGTGTCTGGGGCTCGGGCCATTCATCACCAGGATAGCCCGCTACCTGGAGTTGGACATAGAGGGCTCGGAGCTTACTCTGGTCGCCCAACCACTATTCCCACAGACGTTACCATACGGAACATGGGAATGGTTGTCCGGGATGCGAGCGGCCGCTACACCATCCACAAGAGCAGCCAGGACAGGCTCGGCATCAGAAGCAGCTCCACCGCATATCCTCCATCCGAGACGTTCGTGCCACGTACTGCCTTCGAACGACACATGTCGCACGGATTGGCAAACTATCGGCACGATACAGTCGAGACATGGACCGGATGACACGGCTGGCCAATGATGGATGACAGGATTGACAGACGACTGGCGGTGATGGATGACAGGATCGCCATGATCACCAGTAGGATTGGGGATCATCAGCAGACTGCCCGAGTAGGGGAGAACTTCGAGTTTGACTTAACAGACCTCGGTCACTGGATGGCGACCCGCGGGTTCTTAGTCTCTCTATCCCCTTCTTTTCTTTCTTTTTCTTTGTCTTTTGTTATCTTTTCTTTGTGTATGTCTGGGCTGTATGACTATGAATCTTTGTACAAAAATTGATTTATATGACATACAGAATTGTTGCATTATTCTGTCTTTCTTGTTTTTTATGTTATTTCTTTCTTCAAATAAGTGTGGGTAATTAGCTATGCATGAACACTGAGGACAGTGCCAAATTAAGTGGGGGTAGCAGTGCACGGTGCACTTGTAGCAGTTTGAAGCAGTTTGAAAAATTTTCGCATGCTTTTGCTTGTTTTCCTGTATTTTCACACCCTTCCAAAATTTTTCAAAATTTTTCCGTCTTTCAGACTTCTAAATGCAGTATGCTTGGTTAAACAAATTGCTTATGTCTATGATATGTAGGTAGTATTTATGGTAGTAGGAAATTGATAGATATCTTGGACTAATTGATTAGGAATAGGGAATTCCTGATAACTGAGCACAACCTTGTCTGGATTAGAGACCTCAACCAATTGCCTATTCGAGACTAACTAGATAAAATTAGACCAGTTGTGGATATATTGGCAGTTAGAATGACTAGATGAGACTCTGAGCTAAAAGTGAAAAGAACTTAAGGAAGTTAATTACAATAGGGTAGTGCCAGCGGCCTTCGCTACTCGAGCACCACTCCTTCGGGGAACTTAAAGCCTGATGCCCTAAGGTCGTGTAGATCTGGGAGTCATCGGAGTGGGACTCGCTACATGGGTAGTTGAAGTTGACGTGTTCTAAGCAAACTCGAAATACCCTGAATCTATAAAGAAAATAACTAAGTGCTAAAACATTAAAAATCTGATCACCAAAGCTCAGAACTCAGAAAGTTATCTGTTGTCAGTATGTCTAGCGATAGGTCAAAGTATTATCTGGTAGCAGTTAAGATAAGAGTTCATTGTGTTGACTATCTGGTCTAGACTAGTACACACACTACACATCAGGAAGACCCTGTGACTAAGAAAAAAGTCCAACCTAGTTGTTGATTTGTTTTCTGCCTGATCATAACAAACTACTAGAGACATGTGAGACCTTGTCATAGCAACCTAACCAATCAGACCTGTGTTAAGAATTGTCTGAAGAATTTTTGGAATAAAAACATGATTAGGAATTTAAGTGACTGCACTACGGTTTAAAATCACTAACTCCATGTAGACTTTGCTTGAGGACAAGCAAAAAGCTAAGTGTGGGGTTATCTGATACGCGAAAATCGTATCACATTTTTAGCATGTTTTTATATATGTTTTAATGTGAAATTGAGAGTAAATGGACATTAATTGTTTACTATTTACTTGATTTCACGGTTTTTATGATTTTGGAAGTGTCAGGTGAAAAGTAGACGAAAACAGCAAATTCTGGGGCAAAAACGCAATTTTTGGAAATGTTGACCCTGAACCGGGACGGGCGTCCCGAACCTGGTCAACGAATCAGGACGGGCGTCCCGAACCGGGACGGGCGTCCCGAGCCGCCAGAAGCTGTCCCACATCGAATTTTTCAGAATTTTTCACTCCGGGAAGCTGCTATAAATACCCCAGGCCTCCAGCAGTTGAATTCATCCCTCTCCACTCGATCTGAGTCATTAAGTGGTTTCCAGTGTACAATTTTCCAGTACACAACTCACTCAGAGACTCGGATCTCAGTTTTCTTTCTTATTAGTGTTTGTTTTAGTTTCTGAGAAATAGTCTCAGATCTTAGGTTTCTATAGATAGGTTCGTTTCCGGTATTCATAGAATCCCGGGGTTTCGTTAGGAGACCCTAAGAGAGCTCTAGGCGTTCGAAGAGTCAGTCCACAGGGCTGGGCTTAAGCTGGGTATTAAGGTAAAGCCCAGTTACTAGGCTGAGGAAGCGTCCTCCGAAGGTTCTGGTGAGCAGAGTCAGAGGAGGCAGTACAACATATACAGCAGTACGCTCTGCGGCGAGACTACGTAAAGGGTGATTTCTTTATGGCATCAGTCCCCATACCCCTCTCTTATATGTTGTTATTGTTTTTCTCTAAATACTTATTATGAACATCTGATTATGATTTTTATGAATAGTTGTTTTATATGTTGAAGTTGTTATATTTTTCCGGAAATAGCCACCTGCTAAATATTCACTATGTCTGCATGTTTAATGTGCTCTTTTAAACTAAAGTTAGGGTTATAGACAATTCCTAACCACGGTCTAATCATAACCTGTTTAGTTTAACAGGCATCAATTAGTATTGGTGTCTGCCATGCTAGATAAAATAACATGTTGAACACCCTGCCTGTTAAAGTAGTCTAGGTAGGGGCCGAGCTGAGTCCGATTATGCCGGCGGCTAGGGCAAGCGGTATGATCCCCGAAGTGACATAGGGCTTTCATGGATGCCTTCGTCCCGAACCGTGAGTAGGGCCGTCATTAAGGTAGGGCGGTTTATTAGAGACCTCGGATGTGGTACGCCTTTAGACACAGAACATAGTTGCAATCCAGGCTAAGATGCATCTAAAATACTCGAATATAGGTCAATCAACATATAGGAACAGTATAACATAGAATCAGAATTTATCTTTAAAACACTTCTAGGGTTAATTAGACTTGAACCTAGTGGAGAATGGATCACCCTCGCATCAAAGTATTTGATGAAGATTGCATAACTGGATCATAAGATAAGAGTTAGGATAAGAGGCTAGTTACTACTAAGCCGTTGCCACTTCCCTGGGAGTACGATAATTAACTTAGTAAAATCGTAGATACTTTCCAATAGACTAGCTACACGATAGGTACTCTGCCTTAGATTCTGGCTGATTAAGTGACACCATAAGACTAAACGTGACAATTAGTCAATCACAGTCCTTAATTAATCATAATCGACATAGGGTAAAATAACACCTATTTAGTACGTCAACCGGAATCGCTATCACCTATCGTGTAGCTAGTCTGTTGGAAAGTATCTACGATTTTAATTAAATCAAATATCGTACTCCCAGGGAAGTGGTAATGGCTTAGTAGTAACTATCCTCTTACCCTAACTCTTATGTTATGATCCAGTTATGCAATCGATCATCATTATCTTTGATGAGAGGTGATTCATTCTCCACTACGTTTAAGTCTATTTAAACCTAAGAGTGTTTTACAGATAATGTCCTGATTCTATGTTATACTGTTCCTACATGTTGATTGACCTATCTTTGAGTATTTTAGATATCTCTTGGCCTAGATTGCAACTATGTATTGAGTCTAAAGGTGTACCACATCTGAGTTACCTGATAAACCACCCTACTCACGGTTCGAGCTAAAGGCATCCATGATCACTTCGGGGATCATACTGCTCGCCCTAACGCTGGCATAAACACATAAACTCAGCCTACTTAGACTACTCTAACAAACATGGTGATCTATCAGTTATTTCATCTAATATGGCAGACATTAATGCATCCCGACGGGGAAGTCCTAAATTAATGCCTGTTAAGCTAAACAGGTTGTGATTAGACCATGGTTAGAAATTGTCTATAACCCTACATTTAGTTTAAAAGAAACTACATTAGACATGCAGACATAATGAAAGTTAAGCTGGTGGCCATTTCCGGAAAATCATAAAGTACTTCAACATGTATAACAAATATTCATAAAATCATAATCCAATAGACATAATGAATGTTTGGACGAACACAGTACAGACATATAAAGAGAGGGACAGGGGGACTGATGCCATAAAGTTTTCACCCTTTACTTAGTCTCGCCGATGGAGCAACTGCTTGTATATGTTGGACTGCTCGACTCGACTCTGCTCGACAGAACCTTCGGAGGACGCTTCCTCAGCCTAGTAGCTGGACTTTACCTTAATACCCAGCTTAATCACAGCCCTGTTGACTGACTCTTCGAACGCCTAGAGCCCTCTTAGGATCTCCTAACGAAACCCCGGGTATTCTATGAATACCATGAACGAACCTATCTACTCGTATCCTAGGATCTGAGACTAACTCTCAGAAACAAAGAACACGAGACACTATCTAAGAATATAAATAAATTTATACTGAAACCTGAGTCGCTAAGTGACTTGTATACTATGGAAAACTGTATACTTGAAGTCACTAAATGACTCAGATCGTGTGGAGAGGAATGGTTTCAACTAAGGAAGGCCTGGGATATTTATAGCAGCTTTCTGAAGTGATTTTCTCTCAAAATTTCGATGTGGGATTCTGAACTGCGGCTTGGGACACCCGTCCTGGATCTGGGATGCCCGTCCAGGCCTGTTGACCAGGTCAGGACGGCCATCCGGAATCCTGGATGCCCGTCCTGGCTTGTTGACCAGGTCAGGATGCCCATCCTGACTTCGGGACGCCCACCCCGACTTTTGAACTTCTGAAAATCACGTTTTTACCCCGAAATTTGTCATTTTCTTCTACTTTTCACCTGACACTTCCAAAATCACAAAACCTGTGAAATTGAGTTAATAACAATCAATTAAGAACGAATTACCATCAATTTCACCCTAAATTATGCCTAAAAACATGCTAAAAATGTGATATGATTTATGCTTATCAGCCAAATACCATGTTCATCACCGAGATTCCTTGCCATACCATCCTCAAACAAATGGGGAAATTGAATTGTCCAACCGAATCATCAAAGGAATCCTTGAGAAGGTGGTTAACCCAAACTGAAAAGATTGGTCAAGACGGTTAGATGATGCTCTATGGGCCTACCAGACAACTTTCAAGACTTCAATAGGTATGTCTCTGATACACGGAAATCATATACCTTTTTTAGCATGTTTTTATGTATGATTTAGGGTGAAATTGATAGGAAATCGATCTTAATTGATTGTTATTTACTCAATTTCACAGTTTTTATAATTTTGGAAGTGTCAGGTGAAAGGTAGACGAAAACAGCAAATTTTGGGGTAAAAATGCAATTTTTGGAAATGCTGACTTGGTCAACGGTCCGGGACGGGCGTCCCGACCCAGTCAAACCACCAGGACGAGCGTCCCAATCCAGGAGGGCGTCCCAAAGCACCAGAAGTTGTCCCACATCAAAATTTTTGGAGATTTTCACTCCAGAAAGCTGTTATAAATACCTCAGGCCTCCAGGAGTTGAAATCATCCCTCTCCACTCGATCTGAGTCATTCAGAGACTTCAAGTGTACAATTCTCGAGTACACAAGCCACTGAGAGACTCGGGTTTCAGTTTCAGTTTTCTTTCTTTCTTTAGTGTTTCGTTTTCTTAGTTTCTGAGAAATAGTCTCAGATCTTAGGCTTCGATAGATAGGTTCGTTTTTTGTATTCATAGAATACCGGGATTTCATTAGGAGATCCTAAGAGAGAGATAGGGTGCGTGTTCTTAGTCAGATTAGGGCAATTTGCTTAAGCTCGGGATGTAAGGTAAAGCAATTGCTACTAGGTCTAAGGAGCGTTCTCCGAAGGCTCTGCCGAGTAGAGTAGGATCGAGCAGTCAGGAGCATACAGGAGCTGCAGCGCCTACTGGACCTGCATAGAGTGGTGATTACTTTATGATAGTGGGTCCCCTAGACGAGGTTCTGTATGTTTACGAATTGTTTTATCTAAATATTAATTTGAATATCAGATTACGATTCTTATGAATATCTGTTTTATATGTTGAAGTTCTTATGATTTTTTGGAAATGGCCACCTGCTTAATATTCACTATGTCTGCATGTCTAAGGCCGTTCTTTTAAACTAAAATTAGGGTTATAGACAATTCCTAACCACGGTCTATTCATAACCTGTTTAGTTTAACAAACATCAATTAGTATTGGTGTCTGCCATACTAGATAAAATAATCTGCGGAACACCCTGTTGGTTGAAAGTAGTCTAGGTAGGTTGAGTAGAGTGTTATGCCGGCGGTTATGAGACGAGCAGTATGATGGGAATTCCGACCGACGTGCTAAATAGGTGTTATTTTACCCTATGTCGATTATGATCAATTAAGGACTGTGATTGACTAATTGTCACGTTTAGTCTTATGGTGTCACTTAATCAGCCAGAATCTAAGGCAGAGTACCTATCGTGTAGCTAGTCTATTGGAAAGTATCTACGATTTTACTAAGTTAATTATCGTACTCCCAGGGAAGTGGCAACGGCTTAGTAGTAACTAGCCTCTTATCCTAACTCTTATCTTATGATCCAGTTATGCAATCTTCATCAAATACTTTGATGAGAGGATGATCCATTCTCCACTAGGTTCAAGTCTAATTAACCCTAAAAGTGTTTTAAAGATGAGTTCTGATTCTATGTTATACTGTTCCTATATGTTGATTGACCTATATTCGAGTGTTTTAGATATATCTTAGCCTGGAATGCAACTATGTTCTGTGTCTAAAGGTTTACCACATCTGAGTCTCTATGCTACCGCCCCCTAGCGTTAAGGTAGACGGCCCTACTCACGGTACGAACAGAGACAGTTATGAAGGCCCTATGTCACTTTCGGGGATCACTCTGAAGGCTCGTAATCGCTGGCATAACGCTCTACTCAGCCTACCTAGACTACTCTAACAAGCCAGGTGTTCAGCATGTTATTTTATCTAGTATGGCAGACACCAATACTAATTGATGCCTGTTAAACTAAACAGGTTATGAATAGACCGTGGTTAGGAATTGTCTATAACCCTAATTCAGTTTAAAAGAAACTACATTAGACATGCAGACATAATGATTATTTAGCAGGTGGCTATTTCCGGAAAAACATAATAACTTCAACATACAAAACAACTATTCATAAAATCATAATCTGATATTCATAATTGATGTTTAGGACAAAGCAATAAAACATATAAGAGAGGGGTATGGGGACTGATGCCATAAAGAAATCACCCTTTACTTAGTCTCGCCTACAGAGCGTACTGCTGTATACGTCGTATTGCCCGCCCTGACTCTGCTCGCCAGAACCTTCGGAGGACGCTTCCTCAGCCTAGTAGCTAGACTTTACCTTACGTCCTGGGCTTAAGCCTAGCCCTGTGGACTGACTCTTCGAATGCCTAGAGCTCTCTTAGGGTCTCCTAACGAAACCCCGGGTATTCTATGAATACCGGAAACGAACCTATCTATAGAAACCTAAGATCTGAGACTATTTCTCAGAAACTAAAACAAAACACTAAAAAGAAAGAAAACTGAGATCCGAGTCTCTGAGTGAGTTGTGTACTGGAAAACTGTACACTGGAAACCACTTAATGACTCAGATCGAGTGGAGAGGGATGATTTCAACTGTTGGAGGCCTGGGGTATTTATAGCAGCTTTCTGGAGTGAAAAATTCCAAAAAAATTCGATGTGGGACAGCTTCTGGCGGTTCGGGACGCCCGTCCCGGTTCGGGACGCCCGTCCTGATTCGTTGACCAGGTTCGGGACGCCCGTCCCGGTTCAGGACGCCCGTCCTGGCGGTTTGACTGGGTCGGGACGCCCGTCCCGGGTTCGGGACGCCCGTCCCGGACCTTTGACCGAGTCAACATTTCCAAAAATTGCGTTTTTGCCCCAAAATTTGCTGTTTTCGTCTACTTTTCACCTGATACTTCCAAAATCATAAAAACCGTGAAATCAAGTAAATAATAAACAATTAATGTCAATTTACCCTAGATTTCACATTAAAACATACATAAAAACATGCTAAAAATGTGATACGATTTTCGCGTATCAGATAACCCCACACTTAGCTTTTTGCTTGTCCTCAAGCAAAGTCTACATGGAGTTAATGATTCTAAACCGTAGTGCAGTCACTTAAATTCCTAGTCATGTTTTTATTCCAAAAATTCTTCAGACAATTCTTAACACAGGTCTGACTGGTTAGGTTGCTATGACAAGGTCTCAAATGTCTCTAGTAGTTTGTTATGATCAGGCAGAAAACAGATCAACAACTAGGTTGGACTTTTTTCTTAGTCACAGGGTCTTCCTGATGTGTAGTGTGTGTACTAGTCTCGACCAGATATTCAACACAATGAACTCTTATCTTAACTGCTACCAGATAATACTTCGACCTATCGCTAGACATATTGACAACAGATAACTTTCTGAGTTCTGAGCTTTGGTGATAAGATTTTTAATGTTTTAGCACTTAGTTATTTTCTTTATGGATTCAGGGTATTTTGAGTTTGCTTGGAACACGTCAACTTCAACTACCCATGTAGCGAGTCCCACTCCGATGACTCCCAGATCTACACGACCTTAGGGCATCAGGCTTTAAGTTCCCCGAAGGAGTGGTGCTCGAGTAGCGAAGGCCGCTGACAAACTACCCTATTGTAATTAACTTCCTTAAGTTCTTTTCACTTTTAGCTCAGAGTCTCATCTAGTCATTCTAACTGCCAATATATCCACAACTGGTCTAATTTTATCTAGTTAAGTCTCGAATAGGTAATTGGTTGAGGTCTCTAATCCAAACAAAGTTGTGCTCAATTATCAGGAATTCCCTATTCCTAATCAATTAGTTCAGCAATAGTCATCAATTATTTCCTACTAACCATAACATACTACCTACATATCATAGACATAAGCAATTGTTTAACCAAGCATACTGCATTTAGAAGTCTGAAAGACGGAAAAATTTTGAAATTTTTTTTGGAATGTGTGAAAATATGTGAAAAAACAAACAAAATCATGCAAAAATTTTCAAACTGCTACAGTGCACCGTGCACTGCTACCCCACACTTAAGACTGACACTGTCCTCAGTGTTCATGCATAGCTAATTACCCCACACTTATTTGAAAACAAGAAATAAAACACAAAAGTTCTTACCCCACACTTATTCAACTAATTACGGGTAAGATAGACTCTAGAAATAACAAAACAAGAAATAAAATGAAAGAGATACTCCCTTAGTCTGTGAAGTCCACAATCTGCTCGGACGAGTCAAACGGCTCTTTGTAAATCTTCAGTCGTTGTCCGTTTACTTTTTGAATAATACCGTCAGAATCCATGATGTCCATTGCTCCGAAAGGGGATACTTCCGTGATTGTGAATGGTCCTGACCAATAGCTACGCAGCTTTCCTGGGAAAAACTTTAAACGTGAGTTGTACAACAATACCTTATCACCTGGTTCAAAATTTTTCTGGCCTCTGAGTCGTCTATCATGCCGGAGTTTACTTGTCATTTTGAACTGATGTGAATTCTCATAGGCTTTGAGCCTCCACTCATCCAATTCGTTGAGTTGTAAAATCCGGTGTTCCTTAGTCAAATATCGTCGAGATTGCATTTTCGTACTGCCCAGTAAGCTTTATGTTCAAGTTCAACCGGAAGGTGACATGCTTTTCCGTAGACTAGTCGATAGGGTGAGAACCCCGTAGTGGTTTTGTATGCTGTACGGAAGGCCCATAATGCATCCTCCTCCAGTTTATTGGACCAATCCTTACGGTTAACACCTACGGTCTTTTCTAGGATTCTCTTTATTCCCCTATTGGTTACCTCAGCCTGCCCGTTGGTTTGAGGATGTAGGCTGTGGAAATGCGATGCTGAATTCCGTATGCTGGAGTACTTTCTGCCAATTGAGAGTTGCAGAAGTGCGTACCTCGATCACTGATTAGGGCTTTTGGACATCCAACCCCTGGCGAAAATCTGCTTAAGGATCTGCATACGGCTCGAGCATCATTAGTAGGTAGGGCCTGTGCCTCAGGCCATTTTGAAAAATATTCTACAGCTACTAAGATGTACTTCATACCAAAAGAGGAGGAAACGGACCCATGAAATCTATACCCCATATGTCAAATATTTCTACACTTTGAATTACCTGTTGGGGTAGGTTATCTCGAGAAGATATGGTTCCCGCTTTTCTGACAGGCATCGCACGATCCTGTAAATGCTGCGGCGTCTTTGAATATGGTGGGCCAGTAAAAGCTGCTTCTAATACTTTTCGGGCAGTATTGGCTGCAGCTAAGTGACCGCCTGTTGGTCCGCAGTGACAATGTTCCAGAATTTGGAAACCTTCTTCTTGAGATACACATCTTCTGATCATCTGATCTGCACATATTTTAAATAGAAAAGGATCTTCCCAATAGTAATATTTCAGGTCAACAAAGAATTTTCTTCTTTGTTGAGCAGTGATATCACTAGGGAGAGTCCGGGCTGCCAAGTAATTTGCTATATCTGCAAACCAAGGGGGTGAGAACAGCAAAATGCACATAGATTCTCATCCGGAATTTATCAGATATGATTGTTCATCAATGGCTTCTAGGGTCGGATTTTCTAACCTAGACAATGGTCTGCGGCTAAGTTTTCTGCCCCTTTCTTATCCCGATTTCTATGTCAAATTCTTGAAGCAATAAAACCCATCTAATCAATCTTGGTTTTGCGTCGGTTTTATTGAACAAGTATTTTAGTGCCGAATGATCAGTATAAACAATAGTTTTAGAGGACTAGATAATCGAAACTTATCAAATGCATATACTACTGCTAATAATTCCTTTTCTGTCGTAGTGTAATTTTCCTGAGCATCAGTTAAGGTTTTACTAGCATAATATATTACATGAAACTTCTTATCATGTCTTTGTCCTAAAACTACTCCTACTGCATAGTCACTAGCATCACACATAAGCTCAAAAGGTAGACTCCAGTCAGGTGATCATGATAGGTGCAGTAGTTAAGAGTTCCTTAAGTCTATTAAAAGCTTTTAGACATTTCTCATCAAAGACAAATGGAACATCTTTTCCGAGTAAATTGGTCAACGGCCTGGCTATTAATGAAAAATCTTTTATGAACCTACGATAAAAGCCAGCGTGTCCCAAAAAACTCCTAACGGCTCTCACATTTTTGGGAGGAGGTAGTTTTGAAATAACTTCAATTTTTGCCTTATCTACTTCCATACCTAGGTGTGAGATCTTATGTCCTAAAACGATTCCCTCTTTTACCATGAAGTGGCATTTTTCCCAATTTAAAACCAGGTTAGATTTTATACAACGTTTCAACATTAACTCCAAGTTCTTTAGACAAACCTCAAATGAATTACCAAAAACAGAAAAGTCATCCATAAATACTTCCATAGATTTTCCTAACATGTCCTCAAAGATAGCAGTCATACAACGTTGAAATGTAGCAGGTGCATTACACAAACCAAAAGGCATCCTTCTATATGCAAATGTTCCAAAGGGCATGTGAATGTAGTTTTATGCTGGTCCTCAGGGGAAATAGGAATTTGAAAATAACCAGAAAACCCATCAAGAAAGCAATAAAACATGTGTCCAGATAATCTTTCTAACATTTGGTCAATAAAAGGAAGGGGAAAGTGATCTTTTCGTGTGGCCGTATTTAATTTTCTATAGTCTATGCATACACGATGACCAGTTACAGTTCTTGTAGGGATTAGTTCGTTATGCTCATTCCTAACAACTGTTATACCGCCTTTCTTAGGTACTACCTGCACCGGGCTTACCCACTCACTATCTGAGATAGGGTAGATAAGTCCTGCATCTAACAGTTTAATGACTTCTTTCTTAACAACATCACACACATTAGGATTCAACCTCCTTTGAGGTTGCACACATGGCTTATACTCATTTTCTAGAAGAATCTTATGCGAACAAAAGCTTGGATTAATACCTGGGATATCCGCAATTTTGTAGGCAAAGGCTCTTCTATGCTTTCTGCACATGTCCACAGTCAGCTTCCTTTGTTCTGCAGTCAGATCAGCTGCAAGAATAATGGGAAGTTTCTTGTTGTCATCTAGGAATTCGTAGCACAGATGAGTGGGTAGTTCCTTCAGTTCCAAGTCTGGTGGATCTTCAAACGAGGTTCGTTCTTTCTTCTTCATCTCATCATCACCTATCTCAGTGAAACTATCAGAAGTAATTTCATTTTCAGAAGAGCTAAGTTCAGACTCATCTAATTCTAGGGAGTCCTCACTTAGAACTTGATAGTTTGAGCATAGGTCTGTCACGTTAATTGCAATCAAGTGTTCCATGGCATCCACACAAAAACAAGTATCATCTAAATGCATGGGATACCTAAGGGTCTCATTTAAATCAAAAGTGATGTCATCATTTCCTACCCTTAACTTGATTTGACCATTACTGACGTCTATTAATGCTTTTGAGGTAGCTAGAAATGGTCGACCTAGGATCAGGGGCACTCCTCCTTCCCCATTCATGTCCATGACAACAAAGTCCACAGGAAACACAAATTTTCCAACCTTTACTAAGAGGTCTTCAATTATTCCCTTGGGGATTTTGACTGTCCTATCTGCAAGTTGTATGCACATCCTAGTCGTTTTCAAATCATGCAATCCTAATTTATCAAATAAACTAGATGGCATAAGATTGATACTAGCTCCTAAGTCTGCTAATGCATGCATGTTAGTAATATTTCCAATTGTACATGGCAAGGTAAAACAACCAGGATCTTTCTGTTTAGACGGTAGTTTATTCAACAGAACCGCCGAACATTCTTCATTAAGAACCACCTTGTCCATTGATACGCGAAAATCGTATCACATTTTTAGCATGTTTTTATGTATGTTTTAATGTGAAATCAGAGTAAATTGACATTAATTGTTTATTATTTACTTGATTTCACGGTTTTTATGATTTTTGGAAGTGTCAGGTGAAAAGTAGACGAAAACAGCAAATTTTGGGGCAAAAACGCAATTTTTGGAAATGTTGACTCGGTCAAAGGTCCGGGACGGGCGTCCCGAACCCGGGACGGGCGTCCCGACCCAGTCAAACCGCCAGGACGGGCGTCCTGAACCGGGACGGGCGTCCCGAACCTGGTCAACGAATCAGGAGAGGCGTCCCGAACCGGGACGGGCGTCCCGAACCGCCAGAAGCTGTCCCACATCGAATTTTTTGGAATTTTTCACTCCAGAAAGCTGCTATAAATACCCCAGGCCTCCAACAGTTGAAATCATTCCTCTCCACTCGATCTGAGTCATTCAGAGACTTCCAGTGTACAATTCTCGAGTACACAAGTCACTGAGAGACTCGGGTTTCAGTTTCAGTTTTCTTTCTTTCTTTAGTGTTTCGTTTTTCTTAGATTCTGAGAAATAGTCTCAGATCTTAGGCTTCGATAGATAGGTTCGTTTTTGGTATTCATAGAATACCGGGATTTCGTTAGGAGATCCTAAGAGAGATATAGGGTGCGTGTTCTTAGTCAGATTAGGGCAATTTGCTTAAGCCCGGGATGTAAGGTAAAGCAATTGCTACTAGGTCTAAGGAGCGTTCTCCGAAGGCTCTGCCGAGCAGAGTAGGATCGAGCAGTCAGGAGCATACAGGAGCTGCAGCGCCGGCTGGACCTGCATAGAGTGGTGATTACTTTATGACAGTGGGTCCCCTAGACGAGGTTTTGTATGTTTACGAATTGTTTTATCTAAATATTAATTTGAATATCAGATTACGATTCTTATGAATATATGTTTTATATGTTGAAGTTGTTATGATTTTCCGGAAATGGCCACCTGCTTAAATATTCATTATGTCTGCATGTCTATTGCCGTTCTTTTAAACTGAAATTAGGGTTATAGACAATTCCTAACCACAGTCTATTCATAACCTGTTTAGTTTAACAGGCATCAATTAGTATTGGTGTCTGCCATACTAGATAAAATAATCTGCGGAACACCCTGTTGGTTGAAAGTAGTCTAGGTAGGCTGAGTAGAGTGTTATGCCGGCGGTTATGAGACGAGCAGCATGATACCGAAGTGACATAGGGTACCGTTCATTGCTGACTTTAGTCCGAGCCGTGAGTAGGGCCGTTACCCTTAACGATGGGGCGGTAGCGTAGAAACTCAGATGTGGTAGCCTTTAGACACAGAACGTAGTTGCAATCCAGGCCAAGACATGTCTAAAATACTCGAATATAGGTCAATCAACATATAGGAATAGTATAACATAGAATCCGAACTCATCTATAAAACACTTTTAAGATTAATTAGACTTAAACCTAGTGGAGAATGAATCACCCTCTCATCAAAGTATTTGATGAAGATTGCATAACTGGATCATAAGATAGGAGTTAGGATAAAAGGCTAGTTACTACTAAGCCGTTGCCACTTTCCTGGGAGTACGATATTAGTAAAATAAAATCGTAGATACTTTCCAACAGACTAGCTACACGATAGGTACTCTGCCTTAGGTTCTGATTGATTAAGTGACATAAATTGAATGCTAAAGTGACAATTAGTAAGACTCAGTCCTTAATTACTCATAATCAACATAGGTAAATAAAGCCTATCTTTTAGCATACCAATCGGAACGCATCAGATTTTTGGCGCCGTTGCCGGGGAAATATCATAATGAATTTAGGATTCCTGATCAAAATTCTAGATATTTATGATAGGTAACGGTAGTAACCTAGACCTTAAACCCAACACTTGTCTTATACCAGTTAGACAATCAGTTTCCGAAATATAGGATTATCATAACTAATTAATTTTAGATGTTATCTGGAATTAAGACATTTAGGATAATCAAATTTTAGAAAATCATTCTAAAACCATATTGAGGGAATTTAATTGCTTTCAAAATATTAAAAGAAAAAAAAATTTTAAATCTAAAAATCCGAAAAAAATTGTACTTTTTCTTGTTTAACGGTAAGTTATTCTCTTCTCCCTATCTTTTGTGTTTTCTCCCTGTGAATAGTTGTTTTGTTTTGTTTTCTCTTTCTTCCAAATTTTTCTTTAGTTTTCACTCTCCCTGTAACCTCACTAACCAGTTTGCTCAGGCTAAAACGTGTTCTTCTCTGTAGTTGCATGACTCGATCTTCAGAAGCTAACCTTGAAACACCAGTTGAAATTCATGAACGAATCATTCGCACAGCTAATAGGCGAAGAACAGAAATGGCTGCTGAAAGACCTACCCTTGAATCCTACATCCAGCCACAGACTATCCCAGTCTCATCCGCCATCCGAATCCCTGGGAACCCTCGCTATGATCTAAAACCGAATGTGATCCAGCTGATTATAAATCGGGTTCAGTTTGGAGGAACTGCAGCCGAGAATCCGCTGGAACACCTATCTGATTTCTCTTCTCTCTGCGAAGGCCTCAAGGGAGATCATACTGCAGAAATAACTAAACTCAACCTTTTTCCCTACTCACTGAGGGACAGAGCTAAGAGATGGTTGGCCCAGCTACCTACTAACTCCATCACCTCATGGGACGAGTTAAGCAAAGCCTTCCTAGAAGAGTACTACTCTGCAGCAAGAGTCCTAGAATACCGAAGGGCTCTGTCCAGTTTTACTCAAGCTGCTGATGAGACAGTGATCGAAGCTTGGGACAGATTCAAGGAGCTACTCAGGCTCTGCCCCCAACATGGACTTACCGAAGCCTTGCTGATCCAGCAATTCTACGGGGGTATGACAGACGTGGGCAAGCAAGTTCTTGATGGACTCAATCCCCAGAGCGGTTTCAATGGAATGAGTGATGTAGATGCTAGAAACGCTCTGGAGAGACTATATAGGAATAGCAAGAACTGGCGGACAAGTGATCGAGCTAAGAAGCAACCAGTAAATGCGGCCATTGCCTCCACTGATGATCAATTTGAGGCACTGAAGGCCAGCATTACTAATCAATTGAATGCTTTTCAACAAGGGAAAAGCGTTCAGCCAGTATATCAAGTCGCTCTGCCCGCACCAAGGAATTACATCATTCCAATCGACCCCATGCAAGAATTCAGGGACATACTGAAAGGCATTGCCGACTCTAACAAGGAGATGATAGAGTCAAACAGGAAGGTCCAGGAAGCTCATGTAGAAAGAATTCAACAAAATGAGAATAGGCAGACGCAGATTGAGCAGATAGTCAGGGACACGCAAGCCTCCTTACAGATATTAGAAAGACAAATGGGACAGTTATCAACCCATCAGTCACAAGGAATGCTATTCAGCAACATCGGGACCGACCCATTAAATGATTGCAAGACCTTAACTCTGAGATCTGGTAAAACTCTAAATCCTTCTTTCCCAAAATCTTCTCACACTTCTACTTTTGCACAGGAAAAAGAAGATAGCTCCGAGGAAATAACGCCGACAGTAGTTGAAAACAAAATAGCAGAAATAAGAGATAAGAAAGGGGCTGAAAATTTAGCTGCAGATCATCTGTCTAGATTAGAAAACCCTGGATTAGGAGTAATAGATGAAACAGTAATATCAGATAAATTTCCGGATGAGAACTTATTTGCATTATCTACTATCCTTTCTCCTCCGTGGTTTGCTGACATTGCCAATTACTTAGTTGCTCACTCCCTCCCAAGTAATATGGATAAGCAGAAAAGAAAGAAATTCTTTGCTGAATTGAAAAATTACTACTGGGAAGATCCTTTTCTATTTCGAATTTGTAAAGATCAGATGATCAGAAGGTGCGTTTCAGAAGAAGAAGGATATAAGATCCTGGAGCATTGTCATTGTGGACCTACTGGAGGCCATCTGGCTGCCACCAACACTACTAGGAAAGTGTTGGAAGCAGGATTCTATTGGCCTACTATTTTCAAGGATGCAGCAGCATACATTCAGTCCTGTGATGCTTGCCAGAGAACAGGTAATATTTCTTCTAGAGACGGTCTACCCCAGCAGGTGATACAAAGTGTCGAAATATTTGATATCTGGGGTATTGACTTCATGGGTCCTTTTCCTTCTTCCTTTGGAAATAATTACATCATAGTAGCTGTAGACTATTTTTCAAAATGGCCTGAAGCACAGGCATTACCTACTAATGATGCTAAAGCTGTGTGCAGATTCCTTAAGAAATTGTTTTCCAGATTTGGATGTCCCAAAGCCCTCATAAGCGACAGAGGTGCGCACTTCTGCAACTCACAATTGAAGAAAGCACTCAAGCAATATGGAGTTCATCATCACTTTTCCACGGCCTATCACCCACAGACCAATGGGCAGGTTGAGGTAACCAATAGAGGTATCAAAAGAATTTTAGAAAAAACTGTAGGAGTTAACCGTAAAGATTGGGCCATAAAATTAGATGATGCCTTATGGGCCTTTCGTACGGCGTATAGGACCTCTACAGGATTTTCACCTTACAAATTGGTTTACGGAAAAGCATGCCATTTGCCTGTTGAACTAGAGCATAAAGCATTTTGGGCTTTGCAGAAATGCAATCTAGATGATAATTTGTCTAAGGAAAATAGGATGTTACAACTCAATGAATTGGATGAGTGGAGGTTTAATGCATATGAGAATTCTCTCCAATTTAAAATGAAGAGTAAAATTCGACATGATAACAGACTTAGATCCCAGAAAAATTTTGAACCAGGCGATAAAGTGTTATTATACAACTCACGTTTGAAATTGTTTCCAGGAAAACTAAAAAGCTATTGGTCAGGTCCGTTTACAATTACAGAGGTGTCGCCATTTGGAGCAGTCGTTATCGTGGATCAAGATAACATCTCTCAGAAAGTAAACGGGCAACGTTTAAAGCCATACCTAGAGCCAATGGATAGATCTGAGCAAGTCCTTCTGCTTAACGAGTAAAGGGAGTATCTCTTTTATTTTGTGTTTTGTTATTTGTTATTTTCATTGCTTTATTCCCCTTCTTACCCTTAGTTAGTCGAATAAGTGTGGGGTAAGAGTTTTTTTTTTGTTTTGTTTTTGTTTCTTGTTTTCAAATAAGTGTGGGGTAATTAGCTATGCATGAACACTGAGGACAGTGTCAGTCTTAAGTGTGGGGTAGCAGTGCACGGTGCACTGTAGCAGTTTGAAAATTTTTGCATGATTTTGTTTGTTTTTTCACATATTTTCACACATTCCAAAAAAATTTTCAAAATTTTTCCGTCTTTCAGACTTCTAAATGCAGTATGCTTGGTTAAACAATTGCTTATGTCTATGATATGTAGGTAGTATGTTATGGTTAGTAGGAAATAATTGATGACTATTGCTGAACTAATTGATTAGGAATAGGGAATTCCTGATAATTGAGCACAACTTTGTTTGGATTAGAGACCTCAACCAATTACCTATTCGAGACTTAACTAGATAAAATTAGACCAGTTGTGGATATATTGGCAGTTAGAATGACTAGATGAGACTCTGAGCTAAAAGTGAAAAGAACTTAAGGAAGTTAATTACAATAGGGTAGTTTGCCAGCGGCCTTCGCTACTCGAGCACCACTCCTTCGGGGAACTTAAAGCCTGATGCCCTAAGGTCGTGTAGATCTGGGAGTCATCGGAGTGGGACTCGCTACATGGGTAGTTGAAGTTGACGTGTTCCAAGCAAACTCAAAATACCCTGAATCCATAAAGAAAATAACTAAGTGCTAAGACATTAAAAATCTTATCACCAAAGCTCAGAACTAAGAAAGTTATCTGTTGTCAGTGTGTCTAGCGATAGGTCGAAGTATTATCTAGTAGCAGTTAAAGATAAGAGTTCATTGTGTTGACTATCTGGTCTAGACTAGTACACACACTACACATCAGGAAGACCCTGTGACTAAGAAAAAAAGTCCAACCTAGTTGTTGATCTGTTTTCTGCCTGATCATAACAAACTACTAGAGACATTTGAGACCTTGTCATAGCAACCTAACCAATCAGACCTGTGTTAAGAATTGTCTGAAGAATTTGTGGAATAAAAACATGACTAGGAATTTAAGTGACTGCACTACGGTTTAGATTCACTAACTCTATGTAGACTTTGCTTGAGGACAAGCAAAAAGCTAAGTATGGGGTTATCTGATACGCGAAAATCGTATCACATTTTTAGCATGTTTTTATGTATGTTTTAATGTGAAATCAGAGTAAATTGACATTAATTGTTTATTATTTACTTGATTTCACGGTTTTTATGATTTTGGAAGTGTCAGGTGAAAAGTAGACGAAAACAGCAAATTTTGGGGCAAAAACGCAATTTTTGGAAATGTTGACTCGGTCAAAGGTCCGGGACGGGCGTCCCGAACCCGGGACGGGCGTCCCGACCCAGTCAAACCGCCAGGACGGGCGTCCTGAACCGGGACGGGCGTCCCGAACCTGGTCAACGAATCAGGACGGGCGTCCCGAACCGCCAGAAGCTGTCCCACATCGAATTTTTTGGAATTTTTCACTCCAGAAAGCTGCTATAAATACCCCAGGCCTCCAACAGTTGAAATCATTCCTCTCCACTCGATCTGAGTCATTCAGAGACTTCCAGTGTACAATTCTCGAGTACACAAGTCACTGAGAGACTCGGGTTTCAGTTTCAGTTTTCTTTCTTTCTTTAGTGTTTCGTTTTTCTTAGATTCTGAGAAATAGTCTCAGATCTTAGGCTTCGATAGATAGGTTCGTTTTTGGTATTCATAGAATACCGGGATTTCGTTAGGAGATCCTAAGAGAGATATAGGGTGCGTGTTCTTAGTCAGATTAGGGCAATTTGCTTAAGCCGGGATGTAAGGTAAAGCAATTGCTACTAGGTCTAAGGAGCGTTCTCCGAAGGCTCTGCCGAGCAGAGTAGGATCGAGCAGTCAGGAGCATACAGGAGCTGCAGCGCCGGCTGGACCTGCATAGAGTGGTGATTACTTTATGACAGTGGGTCCCCTAGACGAGGTTTTGTATGTTTACGAATTGTTTTATCTAAATATTAATTTGAATATCAGATTACGATTCTTATGAATATATGTTTTATATGTTGAAGTTGTTATGATTTTCCGGAAATGGCCACCTGCTTAAATATTCATTATGTCTGCATGTCTATTGCCGTTCTTTTAAACTGAAATTAGGGTTATAGACAATTCCTAACCACGGTCTATTCATAACCTGTTTAGTTTAACAGGCATCAATTAGTATTGGTGTCTGCCATACTAGATAAAATAATCTGCGGAACACCCTGTTGGTTGAAAGTAGTCTAGGTAGGCTGAGTAGAGTGTTATGCCGGCGGTTATGAGACGAGCAGCATGATACCGAAGTGACATAGGGTACCGTTCATTGCTGACTTTAGTCCGAGCCGTGAGTAGGGCCGTTACCCTTAACGATGGGGCGGTAGCGTAGAAACTCAGATGTGGTAGCCTTTAGACACAGAACGTAGTTGCAATCCAGGCCAAGACATGTCTAAAATACTCGAATATAGGTCAATCAACATATAGGAATAGTATAACATAGAATCCGGACTCATCTATAAAACACTTTTAAGATTAATTAGACTTAAACCTAGTGGAGAATGAATCACCCTCTCATCAAAGTATTTGATGAAGATTGCATAACTGGATCATAAGATAGGAGTTAGGATAAAAGGCTAGTTACTACTAAGCCGTTGCCACTTTCCTGGGAGTACGATATTAGTAAAATAAAATCGTAGATACTTTCCAACAGACTAGCTACACGATAGGTACTCTGCCTTAGGTTCTGATTGATTAAGTGACATAAATTGAATGCTAAAGTGACAATTAGTAAGACTCAGTCCTTAATTACTCATAATCGACATAGGTAAATAAAGCCTATCTTTTAGCATACCAATCGGAACGCATCATCCATGTCAAATTTTCTTTTATTACTAACAACTTCTTTTAAAAACTTAGCATACTTTGACATTTCAGAAATAACATCAAGTAAAGGTAAATTAACATGAATCTGACTAAAATTCTTAAGAAACTTTTCAAATTGCTCCTTATCTTTATTGTGCATAAGTCTGGCAGGGTAAGGTACTTTTGGCCGGCACTCAGGAATAAACTCCGTCTTCCCTTTCCTTGCTACTTCGATCTCGACATCCGTCGGCGTTGGGTCCTTGGAGCCTTCTTCTGGTTCCTGCACAAGAATAGGAGGGTCAGATAGTTTGGGTGGAGATGGAGATAGAATTTTACCAGATCTTAGAGTGATGGTCTTGCATTCAGTTTGAGGGTTGGTCTCAGTGTTGCTTGGTAGCGTTCACTGGGACCTGTGAGAGAAATGGGTGGATAGCTGACCCATTGCCTCTCTAAAGTTTGTATAGCAGCTTGTGTGTTTCTGATTGTTTGCTCGGTCTGCTTCTGTCTATTCTCGTTCTGCTGGATTCTTTCGCGTGAGCTTTGATCTTTCTGTTGGACTCTATCATTTCCTTGTTGGAGTCGGAAATGCTCTTCAGCATGTCTCTGAATTCTTGCATGGGATCAGCTGGAACGATGTAGTTCCTTGGTGCAGGCAGAGCAGTTTGCTGGTTCTGCGGATATGGCAGTTGCTGAGGTACTCTTTTCTGGAAGTTAGTAGTCCCGGGATTGTTTCTCCAGCTAAATCCCGGATGGTTCTTCCAAGTGGGATTGTAGGTATTTCCTATAGGAGCAGAATTTACTGCGTCCACTTGTTCCATCTCTTCTGGGACAGTTAATATCCCATTACCATAACAATCCCCACTGAAATGTGGTCCTTGGCAAAACTCGCAGACTTGGTATACTGACTGAATGCTTTCCCTTGTTGGAAAGCATTCAGCTGATTAGTAATGCTGGCCTTCAGTGCCTCAAATTGATCATCAGTGGAGGCAACGACCGCATTTACTGGTTGCTTCTTAGCTCGGCCACTTGTGCGCCAATTCTTGCTGTTCCTGTAGAGTCTCTCCAGAGCGTTTCTAGCATCTACATCACTCATTCCATTGAAACCGCTCTGAGGATTGAGTCCATCGAGAATTTGCTTACCCATGTCTGACATACCCCCGTAAAATTGCTGAATCAGCAATGCCTCGGTAAGTCCATGTTGGGGGCAGAGCCTGAGTAGCTCCTTGAATCTGTCCCAAGCTTCGATCACTGTCTCATCAGCAGCTTGAGTGAAACTAGACAGAGCCCTTCGATATTCTAGGACTCTTGCTGCAGAGTAGTACTCTTCTAGGAAGGCTTTGCTTAACTCGTCCCATGAGGTGATGGAGTTAGTAGGTAGCTGGGCCAACCATCTCTTAGCTCTGTCCCTAAGTGAGTAGGGAAAAGGTTGAGTTTAGTTATTTCTGCAGTATGATCTCCCTTGAGGCCTTCGCAGAGAGAAGAGAAATCAGATAGGTGTTCCAGCGGATTCTCGGCTGCAGTTCCTCCAAACTGAACTCGATTTATAATCAGCTGGATCACATTCGGTTTCAGATCATAGCGAGGGTTCCCAGGGATTCGGATGGCAGATGAGACTGGGATAGTCTGTGGCTGGATGTAGGATTCAAGGGTAGGTCTTTCAGCAGCCATTTCTGTTCTTCGCCTATTAGCTGTGCGAATGATTCGTTCAGGATTTTCAACTGGTGTTTCAAGGTTAGCTTCTGAAGATCGAGTCATGCAACTACAGAGAAGAACACGTTTTAGCCTGAGCAAACTGGTTAGTGAGGTTACAGGGAGAGTGAAAACTAAAGAAAAACTTGGAAGAAAGAGAAAACAAAACAAAACAACTATTCACAGGGAGAAAACACAAAAGATAGGGAAAAGAGAATAACTTACCGTTAAACAAGAAAAAGTACAATTTTTTTCGGATTTTTAGATTTTAAAATTTTTTTTCTTTTAATATTTTGAAAGCAATTAAATTCCCTCAATATGGTTTTAGAATGATTTTCTAAAATTTGATTATCCTAAATGTCTTAATTCCAGATAACATCTAAAATTAATTAGTTATGATAATCCTATATTTCGGAAACTGATTGTCTAACTGGTATAAGATAAGTGTTCTAAGGTCTAGGTTACTACCGTTACCTATCATAAGTCTCTAGAATTTTGATCAGGAATCCTAAATTCATTATGATATTTCCCCGGCAACGGCGCCAAAAATCTGATGGATTCCGACCGACGTGCTAAATAGGTGTTATTTTACCCTATGTCGATTATGATAATTAAGGACTGTGATTGACTAATTGTCACGTTTAGTCTTATGGTGTCACTTAATCAGCCAGAATCTAAGGCAGAGTACCTATCGTGTAGCTAGTCTATTGGAAAGTATCTACGATTTTACTAAGTTAATTATCGTACTCCCAGGGAAGTGGCAACGGCTTAGTAGTAACTAGCCTCTTATCCTAACTCTTATCTTATGATCCAGTTATGCAATCTTCATCAAATACTTTGATGAGAGGGTGATCCATTCTCCACTAGGTTCAAGTCTAATTAACCCTAAAGTGTTTTAAAGATGAGTTCTGATTCTATGTTATACTGTTCCTATATGTTGATTGACCTATATTCGAGTGTTTTAGATATATCTTAGCCTGGAATGCAACTATGTTCTGTGTCTAAAGGTTACCACATCTGAGTCTCTATGCTACCGCCCCCTATCATTAAGGTAACGGCCCTACTCACGGTACGAACAAGACAGTTATGAAGGCCCTATGTCACTTTCGGGGATCACTCTGAAGGCTCGTAATCGCTGGCATAACGCTCTACTCAGCCTACCTAGACTACTCTAACAAGCCAGGTGTTCAGCATGTTATTTTATCTAGTATGGCAGACACCAATACTAATTGATGCCTGTTAAACTAAACAGGTTATGAATAGACCGTGGTTAGGAATTGTCTATAACCCTATTTTAGTTTAAAAGAAACTACATTAGACATGCAGACATAATGATTATTTAGCAGGTGGCTATTTCCGGAAAAACATAATAACTTCAACATACAAAACAACTATTCATAAAATCATAATCTGATATTCATAATTGATGTTTAGGACAAAGCAATAAAACATATAAGAGAGGGGTATGGGGACTGATGCCATAAAGAAATCACCCTTTACTTAGTCTCGCCTACAGAGCGTACTGCTGTATACGTCGTATTGCCCGCCCTGACTCTGCTCGCCAGAACCTTCGGAGGACGCTTCCTCAGCCTAGTAGCTAGACTTTACCTTACGTCCTGGGCTTAAGCCTAGCCCTGTGGACTGACTCTTCGAACGCCTAGAGCTCTCTTAGGGTCTCCTAACGAAACCCCGGGTATTCTATGAATACCGGAAACGAACCTATCTATAGAAACCTAAGATCTGAGACTATTTCTCAGAAACTAAAACAAAACACTAAAAAGAAAGAAAACTGAGATCCGAGTCTCTGAGTGAGTTGTGTACTGGAAAACTGTACACTGGAAACCACTTAATGACTCAGATCGAGTGGAGAGGGATGATTTCAACTGTTGGAGGCCTGGGGTATTTATAGCAGCTTTCTGGAGTGAAAAATTCCAAAAAAATTCGATGTGGGATAGCTTCTGGCGGTTCGGGACGCCCGTCCTGATTCGTTGACCAGGTTCGGGACGCCCGTCCCGGTTCAGGACGCCCGTCCTGGCGGTTTGACTGGGTCGGGACGCCCGTCCCGGACCTTTGACCGAGTCAACATTTCCAAAAATTGCGTTTTTGCCCCAAAATTTGCTGTTTTCGTCTACTTTTCACCTGATACTTCCAAAATCATAAAAACCGTGAAATCAAGTAAATAATAAACAATTAATGTCAATTTACCCTAGATTTCACATTAAAACATACATAAAAACATGCTAAAAATGTGATACGATTTTCGCGTATCACAGTATGATCCCCGAAGTGACATAGGGCGTTCATTGCTAACTTTTGTCCGAGCCGTGAGTAGGGCCATTACCCTTAACGATGGGGCGGTAGCGTAGAGACTCAGATGTGGTACACCTTTAGACACAGAACATAGTTGCAATCCAGGCTAAGATATATCTAAAATACTCAAATATAGGTCAATCAACATATAGGAACAGTATAACATAGAATCAGGACCTCATCTATAAAACACTTTTAGGATTAATTAGACTTAAACCTAGTGGAGAATGGATCCCCCTCTCATCAAAGTATTTGATGAAGATTGCATAATTGGACCATAAGATAGGAGTTAGGATAAAAGGCTAGTTACTACTAAGCCGTTGCCACTTCCCTGGGAGTACGATAATTATTTAATAAAATCGTAGATACTTTCCAGCAAACTAGCTACACGATAGGTACTCTGCCTTAGGTTCTGATTGATTAAGTGACAATAATTGAATGCTAAGTGACAGTTAGTGAGACTCAGTCCTTAATTACTCATAATCGACATAGGTAAATAAAGCCTATCTTTTAGCATACCAATCGGAACACATCAGATTTTTGGCGCCGTTGCCGGGGATATATCATAATGAATTTAGAATTAAAGGCCACAATTCTAGAGACTTATGATAGGTAACGATAGTACCCTAGACCTTAGACCTACACTTATCTTATACTAGTTAGACAATTAATTTCCTAAATATAGGGTTATCATAACTAATTGATTTTAGATATTATCTGGAATTAAGACACTTAGGATAACCCAATTTTAGTAAATTATTCTAAAACCATATTGAGGGAATTTAATGGCTTTCGAAATTAAACATAAAAAGAAAAAAATGTTAGAAATTTAAAATCCAAAAAGAATGTATTTTTCTTGGTCAACGGTAAGTTGTTCTTCTTCCATATCTCTTGTTCTTTCTTAGATGTTTTTTTTCGTACATTTGTTTCTCTTTTTCGTTTTTTCCCTATTACTTAATTTCGAAAAAAATAAAAATGGAAATGAGGATAGAATATTTTTCTGAGTTGTCAATTTTTGGCTCAGGTTTTAATCTGGAAGAAATATCATTATGGAATTTTCTTAGGTCATGCTTAGTCTATTAGACAGAATCATGAAATAAAATTTTCTTTAATAGACCAACCTCTGAGTATTCTAATGAGAAAGGATGTTCCTTTTGTTTGATGATAAATGCATGAGATTGTTTAAACCAAAAGGAATTACTGCACCCATTATGACATCACCTAATTGGAATTTACTTTGTGAATTAATATATGTGATGCTAGTGACCATGTAGTAATGATTGTTTTAGGAAATAGGCATGATTAGAACTTCATATTATACACTATGCAAGTAAGACCTTTTACTGATGCCTAGTAGAACCTTACCACCACTGAAAAGGGATTACTAGTTATTGCATATGCCTATGATACATCCGTGCCATGCCTAGTCTAAACAATAGTATACACTGATTATTTTACTCTAAGATATCTGTTCAATAAAACTAATGATGAACCAAGATTGATTAGTTAAGTTCTATTGAATTTGATATAGAAAGACGGGATAAGAAAAAGGGCTAAAAATCTAGAAAGCAAACATTTGGTCTAGATTAGAAAACCCCGAGTTAGAAGCTATTGACGAGACAATAGTATCTGATAAACTTCTGAATGAGAAATTATTTGCTATGAATAATGATTCTCCTCCGTAGTTTACTGATATTACTAATTAACTAGTTGCTAATTATTCCCAAGTGATATGACTTATCAACAAAAGAAGAAATTCTTTGTTGATTTGGAATGTTACTACTAGGGAGATCCGTTTTTCTATTTTGAATCATTGCAGGGTAAGTGATCAGAAGACGTATCTCAGAAGAAGAAGGACACAAGATTTTGGAGCATTGCCCTAAAGAATCTACGGGAGACCAATTCACTACTATCAACACTGTCCGAAAAGTGTTGAAAGCAGGATCTTGTTGACCCACCATATTCAAGGACTTTTTTATCTCTGATACAGTCCTGCGATGCTTGCCAAATAACAGTTGTTTTCCAGATTCAGAGTGCCGATGTCTTAGGAAGAAATGTTCAGCATGTGTATCAAATCTGTGAAGTTTGCTAAGTACCACACTTTAGCAGGGATTGCTATGGGAATGACTGACCATTCCAAAAGAGGTAGGAGTAGGTTACTGCAGAATGCTGCTCCAATGGGAGACGCATACAATCCCAACTAGAGGAATCGTACGGGATTTAGCTGAGGAGTAATTCGGAAGCTGGAAACTTTCAGAAGACACCACCACAGCAAAACCCACACCCGCAGAATCAACAGATGAGATACTGGCAACAATTAAAGCCAGACCAGTGCAAGCAAGTGATCTACCAAGAGGTAACGAAGGGTCGAAGGATATAGAGGAATTTGGCGTTGTATCAGGAGCATAGCAATGGAGGAGCTTGCATTACCTGCATTACCAATCAGTGTGAGAAACTTCCCGAGGAAAGTCTCAAATACTTGGGCCGAGATCTACACAATGGAGCCCCCTACCACCACAGCTTCGCCAAAACTTCAGGTATCTTTTTTCCTCGAGACTTGCATGCAATACCTTTACTAATTGGCAGGAAGGCACACAAATCCCAAGAAATCTCATTCCTAGACACGTTCCTCCTGGACACGTTGCTATGATTGTGAGAATCTTACAAATGATTCAGGAGGAAGCAGTCCGTGGGGCTGAGCCATTCATCAAATAATGAATAGGCCACTACCTAGAGCTCGACGATGAAGGATCGAAGCTGAACGTCATCCGTTCCAGTATCTAGAGCTTACAGAGTCAAGAATGCCTCAGCAATAACACATGGCTAAGGTGAAGAGCCAATTGATAGATCAGAGAAAACCTCTGCTCGAGGCAAGAAGGGAGTTTTTCTAATCCTCATGATCCTTTACTTTTGTTTTCTTGTTTTGTGTTCTGTTTTGTTATTTCCATTATCCTTCTTGTTTTATTTTCTCTCTTACCTTAATTAGTCAAATAAGTGTGGGGTAAGAGTTTTTGTTTGTTTTCATATCTTTTGTTTGCAAATAAGTGTGGGGTAGTTTAGCTATGCATGAACACTGAGGACAGTGTCAGACTTAAGTGTGGGTAGCAGGCACGGGTGTACTGTAGCAGTTGGCAAAATGTTTGCATGATTTTGCTTGTTTTCCCCGTATTTTCACACCTTCCAAAATATTTTCAAATTTCCGTCTTTCAGACTTCTAAATGCAGTGCTTGGTTAAACAATTGCTTATGTCTATGAATGTAGGTAGTAGAATGTTATGGTTAGTAGGAGATAATTGATGACTATTTTTGAACTTATTGATTAGGAGTAGGGAATTCCTGATAATTAAGCACAACTTAGTCTAGGTTAGAGACCTCAGCCAATTACCTTTTCAAGACTTAACTAGATAAAATTAGACTAGTTGTAGGATGCATTGACAATTAGAATGACTAGATGAGACTCTGAGCTAAAAGTGAAAAGAAAAGAAAAAAAAATGATGATGGAAAAAAAATAGGGTAGTTTGCCAGCGGCCTTCGCTACTCGAGCACCACTCCTTCGGGGAACTTAAAGTCTGATGCCCTAAGGTCATGTAGGTCTGGGAGTCATCGGAGTGGGACTCGCTACATGGGTAGTTGAAGTTGACGTGTTCTAAGCAGACTCAAAATACCCTGAATCTATAAACGAAAGAAATCAATAAAAGCTAAATAATTAAAATCTGATCACCAAGGCTCAGAACTCAGAACGTTATCTGTTGTCAGTGTGTCTAGTGACAGGTCGAAGTGTTATCTGGTAATAGTTAAGACAAGAGTTTATTGTGTTGACTATCTGGTCTGGACTAGTACACACACTACACATCAGGAAGACCTTATGACTAAGAGAAGAGTTCAACCTAGTTGTTAAATTGTTTTCTGCTCAATCCTAACAATCTACTAGAGACATTTGAGACCTTATCATAGCAACCTAACCAGTCAGACCTATGCTAAGAATTATCTGAATAATTTTTGGAATAAAAACATGACTAGAAATTTAAGTGACTGCACATATGATTTAGAATCACTAACTTCAGGTAGACTTTGCTTGAGGACTAGCAAAAAGCTAAGTGTGGGGTTATCTGATACGCGAAAATCATATACCTGTTTTAGCATGTTTTTATGTATGATTTAGGGTGAAATTGATAGGAAATCGATCTTAATTGATTGTTATTTACTCAATTTCACAGTTTTTATGATTTTGGAAGTGTCAGGTCAAAGGTAGACGAAAACAGCAAATTTTGGGGTAAAAATGCAATTTTTGGAAATGCTGACTTGGTCAACGGTCCGGGACGGGCATCCCGACCCAGTCAAACCACCATGACGGGCGTCCCAATCCAGGACGGGCGTCCCAAAGCACCAAAAGTTGTCCCACATCGAAATTTTTGGAGATTTTCACTCCAGAAAGCTGCTATAAATACCTCAGGCCTCTAGGAGTTGAAATCATCCCTCTCCACTCGATCTGAGTCATTCAGAGACTTCCAGTGTACAATTCTCGAGTACACAAGTCACTGAGAGACTCGAGTTTCAGTTTCAGTTTTCTTTCTTTCTTTAGTGTTTCGTTTTCTTAGTTTCTGAGAAATAGTCTCAAATCTTAGGCTTCGATAGATAGGTTCGTTTTTTGTATTCATAGAATACCGGGATTTCGTTAGGAGATCCTAAGAGAGAGATAGAGTGCGTGTTCTTAGTCAGATTAGGGTAATTTGCTTAAGACCGGGATGTAAGGTAAAGCAATTGCTACTAGGTCTAAGGAGCGTTCTCCGAAGGCTCTGCCGAGCAGAGTAGGATCGAGCAGTCAAGAGCATACAGGAGCTGCAGCGCCGGCTGGACCTGCATAGAGTGGTGATTACTTTATCACAGTGGGTCCCCTAGATGAGGTTCTGTATGTTTACGAATTGTTTTATCTAAATATTAATTTGAATATCAGATTACGATTCTTATGAATATCTGTTTTATATGTTGAAGTTCTTATGATTTTCCGGAAATGGCCACCTGCTTGATATTCACTATGTTTGCATGTCTAATGCCGTTCTTTTAAACTAAAATTAGGGTTATAGACAATTCCTAACCACGGTCTATTCATAACCTGTTTAGTTTAACAGGCATCAATTAGTATTGGTGTCTGCCATACTAGATAAAATAATCTGCGGAACACCCTGTTGGTTGAAAGTAGTCTAGGTAGGCTGAGTAGAGTGTTATGCCGGCGGTTATGAGACGAGCAGTATGATCCTCGAAGTGACATAGGGCATTCATTGCTGACTTTTGTCTGAGCCGTGAGTAGGGTCGTTACCCTTAACGATGGGGCGGTAGCGTAGAGACTCATATGTGGTACACCTTTAGACACAGAACATAGTTGCAATCCAGGCTAAGATATATCTAAAATACTCGAATATAGGTCAATCAACATATAGGAACAGTATAACATAGAATCAAGACCTCATCTATAAAACACTTTTAGGATTAATTAGACTTAAACCTAGTGGAGAATGGATCACCCTCTCATCAAAGTATTTGATGAAGATTGCATAACTGGATCATAAGATAGGAGTTAGGATAAAAGGCTAGTTACTACTAAGCCGTTGTCACTTCCCTGGGTGTACGATAATTATTTAATAAAATCATAGATACTTTCCAGCAGACTAGCTACACGATAGGTACTCTACCTTAGGTTCTGATTGATTAAGTGACAATAATTGAATGCTAAGTGACAGTTAGTGAGACTCAGTCCTTAATTACTCATAATCGACATAGGTAAATAAAGCCTATCTTTTAGCATACCAAACGGAATGCATCAGTCTCCTTATAGACTCGTTTTTGGAAAAGCTTGCCACTTACCAGTTGAGTTAGAGCACAAAGCATACTGGGCGTTGCATCATCTCAATCTGGATATGGATGCTGCGGGAAACAAGCGAATGCTGCAACTTTCAGAACTGGATGAGCTAAGGTTATTTTCTTATGAAAATGCCAAATTATACAAAGAAAAGACCAAAAGATGGCATGACAATCACATCCAAAAGAAAAATTTTGAAGTTTGGCAGCAAGTACTAGTTTTTAATTCAAGGCTGAAGCTATTTTTGGGGAAATTGAGGTCAAGATGGACAGGGCCATTCACCATAAAACAGGTATTTCCATATGGGGCAGTCCTAGTCCAAGATCAGAATGGTGTCCAATTCAAGGTAAATGGGCATCGATTGAAGCATTATAGAGATGGTGATTTTCAACATCAAAGTACACTTCTAACATTGATTGAAGCAGAAGACATCTTAGACTCAACAGATGAGAAAAATTCCAAGTGACACTTGAAGTTTTATTTTTCTTTTCTTTCTGCTTTCTGTTTTTTCTTTCAATTTTTTTAATTTATTTTTCCCGCTTTTTATTTCATAACTGTTTTCCTTCTTTTCTATCATCTATGCTATATCATCTCTATTCTTTTCTCTCAGATTTTGCCACTTCATATTTTTTTGGAAACCCACATTTATCTGGCAGTGAAGTAATGAATGCAAATCCCAAAAAATCTGAAAATGGGATTTGGAACACAAAAGGTCAGCAATTCAAGCCGCCTGAAGCATTCCCATATATTCTCCTCGGGCAGAAGAAAACAGGTACACCTCTCTGTTTTCACTACACTGAAACGCAATGGATAGGGAAAAAGGAGTTTATTTTGCTTCTTAAGAACCTCCATTGAGCTAAGAAATCGGAAAAATATTTCTACACATAACCGTTCTTCTTGAAAATACCCACCGGTAGTAGTTTAAACTCGCCGATTCGAACTATTTGCCGACGAAGCCCTCTGTTCTCAGTCACGCTCAGTTGCTAAATATTGCAGAAAAGGTATGTTTTTTCTACTCTATGGACTGATTTAGCATGATATTCACCTATTGAACACGTCCGTACATTGGATCTTGCCTATATTGAGGAACAGAAATGAATATGAAAATAAGGGCTTCTGATTTTTTCTGCTCGGTTTTCATTTTTGTTTTTGGGAATGATCTGTTTTAGTAATACATGATAGCACATTTCATGTTTAGGAGATTGGGTGTTCTAATGTTTTATGCTTAAAAATCTTAAAAGCACTATGTTTTTCTCACTCTATGCTTACTGTCAAAATTCACATTTTGGGTTGAAATGATGATTTATCGGTTTGTGCTTGTGGCTAGTTGCTAAGTTGAGGTTTAACTGTTGAAAATGCACTGTTTTGCGTACTCTATGCTTACTGTCAAGATCAGATTGTGTGTCGGCATGCTGCCCTAGTGAACTAAGCATATTGTCAGTTGCTGAGTTGGTACATGCATGATCAAGTTTTCTGTTTTCTTATCTGTGCTTACTGCCAGGAATTCAGATTATGTTGGTATGCCCCTTGACATATTTGTGATTTGTATTAGCATGATACTGTCAGTTGTTGAATTGGTGAGTATAGGTCACACTGTTTTCTTGACTCATGCTCATTACCTCTAGTTATGTTGCTTGAATGATAAATAACCCACTGTATTCATAGTATTAGCTACTGCCAGTTTAAGTTGATTAAATTCAAATGCTGCACATGACTGTCATCTATGAATATGCTCATTGCTACTTTTATGGTTCGGTTTGAATATTGAAACTGGATAATTTTATCTATAGATGCTTACTGTCATTGAAGGTCTTACGTGTATTTGTTGAAAACAGTATGATAGTATTTCTTATATGGCAGTAGGTAATCTGCAATTGTTTGTGCACAGTATACTTGTAGCACCACAAATGTTGCAGCAACATCAATGCTGCAACATTTTTGTTGATAGCAGGCTGCACTAGGTTGATTGTCTCTACACTGTTTTTGACAGCTTACTACTTACATGTGAAGAACACTCTACCTTATGCATGATTCTATGACCTACTGTGTTCACTTGATTTAATGTGTGTGTGAGCTAATACATCACTTCTTGCGGGCTGATATTTATTTGCTTCAAAATTGTTGTACCAATCAGCTCTAATGGTTGCCCGTGTTGTAGATGCCTAGGACAAAACAGGTGGTAAGAAAATGCACCAAGGCTAAGTTTGCATCTTTAGATGCCGAGACCAGGTTTCAGGAGATCTATCATGACAAGAAGTTTCTAGCTGACCTGGGCTTTATCTCAACTAGGACATACAGTGAATTAACTCTCCTTACAGAGTGAAGACCCAAGATTGAAACCTTAGGTTGGACCAAATTCGTCAATCAAAGAATCACCCCGGACATCTTTATTATTCAGGAGTTTTATTCCAATTTATGGCCTAACAATGTTTACTCTATTTTTGTCAGGGAACGCCAGGTTCCTTTGAACCCGAAGATCATAAACCAGCTGTTTGATCTACAGGACTTCATTAATGACACTGACGATTACCATACACTATCTTTAAACCTCACGAATGAGGTCTGAGACCAGGCACTAAAGGACGTTACTGTTCTGGGGACCCAATGGACTTGTTCCTAGCACGGGAACAAGACTTGCAGGCGAGAATTCCTTACTGATGAAGCCAAGGTGTGGTTTTACTTCATCCGCCACTCTTTAATGTCCACTGCACACACGTCCACCATCAATGTGGACATGATACTGCTGCTGTCGTGTATTCTCAAAGGAAAGACAATCAATGTTGGCAAGATCATATGCGACCAGATCAGAGCATGTGCCAATAGGAAGATCGCAGAGATGTACTTCCCAACACTCATCTGCTTGCTATGCAGAGCTTCCGGGGTGATGGTGACCATCGAGCACGGTGACTTCTATCCCCAAGGCACAATCTTCACTCATGACTTGAGTCGGATTATGCCTGTGACTTCAGCACAACCGTCCAGGCCAAACATGCGGACGCAATCAACACGCAAACCAGCTGCCCTGCAGTCTCCTACAGCTTCTGATGCTCCAGCCATCGACATGCAGCAGCTACACACTCAGCTGCAAGTATACTGGTGGTACGTGCGAGATCGAGATGCAGCTGTCTACCGTGTACTGCAAGCACAACAGCAACAAGCTGGAGGACCTTGGCCCACTTTCCCTGACCTACTGCTGCCAGATGATCGCACTGTGGGCAGTGACGATGACTTGTAGAGCAACCCTCCCTCCACTTCGGGAGTGGTTCTATTTCTCTTCCCTTCTCTCTCTATCTATTCTTCAGTACTTGTATTTCTTTATTTTGACTTACTATTGAGGCTTGACCCTGTGCTATGTGAATGATGACTGCTACACTCTTTTTTCCTGATGCAATGAGGACATTGCTCCCTTTTAAGTTTCGGGGAGGGTGCCCTCTTGCTGGATGAGGGATAAATATGTGTTTTTGATGACTGATGGATGAATGTTGAATGATGAATGAATGTGTATTTTTGATGAATGATGAATGAATGTTGAAGGTTTATTTTAATGAATGATGAATGGATGTGTATGATGCAAATTTTTTCTATTTTTGCTATTCTGCTAGCCTTTCATTCTGAATTGTACGAATGCTTAACTGTAGATGATTGCAGTAGGAAGTCTTGTGCTTTTTCATCTAGTGGTCAGTTAGTTGCATCAACCTTGGGATTGAAATTGATGATGATATCTTTAACTTTAAAATGCAAATTCTTGTAGGGAAAGTACTTTCTTTTCAAATGCATAGATATTAGCTGATATTGGGTGATAATGCATTTTACTTCAATAATTTTGGCACAATAGTCTTAACCTAGGCAATTCTTGGCTCATAACAAAACTTAGCTGTGGTATGAAGAGATAAAATTTTTAGACTCATTTGTAATATCTTTCGAGGCAAAATCCTAGTAGAATCAGTAGCAAGGAAATGATTAAGGCATGTTCTTGAAAACGATTGAGCCTTTCTAGCTGACCCTACTGCATTACACTTCCCTAGTTAGCCAAGTTGAGCCTGAAACCTGTTTTCTTTCATTTTAAACCATTTAACTAGCCATTGTTTCCAAATATTTGTGTATACCTTTTCTTTGACACCCGTTGACTCATTCTCAATCTGCTTGGAACACTAAGTTTGGGGGGGTGAAAAAGGAAGGTGGCATAAAAGGTGTAGGAATTCTGCAGAATTAACATCGCTGCAACATTGGTATTACTGCAGCACTAATGTTGCTGCAGCATTTTGACTCGGTGGCAGTGAAAAAAACACATATTTTTGGAATTCTGTGTAAAAAAAAACTCACAATACTCGAGAGTGTGAAGAAAAAACACACATATTTTTGGAATTCTGTGTTAAAAAAAATAATAAAAAGTGTAGAAATGCTGCAGCATTAACATCGCCACAACATTGGTATTGCGGCAGCACTAATGTTGCTGCAGCATTTTTACTCGGTGGCAATGATAAAAAAAAAGAGACAGACCCAAGCTCTCTACTTGACTATTAGGAGATTACTTCTTGAGTATTACATGCAAATTGTGGTAGATAGAAAGAATTGTTTGTGTTTAATGTGTTCAGGGTAGGTTGAGGCTGAGTTTGAGCCTACTATTCACCCAAATGTATCACACCTGACCCTCAACCAACATTACAACCAGAGTAAGACCTCTTTGATCCTTGCTATTGAGACTACTACATTAGTGGAGAAAGGTATGATGAATTGGAGTTTAATTATGCAAAATGAATCTAGGGATTATCATTTGCTGATTCATGAGCAAGAATTAAGTAGGGGATAGACTATACACACACACATTGGAGTAATTTGATTATTTGATCTTGATTTGGTTGGTATTTTGTATTTGAAGAATTTGAACTTGATATCCACTTGAATTTCAAACTTTTCTAAATCTGAAATCGAAGTCCCAAGTTAGCTAGGTGCTTCTGCACTGATTGTTGGATGATTAACACATTTCTTTCCTATGCATTATGGCAGCATTGCTCGGGACGAGCAATGATTTAAGTTTGGGGGTGTGATAATTCTACGATAGTAGAGTTATTTGCACTTATTTTGCCTATTTTCTAACTCCATTTGCTTGACTTGTCTATGATTTTGAGTTAGATTTTGTTAAATTGCATAATTCTTTTCCCAATTTTAATTTTGTGGATTAATTGTTGAAAAGGGCCATTTTAATTGAAGAAATTCCTAAATTTTATTATTCCATTGTTAACATTTAAATTTGTGCAGGATTTCACATAAAAGATGATGGAATTTTTTGAACCAATTGACCAAGGGTAAAATGGGAAGTTGGCTAGTTAAAATTATGGACAACCAATTTAAGGAATTGAACCGAGAAAGATGGGAATTTACGTTATCTATATATATATATATATTGTTAGGTATATATATATATATACACATGCATGCTGACAAGTGGACAAAAAGACAAAAAGGGCTATGTGATAAAGAATGATGTGCTCGAATTTTATATATATATATATATATATATATATATATATATTTATATTTATATATATATATATGTATATATATATATACATTTACGTACACACATTTCCTGTTGACATTTCCAGTCAGCTGAGGCCTACTTCTCGCGGGTTTTCAGGAGGAAAAGAAGATGATTTAGCAGCAGTTTGTTATATATATATATACACACATATACATCCAAGAATCATCCCAGCTGACAGCAGAAATCTTCAAGGAAACCGGCAACTGTACAACTTTCGGGGCAGAAGCAATGTAAGTCTTGTTTGAAGCAAGGGAAAGCTGTCCACTATCAATCGGTGGACAAATGAGTTCTGGGAGCATCTAAGGCAAAAATAAATACAAGGAAGAGCAGAAGAGACGGGGTTAGATAGGTTGGATAGATTTAGACGGGTTAGATAGAAATAGAGAGAAAACGGAGATATTATAGTGATAGAGTGGTAGTATAGCAGTAGTTTTATTTCCTTTGTATCTAGTGTCAGGTCTGTTAGATTAGGGGCAGTGGGTAGTGTGTTTTAGAGTTTCTTGAGTCTAAATAGAGTGGAAAAGAACCTGAGAAGGCTGGGGCGACTTTGCTGGAAATTTACGAGCTGTTCATAACCAAGGGCAGCAGCACCACGCAGAGGAAACGAAGGGCAGCAGTACGTTGATTAAATTCAATTTGGGCAATAGGGTGAGCTCCGACCCAGAGTAATCCTCTCTCCATTTCTTCAATTTGCTACTGTTTTATGATTAAGTATTCTTTGTAACATGAGAATATTTACATGGATTCAAGGATTAATTAAATACTGTTTTGGGATTGATATGTTTTCCGTCTTGGGATTGACTGGTGTCACTATGGACCTAGGGACTATTTTTCCTATTACGTTGATCCTTGTATTTCATGATTCATTTCAGCAAAATATATATTCATAACCTGAATGTGCTGTAGTCTAGTAAATCATAAACATGTGGAAAAATGTAATGTGGCATAAGATGATAAGAATGCATAAGTTTTGTGTATTGTTTTCCTTATTGATGCTTGTATGGGGCATGCTTAGTTTATTCATGCAATTACTTAAACGGATTAGGAATAACTTGCGGTTACGACTGTCCAAGTTATGTATCGAACTAGTATCTGGCTTTCTAACCGGAAGGGGTCTAGTTGACAAGATAATTGCATGGCACTTGCTTGAGACGCATGACCGTGCGGTCAATATTGCAGGGGACACGACCAATTTCACTGCCTTGTGTTGTTCTAGGTTCACGGTACTTTGTACTCCATGAGACGATGTTATCGGGGGTTTAGACTAGTAGGATAAGTAGTCTGGGTAGAACTAGACCGTTGTAGTGTTAATTTGGAAAGTGAAAAGCATGCTTAGCATTCTTGGATTCACTATTGGTTTATATTTGCATCTTTGGCTTGATTTTTATAGTACTGTATTACCTGTTGTATTCTTATGGTGATTTTCCAGTAGGCTGTCCTGTAGTAGTAGTTAGTTAGTATTGTTGCGGCATTGGTGATGCTACAGCATTTCCGTTGCTGCAGCAATATCTTAGCAGTAGCTTAATCTCCGATTATCCCGTCATTATTCATCATTCTTTATTCTTTTAACCAGATGTAAATCATGTTTGCATGCATAATTGGCATACTAAATCCCTGTGGGATCGATAATCTTGTACTTAGATACATATATTACTTGTTGACCAGTGTATACTTGCACTTGTTAAGATTGCATTGATTTATTCTATTTTCTTATCTTCTCAATTTGTGACACACGCACACACAACGCAACAAGTGACAACGTAGAGACTAAATGTGACAATTAGTCATTCTAAGTCCTTAAGTTATTCATAATCGATATAGGGTAAATAACACCTATTTTAGCATATCAATCGGAACACATCAGATTTTTGGAGTCGTTGCCAGGGAAATATTATAACGAATTTAGGATTCCTGATCAAAATTCTAGAGACTTATGATATGTAACGTTAGTAATCTATACCTTGGACCCAGCACTTATTTTATGCTAGTTAGACAATCAGTTTCCGAAGTATAGGGTCATCATAACTAATTAATTTTAGATATTATCTGAAATTAAGACATTTAGGATAATCAAATTTTAGAAAAATATTCTAAAACCGTATTGAGGAAATTTAACTGCTTCCGAAAAAATTATTAAAACTCAAAAATATTTTTCTTGTTTTCAAATTTATCCCTATTTTGTTTTTCCTTTTTGTTTGTTATTTGTTATTATCCTAACCAGACTTTACACTCATAGATGAAGAGAGAAAGATTTAGTAAACCACAAGCATCCTTTCGTAGAACCAAAAGAGTAAAAAGATGTCCTGATCCAAAAGAAAGTTCTGATGAGGAAAACGTGATACAAACATTTACATTCTTGGAAACCATTAGAGCAAGAGCACAGGATATTCTGGACAAATTAGAAAACAACATCAATCCTTTCCCAGAGATCCAAACAACTCTTGCATCGCCTGAATATACTCCTGCATCTCCAGAGTATACTCCCATATCTCCCGAATATACTCCTGCATCTCTGGAGTATACTCCAAAATCCCTGAGTATACTCCAAAATCTCTTGAGTATACTCCTGTATCCCCAACACTTCACAGTCAAACACCTTGATCAGGGGATAGCACTAACGGTTTCCAATCAGCCTTGTCTGCCCAGGTAGATGATATGACTCACAGGATATGCGCCATGGCTCAAACAATAGCAAGCAGACTCAGTTGTTCAGATCAGACTGTTCTGACCATAAGTTCTGAATTAAACCAACTCAGAACCACAATAGATCGCCAAAATGCGCATATACTCTGGGAGGTGACTGAAATCTTAGAGGAACAAAGGAAATAGCAGGAAGAGATGCGAACCATACGAGCTGAACTGCGATATATGAGGAATAAAGGCCATTGAAAAGGGAAGATTCTTTTTATTTTTTAGCAAATAAACTGTTTGAACTAAAGTTTAATAATTGACCCCTACTTTTTATTTTCAAACTTTTAAAAGGGTCTTTTATTTTATTCAGTAATTTTTCTTCAGACATTTTATTTTTCAATTCTTTACGAAAAACAAATGTGTTAAAAATACAGTTTATTTTTCATTAATTAAATTGTATGGAGTTAGTCTTTTGTTTTTCTAGAATTTTTGCTGAATAGAAGTTAGGATATGATTAGGGTAGTTATGGTTTTTGAAAAGAGATTGAGAATTTCTACAAGGGTTTTTAACAACTTCTGAATTTTATAGGTTAAACGTGAAGACTTGTTAAATATTATAATTGTTTTTGATGTATTAAGATTTGCAGGGAATTATGAAAAAAAATCCGGAAGTGGCACGCATCCCGAGGTAGCCGGGATGGGCGTCCCTCTTCTGGATGGGCATCTAGCCAGGACAGGCGTCCCCTTCTACAAAAACCCATTTTTTCCCATTTCCTCCCAAATCAACCACAAAAAAATCATCTCTTTACAAAATTCTCTCCACCTTCTCTCTACAAATTTTTGGCAAACTCTTGAAATTTCAAAATTCAAATTTCCCTCCAAAATTTGAACTTTTGAATTTCCTTCCAAAATTCGAATTTCTTTCCAAAATTCGAATTTCCCGCCAAAAACTTAAAATCCTCCACTAACCAAAATCCATCCTTCTGAATTCGAATTTACCTCAAGAATTCGAATTTGAATTTTCTTTTCCGCCAAAATTCTCAAATTCTCTCGAACGTTCTCAAATAGACGGCGCTCCAAAACACGCTCGTATTACTTCTTCCATAACAGTCACATCTATGGCATGCTTTTATGCTCTTTCCTTCCATTCCGGCATATCAGGAGAGGTGTCATGGACACATCGGACGTAGTGTACTGGTTGGTAGAATGCTTGGCTGGGCAACAGTCCAGACACTGGGAGTTGAGCAAGAGATTTGACGCATACTCGACGTACTACCCTACAGTCAAGTCTTCATCATCACGGAGCCGACCTACCTTGAGCTGGTATGTGAGTTCTACGCTTCATTTACATTCTAGCAGGAGCATATCACATTCTACGGCTCACCTGGATGATTTGTATCTACCCTTTGCATCTCGTACCACCATTCCCATGTTCTGAAGAACAATCAAGTCAGTGGGAACAGTGGATGGAGCTATCTATGTTAGCTCCGGGCCCTCGTTGTCCAACTCCAAGTAGTGGGCTATCTGAGTGATGAACGGCCCGAGCCCCAGACACTACTCCCGAGCGTCTGTCGCGAAGTTGTGCATGATGTCAGCAATAACCTTGCCCATCTCCACATTGATGCCTCTGTGCATATGGGCAAGGAGGAATGTCTCTTGCTGCGTGACATTCCCGGGAGTAGTGCGTTGATCTCCCAAAGTTTGGGATGCAATGGCATGCAAATAGCGGAGGGTAGGAAAAATACCTGTGGCCTTGGTGAGGTCGTGATGGTAGGGGGCTCCAGTCGTGCAGATCTGGGCCCAAGCCTCTTCGGTGAAGTCTCTAACTCCTCCCACTGCCAGACGCCAAGTGCAACACCAAACTCGACGATGCTCATCGATCGGTCGATGCCACCTAGTCAGAAGGTAATTTGATCTCGCTAGAATGTAAAAGAAGCATAAAACTCACATACTAACTCGAGATAAGTTGGCTCCGTGATGATGAAGATGCGGCTATATGGAGGCACATCAAAGCATGCGCCAGATCTCCTGCTCGACTCCCAGCGTCCGGACTACAGTCCAGTCGAGTGTTCGGCCTGCTAAAATGCAGCACCCTATGAGTCCCTGACTCCTCTCCTGGTATGCTCGTACTGTAGGAGATAGTACAAATGGATGACTAGCTGTAGTGACTGTCATCACCGGAGTGACACGAGCGAGTTTTGGAGTCATCCTCAAAAATTTGAAATTTTAGGAACAATTCAAATTTGGTGGGAAATTTTAAAAATTAGAAATCTAGAGGCAAATTCGAATTTGGAGGGAAAATTTTGATTTTGGGTGAAAATTTGACTTTTTGGCGGGAAATTCGAATTTTGGAGGGAAATTTGAAAATTTGAAAATTCAAATTTTTGAATTTTTGGCGGAAAAATTCTAGATAGAGAATTTTTGAGAGGGAGAGAGAATTTTTTGTGTGAAAAATATGAGGGGGTGCTCCTCTATTTATAGAGGAAAGCTCTCCTTGGGATTACTGCCAAACTCGCTGGGACGGTCGTTCAGGCTGCCTTGGAGTGCGTGTCGCGCGCTCATTTTTAATTTTCATTGTTTTTTGAGCTTTTTCTGATTCCGCAATATCCTACAAACTTATTCACACAAAACCAACTTCCAACTATCAAATAATCATTAACAAACTATTAAAGTGGAATAATTAAACACATAATTTGTTTCTGAAAAGTTTTCCAAAACTTCTCCTTTTCCTGTCAAGAATTTCAACATTTATACTCTTTTCAATTCCAAAAATCATCTTTCCATTTTCATAAATCAAATATTTGTTTGATTAAAAAATAAATTTGAAAAATATATCAAAGATGCATAAATTTGATATGCACAAATCATATCACTTTTTAGCATGTTTTTAGACATAAATTAGGGCAATATTTGAATGTATTTGATATTAATTGAATCAAATTGACATAAAATTGTTAAATTTTGATTTTGGAAGTTTCTGGAGTAAATTGCACGAAAACAGCAAATTTTGGTGCAAAAATGCAATTTTTAGAAATGCTAAGTTCGGGACGGGCGTCCCGACCCAGTTAAAGCACCAGGATGGCCGTCCCAAGCACCAAAAGTTGTCCCACATTGAAATATTTGGAGAAATTCACTCCAGAAAGCTGCTATAAATACCCTAGGCCTCCAATAGTTGAAATCATTCCTCTCCACTCGATCTGAGTCATTTAGTGACTTCAAGTATACAGTTTTCTATAGTATACAAGTCACTTAGTGATTTCAAGTTTTAGTATAGGTATATTTATTAGTTTAGAGAGTGTCTCGTGTTCTTCGTTTCTGAGAGTCTGTCTCAGATCTTAGAATACAACTAGATAGGTTCATTTTTTGTATTCATAGAATACCCGGGATTTCGTTAGGAGATCCTAAGAGGGCACTAGGCGTTCGAAGAGTCAGTCAACAGGGCTGTGCTTAAGCTGGGTATTAAGGTAAAGAATAGCTACTAGGCTGAGGAAGCATCCTCCGAAGGTTCTACCGAGCAGAGTCGGGTCGAGCAGTCCAACATATACAAGTAGTTGCTCCATCAGCGGACTATGTAAAGGGTGAATACTTTATGGCATCTGTCCCCTTGTCCCTCTCTTTATATGTCTGTATTGTGTTCCTCCAAATAACTATTATGAATATTAAACTATGATTGTATGAATATGTGTTTTGCATGTTGAAGTCATTTATATTTTTCCAGAAATGGTCACCAGCTTAACTATCATTATGATTGCATGTCTACTGTAGTTTCTTTTAAACTAGATGAATGGTTATAGACAATTCCTAACCACGGTCTAATCATAACCTGTTTAGTTTAACGACATTAATTTAGGACTTCCCGTTGGAAGCATTAATGTCTGCCATATTAGATGAAATAACCTATAGATCACCATGTTTGTTAAAGTAGTCTAAGTAGGCTGAGTTTGTGCGTTTATGCTGGCGTTAGGTCGAGCGGCATGATCTCCTGAGCGACACAGGACTTTCATGGATGCCTTTAGCTCGAACCATGAGTAGGGCCGTCATTAAGGTAGGGCGATTTATCAAGTAACTCAGATGTGGTACACCGGTAGAATCAGTACATAATTGCAATCTAGACCAAGATATATCTAAAATACTCGAAGATAGGTCAATCAACATGTAGGAACAGTATAACATAAAATTAGAACATTGTTTGTAAAACACTCTTGTAGGCTTAAATAGACTTGAACCTAGTGGAGAATGAATCACCCTCTCATCAAAGAATTTGATGAACGATTGTATAAATGGATCATAAGATAAGAGTTAGGGTAAGAGGATAGTTACTACTAAGTCGTTACCACTTCCCTGGGAGTATGATAATTTGATTAAATTAAAATCGTAGATACATTCCAACAGACTAGCTACACAATAGGTACTCTGCCTTAGGTTCTGATTGATTAAGTGACAACATAGAGACTAAATGTGACAATTAGTTATTCTAAGTCCTTAGTTATTCATAATCAACATAGGGTAAAATAATGCCTATTTTAGCATATCAGTCGGAACACATCAGATTTTTTGCGCCGTTGCTAGGGAAATATCATAAAAATTTAGGATTATTGGCCACAATTCTAGAAGCTTATGATAGGTAACAGTAGTAATCTATACCTTAGACCTAAACACTTATTTTATGCTAGTTAGACAATCAGTTTCCAAAATATAGGGTTATCATAACTAATTGATTTTAGATATTTTCTGAAATTAAGACATTTAGGATAATCAAATTTTAGAAAATTATTCTAAAACCGTATTAAGGAAATTTAAATTGCTTTCGAAAAAAAAATATAAAAATATAAAAAGTTAAAAACAAAATAAATTCTTTTCTTGTTTACAATTTTGCTTTTAAAAATTATATTTTCTGAAAAAATATTATTTTCCAGAAAATTAAAGAAATAATTTTTTCCTGTTTACAGTTTTCCATGTTTGTTTGTTATTTCTATTATTTAATTTCGAAAAAAAAAATAAAAATGGAAATGAGGAAAGAATATTTTTCTTTTGAGCTGTCAATTTTTGGCTTAGGTTTTAATTTGGAAGAAATATAATTTTATAATTTTCTTAGGTCATGCTAGGTTTATTAGACGAATCATGAAATAAAAGTTTCTTTAATAGACAGACATCTGAGTATTCTAATAAGAAAGGATGTTCATTTTGTTTGATGATAAATGCATGAGATCTTTTAAACCAAAAGGAATTACTGCACCCATTATGGCATCACCTGATTGGAATCTGCTTTTTGAATTAATATGTGATGTAACGATGTAGTAAGAATTGTTTTAGGACAGAAACATGAGAAGAAAGTGATGGGTTTCCGACTGATATACTAAAATAGGTGATGTTTTACCCTATGTGGATTATGAGTAATTAAGGATTTATCCTGACTAATTGTCACATTTAGTCTCTATACTGTTACTTAATCAATCAGAACCTAAGGCAGAGTACCTATCGTATAGCTAGTCTGTTGAAAAGTACCTATGATTTTAATTAAATCAAATATCGTACTCCCAGGGAAGTGATAACGGCTTAGTAGTAACTATCCACTTACCCTACCTCTTATCTTATGATCCAGTTATGCAATCGTTCATCAATATCTTTGATGAGAGGGTGATTCATTTTCCACTAGGTTTAAGTCTATTTAAGCCTAAAAGTGTTTTACAGATAATATCCTGATTCTATGTTATACTGTTCCTACATGTTGATTGACCTATCTTAGAGTATTTTAGATATATCTTGGCCTAGATTGCAACTATGTATTGAGTCTAAAGGTATACCACATCTGAGTTACCTGATAAACCGCCCTACCTTAATAACGGCCCTACTCACGGTTCGAGCTAAAGGCATCCATGAAAACCTATGTCACTTAGGAGATCATGCCGCTCGCCCTAACGCTGGCATAAACACATAAACTCAGCCTACTTAGACTACTCTAACAAACATGGTGATCTATAGGTTATTTCATCTAATATGGCAGACATTAATGCAACCCGACGGGGAAGTCCTAAATTAATGCCTGTTAAACTAAATAGGTTATGATTAGACCATGGTTAGGAATTGTCTATAACCCTAAATTTAGTTTAAAAGAAACTACATTAGACATGCAGACATAATGAAAGTTAAGCTGGTGGCCATTTCCGGAAAATCATAAAGTACTTCAACATGCACATAACAAATATTCATAAAATCATAATCTAATAATCATAACAAATGTTTGGACGAACACAGTACAGACATATAAAGAGAGGGACAGGGGGACCGATGCCATAAAGTAATCACCATTTACGAAGTCTCCCCGATGGAGCAACTGCTTATATATGTTGGATTGCTCGACCCGACTCTGCTCGATAGAACCTTCGGAGGACGCTTCCTTAGCCTAGTAGCTCGACTTTACCTTAATACCCAACTTAAGCCCAGCCCTGTGGACTGACTCTTCGAACGCCTAGAGCCCTCTTAGGATCTCCTAACGAAACCCCGGGTATTCTATGAATACCAGAAACGAACCTATCTAGTTGTATCCTAGGATCTGAGACTAACTCTCAGAAACAAAGAACACAAAAACACTATCTAGAAATAAAAAGAAACTTATACTGAAACTTGAGTCTCTAAGTGACTTGTATACTATGGAAAAATGTATACTTGAAGTCACTAAATGACTCAGATCGAGTGGAGAGGAATGATTTCAACTCTTGGAGGCCCGGGGTATTTATAGTAGCTTTCTGGAGTGAATTTCTCCAAACATTTCGATGTGGGACAACTTTTGGTGCTCGGGACGCCCGTCCCGAGCTTGGGATGACCTTCCTGGTGCTTTGACTGAGTCGGGACGCCCGTCCCAAATTCGGGACGCCCATCCCGAACTCAGCATTTCTAAAAATTGCATTTTTGCCCCAAAATTTGTTGTTTTCATGCAATTTGCTCCTGAAACTTCCAAAATCAAAATTTAAGCAATTTTATGTCAATTTGATTCAATTAAGATCAAATACATTCAAATATTGTCCTAATTTATGTCTAAAAACATGCTAAAAAGGGTATATGATTTGTGCATATCAAATAACCCCACACTTAGCTTTTTGCTTGTCCTCAAGCAAAGTCTACCTGAAGTTAGTGATTTTAAATCATAGGTGCAGTCACATAAAATTTCTAGCCATGTTTTTACTCCCAAATTCTTCACTGAATCAGATAATTCACAATACAGGTCTGACTGGTTAAGTTGCTATGACAAGGTCTCAAATGTCTCTAGTAGATTATCATGGTCAAGCAGGTTAACAACTTAATAACTAGATTGAACTCTTCTCTCAGTCACAAGGTCTTCCTGATGTGTAGTGTGTGTACTAGTCTAGACTAGATAGTCAACACAATATACTCTCATCTCGACTATAACCAGATAATACTTCGACCCATCGCTAGACATACTAACAACAAACAACTTTCTGAATTCTGAGCCTTGGTGACAAGATTTCTAATTAAGCATTTATTGATTTTTCCAAGGTATTTTGAGTCTGCTTTCACACGTCAACTTTAACTACCCATGCAGCGAGCCCCACTCCGATGACTCCCAGACCTACACGACCTTAGGGCATCAGGCTTTAAGTTCCCCTAAGGAGTAGTGCTTGAGTAGCAAAGGCCGCTTGCAAACTACCCTATTTATTAACTCTCTTTATTTTTCTTTTCACTTTCAGCTCACAGCATCATCTAGTCATTTTGATTGCCAATACATCCTCAACTGGTCTAATCTTATCTAGTTAAGTTTTGAAAAGGTATTTGGTTGAGGTCTCTAATCCAAACTAAGTTGTGCTCAATTATCAGGAATTCCCTATTTCTAATCGATAAATTCAAGAAAGTCATCACGTTGTCTCCTACTAATCATAACATTCTACACACATAATCATAGACATCAGCAATTCTTTATCAATCATACTGCATTTTGAAGTCTGAAAGAGTGAAATATTTTGAAAAAATATTTGGAAGGGTGTGAAAATACAGGAAAAACATGCAAAAATCATGCAAAATTATTTTTCCTACTACAGTGCACTGTGCACTGCTACCCCCACACTTAAGTCTGACACTATCCTCAGTGTTCATGCATATCTAAATTACCCCACACTTATTTGCAAACAAGAAGAAATAAAAACAAAACAGAAAATTCTTACCACACACTTATTTGACTAACTAAGGGTAAGAGAGAAAATAAAGTAACAAAACAAGAAGGGTAATAGAAATAAAAAAATAGAACACAAAATGAAGAAAATAAAATAAAAGTAGAGGAAGATGAGGATTAGAAAAACTCCCTTCATGTCTCGAGCAGAATAGTCTTCTCTGAATTGTCAATTGGCTCTTCACCTCAGCCATGTGCTATTGCTGGGGTGTTCTTGACTCTGTAAGCTCTAGATATTGGAACAAATGACTCTGTAGTGTGCTCCGTATGGAGAGTGTATTTACCCTTTGAGTCGCGAACTACCATCCCCATGTTTTGAAGAACGGTCAAGTCTGGTAGATGGAACTACCTTCGTCAGCTCCGATGCTTCAATGTCGAGCTCCAAGTAGTGGCCTATCCATTTGATGAATGACTCGATCCCCAAGGACTATTTCCTCTAATCATTTGTAAAGTTTCTCGCAATCATAGCAACATGTCCAGGAGGAACGTGTCTAGGAATGAGACTTCTTTGGATTGGTGTGCCTACCTGCCAATGTCAGTGATGGTATTGCATGCAAGTTTCGAATAGCAGAAAAGATAGCTGAAGCTTTGGCGAAGCCGTGGTGGTAGGAGGCTCCAGTGGTGTAGATTTGGGCCCAAGTATTTGAGACTTCCTCGGGGAAGTTTCTCACAGCTGATTGGTATGCAGGGGATGCAAGCTCCTCCATTGCTATGCTCCTGATACAACGCCAAATTCATCTATATCTGTCGATCGTTCGATACTACTTGGTAGGTCACTTGCTTGCACTGGTATGACTTTAATTGTTGCCCATTTACTTTTTGAGGTAACTGGCGGACAATCCTTTATCACTTATCAAGACATTGGCACTCTAAATCTGGAAAACAACTTTTCACAGAATATGCACATGACTTTAACATCATTAGTAGGTAATGCCTGTGGTTCAGGCCATTTTGAAAGTGTTCTACAACTACTATGATGTACTTGTCGCCAAAAGGAAGAAAGAAAAAGGATTCAATGAATACCCCAGATATCAAAAGATTGCAACACTTTGTGTACCTTGCTGGGGTAGACGATCTCTGAAGGATGTGTTACCTGTTATTTGGCAAGCATCGCAGGACTGTATCAAGGATACATAATTCTTGAATATTGTGGACCAATAAGATCCTGCTTTCAACACTTTCTGGACAGTGTTGATAGCAGTCAATTGGTCTCCCGTAGATTTTTTTATGACAATGCTCCAGAATCTTGTGGTCTTCGCCTTCCGAGACACATCTTCTGATCAATTACTCTGCAATAATTCTAAATAGAAAAATGGATCTCCCTAGTAGTAATATTCCAAATCAACAAAGAATTTCTTCTTTTGCTGATAAGTCATATCACTTGGGAGTAATTAGCAACTAGATAATTAGTAATATCGGTAAACCACGGAGGAGAATCATTATTCATAGCAAACAATGAAAATAAATTCTCATTAAGATATTTATCAGATACTACTGTCTCGTCAATAGCCTCTAACTCGGGGTTTTCTAATCTAGACCAATGGTTTGCTTTCTAGATTTTCAACCCTTTTTCTTATCCCTTCATTCTATATCAAATTCAAGTAACAATAAAACTTAACTTAATCAATTATGGTTCATCAACAGTTTTATTGAACTATATCTTAGAGTAGAGTAATCAAGGTATAATATTGTCTAGACTAGGTATGATATGAATAATGTCTAATCATGCCTATGTCCTAAACAATTCTTACTGCATAATTACTAACATCAATTCAAAAAGTAATTTCCAATCAAGTGATGTCAGAATGAGTGCAGTAATAACTAGTTCCTTTAATTTGTTCAACAAGATATCATGCAATTATCAGCAAAAACAAAAGGAACATCATTTCTCAATAGAACATTCAAAGGTCTGGCTATTATGGAAAAATCATTTCATAACTCGTCTGAATAAAGCCGGCATGACTCTAAGAAAATTCTAAAATGGAATTTCTTCCCAATAAAAATCTAAGCCAATATTTTACAACTTAGAAGAAAATAGTTTTTTTTCCTCACTTCCATACTTTTGTTTTTCGAAAGAAAAAAAAAACAAACAGGAAAACTGTAAACACGAAAAATTTATTTCTTTTATCTTCTGGAAAATAATATTTTTCAGAAACTTTTATAGAAGAAAAGAAAAGAAAAGAAAAAAATTTGAAAGAAAACAAATGTTCAACTATGAAAGAACAAATAATACAAGAGATAGGGAAGAAGAACAACTTACTGTTGAGCAAGAAAAATACATTTTTTTCGGGTTTTAAATTTTAAAATATATATTTTTTTCTTTTTATATTTTATTTCGAAAGCAGTTAAATTTCCTCAATATGGTTTTAGAATAATTTTCTAAAATTTGATTATCCTAAATGTCTTAATTTCAAATAATGTCTAAAATTAATTAGTTATGATAACCCTATATTTCTAAAATAGATTGTCTAACTAGCATAAAATAAGTGTTAGGTCTAAGGTCTAGGTTACTACCGTTACCTATCATAAGCTTCTAGAATTGTGGCCAATAATCCTAAATTCATTATGATATTTCCTCGGCAACGGTACCAAAAATCTGATGGGTTTCCGACTGATATACTAAAATAGGTGATATTTTACCTTATGTGGATTATGAGTAATTAAGGACTTATCCTGACTAATTGTCACATTTAGTCTCTATACTGTCACTTAATCAATCAGAACCTAAGGCAGAGTACCTATCGTGTAGCTAGTCTATTGGAAAGTATCTACAATTTTAATTAAATCAAATATCGTACTCCCAGAGAAGTGATAACGGCTTAGTAGTAACTATCCTCTTACCCTAACTCTTATCTTATGATCCAGTTATGCAATCGTTCATCAATATCTTTGATGAGAGGGTGATTCATTCTCCACTAGGTTTAAGTCTATTTAAGCCTAAAAGTGTTTTACAGATAATGTCATAATTCTATGTTATACTGTTCCTACATGTTTATTGACCTATCTTCGAGTGTTTTAGATATATCTTGGCCTAGATTGCAACTATGTACTGAGTCTAAAGGTGTACCACATCTGAGTTACCTGATAAACCGCCCTACCTTAATGACGTCCCCACTCACGGTTTGAGCTAAAGGAATCCATGAAAACCTATGTCACTTACGAGATCATGCCTCTCGCCCTAACACCGGCATAAACACACAAACTCAGCCTACTTAGACTACTCTAACAAACATGGTGATCTATAGGTTATTTCATCTAATATGGCAAACATTAATGCAGCCCGATGGGGAAGTCCTAAATTAATGCATGTTAAACTAAATAGGTTATGATTAGACCATGGTTATGAATTGTCTATAACCCTAAATTTAGTTTAAAAGAAACTACATTAGACATGCAGACATAATGAAAGTTAAGCTGGTGGCCATTTCCGGAAAATCATAAAGTACTTCAACATGCATAACAAATATTCATAAAGTCATAATCTAATAATCATAACAAATGTTTGGACGAACACAGTACAGACATATAAAGAGAGAGACAGGGGGACCGATGCCATAATGTAATCACCCTTTACAAAGTCTCACCGATGGAGCAACTACTTATATATGTTGGATTGCTCGACCCGACTCTGCTCGAAAGAACCTTCGGAGGACGCTTCCTCAACCTAGTAGCTCGACTTTACCTTAATACCCAGCTTAAGCCCAGCCCTGTGGACTGACTCTTCGAACGCCTAGAGCCCTCTTAGGATCTCCTAATGACACCCCGGGTATTCTATGAATACCAGAAACGAACCTATCTAGTTGTATCCTAGGATCTGAGACTAACTCTTAGAAACAAAGAACACAAAAACACTATCTAGAAATAAAAAGAAACTTATACTGAAACCTGAGTCTCTAAGTGACTTGTATACTATGGAAAACTGTATACTTGAAGTCACTAAATGAATCAGATCGAGTGGAGAGGAATGATTTCAACTCTTGGAGGCCTGGGGTATTTATAGTAGCTTTCTGGAGTGAATTTCTCCAAACATTTCGATGTGGGACAACTTCTGGTGCTCGGGATGCCCGTCCCGAGCTTGGGACGGCCATCCTGGTGCTTTGACTAGGTCGGGTGATACGCGAAAATCGTATCACCTTTTTAGCATGTTTTTATATATGATTTAGGGTGAAATTGAGGGTAAATTGATCTTAATTGTTTATTATTTACTTAATTTCACAGTTTTTATGATTTTGGAAGTGTCAGGTGAAAAGTAGACGAAAACAGCAAATTTTGGGGTAAAAACGCAAGTTTTGGAAATGCTGACTTGGTCAAAGGCTCAGGACGGCCGTCCCAAATCCGGGACGGGCATCCCGACCCAGTCAAAGCACTGGGACGGGCATCCCGACTTGGTCAAAAGACGAGGACGGGCGTCCCAACCCGGGACGGGTGTCCCGAACCCCCAAATCAAGTCCCACATCGAATTTTTGATGAAAAATCACCCCGGGAAGCTGCTATAAATACCCAAGGCCTCCAGCAGTTGAATTCATCCCTCTCCACTCGATCTGAGTCATTCAGTGGTTTCCAGTGTACAATTCTCTAGTACACAACTCACTCGAAGACTCAGATTTCAGTAGAAGTTTTCTTTCTTTCCTTTTTCTTTTTGTTTTTCTTGTTTCTGAGAAATAGTCTCAGATCCTAGGGTTCGATAGATAGGTTCGTTTCTGGTATTCATAGAATACCCGGGATTTCGTTAGGAGATCCTAAGAGGGCTCTAGGCAATCAAAGAGTCAGTCCACAGGGTTGGGCTTAAGCTGGGTATTAAGGTAAAGCCCAATTACTAGGCTGAGGAAGCGTCCTCCGAAGGTTCTGGCGAGCAGAGTCGGGGCGAGCAATACGACATATACAGCAGTACGCTCCTTCGGCGAGACTACGTAAAAGGTGATTTCTTTATGGCATCAGTCCCCCTGTCCCTCTCTTATATGTTGTTATTGTGTTGTGCCAAAAATTGATTATGAATACGAGATTACGATTTGTATGAATATTTGTTTTATATGTTGAAGTTGTTATATTTTTCCGGAAATGGCCACCTGCTTAATATTCACTATGTCTGCATGTCTAATGTGCTCTTTTAAACTAAAGTTAGGGTTATAGACAATTCCTAACCACAGTCTAATCATAACCTGTATAGTTTAACAGGCATCAATTAGTATTGGTGTCTGCCATGCTAGATAAAATAACATGCTGAACACCCTGCTTGTTAGAGTAGTCTAGGTAGGCCGAGCTGAGTCCGATTATGCCGGCGGCTAGGGCAAGCGGCATGATCCCCGAAGTGACATAGGGCTTTCATGGATGCCTTCGTCCCGAACCGTGAGTAGGGCCGTCATTAAGGTAGGGCGGTTTATTAGAGATCTCGGATGTGGTACGCCTTTAGACACAGAACATAGTTGCAATCCAGGCTAAGATATATCTAAAATACTCGAATATAGGTCAATCAACATATAGGAACAGTATAACATAGAATCAGGACCTCATCTATAAAACACTTTTGGGATTAATTAGACTTAAACCTAGTGGAGAATGGATCACCCTCTCATCAAAGTTATTGATGAAGATTGCATAACTGGATCATAAGATAAGAGTTAGGATAAAAGGCTAGTTACTACTAAGCCGTTGCCACTTCCCTGGGAGTACGATATTTAACTTAATAAAATCGTAGATACTTTCCAACAGACTAGCTACACGATAGGTACTCTGCCTTAGGTTCTGATTGATTAAGTGACAATAATTGAATGCTAAATGACAGTTAGTAAGACTCAGTCCTTAATTACTCATAATCGACACAGGTAAATAAAGCCTATCTTTTAGTATACCAATCGGAACGCATCAGATTTTTGGCGCCGTTGCCGGGGAAATATCATAATGAATTTAGGATTATTGGCCACAATTCTAGAGACTTATGATAGGTAACGGTAGTAACCTAGAGTTTTGATTTACACTTATCTTATACTAGTTAGACAATCACTTTCCAAAATATAGGATTATCACAACTAATTGATTTCAGATACTATCTGAAATTAAGACACTTAGGATAATCAAATTTTAGAAAATTATTCTAAAACCATAATGAGGAAATTTACCTGCTTTCTAAATAAAATTCAAAATCCCTAAAAATATTTTTCTTGCTTTTCTATTTTACTTTCCTATTTTTGTTATTTGATATTTCTAACCAGACTTTGCACTCAGAGATGAAGAGAACAAGAGCAGCTACTAACTAGGCAAAGAAAACAGAAATCCCTGACACTCCAGGACCAAAGAAGACAAAGCCAGAAGGACCATCTAGGCCTGCACCAGAAATACCACGAGGGACTATTCCTTCACAACCGGTAGAAGTAAACTCAAGCCTAGATGCCACTGACCTAGTGAGAAGATTCCTGAACGCCCGTGAGCGTAGTCCCACGGAAGAAGATCCTTTTGAGGATACCTACCCTCCTAGAGAAGAACCCCAGAGATCTCCACTTCACACTCCTGCCCAGAGAGTTCCTATAAATCCACCACCCACTGACCAAACCCAAAATTCACCAACATCTCCTGCATACACCCCAACACCTAACAAGCGCACCCCTTCATCCGGGGGGAGTACTAACGGTTATCATTCAATGTTGTCCGTGCAGATAGATACGTTGGCTCAAAGGGTCTATGAGATGGACCAAGGAATTGCAAGCAGATTGTGTCATTTAGACCAGCTCAGTCTAAACATCACAACTAACATGGACCGACTCAGAGCCACGATCAGTCTTCAGGAGAACCAAGGTGCACAACTACTCCGGGAGATGGCTGACTTACGCAGTGAGCAGGGCAGGCAGAGGGATGAGATGAGAGCCCTACGCATAGAAATGCGAAGCATTCGAACAGAGCTACAGGAGATCAGAGATAAAGGTCGTTGAAAAATGGAAGATTCTTTTACTTTTATTCTCAGCAAATAAATTGTTTGAACTAAACCTGAATAATTAACCCATATTTTCTATTTTTCAAACTTTTTAAAAGGTCCTTTATATTCAACAATTATTTTTTTCAGACATTTCATTTTTCTATGAAAAACAAAAGTTTTGCAAATGCAGTTTATTTTTCACTAATTAAATTGTACAAACTCAATTTTTTGTTTTTCTGAAATCCTTGCTGAATTTAAGTTGGGATAAAATTAGGGTAGTCATGATTTTCGGGAAAAAAGACTGAGGAATTTTTGCATAGAGTTTTTAACAGCTTTTGAATTTGATTGGATAAACATGAAGACTTGTTAAAAATTATGATTATTTTTGGTATCTTGAGATTTGCAGGGAATTACGGAAAAAAAAATTTCCAGAACTGGCACGCGTCCCGAAGCAACCCGGGACGGGCGTCCTGAAGGCCGGCCCTTCTACAAATAATCCATTTTTTTTCATTTCCCCTCAAATCAACTTCCAAAAATTTACCTCTCTCAAATAATTCTCTCTATCTTCTCTCTTCAAATTTTTGGCAAACTTCCCAAAATTCAAAAATTCAAATTTCCCTCCAAAATTTGAATTTTGAATTTCCTTCCAAATTCGAATTTCCCTCCAAAATTCGAATTTCCCGCCAAAAATTCAAAATCATTCCCTAACCAAAATCCATCCTCCCGAATTCAAATTCACCTACAGAATTCGAATTCGAATCTTCCTTCCTGCCTAAATTCTCAAAACCTCTCAAACGCTCTCAACCCAAATGGCCCCCAAACGCGCCCCTGGCACATCCATCATGACCATCACTTCAGTGGCACATCCTTTTATGCTGTTTCACTCCAGCCTAGCATACCAGGAAAGATGTCACGGATACATCGGACGCACCATACTGACGGGTAGAACACTTGACTAGGCCGTAGTACAGATGCTAGAGGTGGAGCAGGAAGTCAGACGCATGCTCGACGTACTACCCTACAGTCGAGTATTCATCGTCACCGAGCCGACATACCTAGAGCTGGTATGTGAGTTCTACGCGTCATTTACGTACCATCAGGAGCAGATTACATTCCGCTTGGGCGGAATAGACCGGTCGATAAGCATGGCCGAGTTCGGCATTGCCCTAGGTATCTAGCAGAGAGACGAGCTGGATACGCCCGCCTACACCACGGCAGTTCGAGACTTCACGTCTGTAGACGTCTCTACTGCTTGGGCTCAGATCTGTATGACGGGTGTCCCATACCAGCATGGCTTTGCGAAAGCCACAGGTATCTATCCTGCTCTTCGATACTTGCATACTATCATTGCACATACTTTGTCAAGACGACGGACGGCCCCCGGGAATGTCACCCAAATGGAGACATTCCTCTTGGCCAACATGCACATGTGATCGACAGTAGAGATGGCTTGACTTATCACGGTCATCATGCGGGGATTTGCTACGAACACTCGGAAACAGTGTCTGGGACTCGGACCATTCATCACCAGGATAGCTCACTACCTGGAGTTGGACATCGAGGGCTCAGAGCTGACCCAGATCGCCCCGACCACGATTCCTACGGACCTTACTATCCTACGGAACATGGGAATGGTCGTACGGGATGCAAATGGGCCCTACTCCATCCACACGGAGCAGCCAGGATAGGCTTCAGCACCAGGAGCAGCCCCAGCACACATACCTCCGTCCGAGACGTTTGTTCCATGCACTGCCTTCGAACGACACATGGCGCACGGATTGGCAGAACTCTCAGCCCGATACAGCCGAGATATGGATAGGATCGAGAGACGGCTGACGTTGATAGAGGATAGAGTCGCTATGAACACCAGCAGGATCGATGAGATTCATCAGCATACCTCCCACCTGGTGGAGAACTCTGAGGTCCACTTTCTGGTAGACTTTCCGGCAGCCTTCGATCCACCTAATGACGGCGAGCCGGGTTCTTAGTTTTTCTTTCCTTTTCTTTTTCTTTTGTTGTTTTCATTCTATGTGTGATCACGTCTGGGCTGTATGAATTATGAATCTCTGTGTAATATTGATTGATATGACATAACAGCATTGTTTTCTCTATGTTTTCTTGTTATTTCTATTATTTCCTTATTTTTCCTTTTTACCCATAGTCCTTCGAATAAGTGTGGGGTAAGAATCTTTTTTGTTTTGTTTCTTGTTTTCAAATAAGTGTGGGGTAGTTTAGCTATGCATGAACACTGAGGACAGTGTCAGACTTAAGTGTGGGGTAGCAGTGCACAGTGCACTGTAGTGAGAAAATTTTTGAAAATTTTTGCATGATTTTGCTTGTTTTCCCAATATTTTTACACCATTCTAAAAAAATTTCAAAATTTTTCATTCTTTCAGACTTCTAAATGCAGTATGATTGGTTAAACATTGCTTATGTCTATGATATATAGGTAGAATGTTATGGTTAGTAGGAGGCAATGTGATAGCTATCTTGGACTAATTGATTAGGAATAGGGAATTCCTGATAACTGAGCACAACTTTGTCTGGATTAGAGACCTCAGCCAATTACCTTTTCAAGACTGAACTAGATAAAATTAGACCAGTTGTGGATGTTTTGACAATTAGAATGACTAGATGAGACTCTGAGCTAAAAGTGAAAAGAAATTAAAGAAAGTTAATTAAATAATGGTAGTTTGCCAGCGGCCTTCGCTACTCGAGCACCACTCCTTCGGGGAACTTAAAGCCTGATGCCCTAAGGTCGTGTAGATCTGGGAGTCATCGGAGTGGGACTCGCTACATGGGTAGTTGAAGTTGACGTGTTCTAAGCAGACTCAAAATACCCTGGAAAAGCTATAAAAGAAAAATTCATCAATAAGCGCTAAATAAGTAAAAATCTGATCACCAAGGCTCAGAACTCATAAAAGTTGTCTGTTGTCAGTATGTCTGGCGACGGGTCGAAGTGTTATCTGGTAACAATCAAGACGAGAGTATATTGTGTTGACTATCTGGTCTAGGCTAGTACACACACTACACATCAGGAAGACCTTGTGACTAAGAAAGGAGTTCAACCTAGTTGTTAAGTTATTTTCTGCTTGACTATAACAATCTGCTAGAGACATTTGAGACCTTGTCATAACAACCTGACCAGTCAGACCTGTGTTAAGCATTGTCTGAATAAATTTTTGGAATAAAAACATGACTAGGAATTTAAGTGACTGCACCATGATTTAGAATCACTAACTTCAAGGGGACTTTGCTTGAGGACAAGCAAAAAGCTAAGTGTGGGGTTATCTGATATGCGAAAATCGTATCACCTTTTTAGCATGTTTTTATATATGATTTAGGGTGAAATTAAGGGTAAAATTGATCTTAATTGTTTATTATTTACTTAATTTCACAGTTTTTATGATTTTGGAAGTGTCAGGTGAAAAGTAGACGAAAACAGCAAATTTTGGGGCAAAAACGCAATTTTTGGAAATGCTGACTTGGTCAAAGGCTCAAGATGGGCGTCCCGAAACCGGGACGGGCGTCCTGACTTGGTCAACAGACGAGGACGGGTGTCCCAATCCGGGACGGGCATCCCGAACCCCCAAATCAAGTCCCACATCGAATTTTTGATGAAAAATCACCCTGGGAAGCTGCTATAAATACCCCAGGCCTCCAGCAGTTGAATTCATCCCTCTCCACTCGATCTGAGTCATTCAGTGGTTTCCAGTGTACAATTCTCTAGTACACAACTTACTCGGAGACTCAGATTTCAGTAGAAGTTTTCTTTCTTTCCTTTTTGTTTTCATTTTTCTAGTTTCTGAGAAATAGTCTCAGATCCTAGGGTTCGATAGATAGGTTCGTTTCTGGTATTCATAGAATACCCGGGATTTCGTTAGGAGATCCTAAGAGGGCTCTAGGCGTTCGAAGAGTCAGTCCACATGGCTGGGCTTAAGCTGGGTATTAAGGTAAAGCCCAGTTACTAGGCTGAGGAAGCGTCCTCCGAAGGTTCTGGCAAGCAGAGTCGGGGCGAGCAATACAACATATACAGCAGTACGCTCCATCGGCGAGACTACGTAAAGGGTGATTTCTTTATGGCATCAGTCCCCGTGTCCCACTCTTCTATATTGTTATTGTGTTGTGCCAAAAATTGATTATGAATACGAGATTACGATTTGTATGAATATTTGTTTTATATGTTGAAGTTGTTATATTTTTCCAGAAATGGCCACCTGCTTAATATTCACTATGTCTGCATGTCTAATGTGCTCTTTTAAACTAAAGTTAGGGTTATAGACAATTCCTAACCACGGTCTAATCATAACCTGTTTAGTTTAACAGACATCAATTAGTATTGGTCTCTGCCATGCTAGATAAAATAACCTGCTGAACACCCTGCTTGTTAGAGTAGTCTAGGTAGGCCGAGCTGAGTCCGATTATGCCGGCGGCTAGGGCAAGCGGCATGATCCCCGAAGTGACATAGGGCTTTCATGGATGCCTTCATCCCGAACCGTGAGTAGGGCCGTCATTAAGGTAGGGCGGTTTATTAGAGATCTCGGATGTGGTACGCCTTTAGACACAGAACATAGTTGCAATCCAGGCTAAGATATATCTCAAATACTCGAATATAGGTCAATCAACATATAGGAACAGTATAACATAGAATCAGGACCTCATCTATAAAACACTTTTGGGATTAATTAGACTTAAACCTAGTGGAGAATGGATCACCCTCTCATCAAAGTTATTGATGAAGATTGCATAACTGGATCATAAGATAAGAGTTAGGATAAAAGGCTAGTTACTACTAAGCCGTTGCCACTTCCCTGGGAGTACGATATTTAACTTAATAAAATCGTAGATACTTTCCAACAGACTAGCTACACGATAGGTACTCTGCCTTAGGTTCTGATTGATTAAGTGACAATAATTGAATGCTAAGTGACAGTTAGTAAGACTCAGTCCTTAATTACTCATAATCGACACAGGTAAATAAAGCCTATCTTTTAGCATACCAATCGAAACGCATCATCGGGACGCCCATCCCGAACTCAGCATTTCTAAAAATTGCATTTTTACCCCAAAATTTGCTGTTTTCGTGCAATTTGCTCCTGAAACTTCCAAAATCAAAATTTAAGCAATTTTATGTCAATTTGATTCAATTAAGATCAAATACATTCAAATATTGCCCTAATTTATGTCTAAAAACATGCTAAAAAGGGTATATGATTTGTGCATATCAGAAAGTTCATGTAATATACTACGCTAGCAAAACCTTAACTGATGCTCAAGAAAATTACATTACAATAGAAAAGGAATTACTAGCAGTAGTATACGCGTTTGATAAATTACGATCTTATCTAGTCTTGTCTAAAAACAATATTTACACTGATCACTCTGAGATATCTGTGTTCAATAAAACTAATGTTGAACCAAGAATGATTAAGTTGAGTTTTATTGTTACCAGAATTTGATATAGAAATAAGGGAAAAGAAAAGGGGATGAATATCTAGAAAGCAAACCATTGGTCTAGATTAGAAAACCCTGAGTTAGAGGCTATGGATGAGATAGTATATCTGATAAATTATTTTTGGATGAGAATTTATTTGCATTGTTTGCTATGTATGATAAATCTCCTCCATGATTTACCGATATTATAAACTACCTAGTCGCTGAACTGTTCCCAAGTGATATGACTTATCAGCAGAAGAAGAAATTCTTTGCTGATTTAAAATATTACTATTGGGAAGATTCCTTTTCTATTTCGAATTATTGCAGAGTAATTGATCAGAAGATGTGTCTCAGAAGACAAAGGCCACAAGATTATGAAGCATTGCCATCAAAGATCTACGGGAGATAATCAAAGAATCTGTATCCTTGATATAGTACCGCGATGCTTGCAAATTAACAGGTAACACGTCTTCTAGAGATCATCTACCCCAACAAGGTATACAGAGTGTTGAAATCTTCCATATCTGGGGTATTGATCTCATAAATCCTTTTTCTTTCTTCCTTTTGGCAACAAGTACATCATAGTAGATGTAGAACACTTTCAAAATGGCCTGAACCACAGGCATTACCTACTAATGATGTTAAAGTCATGTGCAGATTATGTGAGAAACTATTTTTCAAATTCAGATGTGATAATATCTTGATAAGTGATAAAGGGTTGTCCACCGACTAACGCAGCTAACGCTTCTTCTGATGAGCAGTTAGAGGCATTAATAGCTAATGATAATAGTCAAATTAATGCCTTTCAACAAAGAAGAAACGTTCAACCTATGTATCAAATTTGTGAAGTCTGCCAAGTATCACACTTTAGTAGGGATTGCTATGGGAACGGAATACTAACATTCCAAAAGAGGTAGGAGCAGGTTGCTGCAGAATGCTGCTCCAATGGGAAACACATAAAATCCCTACCGAAGAAATCAGCCGGGATTTAGTGGAGGAATAACTCTGGAGCTAAAAACTTCCAGAAAATACCACCACAATAAAGTCCCTACCCGCAGAATCAACAGAGGAGATGTTATTAATGGTCAGACCCGTTTACTGTTACAAAAGTGTCGGCATGGGAAGTTTGTGTTATAATGGAGCAAGACAACACTACTAAAAAGGTGAACGGGCAACAATTAAAGCTGTACAAGTGCGAGTAAGTGACCTACATACCAAGCAATATCAATCGATCGATAGATATAGAAGAGTTTGGCGTTGTATCAGGAGTATAGTTGTGGAGGAGCTTGCGTCCCCTACATACTAGTCAGCTGTGTGAAACTTCCCAGAGGAAGTCGCAACTATTTGGGCCCAAATCTGCACCATTGGAGCCCCCTACCACCACGGTTTTGCCAAATCTTCAGGTATCTTTTCTGTCCTTCGATACTTGCATTTAATACCGTCATAGGTAGACACACCCTACATACGAAGCACACTGCAGAGTCAGCAACTCCAACATTCAGAGCTTACATAGTCGAGGACATTTCAGCAATAGCACATGGCTGAGGTGAAAAGCCAATTGACAAATCAGAAAAGATCCTTCTGCTCGAGACATGAAGGGAGTCTTTCTAATCCTCATCTTCCTCTACTTTTATTTTGTTTTCCTTTAATTTTTTATCTTCATTTTATGATTGTATGAATATGTGGTTTGCATGTTGAAGTCATTTATATTTTTCCAGAAATGGTCACCAGCTTAACTATCATTATAATTGCATGTCTACTGTAGTTTCTTTTAAACTAGATGAATGGTTATAGACAATTTCTAACCACGGTCTAATCATAACCTGTTTAGTTTAACAGGAATTAATTTAGGACTTCCCGTTGGAAGCATTAATGTATGCCATATTAGATGAAATAACCTATAGATCACCATGTTTGTTAAAGTAGTCTAAGTAGGCTGAGTTTGTGCATTTATGCAGGCGTTAGGGCGAGCGTCATGATCTCCTGAGTGACACAGGACTTTCATGGATGCCTTTAGCTCGAACCGTGAGTAGGGCCGTCATTAAGGTAGGGTAGTTTATCAGGTAACTCAGATGTGGTACACCGGTAGAATCAGTACATAATTGCAATCTAGACCAAGATATATCTAAAATACTAGAAGATAGGTCAATCAACATGTAGGAACAATATAACATAAAATCAGAACATTGTCTGTAAAACACTCTTGTAGGCTTTAATAGACTTGAACCTAGTGGAGAATGAATCACCCTCTCATCAAAGAATTTGATGAACGATTGCATAACTGGATCATAAGATAAGAGTTAGGGTAAGAGGATAGTTACTACTAAGCTGTTACCACTTCCCTGGGAGTACGATAAATTGATTAAATTAAAATCGTAGATACTTTCCAACATATTAGCTACACGATAGGTACTCTGCCTTAGGTTATGATTGATTAAGTGACAATATAGAGACTAAATGTGACAATTAGTCATTCTAAGTCCTTAGTTATTCATAATCAACATAGGGTAAAATAATGCCTATTTTAGCATATCAGTCGGAACACATCAAAAATTTTCACCTAAATTTTTCAATCAAGAACAAATATCCTTTGAATAAAATTTTGAAAAATAAATAAGAACCCATTTATTGTTTGAAAAAAAGAATAATGGGTAAATTATTAATTCAAATATATCTCAAAAGATTATTTATTTGCCTATGAAAAGAATTCTTCCCTTTTCTTCACCGCTCATTTTTCTGTGCTCTCTGTTCTACTCGCATGTCACTTACTTTTCTTAGAAAAAGCGCAATTATATCCTCTTGGAGATGAACTAATGCTCTGAGCTGATCTACACTAGCATTTGTGTTCAGTATTGCCTGATCGGTATGACAAAATCTACCTGCAATTGTCTGATCCATAGAATGAATCCTATTAGTCAAATTGTACATCTGCACAGATAAGACTGACTGGAAATCATTAGTGCTACCCCCGGACGAAGGTGTATGATCGGTAGGTGCTAGTGTGGATTCTGGAGATGTGGGAGAAGCATGGGTGCGATCAACAAAGATGGGTACACATTCAGGAGCTCTTGGGGTAGGAATGTGAACTAGAGATTTTGGTGGTTCATTCCTTGGAAGAAAGGTTTCCTCAGATGGATCTTCTTCTAAACTAGGCTCACAAGCGTTTAAGAATCTGGCTAGTAATGAACTAGTATCTTCGTTGTAATTTATTTCTATAGGTTGTATTGGTCTAGCTCCCAGAGGTGCTTCATTCTCAAGGTTTGATGGTCCTTTGGGTTTCTTTTTCTTGCTAATAAGAGACTCTAGATTCTCTAACTGTTCTACTACTCTGTCAGTAGTTGCCCTTGTTCTCTTCATCTATAATTTATGGCAAAATTTGGGTTAAATCAATTTCTCAAAATAATATTTTCAAAAATTGAAGAAAAAGAAAAACAAACATAAAAAGAAAATTTCCTTAGTATGTTTTTAGAATAATTTTCTTAAATTTGATTAACCTAAATTTCTTAATTTCAGATAATTTCTAAAATTAATTATTTAAGGTAAACCTATAGTTCAGAAAATTAATTGACTAATTCAAATAAGCATGATTGTTTACTAAGGTATTGATGCGATTCCGGTTGACGTACTAAATAGGTGTTATTTTACCCTATGTCGATTATGATTAATTAAGGACTGTGATTGACTAATTGTCACGTTTAGTCTTATGGTGTCACTTAATCAGCCAGAATCTAAGGCAGAGTACCTATCGTGTAGCTAGTCTATTGGAAAGTATCTACGATTTTACTAAGTTAATTATCGTACTCCCAGGGAAGTGGCAACGGCTTAGTAGTAACTAGCCTCTTATCCTAACTTTTATCTTATGATCCAGTTATACAATCTTCATCAAATACTTTGATGAGAGGGTGATCCATTCTCCACTAGGTTCAAGTCTAATTAATCCTAGAAGTGTTTTAAAGATAAGTTCTGATTCTATGTTATACTGTTCCTATATGTTGATTGACCTATATTCGAGTGTTTTAGATATATCTTAGCCTGGAATGCAACTATGTTCTGTGTCTAAAGGTGTACCACATCTGAGTCTCTATGCTACCGCCCCCTATCATTAAGGTAAACGGCCCTACTCACGGTACGAACAAAGACAGTTATGAAAGCCCTATGTCACTTTCGGGGATCACTCTGAAGGCTCGTAATCGCTGGCATAACGCTCTACTCAACCTACCTAGACTACTCTAACAAGCCAGGTGTTCAGCATGTTATTTTATCTAGTATGGCAGACACCAATACTAATTGATGCCTGTTAAACTAAACAGGTTATGAATAGACCGTGGTTAGGAATTGTCTATAACCCTATTTTAGTTTAAAAGAAACTACATTAGACATGCAGACATAATGATTATTTAGCAGGTGGCTATTTCCGGAAAAACATAATAACTTCAACATACAAAACAACTATTCATAAAATCATAATCTGATATTCATAATTGATGTTTAGGACAAAGCAATAAAACATATAAGAGAGGGGTATGGGGGCTGATGCCATAAAGAAATCACCCTTTACTTAGTCTCGCCTACAGAGCGTACTGCTGTATATGTCGTATTGCTCGCCCTGACTCTGCTCACCAGAACCTTCGGAGGACGCTTCCTCAGCCTAGTAACTGGGCTTTACCTTAATACCCAGCTTAAGCCCAGCCTTGTAGACTGACTCTTCGAACGCCTAGAGCTCTCTTAGGGTCTCCTAACGAAACCCTGGGTATTTTATGAATGCTGGAAACGAACCTATCTATAGAAACCTAAGATCTGAGACTATTTCTCAGAAACTAAAACAAAACACTAATAAGAAAGAAAACTGAGATCCGAGTCTCTGAGTGAGTTGTGTACTGGAAAACTGTACACTGGAAACCACTTAATGACTCAGATCGAGTGGAGAGGGATGATTTCAACTGCTGGAGGCCTGGGGTATTTATAGCAGCTTCCCGGAGTGAAAATCTCTGAAAAATTCGATGTGGGACAGCTTCTGGCGGCTCGGGACGCCCATCCTGATTCGTTGACCAGGTTCGGGACGCCCGTCCCGGTTCAGGACGCCCGTCCTGGCGGTTTGACTGGGTCGGGACGCCCGTCCCGGACCTTTGACCGGGTCAACATTTCCAAAAATTGCGTTTTTGCCCCAGAATTTGCTGTTTTCGTCTACTTTTCACCTGACACTTCCAAAATCATAAAAACCGTGAAATCAAGTAAATAGTAAATGATTAATGTCAATTTACTCTCGATTTCACATTAAAACATACATAAAAACATGCTAAAAATGTGATACGATTTTCGCGTATCAGGTATAGATTACTACCGTTACCTATCATAATCTTCTAGAATTTTGATCAGGAGTCCTAAAATTTTATGAATGTTCCCCAGCAATGGCGCCCAAAATCTAATGCATTTCGATTGGTATGTTAAAAGATAGGGTTTACTCACCTATGTTAATTATGAATAATTAAGGACTGTAGCATTACTATCTATCACTTTAGCATTTATTGGTTGTCACTTAATCAATTATAACCTAAGGTAGAGTACCTATCGTGTAGCTAGTTGTTGGAAAGTATCTACGATTTATAAATATTAATATCGTACTCCCAAGGAACTGACAACGGCTTACTAGTAACTATCACTTAATCCTAACAATAATCTTATTATAGAATCAGTCGATAGATTATTAATAGTTGGAGAGTTGTTTTATCACAACAGCACAAGCAAGTATCAAGCATGTAGGAGGTATCAAATAGACATGTATTCTGATGTATACTCATGTTTCTACAATTTTGTTGACCTATCTTCGAATATTTTGGATATATCTTGGTCTGAAATGCAATTATGAATTGTATCTATTTGTGTACCATATCTAAATTACTTGGTGTATTCATCCCTACTGTAGGATGATCCTTCTCACATTTCGGGTTAAAGTATCCATGAAAGCCTATGTCACTTAGGAAATCATACCACTCACCCTAGGGCTGGCCTAGCGCACAAACTTAACCTCATTAGGTTACTCTAACAAACATGGTTATTCGTATGTTATTTTACATAATCTGGCAGACCTTAAGGTCTGTTAAACTAAACAGGTTATGTTTTAGACTATGGTTAGGAGTTGTCTATAACCATGCATTTAGTTTAAAGGAGCAAATAGATAATCAGGCATAATGTTAATTAAGTAGGTGACCTTTTCGGAAAAATGAACAGAACCTCAACTTGCAAACATGAATAATATAGCAATCCTAATTCAGTATTCAAATATGTATCTAGATGAACACAACTCAAAGATATACATAAAGGATCTAGGGAAGCATGTCCATAGAGTAGTCACCCCTTTGTGAGGCCCGCCAGTGTTTCCAAACTTGTATCCTTTGGGTTGCTCGATCCTACTCTGATTGGTAGAACCTTCGGAGAATGCTTCCATGGTCTAGTAGCAATTGCTTTACCTTATGTTTAGGCTTAAGCAATGCCCTTTGGACTAAGTCTACGCTATCGTATTGCTCTCTTAAGATTTCCTAATGAAATCCCGGTATTCTATGAATACCAAAAACAAACACTAATCTAATTGAATTCCCAGAATATGAGATAAACACTCAGAGAATAGAGAAAACGAGACACTCGATGTTGCTAGATGACTTGTATTGAGTGTTGAGGGATGATTTCAACCTTCTGGACCCTAGGGTATTTATAGGGGTGAGAGGAGTGATTTTTGCTTGGAAAACTGATGTGGGACACTATTCTGCTGCTCAGGATGCCCGTCCCGAGGCTTGGAATGCCCGTCTTGAGCTTTGACCAGGTCAGGGTGGGCGTCCTGACCTCTGGGACAGCCACCCCGAGCCTTGACTCAGTCACGGTGGGCATCCTGAGCTCTAGGACGGCCACCCCGAGCTCAGCTCTTCCAAAAATTACACTTTTTCCCCAATATTTATTGTTTTATGCAATTTACTCATGAGACTTCCAAAATCACAAATTATGCAAAATAATGTTAATTTGAATCAATTATGATCAAATTGGTTCCAATATTACCCTAATTTGTGTCTAAAACATGCTAAAATGTGATATAATTTGTGCATATCAGCAATTGAAAACTTTAATTCAAATCCCAGTAATCCAAACAAAGCCACCCAAATTCTACTAGTAAACTTGGCATCCCTGTCAGTAACTATGTCCTTCGGTACACCAAAGTATTTCACATATGTTTGAAAAATAACTCTGTTGCAACGTCAACTGGACAAGATGATGGGGCAGAGACAAATATAGCATATTTCGAAAATCTATCAACTATTACAAAAATAGAAGTTAAATCATTCACCTTAGGTAACCCATAGATGAAATCCATCGAAATACTCTACCATGGCCCATTGATTCGTACCGATCGACATGCTAAAAGAAAGGATTTATGTACCTATTTTGATTATGAATAATTAAGGACCGAGTCTTACTAATTGTCACTTTTAGCAATATTTGTTGTCACTAATCAATCAGAACCTAAGGCAGAGTACCTATCGTGTAGCTAGTTCTTGGAAAGTATCAACGATTTTAATTTATTAATATCGTACTCCCAGGGAACTGGTAACGGCTTAGTAGTAACTATCCCTTAACCCTAACACTTATCTTATCATGCAATTAATCAATCATTTAATCAATATTTTTGAGATTGATTGGTGATCCCAACCACACATAGCACATAAGTATTTACCTTGCAAGAGTATCAAATAGACATAAGTTCTGATGTATGTTTTATTGTTCCTACATGTTGATTGACCTATCTTCGAGTATTTTAGATATATCTTGGTCTAGAATGCAATTATGTACTATATCTTGCATGTGTACCACATCTGAGTTACCTGATAAATCACCATACCTTAATGATGACCCTACTCACGGTTCGAGTTAAAGGTATCCATGAAAACATGTGTCACTCAAGAATTCATGCCACTCACCCTAACAACGGAATAGAGAACAAACTCAGCCTCATTAGATTAATCTAACAAATATGGTGATCTATAAGTTATTTCACCTAATATGGCAGACCTTAATGCTTTTTTATTCTAAATTAAGGCATGTTAAACTAAATAGGTTATGATTAGACCATGGTTAGGAATTGCCTATAACTGTTCATTTAGTTTAAAAGAGCAAGCAGATAATTCAGTCATAATGTAAATTCAGCAGGTGACCTTTCTGGAAAAATGAACATTACTTCAACATTCACAACATATATAACAGAGCAATCATAATTTGGTATTCAAATTAGTATTTAGATGAACACAACATAAAGTATACAGAGAGGATCTAGGGGACCATCACCATAAAGTATTCACCCTTTATCAGGTCAGCCGACGGAGCGACTACTTGTATACTCTGGGTTGCTCGACCTGACTCTCAACAGCAGAACCTTCGGAGAATGCTTCCTTAAACTAGTAGAGATTGCTTTACCATACATCCTGGGCTTAAGCAATGCCCTGTTGACTAGCTCTTCGCTCACCTAATGCCCTCTTAGGCTCAACTAAAGAAATCTCGGGTATTCTAAGAATACCAAAGATGAACCATATCTAATCGAATTCTAAGAACCTGAGATAAACACTCAGGGAACAAAGAAAACGAGACGCTCTTATATTGCTAACTACTCATGTGAGTGCAGAAAAATGCACTTGAGTCACTGAATGACTTATATCGAGTGTAAAAATATACACTTGAAGTCACTAGATGACTCAAATCGAGTGATGAGGGATGATTACAACTGAGGAAGGCCTGAGGTATTTATAGTAGGGGAAATGAGGGATTTTCTCTTCCATTTCCGATGTGGGACTGCTTCATCACGCTCAGGAAGCTCATCACGCTCGGGAAGCTCATCCCGAGTTCGGGATGCCCATCCCGAACTCAGAAGTTCCAAAAATTACATTTTTCCCCAATATTTACTATTTTCTTGCACATTTCACCTGAAACTTCCAAAATCACAAATTCTGTAAAAATATGTTAATATCAATCAATTAAGATCGATTTGGTTCCAATTTTGCCCTAATTTGTGCCTAAAACATGCTAAAAAGTGATATGATTTGTGCATATCACCCATCAAGAATAGGAAAAGGTTAACAAACTAGGTTCCCTTTACCTTTCAACCTTGTCTTGTTGACACACTAAACATGTTCGAACGTACGCTTCGATGTCATTCTCCATCCGTGGCCAAAAGAATCTTCTTGCCAACAAAGAACGAGTCCTTTCAATACCAGGATGATCAGCATACAACGAATCATGTGCTTCCTTAAGCAACATCCTTCTCAACTCTCCACTAGGGACATAGGCTCATCCACCTTTAGCATACAACATTCTGTCATCTAGCCAATATCTTCTCACAGTGCCCTCCTGCACTAAAGATATTAATTTCTGAAAAATAGGGTCATTAGGGGCATACTCACGTATTTTTGCCACAAAATCTAATTCCACAATCGAAACCACAAATAGTGTCATGCACACAGTTCGTCTACTCAATGCGTCTGCCACCAAGTTTGTCTTGCTTGGCCTATGCACCCACTCAAAATCAAATTTTGCCAAGAACCCTTGCCATCGAGCTTGCTTTGCGGATAGCTTCTTTTGCATTTTGAAATAAGTGTTCGCCATATTGTCTGTTACCACTATGAAAGACGATCCCAACAAGTAGTGTCTCCAAATCATAAGGCAATGAATCACAGCCGTCATCTCCTTTTCATAGGTAGAATAACACTGCTCACAATCCTTCATCTTGTGACTTTCGAATGCTAACAGGTGGTGTTCTTGCATCAACACTCCCCCATTCCCACGATCTGATGCATATGTATGTACTTCAAAGGGCAACTCAAAGTTTAGCAACTATAGCACAGGGCAATCACAATTGCATCTTTGAGTTTTTGGAATGCCTCCACACACTCCTTGCTCCACGTTCAGTCTACTCCCTTTTTCAAGAGGTCGGTCAACGGGCTTGCCACACTTGCATACCCACCAATGAATCTCCGATAGTAGTTAGCTAATCCCAAGAATGATCTCAGCTCCGCTACTACCGTCTGGGTAGACCAACTTTGATATGCACAAATCATATCACATTTTTAGCATGTTTTTAGACATAAATTATGGACTAATTGAGACCAAATCGAGAGTGTTTGGTGTCTAATCGAAATCCCCGATTGTGAGCCCAACTTTGACTCGATTAGATAGTGTTCTTTTTTTGTATTCATAGAATACTTGGGATTTCGTTAGGAGATCCTAAGAGAGCATTAGGTGAGCGAATAGGTAGTCAACATGGCATTACTTAAGCCTAGGATGTAAGGTAAAGCAATTGCTACTAGGCTAAGGAAGCATTCTCCGAAGGTTTTGCCGTTCAGAGTCAAGTCGAACAACCCAAAGTATACAAGTATTGGCAACGCCGGCGGACCTAATAAAGGGTGAATACTTTATGGTGGTTAGATCTTCTCTGTATAACTTTGTGTTGTGTTCGTCTAAAAATCAATTTGAATACTGAATTATGATTGCTATATTATACATGTTTTGCAGGTTGAGGTTCTACTCATTTTTTTTTGGAAAGGTCACCTGATAAATTAACATTATGCCTGATTATTTGTTTTTTTAAACTAAATGAACGGTTATAGACAATTCCTAACCATGGTCTACATCATAACCTATTTAGTTTAACAGGCCTTAAGTTAGGGTAGAATATATTAAGGTCTGCCATATTAGGTAAAATAACTTACAAATCACCATGTTTGTTAAAGTAGCCTAATGAGGCTGAGTTTGGGAGCTATGCCGGCATTAGGGTGAGTGGTATGATTTCCTGAGTGACACAGGCTTTCATGGATATTTTAACCCGAAATGTGAGAAGGGTCATCATTAAGGTAAGGTGAATACATAAGGTAACTCAGATGTGGTACACAAGCAGATACAATTCATAATTGCATTCCAGACCAATATATATCTAAAATGTTCGAAGATAGGTCAACCAACTTGTAGAAGAAGTAAATATACATCATAATATATGTCTAGAGGATAACTATTGCATGCTTGATAAGTGCTTGTTTTGTGTGATTGGGATCACCAATCAATCCAAGATATTGATAATCGATTGATTGATTAGATAAATAAGATGATTGTTAGGATTAAGGGATAGTTGCTACTAAACCCTTACCAGTTCCATGGGAGTAAAATATTTATATTTTAAAATCGTAGATACTTTCCAAGAACTAGCTACACGATAGGTACTCTACCTTAGTTTCTGATTGATTAAGTGACAACAATTAAATGCTAAAGTGATAGTTAGTAAGACTAAGTCCTTAATTACTCATAATCAATATAGGTAAATAAATCCTATCTTTTAGCATATCAATTGGAACGCATTATATTTTTGGCACCGTTACCGGGGAACATTCATAAAATTTTAGGATTCCTGATCAAAATTCTAGAAGGTTATGATAGGTAACGGTAGTAATCTATGCCTTAATAAACAATCAATCTTATTTGAATTAGTCAATCAATTTCCTTAACTATAGGGTTATCTTGAATAATTAATTTTAGAAATTATCTGAAATTAAGAAATTTAAGTTAATCAAATTTTAGAAAACTATTCTAAAATCGTACTAAGGAAATTAAATTAGAAAATATATACAAAATTAAGATTTTAGAGCACAAATTACAAATAGATCTTTGCGCAGATCTTCCTAATGCTTTTTGGAATAGAAAATAGCATATGGTATGCTTACCATATGAACCTGATTTTGATGAAAAAACCATTCCAACCAAGGCTAGACCAATTCAAATGAACCGTGAACTCATTGCCCATTGCCAGAGAGAAATTAATGATCTTTTGTCAAAACAAATTATTACTCCAAGTCAATCACCTTGGAGTTGTGCAGCCTTTTATGTCAATAAAAGCGTCGAGATTGAACGAGGTGTTCCGTGACTTGTTATCAACTACAAACCACTCAACATACCCTAAGATGGATTAGGTATCCAATTCCTAACAAAAAAGATTTACTCTAACGTTTATATGCTGCTTCTATATTTTCGAAATTTGATTTAAAATGTAGTTTCTGGAAAATACAGATTGATCCCCTTGATAGATATAAAACAACTTTTACTGTTCCTTTTGGTCAGTATCAATGGAATGTCATGCCTTTCGGATTAAAAAATGCCCCCTCCGAATTTCAACGGATTATGAATGACATTTTTAATCCCTATTCAACATTTATTATTGTTTATATTGACGATATTTTGATTTTCTCATATAGCATTGATCAACATTTCAAGCATTTACATACTGATATGCATAAATCATATCACTTTTTAAGCATGTTTTTAGGCATAATTTAGGGCAAAATCGGTGTTAAATTGTTTTCAATTGACTGTTATTAACTCAATTTCGTAGTTTTTGTGATTTTGGAAGTGTCAGGTGAAAAGTGCAAGAAAATGGCAAATTTTGGGGCAAAAACATGATTTTCAGAAGTTTGGAAGTCGGGATGGGCGTCCAGAACCCAGGACTTGCATCCTGACCTGGTCAACAGGCCAAGACGGGCGTCCCAGATCCAGGACGGGCATCCCGAATGCCTGGTCAAAGTCCCACATCAAATTTTTGAGAGAAATTCACCCAGTTCCCCTGCTATAAATACCCCAGGCCTTCCTCAGTTGAAATCATTCCTCTTCACTCGATCTGAGTCATCTAGTGACTTCAAGTATACAATTTTCTATAGTATAAAAATCACTTAGTGATCTCAAGTTTTAGTATAGGTATATTTATAGTCTTAGAGAGTGTCTCGTGTTCTTCGTTTCTGAGAGTCTGTCTCAGATCTTAGAATACGACTAGATAGGTTCGTTTTTGGTATTCATAGAATACCCAAGATTTCGTTAGGAGATCCTAAGAGGGCACTAGGCGTTCGAAGAGTTAGTCAATTGGGTTGTGCATAAGCTGGGTATTAAGGTAAAGCATAGCTACTAGGTTGAGGAAGCGTCCTCCTAAGGTTCTGTCGAGCAGAGTCGAGTCGAGCAGTCTAACATATACAAGCAGTTGCTCCATTAGCGGACTACGTAAAGGGTGAATACTTTATGGCATCGGTCCCCTTGTCCCTCTCTTTATATGTATGTACTGTGTTCGTCCAAATAATTACTATGAATATTAAACTATGATTATATGAATATGTGTTTTGCATGTTGAAGTTATTTATATTTTTCCGGAAATGGTCACCAGCTTAACTATCATTATGACTGCATGTCTACTGTAGTTTCTTTTAAACTAGATGAATGGTTATAGACAACTTCTAACCACGGTCTAATCATAACCTATTTAGTTTAATAAGCATTAATTTAAGACTTCCCGTCAAAAGTATTAATGTCAGCCATATTAGATGAAATAACCTATAGATCATCATGTTTGTTAAAGTAGTCTAAGTAGGCTGAGTTTGTGTGTTTATGCCTGTGCTAGGGCTAGCGGCATGATCTCCTGAGTGACATAGGACTTTCATGGATGCCTTTAGCTCGAACCGTGAGTAGGGCCATCATTAAGGTAGGACGGTTTATTAGGTAACTCAGATGTGGCACACCTGTAGACTCAGTACATAATTGCAATCTAGACCAAGATATATTTAAAATACTCGAAGATAGGTCAATCAACATGTTGGAACAGTATAACATAAAATCAGAACATTATCTGTAAAACACTCTTTTAGGCTTAGATAGACTTGAACCTAGTGGAGAATGAATCACCCTCTCATCAAAGAATTTGATGAACGATTGCATAACTGGATCATAAGATAAGAGTTAGGGTAAGAGGATAGTTACTACTAAGCCGTTACCACTTCCCTGGGAGTACGATAATTGATTAAATTAAAATCGTAGATACTTTCCAACAGACTAGCTACACGATAGGTACTCTGCCTTATGTTCTGATTGATTAAGTGACAATATAGAGACTAAATGTGATAATTAGTCAATCTAAGTCCTTAGTTACTCATAATCAACATTGGGTAAAATAACACCTATTTTAGCATATCACTCAGAAACCCATCAGATTTTTTGCGCCGTTGCCGGGGAAATATCATAATGAATTTAGGATTCCTGATCAAAATTCTAGAAGCTTATGATAGGTAACGGTAGTAATCTATATCTTAGACCCAACAATTATTTTATGCTAGTTAGACAATCAGTTTCCGAAATATAGGGTTATCATAACTAATTAATTTTAGACATTATCTGAAATTAAGACATTTAGGATAATCAAATTTTAGAAAATTATTCTAAAACCGTATTAAGGAAATTTCATTTGCTTTCGAAAAAAAAACAAAATATAAAAATATAAAAAGTTAAAAACAAAATAAATTCTTTTTTTGTTTACAATTTTACTTTTAAAAATTATATTTTCTGGAAAAAAATTATTTTCCAAAAAATTAAAGAAATATTTTTTTCCTGTTTACAGTTTTCGTGTTTGTTTGTTATTTCTATTATTTAATTTCGAAAAAAAAAATAAAATTAGGAAAGAATATTTTTCTTTTGAGCTGTCAATGTTTTGCTTAGGTCTTAATTTGGAAGAAATATCATTTTAGAATTTTCTTAGGTCATGCTAGATTTATTAGACGAATCATGAAATAAGTTTTCTTTAATAGGCAGGCCTCTGAGTATTCTAATGGGAAAGGATGTTCCTTTTGTTGTTGAGGATAAATGCATGAGATCTTTTAAACCAAAAGGAATTACTGCACCCATTATGACATAACCTAATTGGAATTTGCTTTTTGAATTAATATGTGATGTAACGATGCAGTAATAATTGTTTTAGGAAAAAGGCATGACTAGAAATTCATGTTATATACTATGCAAGTGAGACCTTTTACTGATGCCCAGTAGAACCATACCACTACTGAAAAGGGATTACTAGTCGTTGTATATGATGATAGATTCATATCTAGTTTCATCTAAAACAATAGTATGCACTGATCACTTTGAGATATATGTTCAATAAAACTGTTGATGAACCATAATTGATTAAGTTAAGTTTTATTGTTACTTGAATTTGATGTAGAAGTAAGGGGAAAAGACAAGGGGATGAATATCTAGAAAAGCAAACCATTTGTCTAGATTAGAAAACCCTGAGTTAGAGGCTATTGATGAAACAGTATATCTGATAAATTATTTTTGGATGAGAATTTAATTTCATTGCTTGCTATGTATAATATTTCTCCTCCTTGGTTTATCGATACTGTAAATTATCTAGCCGCTAAGATATTCCCGAGTGATATTGATGCGTTCCGATTGGTATGCTAAAAGATAGGCTTTTATATACCTATGTCGATTATGAGTAATTAAGGACCGAGTCTTACTAACTGTCACTTTAGCATTCAATTGTTGTCACTTAATCAATCAGAACCTAAGGCAGAGTACCTATCGTGTAGCTAGTTCTTTGGAAAGTATCTACGATTTTAATTTATTAATATCGTACTCCCAGGGAACTGGCAACGGCTTAGTAGTAACTATTCCTTAATCCTAACATTCATCTTATTATCTAATCAGTCAATCGATAATCAATACTTTGAGATTGATTGGTGATCCCACTCACCCATAACAAGCAAATAGCATTCAAGAGTAGACAGGCATTCATCAATTTAAGCTCAGTTATTACAATTTGTTTGACCTTATCTTCGAACATTTTAGATATATCTTGATCTCTAAGGCAATTATGAAATGTAACCATCTGTTTACCATATCCGAGTTACCTAGTGTATTCACCCCTACCTTGGGATGATCCTTCTCATCTGTCGGATTAAAGTATCCATGAACGGTACCTTATGTCACTTCGGTATCATGTCACTTAACCCTAGGATTGGCCTAGCGTACAAACTCAGCTTTATTAGGGTACTCTAACAAACATGGTGATCTGTTTTGTTATTTCTTCCTAATCTGGCAGACCTTTTACAGTCTGTTAAACTAAACCGGTTATGATTCAGACCTTGGTTAGGAGTTGTCTATAACCCTAGTTTAATTTAAAAGGACACGACAGTTCAACATTCATAATGATAATTCTAGCTCTATGATCTTCCCGGGAAAATGAACAGTATCTCAAATTGTAAAACATGTATGATAATGAATTCAGTATCAAATTAATATTAAGATAAAACAATTAGTAAACATACAGAACCTCATCTAGGGGACCCACTATCATAAAGTAGTCACCGCTTTATGCAGGTCCAGCCGGCGCTGCAGCTCCTGTATGCTTCTGACTGCTCGATCCTACTCTGCTCGGTAGAGCTTTCGGAGAACGCTCCTCGGACCTAGTAGCAATTGCTTTACCTTACATCCCGGGCTTAAGCAAATTGCCCTAATTTGACTAAGAACACGCACCCTATCTTTCTCTTAGGATCTCCTAACGAAATCCAGGTATTCTATGATACCGAAAACGAACCCTATCTAGTCGTAATCTAAGATTCTGAAAGAGACTCTCAGAAAACAAAGAAAACGAGAAACTCTCTAAGAATAGAAATAAACTGATACTGAGCCCGAGTCTCTTAGTGACTTATGTACTCGAGAAAAATGTACAATCGAAGTCACTAAATGACTCAGATCGAGTGGAGAGGGATGATTTCAACTCCTAGAGGCCTGAGGTATTTATAGCAGCTTTCTGGAGTGAAAATCTCCAAAACATTCGATGTGGGACAAATTTTGGTGCTTCGGGACGCCTATCCTGGATTGGGACGCCCGTCATGGTGGTTTGACTGGGTCGGGACGCCCGTCCCGGACAGTTGACCAAGTCAGCATTTCCAAAAATTGCATTTTTGCCCCAAAATTTGCTGTTTTCGTCCAATTTGCTCCTGAAACTTCCAAAATCGAAATTTAAGCAATTTTATGTCAATTTGATTCAATTAAGATCAAATACATTCAAATATTGCCCTAATTTATGTCTAAAACATGCTAAAAAAGGTATACGATTTGTGCATATCAAATAACCCCACACTTAGCTTTTTGCTTGTCCTCAAGCAAACTCTACCTGAAGTTAGTGATTTTAAATCATATGTGTAATCACTTAAATTTTCTAGTCATATTTTTACTCCAAAAATTATTCAGACAATTCACAACGCAGGTCTGACTGGTTAGGTTGCTATGACAAGGTCTCAAATGTCTCTAGTAGATTATTATGATCAAGCAGGTTTAACAACTTAACAACTAGATTGAACTCTTTTCTCAGTCACAAGGTTTTCCTGATGTGTAGTGTGTGTACTAGGCTAGACCAGATAGTCAACACAATATACTCTCATCTTAACTACTACCAGATAACATTTCGACCCATCGCTAGACATACTAACAACAGATAACTTTTTGAGTTCTGAGCCTTGGTGATCAGATTTTTAATTCTTTAGCATTTTATTGATTTTTCTTTTATAGATCTTTCAGGGTATTTTGAGTCTGCTTAGAACATGTCAACTTCAACTACCCATGTAGCGAGTCCCACTCCGATGACTCCCAGATCTACACGACCTTAGGGCATCAGGCTTTAAGTTCCCCGAATGAGTGGTGCTCGAGTAGCGAAGGCCGCTGGCAAACTACCCTTATTTAATTTAGCTCAGAGTCTCATCTAGTCATTCTAATTGTCAATACATCCTCAACTGGTCTAATCTTATCTAGTTAAGTTTTGAAAAGGTAATTGGCTGAGGTCTCTAATCCAGACTAAGTTGTGCTCATTTATCAGGAATTCCCTATTCCTAATCAATAAGTTCAAAATAGTCATCACATTGTCTCCTACTAACCATAACATTCTACCTACATATCATGGACATAAGCAACGTTTAACCAATCATACTGCATTTTGAAGTCTGAAAGAATGAAAAAATTTGAAAATTTTTGGAAGGGTGTGAAAATACGGGGAAAACAAGCAAAATCATGCAAACATTTTCTCAAACTACTACAATGCACTGTGCACTGCTACCCCACACTTAAGTCTGACACTGTCCTCAGTGTTCATGCATATCTAAGTTACCCCTCACTTATTTGACTAACTAAGGGTAAGAATAAAGTATTGAAAGAAATAACAAATGACAAAACACGAAATAAAATGAAAGAGACACTCCCTTTACTAGTTGAGCAGAAGGACTTGCTCAGATATGTCCATTGGCTCTCGGTATGGTTTTAAACGTTGCCCGTTTACTTTCTGAGAGATGTTATCTTGATCCACGATGATGACTGCTCCAAATGGCGACACCTCTGTAATGGTAAACGGACCTGACCAATAACTATTTAGTTTTCCTAGAAACAATTTCAAACGTGAGTTGTATAATAACACTTTATCACCTGGTTCAAACTTTTTCTGGGATCTAAGTCTGTTATCATGTAGAATTTTACTCCTCATTTTAAATTGGAGAGAATTCTCATATGCATTAAACCTCCACTCATCCAATTCATTGAGTTGTAACATCCTATTTTCCTTAGACAAATTATCATCTAGATTGCATTTCTGCAAAGCCCAAAATGCTTTATGCTCTAGTTCGACAGGCAAATGGCATGCTTTTCTGTAAACCAATTTGTAAGGTGAAAATCCTGTAGAGGTTCTATATGCCGTACGAAAGGCCCATAAGGCATCATCTAATTTTATGGCCCAATCTTTACGGTTAACTCCTACAGTTTTTTCTAAAATTCTTTTGATACCTCTATTGGTTACCTCAACCTGCCCATTGGTCTGTGGGTGATAGGCCGTGGAAAAGTGATGATGAAATCCATATTGCTTGAGTGCTTTATGAAATTGTGAGTTGCAGAAGTGCGCACCTCTGTCGCTTATGAGGGCTTTGGGACATCCAAATCTGGAAAACAATTTCTTAAGGAATCTACACACAGCTATAGCATCATTAGTAGGCAATGCCTGTGCTTCAGGCTAATTTGAAAAATAATCTACAACTACTATGATGTAATTATTTCCAAAGGAAGAAGGAAAAGGACCCATGAAGTCAATACCCCAGATATCAAATATTTCGACACTTTGTATCACCTGCTGGGGTAGACCGTCTCTAGAAGAAATATTACCTGTTCTCTGGCAAGCATCACAGGACTGAATGTATGCTGCTGCATCCTTGAAAATAGTAGGCCAATAGAATCCTGCTTCCAACACTTTCCTGGTAGTGTTGGTGGCAGCCAGATGGCCTCCAGTAGGTCCACAATGACAATGCTCCAGGATCTTATATCCTTCTTCTTCTGAAACGCACCTTCTGATCATCTGATCTTTACAAATTCGAAATAGAAAAGGATCTTCCCAATAGTAATTTTTCAATTCAGCAAAGAATTTCTTTCTTTGCTGCTTATCCATATTACTTGGGAGGGAGTGAGCAACTAAGTAATTGGCAATGTCAGCAAACCACGGAGGAGAAAGGATAGTAGATAATGCAAATAAGTTCTCATCCGGAAATTTATCTGATATTACTGTTTCATCTATTGCTCCTAATCCAGGGTTTTCTAATCTAGACAGATGATCTGCAGCTAAATTTTCAGCCCCTTTCTTATCTCTTATTTCTATATCAAATTCCTGTAGCAATAAAACCCATCTAATCAATCTTGGTTTTGCATCAGTTTTATTGAACAGGTATTTCAAAGCAGAATGATCAGTGTAAACTATTGTTTAGACAAGATTAGATAAGATCTAAATTTATCAAAAGCATATACTACAGCTAGTAATTCCTTTTCGGTAGTTGTGTAATTCTCCTGAGCATCAGTTAAGGTTTTACTAGCATAGTAAATTACATGAAATTTCTTATCACGTCTTTGTCCTAAAACAACTCCTATTGCAAATCACTAGCATCACACATCAATTCGAAGGGCAAACTCCAATCAGGTGATGTCATAATAGGTGCAGTAGTTAATAGTTCCTTAAGTTTATTAAATGATTTCATGCATTTCTCATCAAAAACGAAAGGAACATCTTTACCCAATAAGTTTGTCAAAGGTCTGGCTATTACTGAAAAATCTTTTATGAAACGCCTATAAAAGCCAGCATGACCTAAGAAACTTCTCACAGATCTTACAGATTTAGGCGGAGGTAGTTTTGAGATCACTTCAATTTTAGCTTTATCTACCTCCATACCTCTCTGCGAAATCTTATGTCCTAAAACAATTCCTTCTTTAACCATGAAATGACATTTCTCCCAGTTTAGAACCAAATTAGATTTTATACAACGTTTAAGCATAGATTCCAGGTTATTCAAACAGATAACAAATGAGTCACCGAACACTGAGAAATCATCCATAAATACTTCCATAGACTCTCCTAACATGTCATCAAAAATAGAGGTCATGCAACGCTGAAATGTAGCAGGGGCATTACATAATCCAAAAGGCATCCTTCTATATGCAAATGTTCCAAAAGGGCAAGTAAACGTAGTTTTATGCTGATCTTCAGGAAAGATAGGAATTTGAAAATAACCAGAAAATCCATCAAGAAAGCAAAAAACATGTGTCCCGATAACCTTTCTAACATTTGGTCAATAAAAGGAAGGGGGAAGTGATCTTTTCGTGTGGCAGTATTTAGTTTCCTATAATCAATGCATACACGATGACCAGTGACAGTTCTAGTAGGAATTAGTTCATCATTTTCATTCCTAATAACTGTTATTCCTCCCTTTTTGGGTACTACTTGCACTGGGCTAACCCATTCACTATCAGAAATAGGATAGATTAGTCCGGCATCTAGTAATTTAATTACCTCTTTCTTCACCACATCACACACATTAGGATTCAACCTCCTTTGAGGTTGCACACAAGGCTTATACTCATTTTCTAAAAGGATCTTATGCGAACAAAAACTAGGATTTATACCTGGTATATCCGCAATTTTGTATGCAAAGGCTCTTTTATTCCTTCTGAGTATGTCCAGTGTTGACTTCTTTTGTTCTGCAGTCAGGTCTGCTGCAAGAATAATGGGAAGCTTTTGTTCAGCGTCTAGGAAGTCGTAACACAGATGGCTTGGTAATTCCTTCAATTCCACTTCTGGGGGCTCTTCTAAAGAGATCTTTTCTAATCCCAACTCATGAGCACCTATCTCAACGAAATCGTTAGTACTGGTTTCATAATCAGAAGTGTCAAAGTCAGGTTTTTCCAGGGCCAAAGAGTCTATATTTAAGACTGGATAATCGGAGATTAAGTCCAACAGGTTAGTTCCAATCAAATGGTCAAATGCATCCACAGAATAACAATCATCATCTAAATGCATAGGATACTTAAGGGTTTCATTCAAGTTGAAAGTCATATCTTCATTTTACCCTTAGTTTTATTTGACCATTGTTGACGTCAATCAATGCCTTAGAGGTAGCTAGAAAAGGTCGACCTAGAATCAAGGGTACATCACTTTCACCATTCATATCCATGACAACAAAATCCACAGGAAAGACAAATTTTCCAACCTTTACTAAGAGATCTTCAATTATCCCCCTAGGAATTTTTACTGTCCTATCAGCAAGTTGTATGCACATTCTAGTCGTTTTCAAATCATGCAGACCTAATTTATCAAATAAACTAGATGGCATTACATTTATGCTAGCTCCTAAGTCTGCTAACGCATGCATATTAGTAATATTACCTATTGTACATGGCAAAGTGAAACAACCTGGATCTTTCTTTTTGGAAGGCAATTTGTTCAAGAGAATTGCCAAACATCCTTCATTAAGAATTACTTTGTCCATGTCAATCTTTCTTTTGTTACTAATAATATCCTTCAGAAATTTAGCATATTTGGGCATTTCAGAAATAACATCAAGAAAAGGTAAATTAACATGAATTTTACCAAAAGTTTTGAAAAACCTCTCGAGTTGCTCCTTATCTTTATTCTGCATTAGTCTTGTAGGGTAAGGTACTCTTGGCCGGTACTCAAGGATGGACTCTTTCTTCTCTTTCTCTGCTACTTTGTTTTCAACTACTGACGGTGTTAATTCCTCAGAGCTATCTTCTTTTTCCTGTACAAAAGTAGAAGTGTGAGAAGATTTTGGGAAAGAAGGATTTAGAGTTTTACCAGATCTCAGAGTTAAGGTCTTGCAATCATTTAATGGGCTAGTCCCAGTATTGCTAGGTAGCTTTCCTTGTGATCGATGAGGTAGGTGGGTCGATAACTGTCTCATTTGTCTTTCTAATATCTGCAAGGAGGCTTGTGTGTCCCTGACTATCTACTCAATCTGCGTCTGCCTATTCTCATTTTGTTGAATTCTTTCTGCATGAGCTTCCTGGACCTTCCTGTTTGACTCTATCATCTCCTTGTTAGAGTCGGTAATGCCTTTCAATATGTCCTTGAATTCTTGCATGGGGTCAATTGGAACGATGTAATTCCTTGGTGCGGGCAGAGCGACTTGATATACTGGCTGAACGCTTTTCCCTGGTTGGAAAGCATTCAATTGATTAGTAATGCTGGCCTTCAGTACCTCAAATTGATCATCAGTGGAGGCGATGGCCGCATTTACTAGTTGCTTCTTAGCTCGATCACTTGTCCGCCAGTTCTTGCTATTCCTATAGAGCCTCTCCAGAGCGTTTCTAGCATCTACATCACTCATTCCATTGAAACCACTCTGGGGATTGAGTCCATCAAGAACTTGCTTGCCCATGTCCGTCATACCCCCGTAGAATTGCTGGTTCAGCAGTGCTTCGGTAAGTCCATGTTGGGGGCAGAGCCTGAGTAGCTCCTTGAATCTGTCCCAAGCTTCGATCACTGTCTCATCAGCAGTTTGAGTAAAACTGGACAGAGCCCTTCGATATTCTAGGACCCTTGCTGCAGAGTAGTACTCTTCCAGGAAGGCTTTGCTTAACTCATCCCATGAGGTGATGGAGTTAGTAGGTAGCTGGGCCAACCATCTCTTAGCTATGTCCCTCAGTGAGTAGGGAAAAAGGTTGAGTTTAGTTACTTCTGCAGTATGATCTCCCTTGAGGCCTTCGCAAAGAGAGGAGAAATCAGATAAGTGTTCTAGCGGATTCTCGGTTGCAGTTCCTCCAAACTGAACCCGATTAATAATCAACTGGATCACATTCGGTTTAAGATCATAGCGAGGGTTTCCAGGGATTTGAATGGTGGATGATACTGGAACAGTCTGTGGATGGATGTAGGATTTGAGGGGAGGTCTTTCAGCAGCCATCTCTGTTATTCGCCTATTAGTTGTACGAATGAGACGTTCAGGATTCTCAACTGGTGTTTCAAGGTTAGCTTCTGAAGTTCGAGTCATGCAACTACAGAGAAGAATACGTTTAAGCCTGAGCAAACTGGTTAGTGGAGTTACACGGGAAGTGAAAAATTAAAAATTCGGAAGAAAAACAACTATTTAACTATGAAAGGGAAAAAAGAAAAATAATACAAAAGATAGGAAACTTACCATTGAACAAGAAAAATATAAAATTTTTTTTTTCGGGTTTTGAATTTTCCAAAAAAAAAAAATAAAAATTTTCCGAAAGCAGTTAAATTTCCTCAATATGGTTTTAGAATAATTTTCTAAAATTTGATTATCCTAAGTGTCTTAATTCCAGATAATATCTAAAATCAATTAGTTATGATAACCCTATATTTCGGAAAGTGATTGTCTAACTAGTATAAGATAAGTGTAGGTCTAAAGTCTAGGTTACTACCGTTACCTATCATAAGTCTCTAGAATTTTGATCAGGATTCCTAAATTCATTATGATATTTCCCCGGCAACTGCGCCAAAAATCTGATGCGTTCCGATTGGTATGCTAAAAGATAGGCTTTTATATACCTATGTCGATTATGAGTAATTAAGGTCCGAGTCTTATTAACTGTCACTTTAGCATTCAATTGATGTCACTTAATCAATCAGAACCTAAGGCAGAGTACCTATCGTGTAGCTAGTTCTTTGGAAAGTATCTATGATTTTAATTTATTAATATCGTACTCCTAGGGAACTGGTAACGGCTTAGTAGTAACTATCCCTTAATCCTAACATTCATCTTATTATGTAATCAGTCAATCGATAATCAATACTTTGAGATTGATTGGTGATCCCACTCACCCATAACAAGCAAATAGCATTCAAGAGTAGACATGCATTCATCAATTTAAGCTCAGTTATTACAATTTGTTTGACCTTATCTTCGAACATTTTAGATATATCTTGATCTCTAAGGCAATTATGAAATGTAACCATCTGTTTACCATATCCGAGTTACCTAGTGTATTCACCCCTACCTTGGGATGATCCTTCTCATCTGTCGGATTAAAGTATCCATGAACGGTACCCTATGTCACTTCGGTATCATGTCACTTAACCCTAGGATTGGCCTAGCGTACAAACTCAGCTTTATTAGGGTACTCTAACAAACATGGTGATCTGTTTTGTTATTTCTTCCTAATCTGGGAGACCTTTTACAGTCTGTTAAACTAAACCGGTTATGATTCAGACCTTGGTTAGGAGTTGTCTATAACCCTAGTTTAATTTAAAAGGACACGACAGTTCAACATTCATAATGATAATTCTAGCTCTATGATCTTCCCGGGAAAATGAACAGTATCTCAAATTGTAAAACATGTATGATAATGAATTCAGTATCAAATTAATATTCAGATAAAACAATTAGTAAACATACAAAACCTCGTCTAGGGGACCCACTATCATAAAGTAGTCACCGCTTTATGCAGGTCCAACCGGCGTTGCAGCTACTGTATGCTTCTGACTGCTCGATCCTACTCTACTCGGCATAGCCTTCGGAGAATGCTCCTCGGACCTAGTAGCAATTGCTTTACCTTACATCCCGAGCTTAAGCAAATTGCCCTAATCTGACTAAGAACACGCACCCTATCTTTCTCTTAGGATCTCCTAACGAAATCCCGGTATTCTATGATACCGAAAATGAACCCTATCTAGTCGTAATCTAAGATTCTGAGACAGACTCTCAGAAAACAAAGAAAACGAGAAACTCTCTAAGAATAGAAATAAACTGATACTGAGCCTGAGTCTCTTAGTGACTTATGTACTCGAGAAAAATGTACAATCGAAGTCACTAAATGACTCAAATCGAGTGGAGAGGGATGATTTCAACTCCTGGAGGCCTGGGGTATTTATAGCAGCTTTTTGGAGTGAAAATCTCCAAAAAATTCGATGTGGGACAAATTTTGGTGCTTCGAGACGCCCGTCCCGGACCGTTGACCAAGTCAGCATTTCCAAAAATTGCGTTTTTACCCCAAAATTTGCTGTTTTCGTCCAATTTGCTCCTGAAACTTCCAAAATCGAAATTTAAGCAATTTTATGTCAATTTGATTCAATTAAGATCAAATATATTCAAATATTGCCCTAATTTATGTCTAAAAACATGCTAAAAAAGGTATACGATTTGTGCATATCAGATATGACCTATCAGCAAAAGAAGAGGTTCTTTGTTGATTTGAAATATTACTACTGGGAAGATCCCTTTTCTATTTCGAATTGTTGCAGAGTAAGTGATCAGAGGATGTATCTCAGAAGGCGAAGGCCACACGATTCTGAAGCATTGCAAGAATCTATGGGAGACCAATTAACTACTATCAACACCGTCCGGAAAGTGTTGGAAGTAGAATCTTATTGACCCACCATATTCAAGGATTTTGTATCTCTGATACAGTCCTGCGATGCTTGCCAAATAACAGGTAACACATCTTCCAGAGATCGTCTACCCCAGCGAGGTATACAGAGTGTTGCAATCTTTGATATCTGGGGTATTGATTAAATCCTTTTTCTTTCTTCCTTTTGGCAACAAGTACATCATAGTAGATGTAGAACACTTCCAAAATGGCTTGAACCGCAGGCATTACCTACTAATGATGTTAAAGACATGTGCAGATTCCTTGAAAAACTATTTTCCAGATTCAGATGTGCCAATGTCTTGATGAGTGATAAATGGTTGTTCGCCAGTTAATGCAGCTAACGCTTCCTCTAATGGGCAGTTGGAGGCATTAATAGCTAATGATAACAGTCAAATTAATGCCTTTCAACAAAGAAGAAACGTTCAGTCTATGTATCAAATCTGTGAACTCTGCCAAGCACCGCATTTAGTAGGGATTGCTATGGGAATGGGATATTGACCATTCCAAAAGAAGCAAGAGCAGGTTGCTGCAGTCAGTGCTGCTCCAATGGGAAACACATATAATCTCAACTGGAGGAATCATATGGGATTTAGCTGAGGAATAATTTTGAAGCTGGAAACTTCCAAAAGATACCACCACAGCAAAGTCCCTACCCGCAGAATCAACAGATGAGATACTATTATTGGCCAAACCCGTTTACTGTTATAGAAGTGCACTTCTCAAAAAGTAAACAAGTAACAATTAAAACCATACTAGTGCAAGTAAGTGACCTACTGACCAAGTGGTATCGAACGGTCGATGGATATAGAGGAATTTGGCGTTGTATCAGGAGCATAGCAATGGAAGAGCTTACATCCCCTGCATACCAATCAGCTGTGAGAAACTTCCCCGAGGAAGTCTCAAATATTGGGCCCAAACCTACACCGCTGGAGCCTCCTACCACCACAGCTTCGCCAAAGCTTCAAGTATCTTTTCTGTCATTCAAAACTTGCATGCAATACCTTCACAAACATTGGCAAGTAGGCACACCAATCCAAAGAAGTCTCATTCCTAGACACGTTGCTATGATTGTGAAAAACTTTACAAATGATTCGAGGAAGCAGTCCTTGGGGCTCGAGCCATTCATCAAATGGATAGGCCACTACCTGGAGCTCGACATTAAAGGATCAGAGCTGACGTCATCCGTTCCAGTATCTAGAGCTTACAAAGTCAAGAACGCCTCAGCAATAGCACATGGCTAAGGTGAAGAGCTAATTGACAGCTCAGAGAAAACCCCTCTGCTCGAGATAAGAAGGGAGTTTTTCTAATCCTCATCTTCCTCTACTTTTATTTTGTTCTCTTTTAATTTTTATCTTCATATTTTATTCTATTTTGTTATTTCTATTACCTTTTTGTTCTGTTGTTTTATTTTCTGTCTCTACCCCTTAGTTAGTCAAATAAGTGTGGGGTAAGAATTTTATGTTTTGTTTTTATTTCTTCTTGTTTTTCAAATAAGTGTTGGGTAATTAGATATGTATGAACACTAAGGACAGTGTCAAACTTAAGTGTGGGGTAGCAGTGCACAGTGCACTAAAGCAGTAAAATGTTTGCATGTTTTTCCCATATTTTCACTAGAATTACACCCTTCCAAAAAAAATTTCAAAAATTTTCACTCTTTCAGACTTCAAAATGCAGTTATGATTGGTAGATAAATGCCGATGTCTATGATATGTATGTAGGATATTATGATCAGTAGGAAACAACGTGATAACTTTCTTGAATTTATCGATTAGAAATAAGGAATTCCTAATACTTGAGCACAACTTAGTTTGGATTAGAGACCTCAACCAAATACATTTTTAAGACTTAGCTAAATAATATTAGACCAGTTGAGGATATATTAGCAGTCTAACTAACTAGATGATGCACTGAGCTGAAAGTGAAAAAAGTTAAATAAATAGGGTAGTTTGCAAGCGGCCTTTGCTACTCGAGCACCACTCCTTAAAGGAACTTAAAGCCTGATGCCCTAAGGTCGTGTAGGTCTGGGAGTCATCGAACTGGGACTCGCTACATGGGTAGTTAAAGTTGACGTGTGAAAGCAAACATAGAATACCCTGAAAGATCAATCTAAAAATACATAGCCTAGTATATTCTTATATTGAAATACTTAATTGAAAATCTTGTCACCAAAGCTCAGAACTCAGAAGGTTGTTTGTTGCTGGTATGTCAAGCGACAGGTCGAAGTATTATCTGGTAAGAGTCAAGATGAGAGTATATTGTGTTGGCAATCTAGTCTGGACTAGTACACACACTACACATCAGGAAGACCTTGTGACTGAGAGAAGAGTTCAATCGAGTTATTAAGTTGTTAACCCTGCTTGACCATGATAATCTACTAAAGACATTTGAGACCTTGTCATGGCAACTTAACCAGTAAGACATGTGTTGTGGATTATCTGATTCAGTGATAAATTTTGGAATAATTACATGGCTAAAAACTTTAAGTGACTGCACCTATGATTTAAAATCAATAACTTCAGGTAGACTTTGCTTGAGGTCAAGCAAAAAGCTAAGTGTGGGGTTATATGATATGCATAAATCATATCACCTTTTTAGCATGTTTTTAGGCACAATTTAGGGTGAAATTGGTGTTAAATAGTTATCAATTGACTGTTATTAACTCGATTTCACAGTTTTTGTGATTTTGGAAGTGTCAGGTGAAAAGTGCAAGAAAATGGCAAATTTCGATGCAAAAACGTAATTTTCAGAAGTTCGGAAGTCGGGATGGGCGTCCAGAAACCAAGACGGGCATCCTGACCTGGTCACCAGACCAGGACGGACGTCCAGGACTTGGGATGGCCGTCCTGACTTGGTCAACAGGTCGGGACGGGCATCCCGAATGCCTGGTCAAAGTCCCACATCAAATTTTGAGAGAAATTCACCCAATTCCCCTGCTATAAATACCCCAGGACTTCCTCAGTTGAAATCATTCCTCTCCACTCGATCTGAGTCATCTAGTGACTTCAAGTATACAATTTTCTATAGTAACAAGTCACTTCGTGATCTCAGGTTTTAGTATAGGTATATTTATAGTCTTAGAGAGTGTCTCGTGTTCTTCGTTTCTGAGAGTGTGCCTCAGATCTTAGAATACGACTAGATAGGTTCATTTTTGGAATTCATAGAATACCCGGGATTTCGTTAGGAGATCCTAAGAGGGCACTAGGCATTCGAAGAGTCAGTCAACAGGGTAGTGCTTAAGTTGGGTATTAAGGTAAAGCATAGCTACAAGGCTGAGGAAGCGTCCTCCGAAGGTTCTGTCGAGCAGAGTCGGGTCAAGCAGTCCAACATATACAAGCAGTTGCTCCATTAGCAGACTACGTAAAGGGTGAATACTTTATGGCATCGGTCCCCTTGTCCCTCTCTTTATATATTTGTACTGTGTTCGTCTAAATAATTATTATGAATATTAAACTATGATTGTATGAATATGTGTTTTGCATGTTGAAGTTATTTATATTTTTCCGGAAATGGTCACGAGCTTAACTATCATTATGACTGCATGTCTACTATAGTTTCTTTTAAACTAGATGAATGGTTATAGATAACTCCTAACCACGGTCTAATCATAACCTGTTTAGTTTAACAGGCATTAATTTAGGAATTCCCGTCGGAAGTATTAATGTCTGCCATATTAGATGAAAAACCCATAGATCACCATGTTTGTTAAAGTAGTCTAAGTAGGCTGAGTTTGTGTGTTTATGCAGGCGTTAGGGCGAGCAGCATGATCTCCTGAGTGACACAGAACTTTCATGGATGCCTTTAGCTCGAACCGTGAGTTGGGCCGTCATTAAGGTAGGGCGGCTTATTAGGTAACTCAGATGTGGTACACATGTAGACTCAGTACATAATTGCAATCTAGACCATGATATATTTAAAATACTCGAAGATAGATCAATCAACATGTAGGAACAATATAACATAAAATCAGAAAATTATCTGTAAAACACTCTTTTAGGCTTAGATAGACATGAACCTAGTGGAGAATGAATCACCCTCTCATCAAAGAATTTGATGAACGATTGCAGAACTGGATCATAAGATAAGAGTTAGGGTAAGAGGATAGTTACTACTAAGTCGTTACCACTTCCCTGGGAGTACGATAATTGATTAAATTAAAATTGTATATACTTTCCAACAGACTAGCTACACGATAGGTACTCTGCCTTAGGTTCTGATTGATTAAGTGACAATATAGAGATTAAATGTGACAATTAGTCAATCTAAGTCCTTAGTTACTCATAATCAACATAGGGTAAAATAACACCTATTTTAGCATATCAGTCGGAAACCCATCATAAGACATTTAGGATAATCAAATTTTAGAATATTATTCTAAAACCATATTAAGGAAATTTAACTGCTTTCGAAAAATTATTAAAACTCAAAAATAGTTTTCTTATCTTTCTTATTTATCCGCATTTTGTTTCTTCTTTTTGTTATTTGTTATTATTATCCTAACCAGACTTTACACTCATAGATGAAGAGAACAAGAGCAGTTACAAACCAAGCAAAGAAAGCAGAAAACCCTGATACTCCAGGTCGAAAGAAGACGAAACCAGAAGGACCATCTAGGCTTGAGCCAGAAATACCACGGGAGAACCTTCCTCCACAACCTATAGAAATAAACTCAAGCCTAGACACCAGTGATCTAGTGAGAAGATTACTGAACACCCGTGAGCCCAGTCCCACGGAAGAAGATCCTTCTGAAGAAACCTTTCCTCCGAGAGAAGAACCTCAAAGATCTCCAGTTCACACTCCTGCCCAGAGAGTTCCTAGAAATCCACCACCCCTTGACCAAACCCAAAACTCACCGACATCTCCTGAGTATACTCCAATGCCTAACGAGCATACCCCTTCATTCGGGAGAAGTACTAATGGTTCTCAGCCAGTTTTGTCCATGCAGATAGACACTTTGACTCACAGGATTTACCAGATGGATCAAGCGATCGCAAGCAGACTGTGTCATTCGGAACAGAGCATTCTGAATATCACAGCCAACATGCACCAACTCAGGGCTACAGTAAGCCTCCAGGAAAGCCAAGGTGCACAGATACTACGAGAGTTAGCTGACATACGAAGTGAGCAGGGCAGGCAAAGGGAGGAGATGAGAGCTATGCTCGTTGAGATGCGAGAAATTAGAAATAGAGGCCATTGAAAAAAGGGAAGATTCTTTTTACTTTTCAGCAAATAAATTGTTTGAACTAAAGTTAAAGAATTGGCCCCTGCTTTTTATTTTTCAAACATTTTTTTAAAGGGTCTTTTATTTTATTCAGTCATTTTTCTTCAGACATTTTATTTTTCAAAATTCTTTATGAAAAACAAATGTGTTAAAAATACAGTTTATTTTTCATTAATTAAATTGTATAAATTTAGTCTTTTGTTTTTCTAGAAGTTTTGCTGAAATAGAGATAGGATATGATTAGGGTAGTTATGGTTTTTGAAAAAGAGATTGAGAATTTTTGCAAAGAGTTTTTTACAGCTTCTGAATTTTATAGGTTAAACGTGAAGACTTGTTAAATATTATGATTGTTTTTTGTGTATTAAGATTTGCATGGAATTATGAAAAAAAATAATCCGAAAGTGGTATGCATCCCGTGGCAGTCCGGGACGGGCGTCCTGAAGGCCGCCCCATTCTACAAAAATGTCATTTTTTCCCATTTCCTCCCAAATCAATCATAAAAAATCCTCTCTCTACAAAATTCTCTCCACCTTCTCTCTACAAATTTTTGGCAACCTCTTGAAATTTCAAAATTCAAATTTCCCTCCAAAATTTGAATTTCCCGCCAAAAACTCAAAATCCTTCCCTAACCAAAATCCATCCTTCTGAATTCGAATTTACCTCCAGAATTTGAATTCGAATTTTCTTTCCCGCCTAAATTCTCAACTTCTCTCAAACGTTCTCAAACAAATGGCTCCCAAATGTGCTCGTATTACTTCTTCCATGACCGTCACATCTGTGGCACATCCTTTTATGCTTTTTCCTTCTATTCCGGCATATCAAGAGAGGTGTCATGGACACATCGGACGCAGCATACTGGTTGGCAAAACGCTTGACTAGGCAGTAGTCCAGACACTGGGAGTTGAGCAGGAGATCCGATGCATACTCAATGTACTACCCTACAGTCGAGTCTTCATCATCACTGAGCTGACCTACCTTGAGCTGGTATGTGAGTTCTTCGTTTCATTTACATTCCAGCAGGAGCACATCACATTCCGTCTAGGCGGAATGAATCGGTCAATGAGCATGGCCGAGTTCGGCATCGCCTTGGGTATCTGGCAGAGGGACGAGCTGGATACACCCGCCTACACCACAGCAGTTCGAGACTTCACTTCTACAGATGTCTCCACCGCTTGGGCTCAGATTTGTACTACGGGCACTCCCTACCAGCATGGCTTCGTGAAAGCCACAAGTATTCATCCTACTCTTCGCTAATTACATGCCATTATAGCACATACTCTGTCAGGATGTCGGGCGGTGATACGCGAAAATCGTATCACCTTTTTAGCATGTTTTTACGTATGAATTTGGGTGAAATCAAGGGCAATTTGATCTTGATTGTGCATTATTCACTTAATTTCACAGTTTTTATGATTTTGGAAGTGTCAGGTGCAAAGTAGACGAAAACAGCAAATTTTGGGGCAAAAACGCAATTTTTGGAAATGTTGACCCGGCCAAAGGTCCGGGACGGGCGTCCCGACCAAGCCAAGCCAGAGGGACGGGCGTCCCAACCTGGTCAACAGACCAGGACGGGCGTCCCAATTCGGGACGGGCGTCCCGAGCCGCCAGAAGCTGTCCCACATCGAATTTTTCAGAGATTTTCACTCCGGGAAGCTGCTATAAATACCCCAGGCCTCCAGCAGTTGAATTCATCCCTCTCCACTCGATCTGAGTCATTAAGTGGTTTCCAGTGTACAATTTTCCAGTACACAACTCACTCAGAGACTCGGATCTCAGTTTTCTTTCTTATTAGTGTTTGTTTTAGTTTCTGAGAAATAGTCTCAGATATAGATAGGTTCGTTTCTGGTATTCATAGAATACCCGGGATTTCGTTAGGAGATCCTAAGAGAGCTCTAGGCGTTCGAAGAGTCAGTCCACAGGGCTAGGCTTAAGCCCAGGACGTAAGGTAAAGTCTAGCTACTAGGCTGAGGAAGCGTCCTCCGAAGGTTCTGGTGAGCAGAGTCAGGGCGAGCAATACGACATATACAGCAGTACGCTCCGTAGGCGAGACTTCGTAAAGGGTGATTTCTTTATGGCATCGGTCCCCATGTCCCTCTCTTATATGTGTTATTGCTTTGTTCTAAATATGAATTATGAATATCAGATTACGATTTTATGAATAGTTGTGTTATATGTTGAAGTTTTTATGTTTTTCCGGAAATAGCCACCTGCTAAATATTCATTATGTCTGCATGTCTAATGTAAGTCTCTTTTAAACTAAAACTCGGGTTATAGACAATTCCTAACCACGGTCTATCCATAACCTGTTTAGTTTAACAGGCATCAATTAGTATTGGTGTCTGCCATACTAGATAAAATAACCAACGGAACACCTTTGTTTAGAGTAGTCTAGGTAGGCTGAGAGTAGAGAGTTATGACGGCGGTTTTGCGACGAGCAGCATGACCCCGAAGTGACATAGGGTACCGTTCATTGCTGACTTTAGTCCGGGCGGCGTGAGTAGGGCCGTTTACTTAACGATGGGGCGGTAGCGTAGAGACCTCAGATGTGGTACACCTTTAGACACAGAACATAGTTGCATTCCAGGCTAAGATATATCTAAACCACTCGAATATAGGTCAATCAACATATAGGAACAGTATAACATAGAATCAGAACTCATCTTTAAAACACTTTTAGGATTAATTAGACTTAAACCTAGTGGAGAATGGATCACCCTCTCATCAAAGTATTTGATGAAGATTGCATAACTGGATTATAAGATAGGAGTTAGGATAAAAGGCTAGTTACTACTAAGCCGTTGCCATTTCCCTGGGAGTACGATAATTAAATTAATAAAATCGTAGATACTTTCCAATAGACTAGCTACACGATAGGTACTCTGCCTTAGGTTCTGGCTGATTAAGTGACACCATAGAGACTAAATGTGACAATTAGTCAATCACAGTCCTTAATTATTCATAATCAACATAGGGTAAAATAACACCTATTTAGCATATCGGTCGGAAACCGCATCAGATTTTTGGCGCCGTTGCTGGGGAAATATCATAATGAATGTAGGATTATTGGCCACAATTCTAGAAACTTATGATAGGTAGCGGTAGTAACCTAGACTTTTGACTTACACTTATCTTATACTAGTTAGACAATCACTTTCCTAAATATAGGATTATCATAACTAATTAATTTTAGATTATATATGAAATTAAGACACTTAGGATAATCAAATTTTAGAAAATTATTCTAAAAACCATATTAAGGAAATTTACCTGCTTTCTAAATAAATCAAAATCCATAAAAATATTTTTACTTTCTTGTTTCACTGTCCTACTTTTTGCTATTTGTTGTTTCTAACCAGACTTTGCACTCAAAGATGAAGAGAACAAGAGCAGCTACTAATCAGGCAAAGAAGACAGAAAACCCTGACACTCCAGGACCGAAGAAGACAAAACCAGAGGGCCCCTCTAGGCCTGTACCAGAAGTACCACGAGGGACTCTTCCTTCACAACCAGTAGAAGTAAACTCAAGCCCTGATGCCAGTGAACTAGTGAGACGATTCCTGAACACCCGTGAGCATAGTCCCACGGAAGAAGATCCTTCTGAGGATACCTTCCCTCCTAGAGAAGTACCCCAGAGATCTCTAATTCACCCTCCTACCCAGAGAGTTCCTCTAAATCCACCCCCTACTGATCAAACCCAAAATTCACCAACCTCTCCTGCATACACCCCAACACCTCACGAGCGCACCCCTTCATCTGTGGGGAGTACTAACGGTTATTATTCAATGTTGTCCGTGCAGATAGACACACTAACTCAAAGGGTCTATGAGATGGACCAAGGGATTGCCAGCAGACTGTGTCATTTAGACCAACTCAGTCTGAACATCACAACTAACGTAGACCGACTCAGAGCCACGGTCAATCTCCAGGAGAACCAAGGTGCGCAACTACTCCGAGAGATGGCTGATCTACGCAGTGAGCAAAACAGGCAGAGGGATGAGATGCGAACAATACGCATAGAAATGCGAAGCATTCGGACAGAACTACAGGAGATCAGAGATAGGATTCGTTAAAAAGGGAAGATTCTTTTACTCTCAACAAATAATTCGTTTGAACTGAAACTTGAATAATTGACCCTTATTTTCTATTTTTCAAACATTTTTAAAGGGTCATTTATATTCAACAATTTTCTTCAGACAGTTTATTTCGAATTTCTATGAAAAACAAGAGTTTTGCAAATACAGTTTATTTTCCACTAATTACATTGCACAAACTCAGTTTTATTTTTCTGAAATTCTTGCTGAATTTAAGTTAGGATAAAATTAGGGTAGTCACAATTTTCGAAAAGAGATTGAGAATTTTTTTCATAGAGTTTTTAACAACTTCTGAATTTTATTGGATAAACATGAAGCCTTGTTAAGAATTATGATAATTTTTGGTATTTTGAGATTTTCAGGGAATTACGAAAAAAAAAAAATTTCCCGGAATTGGCACGCATCCCGATGCAACCCAGGACTGGCGTCCCAGTTCTGGACGGGCGTCCAGCGGGACGGGAGTCCTCCCTCCGGGGCGGGCGTCCAGCGGGACGGGAGTCCTCCCTCCGGGGCGGGCGTCCCGAAGGTCACCCTTCTATAAAAATTCAATTTTTTTCATTTTCTCTCAAATCTACAACCAAAAATTCATCTCTCTAAAAAAACATTTCTCTCTAGCCTCTCTCTACAAATTTTTGGCAAATTCCTCAAAGTTTAAAAATTCGAATTTGCCTCCAAAATTTGAATTTTAAACTTCACCCAAAAATTCGAATTTCCCTCCAAAATTTGATTTTCCCGCCAAAAATTCAAAATTCGCCCCTAACCTAATTTCATCCTTCTGAATTCAAATTCACCTCCAGAATTTGAGTTTAAAGCTTTCTTCCCCACCTACACTCTCTCATACGTTTTAAATGGCTCCCAAACGTGCTCGTACCACATCTACCATGACAGTTACCTCAGTGACACATCCTTTTATGCTGTTTCCCTCCAGCACAGCATACCAAGAGAGATGCACTGGGTACATCGGGCGTACGATACTAACGGGCAGAACGCTGGATTGGGCAGCAGTACAGACACTGGGAGTAGAGCCGGAAGTCAGACGCATACTCGACGTGCCACCTACAGTCGAGTATTCATCGTCACCGAGCCCACATACTTGGAGCTGGTATGTGAGTTCTATGCGTCTTTTACCTGCCAACAGGAGCAGATCACATTCCGTTTAGGCGGAATAAATCGATCGATGAGCATGGCCGAGTTCGGCATCGCCCTAGGCATCTGGCAGAGAGATGAGCTGGATACGCCCGCATACACCACAACAGTTCGAGACTTCACGTCTACAGACGTCTCCACTGCTTGGGCTCAGATCTGCATGACCGGTGTCCCATACCAGCATGGCTTTGCAAAAGCCACAGGTATTTATCCTACTCTTCGTTACCTGCATGCTATCATTGCACACACATTGTCAGGACGACTGACAGCGCCCAGAACTGTCACCCGGATGGAGACGTTCCTTCTAGCCAACATGCACATGGGATCTACAGTAGAGATGGCTACACTCATAGCGGTCGTCATGCGAGGATTCGCTACAGACACTAGGAAACAGTGTCTGGGACTCGGACCATACATCACCAGGCTAGCCCGCTACCTGGAGTTGGACATAGAGGGCTCGGAGCTTACTCTGGTCGCCCCAACCACTATTCCCACAGACGTTACCATTCTACGGAACATGGGAATGGTTGTACGGGATGCGAATGGCCACGACACCATCCACATGGAGCAGACAGGACATGCATCGGCATCGGAAGCATTTCCAGCGCATATCCCTCCATCCGAGACGTTCGTGCCACGTACTGCCTTCGAACGACACATGTCGCACGGATTGGCAGAACTATCGGCCCGATACAGTCGAGACATGGACATGATTGACAGACGGCTGACGATGATGGAGGACAGGATTGACAGACGGTTGGTGATGATAGATGATAGGATCGCCATGAACACCAGCAGGATTGAGGAGATACATCAGCAGACTTCCCGAGTAGCGGAAAACTTTGAGTTTGACTTAGCAGACTTAGGTCCACTGGACAACGATCCGTCGGGTTCTTAGTCTCTCTCTCCTTCTTTCCTTTTCTTTCTTTTTCTTTTGTTTTGTTTTTCTTGCTCTATGCGTATAAACATGTCTGAGCTGTATGACGTATGAATCCATGTACAAATTTGATTTATATGACATACAGAATTGTTTGCATTATTTTATTTTATGTCTTACTTACCCATACAGAATCCTTTATTTTTCTGTTTTATTTCTTATTTTCAAATAAGTGTGGGGTAGCTAGATATGCATGAACACTGAGGACAGTGCCAGACTTAAGTGTGGGGTAGCAGTGCACGGTGCACTGTAGCAGTTTGCAAAATTTTCGCATGAATTTGCTTGTTTTCCCCGTATTTTCACACCCTTCCAAAATTGTTTTCAAACTTTTTCCGTCTTTCAGACTTCTAAATGCATTATGCTTGGTTAAACAATTGCTTATGTCTATGATATGTAGGTAGTATGCTATGGTTAGTAGGAGATAGTTGATAGCTATCTTGGACTAATTGATTAGGAATAGGGAATTTCTGATAACTGAGCACAACTTTGTCTGGATTAGAGACCTCAACCAATTACCTTTTCAAGACTGAACTAGATGAAATTAGACCAGTTGTGGATGTTTTGACAATTAGAATAACTGGATGAGACTCTGAGCTAAAAGTGAAAGGAAACAAAAGATAGTTAATCAAATAAGGGTAGTTTGCCAGCGGCCTTCGCTACTCGAGCACCACTCCTTCGGGGAATTTAAAGCCTGATGCCCTAAGGTCGTGTAGATCTGGGAGTCATCGGAGTGGGACTCGCTACATGGGTAGTTGAAGTTGACGTATTCTAAGCAGACTCAAAATACCCTGAATCTATAAAATAACTAAATGCTAAAACATTAAAAATCTGATCACCTAAGCTCAGAACTCAAAAAGTTGTCTGTTGTTAATATGTCTAGCGATAGGTCGAAGTGTTATCTGGTAGTAGTTAAGACAAGAGTACATTGTGTTGACTATCTGGTCTGGACTAGTACACACACTACACATCAGGAAGACCCTGTGACTAAGAAAAAAGACCAACCTAGTTGTTGATTTGTTTTCTGCCTGATCATAACAAGCTACTAAAAACATCTGAGACCTTGTCATAGCAACCTAACCAGACAGACCTGTATTAAGACTTGTCTGAAGAATTTTTGGAATAAAAACATGACTAGGAATTTAAGTAACTTCAGGTAGACTTTGCTTGAGGACAAGCAAAAGGCTAAGTGTGGGGTTATCTGATACGCGAAAATCGTATCACCTTTTTAGCATGTTTTTACGTATGAATTTGGGTGAAATCAAGGGCAATTTGATCTTGATTGTGCATTATTCACTTAATTTCATAGTTTTTATGATTTTGGAAGTGTCAGGTGCAAAGTAGACGAAAACAGCAAATTTTGGGGCAAAAACGCAATTTTTGGAAATGTTGACTCGGTCAAAGGTCCGGGACGGGCGTCCCGAACCAGGGATGGGCGTCCCGACCAAGCCAAGCCAGAGGGACGGGCGTCCAGAACCAGGGACGGGCGTCCCGAGCCGCCAGAAGCTGTCCCACATCGAATTTTTTAGAGATTTTCACTCCGGGAAGCCGCTATAAATACCCCAAGCCTCCAGCAGTTGAATTCATCCCTCTCTACTCGATCTGAGTCATTAAGTGGTTTCCAGTGTACAATTTTCCAGTACACAACTCACTCAGAGACTCGGATCTCAGTTTTCTTTCTTATCAGTGTTTGTTTTAGTTTCTGAGAAATAGTCTCAGATATAGATAGGTTCGTTTCTGGTATTCATAGAATACCCGGGATTTCGTTAGGAGATCCTAAGAGAGCTCTAGGCGTTCGAAGAGTCAGTCTACAGGGCTAGGCTTAAGCCCAGGACGTAAGGTAAAGTCTAGCTACTAGGCTGAGGAAGCGTCCTCCGAAGGTTCTGGTGAGCAGAGTCAGGGCGAGCAATACGACATATACAGCAGTACGCTCCGTAGGCGAGACTTCGTAAAGGGTGATTTCTTTATGGCATCGGTCCCCATGTCCCTCTCTTATATGTGTTATTGCTTTGTTCTAAATATGAATTATGAATATCAGATTACGATTTTATGAATAGTTGTGTTATATGTTGAAGTTTTTATGTTTTTCCGGAAATAGCCACCTGCTAAATATTCATTATGTCTGCATGTCTAATGTAAGTCTCTTTTAAACTAAAACTCGGGTTATAGACAATTCCTAACCACTGTCTATCCATAACCTGTTTAGTTTAACAGGCATCAATTAGTATTGGTGTCTGCCATACTAGATAAAATAACCAACGGAACACCTTGTTTGTTAGAGTAGTCTAGGTAGGCTGAGTAGAGAGTTATGCCGGCGGTTTTGCGACGAGCAGCATGACCCCGAAGTGACATAGGGTACCGTTCATTGCTGACTTTAGTCCGGGCCGTGAGTAGGGCCGTTTACCTTAACGATGGGGCGGTAGCGTAGAGACCTCAGATGTGGTACACCTTTAGACACAGAACATAGTTGCATTCCAGGCTAAGATATATCTAAAACACTCTTATATTGGTCAATCAACATATAGGAACAGTATAACATAGAATCAGAACTCATCTTTAAAACACTTTTAGGATTAATTAGACTTAAACCTAGTGGAGAATGGATCACCCTCTCATCAAAGTATTTGATGAAGATTGCATAACTGGATTATAAGATAGGAGTTAGGATAAAAGGCTAGTTACTACTAAGCCGTTGCCACTTCCCTGGGAGTACGATAATTAAATTAATAAAATCGTAGATACTTTCCAATAGACTAGCTATACGATAGGTACTCTGCCTTAGGTTCTGGCTGATTAAGTGACACCATAGAGACTAAATGTGACTATTAGTCAATCACAGTCCTTAATTATTCATAATCAACATAGGGTAAAATAACACCTATTTAGCATATCGGTCGGAAACCGCATCAGGCGGCCCCCAGGAATGTCACCCAGATGGAGACATTCCTCCTGGCCAACATGCATATGGGTTCTACAGTAGAGATGGCTCGGCTCACTACCGTTATCATGCGGGGTTTCGCTACGGACACTAGGAAGCAGTGTCTGAGGCTCTGGCCATTCATCACCAGGATAGCCCACTACTTGGAGTGGGACATCGAGGGATCATAGCTGACCCAAGTTGCCCCGACCACCATTCCTACGGACCTTACCATTCTACAGAACATGGGGATGGTCGTACGGGATGCAACTGGGCGCTACTCCATCCACACGGAGCAGCAGGGATAGGTATCGGCACCGGGATCAGTCCCAACATATATACCTCCGACCGAGACATTCATCCCACACACCGCCTTTGAGCGACATATGTCGCAAGGATTGGCGGAACTTACAGCCCGACATAGCCGAGATATGGAAAACATCGAGAGGCCGATGTCGATGATGGAAGATAGAATCACCATGAACAACAGTAGGGTCGAGGAGATTTTTCAGCAGACTTTCCGATTGGTCGAAGACCCAAAGGTCTACTTCTCAGTAGACTTTCGTCCACCCGATGACGATGAGCCTGGTTCTTAGTTTTTCTTTTCCTTTTTTTTTCTTTCTTTCGTTGTTTTTGCTTTATGTGTGTGGTCATGTATGGGCTGTATGAAATATGAATCTTTGTATGACGTTGATTTATATGACATAACAGCATTTGTTTCTATTATTATATTTTGTTATTTCCTTTGTTGTCCTATTCTCGCTCTTACCTTTAGTCAAATAAGTGTGGGGTAAGAATTTTATGTTTTGTTTTTATTTCTTCTTGTTTTTCAAATGAGTGTGGGGTAATTTAGATATGCATGAACACTGAGGACAGTGTCAAACTTAAGTGTGGGGTAGCAGTGCATAGTGCACTGTAGTAGTAAAACTTTTTTGCATGTTTTCCCATATTTTCACTAGAATTACACCATTCCAAAATTTGTTTTCAAATTTTTTCACTCTTTCATATTTCAAAATGCAGTTATGATTGGTAAGAAATGCTAATGTCTATGATATGTATGTAGAATATTATGATCAGTAGGAGACAATGTGATAACTTTCTTGAATTTATCGATTAGAAATAAGGAATTCCTGATACTTGAGCACAACTTAGTTTTGATTAGAGACCTTAACCAAATACCTTTTTAAGACTTAGCTAAATAATATTAGACCAGTTGAGGATATATTAGCAGTCTAACTAACTAGATGATGCTCTGAACTGAAAGTGAAAAAGTTAAATAAATAGGGTAGTTTGCAAGCGGCGTTTGCTACTCGAGCACCACTCCTTAAGGGAACTTAAAGCCTGATGCCCTAAGGTCGTGTAGGTCTGGGAGTCATCAGAGTGGGACTCGCTACGTGGGTAGTTAAAGTTGACATGTGAAAGCAAACACAAAATACCCTGAAAAATTAATCTAAAAATACATAGCCCAGTGTATTCTTATATTGAAATACTTGATCGAAAATCTTGTCACCAAAGCTCAGAACTCAGAAGGTTGTTTGTTGCTGGTATGTCTATGACGGGTCGAAGTATTATCTGGTAAGAGTCAAGATAAGAGTATATTGTGTTGATAATCTAGTCTGGACTAGTACGTACACTACACATCGGGATGAGCTTGTGACTAAGAGAAGAGTTCAATCTAGTTATTAAGTTGTTAACCCTGCTTGACCATGATAATCTACTAGAGACATTTGAGACCTTGTTGTGGCAACTTAACTAGTCAGACCTGTGTTGTGAATTATCTGACTCAATGATAAATTTTGGAATAAAAATAATGCTAGAAATTTTAAGTGACTGCACCTATGATTTAAAATCAATAACTGCAGGTAGACTTTGCTTGAGGACAAGCAAAAAGCTAAGTGTGGGGTTATATGATATTGATAACTCTAAATTAATAGAGTTATTCACATCTAATTCTCCACATTTTATCTGGGAATTAATTGACTTTATTTGAAAAAGTGAATAAAAATGTGTTGATTTAATGTTTTCTCTCTTTTTGCCTTTTTATGTGGATTTATTGCTAAAAGTCAATTTATTTGAATTAATCTCTCAAATTAAGGATGAGTTGTATTGTTTGTTGTTACTTGGGAATTAGTTGAATTGAATTGGCGGAACAAGGGCAAAAAGGGGATTTTTGATGTTTGAAATTTGGTTGGATGCAAGTTGACCGTGACTAGCATGAAACAAGTGTGAAAAATTGGCAGCTATATATATATATATATCTCTGTGTATATATGTATATATATATGTATATTATACACCCACACACCTTTCGGTCATTCACAAATCCAGCTGGACATGTTAAAGGTCAACCTGCGGTACTATGCATTTAATTCCCTTGTCCTATCCGTTTTACATGTATATACACATATATATATATATATATATATATATTTGTATATATATATATATATATTTGTATATATATATATATATATTTGTATATATATATATATATTTGTATATATATATATATATATATATTTGTATATATATATATATATATATATGTATATATATATATATGTGTGTGTGTTTGCTTCTTTGTATGGCGACAAGGGAACAAAAAGGTTGAAGACAAAGTCAAAAATTTCAGAAATGGCAGCTGAGATGTTGCTGATATCCCTGCAGCCGCCAGAGGAAGAAGACAAAAGGCCTGCAGAAAGTACTGAAGCTCTGTTGCAAAACCTGCGGCTGTCAGAAGAAAGAGACAAACACTCTGCAGAAAATGCTGCAGCATTGGGAGGAAACGACAGAAGATCACAGAATGCCGCTGAAGACCGGCTGAAGTGGCTGCAATATGCAGAGGAAGAAGACAAGAACTCCAGAAGTCAGCTGGGATTTATTTTAACTTTTTGCTGGAATTTTTGGAGAAAATTCCAGAAATTATGGACACATGGCAGCTCGGTAATGGCTCTTGGTTCACAAAGAGGTTATATATGTATGTAGAAAACCAAGAGGGAGAGAGGTAGTCTTGGAGAGAGTTTGGAAGGTAAGTCATTTGTAGAGTTTAGAAGGCTCCTGGCCGAGATAGAGAGTAGGTTTTTCTTCTTAGTTTTTCTTAGGATAGTTTAGTTTTTCTTCTTAGTTTTAGGCTAACCCTTAGGAAGGGAAGAACACAAGAGTGAGCAGGGTGACTTGCTGCAGCATTCATCAGTGAACAACAACGAAGCAGCAGCATCCAGCAGAGGAGATGAAGGGCAGCAGATTGATTAAACTGATTTGGGCAGTGGGTGATCTTCCGGCCAGAAGTAATCCTCTCTTCATTTCCTCAATTTGCTACTATTTTTTGTAACTAAATGTTCTTTGTATTTTGAGAATGTTTACATGGATTCAAGGATTGATTAAACATGTTTTAGGAGTAATATGTTTTCCATCTTAGGCTTGACTCCGTTTATTGGTTTCACTTTGGATCTAGGGACTATGCTTCCTATTACGTTAATCCTTGTATTTCATGATTCTTGGTTCAAGGAATGATTAAATATGTTTTGGGAGTGATATGCTTTCCGTCTTAGGGTTGATTCCGTTGATTGGTGATGGGAATTCCGACCGACGTGCTAAATAGGTGTTATTTTACCCTATGTCGATTATGATCAATTAAGGACTGTGATTGACTAATTGTCACGTTTAGTCTTATGGTGTCACTTAATCAGCCAGAATCTAAGGCAGAGTACCTATCGTGTAGCTAGTCTATTGGAAAGTATCTATGATTTTACTAAGTTAATTATCGTACTCCCAGGGAAGTGGCAACGGCTTAGTAGTAACTAGCCTCTTATCCTAACTCTTATCTTATGATCCAGTTATGCAATCTTCATCAAATACTTTGATGAGAGGATGATCCATTCTCCACTAGGTTCAAGTCTAATTAACCCTAAAAGTGTTTTAAAGATGAGTTCTGATTCTATGTTATACTGTTCCTATATGTTGATTGACCTATATTCGAGTGTTTTAGATATATCTTAGCCTGGAATGCAACTATGTTCTGTGTCTAAAGGTTTACCACATCTGAGTCTCTATGCTACCGCCCCCTAGCGTTAAGGTAGACGGCCCTACTCACGGTACGAACAGAGACAGTTATGAAGGCCCTATGTCACTTTCGGGGATCACTCTGAAGGCTCGTAATCGCTGGCATAACGCTCTACTCAGCCTACCTAGACTACTCTAACAAGCCAGGTGTTCAGCATGTTATTTTATCTAGTATGGCAGACACCAATACTAATTGATGCCTGTTAAACTAAACAGGTTATGAATAGACCGTGGTTAGGAATTGTCTATAACCCTAATTCAGTTTAAAAGAAACTACATTAGACATGCAGACATAATGATTATTTAGCAGGTGGCTATTTCCGGAAAAACATAATAACTTCAACATACAAAACAACTATTCATAAAATCATAATCTGATATTCATAATTGATGTTTAGGACAAAGCAATAAAACATATAAGAGAGGGGTATGGGGACTGATGCCATAAAGAAATCACCCTTTACTTAGTCTCGCCTACAGAGCGTACTGCTGTATACGTCGTATTGCCCGCCCTGACTCTGCTCGCCAGAACCTTCGGAGGACGCTTCCTCAGCCTAGTAGCTAGACTTTACCTTACGTCCTGGGCTTAAGCCTAGCCCTGTGGACTGACTCTTCGAACGCCTAGAGCTCTCTTAGGGTCTCCTAACGAAACCCCGGGTATTCTATGAATACCGGAAACGAACCTATCTATAGAAACCTAAGATCTGAGACTATTTCTCAGAAACTAAAACAAAATACTAAAAAGAAAGAAAACTGAGATCCGAGTCTCTGAGTGAGTTGTGTACTGGAAAACTGTACACTGGAAACCACTTAATGACTCAGATCGAGTGGAGAGGGATGATTTCAACTGTTGGAGGCCTGGGGTATTTATAGCAGCTTTCTGGAGTGAAAAATTCCAAAAAATTCGATGTGGGACAGCTTCTGGCGGTTCGGGACGCCCGTCCTGATTCGTTGACCAGGTTCGGGACGCCCGTCCCGGACCTTTGACCGAGTCAACATTTCCAAAAATTGCGTTTTTGCCCCAAAATTTGCTGTTTTCGTCTACTTTTCACCTGACACTTCCAAAATCATAAAAACCGTGAAATCAAGTAAATAATAAACAATTAATGTCAATTTACTCTGATTTCACATTAAAACATACATAAAAACATGCTAAAAATGTGATACGATTTTCGCGTATCAGATAACCCCACACTTAGCTTTTTGCTTGTCCTCAAGCAAAGTCTACATAGAGTTAGTGAATCTAAACCGTAGTGCAGTCACTTAAATTCCTATTCATGTTTTTATTCCAAAAATTCTTCAGACAATTCTTAACACAGGTCTGATTGGTTAGGTTGCTATGACAAGGTCTCAAATGTCTCTAGTAGTTTGTTATGATCAGGCAGAAAACAAATCAACAACTGGGTTGGACTTTTTTCTTAGTCACAGGGTCTTCCTGATGTGTAGTGTGTGTACTAGTCTAGACCAGATATTCAACACAATGAACTCTTATCTTAACTGCTACCAGATAATACTTCGACCTATCGCTAGACACACTGACAACAGATAACTTTCTGAGTTCTGAGCTTTGGTGATAAGATTTTTAATGTTTTAGCACTTAGTTATTTTCTTTATGGATTCAGGGTATTTTGAGTTTGCTTAGAACACGTCAACTTCAACTACCCATGTAGCGAGTCCCACTCCGATGACTCCCAGATCTACACGACCTTAGGGCATCAGGCTTTAAGTTCCCCGAAGGAGTGGTGCTCGAGTAGCGAAGGCCGCTGGCAAACTACCCTATTGTAATTAACTTCCTTAAGTTCTTTTCACTTTTAGCTCAGAGTCTCATCTAGTCATTCTAACTGCCAATATATCCACAACTGGTCTAATTTTATCTAGTTAAGTCTCGAATAGGTAATTGGTTGAGGTCTCTAATCCAAACAAAGTTGTGCTCAGTTATCAGGAATTCCCTATTCCTAGTCAATTAGTCCAAGATAGCTATCAATTATCGCCTACTAACCATAACATACTACCTACATATCATAGACATAAGCAATTTGTTTAACCAAGCATACTGTATTTAGAAGTCTGAAAGACGGAAAGATTTTGAAAAATTTTGGGAGGTTGTGAAAATATGGGGAAAACAAGCAAAAGCATGCAAATTTTTGTTTTTTCAAACTGCTTCAGTGCACCGTGCACTGCTACCCCACACTTAAGTCTGGCACTGTCCTCAGTGTTCATGCATATCTAATTACCCCACACTTATTTGAAAACAAGAAATAAAACACAACAGGCAAAAAATAAAATGATGCAAAAATGCTGTATGTCATATAAATCAAATTTGTACATAGATTCATAGTCATACAGCCCAGACATGTTATACACATAGAACAAGAAAAACAACAGCAAAAAGAAAAGAAAGGAAAGGAGAGAAGGAGAGAGAGACTAGGAACCCGGCGGATCATCGTCCAGTGGACCTAAGGTTGTCAAGTCAAACTCGAAGTTCTCCGCTACTCGGGAAGTCTGCTGATGTATCTCCTCAATCCTACTGGTGATAATGGCGATCCTGTCATCCATCACCGCCAGTCGTCTGTCAACTCTGTCATCCATCATGGCCAGCCGTCTGTCAATCCGGTCCATGTCTCGACTGTATCGTGCCGATAGTTCTGCCAATCCGTGCGACATGTGTCGTTCGAAGGCAGTACGTGGCACGAACGTCTCGGATGGAGGGATAGGCGGTGGAGCTGCTTCTGATGCCGAGGCCTGTCCTGGCTGCTCTGTGTGGATGGTGTAGCGGCCGCTCACATCTCGGACAACCATTCCCATGTTCCGTAGGATGGTAAAATCAGTGGGAACGGTGGTCGGGGCGACCAGAGTAAGCTCCGAGCTCTCGATATCTAGCTCCAGGTGGTGGGCTATCCTGGTGATGAATGGTCCGAGCCCCAGACACTGTTTCCGAGTGTCCGTAGCAAAACCTCGCATGATGACCGTGATAAGTCGAGCCATCTCTACTGTGGATCCCATATGCATGTTGGCCAGAAGGAATGTCTCCATCTGGGTGACAGTTCCGGGAGCCGTCCTTCGTCCTGACAGTGTATGTGCAATGATAGCGTGCAGGTAACGAAGAGTAGGATAGATACCTGTGGCTTTCGAGGAACCGTGCTGGTATGGGGCACCCGTCATACAAATCTGAGCCCAAGCAGCGGGGACGTCCGCAGTCGTGAAGTCTCGCACTGCTGTGGTGTATGCGGGCGTATCCAGCTCATCTCTCTGCCAGATACCCATGGCGACGCCGAACTCGGCCATGCTCATCGATCGATCCATTCCGCCTAAGCGGAATGTGATCTGCTCCTGATGGCATGCAAAGGACGCATAGAACTCACATACCAGCTCCAGGTACGTGGGCTCTGTGACGATGAATACTCGACTGTAAGGTGGTACGTCGAGTATGCGTCTGATCTCCGTCTCTACTCCCAGTGTCTTCTGCTGCCCAATCCAGCGTTCTGCCCGTCAATATCGTGCGCCCGATGAATCCGTGACATCTCTCCTGATATGCTGTGCTGGAGGGAAAGAGCATAAAAGGATGTGCCACTGAGGTGACTGTCATGGTGGACGAGGTACGAGCACGTTTGGCAGCCATTTGGTTTGAAAGTGTTCGAGAGATTTTGGGAGTTTAGGTAGGAAGGAAGATTCGAATTCGAATTCTGGAGGTGAATTTGAATTCAGAAGGATCAAATTAGGCTAGGGAAAGATTTTGAAATTTTTGGCGGGAAATTCGAATTCTGGAGGGAAATTCGAATTTGGAAGGAAATTTAAAATTTAAATTTTGGAGGGAAATTTGAAATTTTAAATTTGAAAAGTTTGCCAAAGGAAAGAGAGAGAGTTATTTGAGAGAGGTGGATTTTTGGAAGTGAATTTTGAGGGAAAAATGAAAAAATTGAAATTTTATAGAAGGGGCGGCCTTCGGGACGCCCGTCCCGGAGGCAGGACTCCCGTCCCGCTGGACGCCCGTCCAGAATCGGGACGCCCGTCCCGGGTTGCATCGGGACGCGTGCCAATTCCGAAAAAAATATATATTATTATTTTTTTTTCGTAATTCCCTGAAAATCTCAAAATACCAAAAATAATTATAATTTTTAACAATGCTTCATGTTTATCCAATCAAGTTCAGAAGTTGTTAAAAACTCTATGCAGAAATTTCTCAATCTCACTTTTTCGAAAATCATAACTACCCTAATTTAAATTCAGCGAGAAAAACAAAAAAAATATGAGTTTATACAATTTAGTTAATGAAAAATAAACTGTACTTGCAAAATTTTCGTTTTTCATAGAAATAAATTGTCTGAAGAAAATTGTTAAAAATAAAGGACCCCCTTAAAAATGGTTGAAAATAGAAATATGGGTCAATTATTCAAGTTTCAGTTCAAACTTATTATTTGCTGAAAATAAAAGAAAAAGAATCTTCCCTTTTTAACGATTTCTATCTCTGATCTCCTGTAGCTCTGCCTGGATATTTCGCATTTCTTGTAGCTCTGCTCGTATGTTGCGCATCTCTTCCTGATGGTTCCTCTGTTCCTTCAAAATTTCCAACATTTCTTGGAGTATTTGCACGTTTTGGCGCTCTATCGTGGTTCTGAGTTGGGTTACTTCAGAACCTAGGGTTAGAACAGCCTGATATGTTCGTCTTAGTCCGCCTGGTATTGTCTGAGTCATGGCGCTTATCCTGTGGGATATATCATCTACCCGGGCAGCTAAGGCTGCTTGAGAGCTGTTAGTGCTATCCTCTAATGAAAGTGGTCGGTTGTTGAGTGCGGGGGATACAGGAGTATACTCAGGAAATTTTGGGGTGTATTCAGGTGATTCAGGAGTATATTCGGGAGATGCGGGAGTGTATTCGGGAGAAGCAGGGGCTGTTTGGAGCTCTGGGAAGGTGTTATTTTCTAATTCGTCCAGGATATCCTGGGCTCTTGTTCCCTTCATCTCTGAGTGCACAGTCTGGTTAGAAATAACAAAAACAAAAACAGGAAAGTAAAATAGAAAAACAAATATTTTTATGGATTTTGAATTTATTTAGAAAGCAGGTAAATTTCCTTAATATGGTTTTAGAATAATTTTCTAAAATTTGATTATCCTAAGTGTCTTAATTTCAGATAACATCTAAAATTAATTAATTATGATAATCCTATATTCAGGAAAGTGATTGCCTAACTGGTATAACATAAGTGTTAATCAAAAGTCTAGGTTACTACCGTTACCTATCATAAGTCTCTAGAATTGTGGCCAATAATCCTAAATTCATTATGATGTTTCCCCGGCAACGGCGCCAAAAATCTGATGGGAATTCCGACCGACGTGCTAAATAGGTGTTATTTTACCCTATGTCGATTATGATCAATTAAGGACTGTGATTGACTAATTGTCACGTTTAGTCTTATGGTGTCACTTAATCAGCCAGAATCTAAGGCAGAGTACCTATCGTGTAGCTAGTCTATTGGAAAGTATCTACGATTTTACTAAGTTAATTATCGTACTCCCAGGGAAGTGGCAACGGCTTAGTAGTAACTAGCCTCTTATCCTAACTCTTATCTTATGATCCAGTTATGCAATCTTCATCAAATACTTTGATGAGAGGATGATCCATTCTCCACTAGGTTCAAGTCTAATTAACCCTAAAAGTGTTTTAAAGATGAGTTCTGATTCTATGTTATACTGTTCCTATATGTTGATTGACCTATATTCGAGTGTTTTAGATATATCTTAGCCTGGAATGCAACTATGTTCTGTGTCTAAAGGTTTACACATCTGAGTCTCTATGCTACCGCCCCCTAGCGTTAAGGTAGACGGCCCTACTCACGGTACGAACAGAGACAGTTATGAAGGCCCTAGTCACTTTCGGGGATCACTCTGAAGGCTCGTAATCGCTGGCATAACGCTCTACTCAGCCTACCTAGACTACTCTAACAAGCCAGGTGTTCAGCATGTTATTTTATCTAGTATGGCAGACACCAATACTAATTGATGCCTGTTAAACTAAACAGGTTATGAATAGACCGTGGTTAGGAATTGTCTATAACCCTAATTCAGTTTAAAAGAAACTACATTAGACATGCAGACATAATGATTATTTAGCAGGTGGCTATTTCCGGAAAAACATAATAACTTCAACATACAAAACAACTATTCATAAAATCATAATCTGATATTCATAATTGATGTTTAGGACAAAGCAATAAAACATATAAGAGAGGGGTATGGGGACTGATGCCATAAAGAAATCACCCTTTACTTAGTCTCGCCTACAGAGCGTACTGCTGTATACGTCGTATTGCCCGCCCTGACTCTGCTCGCCAGAACCTTCGAAGGACGCTTCCTCAGCCTAGTAGCTAGACTTTACCTTACGTCCTGGGCTTAAGCCTAGCCTTGTGGACTGACTCTTCGAACGCCTAGAGCTTCTTAGGGTCTCCTAACGAAACCCGGGTATTCTATGAATACCAGAAACGAACCTATCTATAGAAACCTAAGATCTGAGACTATTCTCAGAAACTAAAACAAAACACTAAAAAGAAAGAAAACTGAGATCCGAGTCTTGAGTGAGTTGTGTACTGGAAAACTGTACACTGGAAACCACTTAATGACTCAGATCGAGTGGAGAGGGATGATTTCAACTGTTGGAGGCCTGGGGTATTTATAGCAGCTTTCTGGAGTGAAAAATTCCAAAAAATTCGATGTGGGACAGCTTCTGGCGGTTCGGGACGCCCGTCCCGGTTCGGGACGCCCGTCCTGATTCGTTGACCAGGTTCGGGACGCCCGTCCCGGTTCAGGACGCCCGTCCTGGCGGTTTGACTGGGTCGGGACGCCCGTCCCGGGTTCGGGACGCCCGTCCCGGGTTCGGGACGCCCGTCCCGGGTTCGGGACGCCCGTCCCGGACCTTTGACCGAGTCAACATTTCCAAAAATTGCGTTTTTGCCCCAAAATTTGCTGTTTTCGTCTACTTTTCACCTGACACTTCCAAAATCATAAAAACCGTGAAATCAAGTAAATAATAAACAATTAATGTCAATTTACTCTGATTTCACATTAAAACATACATAAAAACATGCTAAAAATGTGATACGATTTTCGCGTATCAATTGGTGTCACTATGGACCTAGGGGCTGTTTTTCCCATTACGTTATTCTTTGTTTTCCATGATTCGTTTCAGCATAATATATATCTTTAACCTGAAGATGTTGTGGTGAAGTTAAGTATGAGCATGTTGAATACACTGTTTTGACTATGATGATAAGAATGCTGTAGCATTACTTTCTGTTTTTATGTTTAATGCTTGTATGGGGCAAAGCTTGGTTTATTCATGTAATTACATTAGAATTATGTGGCGTTAGATTGAGCACTGCGTGAACAGCGGTAACTCATATAGTAGTGGATTGATAACTGCGTGAACATTGGTACCTCCACTGACTAGCGTTGCACTAGGTCCAAGGTATGTTATCGGGGATCTAGACTAGTAGATCAAGTGGTCTGGGTGAAACCAGACATGCTGTAGCATTGACATGGAATTGAAAGCATGTTTTGTATACTTAGATTCATCTTTGGCTTGTACTTACATTTTTGGCGTGAATGCCGCATCATTGTATTACCTGCAGTACTCTTGTGATTATTTCCAGTAGGCTAACCTTTAACTGTTAGTTTAGTTAGGAGTAGGAATGCCGTAGCATTAGACCAATCTCAGTTTCATGATTTATCATTCTTTATTCTTTTATTCTTTTAGTATTCTTTATTCTTTTAACCATTTGTACAATCATATTTGCATTTGTAATTGGCATGCATAGTCCATGTGGGATCGATAATCTTGTACTTAGGTACATATATTACTTGTTGACCGGTGTATACTTGCACTTGTTAAGATTGCGTTGATTTATTCTATATTCTTATCTTCTCAATTTGTGACACACGCACACAACGCAACAAGTTTTTGGCGCCGTTGCCGGGGACTTTGGAGTCAATTTGATTGTAAATATTGATTGTTTGCATTTGGTTACTTTTATTTTTCAGTTTGTTTTTATACTCATTCTTGAGCTTATGAGACTATTTAAATGATTGTATGAGGAACAAATATATTATGCATGAGCTGAGCTGTTTTGTGGATTCATTGACATGAATTATTTGCTAAATTTCAGCTTGTGTCTCACTCCTTCCTTAACATGTGCTGTTTTGCATGAGTAAAACGCGCAAGGGCACTCAATCTTCATTGCTGCCACTTGATCCGGAAATTGAGAAAACAGCCAAGGCATTAAGGAAGAAGAAGAAGCAAACCACGGTTAGGGCAGCCATGGAAGACCCGCGGGATACACAACCTGAACCTGCCTATAATCCAGTGGTGATGGCGGATGATAGGGATCATGCCATTCGGCAGTATGCAGTCCCTATGTTTAATGCATTGAAGCCAAGTATTGTGCAACCAGAGATTGCTGCAGCACAGTTTGAGCTGAAACCAGTGATGTTTCAAATGCTGCAGACAGTAGGGCAGTTCAGTGGACTACCTGCTGAAGATCCACACATGCACCTACGGTTATTCTTGGAGGTAAGCGATGGTTTTAAGATAACAGGGGTGACGGGCGATGCTTTGAGACTGAATTGTTTCCATACTCTCTGAGAGACAAAGCTAGAGAATGGCTAAATTCTCTACCCTCTGGTAGTGTGACTTCATGGCAGCAGCTTACCGAGAAATTTTTGATGAAATATTTTCCTCCAACGAAAAATGCTAAGTTGAGAAATGAAATCACCTCTTTTCAACAATTAGAAGATGAATCATTGTATGAGGCATGGGAACGATTCAAAGAGTTGTTAAGGAGATGTCCACATCACGGAATCCCACATTGTATTCAAATGGAGACATTTTACAACGGGCTGAATGCACACACCAGAATGATAGTTGATGCTTCAGCAAATGGAGCACTTTTGGCAAAGGCATACAATGAAGCCTATGAAATAATTGAGAGGATTGCCAACAACAACTATCAATGGCCTACAACAAGACTGCCAAGCGGAAGAAGAGTGGCTGGAGTGCTGGAATTAGACCCAATAACTCACTTTCAGCCCAAGTATCATCATGTCTAATATGCTGAAAACACTGACGATGCCGCAGCATAGCGGGCAGACTGCTGATCATCTAAATCAGTCCAATGTAAGCCAGGTGCAAGCTGTGTGCTGTGTTTATTGCGGAGAGGGGCATCTATTTGAGGACTGTGCTCACAATCCCGCATCAATCTGCTACGTGGGAAATCAAAACCGGGGTAATGGTCTTCAATCAAACAGTTACAACCCTACTTGGAGGCAGCATCCAAATTTTTCTTGGAGCAATCAAGGGATGCACCCCACGCAAGGTATGAACCCAAGGCCACTGCTCCAGCAGCAGCAACAGTACCCCCAGCAGCAGCAGCAACAACTCAACAATCAACAAAGACCTCTACAACAACATCCACCTTCAAATGCTTTAGAGAGCATGATGAGAGATTTTATGGCAAGAACAGAAACTACCATGCAAGGACTATCATCTACTGTTCGTAACTTGGAGAACCAGGTAGGGCAGTTAGCCCAAGAGATGAGGAGCAGACCACAAGGATCACTTCCAAGCGATACAGAAAATCCAAGAAGAGAAGGAAAAGAACATTGCAAGGCTGTAACATTGCGAAGTGGCAGACTGTTGGATGAGCCAAAAATGAAGTCTGGAGCAGCTGAGAAGACCAGTGAAGAAATTCCAGAAGCTGAACCAGAACCAGTGGAGCCAAATGCTGCAGCATCGCCAATGCCGCAGCGACGAACCAGTTCAGAACAGATCGATGCTGCAGCATCATCATCGCCAATGCCGCAGCAATGCAATATTCCAGAGAGCAAACCAGTACAGCAAAGATGCCTTTCCACAGAGGTTTGCCAAGAAGAAGCAGATGAGCAGTTCAAGAAGTTCTTAGACATGTGAAACACTGCACATCAACATTCCATTGGTGGAAGCCATAGAGCAAATGCCCAACTATGCAAAATTCATGAAGGATATCCTTACAAAGAAGAGAAAGTTGGGAGAGTATGAAATTGTTGCACTAACCAAAGAATGTAGTTTCTTTTTGCAGGATAAATTGCCCCCTAAAATGAAAGATCCGGGGAGCTTTAACATTCCTTGTTCTATTGGAGACTCATATTGTGGTATGGCCTTGTGTGATCTTGGTGCTAGCATCAACTTGATGCCTATGTCGGTTTTCAAACAATTGGGTATAGGAAAGGTAAGACCTACGACGGTGACATTGCAACTGGCGGATAGGTCTCTAGCTCACCCCGATGGGAAAATCGAGGATGTCCTGGTAAGAGTGGATAAGTTTATTTTTCCAGCTGACTTTATTGTTCTTGATTATGAAGCAGACAGGGAAGTCCCCATTATTTTAGGAAGACCTTTCCTAGCTACAGGAAGGACTCTTATTGATGTGCAAAAAGGGGAGCTAACCATGAGATTCCAGAACGAAAGAGTCACATTCAACGTTTTCAAGGCCATGAAATTCTATGATGAAGGTGAAGAGTGCTTTCATGTTACCACCCGTGATTCTTTGGAAGAAAAAGATGAAGAGCAAGGTGAGGATGCCAAGGAGGCATTAATGGAGGAAAGTTTGCATGAGAATGGCAATATGGAGACCAAAGCACATTCAGTTTGGGTAGAAGGAAGCCCCCAAAGGTTCAGATTTCGAGCTCAATATGAATCCTTGGAGCTGTCTTCTAGAGATTTCAAGATAACAAAACCTTCTGTTGAAGAACCACCACAGCTGGAATTGAAGCAATTGCCGCAGCATTTGAAGTACGGGTTCTTAGGGGCAGATTCAACACTGCCCGTGATCATTTCAGCCTTCCTTGATGCTACACAAGAGGAGAAATTGCTTGGAGTACTAAGGCAACACAAGAAAGCTATGGGCTGGACTTTGGCCGACATCAAGGGCATAAGTCCAACCCTATGCATGCACAAAATCAGTTTGGAAGAAAGTTCCAAAAATTCTATAGAAGGGCAGCGAAGATTGAATCCAATTATGAAGGAAGTGGTGAAGGAACAAATCATCAAGTGGCTGGATTTTGGCATCATCTACCCCATCTCTGACAGTTCTTGGGTAAGTCCTATTCACTGTGTACACCCAAGAAAGGAGGAATCATTGTGGTAACAAATGAAGACAACGAGTTGATTCCTACAAGAACAGTCACGGGATGGCGCATATGCATTGATTATAGAAGACTCAACAAAGCCACGAGGAAGGACCACTTCCCATTGCCCTTCATTGACCAAATGTTGGACAGGTTAGCTGTACATGAATATTATTGTTTTCTTGATGGTTATTCAGGTTACAACCAGATTGCTGTAGCACTAGGGGACCAGGACAAAACTACCTTCACTTGTCCCTATGGTACGTTTGCTTTAAGAAGAATGCCATTTGGATTGTGCAATGCTCCAGCAACGTTCCAGCGCTGTATGATGGCCATTTTTACAGATATGGTAGAGCAGTACTTAGAGGTTTTTATGGATGACTTTTCCATATTTGGTGATTCTTTTGATAAGTGTTTAGAAAATTTGGCCAATGTACTTAAACGATGTGAGGAAACCAATTTAGTCCTCAATTGGGAGAAGTGTCACTTTATGGTGAGAGAAGGAATTGTGTTGGGTCACAGGATTTCAAAGAAAGGTCTCGAAGTAGACCGAGCAAAGATAGAAGTAATTGAAAAGTTACCAACCCCAACAACCGTGAAACACATTCGGAGCTTCTTGGGACATGCAGGCTTCTACCGGAGATTCATTAAGGACTTTTCTAAGGTATCTAAGCCTTTATGTCAATTATTAGAAAAGGATAATGTGTTTTCTTTTGATGCAGCCTGTGCCGCAGCATTTGAGGAGATCAAGAAAAAGCTTATTTCAGCCCCCGTTATCATAGCACCTAACTGGAATTTACCATTTGAGCTAATGTGTGATGCTAGTGACTATGCAGTAGGTGCTGTTTTGGGGCAGCGGCATAACAAAATTTTTCATTCCATCTATTATGCAAGCAAGACACTCACAGAAGCTCAGGTAAATTACACTGTTACTAAAAAAGAGTTACTTGCTGTTGTATTTGCCTTTGATAAATTCAGGTCCTATTTGGTGGGCACGAAAGTGATAGTCTACACCGATCATTCTGCCATCAAATATTACTTGCAAAGAAGGACTCAAAACCGAGGCTCATTAGATGGATTCTACTCCTACAAGAATTTGATGTGGAAATCAAGGACAAGAAGGGAGTGGAGAATCAAGTGGCTGATCATTTATCTCGATTGGAGCAACAAGGGGGATGCCAAATCCCAATTAATGAACATTTCCTGGATGAACAACTGCTGGAAATTTCAGAGGAAATGAGAGACTGCCGTGGTATGCAGATTATGCCAACTTTCTGGCCAGTGGAGTAATGCCGCCAGATTTCTCATACCATGAACGAAGAAGTTTCTCCATGATGTCAAGAGTTATTTTTGGGAGGAACCATTCTTGTTCAAGCAATGCAAAGACCAAGTGATTCGGAGATGTGTAAACGATGATGAAATTGAGGACATCATTTTTCAATGTCACAACTCACCATGCGGAGGACATTTTGGAGGGTCAAGAACTGCAGCAAAGGTACTACAATCTGGTTCTTTTGGCCTCATTATTTAAAGATTGTTATGAGTTTGTGGCAAGGTGTGATCGCTGCCAACGAGTGGGTAACATCTCAAGAAGAAACGAAATGCCTCTCACCAACATTTTGGAAGTGGAACTTTTTGATGTATGGGGCATTGATTTTATGGGACCCTTCCCACCTTCTTTTGGGAATTCATACATTTTAATGGCAGTGGATTATGTGTCTAAGTGGGTGGAAGCTGCAGCATTCCCCACTAATGATTCCAAGGTGGTGATCAATTTCCTTCGAAAGAACATTTTCTCACGTTTTGGAACACCTAGAGCAATCATCAGTGATGAAGGATCTCATTTTGTCAACAAATGGCTAGGAGGTGTGTTAGCCAAGTATCATGTTCATCACCGAGTTGCCCTACCATACCATCCTCAAACAAATGGGCAAGTTGAGTTGTCCAACCGAATCATCAAAGGTATTCTTGAGAAAGTGGTCAACCCAAACCGAAAAGATTGGTCAAGAAGATTAGATGACGCTCTATGGGCTTATCGGACAGCTTTCAAGACTTCAATAGGTATGTCTCCTTATAGACTCGTTTTTGGGAAAACTTGTCACTTACTCGTTGAGTTGGAGCACAAAGCGTACTGGGCGCTGCAGCATTTCAACATGGATATGGATGCTGCTGGAAATAAGAGAATGCTACAGCTTTCTGAACTGGATGAGCTGAGACTATTTTCCTATGAAAATGCCAAGTTATACAAGGAGAAAACCAAGAGATGGCATGACAAACACATCCAGCCAAGAAATTTTGAAGTTGGACAACAAGTGTTGATTTTTAATTCAAGATTGAGGCTATTTCCAGGCAAATTGAAATCGAGATGGACCGGACCATACATAATTGAACAAATTCATCCTAATGGAGTGGTCTCGGTTGTGGGGAGAACGGGAACCCAATTCAAGGTCAATGGTCATAGACTAAAAATCTACAAGGATGGGGATCAAGAGCAAATCATTAATTCTCTATCATTGCTCAATGATAAAGAATTGGATGGACCTCACACCAATGAAAAATTCAAGTGAACACTCTCCAATTTTATTTTTTATTTTATTTATTTTATTTCTTTTCCATTTTTATTTCTTCTTTGTTCATTTAATTGCTTCCTGTTTTACTTATTTTAATTTACTGCTTTTCTTTTCTATTTCTTTTTTTTTCTTTTTTTCCGTCTTCTCGTTTTAATTATTTTATTTGCTATTTTCCTAACTACTTTTTTTTATTTTCTAGCCTTCGTTATTTCTGTTTTTATTTCCTGTTTTCTATTTTTATTTTGTTGACTATTTATTTGACTTTAATTTCTCATTTAATTCCAGTTTATTCATTTTATTTTATTTCTGCTGTGTCGGGTACACATGTACCCGACAACTGCCTTCTGCCCTAACTTTTTCAGGAGTCAACAGGGAGTATAGATATATATATATATATATATATATATATATATATATATATATATATTTATATTACTAATTTTTGTTGGGCAGACTTTCATGCTATTTCCAGATGATTTCCTTCTTTGTCTTGTTCTGCCTTTATTGTAGGTCACAAGAAGGTATACATACAGTATATACACATTTTGTGGCAGAGCAATCATCCTACTTCTGGATAAAAGATAAAAATGAACAAATGGGTGAAGAAAATCCAGTCAACCCTTTCTTTATGATTTTCAAGAAACAAAAGGGTGCCTTTTCACTTTCCATTTTCTTTCCAAGGTAAGCATTCATTATTATATCTTATAATTAATTTTCCAAGGGAATGAATGCCTCCTGGTTAGAAAAACCAAAAGACCAACATTCACTTCATTTGTTTTCAACTAACCCGACTGAGAGCATTTCACTCTTACAAACAAAAGAATCACTCAATAACCATTCACACTCTGCACTGCACTCACTGCTTTTCGAAGAGAAAAGATAAAAAAAAAAAAGAAAGAGAGAAAGGGAAAGAAGAGAAGAACACCTCTGCCGACATACTCGACCCCCACCCGACACAAACAAGAACAGAAGGTAAGATTTCTCGCCTCATTCTGGTGCTCAAACTATGACTGGCGGCTGGGCTTCCATTTTTACTCACTGATTCTACTGGGTAAAGAGTGGGTTTTCTCTTCCTTGACTGATTTTGTGAAACAGTATTGAAACTAGATGTTCGTCTTTTCTGTTTGGTTGAAGAAATATATGGACAATCTTTTCTGTTTGATTGACAATGTATGTGCGTTCTTGGGTTGTAGTGCATGGTTGTAGTTTTATGCTAATAATTTCATATCTGTTGTGGTAAATATGAACAGTATGGGTGTTTTTGTGTCTTGGTGTGAACAAAATGTAATAAAAGGGGTGTTTTTGTTGGCTGTAGTTTTTGTTTCTAAGCATGATGTTTTTTGATAATGACGGGATTTTCTGCACTCTTATGCTAAATGCTGGGATTTTCTGCACTCTTTGAGTTTTGTGTCTACGACTTGCTGGGTTTCAAATGGATTTTCAGAAAACATGATTTACTGTGAAATGGGTAAGGTATGATTTTGGGTAGAAGAGAGCTGAAATTTTTTTTTGGGGGATATTGTTGAAGCTAATAATATCTAATTCGGAATGACATCTTCACACTGATATCCCTAGGAAATTCTGAAATTGCTCATGGGTAGTGCTTATTTTATGATGGGCAGTAGCTGATATCTTTCTGTGTTATTTACTGAAGGAAGTCCGGATATATGTGCTGATCTTAGATATATTTTCCTGTGATTTTTCCTTTGTTATAACTGACCCTCGGGTACATCACCACTCACTGGGATTGAAACTTTTGTTATCTTTGATGAGAGTATGCTTATGTGGTAAAAACAGTCTGTGGCTGTTGCATTTCTATTGTCTTTATCTCAGTCTTGTTTGCAAATAGCAGAATGACGATTAAGCAAGTGGTTAAGAAGCTCCCACCCAGGGAGAAATTCTCTTCTGCTGACGCTGAAGCCAGAATGCATGACCTATATGCGGAAAAGCAATGTTTGGAAGACCTAGGATTTGACCTAACGGATGAGACGCCTTATCCACTACCAGAAACCTGCAGGCACATAATCCGGCTGAATGGATGGGAGAAGTTTTGCTCGCGGCGGGTGGAACCGGACACAAGCATTGTCTGGGAATTTTATGCAAATCTTTGGCCCAACAGCGTGTACGTTGTTTTCGTGTGAGAGCGATTGGTGCCTCTAAACCCAAGGATTATCAACAGCCTTTTTGACCTGATGAATTATGACGACAACATGGATGATTTCTACTCCAGTCTGACTGATGCGGAAGCTTGTGACAAAGTACTTCAAGAGGTAACCGTCCCGGGGACGGAATGGACAGTGTCCAAGACTGGGAACAAGACATGTAAGAGGGAATCACTGACGGATGATGCGAAAATATGGTTTTACTTCATACGCCACTCACTCATGCCCACCAACCACAGTTCAACGCTGACAGTTGAACTTGTAGTATTGCTGGCTTGCATCATAAATGGAAGGACTATCAACATAGGGAAGTTGGTGTGCGAACAGATCCGATCTTGTGCAGGTAAGAAGAGTGGGGAAATGTTCTTCCCCACCATAATCTATTTGTTGTGCAGGGCTGCGGGTGTGGAGGTGCCTATTGAAGACGATGATTTCTACCCCGGAGGAACAATTTCAGCTCATGACCTCCGCCGAATCTTGCCCCCACCACCACAGCCAAAGACTGAAAGCACACTGCCTGCTCCAACTCCTTTAAGAGCAGTACCGATGGACAAACCTTCCCCAACAGCAGCAAATGCTGCATCATCCACATCTGACGATGCTGTAGCCATGATGAGGCACATGCACGCTCAGCTGCAGATCTTCTGGAGGTTCTCCCGCGAGCAATATGAGGCACACCTGCGATCCCTCCCCCGAAATCGGTTGCAAGCTGGCAACCCTTGGCCTACATTCCCAACCGAACTGAATCCAGATGAAGACCCGAACCAAATGGCAGAAGATGATGTTATCATCACACCGTGACCCACTCCCTTGAGAAGGGAGTAACTCTGAACTTTTGCATTTTTTTCTTTTACATTACTGTTTTGTTTTTCTTTATGCCTGCTGTGCAGGCCCTCGGACAGCCTTACCTTTCATTTGTTTTGTTTTACTTTCCTTGATGATGGTTTTGGACTAGTTGTTTGTTTTGTTTTGACTCTTTTGTTTGTTTTGTTTTGTTCTGTTTTGTTTTGCACATTGCCCTACCTGCTGACTTGCTGTGACTGAAATTCTGTGTTAATGGCAATGAGGACATTGCTTCCCTTTGAGTTTGGGGGAGGGTGTCCTCTCATGGCAAAAAGTTAAAAAATGGTGCTAAATTTAAAATTTTTCCTACTGTCTCTTGTGGAACCTCTTTGCTGAAATTCTGACCTAGTTGAATGCATAGATACATTGTATGAAAAAAAAAACTATTTTAGGATGCCTTACAAAATGATTGATCCGGCATAAATGACCTGTTTGCATAATGTGGCAGCATTTCATATGACCCGTGAGAACTTAAAATTCAGCAGGATTAGTGTAGACTTTAGGGGCCTGATTTATGATGATGTTTTAAAAACAAAAATACATTCTTGTAGACATTGTACCGTTCTTTTTGAATAATTAGGTATTAGTTAACCCTAAGTAAAAAATTATTTCTAAACTCCCCATTTCTTGCACATAGTCTTACTTAGAAATTTCAGGTTCATAAAAAGAGTCACTATGGTATGAAGGTTCAGAAATTTTAACTCATTTATTATAGTCCTTGAGGCGAAATCCTAGTAGATTTGGTAATATAGAAATGATTGAGGCATGTTCTTGAATAGTTTGAACCTTTCTAGCCTACCCAAATGTATTTGACTTCCCTAGTTAACCCAAGTTGAGCCTAAGCCTAATTTCTTGACACCCCTATTAAATAGCCACTCATCCTAAATGCTTTGCATATATCCATTCTTTGTCTTTCCTAAACTTGATCTTAGTCTGCTGTGAACACTGTTAAGCATGAGTTTGGGGGTATACTGAAGAATGCTATGAGGTGGAACATAGGAATGCTGCAGCTAAATGCTGCAACATTACAATTTTTTTTGGGATTAGTGGTATTTAAGAAAAATTTGAACTTCTGATATAAATGCTTTATGTATTGAGGGTATGTGTATGAAAACATGTGAAAAAGGATGAAAACACCCTCTTTACTTTACAAAGAAAAAGAAGAACAAAAAAGGGCAAGGAAATATGTGTTATGCTTCTTTGAGGATAAATGCTAAATACTGATTGTGGTTAAATGTTGCACATATTTCTGAAGCATGGTGTAAATTTTTATGCTCCTTGGGTTGATTAAAAAAAATTTGGGAACTGACAGCTTTGGGTAGAAGCTCATGGCAGACTAGGACTAAGTTTTGAGCCTACTTTTTATCCATACTTTTCCTACCTTAGCCCTAGCCTACATGACAACCAGTTTAAGACCTCTTTGATCTTTATTGCTAAATTTGCTACATTAGTGGAGAGGAGTATAATAGATTGAGTTTGAGGATACCAAATGAACCTTAGGATTACCATATGTTGACTTATGAACTTGAGATTGAAAAGGACAGACTATTCACACACACACTTTGGAGTGGAAATTCTTCGAGCTTGGGTTAGCTAATATTTGGTTATTCACTTAAGGATTGAACTTATGACTACTTGAATTTTTGCATTTTTCTCTGAAATCATTGGTCCCAAGTTGACTGAACTTGCTGAGCAAAGTTTTTTTTGGGTATGTATATTCTTGTTGCTTCCACATTGCTGCAGCATTGCTCGGGACGAGCAATGACATAAGTTTGGGGGTGTGATAACTCTAAATTAATAGAGTTATTCACATCTAATTCTCCACATTTTATCTGGGAATTAATTGACTTTATTTGAAAAAGTGAATAAAAATGTGTTTGATTTAATGTTTTCTCTCTTTTTGCCTTTTTATGTGGATTTATTGCTAAAAGTCAATTTATTTGAATTAATCTCTCAAATTAAGGATGAGTTGTATTGTTTGTTGTTACTTGGGAATTAGTTGAATTGAATTGGTGGAACAAGGGCAAAAAGGGGATTTTTTATGTTTGAAATTTGGTTGGATGCAAGTTGACCGTGACTAGCATGAAACAAGTGTGAAAAATTGGCAGCTATATATATATATATATATATATATATATATCTGTGTATATATGTATATATATATGTATATTATACACCCACACACCTTTCGGTCATTCACAAATCCAGCTGGACATGTTAAAGGTCAACCTGCGGTACTATGCATTTAATTCCCTTGTCCTATCCGTTTTACATGTATATATACATATATATATATATATATATATATATTTGTATATATATATATATGTGTGTGTGTGTTTGCTTCTTTGTATGGCGACAAGGGAACAAAAAGGTTGAAGACAAAGTCAAAAATTTCAGAAATGGCAGCTGAGATGTTGCTGATATCCCTGCAGCCGCCAGAGGAAGAAGACAAAAGGCCTGTAGAAAGTACTGAAGCTCTGCTGCAAAACCTGCGGCTGTCAGAAGAAAGAGACAAACACTCTACAGAAAATGCTGCAGCATTGGGAGGAAACGACAAAAGATCACAGAATGCAGCTGAAGACCGGCTGAAGTGGCTGCAATATGCAGAGGAAGAAGACAAGAACTCCAGAAGTCAGCTGGGATTTATTTTGACTTTTTGCTGGAATTTTTGGAGAAAATTCCAGAAATTATGGACACATGGCAGCTCGGTAATGGCTCTTGGTTCACAAAGAGGTTATATATGTATGTAGAAAACCAAGAGGGAGAGAGTTAGTCTTGGAGAGAGTTTGGAAGGTAAGTCATTTGTAGAGTTTAGAAGGCTCCTGGCCGAGATAGAGAGTAGGTTTTTCTTCTTAGTTTTTCTTAGGATAGTTTAGTTTTTCTTCTTAGTTTTTCTTAGGATAGTTTAGTTTTTCGTCTTAGTTTTAGGCTAACCCTTAGGAAGGGAAGAACACAAGAGTGAGCAGGGTGACTTGCTGCAGCATTCATCAGTGAACAACAACGAAGCAGCAGCATCCAGCAGAGGAGACGAAGGGCAGCAGATTGATTAAACCGATTTGGGCAGTGGGTGATCTTTCAGCCAGAAGTAATCCTCTCTTCATTTCCTCAATTTACTACTATTTTTTGTAACTAAATGTTCTTTGTATTTTGAGAATGTTTACATGGATTCAAGGATTGATTAAACATGTTTTAGGAGTAATATGTTTTCCATCTTAGGCTTGACTCCGTTTATTGGTTTCACTTTGGATCTAGGGACTATGCTTCCTATTACGTTAATCCTTGTATTTCATGATTCTTGGTTCAAGGAATGATTAAATATGTTTTGGGAGTGATATGCTTTCTGTCTTAGGGTTGATTCCGTTGATTGGTGTCACTATGGACCTAGGGGCTGTTTTTCCCATTACGTTATTCTTTGTTTTCCATGATTCATTTTAGCATAATATATATCTTTAACCTGAAGATGTTGTGGTGAAGTTAAGTATGAGCATGTTGAATACACTGTTTTGACTATGATGATAAGAATGTTGTAGCATTACTTTCTGTTTTTATGTTTAATGCTTGTATGGGGCAAAGCTTGGTTTATTCATGTAATTACATTAGAATTATGTGGCATTAGATTGAGCACTGCGTGAACAACGGTAACTCATATAGTAGTGGATTGATAACTGCGTGAATAGCGGTACCTCCACTGACTAGCGTTGCACTAAGTCCAAGGTATGTTATCGGGGATCTAGACTAGTAGATCAAGTGGTCTGGGTGAAACCAGACATGCTGTAGCATTGACATGGAATTGAAAGCATGTTTTGTATACTTAGATTCATCTTTGGCTTGTACTTACATTTTTGGCGTGAATGCCGCAACATTGTATTACCTACAGTACTCTTGTGATTATTTCCAGTAGGCTAACCTTTAACTGTTAGTTTAGTTAGGAGTAGGAATGTCGTAGCATTAGACCAATCTCAATTTCATGATTTATCATTCTTTATTCTTTTATTCTTTTAGTATTCTTTATTCTTTTAACCATTTGTACAATCATATTTGCATTTGTAATTGGCATACATAGTCCCTGTGGGATCGATAATCTTGTACTTAGGTACATATATTACTTGTTGACCGGTGTATACTTGCACTTGTTAAGATTGCGTTGATTTATTCTATATTCTTATCTTCTCAATTTGTGACACACGCATACAACGCAACAGATATGCATAAATCATATCACTTTTTTAGCATGTTTTTAGGCACAATTTAGGGTGAAGTCGGTGTTAAATTGTTCTCAATTGACTGTTATCAACTCAATTTCGCAGTTTTTGTGATTTTGGAAGTGTCAGGTGAAAAGTGCAAGAAAATGGCAAATTTCGCGGCAAAAACATGATTTTTAGAAGTTCGAAAGTCGGGATGGGCGTCGAGAACCCAAGACAGGCGTCCTGACCTGGTCAACAGGCCGGGACGGGCGGCCTAGATCTAGGACGGGCGTCCCGAATGCCGGGTCAAAGTCCCACATCAAATTTTTGAGAGAATTTCACCTAGTTCCTCTACTATAAATACCTCAGACCTTCCTCAGTTTAAATCATTCATCTCTACTCTATCTGAGTCATTTAGTGACTTCAAGTATACAATTTTCTATAGTATACAAGTCACTTAGTGATTTCAGGTTTTAGTATAGGTATATTTATAGTTTTAGAGAGTGTCTCGTGTTCTTCGTTTCTGAGAGTTTGTCTCAGATCTTAGAATATGACTAGATAGGTTCGTTTTTTTGTATTCATAGAATACCCGGGATTTTGTTAGGAGATCCTAAGAGAGTATTAGGCATTCGAAGAGTCAGTCAACAAGGCTGTGCTTAAGTTGGGTATTAAGGTAAAGCATAGCTACTAGGCTGAGGAAGCGTCCTCCGAAGGTTTTGTCGAGCAGAGTCGGGTTGAGTAGTCCAACATATACAAGCTGTTACTCCATCAGCGGACTACGTAAAGGGTGAATACTTTATGGCATCGGTCCCCTTGTCCCTCTCTTTATATGTCTGTACTGTGTTCGTCCAAATAATTATTATGAATATTAAACTATGATTGTATGAATATGTGTTTTGCATGTTGAAGTCATTTATATTTTTCCGGAAATGGTCACCAGATTAACTATCATTATGACTGCATATCTATTGTAGTTTCTTTTAAACTAGATGAATGGTTATAGACAATTCCTAACCACGGTCTAATCATAACCTGTTTAGTTTAACATGCATTAATTTAGGACTTCCCATTGGAAGCATTAATGTCTGCCATATTAGATGAAATAACCTATAGATCACCATGTTTGTTAAAGTAGTCTAAGTAGGCTGAGTTTGTGTGTTTATGCCAGCGTTAGGGCGAGCGACATGATCTCCTGAGTGACACATGACTTTCATGGATGCCTTTAGCTCGAACCGTGAGTATGGCCGTCATTAAGGTAGGGCGGTTTATTAGGTAACTCAGATGTGGTACAACGGTAGAATCAGTACATAATTGCAATCTAGACCAAGATATATCTAAAATACTCGAAGATAGGTCATTCAACATGTAGGAACAGTATAACATAAAATCAGAACATTATCTGTACAACACTCTTTTTGGCTTAAATAGACTTGAACCTAGTGGAGAATGAATCACCCTCTCATCAAAGAATTTGATGAACGATTGCATAACTGGATCATAAGATAAAAGTTAGGGTAAGAGGATAGTTACTACTAAGTCATTACCACTTCCCTGGGAGTACGATAAATTGATTAAATTAAAATCGTAGATATTTTCCAACAGACTAACTACACGATAGGTACTCTGCCTTAGGTTCTAATTGATTAAGTGACAACATAGAGACTAAATGTGACAATTAGTCATTCTAAGTCCTTAGTTATTCATAATTAACATAGGGTAAAATAACGCCTATTTTAGCATATTAGTCGGAACGCATCACATACCTTTTTCCATGTCATCTGAACAAATGGTTTGGTCTCTCCAGAACTAAGTATAGTTTATTTCAGGTCAATATTCAATTTCTTGGTCATAACATCCAATTAGGAACTATTGTTACTATCCAAAGATCAATTCAGTTTGCTGACAAATTTCCTGACCAGATACTTGATAAAACTCAATTGCAGTGTTTTATTGGTTGTGTAAATTATGTGTCTAATTTCATCCCAAGACTTAGCACATTACTAAAGCCTTGCATGATAGGTTGAAATCACCTCCCCCTGCATGGACTGATGTGCATACAAATGTTGTTAGACAAATTAAGATCAAAATTGTCAATCTGCCTTGCTTTACCTGATCCGAATGCCTTTAAAATTGTTGAGACTGATGCATCTGATATAGGTTATGGTGGCATATTAAAACAAAAATTAAATGGCATTGAACATATCATTGCATTTGCATCCAAACATTGGAATAATTCTCAACAGAATTATCCTACCATCAAAAAAGAAATTTTGACTATTGTTTTATGTATTTCCAAATTTAAAGTTGATTTACTCAATCAAAAATTTCTTCTTCGTATTGATTGCAAAGCAACCAAATCTGTTTTACAAAAAGATGTTCAAAACTTAGCTTCAAAACATATTTTCGCCACATGGAAAGCTATTTTGTCTATATTTGATTTTGAAATTGAATATATTAAGGGGAGCTCCAATTATATACCCGATTTCTTAACCCAAGAGTTTTTACAGGGCAAATAACTAATATGCCCGAAAAGAAAAAATAACATGACAATCCTAAGGATGAGTCTTCAGGTATTAATTCTTGCTAGTGCAAGAACTCCACTTTCCCCTCCAAGACACAATTTCTCAAAGTTATCCGAGAGCAAGAATTGGATAGATGTTGCGTTGTGTGCGTGTGTCACAATTTGTAAAGATAAAGAAAATAGAATAAATCAATGCAATCTTAACAAGTGCAAGTATACACCGGTCAACAAGTAATATATGTACCTAAGTACAAGATTATCGATCCCACTGGGACTATGTATGCCAATACAAATACAAATATGATTGTACAAATGGTTAAAAGAATAAAAGAATAAAGAATAATGAATAATGAATAAAGAATGATAAATCGTGAACAGAGATTGGTCTAATACTACGGAAATCCTACTCCTAACTAAACTAACAGTTAAGGGTTAGCCTACTGGAAATAACCACAAGAGTACTGCAGGTAATACAATGCTGCGACATTCACGCCCAAAATGCAAGTACAAACCATAGATGAATCTAAGTATACAAACATGCTTTCAGTTTCTATATCAATGCTACAGCATGTCTGGTTCCACCTAGACTACTTGATCTATTAGTCAAGATCCCCGATAACATCGTCTCATGGAGTACGAAGTACCGTTGACCTAGCGCAATGCTAGTCAGTGAATTTGGTCATTTCCACTGCAATATTGAGTGCACTCTCGTGTTTTACCGCTTCCGCAGTCTCAATCTAGCGCCCCATAATTATCACGTCTACTAGCTCCCCTCCGCTAGAAGGCCAGACACTAGCTCGATTCATATATTGGACAGTCGTAACCACAAGTGATGTTAAATCAGTTTAATGTAATTACATGAATAAACCAAGTATCGCCCCATACAAGCATCAAACATAAAAACAGAAAGCAATGCTACAGCGTACTCGTCATCATAATCAAAACAGTGTATTCAACATGTTCATACTTAACTACACCACAACATCTTCAGGTTAAAAATATATATTTTACTGAAACGAATCATGAAAGACAAGGATCAACGTAATTGGAAAAACAGACCCTAGGTCTATAGTGACACCAATCAATGGAGTCAATCCCAAGACGGAAAACATATCACTCCCAAAACATTTTTAATCAATCCTTGAACCCATGTAAACATTCTCATATTAAAAAGAACATTTAATTACAAAACAGTAGCAAATTGAAGAAATGGAGAGAAGATTACTCTGGGTCGGAGATCACCCTACTGCCCAAATCAGTTTAATCAACGTACTGCTGCCCTTCTTTTCCTCTGCTTGATGTTGCAGCGTCTTTACTGCACAACTGAAGAATGCTTCAGCAAGTCACCCTGCTCACTCTCGGGGTTTTCCCTCCTAAAGGTTAGTCTAAAACTAAGAAGAAAAGCTAAACTATCCTATCGAAACACTACTAAACTATCTAAGAAAACTAAGGAAACCAATCTCTCTATAAAAATGGCCAAAAGCCAAGCCAAACTTATGCTCTCGGTTTTTCACATATATATAGCCTCTTTGTGTACCGAGAGCCATTACCAAGCTGCCATCTGTCCATAATTCTGGAATTTTTGGAGAAAATTCTAGCAAATAATCTGAATAAATTCCAGCTGCCTTCTGAAGTTGTTGTCTTCTTCCTCTGCTGCTGCAGCATTTTCAGCAGAGTTTTTGTCTTTTTCTTCTAACTGCCGCAGGATCTGCAGCAGAATTCCAGATGCTTTCTGCAGGATTTTTGTCTTTTTCTTCTGCTACTACAGGATCAGCAGCAGAATTACAGATGCTTTCTGAATTTTCTTGTATTTTTTTCTACCACGTTTCAAATAAAACAAACTATAAAGAAAATGGTTGAATAATACAACTGAATTTTTATTCTCTTTTTACCCTTGTCACAGTAAATCAAATCAAATTAATTCCCAAATAATAATGAATACATACAACTCGATCACATTTGAAAATTAATTCAATTAAATTGACTTTTAACAATAAATTCACATTTTAGGTAAAAATAGAGAAAATATCAAATCAACACATTTTCATTCCATTTTCCAAATAAATTCAGTTAATTCCCAAATAAAACGTGGCAAATTGGACGTGAATAACTCTATTATTTTAGAGTTATCAATAGACAAGGACGATGCCCGGATTGTGATTCGTTGGTGATAAAACAACAAACAATTGTTGCTCCACCGCAACCACAATTCCAAGATGTCACTAGTTATGCTATGAAACAAGTAGCCCCCTCATTTCTCACGGAATCCTCTGCGACTATTCCTCTCACCAATCCCAAAACTTGGGCAGGCATTACTCAAGATGCCCTGGATCTTGATACTGAATGGACTGATGCAGATATAGAAAATTGGTGCCGATTAATGCACCTCCCAACTACAACTGACAAAAACTTGATTAGAAATCAACAAGCCATGGTTAAAAATTTATTAACCCAAGTGGTGGCCTCCAACTCCACTTCCTCTTCCCCAGTAGTTGCCCCAAGCACTACTACTCATATAGCGGCGGTTAATCCTACTGCATCACAAACTATGATTTCTCATAGGGCTCCACAACACAGCATGGTACAATCGGTACCCCAAAAGGCACTTTCTTCTCCGGTGCCATAACCTTTTCTTCCAAACAGGTCTTCCTCTGAAGATTCATTTTATATTAAAAATGACACTGTTTACCCTCTTCTACAAATAGAGCTAGAATTTTGGAGCCAAAACCCTCAAGAAGTTGCTAATCTCATGCTTAGCCCAACAATTAATTTTGTCCAAAAATCCCCTGCACATACCCAAAAATTCTATGAGTTCATCCTTGTAGATACTAAATCTTGTTCTTTTAAACCTCATTTGGATAAACAACACCCTGACAGAATTACCCATACCACTGTCTAGCTAAATCATATCATTTCTCCTAAAGAATGGGGAATTCGCCCCGCCAAATACAAGAAACTTTCACAACCCTTCAACCCACAATTTTTTAATTATTATGATTATCAAGACGCTTGGATGAATGCCTTTACTTTTCAGAATGATATTCAAAAGCATTCCTGGTTTATCATGTGGGATAAAACATTTATCCCTACCTTTCAACAATGGTTTCTTGTAGCGTTGTGTGCGTGTGTCACAATTTGTAAAGATAAAGAAAATAGAATAAATCAACGCAATCTTAACAAGTGCAAGTATACACCGGTCAACAAGTAATATATGTACCTAAGTACAAGATTATCGATCCCACAGGGACTAAGTATGCCAAAACAAATGCAAATATGATTGTACAAATGGTTAAAAGAATAAAAGAATAAAAAATAATGAATAATGAATAGAGATCGGTTGAATGCTACGGCAATCCTACTCCTAAGAAAAAACTAAACTACAGTTAAGAGTTAGTCTACTAGAAATAACCACAAGAGTACTGCAGGTAATACAATGCTGCGGCATTCACGCCCAAAATGTAAGTACAAACCATAGATGAATCTAAGTATACAAACATGCTTTCAGTTTTCATATCAATGCTATAGCATGTCTGGTTCCACCCAGACTACTTGATCTATTAGTCTAGATCCCCGATAACATCGTCTCATGGAGTACGAAGTACCGTTGACCTAGCGCAACACTAGTCAGTGAATTTGGTCATTTCCACTGCAATATTGAGTGCACTTCCATGTCTTACTGCTTCCACAGTTTCAATCTAGTGCCACATAATTATCACGTTCACTAGCTCCCCTCCGCTAGAAGGCCAGACACTAGTTCAATTCATACATTGGACAGTCGTAACCGCAAGTGATGTTAAATCAGTTTAATGTAATTACATGAATAAACCAAGCATCGCCCCATATAAGCACCAAACATAAAAATAGAAAGCAATGCTACAACATACTCGTCATCATAATCAAAACAGTGTATTCAACATGTTCATACTTAACTATGCCACAACATCTTCAGGTTAAAAATATATATTTTGCTGATACGAATCATGAAAGACAAGGATCAACGTAATAGGAAAAATAGTCCCTAGGTTTATAGTGACACCAGTCAATCCCAAGACGGAAAACATATCAATCCCAAAATATTTTTAATTAATCCTTGAATCCATGTAAATATTCTCATATTACAAACAACAGTTAATTACGAAACAATAGCAAATTGAAGAAATGGAGAGAGGATTACTCTGGGTCGGAGATCACCCTACTGCCCAAATCAGTTTAATCAACGTACTGCTGCCCTTCGTTCCCTCTGCTTGATGCTACAGTGTCTTTACTGCCCAGCTGATGAACACTTCAGCAAGTCACCCTGCTCACTCTTGGGTTTTTCCCTACTAAAAGTTAGTCTAAAACTAAAAAGAAAAGCTAAACTATCCTATCGAAACACTACTAAACTTTCTAAGAAAACTAAGAAGAAAACCAATCTCTCTAAACTCGGCCAACAGCCAACTAACCAAGCCAACTCCAATCCTCTCGGTTTTTCACATATATAATGAGCCTCTTTGTGTACCGAGAGGCATTACCAAGCTGCCATCTGTCCATAATTCTGGAATTTTCTCCAAAAATTCCAGCAAATAACTGAATAAATTCCAGCTGCCTTCTGAAGTTGTTGTCTTCTTCCTCTGTTTGCTGCAGGATCTTCAGCAGAATTCCAGTTGCTTTCTAAAAACTTTGTCTTTTTTCCTCTGACTGTCACATGATCTTTTGCAGAGTTTTTGTCTTTTTCTTCTGACTGCCGCAGGATCAGCAGCAGAATTCCGATGCTTTCTGATTTTTTTTGTATTTTTTTCCTGCCATGTTTCAAATAAAACAAACTATAAAGAAAATGGCTGAATAATACAACTGAATTTTTATTCTCTTTTTACCCTTGTCACAATAAATCAATTCAAATTAATTCCCAAATAATAATAAATAAATACAGCTCGTCCACATTTTGAAAATTAAATCAATTAAATTAACTTTTAACAATAAATCCACATTTTTCGGTAAAAAGAGAGAAAATATCAAATAAACACATTTTCATTCTATTTTCCAAACAAATTCAGTCAATTCCCAAATAAAATGTGGGAAATTGGATGTGAATAACTCTATTATTTTAGAGTTATCACACCCCAAACTTAAGTCATTGCTTGTCCCGAGCAATGCTGCAGCAATGCGGAAGCAAACAGAAATATACATACCCACATAAAGACTTTGTTCAGCAGTTTCAGTTAAACTTGGGACCAGTGATTTAAGAGAGAAAAATTCAAAATTCAAGCAGACATAATGTTCCATCCTTAGGTGAATAACCAAATATTAACTAACCCAAGCTCAGAGAATTTCCACTCCAGTGTGTGTGAATAGTCTTTCCTTTTCAATCTCTCATTCATAAGTCAACATATGGTAATCCTAAGGTTCATTTTGCATCTTCAAACTCAATCTATTACACCCCTCTCCACCAATGTAGCAAATTCAGCAATAAAGATCAAAGAGGTCTTAATTCGGTTGTAATGTAGGCTAGGGCTAAGGTAGGAAAAATATAGATAAAAAGTAGGCTCAAAACTTAGTCCTAGTCTGCCATGAGCTTTTACCCAATGCTATCACTTCTCAAAAAAAAAATTCTTATCAAAAACTCAAGGAGCATAAACATTTACACCCTGTTTCAGAAATACGTGCAACATTTAACCACAATCAGTATATAGCATTTGACCACAAAGAAGCATAACACGTATTTCCTTTTTGCTCTCTTTGTTCTTCTCTTTTTCTTTTTAAAGTAAAGAGGGTGCTTTCATTTTTTCACACATATTTTTATACACATACCCTCAATACATAGAGCATTTGTAACAGAATTTCGCAATTCCCTTAAATACCACTGATCCAAAAAAGTGATATTGATGCAGCATTGTGCTGCAGCATTTCTATGTTCCTCCTCATAGCATTCTTAGCATACCCCCAAACTTATGTTCAACAGTGTTCACATCAGACTAAGATCAAGTTTAGGGAAAACAAAGAATGGATACATGCAAAACATTTAGGATAAGTGGCTACTAAATAAGGGTGTCAAGAAATTAGGCTTATGCTCAACTTGGTTTACTAAGGAAATAAAGTGCAATAGGGTAAGCTAGAAAGGCTCAAACGATTCAAGAACATGCCTCAATCATTTCTATATTATCAAATATACTAGGATTTCGCCTCAAGGGATATAACAAATGAGTCTAAAAATTATGAACCTTCATACCAAAGTAACTCTTTTTATGGACATGAAATCTCCAAGTAAGACTATGTGCAAAAGATAGGGGGTAGAAATAATTTTTACTTAGAGTCAACTAATACCTACTTATTCTAAAAAGGAGGTACAAAGTCTACAAGAATGTCCTTTTGTTTTTAAGGTATCATCATTAATCGGGTCCCAAAAGTCTACACTAATCCTGCTGAAACTAAGGTTTTACTGGGTCATATGACAATGCTACCGCATTTGTGCAAGTAGTTCTTTTATGCCAGATCAGTCAATTTATAAGGCATCATAAAACAGTTATTCAGATAAGTCATCCATGCATACAAATATACAGTCAAATATATTACTCAAATATTCATTCAAAGAGGATATTCATGCATTCAAAAGAAGCAGGAAAATTTTAAAATTTGCACCATTTTGACATTTTTGCCACCAGAGGACACCCTCCCCCAAACATAAGGAGAAGCAATGTCCTCATTGCTTAAACATAGGAAATTAGGCAGCAAGCAAAGCATAGTACCGAAAACCATAAAACAAAACCAAACAAAACAAAAGAAAAGATGAGAAAAGTTGTCCAAAACCTGCTCAGCAGGTAAATACACTACAAAAAACACAAAAGTAAAAGAGTTTAGGGTAAGAACTACTCCCATATAGACGGGAGTGAATCAAGGCACGATGACATCATCATCCATTCGGTCTGAGTCCTCTTCAGGTAGAAGTTGGTTTGGAAAACTGGGCCATGGGTTTCCAACGTGTTGTCGTTGCCTCGGTAATGATCTGAGGTAGGCTTCATCATGTGCTTGTGCGTACCTCCAATAAATCTGAAGTTGAGCAAGAATGTGTGTTCGATGCCGCAGCATCGGTGGATGTCGATGCTGGAGCATCTGTTGCTGCTGTTGGTGGGGCTTCTGTTGCTGCGGATAGAGGGGTTTGGGCAGTGGGAGTACTCTCGGACGGATGAGGCTGTGGTGGTGGAGGGAGGATTCTGCATAAATCATGAGCAGAAATCATACCTGGCGGGTAGAAATCATCGTCCATTATGTCCACATCCACTCCCGGGGCCCTACATAATAAACAAATCAAAGTGGGGAAGAACATCTCCCCACTCTTTTTGTTAGCACATAATCTTATTTGTTCACAAATTAACTTCCCCACATTTATAGTCCTAGCCTTGATAATACAGGCTTACAAAATGACTCGCTCAACGTTCAAAGATGAAGTGTGACCTGTTGGCATGAAAGAGTGCCTCAGAAAATAGAACCATATTTTTGCTTCATCAGTTAGAAACTCGCGGCGGCAGGTCTTGTTTCCCTGCTTTGACAATGTCCATTGCGTACCAGGAATCGTTACCTCATGCAGAACCTTATCACAAGTTTCAGGATCAGCCAGAAAAGAATAGTAGTCATCCGAATCATTGTTGTAGTTCATCAAGTCAAACAGCTGGTTGACTGCTCTAGGGTTTAATGCGACCAACTGTTCTCTAACAAAGACTGCATAGACACTATTGGGCCACATATTTGAGTAGAATTCCTGGACAACTGAAGTGTCCGGTTCTACTCGTTGAGCACACAACCGCTCCCATCCCAGCACTCGGATGACATGTCGGCATTCCTCTGGCAATGGATATGGCGTTTCTCACGTAAGATCAAAGCCCAAGTTGCAAGACACTGCTTTTCAACATATAGTTCCGCCATTCTCGCCTCCGCATCGGAGGAAGAAAATCTCTCTTTGGTGCATTTGCGTGCGACTGGTTTGATTCTAGGCATCTAAAAAAATTTAATACATGTAAGAATAAATTGCCAAGAGAGGCCACAGTCAACACAGAATAAGAATGAAAATAAGTCCCGGAAAAACAAACAGTCAAAGACTGTCCTTACCTGGTCACTACCGAATCATGCTTACAACAGAAATGAAAAATTGCAAAACCTGTAGGAGACCAGTATGTATCCCGACATTATAAATATCAAAGATATTCAGAAAAAATCTCAGACGGGTACATACTAAGAAGAAAATCAGAAACTACACTTAAGCCTGTTTTATCACAAATAAATAGAAAATGTGATACCCATTTTAAAATCAAACCTTATTTTCTGAAAATTCCATTTAAGCCCAGAAAATAAGAGACAACAAAACTCAAAATATCAGTAGATCTAGACAATGTAAACCCCATTATGAAAGTAAAAAAATCCATTTCGCAAAAGACCCATTCGTTTTCAAAAAGAACAGCATGCGCAGAAACGAAAAGAACACAACTACAACATTCGTATTCAAAGAAAAGCCCATTCTTCACATTCGTCAAGTTAAATCCGAAAATATTAAACAACAGATCCAACACCCTACTTACTGTAAATAGAAAATGTTCCAAATTTTCAACTGAAAAGTTCAAATCTGAACTAAAATCGACATAGATGCGCAAATCAGCAAGAAAGAACCCTTGCTTTTTCAAGAAAAATGGTTAACCCAAAATGGGTTACCCGGTTTGTGCAGTTCAACGCAATCTGTCCTTCAGATTATTCCGAGAAAAACGTACCTTGAGTGTTTGAGTTGCTTCAGAACTTAATTGGAGGAGATGTGGGTGTTGGTACTGTCGGTCGTGAGAGTTACAAAAGAGCAGAAAGGTTTCTTTCTTTGAACAATGAGATGTGAGGGAGTATGAAACAAGTGTTGTATGTTTTCTTGTTTTAAATGGAACGTACTTGACGTTTTAGTTGAGTAAGTGCAGACAAAATAGAAGAATGTTGGTGTCTTTTCGGTTTCTTAAACTAAGTAGTATTCATCTCTTTAGAAAAATCAAATATAGAATAATAATAATGAATACTCACATGTTCCAAAGCCTTGGGAAGGTATATGGCAACTGAAAAGTTACCTTCTTCTCCTTGAAAGTCATAAAACAAAGTTGACTGGATTTTCCACTTATCCATTTGTTGCATTTTGTCTCTATATCCGAAAGTGGTGTATATATTCTGTCCAAAATATATACACAGTGCGTATATCCCCCTTTAATCTGAAATAAAAGCAAAGAAAACAAAAGAAAGAAAAGAAAAATAGTAGTCGGGTACAAGGGTACCTGACACCTAATAAAACAAAAAGAATAGAAATAATAAATAAATAGAAAGAAAGAAAAACAGGAAATAATAAATAAACAGAAAGAAAAGAAAAACATAAAATAAAAAAATTGAAAAGTGTTCACTTGAATTTTTCACTTGTGTTGGGGTCCACTGAATCTTTCAGCATTGACCAATACTAAAGAAGCAACGGTTTGCTCTTGGTCACCATCTCGGTAGAGTTTTAGTCTATGCCCGTTGACTTTAAATTTGATCCCCTTTTTGCCCACAACCGAGACCACTCCATAAGGATATATTTGTTCAATTGTGTATGGTTCGGTCCATCTCGATTTCAATTTGCCTAGAAATAATCTCAATCTCGAATTAAAAATCAGAACTTGTTGTCCAATTTCAAAATTCCTTGGCTGGATGTGTTTATCATGCCATCTTTTCGTTTTCTCCTTGTATAACTTGACATTTTCATAAGAAAATAATCTTAGCTCATCCAGTTCTGAAAGCTGCAGCATTCTCTTGTTTCCAGTAGCATCCATATCCAGATTGAGATGCTTTAGCGCCCAGTATGCTTTGTGCTCTAACTCAACGGGTAGGTGGCAAGCTTTCCCAAAAACAAGTCTATAAAGAGACATACCTATTGAAGTCTTGAAAGCTGTCCGGTAAGCCCATAGAGCATCATCTAACCTTTTTGACCAATCTTTTCTATTAGGACCTTCTCAAGTATACCTTTAATGATTCGGTTGGATAATTTAACTTGCCCATTGGTTTGAGGATGATAAGGTAGGGCAATCTTGTGATGAACATTATACTTGGCTAACATAACATGTAGCCATCTGTTAACGAAATGAGTTCCTTCATCACTAATAATAGCCCGTGGAGTTCCAAATCTTGTGAAAATGTTTTTCCTCAAAAAGTTCATCACAACCTTGGAATCATTGGTGGGGAATGCTGCGGCTTCCACCCACTTTGAAACATAGTCCACTACTATTAAAATGTACGACTTTCCAAAATAAGGGGGGAAAGGTCCCATGAAATCAATACCCCACACATCAAAAAGTTCAACTTCCAAAATGTTGGTCAGAGGCATTTCTTTTCTTCTTGAGATGTTTCCTACCCTTCGGCAGCGATCACACCTTGCCACAAACTCATAACAGTCTCTAAATAATGAAGGCTAAAAGAAACCAGATTGTAGTACCTTTGCTATAGGTCTTGACCCTCCAAAATGTCCTCCACACGGTGAGTTGTGACACTAAAAATGATGTCCTCAATTTCATTGTCATTTACACATCTCTGAATCACTTGGTCTTTGCATTGTTTGAACAAAAAGGGTTCCTCCCAAAAATAACTTTTTACATCATGGAGAAACTTCTTTCGTTCCTGGTATGAGAAATCCGGCGGCATTTCACCACTGGCTAGAAAATTAGCAAAGTCAGCATACCATGGCATTTTCGTGCCTTCTTGAATTTCCAGCAATTGTTCATCAGGAAAATGCTCATTAATAGGGATCTGAAATCCCTCTTGTTGTTCCAATCGAGACAAATGGTCAGCCACTTGATTTTCTACTCCCTTCTTGTCCTTGATTTCCACATCAAATTCTTGTAGGAGTAGAATTCATCTAATGAGCCTTGGTTTTGAGTCCTTCTTTGCAAGTAAATATTTGATGGCAGAATGATCGGTGTAGACTATCACTTTCGTGCCCACCAAATAGGACCTGAATTTATCAAAGGCAAATACAACAGCAAGCAACTCCTTTTCAGTAACAGTGTAATTTACATGAGCCTCCGTGAGTGTCTTGCTGGCGTAATAGATGGAATGAAAACTTTTGTTACGCCGCTGCCCCAAAACTGCACCAACTGCATAGTTGATACGCGAAAATCGTATCACATTTTTAGCATGTTTTTATATATGATTTAGGGTGAAATTGAGGGTAAAATGATCTTAATTGTTCATTATTTACTTAATTTTACAGTTTTTCTGATTTTGGAAGTGACAGGTGAAAAGTAGACGAAAATAGCAAATTTTGGGGCAAAAATGCAATTTTTGGAAATGTTGACTTGGTCAAAAGGTCAGGACGGGCGTCCCGAACCCGGGACGGGCGTCCCGACCCAGTCAAACCTCTAGGACGGGCGTCTAGGACCCGGGACGGGCGTCCCGACCTAGTCAACAGATCAGGACGGGCGTCCCAATCCGGGACGGGCGTCCCGAACCCCCAGAACCAGTCCCACATCGAATTTTTGATGAAAAATCACCCCGAGAAGCTGCTATAAATACCCCAGGCCTCCAGTAGTTGAAATGATTCCTCTCCACTCGATCTGAGTCATTTAGTGGTTTCTAGTGTACACTTCTCCAGTACACAACTCACTCAGAGACTCAGATCTCAGTTTTCTTTCTTATTAGTGTTTTGTTTTAGTTTCTGAGAAATAGTCTCAGATCTTAGGTTTCTATAGATAGGTTCATTTCTGGTATACATAGAATACCCGGGATTTCGTTAGGAGATCCTAAGAGGGCTCTAGGCGTTCGAAGAGTCAGTCCACATGGTTGGGCTTAAGCTGGGTATTAAGGTAAAGCCCAGTTAGTAGGCTGAGGAAGCGTCCTCCGAAGGTTCTAGCGAGCAGAGTCAGGGCGAGCAATACGACATATACAGCAGTACGCTCCGTCGGCGAGACTACGTAAAGGGTGATTTCTTTATGGCATCAGTCCCCATGCCCCTCTCTTATATGTTGTTATTGCGTTGTTCTAAATATCTATTATGAATACGAGATTATGATTTTTATGAATAGTTGTTTTATGTGTTGATGTTGTTATGTTTTTCCGGAAATAGCCACCTGCTAAATATTCACTATGTCTGCATGTTTAATGTGCTCTTTTAAACTAAAGTTAGAGTTATAGACAATTCTTAACCACGGTCTAATCATAACCTGTTTAGTTTAACAGGCATCAATTAGTATTGGTGTCTGCCATGCTAGATAAAATAACCTGCTGAACACCCTGCATGTTAAAGTAGTCTAGGTAGGGGCCGAGCTGAGTCCGATTATGCCAGCGGCTAGGGCAAGCGGTATGATCCCCGAAGTGACATAGGGCTTTCATGGATGCGTTCGTCCCGAACTGTGAGTAGGGCCGTCATTAAGGTAGGACGGTTTATTAGAGACCTCGGATGTGGTACGCCTTTAGACACAGAACATAATTGCAATACAGGCTAAGATGCATCTAAAATACTCGAAGATAGGTCAATCAACATATAGGAACAGTATAACATAGAATCAGGACTCATCTATAAAACACTTCTAGGATTAATTAGACTTAAACCTAGTGGAGAATGAATCACCCTCTCATCAAAGTATTTGATGAAGATTGCATAACTGGATCATAAAATAGGAGTTAGGATAAAAGGCTAGTTACTACTAAGCCGTTGCCACTTCCCTGGGAGTACGATAATTAACTTAATAAAATCGTAGATACTTTCCAACAGACTAGCTACACGATAGGTACTCTGCCTTAGGTTCTGGCTTATTAAGTGACACCATAGAGACTAAATGTGACAATTAGTCAATCACAGTCCTTAATTATTCATAATCAACATAGGGTAAAATAACACCTATTTAGCACATCGGTCGGAAACCCCATCAGATTTTTGGCGCCGTTGCCGAGGAAATATCATAATGAATTTAGGATTCCTGATCAAAATTCTAGAGGCTTATGATAGGTAACGGTAGTAACCTAGACCTTAGACCTACACTTATCTTACACTAGTTAGACAATCACTTTCCGAAATATAGGGTTATCATAACTAATTGATTTTAGATATTATCTGGAATTAAGACACTTAGGATAATCAAATTTTAGAAAATCATTCTAAAACCATATTAAGGAAATTTAACTTCTTTCGAAAAAAAAGAGAAAAAAAAATTTAAAAATTTAAAAACCGAAAAAAAAATGTATTTTTCTTGCTCAATGGTAAGTTGTTCTTTTCCCCATCTCTTGTTCTTTCTTAATTTTTTTCTTAGTTGCTCTTTTTCGTGTTTTTCTTCTATTATTTAATTTCGAATAAAAATGGAAATGAGGATAAAATATGTTTTCTTCTGAGTTGTAAAATTTTGGCTTAGATTTTTATTAGGAAGAAACTCCATTTTAGAATTTTCTTAGAGTCATACCGGCTTTATTAGGACGAGTTATGAAATAATTTTTCCTTAATAGCTAGACCTTTGAATGCTCTATTGAAAAAAAAAAGATGTTCCTTTTGTTTTGTTGATAATTGCATGAGATCTTTTAAACCAAAAGGAATTACTGCACCCATTAGGGCATCACCCGATCAAAATTTTCCTTTTGAATGAATATGTGATGTAATGATGTAGTAAGAATTGTTTTAGACAGAAACATGATAAGAAAGTTCATGTATGATAAATCCTAATCTTATCTAGTCTTGTCTCAAAACAATAGGTTACACTGATCACTCTGAGATATCTGTGTTCAATAAAACTGATACTAAACCATACTTGATTAAGTTAAGTTTTATTGTTACTTGAACTTGATATAGAATAAAGGGATAAGAAAAAGGGTTGAAAATCTAGAAAGCAAACCATTGGTCTAGATTAGAAAACCCCGAGTTAGAGGCTAGTGTAATACTGATAAATTTTTGGATGAAAACTTATTTGCATTGTGTGCTATGTATAATAATTCTCATATGTGGTTTATTGCATATTATCTAGTCACTGAATAAGTTCCAAGTGATATGACTTATCAGCAAAAGAAGAAATTCTTTGCTGATTTGAAATATTACTACTGGGCAGTTTCTCTTCTATTTCAAATTTTTGCAGATCAGTTGATCAAAAGACGTGTCTCAGAAGATGAAGGACACAATATTTTGGAGCATTGCCCTAAAGAATCTACGGGAGACCCATTGATGGCTATCAACACTGTCCGGAAAGTGTTGAAAACGGGATCTTGTTGACCCACTATATTCAAGGATTTTGTATCTCTGATACAGTCTTGCGATGCTTGCCAAATAACAGGTAACACATCCTTCAGAGATCATCTACCCCAACAAGGTACACAGTTTTACAATCTTTTTGATATCTGGGGGTATTCATTAAATCCTTTCTTTTTCTTTCCTTTGAAAATAATTACATCATAGTAGTCGTGGAACACTTTTCGAAAATATCCTGAACCACAAGCATTACCTACTAATGATGTTAAAGTCATGTGCAGATTCTAGTTGTTTTCCAGATTCAGAGTGCCAATGTTTTAGGAAGAAATGTGCAGCATGTGTATCAAATCTGTGAAGTCTGCTAAGTACCACACTTTAGCAGGGATTGCTATGGGAATGACTGACCATTCCAAAAGAGGTAGGAGTAGGTTACTGTAGAATGCTGCTCCAATGGGAGACGCATACAATCCCCGCTGGAGGAATCATACGGGATTTAGCTGAGGAGTAATTCGGAAGCTGGAAACTTTCAGACGACACCACCACAGCAAAATCCACACTCGCAGAATCAATAGATGAGATACTGGCAACAATTAAAGTCAGACCAGTGCAAGCAAGTGATCTACCAAGAGGTAACGAACGGTCGATAGATATAGAGGAATTTGGCATTGTGTCGGGAGCATAGCAATGGAGGAGCTTGCATTCCTTGCATACCAATCAGCTGTGAGAAACTTCCCCGAGGAAGTCTCAAATACTTGGGCCCAGATCTACACAACTGGAGCCCCCTACCACCACAGCTTCGCCAAAACTTCAGGTATCTTTTCTTCCATTCGAGACTTGCATGCAATATCTTTACTAACATTGGCAAGAAGGCACACAAATCCCAAGAAGTCTCATTCCTAGACACGTTCCCCCTGGACACGTTGCTATGATTATGAGAAATCTTACAAATGATTCGAGGAAACAGTCCTTGGGGATTGAGCCATTCCTCAAATGGATATGCCACTACCTGGAGCTCGACAATGAAGGATCGGAGTTGACGTCATCCGTTCCAATATCTAGAGATTGCAGAATCAAGAACACCTCAGCAATAGCACATGGCTAAGATGAAGAGTCAATTGACAGCCCAGAGAAAACCCTTCTGCTCGAGGCAAGAAGGGAGTTTTTCTAATCTCATCTTCCTTTACTTTTATTTTCTTCATTTTTGTGTCTTGTTTTGTTATTTCTTTGGTTGTTTTATTTTCTCTCTTACCCTTAGTTAGTCAAATAAGTGTGGGGTAAGAGTTTTCTATTTTGTTTTTGTTTCTTGTTTGCAAATAAGTGTGGGGTAGTTTAGCTATGCATGAACACTGAGGACAGTGTCAGACTTAAGTGTGGGGTAGCAGTGCACAGTGCACTGTAGTAGTTTGAGAAAATGTTTGCATGATTTTGCTTGTTTTCCCCGTATTTTCACACCCTTCCAAAAAATTTTCAAAATTTTTCATTCTTTCAGACTTCTAATTGCAGTATGCTTGGTTAAACAATTGCTTATGTCTATGATATGTGGGTAGTATGTTATGGTTAGTAGGAGATAATTGATGACTACTGCTAAACTAATTGATTAGGAATAGGGAATTCCTGATAACTGAGCACAACTTTGTCTGGATTAGAAACCTCAGCCAATTGCATGTTCGAGACTTAACTAGATAAAATTAGACCAGTTGTGGATATATTGGCAGTTAGAATGACTAGATGAGACTCTGAGCTAAAAGTGAAAAGAAACAAAAGGAAATTAATCAAATAAGGGTAGTTTGCCAACGGCCTTCGCTACTCGAGCACCACTCATTCAGGGAATTTAAAGCCTGATGCCCTAAGGTTGTGTAGATCTGGGAGTCATCGGAGTGGGACTCGCTACATGGGTATTTGAAGTTGACGTGTTCTAAGCAGACTCAAAATACCCTGAATCTATAAAGAAAATAACTAAATGCTAAAACATTAAAAATCTGATCACCGAAGCTCAGAACTCAAAAAGTTGTCTATTGTTAATATGTCTAGCGATGGGTCGAAGTGTTATCTGGTAGTAGTTAAGACAAGAGTACATTGTGTTGACTATCTGGTCTAGACTAGTACACACACTACACATCAGGAAGACCCTGTGACTAAGAAAAAAGTTCAACCTAGTTGTTGATTTGTTTTCTGCCTGATCATAACAAGCTACTAAAAACATCTGAGACCTTGTCATAGCAACCTAACCAGTCAGACCTGTGTTAAAACTTGTCTGAAGAATTATTGGAATAAAAACATGACTAGGAATTTAAGTGACTGCACTACGGTTTAGAATCACTAACTTCAGGTAGACTTTGCTTGAGGGCAAGCAAAAAGCTAAGTGTGGGGTTATCTGATACGCGAAAATCGTATCACATTTTTAGCATGTTTTTATATATGATTTAGGGTGAAATTGAGGGTAAAATGATCTTAATTGTTCATTATTTACTTAAACTCACAGTTTTTCTGATTTTGGAAGTGTCAGGTGAAAAGTAGACGAAAACAGCAAATTTTGGGGCAAAAACGCAATTTTTGGAAATGTTGACTTGGTCAAAGGGTCAGGACGGGCGTCCCGACCCAGTCAAACCGCCGGGACGGGCGTCCAGGACCCGGGACGGGCGTCCCGACCTGGTCAACAGATCAGGACGGGCGTCCCGAACCCCTAGAACCAGTCCCACATCGAATTTTTGAAGAAAAATCACCCCGAGAAGCTGCTATAAATACCCCAGGCCTCCAACAGTTGAAATGATTCCTCTCCACTTGATCTGAGTCATTTAGTGGTTTCCAGTGTACACTTCTCCAGTACACAACTCACTAAGAGACTCGGATCTCAGTTTTCTTTCTTATTAGTGTTTTGTTTTAGTTTCTGAGAAATAATCTCAGATCTTATGTTTCTATAGATAGGTTCGTTTCTAGTATTCATAGAATACCCGGGATTTCGTTAGGAGATCCTAAGAGGGCTCTAGGCATTCGAAGAGTCAGTCCACAGGGCTGGGCTTAAACTGGGTATTAAGGTAAAGCCTAGTTAGTAGGCTGAGGAAGCGTCCTCCGAAGGTTCTAGCGAGCAGAGTCAGGGCGAGCAATACGACATATACAGCAGTACGCTCTGTCGGCGAGACTACGTAAAGGGTGATTTCTTTATGGCATCAGTCCCCATGTCCCTCTCTTATATGTTGTTATTGTGTTGTTCTAAATATCTATTATGAATACGAGATTACGATTTTTATGAATAGTTGTTTTATGTGTTGATGTTGTTATGTTTTTCCGGAAATAGCCACCTGCTAAATATTCACTATGTCGGCATGTTTAATGTGCTCTTTTAAACTAAAGTTAGAGTTATAGACAATTCCTAACCACGGTCTAATCATAACCTGTTTAGTTTAACATGCATCAATTAGTATTGGTATTTGCCATGCTAGATAAAATAACCTACTGAACACCATGCATGTTAAAGTAGTCTAGGTAGGGGCCGAGCTGAGTCCGATTATGCCGGCGGCTAGGGCAAGCGGTATGATCCCCGAAGTGACATAGGGCTTTCATGGATGCCTTCATCCCGAACCGTGAGTAGGGCCTTCATTAAGGTAGGGCGGTTTATTAGAGACCTCGGATGTGGTACGCCTTTAGACACAGAACATAGTTGCAATCCAAGCTAAGATGCATCTAAAATACTCGAAGATAGGTCAATCAACATATAGGAACAGTATAACATAGAATCAGGACTCATCTATAAAACACTTCTAGGATTAATTAGACTTAAACCTAGTGGAGAATGAATCACCCTCTCATCAAAGTATTTGATGAAGATTGCATAACTGGATCATAAGATAGGAGTTAGGATAAAAGGCTAGTTACTACTACGCCGTTGCCACTTCCCTGAGAGTACGATAATTAACTTAATAAAATCGTAGATACTTTCCATCAAACTAGCTACATGATAGGTACTCTGCCTTAGGTTCTGGCTGATTAAGTGACACCATAGAGACTAAATGTGACATTTAGTCAATTACAGTCCTTAATTATTCAAAATCAACATAGGGTAAAATAACACCTATTTAGCACATTGATCGGAAACCCCATCAATAGTCACTAGCATCATACATTAGCTCAAATGGTAGACTCCAGTTGGGTGCTATGATTATGGGTGCTGAGATAAGCTTCTGTTTAAGCTCCTCAAATGCTGCGACACAGGCTGCATCAAAAGAAAACACATTATCATTTTCTAATAATTTACATAAGGGCTTAGATACTGATTCGTTTCTGACTGATATGCTAAATAGGTGTTGTTTTACCCTATGTTGATTATGAGTAATTAAGGACTGGGATTGACTAATTGTCACATTTAGTCTTTATAGTGTTACTTAATTAGTCAGAACCTAAGGCAGAGTACCTATCGTGTAGCTAGTCTGTTGGAAAGTATCTACGATTTTATTAAATAAATATCGTACTCCCAGGGAAGTGATAACGGCTTAGTAGTAACTAGCCTTTTATCCTAACTCTTATCTTATGATCCAGTTATGCAATCTTCATCAATAACTTTGTTGAGAGGGTGATTCATTCTCCACTAGGTTTAAGTCTAATTAAGTCTAAAAGTGTTTTATAGATAATGTCCTGATTCTATGTTATACTGTTCCTATATGTTGATTGACCTATTTTCGAGTGTTTTAGACATGTCTTGGCCTGGATTGCAACTATGTTCTGAGTCTAAAGGTGTACCACATCTGAGTAATCTGATAAACCACCCCATCGCCAAGGTAAACGACCCTACTCATGTTTCGAGCAAAAGTCAACTATGAAAGCCCTATGTCACTTACGGGATCACGCTGCTGGCCTTTAACACCGGCATAAACGCTCTACTCAGCCTACTTAGACTACTTTAACAAACAGGGTGTTCCGCAGGTTATTTAATCTAATATGGTAGACACCAATACTAATTGATGCCTGTTAAACTAAACAGGTTATGAATAGACCGTGGTTAGGAATTGTCTATAACCCTACATATATTTTAAAAGAAACTACATTAGACATGCAGACATAATGAATATTAAACAGGTGGCCATTTCCGGAAAATCATAAGAACTTCAACATATGCAACAAATATTCATAACAATCATAATCTCGTATTCATAACAAATATTTGGACAAACTCAATACAAACATATAAAGAAAGGGACAAGGGGGACTGATGCCATAAAGAAATCACCCTTTACTTAGTCTCGCCAATGGAGCAACTTCTTGTATATGTCATACTGCTTGACCCGACTCTGCTCGACAGAACCTTCGGAGGACGCTTCCTCAGCCTAGTAGCTGGACTTTACCTTAATACCCAGCTTAAGCCCAGCCCTGTGGACTGACTCTTCGAACGCCTCTAGCCATCTTAGGATCTCCTAACAAAATCTCAGGTATTCTATGAATACCAGAAACGAACCTATCTATCGAAGCCTAAGATCTGAGACTAATTCTCAGAATTTAAGAAAACGAAACACTAACTAGACAGAAAGAAAACTTATAGTGAACCCGAGTCTCTAAGTGACTTATGTACTTGAGAAATGTACACTAGAAGTCACTAAATGACTCAGATCAAGTGGAGAGGAATGATTTCAACTGAGGGAGGCCTGGGGTATTTATAGCAGCTTTTTGGAGTGATTTTTCTTCAAAAATTCGATGTGGGACTTGGAATTCTGGTTTGGGACTCCTGTCCTGGATTGGGACGCCCGTCCCGGTCTGTTGACCAGGTCAGGACTACCGTCCCGAGTCCTGGACGCACGTCCTGATTCGGGACGCCATCCCCGACTTTCGAACTTCTGTAAAATTGCATTTTTGCCTCGAAATTTGCCATTTTCTTCCACTTTTCACCCGACACTTCCAAAATCATAAAAACTGTGAAATTGAGTTAATAACGAACAATTAAGACCACTTTGCCCTCAATTTCACCCTAAATCATGCCTAAAAACATGCTAAAAATGTGATATGATTTATGCATATCAGATAACCCCACACTTAGCTTTTTGCTTGTCCTCAAGCAAAGTCTAACTGAAGTTAGTGATTCTAAATCATTGTGCAGTCACTTAGATTTCCTAGTCATGTTTTTATTCCAAAATTATTTAGATAATTCTTGATACAGGTCTGACTGGTTAGGTTGCTATGACAAGGTCTCAAATGTTTCTAGTAGATTGTTATAGTCAAGCAGTTGACAACTTAACAACTAGGTTGAACTCTTCTCTTAGTCACAAGGTCTTCCTGATGTGTAGTGTGTGTACTAGTCTAGACCTGATAGTCAACACAATATACTCTTGTCTTAACTACTACCAGATAATATTTCGACCCGTCGCTAGACATACTAACAACAGACAACTTTCTGAGTTCTGAGCCTTGGTGATCAGATTTTAATTATTTAACACTTATTGATTTTTTTCTTTTATAGATTCAGGGTATTTTGAGTCTGCTTAGAACAAGTCAACTTCAACTACAAATGTAGCGAGTCCCACTCCGATGACTCCCAGACCTACACGACCTTAGGGCATCAGGCTTTAAGTTCCCTGAAGGAGTGGTGCTAGAGTAGCGAAGGCCGCTGGCAAACTACCCTTATTTAATTAACTCTTTTTTTTTCTTTTCACTTTTAGCTCAGAGTCTCATCTAGTCATTCTAATTGTCAATACATCCATAACTTGTCTAATCTTATCTAGTTAAGCCTTGAAAAGGTAATTGGCTGAGGTCTCTAATCCAGACTAAGTTGTGCTCAGTTATGAGAATTCCCTATTTCTAATCAATAAGTTCAAAATAGTCATCATATTGCCTCCTACTAAACATAACTTCTACACACATATCATAGACATAAGCAACGTTTTACCAATCATACTGCATTTTGAAGTCTGAAAGAATGAAAATTTGTTGAAATTGTTTTTTGGAAGGGTGTGAAAATACGGGGAAAACAAGCAAAATCATGTAAAAAGTTTCTCAAAACTAGTACAGTGCACGGTGCACTGCTACCCCACACTTAAGTCTGACACTGTCCTTGGCGTTCATGCATAGCTAAACTACCCCACACTTATTTGAAAACAAAATCAAAAACAAAACAAAGAACAAAACAAAGAACTCTTACCCCACACTTATTCGACTGACTACGGGTAAGAAGGAAAATAGAGCAATAAAAGAAATAACAAAACAAAACATGAATTAAAATGAAAGAGATACTCCCTTATTCTGCGAAGTCAACAGTCTGCTCGGACAAATCAAAAGGCTCTCTGTAAATCTTTAAGCGTTGTCCGTTCACTTTTTGAATAATGCCATCAGAATCCATGATGTCACACGCTCCGAAAGGTGATACTTCCGTGATTGTGAACGTGCCTGACCAATAGCTACGCAGCTTTCCTGGGAAAAATTTGAGACGTGAGTTGTACAATAATACCTTATCTCCTGCTTCAAAATTTTTCTAGGCTCTGAGTCGTCTGTCATGTCAGAGTTTACTTGTCATCTTGAACTGATGTGAGTTTTCATAGGCTTTGAGCCTCCACTCATCCAATTCGTTGAGTTGTAGAATCAGGTGTTCCTTAGTTAAGTTTTCATCGAGATTACATTTTTGTACTGCCTAGTAAGCTCTGTATTCTAGTTCAACTGGAAGGTGGCATGCTTTTCCATAGACGAGTCGATAAGGTGAGAACCCCGTAGTGGTCTTGTATGCTGTACGGAAGGCCCTTAATGCATCCTCCAGTTTATTGGCCCAATCCTTACGGCTAACACCCACAGTTTTTTCTAGGATTCTCTTTATACCCCTATTGGTTACCTCAGCTTGCCCATTGGTTTGAGGATGGTAGGTTGTGGAAACGCGATGCTGAACTCCGTATTGCTGAAGTACCTTCTGCAATTGAGAGTTGCAGAAGTGCGTACCTCGATCACTGATTAGGGCTTTCGGACATCCAAATCTGGCGAAACTCTGCTTAAGGAATCTGCATACGACTCTAGCATCATTAGTAGGTAGGGCATGTGCCTCAGGCCATTTTGAAAAATATTCTACATCTACTATGATGTACTGCTTACCAAAAGAGGGAGGAAACGGACCCATGAAGTCTATGCCCCATATGTCAAATATTTCTACACTTTGAATTACCTGTTGGGGTAGATTATCTCGAGAAGATAGGGTTCCAGTTTTTTGATAGGCATCGCACGATCCTGTGAATGCTGCGACATCTTTGAATATGGTAGGCCAATAGAAGTCCGCTTCTAATACTTTTCGGGCGGTGTTAGCTGCAGCTAAGTGACCGCCTGTTGGTCCGCAGTGACAATGTTCCAGAATTTGGAAACCTTCTTGAGAGGCACATCTCCTGATCATCTGATCTGCACATATTTGAAATAGAAAAGGATCTTCCCAATAGTAATATTTCAGGTCAGCAAAGAATTTTCTTCTTTGTTGAGCAGTGATATCACTAGGGAGAGTCCGAGCTGCCAAGTAATTTGCTATATCTGCAAACCAAGGGGGTGAGAAAATAGCAAACATTGCACACAGATTCTCATCTGGGAATTTATCAGATATAATTGATTCATCAATAGCCTCTAGGGTCGGATTTTCTAGCCTAGACAAGTGGTCTATGGCTAAGTTTTCTGCCCCTTTCTTATCCCGAATTTCTATGTCGAATTCTTGAAGCAATAAAACCCATCTAATTAATCTGGGTTTTGCGTCGGTTTTATTGAACAAGTATTTTAATGCAGAATGATCAGTATAAACAATAGTTTTAGAGAGGACTAGATAAGATCGAAACTTGTCAAATGCATATACTACTGCTAATAATTCCTTTTCTATCGTGGTGTAATTTTCCTAAGCATCAGTTAAGGTTTTACTAGCATAATATATTACCTGAAATTTCTTATCATGTCTTTGTCCTAAAACTACTCCTACTGCATAGTCACTAGCATCACACATAAGCTCAAAAGGTAGACTCCAGTCAGGTGACGTCATGACAGGTGCAGTAGTTAAAAGTTCCTTAAGTCTATTAAAAGCTTTTAGGCATTTTTCATCAAAGACAAATGGAACATCTTTACTGAGTAAATTGGTTAACGGCCTGGCTATTAATGAGAAATCTTTTATAAACCTACGATAAAAGCCAACGTGTCCCAAAAAACTTCGAACGACTCTCACATTCTTGGGTGGAGGTAGTTTTGAAATAACTTCAATTTTGGCCTTATCTACTTCCATACCTAGGTGTGAGATCTTTTGTCCTAAGACGATTCCCTCTTTTACCATGAAGTGGCATTTTTCCCAATTTAAAACCAGGTTAGATTTTATACAACGTTTCAACATTAACTCCAAGTTCTTTAGACAAATCTCAAATGAATTACCAAAACAGAAAAGTCATCCATAAATACTTCCATAGATTTTCCTAACATGTCTTCAAAGATAGCAATCATACAACGTTGAAATGTAGCAGGTGCATTACACAAACCAAAAGGCATCCTTCTATATGCAAATGTTCCAAAAGGGCATGTGAACGTAGTTTTATGCTGGTCCTCAGGGGAAATAGGAATTTGAAAATAACCAGAAAACCCATCAAGAAAGCAATAAAACATGTCCAGATAATCTTTCTAACATTTGGTCAATAAAAGGAAGGGGGAAGTGGTCTTTTCGTGTGGCCGTATTTAGTTTTCTATAGTCTATGCATACACGATGACCAGTTACAGTTCTCGTAGGGATTAGTTCATTATGTTCATTCCTGACAACTGTTATACCGCATTTCTTAGGTACTACCTGCACCGGGCTTACCCACTCACTATCTGAGATAGGGTAGATAAGTCCTGCATCTAACAGTTTGATTACTTCTTTCTTAACAACATCACACACATTAGGATTCAACCTCCTTTGAGGTTGCACACATGGCTTATACTCAGTTTCTAGAAGAATCTTATGCAAACAAAAGCTTGGATTAATACCTAGAATGTCTGCAATTTTGTAGGCGAAGGCTCTTCTATACTTCCTGCATATGTCCACGGTCAGCTTCCTTTGTTCTGCAGTCAGATCAGCTGCAAGAATAATGGGGAGTTTCTTATTTTCATCTAGGAATTCGTAGCACAGATGAGTGGGCAGTTCCTTTAGTTCCAAGTCTGGTGGATCTTCAAACAAAGTCCGTTCTTTCTTCATTTCATCATCACCTATCTCAGTGAAACTATCAGAAGTAATTTCATTTTCAGAAGAGCTAAGTTTAGTCTCCTCTAATTCTAGGGAGTCCTCACTCAGGACTTGATAGTTTGAGCATAGGTTTGTCACGTTAACTGCAATCAAGTGTTCAATAGCATCCACACAAAAACAAGTATCATCTAAATGCATGGGATACCTAAGGGTCTCATTCATGTCAAAAGTGATGTCCTCATTACCTACCCTTAACTTGATTTGACCATTACTAACGTCTATTAATGCTTTTGAGTTAGCTAGAAATGGTCGACCTAGGATCAGGGGCACTCCTCCTTCCCCATTCATATCCATGACAACAAAGTCCATAGGAAACACAAATTTTCCGACCTTTACTAAGAGATCTTCAATTATTCCTTTGGGGATTTTGACTGTCCTATCTGCAAGTTGTATGCACATCCTAGTCATTTTCAAATCATGCAATCCTAATTTATCAAATAACTAGATGGCATAAGATTAATACTAGCTCCTAAGTCTGCTAATGCATGCATGTTAGTAATATTTCCAATTGTACATGGCAAGGTAAAACAACCAGGATCTTTATGTTTAGACGGTAGTTTATTCAACAAAACCGTCGAACACTCTTCATTAAGAACCACCTTGTCCATGTCAAATTTTCTTTTATTACTACGACTTCTTTTAAAAACTTAGCATACTTTGGCATTTCAGAAATAACATCAAGTAAAGGCAAATTAACATGAATCTGACTAAAATTCTTAAGAAAGTTTTCCAATTGCTCCATATCTTTATTGTGCATAAGTCTGGCAGGGTAAGGTACTTTTGGCCGGTACTCAGGAATAAACTCCGTCTTCCCTTTCCTTGCTACTTCGATTTTGACATCTGTTGGCATTGGATCCTTGGAGCCTTCTTCTGGTTCCTGCACAAGAATAGGAGGGTCAGATGGTTTGGGTGGAGATAGAGATAGAATTTTACCAGATCTTAGAGTGATGGTCTTGCATTCAGTTTGAGGGTTGGTCTCAGTGTTGCTTGGTAGCGTTCCCTGGGACCTGTGAGAGAGATGGGTGGATAGCTGACCCATTTGTCTCTCTAAGGTTTGGATAGCAGCTTGTGTATTTCTGACTGTTTGCTCGGTCTGCTTCTGTCTATTCTCGTTCTGTTGGATTCTTTCTGCGTGAGCTTCCTAGACCTTTCTGTTAGACTCTATCATTTCCTTGTTAGAGTCGGCAATGCTTTTAAGCATGTCCCTGAATTCTTGCAGGGGATCAGTTGGAACGATGTAGTTCCTAGGTGCAGGCAGAGCGACTTGCTGGCTCTGCGGGTAAGGCAGTTGCTGAAGCACCCTTTTCTGGAAGTTAGCAGTCCCAGAATTGTTTCTCCAGCTGAATCCCGGATGGTTCTTCCAAGTGGGATTGTAGGTATTTCCTATAGGAGCAGAGTTCACTGCATCCGCTTGCTCCATATCCTCTGGAATAGTTAATATTCCATTACCATAACAATCTCCACTGAAATGCGTTCCTTGGCAAAATTCGCAGACTTGATACACTGACTGAACGCTTTTCCCTTGTTGGAAAGCATTCAGTTGATTAGTAATGCTGGCCTTCAGTGCCTCAAATTGAACATCAGTGGAGGCGACGGCCGCATTTACTGGTTGCTTCTTAGCTCGGCGACTTGTGCGCCAGTTCTTGCTATTTCTATATAGCCTCTCCAGAGCGTTTTGATGCGTTTCCGACCGATGTGCTAAATAGGTGTTATTTTACCCTATGTTGATTATGAATAATTAAGGACTGTGATTGACTAATTGTCACATTTAGTCTCTATGGTGTCACTTAATCAGCCAGAACCTAAGGTAGAGTACCTATCGTGTAGCTAGTCTATTGGAAAGTATCTACGATTTTATTAAATAAATATCGTACTCCTAGGGAAGTGGCAACGGCTTAGTAGTAACTAGCCTTTTATCCTAACTCCTATCTTATGATCCAGTTATGCAATCTTCATCAAATACTTCGATGAGAGGGTGATTCATTCTCCACTAGGTTTAAGTCTAATTAATCCTAGAAGTGTTTTATAGATGAGTTCTGATTCTATGTTATACTGTTCCTATATGTTGAATGACCTAAATTCGAATATTTTAGACATGTCTTAGCCTGGATTGCAACTATGTTCTGTGTCTAAAAGCGTACCACATCCGAGGTTTCTAATAAACCGCCCTACCTTAATGACGACCCTACTCACGGTTCAGGACGAAGGCATCCATGAAAGCCCTATGTCACTTCGGGGATCATACCGCTTGCCCTAGCCGCCGGCATAATCGGACTCGGCCCGACTTACCCTAGACTACTCTAACAAACAAGGTGTTCAGCATGTTATTTTATCTAGCATGGCAGACACCAATACTAATTGATGCCTGTTAAACAAAACAGGTTATGATTAGACCGTGGTTAGGAATTGTCTATAACCCTAACTTTAGTTTAAAAGAGCACATTAGACATGCAGACATAGTGAATGTTAAGTAGGTGGCTATTTCCGGAAAAACATAACAACGTCAACATATAAAACAACTATTCATAAAAATCGTAATCTCGCATTCATAATAAATGTTTAGAACAATACAATAACAACATATAAGAGAGGGACATGGGGACTGATGCCATAAAGAAATCACCCTTTACATAGTCTCGCCGACGGAGCGTACTGCTGTATATGTCGTATTGCTCTCCCTGACTCTGCTCGCTAGAACCTTCGGAGGACGCTTCCTCGGCCTAGTAACTGGGCTTTACCTTAATACCCAGCTTAAGCCCAGCCCTATGGACCGACTCTTCGAACGCCTAGAGCCCTCTTAGGATCTCCTAACGAAATCCCGGGTATTCTATGAATACCAGAAACGAACCTATCTATAGAAGCCTAAGATGTGAGACTATTTCTCAAAAACTAAAACAAAACACTAACAAGAAAGAAAACTGAGATCCGAGTCTCTGAGTGAGTTGTGTACTAGAGAATTGTACACTGGAAACCACTAAATGACTCAAATCGAGTGGAGAGGAATGAATTCAACTGCTGGAGGCCTGGTGTATTTATAGCAGCTTACCGGGGTGATTTTTCAGCAAAACTTCGATGTGGGACTGGATCTGGGGGTTCGGGACGCCCGTCCTGATCTGTTGACCAGGTCGGGTCGCCCGTCCCGTGTCCTGGACGCCTGTCCCAGTGGGTTGACTGGGTCGGGACGCCCGTCCTGACCCGTTGACTAAGTCAATATTTCCAAAAATTGTGTTTTTGCCCCAATATTTGCTGTTTTCGTCTACTTTTCACCTGACATTTCCAAAATCATAAAAACTGTGAAATTAAGTAAATAATGAACAATCAAGATCAAATTATCTTCAATTTCACCCAAATTCATACATAAAAACATGCTAAAAAGGTGATACGATTTTCGCGTATCAGATAACCCCACACTTAGCTTTTTGCTTGTCCTCAAGCAAAGTCTACCTGAAGTTACTTAAATTCCTAGTCATGTTTTTATTCCAAAAATTCTTCAGACAAGTCTTAACACATGTCTGACTGGTTAGGTTGCTATGACAATGTCTTAGATGTTTTTAGTAGCTTGTTATGATTAGGCAGAAAACAAATCAACAACTAGGTTGAACTTTTTTTCTTAGTCACAGGGTCTTCCTGATGTGTAGTGTGTGTACTAGTCCAGACCAGCTAGTCAACACAATGTACTCTTGTCTTAACTACTACCAGATAACACTTCGACCTATCGCTAGACATATTAACAACAGACAACTGTTTGAGTTCTGAGCTTTGGTGATCAGATTTTTAATGTTTTAGCATTTAGTTATTTTCTTTATAGATTCAGGGTATTTTGAGTCTGCTTAGAACACGTCAACTTCAACTACCCATGTAGCGAGTCCCACTCCGATGACTCCCAGATCTACACGACCTTAGGGCATCAGGCTTTAAGTTCCCCGAAGGAGTGGTGCTCGAATAGCGAAGGCCGTTGGCAAACTACCATTATTTGATTAACTTCCTTTAATTTCTTTTCACTTCTAGCTCAGAGTCTCATCTAGTCATTCTAACTGCCAATATATCCACAACTGGTCTAATTTTATCTAGTTAAGTCTCGAACAGGTAATTGGTTGAGGTCTCTAATCCAGAGAAGGTTGTGCTAGTTATCAGGAATTCCCTATTCCTAATCAATTAGTTCGGCAGTAGTCATCAATTATTTCCTACTAACCATAATATACTACCTACATATCATAGACGTAAGCAATTGTTTAACCAAGCATACTGCATTTAGAAGTCTGGAAGACTGAAAAATTTTGAAAGTTTTTGGAGGGGTGTGAAAATACGGGGAAAACAAGCAAAAGCATGCGAAAAATTTTGCAAACTGCTACAATGCACCGTGCACTGCTACCCCACACTTAATTCTGGCACTGTCCTCAGTGGTCATGCATATCTAATTACCCCACACTTATTTGAAAACAAGGAGAAACAAAAACAAAATAGAAATTTCTTACCCCACACTTATTTGACTGACTAAGGGTAAGAAGGAAAATGAAGTAACGAAGTAAATAACAAATAACAAAACACGAAATGAAGAAAATAAAAGTAAAGGAAGATGAGGGTTAGAAAAACTCCCTTCTTGCCTCGAGCAGAAGGGTTTTCTCTAGGCTATCAATTGGCTCTTCACCTTAGCCATGTGCTATTGCTGAGGCGCTCTTGACTCTGTAAGCTCTAGATATTGGAACGGATGACGTCACCTCCGATCCTTCATTGTCGAGCTCCAGGTAGTGGCCTATTCATTTGATGAATGGCTCGAGCCCCACGGATTGTTTCCTCGAATCAGTTGTAAGATTTCTCATAATTGTAGCAGCGTGTCCAAGAGGAACGTGTCTAGGAATGAAACTTCTTGGGATTTGTGTGCCTTCCTGCCAATGTTAGTAAAGGTATTGCATGCAAGTCTCGAATGGAAGAAAAGATACCTGAAGTTTTGGCGAAGCTGTGGTGGTAGGAGGCTCCAGTTGTGTAGATCTAGGCCCAAGTAATTGAGACTTCCTCGGGGAAGTTTCTCACAACTGATTGGCATGCAGGGAATCCAAGCTCCTCCAATGCTATGCTCCTGATACAACGCCAAATTCTTCTATATCCCTCGACCCTTTGATACCACTTGGTAAATCACTTGCTTGCACTAAATTATTGCCAGTGTCTCATCTATTGATTCTGCGAGTAGGGGTTTTGCTGTGGTGGTGTCTTTTTGAATGTTTCCAGCTTCTGAATTATTCCTCAGCTAAATCCCGTATGATTTCTCCAGCTGGGATTGTATGCATTTCCCATTGGAGCAGCATTCTGCAGTAACCTACTCCTACCTCTTTTGGAATGGTCAGTCATTCCCATAGCAATCCCTGCTAAAGTGTGGTACTTAGCAGACTTCACAGATTTGATACACAGGCTGAACATTTCTTCCTAAGACATTGGCACTCTGAATATGGAAAATAACTAGAATCTGCACATGACTTTAACATCATTAGTAGGTAATGCATGTGCTTCAGGCTATTTTGAAAAAGTGTTCCACGAATACTATGATGTAATTAGTGTCAAAGGAAGAAAGGAAAAGGATTCGAAATACCCCTGATATCAAAGGTTGCAACATTCTGTGTACGTTACTGGGGTAGACGATCTCTGGAAGATGTGTTACCTATTATTTGGCAAGCATCGCATGACTGTATCAGAGATACAAAATCCTTGAATATGGTGGGTCAACAAGATCCTGCTTTCAACACTTTCCGGACAGTGTTGATAGCAGTCAATTGGTCTCCTGTAGATCCTTGATGACAATGCTCCAAAATTTTGTGGCCTTCGTCTTTCGAGATACGTCTTCTAATCAACTGATCTGCCAAAAATTTGAAATAGAAGAGAAACTGCCCAGTAGTAATATTTCAAATCAGCAAAGATTTTCTTCTTTTGCTGATAAGTCATATACTTGGAACTTATTCAGTGTCTAGATAATTTGAAATAAACCACAGATGAGAATTATTATACATAGCAAACAATGCAAATAAGTTTTCATCCAAAAATTTATCAGTATTACACTAGCCTCTAACTCGGGGTTTTCTAATCTAGACCAATGGTTTGCTTTCTAGATTTTCAACCCTTTTTCTTATCCCTTCATTCTATATCAAATTCAAGTAACAATAAAACCTAACTTAATCAACTATGGTTCAGCATTAGTTTTATTGAACACAGATATCTCAGAGTGATCAGTGTAACCTATTGTTTAGACTAGGCATGGCATGAATGTATCATAAGCATATGCAATAACTAGTAATCCCTTTTCAGTGGTGGTAAGGTTCTACTAGGCATCAGTAAAAGGTCTTACTTGCATAGTGTATAATATGAAGTTCTAATCATGCCTATTTCCTAAAACAATCATTACTATATGGTCACTAGCATCACATATTAATTCACAAAGCAAATTCCAATTAGGTGATGTCATAATGGGTGCAGTAATTCCTTTTGGTTTAAACAATCTCATGCATTTATGATCAAACAAAAGGAACATCCTTTCTCATTAGAATACTCAGAGGTTTGTCTATCAAAGAAAATTTTATTTCATGATTTTGTCTAATAGACTAAGCATGACCTAAGAAAATTCCACAATGATATTTCTTCCAGATTAAAACCTGAGCCAAAAATTGACAACTCAGAAAAATATTCTATCCTCATTTCCATTTTTATTTTTTTCGAAATTAAGTAAAAGGGAAAAAATGAAAAAAAAGAAACAAATGTACGAAAAAAAAAACTAAGAAAGAACAAGAGATAGGGAAGAAGAACAACATACCGTTGAGCAAGAAAAATACATTCTTTTTTTTATTTTAAATTTTTAACATTTTCTTTCTTTTTATGTTTAATTTCGAAAGCCATTAAATTCCCTCAATATGGTTTTAGAATAATTTTCTAAAATTGGGTTATCCTAAGTGTCTTAATTCTAGATAATATCTAAAATCAATTAGTTATGATAACCCTATATTTCGGAAATTGATTGTCTAACTAGTATAAGATAAGTGTAGGTCTAAGGTCTAGGTTACTACCGTTACCTATCATAAGTCTCTAGAATTGTGGCTTTTAATCCTAAATTCATTATGATATTTCCCCGGCAACGGCGCCAAAAATTTGATGCGTTTCCGACCGATGTGCTAAATAGGTGTTATTTTACCCTATGTTGATTATGAATAATTAAGGACTGTGATTGACTAATTGTCACATTTAGTCTCTATGGTATCACTTAATCAGCCAGAACCTAAGGCAGAGCACCTATCGTGTAGCTAGTCTGTTGGAAAGTATCTACGATTTTATTAAATAAATATCGTACTCCCAGGGAAGTGGCAACGGCTTAGTAGTAACTAGCCTTTTATCCTAACTCCTATCTTATGATCCAATTATGCAATCTTCATCAAATACTTTGATGAGAGGGTGATTCATTCTCCACTAGGTTTAAGTCTAATTAATCCTAGAAGTGTTTTATATATGAGTTCTGATTCTATGTTATACTGTTCCTATATGTTGAATGACCTAAATTCGAATATTTTAGACATGTCTTAGCCTGGATTGCAACTATGTTCTGTGTCTAAAGGCGTACCACATCCGAGGTTTCTAATAAACCGCCCTACCTTAATGATGGCCCTACTCACGGTTCGGGATGAAGGCATCCATGAAAGCCCTATGTCACTTCGGGGATCATACCGCTTGCCCTAGCCACCGGCATAATCGGACTCGGCCCGACTTACCCTAGACTACTCTAACAAACAAGGTGTTCAGCATGTTATTTTATCTAGCATGGCAGACACTAATACTAATTGATGCCTGTTAAACTAAACAGGTTATGATTAGACCGTGGTTAGGAATTATCTATAACCTTAACTTTAGTTTTAAAGAGCACATTAGACATGCAGACATAGTGAATGTTAAGCAGGTGGCTATTTCCGGAAAAACATAACAACGTCAACATATAAAACAACTATTCATAAAAATCGTAATCTCGCATTCATAATAAATGTTTAGAACAATACAATAACAACATATAAGAGAGGGACATGGGGACTGATGCCATAAAGAAATCACCCTTTACGTAGTCTCGCCGATGGAGCGTACTGCTGTATATGTCGTATTGCTCGCCCTGACTCTGCTCGCTAGGACCTTCGAAGGACGCTTCCTCAGCCTAGTAACTGGGCTTTACCTTAATACCCAGCTTAAGCCCAGCCCTGTGGACTGACTCTTCGAACGCCTAGAGCCCTCTTAGGATCTCCTAACGAAATCCCGGGTATTCTATGAATACCAGAAACGAACCTATCTATAGAAGCCTAAGATCTGAGACTATTTCTCAGAAACTAAAACAAAACACTAACAAGAAAGAAAACTGAGATCCGAGTCTCTGTGTGAGTTGTGTACCAGAGAATTGTACATTGGAAACCACTAAATGACCCAGATCGAGTGGAGAGGAATGAATTCAACTGCTGGAGGCCTAGTGTATTTATAGTAGCTTCCCAGGGTGATTTTTCAGCAAAAATTCGATGTGGGACTGGATCTGGGGGTTCGGGACGCCCGTCCCGGATTGGGACGCCCGTCCTGATCTGTTAACCAGGTCGGGGCGCCCGTCCCGGGTTCGGGACGCCCGTTTTGACCCATTGACTAAGTCAATATTTCCAAAAATTGCGTTTTTGCCCCAAAATTTGCTGTTTTCGTCTACTTTTCACCTGACACTTCCAAAATCATAAAAACTGTGAAATTAAGTAAATAATGAACAATCAAGATCAAATTACCTTCAATTTCACCCAAATTCATACATAAAAACATGCTAAAAAGGTGATACGATTTTCGCGTATCACGTTTCTAGCATCTACATCACTCATTCCATTGAAACCGCTCTGAGGGTTGAGTCCATCAAGAACTTGTTTACCCATGTCTGTCATACCCCCGTAAAATTGCTGGATCAACAATGCTTCGGTAAGTCCATGTTGGGGGCAGAGCCTGAGTAGCTTCTTGAATATGTCCCAAGCTTCGATCACTGTCTCATCAGCAGCTTGAGTAACACTGGACAGAGCCCTTTGATATTCTAGGACCCTTGCTGCAGTGTAGTACTCTTCTAGGAAGGCCTTGTTTAACTCGTCCCAAGAGGTGATGGAGTTAGTAGGTAGCTGGGCCAACCATCTCTTAGCTCTGTCCCTCAGTGAGTAGGGAAAGAGGTTGAGTTTAGTTACTTCTGCAGTATGATCTCCCTTGAGGCATTCACAGAGAGAAGAGAAATCAGATAAGTGTTCCAGCAGATTCTCGGCTGCAGTTCCTCCAAACTGCACCCGATTAATAATCAACTGGATCACATTTGGTTTAAGATCATAGCGAGGGTTTCCAGGGATTTGGATGGCTGATGATACTGGAACAGTTTGTGGCTGGATGTAGGATTCGAGGGTAGGTCTTTCAGCAGCCATCTCTGTTCTTCGCCTGTTAGCTATACAAATGAGACGTTCAGGATTCTCAACTGGTGTTTCAAGGTTAGCTTCTGAAGTTCGAGTCATGCAACTACAGAGAAGAATATGTTTAAGCCTGAGAAAACTGGTTAGTGGAGTTACACGGAAAGCGAAAAAAATTAAAAATTCAGATGAAAAACAAATATTTAATCATGGAGAAAATCATACAAGAGATAAGAAAAAGAACAACTTACCATTTGAACAAGAAAAAGTACAATTTTTTTCGGATTTTAAATTTTAACATTTTTTTCCTTTTTATATTTCGAAAGCAGTTAAATTTCCTCAATATGGTTTTTAGAATAATTTTCTAAAATTTGATTATCCAAAATGTCTTAATTCCAGATAATATCTAAAATAATTTAGTATGATAACCCTATATTTCGGAAAGTGATTGTCTAACTAGCATAAGATAAGTGTTGGGTTTAAAGTCTAGGTTACTACCATTACCTATCATAATTTTCTAGAATTGTGATCAGTAATCCTAAATTCATTAAGATATTTCCCCGGCAACGGCGCCAAAAATCTGATGCGTTTCCGACTGATATGCTAAATAGGTGTTGTTTTACCCTATGTTGATTATGAGTAATTGAGGACTGGGATTGACTAATTATCACGTTTAGTCTTTATAGTGTCACTTAATCAGTCAGAACCTAAGGCAGAGTACCTATCGTGTAGCTAGTCTGTTGGAAAGTATCTACGATTTTTAAATGAATATCGTACTCCCAAGGAAGTGATAACGGTTTAGTAGTAACTAGCCTTTTATCCTAACTCTTATCTTATGATCCAGTTATGCAATCTTCATCAATAACTTTGATGATAGGGTGATTCATTCTCCAATAGGTTTAAGTCTAATTAAGTCTAAAAGTGTTTTATAGATAATGTCCTGATTCTATGTTATACTGTTCCTATATGTTGATTGACCTATTTTCGAGTGTTTTAGACATGTCTTGGCCTGGATTGCAACTATGTTCTGAGTCTAAAGGTGTACCACATCTGAGTCATCTGATAAACTGCCCCATCGCCAAGGTAAACGGCCCTACTCACGTTTCGAGCAAAAGTCAACTATGAAAGCCCTATGTCACTTAGGGGATCACGCTGCTGGCCCTTAACGCCGGCATAAGCGCTCTACTCAGCCTACTTAGACTACATTAACAAACAGGGTGTTCCGCAGGTTATTTCATCTAATATGGCAGACACCAATACTAATTGATGCCTGTTAAACTAAACAGGTTATGAATAGACCGTGGATAGGAATTGTCTATAATCCTACATTTAGTTTAAAAGAAACTACATTAGACATGCAGACATAATGAATATTAAACAAGTGGCCATTTCTGGAAAATCATAAGAACTTCAACATATGCAACAAATATTCATAACAATCATAATCTCGTATTCATAACAAATATTTGGACAAACTCAATACAAACATATAAAGAAAGGGACAAGGGGGACCGATGCCATAAAGAAAATCACCATTTACTTAGTCTCGCCAATGGAGCAACTTCTTGTATATGTCGTATTGCTCGACCCGACTCTGCTCGATAGAACCTTCGGAGGACGCTTCCTCAGCATAGCAGCTGGACTTTACCATAATACCCAGCTTAAGCCCAGCCGTGTGGACTGACTCTTTAAACGCCTCGAGCCCTCTTAGGATCTCCTAACGAAATCCCGGGTATTCTATGAATACCAGAAATGAACCTATCTATCGAAGCCTAAGATCTGAGACTAATTCTCAGAATTTAAGAAAACGAAACACTAACTAGAAAGAAAGAAAACTTATAGTGAACCCGAGTCTCTAAGTGACTTATGTACTCAAGAAATGTACACTAGAAGTCACTAAATGACTCAGATCAAGTGGAGAGGAATGATTTCAACTGAGGGAGGCCTGGGGTATTTATAGCAGCTTTCTGGAGTGATTTTTCTTAAAAAATTCGATGTGGGACTTGGAATTCTAGTTCGGGACGCTCGTCCTGGTCTGTTGACCCGGTAAGGACGGCAGTCCCGAGTCCTGGACGCCTGTCCCAACCTGTTGACCAGGTCAGGACGCCAGTCCTGATTCGGGACGCCCTCCCCGACTTCCGAACTTTTGAAAAATTGCATTTTGCCCCAAAATTTGCCATTTTCTTCCACTTTTCACCTGACACTTCCAAAATCATAAAAACTATGAAATTGAGTTAATAACGAACAATTAAGACCACTTTGCCATCAATTTCACCCTAAATCATGCCTAAAAACATGCTAAAAATGTGATATGATTTATGCATATCAGATACCTTTGAAAAGTCTTTAATGAATCGTCGATAGAAGTCTGCATGTCCCAAGAAGCTTCTAATGTGTTTCACAGTTGTTGCGGTTGGTAACTTTTCAATTACTTCTATCTTGGCTCGGTCTACTTCAAGACCTTTCTTTGAAATCCGGTGTCCCAACATAATTCCTTCCCTAACCATAAAGTGACACTTTTCCCAGTTGAGGACTAAGTTGGTGTCCTCGCAATGTTTGAGCACCTTGGCCAAATTTTCTAAACATTCATCAAAAGAGTCCCCAAATACGGAGAAGTCATCCATAAAAACTTCTAAGTACTGCTCCACCATATCTGTGAAAATGGCCATCATACAGCGTTGGAATGTTGTTGGAGCATTGCTTATCCGAACGACATCCTTCTGAAAGCAAATGTACCATAGGGACAAGTGAAAGTCGTTTTGTCTTGGTCCCCTGGTGCTACAGCAATCTGGTTGTAACCAGAATAGCCATCCAGAAAATAGTAGTAATCACGTCCAGCTAACCTATCCAACATTTGGTCCATGAAGGTGATACGCGAAAATCGTATCACATTTTTAGCATGTTTTTATATATGTTTTAATGTGAAATTGAGAGTAAATTGACATTAATTGTTTACTATTTATAACCACAATCAGTATTTAGCATTTATCCTCAAAGAAGCATAACACATATTTCCTTGCCCTTTTTTTCTTCTTTTCTTTGTAAAGTAAAGAGGGTGTTTTCATCCTTTTTCACATGTTTTCATACACATACCCTCAATACATAAAGCATTTATATCAGAAGTTCAAATTTTTCTTAAATACCACTAATCCCAAAAACAATTGTAATGCTGCAGCATTTAGCTACAGCATTCCTATGTTCCACCTCATAGCATTCTTCAGTATACCCCCAAACTCATGCTTAACAGTGTTCACAGCAGACTAAGATCAAGTTTAGGAAAGACAAAGAATGGATATATGCAAAGCATTTAGGATGAGTGGCTATTTAATAGGGGTGTCAAGAAATTAGGCTTAGGCTCAACTTGGGTTAACTAGGGAAGTCAAATACATTCGGGTAGGCTAGAAAGGTTCAAACTATTCAAGAACATGCCTCAATCATTTCTATATTACCAAATCTACTAGGATTTCGCCTCAAGGACTATAATAAATGAGTTAAAATTCTGAACCTTCATACCATAGTGACTCTTTTTATGAACCTGAAATTTCTAAGTAAGACTATGTGCAAGAAATGGGGAGTTTAGAAATAATTTTTACTTAGGGTTAACTAATACCTAATTATTCAAAAAGAACGGTACAATGTCTACAAGAATGTATTTTTGTTTTTAAAACATCATCATAAATCAGGCCCCTAAAGTCTACACTAATCATGCTGAATTTAAGTTCTCACGGGTCATATGAAATGCTGCCACATTATGCAAACAGGTCATTTATGCCGGATCAATCATTTTGTAAGGCATCCTAAAAGTTTTTTTTTCATACAATGTATCTATGCATTCAACTAGGTCAGAATTTCAGCAAAGAGGTTCCACAAGAGACAGTAGGAAAAATTTTAAATTTAGCACCATTTTTTAACTTTTTGCCATGAGAGGACACCCTCCCCCAAACTCAAAGGGAAGCAATGTCCTCATTGCCATTAACACAGAATTTCAGTCACAGCAAGTCAGCAGGTAGGGCAATGTGCAAAACAAAACACAACAAAACAAAACAAACAAAAGAGTCAAAACAAAACAAACAACTAGTCCAAAACCATCATCAAGGAAAGTAAAACAAAACAAATGAAAGGTAAGGCTGTCCGAGGGCCTGCACAGCAGGCATAAAGAAAAACAAAACGGTAATGTAAAAGAAAAAAATGCAAAAGTTCAGAGTTACTCCCTTCTCAAGGGAGTGGGTCACGGTGTGATGATAACATCATCTTCTGCCATTTGGTTCGGGTCTTCATCTGGATTCAGTTCGGTTGGGAATGTAGGCCAAGGGTTGCCAGCTTGCAACCGATTTCGGGTGAGGGATCGCAGGTGTGCCTCATATTGCTCGCGGGAGAACCTCCAGAAGATCTGCAGCTGAGTGTGCATGTACCTCATCATGGCTACAGCATCGTCAGATGTGGATGCTGCAGCATTTGCTGCTGTTGGGGAAGGTTTGTCCATCGGTACTGCTCTTAAAGGAGTTGGAGCAGGCGGTGTGCTTTCAGTCTTTGGCTGTGGTGGTGGGGGCAAGATTCGGCGGAGGTCATGAGCTGAAATTGTTCCTCCGGGGTAGAAATCATCATCTTCAATAGGCACCTCCACACCCGCAGCCCTGCACAACAAACAGATTAGGGTGGGGAAGAACATTTCCCCACTCTTCATACCTGCACAAGATCGGATCTGTTCGCACACCAACTTCCCTATGTTGATAGTCCTTCCATTTATGATGCAAGCCAGCAATACTACACGTTCAACTGTCAGCGTTGAACTGTGGTTGGTGGGCATGAGTGAGTGGCGTATGAAGTAAAACCATATTTTCGCATCATCCGTCAGTGATTCCCTCTTACATGTCTTGTTCCCAGTCTTGGACACTGTCCATTCCATCCCCAGGACGGTTACCTCTTGAAGTACTTTGTCACAAGCTTCTGCATCAGTCAGACTGGAGTAGAAATCATCCATGTTGTCGTCATAATTCATCAGGTCAAAAAGGATGTTGATAAATTTGGGTTTAGAGGCACCAATCGCTCTCGCATGAAAACAGCGTACACGCTGTTGGGCCAAAGATTTGCATAAAATTCCCGGACAATGCTTGTGTCCGGTTCCACCCGCTGCGAGCAAAACTTCTCCCATCCATTCAGCCGGATTATGTGCCTGCAGGTTTCTGATAGTGGATAAGGCATCTCATCCGTTAGGTCAAATCCTAGGTCTTCCAAACATTGCTTTTCCGCATATAGGTCACGCATTCTGGCTTCAGCGTCAGCAGAAGAGAATTTCTCCCTGTGTGGGAGCTTCTTAACCACTTGCTTAATCGTCATTCTGCTATTTGCAAACAAGACTGAGATAAAGACAATAGAAATGCAACAGTCACAGACTGTTTTTACCACATAAGCATACTCTCATCAAAGATAACAAAAGTTTCAATACCAGTGAGTGGTGATGTACCCGAGGGTCAGTTATAACAAAGGAAAAATCACAGGAAAATATATCTAAGATCAGCACATATATCCGGACTTCCTTCAGTAAATAACACAGAAAGATATCAGCTACTGCCCATCATAAAATAAGCACTACCCATGAGCAATTTCAGAATTTCCTAGGGATATCAGTGTGAAGATGTCATTCCGAATTAGATATTATTAGCTTCAACAATATCCCCCCAAAAAAAAATTTCAGCTCTCTTCTACCCAAAATCATACCTTACCCATTTCACAATAAATCATGTTTTCTGAAAATCCAATTGAAACCCAGCAAGTCGTAGACACAAAACTCAAAGAGTCCAGAAAATCCCAGCATTTAGCATAAGAGTGCAAAAAATCCCGTCATTATCAAAAAACATCATGCTTAGAAACAAAAACTACAGCCAACAAAAACACCCCTTTTATCACATTTTATTCACACCAAGACACAAAAACACCCATACTGTTCATATTTTCCACAACAGATCTGAAATTATTAGCATAAAACTACAACCATGCACTGCAACCCAAGAACGCACATACATTGTCAATCAAACAGAAAAGATTGTCCATATATTTCTTCAACCGAATAGAAAAGACGAACATCTAGTTTCAATACTGTTTCACAAAATCAGTCAAGGAAGAGAAAACCCACTCTTTACCAAGTAGAATCAGTGAGTAAAAATGGAAGCCCATCCGCTAGTCATAGTTTGAGCACCAGAATGAGGCGAGAAATCTTACCTTCTGTTCTTGTTTGTGTCGGGTGGGGGTCGAGTATGTCGGCAAAGGTGTTCTTCTCTTCTTTCCCTTTCTCTCTTTCTTTTTTTTAATCTTTTCTCTTCGAAAAGCAGTGAGTGCAGTACAGAGTGTGAGTGGTTATTGAGTGTTTCTTTTGTTTGTAAGAGTGAAATGCTCTCAGTCGGGTTAGTTGAAAACAAATGAAGTGAATGTTGGTCTTTTGGTTTTTCTAACCAGGAGGCATTCATTCCCTTGGAAAATTAATTATAAGATATAATAATGAATGCTTACCTTGGAAAGAAAATGGAAAGTGAAAAGGCACCCTTTTGTTTCTTGAAAATCATAAAGAAAGGGTTGACTGGATTTTCTTCACCCATTTGTTCATTTTTATCTTTTATCCGGAAGTAGGATGATTGCTTTGCCCCAAAATGTGTATATACTGTATGTATACCTTCTTGTGACCTACAATAAAGGCAGAACAAGACAAAGAAGGAAATCATCCGGAAATAGCATGAAAGTCTGCCCAACAAAAATTAGTAATATAAATATATATATATATATATGTATATATATATATATATACATATATCTATACTCCATGTTGACTCCTGAAAAAGTTAGGGCAGAAGGCAGCTGTCGGGTACAGGTGTACCCGACACAGCAGAAATAAAATAAAATGAATAAACTGGAATTAAATCAGAAATTAAAGTCAAATAAATAGTCAACAAAATAAAAACAGAAAACAGGAAATAAAAACAGAAATAACGAAGGCTAGAAAATAAAAAAAAGTAGTTAGGAAAATAGCAAATAAAATAATTAAAACGAGAAGACGGAAAAAAGAAAAAAAAAGAAATAGAAAAGAAAAGCAGTAAATTAAAATAAGTAAAACAGGAAGCAATTAAATGAACAAAGAAGAAATAAAAACGGAAAAGAAATAAAATAAATAAATAAAAAATAAAATAAAATTGGAGAGTGTTCACTTGAATTTTTCATTGGTGTGAGGTCCACCCAATTCTTCATCATTGACCAATGATAGCGAAGCAACGGTTTGCTCTTGGTCTCCATCTCTGTAGATCTTTAGTCTATGACCATTGACCTTGAATTGGGTTCCCGTTCTCCCCACAACCGAGACCACTCCATTAGGATGAATTTGTTCAATTATGTATGGTCCGGTCCATCTCGATTTCAATTTGCCTGGAAATAGCCTCAATCTTGAATTAAAAATCAACACTTGTTGTCCAACTTCAAAATTTCTTGGCTGGATGTGTTTGTCATGCCATCTCTTGGTTTTCTCCTTGTATAACTTGGCATTTTCATAGGAAAATAGTCTCAGCTCATCCTGTTCAGAAAGCTGTAGCATTCTCTTATTTCCAGCAGCATCCATATCCATGTTGAGATGCTGCAGCGCCCAGTACGCTTTGTGCTCCAACTCAACGGGTAAGTGACAAGCTTTCCCAAAAACGAGTCTATAAGGAGACATACCTATTGAAGTCTTGAAAGCTGTCCGATAAGCCCATAGAGCGTCATCTAATCTTCTTGACCACTCTTTTCGGTTTGGGTTTGACCACTTTCTCAAGAATACCTTTGATGATTCGGTTGGACAACTCAACTTGCCCATTTGTTTGAGGATGGTATGGTAGGGCAACTCGGTGATGAACATGATACTTGGCTAACACACCTCCTAGCCATTTGTTGACAAAATGAGATCCTTCATCACTGATGATTGCTCTAGGTGTTCCAAAATGTGAGAAAATGTTCTTTCGAAGGAAATTGATCACCACCTTGGAATCATTAGTGGGGAATGCTGCAGCTTCCACCCACTTAGACACATAATCCACTGCCATTAAAATGTATGAATTCCCAAAAGAAGGTGGGAAGGGTCCCATAAAATCAATGCCCCATACATAAAAAAGTTCCACTTCCAAAATGTTGGTGAGAGGCATTTCGTTTCTTCTTGAGATGTTACCCACTCGTTGGCAGCGATCACACCTTGCCACAAACTCATAACAATCTTTAAATAATGAGGGCCAAAAGAAACCAGATTGTAGTACCTTTGCTGCAGTTCTTGACCCTCCAAAATGTCCTCAGCATGGTGAGTTGTGACATTGAAAAATGATGTCCTCAATTTCATCATCGTTTACACATCTCCGAATCACTTGGTCTTTGCATTGCTTGAACAAGAATGGTTCCTCCCAAAAATAACTCTTGATATCATGGAGAAACTTCTTCCGTTCATGGTATGAGAAATCTGGCGGCATTACTCCACTGGCCAGAAAGTTGGCATAATTTGCATACCACGGCAGTCTCATTTCCTCTGAAATTTCCAGCAGTTGTTCATCCGGGAAATGTTCATTAATTGGGATTTGGCATCCCCCTTGTTGCTCCAATCGAGATAAATGATCAGCCACTTGATTCTCCACTCCCTTCTTGTCCTTGATTTCCACATCAAATTCTTGTAGGAGTAGAATACATCTAATGAGCCTCGGTTTTGAGTCCTTCTTTGCAAGTAAATATTTGATGGCAGAATGATCGGTGTAGACTATCACTTTCGTGCCCACCAAATAGGACTTGAATTTATCAAAGGCAAATACAACAGCAAGTAACTCTTTTTCAGTAACAATGTAATTTACCTGAGCTTCCGTGAGTGTCTTGCTTGCATAATAGATGGAATGAAAAATTGTGTTATGCTGCTGCCCCAAAACAGCACCTACTGCATAGTCACTAGCATCACACATTAGCTCAAATGGTAAATTCCAGTTAGGTGCTATGATAACGGGGGCTGAAATAAGCTTTTTCTTGATCTCCTCAAATGCTGCGGCACAGGCTGCATCAAAAGAAAACACATTATCATTTTCTAATAATTGACATAAAGGTTTAGATACCTTAGAAAAGTCCTTAATGAATCTCCGGTAGAAGCCTGCATGTCCCAAGAAGCTCCGAATGTGTTTCACGGTTGTTGGGGTTGGTAACTTTTCAATTACTTCTATCTTTGCTCGGTCTACTTCGAGACCTTTCTTTGAAATCCTGTGACCCAACACAATTCCTTCTCTCACCATAAAGTGACACTTCTCCCAATTGAGGACTAAGTTAGTTTCCTCACATCGTTTAAGTACATTGGCCAAATTTTCTAAACACTTATCAAAAGAATCACCAAATATGGAAAAGTCATCCATAAAAACCTCTAAGTACTGCTCTACCATATCTGTAAAAATGGCCATCATACAGCGCTGGAACGTTGCTGGAGCATTGCACAATCCAAATGGCATTCTTCTGAAAGCAAACGTACCATAGGGACAAGTGAAGGTAGTTTTGTCCTGGTCCCCTGGTGCTACAGCAATCTGGTTGTAACCTGAATAACCATCAAGAAAACAATAATATTCATGTCCAGCTAACCTGTCCAACATTTGGTCAATGAAGGGCAATGGGAAGTGGTCCTTCCTTGTGGCTTTGTTGAGTCTTCTATAATCAATGCATATGCGCCATCCCGTGACTGTTCTTGTAGGAATCAACTCGTTGTCTTCATTTGTTACCACAATGATTCCTCCTTTCTTGGGTACACATTGAATAGGACTTACCCAAGAACTGTCAGAGATGGGGTAGATGATGCCAAAATCCATCCACTTGATGATTTGTTCCTTCACCACTTCCTTCATAATTGGATTCAATCTTCGCTGCCCTTCTATAGAATTTTTGGAACTTTCTTCCAAACTGATTTTGTGCATGCATAGGGTTGGACTTATGCCCTTGATGTCGGCCAAAGTCCAGCCCATAGCTTTCTTGTGTTGCTTTAGTACTCCAAGCAATTTCTCCTCTTGTGTAGCATCAAGAAGGCTGAAATGATCACGGGCAGTTGAATCTGCCCCTAAGAACCTACTTCAAATGCTGCGGAATTGCTTCAATTCCAGCTGTTGGTTCTTCAACAGAAGGTTTTGTTATCTTGAAATCTCTAGAAGACAGCTCCAAGGATTCATTGAGCTCGAAATCTGAACCTTTGGGGGCTTCCTTCTACCCAAGCTAATGTGCTTTGGTCTCTATTGCCATCCTCATGCAACTTTCCTCCATTAATGCCTCCCTGGCATCCTCACCTTGCTCTTCATCTTTTTCTTCCCAAGAATCACGGGTGGTGACATGAAAACACTCCTCTCCTTCATCATAGAATTTCATGGCCTTGAAGACGTTGAATGTGACTCTTTCGTTCTGGAATCTCATGGTTAGCTCCCCTTTTTGCACATCAATAAGAGTCCTTCCTGTAGCTAGGAAAGGTCTTCCTAAAATAATGGGGACTTCCCTGTCTGCTTCATAATCAAGAACAATAAAGTCAGCTGGAAAAATAAACTTATCCACTCTTACCAGGACATCCTCGATTTTCCCATCGGGGTGAGCTAGAGACCTATCCGCCAGTTGCAATGTCACCGTCGTAGGTCTTACCTTTCCTATACCCAATTGTTTGAAAACCGACATAGGCATCAAGTTGATGCTAGCACCAAGATCACACAAGGCCATACCACAATATGAGTCTCCAATAGAACAAGGAATGTTAAAGCTCCCCGGATCTTTCATTTTAGGGGGCAATTTATCCTGCAAAAAGAAACTACATTCTTTGGTTAGTGCAACAATTTCATACTCTACCAACATTCTCTTCTTTGTAAGGATATCCTTCATGAATTTTGCATAGTTGGGCATTTGCTCTATGGCTTCCACCAATGGAATGTTGATGTGCAGTTGTTTCAGCATGTCTAAGAACTTCTTGAACTGCTCATCCTGCTTCTTCTTGGCAAACCTCTGTGGGAAAGGCATTCTTTGCTGTACTGGTTTGCTCTCTGGAATATTGCATTGCTGCGGTATTGGCGATGCTGATGCTGCATCATCGATCTGTTCTAAACTGGTTTGTCGCTGCGACATTGGCGATGCTGCAGCATTTGGCTCCACTGGTTCTGGTTCAGCTTCTGGAATTTCTTCACTGGTCTTCTTAGCTGCTCCAGACTTCATTTTTGGCTCATCCAACAGTCTGCCACTTCGCAATGTTACAGCCTTGCAATGTTCTTTTCCTTCTCTTCTTGGATTTTCTGTATCGCTTGGAAGTGATCCTTGTGGTCTGCTCCTCATCTCTTGGGCTAACTGCCCTACCTGGTTCTCCAAGTTACGAACAGTAGATGATAGTCCTTGCATGGTAGTTTCTGTTCTTGCCATAAATCTCTCATCATGCTCTCTAAAGCATTTGAAGGTGGATGCTGTTGTAGAGGTCTTTGTTGATTGTTGAGTTGTTGCTGCTGCTGCTGGGGGTACTGTTGCTGCTGCTGGAGCAGTGGCCTTGGGTTCATACCTTGCGTGGGGTGCATCCCTTGATTGCTCCAAGAAAAATTTGGATGCTGCCTCCAAGTAGGGTTGTAACTGTTTGATTGAAGACCATTACCCCGGTTTTGATTTCCCACGTAGCAGATTGATGCGGGATTGTGAGCACCGTCCTCAAATAGATGCCCCTCTCCACAATAAACACAGCACACAGCTTGCACCTGGCTTACATTGGACTGATTTAGATGATCAGCAGTCTGCCCGCTATGCTGCGGCATCGTCAGTGTTTTCAGCATATTAGACATGGATGATACTTGGGCTGAAAGTGAGGTTATTGGGTCTAATTCCAGCACTCCAGCCACTCTTCTTCCGCTTGGCAGTCTTGTTGTAGGCCATTGATAGTTGTTGTTGGCAATCCTCTCAATTATTTCATAGGCTTCATTGTATGTCTTTGCCAAAAGTGCTCCATTTGCTGAAGCATCAACTATCATTCTGGTGTGTGCATTCAGCCCGTTGTAAAATGTCTCCATTTGAATACAATGTGGGATTCCGTGATGTGGACATCTCCTTAACAACTCTTTGAATCGTTCCCATGCCTCATACAATGATTCATCTTCTAATTGTTGAAAAGAGGTGATTTCATTTCTCAACTTAGCATTTCATCAAAAATTTCTCGATAAGTTGCTGCCATGAAGTCACACTACCAGAGGGTAGAGAATTTAGCCATTCTCCAGCTTTGTCTCTCAGAGAGTATGGAAACAATTTCAGCCTCAAAGCATCGTCCGTCACCCCTGTTATCTTAAAACCATCGCTTACCTCCAAGAATAACCGTAGGTGCATGTGTGGATCTTCAGCAGGTAGTCCACTGAACTGCCCTACTGTCTGCAGCATTTGAAACATCACTGGTTTCAGCTCAAACTGTGCTGCAGCAATCTCTGGTTGCACAATACTTGGCTTCAATGCATTAAACATAGGGACTGCATACTGCCGAATGGCATGATCCCTATCATCCGCCATCACCACTGGATTATAGGCAGGTTCAGGTTGTGTATCCCGCGGGTCTTCCATGGCTGCCCTAACCGTGGTTTGCTTCTTCTTCTTCCTTAACGCCTTGGCAATGAAGATTGAGTGCCCTTGCGCGTTTTACTCATGCAAAACAGCACATGTTAAGGAAGGAGTGAGACACAAGCTGAAATTTAGCAAATAATTCATGTCAATGAATCCACAAAACAGCTCAGCTCATGCATAATATATTTGTTCCTCATACAATCATTTAAATAGTCTCATAAGCTCAAGAATGAGTATAAAAACAAACTGAAAAATAAAAGTAACCAAATGCAAACAATCAATATTTACAATCAAATTGACTCCAAAGTCCCCGGCAACGGCGCCAAAAACATGTTGCGTTGTGTGCGTGTGTCACAAATTGAGAAGATAAGAATATAGAATAAATCAACGCAATCTTAACAAGTGCAAGTATACACCGGTCAACAAGTAATATATGTACCTAAGTACAAGATTATCGATCCCACAGGGACTATGTATGCCAATTACAAATGCAAATATGATTGTACAAATGGTTAAAAGAATAAAGAATAATAAAAGAATAAAAGAATAAAGAATGATAAATCATGAAACTGAGATTGGTCTAATGCTACGACATTCCTACTCCTAACTAAACTAACAGTTAAAGGTTAGCCTACTGGAAATAATCACAAGAGTACTGCAGGTAATACAATGCTGCGGCATTCACGCCAAAAATGTAAGTACAAGCCAAAGATGAATCTAAGTATACAAAACATGCTTTCAATTCCATGTCAATGCTACAGCATGTCTGGTTTCACCCAGACCACTTGATCTACTAGTCTAGATCCCTGATAACATACCTTGGACCTAGTGCAACGCTAGTCAGTGGAGGTACCGCTGTTCACGCAGTTATCAATTCACTACTATATGAGTTACCGCTGTTCACGCAGTGCTCAATCTAACGCCACATAATTCTAATGTAATTACATGAATAAACCAAGCTTTGCCCCATACAAGCATTAAACATAAAAACATAAAGTAATGCTACAACATTCTTATCATCATAGTCAAAACAGTGTATTCAACATGCTCATACTTAACTTCACCACAACATCTTCAGGTTAAAGATATATATTATGCTGAAACGAATCATGGAAAACAAAGAATAACGTAATGGGAAAAACAGCCCCTAGGTCCATAGTGACACCAATCAACGGAATCAACCCTAAGACGGAAAGCATATCACTCCCAAAACATATCTAATCATTCCTTGAACCAAGAATCATGAAATACAAGGATTAACGTAATAGGAAAAATAGTCCCTAGGTCCGTAGTGACACCAATCAACGGAGTCAAGCCTAAGACGAAAAACATATTACTCCCAAAACATTTTTAATCAATCCTTGAACACATGTAAACATTCTCATATTACAAAGAACATCTAGTTACAAAAATAGTAGCAAATTGAGGAAATGAAGAGAGGATTACTTCTGGCCGGAAGATCACCCACTGCCCAAATCAGTTTAATCAATCTGCTGCCCTTCGTCTCCTCTGCTGGATGCTGCTGCTTCGTTGCTGTTCAGTGATGAATGCTGCAACAAGTCACCCTGCTCACTCTTGTGTTCTTCCCTTCCTAAGGGTTAGCCTAAAACTAAGAAAAACTAAACTATCCTAAGAAAAACTAAGAAGAAAAACCTACTCTCTATCTCGGCCAGGAGCCTTCTAAACTCTACAAATGACTTACCTTCCAAAACTCTCCAAGACTAACTCTCTCCCTCTTGGTTTTCTACATACATATATAACCTCTTTGTGAACCAAGAGCCATTACTGAGCTGCCATGTGTCCATCATTTCTGGAATTTTCTCCAAAAATTCCAACAAAAAGTCAAAATAAATCCCAGCTGACTTCTGGAGTTCTTGTCTTCTTCCTCTGCATATTGCAGCCACTTCAGCCGGTCTTCAGCTGCATTCTGTGATCTTCTGTCGTTTCCTCCCAATGCTGCAGCATTTTCTGCAGAGTGTTTGTCTCTTTCTTCTGACAGCCGCAGGTTTTGCAGCAGAGCTTCAGTACTTTCTGCAGGCCTTTTGTCTTCTTCCTCTGGCGGCTGCAGGGATATCAGTAACATCTCAGCTGCCATTTCTGAAATTTTTGACTTTGTCTTCAACCTTTTTGTTCCCTTGTCGCCATACAAAGAAGCAAACACACACACATATATATATATATATATACAAATATACATATATATATATATATATATATATATATGTGTATATATACATGTAAAACGGATAGGACAAGGGAATTAAATGCATAGTACCGCAGGTTGACCTTTAACATGTCCAGCTGGATTTGTGAATGACCGAGAGGTGTGTGGGTGTATAATATACATATATATATATATACATATATACACAGAGATATATATATATATATATAGCTGCCAATTTTTCACACTTGTTTCATGCTAGTCACGGTCAACTTGCATCCAACCAAATTTCAAACATAAAAAATCCCATTTTTGCCCTTGTTCCGCCAATTCAATTCAACTAATTCCCAAGTAACAACAAACAATACAACTGATACGCGAAAATCGTATCACATTTTTAGCATGTTTTTATATATGTTTTAATGTGAAATTGAGAGTAAATTGACATTAATTATTTACTATTTACTTGATTTCACGGTTTTATGATTTTGGGAAGTGTCAGGTGAAAAGTAGAGAAAACAGCAAATTCTGGGGCAAAAAACGCAATTTTTGGAAATGTTGACCCGGTCAAAGGTCTGGGACGGGCGTCCCGAACCGGGACGGGCGTCCCGACCCGGTCAAACCGCCAGGACGGGCGTCCTGAACGGGACGGGCGTCCGAACCTGGTCAACGAATCAGGACGGGCGTCCCGAACCGGGAGGCGTCCCGAGCCGCCAGAAGCTGTCCCACATCGAATTTTTCAGAATTTTTCACTCCGGGAAGCTGCTATAAATACCCCAGGCCTCCAGCAGTTGAATTCATCCCTCTCCACTCGATCTGAGTCATTAAGTGGTTTCCAGTGTACAGTTTTCCAGTACACAACTCACTCAGAGACTCGGATCTCAGTTTTCTTTCTTATTAGTGTTTTGTTTTAGTTTCTGAGAAATAGTCTCAGATCTTAGGTTTCTATAGATAGGTTCGTTTCCGGTATTCATAGAATACCCGGGGTTTCGTTAGGAGACCCTAAGAGAGCTCTAGGCGTTCGAAGAGTCAGTCCACAGGGCTAGGCTTAAGCCCAGGACGTAAGGTAAAGTCTAGCTACTAGGCTGAGGAAGCGTCCTCCGAAGGTTCTGGCGAGCAGAGTCAGGGCGGGCAATACGACGTATACAGCAGTACGCTCTGTAGGCGAGACTAAGTAAAGGGTGATTTCTTTATGGCATCAGTCCCCATACCCCTCTCTTATATGTTTTATTGCTTTGTCCTAAACATCAATTATGAATATCAGATTATGATTTTATGAATAGTTGTTTTGTATGTTGAAGTTATTATGTTTTTCCGGAAATAGCCACCTGCTAAATAATCATTATGTCTGCATGTCTAATGTAGTTTCTTTTAAACTAAAATAGGGTTATAGACAATTCCTAACCACGGTCTATTCATAACCTGTTTAGTTTAACAGGCATCAATTAGTATTGGTGTCTGCCATACTAGATAAAATAACATGCTGAACACCTGGCTTGTTAGAGTAGTCTAGGTAGGCTGAGTAGAGCGTTATGCCAGCGATTACGAGCCTTCAGAGTGATCCCCGAAAGTGACATAGGGCTTCATAACTGTCTTTGTTCGTACCGTGAGTAGGGCCGTTTACCTTAATGATAGGGGGCGGTAGCATAGAGACTCAGATGTGGTACACCTTTAGACACAGAACATAGTTGCATTCCAGGCTAAGATATATCTAAAACACTCGAATATAGGTCAATCAACATATAGGAACAGTATAACATAGAATCAGAACTTATCTTTAAAACACTTCTAGGGTTAATTAGACTTGAACCTAGTGGAGAATGGATCACCCTCTCATCAAAGTATTTGATGAAGATTGCATAACTGGATCATAAGATAAGAGTTAGGATAAGAGGCTAGTTACTACTAAGCCGTTGCCACTTCCCTGGGAGTACGATAATTAACTTAGTAAAATCGTAGATACTTTCCAATAGACTAGCTACACGATAGGTACTCTGCCTTAGATTCTGGCTGATTAAGTGACACAATAAGACTAAACGTGACAATTAGTCAATCACAGTCCTTAATTAATCATAATCGACATAGGGTAAAATAACACCTATTTAGTACGTCAACCGGAATCGCATCAGATTTTTGGCGCCGTTGCCGGGGAAATATCATAATGAATTTAGGATTATTGGCCACAATTCTAGAGACTTATGATAGGTAACGGTAGTAACCTAGACTTTTGATTAACACTTATGTTATACCAGTTAGACAATCACTTTCCTGAATATAGGATTATCATAACTAATTAATTTTTAGATGTCATCTGAAATTAAGAGACTTAGGATAATCAAATTTTAGAAAATTATTCTAGAACCATATTGAGGAAATTTACCTGCTTTCTAAATAAATTTTAAAATCCATAAAAATATTTTTCTCGTTTTTCTTCACTTTCCTATGTTTGTTATTTGTTATTTTTAACCAGACTTTGCACTCAGAAATGAAGGGAACAAGAGCCCAGGATACTCTGGACGAAGTAGAACATAACACTTCCCCAGAAATCCAAACAATTCCTTCTTCTCCCGAATACACTCCTGCTTCTCCCGAATATACCCCGAAATCTCCTAAATATACTCCTAAATCTCCCGAGTATACCCCGAAATCTCCTGAATATACTCCTGCATCCCCCGCACCTAACGACCAACCACCTTCATCAGAGGATAGCACTGACAGTTCTCAATCAGCCTTGGCTGCCCGGGTAGATGCTATATCTCACAGGATAAGCGCTATGACTCAGACAATACCTGGCGGACTAAGACGATCATATCAGGCTGTTCTAACCTTAAGTTCTGAAGTAACCCAACTCAGAACCACAATAGAACGCCAAAATGTGCAATTACTCCGAGAGATGATGGAAATCTTGAAGGAACAAAGGAACCAGCAGGAGGAAATGCGCAACATACAAGCAGAACTGCAAGAGATGCGAAACATTCGAACAGAACTACAGGAGATCAGAGACAGGATTCGTTAAAAAGGGAAGATTCTTTTACTTTTATTTTCAGCAAATAATAAGTTTGAACTGAAACTTGAATAATTGACCCATATTTTTTCTATTTTTCAAACATTTTTAAAGGGTCCTTTATTTTCAACAATTTTCTTCAGACATTTTATTTCAAACGAAAATTTTGCAATTACAGTTTATTTTTCATTAACTAAATTGTATAAATTCAAATTTTTGTTTTTCTTGCTGAATTTAAATAGGAATAAAATTAGGGTAGTATGATTTTCGAAAAAGTGAGACTGAGGAATTTTTGCATAGAGTTTTTTTTTAACAACTTCTGAATTTCATTGGATAAACATGAAGCCTTGTTAAAAATTATGATTATTTTTGGTATACTGAGATTTGCAGGAATTAGAAAAAAAAATTTTCGGAATTGGCACGCGTCCCGAGGCAACCCGGGACGGGCGGTTCTGGACGGGCGTCCAGCGGGACGGGAGTCCTCCTCCGGGACGGGCGTCCCGAAGGCCTCCCCTTCTATAAAATCTCAATTTTTTCATTTTTCCCTCAAAATTCACTTCCAAAAATCCACCTCTCTCAAATAACTCTCTCTCTTTACCTTTGGCAAACTTTTCAAATTTAAAATTTCAAATTTCCCTCCAAAATTTAAATTTTAAATTTCCTTCCAAATTCGAATTTCCCTCCAAAATTCGAATTTCCCGCCAAAAATTTCGAAATCTTTCCCTAGCCTAATTTCACCCTTTTGAATTCAAATTCACCTCCAGAATTCGAATTCGAACCTTCCTTCCTACCTAAAACTCCCAAAAGTCTCTCAAACACTTTCAAACCAAATGGCTGCCAAACGTGCTCGTACCCCATCTACCATGACAGTTACCTCAGTGACACATCCTTTTATGCTGTTTCCCTCCAGCACAGCATATCAGGAGAGATGCACTGGGTACATCGGACGCACGATACTGACGGGCAGAACGCTGGATTGGGCAGCAGTACAGACACTGGGAGTAGAGGCTGAGGTCAGACGCATACTCGATGTACTACCCTACAGTCGAGTATTCATCGTCACAGAGCCCACGTACCTGGAGCTGGTATGTGAGTTCTATGCATCCTTTGCATGCCATCAGGAGCAGATCACATTCCGCTTAGGCGGAATAGATCGGTCGATGAGCATGGCCGAGTTCGGCATCGCTTTGGGTATCTGGCAGAGAGAGGAGCTGGATACGCCCGCCTACACCACAGCAGTTCGGGACTTCACTTCTGCAGAGGTCTCCACTGCTTGGGCTCAGATCTGTATGACGGGTGTTCCCTACCAGCATGGCTTTGCGAAAGCCACAGGTATCTATCCTGCTCTTCGCTACTTACATGCCATTATTGCACACACTTTGTCAGGACGACGGACGGCCCCCGGGAATGTCACCCAGATGGAGACATTCCTCTTGGCCAACATGCATATGGGATCCACAGTAGAGATGGCTCGACTTATCACAGTCATCATGCGGGGTTTTGCTACGGACACTCGGAAACAGTGTCTGGGGCTCGGGCCATTCATCACCAGGATAGCCCGCTACCTGGAGTTGGACATAGAGGGCTCGGAGCTTACTCTGGTCGCCCCAACCACTATTCCCACAGACGTTACCATCCTACGGAACATGGGAATGGTTGTCCGGGATGCGAGCGGCCGCTACACCATCCACACAGAGCAGCCAGGACAGGCTTCGGCATCAGAAGCAGCTCCACCGCATATCCATCCATCCGAGACGTTCGTGCCACGTACTGCCTTCGAACGACACATGTCGCACGGATTGGCAGAACTATCGGCACGATACAGTCGAGACATGGACCGGATTGACAGCCGGCTGGCCATGATGGATGACGGATTGACAGACGACTGGCGGTGATGGATGACAGGATCGCCATGATCACCAGTAGGATTGAGGAGATACATCAGCAGACTGCCCGAGTAGCGGAGAACTTCGAGTTTGACCTAACAGACCTCGGTCCACTGGATGGCGACCCGCCGGGTTCTTAGTCTCTCTCTCCCCTTCTTTTCTTTCTTTTTCTTTTGTCTTTTGTTTATCTTGTTCTTTGTGTATGTCTGGGCTGTATGACTATGAATCTTTGTACAAAATTGATTTATATGACATACAGAATTGTTGCATTATTTTGTTTTTTTTTCTTGTTTTATTATGTTTTATTTCTTGTTTTCAAATAAGTGTGGGGTAATTAGCTATGCATGAACACTGAGGACAGTGCCAAACTTAAGTGTGGGGTAGCAGTGCACGGTGCACTGTAGCAGTTTGAAGCAGTTTGAAAATTTTTTCGCATGCTTTTGCTTGTTTTCCCTGTATTTTCACACCCTTCCAAAAAAAAATTCAAAAATTTTCCGTCTTTCAGACTTCTAAATGCAGTATGCTTGGTTAAACAAATTGCTTATGTCTATGATATGTAGGTAGTATGTTATAGTTAGTAGGAGATAGTCGATAGCTATCTTGGACTAATTGATTAGGAATAGGGAATTCCTGATAACTGAGCACAACCTTGTCTGGATTAGAGACCTCAACCAATTGCCCATTCGAGACTCCACTAGATAAAATTAGACCAGTTGTGGATATATTGGCAGTTAGAATGACTAGATGAGACTCTGAGCTAAAAGTGAAAAGAACTTAAGGAAGTTAATTACAATAGGGTAGTTTGCCAGCAGCCTTCGCTACTCGAGCACCACTCCTTCGGGGAACTTAAAGCCTGATGCCCTAAGGTCGTGTAGATCTGGGAGTCATCGGAGTGGGACTCGCTACATGGGTAGTTGAAGTTGACGTGTTCTAAGCAAACTCGAAATACCCTGAATCTATAAAGAAAATAACTAAGTGCTAAAACATTAAAAATCTGATCACCAAAGCTCAGAACTCAGAAAGTTATCTGTTGTCAGTATGTCTAGCGATAGGTCGAAGTATTATCTGGTAGCAGTTAAGATAAGAGTTCATTGTGTTGACTATCTGGTCTAGACTAGTACACACACTACACATCAGGAAGACCCTGTGACTAAGAAAAAAGTCCAACCTAGTTGTTGATTTATTTCTGCCTGATCATAACAAACTACTAGAGACATGTGAGACCTTGTCATAGCAACCTAACCAATCAGACCTGTGTTAAGAATTGTCTGAAGAATTTTTGGAATAAAAACATGATTAGGAATTTAAGTGACTACACTACGGTTTAAAATCACTAACTCCATGTAGACTTTGCTTGAGGACAAGCAAAAAGCTAAGTGTGGGGTTATCTGATACGCGAAAATCGTATCACATTTTTAGCATGTTTTTATATATGTTTTAATGTGAAATTGAGAGTAAATTGACATTAATTGTTTACTATTTACTTGATTTCACGGTTTTTATGATTTTGGAAGTATCAGGTGAAAAGTAGACGAAAACAGCAAATTCTGGGGCAAAAACGCAATTTTTGGAAATGTTGACCTGGTCAAAGGTCCGGGACGGGCGTCCCGAACCCGGTCAAACCGCCAGGACGGGCGTCCCGAGCCGCCAGAAGTTGTCCCACATCGAATTTTTCAGAATTTTTCACTCCGGGAAGCTGCTATAAATACCCCAGGCCTCCAGCAGTTGAAATCATCCCTCTCCACTCGATCTGAGTCATTAAGTGGTTTCCAGTGTACAGTTTTCCAGTACACAACTCACTCAGAGACTCAGATCTCAGTTTTCTTTCTTATTAGTGTTTTGTTTTAGTTTCTGAGAAATAGTCTCAGATCTTAGGTTTCTATAGATAGGTTCGTTTCCGGTATTCATAGAATACCCGGGGTTTCGTTAGGAGACCCTAAGAGAGCTCTAGGCGTTCGAAGAGTCAGTCCACAGGGCTAGGCTTAAGCCCAGGACGTAAGGTAAAGTCTAGCTACTAGGCTGAGGAAGCGTCCTCCGAAGGTTCTGGCGAGCAGAGTCAGGGCGGGCAATACGACGTATACAGCAGTACGCTCTGTAGGCGAGACTAAATAAAGGGTGATTTCTTTATGGCATCAGTCCCCATACCCCTCTCTTATATGTTTTATTGCTTTGTCCTAAACATCAATTATGAATATCAGATTATGATTTTATGAATAGTTGTTTTGTATGTTGAAGTTATTATGTTTTTCCGGAAATAGCCACCTGCTAAATAATCATTATGTCTGCATGTCTAATGTAGTTTCTTTTAAACTAAAATAGGGTTATAGACAATTCCTAACCACGGTCTATTCATAACCTGTTTAGTTTAACAGGCATCAATTAGTATTAGTGTCTGCCATACTAGATAAAATAACATGCTGAACACCTGGCTTGTTAGAGTAGTCTAGGTAGGCTGAGTAGAGCGTTATGCCAGCGATTACGAGCCTTCAGAGTGATCCCCGAAAGTGACATAGGGCCTTCATAACTGTCTTTGTTCGTACCGTGAGTAGGGCCGTTTACCTCAATGATAGGGGGCGGTAGCATAGAGACTCAGATGTGGTACACCTTTAGACACAGAACATAGTTGCATTCCAGGCTAAGATATATCTAAAACACTCGAATATAGGTCAATCAACATATAGGAACAGTATAACCTAGAATCAGATCTTATCTTTAAAACACTTCTAGGGTTAATTAGACTTGAACCTAGTGGAGAATGGATCACCCTCTCATCAAAGTATTTGATGAAGATTGCATAACTGGATCATAAGATAAGAGTTAGGATAAGAGGCTAGTTACTACTAAGCCGTTGCCACTTCCCTGGGAGTACGATAATTAACTTAGTAAAATCGTAGATACTTTCCAATAGACTAGCTACACGATAGGTACTCTGCCTTAGATTCTGGCTGATTAAGTGACACCATAAGACTAAACGTGACAATTAGTCAATCACAGTCCTTAATTAATCATAATCGACATAGGGTAAAATAACACCTATTTAGAGAAAACATTAAATCAACACATTTTTATTCACTTTTTCAAATAAAGTCAATTAATTCCCAGTTAAAATGTGGAGAATTAGATGTGAATAACTCTATTAATTTAGAGTTATCATGTACCACATCTAAGTTCCCTGATAAACCACCCTACCTTAATGACGGCCCTACTCACGGCTCATGCTAAAGGCATCCATGAAAGTCCAATGTCACTTAGGAGATCATGCCGCTCGCCCTAACGCCGGCATAAATGCACAAACTCAGCCTACTTAGACTACTTTAACAAACATGGTGATCTATAGGTTATTTCATCTAATATGGCAGACATTAATAGTTTCCGACGGGAAAGTCCTAAATTAATGCATGTTAAACTAAACAGGTTATGATTAGACCGTGGTTAGGAATTATCTATAACTATTCATCTAGTTTAAAAGAAACTACAGCAGACATGCAGTCATAATGATAGTTAAGCTGGTGACCATTTCTGGAAAAACATAAAGTACTTCAACATGCATAACACATATTCGTATAATCATAGCTCAATATTGATAATACATATTTGGACGAACACAATACAGACATATAAAGAGAGGGACAAGGAGACCGATGCCATAAAGTATTCACCCTTTACGTAGTCCGCTGATGGAGCAACTGCTTGTATATGTTGGACTGCTCGACTTGACTCTGCTCGACAGAACCTTCGGAGGACGCTTCCTCAGCCTAGTAATTGTGCTTTGCCTTAATACCCAGCTTAAGCACAACCCTGTTGACTGACTCTTCGAACACCTAATGCCCTCTTAGGATCTCCTAACGAAATCTCGGGTATTCTATGAATACAAAAAACGAACCTATCTAGTTGTATTCTAAGATTTGAGACAAACTCTTAGAAACGAAGAACACGAGACACTCTCTAAAACTATGAATAAACCTATACTAAAAACCTGAATTGCTAAGTGACTTGTATACTATGGAAAATTGTATACTTGAAGTCACTAAATGACTCAGATCGAGTGGAGAGGAATGATTTCAACTAAGGAATGCCTGTGGTATTTACAGTAGGGGAACTGGGTGAATTTCTCTCAAAAATTCTTTGTGGGACTTTGACCAGTCATTCGGGACGCCCGTCCTGGATCTGGGACGCCCGTCTCGGCCTATTAACCAGGTCAGGACGGTCGTCCCAAGTCCTGGACGCCCGTCCTGGTTTGTTGACCAGGTCAGGACGCCCGTCCTGGGTTCTGGACGCCCATCCCGACTTTTGAACTTCTGAAAATCACATTTTTTCCCCGAAATTTGCCATTTTCTTGTACTTTTCACCTGACACTTCCAAAATCACAAAAATTGTGAAATCGAGTTAATAACAGTCAATTGATAACGATTTAACACCGATTTCGCCCTAAATTGTGCCTAAAACATGCTAAAAAGTGATATGATTTATGCATATCATATAACCCCACACTTAGCTTTTTGCTTGTCCTGAAGCAAAGTCTACCTGAAGTTAGTGATTTTAAATCATAGGTGCAGTCACTTAAAATTTCTAGCCATATTTTTACTCCAAAATTCATCACAGAATCACATAGTTCACAACACAGGTCTGACTGGTTAAGTTGCTATGACAAGGTCTCAAATGTCTCTAGTAGATTATCATGATTAAGCAAGGTAAACAACTTAATAACTAGATTGAACTCTTCTCTCAGTCACAAGGTCTTACCGATGTGTAGTGTGTGTATTAGTCCAGACTAGATTGTCAACACAATATACTCTCATCTTGACTCTTACCAGATAATACTTCGACCCGTCGCTAGACATACCAGCAACAAACAACCTTCTGTGTTCTGAGCTTTGGTGACAAGATTTTCAATTAAGCAGTTATTGATTTTTCTTTTATTGATTTTTAGGGTATTTTGTGTCTGCTTTCACACGTCAACTTTAACTACCCATGCAGCGAGTCCCACTCCGATGACTCCCAGACCTACACGACCTTAGGGAGTGGTGCTCGAGTAGTAAAGGCCGCTTGCAAACTACCCTATTTAGTTAACTCTTTTTTTTCTTTTCACTTCAACTCAAAGCATCATCTAGTCATTTTGATTGCCAATACATCCTCAACTAGTCTAATCTTATCTAGTTAAGTTTGAAAAGGTATTTGGTTGAGGTCTCTAATCCAAACTAAGTTGTGCTCAAGTATAAGGAATTCCTATTTCTAATCGATAAATTCAAGAAAGTCATCACGTTGTCTCCTACTGATCATAATATTCTACACATATATCATAGACATCAGCAATTCTTTACCAATCATAACTGAATTTTGAAGTCTGAAAGAGTGAAAAATTTTGAAAAAGCATTTGGAAGGGTGTGAAAATACGGAAAAAACATGCAAAAAATCATGCAAAATTTTATTTCTACTACAGTGCACTGTGCACTGCTACCCCACACTTAAGTCTGACACTGTTCTCAGTGTTCAAGCATATCTAAATTACCCCACACTTATTTGAAAACAAGAAGAAATTAAAACAAAACAGAGACTTCTTACCCCATACTTATTTGACTAAGGGTAAGAGAGAAAATAAAACAATAAACGAAATAACAAAATAACAAAACACAAAATAAAATGAAAGAAATACTCCCTTATTCTACGAAGTCAACAGTCTGCTCGGACAAGTCGAAAGGTTCTCTATAGATCTTTAAGCGTTGACCGTTCACTTTTTGAGTAGTGTCGTCAGAATCCATGATGACACATGCTCTGAAGGGTGATACTTCCGTGATAGTGAACGGGCCTGACCAACAGCTACACAACTTTCCATAACAATCTCCACTAAAATGTGGTCCTTGGCGAAATTCGCAGACTTGATATACTGGCTGAACGCTTTTCCCTTGTTGGAAAGCATTCAGTTGATTAGTAATGCTGGCCTTCAGTGCCTCAAATTGATCATCAGTGGAGGCGAGGGGCATTTACTGGTTGTTTCTTAGCTCGGTCACTCTTGCGCCAGTTCTTGCTATTCCTGTAGAGCCTCTCCAGAGCGTTTCTAGCATCTACATCACTCATTCCATTGAAACCGCTCTAGGGATTGAGTCCATCAAGAACTTGCTTACCCATATCCGTCATACCCCCATAGAATTACTGGATCAGCACTGCTTCGGTAAGTCCATATTGGGGGCAGAGCCTGAGTAGCTCCTTGAATCTATCCCAAGTTCGATCACTGTCTCATCAACAACTTGAGTAAAACTGGATAGAGCCCTTCGATATTCTAGGACTCTTGCTGTAGAGTAGTACTCTTCCAGGAAGGCTTTGCTTAACTCATCCCACGAGGTGATGGAGTTAGTAGGTAGTTGTGCCAACCAACTCTTAGCTCTGTCCCTGAGTGAGTAGGGAAAGAGGTTTAGTTTGGTTACTTTTGCAGTGTGATCTCCCTTGAGGTCTTCGCACAGAGAGGAGAGTCGGATAAGTGTTCTAGTAGATTCTCGGCTGCAGTTCCTTCAAACTGGACCCGATTGATAATCAACTGGATCACATTCGGTTTAAGATCATAGCGAGGGTTTCCAGGGATTTGAATGGCGGATGATACTGGAACAGTCTGTGGCTGGATGTAGGATTTGAGGGGAGGTCTTTCAGCAGCCATTTTTGTTCTTCGCCTATTAGCTGTACGGATGAAACGTTCAGGATTTTCAACTGGGGGTTCAAGGTTAGCTTCTGAAGTTCAAGTCATGAAACTACAGAGAAGAATACGTTTAAGCCTGAGCAAACTAGTTAGTGGAGTAACGCAGGAAGTGAAAGATTAGAAAAATTGAAAAAAACAAATGTTCAACTAAGAAAGAACAAATAATACAAGAGATAGGGAAGAAGAACAACTTACTGATGAGCAGGAAAAATACAATTTTTTTTCGGGTTTTAAATTTTTAACATTTTTTTCCTTTTATATTGTATTTCGAAAGCAGTTAAATTTCCTCAATATGGTTTTAGAATAATTTTCTAAAATTTGATTATCCTAAATGTCTTAATTTCATATAATGTCTAAAATTAATTAGTTTTATTAACCCTACATTTCGGAAATTAATTGTCTAACTAGCATAAAATAAGTGTTAGGTCTAAGGTCTAGGTTACTACCGTTACCTATCATAAGCTTCTAGAATTGTGGCCAATAATCCTAAATTCATTATGATATTTCCCCGGCAACAGCGCAAAAAATCTGATGGGATTCCGACTGATATGCTAAAATAGGTGCTATTTTACCCTATGTTGATTATGAGTAATTAAGGACTTAGACTGACTAATTGTCACGTTTAGTCTCTATGTTGTCACTTAATCAATCAGAACCTAAGGCAGAGTACCTATCGTGTAGCTAGTCTATTGGAAAGTATCTACGATTTTAATTAAATTAATTATCGTACTCCTAGGGAAGTGGTAACGGCTTAGTAGTAACTATCCTCTTATCATAACTCTTATCTTATGATCCAGTTATGCAATCGTTCATCAAGTTCTTTGATGAGAGGGTGATTCATTCTCCACTAGGTTTAAGTCTATTTAAGCCTAAAAAGTGTTTTACAGATAATGTTCTGGTTATATGTTATACTATTCCTACATGTTGATTGACCTATCTTCGAGTATTTTAGATATATCTTGGTCTAGATTGCAATTATGTACTGAGTCTAAAGGTGTACCACATCTGAGTTCCCTGATAAACCACCCTACCTTAATGACGGCCCTACTCACGGCTCAAGCTAAAGGCATCCATGAAAGTCCTATGTCACTTAGGAGATCATGCCGCTCGCCCTAACGCCGGCATAAATGCACAAACTCAGCCTACTTAGACTACTTTAACAAATATGGTGATCTATAGGTTATTTCATCTAATATGGCAGACATTAATAGTTTCCGATGGGAAAGTCCTAAATTAATGCCTGTTAAACTAAATAGGTTATGATTAGACTGTGGTTAGGAATTATCTATAACCATTCATCTAGTTTAAAAGAAACTACAGCAGACATGCAGTCATAATGATAGTTAAGCTGGTGACCATTTCTGGAAAAACATAAGTACTTCAACATGCATAACACATTCATATAATCATAGTTCAATATTCATAATACATATTTGGTGATGCGATTCCGGTTGACGTGCTAAATAGGTGTTATTTTACCCTATGTTGATTATGAATAATTAAGGACTGGGATTGACTAATTGTCACATTTAGTCTCTATGGTGTCACTTAATCAGCCAGAACCTAAGGTAGAGTACCTATCGTGTAGCTAGTCTGTTGGAAAGTATCTACGATTTTATTAAGTTAATTATCGTACTCCCAGGGAAGTTGTAACGGCTTAGTAGTAACTAGCCTTTTATCCTAACTCATATCTTATGGTCCAGTTATGCAATCTTCATCAAATACTTTGATGAGAGGGTGATTCATTCTCCACTAGGTTTAAGTCTAATTAATCCTAGAAGTGTTTTATAGATGAGTCTTGATTCTATGTTATACTGTTCCTATACGTTGATTGACCTATATTCGAGTATTTTAGACATGTCTTGGCCTGAATTGCAACTATGTTATGTGTCTAAAGGTTACCACATCTGAGTCTCTATGCTACCGCCCCATCGCCAAGGTAAACGGCCCTACTCACGGCTCGGACTAAAGTCAGCAATGAACGCCCTATGTCACTTTGGGGATCATACCGCTCGTCTCATAACCGCTGGCATAAAACTCTACTCAGCCTACCTAGACTACTTTCAACCAACAGGGTGTTCCGCAGATTATTTTATCTAGTATGGCAGACACCAATACTAATTGATGTCTGTTAAACTAAACAGGTTATGAATAGACCGTGGTTAGGAATTGTCTATAACCTTAAATTCAGTTTAAAAGAACGGCAATAGACATGCAGACATAATGGATGTTTAAGCAGGTGGCCATTTCTAGAAAAACATAATATCTTCAACATATATCACAAATATTCATAAAAACATAATCTGGTATTCAAATCAGTATTTAGACAAACACAGTAACAACATATAAAGAGAGGGACAGGGGGGACTGATGCCATAAAGAAATCACCCTTTACCTAGTCACGTCGTTGGAGCGTACTGCTATATATGCCTTACTGCTTGATCTGACTCTGCTCGTCAGAACCTTCGGAGGACGCTTTCTCAGCCTAGTAATTGGGCTTTACTTAACAACCTGGCTTAAGCCCAGCCTTGTGGACTGACTCTTCGAACGCCTCGAGCCCTCTTAGGATCTCCTAATGAAATCCCGGGTATTCTATGAATACAAAAAATGAACCTATCTATGTAATCCTAAGATCTGAGACTATTTCTCAGAAACTAAAACAAAACACTAACAAGAAAGAAAACTGAGATCCGAGTCTCTGAGTGAGTTGTGTACTAGAGAAGTGTACATTGGAAACCACTTAATGACTCAGATCGAGTGGAGAGGAATGAATTCAACTGCTGGAGGTCTGGGGTATTTATAGCAGCTTCCCGGGGTGATTTTTCATCAAAAATTCGATGTGGGACTGGTTCTGGGGGTTCGGGAAGCCCGTCCCGGATTGGGACGCCCGTCCTGATCTGTTGACCAGGTCGGGACGCCCGTCCCGAGTCCTGGACGCCCGTCCCAGCGGTTTGACTGGGTCGGGATGCCCGTCCCGGGTTTGGGACGCCCGTCCTGACCCTTTGACCAAGTCAACATTTCCAAAAATTGCGTTTTGCCCCAAAATTTGCTGTTTTCATCTACTTTTCACCTGACACTTCCAAAATCATAAAAACTGTGAAATTGAGTAAATAACAAACAATTAAGATCAATTTGCCCTCAATTTCACCCGAAATCATACATAAAAACATGCTAAAAAAGTGATACGATTTTCGCGTATCATATGGACGAACACAGTATAGACATATAAAGAGAGGGACAAGGGGACCGATGCCATAAATTATTCACCCTTTCCGTAGTCCACTAATGGAGCAACTGCTTGTATATGTTGGACTGCTCGACTCGACTCTGCTCGACAGAACCTTCGGAGGACATTTCCTCAACCTAGTAGCTGTGCTTTACCTTAATACCCAGCTTAAGCACAACTTTGTTGACTGACTCTTCGAACGCCTAATGCCCTCTTAGGATCTCCTAACAAAATCCCAGGTATTCTATGAATACCAAAAATGAACCTATCTAGTCGTATTCTAAGATCTGAGACAAACTCTTAGAAACAAAGAACACGAGACACTCTCTAAAACAATGAATAAACCTATACTAAAAACCTGAATCGCTAAGTGACTTGTATACTATGGAAAATTGTATACTTGAAGTCACTAAATGACTCATATCGAGTGGAGAGGAATGATTTCAACTGAGGAATGCCTGGGGTATTTATAGTAGGGGAACTCGGTGAATTTCTCTCAAAAATTCGATGTGGGACTTTGACCAGGCATTCGGGACGCCCGTTCCGGCCTGATGACCAGGTCAGGACGGCCGTCCCAAGTCCTGGACGCCCGTCCTAGTCTGTTGACTAGGTCAGGATGCCCGTCCTAGGTTCTGGACACCCATCCCGACTTCCAAACTTTTGGAAATCACGTTTTTGCCCCGAAATTTGCCATTTTCTTGTACTTTTCACCTGACACTTCCAAAATCACCAAAACTGTGAAATCGAGTTAATAACAATCAATTGATAACAATTTAACACCGATTTTGCCCTAAATTGTGCCTAAAAACATGCTAAAAAAGTGATATGATTTATGCATATCACTAGAACTTTGCTTTGCTACCATATTGACGATGTTGCAGCATCGAGCTCCACTTTGGCTGGTTCAGCTACTGGAACTTCTTCTTCTTTGTCCTCCTTGCTGGGCTCACTGGATTTCTCCACTCCTCCAGGCTGGGTTGTTGGTTCTTCCAGTATTTTCCCACTCCGTAGAGTCATCGCCTTGCAATGTTCCTTTCCTTCTCTCCTCGGATTCTCGGTGTCACTTGGGAGTGACCCTTGTGGTATGTTCTTTAATTCTTGGGCCAACTACCCCATTTGGGTTTCAAGGTTTCATACAGTGGATGTCAATCCTTGAATGGTTGTCTCTGTTCTTGCCATAAAATCTATCATCATATTTTCTAATGAATTTGAATGTGGTGGTGGTTGTTGTTGAGGCCTTTGCTGAAGTTGTTGTTGCTGCTGAGGGTACTGCTGTTGCTGGAACATTGGCCTCTGGTTCATACCTTGGCTGTTCTGCATCCCTTGCTCTCTCCAAGAAAAGTTGGGATGCTGCCGCCAAGTAGGATTGTAAGAGTTTGACTGTAGACCATTGCCTATGTTCTGGTTCCCCATGTAGCATACTGATGCTGGATTTGAACACAATCCTCAAAAGAGTGTCCTTCACCACAGTAGACACAACACACATCTTGCACCTGGCTTACATTAGACTGGTTTGGTTACTCAGCCGTCTGCCCGCTATGCTGCTGCATACTCAGTGTTTTCAGCATATTAGACATGGATGAAACTTGAGCTGAAAGTGAAGTTATTGGATCTAATTCCAACACTCCAGCTACCCTTCTTCCGCTTGGCAGTCTTGTTGTAGGCCATTGAGAGTTGTTATTGGCAATTCTCTCAATTAATTCATAAGCTTCATTGTATGTTTTAGACAATAATGCACCATTTGCTGAAGCATCAACTATCATTCGTGTGTGCATTTAACCCATTGTAAAATATTTCCATTTGAATGCAATGTGGGATTCCGTGATGTGGCCATCTTCTTAACAACTCTTTAGATCTTTCCCAGGCCTCGTATAATGATTTTTCTTCTAATTGATGAAAAGAGTAATTTCGTTTCTTAACTTCGCATTTTTTGTAGGAGGAAAATATTTCAGTAAGCTGCTGCCATGTAGTTACACTACCCGAGGGTAGAGAGTTAAGCCATGCTCTAGCTTTGTCTCTCAGGGAATATGGAAACAATTTCAGCCTCAAAGCATCGTCTGTCACCCCTTGTAACTTAAAACAGATGCTTACTTCCATAAATAAACGTAGGTGCAAGTATGGATACCTGATGCGTTCCGGTTGATATGCTAAATATGTGTTATTTTACCCTATGTTGATTATGAATAATTAAGGACTGTGATTGACTAATTGTCACATTTAGTCTCTATGGTGTCACTTAATCAGCCAGAACCTAAGGCAGAGTACCTATCGTGTAGCTAGTCTATTGGAAAGTATCTACGAATAAATATCGTACTCCCAGGGAAGTGGCAACGGCTTAGTAGTAACTAGCCTTTTATCCTAACTCCTATCTTATGATCCAGTTATGCAATCATCATCAAATACTTTGATGAGAGGATGATTCGTTCTCCACTAGGTTTAAGTCTAGCCAAACCTGAAAGTGTTTTAAAGATGAGATCCTGATTTTATGTTATACTGTTATTATACATTGATTGACCTATATTCAAATATTTTAGACATGTCTTGGCCTGGATTGCAACTATGTTCTGTGTCTAAAGGCTACCACATCTGAGTTTCTACGCTACCGCCCCATCGTTAAGGGTAACGGCCCTACTCACGGCTCGGACTAAAGTCAGCGATGACCGCCCTATGTCACTTTGGGGATCATACTACTCGTCTCATAACCGCCGGCATAACACTCAACTCAGCCTACCTAGACTACTTTCAACCAACGGGGTGTTCCACAGATTATTTTATCTAGTATGGCAGACATTAATACTAATTGATGACTGTTAAACTAAACAGGTTATGAATAGACCGTGGTTAGGAATTGTCTATAACCCTAATTTCAGTTTAAAAGAACGGCAATAAACATGCAGACATAATGGATATTTAAGCAGGTGGCCATTTCTAGAAAAACATAATAACTTCAACATATATCACAAATATTCATAAAAACATAATCTGGTATTCAAACAGTTATTTGGACAAACACAATAACAACATATAAGAGAGGGACAGGGGGACCGATGCCATAAAGAATTCACCCTTTACGAAGTCTCGCCGATGGAGCGTACTGCTGTATATACCGTATTGCTTGACCTGACTCTGCTCGCCAGAACCGTCGGAGGACGCTTTCTCAGCCTAGTAACTAGGCTTTACCTTAATACCCAGCTTAAGCCCAGCCCTGTGGACTGACTCTTCGAACGCCTAGAGCCCTCTTAGGATCTCCTAACGAAATCCCGGGTATTCTATGAATACTAGAAATGAACCTATCTATAGAATCCTAAGATCTGAGACTATTTCTCAGAAACTAAAACAAAACACTAACAAGAAAGAAAACTGAGATCCGAGTCTCTGAGTGAGTTGTGTACTGGAGAATTGTACACTGGAAACCACTTAATGACTCAGATCGAGTGGAGAGGAATGATTTCAACTGCTGGAGGCCTGGGGTATTTATAGCAGCTTCACGGGGTGATGTTTCAGCAAAAATTTGATGTGGGACTGGATTTGGTGGTTCGGGACGCCCGTCCTGAGCTGTTGACCAGGTCGGGACGCCCGTCCCGAGTCTTAGACACCCGTCCCGGGTTCGGGACGCCCGTCCTGACCCGTTGACTAAGTCAATATTTCCAAAAATTGCGTTTTGCCCCAAAATTTGCTGTTTTCGTCTACTTTTCACCTGATACTTCCAAAATCATAAAAACTGTGAAATTAAGTAAATAATGAACAATCAAGATCAAATTACCCTCAATTTCACCCAAATTCATACATAAAAACATGCTAAAAAGGTGATACGATTTTCGCGTATCAGATAACCCCACACTTAGCTCTTTGCTTATCCTCAAGCAAAGTCTACCTGAAGTTACTTAAATTCCTAGTCATGTTTTTATTCCAAAAATTCTTCAGACAAGTCTTAATACAGGTCTGACTGGTTAGGTTGCTATGACAAGGTCTCAGATGTTTTTAGTAGCTTGTTATGATTAGGCAGAAAACAAATCAACAACTAGGTTGAACTTTTTTCTTAGTCACAGGGTCTTCCTGATGTGTAGTGTGTGTACTAGTCCAGACCAGATAGTCAACACAATGTACTCTTACCTTAACTACTACCAGATAACACTTCGACCTATTGCTAGACATATTAACAACAGACAACTTTTTGAGTTCTGAGCTTTGGTGATCAGATTTTTAATGTTTTAGCATTTAGTTGTTTTCTTTATAGATTCAAGGTATTTTGAGTCTGCTTAGAACACGTCAACTTCAACTACCCATGTAGCGAGTCCCACTCCGATGACTCCCAGATCTACACGACCTTAGGGCATCAGGCTTTAAGTTCCCCGAAGGAGTGGTGCTCGAATAGCGAAGGCCGCTGGCAAACTACCCTTATTTGATTAACTTCCTTTAATTTCTTTTCACTTCTAGCTCAGAGTCTCATCTAGTCATTCTAACTGCCAATATATCCACAACTGGTCTAATTTTATCTAGTTAAGTCTCGAACATGCAATTGGCTGAGGTCTCTAATCCAGACAATGTTGTGCTCAGTTATCAGGTATTCCCTATTCCTAATCAATTAGTCCAAGATAGCTATCAATTATCTCCTACTAACCATAACATACTACCTACATATCATAGACATAAGCAATTGTTTAACCAAGCATACTGCATTTAGAAGTCTGAAAGACGGAAAAATTTTGAAAATTTTTGGAAGGGTGTGAAAATACGGGGAAAACAAGCAAAAGCATGCAAAAAATTTTGCAAACTACTACATTGCAACTTGCACTGCTACCCCACACTTAAGTCTGGCACTGTCCTCAGTGTTCATGCATATCTAGCTACCCCACACTTATTTGAAAATAAGAAATAAAACAGAAAAGATTCTTACCCCACACTTATTTGAAAATAAGAAATAAAACAGAAAAGAAAAGATTCTGTATGGGTAAGTAAGACATAAAAAAATAAATAAAATAATGCAAATAATTCTGTATGTCATATAAATCAATTTTGTACATAGATTCATACGTCATACAGCCCAGACATGTTTATACACATAGAACAAGAAAAACAAAAGAAAAAGAAAGGAAAGGAAAGGAAAGAAGGAGAGAGAGACTAAGAACCCGGCGGATCGTCGTCCAGTGGACCTAAGTCTGCTAAGTCAAACTCGAAGTTTTCCGCCACTCGGGAAGTCTGCTGATGTATCTGCTCAATCCTGCTGGTGTTCATGGCGATCCTGTCATCTATCATCGCCAACCATCTGTCAATCCTGTCCTCCATCATCGTCAGCCGTCTGTCAATCCTGTCCATATCTCAACTGTATCGGGCCGATAGTTCTGCCAATCCGTGCGACATGTGTCGTTCGAAGGTAGTACGTGGCACGAACGTCTCGGGCGGAGGGATATGCGCTGGAAATGCTTCCGATGCCGATGCCTGTCCTATCTGCTCCGTGTGGATGGTGTCACGGCCATTCGCATCCCGGACAACCATTCCCATGTTCCGTAGAATGGTAACATCTGTGGGAACGGTGGTCGGGGCGACCAGAGTAAGCTCCGAGCCCTCTATGTCCAACTCCAGGTAGCGGGCTAGCCTGGTGATGTATGGTCCGAGCCCCAGACACTATTTCCTGGTGTCTGTAGCGAATCCTCGCATGACGACCGCTATGAGTCTAGCCATCTCTACTGTAGATCCCATGTGCATGTTGGCTAGAAGGAATGTCTCCATCCGGGTGACAGTTCCGGGCGCTGTCAGTCGTCCTGACAATGTGTGTGCAATGATAGCGTGCATGTAACGAAGAGTAGGATAAATAGTGGCTTTTGCAAAGCCATGCTGGTATGGGACACCCGTCATGCAGATCTGAGCCCAAGCAGTGGAGACGTCTGCAGACGTGAAGTCTCGAACTGCTGTGGTGTATGCGGGCGTATCTAGCTCATCTCTCTGCCAGATACCTAGGGCGATGTCGAACTCGGCCATGCTCATCGACCGATCTATTCCGCCTAAACGGAATGTGATCTGCTCCTAGTGGCAAGTAAAAGACGCATAGAACTCACATACCAGCTCCAGGTATGTGGGCTATGTGACGATGAATACTCGACTGTAAGGTGGCACGTCGAGTATGCGTCTGACTTCCGGCTCTACTCCCAACGTCTGTACTGCTGCCCAATCCAGCGTTCTGCCCGTCAGTATCGTATGCCTGATGTACCCAGTGCATCTTTCTTGGTATGCTGTGCTGCAGGGAAACAGCATAAAAGGATGTGCCACTGAGGTAACTGTCATGGTAGATGTGGTACGAGCACGTTTGGGAGCCATTGAAAACGTTATCTCTGATCTCCTGTAGTTCTGTTCGAATGCTTCGCATTTCTATGCGTATGGTTCTCATCTCACCCCTCTGCTTGTTTTGCTCATTGCGTAAATCAGCCATCTCTCGGAGTAGTTGTGCACCTTGGTTCTCCTGAAGACTGACCGTGGCTCTGAGTCGGTCCACGTTAGTTGTGATATTCAGACTGAGTTGGTCTAAATGACACAGTCTGCTGGCGTGTCTATCTCATAGACCCTTTGAGCTAACGTGTCTATCTGCACGGACAACATTGAATGATAACCGTTAGTACTCCCCGCAGATGAAGGTGTGCGCTCGTTAGGTGTTGGGGTGTATGCAGGAGAGGTTGGTGAATTTTGGGTTTGGTCAGTAGGGGGTGGATTTATAGGAACTCTCTGGGCAGGAGGGTGAATTGGAGATCTCTGGGGTTCTTCTCTAGGAGGGAAGGTATCCTCAGAAGGATCTTCTTCCGTGGGACTATGCTCACGGGTGTTCAGGAATCGTCTCACTAGTTCACTAGCATCAGGGCTTGAGTTTACTTCCACTGGTTGTGAAGGAAGAGTCCCTCGTGGTATTTCTGGTGCAGGCCTAGAGGGGCCCTCTGGCTTTGTCTTCTTCGGTCCTGGAGTGTCAGGGTTTTCGGTTTTCTTTGCCTGGTTAGTAGCTGCTCTTGTTCTCTTCATCTTTGAGTGAAAAGTCTGGTTGGAAATAACAAATAGCAAAAGTAGGAAAGTGAAACAAGAAAGCAAGAAAAATATTTTTATGGATTTTGATTTTTATTTAGAAAGCGGGCAAATTTCCTCAATATGGTTTTAGAATATTTTTCTAAAATTTGATTATCCTAAGTGTCTTAATTCCAGATATTATCTAAAATTAATTAGTTATGATAATCCTATATTTAGGCAAGTGATTGTCTAACTAGTATAAGATAAGTGTGATTCAAAAGTCCAGGTTACTACCGTTACCTATCATAAGTCTCTAGAATTGTGGCTAATAATCCTAAATTCATTATGATATTTCCCCGGCAACGGTGCCAAAAATCTGACGCGTTCCGGTTGATATGCTAAATATGTGTTATTTTACCCTATATTGATTATGAATAATTAAGGACTGTGATTGACTAATTGTCAAATTTAGTCTCTATGGTGTCACTTAATCAGCCAGAACCTAAGGCAGAGTACCTATCGTGTAGCTAGTCTGTTGGAAAGTATCTACGAATAAATATCGTACTCCCAGGGAAGTGGCAACGGCTTAGTAGTAACTAGCCTTTTATCCTAACTCCTATCTTATGATCCAGTTATGCAATCATCATCAAATACTTTGATGAGACGATGATTCGTTCTCCACTAGGTTTAAGTCTAGCCAAACCTGAAAGTGTTTTAAAGATGAGATCCTGATTTTATGTTATACTGTTATTATACGTTGATTGACCTATATTCGAATATTTTAGACATGTCTTGGCCTGGATTTCAACTATGTTCTGTGTCTAAAAGCTACCACATCTGAGTTTCTACGCTACCGCCCCATCGTTAAGGGTAACGGCCCTACTCACGGCTCGGACTAAAGTCAGCGATGACCGCCCTATGTCACTTTGGGGATCATACTGCTCGTCTCATAACCGCCGGCATAACACTCAACTCAGCCTACCTAGACTACTTTCAACCAACGGGGTGTTCCGCAGATTATTTTATCTAGTATGGCAGACAACAATACTAATTGATGACTGTTAAACTAAACAGGTTATGAATAGACCGTGGTTAGGAATTGTCTATAACCCTAATTTCAGTTTAAAAGAACAGCAATAAACATGCAGATATAATGGATATTTAAGCAGGTGGCCATTTCTAGAAAAACATAATAACTTCAACATATATCACAAATATTCATAAAAACATAATCTGGTATTCAAACAGTTATTTGGACAAACACAATAACAACATATAAGAGAGGGACAAGGGGACCGATGCCATAAAGAATTCACCCTTTGCGAACTCTCGCCGATGGAGCGTACTGCTGTATATGCCGTATTGCTTGACCCGACTCTGCTCGCCAGAACCGTCGGAGGACGCTTCCTCAGCCTAGTAACTAGGCTTTACCTTAATACCCAGCTTAAGCCCAGCCCTGTGGACTGACTCTTCGAACGCCTAGAGCCCTCTTAGGATCTCCTAACGAAATCCCGGGTATTCTATGAATACTAGAAACGAACCTATCTATAGAATCCTAAGATCTGAGACTATTTCTCAGAAACTAAAACAAAACACTAACAAGAAAGAAAACTGAGATCCGAGTCTCTGAGTGAGTTGTGTACTAGAGAATTGTACACTGGAAACCACTTAATGACTCAGATCGAGTGGAGAGGAATGATTTCAACTGCTGGAGGCCTGGGGTATTTATAGCAGCTTCCCGGGGTGATTTTTTAGCAAAACTTCGATGTGGGACTGGATCTGGGGGTTCGGGACGCCCGTCCTGATCTGTTGACCAGGTCAGGACGCCCGTCCCGAGTCTTGGATGCCCGTCCCGGCGGTTTGACTGGGTCGGGACGCCCGTCCCGGGTTCGGGACACCCGTCCTGACCCGTTGACTAAGTTAATATTTCCAAAAATTGCATTTTTACCCCAAAATTTGTTGTTTTCGTCTACTTTTCACCTGACACTTCCAAAATCATAAAAACTGTGAAATTAAGTAAATAATGAACAATCAAGATAAAAATTACCCTCAATTTCACCCAAATTCATACATAAAAACATGCTAAAAAGGTGATACGATTTTCGCGTATCAATACCCAACAGGTAGTCCGCCAAAATGCCCTACTGTTTGCAACATTTGAAACATTACTGGTTTCAACTCGAACTGTGCTGCGGCAATCTCCGGTCGCACAATGCTTGGGTTTAATTCATTGAACATAGGGATAGCATACTTCTGAATGGCATGGTCCCTATCATCTGCCATTACCACTGGATTGTAGACATGTTCAGGTTGAATTTCACGTTGTTCCGCCATAGCTGCCTTATCCGTGGTTTGTTTCTTCTTCCTTAACGCCTTGGTTGTTCTCTCAATTTTTGGATCGAGTGGCAGCAATGTAGCTTGAGAGCCCTTGTGCGTTTTACTCATGAGAAATAGCACACGTTAAGGAATGAATGATATACACAAGCTGAAAATTAACAAATGGTCAATATCAATAATATTCAAATAAAATTCAGCCTATGCACAAATATTCGTCACTCATACACTAAATCAATAGAAAATTAAGCACAAGTATGAGTATAAAAATAAACTGAAAAATAAAAGTAACCAAATGCAAACAATCAATATTTACAAACAATTGACTCCAAAGTCCCCGGCAACGGCGCCAAAAACTTGTTGCGTTGTGTGTGTGTGTCACAATTTGTAAAGATAAGAAAATGAAGTAGATCAACGCAATCTTAACAAATGGAAGTATACACCGGTCAACAAGTAATATATGCACCTAAGTACAAGATTATCGATCCCACAAGGACTAAGTGTCAATACAAATGCAAATATAATTTTACAAATGGTTAAAAGAATAAAGAATAATGAATGATGAATAATGAATAGAGATTGGTCTAATGCTACGGCAATGATACTCCTAAGGAAAGACTAAACTAACAGTTAAGGGTCAGCCTACTGGAAATAACCACAAGAGTACTACAGGTAATACAATGCTGCGGCATTCACGCCCAAAATGTAAATACAAACCAGAGATGAATCTAAACATACAGAACATGCTTTCAGTTTCCAGATTAATGCTACAACGATCTGGTGCTACCCATATTACTTGATCTACTAGTCTAGATCCCCGATAACATCGTCTCATGGAGTACGAAGTACCGTTGACCTAGAACAACACTAGTCAGTGAATTTGGTCATGTCCCCTCCAATATTGAGCGCACAGTTATGCGTCTCAATCTAGTGCCATGTAATCATCTTGTCCACTAGCTCCCTTCCGTTAGAAAGCCAGATACTAGTTTGATTCATACTTTGGACAGTCGTAACTGCAAGTGATGCTAAATCAATTTAAGTATTTACATGAATAAACCAAGCATGCCCCATACAAGCATTAAACATTAAAACAGAAAACAATGCTACAACATATTCATCATCGTATTCCAAACAGTGTACTCAACACGTTCATACTTAACTAAGACACAACAACTTCAGGTTATAAATTCATATTCAGTAATGGGAATGATACGCGAAAATCATATACCTTTTTTAGCATGTTTTTATGTATGATTTAGGATGAAATTGATAGGAAATCGATCTTAATTGATTGTTATTTACTCAATTTCACATTTTTTATGATTTTGGAAGTGTCAGGTGAAAAGTAGATGAAAACAGCAAATTTTGGGGTAAAAATGCAATTTTTGGAAATGTTGACTTGGTCAACGGTCCGGGACGGGCGTCCCGACCCAGTCAGACCACCAGGACGGGCGTCCCAATCCGGGATGGGCGTCCCGAGCCGCCAGAAGCTGTCCCACATCAAATTTTTCAGAAATTTTCACTCTAGGAAGCTGCTATAAATACCCCAGGCCACCAGCAGTTGAATTCATTCCTCTCCACTCGATCTGAGTCATTTAGTGGTGTCCAGTGTACAATTCTCTAGTACACAACTCACTCAGAGACTCGGATCTCAGTTTTCTTTCTTTCTTTAGTGTTTCGTTTTCTTAGTTTCTGAGAAGTAGTCTCATATCTTAGGCTTCTATAGATAGGTTCGTTTTTGGTATTCATAGAATACCGGGATTTCGTTAGGAGATCCTAAGAGAGAGATAGGGTGCGTGTTCTTAGTCAGATTAGGGTAATTTGCTTAAGCCCGGGATGAAAGGTAAAGCAATTGCTACTAGGTCTGAGGAGCGTTCTCCGAAGGCTCTGCCGAGCAGAGTAGGATCGAGCAGTCAGGAGCATACAGGAGCTGCAGCGCCGGCTGGACCTGCATAGAGTGGTGATTACTTTATGATAGTGGGTCCCCTAGACGAGGTTCTGTATGTTTACGAATTGTTTTATCTAAATATTAATTTGAATATCAGATTACGATTCTTATGAATATCTGTTTTATATGCTGAAGTTGTTATGATTTTCCGGAAATGGCCACCTGCTTAAATATTCATTATGTCTGCATGTCTAATGCCGTTCTTTTAAACTGAAATTAGGGTTATAGACAATTCCTAACCACGGTCTATTCATAACCTGTTTAGTTTAACATGCATCAATTAGTATTGGTGTCTGCCATACTAGATAAAATAATCTGCAGAACACCCTGTTGGTTGAAAGTAGTCTAGGTAGGCTGAGTAGAGTGTTATGCCGGCGGTTATGAGACGAGCAGCATGATACCGAAGTGACATAGGGTACCGTTCATTGCTGACTTTAGTCCGAGCCGTGAGTAGGGCCGTTACCCTTAACGATGGGGCGGTAGCGTAGAAACTCAGATGTGGTAACCTTTAGACACAGAACATAGTTGCAATCCAGGCCAAGACATGTCTAAAATACTCGAATATAGGTCAATCAACATATAGGAACAGTATAACATAGAATCAGGACCTCATCTATAAAACACTTTTAGGATTAATTAGACTTAAACCTAGTGGAGAATGGATCACCCTCTCATCAAAGTATTTGATGAAGATTGCATAACTGGATCATAAGATAGGAGTTAGGATAAAAGGCTAGTTACTACTAAGCCGTTGCCACTTCCCTGGGAGTACGATATTTATTTAATAAAATCGTAGATACTTTCCAACAGACTAGCTACACGATAGGTACTCTGCCTTAGGTTCTGGCTGATTAAGTGACACCATACAGACTAAATGTGACAATTAGTCAATCACAGTCCTTAATTATTCATAATCAACATAGGGTAAAATAACACCTATTTAGCACATCGGTCGGAAACTCATCAGATTTTTGGCGCCGTTGCCGGGGAAATATCATAATGAATTTAGGATTATTGGCCACAATTCTAGAAACTTATGATAGGTAGCGGTAGTAACCTAGACTTTTGATTTACACTTATCTTATACTAGTTAGACAATCAATTTCCAAAGTATAGGGTTATCATAACTAATTAATTTTAGATGTTATATGGAATTAAGACATTTAGGATAATCAAATTTTAGAAAATTATTCTAGAACCATATTGAGGAAATTTAATTGCTTTCGAAATATTAAAAAGAAAAAAAATGTTAAAATTTAAAAACCCGAAAAAAAATTTTGTATTTTTCTTGCTCAATGGTAAGTTGTTCTTTTCCCTATCTCTTGTTGTTTTCTTAGTTGCTCTTTTTCGCGTTTTTCTGTATTTAATTTCGAAGAAATAAAAATGGAAATGAGGATAAAATATATTTTCTTCTGAGTTGTAAAATGTTGTCTTAGATTTTTATCGGGAAGAAACTCTATTTTAGAATTTTCTTAGAGTCATGCCGGCCTTTTTAGAATGAGTTATGAAATAGTTTTTCCTTAATAGCCAGGCCTTTGAATGTTCTATTGAAAAAAGGATGTTCCTTTTGTTTTGCTGATGATTGCATGAGAACTTTTAAACCGAAAGGAATTACTGCACCCATTATGGCATCACCTGATTGAAATCTGCTTTTTTGAATAATATGTGATGTAATGATGTAGTACGAATTGTTTTAGGAAAGAAACATGATAAGAAAGTTCATGTATGGTAAATTCCGATCTTATCTGGTCTTGTCTAAAAACAATAGGTTTCCTGTGAAAATAATTACATCATAGTAGTCGTGGAACAGTTTTCAAAATGGCCTGAACCACAGGCATTAACTACTAATGATGTTAAAGTCATGTGCAGATTCTATGAGAAGTTGTTTTCCAGATTCAGAATGCCAATGTCTTAGGAAGAAATGTTCAGCATGTGTATCAAATTTGTGAATACTAAGTACCACACTTTAGCAGGGATTGCTATGGGAATGACTGACCATTCCAAAGAGGTAGGAGTAGGTTACTGCAGAATGCTACTCCAATGGGAAATGCATACAATTCCAACTAAAGGAATCATACGGGATTTAGCTGAGGAGTAATTCGGAAGCTGGAAACTTTCAAAAGACACCACCACAGCAAAACCCCTACTCGCAGAATCAACAGATGAGATAATGGCAACAATTAAAGCCAGACTAGTGCAAGCAAGTGATCTACCAAGAGGTAACGAAGGGTCGAAGGATATAGAGGAATTTGGCGTTGTATCAGGAACATAGCAATGGAGGAGCTTGCATTCCCTGCATACCAATCAGCTGTGAGAAACTTCCCCAAGGAAGTCTCAAATACTTGGGCCCAGATCTACACAACTGGAGCCCCCTACCACCACAGCTTCGCCAAAACTTCAGGTATCTTTTCTTCTATTCGAGACTTAAATGCAATACCTTTACTAACATTGGCAGGAAGGCACACAAATCCCAAGAAATCTCATTCTTAGACACGTTCCTCCTGGACACGTTGCTATGATTGTGAGAAATCTTACAAATGATTCGAGGAAGCAGCCCGTAGGGCTCGAGCCATTCATCAAATGAATAGGCCACTACCTGGAGCTCGACAATGAAGGATCGAAGCTGACATCATCCGTTACAGTATCTAGTGCTTACAGAGTCAAGAATGCCTCATCAATAGCACATGACTAAGGTGAAGAGCCAATTGACAGATCATAGAAGACCCTTCTGCTCGCGACATGAAGGGAGTTTTTCTAATCCTCATGTTCCTTTACTTTTATTTTCTTTGTTTGGTGTCCTGTTTTGTTATTTCTTTGGTTGTTTTATTTTCTCTCTTACCCTTAGTTAGTCAAATAAGTGTGGGGTAAGAGTTTTCTATTTTGTTTTTGTTTCTTGTTTTCAAATAAGTGTGGGGTAGTCTAGATATGCATGAACACTGAGGACAGTGTTAGAAATAAGTGTGGGGTAGCAGTGCACGGTGCACTGTAGTAGTTTTTGAAAAACGTTTTGCATGATTTTGCTTGTTTTCCCCGTATTTTCACACCCTTCCAAAAGTTTTTCAAAATTTTTCATTCTTTCAGACTTCTAAATGCAGTATGATTGGTTAAACAATTGCTTATGTCTATGATATGTAGGTAGTATGTTGTGGTTAGTAGGAGATAATTGATAACTATTGCTGAACCCATTGATTAGAAGTAGGGAATTCCTGATTATTGAGCACAACTTAGTCTGGATTAGAGACCTCAACCAATTACCTTTTCAAAACTTAACTAGATAAAATTAGACCAGTTGCAGGATGCATTGACAATTGGAATGACTAGATGAGACTCTGAGCCAAAAGTGAAAAAGAAAAAAAAAGTGAGCTAATTAAAATAGGGTAGTTTGCCAGCGGCCTTCGCTACTCGAGCACCACTCCTTTGGGGAACTTAAAGCCTGATGCCCTAAGGTCGTGTAGATCTGGGAGTCATCGGAGTGGGACTCGCTACATGGGTAGTTGAAGTTGACGTGTTCTAAGCAGACTCAAAATACCCTAGAAAATCTATAAACGAAAGGAATCAATAAATGCTAAATGATAGAATCTGATCACCAAAGCTCAGAACTCAGGAAGTTATCTGTTGTCAGTGTGTCTAGCGATAGGTCGAAGTGTTATCTGGTAATAGTTAAGACAAGATTTTACTATGTTGACTATCTGGTCTAGACTAGTACACACACTACACATCAGGAAGACCTTATGACTAAGAGAAAAGTTCAACCTAGTTGTTAAGTTACTTTCTGCTCAACCCTAACAAACTACTAGAGACATTTGAGACCTTGTCATAGCAACCTAACCAGTCAGACCTGTGTTAAGAATTGTCTGAAGAATTTTTGGAATAAAAACATGACTAGGAATGCACATATGGTTTAGAATCACTAACTTCAGGTAGACTTTGCTTGAGGACAAGCAAAAAGCTAAGTGTGGGGTTATCAGATACGCGAAAATCATATACCTTTTTTAACATGTTTTTATGTATGATTTAGGATGAAATTGATAGGAAATCGATCTTAATTGATTGTTATTTACTCAATTTCACATTTTTTATGATTTTGGAAGTGTCAGGTGAAAAGTAGACGAAAACAGCAAATTTTGGGGTAAAAATGCAATTTTTGGAAATGTTGACTTGGTCAACGGTCCGGGACGGGCGTCCCGACCCAGTCAGACCACCAGGACGGGCGTCCCGAGCTGCCAGAAGTTGTCCCACATCGAATGTTTCAGAAATTTTCACTCCAGGAAGCTGCTATAAATACCCCAGGCCTCCAGCAGTTGAATTCATTCCTCTCCACTCGATCTGAGTCATTTAGTGGTGTCCAGTGTACAATTCTCTAGTACACAACTCACTCAGAGACTCGGATCTCAATTTTCTTTCTTTCTTTAGTGTTTCGTTTTCTTAGTTTCTGAGAAATAGTCTCAGATCTTAGGCTTCTATAGATAGGTTCGTTTTTGGTATTCATAGAATACCGGGATTTCGTTAGGAGATCCTAAGAGAGAGATAGGGTGCGTGCTCTTAGTCAGATTAGGGTAATTTGCTTAAGCCCGGGATGTAAGGTAAAGCAATTGCTACTAGGTTTGAGGAGCGTTCTCCGAAGGCTCTGCCGAGCAGAGTAGGATCGAGCAGTCAGGAGCATATTGGAGCTGCAGCGCCGGCTGGACCTGCATAGAGTGGTGATTACTTTATGACAGTGGGTCCCTAGACGAGGTTCTGTATATTTACGAATTGTTTTATCTAAATATTAATTTGAATATCAGATTACGATTCTTATGAATATCTGTTTTATATGCTGAAGTTGTTATGATTTTCCGGAAATGGCCACCTGCTTAAATATTCATTATGTCTGCATGTCTAATGCCGTTCTTTTAAACTGAAATTAGGGTTATAGACAATTCCTAACCACGGTCTATTCATAACCTGTTTAGTTTAACAGGCATCAATTAGTATTGGTGTCTGCCATACTAGATAAAATAATTTGCGGAACACCCTGTTGATCGAAAGTAGTCTAGGTAGGCTGAGTAGAGTGTTATGTCGGCGGTTATGAGACGAGCAGCATGATACCGAAGTGACATAGGGTACCGTTCATTGCTGACTTTAGTCCGAGCCGTGAGTAGGGCCGTTACCCTTAACGATAGGGCGGTAGCGTAGAAACTCAGATGTGGTAACCTTTAGACACAGAACATAGTTGCAATCCAGGCCAAGACATGTCTAAAATACTCGAATATAGGTCAATCAACATATAGGAACAGTATAACATAGAATCAGGACCTCATCTATAAAACACTTTTAGGATTAATTAGACTTAAACCTAGTGGAGAATGGATCACCCTCTCATCAAAGTATTTGATGAAGATTGCATAACTGGATCATAAGATAGGAGTTAGGATAAAAGGCTAGTTACTACTAAGCCGTTGCCACTTCCCTGGGAGTACGATATTTATTTAATAAAATCGTAGATACTTTCCAACAGACTAGCTACACGATAGGTACTCTGCCTTAGGTTCTGGCTGATTAAGTGACACCATACAGACTAAATGTGACAATTAGTCAATCACAGTCCTTAATTATTCATAATCAACATAGGGTAAAATAACACCTATTTAGCACATCGGTCGGAAACGCATCAGGGAATAATGAAATCCAAGAATTAAAGTATATGAATAAAATGCTCCTATGGCCATAAAAAGTAATTCTATTACAAAACACGTTTAATTAATCCCAAAATCTCGTCTCCAACTCATACCTAACATTCATGTAAGAGTTTATACAAGACAATGAACAAAATGAGGAAATGGGTAGAGAATTACTCGGGTTTGAGATCACCCTACTGCCCAAATCGGTTTAATCGAGATTGCCCACTGTTATTCCTCCTCTGACTGATGCTACGGCTTCTTTTATGCTCAGCTGATGAATCCTCAGCAAGTTACCCTGCTTACTCTCAGGTTTTTCCCTACAGAAATTAATCTAAAGCTAAAAAGAAATGCTAAACTATACTACCGAAATGCTACTGTGCTATCTAAGAATAAAAACCAATCTCTCTTCAAAAGTCTAAGAGTCTAATCCTCTAAAAGTCCTTTCTTCTCTCGGTTTTTCAAGTATATATAGTGTTTCTTCTTGCACCAAGATTCAGCCTCAATCTGCCATCTGTCCATATTTATGGAATTTTCTTATAATATTCAGCAAATAAAATGAATAATCCAGAAATTAATTCCAGCTGCCTTCTGATTTCTTTGTCCTTTTCCTCCATGCTGCAGGATTCTATGCGAATTCAAAGCTCCAGCTGCCACGTATTTAATTAATTAAAACAGATTCTGAAAATAGCTGAATAATCAATTGGTAATCTCATTCCATTTTTACCTTTGTTACAATAAATCAATCAAAATTAAATCCCAAATAATAATCCAATAAATGCAACTCGTAACAATATTTAGAAATTAATTAAATTAAATTGACATATTAACAATAAAACCTCATTTTTCGTAAAAAGAGAAAGAATATCAACTAGACGCATTTTAACTCCAATTTCCAAATAAATTCAGTTATTTCAAAAGAAAAATGTGGCAAAGTAAATGTGAATAACTCTATTGTTTTAGAGTTATCATGCATAAATCATATCACCTTTTTAGCAAGTTTTTAGGTACAATTTAGGGCAAAATTGGAGATAAATCGTTCGTAATTGATTGATGATGCGATTCCGGTTGACGTACTAAATAGGTGTTATTTTACCCTATGTCGATTATGATTAATTAAGGACTGTGATTGACTAATTGTCACGTTTAGTCTTATGGTGTCACTTAATCAGCCAGAATCTAAGGCAGAGTACCTATCGTGTAGCTAGTCTATTGGAAAGTATCTACGATTTTACTAAGTTAATTATCGTACTCCCAGGGAAGTGGCGACGGCTTAGTAGTAACTAGCCTCTTATCCTAACTCTTATCTTATGATCCAGTTATGCAATCTTCATCAAATACTTTGATGAGAGGGTGATCCATTCTCCACTAGTTTCAAGTCTAATTAACCCTAGAAGTGTTTTAAAGATAAATTCTGATTCTATGTTATACTGTTCCTATATGTTGATTGACCTATATACGAGTATTTTAGATGCATCTTAGCCTGGATTGCAACTATGTTCTGTGTCTAAAGGCGTACCACATCCGAGGTCTCTAATAAACCGCCCTACCTTAATGACGGCCCTACTCACGGTTCGGGACGAAGGCATCCATGAAAGCCCTATGTCACTTCGGGGATCATACCGCTTGCCCTAGCCGCCGGCATAATCGGACTCAGCTCGGCCCCTACCTAGACTACTTTAACAGGCAGGGTGTTCAACATGTTATTTTATCTAGCATGGCAGACACCAATACTAATTGATGCCTGTTAAACTAAACAGGTTATGATTAGACCGTGGTTAGGAATTGTCTATAACCCTAACTTTAGTTTAAAAGAGCACATTAAACATGCAGACATAGTGAATATTTAGCAGGTGGCTATTTCCGGAAAAATATAACAACTTCAACATAAAACAACTATTCATAAAAATCATAATCAGATGTTCATAATAAGTATTTAGAGAAAAACAATAACAACATATAAGAGAGGGGTATGGGGACTGATGCCATAAAGAAATCACCCTTTACGTAGTCTCGCCGCAGAGCGTACTGCTGTATATGTTGTACTGCCTCCTCTGACTCTGCTCACCAGAACCTTCGGAGGACGCTTCCTCAGCCTAGTAACTGGGCTTTACCTTAATACCCAGCTTAAGCCCAGCCCTGTGGACTGACTCTTCGAACGCCTAGAGCTCTCTTAGGGTCTCCTAACGAAACCCCGGGTATTCTATGAATACCGGAAACGAACCTATCTATAGAAACCTAAGATCTGAGACTATTTCTCAGAAACTAAAACAAACACTAATAAGAAACTGAGATCCGAGTCTCTGAGTGAGTTGTTACTGGAAAATGTACACTGGAAACCACTTAATGACTCAGATCGAGTGGAGAGGGATGAATTCAACTGCTGGAGGCCTGGGGTATTTATAGCAGCTTCCCGGAGTGAAAAATTCTGAAAAATTCGATGTGGGACAGCTTCTGGCGGCTCGGGACGCCCGTCCTGATTCGTTGACCAGGTTCGGGACGCCCGTCCCGGTTCAGGACGCCCGTCCTGGCGGTTTGACCGGGTCGGGACGCCCGTCCCGGACCTTTGACCGGGTCAACATTTCCAAAAATTGCGTTTTTGCCCCAGAATTTGCTGTTTTCGTCTACTTTTCACCTGACACTTCCAAAATCATAAAAACCGTGAAATCAAGTAAATAGTAAACAATTAATGTCATTTACTCTCAATTTCACATTAAAACATACATAAAAACATGCTAAAAATGTGATACGATTTTAGCGTATCAGATAACCCCACACTTAGCTTTTTGCTTGTCCTCAAGCAAAGTCTACATGGAGTTAGTGATTTTAAACCGTAGTGCAGTCACTTAAATTCCTAATCATGTTTTTATTCCAAAAATTCTTCAGACAATTCTTAACACAGGTCTGATTGGTTAGGTTGCTATGACAAGGTCTCACATGTCTCTAGTAGTTTGTTATGATCAGGCAGAAAAAATCAACAACTAGGTTGGACTTTTTCTTAGTCACAGGGTCTTCCTGATGTGTAGTGTGTGTACTAGTCTAGACCAGATAGTCAACACAATGAACTCTTCTTAACTGCTACCAGATAATACTTCGACCTATCGCTAGACATACTGACAACAGATAACTTTCTGAGTTCTGAGCTTTGGTGATCAGATTTTTAATGTTTTAGCACTTAGTTATTTTCTTTATAGATTCAGGGTATTTCGAGTTTGCTTAGAACACGTCAACTTCAACTACCCATGTAGCGAGTCCCACTCCGATGACTCCCAGATCTACACGACCTTAGGGCATCAGGCTTTAAGTTCCCCGAAGGAGTGGTGCTCGAGTAGCGAAGGCCGCTGGCAAACTACCCTATTGTAATTAACTTCCTTAAGTTCTTTTCACTTTTAGCTCAGAGTCTCATCTAGTCATTCTAACTGCCAATATATCCACAACTGGTCTAATTTTATCTAGTTAAGTCTCGAATAGGCAATTGGTTGAGGTCTCTAATCCAGACAAGGTTGTGCTCAGTTATCAGGAATTCCCTATTCCTAATCAATTAGTCCAAGATAGCTATCGACTATCTCCTACTAACCATAACATACTACCTACATATCATAGACATAAGCAATTTGTTTAACCAAGCATACTGCATTTAGAAGTCTGAAAGACGGAAAAATTTTGAAAAATTTTTGGAAGGGTGTGAAAATACAGGGAAAACAAGCAAAAGCATGCGAAAATTTTTTCAAACTGCTTCAAACTGCTACAGTGCACTGTGCACTGCTACCCCACACTTAAGTTTGGCACTGTCCTCAGTGTTCATGCATAGCTAATTACCCCACACTTATTTGAAGACAAGAAATAAAACATAATAAAAAAAAAAAACAGAATAATGCAACAATTCTGTATGTCATATAAATCAATTTTGTACAAAGATTCATAGTCATACAGCCCAGACATACACAAAGAACAAGATAAACAAAAGACAAAAAAAAGAAAGAAAAGAAGGGGAGAGAGAGACTAAGAACCCGGCGGGTCGCCATCCAGTGGACCGAGGTCTGTTAAGTCAAACTCGAAGTTCTCCCTACTCGGCGTCTGCTCTGATGTAACTCCTCAATCCTACTGGTGATCATGGCGATCCTGTCATCCATCACCGCCAGTCGTCTGTCAATCCTGTCATCCATCATTGCCAGCCGTCTGTCGATCCGGTCCATGTCTCGACTGTATCGTGCCGATAGTTCTGCCAATCCGTGCGACATGTGTCGTTCGAAGGCAGTACGTGGCACGAACGTCTCGATGGATGGATATGCGGTGGAGCTGCTTCTGATGCCGAAGCCTGTCCTGGCTGCTCTGTGTGGATGGTGTAGCGGTCGCTCGCATCCCGGACAACCATTCCCATGTTCCGTAGGATGGTAACGTCTGTGGGAATAGTGGTTGGGGCGACCAGAGTAAGCTCCGAGCCCTCTATGTCCAACTCCAGGTAGCGGGCTATCCTGGTGATGAATGGCCCGAGCCCCAGACACTGTTTCCGAGTGTCCGTAGCAAAACCCCGCATGATGACTGTGATAAGTCGAGCCATCTCTACTGTAGATCCCATATGCATGTTGGCCAAGAGGAATGTCTCCATCTGGGTGACATTCCCGGGGGCCGTCCGTCGTCCTGACAAAGTGTGTGCAATAATGGCATGTAAGTAGCGAAGAGCAGGATAGATACCTGTGGCTTTCGCAAAGCCATGCTGGTAGGGAACACCCGTCATACAGATCTGAGCCCAAGCAGTGGAGACATCTGCAGAAGTGAAGTCCCGAACTGCTGTGGTGTAGGCGGGCGTATCCAGCTCCTCTCTCTGCCAGATACCCAAAGCGATGCCGAACTCGGCCATGCTCATCGACCGATCTATTCCGCCTAAGCGGAATGTGATCTGCTCCTGGTGGCATGCAAAGGATGCATAGAACTCACATACCAGCTCCAGGTACGTGGGCTCTGTGACGATGAATACTCGACTGTAGGGTAGTACATCGAGTATGCGTCTGATCTCAGCCTCTACTCCCAGTGTCTGTACTGCTGCCCAATCCAGCGTTCTGCCCGTCAGAATCGTGCGTCCGATGTACCCAGTGCATCTCTCCTGATATGCTGTGCTGGAGGGAAACAGCATAAAAGGATGTGTCACTGAGGTAACTGTCATAGTGGATGGGTACGAGCACGTTTGGCAGCCATTTGGTTTGAAAGTGTTTGAGAGACTTTTGGGGAGTTTAGGTAGGAAGGAAGGTTCGAATTCGAATTCTGGAGGTGAATTTGAATTCAAAAGGGTGAAATTAGGCTAGGGAAAGATTTCGAAATTTTTGGCGGGAAATTCGAATTTTGGAGGGAAATTCGAATTTGGAAGGAAATTTAAAATTTAAATTTTGGAGGGAAATTTGAAATTTTAAATTTGAAAAGTTTGCCAAAGGAAAAGAGAGAGAGTTTTTTGAGAGAGGTGGATTTTTGGAAGTGAATTTTGAGGAAAAAAAATGAAAAAATTGAGATTTTATAGAAGGGGAGGCCTTCGGGACGCCCGTCCCGGAGGCAGGACTCCCGTCCCGCTGGACGCCCGTCCCGGGTTGCCTCGGGACGCGTGCCAATTCCGAAAATTTATTATTTTTTTTTATTCCTGCAAATCTCAGTATACCAAAAAATAATCCTAATTTTTAACAAGGCTTCCTGTTTATCCAATGAAATTCAGAAGTTGTTAAAAACACTCTATGCAAAAATTCCTCAGTCTCACTTTTTCGAAAATCATACCACCCTAATTTTATTCCTATTTAAATTCAGCAAGAAAAACAAAAATTTGAATTTATACAATTTAGTAATGAAAAAAAAAATAAACTGTAATTGCAAAATTTTCGTTTTTCATAGAAATAAAATGTCTGAAGAAAATTGTTGAAAATAAAGGACCCTTTAGAAAATGTTTGAAAAATAGAAAAATATGGGTCAATTATTCAAGTTTCAGTTCAAACGAATTTATTGCTGAAAATAAAAGTAAAAGAATCTTCCCTTTTTAACGAATCCTGTCTCTAATCTCCTATAGTTCTGTCCGAATGCTTCGCATTTCTATGCGTATTGTTCGCATCTCATCCCTCTGCCTGTTTTGCTCACTGCGTAGATCAGCCATCTCTCGGAGTAGTTGTGCACCTTGGTTCTCCTGGAGACCGTGGCTCTGAGTCGGTCTACGTTAGTTGTGATGTTCAGACTGAGTTGGTCTAAATGACACAGTCTGCTGGCAATCCCTTGGTCCATCTCATAGACCCTTTGAGTTAGTGTGTCTATCTGCACGGACAACAGTGAATAATAACCGTTAGTACTCCCCGCAGATGAAGGGTGCGCTCGTGAGGTGTTGGGGTGTATGCAGGAGAGGTCGGTGAATTCTGGGTTTGATCAGTAGGGGGTGGATTTAGAGGAACTCTCTGGGTAGGAGGTGAATTGGAGATCTCTGGGGTACTTCTCTAGGAGGAAAGGTATCCTCAGAAGGATCTTCTTCCGTGGACTATGCTCACGGGTGTTCAGGAATTGTCTCACTAGTTCACTGGCATCAGGGCTCGAGTTTACTTCTACTGGTTGTGAAGGAAGAGTCCCTCGTGGTACTTCTGGTGCGGGTCTAGAGGGGCCTTCTGGTTTCGTCTTCTTTGGTCCTGGAGTGTCAGGGTTTTCTGTTTTCTTTGCCTGGTTAGTAGCTGCTCTTGTTCTCTCATCTCTGAGTGCAAAGTCTGGTTAGAAATAACAAATAACAAACATAGGAAAGTGAAGAAAAACGAGAAAAGTATTTTTAGGGGTTTTAAAATTTATTTAGAAAGCAGGTAAATTTCCTCAATACGGTTCTAGAATAATTTTCTAAAATTTGATTATCCTAAGTCTCTTAATTCCAGATATTATCTAAAATTAATTAGTTATGATAATCCTATATTCAGGAAAGTGATTGTCTAGCTGGTATAACATAAGTGTTAATCAAAAGTCTAGGTTACTACCGTTACCTATCATAAGTCTCTAGAATTGTGGCCAATAATCCTAAATTCATTATGATATTTCCCCGGCAACGGCGCTAAAAATCTGATGCGATTCCGGTTGACGTACTAAATAGGTGTTATTTTACCCTATGTCGATTATGATTAATTAAGGACTGTGATTGACTAATTGTCACGTTTAGTCTTATGGTGTCACTTAATCAGCCAGAATCTAAGGCAGAGTACCTATCGTGTAGCTAGTCTATTGGAAAGTATCTACGATTTTACTAAGTTAATTATCGTACTCCCAGGGAAGTGGCGACGGCTTAGTAGTAACTAGCCTCTTATCCTAACTCTTATCTTATGATCCAGTTATGCAATCTTCATCAAATACTTTGATGAGAGGGTGATCCATTCTCCACTAGTTTCAAGTCTAATTAACCCTAGAAGTGTTTTAAAGATAAATTCTGATTCTATGTTATACTGTTCCTATATGTTGATTGACCTATATTCGAGTATTTTAGATGCATCTTAGCCTGGATTGCAACTATGTTCTGTGTCTAAAGGCGTACCACATCCGAGGTCTCTAATAAACCACCCTACCTTAATGACGGCCCTACTCACGGTTCGGGACGAAGGCATCCATGAAAGCCCTATGTCACTTCGGGGATCATACCGCTTGCCCTAGCCGCCGGCATAATCGGACTCAGCTCGGCCCCTACCTAGACTACTTTAACAAGCAGGGTGTTCAACATGTTATTTTATCTAGCATGGCAGACACCAATACTAATTGATGCCTGTTAAACTAAACAGGTTATGATTAGACCGTGGTTAGGAATTGTCTATAACCCTAACTTTAGTTTAAAAGAGCACATTAAACATGCAGACATAGTGAATATTTAGCAGGTGGCTATTTCCGGAAAAATATAACAACTTCAACATATAAAACAACTATTCATAAAAATCATAATCAGATGTTCATAATAAGTATTTAGAGAAAAAACAATAACACAATAAGAGGGGTATGGGGACTGATGCCATAAAGAAATCACCCTTTACGTAGTCTCGCCGCAGAGCGTACTGCTGTATATGTTGTACTGCCTCCTCTGACTCTGCTCACCAGAACCTTCGGAGGACGCTTCCTCAGCCTAGTAACTGGGCTTTACCTTAATACCCAGCTTAAGCCCAGCCCTGTGGACTGACTCTTCGAACGCCTAGAGCTCTCTTAGGGTCTCCTAACGAAACCCCGGGTATTCTATGAATACCGGAAACGAACCTATCTATAGAAACCTAAGATCTGAGACTATTTCTCAGAAACTAAAGCAAACACTAATAAGAAAGAAAACTGAGATCCGAGTCTCTGAGTGAGTTGTGTACTGGAAAATTGTACACTGGAAACCACTTAATGACTCAGATCGAGTGGAGAGGGATGAATTCAACTGCTGGAGGCCTGGGGTATTTATAGCAGCTTCCCGGAGTGAAAAATTCTGAAAAATTCGATGTGGGACAGCTTCTGGCGGCTCGGGACGCCCGTCCTGATTCGTTGACCAGGTTCGGGACGCCCGTCCCGGTTCAGGACGCCCATCCTGGCGGTTTGACCGGGTCGGGACGCCCGTCCCGGACCTTTGACCGGGTCAACATTTCCAAAAATTGCGTTTTTGCCCCAGAATTTGCTATTTTCGTCTACTTTTCACCTGACACTTCCAAAATCATAAAAACCGTGAAATCAAGTAAATAGTAAACAATTAATGTCCATTTACTCTCAATTTCACATTAAAACATACATAGAAACATGCTAAAAATGTGATACGATTTTAGTGTATCAATTGATATTAACAAAATTTTGTAGTATTTGTGCTTTTGGAAGTTTCAAGTGAAATGTACAAGAAAATAGCAAATATTGAGGCAAAAACGTGATTTTCAGAAATTTTCAGTTCAGGACGGGCGTCCCGGACCCGGTCAACAGACTCGGGACGAGCGTCCCGATCTCCCAAGCAGAATCCCACATTGAATTTCACAGAAAAAAATGCTCAGTTTCCCTGCTATAAATACCCCAGGCCTTCCTCAGTTGAAATCATCCCTCTTCACTCGATCTGAATCATCTAGTGACTTCAAGTATACATTTTTTCGCTGTATACAAGTCATTCAGTGATCTCAGGTGTATCACACGAGTAGTTTAGCAATTTGAGAGTTTCTTGTTTTCTTTGTTTTTTGAGTGTTTATCTCAGAATCTTAGAATTCGACTAGATATGGTTCGTCTTTGGTATTCATAGAATACCTGTGATTTAATTAGGAGATCCTAAGAGGGCAATAGGTGAGCGAAGAGCTAGTCAACATGGCTTTGCTTAAGCCTAGGATGTAAGGTAAAGCAATTGCTACTAGGCTAAGGAAGCATTCTCCGAAGGTTCTGTCAAGCAGAGTCAAGTCAAGCAATCCAGGATATACAAGTAGTCTCTCCATCGGCAGACCTGATAAAGGGTGAATACTTTATAGTGGTGGTTCCCTCGATCCTCTCTGTATATTCTGTACTGTGTTTGTCTAAATATCTATTTGAATATCAAATTATGATGATAGGTTATATATGTTTTGCATGTTGAAGTTATTCTCATTTTTTCGAAAAGGTCACCTGCTTAATTAAACATTATGATTGCATATCTACTTGCACTTTTAAACTAGATGAATGGTTATAGACAACTCCTAACCATGGTCTAATCATAACCTATTTAGTTTAACAAGCCTTAATTTAGGATTTTTAAGAGAAAAGCATTAAGGTCTGCCATATAAGATGAAATAACTTATAGATCACCATGTTTATTAGAGTAGTCTAATGAGGCTGAGTTCGCGTGTTTATGCCGGCGTTAGGGCGAGTGGCATGATTTCTTGAGTGACACAGGCTTTCATGGATACCTTTAGCTCGAACTGTGAGTAGGGCTGTCAATGACAATGGGGCGGTTTATCAAATAAAGTAAGATACATAATGTAATTGCATTCTAGACCAAGATATCTCTAAAATACTCGAAGATAGGTCAATCAACAGTAGGAACAATAGAACATACATCAGAACACTTGTCTATAAAATACTCTTGCATGTTAAATGATCCCGAGTCTTGTGTAGTAAGGATCACCAACTCATCAAAGATATTGATGAATGATTGAATAACTAGGTAGTAAAATGAATGTTAAGGTAAAAGGATAGTTGCTACTAAGCCGTTACCACTTCCCTAGGAGTACGATAATTCTTAAATTAAAATCGTAGGTACTTTCCAATAGACTAGCTACATGATAGGTACTCTGCCTTAGGTTCTGATTGATTAAGTGACAATTATGAATGCTAAAAGTGACAATTAGTAAATCACCGTCCTTAATTATTCATAATCAAATTAAGGTAATAAAAGCCTATCTTTTAGCATACCAATCGGAATGCATCAGATTTTTGGTGCCGTTGCTGGAGAAATATCATAAAATTTTAGGATTCCTGATCAAAATTCTAGAGGCTTATGATAGGTAGCGGTAGTAATCTATACCATAGACAAAACACTCATTTTATTCTAGTTAGACAATCAGTTTCTTGAAATATAGGGTTATCATAACTAATTAATTTTAGAAATTATCTAAAATTAAGAAATTTAGGATAATCAAATTTTAGAAAATTATTCTAAAACTTTATTAAGGAAATTTAAATTATTTTCGAAAAAAAAACATAATAAAATTTTTTTTTGTTCCAAACATTCTTCGTTCTTTGTTTCACTCCTTTGCTTGTTTATTTTTCTTATTTATTTCCAGAATCTTTCTTCTTTCAATCTATTTTACTCCACTAACCTTTTTGCTCAGACTTAACGTGTTTCTTTCTGTAGTTGTATGACTCAAACCTCAAAAGCTAATCTTGAAACCCTAGTTGAAAATCCCGAACGTCTCATCCGTACAGCTAACAGACGAAGAACAAAAATGGCTACTGAAAGACCTCCCCTCGAATCCTACATCCAACCGCAGACTATTCCAATGTCGTCCGCCATTAGAATCCTTGGAAACCCTCGCTATGATCTTAAACCCAATGTGCTCCAGCTGATAATAAATCGGGTCCAGTTTGGGGGAACTACAGCCGAAAATCTGCTTGAGCACTTGACCGAATTCTCCACTCTCTGTGAAGGTCTCAAGGGAGATCACACCGCGGAAGTAACCAAGCTAAACCTCTTCCCCTACTCACTTAGGGACAGAGCTAAGAGGTGGTTGGCATAGTTACCTACTAACTCAATCACAACTTGGGATGAGTTAAGTAAAGTCTTTTTGGAGGAATACTATTCCGCAGCAAGAGTCCTAGAATATCTCAAGGCTCTTTCCAGTTTCACTCAAGCTGCCAATGAGACAGTAATCGAAGTCTGGGACAGATTCAAGGAACTCCTCAGACTCTGCCCTAAACATGGACTTACTGAAGCACTGCTAATCCAACAATTCTATGGAGGTATGACAGAAATGGGCAAGCAAGTTCTTGATGGACTTAACCCCCAGTGCGGTTTCAATGGACTTAATGAAGTAGATGCTAGAAACGACCTGGAGAGACTCTACAGGAACAACAAGAATTGGCGCACCAGTGGTCGAGCCATGAAATAACCAGTTAATTTGGCAAATGCCTCCACCGATGAACAATTCGAGGCATTCAAGTATTACTAGTCAACTAAATGCCTTCCAATAGGGAAAGAGCATTTAGCCAGTATATCAAGTCTAAGAACTTTGCCAAGGACCGCATTTCAGTGGGAACTGTTATGGTAATGGAATACTGACTATTCCAGAGGATATAGAACAAGTGGAAATAGTTAACTCTACCCCCATGGGAAATACCTACAATCCCAACTGGAAGAACCACCCAGGATTTAGTTGGAGAAACAGTTCCGGGAATGTCAATTTCTAGAAAAGAGCACCTCAGCAATTACCTTATCCATAGAATCAGCAAGTCGCTCTACCCGCACTAAGGAACTATATCGTTCCATTCGACCCCATGCAAGAATTTTGAGACATACTGAAAAGCATTGCTGACTCTAACAAGGAAATGGTAGAGTTAAATTGGAAAGTCCAGGAAGCTCATGCAGAGAGAATTCAGCAAAATGAGTATAGACAGACGCAGACTGAGCAAACAATCAAGAACACACAAGCTACCCTGCAAACTTTGGAGAGACAAATGGGACAACTGTCAACTCATCTATATCACAGGTCGCAAGGAACGCTGCCAAGCAACACTGACACCAACCCACAAAATGAATGCAAGACCATTACTCTAAGATCTGGTAAAATTTTGTCTCCTTCTTCTTCAAAACCTTATGATCCTCCTATTCTTGTGCAGGAACCATAAGAAGGCTCCCAGGAACCAATGTCGATGGAGGTCAAAACCGAAGTAGCAAGGAAAGGGAAGAAGGAGTCCGTCCCTGAGCACCGACCGAGAGTACCTTACCCTGCAAGACTTATGCAGAATAAAGATAAGGAGCAATTTGAAAGGTTTTTAGAAGTTTTAGTTAGATTCATGTTAATTTACCTTTGCTTGATGTTATTTCTGAAATTCCAAAGTATGCTAAGTTTTTAAAAGAGATTATTAGTAATAAAACAAAATTTGACATAGACAAGGTGGTTCTTAATGAAGAATGCTCGGCAGTTCTACTGAACAAACTGCCCTCAAAACAGAAAGATCTAGGCTGCTTTACCTTGCCATGTACGATTGGAAATATTACTAATATACATGCATTAGCAGACTTAGGAGCTAGTATCAATCTAATGACATCTAGTTTATTTGATAAATTAGGATTGCATGATTTGAAAGTGACTAGAATATGCATACAACTTGCAGACAAGACAGTCAAAATTCCCAGGGGAATAATTGAAGACCTCTTAGTAAAAGGTCAGAAAATTTATTTTTCCTGTAGATTTTATTGTCATGGACATGAATGGAGAAGGAGGAGTGCCTTTGATTCTAGGTCAACCATTTCTAGCTACCTCGAAGGCATTAATAGAAGTCAGTAACGGTCCAATCAAACTAAGGGTAGACAATGAAGATATCACATTTGATATAAATGAAACCCTTAAGTATCCCATGCATTTAGATGATATTTATTTTGGTGTGGATGCTATTGACCAGTTAATTGAAGTTAACATGACAAATCTATGCTCAAACTATCATGTCTTGGAAGAAGATTCTCTAGAAATAGAAAAAACTGATCTTAGCCCCTCCGATTACGAAATTAACTCTAACAGTTTCACTGAGATAGGTACTCATGAGATGAAGAAAGAGCAAACTTCATTTGAAGACCCACCAGACTTGGAGCTATAGGAATTGCCCACTCATCTGTGCTATGAATTCCTAGACGATAACAGGAAACTTCCCATCATTCTCGCAGCCGATCTGAGCGCAGAACAACGGAAGTTAACCATGGATATGTGCAAAAAGTACAAAAGAGCCTTTGCATACAAAATTGCGGATATTCCACGTATCAATCCAAGCTTTTGTTCACATAAGATTCTTTTAGAAAATGATTATAAGCCATGTGTGCAACCTCAAAGAACGTTGAATCCTAATGTGTGTGATGTCGTTAAAAAAGAAGTAATCAAATTATTGGATGCTGAACTTATCTATCCGATTTCAGATAGTGAATGGGTAAGCCCAATGCAGGTAGTACCTAAGAAAGGTGGGATAACAGTTGTCAGAAATGATAATAATGAATTAATTCCTACGAGAACTGTTACTGGTCATCGTGTTTACATTGATTATAGAAAACTAAACACTTCTACACAAAAAGACTATTTCCTTTTATTGACCAAATGTTAGGAAGGTTATTTGGACATATGTTTTACTACTTTCTTGATGGTTTTTCTGGATATTTTCAAATCCCCATTTCCCCGGAAGACCAGCATAACCTTCACATGCCCTTTTGGAATATTTGCTTATAGGAGAATGCCTTTTGGTTTATGTAATGCACCTGCTACTTTCCAACATTGTATGACTGCTATTTTTGAAGACATGTTAGGAGAGTCTATGGAAGTATTCATGGATGATTTCTCAGTTTTTGGGACTTCATTTGGGAGTTGTCTAAAAAAACTTGGAATCGATGTTAAAGCGTTGTATAAAATCAAATTTGGTTCTAAACTGGGAAAATGCAATTGCATGGTAAAAGAGGGGATTGTTTTAGGACATAAGATCTCACACCGAGGTATGGAAGTAGATAAGGCTAAGATTGAAGTTATTTCAAAACTACCTCCACCTAACTCTGTGAGAGCCATTAGAAGTTTTTTGGGACACGCTGGTTCTTATCGCAGGTTTATAAAAGATTTTTCACTAATAGCCAGATCGTTGACCAATTTACTTAGTAAAGCCATTAGAAGTTTATTGCTTCAAGAATTTGACATAGAAATCAGGGATAAGAAGGGGGCAGAAAACCTAGATGCAGATCACCTGTCAAGGTTAGAAAATCCAGCCCTAGAAGCTATAGATGAATCGGTCATATCCGAAAAATTTCTGGATGAGAATTTATGCACTTTATTTGCTATATTCTGACCCCCTTTTTGTTTCGAATATGTGCAGATCAAATGATCAAGATCTCTCAAGAAGAAGGTTTCCAAATCCTGGAACATTGTCACTACGGACCCGAGGGTGGTCACTTAGCTGCAGCTAATACTGCCAGAAAAGTATTGGAAGCAGGCTTCTACTGGCCTACGATATTCAAAGACGCCGCAACATATGCAGGATCCTACGATGCCTGTCAAAAAATAGGAAATACATCATAGTAGCCATAGAATATTTCTCGAAGTAACTTGAGGCACATGCACTACCTACTAATGATGCTAGAGTTGTGTGTAGGTTTCTTAGACAACTATTCTCTAGATTCGGATGCCCAAAAGCCCTAATCAGTGACCGGGGTACACATTTTTGCAACTCTCAAATGCAGAAGGTACTTCAGCAATATGGAGTTCAACATCGCCTTTCCACAGCATACCACCCTCAAACCAATGGGCGGGTTGAGGTAACCAATAGAGGAATAAAATGGATATTAGAAATGACTGTAGGTGTTAACCGTAAGGATTGGGCCATAAAACTTGATGATGCCTTATGGGCCTTTCGTACGGCATATAGAACCTCTACAGGATTTTCACCTTATAGATTGGTCTATGGAAAAGAATGTCATTTGCCTGTTGAAATTGAACATAGAGCTTACTGGGCAGTGCAAAAATGCAATCTAGATAATACCTTGACTAAGGAAAACCGAATTTTACAACTCAACGAATTGGATGAATGGGGGCTCAAAGCCTATGAAAATTCACATCAATTCAAGATGACAAGTAAACTCCGGCATGACAGGTGACTCAGATCCCAGAAGAATTTTGAACCAGGAGATAAAGTACTATTATATAACTCTCGGTTGAAATTATTTCCAGGAAAGTTGCATAGTTATTGGTCAAGCTTATTCACTATCACATAAGTATCGTCCTTTGGAGCATGTGTCATAATGGATTCTAACGGTACTACTCAAAAAGTGAACGGGCAACGCTTAAAATTCTACAAAGAACCACTCGACTTGTCCGAGCAGACTGTTGAATTTTCAGAATAAGGGAGTATTTTTTTCATTCTATTTATCTTTAATGTTTCTTTTATTCTATTTTTATTTCTTCTATTACCCTTGTTTTTTCTTGTTTCTTTTCTTTCTATTCCTCTTATTTAGTCACATAAGTGTGGGGTAAGATTTTTGTTTGTTTTTCCAGCTGTTGTTTTCTAATAAGAGTGGGGTAATAGGATATGCATGAACTCTGAGGACAGTGTAAACCTTAAGTGTGGGGTAGCAGTGCACAATGCACTATAGTAGTCAAAATTTGCATGTTTTCCCCATATTTCTCACTAAAATTGCACCCTTCCAAAAAAATTCAAAAATTTTCACTCTTTCAGACTTCAAAATCAGTATTGATTGGTTAATGAATCACTTAGAAATAGGGAATTCTTGATATTATTGAGCACAACCTAGTTTGGATTAGAAACATCAACCAAATACCTTTTCGAGACTGAAACTGAATAATATTAGACAAGTTGAGAATGTGTTAGCAATTTGAATGACTAGATGATACTCTGAGCTGAAAGTGAAAAAGTTAAAAGCAAAAAGGGTAGTTTGCAAGCGTCCTTTTCTACTCGAGCACCACTTCTGAAGGGAATTTAATGCCTGATGCCCTAAGGTCGTATAGATCTAGGAGTCATCGGAGTGGGGCTCGATACTTGGGTAGTTAAAGTTGATGTGTGAAAGCGAACACAAAAATACCCTGAACAATCAATTTAAAAATACATTGCCCAGTGTATTCTTTTATTGAAAATTATAAATGGAAAACCTTGACACCAAAGCTCAGAACTCATAAAGTTGTTTGTTGCTATTATATTCGACGATTGGTCGAATTATTATTTGGTAAAGGTTTAGAGAAGACTATATTGAGTTGACAATCTAGTCTAAATTAGTCCACACACTACACATTAGGGAGACATCGTGACTAAGAGTAGAATTCAATTGAGTTATTGAATTCATGTTGATTGACCTATCTTCGAGTATTTTAGACATGTCTTGGCCTGGATTGCAACTATGTTCTGTGTCTAAAGGTTACCACATCTGAGTTTCTACGCTACCGCCCCATCGTTAAGGGTAACGGCCCTACGCACGGCTCGGACTAAAGTCAGCAATGAACGGTACCCTATGTCACTTCGGTGTCATGCTGCTCGTCTTATAACCGCCGGCATAACACTCTACTCAGCCTACCTAGACTACTTTCAACCAACAGGGTGTTCCGCAGATTATTATCTAGTATGGCAGATACCAATACTAATTGATGCCTGTTAAACTAAACAGGTTATGAATAGACCGTGGTTACTGATACGCGAAAATCGTATCAACATTTTTAGCATGTTTTATGTATGTTTTAATGTGAAATCAGAGTAAATTGACATTAATTGTTTATTATTTACTTGATTTCACGGTTTTTATGATTTTGGAAGTGTCAGGTGAAAAGTAGACGAAAACAGCAAATTTTGGGGCAAAAACGCAATTTTTGGAAATGTTGACTCGGTCAAAGGTCCGGGACGGGCGTCCCGAACCCGGGACGGGCATCCCGACCCAGTCAAACCGCCAGGACGGGCGTCCTGAACCGGGACGGGCGTCCCGAACCTGGTCAACGAATCAACGGGCGTCCCGAACCGCCAGAAGCTGTCCCACATCGAATTTTTTGGAATTTTTCACTCCAGAAAGCTGCTATAAATACCCCAGGCCTCCAACAGTTGAAATCATCCCTCTCCACTCGATCTGAGTCATTAAGTGGTCTCCAGTGTACAATTCTCTAGTACACAAATCACTCAAGACTCAGATTTCAGTAGAAGTTTTCTTTCTTTCCTTTTTGTTTTCGTTTTTCTTAGTTTCTGAAAAATAGTCTCAGATCCTAGGGTTCGATAGATAGGTTCGTTTTTGGTATTCATAGAATACCGGGATTTCGTTAGGAGATCCTAAGAGAGATAGGGTGCGTGTTCTTAGTCAGATTAGGGCAATTTGCTTAAGCCCGGGATGTAAGGTAAAGCAATTGCTACTAGGTCTAAGGAGCGTTCTCTGAAGGCTCTGCCAAGCAGAGTAGGATCGAGCAGTCAGGAGCATACAGGAGCTGCAGCGCCGGCTGGACCTGCATAGAGTGGTGATTACTTTATGACAGTGGGTCCCCTAGACGAGGTTCTGTATGTTTACGAATTGTTTTATCTAAATATTAATTTGAATATCAGATTACGATTCTTATGAATATCTGTTTTATATGTTGAAGTTGTTATGATTTTCCAGAAATGGCCACCTGCTTAAATATTCATTATGTCTGCATGTCTATTGTCGTTCTTTTAAACTGAAATTAGGGTTATAGACAATTCCTAACCACGGTCTATTCATAACCTGTTTAGTTTAACAGGCATCAATTAGTATTGGTGTCTGCCATACTAGATAAATAATCTGCGGAACACCCCGTTGGTTGAAAGTAGTCTAGGTAGGCTGAGTAGAGTTTTATGCCGGCGGTTATGCGACGAGCAGCATGATACCGAAGTGACATAGGGTACCGTTCATTGCTGACTTTAGTCCGAGCCGTGAGTAGGGCCGTTACCCTTAATGATGGGGCGGTAGCATAGGAACTCAGATGTGGTAGCCTTTAGACACAGAACATAGTTGCATTCCAGGCTAAGATATATCTAAAACACTCGAATATAGGTCAATCAACATATAGGAACAGTATAACATAGAATCAGAACTCATCTTTAAAACACTTTTAGGGTTAATTAGACTTGAACCTAGTGGAGAATGGATCACCCTCTCATCAAAGTATTTGATGAAGATTGCATAACTGGATCATAAGATAAGAGTTAGGATAAGAGGCTAGTTACTACTAAGCCGTTGCCACTTCCCTGGGAGTACGATAATTAAATTAGTAAAATCGTAGATACTTTCCAATAGACTAGCTACACGATAGGTACTCTGCCTTAGATTCTGGCTGATTAAGTGACACCATAAGACTAAACGTGACAATTAGTCAATCATAGTCCTTAATTAATCATAATCGACATAGGGTAAAATAACACCTATTTAGTACGTCGGTCGGAATTCCCATCAGATTTTTGGCGCCGTTGCCGGGGAAACATCATAATGAATTTAGGATTATTGGCCACAATTCTAGAGACTTATAATAGGTAACGGTAGTAACCTAGACTTTTGATTAACACTTATGTTATACCAGTTAGGCAATCACTTTCCTGAATATAGGATTATCATAATTAATTAATTTTAGATGTTATCTGAAATTAAGACATTTAGGATAATCAAATTTTAGAAAATTATTCTAAAACCATATTGAGGAAATTTACATGCTTTCTAAATACATTCAAAATCCATAAAAATGTTTTTCTTGCTTTCTCATTTCACTTTCCTATTTTTTGTTATTTGGTATTGCTAACCAGACTTTGCACTCAGAGATGAAAAGAACAAGAGCAGCTGCAAACCAGGCAAAGAAAACCGAAAACCCTGATACTCCAGGGCCGAAGAAGACAAAGCCAGAGGGCCCCTCTAGGCCTGCACCAGAAGTACCCCGAGGGACTCTTCCTTCACAACCAGTGGAAGTAAACTCAAGCCCTGATGCCAGTGAACTAGTGAGACGATTCTTGAACACCCGTGAGCATAGTCCCACGGAAGAAGATCCTTCTGAGGATACCTTCCCTCCTAGAGAGGAACCCCAGAGATCTCCAAATCTCCCTCCTGCCCAGAGAGTTCCTATAAATCCACCCCCTACTGACCAAACACAAAATTCACCAACCTCTCCTGCATACACCCCAACACCTAATGAGCGCACCCCTTCATCTGCAGGAAGTACTAATGGTTATTATTCAATGTTGTCCACGCAGATAGATACGTTGAATCAAAGGGTGTATGAAATGGACCAAGGCATTGCCAGCAGATTGTGTCATTTAGACCAACTCAGTCTGAATATCACAGCTAACGTAGACCGTCTCAGAGCCACGGTCAATTCCCAGGAGAATCAAGGTGCACAACTCCTCCGGGAGATGGCTGATTTACGCAGTGAGCAAGGCAGGCAGAGGGAGGAGATGAGAGCAATACGCATAGAAATGCGAAGCATTCGAACATAACTACAAGAGATCAGAGATAGAAATCGTTAAAAAGGAATTAAAAAAAACAAAAAACAAATAAATTTTCGGAATTAGCACGTGTCCCGAGGCAACCCGGGACGGGCGTCCCGATTCTGGACGGGCGTCCAGCGGGACGGGAGTCCTGCCTCCGGGACGGGCGTCCCGAAGGCCGCCCCTTCTATAAAATTTCAATTTTTTCATTTTTCCCTCAAAATTCACTTCCAAAAATCCACCTCTCTCAAATAACTCTCTCTCTTTTCCTTTGGCAAACTTTTCAAATTTAAAATTTCAAATTTCCCTCAAAATTTAAATTTTAAATTTCCTTCCAAATTCGAATTTCCCTCCAGAATTCGAATTTCCCGCCAAAAATTTCAAAATCTTTCCCTAGCCTAATTTGATCCTTCTGAATTCAAATTCACCTCCAGAATTCGAATTCGAATCTTCCTTCCTACCTAAACTCCCAAAATCTCTCGAACACTTTCAAACCAAATGGCTGCCAAACGTGCTCGTACCTCGTCCACCATGACAGTCACCTCAGTGGCACATCCTTTTATGCTCTTTCCCTCCAGCACAGCATATCAGGAGAGATGTCACGGATTCATCGGGCGCACGATATTGACGGGCAGAACGCTGGATTGGGCAGCAGTACAGACACTGGGAGTAGAGACGGAGATCAGACGCATACTCGACGTACCACCTTACAGTCGAGTATTCATCGTCACAGAGCCCACCACCTGGAGCTAGATATCGAGAGCTCGGAGCTTACTCTGGTCGCCCCGACCACCGTTCCCACTGATTTTACCATCCTACGGAACATGGGAATGGTTGTCCGAGATGTGAGCGGCCGCTACACCATCCACACAGAGCAGCCAGGACAGGCCTCGGCATCAGAAGCAGCTCCACCGCCTATCCCTCCATCCGAGACGTTCGTGCCACGTACTGCCTTCGAACGACACATGTCGCACGGATTGGCAGAACTATCGGCACGATACAGTCGAGACATGGACCGGATTGACAGACGGCTGGCCATGATGGCTGACAGAGTTGACAGACGACTGGCGGTGATGGATGACAGGATCGCCATTGTCACCAGTAGGATTGAGGAGATACATCAGCAGACTTCCCGAGTAGCGGAGAACTTCGAGTTTGACTTGACAACCTTAGGTCCACTGGACGATGATCCGCCGGGTTCCTAGTCTCTCTCTCCTTCTTTCCTTTCCTTTCTTTTCTTTTTGCTGTTGTTTTTCTTGTTCTATGTGTGTAACATGTCTGGGCTGTATGACTATGAATCTATGTAAAAATTTGATTTATATGACATACAGCATTTTTGCATCATTTTATCTTTTGCCTTTTGTGTTTTATTTCTTGTTTTCAAATAAGTGTGGGGTAATTAGATATGAATGAACACTGAGGACAGTGCCAGACTTAAGTGTGGGGTAGCAGTGCACGGTGCACTGTAGCAGTTTGAAAAAATTTTGCATGCTTTTGCTTGTTTTCCCCGTATTTTTCACAACCTCCCAAAATTTTTCAAAATTTTTCCGTCTTTCAGACTTCGAAATGCAGTATGCTTGGTTAAACAATTGCTTATGTCTATGATATGTAGGTAGTATGTTATGGTTAGTAGGAAATAATTGATGACTATTGCTGAACTAATTGATTAGGAATAGGGAATTCCTGATAATTGAGCACAACTTTGTTTGGATTAGAGACCTCAACCAATTACCTATTCGAGACTTAACTAGATAAAATTAGACCAGTTGTGGATATATTGGCAGTTAGAATGACTAGATGAGACTCTGAGCTAAAAGTGAAAAGAACTTAAGAAAGTTAATTACAATAGGGTAGTTTGCCAGCGGCCTTCGCTACTCGAGCACCACTCCTTCGGGGAACTTAAAGCCTGATGCCCTAAGGTCGTGTAGATCTGGGAGTCATCGGAGTGGGACTCGCTACATGGGTAGTTGAAGTTGACGTGTTCTAAGCAGACTCGAAATACCCTGAATCCATAAAGAAAATAACTAAGTGCTAAGACATTAAAAATCTTATCACCAAAGCTCAGAACTCAGAAAGTTATCTGTTGTCAGTGTGTCTAGCGATAGGTCGAAGTATTATCTAGTAGCAGTTAAAGATAAGAGTTCATTGTGTTGACTATCTGGTCTAGACTAGTACACACACTACACATCAGGGAAGACCCTGTGACTAAGAAAAAAAAAAGTCCAACCTAGTTGTTGATCTGTTTTCTGCCTGATCATAACAAACTACTAGAGACATTTGAGACCTTGTCATAGCAACCTAACCAATCAGACCTGTGTTAAGAATTGTCTGAAGAATTTTTGGAATAAAAACATGACTAGGAATTTAAGTGACTGCACTACGGTTTAGAATCATTAACTCCATGTAGACTTTGCTTGAGGACAAGCAAAAAGCTAAGTGTGGGGTTATCTGATACGCGAAAATCGTATCACATTTTTAGCATGTTTTTATGTATGTTTTAATGTGAAATCAGAGTAAATTGACATTAATTGTTTATTATTTACTTGATTTCACGGTTTTTATGATTTTGGAAGTGTCAGGTGAAAAGTAGATGAAAACAGCAAATTTTGGGGCAAAAACGCAATTTTTGGAAATGTTGACTCGGTCAAAGGTCCGGGACGGGCGTCCCGAACCCGGGACGGGCATCCCGACCCAGTCAAACCGCCAGGACGGGCGTCCTGAACCAGGACGGGCGTCCCGAACCTGGTCAACGAATCAGGACGGGCGTCCCGAACCGGGACGGGCGTCCCGAACCGCCAGAAGCTGTCCCACATCGAATTTTTTATAATTTTTCACTCCAGAAAGCTGCTATAAATACCCCAGGCCTCCAACAGTTGAAATCATCCCTCTCCACTCGATCTGAGTCATTAAGTGGTCTCCAGTGTACAATTCTCTAGTACACAAATCACTCAGAGACTCAGATTTCAGTAGAAGTTTTCTTTCTTTCCTTTTTGTTTTCGTTTTTCTTAGTTTCTGAGAAATAGTCTCAGATCCTAGGGTTCGATAGATAGGTTCGTTTTTGGTATTCATAGAATACCGGGATTTCGTTAGGAGATCCTAAGAGAGGGATAGGGTGCGTGTTCTTAGTCAGATTAGGGCAATTTGCTTAAGCCCGGGATGTAAGGTAAAGCAATTGCTACTAGGTCTAAGGAGCGTTCTCTGAAGGCTCTGCCAAGCAGAGTAGGATCGAGCAGTCAGGAGCATACAGGAGCTGCAGCGCCGGCTGGACCTGCATAGAGTGGTGATTACTTTATGACAGTGGGTCCCCTAGACGAGGTTCTGTATGTTTACGAATTGTTTTATCTAAATATTAATTTGAATATCAGATTACGATTCTTATGAATATCTGTTTTATATGTTGAAGTTGTTATGATTTTCCGGAAATGGCCACCTGCTTAAATATTCATTATGTCTGCATGTCTATTGTCGTTCTTTTAAACTGAAATTAGGGTTATAGACAATTCCTAACCACGGTCTATTCATAACCTGTTTAGTTTAACAGGCATCAATTAGTATTGGTGTCTGCCATACTAGATAAAATAATCTGCGGAACACCCCGTTGGTTGAAAGTAGTCTAGGTAGGCTGAGTAGAGTTTTATGCCGGCGGTTATGCGACGAGCAGCATGATACCGAAGTGACATAGGGTACCGTTCATTGCTGACTTTAGTCCGAGCCGTGAGTAGGGCCGTTACCCTTAACGATGGGGCGGTAGCATAGGAACTCAGATGTGGTAGCCTTTAGACACAGAACATAGTTGCATTCCAGGCTAAGATATATCTAAAACACTCGAATATAGGTCAATCAACATATAGGAACAGTATAACATAGAATCAGAACTCATCTTTAAAACACTTTTAGGGTTAATTAGACTTGAACCTAGTGGAGAATGGATCACCCTCTCATCAAAGTATTTGATGAAGATTGCATAACTGGATCATAAGATAAGAGTTAGGATAAGAGGCTAGTTACTACTAAGCCGTTGCCACTTCCCTGGGAGTACGATAATTAAATTAGTAAAATCGTAGATACTTTCCAATAGACTAGCTACACGATAGGTACTCTGCCTTAGATTCTGGCTGATTAAGTGACACCATAAGACTAAACGTGACAATTAGTCAATCATAGTCCTTAATTAATCATAATCGACATAGGGTAAAATAACACCTATTTAGTACGTCGGTCGGAATTCCCATCAGTTAGGAATTGTCTATAACCCTAATTTCAGTTTAAAAGAATGGCAATAGACATGCAGACATAATGAATATTTAAGCAGGTGGCCATTTCCGGAAAATCATAACAACTTCAACATATAAAACAGATATTCATAAGAATCGTAATCTGATATTCAAATTAATATTTAGATAAAACAATTCGTAAACATACAGAACCTCGTCTAGGGGACCCACTGTCATAAAGTAATCACCACTCTATGCAGGTCCAGCCGGCACTGCAGCTCCTGTATGCTCCTGACTGCTCGATCTTACTCTGCTCAGCAGAGCCTTCGGAGAACGCTCCTCAGACCTAGTAGCAATTGCTTTACCTTACATCCCGGGCTTAAGCAAATTGGCCTAATCTGACTAAGAACACGCACCCTATCTCTCTCTTAGGATCTCCTAACGAAATCCCGGTATTCTATGAATACCAAAAATGAACCTATCTATCGAAGCCTAAGATCTGAGACTATTTCTCAGAATCTAAGAAAACGAAACAATAAAGAAAGAAAGAAAACTGAAACTGAAACCCGAGTCTCTCAGTGACTTGTGTACTCGAGAATTGTACACTGGAAGTCTCTGAATGACTCAGATCGAGTGGAGAGGGATGATTTCAACTGCTGGAGGCCTGAGGTATTTATAGCAGCTTCCTGGAGTGAAAATCTCTGAAAAATTCGATGTGGGACAACTTCTGGCGGCTCGGGACGCCCGTCCTGATCAGTTGACCAGGTCGGGATGCCCATCCCGAGTCCTGGACGCCCGTCCCGGTGGCTTGGCTTGGTCGGGACGCCCGTCCTGAACCTTTGACCGAGTCAACATTTCCAAAAATTGCATTTTTGCCCCAAAATTTGCTGTTTTCGTCTACTTTTCACCTAACACTTCCAAAATCATAAAAACTGTGAAATTGAGTAAATAACAATCAATTAAGATCGATTTCCTATCAATTTCACCCTAAATCATACATAAAAACATGCTAAAAAAGGTATATGATTTTCGCGTATCAACGCTCTCTAAAATTGTAAATAAACCTATACAAAAAACCTGAGAACACTAAGTGACTTGTATACACTATGGAAAATTGTATACTTGAAGTCATTAAATGACTCAGATCGAGGGGAGAGGAATGATTTCAACTGAGGAAGGCCTGGGGTATTTATAGTAGGGGAACTGGGTGAATTTCTCTTCAAAAATCGATGTGGGAATCTGAACTGGGGCTCGGGACGCCCGTCCTAGATCTGGGACGCTCGTCCCGGCCTATTGACCAGGTCAAGACGGCCGTCCCAAGTCCTGGACGCCCGTCCTGGTCTGTTGACCAGGTCAGGATGCCTGTCCTGGGTTCTGGACGCCCATCCCGACTTCCGAACTTATGAAAATCACGCTTTTGCCCCGATATTTGCCATTTTCTTGTACTTTTCACCTGACATTTCCAAAATCACAAAAACTGTGAAATTGAGTTAATAACAATCAATTAAGAGCGATTTAACACCAATTTCACCCTAAATTGTGCCTAAAAACATGCTAAAAAGTTATATGATTTATGCATATCATTAATCATAGACACTCTGGTTTAATAGTCAGCAATCCCTTTCTTTAGTACTCCAGTGAGAAAAGCCCACATCAAGAGCATACACCTAATATTGAACATATCTTCTTTTTTTCCCTGATAACCTAAAACAACTAGATGACATATTTGTTTTAAGATTAAAAAAAAGAAACTAAATTTGTGGAATAACTAAAAGGCATCAAACCACTCTTTCTCTCTCACACACAGCAAAATACATAAATACAACTAAAAAAAGAGTCGTCGCTTGGCTACAATGCAACTGCATTTCGACACCGGAGCAAAAGCATGAGAACTCATTACGAAAACTAAACACTTGAATATCAAAGAGTCGAGGTTGGTTAAACTGAAGAATAGTAACACAATTTAAATTGAATAAAACTAGGGGGTGAGAACAATTAAACTATTTCAGTATAATGAGAGTACAATAAGATATAATTACGTCAAATTAAAGCCCATCATCTCCCTAATGAGGAAAGCCTATTTAATAATTAAAATTCAAATATGCACCAAATTTCTACCATTATATTCCGGAAGTAAAACATTAGAAAAGAAACCAAATTACAGATGCAACACGAAAAGAAGAAGAAAAAAAAACAGACAAAAGCACCAAGAAACGTGTAAAAATAAAATGAGATAATAAATTAGCGCGGACTGACCTCCTCTTTAGATCCAGCTCCATAGAAAGTGTCGACAGTGGCGTCGAGCAGGGCAACATCAATCGGCTGACTCAAATCCCCAAGTTTCTCGGCCGCCATGGAGAGATCAAAACACTGAAAAATATAAAACCCTAGAAATTGAACTTATCAGAGTTAACACTCCAAAAACCCTAGTCTTAACAAAAAGAACGAGTACGGACCAAACCCTAAGAATAGTCGCACGTATACATACAAATTATATGTATGTATAATAATAATTATATAATAATAAAATGCCACTTCATGGTAAAAGAAGGGATTGTATTAGGACACAAGATCTCACACCGAGGTATGGAAGTAGATAAGGCTAAAATCGAAGTTATTTCAAAACTACCTCCACCCAAGAATGTGAGAGTCGTTAGGTGTTTTTTGGGACACGCTGGCTTTTATCGTAGATTTATAAAAGATTTCTCACTAATAGCCAGGTCGTTGACCAATTTACTTGGAAAGGACGTTCTATTGGTCTTTGATGAAAAATGTCTAAAAGCCTTTAATAGACTTAAGGAATTTCTAACTACTGCGCTTATCATGACATCACTTGACTGGAGTTTACCTTTTGAACTAATGTGTGATGCTAGTGATTATGCAGTAGGAGTAGTTTTAGGATAGAGACATGATAAGAAATTTCATGTAATATATTACGCTAGTAAAACTTTAACTGATGCTCAGGAAAATTACACTACGACAGAAAAGGAATTATTAGCAGTAGTATACGTATTTCATAAATTTCGATCTTATCTACTCCTGTCTAAAACCATAGTTTATACTGATCATTCTGCATTAAAGTACTTGTTCAATAAAACCGATGCAATGCCAAGATTAATCAGATGGGTTTTATTGCTTCAAGAATTCGACATAGAAATTCGGGATAAGAAAGGGGCAGAAAACTTAGCTACAGACCACTTGTCAAGGCTAGAGAATCCAGCTCTAGAAGCTGTAGATGAATCAATAATATCTGACAAATTTTCGGATGAGAATCTATGTGCATTGTTTTCTATTTTCTCACCCCCTTGGTTTGCAGATATAGCAAATTATTTGGTAGCTCAGACTCTTCCTAATGATATCACTGTTCAACAGAGAAGAAAATTCTTTGCTGACCTTAAATATTACTATTGGGAAGATCCCTTTCTGTTTCGAATATGTGCAAATCAGATGATCAGGAGATGTGTCTCTCAAGAAGAAGGTTTCCAAATTCTGGAACATTGTCACTGCAGACCCGCAGGCAGTCACTTAGCTGCAGCTAATACCTCCCGGAAAGTATTAGAAGCAGGCTTCTACTAGCCTACCATATTCAAAGACGCCGCAACGTTCACAGGATCGTGCGATGCCTGTCAGAAAGCTGGAAACATATATTCTCGAGACAGTCTACCCCATCAGGTAATTCAAAGTGTAGAGATATTTAACATATGGGGTATAGATTTTATGGGTCCATTTCCTCCCTCTTTTGGTAAGAAGTACATCATAGTAGCTGTAGAATATTTCTCAAAATGGCATGAGGCGCAAACCCTACCTACTAATGATGCTAGAGTCGTGTGAAGATTCCTTAAACAGCTATTCGCTAGATTTGGATGCCCGAAATCCCTAATTAGTGACCGAGGTACACACTTCTGCAACTCTCAATTGCAGAAGGTACTTCAGTAATATGGAGTTCAATATCGCTTTTCCACAGCATACTGATATGCACAAATCATATACCCTTTTTAGCATATTTTTAGACATAAATTAGGGTAATATTTGAATGTATTTGATCTTAATTGAATCAAATTGACATAAAATTGCTTAAATTTTGATTTTGGGAGGTTTAGGAGCAAATTGCACGAAAACAGCGAATTTTGGGGCAAAAATGCAATTTTTGGAAATGCTGAGTTCGAGACGGGCGTCCCGACCCAGTCAAAGCACCAGGACGGCCGTCCCAAGATCGGGACGGGCATCCCGAGCACCAGAAGTTGTCCCACATCGAAATTTTTGGAAAAATTCACTCCAGAAAGTTGCTATAAATACCCAAGCCTCCAAGAGTTGAAATCATCCCTCTCCACTTGATCTGAATCATTCAGTGACTTCAAGTATACATTTTTCTATAGTATACAAGTCATTGAGTGATCTCAGGTGTTTCATTCAAGTATTCTAGTATACGAGAGTTTCTCATTTTCTTTGCTTTCTGAGAGTCTATCTCAGAATCTTAGATTACGACTAGATAGGGTTCATTTTTTGTATCACAAAATACCGGGATTTCGTTAGGAGATCCTAAGAGAGAGATAAGGTGCGTGTTCTTAGTCAGATTAGGGCAATTTGCTTAAGCCCGGGATGTAAGGTAAAGCAATTGCCACTAGGTCTGAGGAGCATTCTCCGAAGGCTCTGCCGAGCAGAGTAGGATCGAGCAATCAGAAACGTACAAGAGTTGCAGTGCCGGCCGGACTTGCATAAAGCGGTGACTACTTTATGATAGTAGGTCCCCTAGACGAGTTTTTGTATGTTTATGAATTGTTTTATCTAGATATTGATTTGATACTGAATTTATATATCATACATGTTTTACAATTTGAGATGCTATCCATTTTCCCGGGAAGATCATAGAGCTAGAATTATCATTATGAATGTTGAAGTGTCGTGTCCTTTTAAATTAAACTAGGGTTATAGACAACTCCTAACCAAGGTCTTAATCATAACCGGTTTAGTTTAATAGACTGTAAAATGTCTGCCAGATTAGGAAGAAATAACAAAACAGATCACCATGTTTGTTAGAGTACCCTAATAAAGCTAAGTTTGTACGCTAGGCCAATCCTAGGGTTAACTGGCATGATACCAAAGTGATATAGGGTATCGTTCATGGATACTTTAATCTGACAGATGAGAAGGATCATCCCAAGGTAGGGGTGAATACACCAGGTAACTCGGATATGGTAAACAGATGGTTACATTTCATAATTGCCCTAGAGATCAAGATATATCTAAAATGTTCGAAGATAAGGTCAAACAAATTGTAATAACTGAGCTTAAATTGATGAATGCATGTCTACTCTTGAGTGCTATTTGCTTGTTATGGGTGATTGGGATCACCAATCAATCTCAAAGTATTGATTATCGATTGACTAATTAGATAAATAAGATGAATTTTAGGATTAAGGGATAGTTGCTACTAAGCTGTTACCAGTTCCCTGGGAGTACGATATTAATAAATTAAAATCGGTAGATACTTTCCAAGAACTAGCTACACGATAGGTACTTTGCCTTAGGTTTTGATTGATTAAGTGACAACAATTAATGCTAAAGTGACAGTTAGTAAGACTCAGTCCTTAATTACTCATAATCGACATAGGTAAATAAAAGCCTATCTCTTAGCATACTAATCGGAACGTATCACATACCATCCTCAAGCCAATGGGCAGGCTAAGGTAACCAATAGAGGAATAAAGAGAATCCTAGAAAAGACTGTAGGTGTTAACCGTAAGGATGGGGCCATGAAGCTGGATGATGCATTATGGGCCTTCCGTACGGCATACAGAACCACTACGGGATTTTCGCCTTATAGACTAGTCTATGGAAAAGCATGTCACCTTCCTATTGAACTTGAACATAGAGTTTACTGGGTAGTGCGAAAATGCAATCTAGACGATAACTTAACTAAGGAACACCGGATTTTACAACTCAACGAATTGGATGAGTGGAGGCTCAAAGCCTATGAACACTCACATCAATTCAAGATGACAAGTAAACTCCGGCATGACAGGCGACTCAGAGCCCAGAAGAATTTTGAACCAGTGGATAAAGTATTGTTATACAACTCGTGATTCAAACTTTTCCCATGAAAGTTGCGTAGCTGCTGGTCAAGCCCGTTTACTACTCAAAAAGTGAACGGGCAACGCTTAAAGATCTATAGAGAACCATTCGACTTGTCCGAGCAGACTGTTGACTTCACAGAATAAGGGAGTATTTCTTTCATTTTATTTCATTTTCCTATATTTTGTTATTTCCTTTGTTGTCCTATTCTTGCTCTTACCCTTAGTCAAATAAGTGTGGGGCAAGAATTTTTCTGTTTTGTTTTTATTTCTCCTTGTTTTTCAAATAAGTGTGGGGTAATTTAGATATGCATGGACACGGAGGACAGTGTCAAACTTAAGTGTGGGGTAGCAGTGCACAATGCACTGTAGCAGTAAAACTTTTGCATGTTTTTCCCGTATTTTCACTAGAATTACACCCTTCCAAAAAAATTCAAAAATTTTCACTCTTTCATACCTCAAAATGCAGTTATGATTGGTAAAGAATTGCTGATGTCTATGATATGTATGTAGAATATTATGATCAGTAGGAGACAACGTGATAACTTTCTTGAATTTATCGATTAGAAATAAGGAATTCCTGATACATGAGCACAACTTAGTTTGGATTAGAGACCTCAACCAAATACCTTTTCAAGACTTAGCTAAATAATATTAGACCAGTTGAGGATATATTAGCAGTCTAACTGACTAGATGATGCTCTGAGCTGAAAGTGAAAAAAGTTAAATAAATACGGAAGTTTGCAAGCGGCCTTTGCTACTCGAGCACCACTCCTTAAGGGAACTTAAAGCCCGATGCCCTAAGGTCGTGTAGGTCTGGGAGTCATCGGAGTGGGACTCGCTACATGGGTAGTTAAAGTTGACGTGTGAAAGCAAACATAAAATACCCTAAAAATCAATCTAAAAATACATAGCCCAGTGTATTCTTATATTGAAATGCTTAATTGAAAATATTGTCACCAAAGCTCAGAACCCAGAAGGTTGTTTGTTGGTGGTATGTCTAGCGACCGGTCGAAGTATTATCTGGTAAGAGTCAAGATAAGAGTTTATTGTGTTGACAATCTAGTCTGGACTAGTACACACACTACACATCAAGAAGACCTTGTGATTGAGAGATGAGTTCAATCTAGTTATTAAGTTGTTAACCCTGCTGGATCATGATAATCTACTAGAGACATTTGAGACCTTGTCATGGCAATTGAACCATTCGGACCTGTGTTGTGAATTATCTGATTCAGTGATAAATTTTGGAATAAAAACATGGCTAGAAATTTTAAGTGATGGCACCTATGATTTAAAATCAATAACTTCAGGTAGAGGACAAGCAAAAAGCTAAGTGTGGGGTTATATGATATGCATAAATCATATCGGTGTTAAATCGTTATCAATTGACTGTTATTAACTCAATTTTTCAGTTTTTGTGATTTTGGAAGTGTCAGGTGAAAAGTGCAAGAAAATGGCAAATTTCAGGGCAAAAACGTGATTTTCAGAAGTTCAGAAGTCGGGATGGGCGTCCAGAACCCAGGATGGGCATCCAGGACTTGGGACAGCCGTCCTGACATGGTCAATAGGCAGGGACGGGCGTCCCAGATCTAGGACGTGCGTCCCGAATGCCTGGTCAAAGTCCTACATCGAATTTTTGAGAGAAATTTACCCAGTTCCCCTGCTATAAATACCTCAGGCCTTCCTTAATTGAAATCATTCCTCTCCACTCGATCTGAGTCATTTAGTGACTTCAAGTATACAATTTTCTATAGTATACAAGTCACTTAGTGATCTTAGGTTTTATTATAGGTATATTTATAGTTTTAGAGAGTGTCTCGTGTTCTTCGTTTCTGAGAGTCTATCTCAGATCCTAGAATACGACTAGATAGGTTCGTTTTTGGTATTCATAGAATACCTAGGATTTCATAGGGAGATCCTAAGAGGGCACTAGGTGTTTGAAGAGTCAGTCAACAAGGTTGTGCTTAAGCTGGGTATTAAGGTAAAGCATAGCTACTAGGCTGAGGAAGCGTCCTCCGAAGGTTCTGCCGAGTAGAGTCGGGTCGAGCAGTCCAACATATACAAGCAGTTGCTCCATCAGCGGACTACGTAAAGGGTGAATACTTTATGGCATCGGTCCCCTTGTCCCTCTCTTTATATGTCTGTACTATGTTTGTCCAAATAACTATTATGAATATTAAACTATGATTGTATGAATATGTATTTTGCATGTTGAAGCTATTTATATTTTTCTGGAAATGTTTACCAGCTTAACTATCATTATGATTGAATGCCTACCGTAGTTTCTTTTAAACTAGATGAATGGTTATAGACAATTCCTAACCACGGTCTAATCATAACCTGTTTAGTTTAACATGCATTAATTTAGGACTTCCCATTGGAAGCATTAATGTCTGCCATATTAGATGAAATAACCTATAGATCACCATGTTTGTTAAAGTAGTCTAAGTAGGCTGAGTTTGTGCGTTTATGCCGGCGTTAGGGCTAGCGGCATGATTTCTTGAGTGACACAAGACTTTCATGGATGCCTTTAGCTCGAACCGTAAGTAGGGCCGTCATTAAGGTAGGGCGGTTTATCAGGTAACTCAGATGTGGTACACTTGTAGAATCAGTACATAATTGCAATCTAGACCAAGATATATCTAAAATACTCGAAGATAGGTCAATCAACATGTAGGAACAGTATAACATAAAATTAGAACATTATCTGTAAAACACTCTTGTAGGCTTAAATAGACTTGAACCTAGTGGAGAATGAATCACCCTCTCATCAAAGAATTTGATGAACGATTGCATAACTGGATCATAAGATAAGAGTTAAGGTAAGAGGATAGTTACTACTAAGTCGTTACCACTTCCTTGGGAGTACGATAAGTTGATTAAATTAAAATCGTAGATACTTTCCAACAGACTAGCTACACGATAGGTACTCTACCTTAGGTTCTGATTGATTAAGTGACAACATAGAGACTAAATGTGACAATTAGTCATTCTAAGTCCTTAGTTATTCATAATCAACATAGGGTAAAATAACGCCTATTTTAGCATATCAGTCGGAACGCATCAGTTCCCTTCGCCTTTCAACCTTGTCTTGTTGACACACCAAACACGTTCGGACGTACGCTTCAATGTCATCCTCCAACCTTGGCCAAAATAATCTTCATGCCAACAAAGAACGAGTTCTTTCAATGCCAAGATGACCAACCCACAACGAATCATGTGCTTCCTTAAGCAACATCCTTCTCAACTCTCCACTAGGGACATAGGCTCACCCACCTTTGGCATACAGTATGCCATCATCGAGCCAATACCTTCTCATAGTGCCATCCTGCACTAAAGATATTAGTTTCTGATAAACAGGGTCATTAGGTGCATACTCATGTATTTTTGCTACAAAATCTGATTCCACAATTGAAATCGATAATAGGGTCATGCACTCAATCCGCCTACTCAATGCATCTGTCACCACGTTTGCCTTGCCCGCCCTATGCACCTGATATGCATAAATCATATCACATTTTTAGCATGTTTTTAGGTATGATTTAGAGTGAAATTGAGGGCAAATCGGTCTTAATTGTTCGTTATTAACTCAATTTCACAGTTTTTATGATTTTGGAAGTGTCATGTGAAAAGTAGAAGAAAATGGCAAATTTCGGGGCAAAAACGCAATTTTTTAGAAGTTCGGAAGTCGGGGAGGGCGTCCCGAATCAGGACGGGCGTCCTGACCTGGTCAACAGGCCAAGACGGGCGTCCTGAGCTGTAATTCCAAGTCCCACATCGAATTTTTGATGAAAAATCACTCCAGAAAGCTACTATAAATACCCCAGGCCTTCCTCAGTTTAATTCATCCCTCTCCACTTGATCTGAGTCATTTAGTGAGTTCAAGTGTACACTTTTCTCGAGTACATAAGTCACTGAGAGACTCGGGTTTAGTTTAAGTTTTCTTTCTTTCTAGTTAGTGTTTTGTTTTCTTAGATTCTGAGAAATAGTCTCAGATCTTAGGCTTCGATAGATAGGTTCGTTTCTGGTATTCATAGAATACCCGAGATTTCGTTAGGAGATCCTAAGAGGGCTCGAGGTGTTCGAAGAGTCAGTCCACAGGGCTGGGCTTAAGCTGGGTATTAAGGTAAAGCCCAGTTACTAGGCTAAGGAAGCGTCCTCTGAAAGTTCTGTCGAGCAGAGTCGGGTCAAGCAGTACGACATATACAAGCAGTACACTCCATCGGCGAGACTAAGTAAAGGGTCATTTCTTTATGGCATCAGTCCCCCTGTCCCTCTCTTTATATGTTGTACTGTGGTTGTCCAAATATCAATTATGAATACTGGATTATGATTTCTATGAATATTTGTTATACATGTTGAAGTTCTTATGATTTTCCGGAAATGGCCACCTGCTTAATATACATTATGTCTGCATGTCTAATGTAGTCTCTTTTAAACTAAAATTAGGGTTATAGACAATTCCTAACCACGGTCTATTCATAACCTGTTTAGTTTAACATGCATCAATTAGTATTGGTGTCTGCCATACTAGATAAAATAACATGTGGAACACCCTGTTTGTTAGAGTAGTCTAGGTAGGCTAAGTTGCGTTTTTATGCCGGTGTTAGGGCGAGCGGCATGATCCCCGAAGTGACATAGGGCTTTCATGGATGCCTTTAGCTCGAACCGTGAGTAGGGCCGTCATTAAGGTAGGGCGGTTTATTAGTTGACTCAGATGTGGTACACCTTTAGACTCAGAACATAGTTGCAATCCAGGCTAAGATGCATCTAAAATACTCGAAGATAGGTCAATCAACATGTAGGAACAGTATAACATAGAATCAGGACGTTATCTATAAAACACTTTTAGGCTTAATTAGACTTAAACCTAGTGGAGAATGGATCACCCTCTCATCAAAGTTATTGATGACGATTGCATAACTGAATCACAAGATAAGAGTCAGGATAAAAGGCTAGTTACTACTAAGTCGTTACCACTTCCTTGGGAGTACGATATTTATTTAATAAAATCGTAGATACTTTCCAACAGACTAGCTACACGATAGGTACTCTGCCTTAGGTTATGGCTGATTAAGTGACACCATAGAGACTAAATGTGACAATTAGTAAATCTCAGTCCTTAATTACTCATAATCAACATAGGGTAAAATGACACCTATTTAGCATATCAGTCGGAAACGCATTATATTTTTGGCGCCGTTGCCGGGGAAATATCATAATGAATTTAGGATTCCTGATCAAAATTCTAGAGAATTATGATAGGTAACGGTAGTAACCTAGACCTTAGACACAACACTTATCTTATGCTAGTTAGATAATCACTTTCCGAAATATAGGGTTATCATAACTAACTAATTTTAGACATTATCTAAAATTAAGACACTTAGGATAATCAAATTTTAGAAAATTATTCTAAAACCATATTAAGGAAATTTAACTGCTTTCAAAATAAAATGTAAAAAGAAAAAAAAAGTTTAAAATTTAAAACCCGAAAAAATGTATTTTTCTTGCTCAATGGTAAGTTGTTCTTTTCCCTATCTCTGGTTCTTTCTTAGTTGGTTTCTTAATTGCTCTTTTTCGTGTTTTTCTATTACTTCGAAGAAATAAAAATGGAAATGAGGATAAAAAATATTTTCTTCTGAGTTGCAAAATTTTGCTTAGATTTTTATTGGGAAGAAACTCCATTTTAGAATTTTCTTAGAGTCATACCGGCTTTATTAGGACGAGTTATGAAATAATTTTTCCTTAATAGCTAGACCTCTGAATGTTCTATTGGAAAAAGGATGTTCCTTTTGTTTTGCTGATAATTACATGAGATCTTTTAAACCAAAAGGAATTACTGCACCCATTATGACATCACCTAATTGAAATATGCTTTTTGAATGAATATGTGATGCAATGATGTAGTAAGAATTGTTTTAGGACAGAAACATGATAAGAAAGTTCATGTATGATAAATTCTGATCTTATCTAGTCTTGTCTAGAAACAACAGGTTACACTGGTCACTCTGAGATATATGTGTTCAATAAAACTAATGCTGAACCATAATTGATTAAGTTAAGTTTTGTTGTTACTTGAATTTGATATAGAATGAAGGGATAAGAAGAAGGGTTGAAAATCTAGAAAGCAAACCATTTGTCAAGATTAGAAAACCCCGAGTTAGAGGCTATTGTAATACTGATAAATTTTTGATGAAAACTTATTTGCATTGTTTGCTATGTATAATAAGTCTCATCTGTGGTTTATTGTGGTTGCAAATTATCTAGTCACTGAATGAGTTCCAAGTAATGTGACTTATCAACAAAAGAAGAAATTCTTCGATGATTTGAAATATTACTACTGGGCAGATTTCTCTTCTATTTCAAAGTTTTGCAGATCAGTTGATCAGAAGATGTATCTCGGAAGGCGAAGGCCACATGATTTTGAAGCATTGCAGGAATCTATGGGAGACCAACTAACTGCTATCAACATTGTCTGGAAAGTGTTGGAAGTAGACTCTTGTTGACCCACCATATGCAAGGATTTTGTATCTCTGATACAGTCCTACGATGCTTGCCAAATAACAGGTAACACCTCTTCCAGAGATCGCCTACCCCAGCAAGGTATATAGAGTCTTGAAATCTTTAATATCTAAGGTATTGATTGAATCCTTTTCCCTTCTTCCTTTGAAAATAATTACATCATAGTAATCGTGGAACACTTTTCAAAAATGGCCTGAACCACATGTATTACCTACTAATGATGTTAAAGTCATGTGCAGATTCTATGAGAAGTTGTTTTCCAAATTCAGAGTGCCAATGTCTTAAGAAGAAACGTTCAGTCTGTGTATCAAATATGTGAAGTCTGCCAAGTACCACACTTTAGCAGGGATTGCTATGGGAATGAAATACGAACTATTCCAAAAAGAGGTAGGAGTAGGTTACTCCATAATGCTACTCCAATGGGAAATGCATACAATCCCAGCTGGAGGAATCATACAGGATTTAGCTGAGGAATAATTCGGTAGCTGGAAACTTTCAGAAGATACCACCACAGCAAAACCCCTACCCGCAGAATCAACAGATGAGATACTGGCTACAATTAAAACCAGACCAGTGCAAACAAGTGATCTACCAAGTGGTATCGAAGGGTCGAGGGATATAGAGGAATTTGGCATTGTATCAGGAGCACAGCAATGGAGGAGCTTGCATCCCCTGCATACAAATCAGCTGTGAGAAACTTCCCCTAGGAAGTCTCAAATTCTTGGGCCCAGATCTACACCACTGGAGCCTCCTACCACCACGGCTTCGCCAAAGCTTCAGGTATCTTTTCTGCCATTCGAAAATTGCATGCAATACCTTCACTGACATTGGAAGGTAGGCACACCAATCCAAAGAAGTCTCATTCCTAGACACGTTCCTTCTGGACACGTTGCTACGATTACGAGAAACTTTGTAAATTATTCAAGGAAACAGTCCTTGGGGCTTGAGTCATTCCTCAAATGGATATGCCACTACCTGGAGCTCGACAATGAAGGATCAGAGCTGACGTCATCCATTCCAATATCTAGAGCTTGCAGAGTCAAGAACACCTCAGCAATAGCACATGGCTAAGGTGAAGAGCCAATTGACAGATCAGAAAAGACCCTTCTACTCGCGACATGAAGGAAGTTTTTCTAATCCTCATATTCCTTTACTTTTATTTTCTTTGTTTTGTGTTCTGTTTTGTTATTTCCATTATCCTTCTTGTTTTGTTGCTTTATTTTCTCTCCTACGCATAGTTATTCGAATAAGTGTGGGGTAAGAGTTCTTTGTTTTGTTTTCATTTCTTCTTGCTTTCAAATAAGTGTGGGGTAGTTTAGATATGCATGAACACTGAGGACAGTGTCAGACATAAGTGTGGGGTAGCAGTGCACGGTGCACTGTAGTAGTTTTTGAAAAACAATTGCATGATTTTGCTTGTTTTCCCCGTATTTTCACACCCTTCCAAAATTTTTCAAAATTTTTCATTCTTTCAGACTTCTAAATGCGGTATGATTGGTTAAACTTTGCTCATGTCTATGATATGTATGTAGAATGTTATGGTTAGTAGGAGACAATGTAATAACTATTTAGAACTTATTGATTAGGAATAGGGAATTCCTGATAACTGAGCACAACTTAGTCTGGATTAGAGACCTCAGCCAATTACTTTCTCGAAACTTAACTAGATAAGATTAGACCAGTTGTGGATGTATTGACAATTAGGATGACTAGATGAGACTCTGAGCTAAAAGTGAAAAGAACACAAAAGAGAGTTAATTAAATAAGGGTAGTCTGCCAGCGGCCTTCGCTACTCGAGCACCACTCCTTCGGGGAACTTAAAGCCTGATGCCCTAAGGTCGTGTAGGTCTGTGAGTCATCGGAGTGGGACTCGCTACATGGGTAGTTGAAGTTGACGTGTTCTAAGCAGACTCAAAATACCCCGAATCTATAAAAGAAAAAAAATCCATAAGTGCTAAAATATTAAAATCTGATCACCAAGGCTCATAACTCAGAAAGTTGTCTGTTGTTAGTATGTCTAGCGACAGGTCGAAATATTATCTGGTAGTAGTTAAGACAAGAGTATATTGTGTTGAGTATCTGGTCTAGACTAGTACACACACTACACATCAGGAAGACCTTGTGACTAAGAAAAGAGTTCAACCTAGTTGTTAAGTTGTCAACTGCTTGACTATAACAATCTACTAGAGACATTTGAGACCTTGTCATAGCAACTGATATGCATAAATCATATCACATGTTTAGCATGTTTTTAGGCATGATTTAGGGTGAAATTGAGGGTAAATTGGTCTTAATTGTTCATTATTAACTCAATTTCACAGTTTTTATGATTTTGGAAGTGTCAGGTGAAAAGTGGAAGAAAATGGAAAATTTCAGGGCAAAAATGCAATTTTTCAGAAGTACGGACTTCGGGGAGGGCGTCCCGGTTCAGGACGGGCGTCCTGACCTGGTCAACAGGTTGAGACGGGCGTCCAGGACTCGGAACGGCAGTCCTGACCTGATCAACAGACTAGGACGGGCGTCCCAATCCGGGATGGGCGTCCCGAACCAGAAATTCAAGTCCCACATCGAATTTTTGAGAGAAAATCACTCCAGAAAGCTGCTATAAATACCTCAGGCCCTCCTCAGTTGAATTCATCCCCACTCGATCTGAGTCATTCAGTGGTTTCCAGTGTACAATTCTCGAGTACACAACTCACTCGGAGACTCAGATTTCAGTATAAGTTTTCTTTCTTTCCTTTTTGTGTTTCGTTTTTCTTAATTTCTGAGAATTAGTCTCAGATCTTAGGGTTTGATAGATAGGTTCATTTCTGGTATTCATAGAATACCCAGGATTTCGTTAGGAGATCCTAAGAGGGCTCTAGGCGTTCGAAGAGTCAGTCCACAGGGCTGGGCTTAAGCTGGGTATTAAGGTAAAGCCCAGTTACTAGGCTGAGGAAGCGTCCTCCGAAGGTTCTGTCGAGCAGAGTCGGGTCAAGTAGTACGACATATACAAGCAGTACACTCCATCGGTGAGACTAAGTAAAGGGTCATTTCTTTATGGCATCAGTCCCCCTGTCCCTCTCTTTATATGTTGTACTGTGGTTGTCCAAATATCAATTATGAATACTGGATTATGATTTCTATGAATATTTGTTATACATGTTGAAGTTCTTATGATTTTCCGGAAATGGCCACCTGCTTAAATATTCATTATGTCTGCATGTCTAATGTAGTTTCTTTTAAACTAAAATTAGGGTTATAGACAATTCCTAACCACGGTCTATTCATAACCTGTTTAGTTTAACAGGCATCAATTAGTATTGGTGTCTGCCATACTAGATAAAATAACATGCAGAACACCCTGTTTGTTAGAGAAGTCTAGGTAGGTTGAGTAGAGTGTTATGCCGGCGGTTATGGGCCAGCGGCGTGATTCCTGAAGTGACATAGGGCTTTCATAGCTGACTTTAGTTCGAACCGTGAGTAGGGCCGTTTACCTTAACGATGGGGCGGTAGCATAGAGACTCAGATGTGGTACACCTTTAGACTCAGAACATAGTTGCATTCCAGGCTAAGATATATCTAAAACACTCGAAGATAGGTCAATCAACATATTGGAACATTATAACATAGAATCAGAACTTTATCTATAAACACTTTTAGGCTTAATTAGACTTAAACCTAGTGGAGAATGGTTCACCCTCTCATCAAAGTTATTGATGAAGATTGCATAACTGGACTATAAGATAAGAGTTAGGATAAAAGGCTAGTTACTACTAAGCCGTTACCACTTCCTTGGGAGTACGATAATTATTTAATAAAATCGTAGATACTTTCCAACAGACTAGCTACACGATAGGTACTCTGCCTTAGGTTCTGGCTGATTAAGTGACACCATAGAAACTAAATGTGACAATTAGTCAATCTCAGTCCTTAATTACTCCTAATCAGCATAGGGTAAAATAACACCTATTTAGCATATCGGTTGGAAACCCATCAGATTTTTGGCGTCGTTGCCGGGGAAATATCATAATGAATTTAGGATTATTGGCCACAATTCTAGAAACTTATGATAGGTAGCGGTAGTAACCTAGACTTTAGAGTTACACTTATCTTATACTAGTTAGACAATCACTTTCCGAAATATAGGATTATCATAACTAACTAATTTTGGATATTATCTGAAATTAAGACATTTAGGATAATCAAATTTTCGAAAATTATTCTAAAACCATATTGAGGAAATTTATCTGCTTTCTAAATAAAAATAAAAGAGAAAAAAATGTTTCTTGCTTTTCTATTTTACTTTTCTTCCTATCTTTGTTATTTGTTATTTCTAACCAGACTTTGCACTCATAGATGAAGGAAACAAGAACCCAGGATAATCTGGACGAATTAGAAAATAACATCAATCCTTTCCTAGAGATCAAAACAACTCCTGCTTCTCCCGAATATACTCCTGCTTCTCCCGAATATACTCCTGCATCTCCTGAATATACTCCAAAATCCCCCGAATACACTCCAAAATCTCCTGAGTATACTCCTGCATCCCCAACACCTAACAACCAACCACCTTCATCAGAGGACAGCACTAACAGTCCCCAATCAGCCTTGGCTGCCCAGGTAGATGATATATCTCACAAGATAAGCGCCATGACTCAGACAATACCAGGCAGACTAAGACGGTCATATCAGGCTGTTCTAGCTGTAAGTTCTGAAGTAACCCAACTTAGAACCACAATAGAACGCCAAAATGTGCAAATACTCCGAGAGGTGATGAAAATCTTAAAGGAACAAAGGAACTAGTAGGAGGAGATGCGAAACATACGAGTAGAACTACAAGAGATCAGAGATAAGGGTCGTTGAAAAAAGGAAGATTCTTTTACTTTTATTCTCAGCAAATAAATTGTTTGAACTAAACCTGAATAATTGACCCCTATTTTCTAATTTCAAACATTTAAAGGGTCCTTTATTTTATTCAACAATTTTCTTCAAACATTTTATTTTCAAATTTCTATGAAAAACAAAAGTTTTGCAAATGCAGTTTATTTTTCACTAATTAATTGCATAAACTCAGTTTTTTTTTGTTTTTTCTGAAATTCGTGCTGAATTCAAGTTAGGATAAGATTAGGGTAGTCATGATTTTCGAGAAAAAAAAGATTGAGGAATTTTTACATAGAGTTTTTAACAGCTTCTGAATTTGATTGGATTAACATGAAGACTTGTTAAAAATTATGATTATTTTTGGTATCCTGAGATTTGCACGGAGTTACAAAAAAAACAAATTCGGAATTGGCACGCAACCCGAAGCAAGCCGGGACGGGAGTCCTGCTGATACGCGAAAATCGTATCACCTTTTTAGCATGTTTTTATATATGATTTAGGGTGAAATTGAGGGTAAATTGATCTTAATTGTTTATTATTCACTTAATTTCACAGTTTTTATGATTTTGGAAGTGGCAGGTGAAAAGTAGACGAAAACAGCAAATTTTGGGGCAAAAACGCAATTTTTGGAAATGCTGACTTAGTCAAAGGCTCAGGACGGGCGTCCCGAACCCGGGACGGGCGTCCAGGACTCAGGACGGGCATCCCGACTTGGTCAACAGACCAGGACGAGCGTCCCAATCCGGGACGGGCGTCCCGAACCCCCAGTTCAAGTCCCACATCGAATTTTTGATGAAAAATCACCCCGGAAAGCTGCTATAAATACCCCAGGCCTCCAGTAGTTGAAATCATTCCTCTCCACTCGATCTGAGTCATTAAGTGGTTTCTAGTGTACACTTCTCTAGTACACAACTCACTCAAAGACTCGGATCTCAGTTTTCTTTCTTGTTAGTGTTTTGTTTTAGTTTCCGAGAAATAGTCTCAGATCTTAGGCTTCTATAGATAGGTTCGTTTCTGGTATTCATAGAATACCCGAGATTTTGTTAGGAGATCCTAAGAGGGCTCTAGGCGTTCGAAGAGTCAGTCCACAAGGCTGGGCTTAAGCTGGGTATTAAGGTAAAGCCCAGTTACTAGGCTGAGGAAGCGTCCTCCGAAGGTTCTGGCGAGTAGAGTTGGGTCAAGCAATACGGCATATACAGCAGTACGCTCCATCGGCGAGATTTCGTAAAGGGTGATTTCTTTATGGCATCGGTCCCCCTGTCCCTCTCTTATATGTTGTTATTGTGTTTGTCCAAATAATAGTTTTGAATACCAGATTATGATTATTATGAATATTTTTGATATATGTTGAAGTTATTATGTTTTTCTAGAAATGGCCACCTGCTTAAATATCCATTATGTCTGCATGTCTATTGCCGTTCTTTTAAACTGAAATTAGGGTTATAGACAATTCCTATCCACGGTCTATTCATAACCTGTTTAGTTTAACAGGCATCAATTAGTATTGGTGTCTGCCATACTGGATAAAATAATCTGTGGAACACCCTGTTGGTTGAAAGTAGTCTAGGTAGGCTGAGTAGAGTTTTATGCCGGCGGTTATGAGATGAGCAGTATGATCCCCAAAGTGATATAGGGCGTTCATTGCTGACTTTAGTCCGAGCCGTGAGTAGGGCCGTTACCCTTAACGATGGGGCGGTAGCGTAGAGACTCAGATGTGGTACACCTTTAGACACAGAACATAGTTGCAATCCAGGCCAAGACATGTATAAAATACTCGAATATAGGTCAATCAACGTATAGTAACAGTATAACATAAAATCAAGATCTCGTCTATAAAACACTTTCAGGGTTAGTTAGACTTAAACCTAGTGGAGAATGAATCACCATCTCATCAAAGGTATTGATGAAGATTGCATAACTGGATTATAAGATAAGAGTTAGGAATAAAGGCTAGTTACCACTAAGCCGTTACCACTTCCCTGGGAGTACGATATTTATTTAATAAAATCGTAGATACTTTCCAACAGACTAGCTACACGATAGGTACTCTGCCTTAGGTTCTGACTAATTAAGTGACACCATAGAGACTAAATGTGACAATTAGTCAATCACAGTCCTTAATTATTCATAATCAATATAGGGTAAAATAACGCCTATTTAGCATATCAGTCGAAAACGCATCAGATTTTTGGCGCCGTTGCCGGGGACATATCATAATGAATTTAGGATTCCTGATCAAAATTCTAGAGACTTATGATAGGTAACAGTAGTAACCTAGACCTTAACCTAACATTTCTCTTATACTAGTTAGACAATCAGTTTCCGAAATATAGGATTATCATAACTAATTAATTTTAGATGTTATCTGGAATTAAGATACTTAGGATAATCAAATTTTAGAAAATCATTCTAAAACCATATTGAGGGAATTTAATTGCTTTCGAAATATTAAAAAGAAAAAAAAATGTTAAAATCTAAAAATCCGAAAAAAATTGTACTTTTTCTTGTTCAATGGTAAGTTGTTCTTTTCCCTATCTTTTGTGTTATTTCCCTTCCATAGTTGAATAGTTTTCTTTCTTTCTTCCAAATTCATAATCTGTCACTTCCCTGTAACCCCACTAACCAGTTTGCTCAGGCTAAAACGTGTTCCTCTCTATAGTTGCATGACTCGATCTTTAGAAGCTAACCTCGAAACACCAGTTGAGAATCTTGAACGAATCATTCGCACAGCTAATAGGTGAAGAACAGAGATGGCTGCTGAAAGACCTACCCTCGAATCCTACATCCAGCCACAGACTATCCCAGTCTCATCCGCCATCCGAATCCCTGGGAACCCTCGCTATGATCTTAATCCGAATGTGATCCAGCTGATTATAAATCGGGTTCAGTTTGGAGGAACTGCAGCCGAGAATCCGTTGGAACACCTATCTGATTTCTCTTCTCTCTACGAAGGCCTCAAGGGAGATCATACTGCAGAAGTAACTAAACTCAACCTTTTTCCCTACTCAGTGAGGGATAGGGCTAAGAGATGGTTGGCCCAGCTACCTACTAACTCCATCATCTCTTGGGACGAGTTAAGAAAAGTCTTCCTAGAAGAGTACTACTCTGCAGCAAGAGTGATACGCGAAAATCGTATCACCTTTTTAGCATGTTTTTATGTATGAATTTGGGTGAAATCGAGGGAAATTTGATCTTGATTGTTCATTATTCACTTAATTTCACAGTTTTTATGATTTTGGAAGTGTCAGGTGAAAAGTAGACGAAAACAGCAAATTTTGGGACAAAAACGCAATTTTTGGAAATGTTGACTCGGTCAAAGGTTCAGGACGGGCGTCCCGAACCCAGGACGGGCGTCCCGACCAAGTCAAGGCACCGGGACGGGCGTCCAGGACCCTGGACGGGCGTCCCGACCTGGTCAACTAATCAGGACGGGCGTCCCAATCCGGGACGGGCGTCCCGAGCCGTCAGAAGCTGTCCCACATCGAATTTTTCAGAAATTTTCACGCCAGGAAGCTGCTATAAATACCACAGGCCTCCAGCAATTGAATTCATTCCTCTCCACTCGATCTGAGTCATTTAGTGGTGTCCAGTGTACAATTCTCTAGTACACAACTCACTCAGAGACTCGGATCTCAGTTTTCCTTCTTATTAGTGTTTTGTTTTAGTTTCTGAGAAATAGTCTCAGATCTTAGGTTTCTATAGATAGGTTCGTTTCTAGTATTCATAGAATACCCGGGATTTCGTTAGGAGATCCTAAGAGGGCTCTAGGCATTCGAAGAGTCAGTCCACAGGGCTGGGCTTAAGCTGGGTATTAAGGTAAAGCCCAGTTACTAGGCTGAGGAAGCATCCCCGAAGGTCCTGGTGAGCAGAGTCAGGGCGAGCAATACGACATATACAGCAGTACGCTCCGTCGGCAAGACTACGTAAAGCGTGATTTCTTTATGGCATCAGTCCCCATGTCCCTCTCTTATATGTTGTTATTGTTTTGTTCTAAATACATATTATGAATACGAGATTACGATGTTTATGAATAGTTGTTTCATATGTTGACATTATTATGTTTTTCCGGAAATAGCCACCTGCTAAATATTCACTATGTCTGCATGTTTAATGTGCTCTTTTAAACTAAAGTTAGGGTTATAGACAATTCCTAACCACGGTCTAATCATAACCTGTTTAGTTTAACAGGCATCAATTAGTATTGGTGTCTGCCATGCTAGATAAAATAACATGTTGAACACCCTGCCTGTTAAAGTAGTCTAGGTAGGGGCCGAGGTGAGTCCGATTATGCCGGTGGCTAGGGCAAGCGGTATGATCCCCGAAGTGACATAGGGCTTTCATGGATGCCTTCGTCCCGAACCGTGAGTAGGGCCGTCATTAAGGTAGGGTGGTTTATTAGAGACCTCGGATGTGGTACGCCTTTAGACACAGAACATAGTTGCAATCCAGGCTAAGTGATACGCGAAAATCGTATCACCTTTTTAGCATGTTTTTATATATGTTTTAGGGTGAAATTGAGAGTAAATTGATGTTAATTGTTTATTATTTACTTGATTTCACGGTTTTTATGATTTTGGAAGTGTCAGGTGAAAAGTAGACGAAAATAGCAAATTTTGGGGCAAAAACGCAATTTTTGGAAATGTTGACTTGGTCAACGGTCCGGGACGGGCATCCCTAAGGACGGGCATCCCTCAGGACGGGCGTCCTTCGGGACGGGCGTCCCGAACCTGGTCAACAATTCAGGACGGGCGTCCCGAGCCGCCAGAAGCTGTCCCACATCGAATTTTTCAGAGATTTTTACTCCGGGAAGCTGCTATAAATACCCCAGGCCTCCAACAGTTGAATTCATCCATCTCCACTCGATCTGAGTCATTAAGTGGTTTCCAGTGTACAGTTTTCCAGTACACAACTCACTCAGAGACTCAGATCTCAGTTTTCTTTCTTATTAGTGTTTTGTTTTAGTTTCTGAGAAATAGTCTCAGATCTTAGGTTTCTATAGATAGGTTCGTTTATGTTATTCATAGAATACCCGAGATTTCGTTAGGAGATCCTAAGAGGGCTCTAGACGTTCGAAGAGTCAGTCTACAGGGCTAGGCTTAAGCCCAGGACGTAAGGTAAAGTCTAGCTACTAGGCTGAGGAAGCGTCCTCCGAAGGTTCTGGCGAGCAGAGTCAGGGCGGGCAATACGACGTATACAGCAGTATGCTCTGTAGGCGAGACTAAGTAAAGGGTGATTTCTTTATGGCATCAGTCCCCATACCCCTCTCTTATATGTTTTATTGCTTTGTCCTAAACATCAATTATGAATATCAGATTATGATTTTATGAATAGTTGTTTTGTATGTTGAAGTTATTATGTTTTTCCGGAAATAGCCACCTGCTAAATAATCATTATGTCTGCATGTCTAATGTAGTTTCTTTTAAACTAAAATAGGGTTATAGACAATTCCTAACCACGGTCTATTCATAACCTGTTTAGTTTAACAGGCATCAATTAGTATTGGTGTCTGCCATACTAGATAAAATAACATGCTGAACACCTGGCTTGTTAGAGTAGTCTAGGTAGGCTGAGTAGAGCGTTATGCCAGCGATTACGAGCCTTCAGAGTGATCCACGAAAGTGACATAGGGCTTTCATAACTGTCTTTGTTCGTACCGTGAGTAGGGCCGTTTACCTTAATGATAGGGGGCGGTAGCATAGAGACTCAGATGTGGTACACCTTTAGACACAGAACATAGTTGCATTCCAGGCTAAGATATATCTAAAACACTCGAATATAGGTCAATCAACATATAGGAACAGTATAACATAGAATCAGAACTTATCTTTAAAACACTTCTAGGGTTAATTAGACTTGAACCTAGTGGAGAATGGATCACCCTCTCATCAAAGTATTTGATGAAGATTGCATAACTGGATCATAAGATAAGAGTTAGGATAAGAGGCTAGTTACTACTAAGCCGTTGCCACTTCCCTGGGAGTACGATAATTAACTTAGTAAAATCGTAGATACTTTCCAATAGACTAGCTACACGATAGGTACTCTGCCTTAGATTTTGGCTGATTAAGTGACACCATAAGACTAAACGTGACAATTAGTCAATCACAGTCCTTAATTAATCATAATCGACATAGGGTAAAATAACACCTATTTAGTACGTCAACCGGAATCGCATCACTAAGATATATCTAAAATACTCGAATATAGGTCAAACAACATATAGGAACAGTATAACATAGAATCAGGACTCATCTATAAAACACTTCTAGGATTAATTAGACTGAAACCTAGTGGAGAATGAATCACCCTCTCATCAAAGTATTTGATGAAGATTGCATAACTGGATCATAAGATAGGAGTTAGGATAAAAGGCTAGTTACTACTAAGCCGTTGCCACTTCCCTGGGAGTACGATATTTATTTAATAAAATCGTAGATACTTTCCAACAGACTAGCTACACGATAGGTACTCTGCCTTAGGTTCTGGCTGATTAAGTGACACCATAGAGACTAAATGTGACAATTAGTCAATCACAGTCCTTAATTATTCATAATCAACATAGGGTAAAATAACACCTATTTAGCACATCGGTCGGAAACGCATCAAAGAGTCCTAGAATATCGAAGGGCTCTGTCTAGTTTCACTCAAGCTGCTGATGAGACAGTGATCGAAGCTTGGGACAAATTCAAGGAGCTACTCAGGCTCTGCCCCCAACATGGACTTAATGAGGCATTGCTGATTCAGTAATTTTACGGGGGTATGTCAGACATGGGTAAGCAAATTCTTGATGGACTCAATCCCCAGAGCGGTTTCAAGGGAATGAGTGATGTAGATGCTAGAAACGCTCTGGAGAGACTCTACAGGAACAGCAAGAATTGGCGCACAAGTGGCCGAGCTAAGAAGCAACCAGTAAATGCGGTCGTTGCTTCCACTGATGATCAATTTGAGGCACTGAAGGCCAGCATTACTGATACGCGAAAATCGTATCACCTTTTTAGCATGTTTTTATGTATTATTTCAGGTGAAATTGAGGGCAAATTGATCTTAATTGTTTGTTATTTACTCAATGTCACGGTTTTTATGATTTTGGAAGTGTCAGGTGAAAAGTAGACGAAAACAGCAAATTTTGGGGCAAAAACACAATTTTTGGAAATGTTGACTTGGTCAAAGGGTCAGGACGGGCGTCCCGACCCAGTCAAACCGCCGGGACGGGCGTCCAGGACTCGGGACGGGCGTCCCAACCTGGTCAACAGATCAGGACGGGCGTCCCGAACCCCCAGAACCAGTCCCACATCGAATTTTTGATGAAAAATCACCCCGGGAAGTTGCTATAAATACCCCAGGCCTCCAGCAGTTGAAATCATTCCTCTCCACTCGATCTGAGTCATTTAGTGGTTTCCAGTGTACACTTCTCTAGTACACAACTCACTCAGAGACTCGGATCTCAGTTTTCTTTCTTATTATTGTTTTGTTTTAGTTTATGAGAAATAGTCTCAGATCTTAGGTTTCTATAGATAGGTTCGTTTCTGGTATTCATAGAATACCCAGGATTTCGTTAGGAGATCCTAAGAGGGCTCTAGGCATTCGAAGAGTCAGTCCACATGGCTGGGCTTAAGCTGGGTATTAAGGTAAAGCCCAGTTACTAGGCTGAGGAAGCGTCCTCCGAAGGTTCTAGCGAGCAGAGTCAGGGCGAGTAATACGACATATACAGCAGTACGCTCCGTCGGCGAGACTACGTAAAGGGTGATTTCTTTATGGCATCAGTCCTCATGTCCCTCTCTTATATGTTGTTATTGTTTTGTCTTAAATACATATTATGAATACGAGATTACGATTTTTTATGAATAGTTGTTTTATATGTTGACGTTATTATATTTTTCCGGAAATAGCCACCTGCTTAACATTCACTATGTCTGCATGTTTAATGTGCTCTTTTAAACTAAAGTTAGGGTTATAGACAATTCCTAACCACGGTCTAATCATAACCTGTTTAGTTTAACAGGCATCAATTAGTATTAGTGTCTGACATGCTAGATAAATTAACCTGCTCAACACCCTGCATGTTAAAGTAGTCTAGGTAGGGGTCGAGCTGAGTCCGATTATGCCGGCGGCTAGGGCAAGCGGTATGATCCCCGAAGTGACATAGGGCTTTCATGGATGCCTTCGTCCCGAACCGTGAGTAGGGCCTTCATTAAGGTAGGGCGGTTTATTAGAAACCTCGGATGTGGTACGCCTTTAGACACAGAACATAGTTGCAATCCAGGCTAAGCCATGTCTAAAATATTCGAATTTAGGTCATTCAACATATAGGAACAGTATAACATAGAATCAGGACTCATCTATAAAACACTTCTAGGATTAATTAGACTTAAACCTAGTGGAGAATGAATCATCCTCTCATCAAAGTATTTGATGAAGATTGCATAACTAGATCATAAGATAGGAGTTAGGATAAAAGGCTAGTTACTACTAAGCCGTTGTCACTTCCCTGGAAGTACGATATTTAACTTAATAAAATCGTAGATACTTTCCAATAGACTAGCTACACGATAGGTACTCTGCCATAGGTTCTGGCTGATTAAGTGACACCATAGAGACTAAATGTGACAATTAGTCAATCACAGTCCTTAATTATTCATAATCAACATAGGGTAAAATAACACCTATTTAACACATCGGTCGGAAACCCCATCAGATTTTTGGCGCCGTTGCCGGGGAAATATCATAATGAATTTAGGATTATTGGCCACAATTCTAGAGACTTATGATAGGTAACGGTAGTAACCTAGACTTTAGACCCAATACGTATGTTATACCAGTTAGACAATCACTTTCCTAAATATAGGATTATCATAACTAATTAATTTTAGATAATATCTGAAATTAAGACACTTAGGATAATCAAATTTTAGAAAATTATTCTAAAACCATATTGAGGAAATTTACCTACTTTCTAAATAAAATTCAAAATCCCTAAAAAAATATTTTTTTGTTTTATTTTCCTATTTTTGTTATTTGTTATTTCTAACCAGACTTTGCACTCAGAAATGAAGAGAACAAGAGCAGCTACTAACCAGGCAAAGAAAACAGAAAACCTTGACACCCCAGGACCAAAGAACACAAAGCAGGAAGGCCCATCTAGGCCTGCACTAGAAATACCACGAGGGACTCTTCCTTCACAACCAGTGGAAGTAAACTCAAGCCCTGATGCCAGTGAACTAGTGAGACGATTCCTGAACACCCGTGAGCATAGTCCCACGGAAGAAGATCCTTCTGAGGATACCTTCCCTCCTAGAGAAGAACCCAGAGATCTCTAGTTCACCCTCATGCCCAGAGAGTTCCTATAAATCCACCCCCTACTGACCAAACCCAAAATTCACCAACCTCTCCTACATACACCCCAACACCTAACTACCACACCCCTTCATCCGGGGGGAGTACTAACGGTTATCATTCAATGTTGTCTGTGCAGATAGACACGTTGGCTCAAAGGGTCTATGAGATGGACCAAGGGATTGCCAGCAGACTGTGTCATTTACACCAACTCGGTCTGAATATCACAACTAATGTAGACCGACTCAGAGCCACGGTCAGTCTTCAGGAGAACCAAGGTGCACAACTACTCCGAGAGATGGCTGATTTACGTAGTGAGCAGAACAGGCAGAGGGATGAGATGAGAGCCATACGCATAGAAATGTGAAGCATCCGAACAGAACTACAGGTCAGCAGAGATAAGGGTCGTTAAAAAAAAGGGAAGATTTTTTACTTTTATTCTCAGCAAATAATTCGTTTGAACTAAACCTGAATAATTGACCCATATTTTTCTATTTTTCAAACTTTTTAAAGGGTCCTTTATATTCAACAATTTTCTTCAGACATTTTATTTTTAAATTTCTATGAAAAACAAAAGTTTTGCAAATACAGTTTATTTTTCATTAATTAAATTGTACAAACTCAGTTTTTGTTTTTCTGAAATTCTTGCTGAATTTAAGTAGGGACAAAATTAGGGTAGTCATGATTTTCGAAAAAAGAGACTGAGGAATTTTTGCATAGAGTTTTTAACAACTTCTGAATTTAATTGGAAAAACATGAAGCCTTGTTAAAAATTATGATTATTTTTGGTATCTTGAGATTTTTAGGGAATTACGAGAAAAAAAAAATTTCGGAATTGGCACGCGTCCCAATGCAACCCGGGACGGGAGTCCTGCCTTCGGGACGGGCGTCCCGAAGGCCGCCCCATCTATAAAAATTCAATTTTTTTCATTTTCTCTCAAATCTACAACCAAAAATTCATCTCTCTAAAAATATTTCTCTCTAGCTTCTCTCTACAAATTTTTGGCAAACTCTCCAAAGTTTAAAAATTCAAGTTTCCCTCCAAAATTTGAATTTTAAACTTCACCCAAAAATTCGAATTTCCCTCCAAAATTCGATTTTCCCGCCAAAAATTCAAAATCTTTCCCTAACCTAATTTCATCCTTCTGAATTCAAATTCACCTCCAGAATTTGAGTTTAAAGCTTTCCTTCCCACCTAAACTCTCTCGTACGTTTCAATGGCTCCCAAATGTGCTCGCACCACATCTACCATGACAGTTACCTCAGTGGCACATCCTTTTATGTTGTTTCTCTCCAGCACAGCATACCAAGAAAGATGCACTGGGTACATCGGGCGTACGATACTGACGGGCAGAACGTTGGATTGGGCAGCAGTACAGACGCTAGGAGTAGAGCCGGAAGTCAGACGCATACTCGACGTGCCACCTTATAGTCGAGTATTCATCGTCACAGAGCCCACATACCTGGAGCTGGTATGTGAGTTCTATGCGTGTTTTACATGCCACCAGGAGCAGATCACATTCCGCTTGGGCGGAATAGATCGGTCGATGAGCATGGCCGAGTTTGGCGCCGCCCTAGGTATCTGGCAGAGAGATGAGCTGGATACGCCCGCATACACCACAGCGGTTCGAGACTTCACATCTGTAGACGTCTCCACTACTTGGGCTCAGATCTGCATGACGGGTGTCCCATACCAGGATGGCTTTGCAAAAGCCACAGGTATTTATCCTACTCTTCGTTACTTGCACGCTATCATTGCACATACATTGTCAGGACGACGGACGGCTCCCGGAACTGTCACCCAGATGGAGACATTCCCTCTAGCCAACATGCACATGGGATCTACGGTAGAGATGGCTAGACTCATCACAGTCGTCATGCGAGGATTCGCTACAGACACCAGGAAACAGTGTCTGGGGCTTGGACCGTACATCACCAGGCTAGCCCGCTACCTGGAGTTGGACATAGAGGGCTCGGAGCTGACCCTGGTCGCCCCGACCACCATTCCCGCTGATCTTACTATTCTACGGAACATGGGAATGGTTATCCGGGATGCGAATGGCCGCTACACCATCCACACGGATCAGCCAAGACAGGCATCGGCATCGGAAGCATTTCCAGTGCATGTCCCTCCGTCCGAGACGTTCGTGCCACGTACTGCCTTCGAACGACACATGTCGCACGGATTGGTAGAACTATCGGCCCGATACAGTCGAGACATGGACAGGATTGACAGACGAATGACGATGATGGAGGACAGGATTGACAGACGGTTGGCGATGATGGATGACAGGATCTCCATGAACACCAGCAGGATTGAGGAGATACATCAGCAGACTTCCCGAGTGGCAGAAAACTTCGAGTTTGACTTTACAGCAGAACTCGGTCCACTGGAAGACGATCCGTCGGGTTCTTAGTCTCTCTCTCCTTCTTTCCTTTCTTTTGTTTTTTTTTTCTTGTTCTATGTGTATAAACATGTCTAGGTTGTATGACGTATGAATCTATGTACAAAATTGATTTATACGACATACAGAATTGTTTGCATTATTTTATTTTTATCTCTTTCTTACCCATAGTGTGGGTAAGCATCTTTTATTTGTGTTTTATTTCTTGTTTTCAAATAAGTGTGGGGTAATTAGCAGTGCACGGTGCACTGTAGTAGTTTGCAAAATTTTTTGCATGCTTTTGCTTGTTTTCCCCGTATTTTCACACCCTTCCAAAAGTTTTTCAAAATTTTTCCATCTTTCAGACCTCTAAATGCAGTATGCTTGGTTAAACAATTGCTTATGTCTATGATATGTAGGTAGTATGTTATGGTTAGTAGGAGATAATTGATGACTATTCCTGAACTAATTGATTAGGAATAGGGAATTCCTGATAACTGAGCACAACCTTGTCTGGATTAGAGACCTCAGCCAATTGCCTGTTCGAGACTTAACTAGATAAAATTAGACCAGTTGTGGATATATTGGCAGTTAGAATGACTAGATGAGACTCTGAGCTAAAAGTGAAAAGAAACAAAAGGAAGTTAATCAAATAAGGGTAGTTTGCCAGCGGCCTTCGCTACTCGAGCACCACTCCTTCGGGGAATTTAAAGCCTGATGCCCTAAGGTCGTGTAGATCTGGGAGCCATCGGAGTGGGACTCGCTACATGGGTAGTTGAAGTTGACGTGTCCTAAGCAGACTCAAAATACCCTGAATCTATAAAGAAAATAACTAAATGCTAAAACATTAAAAATCTGATCACCAAAGCTCAGAACTCAAAAAGTTGTCTGCTGTTAATATGTCTAGCGATGGGTCGAAGTGTTATCTGGTAGTAGTTAAGACAAGAGTACATTGTGTTGACTATCTGGTCTAGACTAGTACACACACTACACATCAGGAAGACCCTGTGACTAAGAAAAAAAAGTTCAACCTAGTTGTTGATTTGTTTTCTGCCTGATCATAACAAGCTACTAAAAACATCTGAGACCTTGTCATAGCAACCTAACCAGTCAGACCTGTGTTAAGACTTGTCTGAAGAATTTTTGGAATAAAAACATGACTAGGAATTTAAGTGACTGCACTACGATTTAGAATCACTAACTTCAGGTAGACTTTGCTTGAGGACAAGCAAAAAGCTAAGTGTGGGGTTATCTGATACGCGAAAATTGTATCACCTTTTTAGCATGTTTTTATGTATGATTTCGGGTGAAATTGAGGGCAAATTGATCTTAATTGTTTGTTATTTACTCAATTTCACGGTTTTTATGATTTTGGAAGTGTCAGGTGAAAAGTAGACGAAAACAGCAAATTTTGGGGCAAAAACGCAAATTTTGGAAATGTTGACTTGGTCAAAGGGTCAAGACGGGCGTCCCGACCCAGTCAAACCGCCGGGACGGGCGTCCCGACCTAGTCAACAGATCAGGACGAGCATCCCAATCCGGGACGGGCGTCCTGAACCCCCAGAACCAGTCCCACATCAAAGTTTTGATGAAAAATCACCCCGGGAAGATGCTCTAAATACCCCAGGCCTCCAGCAGTTGAAATCATTCCTCTCCACTCGATCTGAGTCATTTAGTGGTTTCCAGTGTACACTTCTCTAGTACACAACTCACTCAGAGTCTCGGATCTCAGTTTTCTTTCTTATTAGTGTTTTGTTTTAGTTTCTGAGAAATAGTCTCAGATCTTAGGTTTCTATAGATAGGTTCGTTTATGTTATTCATAGAATACCCGAGATTTCGTTAGGAGATCCTAAGAGGGCTCTAGACGTTCGAAGAGTCAGTCCACAGGGCTGGGCTTAAGCTGGGTATTAAGGTAAAGCCCAGTTACTAGGCTGAGGAAGCGTCCTCCGAAGGTTCTAGCGAGCAGAGTCAGGGCGAGCAATACGACATATACAGCAGTACGCTCCGTCGGCGAGACTACGTAAAGGGTGATTTCTTTATGGCATCAGTCCCCATGTCCCTCTCTTATATGTTGTTATTGTTTTGTCTTAAATACATATTATGAATACGAGATTACGATTTTTTATGAATAGTTATTTTATATGTTGACGTTATTATATTTTTCCGGAAATAGCCACCTGCTTAACATTCACTATGTTTGCATGTTTAATGTGCTCTTTTAAACTAAAGTTAGGGTTATAGACAATTCCTAACCACAGTCTAATCATAACCTGTTTAGTTTAACAGGCATCAATTAGTATTGGTGTCTGCCATGCTAGATAAAATAACATGTTGAACACCCTGCCCTTTAAAGTAGTCTAGGTAGGGGCCGAGCTGAGTCCGATTATGCCGGCGGCTAGGGCAAGCGGTATGATCCCCGAAGTGACATAGGGCTTTCATGGATGCCTTCGTCCCGAACCGTGAGTAGGGCCATCATTAAGGTAGAGCGGTTTATTAGAAACCTCGGATGTGGTACGCCTTTAGACACAGAACATAGTTGCAATCCAAGCTAAGACATGTCTAAAATATTCGAATTTAGGTCATTCAACATATAGGAACAGTATAACATAGAATCAGGACTCATCTATAAAACACTTCTAGGATTAATTAGACTTAAACCTAGTGGAGAATGGATCATCCTCTCATCAAAGTATTTGATGAAGATTGCATAAGTGGACCATAAGATAGGAGTTATGATAAAAGTCTAGTTACTACTAAGCCGTTGCCACTTCCCTGGAAGTACGATATTTAACTTAATAAAATCGTAGATACTTTCCAACAGACTAGCTACACGATAGTTACTCTGCCTTAGGTTCTGGCTGATTAAGTGACACCATAGAGACTAAATGTGACAATTAGTCAATCACAGTCCTTAATTATTCATAATCAACATAGGGTAAAATATCACCTATTTAGCACATCAGTCGGAAACCCCATCAATTACTAATCAACTGAATGCTTTCCAACAAGGGAAAAGCATTCAGTCAGTATACCAAGTCTGCGAATTTTGCCAAGGACCACATTTCAGTGGGGATTGTTATGGTAATGGGATATTAACTATTCCAGAGGATATGGAACAAGTGGACGCAGTGAACTCTGCTCCTATAGGAAATACCTACAATCCCACTTGGAAGAACCATCCGGGATTTAGCTGGAGAAACAATTCCGGGACTACTAACTTCCAGAAAAGAGTACCTCTGCAACTGCCATATCCGCAGAACCAGCAAGTCGCTCTGCCTACACCAAGGAACTACATCGTTCCAACTGACCCCATGCAAGAATTCTGGGACATGCTGAAAAGCATTTCCGACTCTAACAAGGAAATGATAGAGTCCAACAGAAAGATTCAGGAAGCTCACGCAGAAAGAATCCAGCAGAACGAGAACAGACAGAAGAAGACCGAGCAAACAATCAGAAACACACAAGCTGCTATACAAACTTTAGAGAGGCAAATGAGTCAGCTATCCACCCATTTCTCTCACAGGTCCCAGGAAAGCTACGTAGCTGTTGGTCAGGACCATTCACAATCACGAAAGTATCACCTTTCGGAGCATGTGACATAATGGATTCTGATGGAATTATTCAAAAAGTAAATGGACAACGCCTGAAGATTTACAGAGAGCCGTTTGACTCGTCCGAGCAGACTGTGTACTTCATGGAATAAGGGAGTATCTCTTTCATTTTATTTCATGTTTTGTTATTTCTTTCAGTACTCTATGTTTTTTCTTACCCGTAGTTAGTTGAATAAGTGTGGGGTAAGAATTCTTTGTGTTATTTTGTTTTATTTCTTGTTTTCAAATAAGTGTGGGGTAGTTAGTTATGCATGACCACTGAGGACAGTGTCCGACTTAAGTGTGGGGTAGCAGTGCACGGTGCACTGTAGCAGTTTGCAAAATTTTTTGCATGCTTTTACTTGTTTTCCCCATATTTTCACACCCTTCCAAAATTTTTCAAAATTTTCCGTCTTTCAGACTTCTAAATGCAGTATGCCTGGTTAAACAATTGCTTATGTCTATGATATGTATGTAGTATGTTATGGTTAGTAGGAGATAATTGATGACTATTGCTGAACTAATTGATTAGGAATAGGGAATTCCTGATAACTGAGCACAACTTAGTCTGGATTAGAGACCTCAGCCAAATACCTTTTCAAGACTGAACTAGATAAAATTAGACCAGTTGTGGATGTTTTGACAATTAGAATGACTAGATGAGACTCTGAGCTAAAAGTGAAAAGAAATTAAAGAAAGTTAATTAAATAAGGGTAGTTTGCCAGCGGCCTTCGCTACTCGAGCACCACTCCTTCGGGGAACTTAAAGCCTGATGCCCTAAGGTCGTGTAGATCTGGGAGTCATCGGAGTGGGACTCGCTACATGGGTAGTTGAAGTTGACGTGTTCTAAGCAGACTCAAAATACCCTGAATCTATAAAGAAAAATAACTAAGTGCTAAAACATTAAAAATCTGATCACCGAAGCTCAGAACTCAAAACGTTGTCTGTTGTTACTATGTCTAGCGATGGGTCGAAGTGTTATCTGGTAGTAGTTAAGACAAGAGTACATTGTGTTGACTATCTGGTCTAGACTAGTACATACACTACACATCAGGAAGACCATGTGACTAAGAAAAAAGTTCAACCTAGTTGTTGATTTGTTTTCTGCCTGATCATAACAAGCTACTAAAAACATCTGAGACCTTGTCATAGCAACCCAACCAGTCAGACCTGTGTTAAGACTTGTCTGAAGAATTTTTGGAATAAAAACATGACTGAGAACTTTAAGGGACTGCACATACGGTTTAGAATCACTAACTTCAGGTAGACTTTGCTTGAGGACAAGCAAAAAAGCTAAGTGTGGGTTATCTGATACGCGAAAATCGTATCACCTTTTTAGCATATTTTTATATATGATTTAGGGTTAAATTGAGGGTAAATTGATCTTAATTGTTTATTATTCACTTAATTTCAAAGTTTTTATGATTTTGGAAGTGTCAGGTGAAAAGTAGACGAAAACAGCAAATTTTGGGGCAAAACGCAATTTTTGGAAATGCTGACTTAGTCAAAGGCTCAGGACGGGCATCCCAAACCCGAGACGGGTGTCCCGACTTGGTCAACAGACCAGGACGGGCGTCCCAATCCGGGACGGGCATCCCGAACCCCCAATTCAAGTCCCACATCGAATTTTTGATGAAAAATCACCCCGGAAAGTTGCTATAAATGCCCAGGCCTCCAGCAGTTGAAATCATTCCTCTCCACTCGATCTGAGTCATTAAGTGGTTTCCAGTGTACACTTCTCTAGTACACAACTCACTCAGAGACTCGGATCTCAGTTTTCTTTCTTGTTAGTATTTTGTTTTAGTTTCTGAGAAATAGTCTCAGATCTTAGGCTTCTATAGATAGGTTCGTTTCTGGTATTCATAGAATACCCGGGATTTCGTTAGGAGATCCTAAGAGGGCTCTAGGCGTTCGAAGAGTCAGTCCACAGGGCTGGGCTTAAGCTGGGTATTAAGGTAAAGCCCAGTTACTAGGCTGAGGAAGCGTCCTCCGAAGGTTCTGGCGAGTAGAGTCGGGTCAAGCAATACGACATATACAGCAGTACGCTCCATCGGCGAGACTTCGTAAAGGGTGATTTCTTTATGGCATCGGTCCCCCTGTCCCTCTCTTATATGTTGTTATTGTGTTTGTCCAAATAACAGTTTTGAATACTAGATTATGATTATTATGAATATTTTTTATATATGTTGAAGTTATTATGTTTTTCTAGAAATGGCCACCTGCTTAAATATCCATTATGTTTGCATGTCTATTGCCGTTCTTTTAAACTGAAATTAGGGTTATAGACAATTCCTATCCACGGTCTATTCATAACTTGTTTAGTTTAACAGGCATCAATTAGTATTGGTGTCTGCCATACTAGATAAAATAATCTGCGGAACACCCTGTTGGTTGAAAGTAGTCTAGGTAGGCTGAGTAGAGTTTTATGCCGGCGGTTATGAAATGAGCAGTATGATCCCCAAAGTGACATAGGGCGTTCATTGCTGACTTTAGTCCGAGCCGTGAGGTCGTTACCCTTAACGATGGGGCGGTAGCGTAGAGACTCAGATGTGGTACACCTTTAGACACAGAACATAGTTGCAATCCAGGCCAAGACATGTATAAAATACTCGAATATAGGTCAATCAACGTATAGTAATAGTATAACATAAAATATGGATCTCGTCTATAAAACACTTTCAGGTTTAGTTAGACTTAAACCTAGTGGAGAATGAATCACCCTCTCATCAAAGTTATTGATGAAGATTGCATAACTGGATTATAAGATAAGAGTTAGGAATAAAGGCTAGTTACTACTAAGCCGTTACCACTTCCCTGGGAGTACGATATTTATTTAATAAAATCGTAGATACTTTCCAACAGACTACCTACACGATAGGTACTCTGCCTTAGGTTCTGGCTGATTAAGTGACACCATAGAGACTAAATGTCCTTAATTATTCATAATCAATATAGGGTAAAATAACGCCTATTTAGCATATTAGTCGGAAACGCATCACCTGCCTCCGGGACGGGCGTCCCGAAGGCCGCCCCTCCTACAAAGAATCCACTTTTTTCATTTCCCCTCAAATCAACTTCCAAAAAATTCATCTCTCTAAAAAGTTTCTCTCTACCTTTTCTCTACAAATTTTTGGCAAACTTCCCAAAGTTCAAAAATTTGAATTTCCCTCCAAAATTTGAATTTTAAACTTCCTTCCAGAATTCGAATTTCCCGCCAAAAATTCAAAATCATTCCCTAACCAAAATCCATCCTCCCGAATTCAAATTCACCTCCAGAATTCGAATTCGAATCTTCCTTCCTACCTAAACTCTCAAAATCTCTCAAACGCTCTCAACCCAAATGGCTCCCAAACGCGCCCGTATCACATCTACCATGACCGTCACATCGGTGGCACATCCTTTTATGCTGTTTCACTCCAGCCCAGCATACCAGGAGAGATGTCACGGATACATCGGACGCACCATACTGACGGGCAGAACACTTGACTGGGCAGCAGTACAGACGCTAGAGGTGGAGCAGGAAGTCAGACGCATGCTCGACGTACTACCCTACAGTCGAGTATTCATCGTCACTGAACCGACATACCTAGAATTGGTATGTGAGTTCTATGCGTCATTTACGTACCATCAGGAGCAGATCACATTCCACTTGGGCGGAATAGATCGATCGATGAGCATGGCCAAGTTCGGCATTGCCTTGGGTATCTGGCAGAGAGACGAGCTGGATATGCTCGCCTACACCACGACAGTTCGAGACTTCACGTCTGCAGATGTCTCCACTGCTTGGGCTCAGATCTGTATGACGGGTGTCCCATACCAGCATGGCTTTGCGAAAGCCACAGGTATCTATCCTGCTCTTCGATACTTGCATGCTATTATTGCACACACTTTGTCAAAATCCCGGTATTCTATGAATACCAAAAACGAACCTATCTATCGAAGCCTAAGATCTGAGACTATTTCTCAGAATCTAAGAAAACGAAAAAAAAGAAAGAAAGAAAACTGAAACTGAAACCCGAGTCTCTCAGTGACTTGTGTACTCAAGAATTGTACACTGGAAGTCCTGAATGACTCAGATCAAGTGGAGAGGGATGAATTCAACTGTGGGAGGCCTGGGGTATTTATAGCAGCCTCCTGGAGTGAAAATCTCTGAAAAATTCGATGTGGGAGAGCTTCTGGCGGCTCGGGACGCCCGTCCTGATTTGGGACGCCCGTCCTGGTCTTGGACGCCCGTCCTTAGGGATGCCCGTCCTTAGGGACGCCCGTCCCTAGCCGTTGACCAAGTCAGCATTTTCCAAAAATTGCATTTTTGCCCCAAAATTTGCTGTTTTCGTCTACTTTTCACCTGACACTTCCAAAATCATAAAAACTGTGAAATTGAGTGAATAACAATCAATTAAGATCGATTTCCTATCAATTTCACCCTAAATCATACATAAAAACATGCTAAAAAGGGTATACGATTTGTGCACATCAGGGTGATCCATTCTCCACTAGGTTTAAGTCTAATTAAGCCTAAAAGTGTTTATAGACAAAGTCCTGATTCTATGTTATATTGTACCTATATGTTGATTGACCTATCTTCGAGTATTTTAGATATATCTTAGCCTGGATTGCAACTATGTTCTGAGTCTAAAGGTGTATCACATCTGTGTAATCTGATATACCGCCCCATCGCCAAGGTAAACGGCCCTACTCACGGTTCAAACAAAAGACAGCTATGAAAGCCCTATGTCACTTCGGGGATCACGCCGCTGGCCCATAACCGCCGGCATAAACGCTCTACTCAACCTACCTAGACTACTCTAACAAACAGGGTGTTCCGCAGGTTATTTTATCTAGTATGGCAGACACCAATACTAGTTGATGCCTGTTAAACTAAACAGGTTATGAATAGACCGTGGTTAGGAATTATCTATAACCCTAATTTTAGTTTAAAAGAAACTACATTAGACATGCAGACATAATGAATATTTAAGCAGGTGGCTATTTCCGGAAAAACATAACAACTTCAACATGTAAAATAAATATTCATAAAAATCGTAATCCATTATTCATAATTGATATTTGGACAAACACAATAACAACATATAAGAGAGGGACAGGGGGACTGATGCCATAAAGAAATCACCCTTTACTTAGTCTCGCCGATGGAGCGTACTGCTGTATATGTCGTATTGCTTGACCCGACTCTGCTCGCCAGAACCTTCAGAGGACGCTTCCTCAGCTTAGTAACTGGGCTTTACCTTAATACCCAGCTTAAGCACAACCCTATGGACTGACTCTTCGAATGCCTAGAGCCCTCTTAGGATCTCCTAACGAAATCCCAGGTATTCTATGAATACCAGAAACGAACCTATCTATCGAACCCTAGGATCTGAGACTATTTCTCAGAAACTAAGAAAAACGAAACACTAAAAAGGAAAGAAAGAAAACTTATACTGAAATCTGAGTCTCTGAGTGATTTGTGTACTAGACAATTGTACACTGGAAGTCACTGAATGACTCAGATCGAGTGGAGAGGGATGATTTCAACTGAGGAAGGCCTGGGGTATTTATAGCAGCTTTCTGGAGTGATTTTCTCTCAAAAATTCGATGTGGGATTCTGAATTCTGGTTCGGGACGCCCGTCCTGGTCTGTTGAACAGGTCAGGATGGCCGTCTCGAACCGGGACGCCCTCCCCGAAGTCCGAACATCTAAAAAATTGCATTTTTGCCTCGAAATTTGCCATTTTCTTCTACTTTTCACCTGACACTTCCAAAATCATAAAAATTGTGAAATTGGGTTAATAATAAACAATTAAGACCGATTTACTCTCAATTTCACCCTAAATCATGCCTAAAAACATGCTAAAAACGTGATATGATTTATGCATATCAGTTGTCAACTGCTTGACTATAACAATCTACTAGAGACATTTGAGACCTTGTCATAGCAACCTAACCAGTCAGATCTGTATTAAGGATTGTCTGAATAATTTTTGGAATAAAAACATGACTAGGAAATTTAAGTGACTGCACTATGATTTAGAATCAATAACTTCAGGTAGACTTTGCTTGAGGACGAGCAAAAAGCTATGTGGGTATGGTTATCTGATATGCATAAATCATATCACATTTTAGCATGTTTTTAGGCATGATTTAGGGTGAAATTGAGGGAAATCGGTCTTAATGGTTTGTTATTAACTAAATTTCACAGTTTTTATGATTTTGGAAGTGTCAGGTGAAAAGTAGAAGAAAATGGCAAATTTCGGGGAAAAAACGCAAATTTTCAGAAGTTTGGACTTCGGGGAGGGAGTCCCGATTCAGGATGGGCGTCCAGGACTCGGGACGGCCGTCCTGATCTGGTCAACAGACCGGGACGGGCGTCCCGAACCAGAATTCAGAATCCCACATCGAATTTTTGAGAGAAAATCACGCCAAAAAGCTGCTATAAATACCCCAGGCCTTCCTCAGTTGAAATTATCCCTCTCCACTTGATCTGAGTCATTTAGTGACTTCAAGTGTACACTTTTCTCGAGTACATAAGTCACTGAGAGACTCGGGTTCACTATAAGTTTTCTTTCTTTCTAGTTAGTGTTTCGTTTTCTTAGTTTCTGAGAATTAGTCTCAGATCTTAGGCTTCGATAGATAGGTTCATTTCTGGTATTCATAGAATACCTGGGATTTCGTTAGGAGATCCTAAGAGGGCTCTAGGCGTTCGAAGAGTCAGTCCACAGGGCTGGGCTTAAGTTGGGTATTAAGGTAAAGCCCAGTTACTAGGCTGAGGAAGCGTCCTCCGAAGGTTCTGTCAAGCAGAGTAGGGTCAAGCAGTACGACATATACAGCAGTACGCTCCATCGGCCAGACTAAGTAAAGGGTGATTTCTTTATGGCATCAGTCCCCCTGTCCCTCTCTTATATGTTGTTACTGTGTGTTGTCCAAATATCAATTATGAATACTGGATTATGATTTCTATGAATATTTGTTTTATATGTTGAAGTTCTTATGTTTTTCCAGAAATGGCCACCTGCTTAAATATTCATTATGTCTGCATGTCTAATGTAGTTTCTTTTAAACTAAAATTAGGGTTATAGACAATTCCTAACCACGGTCTATTCATAACCTATTTAGTTTAACAGGCACCAATTAGTATTGGTGTCTGCCATACTAGATAAAATAACCTGCGGAACACCATGTTTGTTAGAGTAGTGTAGGTAGGCTGAGTAGAGCGTTATGCCGGCGGTTATGGGCCAGCGGCGTGATCCCCAAAGTGACATAGGGCTTTCATAGCTGTCTTTTGTTCGAATCGTGAGTAGGGTCGTTTACCTTAGCGATGGGGCGGTAGCATAGAGACTCAGATGTGGTACATCTTTAGACTCAGAACATAGTTGCAATCCAGGCTAAGATGCATCTAAAACACTCGAAGATAGGTCAATCAACATGTAGGAACGGTATAACATAGAATCAGGACCTCATCTATAAAACACTTTTAGGTTTAATTAGACTTAAACCTAGTTGAGAATGGATCACCCTCTCATCAAAGTTATTGATGAAGATTGCATAACTGGATCATAAGATATGAGTTAGGATAAAAGGCTAGTTACTACTAAGTCGTTACCACTTTCCTGGGAGTACGATATTTATTTAATAAAATCGTAGATACTTTCCAACAGACTAGCTACACGATAGGTACTCTGCCTTAGGTTCTGGCTGATTAAGTGACATCATAGAGACTAAATGTGACAATTAGTCAATCTCAGTCCTTAATTACTCATAATCAACATAGGGTAAATAACACCTATTTAGCATATTAGTCAGAAACGCATCACTAAGAGATCTTCAATTATCCCCCTAGGAATTTTTACTGTCCTATTAGCAAGTTGTATGCACATTCTAGTCGTTTTCAAATCATGCAAACCTAATTTATCAAATAAACTAGATGGCATTAAATTTATGCTAGCTCCTAAGTCTGCTAAAGCATGCATATTAGTAATATTTCCTATTGTACATGGCAAAGTGAAACAACCTGGATCTTTCTTTTTGGAAGGCAATTTGTTCAAGAGAACTGCCGAACATCCTTCATTAAGAATTACTTTGTCCATGTCAATCTTTCTTTTATTACTAATAATGTCCTTTAGAAATTTAGTATATTTAGGCATTTCAGAAATAACATCAAGAAAAGGTAAATTAACATGAATTTTACCAAAAGTTTTGAAAAACCTCTCGAGTTGCTCCTTATCTTTATTCTGCATTAGTCTTGTAGGGTAAGGTACTCTTGGCCGATACTCAAGGATGGACTCTTTCTTCTCTTTCTCTGCTACTTTGTTTTCAACTACTGTCGGCGTTAATTCCTCGGAGCTATCTTCTTTTTCTTGTACAAAAGTAGAAGTGTGAGAAGATTTTGGGAAAGAAGGATTTAGAGTTTTACCAGATCTCAGAGTTAAGGTCTTGCAATCATTTAATGGGTTGGTCCCAGTGTTGCTAGGTAGCGTTCCTTATGACCGATGAGGTAGATGGGTCGATAAATGTCCCATTTGTCTTTCTAATGTCTGCAAGGAGGCTTGTGTGTCCCTGACTATCTGCTCAATCTGCTTCTGCCTATTCTCATTTTGCTGAATTCTCTCTGCATGGGCTTCCTGGACCTTCCTGTTTGACTCTATCATTTCCTTATTAGAGTCAGCAATGCTCTTCAAAATGTCTCGGAATTCTTGCATTGGATCAACTGGAATGATGTAATTCCTTGGTGCGGGCAGAGTGACTTGTTGGTTCTGCGGATAGGACAGTTGTTGAGGTACCCTTTTCTGGAAGTTAGCAGTCCCGAAATTGTTTCTCCAACTGAATCCCAGATAGTTCTTCCAGGTGGGATTGTAGGTATTTCCTATAGGAGTAGAGTTAACTGCATCCACTTGTTCCATATCCTCTGGAATAGTCAATATTCCATTACCATAACAATCTCCACTAAAATGCGGTCCTTGGCAAAATTCGCAGACTTGATACACTGGTTGAACGCTTTTCCCTTGTTGGAAAGCATTCAGTTGATTAGTAATGCTGGCCTCCAGTGCCTCAAATTGATCATCAGTGGAGGCGAGGGCCGCATTTACTGGTTGCTTCTTAGCTCGGCTACTTGTGCGCCAGTTCTTGCTATTCCTATAGAGCCTCTCCAGAGCGTTTCTAGCATCTACATCACTCATTCCATTGAAACCGCTCTGGGGATTGAGTCCATCAAGAACTTGTTTACCCATGTCTGTCATACCCCCGTAGAATTGCTGGATCAGTAATGCTTCGGTAAGTCCATGTTGGGGGGAGAGCCTGAGTAGCTCCTTGAATCTGTCCCAAGCTTCGATCATTGTCTCATCAGCAGCTTGAGTAAAACTAGACAGAGCCCTTCTATATTCTAGGACCCTTGCTGCAGAGTAGTACTCTTCCAGGAAGCTTTGCTTAACTCGTCCCAAGAGGTGATGGAGTTAGTAGGTAGCTGGGCCAACCATCTCTTAGCTCTGTCCCTCAGTGAGTAGGGAAAGAGGTTTAGTTTGGTTACTTCTGCAGTATGATCTCCCTTGAGGCCTTCGCAGAGAGAAGAGAAATTGGATAAGTGTTCTAGCGGATTCTCGGCTGCAGTTCCTCCAAACTGAACCCGATTAATAATCAACTGGATCACATTCGGTTTAAGATCATAGCGAGGGTTTCCAGGGATTTGGATGGCGGATGATACTGGAATAGTCTGTGGCTGGATGTAGGATTCGAGGGGAGGTCTTTCAGCAGCCATCTCTGTTCTTCGCCTATTAGCTGTACGGATGAGACGTTCGGGATTCTCAACTGGGGTTTCAAGGTTAGCTTCTGAAGTTCGAGTCATGCAACTACAGAGAAGAATACGTTTAAGCCTGAGCAAACTAGTTAGTGGAGTAACACAGGAAGTGAAAAATTAGAAAAATTTGGAAGAAAACAGATATTCAACTATGAAAGAGAAAAAGAAAATAAATAATACAAGAGATAGGCAAAAGAACAACTCACCATTGAGCAAGAAAAATACATTTATTTTTCGGGTTTTAAATTTTTACATTTTTTTTATTTAGAAAGCAGTTAAATTTCCTCAGTATGGTTTTAGAATAATGTTTTAAAATTTGATTATCCTAAATGTCTTAATTTCAGATAATTTCTAAAATTAATTAGTTATGATAACCCTATATTTCAGAAATTGATTGTCTAACTAGCATACAATAAGTGTTGGGGTCTAAGGTCTAGGTTACTACCGTTACCTATCATAAGTCTCTAGAATTTTGATCAGGAATCCTAAATTCATTATGATATTTCCCCGGCAACGGCGCCAAAAATCTGATGCGTTCCGATTGGTATGCTAAAAGATAGGCTTTTATTTACCTATGTCGATTATGAGAAATTAAGGACTGAGTCTTACTAACTGTCACTTTAGCATTCAATTGTTGTCACTTAATCAATCAGAACCTAAGGCAGAGTACCTATCGTGTAGCTAGGGTACTCTAACAAACATGGTGATTTGTTTTGTTATTTCTTCCTAATCTGGCAGACCTTTTATAGTCTGTTAAACTAAACCGGTTATGATTCAGACCTTGGTTAGGAGTTGTCTATAACCCTAGTTTAATTTAAAAGGACACGGCAGTTCAACATTCATAATGACAATTCTAGCTCTATGATCTTCTCGGGAAAATGAACAGTATCTCAAATTGTAATACATGTATGATATATAAATTCAGTATCAAATTAATATTCAGATAAACCAATTCATAAACATACAGAACCTCGTCTAGAGGACCCACTATCATAAAGTAGTCACCGCTTTATGCAGGTCTAGCCGGCGCTGCAGCTCCTGTATGCTTCTGACTGCTCGATCCTACTCTGCTCGGCAGAGCCTTCGGAGAACGCTCCTCAGACCTAGTAGCAACTGCTTTACCTTACATCTCGGACTTAAGAAAATTGCCCTAATCTGACTAACAACACGCACCCTATCTCTCTCTTAGGATCTCCTAACGAAATCCCGGTATTCTGTGATACCAAAAACGAACCCTATCTAGTCGTAATCTAAGATTCTGAGACAGACTCTCAGAAAGCAAAGAAAATGAGAAACTCTCTAAGAATAGAAATAAACTTATACTGAAACCTGAGTCGCTAAGTGACTTGTATACTATGGAAAACTGTATATTTGAAGTCACTAAATGACTCAGATTGAGTGGAGAGGGATGATTTCAACTGAGGAAGGCCTGGGGTATTTATAGTAGCTTTCTAGAGTGATTTTTTCTCAAAAATTCGATGTGGGATTCTGAACTGCGGCTCGGGATGCCCGTCCTAGATTGGGATGCCCGTCCCGGCCTGTTGACCAGGTCAGGACAGCCATCCCGAGTCTTGGATGCCCTTCCTTGCCAGTTGACCAGGTCAGGACGCCCATCCTGACTTCGGGACGCCCACCCCGACTTCCGAACTTCTGAAAATCACGTTTTTGCCCCGAAATTTCCCATTTTCTTCTACTTTTCACCTGACACTTCCAAAATCACAAAACTTGTGAAATTGAGTTAATAACAATCAATTAAGACCTATTTACCATCAATTTCAACCTAAATTATGCCTAAAAACATGCTAAAAATGTGATATGATTTATGCATATCCGTAAGACCAATGCTGCAGCATCCCTGTACGTTTTATGTCACTTTCCTTTCACTCCCCTAAACTTAGTGTTCTAGGCAGATTGAGATAGAGTCAATGTGTGTCAAAAAAAAGATATACACAAATATTTTGGGAACAATGGCTAGTTAACTGATTTTAGATGAAAGAAAACAGTCTTAGGCTCAACTTGGCTAACTAGGGAAATATAATGTAGTAGGGTAAGCTAGAAAGGCTCAATCGTTTTCAAAAAAAAACATGCCTCAATCATTTCATTGCTACTGATTCTACTAGGATTTCGCCTCAAGAGATATCACAAATGAATCTAAAAATTCTGTTTCTTCATACCACAACTAATTCTTTTTATGAACAAAAAATATCTAGGTTAAGAATATTGTGCAAAACATTTGTTGGAGTAAAAAGAATTATCACCCAATGTCGGCTAATATCTATATATAAAAAAAAAGGTACTTGACATACAAGAATTCGAGTTTTAAGTTCAAGAAATCATCATCAATTGCAATCCAAAGGCCGTTACAACCAACTAATTACTATACAAAAAATCACAGCACTTTCTATTAGAGTCATCTAATCATCACAAAAGTAAAGCATTCATTCATTTCAGAAGGTCATTTCAGAAATTCCAGCAGAGTATCATATCAAAAAGATAAAAGGGCATCATCCATTCATCATCAGGTAAAAGAAGAAAAATATCATCCAGCATCATCCAACAAGAAGGACACCCTCCCCCAAACTTAAGAGGGAGCAATATCTTCATTGCAGCATTCAAAAGTAGGTAGAAACCACACAGAAAAAGACTAAAAAGTTCAAGCATGAACTGCAGGTCAATATAAAGAGAGTATAAATACTAGTAAAAGTGCATCAAAGAGAGAAGGGATGAAGAGATAAAACCACTCCCGAAGTGCAGGGAGTGTTTCTAGATGTCAACGTCGCTTCCCAACGTGCGGGGTTCATTTGGCATAATTTGGTGTGGAAAGGTAGGCCACGGGGCACTAGCCTGTTGCCTCTGTCTCGGCAAGGATCGGAAAATCACCGCATCACGGTCTCTAACATACTGCCAATACATTTGCTGGTGCGCGTACAAATGTTGCACATCAACTGCTGGAGCATCAGAAGTTGTCGGGGAATGTAGGAAATGTGTTCATCGGGCTGATGGTGTTTGGGAGCTAGCCCTTAAAGGTTGTGTTGAGGGTGCGGGCAGAATCCGGCTCAAGTCGTGGGCGGATATCGTGCCCTGGGAGTAGAATTCCCCATCGTCTATGGCCACCACAATTCCGGAGGCTCTGCATAGCAAGCAAATAAGAGTTGGGAAATACATTTCCCCACTCTTTAGGTTAGCACAAGTTCTGATCTGGTGACAGATGATCTTGCCTACATTAATGGACCATCCTTTGATAATGCATGCAAACAACAACACCCTTTCCATATTGAGGGTGGACGTGTGTGCAGTAGGCATCAACGAATGGCGTACGAAGTAGAACCAAACTTTTGCTTCGTTGGTCAGGAACTCACGGCGGCAAGTCTTGTTCCCGTGCTGGGAACAAGTCCACTGAGTCCCAGGTACAGTAACCTCCTTCAACATTTGGTCATGAACGTCATCAGTGAGATTTGAAAACAAGGAATGGTAATCATCAGAATCATTACTGAAATCTTGGAGGTCAAACAGTTGGTTGATAGCCCGTGGGTTTAAAGGGATTTGACGTTCCGTGACAAAGACAGAGTAAACATTATTAGGCCAAAGATTAACATAAAATTCACGGACAATAGATGAATCAGGCTCAATTCTCTAGTTGCTGAATTTTTCCCAGCACAATGCGCGAATCATGTCTCTGCACTCCGTAGGTAGAGGATAGGGATCCTCTCCAGTCGAGATGAACCCTAAATCTGAGAGATACTTCTTGTCACTGTAGATCTCTTGAAACCTTGTTTTCGCATCTAAAGAGGCAAACCGTGCCTTAGTGCATTTCTTTGCAACTTGTTTTGTCCTAGGCATCTAAAATAAGTGCAAAATTTAGAGCTAAGTGTTACAGCAATTTCAAGCATATTCATAAGAACTGGTCAGCAACAGTTCATACATTAGTTCAATCATATGTCCAACAATTAAGCACATAACATCAAAAAGTCATGGATAAGTCAGTATGCTCTTGACAGATAAACATAATACATCATGCAGTCAATAGGCATTTATAGATAAAATAGAATGATTTTAATCATTCAAATACAGGCTACCATACAGTCAAGAGAGGACAATATTCTTTTAACAAGTACTCAGCAGATTTCATACTATCATACATAGGGAAAATAGTATGCATTCAACATTTACACACAAGATCTTAACTGGCAGTAGGCATATATAGAGAAAATAGTACATTTTCAACATTTAAACATAGAGCAGGATGTTATCAACTATCAGAATGCTTCCAACGGTTATCATGTTTTCAATAGGACAATGTGTATTCAAAATTTTAAACACAAGACAGTATACTTGCAGCAGTGTGTTTCCATCAATGAACACATGCATCATACTTTCAGTAGGCATTCAATATGTTAAACACAGGGCAGTAGTATACCAGATTGCTAATACTCCCTTAAGCCCTAAACTTGAAACTGGCCATCATATATCAACAAAATAAATTTGTTCCAGAAGAAAATGTAAATACAGTGATGAACAAATAGGAGCCTTAATTCACAAATTCAACATATATGTTCTTCAATCATAGGCGAGAAACAGTTTTCTTAAGTCCCCAATAGATAAAATGCATGCTTAAATGTATTGATCTCGACTATTCAGAAAAGAAAACATACCTTTTTAGGGTTTAGCAATTGGGCGAAACAGAGTGTAGAGCAACATGTCTTCTAAATGATTCAGATAGGAGGGAAACCAAGTAACTACCGAGAGGATTTAAAGGGCATTTTCTTGAAGTGGTTATCAAACTCCTCAATTGCAAAAGGAATTATTGAAAAGAAAAAAACCCTTTTACCTACCATTTTCGGTTTCAAATTAATAATTGCAGAGAGTGACTTTGTTTCGTCTGCCCAATGTGCATTGATACAGATGCAACAGGCGGCTTGACCGTCTGATTGATGGAACTCCATCTTCCAACTTCAGGCTGTTGGAATTACCACCCATTACTCCACCGACAGGTAAGTGTGGGTTTCCAAAAAGTCAAGGGGAGAGAATCCAAGAATTGTCAGAGATAGGGTAGATTATGCCAAAATCTAACCAAATATTGATTTGTTCCTTTACCACTTCCTTCATAATTAGATTTAATCATCTATGCCCTTCTATTGAATTTTTGGAATCTTCTTCCAAAATGATTTTGTGCATGCATAAGGTTGGACTTATACCTTTGATGTCAACTATGGTACAGTCCATAGCTCTCTTATGCTATCGTAGAACTCCAAGTAATTTTTCCTCCTGTTCATTATCTAGTAATGTTGAAATGATTACTGGCAGCGTTGAGTCTGCTCCCAGAAATCCATACTTCAAATGCTGCAGTAATGACTTCAATTCCAGCTGTGGTCGTTCTTCCACTGAAGGTTTTGTTATCTTGAATTCTCGAGAAGATAATTCAAAGGATTCATATTGAGCTCTAAATCTGAAACCTTGGGGGTTTGCTTCTAACCAAGCTGAATGTTCTTCTGCCTCCTTATTGCCATCATCATGTAGAATTTCCTCCGTTAGTATTCTTGTCAATGCATCCTCTGCATACTCCTCTTGCTTTTCATCTTTTTCTGCCCAAGAATCACTGGTGGTGATTTGAAAACACTCCTCACCTTCGTCATGAATTTTCATGGCTTTGAACACGTTGAATGTGACTTTATCGTCTTGAAATCTCATGGTGAGTTCCCCTTTCTGGACATCAATGAGAGTCCTTCCCGTAGCAAGGAAAGGTCTCCCTAAGATAATGGGAACATCCATGTATGCTTCATAGTCCAGAACAATAAAGTCAGCTGGAAAAATAAATTTATCAACTCTTACCAGGACATCCTCGATTTTTCCATCTGGGTGGGCTATAGACCTATCTGCTAGTTGTAGCGTTACCGTTGTAGGTCTTACCTTACCTATGCCCAACTGTTTAAAGACTGACATAGGCATAAGGTTAATGCTAGCACCAAGATCACATAAGGCCATCCCACAATATGAGTCTCCAATAGAACAAGGAATGTTAAAGCTTCCTGGATCTTTCATTTTAGGGGGCAGCTTGTCCTGCAAAAAGAAACTGCATTCTTTGGTTAGTGAAACAATTTCATATTCTCCCAACTTTCTCTTCTTTGTAAGGATATCCTTCATGAATTTGGCGTAGTTTGGCATTTGTTCTATTGCTTCCACCAATGGAATGTTAATGTGCAGTTGTTTCAAAATGTCCAAGAACTTCTTGAACTGCTCATCTTGTTTATTTTTAGCAAACCTTTGTGGAAAGGGCATTCCTTGCTATACTGGTTTGCTTTTTGGAATATTGCTTTGATGTGGCATCGGCGATGCTGCAGCATCGGGCTCCACTGGTTCTGGTTCAGTTACTGGAATTTCTGCCTCCTTGCTGGGCTCGCTGGATTTCTCCGCTGCTCCTGACTTTATCTTTGGTTCTTCCAGTGTTTTGCCACTCCATAGTGTTACCGCTTTGCAATGTTCTTTTCCTTCTCTCCTTGGATTCTCTATATCACTCGGAAGTGATCCTTGTGGTCTGTTTCTCATCTCTTGGGCTAACTGCCCCATTTGGCTTTCCAAGTTCCGCACAGTAGATGATAATCCTTGTATAGTTGTTTCTGTTCTTGCCATGAAGTCTCTCATCATATTTTCTAAAGCATTTGAAGGTGGTGGTTGTTGTTGAGGTCTTTGTTGTTGTTGCTGCTGGGGGTATTGTTGCTGTTGCTGGAGCATTGGTCTCGGGTTCATACCTTGGCTGTGGTGCATCCCCTGGTCTCTCCAAGAAAAAATTTGGATGCTGCCTCCAAGTAGGGTTGTAAGAATTTGATTGTAGACCGTTGCCCCTGTTTTGGTTCCCCATGTAGTGAACTGATGCTGGATTGTGAACACAATCCTCAAACAGGTGCCCCTCTCCACAGTAAACACAGCACACATCCTGTACTTGGCTTACGTTGGACTGGTTTGATGGTTCGGCCACCTGCCTGCCATGTTGCTACATACTTAGTGTCTTTAGCATGTTAGACATTGATAACACTTGGGCTGAGAGTGAAGTTAGTGGATCTAACTCCAATACTCCAGCCACTATTCTTCCACTAGGTAGTCTGGTTGTATGCCACTGATAGTTGTTATTGGCAATTCTTTCAATTAGTTCATAGGCTTCATTATAGGTTTTTGCCAATAGTGCTCCATTTGCTGAAGCATAGACTATCATGCGTGTGTGTGCGTTTAACCCGTTATAAAATATCTCCATTTGAATACAGTGTGGGATTCTATGTTGTGGGCATCTTCTTAACAACTCTTTGAATCTCTCCCATGCCTGGTACAACGATTCGTCTTCTATCTGATTAAAAGAAGTGATTTCATTCCTTAACCTAGCATGTTTTGTTGGAGGAAAATATTTCATTAAAAATTTTTCAGTGAGCTATTGCCATGATGTTACACTACCCGAGGGTAGAGAGTTTAGCCATGCTCTCGCCTTGTCTCTCAGGGAGTACGGGAATAATTTCAGCCTCAATTCATCATCTGCTATCCCTGGTAGCTTAAAACAGTCACTTACTTCCATGAATAGTCGTAGTTGCAAGTGTGGATCTTCAACAGGTGATCCACCAAACTGCCCTACCGTTTGCAACATTACTTGTTTCAGCTCGAATTGTGCTGCAGTAATCTCTGGTCGCACAATGCTTGGATTCAGTTCATTAAACAAAGGGACCGCATACTGTCGGATAGCATGGTCTCTATCGTCTGCCATCACCACAGGATTATAGACAGGTTCATTTTCTATAGCACGTTGCTCAGCCATGTCTGCCTTGTCTTTGGTTTGTTTCTTTTTCCTCAACGCCTTGGTTGTTCTCTCAATTTCTGGATCAAGTGGCATCAATGTAGCTTGAGAGCCCTTGCGCGTTTTACTCATGCAAAACAGCACACGTTAAGGAATGAATGATACACAAGCTGAAATTTAACAAATAGTTAAGATCAATAATTCACAAAAACAATTCAGCCCATGCATAATTATTCGTCCCTCATACATCATTTCAATAATTTCGTAAGCTCAAGTATGAGTGTAAAATAAAACAATAAAAGTAACCAAATGCAAACAATATTTACAAACAATTACTCCAAAATCCCCGGCAACGGCGCCAAAAACTTGTTGCGTTGTGTGCGTGTGTCACAAATTGAAAAGATAATAAAATCAACGCAATCTTTAACAAATGCAAGTATACACCGGTCAATAGTAATATATGTACCTAAGTACAAGATTATCGATCCCACAGGGACTAAGTGTGCCAATTATACATGCAAACATGATTTACATTTGGTTAAAAGAATAAAGAATGATGAATAATGAATGGAGATTCGGAGATTGATCTATTGCTATGGTAATGCTGCAGCAACACTAATGCTGCAGCAACACCAATGCTGCAACATCTCTAACTAACAATTACAGGTCAGCCTACTAAAAATAACCATAAGAATACAACAGGTAATACATTGCTGCGAAAATCAAGCCAAAGATGCAAATATAAACCAGTGGTGAATCAAAAAATACTAAGCACGCTTTCGATTTCCAAATCAATACTACAGCGATTTGGTTCTACCCAGATTACTTAGCCTATTAGTCTAGATCCTCGATAACATCGTCTCATGGAGTACTAAGTACCGTGAACCTAGAACAACACTAGTCAGTGAAATTGGTCTTGTCCCATGCAATGTTGAGTGCACGGTCATGCGTCTCAATCTAGTGCCATGTAATTATCTTGTCAACTAGACCCCTTCCTGTTAGAAAGCCAGATACTAGTTCGGTACATAACTTGGACAGTCGTAACTGCAAGTTATTCCTAATCCGTTTAAGTAATTACATGAATAAACTAAGCATGCCCTATACAAGCATCAATAAGAAAAACAAGACACAATACTCAGCATTTTTATCATCATATTCCATATTAGTTGTTCCACATGTTTATATTCGACTAGACTACAGCACCTTCAGGTTATAAGTAAATATTCATTTGAGACGAATCATGAAATACAAGGATCAACGTAATAGGAAAAACAGTCCCTATGGTCATAACAAACATATCAATCCCAAAACAATATTTAATCAACCCTTGAATTCATCTAACTATTCTCCATAATACAAAGAATAATTAACATAAAACAGTAGGCAAGTTGAAGAAATGGAAAGAGGGTTACTCGGGTCGGAGATCACCCTTCTGCTCCAAAACGGATTTAATCAAGTTATTGCTGTCCTTCGTCTCCTCTACGAGATGCTACTGCCTTATGTTCTGCTCAGCTTGCAAGACCTCAGCAATGTCGCCCAGCCTTCTCAGGTATTCTCCACTCTATTCTTAGCTCTAAGTCACTCTGAAACAGGTCACTCACTGTATCTATTCTATGTTCTACCCGATTCTAAATACATACAAATATCTACGATGCTTTCTATCTTTTACTCCTCTCCTCTCCAAAACCTTTCTCTTATGCTTTCCCACCTATTTATACAGGTCTTTGATGCTTCAAAAACTCCTTTGTTCACCGGTTTGTAGTGGACAACTGTCATTCTCTTCAAGAACAATTCCACTGCTTCTTCCCAAGAGTTATACAGCTGCCGGTTTCCTTGATGACTCATGCTACCAACTGGGATAATTCTTGGATATATACATATATATGTGTGTGTATATATATATATATATATATAAATTGTATAACAAACTGCTGATGTAATTTTTTGTCTTCTTTTCCTCCTGACACCAGCGAGGCTCATGCTTCAACCGACTGGGGTATCTTCAGTAATTCAGTCGGTTGCTACATATATATATATATATATATACACATATATACACATATATACATATAACATAAATTCCAATTTTTCCCGTACTAATTTCCCAATCGGTCAATTCTTTTCTTTCATCAACTTCAACCGGCCAAATTCCTTTTCTATCCTTGATCAATTGACCCATAAAAATTCCACTCCTTTCAATAGTGTTGCAATTAAAATCAAAGAAAGTCAAAATTCAATTTAAATAAAAGGTGGAATTTTTATCCAATCAATTAAACCGGTAAAATTAACTTTAAAAAGGGAAAATGTAGAGTATTTCACCCAAAATCAAGAGACAACTTCTACAAATCACGCTAGAAATAAGGCAAAATATGTGCAAATAACTCTACTATCGTAGAGTTATCAACCACCACCATGAAGTATTCACCCTTTATCAGGTCTGCCGGTGGAGTGACTACTTGTATATCTTGGATTGCTTGACCTGACTGTGATCAGCAGAAACTTCGGAGAATGCTTCCTTAAACTAGTAGCGATTACTTTACCTTACATCATGGGCTTAAGTAATGCCATGTTAACTAGCTCTTCGCTCACCTAATGCCCTCTTAGGATATTCTAACGAAATCTCGGGTATTCTATGAATATAAAAAATGAACCCTATCTAATCGAATTCTGAGAACCTGAGAGGAATACTCAGGAAGCAAAGAAAACAAGACGCTGACTCTCTTTTATTGCTAATATACTCGAGTGAGTGCAAAAAGATGCACTTGAGCTACTAATTGACTCAAATTGAGTGATTATGAATGCACTTGAAGTTGCTGAATGACTCATATTCAGTGGTGAGGGATCAAATGATCCACTCAAAGCTGAGTAAAAGACTCGTAGTGAGTGGTGAGCGATGCGTTCCAATTGATATGCTAAAAATAGGCTTTATTTACCCTATATCGATTATGAATAATTAAGGACAAAGACTTACTAATTACCACATTTAGAATCTATGTTGTCATTTAATCAACAGAACCTAAGGCAGAGTACCTATCGTGTAGCTAGTCTGCTAGAAAGTATCTACGATTTTAATTTAAGAATTTATCGTACTCCTAGGGAAGTGGTAATGGCTTAGTAGCAACTATCCTTTTAACCTAACTCTTATTTCATTTCTTAGTTATGCAATCGTTCATCAATTCTTTGATGAGAAGGTGATCCTTTCTACACAAGACTCAAGTTTATCTAGCATACAAGAGTATTTTAGAAACAGGTATTGAAGCAGTTCCGATTGGTATGCTAAAAGTTAGGCTTTATTTACCTATGTCGATTATGAGTAATTAAGGACTGAGTCTTACTAACTGTCACTTAGCATTCAATTATTGTCACTTAATCAACCAGAACCTAAGGCAGAGTACCTATCATGTAGCTAGTCTGTTGGAAAGTATCTACGATTTTATTAAGTTAAATATCGTACTCCCAGGGAAGTGGTAACGGCTTAGTAGTAACTAGCCTTTTATCCTAACTCCTATCTTATTATCCAGTTATGCAATCTTCATCAATGACTTTGATGAGAGGGTGATCCATTCTCCACTAGGTTTAAGTCTAATTAATCCCAAAAGTGTTTTATAGATGAGGTCCTGATTTTATGTTATACTGTTCCTATATGTTGATTGACCTATATTCGAGTATTTTAGATATATCTTAGCCTGGATTGCAACTGTGTTCTGTGTCTAAAGGCGTACCACATCCGAGGTTTCTAATAAACCACCCTACCTTATTGACGGCCCTACTCACGGTTCGGGACGAAGGCATCCATGAAAGCCCTATGTCACTTTGGGGATCATACCGCTTGCCCTAGCCGCCGGCATAATCGGACTCGGCTCGACTTACCTAGACTACTCTTAACTAGCAGGGTGTTCAGCAGGTTATTTTATCTAGCATGGCAGACACCAATACTAATTGATGCCTATTAAACTAAATAGGTTATCATTAGACCGTGGTTAGGAATTGTCTATAACCCTAACTTTAGTTTAAAAGAGCACATTAGACATGTAGACATAGTGAATATTAAGCAGGTGGCTATTTCCGGAAAAACATAACAATGTCAACATATACAACAAATATTCATATAAATCGTAATCTCGTATTCATAATAAATTTTTGGAACAACACAATAACAACATATAAGAGAGGGACATGGGGACTGATGCCATAAGAAATCACCTTTTACGTAGTCTCGCCGACGGAGCGTACTGCTGTATATGTCGTATTGCTCGCCCCGACTCTGCTCGCCTAGTAACTGGGCTTTACCTTAATACCCAGCTTAAGCCCAACCTTGTGGACTGACTCTTCGAACACCTAGAGCCCTTTTAGGATCTCCTAATGAAATCCCGGGTATTCTATGAATACCAGAAACGAACCTATCTATAGAAGCCTAAGATTTGAGACTATTTCTCATAAACTAATACAAAACACTAACAAGAAAGAAAACTGAGATCTGAGTCTCTGAGTGAGTTGTGTACTAGAGAAGTGTACACTGGAAACCACTAAATGACTCAGATCGAGTGGAGAGGAATGATTTCAACTGCTGGAGGCCTGGGGTATTTATAGCAGTTTCCCGGGGTGATTTTTCATCAAAACTTCGATGTGGGACTTGATCTGGGGGTTCGGGACGCCCGTCCTGGTCTGTTGACCAAGTCGGGACGCCCATCCTGACCCTTTGACCAAGTCAGCATTTCCAAAAATTGCGTTTTTGCCCCAAAATTTGTTGTTTTCGTCTACTTTTCACCTGACACTTCCAAAATCATAAAAACTGTGAAATTAAGTAAATAATAAACAATTAAGAACAATTTACCCTCAATTTCACCCCAAATCATATATAAAAACATGCTAAAAAGGTGATACGATTTTCGCGTATCAGATAACCCCACACTTAGCTTTTTGCTTGTTCTCAAGCAAAGTCTACCTGAAGTTAGTGATTATAAACCGTAGTGCAGTCACTTAAATTCCTAGTCATGTTTTTATTCCAAAAATTCTTCAGACAATTCTTAACACATGTCTGACTGGTTAGGTTGCTATGACAAGGTCTCAAATGTCTCTAGTAGTTTGTTAGGGTTGAACAGAAAGTAACTTAACAACTAGGTTGAACTTTTCTTTTAGTCATAAGGTCTTCCTGATGTGTAGTGTGTGTACTAGTCCAGACCAGATAGTCAACATAATAAACTCTTGTCTTAACTGTTACCAGATAACACTTCGACCTATTGCTAGACACACTGACAATAGATAACTTTATGAGTTCTGAGCTTTGGTGATCAGATTCTATTTAGCATTTATTGATTTCTTTCGTTTATTGATTTTCTAGGGTATTTTGAGTTTGCTTAGAACACGTCAACTTCAACTACCCATGTAGCGAGTCCCACTCCGATGACTCCCAGATCTGCACGACCTTAGGGCATCAGGCTTTAAGTTCCCCGAAGGAGTGGTGCTCGAGTAGCGAAGGCCGCTGACAAACTACCCTTATTTAATTAACTTTCTTTAATTTCTTTTCACTTTTAGCTCAGAGTCTCATCTAGTCATTCTAATTGTCAAAACATCCACAACTGGTCTAATTTTATCTAGTTCAGTCTTGAAAAGGTAATTGGCTGAGGTCTCTAATCCAGACAAAGTTGTGCTCAGTTATCAGGAATTCCCTATTCCTAATCAATTAGTTCAGCAATAGTCATCAATTATCTCCTACTAACGATAACATACTACCTACATATCATAGACATAAGCAATTGTTTAACCAAGCATACTGCATTTAGAAGTCTGAAAGACGGAAAAATTTTGAAATTATTTTTGGAAGGGTGTGAAAATACGGGGAAAACAAGCAAAAGCATGCAAAAAATTTTCAAACTACTACCGTGCATTGTGCACTGCTACCCCACACTTAAGTCTGACACTGTCCTCAGTGTTCATGCATAGCTAAACTACCCCACACTTTTTTGAAAACAAGAAACAAAAACAAAACAAAGAACTCTTACCCCACACTTATTCGACTAACTAAGGGTAAGAGAGAAAATAAGGCAACAAAACAAGAAGGGTAGCAAAACAGAACACAAAATAAATAAAATAAAAGTAAAGGATCATGAGGATTAGAAAAACTCCCTTCATGTCACGAGCAGAAGGGTCTTCTCTGATATGTCAATTGGCTCTTCACCTTAGCCATGTGCTATTGCTGAGGTGTTCTTGACTCTGCAAGCTCTAGATATTGGAACGGATGACGCCAGCTCCGATCCTTCATTGTCGAGCTCTAGGTAGTGGCATATCCATTTGATGAATGACTCAAGCCCCAAGGACTGTTTCGTCAAATCATCTGCCAATGTTAGTGAAGGTATGGCATGCAAGTCTCAAATGGAAGAAAAGGTACCTGAAGTTTTGGCAAAGCTGTGGTGGTAGGGGCTCCAGTTGTATAGATCTGGGCCCAAGTTTTTGAGACTTCCTCAGGGAAGTTTCTCACAGCTGATTGGTATGCAGGGGATGCAAGCTCCTCCATTGCTATGCTCCTAATACAGCGCCAAATTCTTCTATATCTCTTGACCATTCGATACCACTTGGTAGATCACTTGCTTGCACTGGTCTGGCTTTAATTGTTGCTAGTATCTCATCTATTGATTCTGCGAGTAGGGGTTTTGCTGTGGTGGTGTCTTTTTTAATGTTTCCAGCTTCTGAATTATTCCTCAGCTAAATCCCGTATGATTTCTCCAGCTGGGATTGTATGCATTTCCCATTGGAGCAGTATTCTGCAGTAACCTACTCCTACCTCTTTTGGAATGATTCGTATTTCATTCCCATAGCAATCCCTGCTAAAGTGTGGTACTTGACAGACTTCACAGATTTGATACCCAGGCTGAACATTTCTTCCTAAGACATCGACACTCTGAATCTGGAAAACAACTAGAATCTGCACATGACTTTAACATCATTAGTAGGTAATGCCTGTGGTTCAGGCCATTTTCGAAAAGTGTTCCACGACTACTATGATGTAATTATTTTCAAAGGAAGAAAGAGAAAAGGATTCGAAATACCCTTGATATCAACGGTTGCAACATTCTGTGTACGTCACTGGGGTAGATGATCTCTGGAAGATGTGTTACCTGTTATTTAGCAAGCATCGCAGGACTGTATCAGAGATACAAAAGTCCTTGAATATGGTGGGTCGACAAGATCCTGCTTTCAACACTTTCCAGACAGTGTTGATAGCAGTCAATTGGTCTCCTGTAGATCCTTGATGACAATGCTCCAAAATTTTGTGGCATTCGTCTTTCGAGACACGTCTTCTAATCAACTGATATGCCAAAAATTTGAAATAGAAGAGAAACTGCCCAGTAGTAATATTTCAAATCAACAAAGAATTTCTTCTTTTGCTGATAAGTCATATCACTTGGAACTTATTCAGTGACTAGATAATTTGAAATAAACCACAGATGAGAATTATTATACATAGCAAACAATGCAAATCAGTTTTCATCCAAAAATTTATCAGTATTACACCAGCCTCTAACTCGGGGTTTTCTAATCTAGACCAATGGATTGCTTTCTAGATTTTCAACCCTTTTTCTTATCCCTTTATTCTATATCAAGTTCAAGTAACAATAAAACTTAACTTAATCAAGTATGGTTCAGAATTAGTTTTATTGAACACAGATATCTTGGAGTGATCAGTGTCACCTATTGTTTCTAGACAAGACTAGATAAGATCGGAATTTATTATGCATGAACTTTCTTATCATGTTTCTGTCCTAAAACAATTCTTACTACATCATTACATCACATATTATTCAAAAAGCAGATTTCAATCAGGTGATACCATAATGGGTGCAGTAATTCCTTTTGGTTTAAAAGTTCTCATGCAATTATCAGCAAAACAAAAGGAACGTCCTTTTTTTTCAATAGAACATTCAAAGGTCTGGCTATTAAGGAAAAATTATTTCATAACTCATCCTAATAAAACCGACATAACTCTAAGAAAATTCTAAAATGGAATTTCTTTCCAATAAAAATCTAAGCCAAAATTTTACAACTCAGAAGAAAATATATTTTATCCTCATTTCCATTTTTATTTCTCCGAAAAATAGAAAACAATACGAAAAAGAGCAACTAAGAAAACCAATTAAGAAAGAACAAGAGATAGGGAAAAGAACAACTTACCATTGAGCAAGAAAAATACAATTTTTTCGGGTTTTTAAATTTTAACGTTTTTTTTCTTTTTATATATTTCGAAAGCACTTAAGTTCCCTCAATATGGTTTTAGAATGATTTTCTAAAATTTGATTATCATAAGTGTCTTAATTCCAGATAACCTCTAAAATTAATTAGTTATGATAATCCTATATTTCGGAAAGTGATTGTCTAACTAGTGTAAGATAAGTGTAAGTCTAAGGTCTAGGTTACTACCGTTACCTATCATAAGCTTCTAGAATAATGATCAGGAATCCTAAATTCATTATGATATTTTCCCGGCAACGGCGCCAAAAATCTGATGCAGTTCCGATTGGTATGCTAAAAGATAGGCTTTATTTACCTATGTCGATTATGAGTAATTAAGGACTGAGTCTTACTAACTGTCACTTAGCATTCAATTATTGTCACTTAATTAACCAGAACCTAAGGCAGAGTACCTATCGTGTAGCTAGACTGTTGGAAAGTATCTATGATTTTATTAAGTTAAATATCGTACTCCCAGGGAAGTGGTAACGGCTTAGTATTAACTAGCCTTTTATCCTAACTCCTATTTTATGATCCAGTTATGCAATCTTCATCAATGACTTTGATGAGAGGGTGATCCATTCTCCACTAGGTTTAAGTCTAATTAATCCCAAAAGTGTTTTATAGATGAGGTCCTGATTTTATGTTATACAGTTCCTATATGTTGATTGACCTATATTCGAGTATTTTAGATATATCTTAGCCTGGATTGCAACTGTGTTCTGTGTCTAAAGGCGTACCACATCCGAGGTTTCTAATAAACCGCCCTACCTTATTGACGGCCCTACTCACGGTTCGGGACGAAGGCATCCATGAAAGCCCTATGTCACTTCGGGGATCATACCGCTTGCCCTAGCCGCCGGCATAATCGGACTCGGCTCGACTTACCTAGACTACTCTTAACTAGCAGGGTGTTCAGCAGGTTATTTTATCTAGCATGGTAGACACCAATACTAATTGATGCCTGTTAAACTAAACAGGTTATGATTAGACTGTGGTTAGGAATTGTCTATAACCCTAACTTTAGTTTAAAAGAGCACATTAGACATGCAGACATAGTGAATATTAAGCAGGTGGCTATTTCTGGAAAAACATAACAACGTCAACATATACAACAAATATTCATATAAATCGTAATCTCGTATTCATAATAAATTTTTGGAATAACACAATAACAACATATAAGAGAGGGACATGGGGACTGATGCCATAAAGAAATCACCCTTTACGTAGTCTCGCCGACGGAACGTACTGCTGTATATGTCGTATTGCTCGCCCCGACTCTGCTCGCCAGAACCTTCGGAGGACGCTTCCTCAGCCTAGTAACTGGGCTTTACCTTAATACCCAGCTTAAGCCCAACCCTGTGGACTGACTCTTCGAATGCCTAGAGCCCTCTTAGGATCTCCTAAAGAAATCCCGGGTATTCTATGAATACCAGAAACGAACCTATCTATAGAAGCCTAAGATCTGAGACTATTTCTCAGAAACTAAAACAAAACACTAACAAGAAAGAAAACTGAGATCCGAGTCTCTGAGTGAGTTGTGTACTAGAGAAGTGTACACTGGAAACCACTTAATGACTCAGATCGAGTGGAGAGGAATGATTTCAACTGCTGGAGGCCTGGGGTATATATAGCAGCTTCCCAAGGTGATTTTTCATCAAAACTTCGATGTGGGACTTGATCTGGGGGTTCGGGACGCCCGTCCTGGTGTGTTGACCAAGTCGGGACGCCCGTCCCAAGTCCTGGACGCCCGTCCTGGTGCTTTGACTGGGTCGGGACGCCCGTCCTGACCTTTGACCAAGTCAACATTTCCAAAAATTGCGTTTTTGCCCCAAAATTTGCTGTTTTCGTCTACTTTTCACCTAACACTTCCAAAATCATAAAAACTGTGAAATTAAGTAAATAATAAACAATTAAGATCAATTTACCCTCAATTTCACCCCAAATCATATATAAAAACATGCTAAAAAGGTGATACGATTTTCGCGTATCAGGTATTCTGATGTATGTTCTATTGTTTCTACATGTTGACTGACCTATCTTTGAATATTTTAGATATATCTTGGTCTAGATTGCAATTACGTAATGTATCTACTTGTGTACCACATCTGAGTTATCTGATAAACTGCCCTATCGCCATTGACGGCCCTACTCATGGTTTGAGCTAAAGGTATCCATGAAAGTCTGTGTCACTCAAGAAATCATACCGGTCACCCTAACGTCGGCATAAACACGCGAACTCATCCTCATTAGACTACTCTAACAAACATGGTGATATATAGGTTATTATATCTAATATGGCAAACCTTAATGCTTTTATCCTCTTAAAAGTCCTAAATTAAGGCCTGTTAAACTAGACAAGTTATGATTAGACCGTGGTTAGGAGTTGTCTATAACCGTTCATCTAATTTAAAAGGGCAACTAGACATGCAGTCATAATGATTAATTAAGGTGGTGACCTTTCCGAAAAAATGTAAAGAACTTCAGCATGCAAAACATATATACATATCATTATAATTTGGTATTAAAATGTATCTTTAGACAAACACAGTACAAAATATACAGAGAGGATCACCATAAAGTATTCACCCTTTATCTGGTCCACCAATGGAGCGACTACTTGTATATCCTGGACTGCTTAACTTGACTCTGCTTCACAGAACCTTCGGCGAACGCCTCCTTAGCCTAGTAGCAATTGCTTTACCTTACGTCTTGGGCTTAAGCAAAGCCCTGTTGACTAGCTCTTCACTCACCTAATGCCCTCTTAGGATCTCCTAACGAAATCCCGGGTATTCTATGAATACCAAAGATGAAACCTATCTAGTCGAATTCTAAGATTCTGAGACAGACTCTCAGAAAGCAAAGAAAATGAGAAACTCTCGCATACTAAACTACTTGAATGAAACACCTGAGATCACTAAATGACTTGTGTACATTAGAAAATTGTATACTTGAAGTCACTAAATGACTCAAATAGAGTGAAGAGGGATGATTTCAACTGAAGAAGGCCAGGGGTGTTTATAGCAGGGATTTCAAGGATTTTTCTCTGTGAAATTTGATGGGGATTCTGCCAGGAGGCTAGAGACACCCGTCCTGGTTTGTTGACTGGGTTAGGATGCCCGTCCCGGTGCTTTGACCGGGTCGGGACGCCCGTCCTGATCTTAGAAGTTATGAAAATCACATTTTTGCCCCAATATTTGCCATTTTCTTGCACATTTCACTTGAAACTTCCAAAATCACAAAAGTTGCAAAATTGTATTAATAATAGTCAATTAAGAACGATTTATCTCTAATTTTTCCCTAATTTGTGCCTAAAAACATGCTAAAAAAGTGATATGATTTATGCATGTCAGTGAGGGATGATTTCAACTGAGGAAGGCCTGTGGTATTTATAGCAGGTGAAAGGAGTGAATTTCTCATGGAAATTCAATGTGGGACTTGTATCTGCCACTCGGGATGCCCGTTCGAGTCTATTGACCAGGTCAAGATGCCCATCCTGGGTCCAAGACACCCGTCCCGATGCTTTGACCGGGTTAAGATGCCCTTCCCAAGTCCGGGACGCCCATCTTGGTCATTTGACTTGGTCGAGATGTGATATGCATAAATCATATCACATTTTTAGCATGTTTTTATGAATGATTTAGGGTGAAATTGAGGGAAAATCGGTCTTAATTGTTTATTATTAACTCAATTTCACAGTTTTCATGATTTTGGAAGTGACAGGTGAAAAGTAGAAGAAACTGGCAAATTTCGGGGCAGAAACGCAATTTTTTAGAAGTTCAGACTTCGGGGAGGGCGTCCTGACCTGGTCAACAGGTCGGGACGGGCGTCCAGGACTCAAGACGGCCGTCCTGACCTGGTCAACAGACCAGGACGGGCATCCCGAACCAGAATTCCAAGTCCCACATCGAATTTTTGAGAAATAATCACCCAGAAAGTTGCTATAAATACCCCAGGCCTTCCTCAATTGAAATCATTCCTCTCCACTTGATCTGAGTCATTTAGTGACTTCATGTGTACACTTTTCTCGAGTACATAAGTCACTAAGACACTCGGGTTCACTATAAGTTTTCTTTCTTTCTAGTTAGTGTTTTGTTTTCATAGTCTCTGAGAATTAGTCTCAGATCTTAGGCTTCGATACATAGGTTTGTTTTTGGTATTCATAGAATACCCGGGATTTCGTTAGGAGATCCTAAAAGGGCTCTAGGCGTTCAAAGTGTTAATCCACAGGGCTAGGCTTAAGCTGGGTATTAAGGTAAAGTCCAGCTACTAGGCTGAGGAAGCGTCCTCCGAAGGTTCTGTCGAGCAGAGTCGGGTCAAGCAGTACGACATATACAAGCAGTTGCTCCATCGGTGAGACTAAGTAAAGTGTGATTTCTTTATGGCATCAGTTCCCCTGTCCCTCTCTTTATATGTTTGTATTATGTTTGTCCAAATACCAATTATGAATACTGGATTATGATTTTTTTATGAATATTTGTTTTATATGTTGAAGTGCTTATGATTTTCCGGAAAGGGCCACCTGCTTAATATACATTATGTCTGCATGTCTAATGTAGTCTCTTTTAAACTAAAATTAGGGTTATAGACAATTCCTAACCACGATCTATTCATAACATGTTTAGTTTAACATGCATCAATTAGTATTGGTGTTTGCCATATTAGATAAAATAACCTGCGGAACACCCTGTTTGTTAAAGTAGTCTAAGTAGGCTGAGTAGAGTGTTTATGCCGGCATTAAGGGCCAGCAGCGTGATCCCCTAAGTGACATAGGGCTTTCATAGTTGTCTTTTGCTCAAAACGTGAGTAGGCCGTTTACCTTGGCGATGGTGCGGTTTATCAGATACTCAGATGTGGTACACCTTTAGACTCAGAACATAGTTGCAATCCAGGCCAAGACATGTCTAAAACACTCGAAGATAGGTCAATCAACATATAGGAACAGTATAACATAGAATCCGAACATTATCTATAAAACACTTTTAGGCTTAAATAGACTTAAACCTAGTGGAGAATGAATCACCCTCTCATCAAAGTTATTGATGAAGATTGCATAACTGGATCATATGATAAGAGTTATGGTAAAAAGCTAGTTACTACTAAGCCGTTACCACTTCCCTGGGAGTACGATATTTAACTTAGTAAAATCGTAGATACTTTCCAACAAGACTAGCTACATGATAGGTACTCTGCCTAGGTTCTGACTGATTAAGTGACACTATAAAGACTAAACGTGACAATTAGTCAATCCCAATCCTTAATTACTCATAATCAACATAGGGTAAATCAACACCTATTTAGCATATCAGTCGGGAAGCCATCAGATTTTTTGCGCCGTTGCCGGGGAAATATCATAATGAATTTAGGATTCCTGATTAAAATTCTAGAGACTTATGATAGGTAACGGTAGTAACCTAGACCTTAGACCAAACACTTATTTTTTGCTAGTTAGACAATCAATTTTCGAAATATAGGATTATCACAACTAATTGATTTTAGATATTATCTGAAATTAAGACACTTAGGATAATCAAATTTTAGAAAATCATTCTGAAACCATATTGAGGAAATTTAACTGCTTTCGAAAAAAAAGAATTTTGTTTTAAAAAACTGAAAAAAATGTATTTTTCTTGCTCAATGGTAAGTTGTTCTTTTTCCTATCTCTTGTACTATTTGTTCTTTTTCTTTCATCGTTGAACATTTGTTTTCCTTCAATTTTTTCTTTTCTTTTCTTTTCTTCTATAAAATTTTTCTGAAAAATATTATTTTCCAGAAGATAAAAGAAATAAATTTTTAGTGTTTACAGTTTTCCTGTTTGTTTGTTTTTATTTAATTTCGAGAAAATAAAAATGGAAATGAGGAAAGAATATTTTTCTTTTGAGCTGTCAATTTTGGCTTAGGTTTTAATTAGGAAGAAATGTCATTCTATGTCGGTATTGATTGAATCCTTTTCTTTCTTTCTATGAAAACATTTACATCATAGTAGTCGTGGAACACTTTTCAAAATGGCCTGAACCACAGGCATTACCTACTAATGATGTTAAAGTCATGTGTAGATTCTATGAGAAGTTGTTTTCCAGATTTAGAGTGCCAATGTCTTAGGAAGAAACGTTCAATTTGTGTATCAAATCTGTGAAGTCTGCCAAGTACCACACTTTAGCAGGGATTGCTACGAGAATGGAATACCCACCATTCCAAAAGAGGTAGGAGTAGGTTACTGCATAATGCTACTCCAATGGGAGACGCATACAATCCCAGCTGGAGGAATCATACGGGATTTAGCTGAGGAATAATTCGGAAGCTGGAAACTTTCAGAAGATACCACCACAGCAAAACCCCTACCCACAGAATCAACAGATGAGATACTGGCAACAATTAAAGCCAGACCAGTGCAAGCAAGTGATCTACCAAGTGATATCGAACGGTCGAAGGATATAGAGGAATTTGGCATTGTATCAGGAGCATAGCAATGGAGGAGCTTGCATCCCCTGCATACAATCAGCTGTGAGAAACTTCCCCGAGGAAGTTTCAAATACTTGGGCCCAAATCTACACCACTGGAGCCTCCTACCACCACGGCTTCGCCAAAGCTTCAGGTATCTTTTCTGCCATTCGAAAATTGCAAGCAATACCTTTACTGACACTGGCAGGTAGGCACACCAATCCAAAGAAGTCTCATTCCTAGACATGTTCCTTCTGGACACGTTGCTACGATTACGAGAAACTTTGCAAATGATTCGAGGAAACAGTCCTTGGGGCTTGAGTCATTCATCAAATGGATAGGCCACTACCTGGAGCTCGGCATTTAAGGATCGGAGCTGACGTCATCCGTTCCAATATCTAGAGCTTACAGAGTCAAGAACGCCTCAGCAATAGCACGTGGCTAAGGTGAAGAGCCAATTGACAGATCAGAAAAGACCTTTCTGCTCGCGACATGAAGGGAGTTTTTCTAATCCTCATATTCCTTTACTTTTATTTTCTTTGTTTTGTGTTCTGTTTTGTTATTTCCATTATCCTTCTTGTTTGTTGCTTTATTTTCTCTCTTACCCTTAGTTAGTCAAATAAGTGTGGGGTAAGAGTTCTTTGTTTTGTTTTCATTTCTTCTTGTTTGCAAATAAGTGTGGGGTAGTTTAGGTATGCATGAACACTGAGGACAGTGTCAGACTTAAGTGTGGGGTAGCAGTGCACGGTGCACTGTAGTAGTTTGTGAGAAAATGTTTGCATGATTTTGCTTGTTTTCCCCGTATTTTCACACCCTTCCAAAAATTTTCAAAAATTTTTCATTCTTTCAGACTTCTAAATGCAGTATGATTGGTAAACATTTGCTGATGTCTATGATATGTAGGTAGAATGTTATGGTTAGTAGGAGACAATTGAAGACTATTTTGAACTTATTGATTAGGAATAGGGAATTCCTGGTAACTGAGCACATTTTAGTCTGGATTAGAGACCTCAGCCAATTACCTTTTCAAGACTTAACTAGATAAGATTAGACCAGTTGTGGATGTATTAACAATTAGAATGACTAGATGAGACTCTGAGCTAAAAGTGAAAAGAAAAAAAAAGAGTTAATTAAATAAGGGTAGTTTGCCAGCAGCCTTCGCTACTCAAGCACCACTCCTTCGGGGAACTTAAAGCCTGATGCCCTAAGGTCGTATAGGTTTGGGAGTCATCGGAGTGGGACTCGCTACATGGATAGTTGAAGTTGACGTGTTCTAAGCAGACTCAAAATACCCTGAATCTATAAAAGAAAAAAAATCAATAAGTGCTAAATAATTAAAATCTGATCACCAAGGCTCAGAACTCAGAAAGTTGTCTGTTGTTAGTATGTCTAGCGACGGGTCGAAGTGTTATCTGGTAGTAGTTAAGACGAGAGTATATTGTGTTGACGATCTGGTCTAGACTAGTACACACACTACACATCAGGAAGACCTTGTGACTGAGAGAAGAGTTCAATCTAGTTGTTAAGTTGTTTTCTGCTTGATTATAACAATCTACTAAATACATTTGAGACCTTGTCATAACAACCTAACCAGTCAAACCTGTATTAAGAATTGTCTGAATAATTTTTGGAATAAAAACATGACTAGGAAATCGAAGTGACTGCACAATGATTTAGAATCACTAACTTCAGTTAGACTTTGCTTGAGGACAAGCAAAAAGCTAAGTGTGGGGTTATCTGATATGCATAAATCATATCACATTTTAACATGTTTTTAGGCATGATTCAGGGTGAAATTGAGGGAAAATCGGTCTTAATTGTTTATTATTAACTCAATTTCACAGTTTTCATGATTTTGGAAGTGACAGGTGAAAAGTAGAAGAAAACGGCAAATTTTGGGGCAGAAACGCAATTTTTCAGAAGTTCAGACTTCGGGGAGGGCGTCCCGAATCAGGACGGGCTTCCTGACCTGGTCCACAGGTGGATACGGGCGTCCAGGACTCGGGATGACCATCTTGACCTGGTCAACAGATCTGGACGAGCATCCCGAACCAGAATTCCAAGTCCCACATCGAATTTTTGAAGAAAAATCACTCCAGAAAGCTGCTATAAATACCCCAGGCCTTCCTCAGTTGAAATCATTCATCTGCACTTGATCTGAGTCATTTAGTGACTTCAATTGTACACTTTTCTCGAGTACATAACTCACTGAGAGACTCGGGTTCACTATAAGTTTTCTTTCTTTCTAGTTAGTGTTTCGTTTTCTTAGTCTCTAAGAATTAGTCTCAGATCTTAGGCTTCGATAGATAGGTTCGTCTCTGGTATTCATAGAATACACGGGATTTCATTAGGAGAACCTAAGAGGGCTCTAGGCGTTCGAAGAGTCAGTCCACAGGGCTGGGCTTAAGCTGGGTATTAAGGTAAAGTCCAGCTACTAGGCTGAGGAAGCGTCCTCCGAAGGTTCTGTCGAGCAGAGTCGGGTCAAGCAGTACGACATATACAAGCAGTTGCTCCATCGGTGAGACTAAGTAAAGGGTGATTTCTTTATGGCATCAGTCCCCCTATCCCTCTCTTTATATGTTTGTATTGTGTTTGTCCAAATACCAATTATGAATACTAGATTACGATTTTTTATGAATATTTGTTTTATATGTTGAAGTGCTTATGATTTTCCGGAAAGGGCCACCTGCTTAATATACATTATGTTTGCATGTCTAATGTAGTCTCTTTTAAACTAAAATTAGGGTTATAGACAATTCCTAACCACGGTCTATTCATAACCTGTTTAGTTTAACAAGCATCAATTAGTATTGGTGTCTGCCATATTAGATAAAATAACTTGCGGAACACCATGTTTGTTAAAGTAGTCTAAGTAGGCTGAGTAGAGCGTTTATGCCAGCGTTAAGGGCCAGCAGTGTGATCCCCTAAGTGACATAGGGCTTTCATAGTTGTCTTTTGCTCGAAACGTGAGTAGGGCTGTTTACCTTGGCGATGGGGCGGTTTATCAGATACTTAGATGTGGTACACCTTTAGACTCAGAACATAGTTGCAATCCAGGCCAAGACATGTCTAAAATACTCGAAGATAGGTCAATCAACATATAGGAACAGTATAACATAGAATCAGGACATTATCTATAAAACACTTTTAGGCTTAAATAGACTTAAACCTAGTGGAGAATGAATCACCCTCTCATCAAAGTTATTGATGAAGATTGCATAACTAGATTATAAGATAAGAGTTAGGGTAAAAAGCTAGTTACTACTAAGTCGTTACCACTTCCCTGGGAGTACGATATTTAACTTAGTAAAATCGTAGATACTTTCCAACAAGACTAGCTACACGATAGGTACTCTGCCTTAGGTTCTGACTGATTAAGTGACACTATAAAGACTAAACGTGATAATTAGTCAATCCCAGTCCTTAATTACTCATAATCAACATAGGGTAAATCAACACCTATTTAGCATATCAGTCGAGAAGCCATCAGGATGCCCGTCCTGTACTGAGAAGGCCTAAAATCACATTTTTGCCTCAATATTTGTTATTTTCTTGTACATTTCACCTGAAACTTCCAAAATCACAAATTCTGCAAAATTGTATTAATATCCATCAATTAAGGTCGATTTGGTTCTAATTTTGCCTGATATGCACAAATCATATAACTTTTTAGCATGTTTTTAGGCACAAATTAGGGAAAAATTGGAGATAAATAGTTCTAAATTTACTATTATTAATACAATTTTGCAGTTATTGTGATTTTGGATGTTTCGGGTGAAATGTGTAAGAAAATGGCAAATATTGGGGCAAAAACATGATTTTCGAAACTTCTTGGATCAGGACAAGCGTCCCAGACCCGGGACGGGTGTCCTGACCCGATCAACAAACCAGGACGGGTGTCTTAAGCTCCCTTGTAGAATCCCACATTGAATTTCACAGAGAAAATCACTCAGTTTCCCTGCTATAAATACCTTAGGCCTTCCTCAGTTGAAATCATTCCTCTTCACTCGATCTGAGTCATCTAGTGACTTCAAGTGTATATTTTTACACTCGATATAAGTCATTTAGTAGTCTCAGATGTTTTCATTCGAGTAGTTTAGTATACGAGAGTTTCTCATTTTCTTTGCTTTCTGAGAGTTTATCTCAGAATCCTAGAATTCGACTAGATAGGTTTCGTCTTTGGTATTCATAGAATAATCGAGATTGCGTTAGGACATCCTAACAGGGCATTAGGTGAGCGAAGAGCTAGTCAGTAGGGCTTTGCTTAAGCCCAAGACATAAGGTAAAGCAATTGCTACTAGGCTAAGGAGGTGTTCTCCGAAGGTTCTGTCAAGCAGAGTCATGTCAAGCAGTCCAGCATATACAAGTAGTCGCTCCATCGGCAGACCTGATAAAGGGTGAATACTTTATGGTGGTGGTTCCCTAGACCTTCTCTGTATATTTTGTACTATGTTTATCTAAAGATACATTTGAATACCAAATTATGATGATATGTATATATGTTTTGCATGCTGAAGTTATTTACATTTTTCCAGAAAGGTCACCAGCTTAATTAATCATTATGACTACATGTCTACTTGCTCTTTTAAATTAGATGAACAATTATAGATAATTCCTAACCACGGTCAATTCATAACCTGTCTAGTTTAACAGGCCTTAATTTAGGACTTTCAAGGGTAAAGCATTAAGGTCTGCCCTATTAGATGAAATAACCCATAGATCACTTTTTTAGCATGCTTTAAGCACAATTTAGGGCAAAATTGGAGATAAATCATTCATAATTGACTATTATTAATACATTTTTTCAGTTTTTGTGATTTTGGAAGTTTCAGGTGAAATGTGCAAGAAAACGGCAAATTTTGGGGCAAAAACATGATTTTTGGAAGTTCGTGGATCAGGACGGGTGTCCCAAGTTCAGGACGGGCGTATCGACCCGGTCAAAGTACCGGGACAAGCATCCTGACCTGGTCAACAGATCTGGACGGGCATCCCGAGCCCCTGCACAGAATCCCACATCAATTTCTGCATCAAAAATCACTCAGCTTCCCTGCTTTAAATACCTCAGGCCTTCCTCAGTTGAAATCATCCCTCTCCACTTGATCTGAATCATTCAGTGACTTCCAATATACATTTTTCTACTGTATATGAGTCATTCAGTGATTTCAGGTGTTTTCTTTCAAGTAGGTTTAGTATACGAGAGTTTCTCATGTTCTTTGCTTTTTGAGAATCTGTCTAAGGATCTTAGAATACGACTAGATAGGATTTGTTTTTAATATTCATAGAATACCTGGGATTTTGTTAGGAGATCCTAAGAGAGCACTAGGTGAGCGAAGACTTAGTCAACAGGGCTTTGCTTAAGCCCGGGACGTAAGGTAAAGCAATAGCTGCTAGGTTGAGGCAGCGTTCTCCGAAGGTTCTGTCAAGCAGAGTCGGGTCAAGCAGTCCGGGATATACTAGTAGTTGCTCCATCAGCGGACCTAATAAAGGATGAATACTTTATCGTGGTGGTCTCCTTGTCCCTCTCTATATATTCTGTACTGTGTTTGTCCAAAGAACTATTTGAATATTAAACTATGATGTTATGAATATGTGTTTTGCATGCTAAAGTTATTTACATTTTTCCAGAAAGGTCACCAGCTTAATTATTGATGTGTTCCGATCGATATGCCAAAAATAGGTTTATTCACCCTATATCGATTATGAATAACTAAGGATTTAAAATTACTAATTGTCACATTTAGCATCTATGTTGTCACTTAATCAATCAGAACATAAGCCAGAGTACCTATGGTGTAGCTAGTCTGTTGGAAAGTACCTACGATTTTAATTTAAGTATTTATCATACACCTAGGGAAGTGGTAACGGCTTAGTAGTAACTATCCTTTTACCCTAACTCTCATTTTATTATCCAGTTATGCAATCATTCATCAATATCTTTGATGAGAGGTTGATCCATTCTACACTAGGTTCAAGTTTACTTAAGCATGCAAGAGTGTTTTTACAGACAACATTCTGATATATGTTATATTGTTCCTACAGGTTGATTAACCTATCTTCGAGTATTTTAGATATATCTTGGTCTAGATTGCAATTATATACTGATTCTACTTGTGTGCCACATCTGAGTTATCTAATAAATCGCCCCATCGCCATTGATGGCCCTACTCACGGTTCGAGCTAAAGGCATCCATGAAAGTCATGTGTCACTCAGGAGATCATGCCGCTCGCCCTAACGTCGACATAAACACACGAACTCAGCCTACTTAGACTACTTTAACAAACATGGTGATCTATAGGTTATTTCATCTAATATGGCAGACCTTAATTCTTCTGTCCTCACACAAAGCCCTAAATTAAGGCCTGATAAACTAGACAAGTTATGATTAGACCGTGGTTAGGAGTTGTCTATAACCGTTCATCTAATTTAAAAGAGCAAGTAGATATACAGTCATAATGATAATTAAGCTGGTGACCTTTCCAGAAAAATGTAAATACCTTCAACATGCAAAACACATATTCATACCATCATAATTTAATATTCAAATAGGTCTTTGGACAAACACAGTACAAACATATAAAGAGAGGGACAAGGGGACCACCACCATAAAGTATTCACCCTTTATTAGGTCCGCTAATGGAGCAACTGCTTGTATACCCTGGACTGCTTAACCCGACTTCGCTCGACAGAACCTTCGGAGGACGCTTCCTCAGCTTAGTAGCTATTGCTTTGCCTTCCTTCCCTTCCCACCTCAGCTTTAAGCAAAGCCCTGTTGACTAACTCTTCGAACGCCTAGTGCTCTCTTAGGATCTCCTAATGAAATCTCGGTGATGCGATTCCGGTTGACGTACTAAATAGGTATTATTTTACCCTATGTCGATTATGATTAATTAAGGACTGTGATTGACTAATTGTCACGTTTAGTCTTATGGTGTCACTTAATCAGCCAGAATCTAAGGCAGAGTACCTATCGTGTAGCTAGTCTATTGGAAAGTATCTACGATTTTACTAAGTTAATTATCGTACTCCCAGGGAAGTGGCAACGGCTTAGTACTAACTAGCCTCTTATCCTAACTCTTATCTTATGATCCAGTTATGCAATCTTCATCAAATACTTTGATGAGAGGGTGATCCATTCTCCACTAGGTTCAAGTCTAATTAACCCTAGAAGTGTTTTAAAGATAAGTTCTGATTCTATGTTATACTGGTCCTATATGTTGATTGACCTATATTCGAGTGTTTTAGATATATCTTAGCCTGGAATGCAACTATGTTCTGTGTCTAAAGGTGTACCACATCTGAGTCTCTATGCTACCGCCCCCTATCATTAAGGTAAACGGCCCTACTCACGGTACGAACAAAGACAGTTATGAAAGCCCTATGTCACTTTCGGGGATCACTCTGAAGGCTCGTAATCGCTGGCATAACGCTCTACTCAGCCTACCTAGACTACTCTAACAAGCCAGGTGTTCAGCATGTTATTTTATCTAGTATGGCAGACACCAATACTAATTGATGCCTGTTAAACTAAACAGGTTATGAATAGACCGTGGTTAGGAATTGTCTATAACCCTATTTTAGTTTAAAAGAAACTACATTAGACATGCAGACATAATGATTATTTAGCAGGTGGCTATTTCCGGAAAAACATAATAACTTCAACATACAAAACTATTCATAAAATCATAATCTGATATTCATAATTGATGTTTAGGACAAAGCAATAAAACATATAAGAGAGGGGTATGGGGACTGATGCCATAAAGAAATCACCCTTTACTTAGTCTCGCCTACAGAGCGTACTGCTGTATACGTCGTATTGCCCGCCCTGACTCTGCTCGCCAGAACCTTCGGAGGACGCTTCCTCAGCCTAGTAGCTAGACTTTACCTTACGTCCTGGGCTTAAGCCTAGCCCTGTGGACTGACTCTTCGAACGCCTAGAGCTCTCTTAGGGTCTCCTAACGAAACCCCGGGTATTCTATGAATACCGGAAACGAACCTATCTATAGAAACCTAAGATCTGAGACTATTTCTCAGAAACTAAAACAAAACACTAATAAGAAAGAAAACTGAGATCCGAGTCTCTGAGTGAGTTGTGTACTGGAAAATTGTACACTGGAAACCACTTAATGACTCAGATCGAGTGGAGAGGGATGAATTCAACTGCTGGAGGCCTGGGGTATTTATAGCAGCTTCCCGGAGTGAAAAATTCTGAAAAATTCGATGTGGGACAGCTTCTGGCGGCTCGGGACGCCCGTCCTGATTCGTTGACCAGGTTCGGGACGCCCGTCCTGGCGGTTTGACCGGGTCGGGACGCCCGTCCCGGACCTTTGACCGGGTCAACATTTCCAAAAATTGCGTTTTTGCCCCAGAATTTGCTGTTTTCGTCTACTTTTCACCTGACACTTCCAAAATCATAAAAACCGTGAAATCAAGTAAATAGTAAACATTAATGTCAATTTACTCTCAATTTCACATTAAAACATATATAAAAACATGCTAAAAATGTGATACGATTTTCGCGTATCAGATAACCCCACACTTAGCTTTTTGCTTGTCCTCAAGCAAAGTCTACATGGAGTTAGTGATTTTAAACCGTAGTGCAGTCACTTAAATTCCTAATCATGTTTTTATTCCAAAAATTCTTCAGACAATTCTTAACACAGGTCTGATTGGTTAGGTTGCTATGACAAGGTCTCACATGTCTCTAGTAGTTTGTTATGATCAGGCAGAAAAAATCAACAACTAGGTTGGACTTTTTTCTTAGTCACAGGGTCTTCCTGATGTGTAGTGTGTGTACTAGTCTAGACCAGATAGTCAACACAATGAACTCTTATCTTAACTGCTACCAGATAATACTTCGACCTATCGCTAGACATACTGACAACAGATAACTTTCTGAGTTCTGAGCTTTGGTGATCAGATTTTTAATGTTTTAGCACTTAGTTATTTTCTTTATAGATTCAGGGTATTTCGAGTTTGCTTAGAACACGTCAACTTCAACTACCCATGTAGCGAGTCCCACTCCGATGACTCCCAGATCTACACGACCTTAGGGCATCAGGCTTTAAGTTCCCCGAAGGAGTGGTGCTCGAGTAGCGAAGGCCGCTGGCAAACTACCCTATTGTAATTAACTTCCTTAAGTTTTTTTTCACTTTTAGCTCAGAGTCTCATCTAGTCATTCTAACTGCCAATATATCCACAACTGGTCTAATTTTATCTAGTTAAGTCTCGAATAGGCAATTGGTTGAGGTCTCTAATCCAGACAAGGTTGTGCTCAGTTATCAGGAATTCCCTATTCCTAATCAATTAGTCCAAGATAGCTATCGACTATCTCCTACTAACCATAACATACTACCTACATATCATAGACATAAGCAATTTGTTTAACCAAGCATACTGCATTTAGAAGTCTGAAAGACGGAAAAATTTTGAAAAATTTTGGAAGGGTGTGAAAATACAGGGAAAACAAGCAAAAGCATGCGAAAATTTTTTCAAACTGCTTCAAACTGCTACAGTGCACTGTGCACTGCTACCCCACACTTAAGTTTGGCACTGTCCTCAGTGTTCATGCATAGCTAATTACCCCACACTTATTTGAAAAAAAATAAAAAAAAACAAGAAATAAAATTAAAGATCCTTACCCCACACTTATTCAACTAACTACGGGTAAGAAGGAACATAGAAATAACAAAAAGAAATAAAATGAAAGAGATACTCCCTTAGTCTGTGAAGTCCACAATCTGCTCGGACGAGTCAAACGGCTCTCTGTAAATCTTTAGGCGTTGTCCGTTTACTTTTTGAACAATACCGTCAGAATCCATGATGTCACATGCTCCGAAAGGTGATACTTCCTTGATTGTGAACGGTCCTGACCAATAGCTACGCAGCTTTCCTGGGAAAAATTTTAAACGTGAGTTGTATAACAATACCTTATCACCTGGTTCAAAATTTTTCTGGGCTCTGAGTCGTCTGTCTGCCGAGTTTACTTGTCATTTTGAACTGATGTGAGTTCTCATATGCTTTGAGCCTCCACTCATCCAATTCGTTGAGCTGTAAAATCCGGTGTTCCTTAGTCAATTATCGTCGAGATTGCATTTTCGTACTGCCCAGTAAGCTTTATGTTCAAGTTCAACCGGAAGGTGGCATGCTTTTCCGTAGACTAGTCGATAGGGTGAGAACCCGTAGTGGTCTTGTACGCTGTACGGAAGGCCCATAATGCATCCTCCAGTTTATTGGACCAATCCTTACGGTTAACACCCACGGTCTTTTCTAGGATTCTCTTTATTCCCCTATTGGTTACCTCAGCCTGCCCGTTGGTTTGAGGATGGTAGGCTGTGGAAATGCGATGCTGAATTCCGTAATGCTGGAGTACTTTCTGCAATTGAGAGTTGCAGAAGTGCGTACCTCGATCACTGATTAGGGCTTTTGGACATCCAAACCTGGCGAAAATCTGCTTAAGGAATCTGCATACGGCTCGAGCATCATTAGTAGGTAGGGCCTGTGCCTCAGGCCATTTTGAAAAATATTCTACAGCTACTAAGATGTACTTCATACCAAAAGAGGAAGGAAACGGACCCATGAAATCTATACCCCATATGTCAAATATTTCTACACTTTGAATTACCTGTTGGGGTAGATTATCTCGAGAAGATATGGTTCCCGCTTTCTGGACAGGCATCGCACGATCCTGTAAATGCTGCGGCGTCTTTGAATATGGTGGGCCAGTAAAAGCCTGCTTCTAATACTTTTCGGGCGTATTAGTTGCAGCTAAGTGACCGCCTGTTGGTCCGCAGTGACAGTGTTCCAGAATTTGGAAACCTCTTCTTGAGATACACATCTTCTGATCATCTGATCTGCACATATTTTAAATAGAAAAGGATCTTCCCAATAGTAATATTTCAGGTCAGCAAAGAATTTTCTTCTTTGTTGAGCAGTGATATCACTAGGGAGAGTCCGGGCCCAAGTAATTTGCTATATCTGCAAACCAAGGGGTGAGAACTAGCAATAATGCACATAGATTCTCATCCGGAATTTATCAGATATGATTGTTTCATCAATGGCTTCTAGGGTCGGATTTTCTAACCTAGACAAATGGTCTGCGGCTAAGTTTTCTGCCCCTTTCTTATCCCGGATTTCTATGTCAAATTCTTGAAGCAATAAAACCCATCTAATCAATCTTGGTTTTGCGTCGGTTTTATTAAACAAGTATTTTAGTGCCGAATGATCAGTATAAACAATAGTTTTAGACAGGACTAGATAGGATCGAAACTTATCAAATGCATATACTACTGCTAATAATTCCTTTTCTGTCGTAGTGTAATTTTCCTGAGCATCAGTTAAGGTTTTACTAGCATAATATATTACATGAAACTTCTTATCATGTCTTTGTCCTAAAACTACTCCTACTGCATAGTCACTAGCATCACACATAAGCTCAAAAGGTAGACTCCAATCAGGTGATGTCATGATAGGTGCAGTAGTTAAGAGTTCCTTAAGTCTATTAAAAGCTTTTAGACATTTCTCATCAAAGACAAATGGAACATCTTTTCCGAGTAAATTGGTCAACGGCCTGGCTATTAATGAAAAATCTTTTATGAACCTACGATAAAAGCCAGCGTGTCCCAAAAAACTCCTAACGGCTCACATTTTTTGGGAGGAGGTAGTTTTGAAATTACTTCAATTTTTGCCTTATCTACTTCCATACCTAGGTGTGAGATCTTATGTCCTAAAACGATTCCCTCTTTTACCATGAAGTGGCATTTTTCCCAATTTAAAACCAGGTTAGATTTTATACAACGTTTCAACATTAACTCCAAGTTCTTTAGACAAACCTCAAATGAATTTCCAAAAACAGAAAAGTCATCCATAAATACTTCCATAGATTTTCCTAACATGTCCTCAAAGATAGCAGTCATACAACGTTGAAATGTAGCAGGTGCATTACACAAACCAAAAGGCATCCTTCTATATGCAAATGTTCCGAAAGGGCATGTGAATGTAGTTTTATGCTGGTCCTCAGGGGAAATAGGAATTTGAAAATAACCAGAAAACCCATCAAGAAAGCAATAAAACATGTGTCCAGATAATCTTTCTAACATTTGGTCAATAAAAGGAAGGGGAAAGTGATCTTTTCGTGTGGCCGTATTTAATTTTCTATAGTCTATGCATACACGATGACCAGTTACAGTTCTTGTAGGGATTAGTTCATTATGCTCATTCCTAACAACTGTTATACCGCCTTTCTTAGGTACTACCTGCACCGGGCTTACCCACTCACTATCTGAGATAGGGTAGATAAGTCCTGCATCTAACAGTTTAATGACTTCTTTCTTAACAACATCACACATTAGGATTCAACCTCCTTTGAGGTTGCACACATGGCTTATACTCATTTTCTAGAAGAATCTTATGCGAACAAAAGCTTGGATTAATACCTGGGATATCCGCAATTTTGTAGGCAAAGGCTCTTCTATGCTTTCTGCACATGTCCACAGTCAGCTTCCTTTGTTCTGCAGTCAGATCAGCTGCAAGAATAATGGGAAGTTTCTTGTTGTCATCTAGGAATTCGTAGCACAGATGAGTGGGTAGTTCCTTCAGTTCCAAGTCTGGTGGATCTTCAAACGAGGTTCGCTCTTTCTTCATCTCATCATCACCTATCTCAGTGAAACTATCAGAAGTAATTTCATTTTCAGAAGAGCTAAGTTCAGACTCCTCTAATTCTAGGGAGTCCTCACTTAGAATTTGATAGTTTGAGCATAGGTCTGTCACGTTAATTGCAATCAAGTGTTCCATGGCATCCACACAAAAACAAGTATCATCTAAATGCATGGGATACCTAAGGGTCTCATTTAGATCAAAAGTGACGTCATCATTTCCTACCCTTAACTTGATTTGACCATTACTGACGTCTATTAATGCTTTTGAGGTGGCTAGAAATGGTCGACCTAGGATCAGGGGCACTCCTCCTTCCCCATTCATGTCCATGACAACGAAATCCACAGGAAATACAAATTTTCCGACCTTTACTAAGAGGTCTTCAATTATTCCCTTGGGGATTTTGACTGTCCTGTCTGCAAGTTGTATGCACATCCTAGTCGTTTTCAAATCATGCAATCCTAATTTATCAAATAAACTAGATGGCATAAGATTAATACTAGCTCCTAAGTCTGCTAATGCATGCATGTTAGTAATATTTCCAATTGTACATGGCAAGGTAAAACAACCAGGATCTTTCTGTTTAGACGGTAGTTTATTCAACAGAACCGCCGAACATTCTTCATTAAGAACCACCTTGTCCATGTCAAATTTTCTTTTATTACTAACAACTTCTTTTAAAAACTTAGCATACTTTGGCATTTCAGAAATAACATCAAGTAAAGGTAAATTAACATGAATCTGACTAAAATTCCTAAGAAACTTTTCAAATTGCTCCTTATCTTTATTGTGCATAAGTCTGGCAGGGTAAGGTACTTTTGGCCGGTACTCAGGAATAAACTCCGTCTTCCCTTTCCTTGCTACTTCGATTTCGACCTCCGTCGGCGTTGGGTCCTTGGAGCCTTCTTCTGGTTCCTGCACAAGAATAGGAGGGTCAGATGGTTTGGGTGGAGATGGAGATAGAATTTTACCAGATCTTAGAGTGATGGTCTTGCATTCAGTTTGAGGGTTGGTCTCAGTGTTGCTTGGTAGCGTTCCCTGGGACCTGTGAGAGAAATGGGTGGATAGTTGACCCATCTGCCTCTCTAAAGTTTGTATAGCAGCTTGTGTGTTTCTGATTGTTTGCTCGGTCTGCTTCTGTCTATTCTCGTTCTGCTGGATTCTTTCTGCGTGAGCTTCCTGAATCTTTCTGTTGGACTCTATCATTTCCTTGTTGGAGTCGGAAATGCTCTTCAGCATGTCTCTAAATTCTTGCATGGGATCAGCTGGAACGATGTAGTTCCTTGGTGCAGGCAGAGCAACTTGCTGGTTCTGCGGATATGGCAGCTGCTGAGGTACTCTTTTCTGGAAGTTAGTAGCCCCGGGATTGTTTCTCCAGCTAAATCCCGGATGGTTCTTCCAAGTGGGATTGTAGGTATTTCCTATAGGAGCAGAATTTACTGCGTCCACTTGTTCCATCTCTTCTGGGACAGTTAATATCCCATTACCATAACAATCCCCACTGAAATGTGGTCCTTGGCAAAACTCGCAGACTTGGTATACTGACTGAATGCTTTTCCCTTGTTGGAAAGCATTCAGCTGATTAGTAATGCTGGCCTTCAGTGCCTCAAATTGATCATCAGTGGAGGCAACGACCGCATTTACTGGTTGCTTCTTAGCTCGGCCACTTGTGCGCCAATTCTTGCTGTTCCTGTAGAGTCTCTCCAGAGCGTTTCTAGCATCTACATCACTCATTCCATTGAAACCGCTCTGAGGATTGAGTCCATCGAGAATTTGCTTACCCATGTCTGACATACCCCCGTAAAATTGCTGAATCAGCAATGCCTCGGTAAGTCCATGTTGGGGGCAGAGCCTGAGTAGCTCCTTGAATCTGTCCCAAGCTTCGATCACTGTCTCATCAGCAGCTTGAGTGAAACTAGACAGAGCCCTTCGATATTCTAGGACTCTTGCTGCAGAGTAGTACTCTTCTAGGAAGGCTTTGCTTAACTCGTCCCATGAGGTGATGGAGTTAGTAGGTAGCTGGGCCAACCATCTCTTAGCTCTGTCCCTAAGTGAGTAGGGAAAAGGTTGAGTTTAGTTATTTCTGCAGTATGATCTCCCTTGAGGCCTTCGCAGAGAGAAGAAATCAGATAGGTGTTCCAGCGGATTCTCGGCTGCAGTTCCTCCAAACTGAACTCGATTTATAATCAGCTGGATCACATTCGGTTTCAGATCATAGCGAGGGTTCCCAGGGATTCGGATGGCAGATGAGACTGGGATCGTCTGTGGCTGGATGTAGGATTCAAGGGTAGGTCTTTCAGTAGCCATTTCTGTTCTTTTCGCCTATTAGCTGTGCGAATGATTCGTTCAGGATTTTCAACTGGTGTTTCAAGGTTAGCTTCTGAAGATCGAGTCATGCAAACTACAGGGAAGAACACGTTTTAGCCTGAGCAAACTGGTTAGTGAGGTTCAGGGAAGTGAAACTAAAGAAAAACTTGGAAGAAAGAGAAAACAAAACAAAACAACTATTCACAGGGAGAAAACACAAAAGATAGGGAAAAGAGAATAACTTACCGTTAAACAAGAAAAAGTACAATTTTTTTCGGATTTTTAGATTTTAAAATTTTTTTTTCTTTTAATATTTTGAAAGCAATTAAATTCCCTCAATATGGTTTTAGAATGATTTTCTAAAATTTGATTATCCTAAATATCTTAATTCCAGATAACATCTAAAATTAATTAGTTATGATAATCCTATATTTCAGAAACTGATTGTCTAACTGGTATAAGATAAGTGTAGATCTAAGGTCTAGGTTACTACCGTTACCTATCATAAGTCTCTAGAATTTTGATCAGGAATCCTAAATTCATTATGATATTTCCCCGGCAACGGCGCCAAAAATCTGATGCGATTCCGGTTGACGTACTAAATAGGTATTATTTTACCCTATGTCGATTATGATTAATTAAGGACTGTGATTGACTAATTGTCACGTTTAGTCTTATGGTGTCACTTAATCAGCCAGAATCTAAGGCAGAGTACCTATCGTGTAGCTAGTCTATTGGAAAGTATCTACGATTTTACTAAGTTAATTATCGTACTCCCAGGGAAGTGGCAACGGCTTAGTAGTAACTAGCCTCTTATCCTAACTCTTATCTTATGATCCAGTTATGCAATCTTCATCAAATACTTTGATGAGAGGGTGATCCATTCTCCACTAGGTTCAAGTCTAATTAACCCTAGAAGTGTTTTAAAGATAAGCTCTGATTCTATGTTATACTGTTCCTATATGTTGATTGACCTATATTCGAGTGTTTTAGATATATCTTAGCATAGAATGCAACTATGTTCTGTGTCTAAAGGTGTACCACATCTGAGTCTCTATGCTACCGCCCCCTATCATTGAGGTAAACGGCCCTACTCACGGTACGAACAAAGACAGTTATGAAGGCCCTATGTCACTTTCGGGGATCACTCTGAAGGCTCGTAATCGCTGGCATAACGCTCTACTCAGCCTACCTAGACTACTCTAACAAGCCAGGTGTTCAGCATGTTATTTTATCTAGTAAGGCAGACACCAATACTAATTTATGCCCGTTAAACTAAACAGGTTATGATTAGACCGTGGTTAGGAATTGTCTATAACCCTATTTTAGTTTAAAAGAAACTACATTAGACATGCAGACATAATGATTATTTAGCAGGTGGCTATTTCCGGAAAAACATAATAACTTCAACATACAAAACAACTATTCATAAAATCATAATCTGATATTCATAATTGATGTTTAGGACAAAGCAATAAAACATATAAGAGAGGGGTATGGGGACTGATGCCATAAAGAAATCACCCTTTACTTAGTCTCGCCTACAGAGCGTACTGCTGTATACGTCGTATTGCCCGCCCTGACTCTGCTCGCCAGAACCTTCGGAGGACGCTTCCTCAGCCTAGTAGCTAGACTTTACCTTACGTCCTGGGCTTAAGCCTAGCCCTGTGGACTGACTCTTCGAACGCCTAGAGCTCTCTTAGGGTCTCCTAACGAAACCCCGGGTATTCTATGAATATCGGAAACGAACCTATCTATAGAAACCTAAGATCTGAGACTATTTCTCAGAAACTAAAACAAAACACTAATAAGAAAGAAAACTGAGATCTGAGTCTCTGAGTGAGTTGTGTACTGGAAAACTGTACACTGGAAACCACTTAATGACTCAGATCGAGTGGAGAGGGATGATTTCAACTGCTGGAGGCCTGGGGTATTTATAGCAGCTTCCCGGAGTGAAAAATTCTGAAAAATTCGATGTGGGACAGCTTCTGGCGGCTCGGGACGCCCGTCCTGATTCGTTGACCAGGTTCGGGATGCCCGTCCCGGTTCAGGACTCCCGTCCTGGCGGTTTGACCGGGTCGGGAAGCCCGTCCCGGACCTTTGACCGGGTCAACATTTCCAAAAATTGCGTTTTTGCCCCAGAATTTGCTGTTTTCGTCTACTTTTCACCTGACACTTCCAAAATCATAAAAACCGTGAAATCAAGTAAATAGTAAACAATTAATGTCAATTTACTCTCAATTTCACATTAAAACATATATAAAAACATGCTAAAAATGTGATACGATTTTCGCGTATCACTCGGGTATTCTATGAATATTAAAAACAAACCCTATCTAGTCGTATTTTAAGATCTGAGACAGATTCTCAGAAAATGAAGAACATGAGACACTCTCGAATACTAGAAATCTACTTGAACGAAAAACACCTAAAATCAGTGAATGACTTGTAAATAGTAGAAAACTGTGTACTGGAAGCCACTGAATGATTCAGATCAAGTGGAGAGGGATGAAAGACATGGGGTATTTGTAGCAGGGGAACTGAGTGTTTTTTTATGCAGAAAATGATGTGGGAGTCTGTACAGGGGTTCAGGGCGCCCGTCCCCAAAATTTGAACTTCTGAAAATTACGTTTGTGCCCCAAAATTTGCCATTTTCTTGCATATTTCACCTGAAGCTTCCAAAATCACAAAAACTGTGAAATTGCATTAATAATAGTCAATTGAGAATGATTTAACTCCAATTTCGCCCTAAATTGTGCCTAAAAACATGCTAAAAAGTGATATGATTTGTGCATATCATATAACCCCACACTTAGCTTTTTGCTTGTCCTCAAGCAAAGTCTACATGAAATTATTGAATTTTAAATCATAGGTGCAGTCACTTAAAATTCCTAGCAATGTTTTTATGCCAAAATTGATCAATAAGTCAGATGATTCCAAAATAGGCCTGACTGGTTAAGTTGCTATGACAAGGTCTCAAATGTCCTTAGTAGATTATCATGGTCAAGCAGAGTTAACAATTTAATAGCTAGACTGAAATCCACTCTTATTTACGAGGTCTTCCTGATGTGTAGTGTGTGTATTAGTCCAGACTAGATTGTTAACGCAATATAGTCTTCTCTTAACTCTTACCAGATAATACTTCGACCAGTCACTAGACATAACAGCAACAAACAACCTTCTGAGTTCTGAGCTTTCGTGTCAAGGTTTTTAAAAATTTCAATATAAGAACACATTGGGCTATGTATTTTTAGATTGATTGTTCAGGGTATTTTTGTGTTCGCTTTCACACATCAACTCTAACTACCCATGTAGTGTGTCCCACTCCGATGACTCCTAGATCTACATGACCTTAGGGCATTAGGCTTTAAGTTCCCTTAAGGAGTGGTGCTCGAGTAGCAAAGGATGCTTGCAAACTACCCTATTTATTTAACTTTTTCACTTCCAGCTCAGAGCATCATTTAGTCATTTAAAATGCTAATGCATCCTCAACCGGTCTAATATTATTTAGCTACGTCTCGAAAAGGTATTTGGTTGATGACTCAAATCCAAACTAAGTTGTGCTCAAGTATCAAGAATTCCCTATTTCTAATCGAGGAATTCAATAAAGTTATCACGTTGTCTCCTACTGATCATAATGCTCTACTTACATATCATAGGCATAAGCATTTCTTTACCAATCATAACTGCATTTTGAAGTCTGAAAGAGTGAAAATTTTTGAATTTTTTTTGGAAGGGTGCAATTTTAGTGAGAAATATGGGAAAAACATGCAAACATTTTACTGCTACTATAGTGCACAGTGCATTGCTACCCCACACTTAAGGTTTACACTGTCCTCGGTGTTCATGCATATCTAATCACCCCACACTTATTTGAAAAACAAAAGATTAAAACATAACATATAAAATTCTTACACCACACTTATTTGACTAACTAAGGGGAAGAGAAACAACAAAACAAAAGTAAAAGAAATAACAGAATATATTAAAAAAAATAATGTTGTTATGTCATATAAATCAACGTTTTGCATACAAAGATTCATATTTTATACAGCCCAGACATAATCACACATAAAGCAAAAAAAACGAAAGAAAGAAAAAAGGAAAAATAGAAACTAAAAACCGGGCTCATCATCATCAAATGGCCAAAAGTTGACCTCTGTTTCTTCATTAAACCGGGAGGTCTGCTAATAGATCTCCTCGACCCTACTGCTGGTCATGCTGATTCTGTCTTCCATCATCATCATCCGCCTCTCAATGTTTGTGGTGTAATTCCGATTGATATGCTAAAAATAGGTTTTATTTACCCTATATCGATTATGAAAACTAAGGACTTAAAATTACTAATTGTCACATTTAGCATCTATGTTGTCACTTAATCAATCAGAACCTAAGGCAGAGTACCTATCATGTAGCTAGTCTGTTGGAAAGTACCTACGATTTTAATTTAAGAATTTATCGTACTCCAAGGGAAGTGGTAACGGCTTAGTAGCAACTACCCTTTTACCCTAACTCTCATTTTATTATCCAGTTATGCAATCATTCATCAAAATCTTTGATGAGGGGTTGATCCATTCTACACTAGGTTCAAGTTTACTTAAGCATACAAGAGTGTTTTACAGACAGTGTTCTAATATATGTTATATTGTTCCTACATATTGATTGATCTATCTTCGAGTATTTTAGATATATCTTGGTCTAGATTGCAATTATATACTGATTCTACTTGTGTACCACATCTGAGTTATCTAATAAACCGCCCCATCGCCATTGACGGCCCTACTCACGGTTCGAGCTAAAGGCATCCATGAAAGTCCTGTGTCACTCAGGAGATCATGCCGCTCGCCCTAACGCCGGCATAAACACACGAACTCAGCCTACTTAGAATACTTTAACAAACATGGTGATCTATAGGTTATTTCATCTAATATGGCAGACCTTAATGCTTCCGTCCTCACACAAACCCCTAAATTAAGGTCTGATAAACTAGACAGGTTATGATTAGACCGTGGTTAGGAGTTATCTATAATTGTTTATCTAATTTAAAAGAGCAAATAGATATACAGACATAATGATAATTAAGCTAGTGACCTTTTTGGAAAAATGTAAATAGCTTCAACATGCATAACACATATTCATAATATCATAATTTAGTATTCAAATAGGTCTTTGGACAAATACAGTACAAACATATAAAGAGAGGGACAAGGGGACCACCACCATAAAGTATTCACCCTTTATTAGGTTTGTTGATGGAGCAACTGCTTGTATATCCTGGACTACTTGGCCCGACTCTGCTCTATAGAACCTTCAGAGAATGCCTCCTTACTCTAGTAGCTTTTGTCGTGCCTTTACCTTCCCTTCCTTCTGCGGCTTAAGCAAAGCCCTATTGAATAATTCTTTGAACGCCTAGTGCTCTCTTAGGATCTCCTAACGATATCCCGGGTATTCTATGAATACTAAACACGAACCCTTTCTAGTCGTATTCTAAGATCTGTGACAAACTCTAAAAAATAGAGAATACGAGAAACTCTCGAACACTAAAAATCTACTTGAATGAAAATACCTGAAATCACTGAATGACTAGTAAACAGTAGAAAACTGTGTACTGGAAGCCACTGAATGATTCAGATCAAGTGGAGAGAAATGAATTCAACTGTGAAAGGCCTGGGGTATTTATAGCAAGGGAAATGAGTGATTTTTTTATGCAGAAAATGATGTGGGAGTCTGTACAGGGGTTCGGAACACCCGTCCCAACCTGTTGATTGGGTCAGGATACTCGTCCTGGTGCTTTGACCGGGTCGAGACGCCCGTCCCGGGTCCTGGATGCCTGTCCTGGTCTTGGGACGCCCGTCCCGGGTCCTGGATGCCCGTCCTGGTCTTGGGACGCCCGTCCTAACTTCTGAACTTCCAAAAATAACGTTTTTGCCCCGAAATTTGCCATTTTCTTGCATATTTCACCTTAAGCTTCTAAAATCACAAAAAATGCGAAATTGCATTAATAACAGTCAATTAAGAATGATTTAACTCCAATTTTGCCCTAAATTGTGCATATCCATTTTCCATATCCCGGCTATGTCGGGCGGTGTGTTCAGCCTCCTTGTGACATATGTCGCTCAAAAGTGGTGCGTAGGATGAATGTCTGGGTCAGTGGTGTATGCTCTGTGGCCGATCCCGGTACCGATGACTCTCCCTGCTACTCCGTGTGGATGGAGTAGCGCCCAGTTACATACCGTACGACCATTCCCATGTTCCGTAGAATGGTTAGGTCCGTAGGAATGGTGGTCGCGGCGACTTGGGTCAACTCTGAGCCCTCGATGTCTAGCTCCAGGTAGTGGGCAATCCGAGTGATGAACGGCCCAAGCCCCAAACACTACTTCTGAGTGTCTGTGGTGAAACCCCGCATGATGACGGTAATGAGCCGGGCCATCTCTACCGTAGTGCCCCTGTGCATGTTGGCCAGGAGGAATGTCTCCATCTGGATGACATTCCCGGCGGAAGTACGATGCCTTGACAGAGTATGTGCTATAATAGCATGTAAATAGCGAAGGGCAGGATGAATACCTGTGGCTTTCGTGAAGCCATGCTGGTAGGGGACGCCAGTCGTACAGATTTGGGCCCAGGCGGTGGAGATTGCCGCAGAGGTGAAGTCTCGTACTGCTATAGTGTAGGCGGGCGTATCCAGCTCCTCCCTCTGTGAGATTCCCAAGGTGATGCCAAACTTGGCCATGCTCATCGATCGGTCTATTCTTCCCAGTCAAAATGTGATATGCTCTTGTTGGAATGTAAAGGAAGCGTAGAACTCACATACCAGCTCGAGGTAGGTCAACTCGGTGACGATGAAAACTCGACTGTAGGGTAATACGTTTAGTATGCGTCAGACCTCCTACTCGACTCCTACTGTCCGAACTGCTGCCCAGTCAAATGTTCAGCCAACCAGTACGCTACGCCCGATGTGTCCATGGCACCTCTCTTGATATGTCAGAATGGAAGGAAAGAGCATGAAAGGATGTGCCACAGATGTGACAATCATCGAAGAAGTAATACGGGCGCGTTTTGGAGCCATCTGTTTGAAGAAGTTTTAGAGAGTTCGAGAATTTGGTGGGAAGGAAAATTCAAATTCGAATTCTGGAGATAAATTCAAATTTAGAAGGGTAGATTTTTGTTAGGGAAGGATTTTGAGTTTTTGGCGAGATATTTGAATTTTGGAAGGAAATTCAAAAGTTTAAATTTTTGGAGGGAAATTTGAAATTTGAGATTTCAAGAGTTTGCCAAATTTTATTTAGAGAGAAGTTGGAGAGAATTTTTGTAGAGAGATGATTTTTTGTGGTTGTTTTGGGGAGAAAAATGAAAAATTTGAGTATTTATTGAGATGGGGCCGTCTTCGGAACGCACGTCCTGACTGCCTCGGGATACGTGCCACTTATGGGAATTTTTTTTTCTCTTCTTTTTTCAAAATTCCCTGCAAACTTTATACACCAAAAACAATTATAATTTTTAACAAATCTTCATGGTTAGCCTATGTAATACAGAAGTTGTTAAAAGCTTTTGCAAAAATTCTCAGTCTTATTCTCTTTTAAAAAATCATAACTACCATAATCATGTCCTTACTTCCTATTCAGCAAAAATTCTAGAAAAAAAAAAGACTAAATTTACACAATTTAATTAATGAAAAGTAAATTGTATTTTTAACACATTTGTTTTTCGCAAAGAATTAAGAAATAAAATGTCTGAAGAAAAATTTCTGAATAAAATAAAAGACCCATTTAGATTTTGAAAATAAAAAGTAGGGGTCAGTTATTAAACTTTAGTTCAAACAATTTATTTGCTGAAAAATAAAAAGAATCTTCCCTTTTTAATGACCTTTATTTCTCATATCTCGCAGTTCAACTCGTATGGCTCTCATCTCTTCCTGCTGTTTCCTTTGCTCCTCTAAGATTTCGGTTACCTCCTGGAGTATACGTGCACCTTGACTCTCTTGGAGATCTATTGTGGTTCTGAGTTGGTTCACGTCAGAACTTACGGCTAGAACATTCTAATCTGAGTGACTAAATCTGCTCGCTATTTCCTGAGCCATGTCGCATATCCTGTGAGTCATATCATCTACCTGGGCTGACAAGGCTGATTGGAAACCGTTAGTGCTATCCCCTGATGAAAGTGTTTGATTGTTAGGTGATGGGGATGCAGGAGTGTACTCAGGAGATTTTGGAGTATACTTCGGAGATGCAGGAATATATTCAGGATATTTTGGAGTATACTCCGGAGATGCATGAGTGTATTCAGGTGATGCAAGAGCTGTTTGGATCTCTGGAAAAGGGTTAATGTTGTTTCCTAATTTGTCCAGGATATTATGGGCCCTTGTTCTAATGCTCTCCAAGAATGTCAGCAGTTTTATTCTGCCTTCCTCATCTTTCTATTGGATCGAGGTACCTTTTTAATCTTTTAGCTCTACGAAAGAAGGTTTGTGGCTTACTCAATCTTTCTCTCTTCATCTATGAGTGTAAAGTCTGGTAAGAATGAAAATAATAAAACAAATAATGAAAAAAAAATAGACTAAAACAAACAAAAGGGAAAAACAAAATATGGAAGAATTTTCTAACAAGAAAATATTTTTCGGGTTTTTATTTTTCCAAAAGCAATTAAATTTCCTTAATAAGGTTTTAGAATAATTTTCTAAAATTTGATTATCCTAAAATTTCTTAATTTCAGATAATTTCTAAAATTAATTAGTTATGATAACCCTACATTTCAGGAAACTGATTGTCTAACTAGCATAAAATGATTACTACCGTTACCTATCATAAGTCTCTAGAATTTTGATCAGGAATCCTAAATTTGTTATGATATGTTCCCCGACAACGGCGCCAAAAATCTAATGCGTTCCGATCGATATGCTAAAAATAGGTTTTATTCACTCTATATCGATTATGAATAACTAAGGACTTAGAATTACTAATTGTCACATTTAGCATCTATGTTGTCACTAAATCAATCAGAACCTAAGGCAGAGTACCTATCTTGTAGCTAGTTTGTTGGAAAGTATCTACGATTTTAATTTAATAATTTATCGTACACCCAGGGAAGTGGTAATGGCTTAGTAGTAACTATCCTTTTACCCTAACTCTCATTTTATTATCCATTTATGCAATCATTCATCAATATCTTTGATGAGAGGTTGATCCATTCTACACTAGGTTCAAGTTTACTTAAGCATGCAAGAGTGTTTTTACAGACAGCATTCTGATATATGTTATATTGTTCCTGCAGTTTGATTGACCTATATTCGAGTATTTTAGATATATCTTGGTCTAGATTGCAATTATATACTAATTCTACTTGTGTACCACATCTGAGTTATCTAATAAACTACCACATCGCCATTGACGGCCCTACTCATGGTTCGAGTTAAAGGCATCCATGAAAGTCCTGTATCACTCAGGAGATCATGCCGCTCGCCCTAACACCTGCATAAACACACAAACTCAGCCTACTTAGACTACTTTAACAAACATGGTGATCTATAGGTTATTTCATCTAATATGGCAGACCTTAATGCTTTTGTCCTCACATAAAGCCCTAAATTAAGGTCTGATAAACTAGATAGGTCGGGACGGGAGTGACCGGGTCGGGACGCCTGTCCTTGTCTTGGGACGCCTGTCCTGACTTCTGAACTTCTAAAAATCACATTTTGCCCCGAAAGTTGCCACTTTCTTGCATATTTCACCTGAAGCTTCCAAAATCACAAAAACTGCGAAATTGCGTTAATAATAGTCAATTGAGAACGATATAACTCCAATTTCTCCCTAAATTGCACATAAAAACATGATAAAAAAGTGATATAGTTTGTGCATATCAATTATTGATGTGCTTCCGACTGATATGCTAAATAGGTGTTGTTTTACCCTATGTTGATTATGAGTAATTAATGACTTAGATTGACTAATTTTCACTTTTAGTCTCTATGCTGTCACTTAATCAACCAGAACCTAAGGCAGAGTACCTATCGTGTAGCTAGTCTGTTGGAAAGTATCTACGATTTTATTAAATTAAATATCGTACTCCCAGGGAAGTGGTAACGGCTTAGTAGTAACTAGCCTTTTACCCTAACTCTTATCTTATGATCCAGTTATGCAATCGTCATCAATAACTTTGATGAGAGAGTAATTCATTCTCCAGTAGGTTTAAGTCTATTTAAGCCTAAAAGTGTTTTACAGATAATGTCCTGATTCTATGTTATACTATTCCGACATGTTGATTGACCTATCTTCGAGTGTTTTAGACATGTCTTGGCCTGGATTGCAACTATGTTCTGAGTCTAAAGGTGTACCACATCTGAGTCACCTAATAAACTGCCCTACCTTAATGACGGCCCTACTCACGGTTCGAGCTAAAGGCATCCATGAAAGCCCTATGTCACTTCGGGGATCATGCCGCTTGCCCTAACGCTGGCATAAAAACACAACTCAGCCTACTTAGACTACTCTAACAAACAGGGTGTTCTGTAGGTTATTTTATCTAATATGGCAGACACCAATGCTTCCTAAATTGATGCATGTTAAACTAAACATGTTATGAATAGACCGTGGTTAGGAATTGTCTATAACCCTAAATTTAGTTTAAAAGAAACTACATTAGACATGCAGACATAATGAATATTAAGCAGGTGGTCATTTCAGAAAATCATAAGAACTTCAACATGCAGAACAAATACTCATAAAATCATAATCCAATATACATAATCAATATTTGGATGAACACAATACAAACATATAAAGAGAGGGACAGGGGGACTGATGCCATAAAGAATTCACCCTTTACTTAGTCTCGCCGATGGAGAACCTTCGGAGGACGCTTCCTCAGCCTAGTAGCTGGACTTTACCTTAATACCCAGCTTAAGCCCAGCCCTGTAGACTGACTCTTCGAACGCCTAGAGCACTCTTAGGATCTCCTAACGAAATCCCGGGTATTCTATGAATACCAGAAACGAACTTATCTATCGTAGCCTAGGATCTGAGACTAATTATCAGAAACAAAGAAAACGAGACACTATCTAGAAATAAAAGAAACTTATACTGAACCCGAGTCTCTAATTGACTTATGTACTCGAGAAAAATGTACACTTGAAGTCACTAAATGACTCAGATTGAGTGGAGAGGAATGATTTCAACTGAGGAAGGCTTGGGGTATTTATAGCAGCTTTCTGGAGTGAATGTTTCCAAGAATTTCGATGTGGGACTTTGACTAGGCATCCGGGACCCCCGTCCTGGATTGGGACACCCGTCCCGGCCTGTTGACCAGGTCAGGACGGCCGTCCCGAGTCTTGGACGCCCGTCCCGAGTCCTGGACGCCCGTCCTGGCCTGTTGACCAAGTCAGGACGCCCATCCTGATTCGAGACGCCCACCCGACGTCTGAATTCCTGAAAATTGCATTTTTGCCCCGAAATTTGCCATTTTCTTCTACTTTTCACCTGACACTTCCAAAATCACAAAAACAATGTGAAATTGAGTTAATAACAAACAATTAAGACCGATTTCATATCAATTTCACCCTAAATTATGCCTAAAAACATGCTAAAAATGTGATATGATTTATGCATATCATATAACCCCATACTTAGCTTTTTGCTTGTCCTCAAGCAAAGTCTACTTGAAGTTAGTGATTTTAAATCATATGTGCAGTCACTTAAATTTCCTAGTCTTGTTGTTATTCCAAAAATTACTCAGACAATTCACAACACATGTTTGACTGGTTAGACTGCTATGACAAGGTCTCAAATATCTCTAGTAGATTGTTATAATCAAGCAGGTTTAACAACTTAACAACTAGGTTGAACTCTTCTCCCAATCAGAAGGTTTTCCTGATGTGTAGTGTGTGTACTAGTCTAGACCATATCGTCAACACGATATACTCTCGTCTTAACTACTACCAGATAACACTTCGACCCGTCGCTAGACATACTAACAACAGACAACTTTCTGAGTTCTGAGCCTTGGTGATCAGATTTTAATTATTTAGCATTTATTGATTTTTTTTCTTTTATAGATTCAAGGTATTTTGAGTCTGCTTTAACACGTCAACTTTAACTACCCATGTAGCGAGTCCCACTCCGATGACTCCTAGACCTACACGACCTTAGGGCATCATGCTTTAAGTTCCCCTAAGGAGTGGTGCTCGAGTAGCAAAGGCTGCTAGCAAACTACCCTATTTAATTAACTCTCTTTTGTTTTTTTCTTTTCACTTTCAGCTCAGAGTCTCATCTAGTCATTCTAATTGTCAATACATCCTCAACTGATCTAATCTTATCTAGTTAAGTTTTGAAAAGGTAATTGGCTGAGGTTTCTAATCCAGACTAAGTTGTGCTCGATTATCAGGAATTCCCTATTCCTAATCAATAAGTTCAAACTAGTCATCACATTGTCTCCTACTAATCATAACATTCTACAGACATATCATAGACATCAGCAATGTTTTACCAATCATACTGCATTCTGAAGTCTGAAAGAATGAAAAATTTTGAAAAATTTTGGAAGGGTGTGAAAATACGGGGAAAACAAGCAAAATCATGCAAAAATGTTTCTCAAACAACTACAATGCACCTTGCACTACTACCCCACACTTAAGTCTGACACTGTCCTCAATGTTCATGCATATCTAAATTACCCCACACTTATTTGAAAACAAGAAACAAAAACAAAACAGAAAAGACTCTTACCCCACACTTATTCGAATAACTATGGGTAAGAAGGAAAATAAAGTAATAAATGAAATAACAAGATATAATAGAGGAAACAATGCTGTTATGTCATATCAATCAACGTTATACAGAGATTCATATTTCATACAGCCCAGACATGATAACACACATAGAACAAAAACAACAAAAGAAAAAGAAAAGGAAAAGAAAAGCTAAGAACCCGGCTCGTTGTCGTCAGGTGGACCGAAGTATGCTGGAAAGTAGACCTCTGTGTTTTCCACCAGTTGGGAGGTATGTTGATAAATCTCCTCGATCCTGCTGGTGTTCATAGCAATTCTGTCGTCCATCATCGACATCCGTCTCTCGATTCTTTCCATATCCCGGCTATATCAGGCTGAAAGTTCTTCCAGTTCGTGCTACATATGTCATTCAAAGGCAATGCGTGGAACAAATATCTCGATCGGAGGTATGTGTGCTGGAACTACTCCTGGTGTCGATGCCTGTCCTGACTGCTCCGTGTGGATGGAGTAGCGCCCATTTGCATCCCGTATGACCATGCCCATATTCCGTAGAATGGTAAGGTCCATAGGAATGGTGGTCGGGGCAACCTGGGTCAACTCTGAGCCCTCGATGTCCAACTCCAAGTAATGGGCTATCCTGGTGATGAACGATCCGAGCCCCAGACACTGTTTCCGAGTGTCCATAGTGAAACCCCGCATGATGACAGTGATGAGTCGAGCCATCTCCACTGTAGAACTCATGTGCATGTTGGCCAGGAAGAATGTCTCCATTTGGGTGATATTCCCGGGGGCCGTCCGACTTCTTGACAGAGTGTGTGCTATAATGGCATGTAAATAGCGAAGGGCAGGATAAATACCTGTGGCTTTCACAAAGCCATGCTGGTAGGGACCACCCGTCGTACAGATCTGAGCCCAAGCGGTGGAGACGTCTGCAGAAGTGAAGTCTCGGACTGTTGTGGTGTAGGCGGGCGTATCCAGCTCGTCTCTTTGCCAGATACCCAAGGCGATGCCGAACTCGGCCATGCTCATCGATCGATCTATTCTGCCCAAGCGGAATGTGATATGCTCCTGATGGAATGTAAACGAAGCATAGAACTCACATACCAGCTCTAGGTAGGTCGGCTCAGTGACGATGAAGACTCGACTATAGGGTAGTACGTCGAGTATGCGTCGGACTTCCTGCTCAACCTCTAGTGTCTGTACTGCTGCCCAATCAAGCGTTCTGCTGACATGCATAAATCATATCACGTTTTTAGCATGTTTTTAGGCAAAATTTAGGGTGAAATTAAGGGTAAATCGATCTTAATTGTTCGTTATTAACTCAATTTCACAGTTTTTATGATTTTGGAAGTGTCAGGTGAAAAATAGAAGAAAATGGAAAATTTCGGGGCAAAAATGCAATTTTCCAGAAGTTTAGATTTCGGGGAGGGCATCCCGGTTCAGGACGGGCGTCTTGACCTGGTCAACAGGTCGGGACGGGTGTCCAGGACTCGGGACGACCGTCCTGACCTGGTCCACAGACCGGGACGGGCTTCCCAAACTAGAATTCAGAATCCCACATCGAATTTTTGAGAGAAAATCACTCCAGAAAGCTGCTATAAATACCCCAGGCCTTCCTCAGTTGAAATCATCCCTCTCCACTTGATCTGAGTCATTTAGTGACTTCAAGTGTACACTTTTCTTGAGTACATAAGTCACTGAAAGACTCGGGTTTAGTATAAGTTTTCTTTCTTTCTAGTTAGTGTTTCGTTTTCTTAGATTCTGAGAAATAGTCTCAGATCTTAGGTTTCGATAGATAGGTTCATTTATGGTATTCATAGAATACCCGGGATTTTGTTAGGAGATCCTAAGAGGGCTCGAGGCGTTCGATGAGTCAGTCCACAGGGCTAGGCTTATGCTGGGTATTAAGGTAAAGCCTAGTTACTAGGCTGAGGAAGCGTCCTCCGAAGGTTCTGTCGAGCAGAGTCGGGTCAAGCAATACGACATATACAGCAGTACGCTCCATCGGCGAGACTAAGTAAAGGGTGATTTCTTTATGGCATCAGTCCCCCTGTCCCTCTCTTATATGTTGTTATTGTGTTTGTCCAAAGAATAATTTTGAATATCAGATTATGGTTGTTATGGATATTTGTTATATATGTTGAAGTTGTTATGTTTTTCCGGAAATGGCCACCAGCTTAAATATTCATTATGTTTGCATGTCTAGTGTAGTTTCTTTTAAACTAAAATTAGGGTTATAGACAATTCCTAACCATGGTCTATTCATAACCTGTTTAGTTTAACAGGCATCAATTATTATTGGTGTCTGCCATACTAGATAAAATAACCTGCGGAACACCCTATTTGTTAGAGTAGTCTAGGTAGGCTGAGTAGAGCGTTATGCCGACGGTTATTGGGCTTTCATTGTTGTCTTTTGTTCGAACCGTGAGTAGGGACGTTTACCTTAGCGATGGGGCGGTAGCATAGAGACTCAGATGTGGTACACTTTCAGACTCAGAACATAGTTGCAATCCAGGCCAAGACATGTCTAAAACACTCAAATATAGGTCAATCAACATGTAGGAACAGTATAACATAGAATCAGGATCTTATCTATAAAACACTTCTAGGCTGAATTAGACTTAAACCTTAGTGGAGAATGGATCACTCTCTCATCAACATTATTGATGAAGATTGCATAACTGGATCATAAGATAAGCATTAGGATAAAAAAGCTAGCTACTGCTAAGCCTTTACCACTTCCCTGGGAGTACGATATTTATTTAATAAAATCGTAGATACTTTCCAACAGACTAGCTACACGATAGGTACTCTGCCTTAGGTTCTGGCTGATTAAGTGACCCCATAGAGACTAAATGTGACAATTAGTCAATCTAAGTCCTTAATTACTTATAATCAACATAGGGTAAAATAACACCTATTTAGCATATCAGTCGGAAACGCATCAGATTTTTGGCGCCGTTGCCGGGGAAATATCATAATGAATTTAGGATTAAAGGCCACAATTCTAGAGACTTATGATAGGTAGCGGTAGTAACCTAGACTTTAGACCTACACTTATCTTATGGTAGTTAGACAATCACTTTCCGAAATATAGGATTATCATAACTAACTAATTTTAGACATTATCTAAAATTAAGACATTTAGGATAATCAAATTTTAGAAAATCATTCTAAAACCATATTGAGGAAATTTAACTGCTTTTGGGGGAAAAAAAAGAAAAAAATGTTAAAAATTTTAAACCAGAAAAAAATTGTATTTTTCTTGCTCAATGGTAAGTTGTTCTTTTCCCTTTCTCTTGTTCTTTCTTAGTTGTTTTCTTAATTGCTCTTTTTCGTGTTATTTAATTTCGAAGAAATAAAAATGGAAATGAGGATAAAATATATTTTCTTCTGAGTTGTAAAATTTTGGCTTAGATTTTTATTGGGAAGAAATTCCATTTTAGAATTTTCTTAGAGTCATGCCGGCTTTATTAGGATGAGTTATGAAATAATTTTTCCTTAATAGCCAGACCTCTGAATGTTCTATTGAAAAAAGGATGTTCCTTTTGTTTTGCTGATAATTGCATGAGATCTTTTAAACCAAAAGGAATTACTGCACCCAATATGACATCACATGTTTGAAATCTGCTTTTAAAATGAATATGTGATGTAATGATGTAGTAAGAATTGTTTTAGGACAGAAACATGATAAGAAAGTTCATGTATGATAAATCCTGATCTTATCTAGTCTTGTCTAAAACAATAGGTTACACTGATCACTCTGAGATATCTGTGTTCAATAAAACTGATACTGAACCATAATTGATTAAGTTAGGTTTTATTGTTACTTGAGTTTGATATAGAATGAAGGGGTAAGAAAAAGGGTTAAGAATCTAGAAAGCAAACCTTTGGTCTAGATTAGGAAACCCTGAGATAGAGGCTATTGACGAGACAGTAGTATCTGATAAATTTCTGAATGAGGATCTATTTTCATTATTTGCTATGAGTAATGATTCTCCTCCTTGGTTTACTGATATTACTAATTATCTAGCTGCTAATTATTCCCAAGTGATATGACTTATCAGCAAAAGAAGAAATTCTTTGCTGATTAGAAATATTACTACTGGGCAGATTTCTCTTTTATTTCAAATTTTTGCAGATCAGTTGATCAGAAGATGTAACTCGGAAGGCGAATGCCACATGATTATGAAGCATTGCAGGAATCTATGGGAGACCAACTAACTGCTATCAACACTGTCCGGAAAGTGTTGGAAGTAGAATCTTGTTGACCCACCATATTCAAGGATTTTGTATCTCTGATACAGTCCTGCGATGTTTGCCAAATAACAGGTAACACCTCTTCCAGAGATCGCCTACCCCAGCAAGGTATATAGAGTCTTGAAATCTTTAATATATGAGGTATTGATTGAATCCTTTTCCCTTCTTCCTTTGAAAATAATTACATCATAGTAGTCGTGGAACACTTTTCAAAAATGGCCTGAACCACAGGCATTACCTACTAATGTTGTTAAAGTCATGTGCAGATTCTATGAGAAGTTGTTTTCCAGATTTAGAGTGCCAATGTCTTAGGAAGAAATGTTCAGCCTATGTATCAAATCTGTGAAGTCTTCCAAGTACCCCACTTTAGCAGGGATTGCTATGGGAATAGAATACGAACCAATCCAAAAGAGGTAGGAGTAGGTTACTGCAGATGCTACTCCAATGGGAAATGCATACAATCCCAGCTGGAGGAATCATACGGGATTTAGCTGAGGAATAATTCGGAAGCTAAAAACTTTCAGAAGATACCACCACAGCAAAACCCCTACCCGCAGAATCAACAGATGAGATACTAGCAACAATTAAAGCCAGACCAGTGCAAGCAAGTGATCTACCAAGTGATATCGAAGGGTCGAGGGATATAGAGGAATTTGGCATTGTATCAGGAGCATAGCAATGGAGGAGCTTGTGTCCCCTGCATACAATCAGCTGTGAGAAACTTTCCCCGTGGAAGCTTCAAATACTTGGGCCCAAATCTACACCATTGGAGCCTCCTACCACCACGGCTTCGCCAAAGCTTCAGGTATTTTTTCTGCCATTCGAAAATTGCATGCAACACCTTCACTAACATTGGCAGGTAGGCACACCAATCCAAAGAAGTCTCATTCCCAAACACGTTCCACTGGACACGTTGCTACGATTATGAGAAACTTTGCGAATGATTCTAGGAAACAGTCCTTGGGGCTTGAGTCATTCCTCAAATGGATATGCCACTACCTGGAGCTCGACAATGAAGGATCGGAGCTGACGTCATCCTTTCCAATATCTAGAGCTTGCAGAATCAAGGACACCTCAGCAATTGCACATGGCTAAGGTGAAGAGCAAATTAACAGATCAGAGAAGACCCTTCTGCTCGCGACATGAAGGGAGTTTTTCTAATCCTCATCTTCCTCTTTTATTTTATTGTCCTCTTATTTTTATCTTCATGTTTTGTTTGTTTTGTCTTGTTTGTGTTAGTATTTCTATTACCCTTATTGTTTTGTCTTATCTATTTTCCTTCTTACCCTTAGTTAGTTGAATAAGTGTGGGGTAAGAGTTCTTTGTTTTGTTTTTGTTTCTTGTTTTCAAATAAGTGTGGGGTAGTTTAGGTATGCATGAACAGTGAGGACAGTATCAGACTTAAGTGTGGGGTAGCAGTGCACCGTGCACTGTAGTAGTTTGAGCAAAATGTTTGCATGATTTTGCATGTTTTCCCCGTATTCTCACACCCTTCCAAAAGTTTTCAAAAATTTTCATTCTTTCAGACTTCTAAATGCAGTATGATTGGTAAACATTTGCTGATGTCTATGATATGTTGGTAGAGTGTTATGGTTAGTAGGAGACGATTGATGACTATCTTGAACTTAATGATTAGAAATAGGGAATTCCTGATAGCTGAGCACAACTTAGTCTGGATTAGAGACCTCAGCCAATTACCTTTTCAAGACTTAACTAGATAAAATTAGACCAGTTGTGGATATATTGGCAATTAGAATGACTAGATGAGACTCTGAGCTAAAAGTGAAAAGAAACAAAAAGAGAGTTAATTAAATAAGGGTAGTCTGCCAGCGGCCTTTGCTACTCGAGCACCACTCCTTCGGGGAACTTAAAGCCTGATGCCCTAAGGTCGTGTAGGTCTGGGAGTCATCGGAGTGGGACTCGCTACATGGGTAGTTGAAGTTGACGTGTTCTAAGCAGACTCAAAATACCCTGAAAAATCTATGAAAGAAAAAAAAACTCAATAAACGCTAAATAAGTAAAAATCTTATCACCAAGGCTCAGAACTCGGACAGTTTTCTACCGTTAGTATGTCTAGCGATGGGTCGAAGTGTTATCTGGTAATAGTTAGGATAAGAGTTTATTGTGTTGACTATCTAGTCTAGACTAGTACACACACTACACATCAGGAAGACCTTGTGACTAAGAGAAGAGTTCAACCTAGCTGTTAAGTTGTCAAGTGCTTGACTATAACAATCTACTAAAGACATTTGAGACCTTGTCATGGCAACCTAACCAGTCAGACCTGTGTTGAGAATTGTCTGAATAATTTTTGGAATAAAAACATGACTAGGAATTTAAGTGATTGATTTAGAATCAATAACTTCAGGTAGACTTTGCTTGAGGACAAGCAAAAAGCTAAGTGTGGGGTTATCTGATATGCATAAATCATATCACGTTTTTAGGCATGATTTAGGGTGAAATTGAGGGTAAATCAATCTTAATTGTTCGTTATTAACTCAATTTCATAGTTTTTATGATTTTGGAAGTGTCAGGTGAAAAATAGAAGAAAATGGCAAATTTCGGGGCAAAAAGGCAATTTTCCAGAAGTTCGGACTTCGGGGAGGGCGTCCCGGTTCAGGACGGTCGTCCTGACCCGGTCGGGACGGGCATCCAGGACTCGGGACGGCCATCCTAACCTGGTCAACAGACCGGGACGGGCGTCCCGAACCAGAATTCAGAATCCCACACCGAATTTTTGAGAGAAAATCACTCCAGAAAGCTGATATAAATACCACATGCCTTCCTCAGTTGAAATCATCCCTCTCCACTTGATCTGAGTCATTTAGTGACTTCAAGTGTACACTTTTCTAGAGTACATAAGTCACTGAGAGACTCGGGTTTAGTATAAGTTTTCTTTCTTTCTAGTTAGTGTATCGTTTTCTTAGATTCTGAGAAATAGTCTCAAATCTTAGGTTTCGATAGATAGGTTCGTTTATGGTATTCATAGAATACTCGGGATTTCGTTAGGAGATCCTAAGAGGGCTCGAGGTGTTCGACGAGTCAGTCCACAGGGCTGAGCTTAAGCTGGGTATTAAGGTAAAGCCCAGTTACTAGGCTGAGGAAGCGTCCTCCGAAGGTTCTGTGGAGCAGAGTCGGGTCAAGCAATACGACATATACAGCAGTACGCTCCATCGGCGAGACTAAGTAAAGGGTGATTTCTTTATGGCAACAGTCCCCCTGTCCCCCTCTTATATGTTGTTATTGTGTTTGTCCAAAGAATAATTTTGAATATCAGATTATGGTTGTTATGGATATTTGTTATATATGTTGAAGTTGTTATGTTTTTCTGGAAATGGACACCTGCTTAAATATTCATTATGTCTGCATGTCTAATGTAGTTTCTTTTAAACTAAAATTAGGGTTATAGACAATTCCTAACCACGGTCTATTCATAACCTGTTTAGTTTAACAAGCATCAATTAGTATTGGTGTCTGCCATACTAGATAAAATAACCTGCGGAACACCCTGTTTGTTAGAGTAGTCTAGGTAGGCTGAGTAGAGCGTTATGCCGGCGGTTATGGGCCAGCGGCGTGATCCCCGAAGTGACATAGGGCTTTCATAGCTGTCTTTTTTTCGAACTGTGAGTAGGGCCGTTTACCTTAGCGATGGGGCGGTAGCATAAAGACTCGGATGTGGTACACCTTTAGACTCAGAACATAGTTGCAATCCAGGCCAAGATATGTCTAAAACACTCGAATATAGGTCAATCAACACGTAGGAACAATATAACATAGAATCAGGACCTTATCTATAAAACACTTCTAGGCTAAATTAGACTTAAACCTTAGTGGAGAATGGATCACTCTCTCATCAAAATTATTGATGAAGATTGCATAACTGGATCATAAGATAAGCATTAGGATAAAAAGGCTAGCTACTGCTAAGCCGTTACGACTTCCCTGGGTGTACGATATTTATTTAATAAAATCGTAGATACTTTCCAATAGACTAGCTACACGATAGGTACTCTGCCTTAGGTTCTGGCTGATTAAGTGACACTATAGAGACTAAATGTGACAATTAGTCAATCTCAGTCCTTAATTACTCATAATCAACATATGGTAAAATAACACCTATTTAGCATATCAATCGGAAATGCATCATCTGCCAATCAGTATGGTGCGTCCGATATATCCATGACATCTCTCCTGGTATGCTGGACTAGAGGGAAACATCATGAAAGGGTGTGCCACCGACGTGACGGTCATGGTAGACGTGATACGAGCACGTATGGGAGCCATTTGGTTGATAACGTTCGAGAGACTTTGAGAATTTAGGTGGGAATGAAGATTTGAATTCAAATTCTGGAGGTGAATTTGAATTTGGAAGGATGGATTTTGGTTAGGGAAGGATTTTGAATTTTTTTGGTGGGAAATTCGAATTTTGGAGGGAAATTCAAATTTTGGAAGGAAATTTAAAATTCAATTTTTGGAGGGAAATTCAAATTTTGAAACTTTGGGGAGTTGCCAAAAATTTGTAGAGAGAAGGTAGAGAGAATTTTTGGTGGTTGGTTTGAGAGAAAATGAAAACAATGGAATATTTGTAGGAGGGGCGGCCTTCGGGACGCCCGTCCCGGGTTGCTTCGGGATGCGTGCTACTTCCGGATTTTTTTTTCATAATTCCCTGCAAATCTCAGTACACCAAAAATAATATATAACAGGTCTTCATGTTTATCCTATCAAATTCAAAAGCTGTTAAAAACTCTGTGCAAAAATTTCTCAACTTCTTTTTCGAGAATCATGATTACCCTAATCTTATCCTAACTTCGTTCAGCAAGAATTTCAAAAAAAAACAAAAACTGAGTTTATACAATTTAATTAGTGAAAAATAAACTGCATTTGCAACACCTTTGTTTTTCATAGAAATTTGTGAAATAAAATGTCTAAAGAAAAATTGCTGAATAAAATAAGAGACCCTTTTAAAAAGTTTGAAAACAAAAAAGAGTAGGGGTCAATTATTTAATTTTAGTTCAAACAATTTATTTGCTGAAACGAATAGTGAAAAGAATCTTCCCTTATTTCTGATCTCTCGTATCTCTGCTTGTATGGTTCACATCTCTATGCGCATGGCTCTCATCTCATCCCTTTGCCTCCCCTGCTCACTTCGTAAGTCAGCCAACTCCCGGAGTATTTGTGCACCTTGGTTTTCCTGGAGACTTACTATGGCTCTGAGTTGGTCCATGTTGGTTGTGATATTCAGGATACATTGGTCTGAATGACACAATCTGCGTGCAATTCCATGATCCATCTCATAGATCCTTTGAGCCAAAGTATCTATCTGCACAATCTGCACGAACAACACTGAATGAGAACCATTAGTACTTCCCCCGGATGAAGGGGTGTGCTCGTTAGGCGTTGGAGTGTACTCAGGAGATGTTGGTGAGTTTTGGGTTTGGTCAAGGGGTGGTGGATTTATAGGAACTCTCTGGGCAGGAGTGTGAACTGGAGATCTTTGAGGTTCTTCTCTCGGAGGAAAGGTATCTTCAGAAGGATCTTCTTCCGTGGGACTAGGCTCACCAGCGTTCAGTAATCTTCTCACTAAGTCACTAGTATCTAGGCTTGAGTTTATTTCTATAGGTTGTGAAGGAGGGTTCTCCCGTGGTATTTCTGGTTCAGGCCTAGATGGTCCTTCGGGCTTTGTCTTCTTTGGTCCTGGAGTGTCAGGGTTTTCTGTTTTCTTTGCTTGATTTGTAGCTACTCTTGTTCTCTTCATCTATGAGTGCAAAGTCTGGTTAGGAATAACAAATAACAAAAACAAAATTTTTCGGTTTTTTAAATTTTTAACATTTTTTTTCTTTTATATTTTATTTAGAAAGCAGATAAATTTCCTCAATATGGTTTTAGAATAATTTCTAAAATTTGATTATCCTAAATGTCTTAATTTCAGATAATATCTAAAATTAGTTAGTTATGATAACCCTATATTTCAGAAAGTGACTGTCTAACTAGCATAAGATAAGTGTAGGTCTAAAGTCTACGTTACTACCGTTACCTATCATAAGTTTCTAGAATTGTGGCCAATAATCCTAAATTCATTATGATAATTCCCCGGCAAAGGCGCCAAAAATCTGATGTGCTTCCGACTGATATGCTAAATAGGTGTTGTTTTACCTTATGTTGATTATGAGTAATTAAGGACTTAGATTGACTAATTGTCACTTTTAGTCTCTATGCTGTCACTTAATCAGCCAGAACCTAAGGCAGAGTACCTATCGTGTAGCTAGTCTGTTGGAAAGTATCTACGATTTTATTAAATTAAATATCGTACTCCCAGGGAAGTGGTAACGGCTTAGTAGTAACTAGCCTTTTACCCTAACTCTTATCTTATGATCCAGTTATGCAATCGTCATCAATAACTTTGATGAGAGAGTGATTCATTCTCCACTAGGTTTAAGTCTATTTAAGCCTAAAAGTGTTTTACAGATAATGTCCTGATTCTATGTTATACTGTTCCTACATGTTGATTGACCTATCTTCGAGTGTTTTAGACATGTCTTGGCCTGGATTGCAACTATGATCTGAGTCTAAAGGTGTACCACATCTGAGTTACCTAATAAACCGCCCGACCTTAATGACAGCCCTACTCACGGTTCGAGCTAAAGGCATCCATGAAAGCCCTATGTCACTTCGGGGATCATGCCGCTCACCCTGACGCCGGAATAAAAATACAACTCAGCCTACTTAGACTACTCTAACAAACAGGGTGTTCTGTAGGTTATTTTATCTAATATGGCTGACACCAATGCTTCCTAAATTGATGCCTGTTAAACTAAACAGGTTATGAATAGGTCGTGGTTAGGAATTGTCTATAACCCTAAATTTAGTTTAAAAGAAACTACATTAGACATGTAGACATAATGAATATTAAGCAGGTGGCCATTTCCAGAAAATCATAAGAACTTCAACATGCAGAACAAATACTCATAAAATCATAATCCAATATACATAATCAATATTTTGACGAACACAATACAAACATATAAAGAGAGGGACATGGGGACTGGTGCGATAAAGAATTCACCCTTTACTTAGTCTCGCCGATGGAGCAACTGCTTGTATATGTTGTACTGCTCGATCCGACTCTGCTCGATAGAACCTTCGGAGGACGCTTCCTCAGCCTAGTAGCTGGACTTTACCTTAATACCCAGCTTAAGCCCAGCCCTGTGGACTGACTCTTCGAACGCCTAGAGCCCTCTTAGGATCTCCTAACGAAATCTCGGGTATTCTATGAATACCAGAAATGAACCTATCTATCGTAGCCTAGGATCTGAGACTAATTCTCAGAAACAAAGAAAACGAGATACTATCTAGAAATAAAATAAACTTCTACTGAACCCAAATCTCTAAGTGACTTATGTACTCGAGAAAAATGTACACTTGAAGTCACTGAATGACTCAGATCGAGTGGAGAGGATTGATTTCAACTAAGGAAGGCCTAGGGTATTTATAGCAGCTTTCTAGAGTGCATTTTTCCAAGAATGTCGATGTGGGACTTTGACCAGGCATCCGGGACGCCCGTCTTGGCCTGTTAACCAGGTCAGGACGCCCATCCTGATTCGGGACGTCCACACCGACGTCTGAATTCCTTAAAATTGCGTTTTTGCCCGAAATTTGCCATTTTCTTCTACTTTTCACTTGACACTTCCAAAATCACACAAACTGTGAAATTGAGTTAATAACATACAATTAAGACCGATTTCCTATCAATTTCACCCTAAATTATGCCTAAAAACATGCTAAAATTTGATATGATTTATGCATATAAATTATCATTATGATTGTATGTCTATTTGCTCTTTTAAATTAGATGAACGGTTATAGACAATTCCTAACCACGGTTTAACCATAACCTATCTAGTTTAATAGGCCTTAATTTAGGGCTTTGTGTGAGGACGGAAGCCTTAAGGTCTGCCATATTAGATAAAATAACCTATAGATCACCATGTTTGTTAGAGTAGTCTAATGAGGCTGAGTTCGTGTGTTTATGCCGGTGTTAGGGCGAGTGGCATGATCTCCTGAGTGACACAGGACTTTCATGGATGCCTTTTGCTCGAACTGTGAGTAGAGCCGTCAATGGTGATGGGGCAGTTTATCAAATAACTCATATGTGGTACACAAGTAGAATCAGTACATAATTGCAATCTAGACCAAGATATATTTAAAATACTCGAAGATAAGTCAATCAACATGTAGAAACAATATAACATACATCAGAGCATTGTTTGGAAAATACTCTTGCATGCTTAATAAACATGAATCTCGTGTAGAATGGATCACCCTCTGATACGCGAAAATCGTATCACCTTTTTAGCATGTTTTTATATATGATTTAGGGTGAAATTGAGAGTAAATTGATCTTAAATGTTTATTATTTACTTAATTTCACATTTTTTTTTCATTTTGGAAGTGTCAGGTGAAAAGTAGACGAAAATAGCAAATTTTGGGGCAAAAACGCAATTTTTGGAAATGTTGACTTGCTCAAAGGGTCAGGACTGGCGTCCCGAATCCGGGACGGGCGTCCAGGACTCGGGACGGGCGTCCCGACTTGGTCAACAGACCAGGACGGGCATCCCGAACCCCCAGATCAAGTCCCACATCGAATTTTTGATGAAAAATCACCCCGGGAAGCTACTATAAATACCCCAGGCCTCCAGCAATTGAAATCATTCCTCTCCACTCGATCTGAGTCATTAAGTGGTTTCCAGTGTACACTTCTCTAGTACACAACTCACTCAGCGACTCGGATCCCAGTTTTCTTTCTTATTAGTGTTTTGTTTTAGTTTCTGAGAAATAATCTCAGATCTTAGGCTTCTATAGATAGGTTCGTTTCTGGTATTCATAGAATACCCGGGATTTCGTTAGGAGATCCTAAGAGGGCTCTAGGCGTTCGAAGAGTCAGTCCACAGGGCTGGGCTTAAGCTGGGTATTAAGGTAAAGCCCAGTTACTAGGCTGAGGAAGTGTCCTCCGAAGGTTCTGGGGAGCAGAGTCAGGGCGAGAAATACGACATATACAGCAGTACGCTCCGTCGGTGAGACTACGTAAAGGGTGATTTCTTTATGGCATCAGTCCCCATGTCCCTCTCTTATATGTTGTTATTGTGTTGTTCTAAAGATTTATTATGAATACGAGATTATGATTTTTATGAATATTTGTTTTATATGTTGACGTTGTTATGTTTTTTCGGAAATAGCCACCTGCTTAACATTCACTATGTCTGCATGTCTAATGTGCTCTTTTAAACTAAAGTTAGGGTTATAGACAATTCCTAACCACGGTCTAATCATAACCTGTTTAGTTTAACAGGCATCAATTAGTATTGGTTTCTGCCATGCTAGATAAAATAACCTGTTGAACACCCTGTTTGTTAGACTAGTCTAGGTAATTCGAGCCGAGTTCGATTATGCCGGTGGCTAGGGCAAGCGGTATGATCCCCGAAGTGACATAGGGCTTTCATGGATGCCTTCGTCCCGAACCGTGAGTAGGGCCGTCATTAAGGTAGGGCGGTTTATTAGAAACCTCGGATGTGGTACGCCTTTAGACACAGAACATAGTTGCAATCCAGGCCAAGACATGTCTAAAATACTCGAATATAGGTCAATCAACATATAGGAATAGTATAACATAGAATTAGGACTCATCTATAAAACACTTCTAGGATTAATTAGACTTAAACCTAGTGGAGAATGGATCACCCTCTCATCAAAGTCATTGATGAAGATTGCATAACTGGATCATAAGATAGGAGTTAGGATAAAAGACTAGTTACTACTAAGCCGTTACCACTTCCCTGGGAGTACGATATTTAACTTAATAAAATCGTAGATACTTTCCAACAGACTAGCTACACGATAGGTACTCTGCCTTAGGTTCTGGTTGATTAAGTGACAATAATTGAATGCTAAGTGACAGTTAGTAAGACTCAGTCCTTAATTACTCATAATCGACATAGGTAAATAAAGCCTATCTTTTAGCATACCAATCGGAACTGCATCAGATTTTTGGCGCCGTTGCCGGGGAAATATCATAATGAATTTAGGATTCCTGATCAAAATTCTAGAGGCTTATGATAGGTAACGGTAGTAACCTAGACTTTTGATTTACACTTATCTATTGTTAGTTAGACAATCACTTTCCTATATATAGGATTATCATAACTAATTAATTTTAGATAATATGTGGAATTAAGACACATAGGATAATCAAATTTTAGAAAATCATTCTAAAACCATATTGAGGGAATTTAAGTGCTTTCGAAATATATAAAAAGAAAAAAAATGTTAAAACTTTAAAAATCTGAAAAACAATTGTATTTTTCTTGCTCAATGGTAAGTTGTTCTTTTCCCTATCTCTTGTTCTTTCTTAGTTGTTTTCTTAGTTGTACATTTTTGCTCTTTTTTGTTTTCTATTTTTCGAAGAAATAAAAATGGAAATGAGAAAAAAATATATTTTCTTCTGAGTTGTAAAATTTTGGCTTAGATTTTTATCGGGAAGAAATTCCATTTTAGAATTTTCTTAGAGTCATACCGGCTTTATTAGGACGAATTATGAAATAATTTTTCCTTAATAGCCAGACCTTTGAATGTTCTATTGAAAAAAAGGATGTTCCTTTTGTTTTGCTGATAATTGCATGAGAACTTTTAAACCAAAAGGAATTACTGCACCCATTATGGCATCACCTGATTGAAATCTGCTTTTTGAATAATATGTGATATAATGATGTAGTACGAATTGTTTTAGGACAGAAACATGATAAGAAAGTTCATGCATGATAAATTCCGATCTTATCTAGTCTTGTCTATCACTCCAAGATATTTGTGTTCAATAACACTAATGCTGAACCATACTTGATTAAGTTAAGTTTTATTGTTACTTGAACTTGATATAGAATAAAGGGATAAGAAAAAGGGTTGAAAATCTAGAAAGCAAACCATTGGTCTAGATTAGAAAACCCCGAGTTAGAGGCTAGTGTGTAATACTGATAAATTTTTGGATGAAAACTTATTTGCAGTGTTTGCTATGTATAATAATTCTCATCTGTGGTTTATTTCAAATTATCTAGTCACTGAATAAGTTCCAAGTGATATGACTTATCAGCAAAAGAAGAAATTCTTTGCTGATTTGAAATATTACTACTGGGCAGTTTCTCTTCTATTTCAAATTTTTGGCAGATCAGTTGATCAGAAGACGTGTCTCGAAAGACGAAGGCCACAAAATTTTGGAGCATTGTCATCAAGGATCTACAGGAGACCAATTGATTGCTATCAACACTATCCGGAAAGTGTTGAAAGCAGGATCTTGTTGACCCACCATATTCAAGGACTTTTGTATCTCTGATACAGTCCTGCGATGCTTGCCAAATAACAGGTAACACATCTTCCAGAGATCATCTACCCCAGCGACGTACACAGAATGTTGCAACCGTTGATATCAGGGGTATTTCGAATCCTTTTCTTTTCTTCCTTTGAAATAATTACATCATAGTAGTCGTGGAACACTTTTCAAAATGGCCTGAACCACAGGCATTACCTACTAATGATGTTAAAGTCATGTGCAGATTCTATAGTTGTTTTCCAGATTCAGAGTGCCAATGTCTTAGGAAGAAATGTTCAGTCTGTATCAAATCTGTGAAGTCTGCTAAGTACCACACTTTAGCAGGGATTGCTATGGGAATGATACGACCATTCCAAAAGAGGTAGGAGTAGGTTACTGCAGAATGCTACTCCAATGGGAGACGCATACAATCCCAGCTAGAGGAATCATACGGGATTTAGCTGAGGAATAATTCGGAAGCTGGAAACTTTCAGAAGATACCACCACAGCAAAACCCCTACCGCAGAATCAACAGATGAGATACTGGCAACAATTAAAGCCAGACAGTGCAAGCAAGTGATCTACCAAGTGATATCGAAGGGTCGAAGGATATAGAGGAATTTGGCATTGTATCAGGAGCATAGCAATGGAGGAGCTTGCATTCCCTGTATACCAATCAGCTGTGAGAAACGTCCCCAAGGAAGTCTCAAATACTTGGGCCTAGATCTACACAACTGGAGCCCCCTACCACCACAGCTTCGCCAAAACTTCAGGTATCTTTTCTTCCATTCGAGACTTGCATGCAATACATTTACTAACATTGGCAAGAAGGCACACAAATCCCAAGAAGTCTCATTCCTAGACACGTTCCCCCTGGACACGTTGCTATGATTATGAGAAATCTTACAAATGATTCGAGGAAACAGTCCTTGGGGATTGAGCCATTCCTCAAATGGATATGCCACTACCTGGAGCTCGACAATGAAGGATCGGAGCTGACGTCATCCTTTCCAATATCTAAAGATTGCAGAATCAAGAACACCTCAGCAATAGCACATGGCTAAGGTGAAGAGTCAATTGGCAGCCCAGAGAAAACCCTTCTGCTCGAGGCAAGAAGGGAGTTTTTCTAATCTCATCTTCCTTTACTTTTATTTTCTTCATTTTTGTGTCATGTTTTGTTATTTCTTTGGTTGTTTTATTTTCTCTCTTACCCTTAGTTAGTCAAATAAGTGTGGGGTAAGAGTTTTCTATTTTGTTTTTGTTTCTTGTTTTCAAATAAGTGTGGGGTAGTTTAGATATGCATGAACACTGAGGACAGTGCCAGAATTAAGTGTGGGGTAGCAGTGCACGGTGCACTGTAGCAGTTTGCAAAATTTTTTTGCATGCTTTTGCTTGTTTTCCCCATATTTTCACACCCTTCCAAAAAAAATTTCAAAATTCTTCAAAATATTCAGTCTTTCAGACTTCTAAATGCAGTATGCTTGGTTAAACAATTGCTTATGTCTATGATATGTAGGTAGTATGTTATGGTTAGTAGGAGATAATTGATGACTATTGCTGAACAAATTGATTAAGAATAGGAAATTCCTGATCACTGAGCACAACTTTGTCTGGATTAGAGACCTCAGCCAATTGCCTGTTCGAGACTTAACTAGATAAAATTAGACCAGTTGTGGATATATTGGCAGTTAGAATGACTAGATGAGACTCTGAGCTAAAAGTGAAAAGAAACAAAAGGAAGTTAATCAAATAAGGGTAGTTTGCCAGCGGCCTTCGCTACTCGAGCACCACTCCTTCGGGGAATTTAAAGCCTGATGCCCTAAGGTCGTGTAGATCTGGGAGTCATCGGAGTGGGACTCGCTACATGGGTAGTTGAAGTTGACGTGTTCTAAGCAGACTCAAAATACCCTGAATCTATAAAGAAAATAACTAAATGCTAAAACATTAAAAATCTGATCACAAAGCTCAGAACTCAAAAAGTTGTCTGTTGTTAATATGTCTAGCGATGGGTCGAAGTGTTATCTGGTAGTAGTTAAGACAAGAGTACATTGTGTTGACTATCTGGTCTAGACTAGTACACACACTACACATCAGGAAGACCCTGTGACTAAGAAAAAAGTTCAACCTAGTTGTTGATTTGTTTCTGCCTGATCATAACAAGCTACTAAAAACATCTGAGACCTTGTCATAGCAACCCTAACCAGTCAGACCTGTGTTAAGACATGTCTGAAGAATTTTGGAATTGGAATAAAAACATGACTAGAATTAAGTGACTGCACTACGGTTTAGAATCACTAACTTCAGGTAGACTTTGCTTGAGGACAAGCAAAAAGCTAAGTGTGGGGTTATCTGATACGTGAAAAATCGTATCACCTTTTTAGCATGTTTTTATATATGATTTAGGGTGAAATTGAGAGTAAATTGATCTTAAATGTTTATTATTTACTTAATTCACAGTTTTATGATTTTGGAAAGTGTCAGGTGAAAAGTAGACGAAAACAGCAAATATTGGGGCAAAAATGCAATTTTTGGAAATGTTGACTTGGTCAAAGGGTCAGGACGGGCGTCCCGACCTAGTCAGAGCTCCGGGACGGGCATCCAGGACTCGGACGGGCGTCTCGAACCCTAGATCCAGTCCCACATCGAATATTTGATGAAAAATCACCCGGGAAGCTGCTATAAATACCCCAGGCCTCCAGTAGGTGAAATCATTCCTCTCCACTCGATCTGAGTCATTAAGTAGTTTCCAGTGTACACTTCTCAAGTACACAACTCACTCAGAGACTCAGATCTCAAGTTTCTTTCTTATTAGTGTTTTGTTTTAGTTTTGAGAAATAGTCTCAGTTCTTAGCTTCTATAGATAGGTTCGTTCCTAGTATCATAGAATACCCGAGATTTCGTTAGGAGATCCTAAGAGGGCTCTAGGCGTTCGAAGAGTCAGTCCACAGGGCTGGGCTTAAGCTGGGTATTAAGGTAAAGCCCAGTTACTAGGTGAGGAGGAAGCGTCCTCCAAAGGTTCTGGCGAGCAGAGTCAGGGCGAGCAATACGACATATACAGCAGTACGCTCCGTCGGCAAGACTACGTAAAGGGTGATTTCTTTATGGCATCAGTCCCCATGTCCCTCTTTATATGTTGTTATTGTGTGTTCTAAAGATTTATTATGAATACGAGATTACGATTTTTATGAATAGTTGTTTTATATGTTGACGTTGTTATGTTTTTCTGGAAATAGCCACCTGCTTAACATTCACTATGTCTGCATGTCTAATGTGCTCTTTTAAACTAAAGTTTAGGGTTATAGACAATTCCTAACCACGGTCTAATCATAACCTGTTTAGTTTAACAGGCATCAATTAGTATTGGTGTCTGCCATGCTAGATAAAATAACCTGCTGAACACCCTGTTTGTTAGAGTAGTCTAGGTAAGTCAAGCCGAGTCCGATTATGCCGGCGGCTAGGGCAAGCGGTATGATCCCCGAAGTGACATAGGGTTTTCATGGATGCCTTCGTCCCGAACCGTGAGTAGGGCCGTCATTAAGGTAGGGCGGTTTATTAGAAACCTCGGATGTGGTACACCTTTAGACACAGAACATAGTTGCAATCCAGGCCAAGACATGTCTAAAATAGTCGAATATAGGTCAATCAACATATAGGAACAGTATAACATAGAATCAGGACTCATCTGTAAAACACTTCTAGGATTAATTAGACTTAAACCTAGTGGAGAACGGATCACCCTCTCATCAAAGTCATTGATGAAGATTGCATAACTGGATCATAAGATAGGAGTTAGGATAAAAGGCTAGTTACTACTAAGCCGTTACCACTTCCTTGGGAGTACGATATTTAACTTAATAAAATCGTAGATACTTTCCAACAGACTAGCTACACGATAGGTACTCTACCTTAGGTTCTGATTGATTAAGTGACAATAATTGAATGCTAAGTGACAGTTAGTAAGACTCAGTCCTTAATTACTCATAATCGACATAGGTAAATAAAGCCTATCTTTTAGCATACCAATCGGAACTGCATCAATACCTGTGGCCTTGTTGAAGCCATGCTGGTAGGGGGCACCAGTCGTGCAAATCTGGGCCCAGGCGGTGGAGATGTCAGTGGAGGAGATGTCTCGCACGGCTGTAGCGTAGACGGGTGTGTCCATCTCCTCCCTCTGTCAGATACCTAAAGCAATGCTGAACTTGGCCATGCTCATCAACCGGTCTACTCCACCCAGTCGGAATGTGATCTGCTCTCGCTGGAACGTGAAGGAAGAGTAAAACTCACACACCAGCTCGAGGTAGGTTGGCTCGGTGATGATGAATACTCTATTGTATGGTAGTACATTGAGTATGCGCTGAATCTCCTGCTCGACTCCTAGTGTATGAACTGTTGTCCAGTCGAGCGTTCGGCCTACCAGTATGTTGCGTCCAATGAGTCCGTGGCTCCTCTCCTGATACGCTAGAATGGAAGGAAAGAGCATGAAGGGGTGTGTCACAGCTGTGACAGTCATGGAGGAGGTGATACGTGCGCATTTCAAAGCTATTTGACTGCGAGAATTCTAGAAAGTTTGAAAATTTGGCGGGAAAGAGAATTCAAATTCAAATTCTGGAGGAAAATTCAAATTCAGAAGGAGGGAATTTGCTTAGGAAAGGATTTTGAGTTTCTGGCGGGAAATTCAAATTTTGGAGGGAAATTTGAAATTTGGAATGGAATTCAAAAGTTCAAATTTTTTGAGGGAAAAGTTGAAATTTTGAAAATTCAAGATTTTGTCAAATTTTTGGAGAGAATTTTTGTAGAGAGAGGATTTTTTGTGTTGGGTTTTGGAGGAAAATGGGAAAAATTAGGTTTTTATAGAGAGAAGCCGTCCTCGAGACGGCCGTCCAGAAGTTGGGACGCTTGTCTTGGTTGCCTCGAGATGCATGCCGCTTTCGGAAATTTTTTTTTCGCTCTTTCCTGCAAATCCTTATACAAAAAAACAATTATCCCGTTTATAGTTTTCAACAAATCATCACGGTTAGCCTATGTAATGCAGAAGTTGTAAAAACCTTTGCAAAATTCTCTGTCTTCTCATTTCAAAAAATAAAAATTCCCCTAATCATATCCATACTTTTTTTTTGCAGCAAAAATTCTAGAAAAACAAAAGACTAAATTTACACAATTTAATCAATGAAAAATAAACTGTATTTTTAACACATTTGTTTTTCGCAAAGAATTGAAAAATTGTCTGAAGAAAAATTTCTGAACAAAATAAAAGACCCATTTAAATTTTAAAATAAAAAGAAGGGGTCAGTTATTAAACCTTTGTTCAAACAATTTTTTTGCTGAAAGTAAAAAGAAATCTTCCCTTTTTTAATGGTGTTTATTCCTATCTCCCGCATCTCTACTTGCATAGCTCTCATCTCGTCCCGCTGCCTTCCTTGCTCCTCTTGTATTTCAGCTAACTCCCGTAGTATCAGTGTACCTTGACTTTCTTGGAGATTCACCGTGGCCCTAAGTTGGTCCACGTTAGCTGTAATATTCAGAATGCTTTGGTCTGAGTGACATAATCTGCTTGCTATCATTTGATCCATCTGGTAGATCCTGTGAGTCAGATTATCTATCTACACAGACAAAACTGACTGAAAATTGTTAGGCATTGGGGTAAACTCAGGAGATGTTGGTGAGTTCTGGGTCTGGTCAAAGGGTTGTGGTTTTTCGGGAACCCTTTGGGCAGGAGTGTGAACTGGAGATTTCTGAGGATCTTCTCTTGGAGGAAAGGTCTCTTCAGAAGGGTCCTCCTCTTTCGAAGGACTAGGTACTCAAGAATTAAGAATCTATTCACTATATAACTAGTGTCTAGGCATGAGTCAATATCTATGGGTTGTGGAGGATTGTTCTCTCGTGGTGCTTCTGGTTCGGGTCTAGATGGTCCTTATGGTTTCTTCTTCTTTCGAACTAGAGCGTCGGGATTTTCTATTTTCTTTGCTTGGTTTGTAGCTGCTCTTGTTTTCTTCATCTATGAGTGTAGAGTCTGGTTAGAATAAACAATAATAAAACAAATAATAAAATAAAACACACAAAAGAGTGAAACAAAATACGGAGAAAATTAAAAATAAGAAAATATTTTTCAGATTTTTTTTCCGAAAGCAATTTAAATTTCCTTAGTAACGTTTTAGAATAATTTTCTAAAAATTGATTATCCCAAATTTCTTAATTTTAGATAATTTCTAAAACTAATTAGTTATGATAACCCTATATTTCAGGAAATTGATTGTCTAACTAGAATAAAATGAGTGTTATGTCTAAGGTATAGATTACTACCGCTACCTATCATAAGCCTCTAGAATTTTGATCAGGAATCCTAAAATTTTATGATATTTCCCCGGCAACGGCGCCAAAAATCTGGTGCGATTCCGATTGATATGCTAAAAATAGGTTTTGTTTACCCTATATCGATTATGAATAATTAAGGAATGAGATTTACTAATTGTCACATTTAGTATCTATATTGTCACTTAATCAATCAGAATCTAAGGCAGAGTACCTATCGTGTAGTTAGTCTGTTGGAAAGTACCTACGATTTTAATTTAAGAAATTATCGTACTCCCAGGGAAGTGGTAACGACTTAGTAGCAACTATCCTTTTACCCTAACTCTCATTTTATTACGTAGTTAAGCAATCATTCATCAATATCTTTGATGAGAGGGTGATGCAGTTCCGATTGGTATGCTAAAAGATAGGCTTTATTTACCTATGTCGATTATGAGTAATTAAGGACTGAGTCTTACTAACTGTCACTTAGCATTCAATTATTGTCACTTAATCAATCAGAACCTAAGGTAGAGTACCTATCGTGTAGCTAGTCTGTTGGAAAGTATCTACGATTTTATTAAGTTAAATATCGTACTCCCAAGGAAGTGGTAACGGCTTAGTAGTAACTAGCCTTTTATCCTAACTCCTATCTTATGATCCAGTTATGCAATCTTCATCAATGACTTTGATGAGAGGGTGATCCGTTCTCCACTAGGTTTAAGTCTAATTAATCCTAGAAGTGTTTTACAGATGAGTCCTGATTCTATGTTATACTGTTCCTATATGTTGATTGACCTATATTCGACTATTTTAGACATGTCTTGGCCTGGATTGCAACTATGTTCTGTGTCTAAAGGTGTACCACATCCGAGGTTTCTAATAAACCGCCCTACCTTAATGACGGCCCTACTCACGGTTCGGGACGAAGGCATCCATGAAAACCCTATGTCACTTCGGGGATCATACCGCTTGCCCTAGCCGCCGGCATAATCGGACTCGGCTTGACTTACCTAGACTACTCTAACAAACAGGGTGTTCAGCAGGTTATTTTATCTAGCATGGCAGACACCAATACTAATTGATGCCTGTTAAACTAAACAGGTTATGATTAGACCGTGGTTAGGAATTGTCTATAACCCTAAACTTTAGTTTAAAAGAGCACATTAGACATGCAGACATAGTGAATGTTAAGCAGGTGGCTATTTCCAGAAAAACATAACAACGTCAACATATAAAACAACTATTCATAAAAATCGTAATCTCGTATTCATAATAAATCTTTAGAACAACACAATAACAACATATAAGAGAGGGACATGGGGACTGATGCCATAAAGAAATCACCCTTTACGTAGTCTTGCCGACGGAGCGTACTACTGTATATGTCGTATTGCTCGCCCTGACTCTGCTCGCCAGAACCTTTGGAGGACGCTTCCTCAGCCTAGTAACTGGGCTTTACCTTAATACCCAGCTTAAGCCCAGCCCTGTGGACTGACTCTTCGAACGCCTAGAGCCCTCTTAGGATCTCCTAACGAAATCTCGGGTATTCTATGAATACTAGGAACGAACCTATCTATAGAAGCCTAAGATCTGAGACTATTTCTCAAAAACTAAAACAAAACACTAATAAGAAAGAAACCTGAGATCTGAGTCTCTGAGTGAGTTGTGTACTTGAGAAGTGTACACTGGAAACTACTTAATGACTCAGATCGAGTGGAGAGGAATGATTTCAACTACTGGAGGCCTGGGGTATTTATAGCAGCTTCCCGGGGTGATTTTTCATCAAATATTCGATGTGGGACTGGATCTAGGGGTTCGAGACGCCCGTCCCGAGTCCTGGATGCCCGTCCCGGAGCTCTGACTAGGTCGGGACGCCCGTCCTGACCCTTTGACCAAGTCAACATTTCCAAAAATTGCATTTTTGCCCCAATATTTGCTGTTTTCGTCTACTTTTCACCTGACACTTCCAAAATCATAAAAACTGTGAAATTAAGTAAATAATAAACATTTAAGATCAATTTACTCTCAATTTCACCCTAAATCATATATAAAAACATGCTAAAAAGGTGATACGATTTTCACGTATCAGATAACCCCACACTTAGCTTTTTGCTTGTCCTCAAGCAAAGTCTACCTGAAGTTAGTGATTCTAAACCGTAGTGCAGTCACTTAAATTCCTAGTCATGTTTTTATTCCAAAAATTCTTCAGACATGTCTTAACACAGGTCTGACTGGTTAGGTTGCTATGACAAGGTCTCAGATGTTTTTAGTAGCTTGTTATGATCAGGCAGAAAACAAATCAACAACTAGGTTGAACTTTTTTCTTAGTCACAGGGTCTTCCTGATGTGTAGTGTGTGTACTAGTCTAGACCAGATAGTCAACACAATGTACTCTTGTCTTAACTACTACCAGATAACACTTCGACCCATCGCTAGACATATTAACAACAGACAACTTTTTGAGTTCTGAGCTTTGGTGATCAGATTTTTAATGTTTTAGCATTTCGTTATTTTCTTTATAGATTCAGGGTATTTTGAGTCTGCTTAGAACACGTCAACTTCAACTACCCATGTAGCGAGTCCCACTCCGATGACTCCTAGATCTACACGACCTTAGGGCATCAGGCTTTAAATTCCCCGAAGGAGTGGTGCTCGAGTAGCGAAGGCCGCTGGCAAACTACCCTTATTTGATTAACTTCCTTTTGTTTCTTTTCACTTTTAGCTCAGAGTCTCATCTAGTCATTCTAACTGCCAATATATCCACAACTGGTCTAATTTTATCTAGTTAAGTCTCGAACAGGCAATTGGCTGAGGTCTCTAATCCAGACAAAGTTGTGCTCAGTGATCAGGAATTTCCTATTCTTAATCAATTTGTTCAGCAATAGTCATCAATTATCTCCTACTAACCATAACATACTACCTACATATCATAGACATAAGCAATTGTTTAACCAAGCATACTGCATTTAGAAGTCTGAAAGACGGAAAAAGTTTGAAATTTGTTTTGGAAGGGTGTGAAAATACGGGGAAAACAAGCAAAAGCATAAAAACTGCTACAGTGCACCGTGCACTGCTACCCCACACTTAAGGCTGGCACTGTCCTCAGTGTTCATGCATATCTAGCTACCCCACACTTATTTGAAAACAAGAAGAAATAAAAACAAAACAGATAACTCATACCCTACACTTATTCGACTAACTAAGGGTAAGAGAGAAAATAAGGAAACGAAACAAGAAGGATATCAAAACAGAACACAAAGCAAATAAAATAGAAGTAAAGGAATATGAGGATTAGAAAAACTCCCTTCATGTTGCGAGCAGAAGGGTCTTCTCAAATCTGTTAATTGGCTCTTCACCTTAGCTATGTGCTATTGCTGAGGTGTTCTTGACTCTACAAGCTCTAGATATTGGAATGGATGATGCCAGCTCCGATCCTTCATTGTCGAGCTCTAGGTAGTGGCATATCCATTTGATGAATGACTCAAGCCCCAAGGACTGTTTCCTCGAATCATCTGCAAAGTTTCTCGTAATCGTAGCAACGTGTCCAGAAGGAACGTGTCTAGGAATGAGACTTCTTTGGATTGGTGTGCCTACCTGCCAATGTTAGTGAAGGTATGGCATGCAAGTCTCGAATGGAAGAAAAGATACCTGAAGTTTTGGCAAAGCTGTGGTGGTAGGGGCTCAAGTTGTATAGATTTGGGCCCAAGTATTTGAGACTTCCTCGGGGAAGTTTCTCACAGCTGATTGGTATGCAAGGAATGCAAGCTCCTCCATTGCTATGCTCCTGATACAATGCTAAATTCCTCTATATCTGTCCTCCGTTCGTTACCTCTTGGTAGATCACTTGCTTGCACTGGTCTGACTTTAATTGTTGCCAGTATCTCATCTATTGATTCTGCGAGTGTGGGTTTTGCTGTGGTGGTGTCTTCTGAAAGTTTCCAGCTTTTGAATTACTCCTCAGCTAAATCCCGTATGATTCCTCCAGTTGGGATTGTATGCATTTCCCATGGGAGCAGCATTCTGCAGTAACCTGCTCCAACCACTTTTGGAATGGTTCGTATTTCATTCCCATAGCAATCCCTGCTAGAGTGTGGTACTTAGCAGACTTCACAAATTTGATACACAGGCTGAACAATTCTTCCTAAGACATCGGCACTCTGAATCTGGAAAACAACTAGAATCTACACATGACTCTAACATCATTAGTAGGTAATGCCTGTGGTTCAGGCTATTTTCGAAAAGTGTTCCACGACTACTATGATGTAATTATGTTCAAAGGAAGAAAGGAAAAGGATTCGAAATACCCCTGATATCAACGGTTGCAACATTTTGTGTACGTCGCTGGGGTAGATGATCTCTGGAAGATGTGTTACCTGTTATTTGGCAAGCATCGCAGGACTGTATCAGAGATACAAAATCCATGAATATGGTGGGTCAACAAGATCCTGCTTTCAACACTTTCCGGACAGTGTTGATAGTAGTCAATTGGTCTCCCGTAGATTCTTTAGGGCAATGCACCAAACTCTTGTGGCCTTCGTCTTCTGAGACACATCTTCTGATCAACTGATCTGCCCAGTAGTAATATTTCAAATCAGCAAAGAATTTCTTGTTTTGCTGATAAGTCATATCACTTGGAACTTATTCAGTGACTAGATAATTTGAAATAAACCACATATGAGAATTATTATACATAGCAAACAATGCAAATAAGTTTTCATCCAAAAATTCATCATTATTAAACTAGCCTCAAACTCAGGGTTTCCTAATCTAGACAAATGTTTTGCTTTCTAGATATTCAACCCTTTTTCTTATCCCTTCATTCTATATCAAGTTCAAGTAACAATAAAATCTAACATAATCAATTATGGTTCAGCATTAGTTTAATACCTTGAAAATCAATCTAAAAATACATAGCCCAGTGTATTCTTATATTGAAATGCTTAATTGAAAATCTTGTCACCAAAGCTCAGAACTCAGAAGGTTGTTTGTTGCTGGTATGTCTAGCGACAGGTTGAAGTATTATCTGGTAAGAGTCAAGATAAGAGTATATTGTGTTGACAATCTAGTCTAGACTAGTACACACACTACACATCAGGAAGACCTTGTGACTGAGAGATGAGTTCAATCTAGTTATTAAGTTGTTAACCCTGCTTGATCATGATAATCTACTAGAGACATTTGAGACCTTATCATGGCAACTGAACCATTCCGACATGTGTTGTGAATTATCTGATTCAATGATAAATTTTGGAATAAAAACATGGCTAGAAATTTTAAGTGACTACACCTATGATTTAAAATCAATAACTTCAGGTAGACTTTACTTGAGGACAAGCAAAAAGCTAAGTGTGGGGTTATATGATATGCATAAATCATATCACTTTTTAGCATGTTTTACGCACAATTTAGGGCGAAATTGGTGTTAAATCGTTATCAATTGACTGTTATTAACTCTATTTCACAATTTTTGTGATTTTGGAAGTGTCAGGTGAAAAGTGAAAGAAAATGGCAAATTTTGGGGCAAAACATGATTTTTAGAAGTTCGGAAGTCAGGATGGGCGTCTAGAACCCAAGACGGGCGTCCAGGACTTTATTGGATGCCTTTAGCTCGAACCGTGAGTAGGGCCGTCACTAAGGTAGGGCGGTTTATCAGGTAACTCAGATGTGGTACCCCGGTAGAATCAGTACATAATTGCAATCTAGACCAAGATATATCTAAAATACTCGAAGATAGGTCAATCAACATGTAGGAACAGTATAACATAAAATCAGAACATTATTTGTAAAACACTCTTGTAGGCTTAAAGAGACTTGAACCTAGTGGAGAATGAATCACCCTCTCATCAAAGAATTTGATGAACGATTGCATAACTGGATCATAAGATAAGAGTTAGGGTAAGAGGATAGTTACTACTAAGCCGTTACCACTTCCCTAGGAGTACGATAAATTGATTAAATTAAAATCGTAGATACTTTCCAACAGACTAGCTACACGATAGGTACTCTGCCTTAGGTTCTGATTGATTAAGTGACAACATAGAGACTAAATGTGACAATTAGTCATTCTAAGTCCTTAGTTATTCATAATCGACATAGGGTAAAATAACACCTATTTTAGCATATCAGTCGGAATGCATCACAATGCCTTGGGACATGTAAGTTCTCTTTATTATTATTTTATTTTTTGTCTTTACAGAGATACGAGTACTACCTAGTTAAAGAAACCGAAAAGGCACAAACATTCTTTTATTTTGGACACATTTGCACAACTGAAGAGTTAAGGATTTTTTAAAGACTATAGCAGTTACTTCCATACTCTCTCAACTTCTATTTTTCAAATCTCTCTCTATTCTTCCACAATCCTATGACGCCCGACAGTAACCACAACTGCATTTCTGCAAGACAAGCTTTCAAGCACTCTACGGACTGAAGGTATGTTTTCTCTGGTAAATTTGAAGAATATGTTGTAGTACAAAAGACGGATAACCCAATCTGGGTTAACCAATGTTTTTTCAAAAAAACTAGGGTTACTGCTCACTGTTCTATGCGTCTATTTTGTGATTTTTGGTTCGGATTTGAAATTTTCAGTTGAAAACTTGGGGCTTTTTCTTTTGGAGTAGGTACATTGTTGGATTTGTTATTTTTTGCTTATGGGTTTAACATGTCAGTACGGAAAATGGTGTTTTTCTTCATAAACATGTTATTTTATTTTCGGGTCATGTTAATATACAACTTGGTTTGAGAAATGCAAGTTTTTGTTTGGTAAATAGGGTTTGTTCTTTACAGATCTGTTTTCCTTTTTGGTTCTGTTGCTTTATCAAATTGTTTTTTGTATGAAGTTTGTTTTTCAGATAAATGGGTTTATTTTCAGAATGGGTGTAGTGATTTCACTGTTTGGTCTTGATTATTTGTGAAATCTGTTACCCATTTGTTATTTCTGAAATCATTTGAGATATTTGCGTCTGGGACAGTACTGACTGTTACGAATGGGATGATTTGAATCTACTGAAGGTTTTGCTTCATTTTATTTCTTCTGTTGTGATAAGTTGAGTTGCGAGCATGTTTATTTGAGAAAAGGTCATGACGGCCATGAGTGTTTTTTAAATTGGGGATTCATATATTTTTCTATTTTGGCTATAGCTTATCTCTGCGATTGATTCTTACACTTGTTATTTTTTTTAGATGCCGAGAATCAAGCAAGTGGCACAAAAATGTACTAAAGAACAGTTTTCCTCCTTGGACGCTGAGTCTAGATTTCAGGAGTTGTACTCGGAAAAATAGTACCTAACCGACCTAGGTTTTGTACTTGACGGGGAATTGTCGTACCCTCTTCCGACGGAGTGTAGAGAAGTCATCCGCATCTTGGGATGGGAAAAGCTTTGCTCTCAACGTGTGGAGCCAGATCCCTCCATTGTCCGAGAATTTTACGCAAATTTATGGCTGAACAATGTGTATTCGGTCTTTGTCCGAGAACGCTCCATTGCTTTGAACCTAAGAGCCGTCAACCAGCTCTTCAATCTGATGAACTATATAAATGACGATGATGACTTCTACTCATATCTCACTAACTTAACCGATGATACCTGTGATAAATTGCTGCAAGAAGTCATTGTTCCTGGAACACAGTGCTCCCTGTCTAAGCAAGGGAACAAGACATGCCGCAGGGAGTTTTTGACGGACGAAGCCAAAATTTGGTATTATTTTGTTAGGCATTCTTTGATGCCTACTGGACATACTTCATCACTAAATGTTGAGCGCATTGTTCTGTTGGCTTGTATTGTCAAGGCCCATCCAATTAATGTTGGTAAATTGATATGTGAACAAATTCGTGCATGTGCTAACAAGAAAAGTAGGGAAATTTTTTCCCCACTTTGATTTGTTTATTGTGTAGGGCTGTCGGAGTGATGGTAGCCATAGAAGACATAGACTTCTACCCCCAAGGCACCATCTCAGCATATGACCTAAGCAGAATCCTCCCCTCAGCACCACAACCACATCCACCTGACAGCACTCAAACTCCTTTGGCCCAAACTCCATTTTCTGCCACACCGGATGCTCTAGCAACAGCTTCAATGGATGCTCCGGCACTGACTATGGCACAACTGTTTGCACAATAGCAACTTTACTGGAAATATGCAAGGGACCTTGACGCTGTCTACTTCCGAGCATTGCCGCGGCAAAGGCAACAATCTGGTAACCCTTGGCCGACCTTCCCACAACAGCTCCTACCCGACGAAGATCCAAGCAAAATGGACGATGATATTAACATTCTCTAAGGTACTCCCGGCTCAATGGGAGTGGTTCTTTCTCTCAACCCTTAACTTTTATTTTTGCTTTGGGTCAGTACTTATTAACCTGCTGAGCAGGGCTGAACACTTTCTTTTCCTGCGTTATTTTGTTATCTGAACCTTTTCTGCTGCCTGTTTACTTTTTGTTTCGCAATGAGGACATTGCTTCTCCTTGAGTTTGGGGGAGGGTGTCCTCTGGCCAAAAATGCTGATATCTTTGTCCTAAAGCTTTAATGATATCTCTTTTATGTTATGTCTGTTTAAAAATGATCTGAATGAATGAATGTTTGATTGTGCTTTATGGAATGAATGACTTAGCATAAAAGAGCTGATTGCATGAATGCAGCAGCATTTACATGTGTCCCATTAGAACATTGGCTTTAGTAGGATTAGGACAGACTTTGGGACCCGATTAATGATGAATTCTTAAAACTAAAGTACATTCTTGTAGACTATGTACCATTTTTTAGAATAATTAGGTATTAGTTGACTCTAAGTGAAACCTATTTTTACTCCCCATATTTTACACAATAGTCTAAACTTAGACAAATTAGCTTGGTATGAAGACAGAATTTTTAGGATCATTTATATACCTCTTGAGGCGAAATTCTAGTAAACTCAGTAGCATTGAAATCATTAAGGCACATTTTTTGAAACGATTGAGCCTTTCAAGCCTGACCATGATACATGTATTTTTCCTAGTGAACCAAGTCGAGCCTAGCCTAATTTCTTTGGACACCCACAAATGAAGCCACTTTTTCCAAAATATTTGTTTATATCCTTTCATTGCCACCTAAAACTTAATCTCAGTCTACTTAGAATATGTTTAAAAATAAGTTTGGGGGTACGAGAAAGGGAGGTAAAGAAAAGAAGTTATGAAAAGAAATCATAGAAGTACTGCAGCAAAATGCTGCAGCATCCTAGAACTGTGGCAGTTAAATTCTGAAATTAAGAATGATATGGGTGATGTATTTAAATGCTTGAAAAGAGAGTAAAACTCTCTGAATACATAAGTGAAAAAAAAAATAAAGAGCAAAGCTCATTATTGAGGATGCCTATCAAAAAGATGACCAAATGATAAATCATTTGCTGGAGCAAAAGTGAGAAAAAGGTAGACCCTCTACAGGAAAAATACCTAAAATTACTTGCATTAAGTGTATTCTGGGTAGATTGGGACTGAGTTCAAGCCCACTTTTTATCTATATGTATCATACCTTAGCCCCACCCCACATTACAACCAAAGTAAGACCTTTTGGATCTTTGTTAATGAGTTTGCTACATTAGTGGGTAGTGGTATAATAAATTGCATTCTGGCAATACAAAATGTATCTTGGGATTATCAACTGCAGATTCATGAATAAAAGAAACCAAAAAGCTGGACTATTCACACACACACTGGAGTAGAAATTCTTTGAGCTTGGGTTGGTTAATATTTGGTTATTCAACTAAGGATGGAACATTGTGTCTGCTTGAATTTTGAAATTTTTCTCTCTGAAATCACTGGTCCCAGGTTTAGCTGAAACTGCTAAGCCAAAGTTTTTAGTGGGTATGCATATTTCATTTCACTTTCGCATTACTGCAGCATTGCTCGGGATGAGCAATGATTTAAGTTTGGGGGTGTGATAACTCTAGAATAATAGAGTTATTCACATTTACTTTGCCACGCTTTGCTTTTGAAATAACTGAATTTAATTGGAAATTGGAGTTAAAATGCGTTTATTTAATATTCTTTCTCTTTTTACTAAAAATGCGGTTTTATTGTTAATATGTCAATTTACTTTAATTAATTTCCAAATATTGTTACGAGTTGTATTTATTGGATTATTATTTGGGATTTAATTTGGATTGATTTATTGTAACAAGGGTAAAAAGGGAATAAGATTTCAGATTGATTATTCAGCTATTTTCATAATTTATTTTGTTTTAATTTATTAAATATGTGGCAGCTGGAGCTTGAATCTCGCAGAGAATCCTGCAGCATCGAGGAAAAGGACAAAGAACTCAGAAGGTAGCTGGAATTAATTTCTGGATTATTCAATTTATTTGCTGAATATTATAAGAAAATTCCAGAAATATGGACAGATGGCAGATTGAGGTTGAATCTCGGTACAAGAAGAAACACTATATATACTTGAAAAACCGAGAGAAGAAAAAGCTTTTGGAGGATTAGACTCTTAGACTTTTGAAGAGAGATTGGTTTTTATTCTTTTTTAGATAGCTCAATAGCATTTCGGTAGTATAGTTTAGCAGTTCTTTTTAGCTTTAGATTAATCTCTGTAGGGAAAAAACCCGAGAGTGAGCAGGGTGACTTGCTGAGTGTTCATCACCTGAGCAGAAAAGACGCCACGGCATCAGTCAGAGGAGAATAGCACTGGGCAATCGTGATTAAATTGATCTGGGCAGTAGCGTGATCTTATACCCGAGTAATTCTCTGCCCATTTCCTCATTATTGTTCATTGTCTTGTATAGATTCTTGCTTCAATATTGGGCATGAGTTGAAGGCGACTTTTAAGAATTGATTAAACTTGTTTTGTAATAGAATTATTTACCATGACGATGGGAGTATTTTTATTACATTACTTTAATTTCTGGATTTTGTTATTCTCTGTATTGAACACATATTTATATAGCCTGGAGATGCTGTGGCATAGTTAAGTATGAACATGTTGAGTACACTATTTGGTATACGATGATGAGTATGTTGTAGCATTGTTTTCTGTTTTTATGTTTACTGCTTGTATGTGGCATGCTTGGTTTATTCATGTAATTACTTCAATTGATTTAGCATCACTTGCGGTTACGACTGTCCAACGTATGAATCGAACTAGTATCTGGCCTTCTAACGGAGGGGAGCTAGTGGACATGATAACTATGTGGCACTAGATTGAGACGCATGACCGTGCGCTCAACATTGTAGGGTACATGACCAAATTCAATGACTAGTGTTGTTCTAGGTCAACGGTACTTCGTACTCCATGAGACGATGTTATCGGGGATCTAGACTAGTATATCAAGTAATCTGGGTGGCACCAGATCTCTGTAGCATTAATATGGAAACTGAAAGCATGTTTTGTATATTTAGATTCATCTCTGGTTTGTATTTACATTTTGGGGGTGAATGCCGCAGCATTGTATTACCTGCAGTACTCTTGTGGTTATTTCCAATAGGCTGACCCTTAACTGTTAGTTTATTCTTTCCTTAGGAGTAGCATTGCTGTAGCATTAGACCAATCTCTATTCATTATTCATCATTCATCATTCTTTATTCTTTCATTCTTTTAACCAATTGTACAATTGTATTTGCATTTGTAATTGGCACACTTAGTCCCTGTGGGATCGATAATCTTGTACTTATGTACATATATTACTTGTTGATCGGTGTATACTTGCACTTGTTAAGATTGCGTTGATTTACTTCATTTTATTATCTTTACAAATTGTGACACACGCACACAACACAACAGTCTACATGAAATTATTGATAATTTAAATCATAGGTGCAATCAGTCAAAGGTCCTAGCAATGTTTTTAGTCAAAATTAATCACTGAGTCAGATGATTCACAAAACAGGTGATACGCGAAAATCGTATCACCTTTTTAGCATGTTTTTATGTATGAATTTGGGTGAAATTGAAGGTAATTTGATCTTGATTGTTCATTATTTACTTAATTTCACAGTTTTTATGATTTTGGAAGTGTCAGGTGAAAAGTAGACGAAAATAGCAAATTTTGGGGCAAAAACGCAATTTTTGGAAATGTTGACTCGGTCAAAGGTTCAGGACGGGCGTCCCGACCAAGTCAAGGCACCGGGACGGGCGTCCCGACCTGGTCAACAGATCGGGATGGGCATCCTAATCCGGGACGGGCGTCCCGAGCCGCCAGAAGCTGTCCCACATCGAATTTTTCAAAGATTTTCACTCCGGGAAGCTGCTATAAATACCCCAGGCCTCCAGCAGTTGAATTCATTCCTCTCCACTCGATCTGAGTCATTAAGTGGTTTCCAGTGTACAATTCTCTAGTACACAACCCACTCAGAGACTCGGATCTCAGTTTTCTTTCTTATTAGTGTTTTGTTTTAGTTTCTGAGAAATAGTCTCAGATCTTAGGTTTCTATAGATAGGTTCGTTTATGGTATTCATAGAATACACGGGATTTCGTTAGGAGATCCTAAGAGGGCTCTAGGCGTTCGAAGAGTCAGTCCACAGGGCTAGGCTTAAGTTGGGTATTAAGGTAAAGCCCAGTTACTAGGCTGAGGAAACGTCCTCCGAAGGTTCTGGTGAGCAGAGTCAGGGCGAGCAATACGACATATACAGCAGTACGCTCCGTCGGCGAGACTACGTAAAGGGTGATTTCTTTATGGCATCAGTCCCCATGTCCCTCTCTTATATGTTGTTATTGTTTTGTTCTAAATACATATTATGAATACGAGATTACGATGTTTATGAATAGTTGTTTTATATTTTGACGTTATTATGTTTTTCCGGAAATAGTCACCTGCTAAATATTCAATATGTCTGCATGTTTAATGTGCTCTTTTAAACTAAAGTTAGGGTTATAGACAATTCCTAACCACGGTCTAATCATAACCTGTTTAGTTTAACAAGCATCAATTAGTATTGGTGTCTGCCATGCTAGATAAAATAACATGTTGAACACCCTGCCTGTTAAAGTAGTCTAGGTAGGGGTCGAGCTGAGTCCGATTATGCCAGTGGCTAGGGCAAGCGGTATGATCCCCAAAGTGACATAGGGCTTTCATGGATGCCTTCGTCCCGAACCGTGAGTAGGGCCGTCATTAAGGTAGGGCGGTTTATTAGAGACCTCGGATGTGGTACGCCTTTAGACACAGAACATAGTTGCAATCCAGGCTAAGATATATCTAAAATACTCGAATATAGGTCAAACAACATATAGGAACAGTATAACATAGAATCAGGACTCATCTGTAAAACACTTCTAGGATTAATTAGACTGAAACCTAGTGGAGAATGAATCACCCTCTCATCAAAGTATTTGATGAAGATTGCATAACTGGATTATAAGATAGGAGTTAGGAAAAAAGGCTAGTTACTACTAAGCCGTTGCCACTTCCCTGGGAGTACGATATTTATTTAATAAAATCGTAGATACTTTCCAACAAACTAGCTACACGATAGGTACTCTGCCTTAGGTTCTGGCTGATTAAGTGACACCATAGAGACTAAATGTGACAATTAGTCAATCACAGTCCTTAATTATTCATAATCAACATAGGGTAAAATAACGCCTATTTAGCACATCGGTCGGAAACCCATCAGATTTTTGGCGCCGTTGCCGAGGAAATATCATAATGAATTTAGGATTAAAGGCCACAATTCTAGAGACTTATGATAGGTAACGGTAGTAACCTAGACCTTAGGCCTACACTTATCTTATGCTAGTTAGACAATCACTTTCCGAAATATAGGGTTATCATAACTAATTAATTTTAGATGTTATCTGGAATTAAGACATTTAGGATAATCAAATTTTAGAAAATCATTCTAAAACCATATTAAGGAAATTTAACTGCTTTCGGAAAAAAAAAAGAAAAAAAAATTTAAAAATTTAAAAATCCGAAAAAAATTGTACTTTTCTTGCTCAATGGTAAGTTGTTCTTTCCCTATCTCTTGTTCTTTCTTAGTTGTTTTCTTAGTTGCTCTTTTTTGTGTTTTTCTTCTATTATTTAATTTCGAAGAAATAAAAATGAGGATAAAATATATTTTCTTCTGAGTTGTAAAATTTTGGCTTAGATTTTTATTTGGAAGAAACTCCATTTTAAAATTTTCTTAGAGTCATACCGGCTTTATTAGGACGACTTATGAAATAATTTTCCTTACTAGCCAGACCTGTGAATGTTCTATTGAAAAAAGGATGTTCCTTTTGTTTTGCTGGTAATTGCATGAGAACTTTTAAACCAAAAGGAATTACTGCACCCATTATGGCATCACCTGATTGAAATCTGCTTTTTGAATAATATGTGATGTAATGATGTAGTAAGAATTGTTTTAGGACAGAAACATGATAAGAAAGTTCATGTATGACAAATCCTGATCTTATCTAGTCTTGTCAAAAACAATAGGTTACACTGATCACTCTGAGATGTCTGTGTTCAATAAAACTGATACTGAACCATAATTGATTAAGTTAGGTTTTATTGTTACTTAAGTTTGATATAGAATAAAGGGGTAAGAAAAAGGGTTGAAAATCTAGAAAGCAAACCATTGGTCTAGATTAGAAAACCCCGAGTTAGAGGCTAGTGTAATACTGATAAATTTTTGGATGAAAACTTATTTGCATTGTTTGCTATGTATAATAATTCTTACATGTGGTTTATTGCAAATTATCTAGTCACTGAATAAGTTCCAAGTGATATGACTTATCAGCAAAAGAAGAAATTCTCTGCTGATTTGAAATATTACTACTGGGCAGTTTCTCTTCTATTTCAAATTTTTGGCAGATCAGTTGATCAGAAGAAGTGTCTCGAAAGACGAAGGCCACAAAATTTTGGAGCATTGTCATCAAGGATCTACAGGAGACCAATTGACTGCTATCAACACTGTCCGGAAAGTGTTGAAAGCAGGATCTTGTTGACCCACCATATTCAAGGACTTTTGTATCTCTGATACAGTCCTGCGATGCTTGCCAAATGACAGGTAACACATCTTCCAGAGATCATCTACCCCAGCGACATACACAGAATGTTGCAACCATTGATATCAGGGGTATTTCGAATCCTTTTCTCTTTCTTCCTTTGAACATAATTACATCATAGTAGTCATGGAACACTTTTCAAAATGGCCTGAACCACAGGCATTACCTACTAATGATGTTAAAGTCATGTGCAGATTCTAGTTGTTTTCCCAGATTCAGAGTGCCGGTGTCTTAGGAAGAAAGGCTCAGTCTATGTATCTAATCTGTGAAGTCTACCAAGTACCACACTTTAGCAGAGATTGCTATGGGAATGAGATACGAACCATTCCAAAAAGAGGTAGGAGTAGGTTACTGCAGAATGCTGCTCAAATGGGAGACGCATACAATCCCCGCTAGAGGAATCATACGGGATTTAACTGAGGAATAATTCGGAAGCTGGAAACTTTCAGAAGACACCACCACAGCAAAACCCACACTCGCAGAATCAACAGATGAGATACTGGCAACAATTAAAGCCAGACCAGTGCAAGCAAGTGATCTACCAAGTGGTAACGAAGGGTCGAAGGATATAGAGGAATTTGGCATTGTATCAGGAGCATAGCAATGGAGGAGCTTGCATTCCCTGCATACCAATCAGCTATGAGAAACTTCCCCGATGAAGTCTCAAATACTTGGGCCCAGATCTATACAATTGGAGCCCCTACCACCACAGCTTTGCCAAAACTTCAGGTATCTATTCGAGACTTGCATGTCATACCTTCACTAACATTGGCAGGTAGGCACACCAATCCAAAGAAGTCTCATTCCTAGAAACGTTCCTTCTAGACACGTTGCTACGATTACGAGAAACTTTGCTGATGATTCGAGGAAACAGTCCTTGGGGCTTGAGTCATTCATCAAATGGATATGCCACTACCTAGAGCTCAACAATGAAGGATCGGAGCTGGCATCATCCGTTCCAATATCTAGAGCTTGCAGAGTCAAGAACACCTCAGCAATAGCACATGGCTAAGGTGAAGAGCCAATTGACAGATCAGAGAAGACCCTTCTGCTCGCGACATGAAGGGAGTTTTTCTAATCCTCATGATCCTTTACTTTTGTTTTCTTTATTTTGAGTTCTGTTTTGTTATTTCCATTATCCTTCTTGTTTTATTTTCTCTCTTACCCTTAGTTAGTTGAATAAGTGTGGGGTAAGAATCTTTGTGTTTTATTTCTTGTTTTCAAATAAGTGTGGGGTAATTAGATATGCATGAACACTGAGGATAGTGCCAGGCTTAAGTGTGGGGTAGCAGTGCACGGTGCACTGCTGCAATTTACAAAATTTTTCGCATGCTTTTGCTTGTTTTCCCCGTATTTTCAAACCCTTCCAAAAAATTTTCAAAATTTTTCCGTCTTTCATACTTCTAAATGCAGTATGCTTGGTTAAACAATTGCTTATGTCTATGATATGTAAGTAGTATGTTATGGTTAGTAGGAGATAATTGATAGCTATCTTGGACTAATTGATTAGGAATAGGGAATTCCTGATAACTGAGCACAACTTTGTCTGGATTGGAGACCTCGACCAATTACCTGTTCGAGACTTAACTAGATAAAATTAGACCAGTTGTGGATATATTGGCAGTTATGATGACTAGATGAGACTCTGAGCTAGAAGTGAAAAGAAATTAAAAGAAGTTAATCAAATAAGGGTAGTTTGCCAGCAGCCTTCGCTACTCGAGCACCACTCCTTCGGGGAATTTAAAGCCTGATGCCCTAAGGTCGTGTAGATCTGGGAGTCATCGGAGTGGGACTCGCTACATGGGTAGTTGAAGTTGACGTGTTCTAAGCAGACTCAAAATACCCTGAATCTATAAAGAAAATAACTAAATGCTAAAACATTAAAAATCTGATCACCAAAGCTCAGAACTCAAAAAGTTGTCTGTTGTTAATATGTCTAGCGATAGGTCGAAGTGTTATCTGGTAGTAGTTAAGACAAGAGTACATTGTGTTGACTATCTGGTCTGGACTAGTACAAACACTACACATCAGGAAGACCCTGTGACTAAGAAAAAGGTCCAAACTAGTTGTTGATTTGTTTTCTGCCTAATCATAACAAGCTACTAAAAAACATCTGACACCTTGTCATAGCAACCTAACCAGTCAGACCTGTGTTAAGACTTGTCTGAAGAATATTTGGAATAAAAACATGACTAGGAATTTAAGTAACTTCAGGTAGACTTTGCTTGAGGACAAGCAAAAAGCTAAGTGTGGGGTTATCTGATACGCGAAAATTGTATCACCTTTTTAGCATATTTTTATGTATGAATTTGGGTGAAATTGAAGGTAATTTGATCTTGATTATTCATTATTTACTTAATTTCACAGTTTTTATGATTTTGGAAGTATCAGGTGAAAAGTAGACGAAAACAACAAATTTTGGGGCAAAAACGCAATTTTTGGAAATGTTGACTCGGTCAAAGGTTCAGGACGGGCGTCCCGACCAAGTCAGGGCACCGGGACGGGCGTCCCAACCTGGTCAACAGATCGGGACGGGCGTCCCGAGCCGCCATAAGCTGTCCCACATCGAATTTTTCAGAGATTTTCACTCTGGGAAGCTGCTATAAATACCCCAGGCCTCCAGCAGTTGAATTCATTCCTCTCCACTCGATCTGAGTCATTAAGTGGTTTCCAGTGTACAATTCTCTAGTACACAACCCACTCAAAGACTCGGATCTCAGTTTTCTTTCTTATTAGTGTTTTGTTTTAGTTTCTGAGAAATAGTCTCAGATCTTAGGTTTCTATAGATAGGTTTGTTTCTGGTATTCATAGAATACCCAGGATTTCGTTAGGAGATCCTAAGAGGGCTCTAGGCGTTTGAAGAGTCAGTCCACAGGGCTGGGCTTAAGCTGGGTATTAAGGTAAAGCCTAGTTACTAGGCTGAGGAAACGTCCTCCGAAGGTTCTGGTGAGCAGAGTCAGGGCGAGCAATACGACATATACAGCAGTAAGCTCCGTCAGCGAGACTACGTAAAGGGTGATTTCTTTATGGCATCAGTCCCCATGTCCCTCTCTTATATGTTGTTATTGTTTTTACTCTAAATACTTATTATGAACATCAGATTACGATTTTTATGAATAGTTGTTTTATATGTTGAAGTTGTTACGTTTTTCCGGAAATAGCCACCTGCTAAATATTCACTATGTCTGCATGTTTAATGTGCTCTTTTAAACTAGAGTTAGGGTTATAGACAATTCCTAACCACGGTCTAATCATAACCTGTTTAGTTTAACAGGCATCAATTAGTATTGGTGTCTGCCATGCTAGATAAAATAACATGTTGAACACCCTGCCTGTTAAAGTAGTCTAGGTAGGGGCCGAGCTGAGTCTGATTATGCTGGCGGCTAGGGCAAGCGGTATGATCCTTCGGGGATGAAGGCATCCATGAAAGCCCTATGTCACTTCGGGGATCATACCACTTGCCCTAGCCGCCGGCATAATCGGACTCAGCTCGGCCCCTACCTAGACTACTTTAATAGGCAGGGTGTTCAACATGTTATTTTATCTAGCATGGCAGACACCAATACTAATTGATGCCTTTTAAACTAAACAGGTTATGATTAGACCGTGGTTAGGAATTGTCTATAACCCTAACTTTAGTTTAAAAGAGCACATTAAACATGCAGACATAGTGAATATTTAGCAGGTGGCTAATTCCGGAAAAACATAATAACGTCAACATATAAAATAACTATTCATAAACATCGTAATCTCGTATTCATAATATGTATTTAGAACAAAACAATAACAACATATAAGAGAGGGACATGGGGACTGATGCCATAAAGAAATCACCCTTTACGTAGTCTCGCCGATGGAGCTTACTGCTGTATATGTCGCACTGCTTCCTCTGACTCTGCTCACCAGAACCTTCGGAGGACGCTTCCTCAGCCTAGTAACTGGGCTTTACCTTAATACCCAGCTTAAGCCCAGCCCTGTGGACTGACTCTTCGAATGCCTAGAGCCCTCTTAGGATCTCCTAACGAAATCCCGGGTATTCTATGAACACCGGAAACGAACCTATCTATAGAAACCTAAGATCTGAGACTATTTCTCAGAAACTAAAACAAAACACTAATAAGAAAGAAACTGAGATCCGAGTCTCTGAGTGAGTTATGTACGAGAGAATTGTACACTAGACACCACTAAATGACTCAGATCGAGTGGAGAGGAATGAATTCAACTGCTGGAGGCCTGGGGTATTTATAGCAGCTTCCCGGAGTGAAAATCTCCGAAAAATTTGATGTGGGACAGCTTCTGGCGGCTCGGGACGCCCGTCCCGGATTGGGACGCCCGTCCTGGTCTGTTGACCAGGTCGGGATGCCCGTCCCTGCTGCTGGACGCCCGTCCTTCTGGCTTGGCTTGGTCGGGACGCCCATCCCTGGTTCGGGACGCCCGTCCCAGACCTTTGACCGAGTCAACATTTCCAAAAATTGCGTTTTTGCCCCAAAATTTGCTGTTTTCGTCTACTTTTCACCTGACACTTCCAAAATCATAAAAACTGTGAAATTAAGTGAATAATGAACAATCAAGATCAAATTACCCTCTATTTCACCCAAATTCATACATAAAAACATGCTAAAAAGGTGATACGATTTTTACGTATCAGATAACCCCACACTTAGCTTTTTGCTTGTCCTCAAGCAAAGTCTACCTAAAGTTACTTAAATTCCTAGTCATGTTTTTATTCCAAAAATTCTTCAGACAAGTCTTAATACAGGTCTGTCTGGTTAGGTTGCTATGACAAGGTCTCAAATGTCTTCTAGTAGCTTGTTATGATCAGGCAGAAAATAAATCAACAACTAGGTTGGTCTTTTTTCTTAGTCACAGGGTCTTCCTGATGTGTAGTGTGTGTACTAGTCCAGACCAGATAGTCAACACAATGTACTCTTGTCTTAACTACTACCAGATAACACTTCGACCTATCGCTAGACATATTAACAACAGACAACTTTTTGAGTTCTGAGCTTTGGTGATCAGATTCTTGATGTTTTAGCATTTAGTTTTTTTTTTATAGATTCAGGGTATTTTGAGTCTGCTTAGAACACGTCAACTTCTACTACCCATGTAGCGAGTCCCACTCCGATGACTCCCAGATCTACACGACCTTAGGGCATCAGGCTTTAAATTCCCCGAAGGAGTGGTGCTCGAGTAGCGAAGGCCGCTGGCAAACTACCCTTATTTGATTAACTTCTTTTAATTTCTTTTCACTTCTAGCTCAGAGTCTCATCTAGTCATCCTAACTGCCAATATATCCACAACTGGTCTAATTTTATCTAGTTAAGTCTCGAACAGGTAATTGGTTGAGGTCTCTAATCCAGACAAAGTTGTGCTCAGTTATCAGGAATTCCCTATTCCTAATCAATTAGTCCAAGATAGCTATCAATTATCTCCTACTAACCATAACATACTACCTACATATCATAGACATAAGCAATTGTTTAACCAAGCATACTGCATTTAGACGTCTGAAAGACGGAAAAATTTTGAAAATTTTGGAAGGTGTGAAAGTACGTGAAAACAAGCAAAATCATGCGAAAAATTTTGCACTGCTACAGTGCACCGTGCACTGCTACCCCACACTTAAGTCTGGCACTGTCCTCAGTGTTCATGCATATCTAATTACCCCACACTTATTTGAAAATAAGAATAAAACACAAAGATTCTTACCCCACACTTATTCAACTAACTACGGGTAAGATGGAATCTAGAAATAACAAAACAAGAAATAAAATGAAAGAGATACTCCCTTAGTCTGTGAAGTCCACAATCTGCTCGGACGAGTCAAACGGCTCTTTGTAAATCTTCAGGCGTTGTCCGTTTACTTTTTGAATAATGCCGTCAGAATCCATGATGTCACATGCTCCGAAAGGTGATACTTCCGTGATCGTGAACGGTCCTGACCAACAGCTACGCAGCTTTCCTGGGAAGAATTTGAAACGTGAGTTGTACAACAATACCTTGTCTCCCGGTTCAAAATTTTTCTGGGCTCTGAGTCGTCTGTCATGCGGAGTTTACTTGTCATTTTGAACTGATGTGAGTTCTCATAGGCTTTGAGCCTCCACTCATCCAATTCGTTGAGTTGTAGAATCCGGTGTTCCTTAGCTAAATTATCGTCGAGATTGCATTTTTGCACTGCCCAATAAGCTCTATGCTCAGTTCAACCGGAAGGTGGCATGCTTTTCCGTAGACTAGTCGATAGGGTGAGAACCCCGTAGTGGTCTTGTATGCTGTACGGAAGGCCCATAATGCATCCTCCAGTTTATTGGCCCAATCCTTACGGTTAACACCCACGGTCTTTTCTAGGATTCTCTTTATTCCCCTATTGGTTACCTCAGCCTGCCCGTTGGTTTGAGGATGGTAGGCTGTGGAAATGCGATGCTGAATTCCGTACTGCTGGAGTACCTTCTGCAATTGAGAGTTGCAGAAGTGCGTACCTCGATCACTAATTAGGGCTTTTGGACATCCAAACCTGGCGAAAATCTGCTTAAGGAATTTACATACAGCTCTAGCATCATTAGTAGGTAGGGCCTGTGCCTCAGGCCATTTTGAAAAATTCTACTACGGCTACTAAGATGTACTTCATACCAAAAGAGGAAGGAAACGGACCCATGAAATCTATACCCCACATGTCAAATATTTCTACACTTTGAATTACCTGTTGGGGTAGATTATCTCGAGAAGATAAGGTTCCTGCTTTCTGACAAGCATCGCACGATCCTGTAAATGCTGCGGCGTCTTTGAATATGGTAGGTCAGTAAAAGCCTGCTTCTAATACTTTTCGGGCGGTATTAGCTGCAGCTAAGTGACCGCCTGTTGGTCCGCAGTGACAATGTTCCAGAATTTGGAAACCTTCTTCTTGAGATACACATCTTCTGATCATCTGATCTGCACATATTCGAAATAGAAAAGGATCTTCCCAATAGTAATATTTTAGGTCAACAAAGAATTTTCTTCTTTGTTGAGCAGTGATATCACTAGGGAGAGTCCGGGCTGCCAAGTAATTTGCTATATCTGCAAACCAAGGGGGTGAGAAAATAGCAGATAATGCACATAGATTCTCATCCGGAAATTTATCAGATATGATTGTCTCATCAATGGCTTCTAGGGTCGGATTTTCTAACCTAGACAAATGGTCTGCGGCTAAGTTTTCCGCCCCTTTCTTATCCCGAATTTCTATGTCAAATTCTTGAAGCAATAAAACCCATCTAATCAATCTTGGTTTTGCGTCGGTTTTATTGAACAAGTATTTTAGTGCCGAGTGATCAGTATAAACAATAGTTTTAGACAGGACTAGATAAGATCGAAACTTATCAAATGCATATACTACTGCTAATAATTCCTTTTCCGTCGTAGTGTAATTTTCCTGAGCATCAGTTAAGGTTTTACTAGCATAATATATTACATGAAATTTCTTATCATGTCTTTGTCCTAAAACTACTCCTACCGCATAGTCACTAGCATCACACATAAGCTCAAAAGGTAGACTCCAGTCTGGTGACGTCATGATGGGTGCAGTAGTTAAGAGTTCCTTAAGTCTATTAAAAGCTTTTAGACATTTCTCATCAAAGACAAATGGAACATCTTTTCCGAGTAAATTGGTCAACGGCCTGGCTATTGATGAAAAATCTTTTATAAACCTACGATAAAAGCCAGCGTGTCCCAAAAAACTCCTAACGGCTCTCACATTTTTGGGAGGAGGTAGTTTCGAAATAACTTCAATTTTTGCCTTATCTACTTCCATACCTAGGTGTGATATCTTATGTCCTAAAACAATTCCCTCTTTTACCATGAAGTGGCATTTTTCCCAATTTAAAACCAGGTTAGATTTTATACAACGTTTCAACATTAACTCCAAGTTCTTTAGACAAACCTCAAATGAATTACCAAAAACAGAAAAGTCATCCATAAATACTTCCATAGATTTCCTAACATGTCCTCAAAGATAGCAGTCATACAACGTTGAAATGTAGCAGGTGCATTACACAAACCAAAAGGCATCCTTCTATATGCAAATGTTCCAAAAGGGCATGTGAATGTAGTTTTATGCTGGTCCTCAGGGGAGATAGGAATTTGAAAATAACCAGAAAACCCATCAAGAAAGCAATAAAACATGTGTCCAGATAATCTTTCTAACATTTGGTCAATAAAAGGAAGGGGAAAGTGATCTTTTCGTGTGGCCGTATTTAGTTTTCTATAGTCTATGCATACACGATGACCAGTTACAGTTCTTGTAGGGATTAGTTCATTATGCTCATTCCTAACAACTGTTATACCCCGCCTTTCTTAGGTACTACCTGCACCGGGCTTACCCACTCACTATCTGAGATAGGGTAGATAAGTCCTGCATCTAACAGTTTAATGACTTCTTTCTTAACAACATCACACACATTAGGATTCAACCTCCTTTGAGGTTGCACACATGGCTTATACTCATTTTCTAGAAGAATCTTATGCGAACAAAAGCTTGGATTAATACCTGGGATATCTGCAATTTTGTAGGCAAAGGCTCTTCTATGCTTTCTGCACATGTCCACGTCAACTTCCTTTGTTCTGCAGTCAGATCAGCTGCAAGAATAATGGGAAGTTTCTTGTTGTCATCTAGGAATTCGTAGCACAGATGAGTGGGCAGTTCCTTCAGCTCCAAGTCTGGTGGATCTTCAAACGAGGTTCGTTCTTTCTTCATCTCATCATCACCTATCTCAGTGAAACTATCAGAAGTAATTTCATTTTCGAAGAGCTAAGTTCAGGTTCCTCTAATTCTAGGGAGTCCTCACTTAGAACTTGATAGTTTGAGCATAGGTCTGTCACGTTAATTGCAATCAAGTGTTCCATGGCATCCACACAAAAACAAGTATCATCTAAATGCATGGGATACCTAAGGGTCTCATTTAGATCAAAAGTGATGTCATCATTTCCTACCCTTAACTTGATTTGACCATTACTGACGTCTATTAATGCTTTTGAGGTGGCTAGAAATGGTCGACCTAGGATCAGGGGTACTCCTCCTTCCCCATTCATGTCCATGACAACGAAATCCACAGGAAATACAAATTTTCCGACCTTTACTAAGAGGTCTTCAATTATTCCCTTGGGGATTTTGACTGTTATCTGCAAGTTGTATGCACATCCTAGTCGTTTTCAAATCATGCAATCCTAATTTATCAAATAAACTAGATGGCATAAGATTAATACTAGCTCCTAAGTCTGCTAATGCATGCATGTTAGTAATATTTCCAATTGTACATGGCAAGGTAAAACAACCAGGATCTTTCTGTTTAGACGGTAGTTTATTCAACAGGACCGCCGAACATTCTTCATTAAGAACCACCTTGTCCATGTCAAATTTTCTTTTATTACTAACAACTTCTTTTAAAAACTTAGCATACTTTGGCATTTCAGAAATAACATCAAGTAAAGGTAAATTAACATGAATCTGACTAAAATTCCTAAGAAACTTTTCAAATTGCTCCTTATCTTTATTGTGCATAAGTCTGGCAGGGTAAGGTACTTTTGGCCGGTACTCAGGAATAAACTCCGTCTTCCCTTTCCTTGCTACTTCGATCTCGACATCCGTCGGCGTTGGGTCCTTGGAGCCTTCTTCTGGTTCCTGCACAAGAATAGGAGGGTCAGATGGTTTGGGTGGAGATGGAGATAGAATTTTACCAGATCTTAGAGTGATGGTCTTGCATTCAGTTTGAGGGTTGGTCTCAGTGTTGCTTGGTAGCGTTCCCTGGGACCTGTGAGAGAAATGGGTGGATAGTTGACCCATCTGCCTCTCTAAAGTTTGTATAGCAGCTTGTGTGTTTCTGATTGTTTGCTCGGTCTGCTTCTGTCTATTCTCGTTCTGCTGGATTCTTTCTGCGTGAGCTTCCTGAATCTTTCTGTTGGACTCTATCATTTCCTTGTTGGAGTCGGAAATGCTCTTCAGCATGTCTCTGAATTCTTGCATGGGATCAGCTGGAACGATGTAGTTCCTTGGTGCAGGCAGAGCGACTTGCTGGTTCTGCGGATATGGCAGTTGCTGAGGTACTCTTTTCTGAAAGTTAGTAGTCCCGGGATTGTTTCTCCAGCTAAATCCCGGATGGTTCTTCCAAGTGGGATTGTAGGTATTTCCTATAGGAGCAGAATTCACTGCGTCCACTTGTTCCATATCTTCTGGGATAGTTAATATCCCATTACCATGACAATCCCCACTGAAATGTAGTCCTTGGAAAAATTCGCAGACTTGGTATACTGATTGAATACTTTTCCCTTGTTGGAAAGCATTCAGCTGATTAGTAATGCTGGCCTTCAGTGCCTCAAATTGTTCATCAGTGGAGGCAACGACCGCATTTACTGGTTGCTTCTTAGCTCGGCCACTTGTGCGCCAATTCTTGCTGTTCCTGTAGAGTCTCTCCAGAGCGTTTCTAGCATCTACATCACTCATTCCATTGAAACCGCTCTGGGGATTGAGTCCTTCAAGAATTTGCTTACCCATATCTGACATACCCCCATAAAATTGCTGAATCAGCAATGCCTCGGTAAGTCCATGTTGGGGGCAGAGCCTGAGTAGTTCTTTGAATCTGTCCCAAGCTTCGATCACTGTCTCATCAGCAGCTTGAGTGAAACTAGATAGAGCCCTTCGATATTCTAGGACTCTTGCTGCAGAGTAGTACTCTTCTAGGAAGGCTTAACTCATCCCAAGAGGTGATGGAGTTAGTAGGTAGCTGGGCCAACCATCTCTTAGCTCTGTCCCTAAGTGAGTAGGGAAAAAGGTTGAGTTTAGTTATCTCTGCAGTATGATCTCCCTTGAGGCCTTCGCAGAGAGAAGAGAAATCAGATAGGTGTTCCAGCGGATTCTCGGCTGCAGTTCCTCCAAACTGAACTCGATTTATAATCAGCTAGATCGCATTAGGTTTAAGATCATAGCGAGGGTTCCCAGGGATTCGGATGGCAGATGAGACTGGGATAGTCTGTGGCTGGATGTAGGATTCTAGGGTAGGTCTTTCAGCAGCCATTTCTGTTCTTCGCCTATTAGCTGTGCGAATGATTCGTTCAGGATTTTCAACTGGTGTTTCAAGGTTAGCTTCTGAAGATCGAGTCATGCAACTACAGAGAAGAACACGTTTTAGCCTGAGCAAACTGGTTAGTGAGGTTACAGGGAAAGTGAAAATTTACAAACTTGGAAGGAAGAGAAAACAAAACAAAACAACTACTCACAAGGAGAAAATACAAAAGATAGGGAAAAGAGAATAACTTACCATCAAACAAGAAAAGTACAATTTTTTTTTTCGGATTTTAGATTTTATTTAAAAGCAGGTAAATTTCCTTAATATGGTTTTAGAATAATTTTCTAAAATTTGATTATCCTAAATGTCTTAATTCCAGATAACATCTAGAATTAATTAGTTATGATAACCCTATATTTCGGAAATTGATTGTCTAACTGGTATAAGACAAGTGTTGGGTCTAAGGTCTAGGTTACTACCGTTACCTATCATAAGTCTCTAGAATTTTGATCAGGAATCCTAAATTCATTATGATATTTCCCCGGCAACGGCGCCAAAAATCTGATGTTTTCCGACCGATGTGCTAAATAGGTGTTATTTTACCCTATGTTGATTATGAATAATTAAGGACTGTGATTGACTAATTGTCACATTTAGTCTCTATGGTGTCACTTAATCAGCCAGAACCTAAGGCAGAGTACCTATCGTGTAGCTAGTCTGTTGGAAAGTATCTACGATTTTATTAATAATATCGTACTCCCAGGGAAGTGGCAACGGCTTAGTAGTAACTAGCCTTTTATCCTAACTCCTATCTTATGATCCAGTTATGCAATCTTCATCAAATACTTTGATGAGAGGGTGATTCATTCTCCACTAGGTTTCAGTCTAATTAATCCTAGAAGTGTTTATAGATGAGTCTGATTCTATGTTATACTGTTCCTATATGTTGATTGACCTATATTCGAGTATTTTAGATATATCTTAGCCTGGATTGCAACTATGTTCTGTGTCTAAAGGCGTACCACATCCGAGGTCTCTAATAAACCGCCCTACCTTAATGACGGCCCTACTCACGGTTCGGGACGAAGGCATCCATGAAAGCCCTATGTCACTTCGGGGATCATACCGCTTGCCCTAGCCGCCGGCATAATCGGACTCAGCTCGGCCCCTACCTAGACTACTTTAACAGGCAGGGTGTTCAACATGTTATTTTATCTAGCATGGCAGACACCAATACTAATTGATGCCTGTTAAACTAAACAGGTTATGATTAGACCGTGGTTAGGAATTGTCTATAACCCTAACTTTAGTTTAAAAGAGCACATTAAACATGCAGACATAGTGAATATTTAGCAGGTGGCTATTTCCGGAAAAACATAATAACTCAACATATAAAACAACTATTCATAAAATCGTAATCTGATGTTCATAATAAGTATTTAGAAAAACAATAACAACATATAAGAGAGGGGTATGGGGACTGATGCCATAAAGAAATCACCCTTTACGTAGTCTCGCCGAGAGCGTACTGCTGTATATGTCGTACTGCTCCTCTGACTCTACTCACCAGAACCTTCGGAGGACGCTTCCTCAGCCTAGTAACTGGGCTTTACCTTAATACCCAGCTTAAGCCCAGCCCTATGGACTGACTCTTCGAACGCCTAGAGCCCTCTTAGGATCTCCTAACGAAATCCCGGGTATTCTATGAACACCGGAAACGAACCTATCTATAGAAACCTAAGATCTGAGACTATTTCTCAGAAACTAAAACAAAACACTAATAAGAAAGAAACTGAGATCTGAGTCTCTGAGTGAGTTATGTACGAGAGAATTGTACACTAGACACCACTAAATGACTCAGATCGAGTGGAGAGGAATGAATTCAACTGCTGGAGGCCTGGGGTATTTATAGCAGCTTCCCGGAGTGAAAATCTCTGAAAAGTTCGATGTGGGACAGCTTCTGGCGGCTCGGGATGCCCGTCCCGGATTGGGACGCCCGTCCTTCTGGCTTGGCTTGGTCGGGATGCCCGTCCCTGGTTCGGGACGCCCGTCCCAGACCTTTGACCGAGTCAACATTTCCAAAAATTGCGTTTTTGCCCCAAAATTTGCTGTTTTCGTCTACTTTTCACCTGACACTTCCAAAATCATAAAAACTGTGAAATTAAGTGAATAATGAACAATCAAGATCAAATTACCCTCGATTTCACCCAAATTCATACATAAAAACATGCTAAAAAGGTGATATGATTTTTGCGTATCACCCATCAACAGGCTTGACTGGTTAAGTTGTTTTGACAAGGTCTCAAATGTCTTAGTAAATTATCATGGTCATGCAGGTATACAATTCAATAACTAGACTGAACTCTACTCTTAGTCACGAGGTCTTCCTAATGTGTAGTGTATGTATTAGTCTAGACTAGATTGTCAACATAATATAGTCTTCTCTTAACTCTTACCAGATAATACTTCGACCAATCGCTAAACATAACAGCAACAAACAACCTTTTGAGTTCTGAGCTTTGGTGTCAAGGCTTTTCAATTAAAATTTCCAATAAAAGAACACACTGGCCAATGTATTTTTAGATTGATTGTTCAGGGTATTTTTGTGTTCGCTTTCACACATCAACTTTAACTACCCAAGTAGCGAGTCCCACTCCAATGACTCCCAGATCTACACGACCTTAGGGCATCAGACTTTAAGTTCCCTTAAGAAGTGGTGCTCGAGTAGTAAAGGATGCTTGCAAACTACCCTATTTGTTTAACGTTTTTCACTTCCAGCTCAGAGCATCATCTAGTCATTCAAATTGCTAATACATCCTCAACCGGTCTAATATTATTCAGTTAAGTATCGAAAAGGTATTTGGTTGATATCTCTAATCCAAACTAGGTTGTGCTCAATTATTAGGAATTCCCTATTTCTAACTGAGGAATTCAGTAAAGTTATCAACTTGTTTCCTATTGATCATAATGCTCTATTCAACATATATCATAGACATAAGCATTTCTTAAACTAATCAGTACCGAATTTGAAGTCTGAAAGAGTGAAAATTTTTGAATTTTTTTGGAAGGGTGCAATTTTAGTGGGAAATATGGGAAAACATGCAAAATTTTACTACTACAGTGCACAACGCACTGTTACCCCACACTTAAAGTTTACATTGTCCTCAGTGTTCATGCATATCCTATTACCCCACACTTATTTGAAAAACAAAAGTTGGAAAAACATATAAAACTCTTACCCCACACTTATTTGACAAACTAAGAGGAAGAGAAAGAAAACAAAACAACAAAAAGGGTAATAGAAATAACATAATAGAATAAAAGGAAAACAATGTTGTTATGTCATATAGATCAATGTTTTGCATACAAAGATTCATATGCCATACAGCCCATACTTATCACATAATCAAAAATAAAGCGAAGAACAAAAGAAAGAGAAAGAGAAACTAAGAACCGGGATCATCATCATCAGGTGGCCAGGAGTAGACCTCGGGGTCTGCTGATAGATCTCCTCAACCCGACTGCTGGTCCTACTAATTCTGTCATCCATCATTGCCATCTGTGTCTGGATGTTCTCCATATCCCGGCTATGTCTGGCAATGAGTTCCGCCAATCCCTGTGACATATGTCGCTCTAAGGTGGTGCGTGGTACGAATGTCTGCATCGGTGGTGCCTGCTCTACTGCTAGTCTGGTACTGATGACCTCCACGTGCTGCGCAGTATGGATGGAGTATCACCCAACTGCACCTCATACGAAAAATTCCCATGTTCCGTAGAATAGTCAAGTCCATGGGAATGGTAGTCGGCACCGGTCATCTGAGCCCTCGATGTCCAGCTCCAGGTAGTAGGCTATCCGGATGATGAAAAGGCCCGAGCCCCGACATGCTTCCGAGTGTCTGTCGCAAAGCCCACTGATGAGTAATGAGCTGGCCAATCCACAGTGATGCCTCTGTGCATATTGGCCAAGAAGAATGTCTCCATCTGGGGACATGCCCTGGAGCAGTACGTCGTCCTACCAGAGTAATGAGCTACTATAGTATGTAAATAACGAAGGGCTGGATGGATACCTGATACGGAAAATCGTATCACCTTTTAGCATGTTTTTATATATGATTTAGGGTGAAATTGGAGTAATTGATCTTACATGTTGTATTATTTACTTAATTTCACAGTGTTTATGATTTTGGAAGTCAGGTGAAAGTAGACCAAAACGCAAATTTTGGGGTAAAAACGCAATTTTGGGAATGTTGACTTGGTCAAAGGGTCAGGAGGCGTCCCGAATCCGGGATGGGCGTCCCGACCCAGTCAAAGCACCGGGACGAGCGTCCAGGACTCGGACGGGCATCCAGGACTGGGACGGGCGTCCCGACTTGGTCAACAGACCAGTGACGGGCGTCCTAATCCGGGACGGCACCGAACCCTCAGACCAGTCCAAATCGAATGTTTGAATGCAAATCACCGCGGGAAGCTGCTATAAATACCCCAGGCCTCCAGCAGTTGAAATCATTCCTCTCCACCGATCTGAGTCATTAAGTTGGTTCCTCCAGTGTACACTCTCTAGACACAACTCACTCAGAGACTCGGATCTCAGTTTCTTTTCTTAGTGTTTTGTTTTGTTTCTAAGAAATAGTCTCAGATCTAGGCTTTTATAGATAGGTTCGTTCTGGTATTCATAGAATACCCGGGATTTCGTTAGGAGATCCTAAGAGGGCTCTAGGTGTTTGAAAGAGTCAGTCCACATGGCTGGCTTAAGTGGGTATTAAGGTAAAGCCCAAGTTTTAGCTGAGGAAGCGTCCTCGAAGGTTCTGGCGAAGAGTCAGGGAGAGCAATACGACATATACAGCGACGCTCGTTGGCGAGACTATGTAAAGGGTGATTTCTTTATGGCATCAGTCCCATCTAGTGGACCGAGGTCTGCTAAGTCAAACTCGAAGTTCTCCGCTACTCGGGCAGTCTGCTGATGTATCTCCTCAATCCTACTGGTGATCATGGCGATCCTGTCATCCATCACCGCCAGTCGTCTGTCAACCCTGTCATCTATCATTGCCAGCCGTCTGTCAATCCGGTCCATGTCTCGACTGTATCGTGCCGATAGTTCTGCCAATCCGTGCGACATGTGTCTTTCGAAGGCAGTACGTGGAACGAACGTCTCGGATGGAGGGATATGCGGTGGAGCTGCTTCTGATGCCGAGGCCTGTCCTGGCTACTCTGTGTGGATGGTGTAGCGGCCGCTCGCATCCTGGACAACTATTCCCATGTTCCGTAGGATGGTAAAATCAGTGGGAACTGTGGTCGGGGCGACCAGAGTAAGCTCCGAGCTCTCTATGTCCAACTCCAGGTAGTGAGCTATCCTAGTGATGAATGGCCCGAGCCCCAGGCACTGTTTCCGAGTGTCTGTAGCAAAACCCCGCATGATGACTGTGATAAGTCGAGCCATCTCTACTGTGGATCCCATATGCATGTTGGCCAAGAGGAATGTCTCCATTTGGGTGACATTCCCGAGGGCCGTCCGTCGTCCTGACAAAGTGTGTGCGATAATGGCATGTAAGTAGCGAAGAGCGGGATAGATACCTGTGGCTTTCGAGGAGCCGTGCTGGTATGGGGCACCCGTCATACAAATCTGAGCCCAAGCAGCGGGGACGTCCGCAGTCGTGAAGTCTCGCACTGCTGTGGTGTATGCGGGCATATCCAGCTCATCTCTCTGCCAGATACTCATGGCAACGCCGAACTCGGCCATGCTCATCGACCGATCTATTCCGCCTAAGCGGAATGTGATCTGCTCCTGGTGGCATGCAAAGGACGCATAGAACTCACATACCAGCTCCAGGTATGTGGGCTCTGTGACGATGAATACTCGACTGTAAGGTGGTACGTCGAGTATGCGTCTGACCTCAGCCTCTACTCCCAGTGTCTGTACTGCTGCCCAATCTAATGTTCTGCCCGTCAGTATCGTGCGTCCGATGTATCCGTGACATCTCTCCTGATATGCTGTGCTGGAGGGAAACAGCATAAAAGGATGTGTTACTGAGGTAACTGTCATGGTAGATGTGGTACGAGCACGTTTGGCAGCCATTTGGGTTGAAAGTGTTTGAGAGATTTTGGGAGTTTTAGGTAGGAAGGAAGGTTCGAATTCGAATTCTGGAGGTGAATTTGAATTCAAAAGGGTGAAATTAGGCTAGGGAAAGATTTCGAAATTTTTGGCGGGAAATTCGAATTTTGGAGGGAAATTCGAATTTGGAAGGAAATTTAAAATTTATATTTTGGAGGGAAATTTGAAATTTTAAATTTGAAAAGTTTGCCAAAGGTAAAGGGAGAGAGTTATTTGAGAGAGGGGGATTTTTGGAAGTGAATTTTGAGGGAAAAATGAAAAACAAATTGAGATTTTATAGAAGGGGCTGCCTTCGGGACGCCCGTCCCACTGGACGCCCGTCCAGAACCGGGACGCCGTCCCGGTTGCCTCGGGACGCGTGCCAATTCCGAAAATATATATATATTTTTTTTCTAATTCCTGCAAATCTCAGTATACCAAAAATAATCATAATTTTTAACAAGGCTTCATGTTTATCCAATGAAATTCAAAAGTTGTTAAAAAAAACTCTATGCAAAAATTCCTCAGTCTCACTTTTTCGAAAATCATACTACCCTAATTTTATTTCTATTTAAATTCAGCAAGAAAAACAAAAATTTGAGTTTATACAATTTAGTTAATGAAAAATAAACTGCAATTGCAAAATTTTCGTTTTTCATAGAAATAAAATGTCTGAAGAAAATTGTTGAAAATAAAGGATCCTTTAAAAATGTTTGAAAGATAGAAAAATATGGGTCAATTATTCAAGTTTCAGTTCAAACTTATTATTTGCTGAAAATAAAAGTAAAAGAATCTTCCCTTTTTAACGAATCCTATCTCTGATCTCCTGTAGTTCTGTCCGAATGCTTCGCATTTCTATGCGTATTGTTCGCATCTCATCCCTCTGCCTGTTTTGCTCACTGCGTAGATCAGCCATCTCTCGGAGTAGTTGTGCACCTTGGTTCTCCTGGAGATTGACCGTGGCTCTGAGTCGGTCTACGTTAGTTGTGATGTTCAGACTGAGTTGGTCTAAATGACACAGTCTGCTGGCAATCCCTTGGTCCATCTCATAGACCCTTTGAGTTAGTGTGTCTATCTGCACGGACAACATTGAATAATAACCGTTAGTACTCCCCGCAGATGAAGGGGTGCGCTCGTGAGGTGTTGGGGTGTATGCAGGAGAGGTCGGTGAATTTTGGGTTTGATCAGTAGGGGGTGGATTTAGAGGAACTCTCTGGGTAGGAGGGTGAATTGGAGATCTCTGGGGTACTTCTCTAGGAGGGAAGGTATCCTCAGAAGGATCTTCTTCCGTGGGACTATGCTCACGGGTGTTCAGGAATCGTCTCACTAGTTCACTGGCATCAGGGCTCGAGTTTACTTCTACTGGTTGTGAAGGAAGAGTCCCTCGTGGTACTTCTGGTACAGGCCTAGAGGGGCCCTCTGGTTTTGTCTTCTTCGGTCCTGGAGTGTCAGGGTTTTCTGTCTTCTTTGCCTGATTAGTAGCTGCTCTTGTTCTCTTCATCTTTGAGTGCAGAGTCTGGTTAGAAACAACAAATAGCAAAAAGTTGGACAGTGAAACAAGAAAGTAAGAAAAATATTTTTATGGATTTTGATTTATTTAGAAAGCAGGTAAATTTCCTTAATATGGTTTTAGAATAATTTTCTAAAATTTGATTATCCTAAGTGTCTTAATTCCAGATATTATCTAAAATTAATTAGTTATGATAATCCTATATTTAGGAAAGTGGTTGTCTAACTAGTATAAGATAAGTGTAAGTCAAAAGTCTAGGTTACTACCGCTACCTATCATAAGTTTCTAGAATTGTGGCCAATAATCCTAAATTCATTATGATATTTCCCCGGCAACGGCGCCAAAAATCTGATGGGTTTCCGACCGACATGCTAAATAGGTGTTATTTTACCCTATGTTGATTATGAATAATAAAGGACTGTGATTGACTAATTGTCACATTTAGTCTCTATGGTGTCACTTAATCAGCCAGAACCTAAGGCAGAGTACCTATCGTGTAGCTAGTCTATTGGAAAGTATCTACGATTTTATTAAATAAATATCGTACTCCCAGGGAAGTGGCAACGACTTAGTAGTAACTAGCCTCTTATCCTAACTCTTATCTTATGATCCAGTTATGCAATCTTCATCAATATCTTTGATGAGAGGGTGATCCATTCTCCACTAGGTTCATGTCTAATTAATCCTAAAAGTGTTTTAAAGATGAGTTCTAATTCTATGCTATGCTGTTCCTATATGTTGATTGACCTGTCTTCGAGTATTTTAGATGCATCTTAGCCTAGATTGCAACTATGTTCTGTGTCTAAAGGCGTACCACATCCGAGGTCTCTAATAAACCGCCCTACCTTAATGACGGCCCTACTCACGGTTCGGGACGAAGGCATCCATGAAAGCCCTATGTCACTTCGGGGATCATACCGCTTGCCCTAGCCGCCGGCATAATCGGACTCAGCTCGACTCCTACCTAGACTACTTTAACAAGTAGGGTGTTCAGCATGTTATTTTATCTAGCATGGCAGACATCAATACTAATTGATGCTTGTTAAACTAAACAGGTTATGATTAGACCGTGGTTAGGAATTGTCTATAACCCTAACGTTAGTTTAAAAGAGCACATTAAACATGCAGACATAGTGAATTTTTAGCAGGTGGCTATTTCCGGAAAAACATAATAACTTCAACATATAAAACAACTATTCATAAAAATCGTAATCTGATGTTCATAATAAGTATTTAGAGTAAAAACAATAACAACATATAAGAGAGGGGTATGGGGACTGATGTCATAAAGAAATCACCCTTTACGTAGTCTCGCCGCAGAGCGTACTGCTGTATATGTCGTACTGCTTCCTCTGACTCTGCTCACCAGAACCTTCGGAGGACGCTTCCTCAGCCTAGTAACTGGGCTTTACCTTAATACCCAGCTTAAGCCCAGCCCTGTGGACTGACTCTTCGAACGCCTAGAGCTCTCTTAGGGTCTCCTAACGAAACCCCGGGTATTCTATGAATACCGGAAACGAACCTATCTATAGAAACCTAAGATCTGAGACTATTTCTCATAAACTAAAACAAACACTAATAAGAAAGAAAACTGAGATCCGAGTCTCTGAGTGAGTTGTGTACTGGAAAATTGTACACTGGAAACCACTTAATGACTCAGATCGAGTGGAGAGGGATGAATTCAACTGCTGGAGGCCTGGGGTATTTATAGCAGCTTCCCGGAGTGAAAATCTCTGAAAAATTCGATGTGGGATAGCTTTTGGCGGCTCGGGACGCCCGTCCTGATTCGTTGACCAAGTTTGGGATGCCCGTCCCGGTTCAGGACGCCCGTCCTGGCGGTTTGACTGGGTCGGGACGCCCGTCCCGGGTTCAGGACGCCCGTCCCGGACCTTTGACCGGGTCAACATTTCCAAAAATTGCGTTTTTGCCCCAGAATTTGCTGTTTTCGTCTACTTTTCACCTGACACTTCGAAAATCATAAAAACCGTGAAATCAAGTAAATAGTAAACAATTAATGTCAATTTACTCTTAATTTCACCTTAAAACATATATAAAAACATGCTAAAAACGTGATACGATTTTTGCGTATCACAAAAACGCAATGTTTTAGAAGTTCTGACTTCGGGGAGGGCGTCCCGGTTCAGGACGGGCATCCTGACTTGGTCAACAGGTCGGGATGGGTGTCCAAGACTCGGGACGGCCGTCCTGACCTGGTAAACAGACCGAGACGGGCGTCCCAAACCAGAAATTCAAGTCCCACATCGAATTTTTGAGAGAAAATCACTCCAGAAAGCTGCTATAAATACCTCAGGCCTTCCTCCGTTGAATTCATCCATCTCCACTCGATCTGAGTCATTCAGTGGTTTCTAGTGTACAATTCTCGAGTACACAACTCACTCGGAGACTCAGATTTCAGTATAAGTTTTCTATCTTTCCTTTTTGTGTTTCGTTTTTCTTAGTTTCTGAGAATTAGTCTCAGATCCTAGGGTTCGATATATAGGTTCATTTCTGGTATTCATAGAATACCCGATATTTCGTTAGGAGATCCTAAGAGGGCTCTAGGCATTCGAAGAGTCAGTCCACAGGGCTGGGCTTAAGCTGGGTATTAAGGTAAAGCTCAGTTACTAGGCTGAGGAAGCGTCCTCCGAAGGTTCTGGCGAGCAGAGTCGGGTCAAGCAATACGACATATACAACAGTACGCTCCATCGGCGAGACTTCGTAGAGGGTGATTTCTTTATGGCATCGGTCCCCCTATCCCTCTCTTATATGTTGTTATTGTGTTTGTCCAAATAGTAATTGTGGATACTGGATTATGATTGTTATGGATATTTGTTATATATGTTGAAGTTGTTATGTTTTTTCAGAAATAGCCACCTCTTAAATATTCATTATGTCTGCTTGTCTAATGTAGTTTCTTTTAAACTAAAATTAGGGTTATAGACAATTCCTAACCATGGTCTATTCATAACATGTTTAGTTTAACAGGCATTAATTAGTATTGGTGTCTACCATACTAGATAAAATAACCTGCTGAACACCATATTTGTTAGAGTAGTCTAGGTAGGCTGAGTAGAGTGTTATGCCGGCGGTTATGGGTTAGCGGCGTGATTCCCGAAGTGACATAGGGCTTTCATAGCTGACTTTAGTTCGAACCGTGAGTAGGGCCGTTTACCTTAACGATGGGGCGGTAGCATAGAGACTCAGATGTGGTACACCTTTAGACTCAGAACATAGTTGCATTCCAGGCTAAGATATATCTAAAACACTCGAAGATAGGTCAATCAACATATAGGAACAGTATAACATAGAATCAGAACTTTATCTATAAACACTTTTAGGCTTAATTAGACTTAAACCTAGTGGAGAATGGTTCACCCTCTCATCAAAGTTATTGATGAAGATTGCATAACTGGACTATAAGGTAAGAGTTAGGATAAAAGGCTAGTTACTACTAAGCCGTTACTACTTCCCTGGGAGTACGATCATTATTTAATAAAATCGTAGATACTTTCCAACAGACTAGCTACACGATAGGTACTCTGCCTTAGGTTCTGGCTGATTAAGTGACACCATAGAAACTAAATGTGACAATTAGTCAATCTCAGTCCTTAATTACTCCTAATCAACATAGGGTAAAATAACACCTATTTAGCATATCGGCTGGAAACCCATCAGCAACCCAACCAGTTAGACCTGTATTAAGAATTATCTGAATAATTTTTGGAATAAAAACATGACTAGGAAATCTAAGTGACTGCACAATGATTTAGAATCACTAACTTCAGTAGACTTTGCTTGAGGACAAATAAAAAGCTAAGTGTGGGGTTATCTGATATGCATAAATCATATCACATTTTTAGCATGTTTTTAGGCATGATTTAGGGTGAAATTAAGGGCAAATCGGTCATAATTGTTTGTTATTAACTCAATTTCACAGTTTTTATGATTTTGGAAGTGTCAGGTGAAAAGTAGAAGAAAATGGCAAATTTCGGGGCAAAAACGCAAATTTTCAGAAGTTCGGAAGTCGGGGAGGGCGTCCTTGATAAACATAAATCATATCAGATTTTTAGCATGTTTTTAGGCATAATTTAGGGTGAAATTGATGGTAAATAAGTCTTAATTAATGTTTATTAACTCAATTTCACAGTTTTTGTGATTTTGGAAGTGTCAGGTGAAAAGTAAACGAAAACAGCAAATTTTTGGGCAAAAATGCAATTTTTGGAAATGCTGAGTTCGGGGTGGGCGTCCCAAATTCGGGACGGGCGTCCCGACCCAGTCAAAGCACCAAGACGGCCGTCCCAATCCAGGGCGGGCATCCCGAAGCACCAGAAGTTGTCCCACATCAAAATATTTGGAGATTCTTACTCCAGAAAGCTGCTATAAATACCCCAGGTCTCCAAGAGTTGAAATCATCCCTCTCCACTTGATTTGAGTCATTTAGTGACTTCAAGTGTACACTTTTCTCGAGTACATAAGTCACTGAGAGACTCGGGTTTAGTATAAGTTTTCTTTCTTTCTAGTTAGTGTTTCATTTTCTTAGTTTCTGAGAAATAGTCTCAGATCTTAGGCTTCGATAGATAGGTTCATTTCTGGTATTCATAGAATACCCGGGATTTCGTTAGGAGATCCTAAGAGGGCTCGAGGAGTTCGAAGAGTCAGTCCACAGGGCTAGGCTTTAGCTGGGTGTTAAGGTAAAGCCAGTTACTAGGCTGAGGAAGCGTCATCCGAAGGTTCTGTCGAGCAGAGTCGGGTCAAGCAGTACGACATATACAGCAGTACGCTCCATCGGCGAGACTAAGTAAAGGGTGATTGCTTTATGGCATCAGTCCCCCTGTCCCTCTCTTATATGTTGTTACTGTGTTTGTCCAAATATCAATTATGAATACTGGATTATGATTTCTATGAATATTTGTTTTATATGTTGAAGTGCTTATGATTTTCTGGATATAGCCACCTACTAAATATTCATTATGTCTGCATGTCTAATGTAGTTTCTTTAAAACTAAAATTAGGGTTATAGAAAATTCCTAACCACGGTCTATTCATAACTTCTTTAGTTTAACAGGCATCAATTTAGGATTCATTGGTGTCTGCCATATTAGATAAAATAACCTACAGAACACCCTGTTTGTTAGAGTAGTCTAAGTAGGTTGAGTTGAGCGTTTATGCCGGAACAATATAACATAGAATCGGGACATTATCTATAAAACACTTTTAGGCTTAATTAGACTTAAACCTAGTGGAGAATGGATCACCCTCTCATCAAAGTTATTGATGAAGATTGCATAACTGGATCATAAGATAAGAGTTAGGATAAAAGGCTAGTTACTACTAAGCCGTTACCACTTCCTTGGGAGTACGATATTAATAAATTAAAATCATAGATACTTTCCAACAGACAAGCTACACGATAGGTACTCTGCCTTAGGTTCTGATTGATTAAGTGACAATAATTGAATGCTAAAGTGACAGATAGTAAGACTCAGTCCTTAATTACTCATAATCGACATAGGTAAATAAAGCCTATCTTTTAGCATACCAATCGGAACGCATCAGATTTTTGGCGCCGTTGCTGGGGAAATATAATAATGAACTTAGGATTCCTGATCAAAATTCTAGAGTCTTATGATAGGTAACGGTAGTAACCTAGACCTTAGACCTAACACTTATTTTCTGCTAGTTAGACAATCACGTTCCGAAATATAGGGTTATCATAACTAATTAATTTTAGACATTATCTAAAATCAAGACATTTAGGATAATCAAATTTTAGAAAATCATTCTAAAACCATATTGAGGAAATTTAACTGCTTTCGAAAAAAAAAAGAAAAATTGTATTTTTCTTGTTCAAATGGTAAGTTGTTCTTTTCCCTATCTCTTGTTCTTTCTTAGCTGTTTTCCTAGTTTTACATTTGTTGCTCTTTTTAGGACGAGTTATGAAATAATTTTTCCTTAATAGCCAGACCTCTGAATGTTCTATTGAAAAAAGGATGTTCCTTTTGTTTTGCTGATAATTGCATGAGATCTTTTAAACCAAAAGGAATTACTTCACCCATTATGGCATCACCTGATTGAAATCTGCTTTTTGAATGAATATGTGATGTAAGGATGTAGTAAGAATTGTTTTAGGACAGAAACATGATAAAAAAGTTCATGTATGATAAATTTCGATCTTATCTAGTCTTGTCTAGAAACAATAGGTTACACTGATCACTCTGAGATATCTGTGTTCAATAAAACTAATGCTGAACCATAATTGATTAAGTTAAGTTTTGTTGTAACTTGAATCTGATATAGAATCGAGGGATAAGAAGAAGGGTTGAAAATATAGAAAGCAAACCATTTGTCTAGATTAGAAAACATCGAGTTAGAGGCTATTGTAATACTGATAAATTTTTGATGAAAACTTATTTGCATTGTTTGCTATGTATGATAAGTCTCATATGTGGTTTATTGTTGTTGCAAATTATCTAGTCACTGAATGAGTTCCAAGTAATGTGACTTATCAGCAAAAGAAGAAATTCTTCGCTGATTTGAAATATTACTACTGGGAAAATTTCTCTTCTATTTCAAATTTTTGCAGATCCGTTGATCAGAAGATGTATCTCGGAAGGCAAAGGCCACATGATTCTAAAGCATTGCAGGAATCTATGGGAGACCAATTAACTGCTATCAACACTGTCCGAAAAGTGTTGAAAGTAGAATCTTGTTGACCCACCATATTCAAGGATTTTGTATCTCTGATACAGTCCTGCGATGCTTGCCATATAACAGGTAAACACCTCTTCCAGAGATCGCCTACCCCAGCAAAGTATATAGAGTCTTGAAATCTTTAATATCTGAGGTATTGATTGAATCATTTTCCCTTCTTCCTTTGAAAATAATTACATCATAGTAGTCGTGGAACACTTTTCAAAATGGCCTGAACCACATGCATTACCTACTAATGATGTTAAAGTCATGTGCAGATTCTATGAGAAGTTGTTTTCCAGATTCAGAGTGCCAATGTCTTAGGAAGAAACGTTCAGTCTGTGTATCAAATCTGTGAAGTCTGCCAAGTACCACACTTTAGCAGGGATTGCTATGGGAATGAAATACGAACCATTCCAAAAGAGGTAGGAGTAGGTTACTGCAGAATGCTACTCCAATGGGAAATGCATACAATCCCAGCTGGAGGAATCATACAGGATTTAGCTGAGGAATAATTCAGAAGCTAGAAACTTTTAGAAGATACCACCACAGCAAAACCCCTACCCGCAGAATTAACAGATGAGATACTGGAAACAATTAAAGTCAGACCAGTGCAAGCAAGTGGTCTACCAAGTGATATCGAACGGTCGAAGGATATAGAAGAATTTGGCATTGTATCAGGAGCATAGCAATGAAGGAGCTTGCATCCCCTGCATACAATCAGTTGTGAGAAACCTCCCCGAGGAAGTCTCAAATACTTGGGCCCAGATCTACACCACTGGAGCCTCCTACCACCATGGCTTCGCCAAAGCTTCAGGTATCTTTTCTACCATTCAAAAATTGCATGCAATACCTTCACTGACATTGGCAAGTAGGCACACCAATCCAAAGAAATCTCATTCCTAGACACGTTCCTTTTGGACACATTGCTACGATTACGAGAAACTTTGCAAATGATTCAAGAAAACAGTCCTTGGGGCTTGAGTCATTCCTCACATGGATATGCCACTACCTGGAGCTCGACAATGAAGGATCAGAGCTGACGTCATCCGTTCCAATATCTAGAGCTTGCAGAGTCAAGAACACCTCAGCAATAGCACATGGCTAAGGTGAAGAGACAATTGACAGATCAGAGAAGACCCTTCTGCTCGCGACATGAAGGGAGTTTCTCTGAATCCTCATATTCCTTTACTTTTATTTTCTTTGTTTTGTGTTCTATTTTGTTATTTCCATTATCCTTCTTGTTTTGTTGCGTATTTTCTCTCTTACCCTTAGTTAGTCAAATAAGTGTGGGGTAAGAGTTCTTTGTTTTGCTTTCATTTCTTCTTGTTTGCAAATCAATGTGGGGTAGTTTAGGTATGCATGAACACTGAGGACAGTGTCAGACTTAAGTGTGGGGTAGCAGTGCACGGTGCACTGTAGTAGTTTGAGAAAAATTTTGCATGATTTTGCTTGTTTCCCTCGTATTTTCACACCCTTCCAAAAAATTTTCAAAATTTTCATTCTTTCAGACTTCTAAATGCAGTATGATTGGTTAAACATTGCTTATGTCTATGATATGTAGGTAAAATGTTATGGCTAGTAGGAGACAATGTGATGACTATTTTGAACTTATTTATTAGGAATATGGAATTCCTGATAACTCAGCACAACTTAGTCTGGATTAGAGACCTCGGCCAATTACCTTTTCAAGACTTAACTAGATAAGATTAGACCAGTTGTGGATGTATTGACAACTAGAATGACTAGATGAGACTCTGAGCTAAAAGTGAAATGAAAGAAAAGAAAGTTAATTAAATAGGGTAGTTTGCCAGCGGCCTTCGTTACTCGAGCACCACTCCTTCGGGGAACTTAAAGCATGATGCCCTAAGGTCGTGTAGATCTGGGAGTCATCGGAGTGGGACTCGCTACATGGGTAGTTGAAGTTGACGTGTTCTAAGAAGACTCAAAATACCCTGAAAATTCTATAAAAGAGAAAGAATGCAATAAATGCTAAATCAATAAAAACCTGATCACCAAGGCTCAGAACTCAGAAAGTTGTCTGTTGTTAGTATGTCTAGCGACGAGTCGAAATGTTTTCTGGTAGTAGTTAAGACGAGCGTATATTGTGTTGACTATCTGGTCTAGACTAGTACACACACTACACATCAGGAAGACCTTGTGACTAAGAAAAGAGTTCAACCTAGTTGTTAAGTTGTTTTTTGCTTGATCATAACAATCTACTAAAGACATTTGAGACCGTGTCATAGCAGCCTAACCAGTCAGACCTGTGTTAAAGAATTGTCTGAATAATTTTGGAATAAAAACATGACTAGGAATTTAAGTGATTGCACCTATAATTTAAAATCACTAACTTCAGGTAGACTTTGCTTGAGGACAAGCAAAAAGCTAAGTGTGGGGTTATCTGATATGCATAAATCATATCACATTTTTAGCATGTTTTTAGGCATAATTTAGGGTGAAATTGATGGTAAATCAGTCTTAATTAATGTTTATTAACTCAATTTCACAGTTTTTGTGATTTTGGAAGTGTCAGGTGAAAAGTAGACGAAAACAGCAAATTTTGGGGCAAATATGCAATTTTTGGAAATGCTGAGTTCGGGGTGGGCGTCCCGACCCAGTCAAAGCACCAGGACGGGCGTCCCAAAGCACCAGAAGTTGTCCCACATCGAATTTTTTGGAGATTTTCACTCTAGAAAGTTGCTATAAATACCCCAGGTCTCCAAGAGTTGAAATCATCCCTCTCCACTTGATCTGAGTCATTTAGTGACTTCAAGTCTACACTTTTCTCGAGTACATAAGTCACTAAGAGACACGGGTTTAGTATAAGTTTTCTTTCTTTCTAGCTAATGTTTCATTTTCTTAGTTTCTGAGAAATAGTCTCAGATCTTAGGCTTCGATAGATAGGTTCGTTTCTGGTATTCATAGAATACCCGGGATTTCGTTAGGAGATCCTAAGAGGGCTCGGGACGTTCGAAGAGTCAGTCCACAGGGCTAGGCTTAAGCTGGGTATTAAGGTAAAACCCAGTTACTAGGCTGAGGAATCGTCCTCCGAAGGTTCTATCGAGCAGAGTCGGGTCAAGCAGTAAGACATATACAGCAGTAGGCTCCATCGGCGAGACTAAGTAAAGGGTGATTTCTTTATGGCATCAGTCCCCCTGTCCCTCTCTTATATGTTGTTACTGTGTTTGTCCAAATATCAATTATGAATACTGGATTATGATTTCTATGAATATTTGTTTTATATGTTGAAGTGATTATGATTTTCTGGAAATAGCCACATGCTAAATATTCATTATGTCTGCATGTCTAATGTAGTTTCTTTAAAACTAAAATTAGGGTTATAGACAATTCCTAACCACGGTCTATTCATAACCTATTTAGTTTAACAGGCATCAATTTAGGATTCATTGGTGTCTGCCATATTAGATAAAATAACCTACAGAACACCCTGTTTGTTAGAGTAGTCTAAGTAAGCTGAGTTGAGCATTTATGCCGGCGTTAGGGCGAGCGGCATGATCTTAAGTCACTTCGAGGAACATGGATGCCTTTAGCTCGAATCGTGAGTAGGACCGTCATTAAGGTAGGGCAGTTTATTAGTTGACTCAGATGTGGTACACCTTTAGACTCAGAAAATAGTTGCAATCCAGGCTAAGATGCATCTAAAATACTTGAAGATAGGTTAATCAACATGTAGGAACAGTATAACATAGAATCAGGACATTATCTATAAAACACTTTTAGGCTTAATTAGACTTAAACCTAGTGGAGAATGGATCACCCTCTCATCAAAGTTATTGATGAAGATTGCATAACTGGATCATAAGATAAGAGTTAGGATAAAAGGCTAGTTACTACTAAGCCGTTACCACTTCCCTGGGAGTACGATATTAATAAATTAAAATCGTAGATACTTTCCAACAGACTAGCTACACGATAGGTACTCTGCCTTAGGTTCTGATTGATTAAGTGACAATAATTGAATGCTAAATTGACAGTTAGTAAGACTCAGTCCTTAATTACTCATAATCGACATAGGTAAATAAAGCCTATCTTTTAGCATACCAATCGGAACGCATCAGTCCCGAATCCGGACGGGCGTCCTGACCTGGTGAACAGGCCAGGACGGGCGTCCAGGACTCAGGACAGCCGTCCTGACCTGGACTGAGGACGGCCGTCTTTCTTTCTAGTTAGTGTTTTGTTTCTCGTATTCATAGAATACCCGGGATTTCTTTAGGAGATCCTAAGAGGGGTCAAGGCGTTCGAAGAGTCAGTCCACAGGGCTGGGCTTAAGCTGGGTATTAAGGTAAAGCCCAGTTCCTAGGCTGAAGAAGCGTCCTCCGAAGGTTCTATCGAGTAGAGTCAGGTCAAGCAATACGACATATACAAGCAGTACGTGATGGGATTCCGGTTGACGTGCTAAATAGGTGTTATTTTACCCTATGTTGATTATGAATAATTAAGGACTGTGATTGACTAATTGTCACATTTAGTCTCTATGGTGTCACTTAATCAGCCAGAACCTAAGGCAGAGTACCTATCGTGTAGCTAGTCTGTTGGAAAGTATCTACGATTTTATTAAGTTAATTATCGTACTCCCAGGGAAGTGGCAACGGCTTAGTAGTAACTAGCCTTTTATCCTAACTCCTATCTTATGGTCCAGTTATGCAATCTTCATCAAATACTTTGATGAGAGGGTGATTCATTCTCCACTAGGTTTAAGTCTAATTAATCCTAGAAGTGTTTTATAGATGAGTCCTTATGGGGTTTCCGACCAACGTGCTAAATAGGTGTTATTTTACCCTATGTTGATTATGAATAATTAAGGACTGTGAATTAACTAATTGTCACATTTAGTCTATGGTGTCACTTAATCAGCCAGAACCTAAGGCAGAGTACCTATCGTGTAGCTAGTCTATTGGAAAGTATCTACGATTTTATTAAATAATTATCGTACTCCCAGGGAAGTGGCAACGGCTTAGTAGTAACTAGCCTTTTATCCTAACTCCTATCTTATGATCCAGTTATGCAATCTTCATCAAATACTTTTGATGAGAGGGTGATCCATTCTCCACTAGGTTCAAGTCCAATTAATCCTAAAAGTGTTTTAAAGATGAGTTCTGATTCTATGTTATACTGTTACTATACATTGATTGACCTATATTCGAGTATTTTAGACATGTCTTGGCCTGGATTGCAACTATGTTCTGTGTCTAAAGGTTACCACATCTGAGTTTCTACCACCTACCGCCCCATCGTTAAGGGTAACGGCCCTACTCACGGCTCGGACTAAAGTCAGCAATGACCGCCCTATGTCACTTTGGGGATCATACTGCTCGTCTCATAACCGCCGGCATAATACTCAACTCAGCCTACCTAGACTACTTTCAACCAACAGGGTGTTCCGCAGATTATTTTATCTAGTATGGCAGACACAATACTAATTGATGTCTGTTAAACTAAACAGGTTATGAATAGACCGTGGTTAGGAATTGTCTATAACCCTAATTTCAGTTTAAAAGAACGGCAATAGACATGCAGACATAATGGATATTTAAGCAGGTGGCCATTTCTAGAAAAACATAATAACTTCAACATATATCACAAATATTCATAAAAACATAATCTGGTATTCAATCAGTATTTGGGCAAACACAATAACAACATATAAGAGAGGGACAGGGGGACCGATGCCATAAAGAATTCACCCTTTACGAAGTCTCGCCGATGGAGCGTACTGCTGTATATGCCTATTGCTTGACCCGACTCTGCTCGTCAGAACCTTCGGAGGACGCTTCCTCAGCCTAGTAGCTGGGCTTTACTTAACAACCCGGCTTAAGCCCAGCCCTGTGGACTGACTCTTCGAACGCCTCGAGCCCTCTTAGGATCTCCTAACGAAATCCCGGGTATTCTAGAATACCAGAACGAACCTATCTATAGAAGCTAAGATCTGAGACTATTTCTCAGAAACTAAAACAAACACTAATAAGAAAGAAACTGAGATCCGAGTCTCTGAGTGAGTTGTGTACTGAGAATTGTACACTGGAAACCACTTAATGACTCAGATCGAGTGGAGAGGGATGAATTCAACTGCTGGAGGCCTGGGGTATTTATAGCAGCTTCCCGGAGTGAAAAATTCTGAAAAATTCGATGTGGGACAGCTTCTGGCGGCTCGGGACGCCCGTCCTGATTCGTTGACCAGGTTCGGGACGCCCGTCCCGGTTCAGGACGCCCGTCCTGGCGGTTTGACCGGGTCGGGACGCCCGTCCCGGACCTTTGACCGGGTCAACATTTCCAAAAATTGCGTTTTTGCCCCAGAATTTGCTGTTTTCGTCTACTTTTCACCTGACACTTCCAAAATCATAAAAACCGTGAAATCAAGTAAATAGTAAACAATTAATGTCAATTTACTCTCAATTTCACATTAAAACATATAAAAACATGCTAAAAATGTGATACGATTTTCGCGTATCAGATAACCCCACACTTAGCTTTTTGCTTGTCCTCAAGCAAAGTCTACATGGAGTTAGTGATTTTAAACCGTAGTGCAGTCACTTAAATTCCTAATCATGTTTTTATTCCAAAAATTCTTCAGACAATTCTTAACACAGGTCTGATGGTTAGGTTGCTATGACAAGGTCTCAAATGTCTAGTAGTTGTTATGATCAGGCAGAAAACAAATCAACAACTAGGTTGGACTTTTTTCTTAGTCACAGGGTCTTCCTGATGTGTAGTGTGTGTACTAGTCTAGACCAGATAGTCAACACAATGAACTCTTATCTTAACTGCTACCAGATAATACTTCGACCTATCGCTAGACATACTGACAACAGATAACTTTCTGAGTTCTGAGCTTTGGTGATCAGATTTTTAATGTTTTAGCACTTAGTTATTTTCTTTATAGATTCAGGGTATTTCGAGTTTGCTTAGAACACGTCAACTTCAACTACCCATGTAGCGAGTCCCACTCCGATGACTCCCAGATCTACACGACCTTAGGGCATCAGGCTTTAAGTTCCCCGAAGGAGTGGTGCTCGAGTAGCGAAGGCCGCTGGCAAACTACCCTATTGTAATTAACTTCCTTAAGTTCTTTTCACTTTTAGCTCAGAGTCTCATCTAGTCATTCTAACTGCCAATATATCCACAACTGGTCTAATTTTATCTAGTTAAGTCTCGAATAGGCAATTGGTTGAGGTCTCTAATCCAGACAAGGTTGTGCTCAGTTATCAGGAATTCCCTATTCCTAATCAATTAGTCCAAGATAGCTATCACTATCTCCTACTAACCATAACATACTACCTACATATCATAGACATAAGCAATTTGTTTAACCAAGCATACTGCATTTAGAAGTCTGAAAGACGGAAAAATTTTGAAAAATTTTTGGAAGGGTGTGAAAATACAGGGAAAACAAGCAAAAGCATGCGAAAATTTTTCAAACTGCTTCAAACTGCTACAGTGCACCGTGCACTGCTACCCCACACTTAAGTTTGGCACTGTCCTCAGTGTTCATGCATAGCTAATTACCCCACACTTATTTGAAAACAAGAAATAAAACACAATTAAAAGATCCTTACCCCACACTTATTCAACTAACTACGGGTAAGAAGGAACATAGAAATAACAAAAACAAGAAATAAAATGAAAGAGATACTCCCTTAGTCTGTGAAGTCCACAGTTTGTTCGGACGAGTCAAACGGCTCTCTGTAAATCTTTAGGCGTTGTCCGTTTACTTTTTGAATAATGCCGTCGGAATCCATGATGTCACATGCTCCGAAAGGTGATACATTCGTGATTGTGAATGGTCCTGACCAGCAGCTACGCAGCTTTCCTGGGAACAATCTTAACCGTGAGTTGTATAGCAATACCTTATCTCCTGGTTCAAAATTCTTCTGGGTTCTGAGTCGCCTGTCATGCCGGAGTTTACTTGTCATCTTGAATTGGTGTGAGTTTTCATAGGCTTTGAGCCTCCACTCATCCAATTCATTGAGTTGTAGAATCCGGCGTTCCTTAGTTAAATTATCGTCGAGGTTGCATTTTTGTACCGCCCAATAAGCTCTGTGTTCAAGTTCAACTGGAAGGTGACATGCTTTTCCATAGACTAATCGATAGGGTGAGAATCCTGTAGTGGTCTTGTATGCTGTACGGAAGGCCCATAATGCATCCTCCAGTTTATTGGCCCAATCCTTACGGTTAACACCCACAGTCTTTTCTAAGATTCTCTTTATTCCCCTATTGGTTACCTCAGCCTGCCCATTGGTTTGAGGGTGGTAGGCTGTGGAAACGATGCTGAACTCCGTAATGATGAAGTACCTTCTGCAATTGAGAGTTGCAGAAGTGCGTACCTCGATCACTGATTAGGGCTTTTGGACATCCAAACCTGGCGAAAATCTGCTTAAGGAATCTGCATACAGCTCTAGAATCATTAGTAGGTAGGGCCTGTGCCTCAGGCCATTTTGAAAAATATTCTACAGCTACTATGATGTACTTCATACCAAAAGAGGGAGGAAACGGACCCATGAAGTCTATACCCCATATGTCAAATATTTCTACACTTTGGATTACCTGTTGGGGTAGACTGTCTCGAGAAGATATGGTTCCCGCTTTCTGACAGGCATCGCACGATCCTGTAAATGCTGCGGCATCTTTGAATATGGTAGGCCAGTAAAAGCCTGCTTCTAATACTTTTCGGGCGGTATTAGCTGCAGCTAAGTGACCGCCTGTTGGTCCGCAGTGACAATGTTCCAGAATTTGGAAACCTTCTTCTTGAGATACACACCTTCTGATCATCTGATCTGCACATATTTTAAATAGAAAAGGATCTTCCCAATAGTAATATTTCAGGTCAGCAAAGAATTTTTTTTCTTTGTTGAGCAGTGATATCACTAGGGAGAGTCCGGGCTGCCAAGTAATTTGCTATATCTGCAAACCAAGGGGGTGAGAAGACAGCAAACAATGTACATAAATTCTCATCCGGAATTTGTCAGATATGATTGTTTCATCAATGGCTTCTAGGGTCGGATTTTCCAGCCTAGACAAGTGGTCTGCGGCTAAGTTTTCTGCCCCTTTCTTATCCCGAATTTCTATGTCAAATTCTTGAAGCAATAAAACCCATCTAATCAATCTTGGTTTTGCGTCGGTTTTATTGAACAAGTATTTTAGTGCAGAATGATCAGTATAAACAATAGTTTTAGATAGGACTAGATAAGATCGAAACTTATCAAAGCATATACTACTGCTAATAATTCCTTTTCTGTCGTAGTGTAATTTTCCTGAGCATCAGTTAAGGTTTTACTAGCATAATATATTACATGAAACTTCTTATCATGTCTTTGTCCTAAAACTACTCCTACTGCATAGTCACTAGCATCACACATAAGCTCAAAAGGTAACTCCAGTCAGGTGACGTCATGATAGGTGCAGTAGTTAAGAGTTCCTTAAGTCTATTAAAAGCTTTTAGACATTTCTCATCAAAGACAAATGGAACATCTTTTCCGAGTAAATTGGTCAACGGCCTGGCTATTAATGAAAAATCTTTTATGAACCTACGATAAAAGCCAGCGTGTCCCAAAAAACTCTAACGGCTCTCACATTTTTGGGAGGAGGTAGTTTTGAAATAACTTCAATTTTTGCCTTGTCTACTTCCATACCTAGGTGTGAGATCTTATGTCCTAAACGATTCCCTCTTTTACCATGAAGTGGCATTTTTCCCAATTTAAAACCAGGTTAGATTTTATACAACGTTTCAACATTAACTCCAAGTTCTTTAGACAAACCTCAAATGAATTTCCAAAACAGAAAAGTCATCCATAAATACTTCCATAGATTTTCCTAACATGTCCTCAAAGATGCAGTCATACAACGTTGAAATGTAGCAGGTGCATTACACAAACCAAAAGGCATCCTTCTATATGCAAATGTTCCAAAGGGCATGTGAATGTAGTTTTATGCTGGTCCTCAGGGGAAATAGGAATTTGAAAATAACCAGAAAACCCATCAAGAAAGCAATAAAACATGTGTCCAGATAATCTTTCTAACATTTGGTCAATAAAAGGAAGGGGAAAGTGATCTTTTCGTGTGGCCGTATTTAATTTTCTATAGTCTATGCATACACGATGACCAGTTACAGTTCTTGTAGGGATTAGTTCATTATGCTCATTCCTAACAACTGTTATACCGCCTTTCTTAGGTACTACCTGCACCGGGCTTACCCACTCACTATCCGAGATAGGGTAGATAAGTCCTGCATCTAACAGTTTAATGACTTCTTTCTTAACAACATCACACATTAGGATTCAACCTCCTTTGAGGTTGCACACATGGCTTATACTCATTTTCTAGAAGAATCTTATGCGAACAAAAGCTTGGATTAATACCTGGGATATCCGCAATTTTGTAGGCAAAGGCTCTTCTATGCTTTCTGCACATGTCCACAGTCAGCTTCCTTTGTTCTGCAGTCAGATCAGCTGCAAGAATAATGGGAAGTTTCTTGTTGTCATCTAGGAATTCGTAGCACAGATGAGTGGGTAGTTCCTTCAGTTCCAAGTCTGGTGGATCTTCAAACGAGGTTCGCTCTTTCTTCATCTCATCATCACCTATCTCAGTGAAACTATCAGAAGTAATTTCATTTTCAGAAGAGCTAAGTTCAGACTCCTCTAATTCTAGGGAGTCCTCACTTAGAATTGATAGTTTGAGCATAGGTTGTCACGTTAATTGCAATCAAGTGTTCCATGGCATCCACACAAAACAAGTATCATCTAAATGCATGGGATACCTAAGGGTTTCATTTAATCGAAAGTGATGTCATCATTTCCTACCTTAACTTGATTTGACCATTACTGACGTCTATTAATGCTTTTGAGGTAGCTAGAAATGGTCGACCTAGGATCAGGGGCACTCCTCCTTCCCCATTCATGTCCATGACAACGAAATCCACAGGAAATACAAATTTTCCGACCTTTACTAAGAGGTCTTCAATTATTCCCTTGGGGATTTTGACTGTCCTATCTGCAAGTTGTATGCACATCCTAGTCGTTTTCAAATCATGCAATCCTAATTTATCAAATAAACTAGATGGCATAAGATTAATACTAGCTCCTAAGTCTGCTAATGCATGCATGTTAGTAATATTTCCAATTGTACATGGCAAGGTAAAACAACCAGGATCTTTCTGTTTAGACGGTAGTTTATTCAACAGAACCGCCGAACATTCTTCATTAAGAACCACCTTGTCCATGTCAAATTTTCTTTTATTACTAACAACTTCTTTTAAAAACTTAGCATACTTTGGCATTTCAGAAATAACATCAAGTAAAGGTAAATTAACATGAATCTGACTAAAATTCCTAAGAAACTTTTCAAATTGCTCCTTATCTTTATTGTGCATAAGTCTGGCAGGGTAAGGTACTTTTGGCCGGTACTCAGGAATAAACTCCGTCTTCCCTTTCCTTGCTACTTCGATCTCGACATCCGTCGGCGTTGGGTCCTTGGAGCCTTCTTCTGGTTCCTGCACAAGAATAGGAGGGTCAGATGGTTTGGGTGGAGATGGAGATAGAATTTTACCAGATCTTAGAGTGATGGTCTTGCATTCAGTTTGAGGGTTGGTCTCAGTGTTGCTTGGTAGCGTTCCCTGGGACCTGTGAGAGAAATGGGTGGATAGTTGACCCATCTGCCTCTCTAAAGTTTGTATAGCAGCTTGTGTGTTTCTGATTGTTTGCTCGGTCTGCTTCTGTCTATTCTCGTTCTGCTGGATTCTTTCTGCGTGAGCTTCCTGAATCTTTCTGTTGGACTCTATCATTTCCTTGTTGGAGTCGGAAATGCTCTTCAGCATGTCTCTAAATTCTTGCATGGGATCAGCTGGAACGATGTAGTTCCTTGGTGCAGGCAGAGCAACTTGCTGATTCTGCGGATATGGCAGCTGCTGAGGTACTCTTTTCTGGAAGTTAGTAGCCCCGGGATTGTTTCTCCTAAATCCCGGATGGTTCTTCCAAGTGGGATTGTAGGTATTTCCTATAGGAGCAGAATTTACTGCGTCCACTTGTTCCATCTCTTCTGGGACAGTTAATATCCCATTACCATAACAATCCCCACTGAAATGTGGTCCTTGGCAAAACTCGCAGACTTGGTATACTGACTGAATGCTTTTCCCTTGTTGGAAAGCATTCAGCTGATTAGTAATGCTGGCCTTCAGTGCCTCAAATTGATCATCAGTGGAGGCAACGACCGCATTTACTGGTTGCTTCTTAGCTCGGCCACTTGTGCGCCAATTCTTGCTGTTCCTGTAGAGTCTCTCCAGAGCGTTTCTAGCATCTACATCACTCATTCCATTGAAACCGCTCTGGGATTGAGTCCATCGAGAATTTGCTTACCCATGTCTGACATACCCCCGTAAAATTGCTGAATCAGCAATGCCTCGGTAAGTCCATGTTGGGGGCAGAGCCTGAGTAGCTCCTTGAATCTGTCCCAAGCTTCGATCACTGTCTCATCAGCAGCTTGAGTGAAACTAGACAGAGCCCTTCGATATTCTAGGACTCTTGCTGCAGAGTAGTACTCTTCTAGGAAGGCTTTGCTTAACTCGTCCCATGAGGTGATGGAGTTAGTAGGTAGCTGGGCCAACCATCTCTTAGCTCTGTCCCTAAGTGAGTAGGGAAAGGTTGAGTTTAGTTATTTCTGCAGTATGATCTCCCTTGAGGCCTTCGCAGAGAGAAGAGAAATCAGATAGGTGTTCCAGCGGATTCTCGGCTGCAGTTCCTCCAAACTGAACTCGATTTATAATCAGCTGGATCACATTCGGTTTCAGATCATAGCGAGGGTTCCCAGGGATTCGGATGGCAGATGAGACTGGGATCGTCTGTGGCTGGATGTAGGATTCAAGGGTAGGTCTTTCAGCAGCCATTTCTGTTCTTCGCCTATTAGCTGTGCGAATGATTCGTTCAGGATTTTCAACTGGTGTTTCAAGGTTAGCTTCTGAAGATCGAGTCATGCAACTACAGAAGAACACGTTTTAGCCTGAGCAAACTGGTTAGTGAGGTTACAGGGAGAGTGAAAACTAAAGAAAAACTTGGAAGAAAGAGAAAACAAAACAAAACAACTATTCACAGAAAACACAAAGATAGGGAAAAGAGAATAACTTACCATTTAAACAAGAAAAAGTACAATTTTTTTCGGATTTTTAGATTTTAAAATTTTTTTTCTTTTAATATTTTGAAAGCAATTAAATTCCCTCAATATGGTTTTAGAATGATTTTCTAAAATTTGATTATCCTAAATGTCTTAATTCCAGATAACATCTAAAATTAATTAGTTATGATAATCCTATATTTCGGAAACTGATTGTCTAACTGGTATAAATAAGTGTAGTCTAAGGTCTAGGTTACTACCGTTACCTATCATAAGTCTCTAGAATTTTGATCAGGAATCCTAAATTCATTATGATATTTCCCCGGCAACGGCGCCAAAAATCTGATGGGTTTCCGACCGACGTGCTAAATAGGTGTTATTTTACCCTATGTTGATTATGAATAATTAAGGACTGTGATTACTAATTGTCACATTTAGTCTTATGGTGTCACTTAATCAGCCAGAACCTAAGGCAGAGTACCTATCGTGTAGCTAGTCTATTGGAAAGTATCTACGATTTTATTAAATAATTATCGTACTCCCAGGGAAGTGGCAACGGCTTAGTAGTAACTAGCCTTTTATCCTAACTCTATCTTATGATCCAGTTATGCAATCTTCATCAAATACTTTGATGAGAGGGTGATCCATTCTCCACTAGGTTCAAGTCCAATTAATCCTAAAAGTGTTTTAAAGATGAGTTCTGATTCTATGTTATACTGTTACTATACATTTGATTGACCTATATTCGAGTATTTTAGACATGTCTTGGCCTGGATTGCAACTATGTTCTGTGTCTAAAGGTTACCACATCTGAGTTTCTACGCTACCCCCACCGCCCATCGTTAAGGGTAACGGCCCTACTCACGGCTCGGACTAAAGTCAGCAATGACCGCCCTATGTCACTTTGGGGATCATACTGCTCGTCTCATAACCGCCGGCATAATACTCAACTCAGCCTACCTAGACTACTTTCAACCAACAGGGTGTTCCGCAGATTATTTTATCTAGTATGGCAGACACAATACTAATTGATGTCTGTTAAACTAAACAGGTTATGAATAGACCGTGGTTAGGAATTGTCTATAACCCTAATTTCAGTTTAAAAGACGGCAATAGACATGCAGACATAATGGATATTTAAGCAGGTGGCCATTTCTAGAAAAACATAATAACTTCAACATATCACAAATATTCATAAAAACATAATCTGGTATTCAAATCAGTTTGGGCAACACAATAACAACATATAAGAGAGGGACAGGGGGACCGATGCCATAAAGAATTCACCCTTTACGAAGTCTCGCCGATGGAGCGTACTGCTGTATATGCCTTATTGCTTGACCCGACTCTGCTCGTCAGAACCTTCGGAGGACGCTTCCTCAGCCTAGTAGCTGGGCTTTACTTAACAACCCGGCTTAAGCCCAGCCCTGTGGACTGACTCTTCGAACGCCTCGAGCCCTCTTAGGATCTCCTAACGAAATCCCGGGTATTCTAGGAATACCAGAAATGAACCTATCTATAGAAGCCTAAGATCTGAGACTATTTCTCAGAAACTAAAACAAATACTAATAAGAAAGAAAACTGAGATCCGAGTCTCTGAGTGAGTTGTGTACGAGAGAATTGTACACTGGAAACCACTTAATGACTCAGATCGAGTGGAGAGGGATGAATTCAACTGCTGGAGGCCTGGGGTATTTATAGCAGCTTCCCGGAGTGAAAAATTCTGAAAAATTTGATGTGGGACAGCTTCTGGCGGCTCGGGACGCCCGTCCCGGTTCGGGACGCCCGTCCTGATTCGTTGACCAGGTTCGGGACGCCCGTCCCGGTTCAGGACGCCCGTCCTGGCGGTTTGACCGGGTTCGGGACGCCCGTCCCGGACCTTTGACCGGGTCAACATTTCCAAAAATTGCGTTTTTGCCCCAGAATTTGCTGTTTTCGTCTACTTTTCACCTGACACTTCCAAAATCATAAAAACCGTGAAATCAAGTAAATAGTAAACAATTAATGTCAATTTACTCTCAATTTCACATTAAAACATATATAAAAACATGCTAAAAATGTGATACGATTTTCGCGTATCAAGTCCTGATTCTATGTTATACTGTTCCTATATGTTGATTGACCTATATTCGAGTATTTTAGACATGTCTTTGCCTGGATTGCAACTATGTTCTGTGTCTAAAGGTTATCACATCTGAGTCTCTATGCTACCGCCCCATCGCCAAGGTAAACGGCCCTACTCACGGCTCAGACTAAAGTCAGCAATGAACGCCCTATGTCACTTTGGGGATCATACCGCTCGTCTCATAACCGTCAGCATAAAACTCTACTCAGCCTACCTAGACTACTTTCAACCAACAGGGTGTTCCGCAGATTATTTTATCTAGTATGGTAGACACCAATACTAATTGATGTCTGTTAAACTAAACAGGTTATGAATAGACCGTGGTTAGGAATTGTCTATAACCTTAAATTCAGTTTAAAAGAACGGCAATAGACATGCAGACATAATGGATATTTAAGCAGGTGGCCATTTCTAGAAAAACATAATATCTTCAACATATATCACAAATATTCATAAAAACATAATCTGGTATTCAAATCAGTATTTGGACAAACACAGTAACAACATATAAAGAGAGGGACAGGGGGGACTGATGCCATAAAGAAATCACCCTTTACGTAGTCACGTCGTTGGAGCGTACTACTATATATGCCTTACTGCTTAACCTGACTCTGCTCGTCAGAACCGTCGGAGGACGCTTCCTCAGCCTAGTAACTGGGCTTTACTTAAGAACCCGGCTTAAGCCCAGCCTTGTGGACTGACTCTTCGAACGCCTCGAGCCATCTTAGGATCTCCTAACGAAATCCCGGGTATTCTATGAATACCAAAAATGAACCTATCTATGTAATCCTAAGATCTGAGACTATTTCTCAGAAACTAAAACAAAAACACTAATAAGAAAGAAAACTGAGATCCGAGTCTCTGAGTGAGTTGTGTACTAGAGAAGTGTACACTAGAAACCACTTAATGACTCAGATCGAGTGGAGAGGAATGATTTCAACTGCTGGAGGCCTGGGGTATTTATAGTAGCTTCCCGAGGTGATTTTTCATCAAAAATTCGATGTGGGACTGGTTTTGGGGGTTCGGGACGCCCGTCCTGATCTGTTGACCAGGTCGGGATGCCCGTCCCGAGTCCTAGACGCCCGTCCCGGAGGTTTGACTGGGTCGGGACGCCCGTCCTAACCCTTTGACCAAGTCAACATTTCCAAAAATTGCGTTTTTGCCCCAAAATTTGCTGTTTTCGTCTACTTTTCACCTAACACTTCCAAAATCATAAAAACCGTGAAATTGAGTAAATAACAAACAATTAAGATCAATTTGCCCTCAATTTCACCCGAAATCATACATAAAAACATGCTAAAAAGTGATACGATTTTCGAGTATCATATAACCCCACACTTAGCTTTTTGCTTGTCCTCAAGCAAAGTCTACCTGAAGTTAGTGATTCTAAACCGTAGTGCAGTCACTTAAATTCCTAGTCATGTTTTTATTCCAAAAATTCTTCAGACAAGTCTTAACACAGGTCTGACTGGTTAGGTTGCTATGACAAGGTCTCAGATATTTTTAGTAGCTTGTTATGATCAGGCAGAAAACAAATCAACAACTAGGTTGAACTTTTTTTTCTTAGTCACAGGGTCTTCCTGATGTGTAGTGTGTGTACTAGTCTAGACCAGATATTCAACACAATGTACTCTTGTCTTAACTACTACCAGATAACACTTCGACCCATCGCTAGACATATTAACAGCAGACAACTTTTTGAGTTCTGAGCTTTGGTGATCAGATTTTTAATGTTTTAGCATTTAGTTATTTTCTTTATAGATTCATGGTATTTTGAGTCTGCTTAGGACACGTCAACTTCAACTACCCATGTAGCGAGTCCCACTCCGATGGCTCCCAGATCTACACGACCTTAGGGCATCAGGCTTTAAATTCCCCGAAGGAGTGGTGCTCGAGTAGCGAAGGCCGCTGGCAAACTACCCTTATTTGATTAACTTCCTTTTGTTTCTTTTCACTTTTAGCTCAGAGTCTCATCTAGTCATTCTAACTGCCAATATATCCACAACTGGTCTAATTTTATCTAGTTAAGTCTCGAACAGGCAATTGGCTGAGGTCTCTAATCCAGACAAGGTTGTGCTCAGTTATCAAGAATTCCGTATTCCTAATCAATTAGTTCAGCAATAGTCATCAATTATCTCCTACTAACCATAACATACTACCTACATATCATAGACGTAAGCAATTGTTTAACCAAGCATACTGCATTTAGAGGTCTGAAAGATGGAAAAATTTTGAAATTTTTTTGGAAGGGTGTGAAAATACGGGGAAAACAAGCAAAAGCATGCAAAAAATTTTGCAAACTGCTATAGTGCACCGTGCACTGCTACCCCACACTTAAGTCTGGCACTGTCCTCAGTGTTCATGCATATCTAATTACCCCACACTTATTTGAAAACAAGAAATAAAACACAAATAAAAGATGCTTACCCACACTATGGGTAAGAAAGACATAAAAATAAAATAATGCAAACAATTCTGTATGTCGTATAAATCAATTTTGTACATAGATTCATACGTCATACATCCCAGACATGTTTATACACATAGAACAAGAAAAACAAAAACAAAAGAAAGGAAAGAAGGAGAGAGAGACTAAGAACCCGGTGAATCGTCTTCCAGTGGACCGAGTTCTGCTGTAAAGTCAAACTCGAAGTTTTCCACCACTCGGGAAGTCTGCTGATGTATCTCCTCAATCCTGCTGGTGTTCATGGCGATCCTGTCATCCATCATCGCCAACCGTCTGTCAATCCTATCCTCCATCATTGTCAGCCGTCTGTCAATCCTGTCCATGTCTCAACTATCGGGCCGATAGTTCTGCCAATCCATGCGACATGTGTCGTTCGAAGGCAGTACGTGGCACGAACGTCTCGGACGGAGGGATATGCGCTGGAAATGCTTCCGATGTCGATGCTTGTCCTGGCTGATCCATGTGGATGGTGTAGCGGTCATTCACATCCCGGATAACCATTCCCATGTTCCGTAGAATAGTAAGATCAGCGGGAATGGTGGTCGGGGCGACCAGGGTCAGCTCCGAGCCCTCTATGTCCAACTCCAGGTAGCGGGCTAGCCTGGTGATGTACGGTCCGAGCCCCAGACACTATTTCCTGGTGTCTGTAGCGAATCCTCGCATGACGACTGATGGGTTTCCGACCGACATGCTAAATAGGTGTTATTTTACCCTATGTTGATTATGAATAATTAAGGACTGTGATTGACTAATTGTCACATTTAGTCTCTATGGTGTCACTTAATCAGCCAGAACCTAAGGCAGAGTACCTATCGTGTAGCTAGTCTATTGGAAAGTATCTACGATTTTATTAAATAAATATCGTACTCCCAGGGAAGTGGCAGCGGCTTAGTAGTAACTAGCCTCTTATCCTAACTCTTATCTTATGATCCAGTTATGCAATCTTCATCAATATCTTTGATGAGAGGGTGATCCATTCTCCACTAGGTTCAAGTCTAATTAATCCTAAAAGTGTTTTAAAGATGAGTTCTGATTCTATGCTATACTATTCCTATATGTTGATTGACCTGTCTTCGAGTATTTTAGATGCATCTTAGCCTGGATTGCAACTATGTTCTGTGTCTAAAGGCGTACCACATCCGAGGTCTCTAATAAACCGCCCTACCTTAATGACGGCACTACTCACGGTTCGGGACGAAGGCATCCATGAAAGCCCTATGTCACTTCGGGGATCATACCGCTTGCCCTAGCCGCCGGCATAATCGGACTCAGCTCGACTTCTACCAAGACTACTTTAACAAGCAGGGTGTTCAGCATGTTATTTTATCTAGCATGGCAGATACCAATACTAATTGATGCATGTTAAACTAAACAGGTTATGATTAGACCGTGGTTAGGAATTGTCTATAACCCTAACGTTAGTTTAAAAGAGCACATTAAACATGCAGACATAGTGAATATTTAGCATGTGGCTATTTCTAGAAAAACATAATAACTTCAACATATCTAACAAATATTCATAAAAATCATAATCTGGTATTCAGAACTGTTATTTGGACAAACACAATAACAACATATAAGAGAGGGACAGGGGGACCGATGCCATAAAGAATTCACCCTTTACGAAGTCTCGCCGATGCTGTATATGCCGTATTGCTTGACCCGACTCTACTCACCAGAACCTTCGGAGGACGCTTCCTCAGCCTAGTAGCTAGACTTTACCTTACATCCTGGGCTTAAGCCTAGCCCTGTGGACTGACTCTTCGAACGCCTAGAGCCCTCTTAGGATCTCCTAACGAAATCCCGAGTGTTCTATGAACACCAGAAACGAACCTATCTATAGAAGCCTAAGATCTGAGACTATTTCTCAGAAACTAAAACAAACACTAATAAGAAAGAAAACTGAGATCCGAGTCTCTGAGTGAGTTGTGTACTGGAAAATTGTACACTGGAAACCACTTAATGACTCAAATCGAGTGGAGAGGGATGATTTCAACTGCTGGAGGCCTGGGGTATATATAGCAGCTTCCCGGAGTGAAAATCTCTGAAAAATTCGATGTGGGACAGCTTCTGGCGGCTCGGGACGCCCGTCCTGATTTGTTGACCAGGTTCGGGACTCCCGTTCCTGTTCAGGATGCCCGTCCTGGCGGTTTGACTGGGTCGGGACGCCCGTCCCGGACCTTTGACCGGGTCAACATTTCCAAAAATTGCGTTTTTGCCCCAAAATTTGCTATTTTCGTCTACTTTTCACCTGACACTTCCAAAATCAAAAAACCGTGAAATCAAGTAAATAGTAAACAATTAATGTCAATTTACTCTCAATTTCACATTAAAACATATATAAAAACATGCTAAAAATGTGATACGATTTTCGCGTATCAACGACCGTGATGAGTCTAGCCATCTCTACCGTAGATCCCATGTGCATGTTGGCTAGAAGGAATGTCTCCATCTGGGTGATAGTTCCGGGAGCCGTCCGTCGTCCTGACAATGTATGTGCAATGATAGCATGCAGGTAACGAAGAGTAGGATAAATACATGTGGCTTTTGCAAAGCCATCCTGGTATGGGACACCCGTCATGCAGATCTGAGCCCAAGTAGTGGAGACGTCTGCAGACGTGAAGTCTCGAACCGCTGTGGTGTATGCGGGCGTATCCAGCTCATCTCTCTGCCAGATACCTAGGGCAACGCCAAACTCGGCCATGCTCATCGACCGATCTATTCCGCCCAAGCGGAATGTGATCTGCTCCTGGTGGCATGTAAAAGACGCATAGAACTCACATACCAGCTCCAGGTATGTGGGCTCTGTGACGATGAATACTCGACTATAAGGTGGCACGTCGAGTATGCGTCTGACTTCCGGCTCTACTCCTAGCGTCTATACTGCTGCCCAATCCAACGTTCTGCCCGTCAGTATCGTACGCCCGATGTACCCAGTACATCTTTCTTGGTATGTTGTGCTGGAGAGAAACAACATAAAAGGATGTGCCACTGAGGTAACTGTCATGGTAGATGTGGTGCGAGCACATTTGGGAGCCATTGAAATGTACGAGAGAGTTTAGGTGGGAAGGAAAGCTTTAAACTCAAATTCTGGAGGTGAATTTGAATTTAGAAGGATGAAATTAGGTTAGGGAAAGATTTTGAATTTTTGGCGGGAAAATCGAATTTTGGAGGGAAATTCGAATTTTTGGGTGAAGTTTAAAATTCAAATTTTGGAGGGAAACTTGAATTTTTAAACTTTGGAGAGTTTGCCAAAAATTTGTAGAGAGAAGCTAGAGAGAAATATTTTTAGAGAGATGAATTTTTTGTTGTAGATTTGAGAGAAAATGAAAAAAATTGAATTTTTATAGATGGGGCGGCCTTCGGGACGCCCGTCCCGGAGGCAGGACTCCCGTCCCGGGTTACATCGGGACGCGTGCCAATTCCGAAATTTTTTTTTTCGTAATTCCCTGAAAATCTCAAGATACCAAAAATAATCATAATTTTAAACAAGGCTTCATGTTTTTCCAATTAAATTCAGAAGTTGTTAAAAACTCTATGCAAAAATTCCTCAGTCTCTTTTTTCGAAAATCGTGACTACCCTAATTTTGTCCCTACTTAAATTCAGCAAGAATTTCAGAAAAACAAAAACTGAGTTTGTACAATTTAATTAATGAAAAATAAACTGTATTTGCAAAACTTTTGTTTTTCATAGAAATTTAAAAATAAAATGTCTGAAGAAAATTGTTGAATATAAAGGACCCTTTAAAAAGTTTGAAAAATAGAAAAATATGGGTCAATTATTCAGGTTTAGTTCAAACGAATTATTTGCTGAGAATAAAAGTAAAAAATTGATGTGTGGATTCCGGTTGACTTACTAAATAGGTGTTATTTTACCCTATGTCGATTATGATTAACTAAGGACTGTGATTGACTAATTGTCACGTTTAGTCTTATGGTGTCACTTAATCAGCCAGAATCTAAGGCAGAGTACCTATCGTGTAGCTAGTCTATTGGAAAGTATCTACGATTTTAATTATCGTACTCCCAGGGAAGTGGCAACGGCTTAGTAGTAACTAGCCTCTTATCCTAACTCTTATCTTATGATCCAGTTATGCAATCTTCATCAAATTCTTTGATGAGAGGGTGATCCATTCTCCACTAGGTTCAAGTCTAATTAACCCTAGAAGTGTTTTAAAGATAAATTCTGATTTTATGTTATACTGTTCCTATATGTTGATTGACCTACATTCGAGTGTTTTAGATATATCTTAGCCTGGAATGCAATTATGTTCTGTGTCTAAAGGTTTACCACATCTGAGTTTCTATGTTACCGCCCCCTCACTCATCAAGGGTAAACGGCCCTACTCACGGTACGAACAGAGACAGATATGAAAGCCCTATGTCACTTTCGGGGATCACTCTGAAGGCTCGTAATCGCTGGCATAACGCTCTACTCAGCCTTCCTAGACTACTCTAACATACAAGGTGATCAGCATGTTATTTTATCTAGCATGGCAGACACCAATACTAATTGATGGCTGTTAAACTAAACAGGTTATGAATAGACCGTGGTTAGGAATTGTCTATAACCTCAACTTTAGTTTAAAAGAACTAGACATGCAGACATAATGAATATTTAGCAGGTGGCTATTTCCGGAAAAACATAACAACTTCAACACATAAAACATATATTCATAACAATCATAGTCTGATATTCAAAATAAGTATTTGGACAGACACAGTAACAACATATAAAAGAGGGACCGGGGGGACCAATGCCATAAAGAAATCACCCTTTACGTAGTCACTGCCGTGGGACTGTGCTCCTTTGTATGTCGTACTGCCGACCCGACTCTATTTGACAGAGCATTCGGAGGACGCTTCCTCAGCCTAGTAACTGGGCTTTACCTTCGACTCTCGGCTTAAGCCAAGCCCTGTGGACTGACTCTTCGAACGCCTAGAGCCCTCTTAGGATCTCCTAACGAAATCCCGGGTATTCTATGAATACCAGAAACGAACCTATCTATAGAAACCTAGGATCTGAGACTAATTCTCAAAAACTAGAGCAAAACACTAACAAGAAAGAAAACTGAGATCTGAGTCTCTGAGTGAGTTGTGTACGAGAGAATTGTACACTAGACACCACTAAATGACTCAGATCGAGTGGAGAGGGATGAATTCAACTGCTGGAGGCCTAGGGTATTTATAGCAGCTTCCAGGAGTGAAAATCTCTGAAAAATTCGATGTGGGACAGCTTCTGGCGGTTCGGGACGCCCGTCCCGGTTCGGGACGCCCGTCCTGGTTCGTTGACCAGGTTCGGGACGCCCGTCCCGGGTTAGGACGCCCGTCCTGGACCTTTGACCGGGTCAACTTTTCCAAAAATTGCGTTTTTGCCCCAAAAGTTGCTGTTTTCGTCTACTTTTCACCTGACACTTCCAAAATCATAAAAACCGTGAAATCAAGTAAATAGTAAACAATTACTGTCAATTTACTCTCAATTTCACATTAAAACATATATAAAAACATGCTAAAAATGTGATACGATTTTCGCGTATCAGATAACCCCACACTTAGCTTTTTGCTTGTCCTCAAGCAAAGTCTACATGGAGTTAGTGATTCTAAACCGTAGTGCAGTCACTTAAATTCCTAGTCATGTTTTTATTCCAAAAATTCTTCAGACAATTCTTAACACAGGTCTGACTGGTTAGGTTGCTATGACAAGGTCTCAGATGTTTTTAGTAGCTTGTTATGATCAGGCAGAAAATAAATCAACAACTAGGTTGAACCTTTCTCTTAGTCATAAGGTCTTCCTGATGTGTAGTGTGTGTACTAGTCCAGACCAGATAGTCAACACAATGAACTCTTATCTTAACTGTTACCAGATAACCCTTCGACCTATCGCTAGACATACTGACAACAGATAGCTTTCTGAGTTCTGAGCTTTGGTGATCAGATTTTTAATGTTTCAGCACTTAATTATATTCTTTATAGATTCAGGGTATTTCGAGTCTGCTTAGAACACGTCAACTCCAACTACCCATGTAACGAGTCCCACTCCGATGACTCCCAGACCTACACGGCCTTAGGGCATCAGGCTTTAAATTCCCCGAAGGAGTGGTGCTCGAGTAGCGAAGGCCGCTGGCAAACTACCCTTATTATAATTAATTTCCTTAAGTTCTTTTCACTTTTAGCTCAGAGTCTCATCTAGTCATTCTAACTGCCAATATATCCACAACTGGTCTAGTTTTATCTAGTTAAGTCTCGAATAGGCAATTGGTTGAGGTCTCTAATCCAGACAAGGTTGTGCTCAGTTATCAGGAATTCCCTATTTCTAGTCAATCAGTCCAAGATAGCTATCAACTATCTCCTACTAACCATAACATACTACCTACATATCACAGACATAAGCAATTTGTTTAACCAAGCATATTGCATTTAGAAGTCTAAAAGACGGAAAGATTTTGAAAAAAATTTTGGAAGGGTGTGAAAATACGGGGAAAACAAGCAAAAGCATGCGAAAATTTTTTTCAAACTGCTTCAAACTGCCTACAGTGCACCGTGCACTGCTACCCCACACTTAAGTTTGGCACTGTCCTCAGTGTTCATGCATAGCTAATTACCCCACACTTATTTGAAAACAAGAAGAAATGAAAACAAAATAAAGAACTCTTACCCCACACTTATTTGACTAACTAAGGGTAAGAGAGAAAATAACGCAACAAAACAACAATGATAATAGAAATAACAAAACAGACACAAAATAAATAAATAAAGGAATATGAGGATTAGAAAAACTCCCTTCATGTCGCGAGCAGAAGGGTCTTCTATGATCTATCAATTGGCTCTTCACCTTAGCCATGTGCTATTGCTGAGGCATTCTTGACTCTGTAAGCTCTAGATACTGGAAAGGATGATGTCAGCTTCGATCCTTCATCGTTGAGCTCTAGGTAGTGGCCTATTCATTGAATGGCTCGAGCCCCACGGACTGCTTCCTCGACTTAGATTCCTCACAATCATAGCAACGTGTCCAGGAGGAACGTGTCTAGGAATGAAATTTCTTGGGATTTGTGTGCCTTCCTGCCAATGTTAGTAAAGGTATTGCATGCAAGTCTCGAATGGAAGAAAAGATACCTGAAGTTTTGGCGAAGCTGTGGTGGTAGGGGGCTCCAGTTGTGTAGATCTGGGCCCAAGTATTTGAGACTTCCTCGAGGAAGTTTCTCACAGCTGATTGGTATGCAGGGAATGCAAGCTCCTCCATTGCTATGCTCCCGACACAATGCCAAATTCCTCTGTATCTGCCGACCGTTCGTTACCTCTTGGTAGATCACTTGCTTGCACTGATCTGGCTTTAATTGTTGCCAGTATCTCATCTATTGATTCTGCGAGTGTGGGTTTTGCTGTGGTGGTGTCTTCTGAAAGTTTCCAGCTTCCGAATTACTCCTCAGCTAAATCCCGTACAATTCCTCTAGTTGGGATTGTATGCGTTTCCCATTGGAGCAGCATTCTGCAGTAACCTACTCCTACCTCTTTTGGAATGGTTCGTATTTCATTCCCATAGCAATCCCTGCTAGAGTGTGGTACTTAGTAGACTTCACAGATTAGATACATAGACTGAGCCTTTCTTCCTAAGACGTTGGCATTCTGAATCTGAAAAACAACTTCTCATAGAATCTGCACATGTCTTGAACATCATTAGTAGGTAATGCCTGTGGTTCAGGCCATTTTTGAAAAGTGTTCCACAACTACTATGATGTTATTATTTTCAAAGGAAGAAAGAAAAGGATTTGATACCCCAGATATCAAAGGTTGCAATACTCTGTATACCTTGCTGGGGTAGGCGATCTCTGGAAGGGGTGTTACCAAGCATCGCAGGGCTGTATCAGAGATACAAAATCTTTGAATATGGTGGGTCAACAAGATTCTACTTCCAACACTTTCCGGACAGTGTGGTAGCAGTTAATTGGTCTCCCATAGATTCCTGCAATGCTTCAGAATCATGTGGCCTTCGCCTTCCGAGATACATCTTCTGATCAACTGATCTGTAAAAATTTGGAATAGAAGAAAAATCTACCCAGTAGTAATATTTCCAATCAGCAAAGAATTTCTTCTTTGCTGATAAGTCATATCACTTGGGAATAATTAGCAGCTAGATAATTAGTAATATCAGTAAACCACGGAGGAGAATCATTAATCATAGCAAACAATGAAAATAGATCCTCATTCAGAAATTTGTCAGATACTACTGTCTCGTCAATAACCTCTAACTCAGGGTTTCCTAATCCAGACCAAAGGTTTGCTTTCTAGATTCTTAACCCTTTTTCTTATCCCTTTATTCTATATCAAGTTCAAGTAACAATAAAACTTAACTTAATCAAGGATGGTTCAATATTAGTTTTATTGAACACAGATATCTTGGAGTGATCAGTGTCACCTATTGTTTCTAGACAAGACTAGATAAGATTGGAATTTATCATGCATGAACTTTCTTATCATGTTTTTGTCCCAAAACAATTCGTACTACATCATTACATCACATATTCATTCAAAAAGCAGTTTTTAATCAGGTGATGTCATAATGGGCGCAGTAATTCCTTTTGGTTTAAAAGTTCTCATGCAATCATCAAACAAAAGGAACATCCTTTCTCATTAGAATACTCAGAGGTCTGTCTATTAAAGAAAATTTTATTTCACGATTCTGTCTAATAGACTAAGCATGACCTAAGAAAATTCCACAATGATATTTCTTCCAGATTAAAGCCTTAGCCAAAAATTGACAACTCAGAAAAATATTCTATTCTCATTTCCATTTTTATTTTTTTTTTTCGAAATTAAATAAAGGAAAAAAAAAAAACACGAAAAAAGAGCAACTAAGAAAATAACGAAAAACAAGAGATAGGGAAAAGGAACAACTCACCGTTGAGCAAGAAAGATACATTCTTTTTGGGATTTTAAATTTTTAACATTTTTTTTCTTTTTATGTTTAATTTAGAAAGCAGGTAAATTTCCTTAATATGGTTTTAGAATAATTTTCTAAAATTTGATTATCCTAAGTGTCTTAATTCCAGATAACATCTAAAATTAATTAGTTATGATAATCCTATATTTCGGAAATTGATTGTCTAACTGGTATAACATAAGTGTTGGGTCTAAAGTCTAGGTTACTACCGTTACCTATCATAAGTATCTAGAATTTTGATCAGGAATCCTAAATTCATTATGATATGTCCCCGGCAACGGCGCCAAAAATCTGATGTGTGGATTCCGGTTGACTTACTAAATAGGTGTTATTTTACCCTATGTCGATTATGATTAACTAAGGACTGTGATTGACTAATTGTCACGTTTAGTCTTATGGTGTCACTTAATCAGCCAGAATCTAAGGCAGAGTACCTATCGTGTAGCTAGTCTATTGGAAAGTATCTACGATTTTAATTATCGTACTCCCAGGGAAGTGGCAACGGCTTAGTAGTAACTAGCCTCTTATCCTAACTCTTATCTTATGATCCAGTTATGCAATCTTCATCAAATTCTTTGATGAGAGGGTGATCCATTCTCCACTAGGTTCAAGTCTAATTAACCCTAGAAGTGTTTTAAAGATAAATTCTGATTTTATGTTATACTGTTCCTATATGTTGATTGACCTACATTCGAGTGTTTTAGATATATCTTAGCCTGGAATGCAATTATGTTCTGTGTCTAAAGGTTTACCACATCTGAGTTTCTATGTTACCGCCCCCTCACTCATCAAGGGTAAACGGCCCTACTCACGGTACGAACAGAGACAGATATGAAAGCCCTATGTCACTTTCGGGGATCACTCTGAAGGCTCGTAATCGCTGGCATAACGCTCTACTCAGCCTTCCTAGACTACTCTAACATACAAGGTGATCAGCATGTTATTTTATCTAGCATGGCAGACACCAATACTAATTGATGGCTGTTAAACTAAACAGGTTATGAATAGACCGTGGTTAGGAATTGTCTATAACCTCAACTTTAGTTTAAAAGAAACTATTAGACATGCAGCAGACATAATGAATATTTAGCAGGTGGCTATTTCCGGAAAAACATAACAATTCAACACATAAAACATATATTCATAACAATCATAGTCTGATATTCAAAATAAGTATTTGGACAGACACAGTAACAACATATAAAGAGAGGGACCGGGGGGACCAATGCCATAAAGAAATCACCCTTTACGTAGTCACTGCCGTGGGACTGTGCTCCTTTGTATGTCGTACTGCCGACCCGACTCTATTTGACAGAGCATTCGGAGGACGCTTCCTCAGCCTAGTAACTGGGCTTTACCTTCGACTCTCGGCTTAAGCCCAGCCCTGTGGACTGACTCTTCGAACGCCTAGAGCCCTCTTAGGATCTCCTAACGAAATCCCGGGTATTCTATGAATACCAGAAACGAACCTATCTATAGAAACCTAGGATCTGAGACTAATTCTCAAAAACTAGAGCAAAACACTAACAAGAAAGAAAACTGAGATCTGAGTCTCTGAGTGAGTTGTGTACGAGAGAATTGTACACTAGACACCACTAAATGACTCAGATCGAGTGGAGAGGGATGAATTCAACTGCTGGAGGCCTAGGGTATTTATAGCAGCTTCCAGGAGTGAAAATCTCTGAAAAATTCGATGTGGGACAGCTTCTGGCGGTTCGGGACGCCCGTCCCGGTTCGGGACGCCCGTCATGGTTCGTTGACCAGGTTCGGGACGCCCGTCCCGGGTCAGGACGCCCGTCCTGGCGGTTTGACTGGGTCGGGACGCCCGTCCTGGACCTTTGACCGGGTCAACTTTTCCAAAAATTGCGTTTTTGCCCCAAAAGTTGCTGTTTTCGTCTACTTTTCACCTGACACTTCCAAAATCATAAAAACCGTGAAATCAAGTAAATAGTAAACAATTACTGTCAATTTACTCTCAATTTCACATTAAAACATATATAAAAACATGCTAAAAATGTGATACGATTTTCGCGTATCAAAAATCTTCCCTTTTTTTTAACGACCCTTATCTCTGATGACCTGTAGTTCTGTTCGGATGCTTCGCATTTCTATGCGTATGGCTCTCATCTCATCCCTCTGCATGTTCTGCTCACTACGTAAATCAGCCATCTCTCGGAGTAGTTGTGCACCTTGGTTCTCCTGAAGACTGACCGTGGCTCTGAGTCGGTCTACGTTAGTTGTGATATTCAGACTGAGTTGGTCTAAATGACACAGTCTGCTGGCAATCCCTTGGTCCATCTCATAGACCCTTTGAGCCAACGTGTCTATCTGCACAGACAACATTGAATGATAACTGTTAGTACTCCCCCCGGATGAAGGGGTGCGCTAGTTAGGTGTTGGGGTGTATGCAGGAGAGGTTGGTGAATTTTGGGTTTGGTCAGTAGGGGGTGGATTTATAGGAACTCTCTGGGCAGGAGGGTGAACTAGAGATCTCTGGGGTTCTTCTCTAGGAGGGAAGGTATCCTCAGAAGGATCTTCTTCCGTGGGACTATGCTCATGGGTGTTCAGGAATCGTCTCACTAGTTCACTGGCATCAGGGCTTGAGTTTACTTCCACTGGTTGTGAAGGAAGAGTCCCTCGTGGTATTTCTGGTGCAGGCCTAGATGGGCCTTCCTGCTTTGCCTTCTTTGGTCCTGGAGTGTCAAGGTTTTCTGTTTTCTTTGCCTGGTTAGTAGCTGCTCTTGTTCTCTTCATTTCTGAGTGCAAAGTCTGGTTAGAAATAACAAATAACAAAAATAGGAAAATAAAACAAAAAAATATTTTTTTAGGGATTTTGAATTTTATTTAGAAAGTAGGTAAATTTCCTCAATATGGTTTTAGAATAATTTTCTAAAATTTGATTATCCTAAGTGTCTTAATTTCAGATATTATCTAAAATTAATTAGTTATGATAATCCTATATTTAGGAAAGTGATTGTCTAACTGGTATAACATACGTGTTGGGTCTAAAGTCTAGGTTACTACCATTACCTATCATAAGTCTCTAGAATTGTGGCCAATAATCCTAAATTCATTATGATATTTCCCCGGCAACGGCACCAAAAATCTGATGGGGTTTCCGACCGATGTGTTAAATAGGTGTTATTTTACCCTATGTTGATTATGAATAATTAAGGACTGTGATTGACTAATTGTCACATTTAGTCTCTGTGGTGTCACTTAATCAGCCAGAACCTAAGGCAGAGTACCTATCGTGTAGCTAGTCTGTTGGAAAGTATCTACGATTTTATTAAGTTAAATATCGTACTTCCAGGGAAGTGGCAACGGCTTAGTAGTAACTAGCCTTTTATCCTAACTCCTATCTTATGATCCAGTTATGCAATCTTCATCAAATACTTTGATGAGAGGATGATTCATTCTCCACTAGGTTTAAGTCTAATTAATCCTAGAAGTGTTTTATAGATGAGTCCTGATTCTATGTTATACTGTTCCTATATGTTGAATGACCTAAATTCGAATATTTTAGACATGGCTTAGCCTGGATTGCAACTATGTTCTGTGTCTAAAGGCGTACCACATCCGAGGTTTCTAATAAACCGCCCTACCTTAATGAAGGCCCTACTCACGGTTCGGGACGAAGGCATCCATGAAAGCCCTATGTCACTTCGGGGATCATACCGCTTGCCCTAGCCACCGGTATAATCGGACTCAGCTCGACCCCTACCTAGACTACTTTAACATGCAGGGTGTTCAGCAGGTTATTTTATCTAGCATGGCAGACACCAATACTAATTGATGCCTGTTAAACTAAACAGGTTATGATTAGACCGTGGTTAGGAATTGTCTATAACCCTAACTTTAGTTTAAAAGAGCACATTAAACATGCAGACATAGTGAATGTTAAGCAGGTGGCTATTTCCGGAAAAATATAATAACGTCAACATATAAAACAACTATTCATAAAAAATCGTAATCTCGTATTCATAATATGTATTTAAGACAAAACAATTACAACATATAAGAGAGGGACATGGGGACTGATGCCATAAAGAAATCACCCTTTACGTAGTCTCGCCAACGGAGCGTACTGCTGTATATGTCGTATTACTCGCCCTGACTCTGCTCGCTAGAACCTTCGAAGGACGCTTCCTCAGCCTAGTAACTGGGCTTTACCTTAATACCCAGTTTAAGCCCAGCCCTGTGGACTGACTCTTCGAATGCCTAGAGCCCTCTTAGGATCTCCTAACGAAATCCCGGGTATTCTATGAATACCAGAAACGAACCTATCTATAGAAACCTAAGATCTGAGACTATTTCTCAGAAACTAAAACAAAACACTAATAAGAAAGAAAACTGAGATCCGAGTCTCTGAGTGAGTTGTGTACTAGAGAAGTGTACACTGGAAACCACTAAATGACTCAGATCGAGTGGAGAGGAATGATTTCAACTGCTGGAGGCCTGGGGTATTTATGTAGCTTCCCGGTGTGATTTTTCATCAAAAATTCGATGTGGGACTGGTTCTGGGGGTTCGGGACACCCGTCCCGGATTGGGACGCCCGTCCTGATCTGTTGACCAGGTCGGGACGCCCGTCCCGAGTCCTGGACGCCTGTACCGGCGGTTTGACTGGTTCGGGACGCCCGTCCCGGGTTCGGGACGCCCGTCCTGACCCTTTGACCAAGTCAACATTTCCAAAAATTGCGTTTTGCCCCAAAATTTGATGTTTTCGTCTACTTTTCCCCTGACACTTCCAAAATCATAAAAACCGTGAAATTGAGTAAATAACAAACAATTAAGATCAATTTGCCCTCAATTTCACCTGAAATCATACATAAAAACATGCTAAAAAGGTGATACGATTTTCGCGTATCAGTAATGCTGGCCTTCAGTGCCTCAAATTGATCATCAGTGGAAGCAACGACCGCATTTACTGGTTGCTTCTTAGCTCGGCCACTTGTGCGCCAATTCTTGCTGTTCCTGTAGAGTCTCTCCAGAGCGTTTCTAGCATCTACATCACTCATTCCCTTGAAACCGCTCTGGGGATTGAGTCCATCAAGAATTTGCTTACCCATGTTTGACATACCCCCGTAAAATTGCTGAATCAGCAATGCCTCAGTAAGTCCATGTTGGGGGCAGAGCCTGAGTAGCTCCTTGAATCTGTCCCAAGCTTCGATCACTGTCTCATCAGCAGCTTGAGTGAAACTAGACAGAGCCCTTCGATATTCTAGGACTCTTTGATGCGTTTCCGACCGATGTGCTAAATAGGTGTTATTTTACCCTATGTTGATTATGAATAATTAAGGACTGTGATTGACTAATTGTCACATTTAGTCTCTATGGTGTCACTTAATCAGCCAGAACCTAAGGCAGAGTACCTATCGTGTAGCTAGTCTGTTGGAAAGTATCTACGATTTTATTAAATAAATATCGTACTCCTAGGGAAGTGGCAACGGCTTAGTAGTAACTAGCCTTTTATCCTAACTCCTATCTTATGATCCAGTTATGCAATCTTCATCAAATACTTTGATGAGAGGGTGATTCATTCTCCACTAGGTTTCAGTCTAATTAATCCTAGAAGTGTTTTATAGATGAGTCCTGATTCTATGTTATACTGTTCCTATATGTTGTTTGACCTATATTCGAGTATTTTAGATATATCTTAGCTTGGATTGCAACTATGTTCTGTGTCTAAAGGCTTACCACATCCGAGGTCTCTAATAAACCGCCCTACCTTAATGACAGCCCTACTCACGGTTCGGGACGAAGGCATCCATGAAAGCCCTATGTCACTTCGGGGATCATACCGCTTGCCCTAGCCGCTGATGCGATTCCGGTTGACGTACTAAATAGGTGTTATTTTACCCTATGTCGATTATGATTAATTAAGGACTGTGATTGACTAATTGTCACGTTTAGTCTTATGGTGTCACTTAATCAGCCAGAATCTAAGGCAGAGTACCTATCGTGTAGCTAGTCTATTGGAAAGTATCTACGATTTTACTAAGTTAATTATCGTACTCCCAGGGAAGTGGCAACGGCTTAGTAGTAACTAGCCTCTTATCCTAACTCTTATCTTATGATCCAGTTATGCAATCTTCATCAAATACTTTGATGAGAGGGTGATCCATTCTCCACTAGGTTCAAGTCTAATTAACCCTAGAAGTGTTTTAAAGATAAGTTCTGATTCTATGTTATACTGTTCCTATATGTTGATTGACCTATATTCGAGTGTTTTAGATATTCTTAGCCTGGAATGCAACTATGTTCTGTGTCTAAAGGTGTACCACATCTGAGTCTCTATGCTACCGCCCCTATCATTAAGGTAAACGCCCTACTCACGGTACAAACAAAGACAGTTATGAAAGCCCTATGTCACTTTCGGGGATCACTCTGAAGGCTCGTAATCGCTGGCATAACGCTCTACTCAGCCTACCTAGACTACTCTAACCAGCCAGGTGTTCAGCATGTTATTTTATCTAGTATGGCAGACACCAATACTAATTGATGCTTGTTAAACTAAACAGGTTATGAATAGACCGTGGTTATGAATTGTCTATAACCCTATTTTAGTTTAAAAGAAACTACATTAGACATGCAGACATAATGATTATTTAGCAGGTGGCTATTTCCGGAAAAACATAATAACTTCAACATACAAAACAACTATTCATAAAATCATAATCTGATATTCATAATTGATGTTTAGGACAAAGCAATAAAACATATAAGAGAGGGGTATGGGGACTGATGCCATAAAGAAATCACCCTTTACTTAGTCTCGCCTACAGAGCGTACTGCTGTATACGTCATATTGCTCGCCCTGACTCTGCTCACCAGAACCTTCGGAGGACGCTTCCTCAGCCTAGTAACTGGGCTTTACCTTAATACCCAGCTTAAGCCCAGCCCTGTAGACTGACTTTTCGAACGCCTAGAGCTCTCTTAGGGTCTCCTAACGAAACCCCGGGTATTCTATGAATACCGGAAACGAACCTATCTATAGAAACCTAAGATCTGAGACTATTTCTCAGAAACTAAAACAAAACACTAATAAGAAAGAAAACTGAGATCCGAGTCTCTGAGTGAGTTGTGTACTGGAAAACTGTACACTGGAAACCACTTAATGACTCAGATCGAGTGGAGAGGGATGATTTCAACTGCTGGAGGCCTGGGGTATTTATAGCAGCTTCCCGGAGTGAAAATCTCTGAAAAATTCGATGTGGGACAGCTTATCGCCCGTCCTGATTCGTTGACCAGGTTCGGGACGCCCGTCCCGGACCTTTGACCGGGTCAACATTTCCAAAAATTGCGTTTTTGCCCCAGAATTTGCTGTTTTCGTCTACTTTTCACCTGACACTTCCAAAATCATAAAAACCGTGAAATCAAGTAAATAGTAAATGATTAATGTCAATTTACTCTCGATTTCACATTAAAACATACATAAAAACATGCTAAAAATGTGATACGATTTTCGCGTATCAGCCATAAAGAAATCACCCTTTACGTAGTCTCGCCGACGGAGCGTACTGCTGTATATGTCGTATTGCTCGCCCTGACTCTGCTCACCAGGACCTTCGGGGACGCTTCCTCAGCCTAGTAACTGGGCTTTACCTTAATACCCAGCTTAAGCACAGCCCTGTGGACTGACTCTTCGAACGCCTAGAGCCCTCTTAGGATCTCCTAACGAAATCCCGGGTATTCTATGAATACCAGAAACGAACCTATCTATAGAAACCTAAGATCTAAGACTATTTCTCAGAAACTAAAACAAAACACTAATAAGAAGGAAAACTGAGATCCGAGTCTCTGAGTGAGTTGTGTACTAGAGAATTGTACACTGGACACCACTAAATGACTCAGATCGAGTGGAGAGGAATGAATTCAACTGCTGGAGGCCTGTGGGATAGCTTCTGACGGCTCGGGACGCCCGTCCCGGTGCCTTGACTTGGTCGGGACGCCCGTCCCGGTTTCGAGACGCCCGTCCTGAACCTTTGAACGAGTCAACATTTCCAAAAATTGCGTTTTTGCCCCAAAATTTGCTGTTTTTGTCTACTTTTCACCTGACACTTCCAAAATCATAAAAACTGTGAAATTAAGTGAATAATGAACAATCAAGATCAAATTACCCTCGATTTCACCCAAATTCATACATAAAAACATGCTAAAAAAGTGATACGTTTTTCGCGGATCAGATAACCCCACACTTAGCTTTTTGCTTGTTGATACGCGAAAATCGTATCACATTTTTAGCATGTTTTTATATATGTTTTACGGTGAAATTGAGAGTAAATTGACATTAATTGTTTACTATTTACTTGATTTCACGGTTTTTATGATTTTGGAAGTGTCAGGTGAAAAGTAGACGAAAACAGCAAATTCTGGGGCAAAAACGCAATTTTTGGAAATGTTGACCCGGTCAAAGGTCCGGGACGGGCGTCCTGAACCTGGTCAACGAATCAGGACGGGCGTCCCGAACCGGGACGGGCGTCCCAAGCCGCCAGAAGCTGTCCCACATCGAATTTTTCAGAGATTTTCACTCCGGGAAGCTGCTATAAATACCCCAGGCCTCCAGCAGTTGAATTCATCCCTCTCCACTCGATCTGAGTCATTAAGTGGTTTCCAGTGTACAATTTTCCAGTACACAACTCACTCAGAGACTCGGATCTCAGTTTTCTTTCTTATTAGTGTTTGTTTTAGTTTCTGAGAAATAGTCTCAGATCTTAGGTTTCTATAGATAGGTTCGTTTCCGGTATTCATAGAATACCCGGGGTTTCGTTAGGAGACCCTAAGAGAGCTCTAGGCGTTCGAAGAGTTAGTCCACAGGGCTGGGCTTAAGCTGGGTATTAAGGTAAAGCCCAGTTACTAGGCTGAGGAAGCGTCCTCCGAAGGTTCTGGTGAGCAGAGTCAGAGGAAGCAGTACGACATATACAGCAGTACGCTCTGCGGCGAGACTACGTAAAGGGTGATTTCTTTATGGCATTAGTCCCCATACCCCTCTCTTATATGTTGTTATTGTTTTTACTCTAAATACTTATTATGAACATCAGATTACGATTTTTATGAATAGTTTTTTTATATGTTGAAGTTATTATGTTTTTCCGGAAATAGCCACCTGCTAAAAATTCACTATGTCTGCATGTTTAATGTGCTCTTTTAAACTAACGTTAGGGTTATAGACAATTCCTAACCACGGTCTAATCATAACCTGTTTAGTTTAGCAGGCATCAATTGGTATTGGTGTCTGCCATGCTAGATAAAATAACATGCTGAACACCCTGCTTGTTAAAGTAGTCTAGGTAGGAGTCGAGTTGAGTCCGATTATGCCGGCGGCTAGGGCAAGCGGTATGATCCCCGAAGTGACATAGGGCTTTCATGGATGCCTTCGTCCCGAACTGTGAGTAGGGCCGTCATTAAGGTAGGGCGGTTTATTAGAGACCTCGGATGTGGTACGCCTTTAGACACATAACATAGTTGCAATCCAGGCTAAGATGCATCTAAAATACTCGAAGACAGGTCAATCAACATATAGGAACAGTATAGCATAGAATCAGAACTCATCTTTAAAACACTTTTAGGATTAATTAGACTTGAACCTAGTGGAGAATGGATCACCCTCTCATCAAAGATATTGATGAAGATTGCATAACTGGATCATAAGATAAGAGTTAGGATAAGAGGCTAGTTACTACTAAGTCGTTGCCACTTCCCTGGGAGTACGATATTTATTTAATAAAATCGTAGATACTTTCCAATAGACTAGCTACACGATAGGTACTCTGCCTTAGGTTATGGCTGATTAAGTGACACCATAGAGACTAAATGTGACAATTAGTCAATCACAGTCCTTAATTATTCATAATCAACATAGAGTAAAATAACACCTATTTAGCATGTCGGTCGGAAACCCATCAGATTTTTGGCACCGTTGTCGGGGAAATATCATAATGAATTTAGGATTATTGGCCACAATTCTAGAAACTTATGATAGGTAGCGGTAGTAACCTAGACTTTTGACTTACACTTATCTTATACTAGTTAGACAATCACTTTCCTAAATATAGGATTATCATAACTAATTAATTTTAGATAATATCTGAAATTAAGAGATTTAGGATAATCAAATTTTAGAAAATTATTCTAGAACCATATTGAGGAAATTTACCTGCTTTCTAAATAAATTTCAAAATCCATAAAAAAATTTTCTCGTTTTTCTTCACTTTCCTATGTTTGTTATTTGTTATTTCTAACCAGACTTTGCACTCAGAGATGAAGAGAACAAGAGCAGCTACTAACCAGGCAAAGAAAACAGAAAACCCTGACACTCCAGGACCAAAGAAGACGAAACCAGAAGGCCCCTCTAGACCCGCACCAGAAGTACCACGAGGGACTCTTCCTCACAACCAGTGGAAGTAACTCAAGCCCTGATGCCAGTGAACTAGTGAGACGATTCCTGAACACCCGTGAGCATAGTCCCACGGAAGAAGATCCTTCTGAGGATACCTTCCCTCCTAGAGAAGTACCCCAGAGATCTCCAATTCACCCTCCTACCAGAGAGTTCCTCTAAATCCACCCCTACTGATCAAACCCAAAATTCACCGACCTCTCCTGCATACACCCCAACACCTCACGAGCGCACCCCTTCATCTGCGGGGAGTACTAACGGTTATTATTCAATGTTGTCCGTGCAGATAGACACACTAACTCAAAGGGTCTATGAGATGGACCAAGGGATTGCCAGCAGACTGTGTCATTTAGACCAACTCAGTCTGAACATCACAACTAACGTAGACCGACTCAGAGCCACGGTCAATCTCCAGGAGAACCAAGGTGCACAACTACTCCAAGAGATGGCTGATCTACGCAGTGAGCAAAACAGGCAGAGGGATGAGATGCGAACAATACGCATAGAAATGCGAAGCATTCGGACAGAACTACAGGAGATCAGAGATAGGATTCGTTAAAAAGGGAAGATTCTTTTACTTTTATTTTCAGCAAATAATAAGTTTGAACTGAAACTTGAATAATTGACCCATATTTTTCTATTTTTCAAACATTTTTAAAGGGTCCTTTATTTTCAACAATTTTCTTTAGACATTTTATTTCTATGAAAAACGAAAATTTTGCAATTGCAGTTTATTTTTCATTAACTAAATTGTATAAATTCAAATTTTTGTTTTTCTTGCTGAATTTAAATAGGAATAAAATTAGGGTAGTATGATTTTCGAAAAAGTGAGACTGAGGAATTTTTGCATAGAGTTTTTTTTAACAACTTCTGAATTTCATTGGATAAACATGAAGCCTTGTTAAAAATTATGATTATTTTTGCTATACTGAGATTTGCAGGAATTAGGAAAAAAAATAATAATATATTTTCGGAATTGGCACGCGTCCCGAGGCAACCCGGGACGGGCGTCCCGGTTCTGGACGGGCGTCCAGCGGGACGGGAGTCCCCCTTCTATAAAATCTCAATTGTTTTCATTTTTCCCTCAAAATTCACTTCCAAAAATCCCCCTCTTAAATAACTCTCTCCCTTTACCTTTGGCAAACTTTTCAAATTTAAAATTTAAAATTTCCCTCCAAAATTTAAATTTTAAATTTCCTTCCAAATTCGAATTTCCCTCCAAAATTCGAATTTCCCGCCAAAAATTTCAAAATCTTTCCCTAGCCTAATTTCACCCTTTTGAATTCAAATTCACCTCCAGAATTCAAATTCGAACCTTCCTTCCTACCTAAAACTCCCAAAATCTCTCAAACACTTTCAACCCAAATGGCTGCCAAATGTGCTCGTACCACATCTACCATGACAGTTACCTCAGTGACACATCCTTTTATGTTGTTTCCCTCCAGCACAGCATATCAGGAGAGATGTCACGGATACATCGGACGCACGATACTGACGGGCAGAACATTGGATTGGGCAGCAGTACAGACACTGGGAGTAGAGGCTGAGGTCAGACGCATACTCGACGTACCACCTTACAGTCGAGTATTCATCGTCACAGAGCCCACATACCTGGAGCTGGTATGTGAGTTCTATGCGTCCTTTGCATGCCACCAGGAGCAGATCACATTCCGCTTAGGCGGAATAGATCGGTCGATGAGCATGGCCGAGTTCGGCGTCGCCATGAGTATCTGGCAGAGAGATGAGCTGGATACGCCCGCATACACCACAGCAGTGCGAGACTTCACGACTGCGGACGTCCCCGCTGCTTGGGCTCAGATTTGTATGACGGGTGCCCCATACCAGCACGGCTCCTCGAAAGCCACAGGTATCTATCCCGCTCTTCGCTACTTACATGCCATTATCGCACACACTTTGTCAGGACGACGGACGGCCCCCGGGAATGTCACCCAAATGGAGACATTCCTTTTGGCCAACATGCATATGGGATCCACAGTAGAGATGGCTCGACTTATCACAGTCATCATGCGGGGTTTTGCTACGGACACTCGGAAACAGTGTCTGGGGCTCGGGCCATTCATCACCAGGATAGCTCACTACCTGGAGTTGGACATAGAGAGCTCGGAGCTTACTCTGGTCGCCCCGACCACCGTTCCCACTGATTTTACCATCCTACGGAACATGGGAATGGTTGTCCGGGATGCGAGCGGCCGCTACACCATCCACACAGAGCAGCCAGGACAGACCTCGGCATCAGAAGCAGCTCCACCGCATATCCCTCCATCCGAGACGTTCGTGCCACGTACTGCCTTCGAAAGATACATGTCGCACGGATTGGCAGAACTATCGGCACGATACAGTCGAGACATGGACCGGATTGACAGACGGCTGGCAATGATAGATGACAGGGTTGACAGACGACTGGCAGTGATGGATGACAGGATCGCCATGATCACCAGTAGGATTGAGGAGATACATCAGCAGACTGCCCGAGTAGCGGAGAACTTCGAGTTTGACTTAGCAGACCTCGGTCCACTGGATGGCGACCCGCCGGGTTCTTAGTCTCTCTCTCCCCTTCTTTCCTTTCTTTTGTCTTTTGTTTATCTTGTTCTTTGTGTATGTCTGGGCTGTATGACTATGAATCTTTGTACAAAATTGATTTATATGACATACAGAATTGTTGCATTATTTTGTTTTTTCTTGTTTTTTTTATGTTTTATTTCTTGTTTTCAAATAAGTGTGGGGTAATTAGCTATGCATGAACACTGAGGACAGTGCCAAACTTAAGTGTGGGGTAGCAGTGCACGGTGCACTGTAGCAGTTTGAAGCAGTTTGAAAAATTTTTCGCATGCTTTTGCTTGATTTCCCCGTATTTTCACACCCTTCCAAAATTTTTCCCGTCTTTCAGACTTCTAAATGCAGTATGCTTGGTTAAACAATTGCTTATGTCTATGATATGTAGGTAGTATGTTATGGTTAGTAGGAGATAGTCGATAGCTATCTTGGACTAATTGATTAGGAATAGGGAATTCCCGATAACTGAGCACAACTTTGTCTGGATTAGAGACCTCAACCAATTACCTGTTCGAGACTTAACTAGATAAAATTAGACCAGTTGTGGATATATTGGCAGTTAGGATGACTAGATGAAACTCTGAGCTAGAAGTGAAAAGAAATTAAAAGAAGTTAATTACAATAGGGTAGTTTGCCAGCGGCCTTCGCTACTCGAGCACCACTCCTTCGGGGAATTTAAAGCCTGATGCCCTAAGGTCGTGTAGATCTGGGAGTCATCGGAGTGGGACTCGCTACATGGGTAGGTGAAGTTGACGTGTTCTAAGCAGACTCAAAATACCCTGAATCCATAAAGAAAATAACTAAGTGCTAAAACATTAAAAATCTTGTCACCAAAGCTCAGAACTCAGAAAGTTATCTGTTGTCAGTGTGTCTAGCGATAGGTCGAAGTATTATCTGGTAACAGTTAAGATAAGAGTTCATTGTGTTGACTATCTGGTCTAGACTAGTACACACACTACACATCAGGAAGACCCTGTGACTAAGAAAAAAGTCCAACCTAGTTGTTGATTTATTTTTTGCCTGATCATAGCAAGCTACTAGAAACATTTGAGACCTTGTCATAGCAACCTAACCAGTCAGACCTGTGTTAAGAATTATCTGAAGAATTTTTGGAATAAAAACATGATTAGGAATTTAAGTGACTGCACTATGGTTTAGAATCACTAACTCCATGTAGACTTTGCTTGAAGACAAGCAAAAAGCTAAGTGTGGGGTTATCTGATACGCGAAAATCGTATCACATTTTTAGCATGTTTTTATATATGTTTTAAGGTGAAATTGTGAGTAAATTGACATTAATTGTTTACTATTTACTTGATTTCACGGTTTTATGATTTTGGAAGTGTCAGGTGAAAAGTAGACGAAAACAGCAAATTCTGGGCAAAAACGCAATTTTTGGAAATGTTGACCCGGTCAAAGGTCCGGGACGGGCGTCCCGACCCAGTCAAACCGCCAGGACGGGCGTCCCAAACCTGGTCAACGAATCAGGACGGGCGTCCCGAACCAGGACGGGCATCCCGAGCCGCCAGAAGCTGTCCCACATCGAATTTTTCAGAGATTTTCACTCCGGGAAGCTGCTATAAATACCCCAGGCCTCCAGCAGTTGAATTCATCCCTCTCCACTCGATCTGAGTCATTAAGTGGTTTCCAGTGTACAATTTTCCAGTACACAACTCACTCAGAGACTCGGATCTCAGTTTTCTTTCTTATTAGTGTTTGTTTTAGTTTCTGAGAAATAGTCTCAGATCTTAGGTTTCTATAGATAGGTTCGTTTCCGGTATTCATAGAATACCCGGGGTTTCGTTAGGAGACCCTAAGAGAGCTCTAGGCGTTCGAAGAGTAAGTCCACAGGGCTGGCCTTAAGCTGGGTATTAAGGTAAAGCCCAGTTACTAGGCTGAGGAAGCGTCCTCCGAAGGTTCTGGTGAGCAGAGTCAGAGGAAGCAGTACGACATATACAGCGGTACGCTCTGCGGCGAGACTACGTAAAGGGTGATTTCTTTATGGCATCAGTCCCCATACCCCTCTCTTATATGTTGTTATTGTTTTTACTCTAAATACTTATTATGAACATCAGATTACGATTTTTATGAATAGTTTTTTTATATGTTGAAGTTATTATGTTTTTCCGGAAATAGCCACCTGCTAAAAATTCACTATGTCTGCATGTTTAATGTGCTCTTTTAAACTAACGTTAGGGTTATAGACAATTCCTAACCACGGTCTAATCATAACCTATTTAGTTTAGCAGGCATCAATTAGTATTGGTGTCTGCCATGCTAGATAAAATAACATGTTGAACACCCTGCTTGTTAAAGTAGTCTAGGTAGGAGTCGAGTTGAGTCCGATTATGCCGGCGGCTAGGGCAAGCGGTATGATCCCCGAAGTGACATAGGGCTTTCATGGATGCCTTCGTCCCGAACCGTGAGTAGGGCCGTCATTAAGGTAGGGCAGTTTATTAGAGACCTCGGATGTGGTACGCCTTTAGACACATAACATAGTTGCAATCCAGGCTAAGATGCATCTAAAATACTCGAAGACAGGTCAATCAACATATAGGAATAGTATAGCATAGAATCAGAACTCATCTTTAAAACACTTTTAGGATTAATTAGACTTGAACCTAGTGGAGAATGGATCACCCTCTCATCAAAGATATTGATGAAGATTGCATAACTGGATCATAAGATAAGAGTTAGGATAAGAGGCTAGTTACTACTAAGCCGTTGCCACTTCCCTGGGAGTACGATATTTATTTAATAAAATCGTAGATACTTTCCAATAGACTAGCTACACGATAGGTACTCTGCCTTAGGTTCTGGCTGATTAAGTGACACCATAGAGACTAAATGTGACAATTAGTCAATCACAGTCCTTAATTATTCATAATCAACATAGGGTAAAATAACACCTATTTAGCATGTCGGTCGGAAACCCATCACTTGTCCTCAAGCAAAGTCTACCTGAAGTTACTTAAATTCCTAGTCATGTTTTTATTCCAAAAATTTTTCAAACAAGTCTTAATACAGGTCTGTCTGGTTGGGTTGCTATGACAAGGTCTCAAATGTCTCTAGTAGCTTGTTATGATCAGGCAGAAAATAAATCAACAACTAGGTAGGACTTTTTTCTTAGTCACATGGTCTTCCTGATGTGTAGTGTGTGTACTAGTCCAGACCAGATAGTCAACACAATGTACTCTTGTCTTAACTACTACCAGATAACATTTCGACCTATCGCTAGACATATTAACAACAGACAACTTTTTGAGTTCTGAGCTTTGGTGATCAGATTTTTAATGTTTTAGCATTTAGTTATTTTATAGATTCAGGGTATTTTGAGTCTGCTTAGAACACGTCAACTTCAACTACCCATGTAGCGAGTCCCACTCCGATGACTCCCAGATCTACACGACCTTAGGGCATCAGGCTTTAAATTCCCCGAAGGAGTGGTGCTCGAGTAGCGAAGGCCGCTGGCAAACTACCCTTATTTGATTAACTTCTTTTAATTTCTTTTCACTTCTAGCTCAGAGTCTCATCTAGTCATCCTAACTGCCAATATATCCACAACTGGTCTAATTTTATCTAGTTAAGTCTCGAACAGGTAATTGGTTGAGGTCTCTAATCCAAACAAAGTTGTGCTCAGTTATCAGGAATTCCCTATTCCTAATCAATTAGTCCAAGATAGCTATCAATTAGCTTCTACTAACCATAGCATACTACCTACATATCATAGACATAAGCAATTGTTTAACCAAGCATACTGCATTTAGACGTCCGAAAGACTGAAAAAAGTTTTGAAATTTTTTTGGAAGGGTGTGAAAGTACGTGAAAACAAGCAAAAGCATGCGAAAAATTTTGCAAACTGCTACAGTGCACCGTGCACTGCTACCCCACACTTAAGTCTGACACTGTCCTCAATGTTCATGCATATCTATCTACCCCACACTTATTTGCAAACAAGAAGAAATGAAAACAAAACAAAGAACTCTTACCCCACACTTATTTGACTTATTAAGGGTAAGAGAGAAAATAAAACAAGAAGGATAATGGAAATAACAAAACAGAACACAAAATAAAGAAAACAAAAGTAAAGGATCATGAGGATTAGAAAAACTCCCTTCATGTCGCGAGCAGAAGGGTCTTCTCTGATCTGTCAATTGGCTCTTCACCTTAGCCATGTGCTATTGCTGAGGTGTTCTTGACTCTGCAAGCTCTAGATATTGGAACGGATGACGTCAGCTTCGATCCTTCATCGTCGAGCTCTAGGTAGTGGCCTATTCATTTGATGAATGGCTCGAGCCCCACGGACTGCTTCCTCGAATCATTTGTAAGATTTCTCATAATCATAGCAATGTGTCCAGGAGGAACGTGTCTAGGAATGAGATTTCTTGGGATTTGTGTGCCTTCCTGCCAATGTTAGTAAAGGTATTGCATGCAAGTCTCGAATGGAAGAAAAGATACCTGAAGTTTTGGCAAAGCTGTGGTGGTAGGGGCTCCAGTTGTGTAGATCTGGGCCCAAGTATTTGAGACTTCCTCGGGGAAGTTTCTCACAGCTGATTGGTATGCAGGGAATGCAAGCTCTTCCATTGCTATGCTCTCGACACAATGCCAAATTCCTCTATATCTGTCGATCGTTCGTTACCTCTTGGTAGATCACTTGCTTGCACTGGTCTGGCTTTAATTGTTGCCAGTATCTCATCTATTGATTCTGCGAGTGTGGGTTTTGTTGTGGTGATGTCTTCTTAAAGTTTCCAGCTTCCGACTTACTCCTCAGCTAAATCCCGTATGATTCCTCTAGCGGGGATTGTATGCGTCTCCCATTGGAGCAGCATTCTGCAGTAACCTACTCCTACCTCTTTTGGAATGGTCAGTCATTCCCATAGCAATCCCTGCTAAAGTGTGGTACTTAGCAGACTTCACAGATTTGATACACATGCTGAACATTTCTTCCTAAAACATTGGTACTCTGAATCTGGAAAACAACTAGAATCTGCACATGACTTTAACATCATTAGTAGGTAATGCCTGTGGTTCAGGCTATTTTTGAAAAGTGTTCCACGACTACTATGATGTAATTATTTTCACAGGAAACCTATTGTTTTTAGACAAAACCAGATAAGATCGGAATTTATCATACATGAACTTTCTTATCATGTTTCTGTCCTAAAACAATTCGTACTACGTCATTACATCACATATTATTCAAAAAGCAAATTTCAATTAGGTGATGCCATAATGGGTGCAGTAATTCCTTTCGGTTTAAAAGTTCTCATGCAATCATCAGCAAAACAAAAGGAACATCCTTTTTTTCAATAGAACATTCAAAGGTCTGGCTATTAAGGAAAAACTATTTCATAACTCATCCTAATAAGGCCGGCATGACTCTAAGAAAATTCTAAAATAGAGTTTCTTCCCGATAAAAATCTAAGCCAACATTTTACAACTCAGAAGAAAATATATTTTATCCTCATTTCCATTTTTATTCGAAATTAAATAATAGAAGAAAAACATGAAAAAGAGAAACTAGGAAAACAATTAAGAAAGAACAAGAGATGGGGAAAAGAACAACTTACCATTGAGCAAGAAAAATACATTTTTTCGGTTTTTAAATATTAAAAAAAAATTTCTCTTTTTTTTCGAAAGCAGTTAAATTTCCTCAATATGGTTTTAGAATGATTTTCTAAAATTTGATTATACTAAGTGTCTTAATTTCAGATATTATCTAAAATCAATTAGTTATGATAATCCTATATTTCGGAAATTGATTGTCTAACTAGTATAAGAAAAGTGTAGGTCTAAGGTCTAGGTTACTACCGTTACCTATCATAAGTCTCTAGAATTGTGGCATTTAATCCTAAATTCATTATGATATTTCCCCGGCAACGGCGCCAAAAATCTGATGGGGTTTCCGACCGATGTGCTAAATAGGTGTTGTTTTACCCTATGTTGATTATGAATAATTAAGGACTGTGATTGACTAATTGTCACATTTAGTCTCTATGGTGTCACTTAATCAGCCAGAACCTAAGGCAGAGTACCTATCGTGTAGCTAGTCTGTTGGAAAGTATCTACGATTTTATTAAATAAATATCGTACTCCCAGGGAAGTGGCAACGACTTAGTAGTAACTAGCATGTATTCCTAACTCCTATCTTATGATCCAGTTATGCAATCTTCATCAAATACTTTGATGAGAGGGTGATTCATTCTCCACTAGGTTTAAGTCTAATTAATCCTAGAAGTGTTTTATAGATGAGTTCTGATTCTATGTTATACTGTTCCTATATGTTGAATGACCTAAATTCGAGTATTTTAGACATGTCTTAGCCTGGATTGCAACTATGTTCTGTGTCTAAAGGCGTACCACATCCGAGGTTTCTAATAAACCGCCCTACCTTAATGACGGCCCTACTCACGGTTCGGGACGAAGGCATCCATGAAAGCCCTATGTCACTTCGGGGATCATACCGCTTGCCCTAGCCGCCGGCATAATCGGACTCGGCTCGGCTTCCCCTAGACTACTCTAACATGCAAGGTGTTCAGGAGGTTATTTTATCTAGCATGGCAGACACCAATACTAATTGATGCTTGTTAAACTAAACAGGTTATGATTAGACCGTGGTTAGGAGTTGTCTATAACCCTAACTTTAGTTTAAAAGAGCACATTAAACATGCAGACATAGTGAATATTTAGCATGTGGCTATTTCCGGAAAAACATAATAACGTCAACATATAAAACACCTATTCATAAACATCGTAATCTCGTATTCATAAATATATATTTAGAACAAAACAATAACAACATATAAGAGAGGGACATGGGGACTGATGCCATAAAGAAATCACCCTTTACGTAGTCTCGCCGACGGAGCGTACTACTGTATATGTCGTATTGCTCGCCCTGACTCTGCTCACCAGGACCTTCGGAGGATGCTTCCTCAGCCTAGTAACTGGGCTTTACCTTAATACCCAGCTTAAGACCAGCCCTGTGGACTGACTCTTCGAACGCCTAGAGCCCTCTTAGGATCTCCTAACGAAATCCCGGGTATTCTATGAATACCAGAAACGAACCTATCTATAGAAACCTAAGATCTGAGACTATTTCTCAGAAACAAAACCAAAACACTAATAAGAAAGAAAACTGAGATCCGAGTCTCTGAGTGAGTTGTGTACTAGAGAATTGTACACTGGACACCACTAAATGACTCAGATTGAGTGGAGAGGAATGAATTCAACTGCTGGAGGTCTGGGGTATTTATAGCAGCTTCCCCGAGTGAAAATCTCTGAAAAATTCGATGTGGGACAGCTTCTGGTGGCTCGGGACGCCCGTCCCGATCAGTTGACCAGGTCAGGACGCCTGTCCCGGGTCCTGGACGCCCGTCCCGGGTTCGGGACGCCCATCCTGAACCTTTGACCGAGTCAACATTTCCAAAAATTGCGTTTTTGCCCCAAAATTTGCTGTTTTCGTCTACTTTTCACCTGACACTTCCAAAATCATAAAAACTGTGAAATTAAGTGAGTAATGAACAATCAAGATCAAATTACCCTCGATTTCACCCAAATTCATACATAGAAACATGCTAAAAAAGTGATACGTTTTTCGCGTATCAACCGTGGTTAGGAATTGTCTATAACCCAAACTTTAGTTTAAAAGAGCACATTAGACATGCAGACATAGTGAATATTAAGCAGGTGGCCATTTCCGGAAAAACATAACAACGTCAACATATAAAACAAGTATTCATAAAAATCGTAATCTCATATTCATAATCAATTTTTGGAACAAGACAATAACAACATATAAGAGAGGGGTATGGGGACTGATGCCATAAAGAAATCACCCTTTACGTAGTCTCGCCGATGGAGCGTACTGCTGTATATGTCGTATTGCTCGCCCCGACTCTGCTCGCCAGAACCTTCGGAGGACGCTTCCTCAGCCTAGTAACTGGGCTTTACCTTAATACCCAGCTTAAGCCCAGCCCTGTGGACTGACTCTTCAAACGCCTAGAGCCCTCTTAGGATCTCCTAACGAAATCCTGGGTATTCTATGAATACTAGAAACGAACCTATCTATCGAACCCTAGGATCTGAGACTAATTCTCAGAAACTAAGAAAAACTAAAACAAAAAAAAGAAAGAAAGAAAACTTCTACTGAAATCCGAGTCTCCGAGTGAGTTGTGTACTAGAGAATTGTACACTGGAAACCACTGAATGACTCAGATCGAGTGGAGAGGAATGAATTCAACTGCTGGAGGCCTGAGGTATTTATAGCAGCTTCCCAGGGTGATTTTTCATCAAAATTTCGATGTGGGACTTGATCTTGGGGTTCAGGACGCCCGTCCCGGATTGGGACGCCTGTCCTGGTCTGTTGACTAGGTTGGGACGCCCATCTCGAGTCCTGGACGCCCGTCCCGGTGCTTTGACTGGGTCGGGACGCCCGTCTTGAGCCTTTGACCAAGTCAGCATTTCCAAAAATTGCGTTTTGCCCCAAAATTTGCTGTTTTCGTCTACGTTTCACCTAACAGTTCCAAAATCATAAAAACTGTGAAATTAAGTAAATAATAAACAATTAAGATCAATTTACCCTCAATTTCACCCTAAATCATATATAAAAACATGCTAAAAAGGTGATACGATTTTCGCGTATCAGATAACCCCCACACTTAGCTTTTTGCTTGTCCTCAAGCAAAGTCTACCTGAAGTTAGCGATTCTAAACCATATGTGCATTCCTAGTCATGTTTTTATTCCAAAAATTCTTCAGATAATTCTTAACACAAGTCTGACGGGTTAGGTTGCTATGACAAGGTCTCAAATATCTCTAGTAGTTTGTTAGGGTTGAGCAGAAAGTAACTTAACAACTAGGTTGAACTTTTCTCTTAGTCATAAGGTCTTCCTGATGTGTAGTGTGTGTACTAGTCCAGATCAGATAGTCAACACAATAAACTCTTGTCTTATTTGCTACCATATAACACTTCGACCTATTGCTAGACACACTGACAATAGATAACTTTTCTGAGTTCTGAGCCTTGGTGATCAGATTTTTACTTATTTAGCGCTTATTGATGATTTTTTTTTCTTTTATAGCTTTTCCCGGGTATTTTGAGTCTGCTTAGAACACGTCAACTTCAACTACCCATGTAGCGAGTCCCACTCCGATGACTCCCAGATCTGCACGACCGAAGGGCATCAGGCTTTAAGTTCCCTGAAGGAGTGGTGCTCGAGTAGCGAAGGCCACTGGCAAACTACCCTTATTTAATTAACTTTCTTTAATTTCTTTTCACTTTTAGCTCAGAGTCTCATCTAGTCATTCTAATTGTCAAAACATCCACAACTGGTCTAATTTTATCTGGTTAAGTCTCAAAAAGGTAATTGGTTGAGGTCTCTAATCCAGACTAAGTTGTGCTCAATTATCAGGACTTCCCTATTTCTAATCAATAGGTTCAGCAATAGTCATCAATTATCTCCTACTAACCATAACATACTACCTACATATCATAGACATAAGCAATTGTTTAACCAGGCATACTGCATTTAGAAGTCTGAAAGACGGAAAATTTTTAAAAATTTTGGAAGGGTGTGAAAATATGGGGAAAACAAGCAAAAGCATGCAAAAATTTTTGCAAACTGCTACAGTGCACCGTGCACTGCTACCCCACACTTAATTCTGACACTGTCCTCAGTATTCATGCATATCTAATTACCCCACACTTATTTGAAAACAAGAAACAAAATAGAAAAGATTCTTACCCCACACTTATTCAACTAACTACGGGTAAGAAGGAATATGGAAATAACAAAACAAGAAATAAAATGAAAGAGATACTCCCTTAGTCTGTGAAGTCCACAGTCTGCTCGGACGAGTCAAACGGCTCTCTATAAATCTTCAGGCGTTGTCCGTTTACTTTTTGAATAATGCCGTCAGAATCCATGATGTCACATGCTCCGAAAGGTGATACTTCCTTGATTGTGAACGGTCCTGACCAACAGCTACGCAGCTTTCCTGGGAAAGATTTGAAACGTGAGTTGTACAACAATACCTTATTGCCTGGTTCAAAATTTTTCTAGGCTCTGAGTCGTCTGTCATGCCGGAGTTTACTTGTCATCTTGAACTGATGTGAGTTCTCATAGGCTTTGAGCCTCCACTCATCCAGTTCGTTGAGTTGTAGAATCCGGTGTTCCTTAGTTAAATTATCATCGAGATTGCATTTTTGCACTGCCCAGTAAGCTCTATGTTCAAGTTCAACCGGAAGGTGGCATGCTTTTCCGTAGACTAGTCGATAGGGTGAGAACCCCGTAGTGGTCTTGTATGCTGTACGGAAGGCCCATAATGCATCCTCCAGTTTATTGGCCCAATCCTTACGGTTAACACCCACGGTCTTTTCTAGGATTCTCTTTATTCCCCTATTGGTTACCTCAGCCTGCCCGTTGGTTTGAGGATGGTAGGCTGTGGAAATGCGATGCTGAATTCCGTACTGCTGGAGTACCTTCTGCAATTGAGAGTTGCAGAAGTGCGTACCTCGATCACTGATTAGGGCTTTTGGACATCCAAACCTGGCGAAAATCTGCTTAAGGAATTTGCATACGGCTCTAGCATCATTAGTAGGTAGGGCCTGTGCCTCAGGCCATTTTGAAAAATATTCTACGGCTACTAAGATGTACTTCATACCAAAAGAGGAAGGAAACGGACCCATGAAATCTATACCCCATATGTCAAATATTTCTACACTTTGAATTGCCTGTTGGGGTAGATTATCTCGAGAAGATATGGTTCCAGCTTTCTGACAGGCATCGCACGATCTTGTGAATGCTGCGGCATCTTTGAATATGGTAGGCCAGTAAAGCCTGCTTCTAATACTTTTCGGGCGGTATTAGCTGCAGCTAAGTGACCGCCTGTTGGTCCGCAGTGACATGTTCCAGAATTTGGAACCTTCTTCTTGAGAGACACATCTCTGATCATCTGATCTGCACATATTCGAAATAGAAAAGGATCTTCCCAATAGTAACCATTTCAAGTCAGCAAAGAATTTTCTTCTTTGTTGAGCAGTGATATCACTAGGGAGAGTCCGGGCTGCCAAGTATTTGCTATATCTGCAAACCAAGGGGTGAGAAAATAGCAAATAATGCACATAGATTCTCATCTGGAAATTTATCAGATATGATTGTTTCATCAATGGCTTCTAGGGTCGGATTCTCTAGCCTGACAGGTGGTCTGCGGCTAAGGTTTTCGCCCTTTCTTATCCCGAATTTCTATGTCGAATTCTTGAAGCAATAAAACCCATCTAATTAATCTTGGTTTTGCGTCGGTTTTTATTGAACATGTATTTTAATGCAGAATGATCAGTATAACAATAGTTTTAGATAGGACTAGATAAGATCGAAACTTATCAAATGCATATACTACTGCTAATAATTCCTTTTCTGTCGTAGTGTTTTCCTGAGCATCAGTTAAGGTTTTACTAGCATAATATTACCCGAAATTTCTTATCATGTCTTTGTCCTAAAACTACTCCTACTGCATAGTCACTAGCATCACACATAAGCTCAAAAGGTAGACTCCAGTCTGGTGACGTCATGATAGGTGCAGTAGTTAAGAGTTCCTTAAGTCTATTAAAAGCTTTAGACATTTCTCATCAAGACAAATGGAACATCTTTTCCGAGTAAATTGGTCAACGACCTGGCTATTAATGAAAAATCTTTTATAAACCTACGATAAAAGCCAGCGTGTCCCAAAAAACTTCTAACGGCTCTCACATTTTTGGGAGGAGGTAGTTTCGAAATAACTTCAATTTTTGCCTTGTCTACTTCCATACCTAGGTGTGAGATCTTATGTCCTAAAACGATTCCCTCTCTTACCATGAAGTGGCATTTTTCCCAATTTAAAACCAGGTTAGATTTTATACAACGTTTCAACATTAACTCCAAGTTCTTTAGACAAACCTCAAATGAATTACCAAAAATAGAAAAGTCATCCATAAATACTTCCATAGATTTTCCTAACATGTCCTCAAAGATAGCAGTCATACAACGTTGAAATGTAGCAGGTGCATTACATAAACCAAAAGGCATTCTTCTATATGCAAATGTTCCAAAAGGGCATGTGAATGTAGTTTTATGCTGGTCCTCAGGGGAAATAGGAATTTGAAAATAACCAGAAAACCCATCAAGAAAGCAATAAAACATGTGTCCAGATAATCTTTCTAACATTTGGTCAATAAAAGGAAGGGGAAATGATCTTTTCGTGTGGCCGTATTTAATTTTCTATAGTCTATGCATACACGATGACCAGTTACAGTTCTTGTAGGGATTAGTTCATTATGCTCATTCCTAACAACTGTTATACCGCCTTTCTTAGGTACTACCTGCACCGGGCTTACCCACTCACTATCTGAGATAGGGTAGATAAGTCCTGCATCTAACAGTTTAATGACTTCTTTCTTAACAACATCACACACATTAGGATTCAACCTCCTTTGAGGTTGCACACATGGCTTATACTCATTTTCTAGAAGAATCTTATGCGAACAAAAGCTTGGATTAATACCTGGGATGTCTGCAATTTTGTAGGCAAAGGCTCTTCTATACTTTCTGCACATGTCCACCGTCATCCTCCTTTGTTCTGCAGTCAGATCAGCTGCAAGAATAATGGGAAGTTTCTTGTTGTCATCTAGGAATTCGTAGCACAGATGAGTGGGTAGTTCCTTCAGTTCCAAGTCTGGTGGATCTTCAAACGAGGTTCGTTCTTTCTTCATCTCATCATCACCTATCTCAGTGAAACTATCAGAAGTAATTTCATTTTCAGAAGAGCTAAGTTCAGGCTCCTCTAATTCTAGGGAGTCCTCACTTAGAACTTGATAGCTTGAGCATAGGTCGTCACGTTAATTGTAATCAAGTGTTCCATGGCATCCACACAAAACAAGTGTCATCTAAATGCATGGGATACCTAAGGGTTCATTTAGATCAAAAGTGAGTGTCATTTCCTACCCTTAACTTGATTTGACCATTACTGACGTCTATTAATGCTTTTGAGGTAGCTAGAAATGGTCGACCTAGGATCAGGGGCACTCCTCCTTCCCCATTCATATCCATGACAACAAATCCACAGGAAACAAATTTTCCGACCTTTACTAAGAGATCTTCAATTATTCCCTTGGGGATTTTGACTGTCCTATCTGCAAGTTGTATGCACATCCTAGTCGTTTTCAAATCATGCAATCCTAATTTATCAAATAAACTAGATGGCATAAGATTGATACTAGCTCCTAAGTCTGCTAATGCATGCATGTTAGTAATATTTCCAATTGTACATGGCAAGGTAAAACAACCAGGATCTTTCTGTTTAGACGGTAGTTTATTCAACAGACCGCCGAACATTCTTCATTAAGAACCACCTTGTCCATGTCAAATTTTCTTTTATTACTAACAACTTCTTTTAAAAACTTAGCATACTTTGGCATTTCAGAAATAACATCAAGTAAAGGTAAATTAACATGAATCTGACTAAAATTCTTAAGAAACTTTTCAAATTGCTCCTTATCTTTATTGTGCATAAGTCTGGCAGGGTAAGGTACTTTTGGCCGGTACTCAGGAATAAACTCCGTCTTCCCTTTCCTTGCTACTTCGATTTCGACATCCGTCGGCGTTGGGTCCTTGGAGCCTTCTTCTGGTTCCTGCACAAGAATAGGAGGGTCAGATGGTTTGGGTGGAGATGGAGATAGAATTTTACCAGATCTTAGAGTGATAGTCTTGCATTCAGTTTGAGGGTTGGTCTCAGTGTTGCTTGGTAGCGTTCCCTGGGACCTGTGAGAGAAATGGGTGGATAGCTGACCCATTTGTCTCTCTAAAGTTTGTATAGCAGCTTGTGTGTTTCTGATTGTTTGCTCGGTCTGCTTCTGTCTATTCTCGTTCTCTGCTGGATTCTTTCCGCGTGAGCTTCTTGGATCTTCTGTTGATTCTATCATTTCCTTGTTAGAGTCGGAAATGCTCTTCAGCATGTCTCTGAATTCTTGCATGGGGTCAGCTGGAACGATGTAGTTCCTTGGTGCAGGCAGAGCGACTTGCTGGTTCTGCGGATATGGCAGTTGCTGAGGTACTCTTTTCTGGAAGTTAGTAGTCCCGGATTGTTTCTCCAGCTAAATCCCGGATGGTTCTTCCAAGTGGGATTGTAGGTATTTCCTATAGGAGCAGAATTCACTGCGTCCACTTGTTCCATATCCTTGGAATAGTTAATATCCCATTACCATAACAATCCCACTGAAATGTGGTCCTTGGCAAAATTCGCAGACTTGGTATACTGACTGAATGCTTTTCCCTGTTGGAAGGCATTCAGCTGATTAGTAATGCTGGCCTTCAGTGCCTCTAATTGATCATCAGTGGAGGCAACGACCGCATTTACTGGTTGCTTCTTAGCTCGGCCACTTGTGCGCCAATTCTTGCTGTTCCTGTAGAGTCTCTCCAGAGCGTTTCTAGCATCTACATCACTCATTCCATTGAAACCGCTCTGGGGATTAAGTCCATCAAGAATTTGCTTACCCATGTCTGACATACCCCCGTAAAATTGCTGAATCAGCAATGCCTAGGTAAGTCCATGTTGGGGGCAGAGCCTGAGTAGCTCCTTGAATCTGTCCCAAGCTTCGATCACTGTCTCATCAGCAGCTTGAGTGAAACTAGACAGAGCCCTTCGATATTCTAGGACTCTTGCTGCAGAGTAGTACTCTTCTAGGAAGGTTTTGCTTAACTCGTCCCAAGAGGTGATGGAGTTAGTAGGTAGCTGGGCCAACCATCTCTTTGCTCTGTCCCCCAGTGAGTAGGGAAAAAGGTTGAGTTTAGTTACTTCTGCAATATGATCTCCCTTGAGGCCTTCGGAGAGAGATGAGAAATCATATAGGTGTTCCAGCGGATTCTCGGCTGCAGTTCCTCCTGATACGCGAAAATCGTATCACATTTTTAGCATGTTTTTATATATGTTTTAATGTGAAATTGAGAGTAAATTGACATTAATTGTTTACTATTTACTTGATTTCACGGTTTTTATGATTTTGGAAGTGTCAGGTGAAAAGTAGACGAAAACAGCAAATTCTGGGGCAAAAACGCAATTTTTGGAAATGTTGACCCGGTCAAAGGTCCGGGACGGGCGTCCCGAACCCGGTCAAACTTCCAGGACGGGCGTCCTGAACCAGGACGGGCGTCCCGAACCTGGTCAATGAATCAGGACGGGCGTCCCGAGCCGCCAGAAGCTGTCCCACATCGAATTTTTCAGAATTTTTCACTCCGGGAAGCTGCTATAAATACCCCAGGCCTCCAGCAGTTGAATTCATCCCTCTCCACTCGATCTGAGTCATTAAGTGGTTTCCAGTGTACAGTTTTCCAGTACACAACTCACTCAGAGACTCAGATCTCACTTTTCTTTCTTATTAGTGTTTTGTTTTAGTTTCTGAGAAATAGTCTCAGATCTTAGGTTTCTATAGATAGGTTCGTTTCCGGTATTCATAGAATACCCAGGGTTTCGTTAGGAGACCCTAAGAGAGCTCTAGGCGTTCGAAGAGTCAGTCCACAGGGCTAGGCTTAAGCCCAGGACGTAAGGTAAAGTCTAGCTACTAGGCTGAGGAAGCGTCCTCCGAAGGTTCTGGCGAGCAGAGTCAGGGCGGGCAATACGACGTATACAGCAGTACGCTCTGTAGGCGAGACTAAGTAAAGGGTGATTTCTTTATGGCATCAGTCCCCATACCCCTCTCTTATATGTTTTATTGCTTTGTCCTAAACATCAATTATGAATATCAGATTATGATTTTATGAATAGTTGTTTTGTATGTTGAAGTTATTATGTTTTTCCGGAAATAGCCACCTGCTAAATAATCATTATGTCTGCATATCTAATGTAGTTTCTTTTTAAACTAAAATAGGGTTATAGACAATTCCTAACCACGGTCTATTCATAACCTGTTTAGTTTAACAGGCATCAATTAGTATTGGTGTCTGCCATACTAGATAAATAACATGCTGAACACCTGGCTTGTTAGAGTAGTCTAGGTAGGCTGAGTAGAGCGTTATGCCAGCGATTACGAGCCTTCAGAGTGATCCCCGAAAGTGACATAGGGCTTTCATAACTGTCTTTGTTCGTACCGTGAGTAGGGCCGTTTACCTTAATGATAGGGGGCGGTAGCATAGAGACTCAGATGTGGTACACCTTTAGACACAGAACATAGTTGCATTCCAGGCTAAGATATCTAAAACACTCGAATATAGGTCAATCAACATATAGGAACAGTATAACATAGAATCAGAACTTATCTTTAAAATACTTCTAGGGTTAATTAGACTTGAACCTAGTGGAGAATGGATCACCCTCTCATCAAAGTATTTGATGAAGATTGCATAACTGGATCATAAGATAAGAGTTAGGATAAGAGGCTAGTTACTACTAAGCCGTTGCCACTTCCCTGGGAGTACGATAATTAACTTAGTAAAATCGTAGATACTTTCCAATAGACTAGCTACACGATAGGTACTCTGCCTTAGATTCTGGCTGATTAAGTGACACCATAAGACTAAACGTGACAATTAGTCAATCACAGTCCTTAATTAATCATAATCGACATAGGGTAAAATAACACCTATTTAGTACGTCAACCGGAATCGCATCACCTCCAAACTAAACCCGATTTATAATTAGCTGGATCACATTCGGTTTAAGATCATAGCGAGGGTTCCCAGGGATTCAGATGGCAGATGAGACTGGGATAGTTTGTGGCTGGATGTAGGATTCAAGGGTAGGTCTTTCAGCAGCCATTTCTGTTCTTCGCCTATTAGCTGTACGAATGAGACGTTCAGGATTCTCAACTGGTGTTTCAAGGTTAGCTTCCGAAGTTCGAGTCATGCAACTACAGAGAAGAATACGTTTTAGCCTGAGCAAACTGGTTAGTGGGGTTACAGGGAAAGTGAAAAATTAAAAATTCGAAAAAAGAGAAAACAAAACAAAACAACTATTCAATTATGAAAAGGAGATAACACAAAAGATAGGGAAAAGAGAACAACTTACCATTAAACAAGAAAAAGTACAATTTTTTTTCAGATTTTGAATTTTAACAAAATTTTTTTTCTTTTTGTATATTTCGAAAGCACTTAAATTCCCTCAATATGGTTCTAGAATAATTTTCTAAAATTTGATTATCCTAAATGTCTTAATTCCAGATAACATCTAAAATTAATTAGTTATGATAACCGGAAACTGATTGTCTAACTAGTGTAAGATAAGTGTAGGTCTAAAGTCTAGGTTACTACCGTTACCTATCATAAGTCTCTAGAATTTTGATCAGGAATCCTAAATTCATTATGATATCTCCCCGGCAACGGCGCCAAAAATCTGATGCGTTTCGATTGGTATGCTAAAAGATAGGCTTTATTTACCCATGTCGATTATGAGTAATTAAGGACTGAGTCTTACTAACTATCACTTAGCATTCAATTATTGTCACTTAATCAACCAGAACCTAAGGCAGAGTACCTATCGTGTAGCTAGTCTGTTGGAAAGTATCTACGATTTTATTAAGTTAAATATCGTACTCCCAGGGAAGTGGCAACTACTTAGTAGTAACTAGCCTTTTATCCTAACTCCTATCTTATGATCCAGTTATGCAATCTTCATCAATAACTTTGATGAGAGGGTGATCCATTCTCCACTAGGTTTAAGTTTAATTAATCCTAGAAGTGTTTTATAGATGAGTCCTGATTCTATTTTATAATGTTCCTATATGTTGATTGACCTATATTCGAGTATTTTAGACAAGTCTTGGCCTGGATTGCAACTATGTTCTGTGTCTAAAGGCGTACCACATCCGAGGTCTCTAATAAACCGCCCTACCTTAATGACGGCCCTACTCACGGTTCGGGACGAAGGCATCCATGAAAGCCCTATGTCACTTCGGGGATCATACCGCTTGCCCTAGTCGCCGGCATAACCAGGGACTTCGGACTCAATTGTTTGTAAATATTGATTGTTTGCATTTGGTTACTTTTATTTTTCAGTTTATTTTTATACTCATACTTGTGCTTAATTTTCTATTGATTTAATGTATGGGGGACGAATATTTGTGCATAGGCTGAATTTTATTTGAATATTATTGATATTGATCATTTGGTAATTTTCAGCTTGTGTATATCATTCATTCCTTAACGTGTGCTGTTTTGCATGAGTAAAACGCGCAAGGGCTCTCAAGCTACATTGCTGCCACTTGATCCAGAAATTGAGAGAACAACCAAGGCGTTAAGGAAGAAGAAATAAACCACAGATAAGGCAGCTATGGCAGAACAGTGTGAAATTCAACCTAAACATGTCTACAATCCAGTGGGTAATGGCAGATGATAGGGACCATGCCATTCGGCAGTATGCTATCCCTATGTTCAATGAATTGAATCCAAGCATTGTGCGATGGGAGATTGCCGTAGCACAGTTCGAGTTGAAACTAGTAATGTCTCAAATGTTGCAAACAGTAGGGCAGTTTGGTGGACTACCTGCTGAGGATCCACACTTGCATCTACGTTTATTCATGGAAGTAACTGTTTTAAGTTACCAGGGGTGACAGACGATTCTTTGAGGCTGAAATTGTTTCCATATTCCCTGAGAGACAAAGCTAGAGCATGGCTTAACTCTCTACCCTCTGGTAGTGTAACTACATGGCAGCAGCTTACTGAGAGATTTTTAATGAAATATTTTCCTCCTACAAAAACTGCTAGGTTAAGAAACGAAACTACCTCTTTTCATCAATTAGAAGAAGAATCATTGTACGAGGCATGGGAAAGATTTAAGGAGTTGTTAAGAAGATGCCCACATCACTAAATCCCACATTGCATTCAAATGGAAACATTTTACAATGGGTTAAATGCACACACACGAATGATAGTTGATGCTTCAGCAAATGGTGCATTATTGGCTAAAACATACAATGAAGTCTATGAATTACTCGAGAGAATTGCCAATAACAACTATCAATGACCTACAACAAGATTGCCAAGTGGAAGAAGGGTGGCTGGAGTGTTGGAGTTAGATCTAATAACTTCACCTTCAGCTCAAGTGTCATCCATGTCTAATATGCTGAAAACACTGAGTATCCAGCATCATAGCGGGCAGACGTCTGAGCAACCAAACCAGTCTAATGTAAGATAGGTGCAAGATGTGTGTTGTATCTACTGTGGTGAAGGACACTCTTTTGAGGATTGTGTTCACAATCCAGCATCAGTGTGCTACATGGGGAACCAAAACAGAGGCAATGGTTTACAATCCAATTCTTACAATCCTACTTGGCAGCAGCATCCCAACTTTTCTTGGAGAGACCAGGGGATGCAACACAACCAAGGTATGAACCAGAGGCCAATGTTCCAGCAACAGCAGTACCCCCAGCAGCATCAACAACTTCAGCAAAGGCCTCAACAACAACCACCACCACATTCAAATTCATTAGAAAATATGATGAGAGATTTTATGGCAAGAACGGACACAACCATTCAAGGCTTGACATCCACTGTGCGAAACCTTGAAACCTAGATGGGGCAGTTGGCTCAAGAATTGAAGAACATACCACAAGGGTCACTCCCAAGTGACACCGAGAATCCGAGGAGAGAAGGAAAGGAACGTTGCAAAGCGATGACTCTATGGAGTGGGAAAATACTGGAAGAACCAACAATCAAGCCTGGAGCAGTGGAGAAATCTAGTGAGCCCAACAAGGAGGACAAAGAAGAAGAAATTCCAGTAGATGAACCAGCCAAAGTGGAGCCCGATGCTGCAGCATCATCAATACCGCAGCAAAGCAAAGTTCCAAAGAGCAAACCAGTACAACCAAGGATGCCTTTTCCACAAAGGTTTGCTAAAAAGAAACAGGATGAGCAGTTCAAGAAGTTTCTGGACATTTTGAAACAACTGCATATCAACATTAGCCATAGAACAAATGCCCAACTACGCCAAATTTATGAAAGATATTCTTACAAAGAAAAGAAGGTTAGGTGAGTATGAAATTGTTGCACTAACCAAAGAATGTAGTTTCTTTTTGCAGGATAAGCTACCCCTCAAAATGAAAGATCCGTGGAGCTTCAATATTCCTAGCTCTATTGCAGATTCCTATTGTGGCATGGCATTATGCGATCTTGGCGCTAGCATCAACTTAATGCCCATGTCAGACTTTAAACAATTAGACATTGGTGAGGTAAGACCTACTACAGTAATGTTGCAACTAGCGGACAGGTCTATAGCCCATCCAGACGGGAAAATTAAGGATGTCCTGGTTAGAGTGGATAGATTTATTTTTCCAGCTGACTTTATTGTTTTGGATTATGAAGCAGATAGAGAGGTTCCAATTATTTTGGGAAGACCTTTCCTTGCTACGGGAAGGACTCTCATTGATGTTCAAAAAGGGGAACTTACCATGAGGTTTCAAGATGATAGAGTCACGTTTAATGTATTTAAGACCATGAAATTTCATGATGAAGGTGAGGATTGTTTTCACATATCCACTGTTGATTCTTTGACAAAGGAAGATGAAGAGCGGAAGAAATATGGAGATGATGCATTGGAAAGAGTATTGATGGAGGAAATGTTGCACGATGATGGCAATGAGGAAGAAGAAGAATATTCAGCGTGGTTAGAAGCAAATTCTCATGGTTTCAAATTTAGCGCGCAATTTGAATCCTTGGACTTGTCTTCTCGGAAGATAAAAGTAACAAAACCTTCTGTGGAAGAACCACCTGAGCTGGAACTGAAGTCATTGCAGCAACATTTGAAGTATGGATTTCTGGGTGCACACTCAACTCTGCCTGTGATTATTTCAGCATTGTTGGATGCTGAACAAGAAGAAAAATTGCTTGGAGTTCTGAAGCAGCATAAGAGAGCTATGGGCTGGACCATAGCTGACATAAAAGGTATAAGTCCAACCTTATGCATGCATAAAATCATTTTGGAAGAAAATTCCAAAAATTCGATTGAGGGGCAAAGAAGATTGAACCCATTATGAAGGAAGTGGTAAAGGAGCAAATTATTAAGTGGTTGGATTTTCGCATAATTTATCCTATCTCTGACAGTTCTTGGCTAAGTCCTGTACAATGTGTGCCCAAGAAAGGGGGAATTACAGTGGTGAAGAATGAAGATAATGAATTAATTCCCACCAGAACCATCACGGGATGGAGGATTTGCATTGACTATAGAAAGCTCAACAAAGCCACACGGAAAGACCACTTCCCACTGCCCTTCACTGGCCAAATGTTGGATAGGTTGGCTAGACGTGATTATTATTATTTTCTGGATGGTTATTCTGGTTACAACCAGATTGCTGTAGCACTAGGGGACCAGGACAAAATGACTTTCATTTGTCCTTATGGTACATTTGCATTTAGAAGGATGCCGTTCGGGTTATGCAATGCTCTAGCAACGTTCCAACGTTGTATGATGGCCATTTTCACAAATATGGTGGAGCAGTACTTAGAAGTTTTTATGGATGACTTCTCCGTATTTGGAGACTCTTTCGATGAATGTTTAGAGAATTTGGCCAAAGTGCTTAAACGATGCGAGGACACCAACTTAGTCCTCAACTGGGAAAAGTGTCACTTCATGGTTCGAGAAGGTATTGTATTAGGTCATCGGATTTTGAAGAAAGGCCTTGAAGTGGACCGACCAAGGATAGAGGTGATCGAGAAATTACCAACCCCTACGACCGTGAAACACATTAGAAATTTTTTGGGACATGCGGGCTTCTATCGAAGATTCATCAAAGATTTTTCAAAGGTATCTAAGCCCTTATGTAAGTTATTAGAAAAAGATAATGTGTTTTCTTTTGATGCAGCCTGTGACGCAAGATTTGAGGAGCTTAAACAGAAGCTAATTTCAGTCCCTATTATCATAGCACCAGACTAGAGTCTGCCATTTGAGCTAATGTGTGATGCCAGTGACTATGCAGTTGGTGCATTTTTGGGGTAGCGGCGAAACAAGATGTTTCATTCCATCTATTACGCCAGCAAGACACTCACCGAGGCTCAGGTAAATTACACTGTTACTGGAAAAAGAGTTGCTTGCTGTTGTATTTGCCTTTGATAAATTCAGGTCCTATTTGGTGGGCACGAAAGTGATAGTCTACACCGATCATTCTGTCATCAAATATTTAATTGCAAAGGACTCAAAACCAAGGCTCATTAGATGGATCCTACTCCTACAAGAATTTGATGTGGAAATCAAGGACAAGAAAGGAGTAGAAAATCAAGTAACCGACCATCTATCTCGATTGGAACAACAAGAGGGATCTCAAATCCCCATTAATGAACATTTTCCAAATGAACAATTGCTGGAAATTCAAGAAGATATGAAAATGCCATGGTATGCTGACTTTGCTAATTATTTGGCCAGTGGTGAAATGCCATCGAATTTCTCATACCAAGAAAGAAAGAAGTTCCTCCATGATGTAAAAAGTTATTTTTGGGAGTTCAAACAATGTAAAGACCAAATGATTCGGAGGTGTGTAAACGACGATGAAATTGAGGATATCATTTTTCAATGTCACAACTCACCTTGCGGAGGACATTTTGGAGGGTCAAGAACTGCAGCAAAGGTACTACAATCTGGTTTCTTTTGGCCTTCATTATTTAAGGAATGTTATGAGTTTATGGCAAAGTGTGATCGCTGCCAAAGGGTAGGAAACATCTCACGGAGAAAAGAAATGCCTCTTACCAACATGTTAGAAGTTGAACTTTTTTATGTATGGGGTATTGACTTCATGGGACCTTTTCCCCCTTCTTTAGGAAAATTATACATTTTAATGGCAGTAGACTATGTTTCAAAGTGGGTGGAAGCCGCAGCATTCCCCACCAATGATTCCAAAGTCGTGATGAATTTTCTAAGGAAAAATATTTTCACACGATTTGGAACTCCACGGGCAATTATTAGTGATGAAGGAACTCATTTTATTAACGGGTGGCTACGTGTCATGTTAGCCAAATATAATGTTCGTCACAAGATTGCTCTACCTTATCATCCTCAAACCAACGGACAAGTAGAATTTTCCAACCGAATCATTAAAGGTATACTTGAGAAGGTGGTAAACCCTAATAGAAAAGATTGGTCAAAAAGGTTAGATGATGCTTTATGGGCCTATCGAACAACTTTTAAAACTTCAATTGGAATGTCTCCTTATAGACTTGTTTTCGGGAAAGCTTGTCATCTACCAGTAGAATTAGAGCACAAGGCATACTGGGCACTGCAGCATCTTAATCTAGACATGAATGCTGCCAGAGATAAGAGAATGCTGCAGCTTTTAGAATTGGATGAGCTGAGACTGTTTTCTTATGAAAATGCCAAATTATACAAGGAAAAAATGAAGAGATGGCATGATGAACACATCCAACCAAGGAATTTTGAAATTGGACAACAAGTTCTGATATTTAATTCAAGATTAAAATTATTTCCAGGCAAATTGAAATCGAGATGGACCGAGCCATACACAATTGAACAAATATATCCTTATGGAGTGGTCTTGGTCGCAGGCAAAAATGGGGTCAAATTTAAAGTCAGCGGGCATAGGTTGAAACTCTATAGAGATGGTGACCTAGAACAAAATTTTGCTTCTCTATCATTGGTCAATGATGAATAATTAAGTAGACCCAACACAAGTGAAAAACTCCAAGTGAACACTTTCCATTTTTGTCTTATTTTATTTCTGTTTCTTTTTGTTTATTTATTATTTCCGTCAGTTGCTTTAATAGTGTCGGGTACCTTGTACCCGATCACTGTTTGTTCTTTTTGTTTTTGTTGTTTTCTTTGTTTTTCTTTTTTAGAATGGGGGATGACTTACACATTTTGTATATATATTTGGCCAAATATATACACAAAATCTAGATAAGGAGACAAAGCATTTAAAGCAGCAAAATGGATAAGTGGAAAGTCCACTCACCTTTATGACTCTCGGGTAGAGTCAAACATAGTGGGAAGGGGCGTCTGTCAGGAATAAAGGCAACTTTTCAGTTGCCAAATACACTTCCAATGCCTTGGAACATGTAAGTATTTTTATTATTATTTTATTTTTAGTCTTTTCAGAAATATGAGTACTACCTAGTTCAAGAAACCGAAAAGGCACAAACATTCTTTTATTTTGGACACATTTGCACAACTGAAGAGTTAGGATTTTTTTTAAAAGACTACAACAGTTACTTCCATATTCTCTCAAACTTCCATTTTTCAAAACTCTTTCTATTCTTCCACATTCCTCTCAAGCCCGACAATAACCACAACCACATTTCTTCAAGACGAGCTTCAAGCACTCTACAAACTGAAGGTATGTTTTCTCTGATAAATCTGAAGAATATGTTGCAGTACAAAAGATGGATAACCCAATCTGGGTTAACCATATATATATATATATTTTTGAAAAACTAGGGTTACTGCTCACTGCTTTATGCGTCTATCGTGCGATTTTTTGTTCGGATTTGAAAATTCCAGTTGAAAACTTGGGGCTTTTTCTTTTGGAGTAGGTACATTGTTGGATTTGTTGTTTTTTGCTTATGGGTTTAACATGTCCGTACGGAAAATGGTGTTTTTCTTTGAGCACGTGTTGTCTTATTTTCGGGTCATGTTAATGTGTACTTGGTTTGAGGAATGCAAGTTTCTGTTTCAGTAATAGGGTTTGTTATTTCCAGATCTGTTGTTATTTTTTGTTCTGTTGCTTTATCAAATTATTTTTTTTGGTATAAAGTTTGTTTTTAAGAAAAATGAGCTTATTTTTAGAATGGGTGTAGTGCTTTCTCTGTTTATTCTTGATTTTTTGTGTGAAATCTGTTACCCATTTGTTATTTCCGAAATCATTTGAGATATTTGCGTCTGGATCAGTACTGACTTTTACGAATGGGGATGATTTGAATCTACTGAAGGTTTTGTGTCATTTTATTTCTTCTGTGATAAGTTGAGTTGCGAGCATGTTTATTTGAGAAAAGGTTGTGACGGCCTTGATTGTTTTTGAAATTGGGAATTTATTTTTTCTTTTTCTGTTTTGGCTACGGCCTATCTTTGCATTTGATTCTTACATTTGTTATTTTTTTAGATGCCGAGAATTAAGCAAGTAGCACAAAAATGTACTAAGGAACAATTTTCCTCCTTAGACGCTGAGTCTAGATTTCAGGAATTGTACTCAGGAAAATAGTACCTAGCCGACCTAGGTTTTGTACTTAACGGGGAAATGCTGTATCCTCTTCCGAAGGAGTGTAGAGACGTCATCCGTATCCTGTGATGGAACAGCTTTACTCTCAACGTGTGGAGCTAGATCCCTCCATTGTCCGAGAATTTTACACAAATTTATGGCCGAACAATGTGTATTCGGTCTTTGTCCGAGAATGCTCCGTTGCTTTGAACCCAAGAGCGGTCAACCAGCTCTTCAATCTGATGAACTATGTAAATGGCGCTGATGACTTTTATTCCTATCTCGCTAACTTAACCGATGATACCTGCGATAAATTGCTGCAAGAAGTCACTGTTCCTGGAACACAGTAGTCCTTGTCTAAGCAAGGCAACAAGACATACCGCTGGGAGTTTTTGACGAACGAAGCCAAAATTTGGTTTTATTTTGTTAGGCATTCTTTGATGCCTACTGGACATACTTCATCACTAAATGTTGAGCGCATTGTTCTGTTGGCCTGTATTGTGAAGGCCCGTCCAATTAATATTGGTAAACTGATATGTGAACAAATTCGTGCATGTGCTAACAAGAAAAGTGGGGAAATGTTTTTCCCCACTTTGATTTGCTTATTATGTAGGGCTTCCGGAGTAGCGGTAGCCATAGAGGACACTGATTTCTACCCTCAAGGAACCATCTCAGCATATGACTTAAAGCAGAATCCTCCCCTCAGCACCGCAACCACATCCACCTAACAGCACTCAAACTCCTGCGACCCAAACTCCATTTTCTGCCACACTGAATGCTCCAGCAACATCTTCCATGGATGCTCCGGTAATGACTGTGGCACAACTCTTTGCACAGTAGCAACTTTATTGAAAATATGCGAGGGACCGTGATGCTGCCTACTTCTGAGCATTGTCGCGGCAAAGGTAATAATTTGGTAACCCTTGGCCGACCTTCCCACAACAGCTCCTACTTGACGAAGATCCAAACAAAATGGACGATGATATTAACATTCTCTAAGGCACTCCCGGCTCAATAGGAGTAGTTCTGGGTCTGTACATATTAACCTGCTGAGCAGGGCTGAACACTTTCTTTTCTTGCGTTATTTTGTTATCTGAACCTTTTCTGCTGCCTGTTTTCTTTTTGTTTTGCAATGAGGACATTGCTTCTCCTTGAGTTTGGGGGAGGGTGTCCTCTGGCCAAAAATGCTGATATCTTTGTCCTAAAGCTTTAATGATATCTCTTTTATGTTATGTCTGTTTCAAAATGATCTGAATGAATGAATGTCTACTTGGAATGAATGTCTAATTGTACTTTATGGAATGAATGATTTAGCATAAAAGAGCTGATTGCATGAATGCGGCAGCATTTACATGTGTCCCAGTAGAACATTGGCTTTAGCAGGATTAGGACAGACTTTAGGACCCGATTAATGATGAAATCTTAAAACTAAAGTACATTCTTGTAGACTTTGTACCAATTTTTTTAGAATAATTAGGTATTAGTTGACTCTAAGTAAAACTTATTTTTACTCCCTATCTTTTACACAATAGTCCAGACTTAGACTAATTTCTTTGTTCATAAAAAAGAATTAGCTTGGTATGAAGACACAGAATTTTTAGGATCATTTATATATACCCCTTGAGGTGAAATTCTAGTAAACTCAGTAGCATTGAAATGATTAAGGCACATTTTTTTGAAACGATTGAGCCTTTCAAGCCTAACCCTGATAAATATATTTTTTCCTAGTGAACCAAGTCGAGCCTAGCCTAATTTCTTTGGATACCCACATCGAACAGATGAGCCACTTTTTCCAAATTATTTGTTTATATCCTTTCTTTGCCACCTAAAACTTAATCTCAGTCTGCTTAGAATATGTTTAAAAATAAGTTTGAGGGTGCGAGAAAGGTAGAAAAAGAAAGAATTTTTGGGGAAAAACAAAGAAATCATAGAAATACTGCAGCATCCTAGAATTATGGCAGCTAAATTCTGAAATCACGAATGATAAGGGTGATGTATTTAAATGCTTGAAAAAGAGAGTAAAACTCTCTGAATACAGAAGTGAAAAAGAAATAAAGAGCAAAGCTCATTATTGAGGATGCCTATAAAAAATATGACTAAATGATAAATCATTTGCTGGAGCAAAAGTGAGAAAAAGGTAGACCCTCTACAGGAAAAATATATAAAATTACTTGCAGTAAGTGTATTCTGGGCAGATTGAGACTGAGTTCAAGCCTACTTTTACACAATAGTTCAGACTTAGACAATTTTCTTTGTTCATAAAAAAGAATTAGCTTGGTATGAAGACATGGAATTTTTAGGATCATTTATATATACCCCTTGAGGCGAAATTCTAGTAAACTCAGTAGCATTGAAATGATTAAGGCACATGTTTTTGAAATGATTGAGCCTTTCAAGCCTGATCCTGATGCATATATTTTTCCTAGTGAACCAAGTCGAGCCTAGCCTAATTTCTTTGGATACCCACATCGAACAGATGAGCCACTTTTTCCAAAATATTTGTTTATATCCTTTCTTTGCCACCTAAAACTTAATCTCAGTCTGCTTAGAATATGTTTAAAAATAAGTTTGGGGGTGCGAGAAAGGTAGAAAAAGAAATAATTTATGGGGAAAAACAAAGAAATCATAGAAATACTGCAGCAAAATGCTGCAGCATCCTAGAACTATGGCAGTTAAATTCTGAAATCACGAATGATAAGGGTGATGTATTTAAATGCTTGAAAAAGAGAGTAAAACTCTCTGAATACAGAAATGAAAAAGAAATAAAGAGCAAAACTCATTATTGAGGATGCCTATCAAAAAGATGACTAAATGATAAATCATTTGCTGGAGCAAAAATGAGAAAAAGGTAGACCCTCTACAGGAAAAATATATAAAATTACTTGTAGTAAGTGTATTCTGGGCAGATTGAGACTGATTTCAAGCCTACTTTTTATCTATATTTATCATACCTTAGCCTCAGCCCACATTACAACCAAAGTAAGACCTTTTTTATCTTTGTTAATGAGTTTGCTACATTAGTGGAGAGTGGTATAATAAATTACATTATGACAATACCAAATGTATCTTGGGATTATCAACTGCTAATTCATGAATACAAGAAACCAATAATTTGGACTATTCTATTCACACACACACTAGAGTAGAAATTCTTTGAGCTTGGGTTGGTTAATATTTGGTTATTCAACGAAGGATGGAACATGGTGTCTGCTTGAATTTTGAAATATTTCTCTCTGAAATCACTGGTCCTAGGTTTAGCTGAAACTGCTAAGCCAAAGTTTTTAGTGGGTATGCATATTTCATTTTGCTTTCGCATTGCTGCAGTATTGCTCGCCCGAGCAATGATTTAAGTTTGGGGGTGTGATAACTCTAGAATAATAGAGTTATTCACATTTACTTTGCCACGTTTTGCTTTAGAAATAACTGAATTTATTTGAAAATTGGAGTTAAAATGCGTTTATTTGATATTCTTTCTCTTTTTACTAAAAATGTGGTTTTATTGTCAATATGTCAATTTAATTTAATTAATTTCCAAATATTATTACGAGTTGTATTTATTGGATTATTATTTGAGATTTAATTTGGATTGATTTATTGTAACAAGGGTAAAAAGGGGATAAGATTTCAGATTTATTATTAAGCTATTTTCAGAATTTATTTTGTTTTAATGTATTAAAAACGTGGCAGCTGGAGCTGGAATCTCGCAGAGAATCCTGCAGCATGGAGGAAAAGGACAAAGAACTCAGAAGTCAGCTGGAATTAATTTTTGGATTATTCAATTTATTTGCTGAATATTATAAGAAAATTCCAGAAATATGGACAGATGGCAAATTGAGGTTGAATCTCGTTACAAGATGATACACTATATATACTTGCAAAATTGAGAGAAGAAAAAGCTTTTGGAGGATTAAACTCTTAGCCTTTTGAAGAGAGATTGGGTTTTATTCATTCTTAGATATAGTTCAGTAGCATTTTTGGTAGTATAGTTTAGCAGTTCTTTTTAGCTTTAGATTAATTTATGTAGGGAAAACCCCGAGAGTGAGCAGGGTGACTTGTTGAGTGTTCATCAGCTGAGCAGAAAAGACGTCGCGACATCAGTCAGAGGAGAATAGCACTGGGCAATCGTGATTAAATTGATCTGGGCAGTAGCGTGATCTTAGACCCGAGTAATTCTCTGCCCATTTCCTCATTATTGTTCATTGTCCTGTATAAATTCTTGCTTGAATATTGGGCATGAGTTGAAGGTGACTTTTATGAATTAATTAAAGTTGTTTTGTAATGGAATTATGTACCATAACGATGGGAGTATTTTTGTTACATTACTTTAATTTGTGGATTTCGTTATTTGATGCGTTCCGACTGATATACTAAAATAGGTGTTGTTTTACCCTATGTTGATTATGAGTAATTAAGGACTTAGCCTGACTAATTGTCACATTTAGTCTCTATACTGTCACTTAATCAATCAGAACCTAAGGCTGAGTACCTATCGTGTAGCTAGTATGTTGGAAAGTATCTACGATTTTAATTAGATTAATTATCGTACTCCCAGGAAAGTGGTAACGGCTTAGTAGTAACTATCCTCTTACCTTAACTCTTATCTTATGATCCAGTTATGCAATCGTTCATCAATATCTTTGATGAGAGGGCGACTCATTCTCCACTAGGTTTAAGTCTATTTAAGCCTAAGAGTGTTTTACAGATAATGTCCTGATTCTATGTTATACTGTTCCTACGTGTTGATTGGCCTATCTTCGAGTATTTTAGATATATCTTGGCCTAGATTGCAACTATGTACTGAGTCTAAAGGTGTACCACATCTGAGTTACCTGATAAACCACCCTACCTTAATGACGGCCCTACTCACGGTTCGAGCTAAAGGCATCCATGAAATCCCTATGTCACTTAGGGGATCATGCCGCTCGCCCTAACGCCGGCATAAACACACAAACTCAGCCTACTTAGACTACTCAAACAAACATGGTGATCTATAGGTTATTTCATCTAATATGGCAGACATTAATGCATCCCGACGGGGAAGTCCTAAATTAATGCCTGTTAAACTAAACAGGTTATGATTAGACCATGGTTAGGAATTGTCTATAACCCTACATTTAGTTTAAAAGAAACTACATTAAACATGCAGACATAATGAAAGTTAAGTTGGTGGCCATTTCTGGAAAATCATAAAGTACTTCAACATGCATAACAAATATTCATAAAATCATAATCCAATAGTCATAATAAATGTTTAGACGAACACAGTACATACATATAAAGAGAGGGCCAGGGGGACTGATGCCATAAAGTATTCACCCTTTACTTAGTCTCGCTGATGGAGCAACTGCTTGTATATGTTGGACTGCTCGACCCGACTCTGCTCGACAGAACCTTCGGAGGATGCTTCCTCAGCTGGACTTTACCTTAATACCCAACTTAAGCACAACCCTGTTGACTGACTCTTTGAACGCCTAGAGCCCTCTTAGGATCTCCTAACAAAACCTCGGGTATTCTATGAATACCAGAAACGAACCTATCTAGTTGTATCCTAGGATCTGAGACAAACTCTCAGAAATAAAGAACACGAGACACTATCTAAGAATATAAAGAAACCTATACTAAAACCTGAGTCGCTAAGTGACTTGTATACTATGGAAAACTGTATACTTGAAGTCACTAAATGACTCAGATTGAGTGGAGAGGAATGATTTCAACTGAGGAATGCCTGGGGTATTTATAGTAGGGGAGCTGGGTGATTTTCTCTCAAAATTTCGATGTAGGATTCTGAACTGGGGCTCGGGACGCCAGTCCTAGATCTAGGACGCCCATCCCGGCCTGTTGACCAGGTCAGGACTGCCGTCCCAAGTCCTGGACGCCCATCCTGGGTTCGGGATGCCCATCCCGACTTCCGAACTTATGAAAATCACGTTTTTGCCCCAAAATTTGCCATTTTCTTCTACTTTTCACTTGACACTTCCAAAATCACAAAAACTGTGAAATTGAGTTAATAACAATCAATTAAGAATGATTTAACATCAATTTCACCCTAAATTATTCCTTAAAAACATGCTAAAAATGTGATATGATTTATGCATATCATATAACCCCACACTTAGCTTTTTGCTTGTCCTCAAGCAAAGTCTACCTGAAGTTAGTGATTTTAAATCATAGGTGCAGTCACTTAAATTTTCTAGTCATGTTTTTACTCCAAAATTCTTCACTGAATCTGATAATTTACAACACAGGTCAGACTGGTTAAGTTGCTATGACAAGGTCTCAAATGTCTCTAGTAGATTATCATGGTCAAGCAGGTTAACAACTTAATAACTAGATTGAACTTTTCTCTCAGCCACAAGGTCTTCCTGATGTGTAGTGTGTGTACTAGTCTAGACTAGATAGTCAACACAATATACTCTCATCTCGATTCTTACCAGATAATACTTCGACCCGTCGCTAGACATACTAACAACAAACAACTTTCTGAGTTCTGAGCCTTGGTGACTAGATTTTTAATTAAGCATTTATTGATTTTTCTCTTTTATTGATTTTTCAGGGTATTTTTTGTCTTCTTTCACACGTCAACTTTAACTACCCATGTAGCGAGTCCCACTCCGATGACTCCCAGACCTACACGACCTTAGGGCATCAGGCTTTAAGTTCCCCTAAGGAGTGGTGCTCGAGTAGCAAAGGCCCATCGCCAAGGTAAACGGCCTTACTCACGGTTACTACTAAAGACAGCTATGAAAGCCCTATGTCACTTCGGGGATCATGCCTCTTGCCCATAACCGCCGGCATAAACGCTCTACTCAGCCTACTTAGACTACTCTAACAAGCAGGGTGTTCCGCAGGTTATTTTATCTAATATGGCAGACACCAATACTAATTGATGTCTGTTAAACTAAACAGGTTATGAATAGACCGTGGTTAGGAATTGTCTATAACCCTAATTTTAGTTTAAAAGAAACTACATTAGACATGCAGACATAATGAATATTTAAGCAGGTGGCCATTTCCGGAAAAATATAATAACTTCAACATATATAACAACTATTCATAATAATCAAAATCCAGTATCCACAATTACTATTTGGACAAACACAATAACAACATATAAGAGAGGGACAGGGGGACCGATGCCATAAAGATATCACCCTTTACGAAGTCTCGTCGATGGAGCGTACTGCTGTATATGTCGTACTGCTTGACCCGACTCTGCTCGCCAGAACCTTCGGAGGATGCTTCCTCAGCCTAGTAAATGGGCTTTACCTTAATACCCAGCTTAAGCCCAACCCTGTGGACTGACTCTTCGAACGTCTAGAGCCCTCTTAGGATCTCCGAACGAAATTCCGGGTATTCTATGAATACCAGAAACGAACCTATCTATTGAACCCTAGGATCTGAGACTATTTCTCAGAAACTAGAAAACGAAACACAAAAAGGAAAGAAAGAAAACTTATACTGAAATCTGAGTCTCCGAGTGAGTTGTGTACTCGAGAATTGTACATTGGAAACCGCTGAATGACTCAGATCGAGTGGAGATGGATGATTTCAACTGAGGAAGGCCTGGGGTATTTATAGCAGCTTTCTGGAGTGATTTTCTCTCAAAAATTCGATGTGGGACTTCAATTTCTGGTTCGGGAGGCCCGTCCCGATCGGTTGACCAGGTCAGGACAGCCGTCCCGAGTCCTGGACGCCCATCCCGACCTGTTGACAAGGTCAGGACGCCCTCCCAGAAGTCCGAACTTCTGAAAAATTGTATTTTTGCCCCGAAATTTGCCATTTTCTTCCACTTTTCACCTGACACTTCCAAAATCATAAAAACTGTGAAATTGAGTTAATAATGAACAATTAAGACCAATTTACCCTCAATTTCACCCGAAATCATGCCTAAAAACATGCTAAAAATGTGATATGATTTATGCATATCATATAACCCCACACTTATCTTTTTGCTTGTCCTCAAGCAAAGTCTACTCGAAGTTAGTGATTCTAAATCATAGTGCAGTCACTTAAATTCCTAGTCATATTTTTATTCCAAAAATTTATTCAGACAATTCTTAACACAAGTCTGACAGGTCAGGTTGCTATGACAAGGTCTCAAATGTCTCTAGCAGATTGTTATACTCAAGCAGAAAACAACTTAACAACTAGGTTGAACTCTTTTCTTAGTCACAAGGTTTTCCTGATGTGTAGTGTGTGTACTAGTCTCGACCAGATAGTCAACACAATAAACTCTCATCTTGACTGTTACTAGATAACACTTCGACCCGTCGTTAGACATACTGACAACAAACAACCTTCTGAGTTCTGAGCCTTGGTGATCAGATTTTTAATGATTTAGCACTTATTGACTTTTTTCTTTATAGATTCAGGGTATTTTGAGTCTGCTTAGAACACGTCAACTTCAACTACCCATGTAGCGAGTCCTACTCCGATGACTCCCAGACCCACACGACCTTAGGGCATCATGCTTTAAGTTCCCCGAAGGAGTGGTGCTCGAGTAGCGAAGGCCGCTGGCAAACTACCCTTATTTAATTAAAAACAAATTTCTGTTTCTTTTCACTTTTAGCTCAGAGTCTCATCTAGTAATTCTAATTGCCAATATATCCATAACTGGTCTAATTTTATCTAGGTAAGTCTCGAAAGGTAATTGGCTGAGGTCTCTAATCCAGACTAAGTTGTGCTCAGTTATCAGGAATTCCCTATTCCTAATAAATAAGTTCAAAATAGTCATAAATCATCTCCTACTAATCATAACACTCTACCTACATATCATAGACATAAGCAATGTTTAACCAATCATACTGCATTTAGAAGTCTGAAAGAATGAAAAATTTTGAAAAACTTTTGGAAGGGTGTGAAATTACGGGGAAAACATGCAAAATCATGCAAAAAAGTTTCAAACTACTACAGTGCACTGTGCACTGCTACCCCACACTTAAGTCTGACACTGTCCTCAGTGTTCATGCATAGCTAAACTACCCCACACTTATTTGAAAACAAGAAACAAAAACAAAACAAAGAACTCTTGCCCTACACTTATTCGACTAACTAAGGGTAAGAAGGAAAATAGATAAGACAAAACAATAAGGGTAATAGAAATACTAACACAAATAAGATAAAAAAAACAAAACATGAAGATAAAAATAAGAGGACAATAAAAGAGGAAGATGAGGATTAGAAAAACTCCCTTCATGTCGCGAGCAAAAGGGTCTTCTCTGATCTGTCAATTGGCTCTTCACCTTAGCCATGTGCTATTGCTGAGGTGTTTCTGACTCTGCAAGCTCTAGACATTAGAACGGATGACGTCAGCTCCAATCCTTCATTGTCGAGCTCCATGTAGTGGCATATCCATGTGAGGAATGACTCAAGCCCCAAGGACTGAAGCTTTGGCTAAGACGTGGTGGTATGAGGCTCCAGTGGTGTAGATCTGGGCCCCAAGTATTTGAAACTTCCTCGGGGAGGTTTCTCACAGCTGATTGTATGCAGGGGATGCAAGCTCATCCATTGCTATGCTTTTGATACAATGCCACATTCCTCTATATCCTTCGACCGTTCGATATCACTTGGTAGATCACTTGCTTGCACTGGTCTGGCTTTAATTGTTGCCAGTATCTCATCTGTTGATTCTGCGGGTAGGGGTGGTGCTTGGCAGACTTCAAAGATTAGATACATAGACTGAACATTTCTTCCTAAGACATTGGCACTCTGAATCTGTTATTTGGCAAGCATCACAGGACTGTATCAGAGATACAAAATCCTTGAATATGGTGGGTCAACAAGATTCTACTTCCAACACTTTCCGGACAGTGTTGATAGCAGTTAATTGGTCTCCCATAGATTCCTACAATGCTTCAGAATCATGTGGCCTTCGCCATCCGAGATACATCCTCTGACCACTTTACTCTGCAAAAATTTGAAATAGAAGAGAAATCTGCCCATTAGTAATTGATGGTTTTCCAGCCGATATGCTAAATAGGTGCTATTTTACCCTATGTTGATTATGAGTAATTAAGGATTGTGATTGACTAATTGTCGCATTTAGTCTCTAAGGTGTCACTTAATCAGCCAGAACCTAAGGCAGAGTACCTATCGTGTAGCTAGTCTGTTGGAAAGTATCTACGATTTTATTAAATAATTATCGTACTCCCAGGAAAGTGGTAACGGCTTAGTAGTAGCTAGCCTTTTATCCTAACTCTCATCATATGATTCAGTTATGCAATCGTCATCAATAATCTTGATGAGAGGGTGATCCATTCTTCACTAGGTTTAAGTCTAATCAGGCCTAAAAGTGTTTATAGACAAAGTTCTGATTCTATGTTATATTGTTCCTATATGTTGATTGACCTATATTCGAGTGTTTTAGACATGTCTTGGCCTGGATTGCAACTATGTTCTGAGTCTAAAGGTGTACCACATCTGAGTCTCTATGCTACCGCCCCATCATTAAGGTAAACGGCCCGACTCACGGTTCGGCCTAAAGACAGCTGTGAAAGCACTATGTCACTTCGGGGATCACGCCGCTGGTCCATAACCGCCGGCATAACACTCTACTCAACCTACCTAGACTACTCTAACAAACAGGGTGTTCCGCATGTTATTTTATCTAGCATGGCGGACACCAATACTAATTGATGCCTGTTAAACTAAACAGGTTATGAATATACCGTGGTTAGGAATTGTCTATAACCCTAATTTTAGTTTAAAAGAAACTACATTAGACATGCAGACATAATGAATATTTAAGCAGGTGGCCATTTCCGGAAAAATATAATAACTTCAACATATATAACAACTATTCATAATAATCAAAATCCAGTATCCACAATTACTATTTGGACAAACACAATAACAACATATAAGAGAGGGACAGGGGGACCGATGCCATAAAGAAATCACCCTTTACGAAGTCTCGCCGATGGAGCGTACTGCTGTATATGTCGTATTGCTTGACCCGACTCTGCTCGCCAGAACCTTCGGAGGACGCTTCCTCAGCCTAGTAACTGGGCTTTACCTTAATACCCAGCTTAAGCCCAGCCATGTGGCTGACTCTTCGAATGCCTAGAGCCCTCTTAGGATCTCCTAACGAAATCCCGGGTATTCTATGAATACCAGAAACGAACCTATCTATCGAACCCTAGGATCTGAGACTAATTCTCAGAAACTAAGAAAAATGAAAAACAAAAAGGAAAGAAAGAAAACTTATACTAAAATCTGAGTCTCCGAGTGAGTTGTGTACTCGAGAATTGTACACTGGAAACCACTGAATGACACAGATCGAGTGGAGAGGGATGATTTCAACTCTTGGAGGCCTAGGGTATTTATAGCAGCTTTCTGGATTGAAAATCTCCAAAACTTTCGATGTGGGACAACTTCTGGTGCTTCGGGACGCCCGTCCTGACCCGTTGACCAGGTCAGCATTTCCAAAAATTGCATTTTTGCCCCAAAATTTGCTGTTTTCGTCTACTTTTCACCTGACACTTCCAAAATCATAAAAATTATGAAATTGAGTAAATAACAATCAATTAAGACCGATTTCCTATCAATTTCACCCTAAATTATGCCTAAAAACATGCTAAAAAAGTGATGTGATTTATGCATATCAGATAACCCCACACTTAGCTCTTTGCTTGTCCTCAAGCAAAATCTACCTGAAGTTAGTGATTCTAAATCATATCTGCAGTCACTTAAATTCTTAGTCATGTTTTTATTCCAAAAATTATTCAGACAATTCATAACACAGGTCTGACTGGTTAGGCTGCTATGACAAGGTCTCAAATGTCTTTAGTAAATTGTTATGATCAAGCAGAAAACAACTTAACAACTAGGTTGAACTCTTTTCTTAGTCACAAAGTTTTCCTGATGTGTAGTGTGTGTACTAGTCTAGACCAGATAGTCAACACAATGAACTCCCGTCTTGACTGTTACCAGATAACACTTCGACCCGTCGTTAGACATACTGACAACAAACAACCTTCTGAGTTCTGAGCCTTGGTGATCAGATTTTTAATGATTTAGCATATAGCGATTTTTTTCTTTTATAGATTTTTCAGGGTATTTTGAGTCTGCTTAGAACACGTCGACTTCAACTACCCATGTAGCGAGTCCCACTCCGATGACTCCCAGACCTACACGACCTTAGGGCATCATGCTTTAAGTTCCCCGAAGGAGTGGTGCTCGAGTAGCGAAGGCCGCTGGAAAACTACCCTTATTTGATTAATTTTCTTCTGTTTCTTTTCACTTTTAGCTCAGAGTCTCATCTAGTCACTCTAATTGTCAATACATCCAGAACTGGTCTAATTTTATCTAGTTAAGTCTCGAAAAGGTAATTGGCTGAGGTCTCTAATCCATACTAAGTTGTGCTTAGTTATCAGGAATTCCCTATTCCTAATTAAATAGTTCAAAATAGTCATAAATCATCTCCTACTAATCATAACACTCTACCTACATATCATAGACATAAGCAATGTTTAACCAATCATACTGCATTTAGAAGTCTGAAAGAATGAAAAATTTTGAAAAAAGTTTTGGAAGGGTGTGAAAATATGGGGAAAACAAGCAAAATCATGCAAAAATTTCAAAAATTTTCAAACCACCACTACAGTGCATTGTGCACTACTACCCCACACTTAAGTCTGACACTGTCCTCAGTGTTCATGCATAGTTAAACTACCCCACACTTATTTGAAAACAAGAAGAAAATAAGAACAAAACAGATAGCTCATACCCCACACTTATTCAACTAACTAAGGGTAAGAGAGGAAATAAGGCAACATAACAAGAAGGATATCAAAACAGAACACAAAGCAATTAAAATAAAAGGAATATGAGGATTAGAAAAACTCCCTTCATGTCGCGAGCAGAAAGGTCTTCTCTGATTTGTCAATTGGCTTTTTACCTTAGCCATGTGCTATTGCTGAGGTGTTCTTGACTCTACAAGCTCTAGATATTGGAACAGATGACGTCAACTCCGATCCTTTATTGTCGAGCTCCAGGTAGTGGCCTATCCATTTGATGAATGACTCAAGCCTCAAGGACTGTTTCCTCGACTCATTTTCAAAGTTTCTCGTAATCGTAGCATGTGTCCAGAAGGAACATATCTAGGAATGAGACTTCTTTGGATTGGTGTGCCTACCTGCCAATGTCAGTGAAGGTATTGCATGCAAGTTCCGAAGGGCAGACAAGATACCTGAAGCTTTGGCGAAGCCGTGGTGGTAGGAGGCTCTAGTGGTGTAGATCTGGGCCCAAATATTTGAAGCTTCCTCGGGGAAGTTTCTCACAGCTGATTGTATGCAGGGGATGCAAGCTCCTCCATTGCTATGCTCCCGATACAATGACAAATTCCTCTATATCCTTCGACCGTTCGATACCACTTGGTAGATCACTTGCTTGCACTGGTCTGGCTTTAATTGTTGCCAGTATCTCATCTGTTGATTCTGCGGGTAGGGGTGGTGCTTGGTAGACTTCACATATTAGATACATAGACTGAACGTTTCTTCCTAAGACATTGGCATTCTGAATCTGGAAAACAACTTCTCATAGAATCTGCATATGACTTTAACATTATTAGTAGGCAATGCCTGTGGTTCATGCCATTTTTGAAAAATGTTCCACGACTACTATGATGTAAATGTTTTCACAGGAAGAAAAAGAAAAGGATTCGATACCCCAGATATCAAAGGTTGCAATACTCTGTATACCTTACTGGGGTAGGTGATCTCTGGAAGGGGTGTTACCTGTTATTTGGCAAGCATCACAGGGCTGTATTAGAGATACAAAATCCTTGAATATGGTGGGTCAACAAGATTCTACTTCCAACATTTTTCGGACAGTGTTGATAGCAGTTAATTGGGCTCCCATAGATTCTTGCAATGCTTCAGAATCATGTGGCCTTCGCCTTCCGAGATACATCTTCTGATCAACTGATCTGCAAAAATTTGAAATAGAAGAGAAATCTACCCAGTAGTAATATTTCAAATCAGCAAAGAATTTCTTCTTTTGCTGATAAGTCATATCACTTGGGAATAATTAGCAGCTAGATAATTAGTAATATCAGTAAACCACGGAGGAGAATCATTACTCATAGCAAACAATGAAAATAGATCCTCATTCAGAAATTTATCAGATACTACTGTCTCGTCAATAGCCTCTAACTCAGGGTTTCCTAATCTAGACCAAAGGTTTGCTTTCTAGATTCTTAACCCTTTTTCTTTCCCTTCATTCTATATCAAATTCAAGTGACAATAAAACCTAACTTAATCAATTATGGTTCAGTATCAGTTTTATTGAACACAGATATCTCAGAGTGATCAGTGTAATCTATTGTTTTAGACGAGACTAGATAAGATCGGAATTTTATCATATATGAACTTTCTTATCATGTTTCTCTCCTAAAACAATTCTTACTACATCATTACATCACATATTCATTCAAAAAGCAGATTTCAATCAGGTGATGCCATAATGGGTGCAGTAATTCCTTTTGGTTTAAAAGATCTCATGCAATTATCAGCAAAACAAAAGGAACATCTTTTTTTTTCAGTAGAACATTCAAAGGTCTGGCTATTAAGGAAAAATTATTTCATAACTCGTCCTAATAAAGCCGGCATAACTCTAAGAAAATTCTAAAATGGAGTTTCTTTCCAATAAACATCTAAGCCAAAATTTTACAACTCAGAAGAAAATATATTTTATCCTCATTTCCATTTTTATTTTTTTTCGAAATAATAGAAAAACACGAAAAAGAGCAACTAGGAAAACAACTAAGAAAGAACAAGAGATAGGGAAAAGAACAACTTACCATTGAGCAAGAAAAATACATTTTTTTCGATTTTTAAATTTTTAAAAAAAAATTCTTTTTTTTTCAAAAGCAGTTAAATTCCCTCAATATGGTTTTAGAATAATTTTCTAAAATTTGATTATCCTAAGTGTCTTAATTTTAGATAATATCTAAAATCAATTAGTTATGATAATCCTATATTTCGGAAATTGATTGTCTAACTAGCATAAGATAAGTACTGGGTCTAAGGTCTAGGTTACTACCGCTACCTATCATAAGTCTCTAGAATTGTGATCAGTATCTAGAATTTTGATCAGGAGTCCTAAATTCATTATGATATTTCCCCGGTAACGGCGCCAAAAATCTGATGGTTTTCTAGTCGATATGCTAAATAGGTGCTATTTTACCCTATGTTGATTATGAGTAATTAAGGACTGTGATTGACTAATTGTCACATTTAGTCTCTAAGGTGTCACTTAATCAGCCAGAACCTAAGGCAGAGTACCTATCGTGTATGATGCGATTCCGGTTGACGTACTAAATAGGTGTTATTTTACCATATGTCGATTATGATTAATTAAGGACTGTGATTGACTAATTGTCACGTTTAGTCTTATGGTGTCACTTAATCAGCCAGAATCTAAGGCAGAGTACCTATCGTGTAGCTAGTCTATTGGAAAGTATCTACGATTTTACTAAGTTAATTATCGTACTCCTAGGGAAGTGGCAACGGCTTAGTAGTAACTAGCCTCTTATCCTAACTCTTATCTTATGATCCAGTTATGCAATCTTCATCAAATACTTTGATGAGAGGGTGATCCATTCTCCACTAGGTTCAAGTCTAATTAACCCTAGAAGTGTTTTAAAGATAAGTTCTGATTCTATGTTATACTGTTCCTATATGTTGATTGACCTATATTCGAGTGTTTTAGATATATCTTAGCCTGGAATGCAACTATGTTCTGTGTCTAAAGGTGTACCACATCTGAGTCTCTATGCTACCGCCCCCTATCATTAAGGTAAACGGCCCTACTCACGGTACGAACAGAGACAGTTATGAAAGCCCTATGTCACTTTCGGGGATCACTCTGAAGGCTCGTAATCGCTGGCATAACGCTCTACTCAGCCTACCTAGACTACTCTAACAAGCCAGGTGTTCAGCATGTTATTTTATCTAGTATGGCAGACACCAATACTAATTGATGCCTGTTAAACTAAACAGGTTATGAATAGACCGTGGTTAGGAATTGTCTATAACCCTATTTTAGTTTAAAAGAAACTACATTAGACATGCAGATAATGATTATTTAGCAGGTGGCTATTTCCGAAAAACATAATAACTTCAACATACAAAACAACTATTCATAAAATCATAATCTGATATTCATAATTGATGTTTAGGACAAAGCAATAAAACATATAAGAGAGGGGTATGGGGACTGATGCCATAAAGAAATCACCCTTTACTTAGTCTCGCCTACAGAGCGTACTGCTGTATACGTCGTATTGCTCGCCCTGACTCTGCTCACCAGAACCTTCGGAGGACGCTTCCTCAGCCTAGTAACTGGGCTTTACCTTAATACCCAGCTTAAGCCCAGCCTTGTAGACTGACTCTTCGAACGCCTAGAGCTCTCTTAGGGTCTCCTAACGAAACCCCGGGTATTCTATGAATACCGGAAACGAACCTATCTATAGAAACCTAAGATCTGAGACTATTTCTCAGAAACTAAAACAAAACACTAATAAGAAAGAAAACTGAGATCCGAGTCTCTGAGTGAGTTGTGTACTGGAAAACTGTACACTGGAAACCACTTAATGACTCAGATCGAGTGGAGAGGGATGAATTTAACTGCTGGAGGCCTGGGGTATTTATAGCAGCTTCCCGGAGTGAAAAATTCTGAAAAATTCGATGTGGGACGCTTCTGGCGGTTCGGGACGCCCGTCCTGATTCGTTGACCAGGTTTGGGATGCCCGTCCCGGTTCAGGATGCCCGTCCTGGCGGTTTGACCGGGTCGGGACGCCCGTCCCGGACCTTTGACCGGGTCAATATTTCCAAAAATTGCGTTTTTGCCCCAGAATTTGCTGTTTTCGTCTACTTTTCACCTGACACTTCCAAAATCATAAAAACCGTGAAATCAAGTAAATAGTAAATGATTAATGTCAATTTACTCTCGATTTCACATTAAAACATACATAAAAACATGCTAAAAATGTGATACGATTTTCGCGTATCAGATAACCCCACACTTAGCTTTTTGCTTGTCCTCAAGCAAAGTCTACATGGAGTTAGTGATTTTAAACCGTAGTGCAGTCACTTAAATTCCTAGTCATGTTTTTATTCCCAAAATTCTTCAGACAATTCTTAACACAGGTCTGATTGGTTAGGTTGCTATGACAAGGTCTCAAATGTCTCTAGTAGTTTGTTATGATCAGGCAGAAAACAAATCAACAACTAGGTTGGACTTTTTTCTTAGTCACAGGGTCTTCTGATGTGTGTGTGTACTAGTCTAGACCAGATAGTCAACACAATGAACTCTTATCTTAACTGCTACCAGATAATACTTTGACCTATCGCTAGACATACTGACAACAGATAACTTTCTGAGTTCTGAGCTTTGGTGATCAGATTTTTAATATTTTAGCACTTAGTTATTTTCTTTATAGATTCAGGGTATTTCGAGTTTGCTTAGAACACGTCAACTTCAACTACCCATGTAGCGAGTCCCACTCCGATGACTCCCAGATCTACACGACCTTAGGGCATCAGGCTTTAAGTTCCCCGAAGGAGTAGTGCTCGAGTAGCGAAGGCCGCTGGTAAACTACCCTATTGTAATTAACTTCCTTAATGTTCCTTTCACTTTTAGCTCAGAGTCTCATCTAGTCATTCTAACTGCCAATATATCCACAACTGGTCTAATTTTATCTAGTGGAGTCTCGAATAGGCAATTGGTTGAGGTCTCTAATCTAGACAAGGTTGTGCTCAGTTATCAGGAATTCCCTATTCCTAATCAATTAGTCCAAGATAGCTATCAATTATCTCCTACTAACCATAACATACTACCTACATATCATAGACATAAGCAATTTCTTTAACCAAGCATACTGCATTTAGAAGTCTGAAAGACGGAAAAATTTTGAAATTTTTTTTGGAAGGGTGTGAAAATACAGGGAAAACAAGCAAAAGCATGCGAAAAATTTTTCAAACTGCTACAGTGCACCGTGCACTGCTACCCCACACTTAAGTCTGGCACTGTCCTCAGTGTTCATGCATAGCTAAACTACCCCACACTTATTTGAAAATAAGAACAAAAACAAAACAAAGAACTCAAGAACAAAACAAAGAACTCTTACCCCACACTTATTCGACTAACTAAGGGTAAGAGAGAAAACAAACAAGAAGGATAGCAAAACAGAACACAAAACAAAAATAAGATAAAAGTAAAGGAATATGAGGGCTAGAAAAACTCCCTTCATGTCGCGAGCAGAAGGGTCTTCTCTGATCTGTCAATTGGCTCTTCACCTTAGCCATGTGCTATTTCTGAAGTGTTCTTGACTCTGCGAGCTCTAGATATTGGAACGGATGACGTCAGCTCCGATCCTTCATTGTCGAGCTCTAGGTAGTGGCATATCCATTTGATGAATGACTCAAGCCCCAAGGACTGTTTCCTCGAATCATCTACAAAGTTTCTCGTAATCGTAGCAACGTGTCCAGAAGGAACGTGTCTAGGAATGAGACTTCTTTGGATTGGTGTGCCTACCTGATGTTTTGGCGAAGCTGTGGTGGTAGGGGGCTCCAGTTGTGTAGATCTGGGCCCAAGTATTTGAGACTTCCTCGAGGAAGTTTCTCACAGCTGATTGGTATGCAGGGAATGCAAGCTCCTCCATTGCTATGCTCCCGACACAATGCCAAATTCCTCTATATCTGCCGACCGTTCGTTACCTCTTGGTAGATCACTTGCTTGCACTGATCTGGCTTTAATTGTTGCCAGTATCTCATCTATTGATTCTACGAGTGTGGGTTTTGCTATGGTGGTGTCTTCTGAAAGTTTCCAGCTTCCGAATTACTCCTCAGCTAAATCCCGTACGATTCCTCTAGTTGGGATTGTATGCGTTTCCCATTGGAGCAGCATTCTGCAGTAACCTACTCCTACCTCTTTTGGAATGGTCAGTCATTCCCATAGCAATCCCTGCTAAAGTGTGGTACTTAGCAAACTTCACAGATTTGATACACAGGCTGAACATTTCTTCCTAAAACATTGGCACTCTGAATCTGGAAAACAACTAGAATCTGCACATGACTTTAACATCATTAGCAGGTAATGCCTGTGGTTCAGGCCATTTTTGAAAAGTGTTCCACGACTACTATGGTGTAATTATGTTCAAAGGAAGAAAGAGAAAAGGATTCGAAATACCCCTGATATCAACGGTTGCAACATTCTATGTACGTCGCTGGGGTAGATGATCTCTGGAAGATGTGTTACCTGTTATTTGGCAAGCATCGCAGGACTGTATCAGAGATACAAAAGTCCTTGAATATGGTGGGTCAACAAGATCCTGCTTTCAACACTTTCCGGACAGTGTTGATAGCCATCAATTGGTCTCCCGTAGATTCTTTAGGGCAATGCTCCAAAATCTTGTGTCCTTCATCTTCTGAGACACATCTTCTGATCAACTGATCTGCAAAAAATTTGAAATAGAAGAGAAACTGCCCAGTAGTAATATTTCAAATCAGCAAAGAATTTCTTCTTTTGCTGATAAGTCATATCACTTGGAACTTATTCAGTGACTAGATAATTTGCAATAAACCACAGATGAGAATTATTATACATAGCAAACAATGCAAATAAGTTTTCATCCAAAAATTTATCAGTATTACACTAGCCTCTAACTCGGGGTTTTCTAATCTAGACCAATGGTTTGCTTTCTAGATTTTCAACCCTTTTTCTTACCCCTTCTTTCTATATCAAACTCACGTAACAATAAAACCTAACTTAATCAATTATGGTTTAGTATCAGTTTTATTGAACACATACATCTCAGAGTGATCAGTGTAACCTATTGTTTTTAGACAAGACTAGATAAGATTAGGATTTATCATACATGAACTTTCTTATCATGTTTCTGTCCTAAAACAATTCTTACTACATCATTACATCACATATTCATTCAAAAAGCAGATTTTAATCAGGTGATGTCATAATGGGTGTAGGAATTCCTTTTGGTTTAAAACATTCTCATGCAATCATCAGCAAAACAAAAGGAACATCCTTTTTCCAATAGAACATTCAAAGGTCTGGCTATTAAGGAAAAACTATTTCATAACTCATCCTAATAAGGCCGGCATGACTCTAAGAAAAATTCTAAAATAGAGTTTCTTCCCGATAAAAATCTAAGCCAACATTTTACAACTCAGAAGAAAATATATTTTATCCTCATTTCCATTTTTATTTCTTTTCGAAATTAAGTAATAGGGAAAAAAACAGAAAAGAGAAACAAAAGAAAAAAAAACAACTAAGAAAGAATAAGAGATAGGGAAGAAGAACAACTTACCATTGAGCAAGAAAAATACATTCTTTTTGGATTTTAAATTTTTAACATTTTTTTTCTTTTTATGTTTAATTTCGAAAGCCATTAAATTCCCTCAATATGGTTTTAGAATAATTTTCTAAAATTGGGTTATCCTAAGTGTCTAAATTCCAGATAATATCTAAAATCAATTAGTTATGATAACCCTATATTTCGGAAATTGATTGTCTAACTAGTATAAGATAAGTGTAGGTCTAAGGTCTAGGTTACTACCGTTACCTATCATAAGTCTCTAGAATTGTGGCCTTTAATCCTAAATTCATTATGATATTTCCCCGGCAACGGCGCCAAAAATCTGATGCGATTCCGGTTGACGTACTAAATAGGTGTTATTTTACCCTATGTCGATTATGATTAATTAAGGACTGTGATTGACTAATTGTCACGTTTAGTCTTATGGTGTCACTTAATCAGCCAGAATCTAAGGCAGAGTACCTATCGTGTAGCTAGTCTATTGGAAAGTATCTACGATTTTACTAAGTTAATTATCGTACTCCCAGGGAAGTGGCAACGACTTAGTAGTAACTAGCCTCTTATCCTAACTCTTATCTTATGATCCAGTTATGCAATCTTCATCAAATACTTTGATGAGAGGGTGATCCATTCTCCACTAGGTTCAAGTCTAATTAACCCTAGAAGTGTTTTAAAGATAAGTTCTGATTCTATGTTATACTGTTCCTATATGTTGATTGACCTATATTCGAGTGTTTTAGATATATCTTAGCCTGGAATGCAACTATGTTCTGTGTCTAAAGGTGTACCACATCTGAGTCTCTATGCTACCGCCCCCTATCATTAAGGTAAACGGCCCTACTCATGGTACGAACGAGACAGTTATGAAAGCCCTATGTCACTTTTTCGGGGATCACTCTGAAGGCTCGTAATCGCTGGCATAACGCTCTACTCAGCCTACCTAGACTACTCTAACAAGCCAGGTGTTCAGCATGTTATTTTATCTAGTATGGCAGACACCAATACTAATTGATGCCTGTTAAACTAAACAGGTTATGAATAGACCGGGTTAGGAATTGTCTATAACCCTATTTTTTAGTTTAAAAGAAACTACATTAGACATGCACATAATGATATTTAGCAGGTGGCTATTTCCGGAAAACATAATAACTTCAACATACAAAACAACTATTCATAAAATCATAATCTGATATTCATAATTGATGTTTAGGACAAGCAATAACATATAAGAGAGGGGTATGGGGACTGATGCCATAAAGAAATCACCCTTACTTAGTCTCGCCTACAGAGCGTACTGCTGTATACGTCGTATTGCTCGCCCTGACTCTGCTCACCAGAACCTTCGGAGGACGCTTCCTCAGCCTAGTAACTGGGCTTTACCTTAATACCCAGCTTAAGCCCAGCCCTGTAGACTGACTCTTCGAACGCCTAGAGCTCTCTTAGGGTCTCCTAACGAAACCCCGGGTATTCTATGAATACCGGAAACGAACCTATCTATAGAAACCTAAGATCTGAGACTATTTCTCAGAAACTAAAACAAAACACTAATAAGAAAGAAAACTGAGATCCGAGTCTCTGAGTGAGTTGTGTACTGGAAAACTGTACACTGGAAACCACTTAATGACTCAGATCGAGTGGAGAGGGATGAATTCAACTGCTGGAGGCCTGGGGTATTTATAGCAGTTTCCCGGAGTGAAATATTCTGAAAAATTCGATGTGGGATAGCTTCTGGCGGTTCGGGACGCCCGTCCTGATTCGTTGACCAGGTTCGGGACGCCCGTCCTGGCGGTTTGACCGGGTCGGGACGCCCGTTCCGGACCTTTGACCGGGTCAATATTTCCAAAAATTGTGTTTTTGCCCCAGAATTTGCTGTTTTCATCTACTTTTCACCTGACACTTCCAAAATCATAAAAACCGTGAAATCAAGTAAATAGTAAATGATTAATGTCAATTTACTCTTGATTTCACATTAAAACATATATAAAAACATGCTAAAAATGTGATACGATTTTCGCGTATCAGTGTAGCTAGTCTGTTGGAAAGTATCTACGATTTTATTAAATAATTATAGTACTCCCAGGAAAGTGGTAACGGCTTAGTAGTAGCTAGCCTTTTATCCTAACTCTTATCTTATGATTCAGTTATGCAATCGTCATCAATAATCTTGATGAGAGGGTGATCTATTCTTCACTAGGTTTAAGTCTAATCAGGCCTAAAAGTGTTTATAGACAAAGTTATGATTCTATGTTATATTGTTCCTATATGTTGATTGACCTATATTCGAGTGTTTTAGACATGTCTTGGCCTGGATTGCAACTATGTTCTGAGTCTAAAGGTGTACCACATCTGAGTCTCTATGCTACCGTCCCATCGTTAAGGTAAACGACCCTACTCACGGTTCGGCCTAAAGACGGCTGTGAAAGCCCTATGTCACTTCGGGGATCACGCCGCTGGTCTATAACCGCCGGCATAACACTCTACTCAGCCTACCTAGACTACTCTAACAAACAGGGTGTTCCGCATGCTATTTTATCTAGCATGGTAGATACCAATACTAATTGATGCCTGTTAAACTAAACAGGTTATGAATAGGCCGTGGTTAGGAATTGTCTATAACCCTAATTTTAGTTTAAAAGAAACTACATTAGACATGCAGACATAATGAATATTTAAGCAGGTGGCCATTTCCGGAAAAACATAATAACTTCAACATATATAACAACTATTCATAATAATCAAAATCCAGTATCCACAATTACTATTTGGACAAACACAATAACAACATATAAGAGAGGGACAAGGGGACCGATGCCATAAAGAAATCACCCTTTACGAAGTCTCGCCGATAGTGCGTACTGCTGTATATGTCGTATTGCTTGACCCGACTCTGCTCGCCAGAACCTTCGGAGGACGCTTCCTCAGCCTAGTAACTGGGCTTTACCTTAATACCCAGCTTAAGCCCAGCCCTGTGGACTGACTCTTCGAACGCCTAGAGCCCTCTTAGGATCTCCTAACGAAATCCTGGGTATTCTATGAATACTAGAAACGAACCTATCTATCAAACCCTAGGATCTTAGACTAATTCTCAGAAACTAAGAAAAACGAAAAACAAAAAGGAAAGAAAGAAAACTTATACTGAAATCTGAGTCTCCGAGTGAGTTGTGTACTCGAGAATTGTACACTAGAAACCACTGAATGACTCAGATCGAGTGGAGATGGATGATTTCAACTCTTGGAAGCCTAGGGTATTTATAGTAACTTTCTGGAGTGAAAATCTCCAAAACGTTTGATGTGGGACAACTTCTGGTGCTTCGAGACGCCCGTCCTGGGTTGGGACGGCCGTCCTGGTGCTTTGACTGGGTCGGGACGCCCGTCCTGACCCGTTGACCAGGTCAGCATTTCCAAAAATTGCATTTTTGCCCCAAAATTTGTTGTTTTCATCTACTTTTCACCTAACACTTCCAAAATCATAAACATTGTGAAATTGAGTAAATAACAATCAATTAAGACCGATTTCCTATCAATTTCACCCTAAATTATGCCTAAAAACATGCTAAAAAGTGATATGATTTATGCATATCAGTAATATTTCAAATCAGTAAAGAATTTCTTCTTTTGCTGATAAGTCATATCACTTAGGAATAATTAGCAGCTAGATAATTAGTAATATCAGTAAACCACGGAGGAGAATCATTACTCATAGCAAACAATGAAAATAGATCCTCATTCAGAAATTTGTCAGATAATACTGTCTCGTCAATAGCCTCTAACTCAGGGTTTCCTAATCTAGACCAAAGGTTTACTTTCTAGATTCTTAACCCTTTTTCTTATCCCTTCATTCTATATCAAATTCAAGTGACAATAAAACCTAACTTAATCAATTATGGTTCAGTATCAGTTTTATTGAACACAGATATCTCAGAGTGATCAGTGTAACCTATTGTTTTAGACGAGACTAGATAAGATCAGAATTTTATCATATATGAACTTTCTTATCATGTTTCTGTCCTAAAACAAATCTTACTACATCATTACATCACATATTCAAAAAAGCAGATTTCAATCAGGTGATGCCATAATGGGTCCAGTAATTCCTTTTGGTTTAAAAGATCTCATGCAATTATCAGCAAAACAAAAGGAACATCCTTTTTTCAATAGAACATTCAGAGGTCTGGCTATTAAGGAAAAATAACTCGTCCTAATAAAGTCGGTATGACTCTAAGAAAATTCTAAAATGGAGTTTCTTCCCAATAAACATCTAAGCCAAAATTTTACAACTCAGAAGAAAATATATTTTATCTTCATTTCCATTTTTATTTCTTCGAATTAATAGAAAAACACGAAAAAGAGCAATTAAGAAAATAACTAAGACAGAACAAGAGATAGGGAAAAGAACAACTTACCATTGAGCAAGAAAAATACATTTTTTTTTCGGGTTTTGAATTTTTAAAAAAAAAAATTTCTTTTTTTTTAAAGCAGTTAAATTTCCTCAATATGGTTTTAGAATAATTTTCTAAAATTTGATTATCCTAAATGTCTTAATTTTAGATAATGTCTAAAATTAGTTAGTTATGATAACCCTATATTTTGGAAAGTGATTGTCTAACAGGCAAAAAAAACAAGTGTTAGGTTTTAAGGTCTAGGTTACTACCGTTACCTATCATAAGTCTCTAGAATTTTGATCAGGAATCCTAAATTCATTATGATATTTCCCTGGCAACGGATCTGATGCGTTTCCAGCCGATATGCTAAATAGGTGTTATTTTACCCTATGTTTGATTATGATTAATTAAGGACAGTGATTGACTAATTGTCACATTTAGTCTCTATGTGTCACTTAATCAGCTAGAACCTAAGGCAGAGTACCTATCATGTAGCTAGTCTGTTGGAAAGTATCTACGATTTTATTAAATAAATATCATACTCCCAGTGAAGTGGTAACGGCTTAGTAGTAACTAGCCTTTTATCCTAACTCTTATCTTATAATCCAGTTATGCAATCTTCATCAATAACTTTGATGAGAGGGTGATCCATTCTCCACTAGGTTTAAGTCTAATTAAGCCTAAAAGTGTTTTATAGATAAAGTCCTGATTCTATGTTATACTGTTCCTACATGTTGATTGACCTATATTCGAGTATTTTAGACATGTCTTGGCCTGGATTGCAACTATGTTCTGTGTCTAAAGGTGTACCACATCTGAGTAATCTGGTATACCGCCCCATCGCCAAGGTAAACGGCCCTACTCACGGTTACTACTAAAGACAGCTATGAAAGCCCTATGTCACTTCGGGGATCATGCTGCTTGCCCATAACCACCGGCATAAACGCTCTACTCAGCCTACTTAGACTACTCTAACAAGCAGGGTGTTCCGCAGGTTATTTTATCTAATATGGCAGACACCAATACTAATTGATGCATGTTAAACTAAACAGGTTATGAATAGACCGTGGTTAGGAATTGTCTATAACCCTAATTTTAGTTTAAAAGAAACTACATTAGACATGCAGACATAATGAATATTTAGGCAGGTGGCCATTTCTGGAAAAACATAATAACTTCAACATATATAACAAATATCCATAACAACCATAATCTAATATTCAAAATTATTCTTTGGACAAACACAATAACAACATATAAGAGAGGGACGGGGGGACTGATGCCATAAAGAAATCACCCTTTACTTAGTCTCGCCGATGGAGCGTACTGCTGTATATGTCGTACTGCTTGACCCGACTCTGCTCGCCAGAACCTTCGGAGGACGCTTCCTCAGCCTAGTAACTCGGCTTTACCTTAATACCCAGTTTAAGCACAGCCCTGTGTCTGACTCTTCGAACGCCTAGAGCCCTCTTAGGATCTCCTAACAAAATCCCGTGTATTCTATGAATACCAGAAATGAACCTATCTATTGAACCCTAGGATCTGAGACTATTTCTCAGAAACTAGAAAACGAAACACAAAAAGGAAAGAAAGAAAACTTATACTGAAATCTGAGTCTCCGAGTGAGTTGTGTACTCGAGAATTGTACACTGGAAACCACTGAATGACTCAGATCGAGTGGAGAGGGATGATTTCAACTGAGGAAGGCCTGGGGTATTTATAGCAGCTTTCTGTAGTGATTTTCTCTCAAAAATTCGGTGTGGGACTTGAATTTCTAGTTCGGGATGCCCGTCCCAGTCTGTTGACCAGGTCAGGACTGCCGTCCCGAGTCCAGGACGCCCGTCCCGACCTGTTGACCAGGTCAGGACGCCCTCCCCGAAGTTCGAACTTATGAAAATTTGTGTTTTTGCCCCAAAATTTGCCATTTTCTTCCACTTTTCACCTGACACTTCCAAAATCATAAAAACTATGAAATAGAGTTAATAATGAACAATTAAGACCAATTTACCCTCAATTTCACCCTAAATCATGCCTAAAAACATGCTAAAAATGTGATATGATTTATGCATATCACTTGTACTAAGGTACACATATTACTTGTTGACCGGTGTATACTTGCATTTGTTAAGATTGCGTTGATTTACTTTATTTACTTATCTTTAAATTGTGACACACACACACAACGCAACAGTGGGCATGTTGTTAAACAGGAAAGATAACTTTTCTCGAGGCCCCCGTTGACATCTCCAGACTCCTTAATGTTGCCGTCAGTCGCCACGGCCCGGTTCAAGAATTTTAACCTGATTCCCTTTCGGAACACGCGCGAAACGCGCCATCTGTCAGGCTTCCCCCGACCCTTAGGATCGACTAACCCATGTGCAAGTGCCGTTCACATGGAACCTTTCCCCTCATCGGCCTTCAAAGTTGATGCGTTCCGACTGATATGCTAAAATAGGCGTTATTTTACCCTATGTCAATTATGAATAACTAAGGACTTAGAATGACTAATTGTCACATTTAGTCTCTATGCTGTCACTTAATCAATCAGAACCTAAGGCAGAGTACCTATCATGTAGCTAGTCTGTTGGAAAGTATCTACGATTTTAATTTAATAAATTATCGTACTCCCAGGGAAGTGGTAACGGCTTAGTAGTAACTATCCTCTTACCCTAACTCTTATCTTATGATCCAGTTATGCAATCGTTCATCAAATTCTTTGATGAGAGGGTGATTCATTCTCCACTAGGTTCAAGTCTATTTAAGCCTACAAGAGTGTTTTACAAACAATGTTCTAATTTTATGTTATACTGTTCCTACATGTTGATTGACCTATCTTCGAGTATTTTAGATATATCTTGGTCTAGATTACAATTATGTACTGATTCTACTGGTGTACCACATCTGAGTTACCTGATAAACCGCCCTACCTTAATGACGGCCCTACTCACGGTTCGAGCTAAAGACATCCATGAAAGTCCTGTGTCACTCAGGAGATCATGCCGCTCGCCCTAACGCTGGCATAAACGCACAAACTCAGCCTACTTAGACTACTTTAACAAACATGGTGATCTATAGGTTATTTCATCTAATATAGCAGATATTAATGCTACCTACGGGAAGTCCTAAATTAATGCATGTTAAACTAAACAAGTTATGATTAGACCGTGGTTAGGAATTGTCTATAACCATTCATCTAGTTTAAAAGAAACTACAGAAGACATGCTGTCATAATGATAGTTAAGCTGGTGACCATTTCTGGAAAAATATAAATGACTTCAATATGCAAAACACATATTCATACAATCATAGTTTAATATTCATAATAGTTATTTGGACAAACACAGTACAAACATATAAAGAGAGGGACAAGGGGACAGATGCCATAAAGTATTCACCCTTTACGTGGCCCGCTCATGGAGCAACTGCTTGTATATGTTGGACTGCTCGACCCGACTCTGCTCGGCAGACCCTTTGGAGGACGCTTCCTCAGCCTAATAGCTATGCGTTACCTTAATACCCAGCTTAAGCACAGCCCTGTTGACTGACTCTTCGAACGCCTAGTGCCCTCTTAGGATCTCCTAACGAAATCCCATGTATTCTATGAATACAAAAAACGAACCTATCTAGTCGTATTCTAGGATCTGAGACATACTCTCATAAATGAAGAACACAAGACACTCTCTAAAACTATAAATATACCTATACTAAAACCTGAAATCACTAAGTGACTTGTATACTATAGAAAATTGTATACTTGAAGTCACTAAGTGACTCAGATCGAGTGGAGAGGAATGATTTCAACTGAGCAAGACCTGGGGTATTTATAGCAGGGGAACTGGGTGAATTTCTCTCAAAAATTCTATGTGGGACGTTGATCAGGCATCCGGGACGCCTGTCCTGGATCTGGGACGCCCGTCCCGGCCTATTGACCAGGTCAGGACACCCGTCTTGGGTTCTAGACGCCCATCCCGACTTCCGAACTACTAAAAATCACGTTTTGCCTCGAAATTTGCCATTTTCTTGCACTTTTCACCTAATACTTCCAAAATAAAAAAAACTGCAAAATCGAGTTAATAATAGTCAATTGATAACGATTTAACACCAATTTTACCCTAAATTGTGCCTAAAAACATGCTAAAAAGTGATATGATTTATGCATATCATATAACCCCACACTTAGCTTTTTGCTTGTCCTCAAGCAAAGTCTACCTGAAGTTATTGATTTTAAATCATAGGTGCAGTCACTTAAAATTTCTAGCCATGTTTTTATTCCAAAATTTATTGCTGAATCAGATAATTCACAACACTGGTCTGAATGGTTCAGTTACCATGACAAGGTCTCAAATGTCTCTAGTAGATTATCATGATCAAGCAGGGTTAACAACTTAATAACTAGATTGAACTCTTCTCTCAGTCACAAGGTCTTCCTGATGTGTAGTGTGTGTACTACTCCAGACTAGATTGTCAACACAGTATACTCTTATCTTGACTCTTACCAGATAATACTTTGATCGGTCGCTAGACATACCAGCAACAAACAACCTTCTGAGTTCTGAGCTTTGGTGACAAGATTTTCAATTAAGCATTTCAATATAAGAATACACTGGGCTATGTATTTTTAGATTGATTTTTTTTCTGGGTATTTTGTGTTTGCTTTCACACGTCAACTTTAACTACCCATGTAGCGAGTCCCACTCTGATGACTCCCAAACCTACACGACCTTAGGGCATCAGGCTTTAAGTTCCCTTAAGGAGTGGTGCTCGAGTAGCAAAGGCCGCTTGCAAACTACCCTATTTATTTAACTTTTTTTCACTTTCAGCTCAGAGCATCATCTAGTCAGTTAGACTTCTAATATATCCTCAACTGGTCTAATATTATTTAGCTAAGTCTTGGAAAGGTATTTGGTTGAGGTCTCTTAATCCAAACTAAGTTGTGCTCAAGTATCAAGAATTCCTTATTTCTAATCGATAAATTCAAGAAAGTTATCACGTTATCTCCTACTGATCATAATATTCTACATACATATCATAGACATCAGCAATTCTTTACCAATCATAACTGCATTTTGAAGTCTGAAAGAGTGAAAAATTTTGAAAAAAAAATTGGAAGGGTGTAATTCTAGTGAAAATATGGGAAAATATGCAAAAAAATTTTTTTTTTACTACTACAGTGCATAGTACACTGCTACCCCACATTTAAGTTTGACATTGTCCTCAGTGTCCATGCATATCTAAATTACCCCACACTTATTTGAAAAACAAGAAGAAATAAAAACAAAACAGAAAAATTCTTACCCCACACTTATTTGACTAACTAAGGGTAAGAGCGGGAATAGGACAACAAAGGAACTAACAAAAGTGAAGTCAACAGTCTGCTCGGACAAGTCGAATGGTTCTCTGTAGATCTTTAAGCATTGCCCATTCACTTTTTGAGTAGTGCCGTCAGAATCCATGATGACACATGCTCCAAAGGGTGATACTTCTGTGATAGTGAACGGGCCTGACCAGTAGCTACGTAACTTTCCTGGGAAAAGTTTGAATCACGAGTTGTATAATAGTACTTTATCCCCTAGTTCAAAATTCTTCTGGGCTCTGAGTCGCCTATCATGCCAGAGTTTACTTGTCATCTTGAATTGATGTGAGTTTTCATAGGCTTTGAGCCTCCACTCATCCAATTCGTTGAGTTGTAAAATCCGGTGTTCCTTAGTTAAGTTATCGTCCAGATTGCATTTTTGCACTGCCCAGTAAGCTCTATGGTTCAACAAGAAGGTGACATGCTTTTCCATAGACTAGTCTATAAGGTGAAAATCCCGTAGTGGTTCTGTATGTCATACGGAAGGCCCATAATGCATCATCCAACTTCATGGCCCAATCCTTACGGTTAACACCGACATCTTTTGTAAGATTCTATTTATTCCTCTATTGGTTACCTAAGCCTGCCCATTGGTTTGAGGATGGTATGCTGTGGAAAAGCGATGTTGAACTCCATATTGCTAAAGTACCTTCTGTAATTGAGAGTTGCAGAAGTGTGTACCTCGGTCACTGATTAGGGCTTTCGGGCATCCGAATCTAGCGAATAGCTGTTTAAGGAATCTGCACACGACTCTAGCATCATTAGTAGGTAGGGCCTGTGCCTCAAGCCATTTTGAGAAATATTCTACAACTACTATGATGTACTTCTTACCAAAAGATGGAGGAAATGGACCCATAAAATCTATACCCCATATGTCAAATATCTCTACACTTTGAATTACCTGTTGGGGTAGATTGTCTCGAGAAGATATGTTTCCAGCTTTCTGACAGGCATCGCACGATCTTGTGAACACTGCGGCGTCTTTGAATATGGTAGGCCAGTAGAAGCTTGCTTCTAATACTTTCCAGGTGGTATTAGCTGCAGTTAAGTGACCGCCTGCAGGTTCGCAGTGACAATGTTCCAGAATTTGAAAACCTTCTTCTTGAGAGACACATCTCCTGATCATCTGATCTGCACATATTAGAAACAGAAAGGGATCTTCCCAATAGTAATATTTAAGGTCAGCAAAGAATTTTCTTCTCTGTTGAACAGTGATATCACTAGGAAGAGTCTGAGCTACCAAGTAATTTGCTATATCTGCAAACCAAGGGGGTGAGAAAATAGCAAACAGTGCGCATAGATTCTCATACGAAAATTTGTCAGATATGATTGATTCATCTACAGCTTCTAGGGCTGGATTCTCTAGCCTTGACAAGTGGTCTACGGCTAAGTTTTCTGCCCCTTTCATATCCTGAAATTCTATGTCGAATTCTTGAAGCAATAAAACCCATCTGATTAATCTTGACTTTGCGTCGGTTTTATTGAGCAAGTACTTTAATGCAGATTGATCAATATAAACTATGGTTTTAGACAGGACTAGATAAGATTGAAATTTATCAAATGCGTATACTACTGCTAATAATTCCTTTTCTATCGTAGTGTAATTTTCCTGAGCATCAGTTAATGTTTTACTAGCGTAATATATTACATGAAATTTCTTATCATGTCTCTGTCCTAAAACAACTCCTACTGCATAATCACTAGCATCACACATTAGTTCAAAAGGTAAACTCCAGTCAGGTGACGTCATGATAGGTGCAGTAGTTAGAAGTTCCTTAAGTCTATTAAAGGTTTTTAGACATTTTCATCAAAGACAAATGGAACATCCTTTCCAAGTAACTTGGTCAACGGCCTGGCTATTAGTGAGAAATCTTTTATAAATCTACGATAAAAGCCAACGTGTTCCAAAAAACTCCTAACGGCTCTCACATTCTTGGGTGGAGGTAGTTTTGAAATAACTTCGATTTTAGCCTTATCTACTTCCATACCTCGGTGTGAGATCTTGTGTCCTAATTCAATCCCTTCTTTTACCATGAAGTGGCATTTTTCCCAATTTAGAACCAAATTTGATTTTATACAACGTTTCAACATTAATTCCAGGTTCTTTAGACAAATCCCAAATGAATTTCCAAAAATAGAGAAGTCATCCATGAATACTTCCATAGACTTTCCTAACATGTCCTCAAAGATAGCAGTCATACAACGTTGGAAGGTAGCAGGTGCATTACACAAACCAAAAGGCATCATTCTATATGCAAATGTTCCAAAATGGCATGTGAAAGTAGTTTTATGCTGGTCTTCTGGGGAAATGGGAATTTTAAAATATCCAGAAAACCCATCAAGAAAGCAATAAAACATATGTCCAGATAATCTTTCTAACATTTGGTCAATAAAAGGAAGAGGGAAATGGTCTTTTCGTGTGGCCGTGTTTAGTTTCCTATAGTCTATGCATACACGATGACCAGTAACAGTTCTCGTAGGAATTAATTCATTATGTTCATTTCTGACAACTGTTATACCACCTTTCTTAGGTACTACCTGCACCGGGCTTACCCATTCACTATCTGAGATAGGATAGATAAGTCCTGCATCCAACAGTTTGATTACTTCTTTCTTAACAACGTCACACACATTAGGATTCAACCTCCTTTGAGGTTGCACACATGGCTTATAATCATTTTCCAGAAGAATCTTATGCGAACAAAAGCTTGGATTAATACCTGGAATATCTGCAATTTTGTAGGCAAAGACTCTTCTATACTTTTTGCATATGTCCACGGTCAACTTCCGTTGTTCTGCAGTCAGATCAGCTGCGAGAATGATGGGAAGTTTCTTGTTGTCATCTAGGAATTCATAGCACAGATGAGTGGGCAATTACTTCAGTTCCAAGTCCGTTGGATCTTCAAATGAAGTCTGTTCTTTCTTCATCTCATCATCACCTATCTCAGTGAAACTATCAGAGTTAATTTCATACTCGGAGGAGCTGAGTTCAGTCTCTTCTAGTTCTAGAGAGTCTTCTCTCAAGACTTGATAGTTTGAGCATAGGTCTGTCACGTTAACTTCAATCAAGTGTTCAATAGCATCCACATAAATGCAAACATCATCTAAATGCATGGGATACCTAAGGGTTTCATTTAGATCAAAGGTGATGTCCTCATTACCTACCCTTAACTTGATTTGTCCATTACTGACGTCTATTAATGCCTTTGAGGTAGCTAGAAATGGTCGACCTAGGATCAAGAGCACTCCTCCTTCCCCATTCATATCCATGACAACAAAGTCCACATGGAACACAAATTTCAATTTATCCCTTGGGGATTTTGATTGTCATATCTACAAGTTGTATGCACATCCTAGTCGTTTTCAAATCATGCAATCCTAATTTATCAAATAAACTAGATGGCATGAGATTAATACTAGCTCCTAAGTCTGCTAATGCATGCATGTTAGTAATATTTCCAATTGTACATGGCAAGGTAAAGCAACCAGGATCTTTCTGTTTAGAAGGCAGTTTATTCAGTAAAACTGCCGAGCATTCTTCATTAAGAACCACCTTGTCCATGTCAAATTTTCTTTTATTACTAACGACTTCTTTTAAAAACTTAGCATACTTTGGCATTTTAGAAATAACATCAAGTAAAGGTAAATTAACATGAATCTGACTAAAATTCTTAAGAAACTTTTCGAATTGCTCCTTATCTTTATTCTGCATAAGTCTGGCAGGGTAAGGTACTTTTGGTTGGTACTCAGGAATAAACTCTGTCTTCCCCTTCCTTGCTACTTCAGTTTCGACATCTATCGGCTTTGGGTCCTGGGAGCCTTCTTCTGGTTCCTGCACAAGAATAGGAGGGTCAGATGGTTTGGGAGGAGATGGAGATAGAACTTTACCAGATCTTAGAGTAATGGTCTTGCATTCAGTTTGGGGGTTGGTCTCAGTGTTACTTGGTAGCGTTCCCTGTGACCTGTGAGAGAGATGGGTGGATAGCTGGCCTATTTGTCTCTCCAAGGTTTGTATAGCAGCTTGTGTGTTTTTGACTGTTTGCTCGGTCTTCTTCTGTATGTTCTCGTTCTGCTGGATTCTCTCTACATGAACTTCCTGGACTTTCCTATTTGACTCTATCATCTCTTTGTTAGAGTCAGCAATGCCTTTCAGTATGTCCCAGAATTCTTGCATGGGGTCGACTGGAACGATGTAGTTCCTTGGTGCGGGCAGAGCGACTTACTGATTCTGTGGGTAAGGCAATTGCTGAGGCACTCTTTTCTGGAAATTAGCAGTCCCAGAATTGTTTCTCCAGCTAAATCCTGGAATTGTTTCTCCAGCTAAATCCCGGATGGTTCTTCCAGGTGGGATTGTAGGTATTTCCCATAGGAGCAGAGTTAACTGCGTCTACTTGTTCCATATCTTCTGGAATAGTCAATATTCCATTACCATAACAATCTCCACTAAAATGTGGTCCTTGGCAAAATTCGCAGACTTGATATACTGGCTGAACCCTTTTCCCTTGTTGGAAAGCATTCAGTTGATTAGTAATGCTGGCCTTCAGTACCTTAAATTGATCATCAGTGGAGGTGAGGGCCGCATTTACTGGTTGTTTCTTAGCTCGGTCACTCGTGCGCCAGTTCTTGCTATTTATATAGAGCCTCTCCAGAGTGTTTCTAGCGTCTACATCACTCATTCCATTGAAACCGCTATGGGGATTGAGTCCATCAAGAACTTGCTTGCCCATGTCCGTCATACCCCCGTAGAATTGCTGGATCAGCAGTGCTTTGGTAAGTCCATGTTGGGGGCAGAGCCTGAGTAGCTCCTTGAATCTGTCCCAAGCTTCGATCATTGTCTCATCATCAGCTTGAGTAAAACTGGATAGAGCCCTTCGATATTCTAGGACTCTTGCTACAAAGTAGTATTCTTCTAGGAAGGCTTTGCTTAACTCATCCCACGAAGTGATTGAGTTAGTAGGTAGTTGTGCCAACCATCTCTTAGCTATGTCCCTGAGTGGGTATGGGAAGAGGTTTAGTTTGGTTACTTCTGCAGTGTGATCTCCCTTGAGACCTTCGCAAAGAGAGGAGAAGTCGGATAAGTGTTCTAGAGGATTCCCGGCTGCAGTTCCTCCAAACTAGACCCAATTTATAATCAACTCGATCACATTCGGTTTAAGATCATAGCGAGGGTTTCCAGGGATTTGAATGGCGGACGACACTAGAACAGTCTGTGGCTGGATGTAGGATTAGAGGGGAGGTCTTTCAGCAGCCATTTCTGTTCTTCGCCTATTAGCTATACGGATGAGACGTTCGGGATTCTCAACTGGGGGTTCAAGGTTAGCTTTTGAAGTTCGAGTCATGCAACTACATAGAAGAATACGTAAAGCCTGAGCAAACTAGTTAGTGGAGTAAAATAGAAAGTGAAATATTAGAAAAATTGAAAAAGAACAACAAATGTACAACTAAGAAAGAATAAATAATACGATAGATAGGGAGGAAGAACAACTTACGGATGAACAAGAAAAATACATTTTTTTTTCGGGTTTTAAATTTTTAAATTTTTTTTCTTTTTATATTCTATTTCGAAAGCAGTTAAATTTCCTTAATATGGTTTAGGAATAATTTTCTAAAATTTGATTATCCTAAATATCTTAATTTCAGATAATGTCTAAAATTAATTAGTTATGATAACCCTATATTTCGGAAACTGATTGTCAACTAGCATAAAATAAGTGTTGGGTCTAAGGTATAGATTACTACTGTTACCTATCATAATCTTCTAGAATTGTGGCCAATAATCCTAAATTCATTATGATATTTCCCCGGCAACGGTACTAAAAATCTGATGTGTTCCGATTGATATGCTAAAATAGGCGTTATTTTACCCTATGTCGATTATGAATAACTAAGGACTTAGAATGACTAATTGTCACATTTAGTCTCTATGTTGTCACTTAATCAATCAGAACCTAAGGCAGAGTACCTATCGTGTAGCTAGTCTGTTGGAAAGTATCTACGATTTTAATTTAATAATTTATCGTACTCCCAGGGAAGTGGTAACGACTTAGTAGTAACTATCCTCTTACCCTAACTCTTATCTTATGATCCAATTATGCAATCGTTCATCAAATTCTTTGATGAGAGGGTGATTCATTCTCCACTAGGTTCAAGTCTATTTAAGCCTACAAGTGTGTTTTACAGACAATGTTCTGATTTTTATGAGTTACTTGATAAACCGCCCTACCTTAATGATAGCCCTACCCACGGTTCGAGCTAAAGACATCCATGAAAGTCCTGTGTCACTCAGGAGATCATGCCGCTCGCCCTAACGACGGTATAAACGCACAAACTCAGCCTACTTAGACTACTTTAACATACATGGTGATCTATAGGTTATTTCATCTAATATGGCAGACATTAATGCTTCCAACGGGAAGTCCTAAATTAATGCATGTTAAACTAAACAGGTTATGATTAGACCGTGGTTAGGAATTGTCTATAACCATTCATCTAGTTTAAAAGAAACTACAGTAGACATGCAGTCATAATGATAGTTAAGCTGGTGACCATTTCCGGAAAAATATAAATGACTTCAACATGCAAAACACATATTCATACAATCATAGTTTAATATTCATAATAGTTATTTGGACAAACACATTACAAACATATAAAGAGAGGGACAAGGGGACCAATGCCATAAAGTATTCACACTTTACGTAGTTCGCTGATGGAGCAACTGCTTGTATATGTTGGACTGCTCGACCTAACTCTGCTCAGTAGAACCTTCGGAGGACGCTTCCTCAGCCTAGTAGCTATGCTTTACCTTAATACCCAGCTTAAGCATAGCCATGTTGACTAACTCTTCGAATGCCTAGTGCCCTCTTAGGATCTCCTAAAGTAGTCTAGGTAGGAGCCGAGCTGAGTCCGATTATGCCGGCGGCTAGGGCAAGCGGTATGATCCCCGAAGTGACATAGGGCTTTCATGGATGCCTTCGTCCCGAACCGTGAGTAGGGCCGTCATTAAGGTAGGGCGGTTTATTAGAAACCTCGGATGTGGTACGCCTTTAGACACAGAACATAGTTGCAATCCAGGCTAAGACATGTCTAAAATATTCGAATATAGGTCAATCAACATATAGGAACAGTATAACATAGAATCAGGACTCATCTATAAAACACTTCTAGGATTAATTAGACTTAAACCTAGTGGAGAATGAATCACCCTCTCATCAAAGTATTTGATGAAGATTGCATAACTGGATCATAAGATAAGAGTTAGGATAAAGGCTAGTTACTACTAAGCCGTTGCCACTTCCCTGTGAGTACGATAATTATTTAATAAAATCGTAGATACTTTCCAACAGACTAGCTACACGATAGGTACTCTGCCTTAGGTTCTGGCTGATTAAGTGACACCATAGAGACTAAATGTGACAATTAGTCAATCACAGTCCTTAATTATTCATAATCAACATATGGTAAAATAATACCTATTTAGCACATCAACCGGAAACCCCATCAGTTTCCCTATCGGGTAAAGCCAATGATTAGAGGCATCGGGGGCGCAACGCCCTTGACCTATTCTCAAACTTTAAATAGGTAGGATGGGGCGGCTGCTCTGGTGAGCCATCCCAAGGAATCGAAAGCTCCAAGTGGGCCATTTTTGGTAAGCAGAACTAGCGATGCGAGATGAATTGGAAGTCGGGTTACGATGTCCAACTACGCGCTAACCTAGATACCACAAAGGGTGTTAGTCGATTAAGATAGCAGAACATTGGTCATGGAAGTTGAAATCCGCTAAGGAGTGTGTAACAACTCACCTGCCGAATCAACTAGCCCCAAAAATGGATGGCGCTCAAGCGCGTGACCTACACCCGGCCGTCAGGGCAAGTGCTAGGCCCCAATGAGTAGCAGGGTGCAGCGGTCGCTGCAAAACTTAGGGCGCGAGCCCGGGTGGAGCGTCTGTCGGTGCAAATCTTGGTGGTAGTAGCAAATATTCAAATGAGAACATTTGATATGCATAAATCATATCACTTTTTTAGCATGTTTTTAGGCACAATTTTGGGTGAAATCGGTGTTAAATCGTTATCAATTGATTGTTATTAACTCGATTTCGTAGTTTTTGTGATTTTGGAAGTGTCAGGTGAAAAGTGCAAGAAAATGGCAAATTTCGGGGGCAAAAATGTGATTTTCAGAAGTTCGGAAGTTGGGATGGGCGTCCTAACCTGGTCAACAGGCCGGGGCGGGCTTCCCAGATCCAGGACGGGCGTCTCGAATGCCTGGTCAAAGTCCCACATCGAATTTTTGAGAGAAATTCATCCAGTTCCCGTGCTATAAATACCCCAGGCTTTCCTCAGTTGAAATCATTCCTCTCCACTCGATCTGAGTCACTTAGTGACTTCAAGTATACAATTTTCTATAGTATACAAGTCACTTAGTGATTTCAGGTTTTAGTATAGGTATATTTATAGTGTTAGAGAGTGTCTCGTGTTTTTCGTTTCTGAGAGTCTGTCTCAGGTCCTTGAATACGACTAGATAGGTTCATTTTTTGTGTTCATAGAATACAGACACCAATACTAATTGATGCCTGTTAAACTAAACAGGTTATGATTAGACCGTGGTTAGGAATTGTCTATAACCCTAACTTTAGTTTAAAAGAGCACATTAGACATGCAGATATAGTGAATGTTAAGCAGGTGGCTATTTCCGGAAAAACATAACAACGTCAACATATAAAACAACTATTCATAAAAATCATAATCTCGTATTCATAATAGATATTTAGAACAACACAATAACAACATATAAGAGAGGGACATGGGGACTGATGCCATAAAGAAATCACCCTTTACGTAGTCTCGCCGACGGAGCGTACTGCTGTATATGTCATATTGCTCGCCCTGACTCTCCTCGCCAGAACCTTCGGAGGACGCTTCCTCAGCCTAGTAACTGGGCTTTACCTTAATACCCAGCTTAAGCCCAGCCCTATGGACTGACTCTTCGAACGCCTAGAGCCCTCTTAGGATCTCCTAACGAAATCCAGGGTATTCTATGAATACCAGAAACGAACCTATCTATAGAAGCCTAAGATCTGAGACTATTTCTCAAAAACTAAAACAAAACACTAATAAGAAAGAAAACTGAGATCCGAGTCTCTGAGTAAGTTGTGTACTGGGGAAGTGTACACTGGAAACCACTAAATGACTCAGATCGAGTGGAGAGGAATGGTTTCAACTACTGGAGGCCTGGGGTATTTATAGCAGCTTCCCGGGGTGATTTTTCATCAAAATTCGATGTGGGACTGGTTCTGGGGGTTCGGGATGCTCGTCCTGATCTGTTGACCAGGTCGGGACGCCCGTCCCGAGTCCTGGACGCTCGTCCCGGTGCTTTGACTAGGTCGGGACGCCCGTCCTGACCCTTTGACCAAGTCAGCATTTCCAAAAATTGCGTTTTTGCCCTAAAATTTGCTGTTTTCGTCTACTTTTCACCTAACACTTCCAAAATCATAAAAACTATGAAATTAAGTAAATAATAAACATTTAAGATCAATTTACCCTCAATTTCACCCAAATTCATACATAAAAACATGCTAAAAAGGTGATACGATTTTTGCGTATCAGATAACCCCACACTTAGCTTTTTTCTTGTCCTCAAGCAAAGTCTACCTGAAGTTAGTGATTCTAAACCGTAGTGCAGTCACTTAAATTCCTAGTCATGTTTTTATTCCAAAAATTCTTCAGACAGTTCTTAACACAGGTCTGACTGGTTAGGTTGCTATGACAACGTCTCAGATGTTTTTAGTAGATTGTTATGATCAGGTAGAAAACAAATCAACAACTAGGTTGACTTTTTCTTAGTCACAGGGTCTTCCTGATGTGTAGTGTGTGTACTAGTCTAGACCAGATAGTCAACACAATGTACTCTTGTCTTAACTACTACCAGATAACACTTCGACCCATCGCTAGACATACTAACAACAGACAACTTTTTGGGTTCTGAGCTTCGGTGATCAAATTTTTAGTGTTTTAGCATTTAGTTATTTTCTTTATAGATTCAGGGTATTTTGAGTCTGCTTAGAACACGTCAACTTCAACTACCCATGTAGCGAGTCCCACTCCGATGACTCCCAGATCTGCACGACCTTAGGGCATCAGGCTTTAAGTTCCCCGAAGGAGTGGTGCTCGAGTAGCGAAAGCCGCTAGCGAACTACCCTCATTTGATTAACTTTCTTTTGTTTCTTTTCACTTTTAGCTCAGAGTCTCATCTAGTCATTCTAACTAGCAATATATCCACAACTGGTCTAATTTTATCTAGTTAAGTCTCGAACAAGCAATTGGCTGAGGTCTCTAATCCAGACAAAGTTGTGCTCAGTTATCAAGAATTCCCTATTCCTAATCAATTAGTTCAGCAGTAGTCATCAATTATCTCCTACTAACCATAACATACTACCTACATATCATAGACATAAGCAATTGTTTAACCAAGCATACTGCAATTAGAAGTCTGAAAGACGGAAAAATTTTGAAATTTTTTGGAAGGGTGTGAAAATACGGGGAAAACAAGCAAAAGCATGCGAAAAGTTTTTGCAAACTGCTGCAGTGCACCGTGCACTGCTACCCCACACTTAAGTCTGGCACTGTCCTCAGTGTTCATGCATATCTAATTACCCCACACTTATTTGAAAACAAGAAATAAAACACACAAAGAAAAGATGCTTACTTATACTATGGGTAAGAAAGACATAAAAAAAACAAAATAATGCAAACAATTCTGTATGTCATATAAATCAATTTTGTACATAGATTCATACGTCATACAGCCCAGACATGTTTATACACACAGAACAAGAAAACAAAAGGAAAAGAAAGGAAAGAAGGAGAGAGAGACTAAGAACCCAGTGGATCATCGTCCGGTGGATCATCGTCCAGTGGACCGAGTTCTGCTGTAAAGTCAAACTCGAAGTTTTCCGCCACTCGGGAAGTCTGCTGATGTATCTCCTCAATCCTGCTGGTGCTCATGGTGATCCTGTCATCCATCATTGCTAGCTGTCTGTCAATCCTGTCCTCCATCATTGTCAGCCGTTTGTCAATCCTGTCCATGTCTCGACTGTATCGGGCCGATAGCTCTACCAATCTGTGCGACATGTGTCGTTCGAAGGCAGTACATGGCACGAACGTCTCGGACAGAGGGATATGCGCTGGAAATGCTTCCGATGCCGATGCTTGTCCTGGCTGATCCTTGTGGATGGTGTAGCGGCCATTCGCATCCCGGACAACCATTCCCATGTTCCGTAGAATGGTAAGATCAGTGGGAACGGTAGTCGAGGCGACCAGGGTCAGCTCCGAGCCCTCTATGTCCAACTCCAGGTAGCGGGCTAGCTTGGTGATGTACGGCCTGAGCCCCAAACATTGTTTCCGGGTGTCTGTAGCGAATCCTCGCATGACGACCGTGATGAGTCTAGCCATCTCTACCGTAGATCCCATGTGCATGTTGGCCAGAAGGAATGTCTCCATTTGGGTGAGAGTTCTGGGAGCCGTCCGTCGTCCTGACAATGTATATGCAATGATAGCGTGCAGGTAACGAAGAGTAGGATAAATACCTGTGGCTTTTGCAAAGCCATGCTGGTATGGGACACCCGTCATGCAGATCTGAGCCCAAGCAGTGGAGACGTCTGCAGACGTGAAGTCTCGAACCATTGTGGTGTATGCGGGCGTATTCAGCTCATCTCTCTGCCAGATACCTAGGGCGACGCCGAACTCGGCCATGCTCATCGACCGATCTATTCCGCCCAAGCGGAATGTGATCTGCTCCCGGTGGCATGTAAAAGATGCATAGAACTCACATACCAGCTCCATGTATGTGGGCTTTGTGACGATGAATACTCGACTGTACGGTGGCACGTCGAGTATGCGTCTGACTTCTGGCTCTACTCCTAGCGTCTGTATTGCTGCCCAATCCAACGTTCTGCCCGTCAGTATCGTACGCCTGATGTACCCAGTGCATCTTTCTTGGTATGCTGTGGTGGACGGAAACAACATAAAAGGATGTGCCACTGAGGTAACTGTCATGGTAGATGTGGTACGAGCACGTTTGGGATCCATTGAAAACGTACGAGAGAGTTTAGGTGGGAAAGAATCTTTAAACTCAAATTCTGAAGGTGAATTTGAATTCAGAAGGATGAAATTAGGTTAGGGAAGGATTTTGAAATTTTTGGCGGGAAAATCGAATTTTGGAGGGAAATTCGAATTTTTGGGCGAAGTTTAAAATTCAAATTTTGGAGGGAAACTCGAATTTTTAAACTTTGGAGAGTTTGCCAAAAATTTGTAGAGAGAAGGTAGAGAGAAATATTTTTAGAGAGATGAATTTTTGGTTGTAGATTTGAGAGAAAATGAAAAAAAATGAATTTTTATAGAAGGGCCGGCCTTCGGGACGCCCATCCCGGAGGCAGGACTCCCGTCCCGCTGGACTCCCGTCCCGGGTTGCTTCGGGACGCGTGCCAATTCCGAAAAAAAAAATTTCTTTTATTTTTCGTAATTCCCTGAAAATCTCAAGATACAAAAAATAATCATAATTTTTAACAAGGCTTCATGTTTATCCAATTAAATTCAGAAGTTGTTAAAAACCCTATGCAAAAATTCCTCAGTCTCTTTTTTTTTTTTCGAAAATCATGACTACCCTAATTTTATCCCAACTTAAATTCAGCAAGAATTTCAGAAAAACAAAAACTGAGTTTGTACAATTTAATTAGTGAAAAATAAACTGTATTTGCAAAACTTTTGTTTTTTATAGAAATTTAAAAATGTCTGAAGAAAATTGTTGAATATAAAGGACCCTTTAAAAAAAAGTTTGAAAAATAGAAAAATATGGGTCAATTATTCAGGTTTAGTTCAAACGAATTATTTGCTAAGAATAAAAGTAAAAGAATCTTCCCTTTTTCAACGACCCTTATCTCTAATCTCCTGTAGCTCGGTTCGAATGCTTCGCATTTCTATGCGTATGGTTCTCATCTCATCCCTCTGCCTGCCCTGCTCACTACGTAAGTCAGCCATCTCCCGGAGTAGTTGTGCACCTTGGTTCTCCTGAAGACTGACCGTGGCTCTGAGTCGGTCCACATTAGTTGTGATATTCAGACTGAGTTGGTCTAAATGACACAATCTGCTGGCAATTCCTTGGTCCATCTCATAGATCCTTTGAGCCAACGTATCTATCTGCACGGACAACATTGAATGATAACCTTTAGTACTCCCCCCGGATGAAGGGGTGCGCTCGTTAGGTGTTGGGGTGTATGTAGGAGAGGTTGGTGAATTTTGGGTTTGGTCAGTAGGTGGTGGATTTATAGGAACTCTCTGGGCAGGAGGGTGAACTGGAGATCTATAGGGTTCTTCTCTAGGAGGGAAGGTATCCTCAGAAGGATCTTCTTCCGTGGGACTAGGCTCACGGGCGTTCAGGAATCATCTCACTAAGTCACTGGCATCTGGGCTTGAGTTTACTTCCATTGGTTGTGAAGGAAGAGTCCCTCGTGGCATTTCTGGTGCAGGCCAAGATGGGCCTTCTGGCTTTGTCTTCTTTGGTCCTGGAGTGTCAGGGTTTTTCTGTTTTCTTTGCATGGTTAGTAGCTGCTCTTGTTCTCTTCATTTCTGAGTGTAAAGTCTGGTTAGAAATAACAAATAACCAAAAATAGGAAAGTGAAATAAGAAAGCAAGAAAAATATTTTTATGGATTTTGAATTTTATTTAGAAAGCAGGTAAATTTCCTTAATATGGTTTTAGAATAATTTTCTAAAATTTGATTATCCTAAGTGTCTTAATTTCAGATATTATCTAAAATTAATTAGTTATGATAATCCTATATTTAGGAAAGTGATTGTCTAACTAGTATAAGATAAGTGTAATTCAAAAGTCTAGGTTACTACCGTTACCTATCATAAGTCTATAGAATTGTGGCCAATAATCCTAAATTCATTATGATATTTCCCCGGCAACGGCGCCAAAAATCTGATGGGGTTACCGGTTGATGTGCTAAATAGGTATTATTTTACCCTATGTTAATTATGAATAATTAAGGACTGTGATTGACTAATTGTCACATTTAGTCTCTATGGTGTCACTTAATTAGCCAAAACCTAAGGCAGAGTACCTATCGTGTAGCTAGTCTGTTGGAAAGTATCTACGATTTTATTAAATAATTATCGTACTCCCAGGGAAGTGGCAACGGCTTAGTAGTAACTAGCCTTTATCCTAACTCTTATCTTATGATCCAGTTATGCAATCTTCATCAAATACTTTGATGAGAGGGTGATTCATTCTCCACTAGGTTTAAGTCTAATTAATCCTAGAAGTGTTTTATAGATGAGTCCTGATTCTATGTTATACTGTTCCTATATGTTAATTGACCTATATTCGAATATTTTAGACATGTCTTAGCCTGGAATGCAACTATGTTCTGTGTCTAAAGGCGTACCACATCCGAGGTTTCTAATAAACCGCCCTACCTTAATAACGGCCCTACTCACGATTCGGGACGAAGGCATCCATGAAAGCCCTATGTCATTTCGGGGATCATACCGCTTGCCCTAGCCGCCGGCATAATCGGACTCAGCTCGGCTCCTACCTAGACTACTTTAACAGGCAGGGTGTTCAAAAGGTTATTTTATCTAGCACGGCAGACACCAATACTAATTGATGCCTGTTAAACTAAATAGGTTATGATTAGACCGTGGTTAGGAATTGTCTATAACCCTAACTTTAGTTTAAAAGAGCACATTAGACATGCAGACATAGTGAATGTTAAGCAGGTGGCTATTTCCAGAAAAACATAACAACGTCAACATATAAAACAACTATTCATAAAAATCGTAATCTCGTATTCATAATAGATATTTAGAACAACATAATAACAACATATAAGAGAGGGACATGGGGACTGATGCCATAAAGAAATCACCCTTTACGTAGTCTCGCCGACGGAGCGTACTGCTATATATGTCGTATTGCTCGCCCTGACTCTGCTCGCCAGAACCTTCTGAGGACGCTTCCTCGGCCTAGTAACTGGGCTTTACCTTAATACCCAGCTTAAGCCCAACCCTGTGGACTGACTCTTCGAACGCCTAGAGCCCTCTTAGGATCTCCTAACTAAATCCCGGGTATTCTATGAATACCAGAAATGAACCTATCTATAGAAGCCTAAGATCTGAGACTATTTCTCAGAAACTAAAACAAAACACTAATAAGAAAGAAAACTGAGATCCGAGTCTCTGAGTGAGTTGTGTACTGGGGAAGTGTACACTGGAAACCACTAAATGACTCAGATCGAGTGGAGAGGAATGATTTCAACTGCTGGAGGCCTGGGTATTTATAGCAGCTTCCCAAGGTGATTTTTCAACAAAAATTAGATGTGGGACTGGTTCTGGGGGTTCGGGACGCCCATCCTGATCTGTTGACCAGGTCGGGACGCCCATTCTGACCCTTTGACCAAGTCAGTATTTCCAAAAATTGCATTTTTGCCCCAAAATTTGTTGTTTTCGTCTACTTTTCACCTGACACTTCCAAAATCATAAACATTGTGAAATTAAGTAAATAATAAACATTTAAGATCAATTTACCCTCAATTTCACCCAAATTCATACATAAAAACATGCTAAAAAGGTGATACGATTTTCGCGTATTAGAAACTTCGGAGGGAACCAGCTACTAGATGGTTCGATTAGTCTTTCGCCCCTATACCCAAGTCAAACGAACGATTTGCACGTCAGTATCGCTGTGGGCCTCCACCAGAGTTTCCTCTCGCTTTGCCCCGCTCAAGCATAGTTCACCATCTTTCGGGTCCCGACAGGTATGCTCTCACTCGAACCCTTCTCAAAATATCAAGGTCGATCGATGGTGCACCCCGCTCGGGGGATCCCGCCAATCAACTTCCTTGCGCCTTACAGGTTTACTCGCCCTTTGACTAGCACACATGTCAGACTCCTTGGTCTGTGTTTCAAGATGGGTCCTATTCAAAGGGTTCCTGAAAATCCACAAACTTTCGACCAGTTCCCAAACACTCTTGCATCACCCGAATACACTCCAGCATCACCCAAATATACTCCTATTTACCCAATGCCTAACGATCGAACACCTTCATTTGGGAAAATCACTAACGATTTTCAGTCAGCTTTGTCTGTGCAGATAGATAATATGGCTCATAGGATCTACCAGATGGATCAAATAGTAGCAAACAGATTCTGTCACACAGACCAACATATTATGAACGTCACCTCCAATGTAGACCAACTCAGAAGCACGGTGAATCTCCAAGAGAATCACGGTACACTTATACTATGGGAGTTGATCGAAATCTGGAATGAACAATGGACGACGTACTGCTCCAGGGAATGTCACCCAAATGGAGACATTCCTCCTGGCTAATATGCACAAAGGCATCACTGTGGATATGGCTAGGCTCATTACCGTCATCATGTAGGGCTTTGCGACAAACACCCGGAAGCAGTGTCTGGGGCTCGGGCCATTCATCACCAGGATAGCCCACTACCTGGAGCTGGACATTGAAGGCTCAGAGTTGACCCAGGTTGCTCCGACTACCATCCCCACTGACTTGACTGTTCTACGGAACATGGGGATGGTAGTGAGACGTAGTTGGCCGGTACTCCATCCACACAGAGCAGTCATGAGAGTCATCGATACCAGGACTAGCGACACAGCAGGCATCACAGGCCCCGACATTCATACCACGCACCACCTTCGAGCGGCATATGGCACAGGGGTTAGCAGATATAACTGCCAGACATAACCGAGATATGGAGGTCATCCGAAGTCAATTGGTGATGATGAGTGATAGGATCAGTATGACCAGCAGTCGGGTCGAGGAGCTCTATCAGTATCAGACCGCCCGGTCTACCGAAGACCCCGAGGTCTACTTCTTTGCACCTGATGATGATTATCTCGGTTCTTAGTTTTCTCTCTATTTCTTTTGTTCTTCGTTGAATTTATGCATATGTGGAAGCATGGGCTGTATGGCATATAAATCTTTGTATGAGCAATGTTGATATATATGACATAACAATATCGTTTCTTTTATTTGATTTTCTGTTATTTCTATTACTTGTGTTTTCTTGTTTCTTTTCTTTTTCCTTTTCTTATTGTGTCAAATAAGTGTGGGGTAATAGGATATGCATGCACAATGAGGACAGTGTAAACTTTAAGTGTGGGCTAGCAATGCACAATGCACTGTAGTAGTTAAATTTGCATGTTTTCCCAAACTTTTCACTGAAATTGCACCCTTTCATAAATTTGTTTCAAAATTTTCACTCTTTCAGACTTCAAAATCAAGATTGATTGATTAAGAAATGCTTATGTCTATGATATATGTTGAGTAGAGTATTATGATCGGTAGGGAACAAGTTGATAACTTTACTGAAATCCTCAATTAGATATAGGGAATTCCTGATAAATGAGCACAACCTAGTTTGGATTAGAAACATCAACCAGATACCTTTTCGAGACCTAACTGAATAATATTAGACCGGTTGAGAATGTGTTAGCAAATTGAATGACTAGATGATGCTCCTTGCTAAAAGTGAAAAAGTTTAAAAGCAAAAAGGGTAGTTTGCAAGCGTCCTTTGCTACTTGAGCACCACTTCTTAAGGGAACTTAATGCCTGATGCCCTAAGGTCGTATATTTCTGGGAGTCATTGGAGTGGGACTCGATACCTAGGTAGTTAAAGTTGATGTGTGAAAGCAAACACAAAAATACCCTAGATAATCAATTTAAAAATACATTGCTCAGTGTGTTCTTTTATTGAAAAGCATAAATGAAAAGTCTTGACACCTGATACGCGTAAATCATATCACATTTTTAGCATCTTTTTAGGCACGATTTAGGGTGAAATTGAGGGCAAATTGGTCTTAATTGTTCATTATTAACTCAATTTCACAGTTTTTATGATTTTGGAAGTGTCAGGTGAAAAGTAAAAGAAAATGGCAAATTTCGGGGCAAAAACGCAAATTTTCAGAAGTTCGGACTTCGGGGAGGGCGTCCTAACCAGGTAAACAGGCCAGGATGGGCGTTCAGGACTCAGGACGGGTGTCTTGACCTGGTCAATAGTCCAGGATGGGCGTCCCAATCCAGGACGGGCGTCCCGAACCAAAATTCCAAGTCCCACATCGAATTTTTGAAGAAACATCACTCCAGAAAGCTGCTATAAATACCTCAGGCCTTCCTCAGTTGAATTCATCCCTCTCCACTTGATCTGAGTCATTTAGTGACTTCAAGTGTACACTTTTCTCGAGTACATAAGTCACTGAGAGACTCGAGTTTAGTAAAAGTTTTCTTTCTTTCTAGTTAGTGTTTCGTTTTCTTAGATTCTGAGAAATAGTCTCAGATCTTAGGCTTCGATAGATAGGTTTGTTTCTGGTATTCATAGAATATCCGGGATTTCGTTAGGAGATCCTAAGAGGGCTCGAGGCGTTCGAAGAGTCAGTCCACAGGGCTGGGCTTAAGCTGGGTATTAAGGTAAAGCCTAGTTACTAGGCTGAGGAAGCGTCCTCCGAAGGTTCTGTAGAGCAGAGTCGGGTCAAGCAGTACGACATATACAACAGTACGCTCCATCGGCGAGACTAAGTAAAGGGTGATTTCTTTATGGCATCAGTCCCCCTGTCCCTCTCTTATATGTTGTTACTGTGTTTGTCCAAATATCAATTATGAATACTCGATTATGATTTCTATGAATATTTTTTTTATATGTTGAAGTGCTTATGATTTTCTGGAAATGGCCACCTACTTAAATATTCATTATGTCTGCATGTCTAATTTAGTTTCTTTTAAACTAAATGTAGGGTTATAGACAATTCCTAACCACGGTCTATTCATAACCTATTTAGTTTAACAGGAATCAATTAGTATTGGTGTCTGCCATACTAGATAAAATAACATGCGGAACACCCTGTTTGTTAGAGTAGTCTAGGTAGGCTGAGTTGCGTTTTTATGCCGGCGTTAGGGCGAGCGGCATGATCCCCGAAGTGACATAGGGCTTTCATGGATGCCTTTAGCTCGAACCGTGAGTAGAGCCGTCATTAAGGTAGGGCGGTTTATTAGTTGACTCAGATGTGGTACACCTTTAGACTCAAAACATAGTTGCAATCCAGGCTAAGATGCATCTAAAATACTCGAAGATAGGTCAATCAACATGTAGGAACAGTATAACATAGAATCAGGACGTTATTTATAAAACACTTTTAGGCTTAATTAGACTTAAACCTAGTGGAGAATGGATCACCCTCTCATCAAAGTTATTGATGAAGATTGCATAACTGGATCATAAGATAAGAGTTAGGATAACAGGCTAGTTACTACTAAGCCGTTACCACTTCCCTGTGAGTACGATATTTAACTTAATAAAATCGTAGATACTTTCCAACAGACTAGCTACACGATAGGTACTGTGCCTTAGGTTCTGGCTGATTAAGTGACACCATAGAGACTAAATGTGACAATTAGTCAATCTCAGTCCTTAATTACTCATAATCAACATAGGGTAAAATAACACCTATTCAGCATATCAGTCGGAAATGCATCAGATTTTTGGCGCCGTAACCGGGGAAATATCATAATGAACTTAGGATTCCTGATCAAAATTCTAGAGACTTATGATAGGTAATGGTAGTAACCTAGACCTTAGACCTAACACTTATTTTCTGCTAGTTAGACAATCAATTTCCGAAATATAGGATTATCATAACTAATTGATTTTAGATATCATCTGAAATTAAGACATTTATGATAATCAAATTTTAGAAAATCATTCTAAAACCATATTGAGGAAATTTAACTTCTTTCGAAAAAAAATGAAAAAAAATGTTAAAAATTTAAAACCCGAAAAAATGTATTTTTCTTGCTCAATGGTAAGTTGTTCTTTTCCCTATCTCTTGTTCTTTCTTAGTTGTTTTCTTAGTTGCTCTTTTTCGTGTTTTTCTTCTATTATTTAATTTCAATGAAATAAAAATGGAAATGAGGATAAAATATATTTTCTTCTGAGTTTTAAAAATTTGGCTTATATTTTTATCGGGAAGAAATTCCATTTTAGAATTTTCTTAGAGTCATGCAGGCTTTATTAGGACGAGTTATGAAATAATTTTTCCTTAATACCCAGACTTTTGAATGTTCTATTGAAAAAAGGAGGTTCCTTTTGTTTTGCTGATAATTGCATGAGATCTTTTAAACCGAAAGGAATTACTGCACCCATTATGACATCACCTGATTGGAATATGCTTTTTGAATTAATATGTGATGTAATGATGTAGTAAGAATTGTTTTAGGACAGAAACATGATAAGAAAGTTCATGTATGATAAATTCTGATCTTATCTAGTCTTGTCTAAAAACAATAGGTTTCCTGTGAAAATAATTACATCATAGTGGTCGTGGAACACTTTTCAAAATGGCCTGAACCACAGGCATTACCTACTAATGATGTTAAAGTCATGTGCAGATTCTATGAGAAGTTGTTTTCCAGATTCAGAGTGCCAATGTCTTAGGAAGAAACGTTCAGTCTGTATATCAAATCTGTGAAGTCTGCCAAGTACCACACTTTAGCAGGGATTGCTATGGGAATGGAATACTGACCATTCCAAAAGAGGTAGGAGTAGGTTACTGCAGAATGCTACTCCAATGGGAAATGCATACAATCCCAACTGGAGAAATCAGACGGGGTTTAGCTGAGGAATAATTCGGAAGCTGGAAACTTTCAGAATATACCACCACAGCAAAAACCCCTACCCGCAGAATCAACAAATGAGATACCGGCAACAATTAAATCCAGACCAGTGCAAGCAAGTGATCTACCAAGTGATATCGAATGGTCGAGGGATATAGAGGAATTTGGCATTGTATCAGGAGCATAGCAATGGAGGAGCTTGCATCCCCTGTATACCAATCAGCTGTGAGAAACTTCCCCGAGGAAGTCTCAAATACTTGGGCCCAGATCTACACTACTAGAGCCTCCTACCACCACGGCTTCGCAAAAGCTTCAGGTATCTTTTCTGCCATTCAAAACTTGCATTCAATACATTCACTGACATTAGCAGGTAGGCACACCAATCCAAAGAAGTCTCATTCCTAGACACGTTGCTACGATTATGAGAAACTTTGCAAATGATTAGGGGAAGCAATTCGTGGGGCTCGAATCATTCATCAAATGGATAGACCACTACCTGGAGCTCGACATTGAAGGATCAGAGCTGACATCATCTGTTCCAATACCTAGAGCTTACAGAGTCAAAAACACCTCAGCAATAGCACATGGCTAAGGTGAAAAGCCAATTGACAGCTCAGAGAAAACCATTCTGCTCGTGACATGAAGGGAGTTTTTCTAATCCTCATATTCCTTTACTTTTATTTTCTTTGTTTTGTGTTCCGTTTTGTTATTTCCATTATCCCTCCTGTTTTGTTGCTTTATTTTCTCTCTTACCCTTAGTTAGTTGAATAAGTGTGGGGTAAGAGTTTTTCTTGTTTTGTTTTGTTTTATTTCTTTTTCTTGTTTTCAAATAAGTGTGGGGTAGCTTAGGTATGCATGAATACTGAGGATAGTGTCAGACTTAAGTGTGGGGTAGCTTAGGTATGCATGAATACTGAGGATAGTGTCAGACTTAAGTGTGGGGTAGCAGTGCACGGTGCACTATAGTAGTTTTGAAAAAAAAATTTGCATGATTTTGCATGTTTTCCCCGTATTTTCACACCCTTCCAAAATTTTTCAAAATTCTTTTCAAAATTCTTTTCCCCGTAAAACATTGCTTATGTCTATGATATGTAAGTAGAATTTTATGATTAGGAGAAGACAATACGATGACTATTTTTGAACTTATTGATTAGGAATATGGAATTCCTGGTAACTGAGCACAACTTGGTCTGGATTAGAGACCTCAGCCAATTACTTTCTCGAAACTTAACTAGATAAACCTAGATCAGTTATGGATGTATTGACAATTAGAGTGACTAGATGAGACTCTGAGCTAAAAGTGAAAAGAACACAAAAGAGAATTAATTCAATAGGGTAGTCTGCCAGCGGCCTTCGCTACTCGAGCACCACTCCTTCGGGGAACTTAAAGCCTGATGCCCTAAGGTCGTGTAGGTCTGGGAGTCATCAGAGTTGGACTCGCTACATGGGTAGTTGAAGTTGACGTGTTCTAAGCAGACTCAAAATATACACTTGAAGTCACTAAATGACTCAGATCGAGTGGAGAGGAGTGATTTCAACTGAGGAAGGTTGATACGCGAAAATCGTATCACATTTTTAGCATGTTTTTATGTATGTTTTAATGTGAAATCAGAGTAAATTGACATTAATTGTTTATTATTTACTTGATTTCACGGTTTTTATGATTTTGGAAGTGTCAGGTGAAAAGTAGACGAAAACAGCAAATTTTGGGGCAAAACGCAATTTTTGGAAATGTTGACTCGATCAAAGGTCCGGGACGGGCGTCCCGACCCAGTCAAACCGCCAGGACGGGCATCCTGAACCGGGACGGGCGTCCCGAACCTGGTCAACGAATCAGGACGGGCGTCCCGAACCGGGACGGGCGTCCCGAACCGCCAGAAGCTGTCCCACATCGAATTTTTTGGAATTTTTCACTCCAGAAAGCTGCTATAAATACCCCAGGCCTCCAACAGTTGAAATCATCCCTCTCCACTCGATCTGAGTCATTAAGTGGTTTCCAGTGTACAGTTTTCCAGTACACAACTCACTCAGAGACTCGGATCTCAGTTTTCTTTCTTTTTAGTGTTTTGTTTTAGTTTCTGAGAAATAGTCTCAGATCTTAGGTTTCTATAGATAGGTTCGTTTCCGGTATTCATAGAATACCCGGGGTTTCGTTAGGAGACCCTAAGAGAGCTCTAGGCGTTCGAAGAGTCAGTCCACAGGGCTAGGCTTAAGCCCAGGACGTAAGGTAAAGTCTAGCTACTAGGCTGAGGAAGCGTCCTCCGAAGGTTCTGGCGAGCAGAGTCAGGGCGGGCAATACGACGTATACAGCAGTACGCTCTGTAGGCGAGACTAAGTAAAGGGTGATTTCTTTATGGCATCAGTCCCCATACCCCTCTCTTATATGTTTTATTGCTTTGTCCTAAACATCAATTATGAATATCAGATTATGATTTTATGAATAGTTGTTTTGTATGTTGAAGTTATTATGTTTTTCCGGAAATAGCCACCTGCTAAATAATCATTATGTCTGCATGTCTAATGTAGTTTCTTTTAAACTGAATTAGGGTTATAGACAATTCCTAACCACGGTCTATTCATAACCTGTTTAGTTTAACAGGCATCAATTAGTATTGGTGTCTGCCATACTAGATAAAATAACATGCTGAACACCTGGCTTGTTAGAGTAGTCTAGGTAGGCTGAGTAGAGCGTTATGCCAGCGATTACGAGCCTTCAGAGTGATCCCCGAAAGTGACATAGGGCCTTCATAACTGTCTCTGTTCGTACCGTGAGTAGGGCCGTCTACCTTAATGCTAGGGGGCGGTAGCATAGAGACTCAGATGTGGTAAACCTTTAGACACAGAACATAGTTGCATTCCAGGCTAAGATATATCTAAAACACTCGAATGTAGGTCAATCAACATATAGGAACAGTATAACATAGAATCAGAACTCATCTTTAAAACACTTTTAGGGTTAATTAGACTTGAACCTAGTGGAGAATGGATCATCCTCTCATCAAAGTATTTGATGAAGATTGCATAACTGGATCATAAGATAAGAGTTAGGATAAGAGGCTAGTTACTACTAAGCCGTTGCCACTTCCCTGGGAGTACGATAATTAACTTAGTAAAATCGTAGATACTTTCCAATAGACTAGCTACACGATAGGTACTCTGCCTTAGATTCTGGCTGATTAAGTGACACCATAAGACTAAACGTGACAATTAGTCAATCACAGTCCTTAATTGATCATAATCGACATAGGGTAAAATAACACCTATTTAGCACGTCGGTCGGAATTCCCATCAGATTTTTGGCGCCGTTGCCGGGGAAACATCATAATGAATTTAGGATTATTGGCCACAATTCTAGAGACTTATGATAGGTAACGGTAGTAACCTAGACTTTTGATTAACACTTATGCTATACCAGTTAGGCAATCACTTTCCTGAATATAGGATTATCATAATTAATTAATTTTAGATGTTATCTGAAATTAAGACACTTAGGATAATCAAATTTTAGAAAATTATTCTAAAACCATATTAAGGAAATTTACCTGCTTTCTAAATACATTCAAAATCCATAAAAATGTTTTTCTTGCTTTCTCATTTCACTTTCCTATTTTTTGTTATTTGGTATTGCTAACCAGACTTTGCACTCAGAGATGAAAAGAACAAGAGCAGCTGCTAACCAGGCAAAGAAAACCGAAAACCCTGATACTCCAGGGCCGAAGAAGACAAAGCCAGAGGGCCCCTCTAGGCCTGCACCAGAAGTACCCCGAGGGACTCTTCCTTCACAACCAGTGGAAGTAAACTCAAGCCCTGATGCCAGTGAACTAGTGAGACGATTCTTGAACACCCGTGAGCATAGTCCCACGGAAGAAGATCCTTCTGAGGATACCTTCCCTCCTAGAGAGGAACCCCAGAGATCTCCAAATCTCCCTCCTGCCCAGAGAGTTCCTATAAATCCACCCCCTACTGACCAAACACAAAATTCACCAACCTCTCCTGCATACACCCCAACACCTAATGAGCGCACCCCTTCATCTGCAGGAAGTACTAATGGTTATTATTCAAAGTTGTCCGCGCAGATAGATACGTTGAATCAAAGGGTGTATGAAATGGACCAAGGCATTGCCAGCAGATTGTGTCATTTAGACCAACTCAGTCTGAATATCACAGCTAACGTAGACCGTCTCAGAGCCACGGTCAATTCCCAGGAGAATCAAGGTGCACAACTCCTCCGGGAGATGGCTGATTTACGCAGTGAGCAAGGCAGGCAGAGGGAGGAGATGAGAGCAATACGCATAGAAATGCGAAGCATTCGAACAGAACTACAAGAGATCAGAGATAGAAATCGTTAAAAAGGGAAGATTCTTTTTCTTTTATTTTCAGCAAATAATAAGTTTGAACTGAAACTTGAATAATTGACCCATATTTTTCTATTTTCAACCATTTTTAAGGGGGTCCTTTATTTTTAACAATTTTCTTCAGACAATTTATTTCTATGAAAAACGAAAATTTTGCAAGTACAGTTTATTTTTCATTAACTAAATTGTATAAACTCATATTTTTTTTTTGTTTTTCTCGCTGAATTTAAATTAGGGTAGTTATGATTTTCGAAAAAGTGAGATTGAGAAATTTCTGCATAGAGTTTTTAACAACTTCTGAACTTGATTGGATAAACATGAAGCATTGTTAAAAATTATAATTATTTTTGGTATTTTGAGATTTTCAGGGAATTACGAAAAAAAATAATAAATATATTTTTTTCGGAATTGGCACGCGTCCCGATGCAACCCGGGACGGGCGTCCCGATTCTGGACGGGCGTCCAGCGGGACGGGAGTCCTGCCTCCGGGACGGGCGTCCCGAAGGCCGCCCCTTCTATAAAATTTCAATTTTTTCATTTTTCCCTCAAAATTCCTCTCTCAATAACTCTCTCTCTTTTCCTTATAACTCTCTCTCTTTTCCTTTGGCAAACTTTTCAAATTTAAAATTTCAAATTTCCCTCCAAAATTTAAATTTTAAATTTCCTTCCAAATTCGAATTTCCCTCCAGAATTCGAATTTCCCGCCAAAAATTTCAGAATCTTTCCCTAGCCTAATTTGATCCTTCTGAATTCAAATTCACCTCCAGAATTTGAATTCGAATCTTCCTTCCTACCTAAACTCCCAAAATCTCTCGAACACTTTCAAACCAAATGGCTGCCAAACGTGCTCGTACCTCGTCCACCATGACAGTCACCTGAGTGGCACATCCTTTTATGCTCTTTCCCTCCAGCACAGCATATCAGGAGAGATGTCACGGATTCATCGGGCGCACGATATTGACGGGCAGAACGCTGGATTGGGCAGCAGTACAGACACTGGGAGTAGAGACGGAGATCAGACGCATACTCGACGTACCACCTTACAGTCGAGTATTCATCGTCACAGAGCCCACGTACCTGGAGCTGGTATGTGAGTTCTATGCGTCCTTTGCATGCCATCAGGAGCAGATCACATTCCGCTTAGGCGGAATGGATCGATCGATGAGCATGGCCGAGTTCGGCGTCGCCATGGGTATCTGGCAGAGAGATGAGCTGGATACGCCCGCATACACCACAGCAGTGCGAGACTTCACGACTGCGGACGTCCCCGCTGCTTGGGCTCAGATTTGTATGACGGGTGCCCCATACCAGCACGGTTCCTCGAAAGCCACAGGTATCTATCCTACTCTTCGTTACCTGCACGCTATCATTGCACATACACTGTCAGGACGAAGGACGGCTCCCGGAACTGTCACCCAGATGGAGACATTCCTTCTGGCCAACATGCATATGGGATCCACAGTAGAGATGGCTCGACTTATCACGGTCATCATGCGAGGTTTTGCTACGGACACTCGGAAACAGTGTCTGGGGCTCGGACCATTCATCACCAGGATAGCCCACCACCTGGAGCTAGATATCGAGAGCTCGGAGCTTACTCTGGTCGCCCCGACCACCGTTCCCACTGATTTTACCATCCTACGGAACATGGGAATGGTTGTCCGAGATGTGAGCGGCCGCTACACCATCCACACAGAGCAGCCAGGACAGGCCTCGGCATCAGAAGCAGCTCCACCGCCTATCCCTCCATCCGAGACGTTCGTGCCACGTACTGCCTTCGAACGACACATGTCGCACGGATTGGCAGAACTATCGGCACGATACAGTCGAGACATGGACCGGATTGACAGACTGCTGGCTATGATGGATGACAGAGTTGACAGACGACTGGCGGTGATGGATGACAGGATCGCCATTATCACCAGTAGGATTGAGGAGATACATCAGCAGACTTCCCGAGTAGCGGAGAACTTCGAGTTTGACTTGACAACCTTAGGTCCACTGGACGATGATCCGCCGGGTTCCTAGTCTCTCTCTCCTTCTTTCCTTTCCTTTCTTTTCTTTTTGCTGTTGTTTTTCTTGTTCTATGTGTATAACATGTCTGGGCTGTATGACTATGAATCTATGTACAAATTTGATTTATATGACATACAGCATTTTTACATCATTTTATTTTTTGCCTGTTGTGTTTTATTTCTTGTTTTCAAATAAGTGTGGGGTAATTAGATATGAATGAACACTGAGGACAGTGCCAGACTTAAGTGTGGGGTAGCAGTGCACGGTGCACTGTAGCAGTTTGAAAAAATTTTGCATGCTTTTGCTTGTTTTCCCCGTATTTTCACAACCTCCCAAAATTTTTCAAAATTTTTCCGTCTTTCAGACTTCTAAATGCAGTATGCTTGGTTAAACAATTGCTTATGTCTATGATATGTAGGTAGTATGTTATGGTTAGTAGGAAATAATTGATGACTATTGCTGAACTAATTGATTAGGAATAGGGAATTCCTGATAATTGAGCACAACTTTGTTTGGATTAGAGACCTCAACCAATTACCTATTCGAGACTTAACTAGATAAAATTAGACCAGTTGTGGATATATTGGCAGTTAGAATGACTAGATGAGACTCTGAGCTAAAAGTGAAAAGAACTTAAGAAAGTTAATTACAATAGGGTAGTTTGCCAGCGGCCTTCGCTACTCGAGCACCACTCCTTCGGGGAACTTAAAGCCTGATGCCCTAAGGTCGTGTAGATCTGGGAGTCATCGGAGTGGGACTCGCTACATGGGTAGTTGAAGTTGACGTGTTCTAAGCAGACTCGAAATACCCTGAATCCATAAAGAAAATAACTAAGTGCTAAGACATTAAAAATCTTATCACCAAAGCTCAGAACTCAGAAAGTTATCTGTTGTCAGTGTGTCTAGCGATAGGTCGAAGTATTATCTAGTAGCAGTTAAAGATAAGAGTTCATTGTGTTGACTATCTGGTCTAGACTAGTACACACACTACACATCAGGAAGACCCTGTGACTAAGAAAAAAAGTCCAACCTAGTTGTTGATCTGTTTTCTGCCTGATCATAACAAACTACTAGAGACATTTGAGACCTTGTCATAGCAACCTAACCAATCAGACCTGTGTTAAGAATTGTCTGAAGAATTTGTGGAATAAAAACGTGACTAGGAATTTAAGTGACTGCACTACGGTTTAGATTCACTAACTCCATGTAGACTTTGCTTGAGGACAAGCAAAAAGCTAAGTGTGGGGTTATCTGATACGCGAAAATCGTATCACATTTTTAGCATGTTTTTATGTATGTTTTAATGTGAAATCAGAGTAAATTGACATTAATTGTTTATTATTTACTTGATTTCACGGTTTTTATGATTTTGGAAGTGTCAGGTGAAAAGTAGACGAAAACAGCAAATTTTGGGGCAAAAACGCAATTTTTGGAAATGTTGACTCGGTCAAAGGTCCGGGACGGGCGTCCCGAACCCGGGACGGGCGTCCCGACCCAGTCAAACCGCCAGGACGGGCGTCCTGAACCGGGACGGGCGTCCCGAACCTGGTCAACGAATCAGGACGGGCGTCCCGAACCGGGACGGGCGTCCCGAACCGGGACGGGCGTCCCGAACCGGGACGGGCGTCCCGAACCGCCAGAAGCTGTCCCACATCGAATTTTTTTGGAATTTTTCACTCCAGAAAGCTGCTATAAATACCCCAGGCCTCCAACAGTTGAAATCATCCCTCTCCACTCGATCTGAGTCATTAAGTGGTTTCCAGTGTACAGTTTTCCAGTACACAACTCACTCAGAGACTCGGATCTCAGTTTTCTTTCTTTTTAGTGTTTTGTTTTAGTTTCTGAGAAATAGTCTCAGATCTTAGGTTTCTATAGATAGGTTCGTTTCCGGTATTCATAGAATACCCGGGGTTTCGTTAGGAGACCCTAAGAGAGCTCTAGGCGTTCGAAGAGTCAGTCCACAGGGCTAGGCTTAAGCCCAGGACGTAAGGTAAAGTCTAGCTACTAGGCTGAGGAAGCGTCCTCCGAAGGTTCTGGCGAGCAGAGTCAGGGCGGGCAATACGACGTATACAGCAGTACGCTCTGTAGGCGAGACTAAGTAAAGGGTGATTTCTTTATGGCATCAGTCCCCATACCCCTCTCTTATATGTTTTATTGCTTTGTCCTAAACATCAATTATGAATATCAGATTATGATTTTATGAATAGTTGTTTTGTATGTTGAAGTTATTATGTTTTTCCGGAAATAGCCACCTGCTAAATAATCATTATGTCTGCATGTCTAATGTAGTTTCTTTTAAACTGAATTAGGGTTATAGACAATTCCTAACCACGGTCTATTCATAACCTGTTTAGTTTAACAGGCATCAATTAGTATTGGTGTCTGCCATACTAGATAAAATAACATGCTGAACACCTGGCTTGTTAGAGTAGTCTAGGTAGGCTGAGTAGAGCGTTATGCCAGCGATTACGAGCCTTCAGAGTGATCCCCGAAAGTGACATAGGGCCTTCATAACTGTCTCTGTTCGTACCGTGAGTAGGGCCGTCTACCTTAATGCTAGGGGGCGGTAGCATAGAGACTCAGATGTGGTAAACCTTTAGACACAGAACATAGTTGCATTCCAGGCTAAGATATCTAAAACACTCGAATGTAGGTCAATCAACATATAGGAACAGTATAACATAGAATCAGAACTCATCTTTAAAACACTTTTAGGGTTAATTAGACTTGAACCTAGTGGAGAATGGATCATCCTCTCATCAAAGTATTTGATGAAGATTGCATAACTGGATCATAAGATAAGAGTTAGGATAAGAGGCTAGTTACTACTAAGCCGTTGCCACTTCCCTGGGAGTACGATAATTAACTTAGTAAAATCGTAGATACTTTCCAATAGACTAGCTACACGATAGGTACTCTGCCTTAGATTCTGGCTGATTAAGTGACACCATAAGACTAAACGTGACAATTAGTCAATCACAGTCCTTAATTGATCATAATCGACATAGGGTAAAATAACACCTATTTAGCACGTCGGTCGGAATTCCCATCAAAGGTCTGGGGTATTTATAGCAGATTTCTGGAGTGAATTTTTCCAAGAATTTCGATGTGGGACTTGGACCAGGCATCCGGGACACCCGTCCTGGATTGGGACGCCCGTCCCGGCCTGTTGACCCGGTCAGGACGGCCGTCCCGAGTCCTGGACGCCCGTCCTGGCCTGTTGACCAGGTCAGGACGCCCATCCTGATTCGGGACGCCCACCCCGACTTCTGAACTTCTGAAAATTGCATATTTGCCCCGAAATTTGCCATTTTCTTCTACTTTTCACCTGACACTTCCATAATCATAAAAAATGTGAAATTGAGTTAATAATAAACAATTAAGACCGATTTGCCCTCAATTTCACCCTAAATTATGTCTAAAAACATGCTAAAAATGTGATATGATTTATGCATGTCAGATAACCCCACACTTAGCTTTTTGCTTGTCCTCAAGCAAAGTCTACCTGAAGTTAGTGATTCTAAATCATATGTGCAGTCACTTAAATTTCCTAGTCATGTTTTTATTCCAAAAATTATTCAGACAATTCATAACACAGGTCTGACTGGTTAGGCTGCTATGACAAGGTCTCAAATGTCTCTAGTAGATTGTTATAATCAAGCAGGTTAACAACTTAACAACTAGATTGAACTCTTCTCTTAGTCACAAGGTCTTCCTGATGTGTAGTGTGTGTACTAGTCTAGACCAGATAGTCAACACAATATACTCTTGTCTTAACTACTACCATATAACACTTCGACCTGTCGCTAGACATACTAACAACAGACAATTTTCTGAGTTTTGAGCCTTGGTGATCAGATTTTAATTATTTAGCATTTATTGATTTTTTTCTTTTATAGATTCAGGGTATTTTGAGTTTGCTTTAACATGTCAACTTTAACTACCCATGTAACGAGTCCCACTCCGATGACTCCCAGACCTACACGACCTTAGGGCATCAGGCTTTAAGTTCCCCTAAGGAGTGGTGCTCGAGTAGCAAAGGCCGCTGGCAAACTACCCTATTTAATTAACTCTTTTTTTTCTTTTCACTTTCAACTCAGAGCCTCATCTAGTCATTCTAATTGCCAATACATCCACAACTGATCTAATCTTTTCTAGTTAAGTTTTGAAAAGGTAATTGGCTGAGGTCTCTAATCCAAACTAAGTTGTGCTCAATTATCAGGAATTCCCTATTCCTAATCAATAAGTTCAAGATAGTCATCACATTGTCTCCTACTAATCATAACATTCTACACACATATCATAGACATCAGCAATGTTTTACCAATCATACTGCATTTTGAGGTCTGAAAAAAATGAAACATTTTGGAAGGGTGTGAAAATACGGGGAAAACAAGCAAAATCATGCGAAAAATTTCTCAAACTACTACAGTGCACCATGCACTGCTACCCCACACGTAAGTCTGACACTGTCCTCAATGTTCATGCATATCTAAATTACCCCACACTTATTTGAAAGTAAGAAACAAAAACAAAATAGAAAATTCTTACCCCACACTTATTTGACTAACTAAGGGTAAGAGAGAAAATAAAACAACAAAAGAAATAACAAAATAGGAAGGTAATAGAAATAACAAAACATAACACGAAATGAAGATAAAAATTAAAAGAATACAAAATAAAAGTAGAGGAAGATGAGGATTAGAAAAACTCCCTTCTTGTCTCGAGCAGAAGGGTTTTCTCTGATCTGTCAATTGGCTCTTCACCTTGGCCATGTGCTATTGCTGAGGTGTTCTTGACTCTGTAAGCTCTAGATATTGGAACTGATGACATCAGCTCCTATCCTTCAATGTCGAGCTCCAGGTAGTGGACTATCCATTTGATGAATGACTCAAACCCCAAGGACTATTTCCTCGAATCATTTGCAAAGTTTCTCGTAATCGTAGCAACATGTCCAGAAGGAACGTGTCTAGGAATGAGACTTCTTTGGATTGGTGTGCCTACCTGCTAATGTCAGTGAAGGTATTGCATGCAAGTTTTGAATGGCAGAAAAGATACCTGAAGCTTTGGCGAAGCCGTGGTGGTAGGAGGCTCCAGTGGTGTAGATCTGGGCCCAAGTATTTGAGACTTCCTCGGGGAAGTTTCTCACAGGTGATTGGTATGCAGGGGATGCAAGCTCCTCCATTGCTATGCTCCTGATACAATGCCAAATTCCTCTATATCCTTCGACCTTTCGATACCACTTGGTCGATCACTTGCTTGCACTGGTCTGGCTTTAATTGTTGCCAGTATCTCATCTGTTGATTCTGCGGGTAGGGGTTTTGCTGTGGTGGTATCTTCTGAAAGTTTCCAGCTTCCGAATTATTCCTCAGCTAAATCTTGTATGATTTCTCCAGCTAGGATTGTATGCGTCTCCCATTGGAGTAGCATTCTGCAGTAACCTACTCCTACCTCTGTTGGAATGGTCAATATTCCATTCACATAGCAATTCCCGCTAAAGTGAAGTACTTGGCAGACTTCACAGATTTGATACACAGATTGAATGTTTCTTCCTAAGACATTGGCACTCTGAATATGGAAAACACTTCTCATAGAATCTGTTATTTGGCAAGCATCGCATGACTGTATCAACGATACATAATTCTTGAATATTGCTTTCAACACTTTCCAGACAGTGTTGATAGCAGTCAATTGGTCTCCCGTAGATTCTTGCAATGCTTCAGAATTGTGAGGCCTTCGCCTTCTGAGATACATCCTCTGCTCACTTACTCTGCAACAATTCGAAATAGAAAAAACGAATCTTCCTAGTAGTAATATTCCAAATCAACAAAGAATTTCTTCTTTTGTTGATAAGTCATATCACTTGGGAATAATTAGCAACTAGATAATTAGTAATATCAGTAAACCACAGAGGAGAATCATTATTCATAGCAAACAATGAAAATAAATTCTCATTCAGAAATTTATCAGATACTAATGTCTCTTCAATAGCCTCTAACTCGGGGTTTTCTAATCTAGACCAAAGGTTTGCTTTCTAGATTTTTAGCCCTTTCTCTTATCCCGTCTTTCCATATTAAATTCAATAGAACTTAACTAATCAATCTTGGTTCATCATTAGTTTTATTGAACAGATATCTCAGAGTAAAGTAATCAAATAAACCTAGCATGACCTAAGAAAATGATATTTTTTTTCCAAATTAACACCTAAGCCAAAAATTGACAGCTCAAAAGAGAAAAAAAATATATTCTTTCCTCATTTCCAAAATTTTTTTTCGAAAATAGAAATAACACGAAAAAGAGCAGCAAATGTACAACTAAGGAAAAAAAACAAATAAGGCAAGAGATAGGCTCAATATTGTTTTAGAATAATTTTCTAAAATTTGATTATCCTAAATGTCTTAATTTCAGATAATATCTAAAATTAGTTAGTTATGATAACCCTATATTTCGGAAAGTGATTGTCTAATTAGCATAAGATAAGTGTAGGTCTAAAGTCTAGGTTACTACCGTAACCTATCATAAGTTTCTAGAATTGTGGCCAATAATCCTAAATTCATTATGATATTTCCCCGGCAACGGTGCCAAAAATCTGATGGCTTCCCGACTGATATGCTAAATAGGTGTTGTTTTACCCTATGTTGATTATGAGTAATTAAGGACTTATATTGACTAATTGTCACTTTTAGTCTTTATGCTATCACTTAATCAGCCAGAACCTAAGGCAGAGTACCTATCGTGTAGCTAGTTTGTTGGAAAGTATCTACGATTTTATTAAATTAAATATCGTACTCCCAGGGAAGTGGTAACGACTTAGTAGTAACTAGCCTTTTACCCTAACTCTTATCTTATGATCCAGTTATGCAATCGTCATCAATAACTTCGATGAGAAGGTGATTCATTCTCCACTAGGTTTAAGTCTATTTAAGCCTAAAAGTGTTTTATAGATAATATCCTGATTCTATGTTATAATGTTCCTACATATTGATTGACCTATCTTCGAGTGTTTTAGACATGTCTTGGCCTGGAATGCAACTATGTTCTGAGTCTAAAGGTGTACCACATCTTTGTCACCTAATAAACCGCCCTACCTTAATGACGGCCCTACTCACAGTTCGAGCTAAAGGCATCCATGAAAGCCCTATGTCACTTCGGGGATCATGCCGCTCGCCCTAACACAGGCATAAACGCTCACCTCAGCCTACTTAGACTACTATAACAAACATGGTATTCTGTAGGTTATTTTATCTAATATGGCAGACACCAATGCTAATTGATGCATGTTAAACTAAACAGGTTATGATTAGACCGTGGTTAGGAATTGTCTATACCCCTAAATTTAGTTTAAAAGAAACTACATTAGACATGCAGACATAATGAATATTAAGCAGGTGGCCATTTCCGAAAAATCATAAGAACTTCAACATGCATAACAAATACTCATAAAAATCATAATCCAATATACATAATCAATATTTGGACGAACACAATACAAACATATAAAGAGAGGGACATGGGGACTGATGCCATAAAGAATTCACCCTTTACTTAGTCTCGCCGATGGAGCAACTGCTTGTATATGTTGTACTACTCGACCCGACTTTGCTCGACAGAACCTTCAGAGGACGCTTCCTCAGCCTAGTAGCTGGACTTTACCTTAATACCCAACTTAAGCCCAGCCCTGTGGACTAACTCTTTGAACGCCTAGAGCCCTCTTAGGATCTCCTAACGAAATCCCGGGTATTCTATGAATACCATAAACGAACCTATCTATCGTAGCCTAGGATCTGAGACTAATTCTCAGAAATAAAGAAAACGAGACACTATCTAGAAATAAAAGAAACTTATACTGAACCCGAGTCTCTAAGTGACTTATGTACTTGAGAAAAATGTACACTTGAAGTCACTAAATGACTCAGATAGAGTGGAGAGGAATGATTTCAACTGAGGAAGGCTTGGGGTATTTATAGCAGCTTTCTGGAGTGAATGTTTCCAAGAATTTCGATGTGGGACTTGGACCAAGCATCCGGGATGCACGTCCTGGATTGGGACGCCCGTCCCGGCCTGTTGACCAGGTCAGGACGCCCATCCTGATTCGGGGCGCTCACCCCAACTTCCGAACTTCTGAAAATTGCATTTTTGCCCCGAAATTTGACACTTTCTTCTACTTTTCACGTGACACTTCCACAATCATAAAAACTATGAAATTGATTTAATAACAAACAATTAAGACCAATTTGCCCTCAATACCACCATAAATTATGCATAAAAACATGCTAAAAATGTGATATGATTTATGTATATCAATTATTCATAATCAATATAAGGTAAATAAAAACCTATGTCTTTAGCATATCGATCGGAATTTTACACATCACGCCCCGAGGTTGGGACGCCCTTCCCGAAGCTTTGACAGGGTCAGGACGCCCGTCTTGGCTTGGGGATGCCCACCCCGAGCTCAGAACATCCGAAATTCGCAATTTTGCCCTGATATTTACTACTTTCATGCAATGTACTCCTGAAACTTCCAAAATCACAAATTATACAAAACAATGTCAATTTCAATCAATTAAGATCGATTTGGTTCCAATTATGCCTTAATTTGTGTCTAAAAACATGCTAAAAATGTGATAGGATTTGTGCATATCAACCACCCTATTAAGTACCTCCCTCTCTTCTACCGAGATGCTTGGAAATTCCCATTCACTTGGATCACACGGTTGGCAGGGAGTTCTAGTGTACAACTTCACATAAAAGTCTGTTGCCATCCTCTTTAATACCTGTCGCCATCCTCACATCAAAAATTCATGTAAAACCTCTTCCTTTTCACCCCTATAAATACCCTAGGGGTTAGAAGGTTAGAGATATCCCTCAGCACTCAACACAAGCCATCTAGCAAAAAAGAGTGTCTCGTTTTCTCTGTTTTATGAGTGTTTATCTCAAAATTTGAGAATTCGATTAGATAGTGTTCGTCTTTGGTATTCATGAATAACCAAGATTTCGTTAGGAGATTCTAAGAGAGCATTAGGTGAGCAAATAGCTAGTCAACAGGGTATTGCTTAAGCCTAGGATGTAAGGTAAAGCAATCGTTACTAGGCTAAGGAAGCGTTCTCCGAAGGTTCTACCGATTAGAGTTAGGTCGAGCAACCCAAAGTATACAAGTATTGGCAACGCCAGCGGACCTAATAAAGGGTGAATACTTTATGGTGGTGGTCCTCTAGATTCTCTCTGTATATCTTTGTGTTGTGTTCGTCTAAAAATCAATTTGAATACTGAATTATGATTGTTATATTCTACATGTTTTGCACGTTGAGGTTCTACTCATTTTTCTAGAAAGGTCACCTGCTAAATTAACATTATGCGTGATTATCTGTTTGCTCTTTTAAACTAAAAGAACGGTTATAGACAATTCCTAACCATGGTCTACATCATAACCCGTTTAGTTTAACCGGCCTTAAGTTAAGGTAGAATATATTAAGGTCTGACATATTAGGTAAAATAACCTACAAATCACCATGTTTGTTAGAGTAGCCTAATGAGGCCGAGTTTGGGAGCTATACCGGTGTTAGGGTAAGTGGCATGATTTTCTAAGTGACACAAGCTTTCACTACTGATGATGTCTCCACCGCTTGGGCTCAGATCAGCACGATTGGAGCCACCTACCATCACGGCCTCACGAAGGCCACATGATGCGTTCCGACTGATATACTAAAATAGGTGTTGTTTTACCCTATGTTGATTATGAGTAATTAAGGACTTATCCTGAGTAATTGTCACATTTAGTCTCTATGTTGTCACTTAATCAATCAGAACCTAAGGCAGAGTACCTATCGTGTAGCTAGTCTGTTGGAAAGTATCTACGATTTTAATTAAATCAAATATCGTACTCCCAAGGAAGTGGTAACGGCTTAGTAGTAAATATCCTCTTACCTTAACTCTTATCTTATGATCCAGTTATGCAATTGTTCATCAATATCTTTGATGAGAGGGTGATTCATTCTCCACTAGGTTTAAGTCTATTTAAGCCTAAGAGTATTTTACAGATAATGTCCTAATTCTATTTATACTGTTCCTACATGTTGATTGACCTATCTTCGAGTATTTTAGACATGTCTTGGCCTGGATTGCAACTATGTATTGAGTCTAAAGGTGTACCACATCTAAGTTACCTAATTAACCGCCATACCTTAATGACAGCCCTACTCATGGTTCGAGCTAAAGGCATCCATGAACGCCCTATGTCACTTAGGGGATCATGCAGCGCGCCCTAACGCCGACATAAACACACAAACTCAGCCTACTTAGACTACTCTAACAAACATGGTGAACTATAAGTTATTTCATCTAATATGGCAGACATTAATGCATCCCGACGGGGAAGTCCTAAATTAATGCATGTTAAACTAAACAGGTTATGATTAGACCATGGTTAGGAATTGTCTATAACCCTGCATTTAGTTTAAAAGAAACTACATTAGACATGCAGACATAATGAAAGTTAAGCTTGTGGCCATTTCCGAAAAATCATAAAGTACTTCAACATGCATAACAAATATCCATAAAATCATAATCCAATAATCATAACAAATGTTTGGACGAACACAGTACAGACATATAAAGAGAGGGACAGGGTAACTGATGCCATAAAGAATTCACCCTTTAGTCTCACCGATGGAGCAACTGCTTGTATATGTTGGACTGCTCTACCCAACTCTGCTCGACAAAACCTTCGGAGGACGCTTCCTCAGCCTAGTAGATGGACTTTACCTTAATACCCAGCTTAAGCCCAGCCCTGTTGACTGACTCTTCGAACGCCTAGAGCCCTCTTAGGATCTCCTAACGAAACCCTGGGTATTCTATGAATACCAGAAACGAACCTACCTAGTCGTATCCTAGGATCTGAGACAACTTCTCAGAAACAAAGAACACGAGACACTATCTAAGAATATAAATAAACTTATACTGAAACCTGAGTAGCTAAGTGACATGTATACTATGGAAAACTGTATACTTGAAGTCACTAAATGACTCAGATCGAGTGGAGAGGAATGAATTCAACTGAGGAAGACCTGGGTATTTATAGTAGCTTTCTTGAGTGAATTTCTCTCAGAATTTCGATATGGGATTCTGAACTACGGCTCGGGACGCCCGTCCTGGATCTGGGATGCCCGTCTCGGCCTGTTGACCAGGTCAGGACGGCCGTCCTGAGTCTTGGATGCCCGTCCTGGCCTGTTGACCAGGTCAGGACGCCCATCCTGACTTCGGGATGCCCACCCCGACTTCCGAACTTCTGATAATCACATTTTTGCCCAGAAATTTGCCATTTTCTTCTACGTTTCACCTAACACATCCATAATCACAAAAACTATGAAATTGAGTTAATAATAAGCAATTAAGATCGATTTACCATCAATTTCACCCTAAATTATGCCTAAAAACATGCTAAAAATGTGATATGATTTATGCATATCATATAACCCCACACTTAGCTTTTTGCTTGTCCTCAAGCAAAGTCTACCTGAAGTTAGTGATTTTAAATCATATGTGCAGTCACTTAAATTTTCTAGTCATGTTTTTACTCCAAAATTCTTCACTGAATCAGACAATTCACAACACATGTCTGACTGGTTAGGTTGCTATGACAAGGTCTCAAATGTCTCTAGTAGATTATCATGATCAAGCAGGTTTAACAACTTAACAACTAGATTGAACTCTTCTCTCAGTCACAAGGTCTTCCTGATGTGTAGTGTGTGTACTAGTCTAGACCATATAGTCAACACAATATACTCTCATATCGACTATTACCAGATAATACTTCGACCCGTCGCTAGACATACTAACAACAAACAACTTTCTGAGTTCTGAGCCTGGGTGACAAGATTTTTAATTAAGCATTTTATTGAATTTTCTTTTATAGATTTTTCAGGGTATTTTGTGTCTGCTTTCACATGTCAACTTTAACTACCCATGTAGCGAGTCCCACTCCGATGACTCCCAGACCTACACGACCTTAGGGCATCAGGCTTTAAGTTCCCCTAAGGAGTGGTGCTCGAGTAGCAAAGGCCGCTTGCAAACTACCCTATTTAGTTAACTCTCTTTATTTTTCTTTTCACTTTCAGCTCAAAGCATCATCTAGTCATTTTGATTGCCAATACATCCTCAACTGGTCTAATCTTATCTAGTTAAGTTTTGAAAAGGTAATTGGCTGAGGTCTCTAATCCAAACTAAGTTGTGCTCAATTATCAAGAATTCCCTATTCCTAATCAATAAGTTCAAGATAATCATCACATTGTCTCCTACTGATCATAACATTCTACCTACATATCATAGATATCAGCAATGTTTTACCAATCATACCGCATTTTGAAGTCTGAAAGAATGAAAAATTTTGAAATTTTTTTTGGAAGGGTGTGAAAATACGGGGAAAACATGCAAAAATCATGCAAAACAATTTCTACTATAGTGCACTATGCACTGCTACCCCACACTTAAGTTTGACATTGTCCTCAGTGTTCATGCATATCTAAATTACCCCACACTTATTTGAAAACAAGAAGAGATAAAAACAAAACAGAAACTTCTTACCCCACACTTATTTGACTAACTAAGGGTAAGAGAAAGAAAATAAAACAAAGCACGAATGGTAACATAAATAACAAAGCAATGAAGAGAAAACAAAATAAAATGAGAGGAAGATGAAGATTAGAAAAACTCCCTTCATGTATCGAGTAGAAGGGTCTGCTCTGATATATCAATTGGCTGTTCACCTCAGCCATGTGTTGTCGCTGAAATGCCCTCGATTCTGTAAGCTCTGAATGTTGGAGCAGCTAACTCTGATTGTGCCTCGTACGGAGTGTGTGTCTCCCTTCTGGGCCTTGAATTGCCATCCCCATTTTTTGAAGGATATTCAGGTCAGTGGGTCTGGTCGATGGAGCTATCCTTGTCAACTCTGATCTTTCCATGTCGAGCTCCAAGAGTGGCTGCCAGTGTGATGAATGACTCGAGCCCCATGGACTGAAGATTTGGCAAAGCCGTGGTGGTAGGGGGCTCCAGTGGTGCAGATCTGGGCCCACATAATTGAGACTTCCTCAGGGAAGTTTCACACAGCTGACTAGTATGCAGGGACGCAAGCTCCTCCACAGCTATACTCCTGATACAACGCCAACTCTTCTATATCTATCGACCGGTTGATACCGCTTGGTCTGTAGGTCACTTGCTCGCACTTGGATAGCTCTAATTGTTGCCCGTTTACCTTTTTAGTAGTGTTGTCTTGATCCATTATAACATAAGCTTCCTATGACAACACTTCTGTCATAGTAAATGGGATTGACCTTTAACAACATCTCATCTTTTGATTCTGCGGCTAGGGACTTTGTTGTGGTGGTATTTTCTAGAAGTTTCTAGCTCTAGAGTTATTCCTATACTAAATCCCGGATGATTTCTTCGGTAGGGATTGTATGTGTTTCCCATTGGAGCAGCATTCTACAGTAACCTACTCCTACCTCTTTTTGGAATGGTCAGTATTTCATTCCCATAACAATCCCTGCTAAAGTGTGGTACTTGGTAGACTTCACAGATTTGATACATAGGCACATCTGAATCTAGAAAACAGTTTCTCACAGAATCTGCACATGACTTTAACATCATTAGTAGGTAATGCATGTGCTTCAGGCTATTTTTGAAAAGTGTTCCACGACTACTATGATGTAATTGTTTTCACAGGAAGAAAGAGAAAAGGATTCAATCAATACCCCATATATCAAAGGTTGCAACACTCTGTATACGTCGATGGGATAGACAATCTCTGGAAGACGTGTTACCTTTAGTTGGCGAGCATTGCGGGACTGTATCAAGGATATAGAATCCTTGAATATTATGGGCCAATAAGATCCTGCTTCCAACTCTTTCTGGACAGTGTTGATAGCAGTCAATTGGTCTCCCGTAGATCCTTGATGGCATTGCTCCAGAATCTTGTGGCATTCATCTTCTGAGACACATCTTCTGATCAACTGATCTGCAAAAATTTGAAATAGAAGAGGGATCTGCCCAGTAGTAATATTGCAAATCAGCAAAGAATTTCTTCTTTTGCTGATAAGTCATATCACTTGGGACTAATTTAGCGACTAGATAATTTGCAACATCGATAAGCCATAGATGAGAATTATACATAGCAAATAATGCAAATAAGTTTTCATCCAAAAATTCATCAATATTACTGCATCAACAATAGCCTCTGACTCGGGGTTTTCTAATCTAGACCAATGGTTTGCTTTCTTAGATTTTTATCCCCTTGTCTTTTCCCCTTACTTCTACATCAAATTCAAGTAACAATAAAACTTAACTTAATCAATTATGGTTCATCAACAGTTTTATTGAACAGATATCTCAGAGTGATCAGTGCATACTATTGTTTTAGATGAAACTAGATATGGTATGAATCTATCATCATATACAACGACTAGTAATCCCTTTTCACTAGTGGTATGGTTCTACTGGGCATCAGTAAAAGGTCTTACTTGCATAGTGTATAACATGAAGGTTCTAATCATGCCTATTTCATAAAACAATCATTACTACATGGTCACTAGCATCACATATCAATTCAGAAAGAAAACTCCAATCAAGTGATGTCATAATGGGTGTAGTAATGAACAGTTCCTTCAGTAAAAAGATATCATGCATTTATCATCAAAAAGGAACATCCTTTCTCAATAGAATTTTCAAAAGTCTGGCTATTAAGGAAAAATTATTTCATAGCTTGTCTAATAAAGCTAGCTTGACTTAAGAAAAATCCTAACATAGAATAACATTTCTTCCTAATTAAAACCTAAGCCAAAATTGACAGCTCAAAAGAAAAATATTCCTTCCTCATTTCCATTTTTATTTTTTTTTCGAAATTAAATAATAGAAATAACACGAAAAAGAGCAGCAAATGTACAACTAAGAAAGAACAAATAAGACAAGCAATAGGGTTGAAGAACAACTTACTGTTGAATAAGAAAAATACATTTTTTCGGGCTTTAAATTTTAAATTTTTTTTTCTTTTTATATTTTATTTCGAAAGCAATTAAATTTCCTCAATACGGTTTTAGAATGATTTTCTAAAATTTGATTATCCTAAACGTCTTAATTTCAGATGATATCTAAAATCAATTGGTTATGATAACCCTATATTTCGGAAATTAATTGTCTAACTAGCATAAAATAAGTGTTAGGTCTAAGGTCTAGGTTACTACCGGTACCTATCATAAGTTTCTAGAATTGTGGCCAATAATCCTAAATTCATTATGATATTTCTCCGACAACGGCGCCAAAAATATGATGCATTCCGACTGATATACTAAAATAGGTGTTGTTTTACCCTATGTTGATTATGAGTAATTAATGACTTATCCTGACTAATTGTCACATTTAGTCTCTATGTTGTCACTTAATCAATTAGAACCTAAGGCAGAGTACCTATCGTGTAGCTAGTCTGTTGGAAAGTATCTACGATTTTAATTAAATCAAATATCGTACTCCCAGGGAAGTGGTAACAGCTTAGTAGTAACTATCCTCTTACCTTAACTCTTATCTTATGATCCAGTTATGCAATCGTTCATCAATATCTTTGATGAGAGGGTGATTCATTCTCCACTAGGTTTAAGTCTATTTAAGCCTAAGAGTGTTTTACAAATAATGTCCTGATTCTATGTTATACTGTTCCTACATGTTGATTGACCTATCTTCGAGTATTTTAGACATGTCTTGGCCTCGATTGCAACTATGTAATGAGTCTAAAGGTGTACCACATCTGAGTTACCTGATAAACAGCCCTACCTTAATGACGGCCCTACTTAGGAGATCATGCCGCTCGCCCTAACGCCGACATAAACACACAAACTCAGCCTACTTAGACTACTCTAACAAACATGGTGATCTATAAGTTATTTCATCTAATATGGCAGACATTAATGCATCCCGATGGGGAAGTCCTAAATTAATGCATGTTAAACTAAACAGGTTATGATTAGACCATGGTTATGAATTATCTATAACCCTACATTTAGTTTAAAAGAAACTACATTAGACATGCAGACATAATGAAAGATAAGTTGGTGGCCATTTCCGGAAAATCATAAAGTACTTCAACATGCATAACAAATATCCATAAAATCATAATCCAATAATCATAACAAATGTTTGGACAAACACAGTACAGACATATAAAGAGAGGGACAGGGGGACTGATGCCATAAAGAATTCACCCTTTACTTAGTCTCACCGATGGAGCAACTGCTTGTATATGTTGTACTGCTCGACCCGACTCTGCTCGACAGAACCTTCGGAGGACGCTTCCTCAGCCTAGTAGCTGGACTTTACCTTAATACCCAGCTTAAGCCCAGCCTTGTTGACTGACTCTTCGAATGCCTAGAGCCCTCTTAGGATCTCCTAACGAAACCCCGGGTATTCTATGAATACCATAAATGAACCTATCTAGTTGTATCCTAGGATCTGAGACAACTTCTCAGAAACAAAGAACACGAGACACTATCTAAGAATATAAATAAACTTGTACTGAAACCTGAGTTGCTAAGTGACTTGTATACTATGGAAAACTGTATACTTGAAGTCACTAAATGACTTAGATCTAGTGGAGAGGAATGAGTTCAACTAGGGAAAGCCTGGGGTATTTATAGTAGCTTTCTGGAGTGAATTTCTCTCAGAATTTCGATGTGGGATTCTGAACTGCGACTCGAGAAGCCCGTCCTGGATCTAGGACGCCCGTCCCGACCTGTTGACTAGGTCAGGACGGCCGTCCCGAGTCCTGGATGCCCGTCATGGCCTGTTAACCAGGTCAGGACTCCCATCCTGACTTCGGGACGCCCACCCCGACTTCCGAACTTCTGATTATCACGTTTTTGCCCCAAAATTTGCCATTTTCTTCTACTTTTCACCTGACACTTCCTAAATCACAAAAACTATGAAATTGAGTTAATAATAAGCAATTAAGATCGATTTACCATCAATTTCACTCTAAATTATGCCTAAAAACATGCAAAAAATGTGATATGATTTATGCATATCACCACATGTATCTTCCCAGCCCTCCGTTATTTACATACTATCTTAACTCATACACTGGCAGGTCGCTGGACTGCTCCGGGGAATGTTACTCAGACAGAGACATTCCTTCTGGCCCATATGCTCAGAGGCATCACTGTAGATATAGGTAGGTTTATCACCCTCGCCATGCAGGGCTATGCGACAAACACTTAGAAGCAGTGTCTGGGGCTCGTGTCGTTCATCACCCTGATAGCCTATTACCTGGAACTGGACATCGAGTGCTCGGAGTTGACCCAAATAGCTCCGTCCACCATCCCTACCGATTTGACTGTTCTCCACAACATGGGGATGGTAGTACGGGATGCAGAGGGTAGATACTCCATCCACACAGAGCAACCATGAGAGCTATCGGCGCTAGAACCATCCATGCAGCAGGCACCACTGGCCCCGACATTTGTACCACGCACCGCCTTCGAGCGACATATGACACAGGGGCTGTCAGACTTGCAAGCCATGTATAGCCAGGATATGGCAGACATCCATAGTCAGTTGACAATGATAGATAACAACGTCAGTAGAAACAGTAGTCGGATAGAAGAGTTGTATCAGTATTACATCAAAAACCGCTCTACTGACGACCATGATGTCTACTTCTTTGCGCCAAATGATGATCCATGTTCTTAGTTCTTCTTTCTTTTCTTTTCTTTTCTTTTTGTTTATATGCTTATTTGGAAAGTCTGGGCTGTATAACATATATATCTCTTTGTATTTCAACTTGAACTTATATGATATAACAGTATTGTTGTGTGTTTCAATTGTTTCATTTATTTTATGTTTTTTAATTTTACTCTTATTTTTCAAATAAGTGTGGGGTGATAGAATATGTATGAACACTGAGGATAGTGTAAATCTTAAGTGTGGGGTAGTAGTACACAGCGCACTCGTATTTAAGATATCTGCATATTTTCCTCTGTTTTTCACTGAAATTGCACCCTTCCAAAAAAAATTCAAAAATTTTCACTCTTTCAGACATGGGAAACAATATTGATTGGTTGAAAAACTGCTTCTATCTGTGATATACATTTAGTAGAGTATTATGACCATTAGGGGACATTTTGACTGCTTGCTAAATTCATCACTTAGAAGCAGGGGATTCCTGATTTTTTAGCACAACCTAGTTTGAATTAGCACAACCTAAACCAAATAATATTAGACTCTTTGAGAATGTGATAGCAACTTGAATGACTAGATGGAATTCTTAACTAAAGTGTCATAGCTTAAATGTAAAAAGGGTAGTTTGCAAGTATCCTTTGCTACTCGAGCACCCCTTCTGAAGGATACTTAATGCCTGGTGCCCTAAGATCGTGTAGATTTGGGAGTCATCGGAGTGGGGCTCGATACCTGGGTAGTTAAAGTTGATATGTGAAAGCAAACACAAAAATACCTCGAAAATTAATTAAAACATACACCCAACGTATTTTTATTTGAAAACCATACAAAGAAAGTGTTGGCACCAAAGCTCAGAACCTAGAAAATCATTTACTGTGCTATTTGTGTTCGGAATAACTAGTCAAATTATTATTTAGTAACTGCTTGGAAAGTTTATTATGAGTTGACAATTGATGTGAATAAATCATATCACTTTTTAGCATGTTTTTAGACACAAATTAGGGCAAAATGGGAACCAAATCAATCTTAATTGATTGAAATTGACATTTTTTGCATAATTTGTGATTTTGGAAGTTTTAGGAGAAATGTGCAAGAAAATAGTAAATATCGGGGCAAAAGTGCAATTTTTGGAAGTTTTTAGCTAGGGGCGGGCGTCTTGGAGCCAGAACGCCCACCTCGACCTAGTCAAAGCCTCGGGGCGGCCGTCCCCAAGTTTGGACGCCCATCCTGACCCGGTCAAAGCCCCGGGATGGGTGTCCTAAGCTCGGGACGGGCGTCCCAAGCAGTGGAGTTGTGTCCCACATCGAATTTCCAAGAGAAATTCACTCCTTTCACTTGCTATAAATACCTCAGGCCTTTAGCAGTTGAAATCATCCCTCAACACTCAATACAAGTCATTTAGCAACTTCGAGTGTATCTATGAGCACTCCACACAAGCCATGTGGCAATAAAGAGTGTCTCGTTTTCTCTATTTTCTGAGTGTTTATCTCAGATCGTGAGAATTCGAGTGATAGTGTTCGTTTTTTGTGTTCATAGAATACTCAGGATTTCGTTAGGATATCCTAAGAGAGCATTAGGTGAGCGAATAGCTAGTCAATAGGGCATTGCTTAAGTCCAGGATGTAAGGTAAAGCAATTGCTACTAGTCTAAGGAAGCGTTCTCCGAAGGTTTTGCCGATCAGAGTCAGGTCGAGCAACCAAAAGTATACAGTAGTCGCTCCGCCGGCGGACCTGATAAAGGGTGAATACTTTATGGTGGTGGTCCCCTAAATCCTGTCTGTATATCTTTGTGTTGTGTTCGTCTAAAGATTAATTTGAATACTGAATTATGTTTGTTATATTCTACATGTTTTGCACATTGAGGTTCTGCTCATTTTTTCAGAAAGGTCACTTGCTAAATTAACATTATGCATGATTATATGTTTGCTCTTTTAAACTAAATGAACGATTATAGACAATTCATAACCATGGCCTACATCATAACCTGTTTAGTTTAAGAGGCCTTAAGTTAGGGTAAAATATATTAAGGTCTGCCATATTATGTAAAATAACCTACAAGTCACCATGTTTGTTAGAGTAGCCTAATGAGGCTGAGTTTGGGCGTTATGCCGGCGTTAGGGTGAGTGGCATGATTTCCTGAGTGACACAGGCTTTCATGAATACTTTAACTCGAACCGTGAGTAGGGTCATCATTAAGGTATGGTGAATACATAAGGTAACTCAGATGTGGTACACAGGCAGATACAGTACATAATTGCATTCCAAATAAAGATATATCAAAAATATTCGAAGATAGGTCAACCAACTTGTAGAAACAGTGATATGCATAAATCATATCACATTTTTAGCATGTTTTTAGGCATAATTTAGGGTGAAATTGAGGGCAAATCGGTCTTAATTGTTTGTTATTAACTCAATTTCATAGTTTTTATGATTGTGGAAGTGTCACGTGAAAAGTAGAAGAAAATGGCAAATTTCGGGGCAAAAACGCAATTTTCATAAGTTCAGAAGTCCGGGTGGGCGTCCCGAATCAGGATGGGCGTCCTGACCTGGTCAACAGGCCGGGACGGGCGTCCCGGATGCCTGGTCCAAGTCCCACATCGAAATTCTTGGAAACATTCACTCCAGAAAGCCACTATAAATACCACAGGCCTTCCTTAGTTGAAATCATTCCTCTCCACTCGATCTGAGTCATTTAGTGACTTCAAGTGTACATTTTTCTCGAGTACATAAGTCACTTAGAGACTCGGGTTCAGTAGAAGTTTCTTTTATTTCTAGATAGTGTCTCGTTTTCTTTGTTTCTGAGAATTAGTCTCAGATCCTAGGCTACGATAGATAGGTTCGTTTCTGGTATTCATAGAATACCCGGGATTTCGTTAGAAGATCCTAAGAGGGCTCTAGGCTTTCGAAGAGTCAGTCCACAAGGCTGGGCTTAAGCTGGGTATTAAGGTAAAGTCCAGCTACTAGGCTGAGGAAGCGTCCTCCGAAGGTTCTGTCAAGTAGAGTCGGGTCGAGCAGTACAACATATACAAGCAGTTGCTCCATCGGCGAGACTAAGTAAAGGGCGAATTCTTTATGGCATCAATCCCCCTATCCCTCTCTTTATATGTTTGTATTGTGTTCGTCCAAATATTGATTATGTATATTGGATTATGATTTTTATGAGTATTTGTTATACATGTTGAAGTTCTTATGATTTTCCGGAAATGGCCACCTGCTTAATATTCATTATGTCTGCATGTCTAATGTAGTTTCTTTTAAACTAAATTTAGGGTTATAGACAATTCCTAACCACGGTCTAATCATAACCTATTTAGTTTAACAGGCATAAATTTAGGACTCATTGGTGTCTGCCATATTAGATAAAATAACCTATAGAACACCCTGTTTGTAAGAGTAGCCTAAGTAGGTTGAGTTGTGTTTTTATGTCGGCGTTAGGGCGAGCGGCATGATCCCCGAAGTGACATAGGGCTTTCATATATGCCTTTAGCTCGAACCGTGAGTAGGGTCGTCATTAAGGTAGGGTGGTTTATTAGGTGACTAAGATGTGGTACACCTTTAGACTCAGAACATAGTTGCAATCCAGGCCAAGACATGTCTAAAACACTCGAAGATAGGTCAATCAACATGTAGGAACAGTATAACATAGAATTAGGACATTATCTATAAAACACTTTTAGGCTTAAATAAACTTAAACCTAGTGGAGAATGAATCACCCTCTCATCAAAGTTATTGATGCCGATTGCATAACTGGATCATAAGATAAGAGTTAGGGTAAAAGGCTAGTTACTACTAAGTCGTTACCACTTCCCTGGGAGTACGATATTTAATTTAATAAAATCGTAGATACTTTCCAACAGACTAGCTACACGATAGGTACTCTGCCTTAGGTTCTGGCTGATTAAGTGACAGCATAGAGACTAAAAGTGACAATTAGTCAATCTAAGTCCTTAATTACTCATAATAAACATAGGGTAAAACAACACCTATTTAGCATATCAGTCGGGAAGCCATCAAACAGTAAATATGCATCAGAACATATATCTAGAGGATAACTCTTGCATGCTTGATAAATGCTTGATGTGTGATTGGGATCACCAATCAATCCAAAGTATTGATTATCGATTTACTAATTAAATAAATAAGATAAATGTTAGGATTAAGGGAAAGTTGCTACTAAGCCGTTACCAGTTTCCTGGGAGTACGATATTTATAATTTTAAAATCGTAGATACTTTCCAAGAACTAGCTACATGATAGGTACTCTACCTTAAGTTCTGATTGATTAAAGGACAACAATTAATGCTAAAGTGACAGTTAGTAAGACTAAGTAATTACTTATAATCAACATAGGGAAATAAATCCTATCTTTTAGCATACCAATAGGAACGCATCAACAATCTAGTCTAGACTAGTTCACACACTACACATCAGGAAAACCCTGTGACTAAAGTAGAGCTAGAACTTAGTAAAGTTTTTGAACTGTTTCAGCCTATAAGGTCATAACACATTTACTGGATAATTGAGACCTTTACATAGCAACTCGATCAGTCCATGCTTGTTTTCTGAATTATCTGACTGAGTGAGAGAATTTGCTAAAAACATTGCTAACAATCTTGTTGTAATTGTACCTATGATTTAGTCTTCATTAATTTCTTCTAGGTTTTGCTTGAGGACAAGCAAAAAGCTAAGTGAGGGGTTATATGATATCCACAAATCATATAACTTTTTAGCATGCTTTTAGACATAAATTAGGGCATAATTGAAGCCAAATCGATCTTAATTGATTGAAATTGATATCTTTTTACATAATTTGTGATTTTGGAAGTTTTAGGAGTAAATTACATAAAAATAGTAAATGTCGGGACAAAAATGCAATTTTTGGAAATTCTGAACTCGTGGCAGGCATCCCGGAGCCAAAATGCCTGCCCCGACAGAGTCAAAGCCTCAGGACAGCTCCAGGACGGGCGTCCCGAGCAGAAGAGTTGAGTCCCACATCAAAAATTCATGTAAAATCACTTCCTTTTCACCCCTATAAATACCCCAAGGGTTAGAAGGTTAGAGATATCCCTCAACACTCAACACAAGCCATCTAGCAATAAAGAGTGTCTCGTTTTCTCTATTTTTTGAGTGTTTATCTCATAATTTGAGAATTTGATTAGATAGTGTTCATCTTTGGTATTCATAAAATGCCCAGGATTTCGTTAGGAAATCCTAAGAGAGCATTAGGTGAGCGAATAGCTAGTCAACAGGGCATTGCTTAAGCCCAATATAAGGTAAAGCAATCGCTACTAGGCTAAGGAAGCCTTCTCTGAAGGTTCTACTGATCAGAGTTAGGTCGAGCAACTCAAAGTATACAAGTATTGGCAATACCGACGGACCTAATAAAGGGTGAATACTTTATGGTGGTGGTCCCCTAGATCCTCTCTGTATATCTTTGTGTTGTGTTCGTCTAAAAATCAATTTGAATACTAAATTATGATTGTTATATTTGATGTGCACAAATCATATACCCTTTTTAGCATGTTTTTAGACATAAATTAGGGCAATATTTGAATGTATTTGATCTTAATTGAATCAAATTGACATAAAATTGCTTAAATTTCGATTTTGGAAGTTTCAGGAGCAAATTGGACGAAAACAGCAAATTTTGGGGCAAAAATGCAATTTTTGGAAATGTTGACTTGGTCAACGGTCCGGGACGGGCGTCCCGACCTAGTCAAGCCACCAGGACGGGCGTCCCAATCCAGGACGGGCGTCCCGAAGCACCAGAATTTGTCCCACATCGAATTTTTTGGAATTTTTCACTCCAGAAAGCTGCTATAAATACCCCAGGCCTCCAGGAGTTGAAATCATCCCTCTCCACTCGATCTGAGTCATTTAGTGGTGTCCAGTGTACGATTCTCTAGTACACAACTCACTCAGAGACTCGGATCTCAGTTTTCTTTCTTGTTAGTGTTTTGTTTTAGTTTCTGAGAAATAGTCTCAGATCTTAGGTTTCTATAGATAGGTTCGTTTCTGGTATTCATAGAATGCCCGGGATTTCGTTAGGAGATCCTAAGAGAGAGATAGGGTGCGTGTTCTTAGTCAGATTAGGGCAATTTGCTTAAGCCCGGGATGTAAGGTAAAGCAATTGCTACTAGGTCTGAGGAGCGTTCTCCGAAGGCTCTGCCGAGCAGAGTAGGATGGAGCAGTCGGGAGCATACAGGAGCTGCAGCGCCGGCTGGACCTGCATAGAGTGGTGATTACTTTATGACAGTGGGTCCCTTAGACGAGGTTCTGTATGTTTACGAATTGTTTTATCTAAATATTAATTTGAATATCAGATTACGATTCTTATGAATATCTGTTTTATATGTTGAAGTTGTTATGATTTTCCGGAAATGGCCACTTGCTTAAATATTCATTATGTTTGCATGTCTATTGCCATTCTTTTAAACTGAAATTAGGGTTATAGACAATTCCTAACCACGGTCTATTCATAACCTGTTTAGTTTAACAGGCATCAATTAGTATTAGTGTCTGCCATACTAGATAAAATAATCTATGGAACACCCTGTTGGTTGAAAGTAGTCTAGGTAGGCTGAGTAGAGTGTTATGCCGGCGGTTATGAGACGAGCAGCATGATACCGAAGTGACATAGGGTACCGTTCATTGCTGACTTTAGTCCGAACCGTGAGTAGGGTCGTTACCCTTAACGATGGGGCGGTAGCGTAGAAACTCAGATGTGGTAGCCTTTAGACACATAACATAGTTGCAATCCAGGCCAAGACATGTCTAAAATACTCGAATATAGGTCAATCAACATATAGGAACAGTATAACATAGAATCAGGACTCATCTATAAAACACTTTTGGGATTAATTAGACTTAAACCTAGTGGAGAATGGATCACCCCCTCATCAAAGTATTTGATGAAGATTGCATAACTGGATCATAAGATAGGAGTTAGGATAAAAGGCTAGTTACTACTATGCCGTTACCAGTTCCCTGGGAGTACGATATTAATAAATTAAAATCGTAGATACTTTCCAAGAACTAGCTACACGATAGGTACTCTGCCTTAGGTTCTGATTGATTAAGTGACAACAATTGAATGCTAAAGTGACAGTTAGTAAGACTCAGTCCTTAATTACTCATAATCGACATAGGTAAATAAAGTCTATCTTTTAGCATACCAATCGGAATGCATCAGATTTTTGGCGCCGTTGCCGGGGAAATATCATAATGAATTTAGGATTCCTGATCAAAATTCTAGAGACTTATAATAGGTAACGGTAGTAACCTAGACCTTAACCCAACACTTCTCTTATACTAGTTAGACAATCAGTTTCCAAAATATAGGATTATCATAACTAATTAATTTTAGATGTTATCTGGAATTAAGACACTTAGGATAATCAAATTTTAGAAAATTATTCTAAAACCATATTAAGGAAATTTACCTGCTTTCTAAATTAAACATAAAACGAAAAAAAATGTTAAAAATTTAAAATCCCAAAAAGAATGTATCTTTCTTGCACAACGGTGAGTCGTTCCTTTTTCCCTATCTCTTGTTTTTTTTAGTTGTTTTCTTAGTTGCTCTTTTTCGTGTTTTTCTTCTATTATTTAATTTAGAATAAAAATGGAAATGAGGATAAAATATGTTTTCTTCTGAGTTGTAAAATTTTGGCTTAGATTTTTATCGGGAAGAAACTCTATTTTAGAATTTTCTTAGAGTCATGCCGGCCTTATTAGGATGAGTTATGAAATAGTTTTTCCTTAATAGCCAGACCTTTGAATGTTCTATTGAAAAAAGGATGTTCCTTTTGTTTTGCTGATGATTGCATGAGATTTTTTTTTTAAAACCAAAAGGAATTATTGCACCCATTATGACATCACCTGATTGAAATCTGCTTTTTGAATAATATGTGATGTAATGATGTAGTACGAATTGTTTTAGGACAGAAACATGATAAGAAAGTTCATGCATGATAAATTACGATCTTATCTAGTCTTGTCTAAAAACAATAGGTATACACTGATTACTTTACTCTAAGATATCTGTTCAATAAAACTAATGATGAACCAAGATTGATTAGTTAAGTTCTATTGAATTTGATATAGAAAGACGGGATAAGAAAAAAGGGCTAAAAATCTAGAAAGCAAACCTTTGGTCTATATTAGAAAACCCCGAGTTAGAAGCTATTGACGAGACAGTAGTATCTGATAAACTTCTGAATGAGAAATTATTTGCTATGAATAATGATTCTCCTCCGTAGTTTACTGATATTACTAATTATCTAGTTGCTAATTATTCCCAAATGATATGACTTATCAACAAAAGAAGAAATTCTTTGTTGATTTGGAATGTTACTACTAGGGAGATCCGTTTTTCTATTTTGAATCATTGCAGGGTAAGTGATCAGAAGACGTATCTCAGAAGACGAAGGACACAAGATTTTGGAGCATTGCCCTAAAGAATCTACGGGAGACCAATTGACTACTATCAACACTGTCCGGAAAGTGTTGAAAGCAGGATCTTGTTGACCCACCATATTCAAGGATTTTGTATCTTCGATACAGTCTTGCGATGCTTGCCAAATAATAGGTAACACATCTTCCAGAGATCGTCTACCCCAACAACGTACACAGAATGTTGCAACCTTTGATATCAAGGGTATTTCGAATCCTTTTCCTTTCTTCCTTTGACACTAATTACCTCATAGTAGTCGTGGAACACTTTTCGAAAATAGCCTGAACCACAGGCATTACCTACTAATGATGTTAAAGTCATGTGCAGATTCTAGTTGTTTTCCAGATTCAGAGTCCCAATGTTTTAGGAAGAAATGTTCAGCCTATGTATCTAATCGGTGAAGTCTGCCAAGTACCACACTTTTAGCAGGGATTGCTATGAGAATGAGATACGAACCATTCCAAAAAGAGGTAGGAGTAGGTCACTGCAGAGTGCTACTCCAATGGGAGACGCATACAATCCCAGCTGGAGGAATGATACGGGATTTAGCTGAGGAATAATTCGGAAGCTGGAAACTTTCAGAAGATACCACCACAGCAAAACCCCTACCCGCAGAATCAACAGATGAGATACTAGTAACAATTAAAGCCAGACTAGTGCAAGCAAGTGATCTACCAAGTGATATCGAAGGGTCGAAGGATATAGAGAAATTTGGCATTGTATCGGGAGCATAGCAATGGAGGAGCTTGCATCCCCTGCATACAATCAGTTGTGAGAAACTTCCCCGAGGAAGTCTCAAATACTTGGGCCCAAATCTACACCACTGGAGCCTCCTACCACCACGGCTTAGCCAAAGCTTCAGGTATCTTTTCTGCCATTCGAAAATTGCATGCAATACCTTCACTGACATTGGCAGGTAGGCACACCAATCCAAATAAGTCTCAGTCTTAGACACGTTCCTTCTGGACACGTTGCTACGGTTACGAGAAACTTTGCAAATGATTCAAGGAATCAGTCATTGGGGCTCGAGTCATTCATCAAATGGATAGGCCACTACCTGGAGCTCGACATTGAAGGATCGGAACTGACGTCATCTGTTCCAATATCTAGAGCTTCCAGAGTCAAGAACACCTCAGCAATAGCACATGGCTAGGGTGAAGAGCCAATTGACAGATCAGAGAAGACCCTTCTGCTCGCGACATGAAGGGAGTTTTTCTAATCCTCATATTCCTTTACTTTTATTTTATTTGTTTTGTGTTCTGTTTTGCTATCCTTCTTGTTTTGTTGCGTAATTTTCTCTCTTATCCTTAGTTAGTCAAATAAGTGTGGGGTAAGAGTTTTCTATTTTGTTTTTGTTTCTTGTTTTCAAATAAGTGTGGGGTAATCTAGATATGCATGAACACTGAGGACAGTGTCAGAAATAAGTGTGGGGTAGCAGTGCACGGTGCACTGTAGTAGTTTTTGATAAACTTTTTGCATGATTTTGCTTGTTTTCCCCGTATTTTCACACCCTTCCAAAATTTTTTCAAAATTTTTTCTTTCAGACTTCTAAATGCAGTATGATTGGTTAAACAATTGCTTATGTCTATGATATGTAGGTAGTATGTTGTGGTTAGTAGGAGATAATTGATAACTATTGCTGAACCCATTGATTAGAAGTAGGGAATTCCTGATAATTGAGCACAACTTAGTCTGGATTAGAGACCTCAACCAATTACCTTTTCAAAACTTAACTAGATAAAATTAGACCAGTTGCAGGATGCATTGACAATTGGAATGACTAGATGAGACTCTGAGCCAAAAGTGAAAAAGAAAAAAAAATGAGCTAATTAAAATAGGGTAGTTTGCCAGCGGCCTTCGCTACTCGAGCACCACTCCTTCGGGGAACTTAAAGCCTGATGCCCTAAGGTCGTGTAGATCTGGGAGTCATCGGAGTGGGACTCGCTACATGGGTAGTTGAAGTTGACGTGTTCTAAGCAGACTCAAAATACCCTAGAAAATCTATAAACGAAAGAAATCAATAAGAGCTAAATAATTAAAATCTGATCACCAAGGCTCAGAACTTAGAAAGTTATCTGTTGTCAGTGTGTCTAGTGACAGGTCGAAGTGTTATCTGGTAATAGTTAAGACAAGGGTTTATTGTGTTGACTATCTGGTCTGGACTAGTACACACACTACACATCAGGAAGACCTTATGACTAAGAGAAGAGTTCAACCTAGTTGTTAAATTGTTTTCTGCTCAATCCTAACAATCAACTAGAGACATTTGAGACCTTGTCATAGCAACCTAACCAGTCAGACCTGTGTTAAGAATTATCTGAATAATTTTTGGAATAAAAACATGACTAGAAATTTAAGTGACTGCACATATGATTTAAAATCACTAACTTCATGTAGAGTTTGCTTGAGGACAAGCAAAAAGCTAAGTGTGGGTTATTTGATGTGCACAAATCATATACCCTTTTTAGCATGTTTTTAGACATAAATTAGGGCAATATTTGAATGTATTTGATCTTAATTGAATCAAATTGACATAAAATTGCTTAAATTTCGATTTTGGAAGTTTCAGGAGCAAATTGGACGAAAACAGCAAATTTTGGGGCAAAAATGCAATTTTTGGAAATGTTGACTTGGTCAACGGTCCGGGACGGGCGTCTCGACCTAGTCAAGCCACCAGGACGGGCGTCCCAATCCAGGACGGGCGTCCCGAAGCACCAGAATTTGTCCCACATCGAATGTTTTGGAATTTTTCACTCTAGAAAGCTGCTATAAATACCCCAGGCCTCCAGGAGTTGAAATCATCCCTCTCCACTCGATCTGAGTCATTTAGTGGTGTCCAGTGTACGATTCTCTAGTACACAACTCACTCAGAGACTCGGATCTCAGTTTTCTTTCTTGTTAGTGTTTTGTTTTAGTTTCTGAGAAATAGTCTCAGATCTTAGGTTTCTATAGATAGGTTCATTTCTGGTATTCATAGAATGCCCGGGATTTCGTTAGGAGATCCTAAGAGAGAGATAGGGTGCGTGTTCTTAGTCAGATTAGGGCAATTTGCTTAAGCCCGGGATGTAAGGTAAAGCAATTGCTACTAGGTCTGGGGAGCGTTCTCCGAAGGCTCTGCCGAGCAGAGTAGGAGGGAGCAGTCAGGAGCATACAGGAGCTGCAGCGCCGGCTGGACCTGCATAGAGTGGTGATTACTTTATGACAGTGGGTCCCCTAGACGAGGTTCTGTATGTTTACGAATTGTTTTATCTAAATATTAATTTGAATATCAGATTACGATTCTTATGAATATTTGTTTTATATGTTGAAGTTGTTATGATTTTCCGGAAATGGCCACTTGCTTAAATATTCATTATGTCTGCATGTCTATTGCCGTTCTTTTAAACTGAAATTAGGGTTATAGACAATTCCTAACCACGGTCTATTCATAACCTGTTTAGTTTAACAGGCATCAATTAGTATTGGTGTCTGCCATACTAGATAAAATAATCTGTGGAACACCCTGTTGGTTGAAAGTAGTCTAGGTAGGCTGAGTAGAGTGTTATGCCGGCGATTATGAGACGAGCAGCATGATACCGAAGTGACATAGGGTACCGTTCATTGCTGACTTTAGTCCGAACCGTGAGTAGGGCCGTTACCCTTAACGATGGGGCGGTAGCGTAGAAACTCAGATGTGGTAGCCTTTAGACACAGAACATAGTTGCAATCCAGGCCAAGACATGTCTAAAATACTCGAATATAGGTCAATCAACATATAGGAACAGTATAACATAGAATCAGGACTCATCTATAAAACACTTTTGGGATTAATTAGACTTAAACCTAGTGGAGAATGGATCACCCTCTCATCAAAGTATTTGATGAAGATTGCATAACTGGATCATAAGATAGGAGTTAGGATAAAAGGCTAGTTACTACTATGCCGTTACCAGTTCCCTGGGAGTACAATATTAATAAATTAAAATTGTAGATACTTTCCAAGAACTAGCTACACGATAGGTATTCTGCCTTAGGTTCTGATTGATTAAGTGACAACAATTGAATGCTAAAGTGACAGTTAGTAAGACTCAGTCCTTAATTACTCATAATCGACATAGGTAAATAAAGCCTATCTTTTAGCATACCAATCGGAACGCATCAATATTCTACATGTTTTGCACATTGAGGTTCTACTTATTTTTCCTGAAAGGTCACTTACTAAATTAACATTATGCCTGATTATCTATTTGCTCTTTTAAACTAAATGAACGGTTATAGACAATTCCTAACCATGGTCTACATCATAACCTGTTTAGTTTAACAGCCTTAAGTTAGGGTAGAATATATTAAGGTCTGCCATATTAGGTAAAATAACCTACAGATCACCATGTTTGTTAAAGTAGCCTAATGAGGCTGAGTTTGGGCGCTGATACGCGAAAATCGTATCACTTTTTTAGCATGTTTTTATGTATGAATTTGGGTGAAATCGAGGGTAATTTGATCTTGATTGTTCATTATTCACTTAATTTCACAGTTTTTATGATTTTGGAAGTGTCAGGTGAAAAGTAGACGAAAACAGCAAATTTTTGGGTAAAAACGCAATTTTTGGAAATGTTGACTCGGTCAAAGGTTCAGGACAGGTGTCCCGAACCCGGGACGGGCGTCCCGACCAAGTCAAGGCACCTGGATGGGTGTCCAGGACCCGGGACGGGCGTCCCGACCTGGTCAACTGATCAGGACGGGCGTCCCGAGCCGCCAGAAGCTATCCCACATCGAATTTTTCAGAGATTTTCACTCTGGGAAGCAGCTATAAATACCCCAGGCCTCCAGCAATTGAATTCATTCCTCTCCACTCGATCTGAGTCATTTAGTGGTGTCCAGTGTACAATTCTCTAGTACACAACTCACTCAGAGACTCGGATCTCAGTTTTCTTTCTTGTTAGTGTTTTGTTTTAGTTTCTGAGAAATAGTCTCAGATCTTAGGTTTCTATAGATAGGTTCGTTTCTGGTATTCATAGAATACCCGGGATTTCATTAGGAGATCCTAAGAGGGCTCTAGGCGTTCGAAGAGTCAGTCCACAGGGCTGGGCTTAAGCGGGGTATTAAGGTAAAGCCCAGTTACTAGGCTGAGGAAGCATCCTCCGACGGTTCTGGCGAGCAGAGTCGGGTCAAGCAATACGGCATATACAGTAGTACGCTCCATCGGCGAGACTTCGTGAAGGGTGAATTCTTTATGGCATCGGTCCCCATGTCCCTCTCTTATATGTCGTTATTGTGTTTGTCCAAATAACTGTTTCAATACCAGATTATGTTTTTATGAATATTTGTTATTTATGTTGAAGTATTATGTTTTTCTAGAAATGGCCACCTGCTTAAATATCCATTATGTCTGCATGTTTATTGCTGTTCTTTTAAACTGAAATTAGGGTTATAGACAATTCCTAACCACGGTCTATTCATAACCTGTTTAGTTTAACAGACATCAATTAGTATTGGTGTCTGCCATACTAGATAAAATAATCTGCGGAACACCCCGTTGGTTGAAAGTAGTCTAGGTAGGCTGAGTAGAGTTTTATGCCGGCGGTTATGCGACGAGCAGTATGATCCCCAAAGTGACATAGGGCGGTCATTGCTGACTTTAGTCCGAGCCGTGAGTAGGGCCGTTACCCTTAACGATGGGGCGGTAGCGTAGAAACTCAGATGTGGTATCCTTTAGACACAGAGCATAATTGCAATCCAGGCCAAGACATGTCTAAAACACTCGAATATAGGTCAATCAACATATAGTAACAGTATAACATAAAATCAGGAACTAATCTTTAAAACACTTTCAGGTTTAGCTAGACTTAAACCTAGTGGAGAATGAATCACCCTCTCATCAAAATTATTGATGAAGATTGCATAACTGGATTATAAGATAAGAGTTAGGAAGAAAGGCTAGTTACTACTAAGCCGTTGCCACTTCCCTGGGAGTACGATATTTATTTAATAAAATCGTAGATACTTTCCAACAAACTAGCTACACGATAGGTACTCTGCCTTAGGTTCTGGCTGATTAAGTGACACCATAGAGACTAAATGTGACAATTAGTCAATCACACTCCTTAATTATTCATAATCAACATAGGGTAAAATAACACATATTTAGCACATCGGTCGGAAAACGCATCAGATTTTTGGCGCCGTTGCCGGGGAAATATCATAATGAATTTAGGATTCCTGATCAAAATTCTAGAGGCTTATGATAGGTAACGGTAGTAACTTAGACTTTAGACCCAACACTTATGTTATACCAGTTAGACAATCAGTTTCCGAAATATAGGGTTATCATAACTAATTAATTTTAGATATTATCTGGAATTAAGACACTTAGGATAATCAAATTTTAGAAAATTATTCTAAAACCTTATTAAGGAAATTTATCTGCTTTCTAAATTAAACATAAAAAGAAAAAAAATGTTAAAAATTTTAAATCCCAAAAAGAATGTATCTTTCTTGCTCAACGGTGAGTTGTTCCCTTTCCCTATCTCTTGTTTTTTTTAGTTGTTTTCTTAGTTGCTCTTTTTCGTGTTTTTCTTCCTTTATCTAATTTTGAAGAAATAAAAATGGAAATGAGGATAAAATATATTTTCTTCTGAGTTGTAAAATGTTGGCTTAGATTTTTATCAGGAAGAAACTCCATTTTAGAATTTTCTTAGAGTCATACCGGCTTTATTAGGACGAGTTATGAAATAATTTTTCCTTAATAGCTAGACCTTTGAATGTTCTATGAAAAAAAAAGGATGTTCCTTTTGTTATGTTGATAATTGCATTAGATCTTTTAAACCAAAAGGAATTACTGCACCCATTAGGGCATCACCTGATTGAAATCTGCTTTTTGAATGAATATGTGATGTAATGATGTAGTAAGAATTGTTTTAGGACAGAAACATGATAAGAAAGTTCATGCCTGATAAATTCCGATCTTATCTAGTCTTGTCTAGAAACAATAGGTGACACTGATCACTCCAAGATATCTGTGTTCAATAAAACTAATGCTGAACCATACTTGATTAAGTTAAGTTTTATTGTTACTTGAACTTGATATAGAATAAAGGGATAAGAAAAAAAGGGTTGAAAATCTAGAAAGCAAACCATTGGTCTTGATTAGAAAACCCCGAGTTAGAGGCTAGTGTAATACTGATAAATGCATGGATGAAAACTTATTTGCATTGTTTGCTATGTATAATAATTCTCATCTGTGGTTTATTGCAAATTATCTAGTCACTGAATAAGTTCCAAGTGATATGACTTATCAGCAAAAGAAGAAATTCTTTGCTGATTTGAAATATTACTATTGGGCAGTTCTCTTCTATTTCAAATTCTTGCAGATCAGTTGATCAGAAGATGTGTCTCAGAAGATGAAGGACATAAGATTTTGGAGCATTGCCCTAAAGAATCTACGGGAGACCAATTGACTACTATCAATACTGTCCGGAAAGTGTTGAAAGCAGGATCTTGTTGACCCACCATATTCAAGGACTTTTGTATCTCTGATACAGTCCTGCGATGCTTGCCAAATAACAGGTAACACATCTTCCAGAGATCATCTACCCCAGCGACGTACACAGAATGTTGCAACCGTTGATATCAGGGGTATTTCGAATCCTTTTCTCTTTCTTCCTTTGACACTAATTACATCATAGTAGTCGTGGAACACTTTTTCAAAATGGCCTGAACCACAGGCATTACCTACTAATGATGTTAAAGTCATGTGCAGATTCTAGTTGTTTTCCAGATTCAGAGTGCCAATGTTTTAGGAAGAAATGTTCAGCCTGTGTATCAAATCTGTGAAGTATGCTAAGTACCACACTTTAGCAGGGATTGCTATGGGAATGACTGACCATTCCAAAAGAGGTAGGAGTAGGTTACTGCAGAATGCTGCTCCAATGGGAGACGCATACAATCCCCGCTAGAGGAATCATACAGGATTTAGCTGAGGAGTAATTCGGAAGCTGGAAACTTTCAGAAGACACCACCACAGCAAAACCCACACTCGCAGAATCAATAGATGAGATACCGGCAACAATTAAAGCCAGACCAGTGCAAGCAAGTGATATACCAAGTGGTATCGAACGGTCGAAGGATATAGAGGAATTTAGCATTATATCGGGAGCATAGCAATGGAGGAGCTTGCATTCCCTGCATACCAATCAGCTGTGAGAAACTTCCCCGAGGAAGTCTCAAATACTTGGGCCCAGATCTACACAACTGGAGCCCCCTACCACCACAGCTTCGCCAAAACTTCAGGTATCTTTTCTTCCATTCGAGACTTGCATGCAATACCTTTACTAACATTGGCAGGAAGGCACACAAATCCCAAGAAATCTCATTCCTAGACACGTTCCTCCTGGACACGTTGCTATGATTATGAGAAATCTTACAAATGATTCGAGGAAACAGTCCTTGGGGATTGAGCCATTCCTCAAATGGATATGCCACTACCTGGAGCTCGACAATGAAGGATCGGAGCTGACGTCATCTGTTCCAATATCTAGAGCTTGCAGAATCAAGAACACCTCAGCAATAGCACATGGCTAAGGTGAAGAGCCAATTGACAGATCAGAGAAGACCCTTCTGCTCGCGACATGAAGGGAGTTTTTTCTAATCCTCATGATCCTTTACTTTTGTTTTCTTTATTTTGTGTTCTGTTTTGTTATTTCCATTATCCTTCTTGTTTTATTTTCTCTCTTACCCTTAATTAGTCAAATAAGTGTGGGGTAAGAGTTCTTTGTTTTGTTTTCATTTCTTCTTGTTTGCAAATAAGTGTGGGGTGGTGTAGCTATGCATGAACACTGAGGACAGTGTCAGACTTAAGTGTGGGGTAGCAGTGCACGGTGCACTGTAGCAGTTTGCAAAAAATTTTACATGCTTTTGCTTGTTTTCCCCGTATTTTCACACCCTTCCAAAAGTTTTTCAAAATTTTTCCGTCTTTCAGACTTCTAAATGCAGTATGCTTGGTTAAACAATTGCTTATGTCTATGATATGTAGGTAGTATGTTATGGTTAGTAGGAGACAATTGATGACTACTGCTGAACTAATTGATTAGGAATAGGGAATTCCTGATAACTGAGCACAACCTTGTCTGGATTAGAGACCTCAGCCAATTGCCTGTTCAAGACTTAACTAGATAAAATTAGACCAGTTGTGGATATATTGGCAGTTAGAATAACTAGATGAGACTCTGAGCTAGAAGTGAAAAGAAATTAAAGAGAGTTAATCAAATGAGGGTAGTTTGCCAGCGGCCTTCGCTACTCGAGCACCACTCCTTCGGGGAATTTAAAGCCTGGTGCCCTAAGGTCATGTAGATCTGGGAGTCATCGGAGTGGGACTCACTACATGGGTAGTTGAAGTTGACGTGTTCTAAGCATACTCAAAATACCCTGAATCTATAAAGAAAATAACTAAATGCTAAAACATTAAAAATCTGATCACCAAAGCTCAGAACTCAAAAAGTTGGCTGTTGTTAATATGTCTAGCGATAGGTCGAAGTGTTATCTGGTAGTAGTTAAGACAAGAGTACATTGTGTTGACTATCTGGTCTGGACTAGTACACACACTACACATCAGGAAAACCCTGTGACTAAGAAAAAGGTCCGACCTAATTGTTGATTTATTTTCTGCCTGATCATAACAAGCTACTAGAGACATTTGAGACCTTGTCATAGCAACCTAACCAGACAAACCTGCTGTGTTAAGAAATTGTCTGAAGAATTTTTGGAATAAAAACATGACTAGGAATTTAAGTAACTTCAGGTAGACTTTGCTTGAGGACAAGCAAAAAGCTAAGTGTGGGGTTATCTGATACGCGAAAATCGTATCACTTTTTTAGCATGTTTTTATGTATGAATTTGGGTGAAATCGAGGGTAATTTGATCTTGATTGTTCATTATTCACTTAATTTCACAGTTTTTATGATTTTGGAAGTGTCAGGTGAAAAGTAGACGAAAACAGCAAATTTTGGGGCAAAAACGTAATTTTTGGAAATGTTGACTCGGTCAAAGGTTCAGGACGGGCGTCCCGACCAAGTCAAGGCACCTGGACGGGCGTCCAGGACCCGGGACGGGCGTCCTGACCTGGTCAACTGATCAGGACGGGCGTCCCAATCTGGGACGGGCGTCCCGAGCCGCCAGAAGCTATCCCACATCGAATTTTTCAGAGATTTTCACTCCGGGAAGCTGCTATAAATACCCCAGGCCTCCAGCAGTTGAATTCATTCCTCTCCACTCGATCTGAGTCATTTAGTGGTGTCCAGTGTACAATTCTCTAGTACACAACTCACTCAGAGAATTGGATCTCAGTTTTCTTTCTTGTTAGTGTTTTGTTTTAGTTTCTGAGAAATAGTCTCAGATCTTAGGTTTCTATAGATAGGTTCGTTTCTGGTATTCATAGAATACCCGGGATTTCGTTAGGAGATCCTAAGAGGGCTCTAGGCGTTCGAAGAGTCAGTCCACAGGGCTGGGCTTAAGCTGGGTATTAAGGTAAAGCCCTGTTACTAGGCTGAGGAAGCGTCCTCCGACAGTTCTGGCGAGCAGAGTCGAGTCAAGCAATACGGCATATACAGCAGTACGCTCCATCGGCGAGACTTCGTGAAGGGTGAATTCTTTATGGCATCGGTCCCCCTGTCCCTCTCTTATATGTCGTTATTGTGTTTGTCCAAATAACTGTTTCAATACCAGATTATGTTTTTATGAATATTTGTTATTTATGTTGAAGTATTATGTTTTTCTAGAAATGGCCACCTGCTTAAATATCCATTATGTCTGCATGTTTATTGTCGTTCTTTTAAACTGAAATTAGGGTTATAGACAATTCCTAACCACGGTTTATTCATAACCTGTTTAGTTTAACATACATCAATTAGTATTGGTGTCTGCCATACTAGATAAAATAATCTGCGGAACACCCCGTTGGTTGAAAGTAGTCTAGGTAGGCTGAGTAAAGTTTTATGCCGGCGGTTATGCGACGAGCAGTATGATCCCCAAAGTGACATAGGGCGGTCATTGCTAACTTTAGTCCGAGCCGTGAGTAGGGCCGTTACCCTTAACGATGGGGCGGTAGCGTAGAAACTCAGATGTGGTAGCCTTTAGACACAGAGCATAATTGCAATCCAGGCCAAGACATGTCTAAAACACTCGAATATAGGTCAATCAACATATAGTAACAGTATAACATAAAATCAGGATCTAATCTTTAAAACACTTTCAGGTTTAGCTAGACTTAAACCTAGTGGAGAATGAATCACCCTCTCATCAAAATTATTGATGAAGATTGCATAACTGGATTATAAGATAAGAGTTAGGAAGAAAGGCTAGTTACTACTAAGCCGTTGCCACTTCCCTGGGAGTACGATATTTATTTAATAAAATCGTAGATACTTTCCAACAAACTAGCTACACGATAGGTACTCTGCCTTAGGTTCTGGCTGATTAAGTGACACCATAGAGAATAAATGTGACAATTAGTCAATCACAGTCCTTAATTATTCATAATCAACATAGGGTAAAATAACACCTATTTAGCACATCGGTCGGAAAACGCATCAGGCGCTATGCTGGCGTTAGGGCGAGTGGCATGATTTCCTGAGTGACACAAGCTTTCATGGATACTTTAACTCGAACCGTGAGTATGGTCATCATTAAGGTAGAGTGAATACATAAGGTAACTCAGATGTGGTACACAAGCAGATACATTACATAATTGCATTCTAGACCGAGATATATCTAAAATGATCGAAGATAGGTCAACCAACTTGAAGAAACAGTAAATATACATCAGAATATATGTCTAGAGGGATAACTCTTGCATGCTTGATGAGTACGTGCTATGTGTGATTGGGATCACTAATTAATCCAAAGTATTGATTATCGATTGACTTATTAGATAAATAAGATGAATGTTAGGATTAAGGGATAGTTGCTACTAAGTTGTTACCAGTTCCCTGGGAGTACGATATTAATAATTTTAAAATCGTAGATACTTTCCAAGAACTAGCTACACGATAAGTACTCTGCCTTAGGTTCTGATTGATTAAGTGACAACAATTAAATACTAAAGTGATAGTTAGTAAGACTAAGTCCTTAATTACTCATAATCAATATAGGTAAATAAATCCTATCTTTTAGCATACCAATCGGAACGCATCACTTCTGTTGCCAAAGTAATTCCTCATGTTGCAACATCACCTAGAACTCCTCCCGCAACTGCTTCTCCAGTTGCATCAAATACTTGGAAGGACATTGCCCTAGCTTCCACTGGATACCCTCCAATCTGGTCATATACTACCTCTTCTGCCGCCCAATCCTCCCAAACACATGTCGATTCCAGTAAGTTGTCAATTCTTGAAACTTATCCACTTTCTGCATTATGGTCTCCCCCTCCTGCTCCCACGTCCGTTGTATGACCTCCTGAAACTGGGGGTGTGCAACCATGCTTTCAAGAAATGAAAAGGACTCTCCCGCCGACAATGCAACTTACTACCTTGCTGGAGCAAGATAGGTAGGTGAGAGTGAGTCCTTGGTAGGTGTGAAACCACCACTTCGGGAAATAATTCCAACCAGCTCTGGTTACAAAACTCTCTATCCAATCTCTCTTGAATGTTCATCAAACCCATCCTCATATTCGTCCAAGTGAATTTTGGACCAGTAAACCCCAAGTCTATTGTCTCACATCTATCCACCATTTGATAGAAAGCTTCCATTCTACCCTTGTGAGGCCGATTCCCCCCCCCCCCCTTCTTCTCTTTCACCGTTAGTCCCCCACCATCAGCCAAGGAGCATTCACTTCTCCTGCCAACCTTATAAGATAATCCCACAAATCATACCTTAGTATCAGCTTGGTTGAGGTATAGATCGTCGTCATCAACCACCACAGTCCCCCCTCATGTCGAACAAAGGCATTAATGACTTGATCCTCCACCATCACACAGTCAACCAAAGTTTTCACAGGATCCCATAGAACCCAAATACCCCCCCCCCCCCCCCCCCCCCCCCCCCCCCGAAAAGCTTCAGGCCTTTGAACATACAAAACCCAAAAAGTTCAATTTCTTTAAAAGGCTATCAACATAAGCACTACTCACCCTAGTTTCTACCTGATGTGTTTTGATTGGTATGTTAAAAGATAAGATTTATTAACCTATATATTGATTATGAATAATTAAGGACTCAGTCTTACTAACTGTCAATTTAGCATTTATTGGTTGTCACTTAATCAATCAAAACCTAAGGCATAGTACCTATCGTGTAGCTAGTTCTTGGAAAGTATCTACGATTTTAATTTAACAATATCGTACTCCTAGGGAACTGGAAGCGGCTTAGTAGCAACTATCACTTAATCCTAACAATCATCTTATTCACAAATCAGTCAATCGATTATCAATATCTTGGAGATTGGTTTTGTATCACAACAACACATAACAAGCATTTATCAAGCATGTAAGAGATATCACTTAGATATGTATTCTTATGTATATTCTTGTTTCCACAAATAGGTTGACCTATCTTCGAATATTTTAGATATATCTTGGCCTGGAATGTAATTATGAATTGTATCTGTTTGTGTACCATATCTGAGTTGCCTAGTGTATTCACCCTACCTTAATGATGATGCTTCTCACGTTTTGAGTTAAAGTATCCATGAAAGCATGTGTCACTCAAGAAATTATACCACTCACCCTAATGCTGGCATAGCGTACAAACTCAGCCTCATTAGGTTACTCTAACAAACATGGTGATCTGTATGTTATTTTACCTAATCTGGCAGACCTTAAGGTCTGTTAAACTAAACAGGTTATGATGTAGACCATGGTTAGAAATTGTCTATAACCGTTCATTTAGTTTATAGGAGTGATCAAGCATAATGTTAATTTAGCAGGTGACCTTTTCGAAAAAATGAACAAAACCTCAACTTACAAAACATGTATAATAGCAATCATAATTTAGTTTCCAAATAAATATTTATACAAACACAACTCACAGATATACAGAGAGGATCTAGGGAACCATGTCCATAGAGTAGTCACCACTTTATGAGGTCCGCCGGCGTTGCCAAACTTGTATCCTTTGGGTTGCTCGACCCGACTATGATCTGCAGAATTTTCGGAGAGCACTTTCTTGGCCTAGTAGCAATTGTTTTACCTTGCGTCCTGGGCTTAAGCAATACCCTATTGACTAACTATTCGCTCACCTAATGCTCTCTTAGGATCTCCTAACAAAATCCCGATATTCTATGAATACTAAAGACGAACACTATCTAATCAAATTCCCAGAATTTGAGATAAACACTCAGAAAATAGAGAAAACGAGACACTCCTTGTTGCTAGATGACTTGCGTTGAGTGTTGAAGGATATTCTTAACCTTCCATACCCTGGGATATTTATAGGGGTGAAAAGTAGGGATTTTTGCTTGAGAAACCAATGTGCGATTCTACTTTGGTGTTCCGGACGCGCATCCTGAGCTTTAACTCAGTCAGGGTGGGCGTCTTGCCTTTTGGGATGGCCACTCCGAGCTTAGCTCTTCTAAAAATCGCACTTTTACCCCAATATTTACTGTTTTAATGCAATTTACTCCTAAGACTTCCAAAATCACAAATTATGCAAAACGATATTAATTTTAATCAATTAAGATCAAACCGGTTCCAATAATAGCCTAATTTGTGACTAAAAATATGCTAAAAATGTAATATGATTTGTGCATATCACTACCAAAATAATTACATACAGCACATACATCTTAACATAATTAATAAAATTCCTACGAAATTTATTAGAGCCTGCCCCTCGGTAGTTCCACATCAAAATGTTAGGGCAACGCATACTTACCGACGTAGAGGAGGCTTCTTGACCTCCATTCTTAACTCCTCTCCAACTATCTCATGCCCGATACTAGAGCTTTCCTACACATTCATCAAAGTCTTCAAATGTCAACGTGCTTTTTCCTTTGGATTTCTCCTATATTTGACTTGAAGCTTCACGGTCCTTCCTGGGTTTACCACTCATAATGGTTCCCCCATCTGATATATTTTGGGCCCAGATTTCCCTTGGACCCCTTGTCCTCCACTATTCTTCTTGGACCTCGACTCACCCTTCTTTCTCTCATGGGCCAGCTCCGCACTGGACTTCCTGCCGGGCTTAGGTACCACCTGAATTTTTAATTTCAACTCTTGAGCCTCTTGTTCCCAACTGTCCTCCTGGCCCAACTCAGCCAACACAACAAACCTTGACTTCTTACCCACCTAGTCCTCACCTGTCTGAATACGTTGACTCATTCCTTGGGCCTATGGAGCCTCTTTGGGCCTCTGTTGCTCCGACATGTGGTCCAACGCAACAATCTGGTTTCCCACACCCCGACCAACTAGGGTTGCTGGAATGTTCCATGATTGCCATCCCTGTACGGATGTCTTCCATTTCCTGACAAATTCAGCTTCCGTCTGCTGTATTTTGGTAACATCAATGGACCAAAACTAGAGTCCCCCTTCTGTATCTCTACCTCTGCCGATTTTAGTGATCCTCCTAAGCTTTGTCCAACTCCCTGGAGATAATTCCTACCGCAGTTCTCCACCATATGTCTGTACTTCCCGCACTCGAAACATATCAAGTGTAAGCCTTCATATTCCACTCGCTGTTGACAAGCAAGTACAATAATGAAAGGCACCAATGATGGTTCCAAGTTAACCTCCACACACACCCGGGCATACCTACCCTGCCTTACTGTCATGGTGGTATCATCAATCTTCACCGCTTTCCATATCATGTTTCCCATGGCGTACAACACTTACTCATCAAACAACTAGAGTGGCAACTCTGAAAACCGCACCTAAACCATTGTACCATGTAAGTGGCCTGCCGATGATCAGAAGTTAGGCTTCCAACGGTTAACTATAAGGTAGTGTCCTATGATGATCCATGGTCCACCCTCCAAAACATGAAAATAATCTTCTCTTTTATAAAAAAGAACTAAGAAATAGCCATTGTCCATGTCAATAATTTGACACCCCCACTCTAGTTTCCACAGGTCTCGGGTCCACTGTTCCACAACCCATAAGCTCATTGTCTTTCCTAGCAGCTTCAAAATCAGTGCGCCCCGCCATGATTGAAAAATGCTATGATATTTCTCCAGTGATATCGGTACCATCGGTCCGCACTTTACCACAGCATTCTCACTCTCTTTTAGGATCTCACACTACTCTTCAACCCCTCAAACTCTTGTCCATCATCCTCCCCTAGGTAAAGGGGCCGATGTGTGTGGCCCTTTGATGGGTTTCCGACCAACATGCTAAATAGGTGTTATTTTACCCTATGTTTATTATGAATAATTAAGGACTGTGATTGACTAATTGTCACATTTAGTCTCTATGGTGTCACTTAATCAGCCAAAACCTAAGGCAGAGTACCTATCGTGTAGCTAGTCTATTGGAAAGTATCTACGATTTTATTAAATAAATATCGTACTCCCAGGGAAGTGGCAACGGCTTAGTAGTAACTAGCCTTTTATCCTAACTCCTATCTTATAATCCAGTTATGCAATCTTCATCAAATACTTTGATAAGAGGGTGATCCATTCTCCACTAGGTTCAGGTCTAATTAATCCTAAAAGTGTTTTAAAGATGAGTTCTGATTCTATGATATACTGTTCCTATATGTTGATTGACCTGTCTTCGAGTATTTTAGATGCATCTTAGCCTGGATTGCAACTATGTTCTGTGTCTAAAGGCGTACCACATCCGAGGTCTCTAATAAACCGCCCTACCTTAATGACGGCCCTACTCACGGTTCGGGACGAAGGCATCCATGAAAGCCCTATGTCACTTCGGGGATCATACCGCTTGCCCTAGCCGCCGGCATAATCGGACTCAGCTCGACTCCTACCTAGACTACTTTAACAAGCAGGGTGTTCAGCATGTTATTTTATCTAGCATGGCAGACACCAATACTAATTGATGCCTGTTAAACTAAACAGGTTATGATTAGACCGTGGTTAGGAATTGTCTATAACCCTAACGTTAGTTTAAAAGAGCACATTAAACATGCAGACATAGTGAATATTTAGCAGGTGGCTATTTCTAGAAAAACATAATAACTTCAACATATCTAACAAATATTCATAAAAATCATAATCTGGTATTCAGAACTGTTATTTGGACAAACACAATAACAACATATAAGAGAGGGACAGGGGGACCGATGCCATAAAGAATTCACCCTTTACGAAGTCTCGCCGATGGAGCGTACTGCTGTATATGCCGTATTGCTTGACCCGACTCTACTCACCAGAACCTTCGGAGGACGCTTCCTCAGCCTAGTAGCTAGACTTTACCTTACATCCTAGGCTTAAGCCTAGCCCTGTGGACTGACTCTTCGAACGCCTAGAGCTCTCTTAGGGTCTCCTAACGAAACCCCGGGTATTCTATGAATACCGGAAACGAACCTATCTATAGAAACCTAAGATCTGAGACTATTTCTCAAAAACTAAAACAAACACTAATAAGAAAGAAAACTGAGATCCGAGTCTCTGAGTGAGTTGTGTACTGGAAAATTGTACACTGGAAACCACTTAATGACTCAGATCGAGTGGAGAGGGATGAATTCAACTGCTGGAGGCCTGGGGTATTTATAGCAGCTTCCCGGAGTGAAAATCTCCAAAAAATTCGATGTGGGACAGCTTCTGGCGGCTCGGGACGCCCGTCCCGGTTCGGGACGCCCGTCCTGATTCGTTGACCAGGTTCGGGACGCCCGTCCTGGCGGTTTGACTGGGTCGGGACGCCCGTCCCGAACCTTTGACCGGGTCAACATTTCCAAAAATTGCGTTTTTGCCCCAAAATTTGCTGTTTTCGTCTACTTTTCACCTGACACTTCCAAAATCATAAAAACCGTGAAATCAAGTAAATAGTAAACAATTAATGTCAATTTACTCTCAATTTCACATTAAAACATATATAAAAACATGCTAAAAATGTGATACGATTTTCGCGTATCAGATAACCCCACACTTAGCTTTTTGCTTGTCCTCAAGCAAAGTCTACATGGAGTTAGTGATTTTAAACCGTAGTGCAGTCACTTAAATTCCTAGTCATGTTTTTATTCCAAAAATTCTTCAGACAATTCTTAACACAGGTCTGATTGGTTAGGTTGCTACGACAAGGTCTCAAATGTCTCTAGTAGCTTGTTATGATCAGGCAGAAAACAAATCAACAACTAGGTTGGACTTTTTTCTTAGTCACAGGGTCTTCCTGATGTGTAGTGTGTGTACTAGTCTAGACCAGATAGTCAACACAATGAACTCTTATCTTAACTGCTACCAGATAATACTTCGACCTATCGCTAGACACACTGACAACAGATAACTTTCTGAGTTCTGAGCTTTGGTGATAAGATTTTAAATGTTTTAGCACTTAGTTATTTTCTTTATGGATTCAGGGTATTTTGAGTCTGCTTAGAACACGTCAACTTCAACTACCCATGTAGCGAGTCCCACTCCGATGACTCCCAGATCTACACGACCTTAGGGCATCAGGCTTTAAATTCCCCGAAGGAGTGGTGCTCAAGTAGCGAAGGCCGCTGGCAAACTACCCTTATTTGATTAACTTCTTTTGTTTCCTTTCACTTTTAGCTCAGAGTCTCATCCAGTTATTCTAATTGTCAAAACATCCACAACTGGTCTAATTTCATCTAGTTCAATCTTGAAAAGGTAATTGGTTGAGGTCTCTAATCCAGACAAAGCTGTGCTCAGTTATCAGGAATTCCCTATTCCTAATCAATTAGTCCAAGATAGCTATCAACTATCTCCTACTAACCATAGCATACTACCTACATATCATAGACATAAGCAATTGTTTAACCAAGCATACTGCATTTAGAAGTCTGAAAGACGGAAAAAAGTTTGAAAATTTTTTTTTGGAAGGGTATGAAAATACGGTGAAAACAAGCAAAATCATGCAAAAATTTTTGCCAACTGCTACAGTGCACCGTGCACTGCTACCCCACACTTAAGTCTGGCACTGTCCTCAGTGTTCATGCATAGCTAAACTACCCCACACTTATTTGAAAATAAGAACAAAAACAAAACAAAGAACTCAAGAACAAAACAAAGAACTCTTACCCCACACTTATTCGACTAACTAAGGGTAAGAGAGAAAACAAACAAGAAGGATAGCAAAATAGAACACAAAACAAAAATAAGATAAAAGTAAAGGAATATGAGGGCTAGAAAAACTCCCTTCATGTCGCGAGCAGAAGGGTCTTCTCTAATCTGTCAATTAGCTCTTCACCTTAGCCATGTGCTATTGCTGAGGTGTTCTTGACTCTGCAAGCTCTAGATATTGGAACGGATGACGCCAGCTCCGATCCTTCATTGTCGAGCTCTAGGTAGTGGCATATCCATTTGATGAATAACTCAAGCCCCAAGGACTGTTTCCTCGAATCATCTACAAAGTTTCTCGTAATCGTAGCAACGTGTCCAGAAGGAACGTGTCTAGGAATGAGACTTCTTTGGATTGGTGTGCCTACCTGCCAATGTTAGTAAAGGTATTGCATGCAAGTCTCGAATGGAAGAAAAGATACCTGAAGTTTTGGCGAAGCTATGGTGGTAGGGGGCTCCAGTTGTGTAGATCTGGGCCCAAGTATTTGAGACTTCCTCGAGGAAGTTTCTCACAGCTGATTGGTATGCAGGGAATGCAAGCTCCTCCATTGCTATGCTCCCGACACAATGCCAAATTCCTCTATATCTGCCGACCGTTCGTTACCTCTTGTTAGATCACTTGCTTGCACTGATCTGGCTTTAATTGTTGCCAATATCTCATCTATTGATTCTACGAGTGTGGGTTTTGCTGTGGTGGTGTCTTCTGAAAGTTTCCAGCTTCTGAATTACTCCTCAGCTAAATCCCGTACGATTCCTCTAGTTGGGATTGTATGCGTTTCCCATTGGAGCAGCATTCTGCAGTAACCTACTCCTACCTCTTTTGGAATGGTCAGTCATTCCCATAGCAATCCCTGCTAAAGTGTGGTACTTAGCAAACTTCACAGATTTGATACACAGACTGAACATTTCTTCCTAAAACATTGGCACTCTGAATCTGGAAAACAACTAGAATATGCACATAACTTTAACATCATTAGTAGGTAATGCCTGTGGTTCAGGCCATTTTCGAAAAGTGTTCCACGACTACTATGATGTAATTATGTTCAAAGGAAGAAAGGAAAAGGATTCGAAACAGAGTGATCGGTGTAACCTATTGTTTTTAGACAAGACTAGATAAGATCGGAATTTATCATGCATGAACTTTCTTATCATGTTTTTGTCCTAAAACAATTCGTACTACATCATTACATCACATATTCATTCAAAAAGCATATTTTAATTAGGTGATGTCATAATGGGTGCATTAATTCCTTTTGGTTTAAAACATTCTCATGTAATCATTAGCAAAACAAAAGGAACATCCTTTTTCCAATAGAACATTCAAAGGTCTGGCTATTAAGGAAAAACTATTTCATAACTCATCCTAATAAGGCCGGCATGACTCTAAGAAAATTCTAAAATAGAGTTTCTTCCCGATAGAAATCTAAGCCAACATTTTACAACTCAGAAGAAAATATATTTTATCCTTATTTCCATTTATATTTCTTCGAAATTAACTAAAGGAAGAAAAACACGAAAAAGAGCAACTAAGAAAACAACTAAAAAAAACAAGAGATAGGGAAAAGGAGCAACTCACCGTTGAGCAAGAAAGATACATTCTTTTTGGGATTTTAAATTTTTAACATTTTTTTTTCTTTTTATGTTTAATTTAGAAAGCAGGTAAATTTCCTTAATATGGTTTTAGAATAATTTTCTAAAATTTGATTATCCTAAGTGTCTTAATTTCAGATATTATCTAAAATTAATTAGTTATGATAACCCTACATTTCGGAAAGTGATTGCCTAACTAGTATAAGATGAGTGTAGGTCTAAGGTCTAGGTTACTACCGTTACCTATCATAAGTCCCTAGAATTGTGGCCTTTAATCCTAAATTCATTATGATATTTCCCCGGCAACGGCGCCAAAAATCTGATGGGTTTCCGACCGACATGCTAAATAGGTGTTATTTTACCCTATGTTGATTATGAATAATTAAGGACTGTGGTTGACTAATTGTCACATTTAGTCTCTATGGTGTCACTTAATCAGCCAGAACCTAAGGCAGAGTACCTATCGTGTAGCTAGTCTATTGGAAAGTATCTACGATTTTATTAAATAAATATCGTACTCCCAGGGAAGTGGCAACGGCTTAGTAGTAACTAGCCTTTTATCCTAACTCCTATCTTATAATCCAGTTATGCAATCTTCATCAAATACTTTGATGAGAGGGTGATCCATTCTCCACTAGGTTCAGGTCTAATTAATCCTAAAAGTGTTTTAAAGATGAGTTCTGATTCTATGATATACTGTTCCTATATGTTGATTGACTTGTCTTCGAGTATTTTAGATGCATCTTAGCCTGGATTGCAACTATGTTCTGTGTCTAAAGGCGTACCACATCCGAGGTCTCTAATAAACCGCCCTACCTTAATGATGGCCCTACTCACGGTTCGGGACGAAGGCATCCATGAAAGCCCTATGTCACTTCGGGGATCATACCGCTTGCCCTAGCCGCCGGCATAATCGGACTCAGCTCGACTCCTACCTAGACTACTTTAACAAGCAGGGTGTTCAGCATGTTATTTTATCTAGCATGGCAGACACCAATACTAATTGATGCCTGTTAAACTAAACAGGTTATGATTAGACCGTGGTTAGGAATTGTCTATAACCCTAACGTTAGTTTAAAAGAGCACATTAAACATGCAGACATAGTGAATATTTAGCAGGTGGCTATTTCTAGAAAAACATAATAACTTCAACATATCTAACAAATATTCATAAAAATCATAATCTGGTATTCAGAACTGTTATTTGGACAAACACAATAACAACATATAAGAGAGGGACAGGGGGACGATGCCATAAAGAATTCACCCTTTACGAAGTCTCGCCGATGGAGCGTACTGCTGTATATGCCGTATTGCTTGACCCGACTCTACTCACCAGAACCTTCGGAGGACGCTTCCTCAGCCTAGTAGCTAGACTTTACCTTACATCCTGGGCTTAAGCCTAGCCCTGTGGACTGACTCTTCGAACGCCTAGAGCTCTCTTAGGGTCTCCTAACGAAACCCCGGGTATTCTATGAATACCGGAAACGAACCTATCTATAGAAACCTAAGATCTGAGACTATTTCTCAAAAACTAAAACAAACACTAATAAGAAAGAAAACTGAGATCCGAGTCTCTGAGTGAGTTGTGTACTGGAAAATTGTACACTGGAAACCACTTAATGACTCAGATCGAGTGGAGAGGGATGAATTCAACTGCTGGAGGCCTGGGGTATTTATAGCAGCTTCCCGGAGTGAAAATCTCCAAAAAATTCGATGTGGGACAGCTTCTGGCGGCTCGGGACGCCCGTCCCGGCGGTTTGACTGGGTCGGGACGCCCATCCCGGACCTTTGACCGGGTCAACATTTCCAAAAATTGTGTTTTTGCCCCAAAATTTGCTGTTTTCGTCTACTTTTCACCTGACACTTCCAAAATCATAAAAACCGTGAAATCAAGTAAATAGTAAACAATTAATGTCAATTTACTCTCAATTTCACATTAAAACATATATAAAAACATGCTAAAAATGTGATACGATTTTCGCGTATCACCCTTCTGCACATACGCTGCAAAATATCCCTCCGTCCATACGTTTCCACTATGCACATCTGTCATGAGTTCGTCAGGAAGAACCTGGTTAAAATTTCACTCCAATGAATCGTTCAAAAGTTGGTTGCTCTGAGATTTTTGTTTTTTCGTACTACAATTTGGCGAAGTAGGTTCTTCTAGTGGATAAAGTGAAGGAGGCTCCACCTCCATCCTAGTAACTGAAGTCAACCCTAGTAAATGCTCTCCGTACACTTTCTAGAGAGGGAAAGTAAAGATTACTCTTTTCCGCCCATCTCTATGAAGTTAAGTTTACCTTTGAAGAATTACATATTTTAAATGAGTTACTCATAATTTCTAATTTACCTTTGAAGAATTCACATAAACACATATGAAGTACAAACATCATTTGAGTAAGCTCGTAAAGTTTAAATATAATTCTCTATTTTTTGCACTAAATTTAAAATTATGAATATGTTAGTTTATAATAACTTCAACAGGAAAAAAAATTAAATTTTTCCAATTTTACTTTTTCATATAGAAATTCATTTTTATTTAATATTATTTTCATTTTTTTATATAAAAATGTAAAAAAATATCAATTAGTGAACTAAAAGAAGTTTAAAGATGCAAAAGTTACATACTAATATTTTGTGACCAAATTTGTCCCTCATATAAATAGTTTAGTCATTCCGTATATTGAATAATAATAATAATAATAATAATATTTATCTTAACATCTCTTCAACAAATTCAATAATAATAATAATATTTATCTTAACATCTCTTCAACAAATTCAATAATAATAATAATATTTATCTTAACATCTCTTCAACAAATTCGTTAGCACTAGCTTCTTTTTCTTCAAAGTTAGAGTTTTTTTATACTGAGAATGATAGTTGATTTATCAAAATAAATTGTTAGTAATGTCTTGAAATAATTATATTTTTAGAAATAATTGTACATTTGGCACTGTTATTGTGCCTTTGCATGTGATACATTTATTTATTCTGATCATTCAAGTTAAGGTAGAGATTTGTTATTAATGAATCAACTATGTTTCATACTTTCTTGGAATTTCATGCTGAAGAATTTCCTATCTTCAAGGATAATTATCTCATATTTTCAAGGATAATTATTTCCTATTTCAAAAGATAATTATGTCATTATTAGAATATTATCTTTTATTCATATTATAATATTATCTTCTAATATGATTAGGACATTGATTTCTAATTTGATTAGGATTGAAGCAATCCTTAAATATGTTTATAAATAGATCTAGTTTAGAAACATATGTAATATGTTCTTCATCAGAAGATTATTTGTAATCTTTGTCCATCTGAATAAGAATCAAGACCTTTTTTTTATTGTGGATGTAGTTATCTAATCAATAACATTTTATTCTTTTATTTTGTTAATTATCTTTTTCACATCTACCATCACCTATATTTGTTATAACAAATTATTATTAAAACGCTTCGGTTATAATACAAGTGTATTTACACTTTTTCTTTGCACCTCTCTTGGACACAGGTTTAGTGGTTGAGTTCTAGCCATCAACGCAAGCAATATGAAAATCCGATAGACAATATCCATAGGCAATGTTTTAATGCTTTTGGAGAATCCATATATTGACGATTGAGATTTGATTTTAAAAACTTTTAGAAAGATTTTGGATCAGTTTTAATTTTTACCATCGATTAATCTATATTCTGGTCCATTTTACATGTATTTTTTATTATTAGATTATCAATCTTTATATAGTATATCTTTACAGATTAAAAAAATTAAAATTATTTTTACTGTTAAGATTTTTTGACTCTTCATTCTCCGTTTTACTTTTTTCCCTCGAAATAAGTACCTTAAACCTAATTAAAATTAGAAAAATAAAATTAAATATTACAAAAAGGTACAAATAATTTTAAAAAATAAGAGGATTATCTACGTTATTTTAAATATATATTTAAAGTTTAAAATATAATTCAATTTATCAAGATAGTGATAAATTCAAGTTGTTAGATAAGTAACACTTGACAACTTAATAGTTATTTATTGTCACCCTCTTCACCTATAAATAAAGGACAAATTTCCTAAAGAAAAAAACAACTTGTGATGGATAGAAGTTGATACATAAGTGGAGCCATATGTGAAAATACCAAAATTTTGTTGTTTTGGATCTAAGCTGAACTCTATCGAAGACCATACTGAAACTCTATCGTTCTCATTTCGAGAAATTCAAAGGCCTTTGAAGAAAAGTCTAAAAACTCTCAGAAGAAATCATGTTCAACGAATCGAGATCAAGCCAACGATCCTCGAGGTTGAATCCAGTCCGAGATCATCTCAAATGGACCCTTGTAGAAATTTAAATCTATTGGATCGAGTTCAGACCCAAAAAAGCCCTCGAGCCCACGACGAATCGAATCAATGGATCGATAGAAATAGAATCATGTAAAAGAAGAAGTATTGTAATTTACTTACATGTAATATTTTTTCTTTGTAATTTTCAATTTTGCATGAAATACAAGAAATTTTGTTTACAAATTTTGGCACGCCTAGTGGGACAATTTTTACCGCTCATCTCTTTCCACAAAGATCTTCAATGGAGTCAAAGAAGGATGTCAACAAAGTTTAATCAAAGAACGTTGTTGCAGATGATAGCATTAACAAAGCAGATTCAAATAACGTTGTTGTAGACAATGACATTAACAAAGTAGATTCAAAGAACGTTGCTGCAAACTATCATCTTCAAGATATTATAGGTGGAATGGTGCGAAAGACATTTGCAATGCTGAAAACAAATATGGTGACGATAAGTCAAAAGATGAAAATGAAGATGTTGGTTATAGAAGTGTCTCTCAACATGATCAGCTGAGCAGCGACGATGGCATGAAGAGTCCTCTACAAATATCTCTATCATGTCTGTAATGATGGCAGATGTCTCGACCATAAAAGAGAAGTTGACAAATTTGACAAAGTTGGTGGAAGGTCTTGCAATTGAGTCAACAAAGCAAGATTGCATCCTCGCTCAATTAATGAACAACAACGGTAATTCAAGTCAACCTGCACAAAAACAAGCGGAGGAGGCAAACAAAGGTGTCACCTTCAATCAAAAAGAAGAATGCAATGATCTTGGAGCAGTCAAAGTTATTGAGAAACAATCTCAAGTTGTTGATAGATCTAAAATAAATCAAGGGGCAAACAAAGTATCATCGCCAATCAAAAACAAAGTAGGGGCAATTTTTCCTCAAAATTTGACGATGAATAGTCAACCTCAATTGTTGACCATAATTGAAATCAAATTATCAAAGGTCCTCATAGACGCACAAGGTTAAACTACATTGTTACTCCTTGATACGAGTATAAACTATCTCTATGGTATCAATATGAGATCCTCCTTGACGCACGAGGTTAAACTGCACGTTACTCCTTGATAAGAGTGTAAATTATCTCCCTCATCAAAGAAAACTCCTTGGCACAAGTGTAAGCTGTCTACATGATGAAAGAAGACTTCTTGACACAAGTATAAATTGTTCACAAATTGAAAGAAGACTTTTTGGCACGAGTATAAACTGTTATCACTAACAAAGAAGACTTCTTGACATGAGTATAAATTATCTGCAAATTGAAAGCAGACTCCTTGGCACAAGTGTAAATTGGCTGCATGATGAAAGAAGGCTCTTTGACACGAGTGTAGACTATATACATGATAAAAGAATACTCCTTGACATGAGTATAAATTAACTGCAAGTTGAAAGAAGACTCCTTGATACGAGTATAAATTATCTCCATGATGTTGATACAAAGATGCTCCTTGACACGCGAGCTAAAACTGCATTGTTACTCTTTTAATGCATGAGTTTAAATTGCAACTTTGAACTACGTTCGATTTAATTCCTTCCTGGATACGTAGGCAGCTTAGATAAATTTTAAGTTCAGTCATAACAAAATAAAAAAAAACTAAGGTGCATGATTGCTAAAGAGTAAAGAATGTGGTTGATGCTGATAAAAGGCAACATTGTTGGGAACGATAAAGATTAGCATTGTTGATGATGATAAAGATCAACACTGTTGGTGGCGGTAAAAATCAATATTGTTGGTGACGATAAAGATCAACAATGTTGACGACGATAAAAAATAACATTGTTGACAACAATAAAGAGCAACACTATTGACGACCATAAAGAGCAGCAAAGTTGGCAACCATAAAACATAGCATTGTTAGTGACGACAAATTTTTTGAACTTATTCAATCTTTTGAATTGTAGCCAATTGCATTTATATTTGCATAATTTGTGCTCTAGAACTAGATGTGAAAGATCTCTCGATAGCAAACCATACTTCTTGTGTTGTAGAGCATCCAACAACTTGTATCAAAACTTCTTCAGTTAATGAAGAGAGAATGTTACTTATCACCAATTGATCTTGATGATACAAAGATTATACTCTAGATTTGCCACAATCTATGGAGTTTCTACATCATGAATAATGACAGTAGCACTTGGTTGAACAATAGAGCCATCAATATTTCCCATGAGCCATTGGCTTCTCAGAAATGGAAAAAGTTGAGTTGCCCAAAGCAAATAATTATCTCTTTTGAGTTCCATTATAACCATATGATTAAATGTAGAAATGGGCAAGAGACTTGTTTGAGACGTTGATGTATTGAAACTCATGACTGTAACAATTAAAGGATTGAAAAATATTAGGGATGAGGCTCCATGAAAACAAAGTGATTTGGTTTAAAGACAAGGATAAAATTACCTTGTTGAGAGAGATGTTTATTTATAATAATATAGTTGTACACATGTACATCACAACATAAAATCAGTGATCATGATATGATTATTTCCTAAGCAACGTATAGAGGGAGAATATAGAATCTTATCTTTAACTAACTGGAGTGATTTTAACATTGTCAAATAACACAATGGTATTACGAAGGTTTTATCATGATAAACTATCACTAAATAGAAAGTTAGTGCATAAGTATTTATTCTCAAGAAGACGTTATTTTAATGATAAACACTTTTTACGATAATTAAGAAATTACGTATAGATATTTTGAAAAAAAAAACATGTTCTCAATGTTGGCCAAAATGCAATAGTGAAAATGTTAAAAATGCCTTAATACATTGCCCTCACTCTAAACACTATTCAATGAAATGAGATTTAAAGAATTAAAAAACAAGCGCAAAAAATTATATTACATAAATAATGTAACCAGAAAAATAATAATAATCTTATAGAATACATGGAAACCAAAGAATAATAGAATTTTTCAATATAAGCAAAAGAATTTCCAGATAACAAGAACAAACAATTGTTGGGCCCACATATACCCACAAGGTTGGGCTTCCACTACTTAACTCCACATTAGTATGATATTATCCGCTTTGGGCCTAAGCCCTCACGGTTTTGTTATTAGGCAACATCGGTTTTGTTATTGGGCAACATTCCAAAAAGCCTCATACTAATGGAGTTAGTAGAACTCTTATATGCTAGTCACCTCTAGCATTATCTTCAGATGTGGAACATGGGTTGACACCCCAACAATCATCCCCTCTTGTTATTGGGCAACATCCCAAAAGGCCTCATAGTAATAGAGTTAGTGGAACTCTTATATGCTAGTCACCTCTAGCATTATCTTCAGATGTGGGACATGGTTTGACACCCCAACAATCCTCCCCTTAAACCAAGGACCACATACTCGTGTCCTTCCCTAGAGGGACAATCTTCTTGCATCTTCGCAAGCACTAGACTACATCCCAAAAGGCCTCATACTAATGGAGTTAGTAGAACTCTTATATGCTAGTCACCTCTAGCATTATCTTCAAATGTGGGATATGGGTTCACACCCCAACAATCTTCCCCTCCCTCAAACCAAGGACCACATACTCGTGTCTTTCCCTAGAGGGACAATCTTCTTGCATCTTTTCAAGCACTAGACTGGGCCCGTCTTCTTGCATCTCCGCAAGCACTAGACTAGGCCCGAACCCATCAAACCAAGGACCACATACTCGTGGGCCTTCCCTAGATGAAATCGTACCACTGCCGCTCCTACAACACAAGGCGGCACACAATGCACCCATAATCGCTAGGTCTTCAAGAATGAAGGCCTCCCCACTTCTTGCATCTCCGCAAACACTAGACTGGGCCCGAACCCCTCAAACCAAGGACCACATACTCGTGGGCCTTCCCTAGACGAAATCATACCACTGCCGCTCCTACAACATAAGGCGGCACACAAGGCACTCATAATCGCTAGGTCTTCAAGAATGAGGGTCTCCCCACACATCTCTTACAAACAAACCCATTAACCTTAAGCTCTGATACCGCTTGTTGGGCCCAGATATATACACAAAGTTGGGCTTCCACCACTTAACTCCATATTAGTATGATATTGTCCGTTTTGAGCCTAAGCCCTCACGGTTTTGTTATTGGGCAACATCCCAAAATGCCTCATACTAATGGAGTTAGTGGAACTCTTATATGTTAGTCACCTCTAGCATTATCTTCAGATGTAGGACATGGGTTGACACCCCAACAACAATGAAGTAATGATGTTTGATTGAAATAAATTAATTTGATTTTTTTATTTTTTTTATTTTTTTATTTTTTTATTTTTTTATTTTTTTATTTTTTGTTCAATGTGCCAACCTCCATCCTAGAAACTTTTTAATAAGACAGGTTTTATTTTGAGTAAATATTTTGAGGGAAAAAACCTAAAAGATTTTTTTTAAATATAAAATTAATATTTAGATGGTTGTATTAGTAAATACGTATAAGAAAAAATTTACCAAACAAAAAAAAAAGAAAAATTAGGTATAAGAAAAAAGGTCAATTTATAAGTCAATGAAGGATTTGACAAAAATTAAACATAAGGAAAAACTGAAACGTCCCTTTTGCCTGTAACTCAAGAAAAACCAACATCTTTTCTTCCTTCGGAATCGCCTCTCCTGAGTTTATTATCAGTTTTCTCTGTTTCTCTCTACAATGGTGGAGGAATTAAGAACGACAAATGATATAAGGGAACCCAAATTTAGCAGTTAATTAAGTGAAGCTTAAGTGGAATTGTTGGCCGCTAGTTTTAAAGCTCTTGCCGAACCCCCTAGTCCTTCAAATGGTGCAAAAGGCATGGAAAATTCTTCCAAGGCCACTTCTTGAAACTATTCTGAATAATCACGTCCAACACCACCGCGTTCCTCAGCCCCTCATTCTTCATGGGCCTCGTGGCGTCGGCAAAACCACTCTCATCATTGAAAGTATGTCTAAATTCAAAATTTCACCAGAGGGTTATATATATCTAGCGATTTATGCTGAGTTTGTTTGTTTCAGGATTGCTTGATCAATGGAACGTGGGACCTCATGTAACAGGGTATGTGGATTTTGCCGAGAATGTCAAGGGTCACCATCCAAAGGACGGCTGCTCATTTCCATGGACGTCGTGGTCCAATTGCCCGCAGCCACCCCTTTCAACTCTTTGCGCTCAACTCGAGCATAGTCTTGAATCCATGGTGGAGAGAGGTGTAATGCTCGGAACAATTAGTTCACAGGAAATTTTCACTACTCTGAACAAATGGCACAGTCCCAGAACTGCAATTGAAAGGATTCTTGGAAAGAGTGGAGATAGTTTGAGTATTAATTCAAGAAGGAATTTAATTAAAAGGGGTGATTCTACCAAAAAAAGGGGCAAGTCATCTGCACCTGCTGTTTCGTCTTATTTGGTGAACTTATGGGATATGGCTGTTTCCAGACTATCTGCTCGACTGAATGCCAAAGAGAGTTTAGGGAGGGATGTGAAGGTAGAAGATGATTCCTTTTATAAGGAAGCTATGGCTGCTTTGAAATTGGCTAAGGAGGTGATTGAAGTCCAACAGGGATGGAGAGCAAATGCTATAAAGGAATTGAATAAGACAGGTGAATTTTCAAGGCCATTATCCAGTGCAGCTACGGATTGGCCTTGCTTATTGTTGGAAATATTATCTTCAGCAGCTGAGGTTGATTATTTTCAGGTAATATTTAGGTTGAAAAGTCTGGTTGTTTCAAATATTTAAATAACTGCTTGCTTTGTAATATTTGAAGAATGTTGAGATTGGATACAAATGAAGTATACTGTGTGCAGATATTATTGAAGGCTGGAACAATGTTTTGCAATTCTACAATTATAGACTTTGTGCGATCTACATTTTAATTATCTATGTTTTTGCATCACTTTTGTGTTATACCTGAACTTTAATGTGTTCTAATTTTTCATATTTGGTTTCTGTTTGTTGGAAGAACAGCCAAAATTGGTGATCAACAATATAGATATACTCAAGAATGCAGTTTTAACTGATGATACAATGGTCAATGCTTCCATGTACCATGACAGTCTAATATGGCGAATAATAGCTCTGTGTGTAAATGAAAGATGTCTTCCCGTTATTCTTGTGACCTCTGATAGGTAAATGCCCACAATGTGTTTAAGTGTTAGAATTATATTGCAATTACTTTCAGTAATACTTTCCCTTTTAATTCTAACAATATTTTTTCTTCTTCTCCAAAGCTTAATTTGGAAATTCAACTATATTCAGTTTATGTGTTATTACTTCTGGCACTCTGCCTTTTAAAGTTTGGTACTTTGGTTTTACTTTATGCATACTTTATCTTTAAAGCCTTTCTCTTAGATTCCTATGCTTTCAGGATTGTTTTTGAGAAAACTAGAAATTCAATTTCTCAAGCCTCTTGTGGTATTTTGTTAAAATTTGAGACTTGGATCTTGTTTGGTGATTTTGGTAATATTAGTGTATGATTCTATATTGTATCATTTTTATTTAACATGATTGAGAGGCAAAAGTGAATTAGTCTATGCATGACCATCTTAAATTATAAATGATTCCTCAGTTGCTATTCACATGACATAAAATTATAAATTTAAAGAAAAGTGGAAATATACAAAGCAATACTAGATGACTTTTACATTGTTTTTTGGAGTACATATTTTTATTTTTATGTACTTTTACATGCTTTGAAAGTAGGAATTGCTGTACTTTTTTACTTCAATATTTAATATCTTCGTACAAGCGGTTGAATACTTGATCTGGATGTGTCTGTATTAATTTGCCTAAGATGATGTATTTATTTGTACTTCATTTGGGCATTCTGAAAGGTAGCTGCTGCTCTCTGTTGATATTGCACCTTTAGTTTGACCTTTGTGCATCATTACTAGTCATAAATTACACCTTTAGTTTGACCTTTCATTTTCTCTTTCTAACTCTACTATTTATTCATTTTGGTTTAGATCATCTATGAAGTGATAAGTTAACTATTTTCTTTTGCAGTTATTATTCTTATAAAGCTTTTATTGATTTTGGATTCCCAGACATTTTTATCTCTCGCGAGGTACTACTTGAACTCATTTCCTGCATACTTTTGGCTGTGTACGTTAAAAGAAATACTTTTTTGTGTATATGATCTTGGAAACTGAAAAGCTTGTATTATATGCTTCTTCTTTCATTGTCTACATAGTAGCTATATTTATACTTTTCTGTTGGCCAAACCATTATTGGATGCATTTTCCAAGCATTATGCTTTAACTTTTGGTTCTCATTAAAGCCTTCTACTTGATGCTCTTTCCAAGCTACAAATGGGAGCAGCGGTGGCATTTTGGGGGACATGTAGATGCATATGTAAATACAGAAATTTTTCTTGGTATTTGCATGTAGTAGTCCATATCCTGGATATGTTTACTAAATGACTTGGTTCTCTACACTATATTTCAAGACTATGAGTAATGCAAAATTAGGGATAATTGCATGAAACTCCTTTGAGGTATGCTTTTTTAAGTTCGTTTGTTGTATCATAATTATGGTCAGATCCCTGTTATCATACTTCTCTTAAAAAAAGCTTCCATATTCTACTAACATACACTTTTATGAATTTACTATATTTTCTCCTATTTCTCTTTCATGTCTCAACTTCTCCGACACCCTGTTTAAACATTCTTAAGTGAACCTTATCTTTTTGGATCAAGTGCATTAAGTGGTTATATTTTATGCATTATGTTGTACACATTCAACAAGAGGATAACATTCTAAAATCACTTGATCCAGAAAGACCGAGTCCATATGAGAATTTCTCTGGTGACTTTATCCTTTAATTCTTCTGGGCATCGTCCACTGCTTCATGCAAAAGTCATTTCATAGGCACCATTTCCCACTTTATGCTCTATCTCATCACAACTGAAGCTGAATGTCACCACCGTTATCACTCCTGCCTCCAATGTGCCTCTTGCATCTTTTATCTTCATAATAAATGACATATAAATAGAAATATTTTTCTTCGCCTGAAATATTGATAATCAACGAAACCTTCTCTCCTTAATTTATGTGAGTTACAAATAAAAAATATTATTCTCTTTTTAAAAAAAGAACAATTCTTTGTTTATCTAGTATGAGTGTTAAAGAGATTTTCTTAGCTATGAGCAATGAAGTGCTGGGTTTTTTATTTGATTATGGAGTTGAATGACAGTAAGGAAGTTGAGATATGTTGGGAATCTGAGATGGAGAAATTGCATTCTGAAGATTAGGCCTTAAGATTTGGATTTAAGGGAATCTACTTTTCTTTTTAATTATTAATATTGATCAGAAGTTTTGTTTTATTAGGGTAACTTTCTCTCTTCAGATAATAATTCTTTTAACAGAGTCCTTTTTATGGTTAAAGAGATGTAAGTTTGATTCCAGAACTTCGAGGAATGTACTCATAATTGTCAGATATTTGGGAGAGGTTTTTGAAATATATACCATAAAATTATCAAAGGCGTATATGAAAATTTCTATGAGGATTCTCATTAATTATATTTCTTTGGAAACTGCAGACATTTGGATGGACACCAGCAGAAGCTAAACTGCACATGGTTGTCGACTACTTTAGTCCCTCTGAGGTATGATTAACTTGATATTGTTCCTATTCCATTTTATATTTGGAGTAGCTATTTTGATGTCTTCTTTGTGCTGATAAACTGATGTGCTTGTGCAAACGCAGTGGAAAGTAATTGTTGAGGTGTTAGGGCCAAATCCACGACATCTTTTTGAGTTGTATGCTCTCAAGCTAACTAATTATTATCAGAAGTAAGTCTTATGGCATGCTAGATTCCGTATTTCATAATTAACCTTGGTGGAAGCATTTACTGTGGATTGTCTATTTTCTGCTATAAGCTTAGTTGTTTAAGTGAGACTTTATTACATTACTGTTTAACTTGAGCTGCCAGTATTTTTTAGTTGCAGTATCTTCTCCATTCAGATATACTGTAGACATATTGGAGTTAATATTTTGTTAGGGGGAACGTCAGAATGTCTTGAAAATTTTGCTTGTATAAGTCTCATTAGCCTGTGAGAATCCTAGTTATTCTGCTACTGAATTTCTCAGACGAAACAAATGAAAAACCTTGAATTTCAGTTTAATTGAATACTTTATAATTTTGTCAACTGACATAATCCCCCCTCCCGCTCTTTTGCTGTGGGTGTGCTTGTATTAGTTCACTAGTTTGTTCATATATTGCAAATAAGCATGATCATCCTCTACCATCAGGTTGGCTGATGGAGTTGCATGATGCAACAAATTTCAAAAGTCAACCTCTACTATCTTGTATTCGTACTAGAAAAGTTCACATACTTCAGAATTTAGGTTCTACTAACTGCCAATGTATCTTCAGGTACAAAATAGCTTTTACATGATACTTCATATATATAGCAAACAGAATAAACTAATGGGACCATTCGGATGATTTCTATAATTAGTCTCAACCTATGTGGAGCAATTTTATGGGTTTGTAATCAGAATGGTGATCTACTTGTTCATTTAAAATTTTTTCTCCTATAACATTATACTTTACCAAAAAGGAACAAATAAATACTCAAATTAGATACAAGTTCTTTGAGTAAGTTACTGATATATTTTGTTGCCTCTTAGAATTACTTGTCTTAGGAAACTCTACCGTAAACTGAAAACCTCATGATCAGGGTATCAGTCCATTGCTGGAAAACATGCCAAACCCATCAAAATATATGACCTTGTCTGGTTTTAGTCATATCAGTGAGACGAGCTTTGCTTAATTGCACAATGATTATTAGTTTCATTCAGTTCTTTTGTTTTTTTTTCTTCCAGTAGATGTTGGTCAAATTCTCAAATCACCACTATTTTAATCTTCGTTGTATACTTTTTTTTTGAAAAATATTTCAAATCTATGTTGCTTTTTTTTTTTTAATTTAAAAAATAGTTTTATTTTATGGATTAGTGCCACATTGAAGAGAGTTAGGGATCCAAGAAGCTCCTTGTTCTCTTTTATTATACTATTTACTAGTTGAATAGTGGACTCACTAATTATAATTGTGTATAGTTTACTCATCAGTGCTTTCCTAGCAACACTATTACATATAACCTTTTCTCTGTCCATGGGATTATAACATTGTTTAATGTAATTTCCTGTTCTGGTTAAGTGAATGAAATCACACATTTTGCCTGAAATTTCTTAGAGTTACCATATTCATGGTGCCATTCTCAGGCTTTCAGTATCTTCTTTCTCAATTGCAGGATCATGGATGACAAGGCTAATACATTTGAGGACATTGTAGATGCATACTTGGCTTATTTGCAAGTAGGTCCATGATTATCCATTGCTTCTAATGATATTCGAACTTATGGATTCATAGTACATAATTGTTCCTATTTATGCAATGCTTGAGTGCAACTGTCTCTGATATCCTTAATGAAGATCTGTCTACACTGTCTCCCCCCTGTATTTCTGTTGGCCTCAATTATATTTGGGTCTGGAGACTTCCACAGTAATCTCTGATCTTATTCGTTCCTAATTTGTTTGATCTCTGATCAAAGCAACCCTTAGCTGGTGAAAAAAACTAAAATAACAGAATAAGATAGAAGTCTTTGAGTAAGGATTATAATATAATGTTCCGGAGTTAAAACTATCCTGAAATTTTCAGGAGAAAACCTTTTGAGAACAGTTGGCAATTATTGTTAAGCCCTTCACAGCCACTTTACGAGAGAAGTGGTTCCATATCTGCTCTGGGTAATTATTGTTAGATGCATTCTGGAAATCTCATTTGTAGGCTGCTGTCAATCTTTCTGCAGCTTCTGCTGGTATCCCTCATGATTTCTTGGTTTAGTATAAGTTCTCCTGGTTGATGCACACTTCAATATCCAATTTTTACCCTTTTTATTCAATTGTAGTCATCGTCAATCTGAAAGATTCTCTGAATGGAGGGGGATGCTTCATTCTGCTTAGATTTATTTGATAGTTACTTTGTCATCTATATCCTAGTTACAAACTAAAGTTTCTTCAACTTTTGCTGTTTAATATCTGACCACGATTTCAATTTGTCCATGTGAGTTGATGCATTGTCAAACTCTCAACTTCATGATGCTCATAACATTTTTTATTATGTAGTCTGATATATATTATATATTTTTTGAATTTTTGTTTTTTAAACCTCAATATCTGCCTCTCTCGTACGGTCTGTTTGGAGTAGTTGCCCTTATCTTACTGTTTCTCCCCTTTAACTTGCTTGAACTTTTATGATATATTTGGTAACCATCCATCTTATTGTAGATAACTGTAGTTAATCCTGCCATGGAGAAAGCCATGTCACTTCTGCAAAAATTTGCTATGGATGCATATAGTGGGAGAATTTCAAAAGATAAATTAAGGTTTGGTGCCCCCTGGAGGCATCCTCCATGCTCAAACAACCATGAACTGTGTCGTGAATGGGCTAAAGTTCAATTGATGGATTTTGTGCAGTCTCTTGCAAATGCAGAATTTGGGGTATTATATTTATTTTCATATTTTCATATTTTCATATTTACTGTTTAGAAAACAGAAATATCACTATACTTTTGAGCTGGTAGTGGTCCTTTAGGGCTTATTTGTATAATTATCACCATACTTGATTAAAGTGGTTGAGTCCAGTAATGTATTTCAGTTAACTGTTCATAACTGCACTAGTTTCATAGCAGATGCAGTTTCAAGTTACTGCATTTCTGCACTGTGGTTTATTGTTTCCGAGTCATGTTAGCAGCTAAACTTGTTTGTTCAGCACTTTAGAATGCAATTGCAAAAACAAGCCAGTATGTGAAACATATTAATGAATAAATACATTCCTAAATTTATGATTTCAAAGCCAGAAACACTGGCTATAGTATTAGGGTGTAAACAGTTCCAAGTCTATATTTACATCTTGATTTCATTTATCCATTTCATATTTGAATGGTTTTAAGATAATTTAAATCATATGACAATTTGAGTTAGAAATGTTGCCTTTCTTCTAGCTCAAATAGATAACCCATAGTAATCAGATGGGGAAGACTATTCTTCAATTTTTCAATAATCTCTCTCATATGTGCAGATTAATTATCTAGCTGACTGTAGCCTTGAGATCTTTGATGATCCTTCAGCTGGTGCATTGCTTGAGGTACTCTTGCTTTTCATTGTTCTAATCAATATATTATTTTATTTTGTCTTTTGATTGAAAATATGGCATGTATTCCTCAAATTTTTTTGAAGACTTCTATTTTGCTCGAGGAATTTTTCAAAATTATATTGTTAGCTGTGGAGTGAAATGAAACATGCATTATTATTGTATCAAATGTTTTCAATGAAATATGTTATTCACTTTTATTTATTTGTGAACAAAGCTTTGAAATTTCAGGAATGTAATTGTTCTCTTCTCTTGTTTACTAAGGTTTTCTTTTGTGCTTAGGTTGGTTTACTTTATGCCCAACGGGACCCCTCATTTATTCGCCCCGTGTCACTTGGTATTCAAAGATGTCTCGCAAGATGGTAAGGGAAGAGATGGTTACTTTCTTTAATAAAACTCTTTAACTAAAAAGCACCAAGAAGAAGAAATAATTGATGATGTGGTGTTAACTTGTGCAGGCTTGTACAGGAGCAGCTGCAAATGAACTTTGCTGGCTCCTTCCAGTTTAAGTGGCAACGAGTTATGAGGGGACGTAGTTATCGTCATTTGATGTTGCAGTTAGCGTACAAATGATAAAGAACTGCTGCACTGCAGGTACGATTATTCATTCATGTGATAGACATTGCTGTAGTTGTTTATGACAGTGGGGAAAATAGTGTCTCCCCATACAGCCATTAAATTGTTTAGAGGGATGGATGTTTCTTCATTCCACGAGATTTTGAGGAACATCCCTCCTACATGTCTTCTTCTTACGTTTGATGATTATTAGGGTCTCCATATTTTTGAGAGAAGGTGTCTTTTTCTTAAGAAAATGACTGCCTGCAGATTCTAAGCTTCCCACTGAATTTCTGTTTCATGCTTTTAGAAATAATAATAATGATGATGATGATGATTGTAATCCTCTATTTGGATTAGAATGTGAAGTTTGTAAATTAAAGGATGACGTTTTTACTTATTTTCATTTTTAATTAAAAAAAATAGTTTTTAAATTTAGATTAAATTTTTTATTTTTTATTTTTATGCTACTTTTATTTAATACTATCTGACTTGGTTCTTCAAGTTCATTTTTTTTTTCTTTCAAATAATTTGCCCGTTTTAATACGTATTTATCACATGAATAACTTTTTGAAGGTTACTGTTTTCCTTGTAATCATCACTGAAAGAAGCCTAATATATATGTTTTGGAGTTCCTTTCATCCTGGAATAGGGAGTCCTTTAAATAGATTTTTTACACTTTGTACATTTATATATATATATATATATATGGTAAAACCAAAAAAATCACTAGTCCTTGCTTGAATAACTCCCTTGCAGATGCAATTCATTATAAACATCATGGTTTTATTAAACTGTTGGAGAAGCATGCTTCAAAAGCATCTAGTATTTTCCCTCTAAACCCATCCCATTTGTTAATTAATATCATATCTATTTAGCTGATTCCTTTGTGTATATATTATATATATTATAATATATATATATATATTCTCTATGTATATATAGTTGTATGTATACACACACATAGTCACTTTATCTGCTAGCTAAATTCTGTTGCAACATACGTTCTTCTCTACTCTTTATTGTTCATTTAGTTAAAAGAAGATATATAAACCTCATGTAGTGCTCGGTTTCTTTTTCTTTCTTCTTTCTGTTTGTTTTTTATTTTATTTTTTTTACTTACTTTTCTATTTAAAAAATTGTTTAAGCTTCTATGATCTCATATTTTTGTTGTGCGTAGAGTATAATTTCTTAATTTTTACTTAAAAATTATTAATTAAGTTATTATAAAATAAATTATTTAGATTTATTTTATTGTAATAAAATAAATAGTAAATTATCATAGAGATCCAAGTTTAACACCTCAATTGCTTCTTAGATATCCAAATTTAACACCTCAATTATTTTTATAGTGCACTTCAAGTTCTAAAACATGTATTTTCGTCAAATTTTGCTGATAAAATTGAATTTTTTCCTTTAATCAACTATTTCGCAATGTTTTAATTAAGGTCATTTTCGTCACTCCAATAAAATACAATGCGTGAGGTGTTTTTTCTACTGTCATTTTCCCTCACATTCACATTCAGGTTCTGTTTTAACATTAAGTTTCATTCAAAATAAATTGGAGCTGCAAGCGACATTGTACAATCAAGATCCGTAAAATTGGAGTTGTAATATACAAAGTTCTTCTATAACAAGAATACTCATTAACAACTTTTACTAAAAAATAAAAAAATAAAAAAAAAAAAGAGGAAAGAATACCCACGAATAATTGTCTATTATTACTCATATGTAAATGTGAAATTCGAGTATATTCAAGATCTCTTGGACGAAAAGAAATTTGCTATCTGTACCAGTGAAGAGGTAAGATTTCATGCTCCCGCTGATATGGATATGATTTTTACACTAATGAGTTACATTTATTCACACAAGAAGATGGTAGAACATGTAGATTCTTTGAATGATTAGATCTGAAAATGTGCAAACGAATGTGTTGAGGTTATACCTGGATTATTTCGACAAATCCGTATAATGGAAGAAGAAATTGATGAACAAAAAGCAATTATTGCTAAATTAAATGACAAGAATTATAGGTTGAGATAAAAAAACAAGCTAATTAAGAAACATAATGACATATTGCATTGTTGGTGTTGGATTTCTGGTGTACTGATGCTGTTGAGCTGGAGTTTATGTATATTCACTGTGGTGTATTTGGTCGATTGTAGTGTTAGTGCAAAAGATTTAAAACATTTCAATAGAAGTTAAAATTAGGGTGTTTTTTTTGTGTTTTATGTAAATGCGAGTTAAAAAGTTGAACATGGTCTTTGTATGTTACCAGTGAGATGAAAGTAAATGTATCAGTTTGGTGGAAGTAAATGTATATCTGTATGTTAGTTCACTTATTTAATGCAATGATGAATAAATATTTCCAAAATAGATCGCATGTAATGTTATTGATTAAACAATTACAAGTGCACTCGTTTAACATAAAAGACAAGACAATGACAATTGCAATTGCAATTTTCATACCAATTCAAATCCCATAACAACTCGAAGTAACATCTAGTCAACAAATCATTTGACATAAATACAAAATAATACCCCCAAAAAAATTTATTTTCACAAGAAAAGCATCAATATGATACACATCTTGTCTACATGTTCCCTACTATCCATCTAATTTACCTTCTCCCAATAATTTTCCTTCTTTCTCTTCCTCTCCCTCTCCCTCTCCCTCTTCCCCTGCATCCATTACCAGATCCACCAGCACTAGCAGATCCATTAGCAGCAACAGAAATTGTAGTAATTGTTTCAAGATTTTGCACATCAACAATTTGGATACTTTTAGATCTAACATCAGTAAATTCATGTTGGTCATGCCCAGATTCATTCTGCCCAAAAGCAACAACTGACATTTGGGCAGCATTTTCATGCGATGCAGTAACAGTTTCAGCAGTAGTTGCTTATATAGTTTGGCCAACTTCATGATCCAGTGCAAGAACATCACCAACCAAAACTAGGTCAATAGGAAAAAAAAAATAGAACGATTAGCACATATAAGTAAATATGTATGAAGCTTACAACTTTTATTCTTTTCCTTTTCTGTTGTTAAGGTTGTGAATTTTCATTCCGTAGTTGATGATATCTTCTTTTATTGTGCACAAGCTCCTTACAATATCTACAAGAAGCCATAAATCTCTTCCTTATTATTCGTCCATTCTAATTTTCATCAATCTGTCTCTCCTTTGCCTTCTAGGTTGTTTGAATTAAATGGGAGAGTCAAACAAAACATCCTCGTCTCTAGGCCATATATCCTTTCCATGATAGGCATTAGCAAATTATCATACAATGCGACATAGATTCAACTGTGTAACAACTATCAATCTTGTCATGAGGATGTAATCCTTTTTATGTAATGATGCGATGGAATGAACACATGGTACCCTCGAAAATGACCAAGACTCACAAATACACTAATTTTTGTAGATCCACTACAAACTGCTACTTATTTGGCCTCATGACTTGGAAACCATGACGACGATTCCAAACTAGTTTCCAAGATCTTGAAAGAATCACAACTTCCTCAAATTTGTTTTTTTATCATTGGGAAAACACTACATCCCGGTTCTCTTCTCATTTTATTCCTTCTTCTAACTATCCTCTCCATCATTGAAATAATCGGTTTCTTCCTAGTCTCTAATATGAATGCATTGAAAGATTCATATAAATTATTGCAAAGTATATCCGACCTTACATAATTTGGGGAAAAAGGCTTCAACCAATGCTCAGGATTTGGTCCATTTACAATCTATTTCCAAACATCTTCGTTATACAGCTCCAACTCCCTCAAACCTCTTTCATACAATTGTCTATTTGTACTCGTTGCAATCTTCCACAACATATCATTCAAAATCTTTCCCTGATGTACCTTTTTAAAGTTATTGTACATGTGTTGAACACAGTACTTGTGTTCACACAAAGGTAACACATCCGCTAGTGCAACATCTAGTCCCCACAAAATCAATTTTAAAAAAACCAAGTATTAGCATGATATTGTAATTGTTGTAATGTGCTTGGAAACATAAAAAAAAATAGAAATATACCTTATGTCTATCAGAAATGAAGGTGTATCCAAAACCTTAATGATCCTTAATTTCCAAATTAGTTGCCAATAAGTTGAAGAATCATCTTCATTGCTTAATTACTTCTTTCTCAACAACAACCCATGCAATGGGTCACCATCCATTGTTACCATCCACCCTAATAGCTGCAAGCAACTGACCTTTATAACAACCCCTAAGATGACAACCATCTACCCCTATTAAGGGTCTACAGTAGTCTAAAAAATCCTTCTTCAATAGATGGAGGTAAATGTACAACCTCTTAAACCTAAGTTGTCTACCCTCCTCTCTAAAATTCTCATGTTCAATCTCTACTGTGGAACCTGGGTGAGTCCGAAGTAACTCAGCTATGTAGTCCCACAAACGTCTGTATTCCTCAGTAATATCTCCAATAATAAACTTCTGTGCTATGGTCTTTGCATTGTGTGCTGATGTCCTTGACATCTTTGCCTTATATTCCTCATCCACGTTTTGCTTGATCAAAATCGCAAGCATACTTGGATTCACTTTAATTCTTTCTACATACTTATGTGCAACCCACTTAGTAGTATACCGTATTTAGAAGCCCATTTACTCTTAAATTTAGACAAAAAGGGAATTGCGATGCTGGCATCTTGGGCAGAGACAGGCGATATTTTAGTAGGTAAATTAACACCCCAGGTGCTAAAAGAATCATCATATGCCCTAGAAGATAGATTGTTACGAGCCATACTTAGCATTTAGGTATCTACTTCAATAAAAAAAACTTGTCTAAAACTACCTATAGGCGGTAGGGGTCGAGTTATTGATGTGAGGTGGATCCAGAAAAAAGGAGGTAGTTTTTTGTATATAACTTTGGATAACCTTTCTCTAACGAACTTATTTTTTTTTATTGATGATTACAATTGTTGTGTGTCAAGTTCATGATCTTAACTATGAAATCATTTGTATTGGTCAAACGTTCAATGGATGTAAAGATGAACAACTTACATTCCTTTATTTTGCAAATTGCCCTTATCTTTTGGGCTTTGATGGTCTGAACCTACATATCTTCCCTTCGTTAATACAATAATTTTTTTACAGGTATCTTGGAACTCAGCCTTCCAATTAAATCTCATCCCTACTTCAAAGCTTGGTCTTTCTATATCCTTATCAGATTCAAAGTAATAAATTCTACATGTAATAATGGGTCAATTTTTTTTTATTATACATTTAAAAAATAAAAGTTTATAATATATTCATCTTTAAATGTTACTTTAGGCCCAAAACTCTCTATAATCTAAAGAACTTTGCTAATTGTTATCATTGATTATAATTTTTAATTTGGGTTTGAATTGACTATATTATTTGATCTTATTGTCAGAGCTGGTAAATTTTAGTAAAATGAAAAATTGTTTTTTGAATGTTATGCAGTACAGACCATTCAATATTTGTTGTGAATACTATATAAACTAGAGTGAATTATTTTTCTTTTTTTTTTTTTGTTTTGAATAACAATTGAACTATGTGAGAGTAATTTGAACTAAGTCTAAATTACTAGTAAATTTAAAAACTTGTGAACTACTAACCACTTTTTGTTTTTTCTTTTTTTTAAAGGTTCAAAAGGATTAAAATGGTTGCTTAAAAAACTTTGTTAAGTATTTATGTACGTAATTGTTTAAAATTTAAAATTAAAAATTTTTCTCGAGAAATTAGTGAATTTGGTGTCAAACAAATTTATGTTTGCCAAGTGAAGTCCGAAAATATTTCTTTTCACTTTTAAAATCCCAAACTTTTTACTTAAGAAATTTAAGATATTTTTTTAGAAATTCCGTCAATATTTTTAAAAGTTTTACTATCGATGCAGTTTATTAAATGAAAAAAGAAATGATAATCAAGTCATTTTTACATGAAATATATATTTATATATATTTTTTATCCATTTAGGAATACTTTGTAAATGTGTGTTACAGTTATTTTTACTTTAAATTTGTAGAAATTTCATGTAAAATGATGTAATTATTATTATTTTATTAATTAGAATTACATTTAATTTTAAAATATTTTGACAGAATTTATAAAAAAGTACCTTAAGCCCTAAACCCTAAACCTAAATTTATTTTAGATTTAACTTATCAAACATAAACATATAATTATAAAAAATATTTTAGATTTAACTTATCAAACATAAATTTATTTGAAATCAAATCAACCTATCTTTTCTCTCACCATAAACTAACCTGACTCAAATAAAAATTAGTTTGAACATCTAGTGTCATATATATATATATATATATATATTAATATATATATATATATTAATATATATATTGAGGGCGTAGAAGGATAAAAGTCAAAACTTTCATGACTGAGTAGGCAAAATTTCTTCCTGATTGATTATTATTATTTTTTTAATGACTAAAATATTAAAATAATTATCCATTATTATATATGGTTTTCTGAAAGGAAAAAAAAATAATTTCCTCTTACATATAAATCGTAATTGTTTATCATTATATAGGTTTTATATATATATATATATATTAATTTAAGAGTTTATTTTATCTTTAAAATATTTTAAATTCATTATTTTAAAAATATTATCAATTCAACTACGATTTTTTTTACAATATATATAATGTTTTAACTTTATATATATATATTATTTATTTATTTATTTATTTATTTATTTATTTATTTTAATTTAAGAGTTTATTTTATCTTTAAAATATTTTAAATTCATTATTTTAAAAATATTATCAATTCAATTAGGATTTTTTTTACAATATATATAATTGTTTTAACTTATATATATATATATATATATATATATATATATATATATATATATATATATATTATATATATATGAATTGTTTTTATTATTTAAAAGGTAGGTGTCATATTACAAAATTTGTGATACACTATTTTATTTTATTTGATTTTTTAATCTTTTATTAGTCTTTATTATTAAATAATATATTTTAAATATTATAATATTTATATAAAATATATATAAAAAATTAATTAATGTTAATAAGGCGTTGCTACGATACTTGATGGTAAATAATTTACACTTAGATATTGAGTTCGAGATGAAAAGTAGCATAAAAATTTTAGTTAACATAAAAAAAAGAAAAATAATTAATAAATTAAACATGTAAAAGTGGGTTAAAATTCTTTTATTATAGATTAAAAAATAAAAATTTATAATATATACATTTCTAAGTGAATGGGAGATGTCTAATTATTATATATTTACTTTAGGCCCAAACCCCTCTCTAGTCTAAAGAACTCTTCTAATTATTATCATTAATTTTAATTTCTAATATGGGTTTGAATTGACTTTGTTTGTGAATTTTAATTTAATAGAAAATCTTAGGCTATGAATTTGATATTTGTGAGTTTTATCTAAGAGTTAGAGTGAATTTTTTTTTCAATTAAAATTAAACTATGTAGATATATTTTGAACCAAATTTGAATTGTTGGTAATAAATAAATAAAACTTTTGAACTAGTAATTACTCTTTTTTTAGGTTGAAAATGATTAAAATGATTGTTTAAAAAAAATTTATTAAATACTCTTGTATATTATTTAAATTTTAGAGATAAATTTTTTCCCTAATACACAAATAAAAATTAGTGTGAACTTATCCATGACATATGGTGTAATATATATATATATATATTGAGGGCGTAGAAAGACAAAAGTCAAAACCTTCAAGACTGAGTAGGCAAAATTTCAGAAAAGAAAATAAAAAATGAAAAACTTTTTTATGGTCAAAAGTAGCCGTTACACCGCCCCTAACCCCTCCTCATGAATCTCCTTACTTTATTATTATTATTTTTTGTGGCTTCAAAGAATATCAACCCTTAATTATACCAAATACCTTTCCACCAAGAAATCCCGTGTGTCTTGGCTCTCGTCTCTTTCTCTCTCTATACATATACAACGTTTGAATACTACATATACAGGCTCCATCTTTGGTATTTAATTGTCAACATTCTTCTAGTTTGTAAAGTAAAAGCACATACACACAAAAGAAAGTCGAAAACTTTAACGTTACAATTTGTGAATGTCAATTACATAAATAAATTCTTCTTTTCTTTTCTTTTATTTCCTAATATATATATTTTAGACCCCTTTCTCCAACGTCTCTCTCTCTTTCACCCATATAACATTCTGTTTATTTCTCTCTCTTTTTCTGATCTATTCTTTTTTTTTTCTTCCTTGAATCTTGAAAGAACTGTTTTATTCAATGGATTCTTCTTGTTCAATTCTAGACGCAAAGCCAACAACGCCATTATTATCTTCAACGACAAGTAATAGTAGCAGTAGCAGTGAAAGTGGTGATGAAAGCCCAGCTGCCACATCTAAAAAAAGATTTGATTTTGAGGATTTTAAGGTAACAATGGTTCCAAAAAGATTTTCTTGTTCCAATTTCCACTCTTACAAATCACTGGCTGTTCTGTCAGGGCACATTGGCTCTGTTTCTTGTTTATCACTTTGTGGAGAATTTATTCTGAGTGCATCTCAAGGAAAGGATATTATAGTTTGGCAGCAGCCTGATTTGAGACAGTTCACTAAATTCGGTTCAGGGGAAGGCTCTGTTAAGGCCCTTGTCACTGTGGGCAGTAAGGTTTTCACCGCACATCAGGACAGTAGAATTAGAGTTTGGAAGGTTTCGAGTAGTAATTCCGAGAATGTATTTAGGCTTTGTAATAGTCTTCCGACAGCAAAAGATTACATGGGAAATTTTATGAAACAGAGTAACTATGTCCAAAAAACAAGGCGGCACGACAAGAAGCGTTTGTGGATTGAACATGCTGACAGTATTTCTTGCTTGACCGTTTGTAATGGATTAATTTATTCTGGTTCTTGGGACAAGACTCTAAAGGTTTGGAGAATTTCAGATTTCAAATGTTTGGAGTCAATTAAGGCTCATGATGATGCAATTAACGGGTTAGTTTCGAATTCGAACAGGGGAATTGTTTATTCGGCATCCGCAGATGGGAAAATCAAGGCGTGGGGAAAAACTACTACTACTCCAAAGGAAAAAGGAAAATTATTACATTGTCAGAAGGGAATCATGGAGGGTCATAAGGATGTTTCGTTGAATTCGGTGGTTGTTTCCGAGGACGGAAACTTAGTATACGGCGGAGGATCAGATGGGTACATAATGGGTTGGTCAAACTCGAACACAAACAGCTGCTGCTGGAATTGGAAAGTGATTTGTGAGGTAAAAGCACAGAAAATGGCTATTTTGTGTATATGTTTTATTGGAGATGAAATTTTATGCAGTGGATCTGCAGATAGAAGCATTGGGATATGGAAAAAAGAGATGAATGGAGGAATATTTAGAATTGGGATGATTAAAGGTCACGAAGGCCCTGTTAAATGTTTACAGGCATCACCGAGATTTGTTGGAGGAGGATTTATGCTTTATAGTGGTAGTCTTGATAAAACTATAAGAGTTTGGTGGGTTCCTAATTACAGCAGCTCTAAATCTGGTGGAACACAAGATTCTTCTTCGTGTCTGCTCAATTCTATGTAAGAAAATGGGCCAAAAAAAAAAATTTCTTTATTCTTTTCTTTTAGGTCAGAAGTCAAAAGGGGGTTGGGTGGTTCTTTATTGGTTTCTTGTTTCTTCTGAGGTTGTCCTATGTGTTTTTTTTTTCCGGTCTTGTGTAAAGGTTTTGAGGGTGTAATTTTGTGGTTAGCATGTATACAAGAAAGAGATACAAACAGAAAGGATATTTGTGAATTTTAAGTACAATTTAAATAGTAGTGTATTTTTTAAACTTAGGAGGACTCAGCAGGATTGCTTTTTGTTGTCCTTCTCCTACACAAAGAATGAAACTAATATGGAATGTTTGTTCCCGGTAAGTGATAGTTGAAAGATTTGATAAAGAAATTATTTTCAATAAAAAAAAAAGTTAAAGAAAAATTTTAAATTTCCAACTTTAGAGATGTCTAGAAATTCCCTAGTTTCTATTCAATCTCAACACCAATATATATACAGATTAAGAGAAGAATCTAGAAGATATGAATCTAGGATTCATCTCTTAACACCTTCCTATATTAGATTATACTACACCTAATTACAGGACATTACCTAAACAATATAAGATTGCTGATATGTTAAAGATATTCGGTGTTAGATATTTGGGTGATATGCTAAATATATGTTATTGATATGCTAAAGATATTCTGCTGATATGCTAAATATATGCTAGTGATATGCTAATACCCCTAAATTGATCAAAATGCTGCTTCGCCAATGATTTGGTAAAGATATCAGCTAACTGAACATTAGTAGAAACATAACTAGGAGCGATGATGCCTTTGACCCGTTCATCACAAAGAAAATGACAGTCAACTTCAATGTGTTTGGTAAGTTCATGAAACACGGGGTTAGCACAAATGTGTAAAGCAGCTTGGCTATCACAATAGAGCTATATGGACGAGAATGAACAACACCTAGACATAATAACAGTTTCTTTAACCATTTGAGCTCACAAACAGTAGAGGACATAGATTGATATTCTGCCTTTGTTGACGAACGAGACACTGTGTTGTTTCATTGTCTTCCATGAGATGGGAGAAGAACCAAGTAAAATGAACCAATCAGTAAGAGATTGATGAGTCAAAGGGCAACCTGCCAAGTCAGAATCACACCAAGCATGGAGTTGCAGGTCACAATCAGCACGTAACAAAATTTCTTATCCTGGATTTCCTTTCAAATAACGTACCACGCGAAGTGCTGCATCCCAATGCTCCTACACTGGTTGTTGCATAAATTGTGCAAGCATATGAACACTGCAAGAAAGCTCAGATCTAGTAATAGACAAATAAATCAAACGCCCCACTAACCGACGATACGTCTCTGGATCAAAGAGAAGTTGACCCTTAGCTAAAGGAAGATTATGATTTTGATCTAATGGAAAGCTGACAAGTTTGGCACCCAACAAGCTTACTTCAGAAATTATATCCAAAGCATATTTGCGTGACATAGGAAAATACCCGTGTTATTTTGTGCCACCACGTCAATCCCCAAAAAATATTTTAAAACACCATTTACTCAAATAAGTCTTGAAGTGCTGAATTGTAGTAGCATCATTATCCGAAATGATAAGATCATCCACATATACCAACACATGGAGTTTAAGTCTATCTCGATGGAACGTAAATAGAGAATAATCTGAATAGGATTGTTGAAAATCATACAGTTTCAAAGCACCATTCAGCTTGGCAAACCAACAACGGGGTGCTTGTTTTAGTCCATACAAGGATTTTCGGAGTCAACAAACTTTTCCATGAGCTTCGAACTGAAATCCAAGAGGCAACTTCATATAGACTTCATCCTCAAGATCCCCATGTAAAAAAGCATTATGAACATCCATCTGATGCAATTCCCAATTCATGGTTGCTGCAACTGCAAGAAAAGTACGAACAATACTGGTGCAAAAGTTTCAATATAGTCCAATCCTTCAACCTAATTATTCCCCAAAATCACCAGACAAGCTTTAAACCTCTCAATTGTCCTATCAACATTGAATTTGATTTTATAAATCCACTTACATCCAATGGCTTTCTTCCTAGGAGGCAGTGATTCTAAGGTCCATGTGCCATTATTTTCAAGTGCTTGTATTTCATTCTCCATGGCATTTTGCCATCTTTCATAGCCTCAGCAAAAGTTTGAGGTTCAGTTCCTACAGTAATAGCTGCCAAAAATTTGTGATGATGAAAAGAAAATTTATCACAATTTACATAGTGAGTAAGAGGATATGGCGTACCTAAGGATTGCAATTGGGAAGATGAACTAGGAGAGTGACTCAATTTATAAATAGTATTTGTGACAAAATCATGCAAGAAGGTTGATGGCAATTTTTTCCGATGTCCACGACCCAATGACTCATCATCTAGAATAACATTGTTGCCCTTCCCCCCCCCCCCCCCACTTCATTATTCTTATAGACTCTAGTTTCCACATCTGCTTCAGTTGCAACATCCCCATCAAGTCTTGATTGTTCATTTTCTAAAGACACACAACTTGATTGTACCTAATTCATATCTCCATCAACATCTTGACCACATCAATTTTCAAACTGATGAGATCTTTCAGTTAATTTTATTAAATAAGGAAACTCAGTCTCACAAAACACTACATCTCTTGAGACTAAAAAAACTTCAAATTCTAAGTCATACACTCTCCATCCCTTCTTTCAATGAGGATAACCAACAAAAATACATTTACGACTCTGGGGAGCAAATTTATCTCTTTTATGATCTTGATTATGCACATAAGACAAACATCCAAAGACACGCAAGTGGGCAAATAACGATGACTTACCCAAAAAAATTTAAAAGGTGTTTTTCCATTCAGAACAAGTGATAGTGTTCGATTAATCAAATATCCAGTAGCTAAAATGCATTCATCCCAAAACCCTATAGGGAGATTGGCTTGAAAGCGCAATGCTCAAGCTACATTCAGAATATGCCTATGTTTTCGCTATACCCGTACTTTCTGTTGCGGAGTTCTTGTACAAGATGTTTGATGCGCAATACCATGTTTATGAAAATAATGAGTCATGCATGTGAATTATGTACCATTATCACTACGAACAGTTTTCACTTATTTTTGAAATTGACGCTTGACTAGAGCAAACAATTGACATAATTTTGTTGGTACCTCTTTCTTATCAATTAATAAGAAAATCCATGTTGCTTGCGAATAATCATCAACAATAATTAAAAAATATCTAGCTCCACAAAAAGAAGGGGTTCGATAAGGCCCCCACAAATCACAATGAATCAATTGAAATATTTCCAAAGTTTTATCACAACTAACAGGAAAACATTCTCTTGTTTGTTTTGCCCTTAAACACACATCACATGTTTTATTTCTAACACTACCATAATCAACATGAGGTATCAACTCTATAACCTTATAGGAAGGATGTCCTAGTCGCTTGTGCCATAAATCATGTGAATTATTTTTACCAGCCTTCATAGCAGTTGCAACCACCTTTGCTTGAAGAAAATAGAGCTCCTCTCGTTGCTCACTCGCACCAATCACCATCTTCGAAGTGTGGTCCTATACAGTACAAAATTTTCCAGTGAATTGAGTCACACAATTTGAATCATGAAGCAATTGTGATACAGAAATTAGACTGCATAACAAGCTTGGCACATAAAGAACATTATTTAATTTAAGTATGTTGTTAAGCACAACTTTTCCCTCATTTGTAGGAGAAGTTTACTTCCCATTTGGAATCCCCACAGGACAATTCCACTAAATCTCGAACATCTTGCAAACATTCCAAGCAACCTGTCATGTGATGAGAAGCACCAGAGTCAACTATCCATTGTGTGGACACATAATTACTAGTTAATTTTTCATTTGATTCAATCTTTGCAGCATTGAGAAGCTTTATTAGTGGTTCCTACTAATAACTACTGAGTCCAAGAAAAGTTGTCTTATCCATAGTTCAAAGTCTCTGAGGAGTCGGCCGTGACTCGACTGAGTTGTCTCTGTCCCGGAGCTCACCGAGACAAAAATACGAACAAAACCCAAGATCATGCCAACTCAGCCAGAATTGCTCATAAATTGGTCTGAATCGGTTTGACTCGGTAAGGATTACGACTCAGTCACCATTGAAGAAGAAGAAGAAGAAGAAGAAGAAAGAGGAGGAGGAGGAAAGAGGAGGAAAAAGAAAAAGAAATGGCACCGAAATTAAAAAATTATATATATATATATATGTATATATATATATATGAGAAAAAGTAATATATATTATATTGTATTTATGCACAATTATAGTGTATTATATTAGTTTCGTCTCTAATATGTCTCGAACTCAGTGAAGTGGCTTACCATCCAACAATCCTTTTGGCTATATTATTTTATTTAGTAAATATAATGATATTAAATATTATATTTAATGATAATTCAAAAATTTTTAAATAAAAATATTATATTTTAAAATATTTTTTTATTTTTGGAATCTTTATAATATATTATTAAATAAGTATAATTTGTCAATTATTAAAAAATTTGATCAATTGCAACCAAAAAAAAATTTAAAACAAGTTTTATCAGTTACTAAATTTGTTTTGGTAATTGCTAAAAAAAATAATTGAAATTATTTAAAATTTTGAACTTTATATATTTAGTCTTAGAAAATATTTGTTTAATTATTTTTATGATTTAGAATGTCTCAATTAAAAGATATGAGATGAAAACATGCCTGCAAGTGCAAGTGGCAATCGAAAAAAAAAATTCAATGTAATTATTGTGGTAAAGTGGCACATGGTGGTATCATCTATAGCTCATGTAATTGGACAGATAGAATCATGCCCAAAAGTTCCAAATAAGGTGAAACAAATAATAAAAAGTCAATTGAATCAAGGAAAAAGTGAACGAGTATCTTTGAAAAAAAAAGAAGCATTTCTTAATAGTATTAATAAATCAGGAATGTAAATACATGAAGTAGATGATGATATTGATGATGATGAATTGAATTTCAACAAGGAAGAATTGAAACAAGCAAGGAAAGAGAGTACATACATGGCTTACATGGAAGAGCAAAGAGGTAAAAATATAAATTTTTATTTGACTTTTTTTAAACATAAATTTATTATATTTTATTCTAATTAATTTTACTTAATAAATATATACACGAAATGCAGGTAGTAGTTCTTCAAAAGAGAAAGAATTACCTAGTCGTGGTCTTGACCCATTTTTATTTCCTTCGGAATAAAAGTCAGTTAAACAGATGTTTTTAAAAGACAATTCGAAAAGAGTTGGTAAAACCATTCAAAATTCTCTCTTTTTAATGTAGCGGACAATGGACCATATTTTGATGAAATAGCAAGAGCAGGACCCTGAGTTAAAGATACTACAGAGTATCAAATTGGTGGCCTTTTTTAGATGAAGAGATAAATGATCTTGAGAATTATATAAGTTCTTGTAAAATGAAGTGACCTACTAAAGGATGCACACTGATGTGTGATGGTTGGAGTACACGTACAAAATATCGAATCATTAATTTTATGATATATTCTGATAGAAATATGATATTTCATAGTTCAGTAGATTGCACAAATAAGAAAAAAAACTATTTAGTTTGTCTTTTCATTAATTGATAAAGTAGTTGATGAGATTGGTGAAGAAAATATAGTTCACATTGTTACTGATAATGAATCTAGTATGAAAGATGTTGGGGAAATGTTAATGCAGAAAAGGAAGCATTTGTTTTGGTCTCCTTGTGCTGCTCATTGCATAGATCTTATGTTGGAGGATATTGGTGACATGAGTAAGATAAAAGCCAAAATTGAGGATGCAAAAAGAATAACATGTTTTATCTATAACAGTGATAAAGTAGTCGATCTAATGAAATAATATACCAATGGTAGAGATTTATTGAGGTCTGGTATCACTAGATTTGCTACTATATTCATTGCTTTAGAAATTCTTGTTAGATATTGTGTGGAGCTAAAAAGAATATGCACAACTAAAGAGTATTCAGAATTTAATAACACTTCCAAAAGAAAGACTGGGGCAAAAAAGGTGGAATATTTGATACTATCAGAATATTTTTGGAAAAAAATAAAAAATATTTTTGCAATAATGGAGCCTCTTGTTTGAGTTAGAAAGTTGTTGATCAAGATAAAAAATCCACTTTATCTGTTATATATGAGGCAATGGATAGAGCAAAGATAGCAATCAAAGAAACAGTGAAAGGTTACAAAAAGTATTGGGATGTCATTGATAATAGATGGTACAAGTAACTACACAAAGACCTGCATGCTGGTGGTAATACTTAGTTTATATTTTTTGTTTAATTTAAAATCTAGTTCAAATATTATTGTAGAATATATAGATATTAACACATTGTTATTTTGCAGCATATTTATTAAATCTATTGCTTCAATATTTGAATACATGTTAATACAATACAGAGGAAGTTCGAAAAGGTTTAAAAAATGTCATCAAGAGGCTTGAACGAGATATTGAAGTGCAAGTGAGTGCTATTAATGAAGAAAGACATAATATATATATATATATATATATATATTAAAATTCAATATTACTAGTTATTATTTTTCAAGAAAAAGTTAAATTTTTTTTATTCAGATCAAAATATTTATTGAAAAAAGAGGAGAGTTTCGAAGTTATTTGGCACAAACATCAGTAAAAAAATCACTTCTACGTTTGAAATTATATTGATTATAATTTAATATAGTTACTTAAAACGATAAACACTTACTATTTGTTTAATAAATTATAGCTGATTGGTGAAGTAATTATGGTAAAGATGCACCAAATCTTAAAAAAATTGCCATAAAAGTTTTGATGTCAAACATGCTCATCTTCTCGATGTGAAAGAAATTGGAGTACTACAATATTGAGATTCGAATGAGAAATTTGAAATGTCATAATCATGATAGTGATTATTATAACTCAATTGATTTGAATCACATATTTCGTGATAATGATATATTGGGAGGATAGATTAGAGAAATTGATCCATCAACTATGACAAATGATTTAAATTGGTTAGATGAGCATGTATCCACTGACAGTAATCAAGTTAGAAGTCAATGCAACCACGAAAATGATGATACAGAGAATATTACAGTTTCTGAATTTATTTTAACAAATTTATTTTAGGTATAGAGAATATTGCAGTTTCCAAATTTATTTTAGGAAGGGAAAAAGTAATTGGAGATTCTTCAAAACAAAGAAATAGGTAAGAGATAATTTTTATGTGATCATGATTGTAGTGGTAATGGAGATAGTATCTGGAACCGTCAAAACGATGCTGGAATGACATAGACACAATGGAATGATGATTATTATCCAACTCTAGATACAGATCATAATTATTGTTCGAGAATAGAAACATAACGTAATCTTTTAAATAGTTTGATGATTGAATGAAGTGATGATGGTGATGATGATACTTAAATGCCAAGAAGGTTATATTTTATTAATTTGTAAAATAAACAAAATTTCGAATTATTTGATTTGCTTTTTATTTAAGACTTGAAATATTGATTTATTTTTATATATTAATTTTTTTAATTAGACATTATATATTTTTATTAAATATATTATTTTATAATTATTTTATTAAAATTTTGATATCATTATATATATTTTTAAACTATTAATTATCATTAAAATTATTGTATTATATATTATATATATATATATATATATAAATATTTTTTTGATAAATATCTATGACATCTCAATCATAAGTGAGAGTGCTTACCATTCAAGCAACGACAATAATTTATTTTAAAAAATATATTTAAATAGTTTTTTAAAAATTTAATATAAAAATTTTCGTATGAGCCAATACAATAACAGAATAATAGAGTCACTGATGACAAGTGGTTACCGAGACAATGACCGATACCAAAACTTTAAACCATGGTCTTATCCAAGTCTGAAACTCAAACATTGCCCGTTGCTTGTGATATTACAACCTGCATTGCATTTGCTTTCACTCCTCCACGTCCTTTGTTCCCAAAATTTGTGGAGAATTGCCCTCCTTTATTTCGTCCAGCTCCTCATCCAGCCCCTTTGGGACGATCTCCCCACCATCCAGTATATCCATTCAGTTCAAAACAACTATCAGATTGATGTCCGGGCGATTGCAGTTACTAATGATAACTCTACGAAAGTAGTGTTATCTGCATAGAATTCCATCTATATTTGTGCTTTAAATGATATAATATTTGCTGAAATATTGTGTGAATCTATGATTTTATGAAATATCTTGTATTTGTTCGGGTCTAAGTCAAATTTGCATTATTTGCTTAAAAATACTTATATTTGAATGTTTTTGGTATAATGTTAACTTGGCTATAAAAAGACTGACTGTTTGTAGATGTCTTAAATGAATTAAGTTCAGAATCTGAAGATAAAAGTACACTACAAATGCTGGAGCTTTGAAGATATCTCAGTAATGCTGCAATTATGGTTCAAGGGCAGTATTGTTAGTATGTAAAAGGAGCTTAAGTGAAGGAATATTCTGAATAAAAGAAGAAGTCAAGTGATAAAATCAAGAAGCTAGAAGTTATTCAACTAAATTCAAGATTTGAAAGAGATATTTACCGAGGCATAACTACCTACAACTAATTCAGTTAAGTACTACTTTCAAATAAAATGCAAGTAAATGAAAGAGATCAAGAATGCAATCAAGAATGCCTGAAGAGATATCAAAAACTTAAGAAAAGATTTACTGAAAAGATGGATGAAAGGATCAAGCAACTACACAAAATTATCATCTCGGACATAACTGCACAAGTTAAAGTGCAGTCTTATAAATAGTTGTGTATGTTGTCTTGTTAAAGTTGTAATTGTAGAGTTGAGTATTGAATATTAGAATTTTTACAGTTTTTACATCTAGAGAAATAAGATCAATTCTCTAATATCTCTAGATGCTAACATAGATTAGGATAAGAAATTTTGAGAGAGAAGATTAAAGATCAAAGTTTAGGAAGATCATTTGAGTTTCAAAGCAATTCAAGAAGATCACCATTGTTGGCAATAAGAGTAAAGATTAGAGAGTGATTAAACCGTGATTTAGAAGAGTTAAGCTAATTCTATCAGAGGTCTCCCGGGAATTGATGTGGTTTCTTCTTGTTTCTTCAACTCTAAATTTTGATTTCTCTTGTAAGCTCATCTTGTAAAATCTTCAATCAATGTGATTATGAAATTGAAACCTATTCTGGATATATACTATACATGTAATAAGAAGTAAATCATTTAGATTTAGTATGAAAATTGTTCTCTAAAACTGAATATTAACACTATGTAGTGATTGATAGTTCCTTAATAGTTGTCATAGGTCTTTGCGCTATTGTAAGTGGACGTATTCAGGCTTAATTTGAGCCTTAAACTGAACTTTTCGATCAGGTTTTTGACGCTTGCTAGGTTTATAGGTTCTGAATTATAATGACTTAGCTACTCATTGCAGTTTGTTTGGATATTGTTCCGAATTATTGTATTGCTGCAGCATTGCTTTATTCCAATTTTGGTTAACAATTGCACCACTGATTTTCTTGATTTCCTATTGATCCATTATAGATACCATTGGTTAGTTTTACTTTGTTCTTGAGACTTAGTCTGAACTCTTAAGTTTTCTTCCAACTTAGATTTTCTTTTATGTCTTAGATTAGATTCTTTTACACCCATTATTTGGTTTGGATATAAACTGAACTCATAATCAACTTTTGGAACCTACTTCTACTTTAGTCCCTGTGGGAATGATATCTAAGTACTTTTGTACTTATTATTACTTGTGACACGTGTATACTTGCACAGTAGCTGTTCTTAAAAAGATTATAATAAACACTGCACTTAAGGACCGGACAACTACATGTCACATTCTTGTCCTTTCCCTCACCATGGCCTCGAGGTTTTGATCCAGCCTGTATTGCAAAACTCATAACTTCACCACGTTCTTCTTTACCTCGAGCAATGGTTATAGCACGTTCCTCTTGCACTAGAATTGAATAAACTCTATTCAAACTTGGCAAAGGATCTCGTGCCAATATATTAGTTCTCACTGTTCCATACAGATTTTCATCAAATCCCATGAGAAATTGATGAACTTTTTCTTCTTAACACAATTTTTCCCAAGAAGATTCAAGTTTGCACCTGCATAATCCACACTTGCACGTTGGAATCTGTTCATAATTAGTTAATTCTTTCCATACTTTCTTTAGCTTCCCATAATAGGAAACTATGTTCAACCCCTTTTGTTTGCACTCTGCAAGCTCGAATTTCAATTGTTGTATGCATGGGCCATTGGCTACGGCAAGCGTTCTTGTATGTCGTCCTAAAGATCTTGTGCCACCTCCATATGTGAGATGGTTGAGCACAGTGAAGGCTCAATTGTATGCATAATCCATGAGACCAATAATGAATTATTAGTCCACCAATCTTCAAGATCTAACGATTCCTCATTAGGTCACTTGATTGTTCCATAACAAAGCGGAATTTCTTCCTCGTTCTCAGTGCAGTTCGAAGAGAACGAGCCCATTCATCATAATTCTCTCTCTTCTATTGAATCTGTGTTATTAGAATTCCAGGGTTATCACTAGAGGTAATATTACATGGAGAAATAGTTTTCCTCTAAATTACTTCAGTAATTTTGTCTTTTTCAACTATGGCTCTCATATCATGTCACAAAATTAATTTAGAGATATCTGGAAATTCTCTCATTTTTATTCAATCTCAACACCAATATATATAGAATAAGAGAAGAATTTAGAACATATCAATTTAGGATCCATTCCTTAACACCTTCCTATATTAGATTATACTACACCTAAATAACAAGACACTACCAACACAATATAAGGCAATCATGTATACAATTGATATGTTAAAGATATTTTATTGATATACTAAATATATTATGCTGATATGCTAAATATATACTACTAATACGCTAAAGATATTCTGCTGATATGTTAAATATATGTTACTGACATGCTAATAAATATGCTAATAATTTCTCAGATGTAATTATAAAAATAAGATCCAATAAATAGAAATTTAAAATTAATTTAACAAATTTATTGTTATATATCTATAAAAAGTGGTTCCCCATTGCTCCCTGGCATGAACATCTGCCAGCCTGTCCCCAAAAATGTAATAAAATTTCGTTTTCATTTGCATTCTTTTTATTCTAAAAGATGAAAAAAATTTAATTACTCCCGCCCGCCAATTGGAAATATTTTTGTTTTGCTTCTCCCTCTTTCTTTATATCCCACCAATTTATTCTTTGTTTCCTCAATCAAAAACAACAAAATTTAGGAACCAAAAAGATGGGTAAAAAATTAAGTGAAATTTTAAACCATAAATTATCCCTCCATCTCCAAAATCTTCAAGAACCAACAACATTACTTACCCATTCTTACAAATAGCTTCAGCCCCCAATGAGAAAAACACAACCATTTCCTCCCCAAACCAAATCTCCTTTACTCCCCCCAGATTGAAACACAGCAAAGAAAAAAAAAAAAAATGGAGGCAGATTTATCCTGTAATGAATTAGTTACTGATAACAAGGAGAACATCCCACCAAATTCCTCCTCCCTTGAGGAAATCTTCCTTCAAGATTGCAAGTTAGTTGGCTCTAATGGTGGTAGAAAGTTTAAGAGAAAATTCAAAAGGCCACTGACAGATATCACAAATTCGTTGGTCATCGTCGGCCAATCAGATCTGGGCTTACATTCCTCTGCCGCTTTGAATTGTAGAAAGCGGAAAGCGTCGGAAGCAGCTTCTGCTTCTCCTCACCACATCGACATTGATTGGAAGCATAAGAATTCATCCAAGATGTTGAGGAAAGGGTTCAGATAGATTTTTTAAGTGTTTCTTTTTTTTTTTTTTTTTGTAGATAATGAGTATAGGGAGAGGGTACTGAATCAGATGTTTCTTGCCCTTTGTTCATACTGTTTCCAAATGTGAAAAATTATACCCAAAAAAATAAAAAAACATTTCATTTTTATTGATTGAGTTTATACTAATTTGCTAGTTGAGTCCGCAAATTTTGGGAATCTCAGAAACTGTGCTAATTATATATTTAAAAAAAAAGTGATAAATCGAATATTGATTGGATAAAAAATTTAAAGTCACCAATTCTTTGTTTTCGTTTATTCTTTATTTGATAAATATTACCTTTATTCTTCTTTTTGCTAATATTAAACAACTTAAAAGATACGATATTAAATAATAATATTATTAATAAAATATTATAATTATATAATTATGAAAGTTCAAAATTTAAATGAATAAAAATAAAAATAAAAATTTAGCAAAAAAGAAAAAAAATGAAGAACAAGTAACCTTATACTAATTCTGTCACATTATTACTTTAAACAGAAAAAATTAGTTTTCTTTACACAATGTCTCAAATTTAAGCGTTATTTATGAAAATATACATTTCGCTCTAAATGTATAGAAATGCATATATTTCAAAATTTAAATAATATAAATATCACTTTTAATAAAAATAATAAATATATATATACTAGCTAGCTAGACATTACGCACTAGGCTGCGATGCCTACTATGCTTATATCACTTTAAAAAAACTAAAATATTGAAAGTTACAGTGATAAATATTTAATTTATTTCTTTAAAAAAAATTAAGTGAGAAAACACATATACACTATTATAATTACATCTTTTCTACAAATATATGATAAGAAAAAAAAATTTATAGCAAAGGAATTTTAAAAAATAAAAACTAAGAGCTCATAATAAAGAATAGTAAATCATATACAACGTTTGATGTTACCGCAACAAGGGACCAACTCGGGAGAAATGGTGAGGAAGCAATAGCATAATTTATAGCATTCAGACTTACATGGAAGACACAAAGTACTCATATGAAAGTTACTTCATGATGCATCACCGACACTAGATCGAATTGGAAGATTTCAAGTAGGACTGGATCTGTCAGGACGCACAAGAGTCAGTAAATCATCTATGAGCAATTTGGTGGAACTCCCCATGGCAACTAAGGATTGAGCGTTTTCAAGCAGCAAGGGTACGAGCGTGGATTAATATGATTATAAATCCAGACAACCGATTGCTAGCGAATGAGGAAGAAAGAGCAAAACTGTGGCACTTTCTAGGCTTGCAAGAAACAAATGTTGGAAAGGAGTAAAACCGGTTGGCACAACAATATCAAAAGATGTAAACAACAATGCAAGCAGGTACTAACAGATCACATCCAACTGGAAGCGGAAGCAACAGAAAACCCAAGGGGAAGCTATCTCTCATGGATGGAAACCGATGCAGAAGACTGGAGAGCAAAGAAAAACCTGGAAATAGGGAAGACTATTCTTTTGAGGAATATTTTTAGATTTCTTAGTTTTGTTCACAGATCTGGAAACAGTTACGCACATAGACTAGTTCGCTGGGCGACTATGACAAAGTTTGTTGGTCAACTCGATCTAAGTTCCTTACCTTTTGATTTTTGGGAACAAGAGATTAGTTGACTGTAGGTTAAATTTCTCTTGTTTTAATTCCTGTAAGTTTCCTTTTCACCTTTTTTTTAAAACACCCATCTACCCAAAAAAGAAAAGAAAAAGAAAGAATAGTAAAGGTTAAATTTTTTTTTTTTTTAAACTTTGTAAAACTATTATATAAATAAAAAAAATATCATTATATAAAACGTTGTAACTTTAGTTTTACACCTAATTTTGTTTTTCTTCTTTTGCTCTCCAAATTTAAAAAGTTAGGCTTCATGTCTAAAAATTTCGTTCAACTCCAGATTCGATCTATTTTCAGGGGATTATTTATGTGAAGTTATAAAAATTATATACATTGTTTCTTACACCTCCATTAGACCTCTCATTTTTTTATCATCTTTTATATTCAAATTTGATAATCTTAAAACATGACTTGTCGCATATTAAAATATATTATTTTCTATCACTTGAAGGAAGGTAATACTTATAGTAAGTTTAACCCTAACATTATTAGCTCAATGAAACTGTCACGACTCATACCCTCGGGCCCGTACCGTAATTATGGGTTTGACAATACCCATAATCAATTACTTGTTATTATCCTCACTATACTAAAAGAGATATTCGAGTTGACTATGAGTACCTAGGCCCATTCTTACATACCATTGCATACTTACTTCACTTATCGATGTGGGACGGGATATCACAGAAAGAATATGATACGTAAAAATTTCTATTGCATAAAATGAATAAATAGACTTTATAAAAAACAAAGAGAATATTTAAAGAATTCTTGTAATCTAATCAAATCAAATTAAATAAATCATAAAATGATAAATAAAATATCTTTTTTATATTGATAAAAATAATCATAATTGGAAAGCAAACACAAAAATATCTTTAAAATCAATTAAAACATACACATAGTGTAGTTTTATTTGAAAATTATAAAAAGAAAGTATTGGCACCAAAGCTCAGAACCTAGAAAGTCATTTATTGTGTTGTTTGTGTTCAGAATAACCGGTTGAACTATTATTTAGTGATTGCTTGGAGAGTTTATTCTGAGTTGACAATCTAGTCTAGATTAGTTCACACACTACACATCAAGAAAGCCCTGTGACTAAAGTAAAGCTAAAACTGAGTAAAACTTTTGAACTGTTTTCAGCCTATAAGGTCATGACACGTTTACTGGATGATTGAGACCCTTACATAGCAACTCGATCAGTCCATGCTTGTTTTCTTAATTATCTAATTTAGTGAAAGATTTTGCTAAAAACATTGCTGAGAACTTTGTTGTGATTGCACCTATGATTTAGTCCTTCATTAATTTCATGTAGATTTTGCTTGAGGACAAGCAAAAAGCTAAGTGTAAGGTTATATGATATGCACAAATCATGTCACATTTTTAGCATGTTTTTAGACACAAATTATGGCATAATTAGAACCAAATTGATCTTAATTGATTGAAATTGACATCTTTTTGTACAATTTGTGATTTTAGAAGTTTTAGGAGTAAATTGCATGAAAACAATAAATATCGGGGCAAAAATACGATTTGTGGAAATTCTGAGCTCGGGGCGGGCATCCTGGAGCCAGAACGCCCGCCCTGACCGAGTCAAGGGCTTAAGGCAGGCGTCTTGACCCGGTCAAGAGCTCTGGATGGACGTCCCGAGCAATAGCACCTTGTCCCACATCAATTTTTCAGTGTAAAAAGTCTCTTCCTTTTCACCCCTATAAATACCCCAAGTGTTGGAAGGTTAGAGATATCCCTCAGCACTCAACACAAGCCATCTAGCAATAAAGAGTGTCTTCTTTTCTCTATTTTTTGAGTTTTTATCTCAGATTCTGAGAATTCGATTAGATAGTGTTCATTTTTTGTATTCATAGAATATCCGAGATTTTGTTAGGAGATCCTAAGAGAGCATTAGGTGAGCGTATAACTAGTCAACAGGGCATTGCTTAAGCCTAGGATGTAAGGTAAAACAATTGCTACTAAGCTAAGGAAGTGTTCTCCCAAGGTTCTGCCGATCAGAGTCAGGTCGAGCAACCCAAAGTATACAAGTATTGGCAACGCCGGCGGACCTAATAAAGGGTGAATACTTTATGGTGGTGGTCCCCTAGACCCTCTTTGTATATCTTTGTATTGTGTTTATCTAAACATCTATTTGAATACTGAATTATGATTGCTATATTATACATGTTTTACACGTTGTCACCTGCTAAATTAACATTATGCCTGATTATCTGTTTGCCCTTTTAAACTAAATGAACGGTTATAGACAATTTTTAACCATGGTCTACATTATAACCTGTTTAGTTTAACAGACCTTAAGTTAGGGTAAAATATATTAAGGTCTGCCATATTAGGTAAAATAACTTACAGATCACCATGTTTGTCAAAGTAGCCTAATGAAGCTAAGTTTGGGCCCTATGCCGTCATTAGGGTGAGTGGTATGATTTCTTGAGTGACACATGCTTTCATGGATACTTTAACCCAAAACGTGAGAAGAGTCAGGTAGGATGAATATATAAGGTAACTCAGATGTGGTACACAGGCAGATACAATACATAATTGCATTCCAGATCAAGATATATCTAAAATGTTCGAAGATAGGTCAACCAACTTGTAGAAATAGTAAATATACATTAGCATATATGTTTAGAGGATAACTCTTGCATGCTTGATAAGTGCTTGTTATGTGTGATTGAGATCACCAATCAATCTAAGATATTGATAATCGATGGACTGATTAGAATAATAGGATGATTGTTAAGATTATGGGATAGTTACTCCTAAGCCGTTACCAGTTCTCTGGGAGTACGATATTTATATTTTAAATATCGTAGACACTTTCCAAGAGCTAGCTATACGATAGGTACTCTGCCTTAGGTTTTGATTGATTAAGTGACAACAATTAAATGCTAAAGTGACAGTTAGTAAGAATAAGTCCTTAATTACTCATAATCAATATAGGTAAATAAATCCTATATTTTAGCATACCAATCGGAACGCATCACTTCAATACGACTAGCAAGCTCGACCATAGAAATGGTGAAAGCAGCTCTCCCCTTGGTCGAGTAACGGATAGTGCCATTGGTATATTGAGGAGGCTTATGAATATTATTCTGAAGGCGAGTGCACATACAATGTCGAGGTAGTGGTACTAAGCTTCATGCAAAGGATTATCCGTAGTGGTACCTGTAGAAGAAGAAGAAGAATTGTGCCATTTGCAGTCTGTATCTGATCCTTCCCTTGGTACTTGTCACAGATAGATATCTTGTCAAGTTCTGAAGTAATATGATCGGTAGCACCTGAATCTGTATACCAATTGGTATCAATTCCATTTTTCCGTAGACTTGGCATTGTGGTCTAGTTGTACGTATTGGGTTAGAATTATTTCTGAAAAATTGTTTGCTATGACCACTACTACTATTTCTTCCTTTGCCTATGTAATTGTCTCTACCACCACAAAAGTTATTTGAGCGAACTGCATTATTTGTAGTGATCCAAAATGCACTATGTTGTTGTTCTTTGCGCATTTTAAAACTAAGCATATGAGCATAAAGTTCAGTTAATGAGAAAGATTGTATTCTAGTGGTTACTACTGTTACAAGAGAATCATACTCCTCACCAAGACCAGCAAGCATATATGAGCCAATTTCATCATCTTTTAATGGATGATAAAGTGTCCGCAAGACTCTTGACTCTAATAAAATAATTAGTAATAGAAGAATCACCTATTTTAAGGTTTGCCAATAGCATTCGGATCTGCATTACTCGTGCCTTTGATCCTGAGGAGAATATGTGTTCCAAACCTTCCCATACTTCAGCCGATGTAGAAAAGAATAGAACTTGGCCAAGGATTTCTTCAGAGAGAGAGAGAAGACAGAAGAGCACTCAACACCAGCTGATCTTGTTGAAGCCACTGTTGATGTGTTGGATTTGATGTTTGTGTTGCACCTTCAATAGTAACTGAGTAATCATCTTCTCAGGTGGTTTAATGGTGCCATCAACATATCCCAATAATTGTTGACTACGCAGATATGGGAGAAATTGTGCCTTCCATAATAAATAATTATGGTGTGTCAATTTGACATTAATCAAATGTCCAAATGACGGTGTTGGCATAATACCTACTGAAGAGGAAATGCCAGTAGAAGTAGAAGCGGAATTAGAAATAGAAGAGGAGGCGGACATAATTTCTATTTGTGGTGTAGGCTCTCATAGCATGTGAAAAGAAATAAATTAAAGAGAAATATTTTGAAGGCAATCCCACAATAATTAATAGTTTGATGAGTTTATTATATTTATAATAGAATAGAACTTCAAAAGAGTTATACATCGTACATATAAGTGGAAGTAGATTTTTCTCTCCATGTTTTCTTATTTTGTGCTAGATCCTAAATAATTGAAATACAATTATGACTATTTCAACAATATTGTCACTTCTAGCTCAATCTAAACCATTAGAGATCAAATAATTCCTTAGTTTTCTATAATTCAAACAAGCCTTGGTTGATATGTTCATTTAAATGAACAGTCATAATTGGTTTATGCATATAATTTTGATCAATTGACTCAACACCGTTACTCCATGGGAACCTGCATTTGACTTCAATGGTCTGTCACCATATCCATCGATATGGGTAGTGGAGTCGCCCTTGATGTTGCCACTCATGGTCTTTGAGTTGGACTTGTCAAGCGCGAGTATTCTTGTCTGGAACTTCTCCAAGGTCTACCAAGTTAGTTCGTTCGTGCAGGTATCGTTTTAGTCCTGGTTTCTAAAAAAAAAAATTATCTATACATATTTTTGTTTCCCTACAATGTACCATATGATCAAGAGTAGGAAGAGAAGTTCAATAGATGCCAAGTTCTTGATCTCAATTTTATTCACTTTTATCTTTCTTGATAGAATTTCTCTATTTGAAAAGTTTTTCTTTTCCCAAGTATCTTTCTTAATGGAATTTATCCATTAGGAAAGTAAGAATTTATGGAAGAATAAAAACAATGATTATTGATTGTGGCACTAATTGGTCCTCATTGATTCTGTATGTATGATAAATTAGGAATTATCCTTCACATTCTCGGTTGTGAGATTAAGAGGTTTATGTATTTTTATGTATTTTCTTTGGTTTGCTCGAATGATTCAAAGCTTTGTTATATGATCAATGATGTTTTAGGCTATCATAAGTTAATGTTGGAATTGCTCATTTCTTAATCCCATAAGAAAAGAGAGAATGAGGAATTTGCTTCTTATTTAGTCCCACATTCAAAAAGGAAGGAAAGGAAGAAGGGAGATTTCTCCTATAAAAGGGGTGAACCTCTTTTATTTCAAGTACACCATTTGGTAGATATGTGTGAAATCTCCTTTTTGGTATTATCTTCACCGTCCGTCTCTAGATATATTTTCTTATATATCATTTTATTTATTTGGAAATAGGTATCACAAAAAGGTACAGAGCATGAATAAGAAAGAAAAACTTATGGACATGTTTCAGTGCAAAAGTAATATTCTTACACACCACATCACGAGTGTTTCATAGTATTTCAACAACATTAAAAATTTGTCACATAGTGTTTCAACAACATTGAAATTTTTTTGACTTTGTTACTTTGTATACTGAAACTTTCAAAAGGTAATAAATACATAGTGAGAAAAATATCTTTTATGACAATATTTATATTAATAGCATACGGTTCTCACTTCTCCATGACTAAGAAGAACTTGGAAATTCTTCAAATTAGAACTTGTGAAAAACAAGGTGAGCACCATGTTGAGGCTGCAAGGTAACGACTCTGCGAGGAGCATGGGTATAGGACTTTGATAATTCAAAGGAAAAGCGTTGCAGAATCATTGCCAATGCTAATTTTGACTCTACCAAAGAGAAGTTTTGTCCAATACAAATTCTGGGACCCCAACCAAATGGAAGAAAAGAAACTTGACCTTTGGTTGCATTTGAAATACCATCAGCAAATCTCTCCGGATTGAATTCCTTAGCATCATCACCCCATATTTCCCTAGAATGATGCAGCATTATAATCGGCAGCGTCACTAAAATTCCGGCAGGCAAAGAATATTTTCCGAGTTTAGTATCTTTGTGAACTCTCCGATTAATTGAAGCCACCGGTGGATACAATCTCAATGTCTCATTCAAAATCATGGTTACCTGTAAGAATTAATCATCACTACTTTCCTTAATTAATTATTGTACAACAAAAATAAATGAAGCTTACAGTCTTGAGATGGTGGAGAGAATCAAAATGTGGTGGGTTTGTTCCGAATACTCGTAAGACCTCTTCTCTGGCACGAGACTGCCATTCTTGATGCTGACTGAGAAAAATGAGACACCAAACAAGCAATACAGAACTAGTTTCTGCACCAGCAAAGTAAAAGAGTTTGCATTCTTTGATAATCTCATTCATGGTGATTCCAAATTTCTCGTCTCCTTTTTCTTTAATTTCATTGAAATTTGACTCTAATAATAATCCCAATAAATCATCATTGCAAGATTCACCAGCTTTCATTGCATTCAATCTCTTTCCAATAATTCTTTGGATTGAATCTTCAACTACTTTTTTTATGTAATGCATTCTTTTGTTTAGCTTAGTAGGAAAGAACCTGCTCAAAAAAGAAATAAATATATAAAATAATTTGGCTAATTAATTAAACTTGAAACAAATAATGTAACGACATCAGACAATTATGTATTTCACAGCACTCACAATCAACTACTTTGTATTGTTCTCACTATATCAAAAGAAATACCCGAGTTGATTATAAGTATCTAAACTCATTCTTATATACCATTACATACTTACTTCACTTATTGATGTGGTACCCATTATCACAAATATAATTAAATTTACCTATATCCAGGGACGTAAAATACAGTCCTTTCCACTGTTTGATAATGATCTGCCTGTTCCCTTTGAAGCTCAAATATCTTTTTTCCTTCCTCGTAACAACTACCAAATGCTGCACGAGAAATTGCATCCCCGGACAGATTTTGAAGAGAAGGCCAAATATCTATCTCTCCTGATGATCCTTTTCTTGAAATTATTTCATCCCATTTTCTCAACATATCACTTGTGCTCAAAACAAAACTGGTGGATATACGCTACACCCAAAGACAAATATAATTAGAAATATAAAACACACACACATATATATATATATATATATATATATATATATATAAAATAGAGAACGTAATTTTGATTTGAAAAAGAAATAACACCTTGAGCTTCTCTACATGGAAAGCTGGAGTAATTATTTTTCGATGTTTTGACCATTTATCACCTTCATAGCTTACTAGTCCCTCCGATAGCAATTTTGTAAGTGCATTAAAACCAGGCTTTTGGAAGACCGTATAGTTAAGCAATATTTCTTTGATAAGTTGAGGCTCCCAAATAAAAACGGATGGTTTTGGTCCAAGCCACATGAATGAGTTTTTACCTGAAAACAAAAAAAAAAAAAAAAAAAAAAAAAAAAAAAATATAGTATATATATATATATATATATATATATATATATATATATATATATATATATGTAATTAGTATCATAAACTATGAGGTAAAAAGTATAACGAAATAACACGATTTATTACCAAATGTCTGAAAGGTCTTAACAAATAAAGGAATAACACGAGGTAGAAAATCATCAGATAGACTAATTGATTTAGAATGAGCCTTTTGAAGCAGTATTTCAGATTCTTTCAAGTCTCCAAGAAATGGTTTGAATGAGTTTCCTTTAAAGCCTTGTTGTTTTAAGAATTTCTCAATCTTTTTCGGCTTCAAATATATGGAATTCAAAGCTTTCCATGCTAAAACCAAAAGAGAAAGAACAAAGGAAGCTGCAAAAAAGCTCTTAAAATGCTCCATTTTTTTTTTTTGGCTTACAACCTATATGCTTTGTTCCAAGTTTAGTTGCTATTTATACAAGTAGTAGTGCAGGCACTTCCCTTCTTTTTCCCTTGTAATTTAGTATAATTTTGGGCTATATATCAAAACATGATAAACATGAAATTTTCTATAAAATATTGACAGAATCAAAAGTGAAGATGGAAAGATTTGAATATGCTCCAAGGAAAGTATCTAGAAGAGTCTTTGTTTAAATAAATAAATAAATAAATAAATAAATATATATATAACACTTAATTTCTATCTAAAATTTAAAATTTAAATATAATTTTTTTATATCTATAAAAAAAATTGTCTGAATGGAACCTTATTATTTTCTTGATTTATATATTCCAGAAACTAATATAAATTAAAATATTTGTAATTAATTTCACATTATTTTATGTAAAAAAAAAGAAATTAAATTGAAAAAGAAAAATAGAAGTGAAAAGAAAAAGAAACGAAAAAAAAGCGTTACTAATTCTGTTACGCGTAGGACAATCTTTAACAAAAGAACATTTAACGTGAATTAAATGCCTTTTTTTAAATCTTACCTCTTTTACTAAAGACAAATCATAATGAATACACCTATCTTTTTTCTTTTTTCTTTTTTTTATACTTATATATATATGGAAAAAAACACATTAACTAAAATAAAAAAAAAATTGATATTTGTGAAAAGAATAAATATTTTTAATTTTATTTATTTTAAAATTAAAATTCTTAATGAATATAACTTGTAAAATATTAATTATAAGAATGTGAAAATAAATAAATAAATGTATCTTAATTTTTAAAGTAACAAAGGAAAGGTATTTTAGACTTTCCGAAAATATGGAAGTTTATCTTTCTATAGAGATTTTCTCATGAATAGTGGGTAACGTGGGATATTGATTTCAACGCTGATTGTAAATTTTTGGTGACGATTTTTTGTTTCTATTCCGATCAATAATTGATTTAAATTCTTATTAAGGCAGCCAACAATGATTTTTGCCCAATTGGTAATTTTCAAGTTTTCTTTGGCACTGAAAATATGCTATGCTGGTTTTGGTTCGTCCTCGTACAAGGAGTACCCTGGCTACTAACATTTGTCTCAATATACAGTATTTATGGATCCACTTGACTGGTTTACCACGGTACTATTATACTATGGATGTTGGAATTAAGTTGGCAAAAGGCTTAATGTCTTGTCAGGCGTTGCAGTTGCAGAAGGATAAATTGCAAGTGACAAAATTCTTTCTATTTCGAGCTCTAATTGAACTCAATTAACTACTTAAAAGATTGATGTGATTGGTGACTCCGGATGGATCTACTCACGTGGATTTATTCAAATACAAGTGATTACCGACTTTTTGTTTCCTTAGTGGTTTCATTGGCTATCAATACTTTAATTGTACAAAGGCTGAGGGAGGAAAAAATATGATGTAAAAACGATGCAGTACGGTCCATGGATGGGTGGTGTAGATCACATTCCCTTTGACAGGCTTTTCTCCATTGATGATCCATCTTTGTTGTCTTGTCCTTCTTCTCTAGAGGATTTTTTTACTACAGATATCACTAATCCAGACGAAAGGACTTTACAGAAGACATCTCAAGCAACCACAGAAAACCCTACAACTAGTGGCGCCATGATAGTGGTGATAGTTGACCCTCCTCTCACACTAAAGAAGCGACACATACCAGAGGATGATTCTACTATTACACTTGATAAAAGACAGTCCGAACAGAAGAAAAAAAAGTTGATAACGGTGGAGGTTGTGTGGCAACCTCGCCAATCGCCATGAGTTGTATAAGTTGCAATTGCAGGGGATTAGGGTCTTCCCGAGCAATTCGTGATTTAAAGATCCTCATTTCGTCTCATAAGTCAGATATTATTTTTTTAATGGAGACTCGATTGTCACAATCTCATTTTTCTTCACTCAAATGCAGCTAGGTTTTTCAAAGGGTTTTATGGTGGAATGCACAAGGTTAGGAGGTGGTCTTATATTCCTTTGGCAAGAAGAATTGGAGGTGCAACTTCATAGTTTTTTGATAGGTCACATTGATGTATGAATAAATAACCTGTTGGATGATCAGTGATATATTTTTTTTACAGACTTTCACGGACATTGAAATGTTACTCAACGTAAACATTCCTAGGTTTTAATGAAACAAATTGGGGAAAGGAGGCAACTACCTTGGTGCATTATCGGAGATTTCAATGAGTTGCTATTCTCTCATGAAATAACCAGTATGGTGAGGCGTCTGAAATCCCAAATGAGTTAGTTTCGAGAGGCTGTGGATGCGTTTAATCTTGTGGAAATCACTATAGATCACAATGGGAGAAATTAGATAGGTGTTTTGGTAATGCTGCTTTAACGGCAAAGGCAAAAATATAGCCATGTTATCACCTTTCCCATGGTATCATCCGATCACCATACTCTCAAGATGGTTCTGCAAAAACATTACGATGAGGAGAAATTATAGCGACTCAGTTGGTTTGAGCCTTTGTGGCTCATGAATGCACAAGGTCGAGAGTTAATTGTTCAAGAATGGCGGGAATCTCCTCATTCTCAACTAAGGCATTTATTTTCGGTGTTGTTTATCAAAGGTATGCCTCATACATGGAGTAAGCGGGTATATGGAAATGGTCCAAAGGAATTACAAAAGATTTAGAAGCGCTTACGTATTCTGGAAGGAAGTATATCAAATGTGGATAAGATTAAAAACTTACAAATTAGGATGGAGGAATTGCTGGAGACTGACAATGGATATTGGCGCTAAAAATCTCGTTTCAAATTGGCTTTTAAATGGACACCGTAACACTACTTACTTCCATCATGATGCGAGCCATCGTCACAGGAGGAACCAGATTCATAAAATTAAGGATGCCAATGGTAAGTTTGCAACTATGTTGAAAGACATTTCCACGGTGGCTGTTAAATATTTCTCCTCGCTTTTCTCTATGATATGCATAAATCATATCACATTTTTACCATGTTTTTAGGCATGATTCAGGGTGAAATTGAGGGTAAATAGATCTTAATTGTTCGTTATTAACTCAATTTCACAGTTTTTATGATTTTGGAAGTGTCAGGTGAAAAGTGGAAGAAAATGGCAAATTTCGGGGCAAAAATGTAATTTTTCAGAAGTTCGGACTTCGGGGAGGGCGTCCCGAATCAGGACGGGCGTCCTGACCTGGTCAACAGACCGGGACGGGCGTCCCGAACCAGAAATTCAAGTCCCACATCGAATTTTTGAGAGAAAATCACTCCAGAAGCTGCTATAAATACCCCAGGCCTTCCTCAGTTGAAATCATCCCTCTCCACTCGATTTGAGTCATTCAGTGACTTCCAGTGTACTATTCTCTAGTACACGGATCACTCGGAGACTCATATTTTAGTATAAGTTTTCTTTCTTTCCTTTTTGTGTTTCGTTTTTTAGTTTCTGAGAAATAGTCTCAGATCCTAGGGTTCGATAGATAGGTTCGTTTCTGGTATTCATAGAATTCCCGGGATTTCGTTAGGAGATCCTAAGAGGGCTCTAGGCGTTCGAAGAGTCAGTCCACAGGGCTGGGCTTAAGCCCAAGATGTAAGGTAAAGCCCAGTTACTAGGCTGAGGAAGCGTCCTCCGAAGGTCCTGGCGAGTAGAGTCGGGTCAAGCAATACGACATATACAGCAGTATGCTCCATCGACGAGACTACGTAAAGGGTGATTTCTTTATGGCATCGGTCCCCCTGTCCCTCTCTTATATGTTGTTATTGTGTTTGTCCAAATATCAATTATGAATACTGGATTATGGTTGTTATGAATATTTGTTATATATGTTGAAGTTATTATGTTTTTCTAGAAATAGCCACCTGCTTAAATATTCATTATGTCTGCATGTCTAATGTAGTTTCTTTTAAACTAAAATTAGGGTTATAGACAATTCCTAACCACGGTCTATTCATAACCTGTTTTGTTTAACAGGCATCAATTAGTATTGGTGTCTGCCATACTAGATAAAATAACCTGCGGAACACCCTGTTTGTTAGAGTAGTCTAGGTAGGCTGAGTAGAGCATTATGCCAGCGGTTATGGGCCAGCGGCGTGATCCCCGAAGTGACATAGGGCTTTCATAGCTGTCTTTTGTCCGAACCGTGAGTAGGGTCGTTTACCTTAACGATGGGGCGGTAGCATAGAGACTCAGATGTGGTACACCTTTAGACTCAGAACATAGTTGCAATCCAGGCCAAGACATGTCTAAAACACTCGAATATAGGTCAATCAACATGTACGAACAGTATAACATAGAATCAGGACCTTATCTATAAAACACTTCTAGGCTGAATTAGACTTAAACCTTAGTGGAGAATGGATCACTCTCTCATCAAAATTATTGATGAAGATTGCATAACTGGATCATAAGATAAGCGTTAGGATAAAAAGGTTAGTTACTACTAAGCCGTTACTACTTTCCTGGGAGTACGATAATTATTTAATAAAATCGTAGATACTTTCCAACAGACTAGCTACACGATAGGTACTCTGCCTTAGGTTCTGGCTGATTAAGTGACATCATAGAGACTAAATGTGACAATTAGTCAATCACAGTCCTTAATTACTCATAATCAACATAGGGTAAAATAACACCTATTTAGCATATCAGTCGGAAGACCATCATATTTTTGGCGCCGTTGCCGGGGAAATATCATAATGAATTTAGGACTCCTGATTAAAATTCTAGATACTGATCAAAATTCTAGATACTTATGATAGGTAGCGGTAGTAACCTAGACCTTGGACCTAACACTTATTTTCTGCTAGTTAGACAATTAATTTCCGAAATATAGGATTATCACAACTAATTGATTTTAGATATTATCTGAAATTAAGACACTTAGGATAATCAAATTTTAGAAAATCATTCTAAAACCATATTGAGGAAATTTAACTGCTTTCGAAAAAAAAGAGATTTTTTTTTTTTAAATTCAAAACTTGAAAAAAAATGTATTTTTCTTGCTCAATGGTAAGTTGTTCTTTTCCCTATCTCTTGTTCTTTCTTAGTTGTTTTTTTAGTTGTACATTTGTTGCTATTTTTCGAAGAAATAAAAATGGAAATAAGGATAAAACATATTTTCTTCTGAGTTGTAAAATTTTGGCTTAGATTTTTATTGGGAAGAAACTCCATTTTAGAATTTTCTTAGAGTCATACCGGCTTTATTAGGACGAGTTATTTTTCCTTAATAGCCAGACCTCTGAATGTTCTATTGAAAAAGGATGTTCCTTTTGTTTTGCTGATAATTGCATGAGATCTTTTAAACCAAAAGGAATTACTGCACCCATTATGACATCACCTGATTGAAATCTGCTTTTTGAATGAATATGTGATGTAATGATGTAGTAAGAATTGTTTTAGGACAGAAACATGATAAGAAAGTTCATGTATGATAAATTCCGATCTTATCTAGTCTTGTCTAAAAACAATAGGTTACACTGATCACTATGAGATGTCTGTGTTCAATAAAACTGATACTGAACCATAATTGATTAAGTTAGGTTTTATTGTTACTTGAGTTTGATATAGAATGAAGGGGTAAGAAAAAGGGTTAAGAATATAGGAAGCAAACCTTTGGTCTAGATTAGGAAACCATGAGTTAGAGGCCATTGACGAGACAGTAGTATCTGATAAATTTCTGAATGAGAATCTATTTTCATTGTTTGCTATGAGTAATGATTCTCCTCCGTGGTTTACTGATATTACTAATTATCTAGCTGCTAATTATTCCCAAGTGATATGACTTATCAGCAAAAGAAGAAATTCTTTGCTGATTTGAAATATTACTACTGGGCAGATTTCTCTTCTATTTCAAATTTTTGCAGAGTAAAGTGATCAGAGGATGTATCTCGGAAAGCAAACACCACATGATTCTGAAGCATTGCAGGAATCTATGGGAGACCAATTAACTGCTATCAACACTGTCCGGAAAGTGTTGGAAGTAGAATATTATTGACCCACCATATTCAAGGATTTTGTATCTCTGATACAGTCTTGCGATGCTTGCCAAATAACAGGTAACACCTCTTCCAGAGATCGCCTACCCCAGCAAGGTATATAGAGTCTTGAAACTTTGATATCTGGGGTATCGAATCCTTTTCCTTTCTTCCTTTGAAATTAATTACATCATAGTAGTCGTGGAACACTTTTCAAAAAAAAATGGCCTGAGCCACGGGCATTACCTACTAATGATGTTAAAGTCATGTGCAGATTCTATGAGAAGTTGTTTTCCAGATTCAGAGTGCCAATGTCTTAGGAAGAAACGTTCAGTCTATGTATCTAATTTGTGAAGTCTGCCAAGCACCACCCCTACCCGCAGAACCAACAGATGAGATACTGGCAACAATTAAAGCCAGACCAGTGCAAGCAAGTGATCTACCAAGTGATACCGAACGGTCGAGGGATATAGAGGGATTTGGCATTTTATCAGGAGCATAGCAATGGAGGAGCTTGCATCCCCTGCATACAATCAGCGGTGAGAAACTTCCCCCGAGGAAGTCTCAAATACTTGGGCCCAGATCTACACCACTGGAGCCTCCTACCACCACGTCTTCGCCAAAGCTTCAGGTATCTTTTCTGCCATTTGAAAATTACATGCAATACCTTCACTGACATTGGCAGGTAGGCACACCAATCCAAAGAAGTCTCATTCCTAGACACGTTCCTCTAGACACGTTGCTACGATTACGAGAAACTTTGCGAATGATTCAAGGAAATAGTCCTTGGGGCTCGAGTCATTCCTCAAATGGATATGCCACTACTTGGAGCTCGACAATGAAGGATCGGAGCTGACATCATCCGTTCCAATATCTAGAGCTTGTAGAGTCAAGAACACCTCAACAATAGCACATGGCTAAGGTGAAAAGCCAATTGACAGATCAGAGAAGACCCTTCTGCTCGCGACATGAAGGGAGTTTTTCTAATCCTCATATTCCTTTACTTTTATTTTATTTGTTTTGTGCTCTGTTTTGCTATCCTTCTTGTTTTGTTGCCTTATTTTCTCTCTTACCCTTAGTTAGTCGAATAAGTGTGGGGTAAGAGTTCTCTGTCTTGTTCTTGAGTTCTTTGTTTTATTTTTGTTCTTGTTTTCAAATAAGTGTGGGGTAGTTTAGCTATGCATGAACACTGAGGACAGTGTCAGACGTAAGTGTGGGGTAGCAGTGCACGGTGCACTGTAGTAGTTTGAGAAATTTTTTGCATGATTTTGCATGTTTTTCCCATAATTTCACACCCTTCCAAAATTTTTCAAAAGTTTTCATTCCTTCAGACTTCTAAATGCAGTATGATTGGTAAACATTTGCTGATGTCTATGATATGTAGGTAGAATGTTATGGTTAGTAGGAGATGATTGATGACTATCTTGAACTTATTGATTAGAAATAGGGAATTCATGATAACTGAGAAAAACTTAGTCTGGATTAGAGACCTCAGCCAATTACCTTTTCGAGACTTAACTAGATAAAATTAAGACCAGTTGTGGATGTATTGACGATTAGAATGACTAGACGAGAATCTGAGCTAAAAGTGAAAAGAAATTAAAGAAAGTTAATTAAATAAGGGTAGTTTGCCAGCGGCCTGCGCTACTCGAGCACCACTCCTTCGGGGAACTTAAAGCCTGATGCACTAAGGTCGTGTAGGTCTGGGAGTCATCGGAGTGGGACTCGCTACATGGGTAGTTGAAGTTGATGTGTTCTAAGCAGACTCAAAATACCCCGAATCTATAAAAGAAAAAATCAATAAGTGCTAAATAATTAAAATCTGATCACCAAGGCTCAGAACTCAGAAAGTTGTCTATTGTTAGTATGTTTAGCGACGGGTCAAAATATTATCTGGTAGTAGTTAAGACGAGAGTATATTGTGTTGACTATCTGATCTAGACTAATACACACACTACACATCAGGAAGACCTTGTGACTGAGAGAAAAGTTCAACCTAGTTGTTAAGTTGTCAACTGCTTGACTATAACAATCTGCTAGAGACATTTGAGACCTTATCATAGCAACCTGACCAGTCAGACCTGTGTTATGAATTATCTGAAAAATATTTTGGAATAAAAACATGACTAGGAATTTAAGTGACTGCACTATGATTTAAAATCACTAACTTCAGGTAGACTTTGCTTGAGGACAAGCAAAAAGCTAAGTGTGGGGTTATCTGATATGCATAAATCATATCACGTTTTTAGCATGTTTTTAGGCATGATTCAGGGTGAAATTGAGGGTAAATCGATCTTAATTGTTCGTAATTAACTCAATTTCACAGTTTTTATGATTTTGGAAGTGTCAGGTGAAAAGTGGAAGAAAATGGCAAATTTTGGGGCAAAAACGCAATTTTTCAGAAGTTCGGACTTCGGGGAGGGCGTCCAGATCTGGTCAACAGGTCGGGATGGGCGTCCAGGACTCGGGACGGCCGTCCTGACCTGGTCAACAGACCGGGACGGGCGTCCCGAACCAGAAATTCAAGTCCCACATCGAAGTTTTGAGAGAAAATCACTCAAGAAAGCTGCTATAAATACCCCAGGCCTTCCTCAGTTGAAATCATCCCTCTCCACTCGATCTGAGTCATTCAGTGACTTCCAGTGTACAATTCTCTAGTACACGGATCACTCGGAGACTCAGATTTCAGTATAAGTTTTCTTTCTTTCCTTTTTGTGTTTCGTTTTTTAGTTTCTGAGAAATAGTCTCAGATCCTATTATTCGATAGATAGGTTCATTTCTGGTATTCATAGAATACCCGGGATTTCGTTAGGAGATCCTAAGAGGGCTCTAGGCGTTCGAAGAGTCAGTCCACAAGGCTGGGCTTAAGCCCAGGATGTAAGGTAAAGCCCAGTTACTAGGCTGAGGAAGC